>CM076995.1:149186498-153986498 GCA_039090855.1 Macrothele yani | reverse complement strand
CACTTGGCATTCGGCCTGTATGACACTCAACAATGCATGCTGAAAGAAGGCACTCACAACAATACCATCTAATGCGTATGAGGCCATCATGGTAGTTCAAGCTGAATCGGGACTCATCCAAAAAGATGACATGTTGTCAATTAGCACGCCACTGTCTGCATTGAAAACCCCATTGCAGTTCGAGGCATCCATGGTTCAGGGTCAAAGGAATCTGCCGCAAAGGGATGCATGCAACCAGTTCTCTGTGCAACAGACACGTCGAACTGTGGAGGCAGACAATGCCACACCTGTTTCAGTGCTCCACTGTTGTGATAACACTTGCGAATATGCGGAACAGTCATGCGGATGTGGTGTCTGCCATCTGCGGTGTCGTCACATTTCTCAGTCCACTGCAGGATTGCCGATGCACCTGGTTCCTCTCAGTCCACTGCCGCCACACGCACATCACTATCATGGCGTTGTCTCGTCCAAGCCGCAATGCCACGGTACGAAAATGCACCTTCAAGCAGGCCAATCATTCATCCCTGTTCAAACTGTCGTACGGTGGTATTGCGCCCTTCGTCATCGCCAAAGCATTATTGAATCCTGGAGACACTTTCACAACTTTCTGTCCATGATGCACTACTGATGTGTATCCTAAACAGCCCTCTCTTTATATCCCTAACTCGACTGTTCAGGCGGCGCTTGGCACTTACTGGGCCAAGACACGCGCAGTGACTCTGCATTTCTAATCATTTGCATGTCCTACCCTGCTCTGCATATCCTGTAAGTTTCATGTGATTACCATCATTCCTTCATGGTGTTGCAATTTTCACAAACAGTAGTTTATTTTATCAGCATGATGGCATTTGACGATTTATATACTGCACTAGCAAAATAAGTATGCTCTAGAAATTATTACATATACAAACTACCATTGGTTTATACGTATAATGAAATACTAATAATAAAAGAATGAATGTAATGTTTAACAAGAAAGATGACACCAAATTTTCTGGTGTAATAAGCACGTCTCCTGAACCCGTTCTGATGCAAATTTAATTTATCAAAGCTATTCAAATTCAATGGAACCGGTATGAAAAATAATAATATCTGACGGAAGAAAGCAGTTTTTCAATCGGGTCTTTAATCCCTCAGATATTGCTGTAAACGGAATCGTGAGCTTACGAACTCTTAGAAACAGAGTTATCGACAAAAATAAGATGTGACTTTACGTCCCCTGGTGGGGAAACCATGCATTATTTTAGGAAGAAAGTATTCTCAAAAGGTTTATCCATACGAGCGGTATCGGTCCAAGGGGAAAAAAATTTAGTCGAGTTTTCAGAAGCCCAGATTTTGCTACAAATACTTCAGAAGCAGAAATAAACACTTATGACCCCTGATGGCCAAACCATTCTTTACCAAACATCAGAAATTATGTGAAAAATATTTTCCATCAGGTCTTATATGCAATACAGGAAGAATTTTTCAATTCGGATTTTCAGGAGCAAAAAACGATTTGCCTTTGTGCGCCCAGCGGAAAGTCTATGATTTACTTGAAAATTTTGAATTTATAGGAAAAACATTTCGCGTCGGAAACACTTTTTTTTTTTTTTTTTGATTGATTGGAGGTTTAACGACCACCGCGAGCAACTCAATGGGCTATATGCAGTCGCCCGTCCCTAATTTAGGGTCACTGGTTCCAGGGAAGGGAGAGAGCCAATGCCGAAAGACAAACACAACATCCATGCCTGACCGGGATTCGAACCCGGACCCCTTACAGACGAATAATCAGAGGCCAGCGCCTTAGACCACTGCGCCACCGGGGCGTCGTCGGAAACACTATCCAACAAAGAAGGAATTTTTCAAATCGGACTTCTAGAAGTAGAGATTTTGACAAAAAGAAGATATACATCTACGCCCCCTGGCGTAGAAACCATGCATTATTTCAAGAAGAAAATGTTCCTAAAATGTTTGTCGACATGAGTAGTATCAGTCAACAAATGACTTTTTTTCCAATCAAGATTTTAGAAGCTCATATTTTGCTGCAAATACATCAGAAGCGGAAACTAAGACTTACATTACCTGGTGGCCAAACCATTTTTTACAAAAATTAGAAATTATGTGCAAACGATTTCCCACCAGGAGCTGTATCCGGTGCAAAAAGAATTTTTCAAATCGGAGATTTAGAAGCAGACATATAGGGGGAAACACAACTTACCTTTACGCCCCCTAGGGGAAAGTCTATGAATTACTTGAAAATTTTGAATTTATAGGAAAAAAACATGTCACACTAGAAAAACTATCCAACAAAGAAGGAATTTTTTAAATCAGACTCCTACAAGTCGAGATATTGACAAAAATAAGATATACATCACGCCCCCTGGCGTAGAAACCATGCACGATTTTAAGAAGAAAATGTTTCTAAAATGTTTGTTGACATGAGTAGTATCGGTCTACAAACGACGTTTTTTCCAATTGAGAATTTTTTAGAAGCTCATATTTTGGTGCAAATACATCAGAAGCGGAAATTAAGATTTACGTCCTCTGGTGGCCAAGCCATTTTTTTTTTTTACAAAAATTAGAAATTATGTGCAAACGATTTGCCATCAGGAGCTGTATCCGGTGCAGGAAGAATTTTTCAAATCAGAGATTTAGAAGCAGAGATATAGGGAAACACAATTTACCCCTACGCCCCCTAGCGGAAAGTCTATGAATTACTTGAAAAATTTGAAATTATATGAAACATGTCACACTGGAAACACTATCCAACAAAGAATGAATTTTTCAAATCGGACTCCTAGAAGTAGAGAACTGACAAAAATAAGATATACGTCTACGCCCCTGGCGGAGAAACCATGGAATATTTTAAGAAGAAAATACTATGAAAAGGTTTATCGACATAAGTGGCATCGGTCCACGAAATAATTTTTTCAATCGAGATTTTAGAAGCTCAGATTTTATGACAAATAGAAGCAAAAATTAACACTTATGGCCCCTGGTGGCCAAAGTATTCTTTACCAAAAATTAGAAATTATATGCAAAAGATTTTTCATCAGGAGCTGTATCCGCTAAGGAAAATGTTTTTCAAATTGGAGTTGTAGAAGACAAGATATCGGGAAAACGCAATTTACTTTTACGCCCCTGGAGGAAAATCTATACGTAATTTGAAAAAGGAACTATTCCTAAAATACTCTTCGACATAAATGGAATCGAAAGGTGAAAGATTTTTTCAATCGGATGTTTAGAAGCAAATATGTGGAATAAAATGTATTTTTGAATTCCATATCATCTGCATTTAGGCCCTCTAGCGGTGAAATTGTACATTGTAAAAAAAACAACAACGAAATGAACGATCATCATTCGTATATTTCAAGCTTCCCAAAGCAAAAAGAATTTTCCAAATCAGACTAATAGTTGCAGATATATCGTGTATACAGATATCTCTGCAACTATTAGTCAAACAGATAACATAAGCACGATCTTTTTTTACAAAAAACGTGCTAAAAAAATTAAGAAAACTATTTTTCCGAATTCTTCACGTAACTGGCTGAAATTTGTACATATACTATAATTGGCTAGGAGATGATGACCTTAAAAATTTCAAGTGAATGGGCAAAAATGTTTTTAAATTAGCCGTAAAATACCGATTACGAATTCTGGTCCTGCCAGCCACATGATAAAAAGCAAATTAAAAAAATTATGGCCCGTTTAAAAAGTTTTTAATTGATTTACGCGAAATTTGGAGGGCTCATTTCTATTAGCGATTTATGGCGTTGATCAAAAATTCAGAGATTTTCATGAAAAATCCACGGAGATAAACTTTTGTCATTTTTATCCCACTTGAAAAAATCCTTGAGAGAACCTGCTGGCTGCTGTCGGCGGGGTTACGGGGAGAGAGGTGCAGTTGTGTGCCCTCACTGGCTCTTGCCGGAGCTCCGCGCTTGACGAAGCTCGCTCTTGTTGCTGCGGTGAGTGGTGAGTCACGTTTACAACTTGTGACCCCACACACAAGTGTGTTCGACTGGGATGGGTGTTTAACAAAACAATTTATTTTTGTTTCAACATTTCTTTTTTCATCTGACAAAAAATCCCCTGGATATAAAAAACAACAATGCAAAACTATAGCTAAATTGAAAAAAAATATGGGCACACTTAAGAAAAAGGTGAGAATAGTGACAAAATTTTTAAAAAGGAAACAAAAAGTGACAAATTAAAAAAAATGTGACAAATAGTGAGAAAAGTGACTTGCGCTGAGGTCTGCTATTACCGAAGATATTAAAAACAAGGAATATGACAAGGAAACATCAAAAATAAAAATATAATCAGGCAGAGAGGGGGAGGGGGGGCTTGGTCAAAAAAATTTAATATGAGGAAACGGAAAACGACATGACATTCTCAACACCCAGAAACATTCCTGAAAATATTTAACAAGTGTTAGAATCTTGAAAACACAAAAATAAACTTTACACAGATGTTTAATAACGTTATTTCACCAAGATTTTCAATTTCCGTTGCATACTAGACGTTTTCCGTTGTTCGTAGCGGACTGACGATTTCCGTAGCATACTCGACGCATTCCGTTGTCCTTAGCACACCGACGATTTGCATAGCATTCTCGATGTTTTCCGTCGATGATTTCCATAGTAACTAAGAAAATGCCTAGTACTTGGAGTCGCTGAATCATTCTTCCCAGAATATGGGACTTACTCAGCATCAAGCGAAAGAGTGCGTACAGAGAATTTACTGTACCGAATTCCCGACGATGACGACGGGGCAAAGAGGTTCTGGCGCCCAATTGCACAAAGCCCGCCTTTTGTAGCAAGATGGCGCAAGACTTTTGTTTTGGCACAAAATGCCATCCATGAAAGAGGTTATGTCATTTCCAGTCGTAACCATCCCATCATTCGAAGTCATTACAATTTTGCTTTCCGCAAGAGCAAGGCATTACCCCCCCTCCATAAATTTTTTATTGCAGTTTTGGAATAATATCGGTAACACCAAAAACAGAACAGAAAAAAGCGGATTTCCGCGTAAGTCTTTCATGCCTGTTGATTATGATACACTTTCCAACATACCAGAAATCATTACTCAAGTTATGAGAATAATGACTGTAGAATAAATCTCGCTCCTGTGTCCTGACATTTGACCCCATTTCGATGATATTCAACAGAACCGGTTAAGTATACTTCCGGAACAACATGATAAAGTTTTGTCTCAATCAAAGCCTTTTTACGTAAGTTATGATGCTTCAGGGCGATGGAATGAATCCAGCTCCTATGTCCTGACATTTGACCCCATTTCGCCCATTTTCAACAGGGTTCGTTCCCAGGTGGTCACCTACCATATACTAAAATTTCATCGAAATAGAGCCATTTTTACGCGAGTTATTGTGCGGACGGACAGACAGACAGCAGATGGACAAAGCTGGAGCATATACACTTCTGCAACCTACAGTTGGAAAGCATAAAAAGTGGTTAAATATAAAATCAATAAACAAAGCGTAGAGTGAATAAAACTCCCGAATTTGTACACTTTTGAAGTAAAAACATTCATGCACTTTTCTAGGACTTTTCAAGGACAGAGACAAGAAATTCAAGGGTGACTGTGCAATAGCTCACACCTCTGAAATGACAGTAAATGAAAGGGGAGGATGCAAACAGCTTTATTATAAACTGCGATTTGTTGGCTCTGTGAAAGTGCACTAAAGCCACTGGAACATAACAAAATATCTATGCATGCTGCTAAAGTAGCAGATCAGACTTGGTGATGGGGATGCGCCTATTCTCACAGTGCAACACAAAAAGGAACATCACTGGCAGCAGCAGCATTCGTAATGTTATTCAGAAAGATCGGTAGTTTTCTAACACTTTACACCATGTAACTAACACATGGTGGCTGATGGTCATTTAAGTGGGAAAAGAAAAAACAAAAAAACATAACATTTTAAATGTGGTGGCATGTGGTCACTTTGGGAAAGGGATGGAGGAAATAAGAAATTAACAAAGTAATTTTGAAAAGAAATTCAACGTCTTTTTCTAAGCACAAGTTTCAAATTTCAAAGCTTTCCAAGACTGATCAAGAAACTGCCATTTTTCTGGAATATTTCATTTCTAGAAAATGTAACTATGATTTTCAAGCATTTTCAAGGTTTTGAGCACTTACACACACAACGAAAACCACACATAAACGTTTGATGTTCATAAATTAAGTTATAATTCATGTGAAGTTACTGATAATATTTAAGAATGTACATGCCCTGAACAAATGGGAAAATGCTTACTTTATTACTTACAGAGCAAAAAGTACCTAAGAAATGTGAGAAAATGAATTTTAATTGAAACGGAATTTTACAAAATCTTGAGAACTTTCTCAGATTTGGAAGGTCCTCAAACTTTAGGTGAACAAAATAAATACTCAGATTTCTGTTTCAAGATTTCAGCAATCAAGTGCTAATTGCAAGAACTGCAAATGAATAATTTTTTTAATTGTATAATAATCAAGATGGTTGGTACCTAAAAGGACAGCAGCAATCAAATGTTGTGGTGGTATTCTTCCACTTTTGAGCACAAAAATAAATTTATTAGACAAAGTGTCACAAAATGAGTTAAAATTCATGTACTTACCTTTACGCCCATGGACTTCAAGTTTTTAACTGCATGAGGTGGAAAATATTCTAGCCAGTACTGAGCATCAGCAAATTTTTTGATCTCTTCATCTTTTAGTCCCAAGGATTGCATAATCTGCCACTGGTACTGTGCTGAGCCACTTTTAGCTACTGCTTTACTCTTGAAAAAGAAAAAAGAAACAAAAAGAAATATATTTTACAGGCATTTTACAGATGAATTTAGAGATAAAACACTTTTCCACTACAATAAATGTTTAACTGGCAAGTGAGAAAAGTTTTCATTGGAAACCGCGCCTGGAATTTTTTGTAGAATTTTTCTGTACAACTGGTGAAAAGATTGATGTTACCATCCCTCTGAATCCAAATACATGTTTTGCATTTTTCTTTGAGAACATAGAAAAGAAAAGAAATTAGAAATTAATACTGATGTTAATAACATGGAAGCTGCTCTGATGACATCTGCTTATCATTTATTTTTCTAATGACTGTTTGTTAAGTTGTCACTTGAATTTGGAAAAAAAAAAAAGAGCAAATGTTGGAAATGTGGTAGAACTTTTAGTTAACTAAAACTATGAATATTTAAAGAAATTTGTTTTTTTTTAAACCTATTCCCCCAGCCCTTTTGATTTTGAATATATCAGGTAAAAAAAAAATTATTATTATTTGTTCATTTACAGTTATATAATACATACATACACTGAAGAGCAATTGAATTAGAGATACCTATCTAGTAACATGTAGCATCACCTTTCGCCCTGATGACGGCGGCGATTCGTCTCAACATGGACTTGACAAGACACCGGAAGCGTTGGGAAGCCATACGGATCCACGACCCCTGAATAAGCTCCCACAGTTCACGAAGATTTGATGGAGGAGGGTCAGAGCCTCAAACATCTCTCTCGATGGCATCCCAGATGTGTTCGATGGGATTGAGGTCAGGTGACCTAGCTGGCCAAGGAAGCGAGGTCATGTCGGTGGAATGTTCATCCAGCCATTCGGATACAATTCGGGAACGATGGCACGGTGCATTGTCTTGTTGCAAGATGAGGTACACAGTGGGATGTTGAAGATGCACAAACGGGAGCAAATGGTTGTCCAGGATATCCTTGTAACGCTGACCTGTCAGGGACGAGACCTTTGGCCACAGTCCAGGTAAACAGTCCCCAGATGAGAATGCCACCCCCACCAGCTTGAAGAGTACCCTGCTGGCAAGAAGGGTCCATCGCTTCATGTGGTTTGCGCCGTACTCGTATCCTGCCATCCGCATGTACCAACGTGAATCTCGACTAATCAGTCCAGGCAACATTTTCCCACATGTCTAGGGTCCAGTGGCGATGATCCCGCGCCCATGCTGATCTTTGCACCCTGTGATGTGCAGTCAGCAGCGGTACCCTCGTGGGACAATGGCTTCTGTACCCCATAGCGAGGAGATGGTTCTGGATGGTGTGGCTGCTTACAAGTTTTTGTGCACCAGCGTTAAACTGCCGAGTGATTTCTTGCACTGTGGCCCGTCTATCTGCTGTTACAATGCGAGCTAGCCAACGCTGTTGTCCACGGCAGGTGGCCTTTACCGGATTCGATGTACTAACAGTGCACCCATGACACAGTGGCTCGTGAAAATCCCAGTGCCTGCAAGACTTCCGAGATGGAGTGGCCCATTCGACGGGCCCCGACAATTTGCCCACGATCAAATGCGCTTAGATCCTTCGTCTTACCCATACTGCGTCCGACTCTTACTGATTCCTGTCGCATCATTCCTTATATTGTCGGATCGCTGCATACGTCATGGTTTTCCGTTTACAGGGCCACCCACAGCACCACATTTGCATAATGCCAGCTGTCTCTAATTCAATTGCTCTTTAGTGTGTGCATATATCATCATCATCATCATTGTCAACCATTATCAATCCACTGCTGGACGAAGGTCTCCCCAAGTTTCCTCCACAACGGTCTGTCTTGTGCCAGT
The DNA here is from genome assembly GCA_039090855.1 of Macrothele yani. NCBI lineage: Eukaryota > Metazoa > Arthropoda > Arachnida > Araneae > Macrothelidae > Macrothele > Macrothele yani. Next base: position 153,977,925 of record CM076995.1, on the reverse strand, counting down.
CTCCTCCATGTCACTCCCGCATACTTTCGAATTTCATCCACCCATCTCCTATGTGGTCTTCTTCTGGGTCTTTTCCCTGTCCCTTGGAATCCAATCTAAAATTTCGGCTGTCCATCGATGATCTGTCCTTCTGGCAGTATGTCCAGCCCATTGCCATTTCAGGGATTTAACTTTGATCATGATGCCTTCCACTCTTGTCATTTTTCGGATCCACGAGTTCCTCTTCTTATCTCTCCTGGTTACACCAAGCATGCACCTCTCCATGCTTCTTTGAGTTGTCTGCAGCCTTTGTATGTCTCTTTTAGTTAAGGTCCACGTCTCTGCACCATACGTAAGCACTGGAAGGATGCATTGATCAAACACTTTTCTTTTAAGACATAATGGCATATTGCTCTTGAAAATTATGCTGTTTCTTCCAAAAGCTCTCCAGGCAAGTTTTGTACGCCGATTAATTTCTTCATCAATGTGACCCTCACTTGATATCTGCTGTCCAAGATAAACGTACGTGTCTGTTATCTCCAGCTTTTCTCCATCAATCGATAAATCTTCATTTCTTGTAAAAGCATTGAACATCACTTTTGTCTTCTGAAAGTTCATTTTTAATCCCACTTCTTTACTCTTGTCAGCAAGTTCCTGGATCATACTCTGCAGCTCTGATGAGGTCGTTGCAAAAATGACTACGTCATCAGCAAAACGAAGGTGGGTTAGATAATCTCCATTAATCTTTATCCCCTTGTTTTCCCAGCTCAGCGACTGAAAAACACCCTCCAATGTGGCATTAAAGAGCTTCGGAGATATGGTGTCACCTTGTCTCACTCCCTTTCCAATTTTTACGTGTGTTGTATTTTCAAACAGCCTAATCTTTGCACTTGCATTTTCATAGATGTTATTAATAATATTAATGTATGCATCTTCAATACCGCAGGTTTTCAGAGCCATTGTAACTGCTGATGGTTTCACCGAATCAAAGGCTTTTTCATAATCGATGAAAGCCATGCACAATGGAAGTTCATATTCCCTCGCTCTTTCAATTAGTTCTCTCAGCACGTGGATATGATCTATTGTGCTGTAGCCACTCCTGAATCCAGCTTGTTCTCTCGGTTGAGCCATATCTAGTGCTACCTTCAAGCGGTGTGAAAGAACTTTAGTGAAGATTTTATAAACTACTGATAGGAGGCTGATAGGTCTGTAGTTTCCAGATCCTCAATGTCACCTTTTCTTATGTAGCAGGATCATTGTAGCGGTGTTCCAATCCTCAGGAATCTTTCCTTCATTAAAGCATCGAGTGAAAATTTGGGCGAGTACTGTTTCGATTTCTCCACTTGCTTCTTGTATGATGTCTACAGTAATTCCATCTTCTCCTGGAGCTTTTCCTCGCTTCATGTTCTTGATTGCATGTGCAACTTCTGCTGGAAGGACTGGAGGAACTCTGGTACTGGTATCTTTCATGATGTCTGGAGTGCATATATCATCCCTTTCATATAATTTGGAGTAGAAATCTTTCACTCTTGTCAAAATTTCGCCTCTATTTCTTGTTACAGAACCATCTTCTTTTCTCAGTGCCATAATCTGTTTTCTTCCCTTACTGAGATGTCCCTTTGCTATCTTTAGGCTTTGGTTGTTTTCAATTGCTTTCCTCACTAGTTCACAGTTGAATTTCCTTACGTCTTCAATGATACTTTTTCTTACTGTCTTGCATAGCTCTATATATTCCACTTTGGAAGTCACATCTTCTTTAGTTGTCCTCATCTCTCTTCTTTTTTGCATCAACATTTTGGTTTTCCTGATAATTTGTTCACATGCAACTTGTTCTTAGACCCAGCTAATTTTGTTGCTGTTTCCATAAGAGCTTTGGTTACTTTTCTGTTAACTTCAGAGATGTCCACTTCTTCCGATGTTAGGCCTTCTAAAGCAGAGAACCTGTTCTTCAGTTCTAACTTGAAGGTATTATGGTGTTTTTTAAGGTTGGTTATGTCAATAGATTTTGTTTGTCTTATGAGCTTGCCACGTTCAAGTTTAGTGTTGAGGTGCATCTTACATCTCACCAATCTATGGTCACTACCTGTGTTGAACTTGTTTAGCACACTGCAGTCTTCTATGACGAATTTTTGTTACACATAATAAAATCAATTTCACTTGTTGTCCCATTTGGATGTCTCCATGTCCATTTCCTGTGTGGCTTTTTCTTGAAGAAGGAGTTCAAGATGAAAAACCCTTCTGCCTCTGCAAACTCAACGAGAGGCAGAAGGGTTTTTAGGCAGAAGGGTTTTTTTTTAGGCAGAAGGGTTTTTTCGGTTATCATTTGACAATGAAACAATTTTACTGCTGCATATATATATATGCATATATATATATATATATATATATATATATATATATACACACACAGTCGTGGCCAAAAGTCCTGCACCAGTAGACCGAAAGTCAATTTTTGATGTTTGAAGTCAACTTTAACAGTGTTGTGAGCGACCTTTACTTTTGCCAAATTATTGGTATAAGCCACGCTAAGTACAACTGATCCAAACCCATTATGTGGAATCTAGGGACTTACTGGTTAGTTTACGTGGGGTGTCGTCAGATTATGAAATCATGTTTACGCAGCGTCGGGTCGACGAGACTTCAACCTCTGAGACGGGCGTTGTGTTTCACACGCAGTGTCCTGTGGGTATCACAGTTCTTATGTGTGTCGCAATGTTTTTATGTGATCGTCAATTATTGGACATAATCCCTCTTAAATACTGTTGAACCTGAACTTGAAGAATAATATCGATGCTGAATTGAGATGATGAAAAATTCCAACTTCTTTAAAGTTTACTCTTAATCTTAGTCTTCTAGGAAAGTCGGTTATCATTTGACAATGAAACAATTTTACTGCTGCATTGTTCACACTTACTACCCCTTAATTCACACAACATGAAAATACACTTCATAGATAAAACACTGTAGAGATTTAACTGGCACATGAGAAATGATTCTTTTTGAAAAGTAAAATAGTTTATTCGTTGGTTCATTGGACTTAAAAATAGTACAGGGATCAGGACCCTTCTATTAAAGATATTGAACTTATTTTTATGTACATTTCTTTAGTCTTGCCGTAAACAATATTTATAGTTATTGACGTTACTTGGCATACTTTCCTTACACTAAGTTTAGCCTTTCTTTCTCTTTCAAACTGAGTTAACGAATTGGCCTCCTCCAAGTAAATGCCATTAACCTCACATTCTAGTCCCTGAAATTTCATGCTTACAATAATTGCTTAATTTTTCTCCCGCTATACTTCGGTACTTCCCTTCTCCCATATTGTTTCTGTCAATATTATTACGTACGCTACTTCCTGATGTACTATTATATTCATTCCCAAATACACAAGTTATCCATAATATTTTCAACTCCGAGGAAATAGTTAAAGTGTAGTGAAATCATTATTTTACCTTTCCTCCACCGAAGTCCTAGTGATCACTTCAGGAGTTAAATGCACATCCTTCTCTCAGATAATAAAAAGTCTATTCATGGGCCCAAAGTTAATTCATTTCTGGTAAATACCAGGGTTCACATTCCTAGCTGCTTTTCGTCGGTAGGCTTTACAAGTCCCAGTCCGTCCTGCGCATGTTGATTGTCGGGGAATCTGTTTGTCGGTCCAGGCAGTCACACTTCGTCTTGCTCTCCGCTCTTTATGTGACTATCTTTATCATACGGGTTCTTCTACATGCGCGTTCTCCTGCTGCTAGTCGTCGACATCACTTCTCCAGATTCCTCGGCTCAAAGATGGCTTCGCTGCTTCGGCATACTTGGGAGGTCACAGCCGACCCGCTTAACTCCGCATTAATGCTTGTCCAGCAAGAGATCAAAGATGACCTATTTGCTCTAAAATTAATCAAGTAATGCTCCTTACGAGAGAGGTCAGGAACGACCTTCTCAAACTAACAGTCACTAAGTAAAGGTCGAATACGAATGCCCAGTTTTTTCTATCTCTCACTTCCGACTTAACTTTTGCCTTTCCTCTATGGCCAATCTCCTGAAATCTCATTCTCTAACGTTCTGACCCAATCCGAGGGTCCGGCATAAATTACCTAATAATTATTCTGCTTTTTAACCTCTCGGGCTGTCCAACTCTATCTTTCCTAAATTTGCAATTCGTTAACCTGGAGGTTTGTATTTCTTTTTGGAGCTAACCTCTGAATCTCAGAGAACAGCTTAGTGATATGTATGTATGTATGTTAACCTTTTTTTCGTGCTCTCACGTATTCGCTCTTCCCTAAAGAATCTAACTCTCGGGTCCTCCTCCAAATTCCTCGAAAATCTCTACACTGGGCTTATTCCCATTAATTCTCTTACCCCCAATAAAACTGGCTGGGCTGTCACACTAAGTTCCTCCGCTTTGTCCTGTAACTGCCATTTTCTGCAATTAGTTCCCTTTCCCAGTGTCTTGATTGCTTTCCTCCGGCGCTTTAATTCGAAGATGTACATTCCTTTATTCCTTCGTGTCGTTACCTAACTTATTTCAGTTGCACCTATGGCGCGTTGCTTTGATCGCTTGTCTGACTAATGTACTTTCCCATGATCGCTCTTTGTTTGTAGCAAGACGTGGTTCCTTTGATTATGTTTTCTTACGCCATCCCGCTTCTCTAGGCTCCTTTCGCGTCGGCCAACCGAACTTCTCCCGGGGCTCGTAAAGCTGTTCCTCATGGCGGGTCACTTCACACCCTCCTTTCTTGGTGCTGGCTCATTGCCTTAACTGCTCCAATGATTCACCTCCCCCCCCCCCGTCGTTCGTGTCTTCGCCTTTTGTAGTTCTGCTGCGACTCCGAGGTGCTTTGGGCGAATACTCTGAATTCACAGGTGTTGCCTCCTCTTTAACCCATTGATACTCCTCCTCGCTCCAATGCGTAGGGTTCCTAACAGGGTTAATTATTATCTTACCTCTGATTTGCATATTGTGACAACCTCACTCCGTGAGCATTGTAACAACAGTATAATGGTAAAGTCAGGAATACATATTACACATCATTTTAAAGGAAATTTTATGCTGAATTCAAATATCTTTACAGAATGTTATTGCCAGTAATAGAAGTGAAGTTACAAGCAAATATACAGCATCTATTTATAAAAAGCAAAAATAAAAACAAAACAAAACAAAAACTGAATTTGTGAAATTAGTGTACAATGCATTTAACGTAAAATTACTGTACACTACTTTATTGAAACTTGCAGAACACTTGAAATAACTTACCAACAAGCAAAATATGCTTCAATATTCAATTGGGTAACCACGGTTTCTTTGTAACAAAGTGCACCTCCTTGGCATGGAACTAATGAACTTCTTTAGTTGTCCACTGGTGATAACACAGTACCATATGGCCCTTACACACTCAATTACTGCTGTTTTAGAAGTGGATCCTTGTTGACAGATCTTTTGCTTCAATCTCACCCACAGATTCTCTATGGGATTAAGATCCGGTGACTGTGCCGGCACTGAAGTTCTTATAACTTTTTGATTAAACCACTTGTCAACCAACTTTGACTGACGACATGGTGCGTTATCGTCCTGAAAGATAAAATTCTGCAAACTCACGTCTTGTGCAGATGGTAGCATTTTGGACTCCAAAATATCCACATATTTCGATCCAGTCAATGTGCCATCAACAATGTGCAGACGGCCAACACCGCTGGCTGAAATACAGGACCATAACATCACCGAATGTGGGTGCTGGATTGTTGGCTGGGTGCAGGCCTTATATCTTTCACCAGCCCAATGACAAACATAATTATTTCCATTATTAGCAGAAATAGTAACAGTTGTTTCATCACTGAAAATAACATTTTTCTATTCATCAACAGTCCAATTCCTGTGTGACTTGGCCCAAGCAATTCTTTTGAGCTGCTGTTCAGTAAGGAAAGGTGTTCATGCAGCTTTTCATGTGCAGTCAGTCCATTTTCTTGTAGCCTATGATGAACTGTACGTGCAGATACAATATTGCTTACTTCATTCTCCCTCTGATTTCTTAAATCAGTGGCTGTTTTAAGCCTTGATTTTAAGGAACGATAAACCAACATGCGATCATCACGTTCAGTACACAGCCTTGGTCGACCTGGTCTTTTTCTGTTTCCCACACATCCAGCTTCTGCAACTCTTTTAATGGTGCGCAGGACATGGAATGATCACAGCCACATTTAACAGCAATTTTGGCACCGTGTAATCACCAATGGACAGCTTATTAAGTTCCATGCCAAGAAGGCGCACTTTGTTACCAAGAAACCGTGGTTATCCAATTAAATATTAAAGCGTATTTTGCTTGTTGATAAGTTATTTCAAGTGTCCTGCAAGTTTCAATATTGTACTATACAGTAATTTTATGTTAAATGCATTGTACACTAATTACACAAATTCCACTATTTTTTTCTTTTTATGACTAGATGCTGTACTTTTGCTTGTAACTTCCCTTCTATTATAGGTAATAACATTCTGTAAAAATATTTGAATTCAGCATAAAATTTCCTTTAAAATTATGTATAATATGTATTCCTGACTTTACCATTACGCTGCATAAGTTGACTTCAAACATCAAAAATTGACTTTCGGTCTACTTATGCAGGACCTTTCGCCACGGTTGTATATACACTATCTACCAACAAGTAATTGGACACCTGTGATAGCAAAGGAAAATGAAGTTTATTCACCTTCAATAGTTGGTGGAGCCTCCACGAGCGGCGATTACAGTTGTGACCCTTCGGGGCATACTCTCAACCAGGCGTTGTACGATGGCCAGCGGTATTTTTTCCCACTCGGTTTGGAGAAGACAGGTCAGTTCCTTCACCGATTTCAGATGCTGGGGGCACCCAAGTCGACGCTCCAACTCATCCCAGAGGTGCTTGATAGGGTAAAGGTCCGGGCTCTGCGCAGGCAAGTCCATTCGATTAACCCCATTGTCACCATACCATGACAATGCCACCTTCAGTGGACCTCGCAACATGACAGGTGGCATTGTCATCCTGAAAGTAACATGGATCCACCCCATAAAACTGCCACAACTTAGGAAGCGCATGGTCATCCAAAATGGTGCAGTAGGTCTCGGCGTTGAGTCTACCAGGAATTGCGACCAAGGGTCCCATGCCATATCAGGAAAAACACCCCCACAGCATAATTCCACCACCGCCGAACTCAACAGTTGGCACAATACATTCCGGCAGGAGGCGTTCTCCAGGCAGACGCCAAACCCAGACCCTGCCATCCGAACGGTAGAGGTGAACCTTGATTCGTCGCTCCAGAGAACATGTGTCCACTGTTCAACGGTCCTCTGTCGACGTTCTTTGCATTACATTAGCCGAGCAGCGCTATTGGACTTGGTGATCAAAGGCTTGTGGGCGGCAGCACGTCCATGATAACTGAGCAGATGGGCTTCCTTACGGATGGTATTCATCGAAAGAACACTCCCAGATGCCTGTTGAAACTCCTTGCGGATGTGGCCCACCGATTTAGTGCGGTTCTTCCGAATTTCTCTGGCCAGCACCAGTCAGTTTCTAACTCCCAGTTTTGTGGGTCTGCCGGGTCGGGGCACATTCCGACAGTCACCTCTCATTTTCCACTTTCCAATCACGTAGGCCACTGTCGATTTTGAGTACTTCAACTCGCTGGATATGTCACGTATGGATCGGCCATTTCTGTGATACCCGACGATTACACCTTTCTTGAAATCAGAGTGCTCCAAACTGCGTGGCATCTTGCATGCGACTGGTTGCGTTGTTGTTTCCCACACGATATTTAACGGCGGCGGCCGTGACGTGTATCAGGACCGCAGATGTCGTCAATTGCAGGGGTGTCCAATTACTTGTTGGTAGATAGTGTATAAAACACAAAACGTCTGTTTGTCTGAAGCAGCAAAAACTCTTGAATGCCGAACTGCGAGCGTGAAATTTGCATAGCTTATTAATACTGGAATTTCTAGGTCAATGCAACTATTTTAAGATCTCTACGTTGTTCCATTCATGAGTTATGAATTAATTAACAAGCTAATCAATAAAGTCAGCGTCGTTTGCTACATCGTTTCCTGTTCCAAATCTGAAAGCACATGACTGCATTCATCACCATGGCACATCCACAGGTGTTTCTATTCTTTGAGAAGTGTGCATAAAAAAAATGCAAAAACGAACTTTGTGAAATCTTAACAAAACGGGCTGAAATTTTTATCAACACCATGAATTGGTAATAAGAGGAGTCCCTCAAAATTTCACCGGAATCTGGTCAAAACTTTTTAAAATAGGCATGGAATTTTTATTCATCGGTAAACAGAAATATATATGCAGAAACGGTTAATAAAATTTTGACGGCTAATTTAAAAAGTTATTTACTGACTCAGGCGAAATTTGGAGGTCATGTTCCTACTAACGATTTATGGTGTTCAATTAAAATTTCAGTCAGTTTCATAGAATATTTGCAAAGATACGTTTTTAACTTTTTTATCCCAGAGATTCGCCCCTCAAAGACATCTGAAACTAAAAGCATGTGATGCATTTGATCGTCGATAACAAATAACAATAGTCGATATAAGGGAATATGAAATTAATAAGCCTAAATCTCAGGCAAAGCCGGGTAGTAAAGCTAGTTTTATTATAGACCAGAATGCATATTTACACAAACTGCATCTATCAACAACAGCATTTATTTATTTTTATTAAAAACCAAGAGTATAAATTAATACACACAACTTTTTTGGCTCCACTCTTGAATCCTACTTCATGCACCTATTAAATTTACCCAATGAATCACTCTAGTTGTATTCTTACATGTAGCAACAGGACAAAATAAAACCAATTTTGCTAATCTATTAAGTATATTGTGAACACTGTATACAACTATATAGCATATAAACTGAAAGTTTTTGGAAGAAATTCTTGTTTTGAAAAGCAAGGATCAGCTTATACAAGAGACAGTTAAAAATATAAATAATGAGATATTTTTGAACACAGCACATGATTTAAAAAAATGACCTATCTGCAGTTCTATGGGAAGAGTTGTCGCTAACATGATACATGTGGAAACTAATCCCATTTCAAAGTGAAATAATGGAATTTCTTGCCCCCCAAAAGAAAGCAATCCCCTTCTTATGTTCTAAGAGTGACTATGAGCATGATACCCCATGATCTCCTATGTTTTTACAGCAAGCATGAACTTCTCTTTTTGCAACTGCCCGCTGTTGACGTTATTGTGGAAGTGCGAAATTGTGATCTTTAAAAAAAAAAAAAAATGCTGTGTAAGTAATGCCATGGATGGTACAATGATAGATGGTTTATGATTCAGATTAAGAAAGAAGCCACAATGACTTTGCTACAATGGCATTTATATTGATGATGCAACTTTAATGGAAATCAACTTTATATAAACTATTTGGAAACTCCAATAGTGAATCAGATTTTAAAGCCTTTTAAAAAAGATACTCTTATAAATTTGCATAATAACTTCATTTCAATAAATATCATGCTTTCCAAACTCTGAAAATGTAAGGTCTGCTCATATACAGGTCCCAGTTCTTTACAAATGTTTAAGCTGCTGGATTAGGGAAGTCCCCTAATACACAAGTATATAATATGATACTTTTTTTCCTGATACAATACACAGTTACTATGGCAAAAATCTTAGCATAAAAGCACTGTCAACAAGATCCTTCTATCCTAAAAAGGTTTTCATCAGCTCAACCCTTGGCCACCATTTTCTAGACATGTTATTTTCTGGTTTGCCAAATAAAGCACCGAGTTAACAATAATTTAATAACTTCCTGACAAAATATACTATTCATTCCAAGTATAAACTACAAGACATTATTCATTTATACTGAAACGAAAAAGATTCAGAATGGTTTCACTTTAATTTATTTTTTGAAATGAAAAAAAAATATAATTAAACTGAAATGAAAAACATGCAATTTATAATAAAACTTTTCCTGATTTTTTTATGTAATGAGTAATGAAGCTTCATTTAAAAAACACAATTTTTGTTTACTTTTTCAGCTTTTAAATTTGGCCTTTATTAACAATTATTGAAGTAAACAGAACTTAATAACTTTACTTAAAAGCTAAAACTAAATAAAGTGGATGCAAACAAACAACCAGAGAAAATTTCAAAAGTTTTGTATCTAAAATAACTTCTTTCTTGTAAAAATTTATTTTGAAGAGTAATAGAAGTTGCATCCATGTGTGTGTGAGAGAGAGAGGGGGTGGGGGGAGAGAGTGAAGCTGAATTGAAAATCTGAAAACTTTTTTTTATGTTCGGTGAAACAATGTAGCAAATTCCAAGAGGTGCAACACATCTTAAACAGGACAGATTATCACACATGAAGTTAGGGAAAAGAAAAAAGTCATTGTTACACATTCTGCTCACAGCTGCGACATAAAATCCCTTACTTGGAATAATATCAGTTTGTTTTTTAGAGAAATTTCAAAATAAGTTAGTGATCTTGTAAAACTTTTGAACATTGCATATGAGCTGTAACAGTACACCTACAGCATGTAAATTCATTTTTTAAGGAACTGAACAGATGCAAACCAATTTTCGCAATATTGAATGGTTGATTTTTTTATGAACTTGAAAATCAGTATGGTGTGTTTATTATTATTACATAAAGACATAATATTTCACCATATTTAATGAAATGTCAATATAATAATATGTTTGTTTTTTATATGCGGTGTATGAGTTTTCTCTATAAGAAAAATAACTTTCTCTGAAAAAACAAAAACCAAAACAAAGTACATTTTATTAAATAAAAAAGGATTTGTTTCCTGTAGCCTGACTGAGATATAAAAGAAGTTCTGCAGCACTGAACTCGACATCACTGCAAAAGCTTATTTCCAATATGAAAACTTTTCAGTAAGTACTGACTTCTTGAGGTCAAGCTAATACATTGAGATTTATGAATCATAAGATAAAAAATGGGAAAAAAACTATTGAGACTGACACACATGAAATTTTGTTTCAAACTACACCAAGACAAGAAATTCCTTAACTTTTTTTTTTTTATTGGGGGTTTAACGACACCACCGTGAGCAACTCAATGGGCTATAAGCAGTCGTCCGTCCCTAATTTAGGGCCACTGACTCCAGAGAGAGGATAGAACCAGTGTCATAAGACAAACACAACATCCATGCCTCACCAAGATTTGAACCTGGACCCTCACAGACAAATGATCAGAAACCATCGCTTAGACCACTGTGCCACTGGGGCAGCTTGAAACTTTTGAATGATTTGGAAACACTAATTGTGGCAAGGGCCAGTAGTACAGTTCATCAGTTATCACTGAAGGCTTACAGATAATGTCAAAACTAGTCTGATATTGCCAATGATGTTACCAATGGGAAGAGTTGGATCATGAGGCGAGCATGATATTTTAACATGCTTTTAATCTTTGAGTTTTATGAATTTCTTTCATGTTGAACCATGAGTGATCGACCAGTGCACCTGTACCAAGATTTGTCCGTCCAAGCTGAGTCATGGTGTACGAAGTTTTTTCTTTTAACCTTTGACTTTTGAAAATTCTTTCTTGTTTAATGACCCTTTCATTGCTTTTATCTGTCGCACGTTCTTTCAGAATATTTTATGTTGCTCCTTACCTTATATCGCAATCTCTTATAGTTTTTCAAAAAGTGTCGATGGAGGTTCGTTCAGTGCACTTCTACCAAGTTTTTGTCATAGTACACAACGTTAATGAACTCTACTCCTTAAGCAGTGATACAAATAGAATGTAAAACAAGTTGACCAGTGCACCTGTACGAGGTACTACCTTTCCGAGCTGAGTCATGATTTGGGACTATGCTTGACTGGTTTACGTTGATTTTTTTACCATGGTTGTTGTTCAAGGTAAGCTAAACTACATTTGAAAAAAATAAATTAATAAAATTCGACATACATATTGTCGATAAAACTATAATATATGAATAAACTATAAATATATCTGGGTAAACTATAAGTATAAATATATCTGGGTAAAGTCTTGAGTAAGTGATTTGATAAAACTAATGTTTTATAGCCACATAACTTTATTTTTAAATACACCAGAGTTGAATAATTACGAAACGCATATAGCGTATGAAATCCGTTTATTTTCGTGGTGTAGTAAGCACAAATATTCGCCAAGCTTTCGCACTCCACTGGGAGGCTTTTTCAAGGCAATGATAGACACAAAAATGCAGAGAATTGGAACATGTAAAGAACGAAGATGATTTTTTGAAAATAACGCGGGTGACATCACGAGCATATTACATGAATTTTTATCACATAATTATACAGAGCGCCATGACGTGTTTCCATCTTTTAATAATGCATGCCAAACCATTGGCAGTTCCTTAGAGACTATATCATTGCATGCCACTTTGTTGGATAGGATTTCCACTGTTTCCCTGATGGCAGTCTCTTTGAAATTCGTGTAAGGGGCAATTCTTCTAATATTATTCCATACAGGAGCGGCCGAGCAATGCATGACTTCTCTAGCGAGGACTGCATTCTGCATATCCTGCTTCACACTTCGTACGTATTCCTTACATCTAGTGCCCAAGGATTGCTTTGTTATTCCGATATATATCTTTTCCGTGTTGTCAGGATATACCAACGGTATAGCGTACACACCCGCCTTTTCTTTCTCACACTGTCTCTCCTTGCAGCTTGATATTATATGTGACAACGGGGTCAGGGACTTCATTGCTATTAATATGCTGTATTTGTGTAATAAATTCTTTAACCAATATGTAAAGCCTGATATATAGAAAAATTGCCTAGTAGGACAATGAGATACGCAGGATCCATCACATATATCCCAGCAGGGCAAGATTTCATCTTTTTTGCTCACTAGCAAATTTTGCTAGTGACCAAATAGTTTGCTAGCAAAACATTTCCATGACTAGCAAGTAAAACTAAATCACATCGTAACTTATTTTCTAATAAAGTTACACAGAAATTTAAATATGTGTATAAATATTTTGACTTACCTTTTTGAATAATGAATAGAATCTTAGATAAGTTTAGTGACTATCTTTATTATTAATTTCTAATAAATTCTCATACCACATGAATATATTTCACTGACATTCTAATTCAGATTTCTTCCCATATGGTTTACGCTCAGGGTGTCTGACTTTGTCATCATACCACTTTATAACTGCTGACCGTGGATTAAAAATCTCTTCTTGTGGCCCTTCTATTTCAATTGTCATCAGAGCATCTAAAGTTTCAACAGACAAATTGTTTCTCCAATCCCCTTGTATTCTTTTTAAAAAACTGAATCCCACCTCACAACATGCAGTACTAAGTGGAAGTATCGCACAAATTTCTGCTAAGCTTCTACACACTTCATATCTGCCAACTACCACACAATGCCGTAGTTTCTACGGAATTAGTCTGACTACGGAACTCACTATCAAAACTACGGATTCTACAAATTTTCATTTTGTTTCAAATTTTTCTTTTGCTATTATTTTTATGATATACACAACATTCTTACATGGATTCGCGGAATCCCGCTTTTTTTTTTTTTTTTTTTTTTTTGTCATCAGTTAGATCATTCTGAAGATCGATATTTGGGAGGGGGGGGGGTCGTTTTCCATCTGGAGATGAAATTTCGTGCTTCAAAACTTTTGAACACAGTAGTGAAACGGAGTAAGAAAATTTTGCCGTAATCGCAAATTTTTCTCCCAATGTTGTCTTTGTGTCCGCTTTTCTTGTTAAATATTATTTTATTGCATAAATGTTTGCATTTTAGCTTGAAACTTTGGAGAACAATTTGCAAAAACGGAAGTTGGCTGCTGCAAAATTTTTCTGTAATCTTCAGGCATGAGATTCTTCTGCGAATTCAAGGAATTCCGGCTTTTTTCATTATTATTGGAATTCCGTCTTTACGAAACTAGAAAACGAAAGGTTGACGGAATTCGGATTTTTTCTGTAATCATAATTTTTTTTTTTCTCATGATGTTGCCTCTGTCAAGTATTATTGCTCATTAACATTTTACTGGATAAATATTTGTATTTCAGCTTGAAAATACAAGGAAAATTTCCAAAACCAGAAGTCAGATGAAGCAAAAAGTTTCTTTGGTAATCGTTTACCCCCTCCACGAACACGTTTCGTAAAAAAGCGTCTATCTATGCCACGCAATAAGGCTAGTTACTATGGATAAGACTTTTGCCAGTGTTGGCAGGCTATTTTCCAGTAACATTTTGGTTTGCTTCTTTCGGTTTTGCCTACCATCCGAAGAAGTGGAATTATTCTTGCTTATTCATCACTGATCATTAGAGCGCAGTATTTGATGTATGCACGACTATCAAGACTTGTGGAAGTATGCAATCGCTTCACTTAGGGTACGACAGGAGTTGAGGACAAAGTTCGTGGGGCAAAAGAAGGGAGGGTGGCAGAGCAGGTGGTCAAACAACCGATCCATCCCAGAACTCTGGGTTGCGACAGCAACCATTGCCGACGTCACGTTCAGTTTCTGTAATAGACCAATGAGGGCACGATGGAGAGGAGTTTCAATGTACGACAGTTTCCACTGGAAGGGATGAAAGATATGGGGAGGATGGGTATTGAGTGTCGAAAGGAAATTGGCGAAAGAGAATCGCTGATCGTCGCTGTTTTAGCAAGTGATAATAGAAACTGTTATGTAAACTTCGTGGATTAATAATGATTTTTGGTTACTTTAAATAAAGAAATTACCTTACTAGCAATATTTGCTACTGCAATTTTTTTCACTAGCAAATTTGTTTTTTCACTAGCTATTTGCTAGTTGCTAATCGGTGAAATCGCGCCCTGTATCCCAGGCTTTACATATTGGTTAAAGAATTTATTACGCAAATACAGCATATTAATAGCAATGAAGTCCCCGACCCCGTTGTCACATATAATATCAAGCTGCAAGGAGAGACAGTGTGAGAAAGAAAAGGCGGGTGTGTACGCTATACCGTTGGTATATCCTGACAACACGGAAAAGATATATATCGGAATGACAAAGCGATCCTTGGACACTAGATGTAAAGAACACGTACGAAGTGTGAAGCACGACATGCAGAATACAGTCCTCGCCAGAAAAGTCATGCATTGCTCGGCCGCTCCTGTATGGAATAATACTAGAAGAATTGCCCCTTACACAAATTTCAAAGAGACTGCCATCAGGGAAACAGTGGAAATCCTATCCAACAAAGTGGCATGCAATGATATAGTCTCTAAGGAACTACCAATGGTTTGGCATGCATTTTCAAAAGATGGAAACACATCACGGCGCTCTGTATAATTATGTGATAAAAAATTCATGTAATATGCTCGTGATGTCACCCGCGTTATTTTCAAAAAATCATCTTCGTTCTTTACATGTTCCAATTCTCTGCATTTTTGTGTCTATCATTGCCTTGAAAAAGCCTCCCAGTGGAGTGCAAAAGCTTGGCGAATATTTGTGCTTACTACACCACGAAAATAAACGGATTTCATACGCTATATGCGTTTCGTAATTATTTCACATAATATAAGTTCTAGACATAGATATGTATACATGAACTATGATAGATTTGGAAACATATTTTTTAGATGTTAGACAATTGGCTGGAAAATTCACGATCACAAAATAAAATAAATAAATGGCTAAAACCATCGACAGGGTTCATACCCTTTCCGGGGGGGGGGAGAACTTTCTAAGGACCTACACTCCAATTGATATCTTGCATCACTGGAATATCACCAGGTGTGTGTGTGTGTGTACATATATATACAATGTGGGGGATTAAACAGCGCTAGTGGCCATTTACCAGGCATTTTGTCCCAAATATAAACTACTTTGCCTGCAAAGAACAAAATGAAATGCACGCCAAAAAAACAAGGACAAGCAGGATACACAGCGACAATGAAGCAAGGTGAGTTGAGTAGAGCAGTAGACACTACATAGATCAGACCACAGACACCATAAGTTGTGAAGTCAAACAGGCTCCCCCTTCCTCACCTTTGACTTTTGCTTTGACCCTCTGATCCCTGAAAAGACACCCAACAGAGATGTTGATCCCACTGGTAAGGTAAGTCAGAGATGTTGATCCCACTGGTAAGGTAAGTCATGCAGGCTACAATAGGGTGGGTGGGGGCAGTGTGTGTGTGTGTGTGGGGGGGATTTGAAGAGAGATCATTTCTAAGAACATTCCAGGGGATTATCTCCCTTCAATGAGCTAGAAGAAAGCTACCCTGGTGAACAGGTTAGCATATGTATTTTGTATTTACACAAATGGGGGCAGGGTTGTGATGCCCCATTACTGCAATGCAAAAACAAGAAAGGGGGGGGGGGAGATAAGCACTTATTTTAAAAAATAAGGACCTTTAAGGGCCTTAGCAATGGAAATAAACGATAAGAAGTTCTCAAGGGCTTTTAAGGACCGTACGAAGCTTGATCCACACCCAGATAAAAATTCTCAAATCATCTTTTATTTACCTGAATGAAAATTTAATTATGAAATATCAAAATCTCTGTTGAATGCTGCAATATTCAGCTGCATAGCCTGGAGAATGAAAACTGAGATGAGGGATAGGACTTCATGATTGGAAACAGTGACATCCTGGTAACGTGGCATCAAAAACAGTAATGCAAAACACAAGATTAGCACTTTTACTTTTTTTTTAGAGGGTGGTGTGTGTGTGGAGAGAGGGGAGGTTCCTGCTCCTTTGTTGACAGTTGCTAAATATCTCTAATGATTCGAGCATCTTCACAAATGTTGAATACTTGAAAAATTAACCAGCAGGCATGAAAGTGGTCATGGCAGAAAAAGACTGAACTTTCCCCACATAGGAATATGCAAAAATAATTAACCTTTCAGCATTTACTAACTACCTTTGAAGCACCATATATGCATATATAAAAGCCACAAAATTGTCAAACATTTCTTTAGGAACGAATAAGAATTTTATTTTAATCAATGTGCTTACATCAAACCAATAATATAATATACTGATTTCATTGTCCCGTTCCGCCAATCTGTCTTGGCTCCACGGGGACTTGTTGAGCACCTTGGATGTTATTTTGAAATGTTGCGACAATTATCCTGCCTTGAGACGCGGTTCGGACCCTGGCCACCCCAATGGCCCAGAGACCAGCCCGTGGTGACGTGCTGGCAGGCGACCTAGAATACCTTGTCTGGGTTCCCGCTCTGTCTGGCGGGATAGGTCGTTTCTTACTTTTTCGCTGACTGGAAGATTCCTTGCCCTCGAACTTTTTTGGGGAATAATTTCCCTTTATTTTCTTTTTCAAACACCTACACACATGTATACACTGTCCTCATGCTTAGGACTTACAACATCAAGAGATAGCAAAATTCATTTACAGAATATTTACATTGGTGGTTTCTTCGTCTGCTTTCCCACAGACTTCTACCCTCATTCATCTTCCGATTCGCTTTCGGTGTGCACGTTCACCTCCTGCGTTTCGGTCCCCGTTTGATTGGGGAAGATGGTATGTTGCTGGAGGGTTAGCCTTTCAACCAAGGCTATTATCCCCTCCTGTTAACGGAAGATTGGATGAGCAGATCCAATCTTCGCGTTCTTTGCACACCTGGGATCAGTGTGTTTCTCCATTCGGCGAAGCCACTGCATTCGAGTACGCAGTGTTCTATGCTTGCCGTTCTCTTTCCACAGGGACAAGTGCAGTTCCTGATGGCAAATCTGCCTAGGTATTCAGGGCTGATGCCATGGCCACTGAGTACTTGATTCAGGAACTTATTTGTCTGTGCTCGTTTGGTCGAGACTTTCGGAAACACTCTGTGTGTCTTCCGCCCTGTCTCTCCCGTGTCCCATCTGACCTGCCATTCGGTCATGGTCCGACGTGCTAGTGCTGCGCGAACGCACCTCCGCGCGTTCTGCATTGCACGTCGACCGTCTCTTTCAGCGTGGCTGCCTTCGCCAGCTGATCTGCCCTTTCGTTTCCTAGGGTTCCGACATGGCTTCGTACCCAGTGGAAACTAACTGCCCCATCTCCCTCTGCCCTCAAGAGGGTTTTGATCCTCTGGACGATGGGGTTTCTTCCCCTGAATCTACTCAGAGCCTGCAGTGCTGCCTCACTGTCCGAGTAGAGTTTTATTCTTTCGTCACTACGCCTGGGGAGTGCCCAGGTGAGTGCCATCTCTATCGCCAGAAGTTCAGCCTGAAAGACCGAAGCGTTCTGCGATAATTTCACGCTTCCTGCAGTGGCTTCGTTCCCGTCCGAGAACGCACAGAAGCCTGCCCCCACTTGTCCCTTCAACTTTGAGCCGTCCGTGAACAGCTCATGCCCAACTCCCGTGGGTTTCTCCTTGTCCCACGGTGGGCAAATTTTCTCGGCAGGGTGGATCTGCCAGTCCACACTTTCCATCTCCATGTCGGAGGCTCGATGCGGCGCACCGAGAAGGTAGGCGTCCTCGCCTGACCTTAGGCAGTGCATTGCTGCCTCCCTTTCCACTACTAGGTCTGCCGGCTCGCACCCCGCCAGCACTTGTAGTGCTAGGGTTGACGTTGTGCGAAAACAACCGGTTATCCCCAGTAGGGCCAACCTTTGGATTTGGTTTATCCCCTTCTTCATTCTGACTGTGGGATTCCACCATGCCCCACTTGCATACGTCAGAATTCTTTCAATTCCTCTCTGATAGATGGCCTTCTTGGTTTTGCCCGTTAACCTCATGCCATTCAATCTATTGAGAATCACCGTGCACCTTGTTCTAAGGTGCCTCAGGTGTGGCAGCCCTGATAGACTCTGATCCAGGACCACACCCAAGTATTTCATTTCACGCACCGCCTTGATAGTGCACCCTTGGAATCTGCACTGGGGTGGTGTTTTCATTACTCCTCTCTTAGCTATTGCTAGCAGAGTGGTCTTCTCAGGAGCGAAGCACAGTTTGCTTTCTCTGCTCCAGTTTTCTAGCACATCCAAGGCCCTATGTGCTTCTCTTTTCGATCACGTGTCTCCCTGAGGCGGAGACCACGAGAACGAAATCGTCCACATAGGCTTGAATCTCCACTGCGGGCCCCAGGTCTAGGTTCAGTGCTGAATCAGCAATTATATTCCACCAGAGCGGCTCCGGAGTTGGATCCTTGCGGACACCCTCTATGGTACGAACGCGAGGATTGCCCATTCCCCGCTTCGAACTCGACTCTTCTATCAGACAGGTAGCTGCTGATCAGTTTGAACAGGTTCCTTGGACAGCCAAGTTCTTTAAGTCTGGTTAAAACCATTGGCCACCAGACACTGTTGAATGCCCCCCTCACGTCTAGTGAGATGAAGCAGGTATGGAGCCCCTCCGCTTTGTTCCTCTCTGCCCTCTCTCGGAGGCTGCGAATTGCCTGCGTTGCGCAACGCCCCGGAAGGAAACCAAATTGGTTCCTGTTTAGCTTTCCCTGCTCCATGAGGAAGCCAAGCGCTCTGTTCGTTATGAGCTTGTCCAGCACCTTGCTCCACGCCGAGAGGAGGCAGATGGGCCTAGGCTGCGGGGTCATTTTTGTTCTTTCCGGTCTTGTTGAAAAGAACTAGCACCGCTGTTTTCCACAAGTCTGGGAAGATTCCCCTCCCGAGGCATTCGTTTAGGAGCGCCACAAAATACCCGGGATTTGCATAGTAGATTTCTCTGACTATGCTGAGGTCGAACCCATCCTTGCCTGGTGCTTTGCCCGTATTTAGACTGGAGAGGGCATTCTCCACTTCGTCTCTCGTGAAGGGGGTCCTCACCAGTGTCCGGCGGGATCCGACTTTCTTCCCTTATTTCTTTTTGTTGAGGGGAGTCCCCTTCTCCCTCGTCTCCTTGGAAGTGGTAATCCAAGAGCCTTTCTACGGTACTATCAAGAGTCTTTGATAGGCTACCGTCTGCCCTTTCTACCGCTGCTAGTTTTAGCGGTTCGGTTATGGATCCCCTCGAGATCTTATAGGGGATCCCGAAAGGGTCAGCCGGAGTTTGAAACTCACACAGTTTTCTCCAGTAGGAGATTTTCGAGAGATTCAGTTCTCTCCTGTATGCTGAACGAGCCTTTTTATGCACTTCTGTGCACTCCCTGTCTTGCGGAGTAGCTTTTGCTCTTTGCAGAGCTTTCCTACTCCGCCTAGCTCTCGCCCTTAGAGCTTTTAGTTTCTCCGACCACCAGGGGTGGGGGTCCTTGGCTCCCCTTTTATTTCCCCTACTACTCTCGCATAGCGTTGTTATTTGACTGGTAAGTTCTTCAAAGAGGGAGTTGAGGTCCGACACTTCTGCGGCCTCTTCTTCCCTCCTACCTCCCAACAAGGTAGTTAACTTGGCTTTAAAAAGCCCACCAGTCTAGATTCTTCATTAAGAATCTTTTGCGCTTGGGTCGGATGGGCTTTTCCGATCCCAAAACGAAAGATAGCGCTAGGTGGTCACTGCAGCTCTCGTCGTCCAGTACTTGCCAATCCTGGACAAGGCTGCGCTTTGAGACTCTGACGAGAGTCACGTCGATCCAAGAGGAGCCCCTCGCCCCTTGGAAGGTCGGGGTGCTCTCTGGATCGTTCAAGAAACTCAGGTCTGCCGCGTTGGCAAAGTCCACTAGTAGCTGGCCGCGTTCGTCCTCGTTCTGATTGCCCCAGAGAGGACTCTTCGCGTTGAAGTCGCCTGCTATTATTATCTCATGACTGGGGAATTCCCCTAATAGAGCCATTAGCTCATTCAGCGTTTCTCTCAAATTGCCTGCCGGAGAACTGTATACGTTCACCATTAAAAATTTCGCATCACCACATTCCACGCCGAGGGCGACCACGTTCTCGGAGCATTTTATCTCGAGAACCGCTAGGGACGGGTCTTTCACGACCGTGGCCACCCTGGGCTTTGCCACCCTAGGGTGGTAGATCCGGTAGGAGTTAGGGAAGCCCACCACTCTTCCCCCTGTTCGAATGGTTCCTGCAATAGCAGAATATGAGCTTTTTGCTCAGTGGCTGTCACCAGGGCCTGTGTTGTTGCTGCCCGTGCGTGGTGCAGATTGATTTGAAGCACCTTAACGCCTCTCTTTGGTTTATTATCCATAATGAGTGCGTTCTTTTAGCAGAGCCAGTTCTCTGACAAGGCTTGGGCATTCCTTGTCTAGGCTCGAGTGGCCTACATCCACTCGGACGCCTGAATCTCTTGTTGTTTGCCAAGCAGTTAGTGCAGACCGGGCTATTGCTGCACTCTTGGCGCTTGTGCCCGGTTTCCCCACACCGGGCACATCTATCCTGCTCTTCGGTGCACCTTGACCTAAAGTGCCCGAACCCGTTACCTGTAGCAACGGACCTCCCTCAGATATTCCCTTACTGAGTGGACGGTCCATCCCACTCCGAGCTTGCCTCGCTTCATTACTTTTGAAGGTCAGTGGGTCCGCCTCTGCTACCCAGTGGCGTTTCCCACCCTTCACCTTCAACGAGAACTTGAGCTGGAGGCTGCTCTCCTCCAACTCTGGGTTCTGTTCCGCGAGACATTATCGACCTCTTCCCTCGACAGGTTTCCGTCTATCCCGTAGACGATAAACCTTGGATTCCTCTTAGCTGGCAATCTGGACCGAAGGTTCTCCTTCGTCACTGCATTGCTCTTTAGCTCCGAATCCAATTTCTCTATTTCTTTGGCGGAGGAGCATTCCACCATTACTCCTCCCCCATTGACCTTCCTAACTCCCTTAACCCCTATCTGGAGTTTGGCGGGGCAAATCTGAGTTTGCAGGACCGCCTTTACGTCTTCCGACGAGGGAGAACCCTTGTCTGTTGCGGGGTAAACGAGAAGCACGTGCCTCTTCTCGACCCTCTTGGGTGCCACCTTCTTGGCTACCTCCTTCTTGCCCGTTTTGCTTAGGGGCCGTATTCCCTTGCCTGGCTTCGCTCGAGCCGCTTCGGCATATGTCCTTGGAGCCGCGCTAGCGTGCTCACTTCTTTCCTGGAGTCTCCCTTGGATGAGACTCATCTCTATCACTTGCTTGGTGCAAGCTGCTTGTAGCGAGTTCGCTACTTTCCTTATCTTGGTTCTGGTGTTAACCAGAACCTTGTTTGAAGGATTCTCTAGAATCCTCTCCAACTCTTGGAAGAAGGAGTTGACTGCGCTTGCGAATTCCGACGGAATTTCTAAGTCGCAGTCTGCCTCAACGAGCTCACTTGGACCGGGGGTTGAAGCCCCCCGCGTCCTCTGCCATCTCTCTACTCGGGTTGCTAACCGAGTGTAAGCCCCTGGGACCTGTGTCCCTGGTCGGTCAGACTTAGAACGTTCGACAGTCAGGTGCTCAGCGGTACCCTGGGGTCCTTCCGCTGTAACCTGCACCTGACCCCGGCTGAGTGCGGGATTTGGCCTGATCCGTAGATCAGGGGGATCGGCACGACGACGACGTACCCGCTCGTATGTCAGAGTTGCGCACTTTGCTATGACCGCAGCCCGGACTTTGCCCTTACAAGGACAGTTTTTCTAAGTCCGAACTGACTGCACCGAAACACTTTTTCAAATTAATGAAAAAAAAAAAATTTTCTTCCCTTCGTTTTGAAAACGAAAGAGAAGAAAAATCAAGTTTTGAGGGGAGAAAACAACTCCCCTCGCTCTGCTAGCAGAGTCTTTTGGAACAGCAGTCGATTTGATTCGCAATCAATAGCACAGTACTCACTCAACCGGCCTCTGACAAACGGCCGATCATCAAACCAATAATGTCAATCCCATATTTATACTGATCTAATTTGTTTTATTGCAATTATTGCATTTCTGCATCAATCTCAGGAACTCCCCAGATGACTTCCAAAAGGTGGAATTCTGCCTTTTGGCAGAACTCTTTCACCCCTGAACCAGGTTTACTCTTTACAGCCACCTTACGAAACTTACTCATGAACAGTTTTTAGAATTCGGCTAAATTACTAAGTGAAAAAAATAAAATAAAATAAAAAAATTAAGAATTAATCAAATTGTGAATGCAGGATGCACACAACAAATATCAGTTCAAAGTGTAAAACAAATTGTACCTTTTTAATTGCAGCTCCTGAAAAAAAAACTGTTCCTTTTGGTAGTGCTCTCTTCTAAACTGATCCAATTTTTTTTTCAAAGTTAAAGAATTCACAAGATTCTCAGTTCTCACCTCAAAAGAAAAATTAAATTGCTTAAGGCTAGACATAAGCACATACTATCAATACCTTCACACAAGTGCACTTTCAATACACTGACACCAGGAGGCAATCTCAATAAAACTGAATAGGTAGATATTTCCAATACATTGAATTATCTACTGTACAAATATAACATAATCTCATTATTTTTTACATAAAAATCCTGTACGTGTCTGTTCTTCCATGTAGCCTGTCTTCAGAAAACAGGAAAATTGTCACCTCAGAGTGGCAGTAGAATCTAAAGCACCAAGCTTCTTAACACTTCGCTGACCGGTCATGAGTATACTCGTATTTGCATGCCCGAACATTGCTGACCGGTCACGAGGATACTCGTGATTTCAGTTACATTTGTTTATGCAGATTTCCAGTCTGAAAGGAATATACGTCTTTAAAGCTGCGTTCTGTATCATATTCTTAGTTATCTTAGTTTGGATTGGGTTATCTCAGTTTAGGCTTGAATTGTAAGAAGCGCATGTGTGCGAGATAAACCGAAGCATTTCAATGTGCGCTTCTTACTTTGGCCAGCCCCTGTTCCTCTTGGATAAGCGTGCAGTTTTACTAAACTCTTCAATCAGTATCCCTAGAGATGTGACGTGTAATAAGTCTGAATCCTTCTACCCTTATATTGCATATGGCAAAAGTTTCAAAAATGTTGGTTTGCGGCAATGAAGAACTTTTGAATGAAATATGTGCAGACACATTGTCTGATTGTCCTAGTGACTTTGATGTATTGTGCAGTAGTCAGTTGGAAGATCATACTATATCAGAAGATAGTAATGAGTCTGTCATTAGACCATCCACAAAAGCAATGTGATAGTATCCGACAGTGAAAATGATTCTGAAGAAGAATGGACGGAAAATGACAAATTACCAATCTTAGAGGATTATAAAAATATTTCAGACATAACTGTTCAACTTGGAAATCCACGAAGTATAAGTGAAGTAGTGAATTTATTTTTTGATAATGGTTTCTTTGATCTAATTATTTCTTAAACCAACTTATACCATCACCAAATGGAAAAATGTCACAAAACCTCTGCTAAAACTTCACCACGGACAGAAGTTACCAATGGGAATATAAAGAAGTTTCTTGTTTTACTTATATTGATGGGACAAACAAAAAAGGCAGAATGGAAAGATTACTGGTCAACTGATCCTTTGATTGAAGCACCCATATTTATTAAAACTAGGACCAGAATGAGATTCGAGTAAATCCTTACATTCTTTCATCTTAGCGATAATTCACAAGCTACATCAAATAACAACAGACTTCACAAAGTCAGACCTCTTTTGGATCACTTCATTCCAAAATTTTCAGTCTTTATATGTACCAAAACAGCAGTTATCACTCGATGAAGCAATGATACCATGGAGAGGACGTATCAGGTTCAGAACGTATAATCCGGCAAAAATAACGAAATATGGGATTTTAGTGAGGATGGTTTGTGAAAGTGAGACTGGCTACATTTGCAACTGCAAAATTTCTTCGGGTGAAGGCAAAAAGTTACAAGACACTATATTATCCGTCTTACAGTCTTTCCTTGGTGCTTGGCATCATGTTTACCAAGACAATTACTACAACAGCATGTCTACTTCTGAGATTTTATTGAAAAACAAAACATTGGTCTGTGGTACTATAAGGGAGAACTGAGGCTTGCCAAAATTACTCATAGATAAGCAAAAAAAAACTTTGAAGAGGAGAAATGACATTCATGCGGAAAGGACTCATTGTTATTGCTTTATGGAAAGACAAAAGAGGCATCATGAATAGTCGAAAATGATTTAGACTATTCATGATGCATCAATGAAATCAATGCAAAACAAAATAAAACCTACATGCATAGTGGATTATAATAAGTATATGAAAGGTGTCGATCGGGCAGCCCAGTATTTGGCGAACGGTAGTATCTTACAGAAAACTATAAAATGGTATAAAAAAAGTAGCCCTCTTTTTTATCAGTTGTGCCTTATTCAATGCATTTAAAATTTACTGCAATTATAATCGACAAACCAAAATGAAATACAAACATTTCCTGTGAGAAGTAGCTAGAGAATGGATAACTGATTAATCAACTGAATGCGGCACAGAACCTGGAAGTTCTTCTGGTATCTCTAGAAGAGCTCCGTATGAAGATTCTCCTTTGAGGCTTTCAGGAAAATTGCAAGACCATATTTTAGACAAAATAGTTACTAGCAGGAAAAAAATCCCACTAGAGTATGTAGAGTATGCTCTTCTAAAGGAAAGTGCAGTGAAACTCAATATGTTTGTAAAACTTGTTATGTACCATTGCATGTAGGTAAATGCCATATGGTATACCATACACGTAAAAATTATTAAATATATGCAGTACATTTCATTTCAACACATGCTGTGTAAATAAAAATTCTTGAAGCTTATTTAGAAGTTTTCATCTTATATTAAACTGCGGAAAAATAGCTGGCAGTGCGGGATAGTTTTGGCTTGAAATAGCTGGTCAGGAATGTGTTAACTGAGAAGTTGACATTATACCATTCAGGACAGTGCACAACACTCTGGCAAAGAAATCAGGCAATGCAGGTTTCATTACAGCTCCATGAAAATGCAGCTGTCAAGTTTTCTGGGCAGTTTGGTACACATTCCTGAACAGAGAATAGCAGCAAGATATGATACACTAATAGCCTCTGCTATTACTTCACACATGGGTGGCTGTTTACTTTGACTTTATGATCAAAGGAATAAATAAATAATGCTAAATTCCATCATTACAATAAGTGTTAACTTGAACCATTTATGAAGAATACTGTTCAAGCAATTCCAAACTTTGCTTTAAAGATTAGCCTCTTCAAAAATATAATTCTACATCTATCCAGCTAGTCTACTATTATCTGGAAACCCTTCACTGTGGTTGGGAGAGAAGTTAACATTTCTGACAACAGTTCCCAGTTTATAGATATGGGAGACTTGAGGGAAAAGTCCTTTGTAGTTTATTAAGTTACTGTTAGCATGCAAAAAAAAAAAAAAAAAAAAAAGAGTTTTAAGACATTTACATAAAACATGATTTTTTCAATAAATCAAAATAAATTGGCCCATATGAAAAGCAAGCAAATATAAGTTTTCAGCACAATGCAACTAGCACAATTTGCAAAATGGATGGACATTTTTTTCTGTTGATAAGTATGTGTTCACATAAAGAACGGTTAAAAAATGTGAATATATATAATGAAAATGGTTTTCCATTGGTGCAGGAGTTAGACAAGGTTGTTTAATGTCACCATGGCTGTTTAATATATTTATGGATGCATGCATGCGTGATGCCAAAATAGATAATAGTGGTTTATGTCTTTGTGATATCCATGTGTGCAGATTGCTGTATGCTGATGACACTGTCCTGTTGGTAGAGAGCAAAAGTGAGTTGCAGAGTATGTTGACTCGGATGCACGAAGTTTGCGTGAAATTCAAACTGAGTATAAATAAGGGAAAAACCAAAGTTATGGTGTTTGAGAGAGGAACGGGTAGCGCTGAATGTAATGTAAGTATAAATGGCACTGTGATTGACCAGGTGAGTGAGTTTGTGTATTTAGGAAGCATGTTTGATGGTGAAATCAGTAGGCGAGTGAATTCTTCTTTGAAAGTCATAGCTGCTCTGGGAGGTTTTCACAGGAATGATGGGTTCTCTAGAGAGTCCCGCATGGCTCTGTATGAAACAGTAATTGTTCCTACTCTGATGTATGGCAGTGAAACCTGGGCACTGCAGAAGAAACATAGGAGTCGTTTGTGTACTGGAGAAATGCGTTACTTACGTGGGGTTTGTGGCAAGACACGATATGATTGTGTGAGAAATGAAGATGTATTGCAGTTGTGTGATGTGAAGCAAAATGTTGTTAGTAAGGTGGAGACCAATATGCTTCGGTGGTTTGGCCATGTTGAAAGAATGAGTGATGAAATGCTTACTAAGAAAATCTTTTCAGCCCAAGTGGCAGGAAGGAAAGGCAGAAGAAAGCCAAGGAAGACGTGGGTGGATCAGATTCAGGAGTGTCTGCATGAGAAAAAGATTATGAGTATGAAGTATAAAAGATCTTGTGTACGGCGTGTAATGGATATTAGTGAAGCACGAGTTGTATGTCAAGATCGCTGTAAATGGAGAAGTTTGATACAACAACAATAAGTAAAAATATCTGGAAGTTTGTATTTCTTTTTGGAGCTAACCTCTGAATCTCAGAGAACAGCTTAGTGATATGTACATTTTGTACAGCCAAAATATTTCCCAGTACACTAACAAGTTACCTTTTTTCCTTTAGATTTGTCTAATGGCACTTCACTCTCTGTCACTTTCACTTCTTCTGCAACATCACTGGGGAACACAGGTGGAAATCCATAAGTTTCCATTTCATACTTCAGTTTGTCAGAACAAGCCTAGTTTCAAAGAACAGTAATGTAAGTGGCACTTAATACATGCACATTTTATGTCTGTTCACACATGCACACACATTCTGTATTTGTCTGCACACCTGAAAAACAAATGTTATTGTGAAAAAAAAAGTTAATAACTTTTGGGAATATGCTTAAATATACACACCCCCTCCCCAAACAAAACGCATAGATTTTACATTATTCAGATGCAGAATTGATGATGGATTACAATACTGACAGCAAGCTATCTTTATTTTTATGTGACACTGATACAATTTGCATGTGTTATCCTGAATAAGTGACAATTAAGTCTAGGAAAGGAAAACAACAAAAACTTACCTCTGACTTACTGACATATAAAATTGTTTAATACAATTAATTAACTCTTGAAGGTGAATAAACTACTAGAATTCTTTATTACTATGCAAATGTAGATCATACTCAGGATTCGTTATCATTGCCTTCACACACTCAGTAACAAATACTCATACAATTATAGAAGACCATGACTGTTATCTATGGGTTCCAAATGTTTGCAATATTGATGAAAAGCTCACAGTTAGAAAAATGTATTGGCTATTTAATCTTCAAAAGTTAACTGGTTATATTAAATAACCGAAATAATACTGTGATCATTCTGTGGGGAGACCATTGAAACCAAAATTTCTCCAGATGGCAATACTGATGGATCATATATAGTAACAGAAAAAAAGAAATTAAAAGTGCATCATAATGCAATCTACTATTGTTTCATATCTCATGCTAAAATGGTGTTCATAGAGTAACAGCACACAACACAAGTATATTCAAAAGTTGCACAACATACACAATCACCAAAATTAAAATTAATACTGACTTCATATAACATTGTAAGAGATGCCTCTTTACTAACAACTGATTACACACCACTTTGCACTTTACATCTATAGCCTAGTCACTGGCATAACAAACTTCTGGCGCTTAAGGAAAATTGAAAACAAGTTAGTAAAATCATGCAATGCATTGATTATGATACGCTTTCCAACATACCAGAAATCATTACTCAAGTTATGAGAATATTCCTCTAATTTGTGTAATACATGTATCTAGAATTGTGAAACACATATTTACCGTGAATGCATCTTTAGCTCTTTCAAATCTGTAATCCAATGTTTGGCATCGTGCCAACGCTGTCCCCTGCACAGCTGACACCACAACAGATAAGCGAACTGAAAAAAACAAAAAAAAACTGTTCTCTTCCTATAGCTTGCTGTTTGCAATCATTCACCCCTCCATTTCTTTCATTTGTGTGTGTATGTCAGTGAATTTCAGTTAAACCGTTACTTTCTCAATCCTCTTTGTGCTCCCTAACATTATGGGCACACTCAGCATTACTTAACACTTTCACTGCCGTGCGACGCCGAACGGCGTCACACAATACTTAGCCCAGGTGCCGCCGCCATAATCATGGCTTCATATTTCGCTTCCTAAAACCTTCAGCACTTGAAGAGAATTATCTATTTTGTTACTGGCACTGAAAATGAGTCTCTAACTGTCTAAAAGTGACCGCAGCTTTGGAATAGCAGATTTTTCCCCACGTGGTTTGGGGAACAGAAAGTAAGTTGACTTCTCATAGACTTGACACAGAGCACGCTTTTCGTTGCTATGTTTATTTTCCTTTGAAAGTCCCATCCTTCACTGTGACATCATCTGCAACTGCCTCTGAATCACCTTTGCTTTCCTGGTCTAATAGCTCACAGAAATATTCACCCCACCTTTCATTTAACTCATTGGGCTCCCATATCATTTTCCCAACCCTATTATTATTCCCACAACTTACAACTTTGTTTCCTCTATTTTTCCCCGAGTCTCATGTACTTCCAGAAAGTCTTCCTATCTTTCCAAAAAGCCAATTCATGCCTTTCCACCTTCTCCTTCCTATCTCTTGCCTTACTCTGGAGAACCAGCTTAGCGGCTTCACGCTTCTTACAGCGATATTCATCCACAGAAACTCTGCCTTGCAACATCCCCAAATAGGCTTCCTTCTTTCTCTTTACTGCCTCTTCAATCTCACTATTCCACCAGCATCACCTCTATTGTTACCCACTATTGTGGTGTTATAGACCTCTACAGCAGCAGTGACAACACAGTTCTTAAAACATTCCCACTTCTTTTCTACATCCCTTTCACAAGATTTTAGCTCCTTCAGTCGTTCCCTGAGTTCGTCAGAATAACACTGATGATTTTTAGGGAGCCTTTCAACCTTTATTCTTTCCATGCTGGGTCTCTTCCTATTCCTTTTTCCCCAACCAACACTCAGTTTAACTCGTGACACTACCATTTTTATACAGCTGATAACAAAATCACCTTGCTTAGTTGACTCTTTTTGTCTAATTCCTTAACAAGCTTTTCAGTCTCGTAAATAATCATACCAAATTAATTAAAACATGTTACATTTTCTAATCTCTGCTCCTGTACTACACAGTAATTTTTGGGATGTGTGAACTACAGATATAAACTTTTCAACATCTTTATTCCTAATTTTTAAGAAGTCCTGCTCAGTTGATTAAGATTAAACCACAATCTCTTACACCCATTTATTTAATAAATAATTTTTATTTATTAAATAAATGTATAATACTTATTATTATTATTATTATTATTATTATTATTATTAAATAATAAATAAATGGGTGCAAGAAATACCTTGATCAACCAACAAAATAAAATAATTGTCACAATTCTTGACTAAGTAAAGGCAGTTTAGTTTGGCCAAAATGCCTCAAATAACAGCTTTGGCTAACACTTCCAACTTTTGGTCAAGTTACACATTCCAAAATACAGTGAATGCAGCATCTGTACCCTGATTAACCACCAAAATACACGAAGACTGGTTCAAAATGATTTCACTGAATGGACAAATGGTGATTTGGAAGATAACAATGAACAACACATTACACATCTACAAAAACCTTCAATCACAAAGCTAAACCATCAGACAAACTGAATTCAAATCACATATATCGATCAGTATAAAAAGTAAGCAAAAATATGTCACTAAAAATTAGCAGAGTGGCTCTATCTCTCAATTGTCATTAAAAGAAGGCATGTTGTAGCACCCAATTTCAATATCAGAAACTTCCCACAGCCTAAATTTCATAGAGAAAACACCGATATGTAAGAAAAATCTCATTTCAAAATAGATACATGATGCAAAAAAGTGTTTATTACTTCACTCAGTACAATTATTTGAATACTCTATATGTATAAAACAATTCAATCACTATTACCTTTATAGGCATTCCAGTGCAGTGCAGACCAAAAGGAAACAAACATTTTTTGCCTCTCATTCTGTGGTAACCAACAGCAAACTGCAATAACAAGTAATAATTATGTATGAGGACAGATATAACACAAAATACGTTAATTTGCGAATTTACAAGGAATCTACATATTTGATTCTTTTGAATGACAAAACTGTCCCTACAAATAGCTACTTTTCATAAAACAGATCACTTTGGTTAAATGTACACTGCTGGCCACCCAAAATGCAACACCAGCCTAGGATGAAGCCATAAGAGAAGGGGGGGTAGACTTGTTTACAACCAGTAGTCTGGGACCAGTGGACTGATTTGACTTCTGAAGCACCAGATTTTTGGAAGCAGCAACACACAAAACTAGATACCATTTGGCCTGATGTCATGCACATTAGCCATCATAAATCAAAGTGAGAACAGCATCTGTGCTCAGCTCATGGGTCATTCTGTGTCATCCCCCACCCCACCCCCAAAAAAGATTCACTTATCACCTTAAATTTTTATAAAAACTGGCAAACTGGTTGGCCTGCATGAGAAATGAAAATGTGCCACATTTTAAAAGCTCATTTCATTTCAAGTTCCAAAAATGATGGAAGTACCAAGCTTTTTGAATTATAAAAAAAAACACCCCTCCATACTGACTTAGTCAATTTTAATATGACATTTGAATATTTCTGAAATGGCATTTCACGTGATATGAATTCTGACAAGAACCAAAACAAAATCTCCAAGTCAAACTTTAGTATTTAGCCTTGAAAAAATAAGAATTAAATTTATAAGTTCAATAAAACTAGTTACAGTTATTCTGATGTTTGAATTATTAACACAGCAATTAGATATCTGAATTGCATGTATTTTACTGTTTCTCACGTAGCATTAGTCATGTCAGAAAACTTGAAAATTACATCATCCTGGAACAGGAAATATATCTCCCGGTTTCCATTCAAGCATGCTATCTGTTACACCACCCAAAATGATGGTCCCAACTATCTGAGTAATAAGAACCAGAATAATCTCCGAACGCTCCATCGTGGCATAGTTAATTAAATCTCCAGTTGTTCAGGTAGACAGTATGGAATAAATATTTTTTAGATCATATGTGAAAATTCATCTGAATTATTAACACAGCATTCAGATATCTCAAATTTGAATTATTTTCATAAAAAAAAAAAAAAAATTCTGATCCCTACATCTCAGACTTTTTTTACAGAAATCTAATCTTTAGGGCAACTTCTTTTTTCAACAGACCCAACAAGTTCATGTTTTTCAAAAAATTGATGAGCAGATATATTTAAAGGCCTTCAACCATGTATGAAAAATATTATCCATTATAAGATCACTCCATATTTTCAATGGTATAATTAGGATTTCCAAGAATGGCACACAGCAGATGTGATGAAATACATCACAGGGAAGGCTATTTTATTACACCTAAGAAAAAGCGTTTTTAAACAGAGTGATGCAATTACAAAGGATAAGTCGAAAATTTTGCAATATTTGGATCACTTTATGTCTTCATACGTCGTACCTTTATGACGAAAGCTGACCAACATTCAAAGTATAAGCCATCGTGTTGCACCGTCTTTAGCCATCTGTCTGCCAGTTCTTTTATTCCACAGCAGTACCAGTTCTTGTCCTTCAAGGCAAAGAACTCCTTCACCCCAGCTGCCACCTCCTCCTGGTTGCTGAAGTGCCGCCCATGAAGGAAGTGGGCCATGGACCGGAACAAGTAATAATTCGACAGGGCAAGGTCTGGACTATCTGCTGAGTGTAGCATCAGTTCGATGCCTTCAAGTTCCTGGAGTTTTGTCCAGGTCATTCACACGGTATGAGGCCAAGCATTGTCCTTCTGTAGGAGAGTGCACTTTTTGTTCATCAGTACCAGGTACTTCTTCAAAACGGCATACATCCACTCCAGCTGTGCAGAGTGGAGGTTTGCACTGATGGTCTGACCATGTGGAACAAATTATCCCCAATGGATAACCCCCTTGAAATTCCACCTGACTCAGAGCATCACTTTGTGCTTAAAGCACCAATGTTTGGCAACAGGTTCAGGAAGCTGGCCTGGGCTCAACCACAGCCGTTGTGTGTTAGGATTATGGAAATAGACCCACTTTTCATCGCACGTAACAATTCACTTGATGAAAATGTACATCACACAAGTTTTCTAGGAGTTCCGTGCACACTTCCACTCGGCGGTTTGCTTCAGCCGGCGTCAATTCGTGAGGGCCAATGCGGCAGCTCCTGAAGACTTTGCTGAGATCCTGAAGGTGATTAACCACGACGATCTGCGATATACCCAGCTCGCCTAATAATCTCCATGTGCTGGTTGTCGGATTTGATTCTACGGCTTAACGAACAGTCTCTGAATCTATGCTTCGCAACCTACCTGACCTTAGCTGATTATCGAGGTTTCTGTTACCTGTGCGAAATTTCTTGAACCATCTGGTTGTGGTGCTGTGGTCCACAGAGCCTTCCCCTTTCACATGACAAATGTTTCGTGTTGCTTGAGCAGCGTTATGGCCAAGTTCAAGTTCCTAATCAGCCGGTTGTGGTTGTTCATCTTTTAGTCACTCATCCCAACCATAGACAGAATGATGACATGCAATGCGGTTCACAGCGAGTACCACTTTTTATCCCTTTCGACTGACTGCAGTGCACACCTTAAACTAATTTAAACACATGACATACCCTCCACAGCACATGCGTTTATGCAAATATTGCAAAACTTTCGATTCACTCTCTGCAAGTTATTTTATGGCACAAGTGCAGATGTGGCCACAGCATTTTTCACACAAGATAGTTGTAGAAAGACAGGGAACATCTTAAGGAAGTTACCAATCCACATACGCCATTAGTAAGAAATCAATCAGCTAGCTCAGAAGAAGATACAAATGTTAACTAAACAGAATTATGTGACAAGGAAAAAAGAACAAGGCTTAATGATACATACCTCACATTTTGACAGGGAAAATGTGTGGCCCAGATGTAGCTGGCCATTCATATATGGATAAGGAAATGTGGTAAAATATTTCCCATGACTTGTATCATTAGGGGCATCAGTTTCAAATATGGCATCTTTCTCCCATTTTTCTTGCATCTGACGTTCAATGTCTTGTAGAGTCCTCACTTTGAACGTTCCCTTCCGTTCCAGAGCCATCTATGGAAAACAGATGCCATTTTTAAATACAAGTTACAAAATGAAAACAAGAAAGATGACACTAAATTTTCAGTTATAATGAGCACATCTTTTTTAATCCTTTCCAACATAAATAAAATACTTCAGTTATTCATTGTGAATGGAACCCATTAAAAAAAAAAGGCAAATTCATTTTTACAACATATAAAACATCTACAAATAGCTACTTTCTCCAGCTTGAAGCTGAAAAGTATGTTATGAAAATTAACAAACTGAAATAGTTTCTCATAGCTGAAGGAAGATATCCGAGACAAAGGCATTTTCAAACCTAACACTCAGAAGATGAGATATAGAGGAAAACATTATAACTTTACACACCTAGCGGAAGAATTTTGGATAACGAAAAGTAGAAAATATGGAAAAAGTATTTGTCATAGCAAAGGCTATGCTAAGGAAGAAGAATTTTTCAAATAAATCTCTTGGAAGCAGAAATGGCAAGAAAAAGGCTTTGACATTTATGACCCTTAGAGGTAAAACTGTGTTTGTTTGAAGAGGATAATCTTCCCCATCTTTACTACAGCAAATGGCATACAGTAAAAAACGAAATTTTTCAACGGAATTTTTATAAATGGAGATGCAGATGCAAACATGAATATGCACTACCACCACCTAACACCAGAACTGTGAACTACATAACTGTAGGAGTGCATGCAAAATGTTCCATGAGGTAAATGCTATCCAGTGTTAAAAGAATCTTTTAAATTTGACTTTAAGAAGCAGGGATATCAAGAAAAACAGATTACATATTTGCGACCGCTAGAGAGAAAATTGTGCTTATGTTTTGGCAGCAAATGCACACGACCACACGTGTTTTGATAGTTAGTAGTGTCAGACCAAAAAAGGATTTTTTCGATAGGGTTTTAGACGTGCATTAATCACTACTAATATGCTGCAAGCAGAAATGCGAACTTATGCACATGTATACTCCAGTGGCACACTTGTGTATTAAGAGAAATTTTAAATAACTTGTAAAATAATTTGCAACAGAAATACTCTCCGACAAAGAATGAATATTTCAAATCAGACTATTAGAAGCAGAGGAAAAAAAAAAAAAAAAGATATAAATCAACGATCCCTGGCAGAAAAATTGTGCCCTATTTTAAACAGAAGGTATTCCAAAATGTTCGTCGTGGAAAGGAGGTTTGGAGGTTTAACGACCACCGTGAGCAACTCAATGGGCTATAAGCAGTCGTGGAAAGGAGTATCTGACCGTGAAAGAATTTTTTTATATTGAGTTTTCAAAAGTGTAGATATTGCTGCAAATACATCATAAACATAAATATACACTCACTTATGCTCCCAAGTGACCAAATCATTCTTTATCAAAAATTAGAAACTATATACAGAACATTTCTCACCAGCTGTGTTATACGATGCAAAAAGAATTTTTCAACTCAAATTTTTAGAAGCAGAGATATCTGGGAAATCGCAATTAAACTTTACGCCTCACTAGTGGAAAAACATGCATTACTTGAAAAAGAAACTGTACCCCCAAATAAAGTTCTTAGTAAATGGTTGAATGAAAGAAAGAATTTTTTCCAAGTGAATAATTAGAAGCAATTATATAGAATAAAATGTATTTTGAATTTGATAGCCTGTGCTTACGCCTCATAAAGGCGTAGTTATGCATCTTTAAAAAAAAAAAAAAAAGAAAGAAAGCAAGTATCATCGTTCTTACATTCCAGGTTTCCCAATGCAAAAAGAATTTTTCAAGTTTGACTATTAGTTATAGAGATATGGTGTTCACAGACAAACAATGAGATACCATGTAAGCCCATCTTTTATAAAAGATGTGCTAAAAAAATGCGAATTGTTAGAAGTATTTGAATGCACATTTTACATTGCAGATTATGATGCAACACTGAGGTTAAAAACAAAATGAACCAACCACATGCCACATTCAATAACATTTTTTTTTTTTTTTTTTGTAATGCAGTACATAATTTGATTCAGTTCTTAGGATTTCTTTACCCCTACCAAAGTTCGCATGCATGCACTCACGTGCACACACACACAAAACTGGGCACGATTAAATGTTGATAGCATGTGCTTTATAATCACTGTGTTCAGACAGTGATTTCATTCAAGGCTGTCTTTGTAAGAAACAATTCCTGTGTTCACAGTCCTATGAGAGAAAAATGGAATCCAGGTCAGATAATGGAATGTACTATGCATGCATACACTGAAGAGCAATTGAATTAGAGATACCTGTCTAGTAACGTGTAAGAGCACCTTTCACCGTCATGACTGTGGGGATTCGTCTCAGCATGGACTCGACAAGGCACCGGAAGCGTTGGGAAGCCATACGGATCCACGACCCTTGAACAAGCTCCCACAGTTCACGAAGATTTGATGGAGGGGGTCAGAGCATCGAACATCTCTCTCGATGGCATCCCAGATGTGCTCGATGGGATTGAGGTCAGGTGACCTAGCTGGCCAAGGAAGCGAGGTCACGTCGGTGGAGTGTTCATCCAACCATTCGGATACAATTCGGGAGCGATGGCAAGGTGCATTGTTTTGTTGCAGGATGAGATTCCCAGTGGGATGTTGAAGACGCACAAACGGGAGCAAATGGTCGTCCAGGATATTCCGGTAACGTTGACCTGTGAGGGACGATGTCACACATACCAGGAGTCCCATTTCAGTCTGTGTAAACAGTCCCCAAACGAGAATGCCACCCCCACCAGCTTGAAGAGTACCCTGCTGGCAAGAAGGATCCATCGCTTCATGTGGTTTGCGCCGTACTCGTATCCTGCCATCCGTATGTACCAACGTGAATCTCGACTCATCAGTTCAGGCAACATTTTCCCACATGTTTAGGGTCTAGTGGCCATGTTCCCGCGCCCATGCTAATCTTTGCACCCTGTGATGTGCGGTCAGCAGCGGTACCCGCGGGGGACAATGGCTTCTGTACCCCATAGCGAGATGGTTCTGGATGGTGCGGCTGCTTACACGTTTTTGTGCACCAGCATTAAATTGCAGAGTGATTTCTTGCAATGTGGCCCGCCTATCCGCTGTTACAATGCGAGCTAGGCGATGACCCCGTTCATCCACACGCTGTTGTCCACGGCAGTTGGCCCTTGCAGGGATGGTTTTACCAGATGTGATGTACTCACGGTGTACCCGTGGCACAGTGGCTTGTGAAAATTCCAGTGCCTGCACGACTTCCGAGATGAAGTGACCCATTCGTCTGGCCCCGACAATCTGCCCACAATCAAATGCGCTTAGATCCTTTGTCTTACCCATACTGCCTCCGACTCTTACTGATTCCCGTCGCATCACTCCTTATATCATTGGATCGCTGCATACGTCATGTCGTTTCCGTTTACAGGGCCGCCCACAGCGCCACATTTGCGTAACGCCAGCTGTCTCTAATTCAATTACTCTTCAGTGTATGTCTGGTAAACTGATTTTTCATCCAGATCTTGTCAAGTTATTTTTGATGATCCTTTCTAGCATTCTCAATGTGTTCATCATTTGACAAAACAGCTCAGTGACTGCAATTCTCCTCAGTGTACTTGAACTTTTCTAATACCAGGTGTTCAAGATGTACATTGGATAAATCAATGAAGAAAGAATTATTCTTTAGAATACAAGGGAAATCGGCAGAATATTCAAAGCAAACAGAATATAATTTATGAGTTTGTTTGTAACACTTACTGGCCATCTATGTAAAACCTCTCTGAAAACTTGAAAATTTTAATGCCCTAGAGCGACTTTGGCAAAACCTATTTCCTGCTCTACGGCGATGAAATTTTCAAGCTTTCAGAGAGGTGTTACATGGATGACCAGTAAGTGTTACAAGCAAATTTAGAATTTATATTCTGTTTGCTTTGAATATTCTATACATTGGGAGTTTCCATTTTTGTACTGCTTGTACCTGACTTCTAGTATTTTTTTTATTATTGCAGCATATATTTAATTTTCTTGTGATTTTATAAAGATCTTCATTTTTCTATAATGCAGGTTTTATATGTTTTACTTGGTTTTTTCTCTTTTCCTTAATTTTGTTTTACCGTTTTTATTTTATTCTTTTGGGTGGATTTCTCTAGTGGTGCTTCAAGTTTCAGGAATATATGAGAAGCTATCATAATGTTTGTAGGATGGCTTATTTTGAGTCCTTTTCAAGTCCTTGATCAGTCTATTGCAAATTCTCTTGAAGCTTTTCACTTTTGTGTTTAAAAAATCAGTGTGCTTGAACTCCTTTAAACACCAGGGTTAAAAAAGTATTCAGAACTCTCAGAAGTATGACAGCTTTTTCTCTTTGGCATCTTATTTTTTTACAGCTTTCATAAACACAGCATGAATAGAACAAATCCATATTCTCATACTCTCCGAGATGTGCTCTAAGGAAGACATTTCAAGCATTGAGCTGATTCACCACATTTGTTCTTAAAATACGGAAGTTAGAAAGTGAAGGAAACTTAAAGGTTAATTATACTTTTAGGATTATTTACCTAAGACAGGGTGTCCACAGAATTATGAAACCCGATTTCCCAGACCAAATATATAAGAAATCCCTGACCTTACACAAATAGGTTTGCGTTTTTCAATATATGTGCCATGATAATAAATAAAATTGAATTGGATAATTGAGAAACTTATATTATTTAAAAGTGTTTCCGTTTGACGTATAAAGTTTCCCAAATAACTGATTCATTTCATTATTATTTTATTTTTTAATCGGCCTCCACCTTCTCTATAGCCGTCCAATTCACACCTTTTTAATTTTAAGTTTACTCTTTTTTTCATGGTTTTACATTTATTGAAGAAACACTCAAACAAACCCATACACAATATTCAGAACAGTTACTATAAAAATATTACAGTAGGAACACAGTCACTGTGTTTATATTACAAACCACTTTTCTTCTTTTCCCAATCTGAAATCTTCGCCTGCAATGCCGCTTCTTCCAACTCTAGTTCCTTCCGTACTCTTTGTCTGTTTTCCTTCAATTCCTTTATTTCATGATCAATTTTTCTTTTTTCCTTCAGTTTTCTTTCTTCTTTGTTTTGAAGAACACTTTTTTTTTTCTCAAGATAATCCTGATATCTTTGTCTGGAAGCTCTTACAGAAAGAAGAAGCCTTCTATTGATGGCAATGTGTTCTACTCCTCCCACATTTTTAATGGCATCAAAAACTGTTCTCTGACAAATCAGGGATTCTTCCAGGAGATTTTCCACAAGAAGAGACTTATTGACAGAAAATCCACCTTCCACTGAAGCATTTCCATGAGACATAGTGGGACAAATTTTTATTACATCCCAAAGTTCACCGCATTGTTTTTGGTTGTCAAGTAGAGCACTGTAAAATTTGTCTAATCCAATGGAATCATCATGACTGTCTAAAAATTCATCAAACTGAGACTTTAAAGCAGATTGAGCTTCTACACACAATGAAGCGCACATCATCTTTCACTACATAAGCATTAAGGTCACTGGGCTTCACATCATCTTTCACAACATAAGTATTTGAGTCATTAGACTTAATATTTTCTAGAAATACTGATTCCACATTTCCTGAGCTTGTTGATGGCAAGAGTTTGTTATTACAAAGAGAGTTCTTTTTCACAGAAAAGTGAAAGAAGCAAGACTGGGCTGAGACATTTTAGCACGGATGTTTTTCAAATGATTAGGGCCATTTCTGTGGCTGGAGATTGCCCGACGCCCCATGATGCTAAGCTTGAAAGTTTTAGAGCACACTTTACAAAATGCTGATTCATTGTCGCCGTTCACAGCAGCTATCCAACCAGAAAACTCAGGATTTAATTGTTCATCCAACCATTGTTCATTAAACACACAACGCTTTGACATTGCTGCAGTCTTAATTGCCTTTTAACAAGGTATATAACTTATCAAAAATTTTCTTCTACTCCTTTGACCTAAAACAAAAAGAGAAATGTCAACAAGTAATGTAACACAACTTACAATAATAGGTAGGAAATACAAGGTTACATTAGTAGGAAGGGGAAGTTAGTGATTGTCTGCAACACCAAGTTAAAACTAGTTGTAGTCTAACTGTGATTGAAATTTCCCTGACTTTTTTTTAAATATAACTGATTTTCCCTGACTTTTACCAACATTTCAGGCATTTCCCTGACCAATTTTCATTTCCCTGACTTTCCAGAATGTGGACACCCTGCAAGAAATAATGCTTTGCACAGCTAAAAGTTGAATCAGTATATAAGCCACTGCATTAATTTGCAGCAACCATAAAATAAACATGCAAAACAAAGCAAACAGGAAAGGATATTCACTAAAACACAGGAAAGAACAAAATATCAGTGAAAACTTTAATTACAAACACCAGCTGTAATCTGGAGTTCACAACTTCCCAAGCATTTTTTGGCATGGTTACACAAGCTTTAATTTTTTTTATTAATTTTATACAAAACTTTCTTTACTAGACAAATACAGGAATTTAATCATTGCTCACTGCTCAAAGTAAGGATTCAAAACCTGGTCCATCACAACAAAGTGGAAATATCTTGCTCAGTAAATATGTTTGCAGGGTTTAAATATTAACATTGTCTTAAAATATTTTGCTAAACTTATTGTATAATAATCAAATAATACTAGCCAAGGGGCGTTTATTTTTAAAGCCTACCCATACACAAACAGTAAGTGATTGCAAATCAATATACCTGAGAAACTCCAACTGCACAGGTGACAATTTTACTGATCCTCTTTTACAGAACTTTGCAATTAATCATTAGCTCAGCAAGAACAAGTTCTACATGTATGATGTTCTTTCTGCTGTATAAAACAACTTCAGCAGGAATGAAAAATTGCATAAGTTCTGTTACTTCAGGAAGTCTAAAGTATAACATATTGCAGTTCATGACTTATCAATATTACAAATGACTGACCATGTTCCAAGGAAGATCATCTGCTTTTCCACTTGTGCAGTTGTTCATGACAAGAACTGTAAGAACTTTATATGCTTCTCTTACCATGAATGTGACTTCAGAATACAGGACGAGTGGCATTTATTTAATACAGCTTATGCAAAAGGAGTATTTGACAGAACTAGTGCAACTGTGAAGAGACTAGCAGCCAAAGGTAGTTTACAGCACAAAGATATGCATCAAGATTCATTCATAAAAACAAAGTCTGGTCTGATATCTCCACAGAGCAAGCGAACATGATGGAGGATGACCTCTTCAGAGTTCTGTTCACCAGTCATGGACCCTTGTTCTAGCAGCTGCAACTCACAGCTGTTGACCATAATGCCAGCAGACAATGATTCCCCCAACACAATTTTTAGCCTTTTCCATGATGTTCTACCACATTCCCACCAGATGTACTGACACACAGAACTGGACGTTAAACTGAATCTAATTTCAGCTGTGAATAAAACACATCCCCATTCCTCAAATCATGTTCTCGATACCATTGCAAACTGGCCTGTTTGTGTTGTAGTTTTAAAGTTACACATTTAACTGGTTTATGTGCATACAGCCCTCCCACTATCAACAGTCTTGCCATGGTTTGATGGAACGCACACAACCCAGTAATAGCACCAAATAACAGTTTCCTGATGCTGTGATGCATCATGGAA
This sequence comes from Macrothele yani, assembly GCA_039090855.1. Lineage (NCBI taxonomy): Eukaryota > Metazoa > Arthropoda > Arachnida > Araneae > Macrothelidae > Macrothele > Macrothele yani. The sequence continues at coordinate 153,936,406 of CM076995.1, read as the reverse complement.
CACCTCCCCAAACATGTCTAGAAGAATCTCCAGTTGTCTGGTACCTTGACCACAACCTTGGCACAATCCCTGATCAATACCAAATTCATTTGCAACACTGGTCATAGTATGTCCTTTTTTTTTCAGTTTACTGATGATCCCACCATGTTCAACCTCACTCAGATATCTTTGTGCCATTTTTACTCCGACTTTACAGTATGTTTCTACTACACCTCAGAAAACCAGTGAAATCATAGACTGCACTAGTACAGCAACTACTCACAACAAGCGTTCACTGACTGTTCAACTATTTCATGTGCCACCTATGTTGGAATGTGCCATTTTGGTGTGAGGCAAGTCAATAGGAATGCTGGCATTTATCTGGAAGAGTATTTGTGTGGTGTATTGTAAATTTTTCCATTTGTTAGGAAAAATCCCATTCATGCTTAAGTTTTGGATGTTTGTATTTTCTGCCCCTTTCCCCTGTTTTTAGATATTTATAACTGAAGGCAAAATTGCATGACCTTGAAGAAGCTATTTTAAAGCCCATAAGGTCTTTATAATGGCATTAACATCAAACTTCTACCTTTAATAGGAAGAGCGATCAGCATGTAAGTACTTCATGGAAAAGTAAAGGGAAGGGACTCAGTTGCTTTGCAATAGAATTAAAAAAACATAATTTTACATTCTTTCAAATGCCAATGGATCATTCACCCATTTTTGGACAATATTAAAGGAAACTGGGCAAGGATTATTTACGATTTTCTGGGCTACCAAAGTTTCATACTTCAAAATAAAGGGCTAAATTTCTATAGCACATTCACACACAGGAGAATTTTCAACCCACCTGTGTGAACAGAACTTTAGTGGCATTTTTACAGCATTATCCACATTTAAATAATCCTCACACCTTGCCGGTGAATCTTTAAATAACCTGTATAGGCTTGAGAGAAATTTTTCTATTTCCCAATCACTCACAGTAATAGCATGTCTCAATGTATTATGTGCAATCCACAGGTACCGGTGTTTAAGAGAGATGCATTTGAATTGGCCGATAAATCATCTTGAAATAAAGAAAAAAGCTTTAAATTCACATTCGGCCCATCCATAGAAAACTGAACCGTATTTTTTAAAGGCAAATCCTTCAAAGATTACTTAAGTTTGTCTAATAAAATTTCTGCAGTTGCGTGGCCTAAAAACACAGAAGCCAGATACTGTGATGACGTTACTCTGTTCTTGTCCCAAAATCTTATATGGATGGCCATTTGTTTTTGTTGAGAGTATTTATTTAAACTCTCATCAAACAAAACAACGAAATATTTGCTTTCATTAATAATCTGTTGCAACAAAAGTGATTTAAAATGGGGTGCCAAGCCAAAGCAGCAAATATATGAACATTTTGTTTGCCCACAAGAAAAGTTGAGAGCCGTTTCACTGTGTGGAAGCATCAATCGAAACAACTTATCAATTCCAGCACATGATCTGTACGAATAATGGCTTTCTACCACTTTTAAAGTCCATAATATTTAGGCTTTTGTAGGATCTTTTCTGGGTAAACAACCTGCTGATGATGAAGAAGATGGCTCTGGTGATGATGGTGTTTGTGATGCTGGTGCTGGTACTTTTTCAAACAATCCATCTAAGGTGGAATTCGACTTTTGTTTTAAGAACGGGTCACGTGCTTTTGGCTTTTCATGTGGCTTTGCAATGCAGATTCTCACATGGACGAAATATCAATGTTCTTTAAGCATAACAAACATCTCGCAATATGATTATTGCCACAATCCTTACCCACCCACGTGGAATACTTGGGATTGTGCAACCAAAGATCACTGAAATTGCACTTACGACTCATATTTATTAAACACAAAAACAAGAAAATTCTAATATCTAACAATTAGATGACAAATAGAGACATTTCAAAGCAAAACACTAAGCCAACAAAAATCAAAGATTATTATTTTTTTTTTTCAGTCGCTACACGCACATCGCAAAGAACTTTCCAGAAAAGCATTGTAAGGAATTCCTACTCGGTAATGCCATGAGCATTGTGTGTAATCCTATGCTATTGGCAAATACTCTGTGGCCAGAAAAAAGTGCAACCAAAATACAGAAAATGAACCAACACAAACAAATAACTTCAACTTTTTGTTCTCATGGAACAACAGCAGTAAGCAGGACCTGTTGGCATGCACAGTTTGTCAATCATGTCTACCATTTCATTTGCAGTTCCGTGGGCCACCTGTTGAACTGCCTCCTTCCCTAACTAATGATATAAATGCAAAAAAAAATTCTGAATTTTCATTTAATAGAGCTGAATTTTTGACGGATACTATAACTTGGTCTTATAAGGTTACCCTGCAAATTTCGCTTGGATCCAATGAAAAGTTTTTAAATTACGCAGTTTTTTTATTAACCCTACGAGTGGTTTGAACATGCCACCCCTTTTTAAAACTGATCGACCGCATGAGACTTGTTCTCTCTCTACAGCTCTGAAAGGGGTTTGACGTCACCAGGCGCGATTCCCCTGACTACTTCGTAAGTCGGTTTGCACGCGTGGAATGCGTTCACTATTGTCTTGGGGATTAATGGCTTGGTCACACTGGGTGCGTTTCTAATGCAGGGGCAGCGATTTTTAGGGCAGGGTACTCTAAAATCTGTAATCCCTATTTTGTGCTCAAAGGCTGTTTCCCCAGTCACCTTAATTTACATTCTTTCAAATGAAAGACACTTTTGCACAGGTGTAGATTGTAGTATAAACAGCAGGTGCATTTCCCCCACCACGGAATTTTTAAATTTTTCAGACACCATTCGTTTGTACCATGTATGAGCCGGAATGAACTACGCTTTTTTCGTTTGAACCACAATAGTTTTTGAGATATCAGGAAAATTATATTGAGAATTTACATATATATATATGAGACCGATCATTTCAAACCTCCACCCCACCCCCCACCACCCCACACACACACTTTTTTTTTAAATATCTCAAAAACTTTTGATGTTCAAACGAAAACAGCAGAGTTAATTCTGGTTCATACACGGTACAAACGAATGGTGTCTGAAAAATTTGAAAATTCCGTGAAATGCACCTATCAACAGCATCGAATGAACCCGCTTTGAAGCAGATAAAGAAGAAACACGGGGAAATCCCCGCCTTGCCGTAAGGAAAATGAAAGAAATGATATGATAGTTTTCCCCGTCGCAGAACAAATGCTCTGGGGTAGCAAACATTCAACTCCTCTCGCACAGTAGATGGGGGGGGGGAGATCCAGGCTTGACCTACTTAACTCCCTGTCAGACCACAGTGCACCCTTTCTCCCAGTGACACAGCTGCTTTGAAGTTTACTCTTTTTGATTTCCGATGTCAATGGGAGATTGCAGAAAAAAAGTGAAAAATAACAAAAGGAAAAAGATCGGAAATTCCGATCGAAATTTTTCGGCTGTGGGATTTTAAAATTCAAGGACTTTCCAGGCTAATTAAAGAAATTCAAGGACTTCCCAGGCTAATTAAAGAAATTCAAGGACATTCCAGGCTAATTAAAGAAATTCAAGGACTTCCCAGGCTAATTAAAGAAATTCAAGGACATTCCAGGCCTTGAATTTTTTTGAAATTCAAGGACTTTCCTGGTTTTCAAGGATGCGTGGGCACCCTGTATATAATTTCCTTACCCTGTTATAATGAATAGTCAGCAATAACAGACACCCCCCCCCCCATTAGTCCATTGTAATGAGGATTTACTGTATTTTTATTATGACTTTGGATTCCATGTTAGTCCTAAAATAAGAGTAAAAAATACTGTAGAGAATGAATCTATGAGCACCACATATTTCTCACAATCACTTCAGTGTCTCTTTGTAAAATATTTAAAGGTTAAATTGTTTAACCTTGAAGTCATTTTAAATCATTTTAAAATCTATTTAAAAAGCTGTTATATGAGCTCTTGAAATAAAACAAAGAATAATTTTTATAAACAGATAACTTAACAATAATAATTCTGAGACACCTCAAAGAGTGACTGCCTATACATTGCAATAGAAACGAAACAAAAAATTGGAGTCTGATTCAGAGGTAAAAAAGGCAGGATGAAAATATTTTTATTTTTATTCTCACAAACATCTTTTGTGACAGCAGTTAATGATTTGAATCTCATGTCTATCAACACATGAAATGTTAACAAAACTGTGGAGCCAGGAAAAGTTTTAAAGAATTGAAAAATCCTGTTCAAAAATACTTTACAGAATGGTCTCACATTACGTCTACAGGGAAATAAATTTACTACTCACAAATCTGACTGAATTTCTTGAAAGCAACTGTTTTAACATTTTTCAATGGATTGCAAAATTATATAAAACACTCAGTTGTCATATTTTTTTTTCAATGTAATTACTTTTGTACAGTAAAACCTCACCAATTTATTTATTTATTTTTTTTTTTTGGTTGGAGGTTTAACGACCACCGTGAGCAACTCAATGGGCTATAAGCAGTCGCCCGTCCCTAATTTAGGGTCACTGGTTCCAGGGAAGGGAGAGAGAGCCAGTGCCGTAACCCGTAAGACAAACACAACATCCATGTCTCACCGGGATTCGAACCTGGACCCCGTTCGGACGAATGATCAGAGGCCATCGCTTAGACCACTGCGCCCTCACCAATTTAGACCCTATATAATAAAAATAAATTTTTGTTAATCTCCTACTAAGGAAAACAGAAGACAAAATAAGACATTGTTTAATAACAAAAATATGACAGCAAAAAAAAGGATTATGTTAAACTAACTACACAAATGAAGAGAAATACTATTTATACCTCACCTAGAATTCAACCTTAGACTTGCATCAATGATCAGAAGCCAACAATTTGTACCACTTCACCACCACAGCAGCAAGAGTTCCTTATTTATTATATCTTTTTAGTGATAGAAAACTACTGAAGACCTCACTTTTATTAGTTTGCTGCATGTCATCATGTTCTGCTACCAGAAAAGAAGACAGAAATTGTTTAACACAAGATATGTCTTCATTTACTTGAATAAATTTTCTCAAACAAAACAAAAAAATTTCAAAATTGTTTTTAATGAGCAAAACATAATAAAATAAATAGGAAGAGCCTCATCTAGTGGATGAAGTGACACATGACTTGTAGTAAAAATTCACATTTTAGGTAAAAAAAATTATTTCCCATGGTGAAAAGCTTCCTGGTACAATAAGAAATCACATAAGTAAACATGGTGCAACTAGTGGCATAGCCAGAATTTTTTTAAGGGAGGGGGCTCCATGGATTTTGTTCATTGGTGAAAGCCTCCCAGAAAAAATACTCCAAAGTGGAAATAGGTGCCCAAAATCTTTAAAAGTAAAAATATGGAAAAAGCAATACTGTGAAAAAAACTAATATATTGTTATGACCCCCCCCATTAATTATGGAATTAATGGGCATGGTGGATGTATGTAATTAATTAAGTATTAATTAGGTGCGAGGCTGTATTGGAGTCAAAAAGTTCAAACTGATAATATATTGCAAAAACTGAACTGTGGAATTTAAGTTCATTAAAACTATCAGCTGGAACAAATTTATGTAAAAGTTGACCCCATACTTATGTTCAGAAAACAGCTAATTTCGATTCGTATGCGTGCCATTGTTATTTTTTTTATAGCCAATTAAATGTTTGTTTAGTGCAGTCAGCGCAGTTAAAGAACACGTTATTTATGTGTACGTATGTGATTGGGTCAAATCGTTTAGGTGTATGCCCATATAATACAGTCTTCGCACCAAGAACGTCAAATGACTGCGGTGAGAAAGCGGCAGTGACCGTTATATTGGTCAGCGGTGGGATCGAGACCACTGTTGTTACATTTGGTGGCAGCGGCTAAGGTTGTGACAATATATATATATATACATACATACATACATACGAGGGTCATAACAAAAGTTCTGTGCACATTAATCTATTAATCTAAAACGGAAGCGGATGATGAAATCATGTCAGACTCTCAGCAACGCAGTGGCGTCAGAACGATGCTCTATCATTTGCTGATGCGGACGTGGGAGGTTTTGGAAATGGAAGAGTGCAGCTCCTCAGGTTGTGTCACATTGTCAGACCAGCGTTCGTCCGTGAAAATAGAAACTCTGCAGGGAAAAATTCTGACACAGATCCACACTGGTTTTCAAGAAGTTTGTGGGGAAGGAACTCTTGATTGAAGCACAATTTCTCGCTGGGCATTGCGCTTTCAGGATGGCCGAAGCAGCATACAAGATGATCACTGCTCAGGCTGATCTCAAATGGTGACAAACAAACCATCTGTCACCATTGTTACAATGGTTCTTGAAGAGAATCGCCATTTGACAGCCTAGGCGATTGCTCATCAGGCAAATTTGCCCACCATGTCTGTTCACCGGATATTGACCGAATCACTGGGAAAAAGAAAAATCGCCATGTGCTGGGTGCCTTATCAACTCACCCGCGAGCAGAAGGCAGCCAGAGTGAGCATCGCACAAGATCACGTCTTACTGAACAAAATTGTCACAATTGACGAAACTTGGACCCATGATTTTGAGCCAAAACTGAAGACACAATCAGCAGAATGGAGGCATCCAAGTTCCCCATGCCCTTCAAAGTGTCATCGGCAACAATCAAAAGTGAAGCAAATGATGATTTTTCTATATGATGCCCAGGGTGTTGTGGTCTCTGATCGAGATCCGGTAGGGAAAAATGTCAATGCACAATATTATCGTAACTTCCTGAAGGCAAAGAGACGAGACTCAAAATTCTTTAAAATTGCCCCAACTTGTTGGACGCAGGAGTAATCTTGCTGCATGACAATGTATCGTGTCATGGTGGAGCATCGGTACGGGGACTCTTCTTGAAATATGACTGGGAAACTTTATCCCATCCACCCATGCAACCCTGATCTCAGTCCCCCCGATTTTGATCTTTTCCCAAGTTAAAAAAAAATTGGCTCAGTGGCATCCGCTACGAATCGCTGGACGAACTGTCATTGGATGTTACCTGAGTAATACAACATCTGAACAAAGATGGCATACTACGGGGCATCACGGCCAACCTCACCACTGGCAAGCTGTCATTAGCAGAGGGGTGTGTGGGGGGAGTGCATTGAACAGCAATAAGTTTTCTCCATTACTTCACATTTTTCTCAAAAATGGACAGTGTGCAGAACTTTTGTTAGGACCCCCGTACATACATATCACTTCAAATTTATACTCAATCTCCCTTGAGAGGTGGAGGGGTCCAAAACGGAGGACCCTCCCTGACTATGCCTTTGGGTGCAGCTGCACTGAGATAGACCAGGACAAGAAAAATCCTGGGCATCACTTGCCAGGGTGCCAAATATTTAGGTGCCCAATATTTTTTACTTTAACTTTTGTATTAAGTCATATATTCCACAGTTTATCTGTAAAGATGTCATAAGCTTAGGTTCTGTGGATAACGTAGCTTTTTTTTTTTTTTTTTAATGGCCTCTGGATTATATGCTGCCATGGTTATATGAAGGTATATATGATACTTTCAGTTTAAATGTACAAAATTTAACTTCAAATAGTATTTTTAAAAAGTGAAAATCTAAAAATTTATTTTTTTGAAATCAGCAAGCAGAAGAAGAGGAAAGGAAAATCATGGATTAACTTGGAATTTTATTTAGCAACAATGGTTTGAATTTTTAGAGAAAATGGCACTAAATATGCTGTTATATTACTTTTTATTCGAGCATCATCACCAAACATTATGTTAAGATAAGTGTTATTCCTTGAAATTTGAATTAATTTCACTTGGCTCCTAAATCTGGAACATATTTGTCCAGCCCTGTAATTTATGAATCACAAAACAAGGTATTTCTGTTCAGTGTGGGGGAAAAAATTCATCTGTTTAATAGTTCACCCTTTTCCATTATGGTAACACATGTATCTACTAACAGAAAGTGCATACATGAAGTACGGCATTTTCCTTTTAATTATGATTTACTATGGGAATGCACGAAAATTTTAAATATCCCAAGAGGCACTGAATATAAGGTAAATCTTGTTCACCAAATAATTTTTTTTTAGGGACAGATAGTGTCTTTTTGTGTGTGCATCATTTTTGAAATGTCTACATTATTTCTTTAAAAAAAATGTGAAGCCACATTGTCCAGTCAATAATACAGTGGCAGTTTTAAAATTCACAGTCACACATTTAATAAAGACCTATATAAAAGCTGGTAAGAATTTCTCTCCTCCATTAAAAGAAAAAAAAAACACTGTCAACTATTTCTTTTCACTGTTAACAAGCATTTATACCTTTTCAGTCTTGACTCTGAAATTATCTGCCTGTCAGGAGGGACATTGCCCGACCATTTCAGGGAGGGCTGAAGCCCCTCCTTCCCACAGTAATCTTACAATACGCAAATACAGTCAACTCCGCTTATAGTGAACTTCTGCGGACTCACATATTTCATTCACTAAAACCGAAGTGTCTTCACTTAACCTGAATTGAGTGGAATGACGAGCAAGAAAATATGTACATATGTATCTAAAAAATAATATGTTTATATATGTAGTGTATATTCATTAAATTAAGTAAACAAAATTAAGTTTACATTACCTTAATTAACATGAAAATAGTCTGTTATGTGCCACTGCTTGCTGCAAGCAGTTTTAATAAATATTTTCTCTATGTCCTTTTCTAGAGTCTATGCTTTTGCTACACTCAATTCTACATTTTCCATACATTCTAGGAACTTTAGCACAGTCCTGACACCCTCCAATGCCTATTTCACTGTTGGAACACACATTATTCATTATCATCCTCGTCAGCCTTGTTTTCTTCCGTGCTGGAACCGCCTTTCACAGCTTCGACAATAGCTTCATCCGACGGGATTTCATTTGTTACAACTTCACAGTCAGCATGGATAAAATCTTCAGCTTCAGTGGAATTCGCACCAATATGCTGAAGTAGGTCCTCGAGAGGCACATCCTCCTCCTCTTTGAATGCCACACATCCAGTAGCCAAACCAGACCTCCGGAAACAGTTCTGTATAGTGACAGTTGACACCACTCCTCTGTGCTTAATGTTTCCAAAATGTACAGCATTCAGAACATTTATTGATGTGTTCTGCTTTGTTTCCAAGGCTTGGATTAAATGAAGCATTACTTTCCTTCTGTAATAGGTTTTATTAAAGCTGTGAATCACACCTTGGTCCATGGGTTGGAGGATTGATGTGGTGTTGGCAGGCAGGAACACCAGCTTGATGTTGCTGAGGTTTTTAATCTTAGCTTTGTCCTTCAATGCACTTAAGGAGTAGGAGGCTTACAATATTGTTGTTCTCAACACATTCTTTCAAGTTTTTACAAGGTTTGTTTTGAAATAAGTTACAATTTCATGTTACAAGTACATTCTTTTCTTTGAAGTTTTATTTTTTAGGTTCACTATAACCGAAGTTAAGGGTTCACTATAAACAAAAATTTTAATGCACATTTCAGATGTTGCTGGTTGGGACCAATGATTTAGGTTCACTACAGCTGAATGTTCACTATAACAGAGTTTACTACATCCAGAGTTGACTGTACATGTCATGTTTAAGTTAAAAAAATAAATTTCTACACCAAAAACTAAATTTCTTACTTTAAAAGTTTGGAATATTATTTTTAAATCAATGATAAATCATCAAAAAATATATAAATAAAAAAGACAAAAAGTCAATGGCAAATTTACATTTGACCAATATATGCTACAAGAAGCAAGTGTAAGGAAGTATCTCTTGCTTAAGGGATACGTCCAGCAGATTGTAAGGTGTGTAATGAGTTTATTTTGCTTTTTACTTTTTAGCCATAGGTTCTTTCTAAAAGTTGACAACACTGTATGTGCCTGGTAGATGTGAAGATCAATTGTATGCTCAAATTCTGGGTCTCATATGCTGAATTTGGTGTTTATAGGATTTTGTTAGCATGCAGTGGGTCTCTCACTTTTTGCTCTTAATTACCCCGAACTCCACTGCACTACAGCAAAGCATAACTGGGGACATGTCTCTTCTCAAAATCTCACCAAATATGAAGGAAAGACAAACATTTAAATAACATTAATGGTGCACTAACATTGATCCTAAAACTGAAGATCTCGCAGAGTTACTACTTTGGGGTTATTCCGTGTCAAATCAACAAATGATCTTGACCTTGACATATCAGAAATTGATCATTTTTGGTACAGTGGTAGTGCAAGTAAAGTTGAAAAAAAAACTGAAATTTAAAATTTTTTGGGCTCTTAGTTTTTGAGCTATTGACTTTAAAAAAAGCAAAAATTGCACAAATTTGACAATGTTTTGAAATCTTTAAAAAGCTGTAGATCACAAATTAATTGACCTAGAAAGCTCAAATTGGTGCCATTCTCATCTGTTTTTAATGAGCTTTAATTTGATATGCAATATGACCATGATATTTGAATTTTGTCATTTTTAAAAATCTCAGAAATGCCTTTCAATTTTTTTGAAAAAAAAATGTTTCACAGACATTGACTATTGTGTGCCAAATTTCATAATGGGATGTCATTGGGTTCCTATGAAAATTAATTTTTTGTATTATAATGTACGTGGAATTTGCTAAATTTGTTGACTTCCATGTTAATACTGCAACTATAATGGTTGAGGGTTTGAAAGTTGCTAATAATCTATTTTTTAATTTTTGTAGTACAAATAATATAAAAATGCCTAATATGAGTATTTATCAATTTTAATAGTAAAGTAATAACATAGGTTGTACAAAACATTTATTATGGTATCTTCATCATCATCATTGTCAACCATTATCAATCCACTGCTGGACGAAGGTCTCCCCAAGTTTCCTCCACAACGGTCTGTCTTGTACCAGTCTCCTCCGTGTCACTCCCGCATACTTTCGAATTTCATCCACCCATCTTCCATGTGGTCTTCTTCTGGGTCTTTTCCTGTCCCTTGGAATCCAATCTAAAATTTCGGCTGTCCATCGATGGTCTGTTCTTCTGGCAGTATGTCCAGCCCATTGCCATTTCAGGGATTTAACTGTGACCATGTTGTCTTCCACTCTTGTCATTTTTTCGGATCCACATGTTCCTCTTCTTATCTATTATGGTATATAAATACCTTATATATAAATGCATAATATTGTTTATATTTTGACATCTATTTTAGGAATAATGAAATGATTACTTGAATCATGCCTCATAATACAACAGAATATCACTGGACCAGTAACCAAGCCACACTCCCTTTAATTGTATACTATAAGTGGAAGGGAAAAATCAAACATCTACAATATGTTTTCATCTCAGACTGTTTGAAGCATAATACACTGCCGGACAATTGCTAAGGACGGATGACAATAGCAACCATAAAATGGAGAGATCCGCTTGCCAGTAGCAGCCATAAACTGATTTGCTACCTCACTAGCTGTGCTGCGCCGGTGTCTTTTTCCAGTTCCAGGGTGTACTGCAAGGTATTTTCTAGCGAGTTAAATTCTGCTAGAATTTGAGAGGGTAGAGATTGGTCCTCAGTATCTACTATAAGTAGGACATCATCCATGTATCTTACATAGAGAGCAAATATTGACTGTAGTATAAGGATTTTTGACTCTAGTTTATTTACATAATAATTTGCAAGCAGAGGTGCTAGTGGAGAACCCATTGCAAGTCCTGAATTTTGCCTGTAATATTTCTTTCCAAACTGGAAGAAATTATTCTTGAAAGAAAACAAGAGCAGTTCATATATGCCAAGTAGAAGAAGGGATTGAAATAGTAAGAAGAAGTACCACAAATTAACGATAATTGCGGTTGGACTCTTCCACCTGAGTGGCAGCAACTACTCCAGTGACGTAGTCCTGATGACGAACAAGGCTTTAGTTCGAAAATTTAAGCACCAACTTTTTTTGAATAATAACCTCTATAAGACCCGTAAAAAAGTTAATTCCACTGTACAATATGAATAGAGGTGCCATAAATTCATTTACAACTAAGAATAATGTTACACGTTGTATAAAGTAAGCTTCCTACTTTCTAAGGGACCAGCTCCTTTTTTTATCCACAACCGAGTGATATATTGAATGTGCCAGGTGACCCTTTTGAAAAAAGTAGAGCCTGTGACTGCAACTGGGAGAGTTTATACTCTGAGCAAGGAAGAAATGAAATTGTCTTCACTTAGTTTGGAAAAGTATTTATCTTAAAAGTTATTGAAGTGAAGTTTTTGAAAGTATGACTGTAAATAAATTTCAATTTTGAGTGACGTATGTGAAAAATTAAATGTGTAGCAAATAGTTGAAATTAAAAAGAACATGTGTGTTAATTAAAAGAACATATGTTTGAAACAACTGGTTCATGAATTATGTACAAAATATTGTTAAATTGGATTCAGGTGTTAGAGGTGTTCTTTTCTCTTGACAACTACAACCTGAAGCTTCAATTTTAAATAGAAGCCAGCCAATACAATATTTATATCTTATGTCAAGCTACTTTACTGAACTAACACCTGATCTCCGCTGAGGACAACTTGAAGTTGATTTATGGTAAGCTAATTTTACACAGAGACTATAGGTTAATTTCTTTTTGCAAATCTCTTCACTGTTTAGGCTAATTCTAAAATAGACCTTGTATTTGTATATATACTCTATAGTAAAAAAAAATGTGATAACAAACATGACTTCAATTGCTATTACCTGATATTAAAATTGATAAATATTAGGCATTTTCATACCATTTGTGGTACAGAATTATAAAATAGATTAGCAACTTTCAAACAGCAACCACACACTTTATAGTTATGGTATTGACATGGAATTCAACAAATTCAGCGAATTTCACGTACATTAAAATACAAGAAATTTAATTTTTATAGGAACCCATTGGTGTCCCATTATGAAATTTGGCACACAAATAGACAATTAATGTTTTTTAGACATACATTTTTTTCAAAAAAATTGAAAGGGGTGTTTTTGAGATTTTCAAAAAAATATTTTTGAGATTTTAAAAATTACAGAATTCAAATACCATAGTCATGTTGCATATCAAATTATAGCTCATTAAAAACAGAAGAGAATGGCACCAATTTGAGCTTTTTAGGTCAAATAGTTCTTGATCTACAGCTTTTTTAAAGATTTCAAAACATTGCCAAATTTGTGCAATTTTTGCTTTTTTTAAAGTCAATAGCTCCAAAACTAGCCCAAAAAATCTGAAAGTTTGAATTTTTTGTCCTCTTGATAGGTACAATGAATAAACAAAAAATCTTAAAAATTCGAATCCTAAAGGTTCAAAAATGTTTTTTTATTGGATTGATTTGACGCAGAATGACCCTTTGGTTGCATGTGAAAATAATTAAAAGTGACAGCTATCAATTTTAAAATTTTGCAGTTTTATTTTTTTCTCATCACAGAAGAGGGGGATGGGGAAAGTACAAAGTAGTGAAAAAAAAATTATGCCCTGCTCAGACTCTGCCCCTTCTTAGTCTAGCGAAGTCTGTCTCAAAACCGAGTAGCAAACCTTTTTTTTTTTTTTTTTTTTTTTTTTTGTTTCCCTCAGGAAAGTGTATTTTGGTAGCTTTTATTATTAAACTATACCTGAGATCCTCCATACTCTTGCATTTGTCAATAGTAAAAGTAGAGCCATAAAAGCAACACATTTCCCAGATCTTAACAGCCCTGAATCATATATACACAGAAATGAATTTTTTCCAAAAAATAGTAAACAGAAGTAAAATATTTTTTTCCTTATAATGTAGCATTGATCATTTGATAACACATGACAAACTTTGCCAGCCCTGTATATTGGATCACATGTTCTCAAAAAATGTGTTATGTTTCAATTACCAAAAAAATAAAACAAATGAAAATCAGAAATGTAACCTCTTGAACTTTTTTTTGCACTTTTATTTGTTCTTTGTTTGAGTAAGTAAATTTCTCATATTTTCTATATAAATATTTGGAAATAAAATCTGGAAATTTTTGTAAAATCCCAAGGTGCATTTTTGCTTTTAAAAATATCAATATTTGACAAGCTTCACTTTTTCTTGTTCTTAAGGAACTGTAATTGTGTTTTTGAATTCTAAAAGATGAGTCAAATCCTGTAGTTTATCTTTCTGACATTTATTTTCTCCCAGGCAATGGGAGAGAGGTAACAACCCTTCTCACATGTGATCTCAGTTAAGTTTGCTGTTTTCCTCAACAATCTAGTGAAGTTTGTGCCCCAAAGTCTCCCTATTTCAATTATTGGATTTTCAAAACTTATTTGCTACTCTATCAATGTAGCACTTGCAAACCATTAAAAATAAAAGAAAGTTTACACATTTTGTGTGTAAAGTAGGCACATGAAAACAAACTAAACTTTACAATAAGATGCATCAACATTTTCCATAAATATACGGAAGGCACCAAAAATGAGAAACAATCACAGCAAATATTCTAGCACTCCAAAAACTATGGGACTTTGTGTCTTACCACAAGATACCTAAATTTATTGTGCAAGGTATTCTACTTCTTTACAAATTGATACTATAGACCAATAATTCTGACAAACTAAATGCAATCAAAACTACAAAATAACGAAAGAACTTAAGATTCTTCTTGTTCTGTCTCTTCTGGAACTAACAAACCAACATAGGTCAAAAATTCCTTTTCATTTTCCTTGTACTTCTCAAATTTGGGGAGCAAGAAGTTACGTTCCTTTTCTACATCAGTCTTCTGATCTACTTCAATCACAGTTTCCTTTTTCTGAGGTTTCTCACGCTCCACTTTTTCCTCCTCTTCACGTTTTTTAAGCTCAGCAGCTTTCTTTGCACACTGATCAGCATGAAATTTGGCCAACTCTTTAACTCTTCTTGCCTCGTGATCTAGAAGCTCCCTTACTTTTAAAAATTCATCGTCCTCAGGATGACACACAGCATCTGGCAGTTTTAAAAGGGGCAGTAGTGGAAACGAGCCATAATACATCTGGAGCTGCTCTCCCTCAAGTGACTGCATGTATTTTATGTTCGTTATGTACCGATCATCTTGGACAACTGGATACTTATGAATCATCACAGGAGTCAGGGGATTGCCTTTTAGTAAGTTCCAAGTACTTATTTCTCCATCATCACTAGCTACAACAAATATAGCTGGTCTCGATGGCGACCAAGCGGCGGCTGTCAAGTGCCTGGATGTATCAACATGAAGAAAAAGTGGCCCATCAAACAGATCCTTTTGCCAGATTCCTAATGTAGAGGGCCCAACACTAAGAAATATGTCTTCCATAAATGGAGAAATTAGCATATTCTGGACAGGGCCACCATGAATGGTGATACCTTCAACAGAGGTGTAATAATTTGGTGGTGGGACATCCATGTTTCCAGCCTCATTTCTCTGAAATATCCAATCAATATCCATGATGAAACCATCAGATGAGCCACCAATCAGGTGTGTACAGGGTTCTTCATTTTTACCTGATTCTCTCTCATCAAAAGTGTTTTTACCTTTAAATATGAAACATGTCAAATATGAATGAACTGCACTAGCTTTTGGTAAACGGAATGCATGGAATGGCTTCCAGACATCATCTAAAACGGAGAAGGTGCTTTTAACATTGGTAAACATAGCTCTTTGATGATCAGCAGTAGAATACTCTGCTTCTTGATACTTCACTCCAAATTTCTTTTTCAGAGACCAGAATTTTAAAACCCCATCATAACCACTTGTCAAAATTTGTAGGCAGTCATTTTCACTGTTAACAGTTGTTTCTCCTCCAGTATCTACATTAATATCTGAAGGCAACCAATCAAAATAAGCTACTCCTCCAGGGTGTCTGGATTCCGAAGATGATACAGCGGCAGGTCGTATTATAATAGTTTCATCCAAGTTGGTGTGGTCCCCAAGATTTTCAATTGCATATGGTGATGGCTTTCTTACCTTAACATATTGTTTTGACTCATTGGCAATGAAATCTGTGATCACAGCTACATCCCACAACAACATAAGGCCATTTCTCGTTCCTCCTGCTATAAGATGAGGTGATAATGGATTAAAGCTTAATACTCCAACTTCATCATAACTTTGCAGTATCACTTTAGGTAAATCAAGGTTACACAGACTAGATATAAAAGTATATGGTGATTCAAACATGATATCTTTGAAGTTATTCACATATTCTTCAATGGTGGCATTTTCAACATATGAAATGGCAAAAAGACCCCTCACTAATGGACTGACGGAAACACAAGACACTATTTTGCCAGAAACAGCTTTCCCATGAGTATATGTAAAATAGACTTCCGGACGAATATCTTCCTTCAAAGAATCCTTTGAAACACAACTCTCTAATGCTGCAAATTCATCCTTAAACAAATCTGTAGACTCGTTCTCATGAATAGCTTTTATCATTGGCTTTTCCACTTTACGCAAAAATGCTTGCAAGTTAGTGGAGCTTAAAATCTTATTCAATTCCTCTTCATCAAATGTCACTAGCTCATACTGATTGCAGGCACCCATGAATTTAGGTCTTATAGTCACGGCTGACCCATCTTTGTATGACAAGCATGTCTGAACTCCAACGTCTACAACCAAGCAGTTTACAAATGGCTCAAACTCCTCATCTTCTGCAGGAATCAAGTCTAAACACATTGCCTCATTCTCTGAGGCCAAGGCATCAGAAAATTCTGCTTTCCTTACTGGCATTTTATGTATTGGCCTAACTGAAATATGAAATGGAGGAAACTTATCCTTCACTTGTTCATTGCCCACTTCTTTTTCACTTCCAAGAGAAACCCATGGTCGTGGTTTACATTTAAATGGGTAAAATATCTCTACACGAGGAGGCGCAACCTCTGCTCTGGCTGCTTTTTTCACTACACCTTCTTCACTTACACTGGGGGTACCTTCTTCTTCGGCCTCTTCTTCAAGATGAAGCTGTTTAATAACATCATTTTTTGCCTCAATAGTAAGGCACAAATAATAGTTGGAGTTATATTTGAAGTCTTCGTCGTACACTAATAATATTTTATCTTCTGGGTAATCCATTATGTACTTTTTGTGTACAGAAAAGTCAGAAACTCCAGCTCTCTTTTTCATATCTTCTATTAGAATTTCCTTTTCAACGTACATGGCTGGACATTCTTCTGTAACCCCTTCACCAACTTCACAACCCAGAAGTCCTTTCGTGTGGGAAGTAGCAACAAGACTTCCATATCCTGGGGTAAAATACACCTTATTTTCTTCCGTTTTTACCTCTTTTTTTCCTTTTTTGGGACCCATATTCTCAACACTGATACTTCAATATATCAGCAAATCTTTTTGTTTTAAAATTCTTCACCAAGTATAATTATGGCTAAGAAAAATATGAAATATTGCATCATAAACTATTTTTAAAGGAAATGTCAAACAGCTGTACAAGTGTGTAAGATACCTTCACCAGAACAAAGAAAAAGGACAATACGACATGCAACAGAAATGAACCAAAGAACAGAAAAGCGCATTCGTAAAATACTGAAACAATCACATACTGATAGATTTCGAAGGGTTCACGGCACAATTTCCACATCAATCGATCAAATCGTAGCCACGAGGACGTTGTCTCGCGTCGTCTGTCCGGCGTCAGTGATGCCAAATATTTTCGTCTGATCTCAATTTATGAGCAGCGTTCCTACAATCTGTTCACGAGTATTTTCAACACATTTCACCCAAACCGGCGACACGACATCCAAAACCTGTCCAAAACGTACAAGGCGATTGCTAATGAATCTACAGAGTTTAACCAAGGAGGTTAGAACACTACTTCTGAAGATGCCATTTGGCATTGTTTACATGAAACTTATGTAATTTCAACTGTGTGCATGTATTTTGGAATTGCGTGGTTTCTGGTTGCAGAAATCGTGTTAATATCAAACCGGAATGAATTATGCTTCTTACACAAGTGAAGTTTTCAATTTTAACGTTATATTTTGTTTAGAATTCGCCCTTACGTTCCTGTATTTCAATTTAAAATAAAAATGGAAAGGAGCCTCAAAATGATTAAGAATTTTATAAATTCAGCATTTTCTGACACACCGGCAGCAAGTTACGCTGCGAAATTGGAAACATTTGCGAGGAAAGAAGGCGAATCGGCCAAGACAAAATGCATTACAATAGCCTTGAAGACCATCACTTTCCCAGACTTTGACGGCAGTCACTCGCGGTTACAGGCTTCACCCAAAGTGGTACTGCTCCATTAACAAGGATATCTCCAGATATCTTATTCTAACCTCCTTGAGTTTGACGGATAAATTTTCTGCTACATATTCTCAAAGTCGAAAATTCAAAATTTGAATGCCGCTGTGAAGAAAAAATCGACATAAAGAAAAGATTATTTTTGTGTCTTTTAGATGCAATAAAATTGCTGTGCTGAATTTGAAACATTTGAATTTTTCAGGTTGCACATTTTCAGATATTAAAAGGAAGTTTTAGTTAACTTAAAAAATATTTTGTATCTAGCAACACCTGAACAAGTACTGTTGTTACCGATATTCAATTTGCTTTTAGTTTACAAATATCCAGATAGAGACTCTGTTTCCAATTTCATAAAAAAAATATAAAATTTAGCAAACAATTTAAGGTGACTTACTGAATATACACCGTGCAGAGGTACTGAAGGTCTATAGAATGTATTTCAGTTACAAAATATATCACAAAAAGGATATTCTCAAGAAGAACTCTGCAGAAATTTTACACATGCAATATTTAAAACTAGGCATCTGATTTATCTGTTATAAGATTAACTCAGTTCTTTGGTTCTGGGCGCATTACTGAGACGTAAAAAATATTTTCCATGCAATAAGCGCGTTATTTGTCAAAAAAAAAGTCGTTAAGAAAAAATGGAATATGGAAAGAACCGGAAAATGTTTCGAGATTAGTGCTACTGAGTGAAAAAAAAAACAAAAAAAAAAACTTTTGACCCTGACACTAGAAATTTAGGCAAATAGACAGAGGCGACTTTAAATATTTTGGGGCCCTAGGCGCTAAATGGTTATGGGGCCCCTCCTTTCCCTTCTTATCACCTCAGAAATTTTCATCCGTCAGATTAACAAAAAAAAGTAAAGTCAAGAAAAATGTGTTTGCGCTTTTTGAATTGCGATTCTATCATAAATTATGAGGACGTTTTGTCAGAAACAGTGCTAATGTAATCAGTTTGACTGTTCGCGCACATCGAACTTTTTGTTTTTACAGATATTTCAAATATTATTTTTGCAGTTAATAGGAAATCAAAGGGCACTAAGTTTGGCACTTTAAATATCCCATATTCTTTATGAATTTAAGACTAAGGGCTGTCAAAGTCGAACATTGAAGAAATTAAAGTTCTCTTGAGAAGAAATATTTTTGTGCCTCTCAGGTTACGCTTAACAGTTCTTTTTCAAATATTTAAATTTTCGAATCAGTTCATTAACTTCCTGCTAGAGGTACTGAAGGACAATAAATGTGGTTTTCACATATTCTTCAAAAATTATTTTTGCGAATGATAGGACATAAAATTTTATTAAATTTTGGCCATGTTAAATTTCACTACCAGTTCATAAATTTCCCTCTAGTTCTGGAATTGGAAATTTAATAAATTTCAGCTTTACGCTCCAAGAGACCATTTCGGTTACGGCAAAAGTTTTTTTGAGCTTGATACGTTTGATAAAACTAGCTACATCAGTACATCTTCAGTTGCTATAGTTACTTGGAAAATTTAACGCTAAAGGCCCTGAAAATGGAGTTTCGCTAAATTTATCAATACATTTTGTATAAATTGTCATGAAACTGGAATAAGTTTCAATTACAAAACATGCCCTCACCATTGCTTCAGCTTCAGAAAATCACCTTGTTTTTACGTTATGAGCAAATTAGTCAAATTAGTAGGCAACGAGCATGGTAACCAGCAAAAATAAAGTACTTGAAGACACTGGCAACCGGAGAAGTCCTCCACGTTACAAAATACTGGAAAATTTCAATTTCTGCACAGTATTTCGCTTAAAAAGGGTGTATGACTTTTCGTGGAGGAGTTTTCTTTTGACGAACGATTATCTAAAACGAAGAGATTCAGCCGTCCACGGCATAGACAAATGTCATGGACCGAAAAAGTTGGACAGTAAGAATTTCAGCAATCATTGCAAAAAAGCGAGAGTGTGAAGAGTTTTTTGAAAACATTTTTCCTTATTACTTTCATCAGAAAATTAAGGTCTGCGTTTTCTTTTATTATGTTAAAAAGATGCGTAAGTTTTTCTTTATACCTCCACCGCAGTTATCAGAAACAGAAGCATAAGGATTAAGAGCAAAATATCCAGCTTGAAAATGGAAAAGTAGGAACCACAGTTTTTCGAGTAGGAGTATCATTGAAACTTTTATTGGCCGCCCGGGTGGCGCAGTGGTCTAAGCGCTGGCTTATGACCATTCGTCCGAGATGGGTCCGGGTTCGAATCACGGTGAGGCATGGATGATGTGTTTGTCGTAGGGTACTGGCCCTCTCCCTTCACTGGAACCAGTGACCCTAAATTAGGGACGGGCGACTGCTTATAGCCTATTGAGTTGCTCACGGTGGTCGTCAATCAAAAAAAAAAAAAAAAAACAGCCGCCTCGGTGGCGCAGTGGTCTAAGGCGTTGGCCTCTGATCATTCGTCCGTAAGGGGTCCGGGTTCGAATCCCGGTCAGACATGGATGTTGTGTTTGTCTTACGGCACTGGCTCTCTCCCTTCCCTGGAACCAGTGACCCTAAATTAGGGACGGGCGACTGCTTATAGCCCATTGAGTTGCTCACGGTGGTCGTTAAACCTCCAATCAAAAAAAAAAAAAAAAAAAAAAAACTTCAATAAAAAAAAAAAACTTATTGCTTTTTCAAATGTTAATTTGTTGTCACTTTAAGGAATAGGAAAGGTGTGAATACTTGATAATTATCAGTATTAAACTAGGGGAGGAGAAAGCAATAAGAAAATGCTCTTGCAATACAATAGAAATTTCTTTTAACACTATTCAATAAGAAAAAGTTAAACAGTGCAACATTTTCGAATTTCTTTATTTTGCAGCCTAAGCACACACTTTTTGTGAAAAAAAAAAAAAAAAGATCGAAGCACCCCGAGAAAGTCCTTTGATCGTAATGGAACTCTGTATGCAAGTACCTCAGAGCCGAATATGCAAATGATTAATTAAAAAATAACGACCGATGACTAAATAGCGGCCCGCGAAAAGGAACCGCATTGGGAAGGGTAAATCAAGAGCAAAGGGCCACACAACAGGTCGCAGAATGCGTCGACGTACCAGACAATTGTGACAGCGAATTGCTGGTACATTAACCTCCAGACTGTGAGGATGCCACGACGGCGGATCCGTGCACACCCCTAGAAGTTGAGCGGGTTTGCGAGAGGATATATAATTGGGCTGACAGAAGCCGGTTGGTCAAGTCGCAGTGTCGCCAGGCATTTGGATCGGAGCGACGCGGTAATCGGATGATGTTGGCGCCAATGGGTCGAACAGGGCACCACAATCCAGCGGCACACGGGTAGTGGACGGCCGAGAGCATCGGTGGAACGCGAGATTCAAGCTACTGTGAGAGCCGCACGAACAGAACCGAATCCGTCGGTCTCAATCATTCGTGGAAATGTTGCGTCATCCACAGGCACGGAAGTGGCCATTCGGGCCGTTGCCAGACGAGTTGCGGCACAGGGATTACATTCGAAGAGGCCAATCCGCCGCTTACTACTGATCAGAGAGCATCGCAGGTACCAGTTGCAGTGGTGTCTGACCCGATCGACGAGGGATAATGTCCAGTGGTGTCATGTTGTATTCAGCGATGAGTCACGGTTTGCACTTAGCACCGATGACCAGTGCATGCGTGTCTGGAGACGAGTCGACCAGCGCACGGATCCTGCTTTTACCGTGCAACGGCACAGGGCTCGGACACCCGATTCCTACGATAGCTGGACACCCTTCGAAGTCCTCCGTACTACCCTCACGGCTCAACATACGTCGACGCATTCTACAACCTGTTGTATTGCCCTTCCTGTAGCCCATCACTGAGTAATTTTTTCAACAGGATAATACCCTGTAACACACGGCACAGCTCTCCCGGGCCTGCCTCTGTGATGTCGACACCCTTCTAGGCCAGCCCGATCACCCAATTTCTCACCGATCAAACATGATGGGACCCCACCTACACCCATCCCGGAATGTCGGCGAATTGGCCCACAATTTGGATACCACCTGGCATTCCATACCTCAGAACAGTATCTGTATACTGTATGTGTCACTGCCACGCTGGATTTCTGCTTGTATCCGAGCGAGAGGTGGCGCTACAACTTACTGACTTCTTATACTCATGTAACTGTTTTATCCGGATAAATGGACCAACTGCTGCGGAATTGCAATTATATCCTCTCCTATACATGTACATTACACATGTCAATTTTCATCTTGATTGGATGATTCCTTCTGGGTGTTTCGTTTACTTTTTTTTTTTTTTTTTCTTCTTTTTTATTTTCAGCGAAGATTGTATTAGCTACTTTGGTTTATGGTGGTGTAGGAAAATTAGGGCTAAGGAAGAACTTGATTATACTACCCCAGAGAGAAAAGGTAGTAAATAGCAAACACCCCGGATCATCAGGACAGTTTTTACAAGCACTCTTCATCGCAGCTCAGGAAAGTCAGGTAAAAAGTTCCAACACAGATGTTTTTCCTTGGCTGGAAGTCATATGAAAGTAATTTATATCACAGCCAGCTAAGTATTCGCCTTAAACAATGAAAAAAGTGGGAAGCGTCAATCCTTGTTTCACCTACCACCAAAAGGAAGGCTAGGTTATTTGAACAGTTTCTTTTAAAACAAGTACATCGATAACAATTCGAAAATTTAAAATGAGAAAGTAAAATGATCAATTGACAATAAAGTGATCACTTTAAGGATTGATTTATTTCGGTCCGTGAAACGCAAAACAAAACTGGCAATCCAATTATACGTTTTCGGGGCCCCTCAAGCTCTGGGGCCCTAGACGCGCGCCTAGTGCACCTAGTGGGAAATCCGCCCCTGCAAATAGAACACCTTTTTTACGCTGCTTAACGGAAGAGTTATACGTTATGAAAAGTTTAAAAAATGTTTTCTATATTGTCAGCAACCCGATGAAAATGCATTTTCTTTTCGGTCGTTCTTTGAAAGTGGAAATATCGTGGTAAATTGAAATGCGCATCAACATCGCAAGCAAGAAAAATTTGTAAAAATGGCATGACAAGGGGCGCGCCAAGGGTATTTACCAACCGGGTGCAAGCCCAGATTTGCCGAATACTTTTCAATTTTTATTCATATTTACATGAAATAAATATCTTTAGCAACATCATTTTCTATTTCCCGTAAAATAAGAGTTTTCATAAAACACAATTGTCTCACATGAAACTGAAAGGGGAAAAATCCCAGCAAAAATTTGAAAAGAGTACTTTATGCACCTTATTACCGCTATCAATTCTATGGAATGGATCAGGCGGCATTGTAATTTTAAAGACCTTTTTGGATTCCAAACTTAACTGCAAGAAAAAGAAAATGTTTATTTTTAGGCAGTGTAAAAATCCACAAAATCTAAAGACATTTTTGTTTAACTTGACATGGTACACGTGTCCTCCCCTTCAACCGTATTTTGCTACAGGCATCATAAAAAAATATTCTTAAAGCTACTGAACTGTTTGGAAAGTATATTAATGAGTCATTTGAAAATATGTATTCTAAAGCACTTCATAGGTTCATGTGATGCTTAACAAAGTCCAAAGAATTTAAATTTAGGCATTCAAATTTGAAGCAATTACACTGAAGGAAAAAAAATCCCAACACCACGAAAAAATAGTTGTAGAGGAATGAAATGCGGCAATACATTTGTATAGGTAACATATTTAATCGATTAAGGTTTCAAGATCACAGCTTATTGTAAGCGCGAGAAGAGCCATTTTAAATGTGAAATGCTGGTACATTAATAACCGGTGTAACCGCCAGAATGTTGAATGCAAACACGCAAACGTTCATGCATTGTGTCGTACAGGTGCTGGATGTCAGTTTGTGGGATGGAGTTCCATGCCTGTTGCACTTGGTCGGTCAATACATGGACGGTTAATGCTGGTTGGGGGTGACGCTGGAGTTGTCGTCCAATGATGCCCCATACGTGCTCGATTGGTGAAAGATCTGGTGATCTAGCAGGCCACGGCAACATGTCAACACTCTGTAGAGCATGTTGGGTTACAACAGCGGCATGCGGGCGAGCGTTATCCTGTTGGAAAACACCCCCTGGAATGCTGTTTATGAATGGCAGCACAACAGGTTGAATTACCAGACCGACGTACAGCTGTGCGGTCAGGGTGCGTGGGATAACCACGAGAGTGCTCCTGCTGTCATAGGAAATTGCTCCCCGGACCATAACTCCAGGTGTAGGTCCAGTGTGTCTCGGCCGCAGACAGGTTGGTTGCAGGCGCTCACCTGGCTTCCTTCTAACCAACACACGGCCATCACTGGCACACAGGCAGAACCGGCTTTCATCAGAAAACACAACAGATCTCCACTCCGTCCTCCAATGAGCTCTAGCTTGACACCACTGACGTCGCAAACGGCAGTCGTTTGGAGTAAGTGGAATGCACGCTACAGGGCGTCTGGCTCGGAGCTGTCCTTCAAGTAACCGATTTGTAACAGTTCGTCGTGTCACTGTAGTGGCAACTGCAGCTCGAATTGCTGCCGCGGACGCGGTACGATGCGCCACGGCCATACGACGTACACGGCTGTCTTCCCTCTCAGTAGTGCCACGTGGCCTGCCGGAGCCCGGTCTTCTTGAGGCAGTACCTTCCCTTGACCACCGCTGCCAACAATCGTGCACAGTGGCTGCATTCCTGCCAAGTCGTTCTGCAATATTGCGGAAAGAAAATCCACCTTCTCGTAGCCCTATTACACGACCTCGTCCAAACTCCGTGAGCTGTTGATAATGGCTTCTTCGTCTTCTTAAAGGCATTCTGGACTAACATCAACACACTACGTCGAATCTCAACGATAACTAACGCTCACGAACGTTACAGCGCGTATTTACAGCAAACCTGCTTAGCATGTTCCGAGGGGCGCTGCTAGCGCCACACGTATGCACCGAGCACGAAATTTGCATAGACGTCATCTTACTGATGTACTCTCACCGCCTAACAACTGTCGTTTATCTAACACAACCCCTTCTTGGTGTTGGGATTTTTTTCCGTCAGTGTATATGCAATTCTTTTTGTGCAATACCTGACAATATTATTTGTAAGTCCGTACAATATTTTATATTTATATCTTTGCTTAGTGTCAGTAAAGAATAAAGGTCATTTAAAAATTGAAAAGTCTTGTTATGCGTGTTCAGGTGTTCGAACCGTTCTTATCGTTGTATAAAAAAATAGGAAAGCTATTTGTTTTATATCTTTTTGGCAGATCAATATCGCATCCGTATTTTAGTACGAAAAATTAGTTTTTTCCCTCGTGTACCACTGTCTCTGAAAGATTCGTTAAAGCGCTAATATAATGTATCGTGTATTACATCTAAGTTCTACCCCAGTCCTCATTACCCTCATTGCATCGATCCTATTTTATTACCTTGTTTCACAGCACGGTTTTAAGGTCAACACTGGAAGCTCTTTCTTTAAAAATTGCCAACGGTAAGGTAATTCAGAAAAGAAAGCATATATGTATTTTTTGAACAATGCTGAAAATGTTCACAAAATCTAGGAACATTTTTTCGTCGTTATTTACGACCAGATTTAAAGTATGAGCCGCTCAAAGTACATAGAATGCATAAGGGTTTTTTCGAAAAACTATGTTTTTTGAAGTCCATTGTGTTTTTCCTTCATATTGGTCCCATTGTCATAACGCTGGCCACGCATATCATGAACTGACATCTTCACGATTTAAAAAAAATTAGGAAAAAAAATTGTTAGTCCTTTGCCTGCGGTATCCGTTACTGAACAAAACAATAAAAATTATTCTCTGATTTCAAGTAGTTTTCTATTGAATTCCCAGCAAAACCACACGTGCTGGGAAACTACTGGCCACCAGCTGTTAGTGATGGGTCACTGCTGGCTGAAATCTGCCGCTCACGGCCCGGTAGTGGTCCGTTGGTGGCAGTGCTATCAGTTGGCGAGCCACTGATGGCCCTGAAGCATCGCTGTGAATTGTGGGCCTCCAAGCATATACCATTAGTGGGCCGTTGCTGGCAACCAATGCAACCCCAACAGCAGGTGGAAGCAACGGGACTGCGCATGCGCAGAAGCAACACTTGCTGTGTCTCTCATGGTACCAGTTAGTTGAAGACGATGCTATCGCCATCGTGTTATTTTAGTGGATGCTAAGAAAAAAATCCATATGTAGAGAGGCGAATTAATTTCCTAATGAAATTCCACGTCGACGAAGATATCAGATTAAGCCATGAAATACTAGATTACAGCCATGAAATACACCCACTCCATTCCCATGAATAACAATTCATGAAATGGAATGGATGAATAACAATAAAAAATTTGAAACGGCCTGAAACAAATGTCATGGAAAAACATTAAAAAAGCGTTTGTCGGAAAAAAAAGAACTATACGCGTAAAAAATTTATTAATTATTTGAAAGAAAAAAAAGCAACGCTATGTGGATGTAATGTACTCATCCATGGGTTGAATACACAAGACTGGGAGGAATTCGCTTCTGAAAATAACGAGAAGTAAAATAAAATATATTTCCTCTTTAAAACAAATGTAGCTTCGGACAACAGAAAGCAAAGATACAACGTTAAAAATGTAACAGAATGTGACATGAACCCGGGTAAATATATATTAATTCAACAATCTCCTTTCAAGACGACAAAGACAGTACAAAACTTTGGAAAGCGACTCTAACTATGTTCACTCCTTGAAAATG
The DNA here is from genome assembly GCA_039090855.1 of Macrothele yani. Lineage (NCBI taxonomy): Eukaryota > Metazoa > Arthropoda > Arachnida > Araneae > Macrothelidae > Macrothele > Macrothele yani. The sequence continues at coordinate 153,909,569 of CM076995.1, read as the reverse complement.
AGTGAAGTTCCCTTAAGGTAAAAAAAAAAAAAAAACTATCGTTACGTTGAAAAAATAAATTTATGAATTATATGAAATTGACTTTTATGAAAAATACCTCGCAATATTGTAAAATGAAAGAGGGAACCATTCGATTGCACTTACCGCACTAAACGACAGCTTCAAGCAACGGGACTAATTTGCCACGCTCGTCCGTGGCAAATTAGTCAATTAGTCCGGTCGGTAGAGAGCTCAGCTCCCACGCCAACGGCCTTGGTTCGTATCCACCGAGATCCAAACGGGCGTTTTTCCGGCCTGTTGAGAAAATTTCCCCAGCGCAGTGCTATAATTAACAAATTTCGTAAGGGTAGAAACAAAAAAAGTTGTAACTTTGGGGAACTGCAGTCATTCTTGATTTTTTTTATGGCTACTACTGGGAAATTGGCGGACAAGATTCGGCAAGCCACCAGTTACGTCACGTTGTTGCCGGCTGCCACTAACGGCAAACTAGCGGACCACATTAGGCTAGCCATCATTTCTGGCACGTGTTTGCAGGGCCGCTGAAGGGCCACTTGTGGTAGCTACTGCCTGTGATGGACAACTGATAGCTTTGTTGTGGCATATGACAACTAATGAAGTGCCAACTGTTGGCCTGAACTTCTGGCCCTTCTGTTGGTTGCACGGACATTTTATTGACGGTTCGGTAAAGGCAATTATTTTTACTACAAAAATAAACGTGCGACGTAGCATTATGATTTTTCACAGTAAAACGTTTTCTTAACTTCTGATACATCACTGATATTAATTTTTCAACCGTAAAATTTGATTGAGGCGTCCTGCCGCCCACGGAAATGGAGCCCGGGTGCTTCGCACCCGTTAAACCGCAGCTTGGCGAGTCCCTGGGCATGGATCATCACTATCTTACGCCTGTTAAAAAAAAAAAAAGAAAGAAAGAAAAGGACAGAAAGATTTGGCCTAGTGATGTATTAATATTGTAGCTTTGCCTAGACAAATATGTAGGTAGACGGGAAGAAAAAAAATCATATAGGAAGCATTTGCGACGAAAGAAGGCGATTCGGCCAGCACAAAAAGCATTGTAATAAATACCCTAGAAAACCAACAGCTTTCCTACACTTTGACGGCCGTCGCTCGCTGTTATAAACTTCACGCAAAGTTGCACTTCTCCATTAACAAGGGCATCTCCATATATCTTATTCTAACCTCCTTGATTATAATACACTTTCCTTTTGTTGTTTCGCTGTTTAATTTACAACAAATGTTGGAAACTGTCCAAAGAAATTCTGTTCAAACATCCATTCTTAGCTAAGGCAGGCATTGTAAAATATGAAACAGCAAGGAGGTAAGCTCAGCCGAAGGTATGCGCCAATTTTTAAAATGAGATGCAAATTCCACCTGCCGTCCCGGTGGCACAGTGGTCTAAGCGCTGGCTTCTGACCATTCGTCCGAGATGGGTCCGGGTTCGAATCCCGGTGAGGTATGGATGTTGTGTTTTTCTTACGGCACTGGCTCTCTCCCTTCCTGGAACCAGTGGCCCTAAATTAAGGACGGACGACTGCTTATAGTCCACTGAGTTGTTCATGGTGGTCGTTAAACCTCCAATAAAAAAAATGCCACCTTTATGCATTCTCTGAAAGAATGGCTTCACAACAGGATTGAACATTCGGTTTAATTGCTCACTAAGAGTTCTAGTTTTATGATTGTTCCTAACCCTGGGAGATGTTTCTTAGCCTCATTAAGTCATCCCCCTTTTATGCTCCACCCAGGATCGAGATGCCTGGCCTAACATTGTAAAGGTCATGCATCCTGTTGGTCAACATTAGTTTTTCCAAAGGTCAAGCTGAATTTGGCAAAACGGTTTCCTACTATCATCGTAAATTTGTTCTTCGTAACAAAAAAAGAAGCGCAGACGTAGCCCGAAATTTTGTGACAACTACTTGATTTTTGTAGTGCATTGCAAACAAAACTACTGTTTTTCGTTGTTATGCTACACTACAAACTACCATAAAAAGTATCGCACTACGGTAACGTCGCTAATAATAGCGTGCTACTTCTCAGCACTGACCATACCTATTGGAGAAACTGTAAACATTATGAAAAAATAGGGGATTACATAAGAACAATACTTTACAGCAGAGTACAGTTGTTTTTTGTTTTGTTTTTTTGCATAAGAAAAGGTATGGTCATTGAGCAGTAAGCAGACAAGCAGACCCGAAGGAAAAATAATTCTAACGGGATTTTACAGAACTGAGGGGCAATTTAATATAAAGGAACTCAGTGTCCGTATTACTCATGATGGTACAGTGAAGGCCAACGAGGAACAGGGAATCTTCGAAAATATAATGTGGCCTATAGTACCTAATTTAAAAAACAACTTTTTACTTTCAAGAAAAGATTACCTAAGGCCAAAGGAGATTTTCTTTTTTGATTGGAGGTTTAACGACCACCGTGAGCAATTCGAAGGGCTATAAGCAGTCGCCCCTCCCTAATTTAGGGTCACTGGCTCCGGGGAAGGGAGAGTACCAGTGCCGTAAGACAAACACAACATCCATGCCTCACCGGGATTCGAACCCGGACCATTTTCGGACGAATGATAAGAAGCCATCTGCACCACCGGGGCAGCCCGAAAGAGATTAATGAAGCATCACCTAAGTGCCTAATCAGAGAGTTACAACACATGCACGGAAGAGAGAATAATTTAGTCAGGGAAGAAAGGAATGAGAAAGAAGGTGTAGCTCAGTGGTGAAAGTAGATGATCTGTTTTGGAAGAACGTCATGCTCAGCATTTCAAGTCTGGGCGAATTAACACGAACACATGCGCCCACGCATTATATCCGCCTGTGCTCTTACACGCATAAATAGAAAAATAACAGTTATTTCAATGAAGTAAAAATAAACCGTAAAAAATTTGAAAAATCACTTAAAAATGTCTATATCACAATGCGAAGGTTACGCGTCAGCTGAAGGCAGGGCCGTAGCTACCGGAGGGGGGGGGCGGTTGACCTGCCCGGATGGTCGTAATTTCATACTCTGAGGAACGTAAAATTTAGAAATGAACAGAGTGTGAATATATTTGGCGAACATTTTAACTCAAACACAAAGTTATACACTTCACTATCTTATTTCGTAAATATTTACCTTAGCCGCATACACTACTAGGCCGAGCTAACCAACGTACATAACAACTTACACTGTGGGTTTTTTATTGAATTTTTAACGACTACCGTGAGCAACTCAATGGGCTATAAGCAGTCGTCAGCCCCTAATTTAGGGTCACTGGTTCCAGGGAAGGGAGAGAGCCAGTGCCGTAAGACAGACACAACATCCATGCCTCACCGGGATTCAAACCCGGACCCCGTTCAGACGAATGAGCAGAGGCCATCGCTTAGACCACTGCGCCACCGGGGCGGCACACACTGTGGGTTGTAGAACCGTTATATGGATGAATGGAATTGTCCGAAACAGTGAATGAAGGGAGGGGGAGGGGTATGCAAAACGATATGCGTATATGTCTAACCTCCGTGAACTTTTTTTTTATTGGAGGTTTAACGACCGCCGTGAGCAACTCAATGGGCTATAAGCAGTCGCCCGTCCCTAATTTAAGGTCACTGGTTCCAGGGACGGGAAAGAGCCATTGCCGTAAGACAAACACAACATCCATGCCTTACCGGGATCCGAACCCGGATCCCTTCCGGACGATCCGTGAACTTTCCGAATACGTCGTAGAGATGAAGGTCTAATTAGTGATTTGTGCTTTGTCGCCGAAAGTTGCTCTAAGCGTTTAACCTCAAACGGAATTTTTCTAGCGGCCCCGGTGGCGCAGTGGTCTAAGCGATGGCTTATATGACCATTCGTCCGTGAAGGGGTCCGGGTTCGAATCCCGTGAGTCATGGATGTTGTGTTTGTCATACAGCACTGGCTCTCTCCCTTCCCCGGAACCAGTGACCGTTAATTAGGGACAGGCGACTGCTTATAGCCCATTGAGTTGCTCACGGTGGTCGTTAAACACCCAATCAAAAAAAAAAAAAAAAAAAAAAAAAATTCTGAGCCCTACTCCGAAAGCATCTTCGCCGCCCCGGTGGCGCAGTGGTCTAAGGCGCTAGCCTCTGATCATTCGTCCGTAAGGGGTCCGGTTTCGAATCCCGGTCAGGCATGGATGTTGTGTTTGTCTTACGGCACTGGCTCTCTCCCTTCCCTGGAACCAGTGACCCTAAATTAGGGACGGGCGACTGCTTATAGCCCATTGAGTTGCTCACGGTGGTCGTTAAACCTCCAATCAAAAAAAAAAAAAACATCTTCCTATTGTTACGTTTAACAAAGTAGAAGAAAGATATGAATAATCATGGACAAGTATTTGTGACCGGAGAGATTTGACGTGGAGCCATCTACCCCATCTGCGTTTGTTGGAAGCACAGGTTCGAAAACTTAGGCTATATTGATGGAGTATCTGAAAACAGTAAATTGCAACTATTAACTAATTATATCGCACCTAATGTATTTCACTATACCAGTGAATGTAAAACTTATGTTGATGCTATTTTGGAATCTTTATATGTTAGGCCTAGCCGCCCCAGTGGCGCAGTGGTCTAAGTCGCTGGCCTCTGATCATTCGTCCGTAAGGGGTCTGGGTTCGAATCCCGGTCAGGCATGGATGTTGTGTTTGTCTTACGGCACTGTCTCTCTCCCTTCCCTGGAACCAGTGACCCTAAATTAGGGACGGGCGACTGCTTATAGCCCATTGAGTTGCTCACGGTGGTCGTTAAACCTCCAATTTAAAAAAAAAAAATGTTAGGCCTAAGAACGAGATCTACGCCCGACATAGTTTGGCTACACGACGTCAACTGGCCGAGGAGTCTACAGGTCTTAAAACAAATTAGCAAAGATTGCAACTTTAAAAGTGTTTCGGCTGAGCAAATAAGAATGAATACATCAGGGATGCCTTTATTAGCGGATTGAAGTGCGCTCGCATGCGTTAGCGACTTTTAGAAAACACGTTTCTCTCTCTAGAAGCCACTTACGATCAAGATAGGGCTTTGGAAATGGCAGAACAACACTCTGCTTCGTATTCGGGGCTCATGGATGCTGCAGCTGCTACTCACATAAATGATTGTTTTGTGATAGATACTGGTACATCTATTACGACAACTGCTGCTTTGACTGTAACAGAAAGGTGCTATTTTTGTGGAAGAAATCGCCACCCTAGAACGTTTTGCCCTGCCAGAAATGTTGCATGTCGAACATGTGGGAAGAAAGGACATTTTCAGAGAGTTTGTAAATCAAAAACTACTAGACCTACTACAGTAACCTCTGCTTCATCTGCCTCAGTTTTGGCTGCTGCACCTACCTGCCTTTCGAAGTCTACAGTAGCTATTAAAATAAACAAAGTAAATGTGGGTGCTCCAATAGACACAGGAAGTTTACTAAGTTTTATTTATCAGACACTTGTAAATAAATGTCGTATACAAGTACTACCCTATAGTGGCAAAGTCGCTATGGCCAACACCTCACTATTCACCGAAATTATAAGCCGTTGTAGTGTCAATATTGAAATGGAGGGACACACTTATAAAAACATAATGATGTTAATTATGAGAGATCTTTGCTCTGATGCCATAATCGGACTAGACGTACTACAGTGTCATACCTCTGTGGAAATTTTCCCCCATGGTTTACAGCCTCCACTCAGGATTTGTGGCTTGACCGTTGCAAATGTGTATCCAGCCTCTCTATTTGCTAACCTTACTTCGTATTGTGTACCTATAGCTACAAAGTCTAGAATACACTCAAAAGGTAATAGTCAGTTTCTGGCTACAGAAATTGAAAAGCTCTTGCATGAAGGTGTGATTGAGCCTAGTAATTATTCGTGGCGTGCTCAGCCTTTTGTGGTTAGAGGTGAAAATCACAAGGCTAGGATGGTTTTAGATTATTCACAAACCATAAATAAATTTACCATGTTGGATGCTTACCCTCCACCTAGAATAGAAGAGATAATTGCTAAAGTTTCGCCAAATGAGGTGTACAGTGTCATAGAACTGAAAAATGCATATCACCAAGTACCCATCAGGGAGTCTGAGAAGCCATATACTGCTTTCGAAGCCTGTGGGAAGCTCTACCAATTCCTACGCGTTCCCTTCGGGGTTACAAATGGAGTGACTTGTGTTTAAAGAGTCATTGCCAGAATAGTCCAGGATGAGAACCTAGAAAATGTTTTTCCATACCTGGATGACGTTACTGTTTGTGGGAAAAATCAAAATGATCACGACAGGAATCTGGCAAGGTTCCTAGCTGCTGTTGAGAAAAATAATCTCACGTTCAACAAAGAAAAATGTCAGTTTTCTGTTAGGACTGTGAACTTACTTGGTTACATTATCTCTAACAAAACTATGAAGACAGACCCGAATCGACTGGGACCTCTTCTTGATCTACCTATACCTGAAGATGAAGCTTGCTTATGCCGCCCCGGTGGCGCAGTGGTCTAAGGCGCTGGCCTCTGATCGTTCGTCCGTAAGGGGTCCGGGTTCGAATCCCGGTCAGGCATGGATGTTGTGTTTGTCTTACGGCACTGGTTCTCTCCCTTCCCTGGAACCAGTGACCCTAAATTAGGGACGGGCGACTGCTTATAGCCCATTGAGTTGCTCACGGTGGTCGTTAAACCTCCAATCAAAAAAAAAAAAAAAAAAAGAAGCTTGCTTACGACGTGTTTTGGGCATTGTTTCACACAACAGTAAAGGGATACCTAGATTCTCCGAAAAGATTCGACATTTAGTGCAAAAAAAAAAAAATGCTTTCCTCTATCTGAAGAAGCTACTTCAGTATTTTGTGCTTTAAAAAATTACGTGGCTAAAGCGGCACTAGCTGCAATAGATGACGGAGTACCTTTTCGGGTAGAAACTGATGCGTCGAATTTTGCTAAAGCCGCTTCTCTGAGCCAAGCAGGAAGACCAGTTGCTTTCTTCTCTAGAACCCTCAGCATATCTGAACAGCGACCCTCTTTAATAAAAAAGGAAGCTTATGCCATTGTTGAATCAAGGCTGAACTGGATCCTATCAGGCTGTAACATTACCGTTGAAGACAATAGACTTTTGGTGATTGGCCAGTGGGCGTTAGTGACGATTTCAGCCGTTAGATGGCACTGCTTTCCAAGGTATAAACACCTCAGTTTCTGCGTTGTTTGAATTGTGGGATTGTGTATGTTCGTCGTTTTTTCTTGTTTCTTTTAAAAAGACCCTTCTAGTTTTCAAACCAAACTGTTGTTTTCACAACAAAATCCAACCCATTTTCAAAATGGTTTACTGCTGTGTGCCAATGTGCACATCTTCTAAGAAGAAAAACGTGGGATTTTCATTCCATGAGTTTCCCTCAAATCTGAACCAAAAGCAATTGTTGCTGAAAACAATATCTCGTCAGGATTTTGCTCCAAATGACAAGTTACCTTCAACTGTTGTTTGTGGTAAGAATTTTCATTCTGATAATTGCGTACCTAATTCAGTTTTAGAAAAAAACCTCAGCTATATAAACTCATATTAAGTAAAATAGTAGGTAAATGTGTAGATTTGTGTTTTAAATTATTTCGTCGGAAAAATATTAGTACTTCGGAAAAGTGCGACGTACAGGTTTTAGATTGTGAAAGTTAATGGCAAATGGTGCAGAAATTTTCTGTTTCAAATGTCTTTTAAAGATTTTTATCGTAACATTTACCTGTACGTTCGATACGTTAGGCCTACGGAGCGTCTCTACACAGCATCGAACTTGCAGGTAAATGTTAAGATAAAAATCTTTAAAAGACATTTAAAATACGAAATTTCTGCACCATTTGCCATTAATTTCCATATTCTAAAATCTGTACGTCGCACTTTTTCCAGGTACTAACATTTTTCCGACGAAATAATTTAAGACGCTAATCTACACATTTACCAAAATCTCGGCCCTAGATCGTTGAAGAATAAAGGAGGAATGAGATTTACACACGAATTACACCAGATCCTACAGAAAAATTCTCTTGCCCAAGTACTACGAATTCAGAATACAAATATCCATCTGTTAATGTGAAAGTGAATATAAATAAAATCTCAAATGTAAATAATGATACGGAATCAGTTTGTTAATGCGAACAACGTCAATAGATGGCGCTGCGTCCCAACTCATCTTTTCTGTCCTCGCTGTTTTTGCTTAATGTTACAGCCTGATAGGATCGAGTTCAGCCTTGGTTGAATAGCTACGTTTTGGGCGGCATTGCTTGATTGGCAGGCATTTTGAAGTAATTACCGATCAACGTTCTGTCTCTTTTATGTTCGATTAGCGTCATTCAAGTAACATAAAAAATGAAAAGTTCTTGAGATGGCGTCTAGAAATAGCTTGTTTCAAGTTTGATATAATCTACAGACCTGGGAATGAGAATGTGTCCTCTGATACCCTCTCGAGAATAACTGCTGCGATAAACCAGATCACGAATCTTAGTGCCTTACATGAGGCTCTTTGCCACCCTGGAATAACACGAATGAGCCATTGTGTTCGCACAAAGAAACCCTACCTTATTCTGTTGAAGATGTAAAAAAGGTCCCTAACTCCTGCTCTGTTTGCGCAGAAGTAAGAGCCACGTTTTAACCAACATCAAGGGAAACTGATAAAAGCTACTTTTCCTTTTGAGAGACTAAATCTAGATTTCAAAGGTCCTTTCCCAGGGAAGCCTCGAAATCAATATCTCCTCACTATTGTAGACGAATACTCTAGGTTTCCTTTCGCTCTATCATGTAATGATGTTTCTACTGCCACTGTGATAAGACTTTTAAAAAGTCGGTTCTCTGTATTTGGGCTACCTACTTATATACATTCTGATAAAGGAGCATCATTTATGTCTCAAGAACTGAAGTCATTTCTAAATTCACATGGCGTTGCTACTAGTCGAACCACCCCCTTCAATCCTAGATGGAACGGACAAGTTGGAAGATACATTGGGATAATATGGAAGATTATAACACTTGCCCTTAGGTCTAATAACATGAAAACTGAGCGGTGGGAGGAGGTACTGGACCATGCTCTGCACTCTATTCGCTCTCTTCCGTGCACGTCAACAAATGCAACCCCGCACGAGAGGATGTTTTACTACCCTAGAAGATCTTCTAATGGGAGTTCAATTCTAACCTGGTTAACTAAATCTGGTCCTGTTATTTTGAAAAAGAACGTCCGCTCTAGTAAATATGAGCCTCTTGTGGAAGAGGTAGAGCTAATGGAATCTAACCTTGATTATGCCTTTGTCAGGTTCCCTGATGGGCGAGAAACTACTGTTTCAACTCAGCATCTAGCTCCTACAGGAGAACACCATAGAGAGGGGAATGATCTGCACCTGCTAGTAATCTTGAATGTGGGACTAATGTAGTTGAGGCCAAATAACTATCACTGACTGCTACTGAGGACTCTGATGAAGCGCCGCGCCCTACTCGTTTTTTTTTTTTTGATTGGAGGTTTAACGACCACCGTGAGCAACTCAATGGGCTATAAGCAGTCGCCCGTCCCTAATTTAGGGTCACTGGTTCCAGGGAAGAGAGAGAGCCAGTGCCGTAAGACAAACACAACATCCATGCCTGACCGGGATTCGAACCCGGACCCCTTCAGACGAATGATCAGAGACCAACGCCTTAGACCACTGCGCCACCGGGGCGGCCCCCTACTCGTTCCAGACGCCGACCTGCATACCTATCTGGCTATATAACAAATTTTTAAAGAGGGGTGAACGTGATATTATTGTATTGTATTCTAATTTTAACGTATCAGAAGTTGGCAGCAGTACTCATTGTTTACATCCGCTGTGAGTATGTTAATTGTATGATCTCTACAAATTCCGAAGATGACAATCCAATTTTTGGCGTAAATGTGACAAGGATGGTAAGTCAGATAATATCCAAAAACTTAAAATTTTTTTTTTCATCGTCCTGGAGCAGGACTCGAACCAGCGTCTCCCAGAAAACGCCCGGGTATGCTAACCACTACACCACCCAGAACGACCAAGTTTCAAGTTTCCGATCAATTTGAATTTAACCATCACAGGATTCGCTAGTCGAAGCAACCGGCATTCATGTTTAGCGAATCTGGAGGTTAAGAATCTTATCCCGTGTTTGCCCGGAGAAGCAGGTAAATCATGAAAGAAATACGGGATTTTTTTTTTAATTGGAGGTTTAACGACCACCATGAGCAACTCAATGGGATATAAGCAGTCGCCCGTCCCTAATTTAGGGTCACTGGTTCCAGGGAAGGGAGAGAGCCAGTGCCGTAAGACAAACACAACATCCATGCCTCACCGGGATTCGAACCCGGACCCCTTTCGGACGAATGATAAGAGGCCATCGCTTAGACCAATGCGCCACCGGGGCAGCGAAATACGGGATTACGCCATATAATACAAATTCCGAAGATGACAATCCAATTTTTGGTGTAAATGTGACAAGGATGGTAAGTCAGATAATATCCGAAATTATCTGACTTACCATCCTGTGATGGTTAAATTCAAATTGATCGGAAACTTGAAACTTGGTCGTTCTGGGTGGTGTAGTGGTTAGCATACCTGGGCGTTTTCTGGGAGACGCGGGTTCGAGTCCCGCTCCAGGACGATGAAAAAAAATTTAAAGTTTTCGGATATTATCTGACTTACCATCCTTCTCACATTTACGCCAAAAATTGGATTGTCATCTTCGGAATTTGTATTATATGGCGTTATCCCGTATTTCTTTCATGGTATGATCTCTGTTCGATTTAGCGAGGAAATGAAACATATATAGTTAAACCACAGCCATATTTCCCTGTTGATTAAAGCCTAATTATAATGAATTTAGTGTTATTACTCTTTTTCATCAAGAACTGCTTACTTTCTACTTGAGTGGAAGTAAAGAACTTTTGAACTCAAGAGGCGTAATTTTAAGGCTCGCCCTCTCCGCCCCGGTGGCACAGTGGCCTAAGCGATGGCTTCTGATCATTCGTCCAAGATTTCTCTGGGTTCGAATCCCGGTGAGGCATGGGTATTGTGTTTGTCTTACGGCGCTGGCTCTCCCCCTTCCTTGGAACCTGTGACCCTAAATTAGGAACGGGCGACTGCTTATAGCCCACTGGGTTGCTCACGGTTGTCGTTAAACCACCAATAATAAAAAAATAATAATAAGGCTCACCCTCCCGCACAAGAAAAATTTGCGACGTTCCTGGCTGAAAAAGTTTCGTTTTTCTTAATTGCATAGCTGAAAAACAGTTGGAATTCAATAACAGTTTTCCTACCTAACTGTGTATAGTAATTATTAAGTTTATCGACATAATGCGGCGTCAAAACGACAAGAGCTACACCCCCGGTAACTTATACATAGCGGGTGTTCCTTTCAAAGTTTAAGAGGGTGTTTCTTCCGAGGAAACCTCAGAGAGTATTCCTTTCAAAGTTTATGTTACCAAAGAAACAGCTGCTGTTAGACACCACTTTAAACAATTATAGAATGCCGGCTTACCCGGAAGGCAGTGCAGTCTTGTTCAGCTGCTATGTACCGAAGTATCACTATGAATTAATTTGATTTCGCTGCTCTAAAGCTAGTTTTTAGCACTGTTACTAGTTCAAGATTCTGCCCCGCGGGAAAACGTACGGGACGGTGCAAAATCAAAACAGGTAGATGCGAGCATCTTGTACGAGTCTTTAGCTAAGAGCCCGAAGGACAAAATTTATTTTCCCTGTTCAAAAGCTCTGAAAACTGCAAAATCAGAGATAGAAAATTTTCAAACATGAAAATGCTGCACAAATTACGAATAAAATTTATAGATATAAATAAACATCGAGCCCAAATTTCCTTTGTGTAGTTCAGCACCCCATTTGTTTTTTTAACTTTATTTTTTCAAATTTTTATGTACTTTTGTTCACTATTATTTTATTTAGGCGGCCGTTGTTCCCCTTGCCAGTTTCTTAAGGGAATGCCGTTCCCCACCGTTTCGTCCACTTTCACCACCAGTGTAGCCAAGGAAGTTAGAATAAGATATCTGGAGATGCTCTTGTTAATGAAGCAGTACTACCTTGCGTGCAGCCTATAACCGCGAGCGACGGCCGTCAAAGTGTGGGAAAGCTGTTGGTTTTCAAGGCTATTGCAATGCATTTTGTGTTGACCGAATTGCTTTCTTTCGTTTCAAATGTTACCGATCTCGCATCGTAAATTTCTGTTGATGTGTGAGAAAATGCTGAATTTATAAAATTCTTAATTATTTGGAGGCTTCTTCCCATTTTTATTTTAAATTGAAATACACAAACGTTAGTGCTAATTCTAAACAAAACATAACGTTAAAATTGAAAACTTCACTCTTGTAATAAGTACAGGGTTCCCATAAAGTCTTTTCCACTTTACAAAAATTAATGCAAAAATGTATTACAGGTACAAGAAAGGGATTGCATGACAATGATGGTGCGCAAACAAAGTTTTTTTGTCCTAGTGTCAGTACATCTCCACATGGGCCGCCATTTGTGGGCCGGAGGACATCTAAGCGATATTCGATTTTCGCCGTGCTTTGTTTAACATCTGAGCAGAGACAGAACCAATGACATCCGTTATTCTGCCCTTCAACGTCTCGATATCCGGAACACTGCTAGAGTAAACTTGGTCTTTCACATAACCCCACAGCAAAAAGTCTAGAGGGTTATGTCGGGCGATCAAAGTGGCCATCTCATGGGACCTTCGCGGGCAATCCATCTGTTCAGAAATGTGGCATTCAGGAACTCATGAACCATTATTGACCAATGTGGTGAGGTACCCTCTTGTAGGAAAATCACCGAAGGTTTGAGTGCATGCAACTGAGGTGCTACAAAAAGTTCCAGGATGTTCAGGTACCAGTGGCGGCTCGTGTCTAAGATAGTGGGGGTTCACTACATTTCTATACTCACCTACGTATATGAGAGTCTGTGTGGTGTTGTGTATGTGCCATGGCTCATGTAGGCTAGTTTGGCGACAATAAAATAAGAAATCGATTCATGCTCTGAATATGCAAATGAAAAGTTACTGGTGTAGTTAACCTTAATTGAAAATACGAAGGAGTTTCAGTACTATAGTGAGTTAAAAAAATTATACAACAGTACAAAATGAAAATTTGCTAGAATAAACAGTATAATATTGGCACCCATTACCTGGAATAAATACTGCGTCTGATTCCCACCAGCTACAGAAGCACTGCCACTTCCATGCCCAGTAGATGCTACTGCAACCGTTACTTCTGCTGTTGTTGGGGCTGCGTGTTTGTACAGGAAATCCATCCTACGTCGTTCTTTTTTCACCGCAAATCTGTCAATTACGCATTCGTTAAAATTCTGAAGCTGGTTGATGAAATAGTTTTCGATGGACAGTGTTGCTAGTGCCGTCAGCCTGTTTTCCTCCATTGTACTCCTCAGAAATGTTTTAATCCTTTTTAAACAAGAAAAACATCTTTCTGCTTCTGACATTGTCATCGGAATTGTAATTATTATTTTCAGGAATTTTACGACCTCTCCGAAGCACTGTTTTAAGTTATTCTCTAGCAAAAATCCCAACAGGTTAGTTGCTTTCTTTACATTCTGAAAATCATCTCTTCCGCAGGAGGTCTGCAGTTTTGTTTTCAACTTGTGCTTGTTAAGAAATGGATACGACTCAATTACGCATTCCAAAGTTTGCTCCGGGAATGCCTTCCTGAAACTGGTGAAACAACCAGTGGCGTAGGAACGGAGGGGTACATGGGTACAATGTACCCCCCCAAATTTTGGAGAGGGGTACATTAATATCTACTGTATCCCCCCCAGATATGAGCAAACACAAACCAATCATTCATAAAGAGTGAACTATAAAATTTATATGCTACTTATTTTTTTATTCTCTTTTTTTCAAAGAAATATCACTGGTCATCTGTTGTTTTTTTTTATATCCGAAGCTTGTAGTGGGAGGCTTTTCTTCCACCAAAAACTGGCCAACCATCTGGGAAACTCCAGCAAATTAGTTCTGCGGGGAAATGACGAGTGCGAGGTTTTTGTTAATAACTTCAAACAGCATATGATAGGGCTAGGGCTTGATAACATACTTGTAATCAGTGTTTCTTTTCTCTTAAAACTCCATGCATCTTGATCAGGTCGTCCTTTCTGCACTTTAAAAAACAAAATTAATACACAAGTGGACATTTCAGCGCCCGCAGCCCCGGCACTAAAATTGTTTTCTGTCTTAAGATCTGTAGCAATACAACAAGTGCATTACGGATTTCACATACCACCAGGGCCCGACTTAGGTCAGTCGAAGCCCTGTGCACATCCTATGCCTAAGGCACCCTCGATTAAAATTTTCAGTCAAACAATCGAAAAGAATATATACTGGTAAATATTTTTTTGCAAGCAGTTTTTCTAGCAGTGAAAACATTAAAACACAGCCTACATACTAGTTAACTTTATAGCCAATGTAGCTTGTAATAGACGAGCATTCACACTTAACACCGCTTGTACTTCCCCACACCTGTAGAGCTTACACCTGTAACATTAATTACTCTGGAATTCTTTTTTTTTTGTTGTTGTTGTTGTATAGTATCATTTACGGAAACAAATAACTATCCTCCCAGAGATGTAATTTAAAACACCTAGTTTACCATAAATTTAATGGAAATGATGAACCAATGGTAGTTTAAGCTGTAAGAGGTAATCCCTCACAAAATCTTACAGCTGACCACATACAATGTGGGATAAATTATTGCAACACTCCATGTAAATTATTACAAGTCTTTAAATAAAGTAGTGTCAATAGAACTTTTTTGTATTTTTATTTATGTAAAAATAAACCCTACACATTTATGAATATTGATTCACATTTCTTGTTCTCACAAGACTAATATGAATAAAAAAATATTTTTTAGTAAATTCTACATGTTTGCTGAAATGTTTTTTTAATGATATAATATACCGTATTGCTCCGAATATAGGCTGTTCCCATTGCATTTTGATTGTTACAAATAAGGGTGAGATTAAGATGTTACACTGGCCAATCACAGCTCAGCGCAACGCTTGAGCTTTATTGTACGAAATAATAATAATTTAGTTTCCAAAATCTCATCCTAAATTTTGAAATCGAAATTTATAATAATTTCGTGCTATAACGGAACATATATTTTGGTTCTGAAAATTCATATTATTGTTAAGGTAGTTTCGAGGCCCCTCCAAATTCTGAGGCCCTGTGCACGAGCACCGCGTGCACGTGCAGAAATCAGGCCCTGCATACCACTCATAGAACTCCAATTCCTCGATATCTCCTCCATCATTTAGCTTTGCATCAGACCAATGTGCTTTTTACATCAATTGTCAGCCTATGTATCGTTCAAAGTTTTTAATATAGACTTCATAATGCTTCAATGGCACTATCTTCACGGGTAGAGCAGTTTTTATCTTACTGCGGTTTTACTTTAACGTAAACAAAAATGATAAGAAATTTAATTCGTTCTTGTAAAGAGTTATATAACATTTCCTGAGAAATCCCTCTTTTCCAAACACTGCTGAAATAAATTCATCCTAATGTTGACTTGTCCCTGCTCAATATTTTAATGAAAAAAAAGTACAAAAATTAACAAGAGAGAACACAAAAAAAACAAAAAAATTCTCCATTCATTTTCTGATAAGAAATTAATAATGTGAACTTTTTGTCAGCAATAAAAATAATAATGGTAAAAATTAATAACAATATGATGATAACAATGTTCATTCGGATGAATTCCTGATCAGTATACGTATTTTATAAAAACTCTGATATACTACCCCCCCCCCCAAAAAAAAAATTCGGAGGGGGTCATCCATAGATGACTTAATCCTTGAGATGTAAGGTTCATGAGCTTTTACCCCCTAAATCAAAAGCGTTCCTACGCCACTGAAAACTACGATGCTCAAATAAATTTGAAGCTGACAAATGCCCAGAAAACTAGAATCTTTCTTCAGTTTGATTTATAATTAAGTCGCAGAATTCTTTTGCAGAAGCATTTCGTAAAAATTTCGTTTCTTCAGACTTCTCTTCACACTAACTTCTTCCACAGTAATTTTGTCAACGTCCTCTCTGATCTAAACAATTTCATTAACCAAGGCCGATATTGCAGTTTTCACTGATAGGGGGCTTATGGCTTGTTTCTGTAAAGTATTGTACAAGATATCAACATGAGGCATTACCCTGTACAAAAATTGAATCCAGAAGTTGAATGCAGGTTGCAGCATTTTCAGTTGGAGTCCTTGAGCTTGATTTATCGTTGTCGTTTGTTTACTAGTTTCTAGAATTTTTTGAAAACACTCAATTAAAGCGTCTTTATTTTCGTAAATTGTTACGATTGTCCTTGAACGAAAATTCCATGTTGTATTAGAACCTGACGGTAGTCTTCTTCCAACTATTTCATCAAGAACTTGGGTCCTCTGAGACGAATAGGCGAAGAAGTTAGGGATCTCAGAAACGTTAGCAAATAAGACTCTAACTTCTTTATTTTGACTTACTGCTTGAGCCATTATTCAGTTAAGTTGGTGAGCGTAACAGTGAACAAAGTATGCACGCGGATAAATGTCCCTTAGGATAGTTTGTAATGTCGACCACTAACTGACGGAACGTGACAGAAGAGCTATGGTAAGATATGTTAAGAAATACCATTCTTCTCCTGCCGTTTCCATCGCTGCTGAAGTGGGAAATGGTTGTGATGGCTCGGTTAGTACCATAACAATTCGCAGAGAGTTGCACAATGTGGGTTGTTATGGTAGAGCAGCGGCACACAAGACACACGTCACACATCGCTACCGTGAACGCGAAGCGGCGTTTGGAGTGGTGTGTCTTTTGTCGTTCCTGTACAATAGGCGACTAGAAAGCTGTTATTTGGAGCGATGAGTCACGCTTTTCACTCTTACAATCTGGTGGGCGAGTTCGGATTTGGCGTCCACCCGGCGAACAATTTTTGTCGGAGTGTCTTCTTCCAACTATTAAGTTCGGTGGAGGCTTCATCATGGTATGGAGTTGTTTTTCGTGGATGGGATTCGGTTCATTGGTTATTATACCACAAACCATGAACTCTCAATGTTCTGGATAATTCTGCCCTACCAACAATCAGACAGCATTATGGAAACGACCGTTATTTTTTGTAACACGATTGAGCTCCCTGCCACATTGCACGCACGACGTGTGCAGGACTGGTTTCTTGAAAATGAGGTCGAATTATTGGACTGCCCTGCTCAGAGTCCTGATCTTAATCCCATAGAACATTTTTGGAATGAACTGGAGCGACAGATACGAAATTGACCACAACGACCGTCTTCGCTCTCCACTCTGGCAGCAGCTTTGCAGGACGAATGGCGTGCCATTCCTTTCGAGACCGACAGAAAATCGATTGATAGTATGCCTCGACGTGTTTCCGCTGTCATATATAAACAAAGACATAGCTCTTTCCATGTTTTATCAACACAGAGCAACCGAAAAATTGTTATTCGGTCACCGCTGGGGAACCGAATCCCAGTTCTCTCGATATCTAACCGAGCACGTTACCTTAAGCTATTGTTCTTATCGAAAGATCTGGGATTTGGTTCCCCAGCGGGGACCGGATAACAATTTTTCGGTTGCTATGTGTTGATAAAACGTTAAAGAGCGAGGTCTTTGTTTATTTACTGACGCCACGTATTCGGAGGATGTTCACTTTTCCGCTGCCATACAAGCAAAAGGTGAACCGACTAACTACTAATAGCAATAATAAAGCCATTTGTTATAAAGCATTGTAGTGTCCAAATGACTTTGATAATGTAGTGCATTAAACCGGATTTTAATACGCATTTTCAAGCTTCGTGCTTTTTCTATTGGTTTAGCAATTTTCTGTTTGCGACAACGATTACGCTAACATTTTGAAATTCATAAAGGCGAAACGTATTGTTTTTGTTTGCGGAATTAACCACTGGGTGACCGCTTAAAACTGAAAGAAGTCACCCATTTTCAATTTAGAGCCACTGCTTACGGGGAAAAGATTGACCTGGTGCAGAAGGACAATACTGACGTCAATGTCAATCTCGAAACTCCACCCTAGAACCAGTGGTGGCTCGTGCTTCTGTGAATGTACGTGCCGAGACTTATGCGCGGTTGGACGTGGTGGGCTTTTTTTATTTAGTCCTCTCCCCGGGCGGAAAAAAAGAAGAGATACAAAAAAAGAAATAAAGGCAACCCTATGTTGTTGCTTTTTTTTTGGGTTATTATTTTTTGGCCTAGTGGTCAACGCTCGTGACTGCCACGGAGAAACATCAGGTTCGGTCCTAGGCAGGTACGGACGCTCGAACCACTAAATCTCCACCGTGCGTCAGATGGGCACGTTATGCCGTCGGATCCCGGGTACTGGCCCCTCCGGTAATAAATAAAAGCGTCTTCCACCCCCTTCTACCTAGCTTCCGTGTCACTTTCCTATCGGACACTCTAGCCCAAATCTCCTAGCTTCCTATTTCTAAGGGTTGTTTAAGACCTGGGGTCAAATACTCCCTTCCTAAAATCCTCTAAATATGATCTAATCTGATCTGTTTTTTCCTTTGGAAAAGAAATGAAGGCAGTTTCATGGATTTTCTGTTCAAATCGGAGTTGCTCAGATTTAACATAAAATAATGTGTATGACAAGTGAACCAATGTTGACCTTCGAGTGCAGACATGCAATCAGTCAATCATTTCTTGTGGTGCGCATGATGTGTCTAAATTAAACCCCAGTTCAATCTATTCGAGAAAATACAGCGTTTATTTGCGTTAAAAATACTCTCTGTGTTTTGAATATATTTTAGCTGTTTTTTTAATGACTCTGATCTAGTGATCAAATCCGCCGGATCCAACTGGATAGGCCGGATAAAAGGAATCCAACTGGAATCCAATTTTTCGTCACGGCCGATCCAGTTGGATTGACCGTGATGAAAAGGAATTCCATCCTCAGACGAAATATGACCCCTACCCAATAAATTCTCTTCAATTTTGCATAGATCTCGAGAATGACTCAAATGATGGGGAAAAAGTTAGAATTCCTGGAATATGCGGAAGAACCTCATGCCTATAGATTACATCTCCGTCTTTGGAAATTATTGTCTACAGTTTTAAGCTGAAATACAAGCATTTTCGCAATAAAATAATATCTAACAACAATTCTGGACTGAGTCAACATCGCGATAAAAACGAAATGACAATTACAGGAAAAAACTTCCGCTCTGTTTAACTTCCGCTTCCGAAAGTTTTGAAAGACGGAATACCGTTCCTAGACGGAAAACGACCTCCCCCACTATCCTGTTAAAAGTTCTCTTTAGCTTTGCATCGATCTCGAGAATAACCTACATGATGACAAAAAAAAGCAGAATCCGGCGCATCCGAGGAAGAATCTCAAGTCTGCATAAGAGGAACACACACATTAAAGGTCTTTACTTATCTTCTTCATAAACATACAACTTTGACGAACCAGGAAGTCATTTATAAGTGAAACACTGTAATTATATTGAAATGTCCGTTTTCGGCTCAGTGCTTCGATGTTGTGTGTAATGGGAATTCCACAACCTTTCATTCAATTTCTCATTACAAGTCCTCTAATGATTAGGGCTACCGACAAGGTGTAGGTTCTTTTGTGTGTAGTTATCCTATACATGCTTTCCCCAAATTACTGTTCTCAATTTGAATACAACCTAATTGATGTCACCAAATGTTATACAATATCTTCAGTCTATTTCAATGAGAACCCGGTATATTAAGAATATTTTATAAAGTGCTTTTCTCAACGAAGTAGGCACATATTTGCTGCTTCCTGCTTCTACTCCCACAAAAGAGCCTTTTTTTTTTTTTGCTTTTTGAAAAGGAAACTCATTATACGAAATTAATATATTGATTTTGCAGACAATGATTGTGTTTTGTCACTAACAAAGCGCCAAAACATTATCCAGTGTCACGACTTCGTCTCTATTAACACGCACTTCGTGTGAACCAATGAAGGCCACAAATGTGGATTTGAAATGATGCGCTTTCGACGCTAAGAGAGAAATGAATAAATTACGAATATTGATTCGTAAATAGTTGGGCAGGGTTCTGTTTTTTCTTCTGCACCCTTTTAGGCATTTTTGGGAGACACTTAACGCATGCGCTTTGAAATTCAACTCGAATTTATCTCTAAAACAAACCTTTCGGCCGTTCTTTGGCTAAATGTAAATTGTTCTAATTAGACGCAATAGTTCATGTTATATTATTTAATAAATGAAAAAACAAAAACAAAACTTCTGGGCTACCTCAAAGGTAAGTAATCACTTCTGTCATTGAAAGAAAATATGATTATTTTTCTTAGCAAATGATCAGTCTGCATTAAAAGGTTTGGTCCTTTTGGTATAATTCCGAATAGCAAGCATTGTTTTTGTCTCTAAAAGAAAGTGTGAATTTTTTTTTTTTTTAATATTAGGGCCATATGAGAATGTTTGCTGTTATAATGCTGTATTTCTGAACAGCCATTTATTATGTGTGTCGCTTAAGAAAAGCATCAGAGGCATAACTACGCATTTCTGCGCCTGGGGCAAAGCGCAAAAATATTTAACGTGGAAGATATATTCCTCTCATAATACGTGTAAAATACGTCATGATAATTAACACAGCAATCAGACATCTCTGAATTGACTGTATTTACTGTTCTTCACGTAATATCAATCACATCTGTTTGTCTTACGGCGCTGGCTCTCTCCCTTCCCTGGAACCAGTGGCCCTAAATTAGGGACGGGCGACTGCTTATAATTCATTCAGTTTCTCACAGTGGTCGTAAAATCTCCATTCAAAAAAAAATAATAATAATAATAAAAAAAAACATTAAAAATTTCATTCATACTCGAAATCGAGAGATGCGGGTTCGGTTCCAGCTCCAGGGCGGTGAAATTTTCAAGTTTCCTAATGTGATTGATATTACGTGAAGAACAGTAAATACAGTCAATTCAGAGATGTCTGATTGCTGTGTTAATCATCATGGCAAAAATATTGCACCCCATTTATCTTACATATCATCATCATTATCATTGTCAGACCACTGCTGGATTAAGGTCTCTCCAAGTTTCTTAATAGTCCTCGTAACGATTCAATGAAAATTGTCGACAAAACTCTCATATAAATCAAAGGAACCTCTCTTCATTTCATTTTTATGATAGTTTTGTCGAGAATTTTTATTAAATCGTTACGAGAAATATGAAGGAACTTGGGGAGACCTTCATCAAGCAGTAGACTGATAATGGCTGTCAATGATAATGACGATGATGACATATATTCATAGCATCTCTTTTTTGACTATCCCAACTGTCAAAAAAAGATATGCAATAAATATGGCTGAGTATTGCTAGTCTTACCAAGGGAATATCAGTCAACAGTGTTCTACATTTCTGGCAAGAACGAAATACATTGGACTTAGACAAAGTAAAATTATGTATTTTAGTATTTTTGACAAACTAATTTTTTCAGCAGAATTATGTATGCTAAAGTTTTTTAACGGAGAGTAAAAACGATGCAGCAATTAACATTTTTACCAATCGTTAAAAAACTTAAAATGCATAATTCGGCAACCCCCCCCAATAAAAAATTAGTCAAAAATAGTAAAATAAATAATTATTTTGTTGACCCCTTACAGCTATCGAAACCCAGTGTATTTCGATATTGCCATATATGTGGAACACTGCATGTTGACTGACATTCCCTTGACAAGACCGGCAATGTGCTAGCGCATTGAGGCGTATTTAGAGGAGAGGAAGGTCAAGGAGGCCTTACGGCCCCGAAAATGTTTCCCTTCTTTGTTAAAATGCGACTTACAGTAGAAAAAAATGCTTTAATTTTATAAAAAATGCAACAACTTACAATAGAAAATAATGCTTTAATTTTTCTTCTATTTTTCATTAACTTGTATGTCGTCCTGATGGATTTCAAAAACTTTTACTTTCGGTAGGCCCTCCCCGAAAAAAAATTCTATGTACGCCCCTGTTGAGCCATATTTATAGCATCTCCTTTTTGACAGTTGTGATAGTCTCTTTTCACTTCATTTATATGATAGTTTTAACAGGAATTTGTTTTTTTGTTTTTTGTTAGGAGTTAAACGACCACCGTCAGCAACTCAATGGGATATAAGCAGTCGCCCGTCCCTAGTTTAAGTACATTAGTTCCAGGAACGGGCCATTGCCGCAAGACAAACACAACATCCATGACTCACCGGGATCCGAACCCGATCCCTTTCGGACGAATGATCAGAAGCCATCGCTTAGACCACTGCGCCACCGGGACGACCCAAGCATTTTCATGGAACCGTTACGAGGAAGAATATATTTTTGATTTTCCTGTTTTACGGAAAGTTCTTGATTTGAAGCCTTTATTCATGATAAGACTTTTCTCCTGTTACATGTCATTGGATTTGGAATTTAGTTGATCTTGTTGTTCTGAAAATAATATTTATATATATATTACCAATTTAGTAGTATATGTTACTTTTTTTTGATTGGAGGTTTAACGACCACCGTGAGCAACAAGCAGTCGCCCGTCCCTAATTTAGGGCCGTTGGTTCCAGGGAAGAGAGAGAGTGAGACAAACACAAAATCCATGCCTCACGGGATTCGAACCCGGACCCATCTCGGATGAATGATCCGGAGCCATCGCTCAGACCACTGCGTCACCGGGGTGGCAGTATATGCTAACGTGTATATACAAAAAGATAATACAGTAATAACGTGACTTTTTGTACGGCTTTTCCCAACAGCTTCGAACTTTGGAAGATCGATACCACATCAGACGGACTAAATGCAGCTGGAAGTACTGGCTCGCAGTCACGATCAAATTGCCCCTTTCGTCCTGGAGCGGAAATGGAATCCGCGTCTCCCTGATAGCTCCCTAACCACTACACCACCCAGAACGACCTAGTTTCAAGTTTCCGATTAATTTGAATAAAACATTCATAGGATTCGCTAGTCGAAGCAACCGGCATTCATATATATCGAATCTGGAGGTTTAGAATTCATTCCCGTGATTGCCCGGAGGCGCAGAATATCAATGAAAGATGTGAATCCGTTTATGATGAAGATGTGAATCCGTTTATTGGTGTAAATATGACATGGTTGTTAAGTCAGATAATATCCGAAAACTTCAAAATTTCATCGTCCTAAATCAGAAACGTGGTCGTTCTGGGTGGTGTAGTGGTTAGCATACTCGGGCGCTATTCGCGAAACGCTGGTTTGATTACCGCTCCAGGACGACGAAATATTATCTGACTTAACATCCATGTCATATTTACACAAATAAACGGATTCACATCTTCCGAATTTGCATTGTACAATGGTGTACTCCCATAATTCATTCATTAATATGAACGACATTCTTATCTCGCACCTTGCGTGCAACCGCGCTTTCATTTTTGAGATGTGAGCAATTAATATCCCCCGAATATTTTGGAGGAGAAATGTGAATTTTAATTTACCAAGATTTCCAATACTGGTTCAATGTATTGCAAGCATACTCTGTAAAAGGACAAATGACAAAATATACGCTAAAAATGTACCAGAAAATGGTGCAAAAGTTGCAATTCCAAATTTAATCACTTTTGCGCCCTCTTTTCAGCTGCGACCGGAGCAGTTACGTCTAGTTACACCTCTGGAAAGCATGATCATATTTTCTAGAAAATGTGTTACCCATATAAGAACATTTGCTCATTCAGCTGTAAGGATGAACAGCAAGTATTTAATTGCCTTTGTTTTTAAAAGAAAATGCTGTTAGTATTACTAGGAAATTATGAGTCTGTGTCAGATCTTAACTTCATTTGCAATGATCTTAAACGACGAGCAATTATCTTTTACATAGAAGGAAATTATTTTTTCGTAAAACGGTTGAAAGTATATTTTGTCACAATCCCCCCTCAACGCTTCTCTACTTTCATTTCATCTAAGAATTTATTAATTTTGAATTAGCAATCCTAGGATTTATATCAGCAATATATCGCGAACAGTAAAAGCTAGAGTTCATGAAAGAAATACGGGATTACGCCATATAATACAAATTTTGAAGATGACAATCCGATTTTTGGCGTAAATGTGACAAGGATGGTAAGTCAGATAAAACCCGAAAACTTGAAAATTTTCATTTTCCTGGAACCCGCGTCTCCCAGAAAACGCCCGGGTATGCTAACCACTACACCACCCAGAACGACTAAGTTCCAAGTTTCCGATCAATTTGAATATAACCATCACAGGATTCGCTAGTCTCACATTTAAGCCAAAAATCGGATTGTCACCTTCAAAATTTATATTATATGACGTAATCCCGTATTTCTTTCATGATTTATCTGCTTCTCCGGGCAAACACGGGGTAAGATTCTTAACCTCCAGATTCGTTAAACATAAATGACGGTTGCTTCGACTAGCGAATCCTGTGATGGTTATATTCAAACTGATCGGAAAGTTGGAACTGGGTCGTTCTGGGTGGTGTAGTGGTTAGCATACCCTGGCGTTTTCTGGGAGACGCGGGTTCGCGTCCCGCTCCAGGACGATGAAAGTTTTCAAGCTTTCGGATTTTATCTGACTTACCATCCTTGTCACATTTACGCCAAAAAATCGGATTGTCATCTTCAAAATTTGTAAAGATAGAGTTATTCAGGGCAGTGTTGCCAGATATTTTTACCAGAAATCAGTAGACCAAAGCTCGAAAGATAAATAGAAATCAGTAGATGAGATTGTTTTGCTTGACATATGAAACACCTTACAAACGTAATGTACTGTTGGATGTAATATCAAAACGAAGAAACACTTAAATCTACTTGTATTCCAAATAATAACAGTATTCCACAAACTGATATTAAACACAAAAATAGAATTTAAGCAAATACAATCCTGAGTAGCATTTTTATATGATATTACTTATGATCAGCTTTATAAAATAATGCCTTAGTCACAGTTGGGTCGGTCCCTTTGCTGTCTCCCTTAAATCAAATAGTTTTATACTTACACACTTCTTTCTAAACGATACCCGGATGTTCCCAAAGTACGTAAAATACGCGCTATATTCAAAAAGTATAATTAGCACAAATATCGTACAAGCATTATAGCCGTTTTCCAAATATTCTGCGTTTTAACAAAAATAGGGAAAGACTAATAAGTTATGTATAATAAAATAATATTTCATGAAAACCTGTACTAATTAAAAAAAATAGGTAGCAGGTGTTGAATAATTTTAGTCTTTGTCAGAATTTCCTTTTCAGACCCGTTCGGAGGTGAGTCTTGTCGATAGGATCAGCAGATGGTGAGTTCTGAACGAATGCAGACATTCCTAGCTGCATTTCGCTGAGTGTGTGGATGGCCTTAAAACAGAGAAAAATCAGTAGATTACGAAAATCTATCAGTAGACTGGAGATCAGTAGATTTGCTGATACATAAGTAGAATTGCAACACTGATTCAGGGTGAAAAAGTTTTCGTAGTAAATTAATATCAGCTACATTCAAGATGTTTTCATGCTTTACGTAGGTTAATCCAGAATTTACATCGGAGGAGTGCTTCAAATGCCATTGTAAATTTAAAATCGTAATTAACATAATTTTTCTTTTATGGAACAAATATACGAAGGATATATCCATAACTGTGTGGCCTAGTATAGAAAGACTGGTGCTGTATGAAATGGCACTGTATTTTTATTCAAGATAACATTCCTTTAACTGTACACACTTTGTACAACGATCTTCCAGATACTTCAAACCCATCTGATAATATTCTTTGTCTTGGTCTGAAAACCATGAATTCACCGCACACATAAGATCCTAATTTATCTCAAATGATCTCTCTTTAGATATTCTTTCAGTTGTGAAGTAGATAATAATTAGATGGGCTAAATCTGGGGAATAGGGTGCATGAGGCAGCAATTTGAAGTGTAAATCACAAAGAAGATCCATTGTTTCATGGGGGTTTATGTCATGAAGCATTTTTCTGCAAAATAGATTACTTCTCTTGAGAGTTTTTATCGACGTTATTCTTAAAGTTTGCGACGCATTTGGCGTAGTAGGTCATAATAAGAATTGATGTTTCTAGTTTTCTGGGATACCATGCAACCAACGAGGATCACACTTTCATAATTTCAAGAAACTGTGTAACGTACCAAGAGATGTGACGTACCTACCCGAAGGATGCACACGACATAAAGGCAGATAGGAATCAGAATAAAACGTCCACGTAGCTCAATTGGTAGAGTGACTTATTCCGGAATGAGGGGATCCGGGTTCGAATCCTGGCGTGGACAGAAATGACGGAGAAATTTACTTCTTTATAACTGTTGTTAATACCTTGCTAGCAGATGGCTGTCATCGAAATTTTGGGGGCCGAGAGATCCAGAATGCAGCCACTCCATAAGTTACTACTTGGTCTCTAGATTATAATGCGTTACAAGTTGGCTCACAATATTGGAAAAATGCTGAACAAAATCGTCAAGAACAGCTTTTGCATAGCCAACTCTCTCTCTCGTTCTTGTTGTGGTGTCAAACGATTTGACTGCTATTCTGTAGAGAGTTTTCTCATCTGCAACTTATCGTGAATACATATCTATATGGACAAGTTCAGAACTTTAGTGGCAAAATGGATGCCAATGCGACGATTTTCCATTAGTAGGTTTGGCAGAGCATCAATGTTTTCTCGAGTTGTCTGTGACATTGGCTTTCCACTATTGGGTGCACCCAGACATTTTATAAACTCAGCCATCCAGTTCCTGACCATGCTGTCGAATCGACAGTCATCAGACACTGCTATTATCATATCCTCATATATTTTCTTTGGACTCAGTCCTTTAACAAAACAGTAATTCGTGACAGCACACATTTCTCCTTTGTTGAAATTCATGTTTCCATACATTTTCACTTTTTCACAAATGGAAAAGATACACATCCATTAACGACACAAACTTGTTGTTTGTTCCTTTAAGTATCAGAAGAATAGGCTTTGTCATGAATGAGTTACAACCATTCTAAAGCAATGAAAACTATATGACTCCATAAACTTATTGATACCCCCTTGTATGTTCCATAACGGCAAATAATGTGTATATTCGGCCTCGGGTGACTAGATTTATGAACTCGTTTGGTGATCGAATATTGCGCATTTGGACGAAGGTAGCCGGTCAAAATATGCTTAACATGCAAGTATATAAAACTATGAAATTTTGAAAATTCTAAAAATGAGGTAGAGATGGATAAAAATGTAGAACTTAGATGATTCCTAAGAAGTATTTTAAAATGAACAGTTTTAATAGAATCCGGGAGGTCACT
Source organism: Macrothele yani (assembly GCA_039090855.1). Lineage (NCBI taxonomy): Eukaryota > Metazoa > Arthropoda > Arachnida > Araneae > Macrothelidae > Macrothele > Macrothele yani. The sequence goes on along the minus strand of CM076995.1, from coordinate 153,882,310 downwards.
TATACTCTCCAAAATTTTTAAGAAAGCTATGGAAACAGAAATTTTTGCCTAATTATTATAAAATGCGAAAGCAGAGAAAAAGGTAATTTTAGATGACTTTAAGCAATCGTTAAGATGTTATTCCACTACAGTTTAAGCATTTGATCAATCGAAATTTTGTTATTGCAAATTGGTTCTTGGCTGACTGTTGTGAATGGATCGCAATGTTCTTATGGAATGTAGTATTATGTATGGATGCATGTATTGTCATTTAATTTTTTTGAGGTAAGAGTTAGTCTGCTAGACACAGGGACGCCACCGGTCACACAAATCCTGAAAATTGCAAGTATGGGAGCTTTTCGACATAGAGAAAGTAGTTCTTCGATGATTCGCTAAAATTAACACTGCGGCGTGACATAAATTTTATGGTCTCGTTGAAAAGCTACGCCGATGAAAATAGACCCAGCCTGTAGAAATATGGTAGCCAAGTGGTCTGTCGTCTCGGACTCTGACTATTTGCGCAAGATGAGCCTGGGTTCGAATCTCGGGTGATGCACGGGCGGTGTGTTTATTTTACAGCTCTGGCTGTTCCCCTTCCTCGAAAGCAGTGGCTCTAAATTAGGGAAGAGCGGCTTCTTATAGTCCATTGGGCTGCTCACAGTGATAGTCAAACCCCCAAACTGACAAACACACACACACACACACACACAAAGATGGTTTTGGTTCGAGTCCTGAATTACGCAAGTTAAATAACATTCGAGAAAACAAAGTGTCGGAAACACAAGTGTGCCTCAATGCACACCATCGGAGCACATCGAGAGCACTGAAGCAGCGTAGACAGATGCCTGTTTTTTACTCAAATTTGGCACCGTACGAGTGCCAATCTGTGTACGAGAGTATGGTTCCTCAAAGGCGGAACTGATGTTAAGGTTACTACGTTCAGGACACAATGTTCGATCGTTATGGCTTTGAAACTCTGATCGCCCGCAACGGCTAAATAACATGGCGATTTTGTGGAAAAATATTAAAAAAATATACCTCACTTACGAGCATGTCTACTTTCATATAGCTTATAATACTTGTATGTGCGCTTGTAATAAAAAAAAATCGGGAAGGGTGACACGCGGAATTTTCAGTTATAATGAGCACATCTTTTAAATACTTTCCGACGCAAAAAAGAATTTTTCAGAAGAGGCTGTAGAAAAGTAAGTTATCAACGAAAAAAGAAAATGCATTTACGTCACCTAGCGGAAAAACTGCGCATTAGTTCAATATACAATGTTCGCATGGAGGAAAGCGTAATGTAATTCCACTCCCATAAAAGGAAAACTGCACACTATTTGAGGACAAAAATGAGCGCACAATGTTCTTCTTAGTGAAGGGTATACTGCCAAAAAAGGAGTTTTTGAACAGAAAATACTCTTGCAAACAGAAATACACACTCACGTGCCCTAGCAGAAGAACTGTGCATTATGAAAAAAGAATACATGCTCAAAATATTCTTCATAGCTGTAGTTATGGTATTGAAAAATAAATTTTCACACACAAATTTTAGAAGCAGAGATACCAAGAAAACAGTTTATACACGTACGCCTTCGCCTAGAAACCATGCATTATTTAAAGTGGATAATGTTCTGAATTCTTACCATAATTAATGACGTACGGTGCAAAAGAATTTTTTTAATTAGAATTTTCGAAGTGTAAATGCAGTTGAAAGCATAAATGCATATTTACGGCAGCTAGCAACAACACTGTGCTTTATGAAAAATTCAAAATATATATGTAAAATATTTCTTGAGATTAATGGAGAGCATTTTGCAAAAGAGAATTTTTAAATTGGACTTTTACCAGCAGATATATTGTGAAAATGAGAGGTTAGGGTAAGCCTCTTAGTAGGATAATTGAGCGCTATTTTGGGAATAAAATAAGAACAAAATGCTTTCCGTAGTGAGCAGTAGAAATTTTTTTTTCATCGGGATTTTAGAAGTTTAGATATGGCTCCGAATACGTTATGAACTGAAATACGCACGTGCTTCCTCTTGTGAAAAAAACTTGTGCATTACAAAAAGCGGAAATGACCTTAAAAATATTTTTCACCATGAACGCTATCCAGATCAAGAAGAATTTTTGGAAATGGGAATTTCAGAGGATGAGATATCGATCAAAACATGATGCACCTTTACGCCCCCTTGCGGAAAAACTATGCACTATTTTGAAAAGGAAATAGGCGCGAAATATTTTGTGTGAATGCGTTGCTTCCTGCTTATATTTCTTGCATCTACCTATGGGTTAATATTATTGCGATACTATTTTCAAATCATTTTACACTTCTTTGCCAGTCTCCTTATAGGATACTGTGTTTGGAACACCGAAAATGGGTTCTTCGCCCATTAGAAAAAAGATGTGCCTCCCCCTCCCTCTGGAAAAAAATCCTACTGAAAATTACAGGAAAGTTGGAAGTACAGGGTGGTCATAAAGTAACTTGGCGTGTTTACGGGCATCTAGTGACAGCAGTTTTTAGCACGTCTTTTGTAAAAAAAGATCGTGCTTCTGTTATCGGTATGTCCGTCCGACCGTCCGTCCGTCTGTACCCACGGTATCTCTGCAACTGTTAGTCCGATTTGAAAAATTCTTTTTGCATTCGGAAGCTCGAAATATGCGAATGATGATCCTTTATTTCGTTTTTTTTTTACGATGTACAATTTCGCCGCTAGAGGGCGTAAATGCAGATGATGTCAAATTCAAAATTACGTTTTATTCCACATATTTGCTTCTAAACATCCGATTGAAAAAATTCTTTTATCTTTCGATTCCACTGATGTCGAAGAGTATTTTAGATATACTTTCTTTTTCAAATAACGCATAGATTTTCCGCTATGGGGTGTAAAAGTAAATTACATTTTTCACGATAACTCTTCTCCTAAAACTCTGATTTGAAAATTATTTTTTTCAGCGGATACATCTCCTGATGGAAAATCTTTTGCATATAATTTTGAATTTTTGGTAAAGAACACTTTGGCCACCAGGGGGCGTAGGTGTTAATTTTTGCTTCTGATGTATTTGCCATAAAATCTGAGCTTCTTACATACCGATTGAAAAAATTCTTTCGTGGACTGATGCCAATCACATCGAAAAATCTTTTTGAAACATTTTCTTCTTCAAATAATGCATGGTTTCTCCGCCAGGGGCGTAGATGTATGTCTTATTTTTGTCAAAATCTCTACTCCTAGGAGCTCGATTTCAAAAATTCCTTCTTTGTTGGATAGTGTTTTTCGTGTGACATGGTTTTCATATAATTTCAAAATTTTCAAGTAATTCATAGACTTTCCGCTAGGGGGCGTAAAGGTAAATTGCGTTTCGCCCTATATCTCTGCTTCTAAATCTCCGATTTGAAAAATTCTTTCTGCACCGAATACAGCTTCTGATGCGAAATCCTTTGCACATAATTTCTAATTTTTGCAAAAAAATGGTTTGGCCACCAGAGGGCGTAAATCTTAATTTCCGCTTCTGATGTATTTGCAGCAAAATATGAGCTTCTAAATTTTTCACTGAAAAAAAATGTTGTTTGTAGACCGATACTATTCGTGTTGACAAACTTTTTAGGAACATTTTCTTCTTAAAATAGTGCATGGTTTCTACGCCAGGGGGCGTAGATGTATATCTTATTTTTGTCAATATATCTACTTCTAGGGGTTCGATTTGAAAATTTTCTTCTTTGTTGGATAGTGTTTCCGATGTGAAATGTTTCCCTCATAAATTCAAAATTTTCACGTGAGTCATAAACTTTCCGCTAGGGCGCATAATGGTAAATTGCGTTTTCTTCTCCTAGAACTCCGATTTGAAAAATTCTTCCTGTATCGTATACAAGACCTGATGGAAAATATTTTTCACATAATTTCTAATGTTTTGTAAAGAATGGTTGGGCCACCAGGGGTCATAAGTGTAAATTGCTGCTTCTGATGTATTTGAAGCAAAATCTGGGCTCCTGAAAACTCGACTAAATTTTTTTCTTTAACTGATACCGCTCATATGGATAAACCTTTTGCGAATACTTTCTCCTAAAATAATGCATGGTTTTCCCACCAGGGGACGTAAAGTCATATCTTATTTTTGTCGATAACTCTGTTTCTAAGAGTTCGCAAGCTCACGATTCCGTTTACACCAATATCTGAGGGATTAAAGACCCGATTGAAAAACTTCTTTCTTGCGTCAGATACTATTGTTTTCCATACCGGTTCCATTGACTTTGAATAGCTTTGATAAATTTAATTTGCGTCAGAACGGATTCAAAAGACGTGCTTATTACACCCGAAAATTCGGTATCATCTTTCTTGTTGAGAATTGGGATGAGATTTGGGATTTAGACGTTTAAAGATATGCGGCGAGATTTATGCAGATCAAATGAATCGTGCTCTCACGGTTACGGTATCAGCTCACAAATTACGGAAATTTCCAATGGCAACATCCACTTTGTGATAACAAACAGAAGTCGTCGCTCTTTCCACGTCTATAAGTGAGTCACGGAAAAATTCTCATTGGCCGCCACCGGGAATCGAACCCAGGGTCTTCCAGTTACGCGCCGGATGTGCTTCCACTGCACCACAGCGGCCTCGAATTCCCACAGACCCACATACACTAACTGCCAAGCCAATTGGAAGATTACTTCTTGGAGCCCTACGACATGGAAAGAGCGATGACTTCTGTTTGATGTTCCTAGTCCACGTCAAATGTCTGCATTTATTATTCATTCACCTCCTAGTTGGTTGTTAAGTTGCTGCTTACTATCTTTGGTGAATCCCCAGCATTGTGTGGGGCTCCAAGAAGCAACCTGCCAATTGGCTTGGCAGTTAGTGTATGTGAGTCTGGGAGAATTCGAGGCCGCTGTGGTGCTGAGGAAGCATATCCGGCGCGTAACTGGAAGACCCTGGGTTCGATTCCCGGTGGCAGCCAATGAGAATTTTTCCGTGACTCACTTAGAAACGTGGAAAGAGCGATGACTTCCGTTTGATGTTCCTAGTCCACGTCAGATGTCTGTATTTATTATTCATTCGCCTTCTATTTACTTGTTCAGTTGCTGCTTACCATCTTTGGTGAATCCCCAGCATTGTGCGGGGCTCCAAGATGAAATCTGCCAATTGGCTTGGCAGTTAGTGTATGTGGGTCTGGGGGAGTTCGAGGCCGCTGTGGTGCGGTGGAAGCATATCCGGCGTGTAACTGGAAGACCCTGGGTTCGATTCCCAGTGGCGGCCAATGAGAATTTTTCCGTGACTCACTTATAAACGTAGAAAGAGCGATGACGTCTCTTTGATGTTCCAAGTCCACGTCAAATGTCTGTATTTATTATTCTTTGTGATATCTCATTGTGATCAGCACCAAAAAACATAGATGGCGTTAACAGTTTCTTTCTATCCTTAAAAGCCACTGAGAAATAGCACTTTCAAATGAGATGAGAAGTAGCAACAAAAGAGGGAAAAAAGTCAAAAAGAAACGGTGACATCCTTTCGTCACTCATTTGCATTGTGTCTGCAGCAGTGATGATGCACGCCATTTGCATAAATCACCGTCGCCTATCACGAAACATCCAATTGGCGAACATAATTTGTTTTACGCCTTTGCAACCAGTTTCGATAAATAGCATTGACGACTGGAAGTTGAGTCAGTACCGTGTCGGCACGTGTAGGACAACAAGATCAGAGTTTCCGCTAAGCATCGTCGTGAACTGGTCAAACTCTATTACATTAATGTTTGTAATGCTTCAGAGACATTGCGTGTTTTCCGTCGAACACATAATTTACGTCGGGTCCACTCCAGTTGAACTTGTTGCCGAAGTGCATCACACGATTAATGACGATCGTCATGCAACTGCACGAAGTGCTTCTCGCATTCCGGATTTTCCTAAAACTACATTTTTAAAGATTCTTCGATCGGTACTCCAGATGTTCCCGTACCGGTACCATCGAGTCCAAATGTTCCAAGAGGGTGACGTACAGCTACGTTTGGAATTTGCGAATGCATTTTTAATAAGAAATGGCAGTGAAAACAGCTGGCCACTGCGCATACTGTGGACTGACGAAGCACATTTTACGTTAACTGGCAAAGTGAACTCTAAAAATTGTGTGCATTGGGCAGACAAACAGTCACATGATTTGTTACCTCTTCTCTTACAGGAAGCCAGAGTGACTGTGTGGTGCGGCATTACAAGCACCTTCATTCTAGTTCCCTACTTCTTTGAACAAGTAACCCCTCACGGGTTACGGACGTGTACTGTAACGGATGCTCGCTACACAGCAATGTTAACGAATTACGTCATTCCAGAGCTGCAGCAGCGACGTGTAATATCTGACGTCATTTGGATGCAAGATGGTTCCCCACCACATGTCAGCAAATGTGTCAAGCAATTATTAGAACAGCACTTCGGTAACAGAAGTATATCTCGCCATTTTGCATTTCCATGGCCACCACGGTCTCCAGATCCAACACCAATGAATTTCTGAAATCAAAAATGTACAAAGATAATCCAAGAACTTTGTCTGACCTGAAAGAAGCCATTAAACGAGAGGTTATTCATATTCCATGTAATATTTACCAGTAGACCATATTGCTGTCTTAAGCACGAAGAACAAGACATAACCCATTTCAACACGAAATAAACCAGGTCAAATCATCGCAAGCTGTGAAAACATTTTTTTTTACTTACGAGAATTAAAACTTGTTTAAAAGGTTAAAATGATTAAAACAATGTGCGAGATCTTTCGGGTCGGTCTTTACAAACCCATCCTCAGACACAACAAGAAAACTCACAGCATTTACAGCATTTGCCATTTTCTAGAGAGTTTAGGTCCCAGCCACCCACAGCGAGATCGCCTTTTGGGCAGGACGCAGAAACGGAAGGACACAGAAACGGAATTTCTCGTGAGCTGACACCGTAACCGTGAGAGCACGATTCATTTGATCCACATAAATCCCGAGAGCATATTTTTAAACGTCTAAATCCCAAATCTCATCCCAATTCGACAAAAACTGTGGTCACCAGAGTTGTGTAATTACGTGTAAAAAAAGGTTTTCTACGTGACACGTAAATTACGCGTAAAAAACGCGTAAAATACGTAGAAAACGTAAAATACGTAAAAAACGTGTAAAATAGGTAACAAAATAAAAAAAAAAAACATGGCTTTGTGCTTTTTTTAACTAGCTATGTAATCTTTGTAATGTTAATTAACTTGCTATCAGTATCGAGAAAAATCTGGAAAGTTTGGAGCGCTTATGAAGAAGGGTGCTAAATCACCACGGACATTCTATTACTTCGCCAGTCGGCACCATAAGGAGTTGTCAGCAGTTGCTTTGAAGTTAATCAACATCCCAGCATCTTCAGCCCAACTTGAAAGACTTTTCTCTAATTGGTCTTTTGTCCATAATACTACAAGAAACCGGCTCAGCTTCGAACGTTCGAAGAAATTGGTTCAAATATATTATACTCTTAAGTTACAAGATCATAACAGTGAGGATTATTAGTGTGATAAAGAGTGTGTGAGAACTGAGAGTGACAATTATAAACATTTAAAGGGTTACATTTAAAAGAGGTAGTTTAATGTTTTGTCAAATCTACAGTTTTTTCCTTCAAGGGTATAAGTACAGCACAATCAATATGAAAAACGTTTAGAATTTTAAAAAGGTAAAATTATGATTTTGAAGTGTACACCTGGATAACATGTCAAACACAAATGTTATTAAATGAAAATGTACAATATTTTGTATTATAGACATGCCATTGACATTCATGTCAAAATATCATATTTGGTGAACAAACTGAACATAATATTGTTTATTTTATAGAATTACATAAATATTAAAATACACTAGACGAATTTGAAGCTGTTAATAAAATCATGAATTTTATTCAATATGCACTGTGATTTTTATCGATGCTAGTGCAAGAGGTAGATTATTTTCTCCATTTTTAATATACAAGAAAGAACAGATACATTATAATTTCTAAAACGAAATCTGTTAATAGGTGGCTGAGCTGTATGAACATTAAGAGAATAATGATTTCGTATTGAAATATACAAGCAATTTTAAGTTTAAAATGTAATATAATTAAAGTGGTTTTTATATTATATTTTTTATACACACACATGAAAGAAAAATAGTTTTTTACGTCTGCGTAAAAGACTGGTTTTCTACTCCAAGTAAATTACCTGTATATTACGCGTAATTTTCGTAAAATACGTAACGAGTAAATTACCTTGCCAACCCTGGTGGTCACTAGAGGCTCGCAAATAGGACAAGTTACTTTATGACCATCCTGTATATTCTGAAAGATGTATTTTTCCTAAAGAACAAGAGTCCCGAGAAAATAAGGCACGTGAACGTGAACCCAAAACTATTCGGACAGAGGACGATCTTCACCAGGAAGGATGAATTACAAAAGCAGTAAAAGGCTCCGCTCATAAAAGTCTTCATGAAGATCGCAGAATGATCAAATGTGCTCTATGGTTACTTTCTCAGAAGCAGACGTCCCACCCAAGGGCGCATTTAGAGGGACCAAGGAGGCATTACCCCCAAAACTGTTTCTTTTTTCAAACAGAAGTCATCAAACAGAACATGACTTCTGTTTGATGCTCCTAGTTCACGTCAAATGTCTGTTTTAATTATTCATTCGCCGTCTAATAATTTGTTCAGTTGCTGCTTACCATCTTTGGTGAATCCCCAGCATTGTGCGATGCTCCAAGAAGCAACCTGCCAAGTGGCTTGGTAGTTAGTCGTATGTGAGTCTGGTGGAATTCGAGGCCGCTGTGGTGCAGTGGAAGCATGTCCGGCGCGCAACTGGAAGACTCTGGGTTCTGTTCCCAGTGGCAGCCAATGAGAATTTTTCCGTGACTCACCTATAAAACGGGGAAAGAGCGATGACTTCTGTTTGATGTTCCAAGTCCACTTCTAATGTCTGTATTAATGTGTTTGTTTTTATGTTTTTGGTTAAAATGCGATTACATTAAAAAAAAAGTCTTAATTTAATAAAAATGCATCAATTTACATTAGAAAAAAGTGCTTTAATTTTTTCTTCTATTTTTCATTAACTTTTATTTTGTTCTTGTTGATTTCAAAAATTTCCATTTTTCGTCAGCCCCCGAAAAAAAAATTCTACATACGCTCTACCAAGCTGCATGTGTTCAAATTTTTTAAATAAACATAACTGAATTTATCCCAAATCCTTCATACTCGCCCGATCTTCTACCGAATGAAATGTTCCTAACGCTGAAAGATGCTCTTCGTGACAGAAAATTTCATATATGCAAGAATTCAGCTGTCTACCTGTGCGATAAAACACCATACCATAAGTTGCAAATTAAAATCACTTTATTTACAATTTAAAAGTAGGTTAAAAAACTGACTAGCGCTTTCGGGGAACCCGTTGTCCCCATCTACGGGTCCAAAGCACCACAGGGACACAATAGAGACAGTCATTATATACAGATAAAAATCCCCCCTGTACACCACGTCACCAACATTTTAGTGATGCCAACTTTTAAACAGAAAAAGGCGTACATGTTATTAACAGCTGATATTACACTAAGTATAAGAAATTACAAATGACACTAGGCAAGAAGTGCAGATTAGTGCAGATTCTGGCCTAGTGTCATTTGTAATTTCTTATACTTAGTGTAATATCAGCTGTTAATAACATGTACGCCTTTTTCTGTTTAAAAGTTGGCATCACTAAAATGTTGGTGACGTGGTGTACAGGAGGGGGGGATTTTTATCTGTATATAATGACTGCCTCTATCGTGTCCCTGTGGTACTTTGGACCCGTAGATGGGAACAACGGGATCCCCGAAAGCGCTAGTCAGTTTTTTAACCTACTTTTAAATTGTAAATAAAGTGATTTTAATTTTCAACTTATGGTATGGTGCTTTATCGCACAGGTAGACAGCTGAATTCTTGCATATATCACTTCTCGTGCGAAATTGTTTTCTGGTTACATAGAAAATTTCATACCTGACAACCCATGCGCATAATTATAATTCTTTTTTCTTCTGGAAGGGGTTATGATATCGATGAAAACTATACAGTATCCTAATAAATTGCATGCAGCATCGACATCATCATCATCATTGTCAACCATTATATCCACTGCTGGACGAAGGTCTCCCCAAGTTTCTTCCACAACGGTCTGTCTTGTGCCAGTCTCCTCCATTTTACTCCCGCATACTTTCGAATTTCATCCACCCATCTGACATGTGGTCTTCTTCTGGGTCTTTTCCTGTACCTTGGAATCCAGTCTAAAATTTCAGCTGTCCATCGATGGTCTGTCCTTCTGGCAATATGTCCAGCCCATTGCCATTTCAGGGATTTAACTCTGATCATGATGTCTTCCACTCTTGTCATTTTTCGGATCCACGAGTTCCTCTTCTTATCTCTCCTGGTTACACCAAGCATGCATCCATGCCTCTTTGAGTTGTCTGCAGTCTCTGTATGTCTCTTTTAGTTAAAGTCCACGTCTCTGCACCATACATAAGCACCGGAAGGACACATTGATCAAACACTTTTCTTTTAAGACATAATGGCATATTGCTCTTGGAAATTGTACTGTTTCTTCCAAAAGCTCTCCAGGCAAGTTTTATAAGCCGATTAATTTCTTCATGAATGTGATCCTCACTTGATATCTGCTGTCCAAGATAAATGTAGGTATTGGTTATCTCCAGCCTTTCCCCGTCAATTCTTCATTTCTTGTAAAAGCATTGTACATCATTTTTGTCTTCTGAAAGCTCATTTTTAATTCCACTTCTTTACTCTTGTCAGCAAGTTCCTGGATCATACTCTGCGGCTCTGATGGGGTAGTTGCAAAAATGACTAAGTCATCAGCAAAACGAAGGTGAGTTAGATGATCTGCATTTTTCTTTATCCCTTTGTTTTCCCAGTTCAGTGATTGAAAGACATTTTCCAATGTAGCATTAAAGAGTTTGGGAGATATAGTGTCACCTTGTCTCACTCCAATATTTATGGGTGCTGTATTCTCAAATAACCGAATCTTTGCATTTGCATTTTCATAGATGTTATTAATAATATTAATTTATGTGTATTGATATCTTTGGGGATTTTTTTTTGCACCGTTAGTATCATCAAAATAAATATCATTTTTTGAGTGAAAGTACAGAAATTAGCAATGCAATTTATAATAAAAAAGATGAAATAATAAATTCCATAAGCACTAATAAGAGAAAATTAATGCAAGCATTTTATCACGAACATAACTTTATTGTAAAGGCAATACACTTAAAAAATATGCTTCTTCTTTCTCGGGTATCTTCTCTCTGAATGTTCAATGGCGTTAATTTTTATTGTTTTGGTGGTACGTTTAATTTAATGCTTCATTCCTTCCAGAGAAAGGGGGAGCAGGTGCTGATCATGGACTTGCGAGCTTGACCATTTTATCTGAAAAATTTTAATACCGAGCAGCCGGTAACAGAAAATCCGAAAATCCTTTCATCCTATCTTACCGTAAGGGTCCTTAGGGTGTAAACTTGTTCTAGGCTTCACTACACTAGAACAAATTTATTCCACTTTTTATCTCAATGGGATATATGGGCAGCGCAAAATGTCGGGAAATTGTTCTCTACAATAAGGTTACAGATAGGAAGCATGATATTGTGGCAACACTACACAATTTTATAATAGGCGCATTCACCGGAGACAGATAGAAAGCCTGACAGAGTGGGAACGTTTACAATTTTATATGAGGCGGATTCAACGGAGACGGAAGTTGAATTAAACTAAGAGAGACACATAGAAGAAAGCAAAATAGCATTGCTAATATGAAACCTAGGGGAGGGGGTCTGGGGGCTCTGGACGGAGCTTTATCCTAGTTGTGTTCCTGCGACAACCAGCTGCTTTTGCTATTTCTCAGTAGGTTCAACATTCTTCAGAAAAAAACCTCGGCAGCACATAAAAATGGTGTACAAAAAAGATCTATGCTGCTTCAATGGAGACTATGCTGAAAATTAAGTCAAATTTTATATCTGTAATTTGTATTTTCTATGAAAAATAAATATGGAGAACCTCTGGCTTGAATGCACCTTGTGATATTTGTACGTTCCAGCTGAGGTAACTTGAATTCTTGGACGCCCGATGGATGAGTGGTTAGAAGCATGGTTCTCTGTCTAATCCTCCGTAATAGGTGCTAATGAAGCATGAGATGAGGGGGAGGGTATGGCATGTTTCATCTACGGCGACAGTCCTGTCCCTTTCCTTCAACCAGTACCTCTAAATTAGGGAAAGACGACTGCTTATAGCCTTAGATGTTCAGAGCTGTCGTTAAATGTGAAAAAGAAAAAAAAATCTCTTCACACGTAATAAGGAATTAATTAATTTTTTGCCTTTTCATTCTGCAGGTCTTACCAATGGAACTTGTTTTAGCTAAGGATACAACATTAAAGATATCATCGGAATTTTTCTTACGCACGTTATAAACTCCAGTTGGTATTATGAAAGCTGCATTCAGACATTTGAAGAAGAGTGTTCTGTTGAAGGTAGCAGTCCAAAAGGTAAGGCACCAAACTAAAGTTTTATCAAAACGAACTGTGTACTAAGAATGCTTACATTTGGAAGTGTGTTTTACAATTTCTTTTGGTCTTGTTTGATTTCTTTAAAATATCTCTGTGATACTACTGATACACAAACCTTCTCGAAAATTCTATTATTGTAGTATACAATAAGTGGCCACTTTGTTATGACCACCCCCTCAGTACTTCGTTGGGACACCTTTTGCCTTTAATACTGCGTCGATTCTTCGTGGCATGGACTCCACGAGATGTTGATAGGTGGTTTGTGGAATCTGAGACCATGCTTGATGAATAGCACTTTCCAGGAGTGTGAGATTGCAGGGTTGTGGATCCAGTTGTCTGATGGCTCGTTTAACTTCATCCCACAAATTCTCAATGGGGTTGAGATCTGGAGAGTGAGGGGGGCCACCTAAGCAAAGTAAACTCACCGGCATGTTCCTGAAACCAATCCTGTACAATACGAGCACTATGGCAGGACGCATTATCTTGTTGAAAGTAGCCATCGCCATTGGGATAAACCATCCACATGACAGGATGCATTTGGTCCGCAAAGATGTTTAGATATGATGTGCCAGTCAGACGTAGATCAACACGAATTAAAGGGCCCAAAGCATGCTAGGAAAACATTCCCCAAACCATAACGTTGCCTCCACCAGCTTGAAGGGTTGTAGCAATGCATTTGGGGTCCAGGCTTTCGTGCTGTTTCCCCCAAATTCTCACTCGGCCATCGGCACGGTGCAATTGAAAACGTGATTCATCGGAATACATAATTTGTTTCCAATTATCGACTGTCCAATCCTTGTGCTCTTGTGCGAACTGGAGACGTTTTCTCTTGTTAACTGTAGACAGCAAAGGTGTTTGCACAGGCCTTCGGCTGCCATATCCCATCCGATGCAGTGTACCGCGAACAGTGCGTGAAGTGATCATTTGAGGGGATCCTTGATTAAGATTATGTGTAATTTGCTGCACTGTTGTCCTTCTGTTGTCTGTTACCAGTCTGGACACTCTCCGTTCCGTCCGAGCAGTCACTAGTCGATGATGACCACACGTTGCACGTAGAGACCCAGTTTTTTGGCTGACAGTCCAGTCTTTAAACACTTTAACAACAGCTGCTCTGGAACATTTCACGAATGCGGCGGTTTCGGTGATACTCGCTCCATAGCTCCGAGTTCCTACAGTCATCGCACGTTGAAAGTCCGTCAAATCGCATTTTTTACCCATCTCGTCACCCAAAAATCACTTCTACTATTGTCGTAAGCACTAAGCTTTCCTTTTTTATACTAGCCTCGCCCTCTGGCGGCAACAGCGTGCAGCCATAGCTCATAACTGTCAGGTGGTCATAATAAAATGGCCACTCAGTGTATAGTTCTTTGGCGTCAATCTGTTAAAATCAAATTTCAGTAATTTGTCACAACTTCAAACATATTCGCCGACAGTAAGTCACACCTCATTTTTTCAAATGCATAATGATTGCGCGTAAATAAGTTTTGACGCGAATTTTTTTTTTCTTGGTGGAGTGAAAATAAAACGAGAAACTTCTTTTTTTTTTCGTTTTCTTTTTCTTTTCTTCTTTCTTTTTTTTTTCTTTTCAAATGATAATGATGATTGAGGGCAGCATTTTAAAATTCATTGTGAAGAATGTAAAGTCACGTCATTTAAGGCTGCTAAATTAAAATTAAAACGTCGTTACAGTTTCTGCTTTAATTCGAAGAGTTTTGAATCCTAGTTTTCTGAGGACTGATATTTATGTTTTGGAATTCTTCTTAGAGAAGGTGAAGTAAGAACTTTAGATATGGTTTTCTCGGAAATTATTCGGTTTTTAATTCTTGATAAAATGAACATAAAATTGACAATTTTTTCCTTTTTTATTGTTAAATGTCATTTAGGACTGAAGATTGTGTTTTTAGATTCTTTCTGAAGGAAACACAATATATTTTAAAATTGTCAAAAAAACAACAACAGCAACATGATAATTGAAGGTTTGGAACAGATTTACATCTTCATTACAGAACCGGTTACCTAGCAAATATCCGATATTCCTATTATCTGTCGATGAAGTTATTCCATATTCAGAAGTTAAAAACAATCAGGTAAACGAAAAGAAATATCTTAGGCATAAAAAATAAAGGGAGAATAGGAGAACCACTGATTTTGCCAAATTAGGTAACGCTTTTCTTTTTGTGTATTTCTAAGGCTTGATGAAATGAACGTAAAATTGACAATTTTTTTCCTTTTCTCATGAAAACAGAAAACAGTGGATGCACTGTTTTCATTTTTCGTCTTTTTAGAGTTTTTTGTTGGTCATTTGTTTTTGCGTTTAGCATAATAATGAAAACTAATAAAACATACGCTTAATTTAGAACATTTGGAAATGATCTGTGACTAATTTTTCTCTAATTTTAAAAAGTAACATTAGTTTCTGTGCCACATTATTCCACCATATTATCCTATCTGCGACACAAGGTTACTGTTGCAGGTCGGATAATATTAGAAAGGAGGCGTTTCGAACTTCTAGATCAGTCTTTCCTTTGTTTTTCCTTCCCCTTTTCTCTGTGTCGTTATTTCAACATTTTAATTTCTTCTGAAAATTTCTTCAGCGACAGATATATGGGACTTATATTTACAACAAATATTTTTTTGGCATTTTTATATACCGCTGTAAAACTCGTATCCTGAAAAAAAGAGCTGAAAAAGTAAAGCTTTCTTAGGGATGGTACATAGAACTCTTTGTCAGTGAAGAAATTTTTCTGCTGAAAAAAAGTTGATTAACTTGTTACAAATTGCCACCCTTTGGAGTTGAAATACTTCGGTTTAACCTATTTCATTTGATTACGGAACTGAATTTTTCAGCATGTGTACCGGAAAGTACTTTTTCATTTTCGACTAAAGAATTTCTACATGCACATTCGAGAAATGAACTGCAATGAATGTTCTTTTAGGAAATAAATGCATGAAAGAACAGAACCTTAACCGCGCAAGTGATTTACCCGAGGCACACAATTAACCGATTGGGTTACGCTGATCGCGGAAAGTTTTTGAAAAGGCCAGTTTTCACGGAGTGTTTTCTTTTTTCCGCTCAAGGAAATGAACGAGAAACAGTGAAGTGGAGTTAGATAGAGAATAAGTGAGTGTGGGAGACAGACAAAAAGAGAGAAGCTATGAGTGAGTGAGAGAGATGGGAAAAGAAGGGAAAACCACAGTGAGTGAGATAATTGGAGGAGGTGAGATAAATCATGAGCATGAGGAGTGAGAAAGAGGTATAGAGGGAAAGCAAAATCATGAGAGAGAGAGAGAGAGAGCGAGAGAGAGTGAGTGAGACCTAAAACTGAATACAGAAAGAGAGGGATTATGAGAAAGTGAATGAAAGCAGACGAAGAAAGAAGCATTTAGAGACAGACGTACAATGTCACAGAATGGAAAAAATAAAGTCTGAGAGAAAGCAGTAAAAACAAACAGCGAAATTGAGACAGTTAGACAGAGAGAAAAAGTTAGAGAAAGGAAGATAGAGGGAAAAAATGAGATAGGTAAATTTTTGCAGCTTGGATTCTGAGCTAATGAGCACCAAAATCAGGTGCTCATAGGAAAATATAAATGGCATATTCTTAGAACAACATTTCGTAAAATTTTAGTGGTCATTTCGTATACTGTATTAAACAATTTAGATGGGAGCTTTTTCTTTTATTGCAATTCACAATCAAAACATTTGCGTTCCGTTCTACAGCCACTTAAAGACCTATCTTTAACTAGTAGTTGATAAAAGACAACTTTTACGTGTGATGCGACTTTATATATTTATCATGTTTAAATATCTACCAGGTTGAGTCAAAAGTTCGTCCCGTTTTGTGCTGAGGTACAGCCATGACGTCGAACACACGAGGCTGATGGTGTGCATTTGGCACGGAAACACACTGCGCTATCAGATGAGCTGAAGATGGAGGTAGACAAATGTGTTGATCGGGTGCACCTACGCCATTACTGGAAAACAGGGTTAAACGCGGCAGCAGCGAGACAAATTTGTGCAGCTCAAGGCGAGATAATAGTGGACAGCAGAACTGCACGAAAATGATTCCAGAGTTTCAATGCTGTGGAAACCAACCCCGAAGACAAGCCGAGGTCAGGAAGTCCAATGACCACCAACATTGACACTATGGGCGAAGCTATGACAGTGAACCCTGGTACCAGTACAAACATTTCATTGTAAAAAGATGGGGTCTTCCCAGTCCACCATCGTTCGTCAACTGCACCGGCTTGGTTTCCCCTCCGGGCGCCATTGAATGGTTCTCCATGAATTGACATCCCAGCAGGCGTAACAACTTGTCGCTTTCTATCGTAGATTACCGTCAAATCCACAGGACGATAGGTTTCAGCGTCGTATCGTCCGTCACAGCAGATGAAAAGCGAATATTCATGCGTTGTCCTACCACTGGGAACCAGTGTCTGAGGCAGCAATAGGAAGCACAGCTATAGTAATGAAATAAGGAGGTTTGATAGAAATTTCATGCTGTACATTTAGTGGAATAGTGAGGATCCTGTGCACTGGGAAATTATGTCTGATGGTGCGGCTGTGGACAAGATCCCCTATGCAGAAAAACGGCAGTGGGTTCACGATGCTTTGCGCCAACGCTACCTGGCGGTCACCAATTGGAAGCGAGCGTTGCTGCAAGTGCATAATGTCCCACGTTGGACCTCCACAGTGGTCCTCCAAACACTACAGGAATCGAAAGGGCTGTGATCCTACTTCCTCCAGCATATAATCCGGATCTTGCCCCGATTCGACTGTCACTTGTTTATCACCATGGCCATTTTCCTACAAGAACGGCTCTTCGCTTCACTTGTGGATGTGGAATCTAGAATCAGGGAGTTTCTGTAGTACAAACCTGCTGAGTTGTACTGCTGTGGAATCGTTGCTCTATTGGAACGTTGGCAAAATACTGTACAAAGCAACGGCCTGTGCTCTATAGAATGAGGTGAGCGTGTATAACTTTCTTGCATCATTAAACATTTTAGTTGCAAGCAGGACGAACGTTTGACTCATTCGTGTACTTGGTACTGTCGTTTAACGAAACTTCATTACAGTTTGACAACTACTAAACATAATTATGAATGCTTCCAGCTGAGATACCGACTTTAACTGAACCAATTTTTACTAAACAGTTTTTCTGTAGGTCCGAAGAAAAGCTGTTTATTCGTTCAACATTTCTTGTAACTTCTGTTTTTCAACTGATTCTCATCAGTCTGCTTCCTCCAAACTTTGCATACCCCTTTAATACAGTTCGATTTGAAATGTTTTCCGTGTGAGTTGCAGCACGTTGAGGATGAATAAATATACACTCATCGTCAAAAAAAAAAAATTGCACCCAAAAGGATATCGGATTGCAGTGTTATTCGGGAGGAAGGTAAAGGTTACCAGGAACAATAAATGATTAAACATTGAGACTGATATGGGTAATATTTATTGAGCTACACGACAATAAGTAGTGTCTCTCAGTATGGCGTCGGGCCGCGATGTTTGCTCACACAGCATGCCAGACGTATCGGCATGGAGTTCTATAGGCTCTTAATGGTGTCCTACGATAAGCCATCCCCTGCAGCTTGAATCTTCTCACGCAGTTCCTGCAGATTGTGTGGTAGGGGTGAAGTGTGGATAGGGCGTCCAATTGCATCCCACACATTTTCAATCGGCAATAGGTCTGGCGATACGGCTGTCCACGGCACAGGGTCAGTGCCTTGTTTTGTTTGTTTGTTTGGAGGTTTAACGACCACCGTGAGCAACTCAATGGGCTATAAGCAGTCGCCCGTCCCTAATTTAGGGTCACTGGTTCCAGGGAAGGGAGAGAGCCAGTACCATAAGACAAACACAGCATCCATGCCTCACCGGGATTCGAACCCGGACGGTCAGTGCCTTGAAGGCAAGCTCTCGAGACAGCAGCAGTATGCGGACGAGCGTTGTCCTGTTCGAAAATCGCACCGGAATGAGTGTTCAGAAAAGGTATAGCCAACGGTTGCAGGTCCTTATTAACGTACCGTTGGGCAGTCAAAGTGCCTGTAATGAACACCAACGGTGATCTGGGCCGCCCCGGTGGCGCAGTGGTCTAAGGCGCTGGCCTATGATCATTCGTCCGTAAGGGGTCCGGGTTCGAATCCCGGTCAGGCATGGATGTTGTGTTTGTCTTACGGCACTGGCTCTCTCCCTTCCCTGGAACCAGTGACCCTAAATTAGGGACGGGCGACTGCTTATAGCCCATTGAGTTGCTCACGGTGGTCGTTAAACCTCCAATCAAAAAAAAAAAAACGGTGATCTGGCATCGTAAGCAATTGCACTCCACACCATGACACCAGGACTTCTGGACATGTGACACTCGACAACAAACCGTTCATCTTGGCGCTTACCGAGCCTCCATACACGGATTCGGTGGTCGCCTCCTCCAAGACAAAAGCGGGACTCGTCGCTGAAGATCACCCGCTGCCATTCGGAGTGGCTTCATGACAGTCTGACACGACACCATGGCAGTCTTTGGCGACGATGCAATGGTGTTAAGAGCAGTCGTCGTAACGGTCTGCGTGCATGTAGTCCTACGTCGTGCAGACGTCTGCCGATGGTGCTGGCACTAATCGGACGGTGCATGGAAGTCACCACTCTTCGCTGAATATCCGCAATCGTGGCCGTTGGGTCACTCCGCGCATGCTGGACAACCCGTCGGTTCTCTTTCTCTGTGGGTCTTCTAGGTCTCACAGACCATTCCTGTTTTAGGTGCGTGCCTTGTTCTATCCACTGCCGTCAACAGCATGCTATGGTGATATCTGCACGACCGATATGGCGCGCAATATGGTGATAAGACCATCCCGCTACCCGGAGACCGACGACGCGGGCTCTCTCGAACTCCACCAATTGTTCGTATTGCTTCCGAACTTTTCTCCGAGACATACTTCACTTGCAAAGGATGCAACCAACACAACAGCCCGTGTCGGAATGACAAGCACGCGCTACGGGACTACCTTATACAGCCGGTCAGGCACAGAGCTACGACCCCTCCTTGCTTGCATCACATGCGTGGTGAGCGTGATACTTGAATCATTTGCATGTTTCACGATATCAAACCTACCCACCAAGTTTCATTCCTGTCGGTTGCTCCCTTCTGGGTGCAACTATTTTTTAGACGTAGAGTGAAGTTGGTTGACTACAATACTGTGATGAAATTCCAATGCACTGCAAAAGCATAATACACTATAGTTGAAACATATAGTGGAACGTTTTCCGTGCTTGAGAATCGTGATACCAAGAACCCTTCGTCAAATTAAGGGGATAAAGGATCCAAAAACGATTTTAACTGTTAGGAATTCGTTTGGCAGAATTCCGCTGTGGCGTACAGCGTAGGAGTGAGTCTGAAAGCAAGGGGTCATCCTGACAATTTAGTGTGTGGTATCAGAATTCCACTACACGCAGATTCCAAAAGAAAAAGAAGAATCGCACGAGGAAATTCTAAAAAAGTACACTGCTCGACACAGAAAATGTCACACCATGAAGGACCAAACAGGGTAAAAGCTTTTGGCCGTTGCTCAAACCATCTTGGGACAAACTCTGTCGCCAGCTGATTGCCAGCAATGCTGTAAAAATTCCTTTAAGATTTTAACGAGATACACAAAAGTGAAGAAATCAGAATTCGACTGATAGCTATAACGAAGTAAATTCCTCCACCATTTTGATGCTAGGGGCAGGATTCGAACCTGCAACTCTCGGCTCTGGAGCTCCGAGGGCTATCCACTATACAACACTGGCATGTGCTCTCACTGCTATCCGCCTTTATCACATGTGCGCCGCCCCGGTGGCGCAGTGGTCTAAGGCGCTGGCCTCTGATCATTCGTCCGTCTGGGGTCCGGGTTCGAATCCCGGTGAGGCATGGATGTTGTGTTTGTCTTACGGCACTGGCTCTCTCCCTTCCCTGGAACCAGTGACCCTAAATTAGGGACGGGCGACTGCTTATAGCCCATTGAGTTGCTCACGGTGGTCGTTAAACCTCCAATCAAAAAATAAATAAATTATCACATGTACTTCCTGAGGGGCAGGTACGTCACATCTCACCCCCCCCCCGAAAGAGGGTTGGGGGCATGGCCCACGGGTCAGCCGTGACCATGTGTCACTGTAGGCAGTCATCCTATGAAGAACGTGCATTCGAGAAATCCCAGACAATTTCGTGTGTGGAACTTAACATCACACACATTTATTTTTTCGAAGCACTGAAGAAGAGATTCTCATTTTTCCTGTCTCTCTGTGTAGAAAGAACATCACACACATTTATTTTTTCGAAGCACTGAAGAAGAAATTCTCATTTTTCCTGTCTTTGTGTAGAAAGAACATCACACACATTTATTTTTTCGAAGCACTGAAGAAGGGATTCTCATTTTCCCTGTCTCTCTGTGTATAAAGAACATCACACACATTTATTTTTTCGAAGCACTGAGGAAGAGATTCTCATTTTTCCTTTCTCTCTGTGTAGAAAGAACATCACACACATTTATTTTTTCGAAGCACTGAAGAAGGGATTCTCATTTTTCCTGTCTCTCTGAGTAGAAAGAACATCACACACATTTATTTTTTCGAAGCACTGAACAAGGGATTCTCATTTTTCCTCTGTCTCTGTGTAGAAAGAACATCACACACATTTTTTTTTCGAAGCACTGAAGAAGGGATTCTCATTTTTCCCGTCTCTCTGTGTAGAAAGAACATCACACACATTTATTTTTTCGAAGCACTGAAGAAGGAATTCTCATTTTTCCTGTCTCTCTGTGTAGAAAGAACATCACACACATTTATTTTTTTCGAAGCACTGAAGAAGAGATTCTCATTTTTCCTGTCTCTCTGTGTAGAAAGAACATCCCACACATTTATTTTTTCGAAGCACTGAAGAAGGGATTCTCACTTTTCCTGTCTCTCTGTGCAGAAAGAACATCACATCATTGCGAGAAATCTAACAGCCGGGTCATCTTGGAAGTTCGGGCGCCAATATGACGAAGTAAATTTGTCCACCATTTTTATGCGAGGGGGCAGGATTCAAACCTGCAACTGTCTGCTCCGGAGCTCCGAGTACTATCCGCTATACAACACGGGCATGTGCTCTCAGTGTCATCTGTCTTTATCTCATGTGCGTCATGCGGGACAGGCACGTCACAAAGCGCTCTGCCTTCAACATACCATTTGGAGCATTTACGCTTTTTGTAACAGAATCCGGTATTTCGTTTTAAACAAAAGAAGTCAATCTGGCATTCGAAGAGAGAGAGAGACAGAGAGAGAGAGAGAGAAAGAGAGAGAGAGAGAGAGAGAGAGAGAGAGAGAGAGAGAGAGAGAGACAGACAGACAGACAGACAGAGATTGAGATAAGGCACGGTACCCGATTAGTGTACAAGTTTCTACCCACCACTGGCACCGCTCGTAGCATAGTAGGCACAATGACAGCACGATGATACGTTGATGAGGTGCTGCACTCCGTTTTATTTCCATATCTTCGTACTATTCCCGATGCTCAGTTTCAACAAGATAATGCCCGCTCGCACACTGCCAACATCAGCAGACAGTGCCTACATGGTGTCGAAGTGCTGACCTGACCAGCGTGGTCCCAAGACTTGTCCCCAATAGAGAAAGGCTTTAGCACAGCGTGGTCTCCAGTCTTGTCCCAATAATGAACATGTGGGACGTCATTTGCAAACGACTTAACGTTTATGCACGACTCCCCTCGTCGTTTTACCAAATGCGTAGCCCAGCTTGACCGTCATATGGCCTACCGATTCAAGCCATATTATACTGTCTGCTCACCCTATCACGTTCATGTATTCCGTCAGAAATTAAATGATTTCTTTCTCACTTACTTGCCTACATATGCGGTAAGTTTCGTTTCATTTCATTCATTCCTTCATGGTGTGACATTTTCTAGTCGAGCAGTGTACTATCTTTTGAGAATTTCCACATGCGATTTTTCCTTTTCTTTTGAAATCTGCGTGTCGTGGAAGTGTGATGTCACTTCTGTTTCTTTCTTTCTTTTTCTTTTCGTCTCCTCGGTAACATTAGCTGTTGTGCAAATTTGGTTCACAGGTACTTGCTACCATACCTTTCAAGAACAATATTCTTTTCATGAGCTTGAAGATTTAGTTTTCCGAACAACATCAAAGTTTAGGTAGTATGGTAATCTTATTCTTTATTATTGCACTTTGGAGATTAGCCGCGAAACATAGACCTCTTTTGCAGTCTTTTATGCACATATTCCTTCTGCATTCATAACTGCGAATTAGCATTAGTTCAACGCGAGAAATGAGCGTAGCACCACATTTCGTAGATACATCTCGTTTTTCTTTTCTCTCTGTGTTTAAAGTTTGCACAATAATGTTGTGTTTAACGTAACAAGTAGTGGAAATCACATTTATGTCGTGTTTACGTCCCTTTATTCAGGCAAGTCCGTACTTATTTCTGGATCAGAAAGAGGATGGTGAAGTACAGCTAACAGATGGGCCAGAATACCATATGCTTCTAGCATTACAGCACATGTTTGGATTTCAGTAAGTATCATGCATCGTGGTTTTGAAATAAATTACATAACCAGTAACAAATTGAAGTCTAATTTCTGTGTAAGAATTATACTCCATCAACATGCATTCAGCAACTCCTTTAAATGCGATAATAAAAGGTCTAAATTCAGTCGAGAACTATGTTTACAAGAGAAATGCAAATCGCATGCAGTCTTTGCCGAAAACCAGACAACTTCTAATGTTTAGTTAATTATTTTAAAGCAGATAGAGAGAAAATGTCTTTATTTTATAAAAATTAAAAGATTTCTATCTCGTAAGGTGATAGAATAAGAAGCGTGGAGCTCCAAGTAACACACAAGTATTTTCAAAGGAAAATGTAGATGGTTGAGATTTATATCTAAATTCTAGGTGATTCCATAATGGCACACTTTTGCACACATGATGGAACTAAGAATACATACGATTCATCGCTTATAATATATAATGAAATCTAATTTCCGTGATAAGCGCCGTACAGAAAGAATCAATTGTTTTGATGTCTTAAGCACTTGAAAGTGCCATAAAATTGGATTATTAATTCTGCAGTTGCGTCAAATTCTGATGACCCATGTTGTAAAGTGCATGATAGAACACCAAGCGAAGCGAAGAGCATGTGTGAATGCAAAAGGCACAGATGGATATTGAACACGAATACGAATGATGGACTTTATATCAATCAAAGAAAAATAAAGCAATTAAAAGAAAATAATAATGATAATAATAATAAAAAGTTAACCTTAGGGGGCCCAAGAAATGCTCTAGCACATACACGTAGAATGGTATGTATTGTTGAAAGTGTTTTTAGTACTTGAATAAATTTTCCGGAAGAACATCTGATATGTGAGATAAGCTGTCATTGACGAATTATATAATCATCAAAGCATTCATATCTCCAGGGACCTGCCAAGCGGGTGTTCGCATCTCGGCGCAGGACGCCTCAATCAAATTTTATTGTTGATAAATTAATATCAGTGACGTGCGAGAAGTTAAGAAAACGTTTAACTGTGAGAAATCTTAATACTGCGTGGCATGTTAATATTTTTAGTAAAAATAATTCATTACAATAATTCAATAGAAAACGACTTGAAATCAGAGAATAATTTTCATTGTTTTTTTTTTCAGTGACGGATACCACGGGCAAAAAACTAACATTTTTTTTTCTAATTTTTTTTTAATCTTGAATATTTCAGCATTCATGATGTGCGCGGCCAGCGCAATGACAATGGGAGCCAATATGAAGGAAAAACACAGTGGACTTCAAAAACCATAATTTTTGGACCTAAAACCCTTATGCATTATTTTACGTACTTTGAGCGGCTCATACTTTAAATTTGGTCGTAAATAAAGACGAAAAAATTTCTCTAGAAATTGCGAATATTTTCAGCATTGTTCAAGAAATGTGCGCTTTCTTTTCTAAATTACGTGACCGTTGGTAAATTTTAAAGAAAGCGCTTCCATCATTGACCGTAAAACTGTGCTGTGAAACAAGGTGATAAAATAGGATTGATACAATAAGGGTAACGAGGACTAGGGCACAATTTATATGTAATCCACAATACATTATATTAGCGCTTTAACAAAGCTTTTAGAGACAATGGTACACGGAATTTAACCAATCTTCCTTAGAAAAAAAGAATAAAAACAAAAACAACATGCAGGTTTATTTGTTCGAGAAAGATTTGGTACACTATTTCTTCAAAAATTAATGTTAGTTGAATTAATGCCAAAATATATTGTAGTTTTTACCAACCATAACAGAAATGTAAAAAAACATGTAAATGGCTGTTTAAAAGAAAGTGGAACACTAGGGGGGGGGAAGTAAAGGCATGTTAGCTGAAGATAAAACAATTGCCCGAGAAAATAGATTGCGAAAAAGGAATTTCCAACTGTTGAATTGGTTAGACCACGTAAGAAAAAATAAAAAGGAATTTTTGGTACCAAAATATGGGTGAGTTATCGATTTGCTAAAAAAAATAGTAAAAAAAATAACTTTTCCCATTTTTTGATACAACGATAAGAACGGTTCGAACACCTGAACAGCATAACCACACTTTTCAATTTTTAAATGACCTTTATTCTTTTTTGACATTAAGCAGAGATATAAAAATAAAATATTGTACAGACTTACAAATAAAACTGTCAGGTATTGTACAAAAAAGAATATGATATAATTGTTTCAAATTTGGGAGACTAAATTGTAATACTTTGGACTGGTTAAGCATCACATTAACCTATAAAATGCTTTAGAATACATATTTTCAAATGACATTCATATGTTTTCCAAACAATTCAGTAGGTTTAAGAATCTTTTTGATGTTGCCTGTAGCAAAATACGGTTGGGGAAGGGGGAAGAGGACATGTGTCCCATGTTAATTAAGTTAAGCGAATTTTTTTTTGGATTTTGTGGATTTTCCACTGACTAAAAATAAACATATTTATTTTTCTTACTGTTAAACTTGAAATCTGAAAAGGTCCTTAAGATTAAAATGCCCCAGTTTTCATTCCATAGAATTGATACCGGTAATAAGCTCTCCTCTTTTCAGATTTTTCCTGTCTGTAACAGTGGCTTACGAGAAAGATCGTTTTCGAAACTTAAAATCATGAAACGTAACTTTTGATTAAATATGAAACAATAACGCCTTTCAAATATAAGTTTCGTTAGTATTGAAAACAAAATTGCTACAGACTTAGACAATTCGGACATTGTAAAAAGTTTGTAACAAAAAAAAAAAAGCTGCAAAAGTTAATTTTAGCTGAAACTACGCACGTTTGTGTGCTTTCTTGAAGATTTATAAGAAAACAAATATTTTATTTAATGCGAAAACCAGTTATTTTGAATTCTACTTTCCGTTTCATTCAACATATTTGTATATGTACCCATACGAGAGATTTTTTGGTTAGAATAGTTAAAGCGACGCCCGTCATGTTCAATGTTATATACATGTATATCACAATTGCCGCCTCTCCTCCATGGGAGAAGCTGTAATATGTTTTATCATCGTACATGACGAAACTTTTTTAAAGGTGAAGCTGTAATATGTTTATCATCGTACATGACGAAACTGTTTTACAGGTGAAGCTGTAATATGTTTATCGTCGTACATGACGAAACTTTTTTACAGGTGAAGCTGTAATATGTTTATCGTCGTACATGACGAAACTTTTTTACAGGTGAAGCTGTAATATGTTTATCATCGTACATGACGAAACTTTTTTACAGGTGAAGCTATAATATGTTTATCGTCGTACATGACGAAACTTTTTTACAGGTGAAGCTGTAATATGTTTATCGTCGTACATGACGAAACGTTTTTACAGGTGAAGCTGTAATATCTTTATCGTCGTACATGACGAAACTGTTTTACAGGTGAAGCTGTAATATGTTTATCATCGTACATGACGAAACTTTTTTACAGGTGAAGCTGTAATATGTTTATCATCGTACATGACGAAACTTTTTTACAGGTGAAGCTGTAATATGTTTATCGTCGTACATGACGAAACTGTTTTACAGGTGAAGCTGTAATATGTTTATCATCGTACATGACGAAACTTTTTTACAGGTGAAGCTGTAATATGTTTATCGTCGTACATGACGAAACTGTTTTACAGGTGAAGCTGTAATATGTTTATCATCGTACATGACGAAACTTTTTTACAGGTGAAGCTGTAATATATTTATCATCGTACATGACGAAACTGTTTTACAGGTGAAGCTGTAATATGTTTATCGTCGTACATGACGAAACTGTTTTACAGGTGAAGCTGTAATATGTTTATCATCGTACATGACGAAACTTTTTTACAGGTGAAGCTGTAATATGTTTATCATCGTACATGACGAAACTTTTTACAGGTGAAGCTGTAATATGTTTATCATCGTACATGACGAAACTTTTTTACAGGTGAAGCTGTGATATGTTTATCATCGTACATGACGAAACTTTTTTACAGGTGAAGCTGTAATATGTTTGTCATCGTACATGACGAAACTTTTTTGCAGGGGAAGCGGACTTTTGTTTAAATTGACAGGGAAAAAGTTTCCTATTTGGATTCTTTGCGGCGCCATCTGAGCTAGAGTGTTACAGACCCCCCCCCATTTCAATTTTATATGAGATAATTGTATTTTACAAAAACTCTTAATTTACGGGAAACAGAAAATGATTTTGCTAAATGCATTTATTTCATGTAAAAATAAATAAAAATTGAAAAATATTCTCGTACAAGGGGCGGCAAATCTGGGCTTGCACCCGGGCGGTAAATGCCCTTGGCGCGCCTCTGCATGTCTGTGAGAATAGGAACAAACCGTCCTGAAGGTGCTTTCTTTTAAATAAGAAGTCTGCAACACATTTGTTTCGTAGTATATTAAATCTTTTCCGCTAGCAGGAATATATTAGTACATTATTAATGATAATATTAAATCTAAAGCAAGGAAAATTATATTGTTACCGGATGGCCGAGCTACTTAGCGTCTATAGCCAACACGACTTCTGACACCAAATTCTTACCGGATATAAATCCTGGAGGGCGAACGAATTGCTGAATTAGCTAATCTCCTTAATTTCTTGACAATTATTCAGCCAACTCTACAACACGCAGGAAAAAATTAAAATCCTATGTAGAGGTTTGTTTACAAGCAGAGATAGAAACGGGTCAAAGGTCGCAGGGTCAACAGGTAACCAGGACTACAATTTTTGGGGGTCAAAAGGGTCGGGTCAAGGTGCCCTTAATACGATTTCGACCCGGTTTTATTTCCGCTTTATTTTTGAAAAGAAAAAAATATTTCAAAGAACCCTTCAGAAGTCTGTGAAATAATGCTGCAGAGTATGATCCAGGAACTTGCTGAGAAGAGTAAAGAAATAAGATTAAAATAAACTTTCAGAAGACAAGACAGTGTACAGTGTTTTTACAAGGAATAAAGATTTATCAATTGATTGGGAAAAGCTGGAGATAACCAATACCTACATTTATCTTGGACAGCAGATATCAAGCAAGGGTCATATTTTTGAAAAATTAATTGGCGTATAAAACTTGGTTGGAGAGCTTTTTGGAAGAAACAGCAAAATTTTTAAGAACAATGTGCCATTATGCCCTAAAAGAAAAGTGTTTAATCAATGCATCCTTCCAGTGCTTACATACGGAGCAGAGACATGTGCCTTAACTAAAAAAGATATACAATGACCGCAGAAACTGAAAGAAGCACGGATAGATGCATCTTGGATAAAAAGAGGAACTCGTGGATAAGGAAAATGACAAGAGTGGAAGAGATCATGATCCGAGTAAAATCCCTGAAATGGCAATGGTCTGGGCATTTTGCCTACCACCGATGGAGAACTGAAATTTCAGACTGGATTCCAAAGGACAGGAAAAGACCCAAAAGAAGAAGAATTAGAAGATGGGTGGATGGAGGAAGCTGGTCGAAGACAGTTCGTGGTGGAAGAAACTTGGGAAGAACTTCAGGCAGCAGTGGATTGGTAATGATTGACAATGATGATGATGATATAGATATATTTGAATTTATATATACAATAGTTCAAAGTAAATTTGTCCGGATCGAGCCCAATTATGGGACTGCCGGGTCCGGGTCCAAACTCTTTGAACTGTTTTCAACTCTGTTTACAAGCTAGCTATTTATGTACAAACCTCCAAAAAAAAAAAAAAAAAAAAAAAAAGAAAAAAAGAAAGCCACCTTCCCTTAACTTTGGAACTATTTGCCGCAGAAAAACAGGTAAGGTACCGTTGGAAAGCACTCGAAAGGAACTATCGCATGATGCGAAGAAAAAAATATAATTAAGCTAATTAACATGCTAATTAGCTAACTATCTCCGACTTTTTCCATATTAGGGGTATGTTATTTTGTGCGCTTTCTATTTAGCGCATGGAAAAACTTCTAAATCTTAAATATCGTCCAAATCGGATGATTAATAGCGAAGATATCTGCAAAAAAAAAAAAAAAAAAGTTAGGGGGGGGGGGGCATCCATATATCTACATTTGGGAAACACACTTGGAACGTTTCCTTTCCTGCAAGAAGAGTGATAATGCTGGAAAGTCTGCTTCTCGCCCGAACCTCCGACAAATTGAATGCCCGCTACAGATGAGCGAAGGCCCTGACAGTGATTTGTACGATAACCTGGGCCATCCACGGACGGAATTCATTTATTCTTGTCGTTCCCTTTATAACAACCTCATTTATTCGTGCTAATGACTTGAATTAGTGTTAGAATAAACAGTATGTATTTTTCTAATAATGGAAAACCCGAATCTGTGCAAGCTGAAATTCGTTTTGAATATTCTTGTTTCCGATCATTACACTTTCTCGAGGCACTGAGTATTCGCGTATCACTTAAAGTTTGTTTCATAATAGCAAATTGAAGCAGAACCACGAAATCCGATTTTTTAGAACGGCTTTTGTAAAAAAAGATCGTAT
Source organism: Macrothele yani (assembly GCA_039090855.1). Taxonomy (NCBI): domain Eukaryota; kingdom Metazoa; phylum Arthropoda; class Arachnida; order Araneae; family Macrothelidae; genus Macrothele; species Macrothele yani. Next base: position 153,852,789 of record CM076995.1, on the reverse strand, counting down.
TTACGTTGTCGGTTTGTCCGCACGTCCTTCTGTGGACACCATATCTTTACAAATATTAGTCCGATTTGAAATTTTTTCTTTGCATTGGGAAGCTTGAAATGTGCGAATGATGATCCTTCATTTAGTTTTATTTTAAGATTGTCCAATTTGGCCGCTAGAGGGCGTAAACGCAGGTGATATCAAATTCGAAACACATTATATTAAATATATTTGTTTCTAAACAACCGATTGAAAAAATTCTTTTACCTTTCGATTATATTTATGTCGAAAAGCATTTCAGATATAGTCACCTTTTCAAGTTACGCATAGATTTTACGCTAGGCGGCGTGAAAATAAATTGCATTTTCCCGATATCATCATCATCATCATCATTGTCAACCATTATCAATCCACTGCTGGACGAAGGTCTCCCCAAGTTTCCTCCACAACGGTCTGTCTTGTGCCAGTCTCCTCCATGTCACTCCCGCATATTTACGAATTTCATCCACCCATCTCCCATGTGGTCTTTTTCTGGGTCTTTTCCTGTCCCTTGGAATCCAATCTAAAATTTCGGCTGTCCATCTATGGTCTGTCCTTCTGGCAGTATGTCCAGCCCATTGCCATTTCAGGGATTTAACTCTGATCATGATGTCTTCCACTCTCGTCATTTTTCGGATCCACGAGTTTCTCTTCTTATCTCTCCTGGTTATACCAAGCATGCACCTCTCCATGCTTCTTTGAGTTGTTTGCAGCCTTTGTATGTCTCTTTTAGTTAAGGTCCACGTCTCTGCACCATACGTAAGCACTGGAAGGATGCATTGATCAAACACTTTTCTTTTAAGACATAATGGCATATTGCTCTTGAAAATTATGCTGTTTCTTCCAAAAGCTCTCCAGGCAAGTTTTGTACGCCTATTAATTTCTTCATCAATGTGACCCTCACTTGATATCTGCTGTCCAAGATAAACATACGTATCTGTTATCTCCAGTTTTTCTCCATCAATCGATAAATCTTCATTTCTTGTAAAAGCATTGAACATCACTTTTGTCTTCTGAAAGTTCATTTTTAATCCCACTTCTTTACTCTTGTCAGCAAGTTCCTGGATCATACTCTGCAGCTCTGATGGGGTAGTTGCAAAAATGACTACGTCATCAGCAAAACAAAGGTGGGTTAGATAATCTCCATTAATCTTTATCCCTTTGTTTTCCCAGTTCAGTGATTGAAAGGCATTTTCCAATGTGGCATTAAAGAGCTTCGGAGATATGGTGTCACCTTGTCTCACTCCCTTTCCAATTTTTATGTGTGTTGTATTTTCAAACAGCCGAATCTTTGCACTTGCATTTTCATAGATGTTATTAATAATATTAATGTATGCATCTTCAATACCGCAGGATTTCAGAGCCGTGGTAACTGCTGATGGTTTCACCGAATCAAAGGCTTTTTCATAATCGATAAAAGCTATGCACGATGGAAGTTCATATTCCCTCGCTCTTTCAATTAGTTCTCTCAGTACGTGGATATGATCTATTGTGCTGTAGCCACTCCTGAATCCAGCTTGTTCTCTCGGTTGAGCCATGTCCAGTGTTACCTTCAAGCGGTGTGAAAGAACTTTAGTGAAGATTTTATAAACCACTGATAGGAGGCTGATAGGTCTGATATGTACTTCTAAATCTCCGATTTGAGAAATTCTTTCTTCAGTGTATGCAGCTCCTGATGTGAAATCTTTTGCATATATTACTAATTTTTGGTAAAGAACGGTTTGGCCACCACTGGGCGCAAGTGTTGATTTCTGCTTTTGATGTATTTGCAGCAAAATCTGAGCTTTTAAATTCTGGATTGAAAAAGTTTGTTCGTGGACCGATACCATTTACGTCGATAAATGTTTTCGGAATTTTTTTCTTCTTAAAATAATGCATGGTTTCTCGCGAGGGAGATTAGATGTATTCCATATTTTTGTTAATATCTGTGCTTCTAAGAGTCCGAATTGAAAAATTCCTTTTTTGTTGAGTATAGTTTTTGATGTGAAATGTTTTTCATAAAATTCCTAAATTTTAAAGTAATTCATAGGCTTTCCGCTAGGGGGCGTAAAGGTAGATTGCGTTTTCCCAGATATCTCTACTTCTAAAGCTGTGATTAGAAAAATTCTTCCTGTATCACATACAGCTACTGATGGGAAATGTTTTGCATATAATTTCTGATATTTGGTAAAGAACAGTTTGACCACCAGGGGGCGTAAGTGTTCATTTCTGCTTTTGATGTATTTGCATCTAAATCTGAGCTCCTGAAAACTCGGTTGAAAAAATTTTTACGTGGACGCATTTCGCTCTCTTTGGGAAACATTTTCAGAGTACTCTCTTCTTACAATAATGCATAGTTTTTCCGCCAGGGGACGTAGATGCAGATCTTATTTTTGTCGATATCTCTGCTCCTAAGAGTCCGATTAAAAAAATTCTTTCTTTGTTAGAGAGCATATCCGCTGCGAAATGTTTCTCATGTATTTTCAAATTTTTCTTAACGCAGAAGTCTGCCACGAGAGGGCGTAAGATCTCATTTACGTTTACAGCAATATCTGAGGGACTAAAACCCCGATAAAAAAACTTCTTTCTTCGATCAGATACTACTAAATGTGCAAACTCTGTGAGCGTATTTTCTTACCAAAATAATGCAAAATTTCTCCGCTAGGAGGACGCCAATGTTTTTCCTAATATCTCTGCTTTTACATGTACGATTTAAAAAATTCGTTAAACATCGGATGCCATTTACCTTGTGAAACACTTTAGGTTTTCAGGAATTTTATAGTTCACAATTCTGTCGCTAGGTGGTGCTTGACTGCATGTGTAATTCTGTTTGTAGCTGTATCTTCGCTTCTAAAAAAACTATTAAAAAATTACTTTTTTTACTGTATGTCATTCACGACGATACAGATGTGGAACATTATCCACCTTAAATAACGCACAGATTTCCCGCTAGGTAGTGTAAGAGTCAATGGTTTTTTTTTCTCCCTATCTCTGCTTGCGGGAGACGCATTTGAAAATTTGAAAAGTTCTTTTTCCGTAGCATAGCTTTTTCTATGAAGAACATTTTAAGCCTACTTTCAACACTCCCATTATGCAAAATTCTTGAGCTAGAAGGCGTAGAGTTATATCAAGCTTTTTTATATTTTTGTTGTTTTAACTGTTAGATTTGAAAATCTGCTTGTCTCCAATCTCCTTCTGTTTTGAGAAAATTTTTGTTCGCTATTTTTTAATTTCTGTAACGTACATTTTAGACGGTGTTAGAAGAAATGTAGCTGTTTCTATTTCTGGATATTTTATTGATTGTAAAAATCCGGTTGATATTTTCTAACTGGTTGGATTGACTTTGAATATCTTTGAAAATTTTAATTCGCGTCAGAAACGGTTCAAAAAATGTGCTCATTACAACAGAAAATTCGGTGTCATCATTCTTCTTATTTCAAATATTTGGAAGGCACAAATATAGAAAACAAGGATCTAAATATCAAATATAATTGGAAATACGTATAAAACTCGACGCTGCTTGTCATTGGTCATGCATTACGAGAACCAGCTGAAAAGTCCACATTTGAGCCGGGCACAGCGGCACATGAACACGGAGTTCAAGTAGTCCAAATTAGGCCAGGGAATGGTTCGCCCTAATTAAATAAATCCTCAAATATAGTTTATGCTCTACTATGAGTTACCGAACCGTGAAAAGGTTCTTTGTCACAATGATTAAAGTTGTCAACTCTTGTATATATACCATGGAATATATAAGGACTGTCGCTGCTGTTAACCTACTGAATGGATACAGATTAATGTCTATGAGCACCAAAAGACACATGACATGTTTGAATTCAAGTTTCACTTATCGGAAACCCACTTTATAAGTAAATTAGGGCATTAGTACAATTAAAACGATGCAGATGGTTGAGTTATGCCCTATTTCGAGAATTTCTTTTTTAGCCGTCCGTGGCAATTCGGAATATATAGCACATCAATGTGTTCCGAATGGTGAAAAGGCTGACAACTCATTCGAAACACATCGAGAAAGTAATTTTGGAAAATGCGTTCGCAGTGTACTACAACAGTTGTTCCATGCTTTTGCTAACGAAGTGTCCCGAATGTGTTATGTAAAAATACTAGTGTCTTCCATCATAAAACATTTTATGGTGGAGAGAGCTTTGATAACACATGCGGAACAGGTTGGTTTACATTTGAAACACTTTGGCAACATATGAGGAACGCAATGATCACCCAATTTTTGGAAATAACTTTCGCAAAATGCTACGAAAGCGTGCGATCTATTCTAAATGATTTGTTATTTTCCACCTCAAGAACTCACTTTTTTTCATAGTTATCGTGCTTAACATACGAATCAATGGGAACAGCTATGTCTTGTAATTTAAATTTCCACCTCTCATATATTAATTCCACGTGTCAAAATAAAACAATATAATTTTTTTTGTTCGAAAGTATGAACGTTTGTCCCATTTTGTCGCCCACAGCGGACGCGTATACCACTTTGCCTTGTTGTTATAGCAACAAGGATCAATTTTCAACTGCTGCTAGTGTGACGCCATCTCATCTAATTCATTCCGTCAGAGGTGCATTACGTCACACGATCAACTCTTTTGAAACAGGAAAGCGTTACGTCAGGAATTTTAGTTCTACTTTGTCGTTCATAAACGACATATAGAATTTTTCATTTGGAATCCTATCGACTGTCTGTCTGTTGTTAACCCTTTTTATAGCCACTTTTGGCTATAAGTATCTCCCAATTCTGTATTCGGGAGGGTAATTGTCTAATTTTCCACGTTGACCAGACGGCTTGGGAAATGCATTTTTCTGCTACTGCCAGCATGAGGAGAAATAGATAAAGTGCATCCGGGACCGCCTTGACAAGAAACCATCTACGCATTGGCGTCCCCAATCCCAGGGAGGCTGTGAAAAACCCCGGAAAAACCGCAGACTAGATGGCCGGCAGGTCCGAGATTCGAACACCCGACAAAAATTCTGTCGTATGAAATTTAATTTTAAGATTTCCCTTGCGAACCTAAAATGTTTATTTTAGATTGTCAAATCAGTTTCTTTTCTCATTTAAGACTAAAAATTGAGAGTTCCAAAAAAAGTAAGTAATAGTGTGTTCTTATTATTTCATGCGCATGCTGAAGAAACATGATTTGGGAACTTTCTTTTTCCTTTTTCCTTAAACTACGAATTCTCAAAATATAACTAGTTTTTTTTCGCCGAGTATAACCAGTTGTTATTTTATTTATATTTGTAGAAGAAATGAAAAAGAAAACAAAAGGAAAAGAAAAATGCAATTAGATCCGTATTAAACTACACTAAGTAAGCTTAATGCACCAAACGCTACTGGTTACGGTTGCTTTCTTAACCGGCAGTCGAAAATATCAATGAATCGGAACAATATGCAATTACATGCTGATTATACCATAATTCTAGACGTAATGAGCACAAGAGCAAATCCGCAATATTAAAAAAAAAAAAAAAAAATCAGGCACACGGATTCACTCGCGTAGGAAACAATTTGCAGTTTTCATTTGCATGACCACAGTTTCATAATTTAACGAAGCAGTAAAAGTATTTATGTAAGAAATATACAGAAAACAGATAAGAAGCTTTCGTTCTGTGGAATGTACTGTTTTTTTTTTCGTTTTTGAATTAAACAATATACAAGAGTCAGCTATGTAGCAAATAGGAAAAAAATAAATATGTAATTGCACGAACTCGTAATAACATAATAAGTTAAGTTATTTTTAACTTTACTTATTACGAGTCGTAAGTTAAGTTATTTTTGTGCAAAATGATTAACTTATGATGTTCATCATTAAAAGTTGCAATTTTGAACTTAGGGGGTATAACATTATTTCCCATCCCATGGTTTCCTCCTCATATTACTGCTTCCTTCAACCAACTTCACGTAGAAACACTTTCTCCTAAGTGTTTCTAAGTATTGCGGGGTAAACCGTTTTTCAGTAAATAGAGGAAATATTTTTTTATGCACGGCCCCTTAATTGATGTATGCTTGAATTTTCGCGTATATCTCAGCAAAGGTTTTATGCTATCACGCTGTAAGTTTGGATTTAGGGGTTTAACAATATTTCACATCCCATGGACTATTAACCAGATATGGCCATAATTCATTTTTTTCATGATCGTATTCCATAATTGATAATTCCCTTAATTTAATAGTTCTGTTCTTGTATAACGGGTCATATTTTCTGGACCTCTTTGCGTTTTACTATTGGAACACCGAGTTATTGTATCTGTTCTCGATTAAATGATACAAATCAAAATCAACTTTCGCAATTTAACATTAACAGCATTTTTTTCCGTACCTCACTGTACACGTATTTATTAGTCGATTCGTATGAAATTTGTAATTTAAGGGTTTTATTATGGGCTGAATAGAATGCGTGTAAAATAACATACTTTGTGAAAACACAAGTTTGTCTGCGACGGGCATCGAACCCTGTCCCCCTTCACTCCGGAGTAAGTCGCTCTCCCAACTGAGTTACGCGGACAGAATGTCTCCCAGCAGGTTTGTCGTCTTGACACGTTTTCACCTATGTAGAACGTCACAACTTCTTTTATGGAAAAATTCGGAGATATATAGCTAATTAGCACGTTAATTAGTTTAATGAGCATGTTAATTAGTTTAATTACCCTTTTTCTTCGCAACACATGATAGCTCCCTTCGAGTGCTTTCTAACGGTACTTTACTTAAGAGACGCATATAGCGTATTAAACCGTTTAGAGGAAATATTGAACTCTTCCCGTGAATTCACACCAACTCAAGCAAAGAAAATTATGGGCCCTTTAAATTTGGTTACTAACCTTAACTATTTCAAATTGGATAGAGGCATCTACAAACAAACAAAAGGAGCACCGATGGGTTCGCCTCTATCTTTAGTCCTGAAGCAGTACTTATGTAGACAGCTAGAAGATCTCACCTTTTTAAATTGTATAAAAAAAAAACCCGAGTGTGGATCCGCTACACTGACGACATATTCTTCATATGGGAACATGGAGTAGATGAATTAAATGATTTCATGCACAAAATAAACAAACTACACAATACGATCAAGTTCACCATGGAGCTTGAAGTAGATGGGGCGTTAAATTATCTTGACGTCACGCTCAGAAGAAGTAGAATATCCAGCTTCGATTTTGACGTTTATTACATAAACCGACCGCAGTACCGAACCTTGTCCCTCCTGATTCGCACTGCCCAAAAGAGTACAAGCTTTCTACGTTTAGAGTACGGTTCTATAAAGCATAGAACCATGCTCTAAACGTGCCAAATAATAAAGAAATTGGTAATATTTATAACAAAGCTCTGAAGGCTGGATGTAAGAAAGATGACATAGACAGAATGCATAGAACTGTAAGAAATCATATAATATCAGCAATAACGAAATCACCTAGTAAGACGATGAGAAGCACAGGATCCATCATATATGTTCCAGGCTTTACATACTAGTTAAAGAATTTATTACGTAAATGCAACATATTGATAGCAATGAAGTCCCCGAGCCTGTTATCATATAAGTTGCAGGGAGAGAGTGAGAAAATAAGGCTTTGCTTCTATCTATATGCTTCTATCTATACGCTTCTATCTATATGTGGATTTTATTACCGCCAGAGCTGAAAATCCTGCCTTGCAAAGATAGGATGTGGCAAAAGGGAGAAATACTCTCACGACTTTCTTACTCAATTTTGAGTACTACTTTGCCACACTGTGGCAGAGTTCCGGAAGAGAATGTCATTTTCAGTATGAAGTCTGAAGAAATATCTATTAGCTGTTCCTGCTCAGCAGTAGTGAAGGTTAATGGTGCATCCGCTGTAAACGGGTCTGTTCCACTTGAGTTCATCTGTTTGTAGAGGAAAATATTTGTCAAATTGAACATTGAGTTGACATAGATGCTCCAAAATCTGCATGTTGCGTTTCTTTATAAATTCTAAGTTTTTTACTTATAATCGCGAAGCCCCTGACCAAGACCGGCTTCGCCATAGGGCGTCGCGACGTACAGTTTGGGATCCTCTGGACTAGACTAGACGGTCGGATCACACAGTGAGGCAGGATCCGACCGTGTGCCTCGGGCAAAGTTCTTTTTTTATTTTTTTATTTTTTTTGATTGGAGGTTTAACGACCACCGTGAGCAACTCAATGGGCTATAAGCAGTCGCCGGTCCCTAATTTAGGGCCACTGGTTCCAGGGAAGGGAGAGAGCCAGTGCCGTAAGACAAACACAACATCCATGCCTGACCGGGATTCGAACCCGGACCCCTTACGGACGAATGATCATAGGCCACTGCGCCACCGGGGCGGCTGGAATTTCATTGCTACTAATTTTATATTAAAACCTTTCATTTGAATATTCACAGTAAATCAGTACATCAAATAATAACGTGTTTGAAAAGACTTTCTGAATCACCTTCGCTTTTGATACTAGTTTCCTTTTAGCATACTAACATGACTATTTTGTTCTTGTTTCATGTTTTTCTGAAAACAAAAAGATACAACGTGATCAGGCCACGTGACGGAGAATGGGGACAATATGTGAATGGAAGTTGGACCGGAATGATTGGAATGCTGGACAGAAAGGTATATTATAAAATTTTATAATTTCAGTAGAAAACGTAAAATTTGCGATCACAGTTTAAATTTGTGAAAAGCTGATCTTTGAAATGAGAAGATAAAGATGCATCTAAACCGCGTCTCCAGTTTTATTTGGAGGTTCAACGGCCACTATGAGCAACTCGTAAGGATATAAACAGTCAACCGTCCCTAATTTATGGCCACTGGCTCCAGGAATGGGTGAGGTCCAGCGCCTAAGGACAAGCGCAGCCGCCATGATTCATCCAGGACTCGAGCGTGGGCCCATCAAGAGTGGATGTTCAGAACCCAACGCTTCAGACCGCATGGCCGTCTTCAGTGTTTGACATTAACTACCAAGTACTTGTAGTGTGTGATCCCAAACTTCCATGTTATAGAAGTTAAATAAGTTTTCCTCTCCTGCCCGTTAGGAAAACAAAACTTTTCAAGATGAGATAAACATACACTGACGGAAAAAAATCCCAACACCAAGAACAGCTTGTGTTATATAAACGACAGTTGGTAGGCGGTGAGAGTACATCTGTAAGATGACGTCTATGCAAATTTCGCGCTCGGCGCATACGTGTGGCGCTAGTAGCGCCCTCGAAACATGCAAAGCAGGTTTGCTGTAAATACGCGCTGTAACGTTCGTGAGCGTTAGTTATCGTTGAGATTCGACGTAGGGTGTTGATGTTAGTCAAGAATGCCTTTAAGAAGACGAAGAAGCCATTATCAACAGCTCACGGAGTTTGAACGAGGTCGTGTAATAGGGCTACGAGAAGATGTATTTTCTTTCCGCAATATTGCAGAACGACTTGTCAGGAATGTAGCCACTGTGCATGATTGTTGGCAGCGGTGGTCAAGGGAAGGTACTGCCTCAAGAAGACCGGGTTCCGGCCGGCCACGTGGCACTACTGAGAGAGAAGACCACCGTGCACGGCGTATGGCCGTGGCGCATCGTACTGCGTCTGCGGCACCAATTCAAGCTGCAGTTGCCACCACAGTGACACAACGAACTGTTACAAATCGGTTACTTGAAGGACATCTCCGAGCCAGACGCCCTGTAGCGTGCAGTCCACTTACTCCAAACCTCCGCCGTTTGCAACGTCAGTGGCGTCAAGCTAGAGCTCATTGGAGGACGGAGTGGAGATCTGTTGTATTTTCTGATGAAAGCCGGTTCTGCCTGTGTGCCAGTGATAGCCGTGTGTTGGTTAGAAGGAGGCCAGGTGAGCGCCTGCAACCAACCTGTCTGCGGCCAAGACACACTGGACCTACACCTGGAGTTATGGTCTGGGGAGCAATTTCCTATGACAGCAGGAGCACTCTCGTGGTTATTCCACTCACCCTGACTGCACAGTTGTACGTCGGTCTGGTGATTCAACCTGTTGTGCTGCCATTCATGAACAGCATTCCAGGGGGTGTTATCTAAACAGGATAACGCTCGCCCGCATACCGCTGTTGTAACCCAACATGCTCTACAGAGTGTCGACATGTTGCCATGGCCTGCTAGATTACCAAATCTTTCACCAATCGAGCACGTATGGGGCATCATTGGACGATAACTCCAGCGTCACCCCCAACCAGCATTAACCGTCCCTGTATTGACCGATCAAGTGCAACAGGCATGGAACTCCATCCCACAAACTGACATCCAGCACCTATACGACACAATGCATGAACGTTTGCGCGCTTGCATTCAACATTCTGGTGGTTACACCGGTTATTAATGTAACAGCATTTCACAATTAAAATGGCTCTTCTCGCGCTTACAATAAGCTGTGATCTTGAAACTGTAATCGATTAAATATGTTACCTATACAAATGTATTGCCGCCATTTCATTCCTCTACAACTATTTTTTCGTGGTGTTGGGATTTTTTTCCCGTCAGTGTATTTTACTTTTTTAGCGTTTCATTTCGAAGTATAGTAAACTCTCAGCATCTGTAGAATACGTTTCTTTCTGGTTAAATACATTTACACAAACATTTGTTATAGTCACAGACCATCCAACAACCGTGGCGGAGTGATCAGAGGCGCGGTCTTCTGATTTTGGGTCCGGACTCGTGTTATGGTTGAAGCATGGGTGGTGTGTTTGTTTCATCGCACTGGATCTATAGGCGCCGACTATAGGGGGCAACACGAATCGTGCTCCTCCAATAATTTCACTGGGGGGGGGGGGACAGTGCCCACCCAATATTTTTAGTTCTGTTTAATTAAATAATCGCTTTAGCATCATAAGGTGGGCCAAGCTCCACTTTATGAGGCCAAAGCGATTTATTTCTAAAAAATTAATAAATAAAGAAATTAAAAAACTTTTTTCCCAACGCTCATTTGATAAGAATCTGAATTGCCAGCACCGTATTAATAGAGTTTGACATGTTCTCACGATATGTGGTAAATGCTTAAAACAACTATCAAAAATGAAATATATGAAATACAGAAACGTATAATCTCTAGCTCTTTTATTTATCTATTTCTTTCTTGCGCTTCTTTGAGTAAACCAGCTAATTTCTAATTTTTTACTAAACTTTGGAAATAAAATCTTTCTGGATATTTTTATAAAATCACAGGCTGAACTTTATTTTTTAAAATATTCATATTCAGCAAAAGAATATTTCTGTTTCCTTGTTCGTTTGCTGATGAGCAATTACAATTGCGTTTTAAAATATTCTTCGAATCTCATAGTTTATTCTTCTGCCCCCTTTTATTTTCCTTCTGACAGTGGAAGAGATATGTCCCTCCCACGTCTGATCTCTTCAAGCCAAACGCCCCCCCCCCAATAATTTGGAGAAGTCGGCGCCCCTGACTGGATGTCTCCCTTTCCTGGAAACAGAGACCCCAAATTAGGGACAGGCAACTAACTGCTTGTACCCTTAGATGCTCATGAAGTCGACTAAGCCCTGTAACACGAAAAAAGAAAAATTCGTAAGCCTACAAATTTACATACTCACGTAGTACTTGTTTTCATACCCCAATTATACGCCCACAATCGTTGCAATCTGTCCAGGACAAATTCCCATGGAACATTAAAACAAGCGTAAACAGCACGGCTTTTAGAGAGCTCATCGAACGATGAAATGTTTTCTATCAGTAATGGTCAAACAGACTAATAAACGTAAATCCAGAGCATCGAATATTTTCAATCAAATATCGTACAGCAAAACTGCCATTTTTTGCCGCTGGCGATTTCGAAACCACATCTTCCTACTTCGGAGCGGTTATTCTACCGATTGAACTACGCCGACAAGGCTCATTGCTGGAACTTGCAGTTTTGGCTTGCGTCACGTCATTGATATGTCACACATCCCCCTTTCCCCTTTGAGAAATATGGGGCAATGAAATTGCAGGTTTCGGGTCCTCCGACAAACCACGCCTCAAGCTCAATGAAGTAGAAGGAATGATTAATTCCCAAGAATGTGTGGAAGAAGTATCACAGAATGTTATCGAATCTCGCTACCACGAGATTCATTTAACGTTCAGGACACCAATATAGCGAAACTACCCTTCTCTACCAGTGGTGGAATTTGAACCCACATTTCCTACTCTGCAGCGGCTATTCTACCGATTGAACTGCATCGGTACCCAGCAAAAACAGTCTTGCTGGGCCAGCACTGCCAGCAATGTCCCAGCATTATGTTGCCGCTGCCGAACCGTCAATAAAATGTCTGAGCGGCTAACAAAAGGGCCAAGAGTTCAGGCCAGCAGCTGGCCAACAGTTGCCACCCCCATCAGTTGTCATATGCCACAACAAGGTCATCAGTTATCCATCACAGGCAGTAGCTGCCACAAGTGGCCCTTCAGCGGCCCTGCAAGCACTTGCCATAAATGATGGCTAGCCTAAGGTGGTCCGCCTGTTTCCCGGCAGTGGCAGCCGGCAATCACGTGACGTAACTGATGGCTTGCTGAATCTTGTCCGCCAATTTCCCAGTAGTAGCCATAAAAATAAAAATGAAGGACAGCTGCAGTTTCCCAAAGCTACAACTACATTTTTGTACGCTTTCCGAAACCTCTGCATCACAGCACTGCGCTAGGGGAAATTTTCTCAACAGGTCCTGAAAAACGTCAGTTTGGATCTGGTTAGAAACGAACCAAGAACTTTCTCGGTAAGAAACGCACGCTCTACCAACTAGACTGATTTGTCACGCGCGAGCATTAGCTCGAAGCTGAGCCTCTTTTCCGCGGAATGTGTAACCAATGGTTCTATTTTTAATTTTACAATATTGCGAGGTACTTTTCATAAATGTCAGTTTCATATAATTCATAAATTTATTTTTTCAACGTAATGACTGTTTTTTTTTTTTTTTACCTTAAGGAAACTTCACTCATTTTCATGGAGTGTATCAACTTAAAGGCGCTTTCCAAAGTTTACTGCTGCCCTTGTCGTCTTGCAAGGCGATTGTTGAATTAATACATTTTCCCGTTCATGTCATATTCTGTTACATTTTTAACGTTGTATCTTTCCTTTCCACTGTCCGAAGCTACATTTGTTTTAAAGAGGAAAGATATTTTATTTTACTTCTCGTTATTTTTAGAAGCGAATTCTTCCAATCTTGTGTATTCAACCCATGGATGAATACATTATATCCACATAGCGTTGCTTTTTTTTTTTTTTTTTTCCAACAAACGTTTTTTTAATGATTTTCTAGCACTTTTGTTTCAAGCGGTTTAGTGTATGTTAAAACGAAAGATTAACAGAAATTATTGCTTGTTATTCATGGGAATGGAGTGGGGGTATTTCATGGCTTAATCTGATATATTCGTCGACGGGGTATTTAATTTGGAAATTAATTTGCTTCTCTACATGTGGCTTTTTTTTTTCTTAACATCCACTAAAATAACACGATGGCGATAACGACGTCTTCAATTAACTGGTACCACGAGAGATACAGCACGTATTTCTTCTGCGCATGCGCAGTCCCGTTGCTTCCACCTGGTGTTGGAGTTGCATCGGTTGCCAGCTACGGCCCACTAGTGGCATTTGCTTGGAGGCTCGCAATTCACGGCGATACTGCAGGGCCATCAATGGCTTTCAACTGATGGCGTTCCCACCGATGGACCGCTACCGGGCCGAGAGCGGCAGATTTCAGCCAGCAGTGACCCATCACTGCCAGCGGGTGGCCAGCAGTTTCCCAACACTTGTGTTTTTGCTGGGTAAGGCTTATTTGCTACAGCTTACTCTTTTGACTTACGGAGATTTAATACTAGAATTTTAGGCAAAAATATTAAATCTCATTCGCAACATTTTTTCTGCCTCGTGTTTCTTTTTTCTTTGTCTACGAGCCTGGGGAAGTTTCATTTATTTCACGTTGTCAGAAAGTATGATGAGCACAACGAACAAAGCCATTTGAAGACTTGGCTTTGTGCTTCGTAGCCGCATTTGGTGTTATCAAATGCAATTAGCACCTTTTGGCATATATGATCAAAAGTAACCGAAAGGTACACGGAGAGCGACTTATCTAAGCTTTGAGACGCCGCCTTTTAATCAGTGGGAGAGGAATATCAGATCAGATCATATGTAGAGGATTTTAGGAAGGGAGTGTCTGACCCCAGGTCTTAAACAACCCTTAGAAATAGGAAGCTAGGAGATTTGGGCTAGAGTGCCCGATAGGAAAGTGACAGGGAAGCGAGGTAGAAAGGGGGAGGAAGACGCCCTTATTTATTACCGGGGGGGTGTCAGTACCCGGGGTCCGACGGACTAAAGTGCCCATCCGACGCATGACGATTACTTAGTGGTCCGAGCGTTCGTACCTGCATGGGATCGAACCTGAGGTCTTTTGCGTGGAAGTCACGAACGCTGACCACTAGGCAACCCGCTGCCTGGGAGAGGAATATCGCTGCTTGTGTTGGAGGTATAGGGTCCCTTTTCGCCTGGGGCTCAAGTTCCTGAGGAGAAACACAGTCAACGCTGAGAGATAGGAGCGGGTAGTAGTGAAGAGAACCAGGGGCTTTGTTTTCGGGCACGACGTTTTTAACGAGGGAGAAAAAAGTTTTTCTCGACGGCGCGAAGGAAAGGCGTAGAAAGTCATCGGTAACAAATATCATAGAGAGTGAAAATATTTTACTGTATATTGTTTGCGAAGAGTAGAGTAAGGAAATGCTTATAGATAGCCGTCACCGAGTAGATAAAATAAATATATTGCTTTAATCGGTATATAACCATTTCATGAAGAAATATCTTAGCGTGCTACTCATTCTTAACAACCTCAATCATAAATTACTTAAGACATCACGTAAGTGGTACGTCGCAACCGATTATTAACAAATGAGGGTGCTTTTAGTGAAGTTATGACGGTTTTACTAATCAGGATGCCATAATCTTCAATGATGAAAGTGTTCAGAAATGCGCAGAAAAAAGAGATGCTTTCTTGTAACTACAAGGCTTGTACTAATGCGTAGTATATTAATATTAATTTTCTTTGCACCGGCTCTGGAACTGGTTATCTATTTATATAAAATCACTTGGCAGTTTTCCATCGTTTAAAAAAGCTCTAAAGGAATGTTTATAGTTAAATTACATTCACTTCAATCATATTGTATTGCGATTATGTGCATATAGGTTGAAAAATATGTAATTACTTGACTTGACATTTTTCTTTCTTTAGGTGCCAAGCTAAAATTAGCCTTTTTTGCCTGGTTCCTTGCTATGTTGCATTATGGATGTTTTAATGTGTTTTTTAATGGTATATAATGTGATTTTCATTCGGGTTGTTCGTTTCTTGTTTATCAAGGATTTGTAGTGTATGATCTTAACCAGAGTTAGAAACGGGGCAGAAATTTCGGACCCGGACCCAACCCGGACCCGGACGTCCCATAACTGGACCCGACCCAGATCCGACCCGATCCTACCCGTAACTGACCCGAACAAATCTGCTTTGAACTATAAATTCGAAATTCTATTTATATATATATATATATCATCATCATCATCATCATTGTCAACCATTATCAATCCACTGCTGGACGAAGGTCTCCCCAAGTTTCCTCCACAACGGTCTGTCTTGTGCCAGTCTCCTCCATGTCACTCCCGCATATTTACGAATTTCATCCACCCATCTCCCATGTGGTCTTCTTCTGGGTCTTTTCCTGTCCCTTGGAATCCAATCTAAAATTTCGGCTGTCCATCGATGGTCTGTTCTTCTGGCAGTATGTCCAGCCCATTGCCATTTCAGGGATTTAACTCTGATCATGATGTCTTCCACTCTTGTCATTTTTCGGATCCACGTGTTCCTCTTCTCATCTCTCCTGATTACACCAAGCATGCACCTCTCCATGCTACTTTGAGTTGTCTGCAGCCTTTGTATGTATCTTTTAGTTAAGATCCACGTCTCTGCACCATACGTAAGCACTGGAAGGATGCATTGATCAAACACTTTTATTTTAAGACATAATGGCATATTGCTCTTGAAAATTATGCTGTTTCTTCCAAAAGCTCTCCAGGCAAGTTTTGTACGCCGATTAATTTCTTCACCAATGTGACCCTCACTTGATATCTGCTGTCCAAGATAAACGTACGTGTCTGTTATCTCCAGCTTTTCTCCATCAATCGATAAATCTTCATTTCTTGTAAAAGCATTGTACATCACTTTTGTCTTCTGAAAGTTCATTTTTAATCCCACTTCTTTACTCTTGTCAGCAAGTTCCTGGATCATACTCTGTAGCTCTGATGGGGTAGTTGCAAAAATGACTATGTCATCAGCAAAACGAAGGTGGGTTAGATAATCTCCATTAATCTTTATCCCTTTGTTTTCCCAGTTCAGTGATTGAAAGACATTTTCCAATGTGGCATTAAAGAGCTTCGGAGATATGGTGTCACCTTGTCTCACTCCTTTTCCAATTTTTATGTTAGTTGTATTTTCAAACAGCCAAATCTTTGCTCTTGCATTTTCATAGATGTTATTAATAATATTAATGTATGCATCTTCAATACCGCAGGATTTCAGAGCCATTGCAACTGCTGATGGTTTCACCGAATCAAAGGCTTTTTCATAATCGATAAAAGCCATGCACAATGGAAGTTCATATTCCCTCGCTCTTTCAATTAGTTCTCTCAGTACGTGGATATGATCTATTGTGCTGTAGCCACTCCTGAATCCAGCTTGTTCTCTCGGTTGAGCCATGTCCAGTGTTACCTTCAAGCGGTGTGAAAGAACTTTAGTGAAGATTTTATAAACCACTGATAGGAGGCTGATAGGTCTGTAGTTCCTGAGATCCTCAATGTCACCTTTTTTATGTAGCAAGATCATTGTAGCGTTGTTCCAATCCTCAGGAATTTTCCCTTCATTAAGGCATCGAGTGAAAATTTGGGCGAGTACTGTTTCGATTTCTCCACTTGCTTCTTGTATGATGTCTACAGTAATTCCATCTTCTCCTGGAGCTTTTCCCTGCTTCATGTTCTTGATTGCATGTGCAACTTCTGCTGGAAGGACTGGAAGAACTCTGGTACTGGTACCTTTCATGATGTCTGGAGTACATGTATCATCCCTTTCATATAATTTGGAGTAGAAATCTTTCACTCTTGTCAAAATTTCGCCTCTATTTCTTGTTACAGAACCATCTTCTTTTCTCAATGCCATAATCTGGTTTTTCCCCTTACTGAGATGTCCCTTTGCTATCTTTAGGCTTTGGTTGTTTTCAATTGCTTTCCTTACTAGTTCACAGTTGAATTTCCTTACGTCTTCAGTGATACTTTTTCGTACTGTCTTGCATAGCTCTATATATTCCACTTTGGAAGTCACATCTTCTTTAGTTGTCCTCATCACTCTTCTTTTTTGCATCAACATTTTGGTTTTTCCTGATAATTTGTTCACATGCAATTTGTTCTTAGACCCAGCTAATTTTGTTGCTGTTTCCATAAGAGCTTTCGTTACTTTTCTGTTAACTTCAGAAATATCCACTTCTTCCGATGTTAGGCCTTCTAAAGCCGAGAATCTGTTCTTCAGTTCCAATTTGAAGGTATTATGGTGTTTTTAAGGTTGGTTATGTCAATACATTTTGTTTGTCTTATGAGCTTGCTACGTTCGAGTTTAGTGTTGAGGTGCATCTTACATCTCACCAATCTATGGTCACTGCCTGTGTTGAACTTGTTTAGCACACTGCAGTCTCCTATGACGAATTTTTTGTTACACATAATAAAATCAATTTCACTTGTCGTCCCATTTGGATGTCTCCATATCCATTTCCCGTGTGGCTTTTTCATGAAAAAGGAGTTCAAGAAGAAAAACCCTTCTGCCTCTGCAAACTCTACGAGAGTATTTCCACGCTGGTTTCTGTTGCCGTGACCGAATTTACCTACTGAAGTTTCATTCTGTTGTCGTTGCCCTATTTTTGCATTGAAATCTCCCATAATTATCTTCAAGTGCTGCTTACCTTTATTATTTAGATCACGAATTTCCTCATAATATTCTTCAATTTCTTCTTCAGCATGACTTATGGTGGGTGCATAAGTTTGAATAATCTGAGCCTGGTATCTTCTCGAGAGTTGGACAACGAGTCGTGTAGCTCTGTCAGAGGAACTTTCAACTTCTACAACTTTATCCTTCAGTTTCTTGTTTATTATAAATCCAACACCACTAGTTCTGCCAGTATCTGTCCCACGATAGTAGAAGAGATGTCCACTTTTCAGTTCAATGAGATCTTCTCCTTTTCTTCTTACCTCACTTAGCCCGACGATGTCCCACTTGATCCTTTGTAGTTCCTCTTCCAATTCAAGAAGCCTTGAATCAGAAGATAGGGAGCGTCCGTTATACGTTGCCAAGGTCAGCATCAGATGGCAGCCTAGTCCGGTCCTCCGGGGATTCTTAGCACCCTCTGCCTTCATGTCGCACTGGCAGCTGCCTTGGCCAGGTACATTCCAGCTGCCGGAGACTGAGGGCCAAGATTTAAGTTGTAGAGTCATTTTGGAGGGGTTTGGCCATAACTCACTACGCTGGCCAAACGGGTTGGCGAGTGTGGGATAGCATTTCCTCTAATTCCGATGGTATAGTTATACCGCTACTGGCGGTCGTCAGAGCCCCTTTAGTGGGAACAGGATGTACCACGAGAAGGCGGGGTTGACATTTGTCAAGGAGAGGCTGTGATGTTACGCATCACCTGACCTTACATCCCTATATATATATATATATACATATAAACGTAATATATATATTCATGCCAATAACTTTCATGCCAATAACTGCTTCATATTTAATAACTGAAACCTTTTTTTAATAATAAAATTTTGTTACTTGCTAAATTTTAGTGCCCTTTTTAGTGCCACTATTTTGTGTGAACATAGTGGCACTAAAATGGCACTAAATTTTAGTGCCATTTTTAGTTCCACTATGACCGTGGCCATGGGGTATATTACAAATGGGAATCATTGTTTACGATTACAGAAATGCATTTTTTTAAATGTATTTAGATTGTTCATTCTTTCCACGCTTTGATGGAGGTGCGCATACTTTCACATGGTCCATTAGATTTTTGGTTCCGTGATCTTTTATTACACCGTCTTCATCTTTCTTTGTAATTATACACTTACCACATTTTGAACAACAAGCAAGACCAAACTACACAGAATTATTCACCGGTTCCTTAATGAGACGAAACAATTTCCAGCATTCACTCTTCCCCTTGTGGTTATCAACAAGCACGTATTTGTTAGCCTCGACGCCTTTCTCAATCTCCTTAATAATAAATCCATCCATATTAGCAAATAAGGAGTTCATTTCGACATGACATGTCATGGGAACGCCATGTTAACACATCAATCGAAAACCTCTGAGTGCTCAATGTAAAAGATGCGATGTGAAAAGTAGTCATACAGTGAACTTCGCACGGAGAGAGATTGAATCAGCTGAGAAGCAAGCGAATGGCGTTTGAATGTCTTGCCCTGGACAATCGCACTTTAAAAGAACGCAAAGGAAGTATCTTTTTACGATATGGAGTCGGTGTGTCTGTCGTCGATCGGTGGAAATCTTTGTTGCTTTAAGAAAGAGACGACAATACTTTTTCATGGCAAACCATTATTCACTCCGTGGGAACCAGTATCGACTACAGAATTCCACAACGCGCATTTTTCTTTGGAATATATTTTTCTGTTTTCAAAAATATAAAACGGGAATAAAACCGGGTCAAAATCGGGTTAGGAACACTTTGACCCGACCCGTTGGACCCGCAAGAAATTGTCGATACGCCGTTGACCCGTGACCCGTTTCCATCTCTGTTCTTAACTGCGTGTAACATGGCAATAACTAAACTAAACTAAATAAATCAATACTTCATCGATACCCTCAGTAGGTAATAATCCGACATGTTTTTCATATCATCTACACTACACTCGCATTCTGTTGCAAGAGAGCGCTAGAGGGCAGGAATGTATGTATCTAGTTATGTTGGCGTATATAGCCAGGCATTCCCTGGGAAATTATTATCGCTAGATCGCGAAAACAGGGGGAAGGGGTGCACCATTTAAAGCTAAATTAAAATTCTAAAATTTCGGTTGCATTATTGGAGAAACAGTGCGTCTAAAACACGAATGATTTTCGCCGTAACAAAGTAGACCATGAGAATGCCACGAAAAAGTCCTTGTATTAATAAAAGGGAATGCGTTTCTGAGAAAAACGTAAAATTATCTTTTTTCACGACTTTTTCTTTGGGAATGCGTTCTTGAAAAGAAGTAGGATGATTTTTTCAGCCTTTTTGTAGAAATTCCTGTCATGCTTTTCGTGAAAAATGCGTTTATGACAAATAAAAAAAAAAAAAAAAAAAAGAGATTAGGCTTTTGGCGATTATTGCATTTACTTCACTACGAATCTTTAGCTGCCATTGAAAAATGGGTAAACAATTCTGTTAAGCATGCTGTAGGAACTGTGTTTAGCAGACTGAAAAAATTCTGTGTAGGCGATTTGAAATGACTGCGTTTCTGACAAAACGAGAAACAAATAGTAGCAGACATTTTGTTCGAAGATGATGCGCAATAACATTCTGGTAGGCTTGGAATGAATTTATGAGAAAGAAAAACAAAGCGGTGCATGCTATCTGTACGAAAATAATTATTAGATTGCGATAAAAAGAGGTTGGCGAACTTACTGTAGGGAATGTCTTTATGAGAACGCAGTTACAAAAAATAGTAGAAGGCTTGTAAGGGGGAAAAAAGTCCCTAGGCTTTTTCTGCTGCAAAAAAGTTGTTTACTGACGCCCACGAGCTCTGCTCTCGAGTTGGTTTTTAAGGTCATCTGTCTAATATTTTATAAATGAGGTAATTAAAAAATTAATGATGTTTCTGTTTTTCTTTACGACTAAAATGCTCTTATATTTTTTCATATGAGGTTTACAATATTGATCGATTCTAAATTTATTTTCTGCAGGAAGCTGATATTGCTCTGGGCTACCTAGAAATAACTTACCAAAGAAACAAGGTATGCCAATACAGTTACCCGTACGATGTCGGTTCCCGCACTATTCTGTCTAGAGCACCACAAGAAAAGTCAAAGTTCTACGCAGCCGTTCTGCCCTTCTCCGCGAAAGTAATGCAATTTTGAACACATTTTACTAAAATACGTAAGTTAGTCTTTGTTTGTGTGTTCATGAACATGTTGATCATCTGTTATTTTTACAGCACGGTTTCTGACAAATCATGTATATTAAGTATAATATTTATGGAACTACTTCCTTTGTTCTTCCCATTTTTTTCTTTTTTTGATTGGAGGTTTAACGACCACCGTGTGCAACTCCGTTGGCTATAAGCAGTCGGCAGTCCCAAATTTAGGGCCACTGGTTCGAAGGAAGGGAGAGAGCCAGCGCAGTAAGACAAACACAACATCTATGCCTCACGGGATTCGAACCCGGACCCATCACGGACGAATGATCAGAAGCCATCGCTTAGACCACTGTGCCAACGGGGTGGCTCCGATTTCTGGATTTCAAATTGGGGAAAATTCCACTTGCGTACAATAACTGCTGCAGAGATTTTCCGCGCAGTTTCTTCTGAATGGAAAATCTAGATAGACATTTATTTTCTTATATGATCTACTGTAAAATTTCTATTTTGTATCTGATAGCTGCAACTACTACGACCAAGGTTATTTATATATCATTTCTATTTCCAGAATGTACTACTTCAGGTGGTTCAAGTGTATGTTTAGCACGATATCTTCGCTTCTACAACGGAGAAAAATTGGCCTGAAACCCAATCTGCTCTCCCTGGAGCTTTGTAATCCAAGGGGGTTCATTGAAGGATATCAAGGTGTGAGCAGCAAATTGAGTAAAAAAAGTCCCTAGGTTTTTTTGCTGCAAAAAAGTTGTTTACTGACGCCCACGAGCTCTGCTCTCGAGTTGATTTTTCTGGTCATCGGTATATATTTTTTTATAAATGAGGTAATTAAAAAAGTTTACGCCGCCCCGGTGGCGCAGTGGTCTAAGGCGCTGGCCTCTGATCATTCGTCCGTAAGGGGTCCGGGTTCGAATCCCGGTCAGGCATGGATGTGTTTGTCTTACGGCACTGGCTCTCTCCCTTCCCTGGAACCAGTGACCCTAAATTAGGGACGGGCGACTGCTATAGCCCATTGAGTTGCTCACGGTGGTCGTTAAACCTCCAATCAAAAAAAAAAAAAAAAAGTTTACACGACTATAAGAGGAAAGTTAGTATGCTCCAACGGGATTGGGGGGAGAAGTCCACACAAGGGGAAAAAATAAATAAAATTAAAAATGAGCAATTCTTACGTCGTTCCTTTAATTGATTAAGAGATAAGACAATGTGGCAGAAATACGAAGTATTTCCGCGGCAACATCACTAAAAAGCACTGACATTGCGGTTTGTTTCGCCCCATATGGAACACTTTAACCTTTCACCCAACTTTCAGTAACAGAGTTAATTTTTCGGACTTAATCCTAATTGAAAGCACGTTCGGTTTTCGTCCTGCAGTCAAAAACTTCACTTAATTGCAAAACATTATGTTTTAGAAATCTACGCCGCCCCGGTGGCGCAGTGGTCTAGGGCGTTGGCCTCTGATCATTCGTCCGAAAGGGGTCCGGGTTCGAATCCCGGTGAGGCATGGATGTTGTGTTTGTCTTACGGCACTGGCTCTCTCCCTTCCCTGGAACCAGTGACCCTAAATTTGGGACGGGCGACTGCTTATAGCCCATTGAGTTGCTCACGGTGGTCGTTAAACCTCCAATCAAAAAAAAAAAAAAAAAAAAAAAGAAATCTACCATCTCGAGAAATTGCCAAAGCAAAACAAGTTAACATACAGAAGTTTACCAGTTTCAATGCATCCGGCTTCGTAGGCATTCTCTGTTTAGCATTGGATAAAATACATATTAGTGTAAATTTTGCCTCATTGTTTTGGACATAAAAAGGGTAGGTCTAATCAGGCGGATTAATTAATTGACTAATTCATTTGAGGGTTCTGGTTGGGTTTTGGGACAAAGAAAATGTGTGTCCAAAATGAAACAGGAACCACCCAGAAATACAAGGTGTCCGAGAATTATTAAACACATTACAAAATTATGCAGAAAAAAAAACTGTGAGCATTGTCTGTTTTTCTATGTCACGTATTACTAACACGGTTTCTATATTTTTGTTTTGCAGAATTTTTATTCCCAGAATCCGATAGATGGCGCTAGGTGTGGCCTGATGAGGAATGTATGAGAAATGCGCAATCAGTTGTCATGTCATCCGTACAGCAGAAGGCGATGTGTGTGTTATGGCTTGCGGAATTAAAGTCTGTCATTAAAGTTAAAAAGACGGTACCGTTTAGAGTATGGTTGTAATCCTCCGTCAAGGAATTCAATTAAGTGGTGGATGAAACAGTTTAAAGAAACTGGCAATGCGGAACATCGTGGAGGAGCCGGTAAGCCTAGCGTCAGCGGTGGGACGGTTGACCAAGTTAATGAAAGTTTCTGACGAAGCCTCAGGAAATCCGTTGGTAAAGCAAGCAGAGAACTGTACATTCTGAAATCGACTGTTCACGATATCTTGCACAAGAAATTAAAGTTTCATGCTTATAAAATTCAAATAGTGCAACAGATGCATGTAAATAATCATACTCTGCGATACGATTTTGCTGTGGATATGCTGAATCGAGTGGAAAACGACGAAAACTTTCTCAGTACTGTAATTTTTAATGATGAATCCACATTTCATGTGTCAGGTATCGTGAATCGTCACAACTGTAGGATATGGGGCAGTGAACTGCCTCATGCTGCTATTGAACTGGAACGTGATTCTCCATATGCTAATGTGTGGTGCGCCCTATCAAAAAAAGAAGTGATTGGCCCTTTCTTCTTTTGCGAAAAAACCATAAATGGTGACATTTACTTGGATATGCTAGAAAATTTCGCTATAACCAAGATCAAAAGATATGACAACGTCGTTTTCCAACAAGACGGCGCGCCTCCGTATTGGTCAACGTGTACCTAAATGAGCTTTTCCCCAACAGATGGATTGGGCATGGTGGTCCCATTCCGTGGCCTCCTTGCTCTCCAGGTCTAACTCCATTCGATTATTTCATGTACGGTTATGTGATGGATCGTGTCTATCAGACTCCTTGTACTGATTTGCAGGAACTGAAGCAGCATATCACAGCTGCTATTAATTCCATAACTCCTCAGATGCTTACCAATACATGGCATGAAATCGAGTATCGCTTGGACGTACTACGAGCAACCAAGGGATCTCACATTGAAATATATTAACTTGTGTATTTACATTGTAAGCTAGTACAGTCAGTTTCGTTCTATCTGTTTAATTTTTTGTTTTATATAATTTTGTAATGTGTCGAATAATTCTCAGACAACCTGTATTTCGTCGTTGCGTGTGGGGGTCCAAAGGTGACAAAAACAATCGTAAGTCACTCTGGAAGAGGCAGAACTTAGATTACTCAAAACCTGGCTACAATTCTCGGAGAGCTGGTGAAGACTCCATCTCCCGTCGCTGGCAGGCAGATTTTTGGGAGAAGTTGCATTTGGGGCCAGGGAATTCTCATATATTTGTACACTGGCGTGCAAAAATTAAGGACAAGACGGTTTTTCGAATGTAACGTCGTGCAGAAGTGCTCCACATCGACTCAAATCATGCCATGAGATCCCCAAGATGTAAGAATATGGGACAAGTGAGCAAAACCGTACAAACAAGGAATCCAAAAGATACAAAGGCACTTTATTGAAAATGTAGCTTCGAGCACAACTGGACAGAAGACAGAAACGTCCATGTGACAGGCGGCTTCCAAGAAAAATCCAGTCTTTAGTAGGGGATATGATCACCCCTGACTGTGTTGCAGGATTTACAACGTCTGTCCATGCTGAGGACGACGTTATCAAGGAGCTGTTGAGGCATCGCGGCCCATTTCTCTTGCAACGCCAATCGCAGCTGCGGAATCGTTGCTGGCGGCTGGTAACGTGCTTCCAAGCGTCTCCCGAGAAGGTCCCACACGTGTTCGATTGGATTTAGGTCCGGGGATCTTGCGGGCCAATCCATGCGTTAAATATCTTCACTCTGCAGCAGCTCCGCGACAGCCACTGTACGATGAGGTGTAGCGTTTTGGTCCATGAAGAGGAATTCAGGGCCCACAGCACCTCTAAACAGACACACGTGAGGCAGGAGAACCACGGTACAATAGCGGACACCAGTGACTGAACCTCCTTGGAAGATGTGGAGGTCCGTACGGCTACCACGCATGATTCTGCCCCAAACGAGAACTCCGCCACCCCAAACCGGTCCCTTTCGACGATGTTGGAGGAGTGATTGCGTGTTTCCTGCTCTCTCCAAATGTGTATACGTCCAGAATAGCTCGTCAGACTAAATCGGCTGTCATCCGTAAAGAGAACTCGACCCCATTGCTGATGTGTCCAGTTCTTGTGTTCCTGGCAACACAGAAACCGCCGTCTCCGATGAGCAGGCGTTAATGGCACATACCGTACTGGTCGTGGTGAAAATAGACCACCTTTGTGCAGCCTCGTGGCCACGGTAAAACGCGATAACGGACGTCCAGTTATCTGTTGCATGTGCCTTGCGATTTCTCCCGTTGTCTGCCGTCTGTCGCTTCTCGCCTGTAGGACAATATACCGGTCGTCCGCCGCCGTGGTTGCTCGTGGACAACCACTGCTAACCTCTCGGACAGCTGTTCCTGTCATTTGAAATGCTCTTCAAGGTCGTGAAACGATGCTGAGAGCGATCCCTAACTCCTCGGCCACGCTAGTCACACTTCGACCTTCTTCCAACTTCCCAATGACGCGACCTCGAGTAAAGTCATCCAGATGTCGTCTACTGGATTGCTTGTTGACCATATCACACGGTAGCAGCAACTCGACGTCGTTCGACCCGATGTACACCGTGCAAACTCTTTCACCGAATTGCTTAGCGTACACCGCCCGTGTGCTTTATACCCTTTCGACACCCCCCCCCCGTCGTGCTGCATATATGCGCATGCCCTACCGTAGCGGACCTTAGTCTATCTCCTGGGTGGTCTTTCGGTCCGTTCTGCCTGCTCGTTCCGCTGTTATTCTAATTTTTCCTCTTCGTCCTTAATTTTTGCACACCAGTGTAATACTTCAGCGGTGACTGATGCTTTCACATGTAGTTTTGTGTCATCGATCGCGTGTATGGGCGGGGGGAGCATTTGCAAGATCTGGAGTGTGTGAGCTGAAATCAACGGAAGGAGGAAAGAATCAGTTGTTTCCAAAGTCTGCGAGCAGAAAAGCTGGCAGTGTCCTTTTGTCAAAAAAACAGCGAAACCTGCGCTAAAGAGAAAATACGAGTCCTTGTGCATAAGGAGCTTTCCGCGGCATCATGGCCAGGAGAAACGTTGGCTGACAGCTCTGATCAGTCAGGCTTTCTTTTTTAGTTTTCTTTCCAAGCGTATTCGTGGAGAAGAGAAGCGCCCAAAATAAGGGGTCACAGAGTGACCTCCCTCTTGTTTGTCTCCTCCATGCGTACGGGATGTTTGTGAATCTAGCCCCCGAAGTTTCGGCACAAACAACAATTCAGGTCGATTCCGAAAGACCTTCGTTTGTGGTTGCATATTTCTTTTGCTATAACTGCTAATAATCGGGGGCCAGGTTCAATCTAGCCCCCGAATTGTTCCAAATAAGTTCCAAAACTTGCACAATGAATTAATGTCGTTTTGTGCTTCCGTGTGGTATCAAAAATTTCGTTTGTGCCGTTCTCCAATCCCAAGAAATCAATGTTTAAGACCGGGAGTTTGTCCGATTTCTGCCAAAACTTGCATAAATGAACCTCTGTCATTTGTGCGTAAAGTGCGACCAAAATTAACGTTTGTGGTCCACACGTTCATGAGGAATTTTAAATGTGTGGGCGAAATTTGACAGTGACTTTGGACGCCAAATGTGCAAATTTTCATCGAATATCTCCCAAAAGTTGTGCGCAGCATGTTCGTCGTATGTGCTCCAAAGTTACGCCAGACGTGACGTTTGTGCTTCACGTAATCACCACAAATTTTAAATTTCAAATTGGAGAATGGCACAAACAAAAGTTTTTATACCACACGGAAGCGCAAACGACATTAATTCATTGTGCAAGTTTTGGAGCTTACCTAGGACAATTCGGGGCCAGCGTGAACTTGGCTCCCGATTATTTGAGCAGCTCTAGCAAAAGAAATATGCAAGCACAAACGTCAAATTAAACGGCGCAAAACAGTACCAACGAAGATCTTTCGGAATCGACCTGAATTGTCGTTTGTGCCGAAACTTCGGGGGCCTGGTTCACGGACATGTGAACGGGCATCTGTATTGCATTCTGCCGGCTGTCTCAAGAAGCCGTCCAGAAGAGCGAGAAGACTCCCCGGTGAGAAAATTTACCAAATGAAAGACGTCCGTGCTCTTTGTTATGTGTGGTGCTTGAAAATAACCGAAAATACCGTCGTTGCGAAATCTCTGGATGGTTTGGGGTGAATTTGTGGTGCATCTGAGAGCTGCAAGCATCAAGGTAAAAGTTAAGAGGGCTTGCGCTTTCAGTCGGCTGCTTTGAAATAAATATGTAAAGGATCAAACGAGCACGACAAAACTAATCCGCTTGCAACGTGCAATGGCTCAGACTCTAAAATGAGACAAACTGGCGTCTCTAAATGAACCGTGCTTCCGATGTTTAATGGAGGATAGACATAGCAGAACTTCTCTCACGCTTCGTGGAAACAAAGAAAAAGGAGCACGAAACGAAATAAAATTTGCGAGATGAGATTTAATATCGTTGCCTAAATTCTAGAATTAAATCTCCGTAACAATTTATCGAAGCAACAGATTGCTTTGGAACTTGAGATCTTTCTAAACTGACAATGGCTTTTAAATATCTTCAAGAAAAGGTGAAATGTGCTGTTTTATAGTATTTTTCAACAAAACTCCGAAATCTACTCGTTTTTGGGGTTTAACGACCACCGTGAGCAACTCAATGAGCTATAAGCAGTCGCCGGTTCCTAATTTAGGGTCACTGGTCCCAGGGAACGGAGAGAGCTAGTGCCGTTAGACAAACACAACATCCACGCCTTACCGGGATTTGAACCCGGACCCCTTTCGGACGAACGATCAGAGGCCATCGCTTAGACCACTGCGCCACCGGTGCGGCAAGTTTACTCTTGATGGCTACAATAGTTTTTGACTTACATGGTCAACAGGCTGATTCATAGATATCGTACAATCACCAGTACAACAATTAATAAGTGCCAACTTGCTTACGGTAACACAATATATTATAGCTGGTGCACAAACTGAGGGAGAAAAAAGAAATATCCTGCGCCGCAATAATCAAAATTAATGCGATATGTTATCCACAATATCCGATCTCACTGCAGAACTTCAAAATGAGATCCTTCGATTTAAGCTTGAAATTTAACAGTACATCAAAACTAAAAAATTCCCACGAATCGCTCTAATTACCGGAAAATCTTCGCCATATAGATATGGAAAAAGTGAGAAAGCAATTTTTCCGCTAATATTCGAAAAGAATTGCGGAAAGGTTTCTGAAAATTCAAAATTTTCCGTTAACACATCTTAAAAACGGCATTTTTACTGTCAGTATTAGAAAGGAATTGCAGAAAGGTTTCTGAAATTTCAGAATATTCCTGGCGTACGAAAAATCCGTGAAATTCAGGTTTCTTTCCGTCATTTTACGGAAAAGATTGTATCAGAAATAACCTGCATTAATTAATGAAAGGAATCGCGGAAAGCGGCTCGTGAATTTCAGAATTTTTTACAGTGCAGACACAGAAATATGCGGTCTCACAATCGTATGTACAAAGAACTGTAACCTGATGACCTTCTAAAACTTGAAACTATTTGCGACTGGCATTTAAACCTAAATGACGAGGATAATGGCCTTCTTACTAGGTGTATCCTTTTCAGAAGAGGCTAATTTCCATCCTATTGGTACATTCAACTGACAGAATGCGACATACACTGCTGGCCACCATAAATGCAACACCAAGAAGGACACGAGATAGCAAAGCCAGATTTACTGGACACATAACAACAGATACAAAGATGAAACGATTGAGCTTACAGGCCTGTGCGACTTGCGGAACACACAGGCATCAATAGTTCGTGTGGCCCACATGGCTAGCAATAACGGCCGCTACACGCCGCGGAATCGAACGAAAGAGGCTTTGGATGTGGGCTTTTGGGTATGTCGGTCCAGGCTGCTTCCACATGTTGCTACAGTTCATCAGGCGTAGCCGCGGGTGGTGCCGATCAGCGACCAGACGTGTTCGATGTGCGACATATCGGGAGGACAGGCGGGCCATGGCAGCAGTGACACCTGGTGGGCCGTGAAGAATTGTTGCACAATGCGTGCCACGTGCGTGCGCACATTGTCCTGTTGAAACGTGGCCGCTGGCAAGTACTTCAGGTGAGGCAGGACTACAGGCTCCAAAACGTCGGAGATGTAGCGGTGGCTGTTGAGTGTACCGGCGATGCGTGCCAGAGGGGTGCGGGTGTCATATCCAATTGCGCCCCAAACCATAACGCCAGGCGACGGACCGGTATGGCGATGCATAATGCAGGCGTCATACAGTCTCTCTCCGCGGTGCCGCCACACGCGGATCCGACCATCATGGTGTTGCAGGCAGAAGCGGGATTCGTCGGAGAAGACAATTTCGTGCCATTCCGTAGTCCAGGTGTAGCGTTCAACGGCCCACTGCCACCGCAAACGCCGGTGTTGTAACGCCAATGGTAATCGGAGCAATGGGTGTCGTGCGACAAGTCCCCGCTCCTGCAGACGACGTCGAACGCTACGTGCTGACACAGGTTGTTGCGCAACACACCCTAATTTCTGCGCTAACGTTCGTGATGTGGTGGTGCGAGCCGTCAATGTCCGCCGCACAACATGCCGGTCCTCTCGTTCGGTGATATGCCGCGGCTGCGGCAATTGCTAACGTCGGTCCGTCCGTCCCTCCTGCACCCACCGAATCCATACTCGCCTCACTGTGGCTGGATGTCGTCCCACACGTGCACCGATGTCTCGGTACGATAAACCGCTGTCGCGATAAGCCACTATTCGTCTTTTGTCGAACTCCGAAACGTGCTGGAATGACTGCCGTATTCTGCGACGAGGCATCAGAAAGCTTTCCAAGCACAGGCCCTACAATACACTTCCACTACTTACACCCCACCCCGCCTTCTGTGCACCCTTTTATAGTGCTTCTCGGTGGAGTGCCGGGCGCACATGATTTGCATATGCCCTGCAATGCTAATCGTTTGCATGTCCTCTCGCGGGCGACGCATGCTGCGAATTTCAGGCCAATCGGATGCTTCCTTCTTGTTGTTGAATTTTGGGTGGCCAGCAGTGTATTTCGGAATTGGAAAACCCACATGTCGTAAGCACGCATATTCGGAATAGTCCGAAGATCTGGTGTGGGCTAATTATTGACCTGATACCTGGTCCTTTCTTCTTCACTGAGAAATGTACGAGTTTATTAAGTTCATTAATCATGTATCGAAACTTGGTAATTTTATTTCCTTCTGTTTACAACTGTGTTTAATTACCAATGTTCATTTAAAAGTTATAACATGCCTAAATCTAGATAACATTCATGGACAACCTGTATATTTAATTCTTAGTATCTTGTCACTTTCCGTGACTAACAAACTAATTTGTAAAGAAATTGCGTCAAGTTAATGACAACATGAAAAATAAGTGGTGCGGACAAAATATCCAGATT
This sequence comes from Macrothele yani, assembly GCA_039090855.1. NCBI lineage: Eukaryota > Metazoa > Arthropoda > Arachnida > Araneae > Macrothelidae > Macrothele > Macrothele yani. The sequence goes on along the minus strand of CM076995.1, from coordinate 153,822,047 downwards.
CCGTAGTGGAAAAATATAATAAAGAGTTATCATCATATATCATTTGATGTTATTATTATTATCTATTTAATATTTCAGTATTGTTCATTAATAAAGCTTTTTTCATTATGAAATATAGGAACAAAATTATCTTTGCAACTTTCCAGGTATGGTTGTTAATTCTGTTAACACTTGCAATAATCACGATGGCGTTATTTTTAGTAGCAAGGCAAAAAGCAACTTGGAATGGTACCTCTCCGATTCGCTTCAAGCGCATCTTTATTATTGTCTTTGGTCATTTCTGCTCTGAAGGTAAGTTTTACTTTAAAAAAAAAATGCTTGATTTTTCACCAGCAGGGACAAACGCCTAATATTCTGCACTGAAATTAATCGGCAACGATTTTCACATTTTTACTTTGGCAGAAAACTGCGCAAAAGTAGATTCGCTATTAGGAGATTTTGCGCATTCATTATTAAAAAATTTTCAAACAAATACGTATTGCGCAAATTTCACGAGAAAATGTTGACCGAATTCAAATGTGTAACATACTGTACTCTGAGTTGCCAGTTTAACAAGTACACCTACCCTCGTTGCATAAATGGCTCACACGTAAAACGGCAGGCGAGTGCGGTGTGTGGTATAAAACAGTAAGGCCGCCCCGGTGGCGCAGTGGTCTAAGCGATGGCCTCTGATCATTCGTCCGAAAGGGGTGCAGGTTTAGAATCCCGTTAATGCATGGATGTTGTGTTTGTATTACGGAACTGGCTCTCTCCCTTCCCTGGAACCAGTGGCCCTAAATTAGGGACGGGCGACTGCTTATAGCCCATTGAGTTTCTCACGGTGGTCGTTAAACCTCCAATAAAAAAACAAAACAAAACAGGAAGGCCAACTTGTCTGTTGTGAAACAGGAAGACCAGCTTAGTGTTCTATGATTCAGGGTCGGAATGACCAAAATGAGCTTTCTGAGCGACTTTGAATGCAACATGATAGTTGAAGCTAGGCTTGTCCGTTCGAGTATCTTCCAAAAGACCATGCTCTTTGTCTTTTCACGCATAGCCTTAGCAAGGGTTTATCGTGAATGATTCGATACACTGTAAAACAATTTCTGAAATTGAAGAGCCACTTTCCGCAATTCCTTTGGTAAATTAAGGTGGACATCTTGTGATTTTGCTCTGTATACTTCCAATGGAAAAAAAATTCAACCCTATTTCCTCAGCGAAGAAAGATTTCCCATACATCAAAATCGGCCCGCTGATAAAAAAACATCCTATCCTAGATTGCACAATAGATGTTTTTTTGCAAGAAAACCTTTCCTGAACTATATTAAAAATCAATAACGTTACTTCGATGTAGCTATGATACTTGCCTACAGGTGGCGCCACTCTTCCTTACCGATACATTGAAAGTAAAGTTATTGATTTTTGATATACAGGTACGGAAAAATTAATAGCAACTCTGGAAACTTCTGATGTTTTTGGGTTTTCAGTTTTGCTACAAAAGTAAATATGCAGATAATATTCACAATATATATATATCATTTTAAAGCACATTTCATACAAAAGCCAACTGAGCTTACAGAATGGGAATCTCTTTAACAGAACTCAAGTTATGACCAGAAATTTGCTGCGAAGGAAGCACACTTCGTTATGTGAAGTGTCACGGTCCTTGCTACAAGCCGACGGACTTGCTCGTACGTCTGTGTGCAGGCGATATGAAGAACAGGCGATATGCGTGGGGTTGCTCCAGACGTTTTCGCAGTGCGCGTAGGTATTTCATTTGCATTGGTGAGTGTGTAGTCGTTGCTCCTGTGGGCTGCAGTGCAAATCTGAAGTTTACAGATGCATTTCGTTATATTGCAGTTATGGGCAGATTAGGTGACATTTCACCACGAAAAGCTTCGCGAATGGTGACTTTAAGTGAATTCGGCAAAGGCAGTGCAGAAATTGCCCGGATAACTGGAGTGTACAAGAGTACAGTTGGACGGCAGCTGGCAAAGATCCGTAATATGGATGGAATCAAGAATGGCAGCCTGGGTAAATGTGGCCGAAAAATGAAAACAACTCCTAGAAGTAATGACGTGCTGAAACGGTTATGTCTGCGAAACAGGTTGCCAGTTTTTGCCAAAGAATTGCGGGAGAGCTGTGGTACTGTTGTTTGTCCTCGAACTGTGAGGAACAGGTTACGTTCTATGGGTCTGACGTCTCATAGGGCGGTAAAGAAGCCAACGTACAATACAAGAAACGTTTAGAATGGTCAAAGGAACATAAGGAGTGGAACACTGATAAGTGGCATGAAGTGTTATTTAGTGATGAGACAAAATTGAGCATCGACGGTAACGACACAGGGTGCCGAGTGTTTTGACAAAATAACGAGGCGTTGCATTCCTCTTGCACACTTAAGAAAAGAAAGTAACCATGCAGTGTTGTGACTTGGGGATGTTTTGCTGCTGCTGGAGTGGGAAGAATCTATGTGTGTGAGAGCACTGTTAATGCATAGGCGACAAAAGTATCCTCCAGGATGAGATGGTGCCTTCAGGACGTGATTTGTTCCAGGGTCAGGCATATATCTTCCAGGACGATTTGGCCCCATGCCGCCATGCAAAAATCATTGAAGCTTATGCGGTGTCTTCAGGAAATATTGTGCCTCTTCCTTGACCTAGTAATACGCCAGACTTGAACCCGATTGAGAATTTGTGCCGCATTCTGAAAAGAAAAGTGCACAGACGTCACCCCACAAATAAAGTGGAACTGATTAACGCAATTACTGATATTTGGCACAACTGTATTTCACCCGATATGTTGCGTAAGTTGGTTGACTCCATGCCCAATAGGTGTGCAGCCGTTGTTAAATCAAAAGGTCACCCAACGAAATATAAGGTACGTAATTGCATTTGATGTGCTTTAAAATGATATATTTATATAATGTGAGTATTATCTGCATATTTATTTTTGTAGCAACTGTGGAAACCCAAAAACGTCAGAAATTTCCAGAGTTGCTATTAACTTTTCCGTAATTGTAGTTCAGAACTTTTTTTTGCAAAAAATACCAATTGTACAATCTAAGTTAGGATGCTTTTTATCAGTGGGCGAATTTTGATGTATGGGAAATCTCTTTTGCTGAGGAAATGGATCGAAATTTGCTCAGCAAAAAGATCGGTAGTATGGAGAGCAAAATAGCTCTACGTCCACCTTAATCTTAACGAAGCATATTTGTCATACAACTTTTTCCGTGAAATGACAGAGAGCAGCTCGAATTTCACGGATTTTTCGTACGTCAAGAAAATTCTGAATTTTCAGAAACCTTTCAGCAATTCCTTTCCAATACTGACGGTAAATTACGGTTTTTAAGATGTGTGAACGGAAAATTCTGAATTTTTAGAAACCTTTCCGAAATTTCTTTCGAATATTAGCGGAAAAACTGCGTTCTCACTTTTTCCATATCTTGTATATAACGAAAATTTTCCTGTAATAGGAGCGATCGATTCGTGGGAATATGCAATTTTTTCTTATATTGGCGGTAAATTGGGGTTTTTAAGATGTGAACGGAAAATTCTGAATTTTAAGAATTTTTTAAAATTCTTTAGGGTTTAGTCATTGCAGTTCCTTTCGAATATTAACGGAAAAACTCCGTTCTCACTTTTTCCATATCTACACTGGTGTGCATATATTAAGGACGAAGAGGAGAAATTAGCATAACAGCGGAACGAGCAGGCAGAACGGACCGAAAGACCACTCAGGAGATAGACTAGGGTCCGCTACGGTAGGGCATGCGCATATATGCAGCACGACGGGGGGGGGGGGGGAGTGTCGGAAGGGTATAAAGCACACGGGCGGTATACGCTAAGCAATTTGAGCCGTGAATGGCTGAGTGGTTAGCAGTTCAGACTACCAATGCAAGGTCCTCAGGTTCGTTCCTGGGGTGATCTTGCGGAGGTGGTGTGATTTGCTAACAATCACTGAATATTTGCCGTGCATCGGACGAGCACGTTAAGTGACGACCCCCAGGTTGGATCCACTGGTTAAATAGGTATCCTTTCCTATGCCCCCCTCCCAGGAAATCCTCTCACCCCTCTATGTGCAACATTGTACTTGTACGGTAGCGCCATCTACTGTACTCTGATCTCACTACAAACTGTTCTGTCAAAGTCGCTAGACTTGCTCTCATTACTTCCGTTTCTGTGTCCTGCCCAAATGGCGAACTCGCAGTAGGTGGCTGGTACCTAAAATCTACTCACTGTGGACGGAAGTCCTACAAGAAAATGACTCATACTTGCTTGCGCTCAGCAATTCAATGAAAGCTATTGCACGGGATACATCGGGTCGAACGACGTCGAGTTGCTGAATACATCGGGTCGAACGACGTCAAGTTGGATTTCCAACAGGCAATCCAGTAGACGACATCAGGGTGACCTTACCCGAGGTCGCGTCATTGGGAAGTTGGATGAAGGTCGAAGTGTGATTTATGTGGCCGAGAAGTTAGGGATCGCTCACAGCATCGTTTCACGAGCTTGGAGAGCATTTCAATCGACAGGAACAGCTGTCCGAGAGTTTAGCAGTGGTCGTCCACGAGCAAACATGGCGGCGGACGACCGTTATATTGTCCTACAGGCGAGAAGAGACAGACGGCAGACAGCAGGAGAAATCGCAAGGCACATGCAAAAGACAACTGGACGTCCGTTATCGCGTTTTACCGTGGCCAGAAGGCTGCACAAAGATGGTCTATTTCCACGACGACCAGTACGGTGTGTGCCATTAACGCCTGCTCATTGGAGACGGCGGTTTCTGTGTTGCCAGGAACAAAAGAACTGGACACATCAGCAATGGGGTCGAGTTCTATTTACGGATCAAAGATGGTCTAACGACCAGTACGATGTGTGCCATTAACGCCTGCTCATTGGAGACGGTGGTTTCTGTGTTGCCAAGAACACAAGAACTGGACACATCAGCAATGGGGTCGAGTTCTATTTACGGATGAGAGCCGATTTAGTCTGACGAGTGATTCTGGACGTATACACATCTGGAGATAACAGGGAATACGCAATCACACCTCCAACATCATCGAAAGGGACCGGTTTGGAGGTGGCGGAGTTCTCGTTTGGGGCGGTATCATGCTTGGTAGCCGTACTGACCTCCACATCTTCCAAGGAAGTTCAGTCACTCGTGTCCGCTATTGTACCGAGGTTCACCTACCTCACGTGCTTCTGTTTAGAAGTGCTGTGGGTCCTGAGTTCCTGTTCATGGACGACAACGCTAAACCTCATTGTAGAGTGGCTGTCGCAGAGCTGTTGGAGAGTGAGGATATTCAACGCATGGATTGGCCCGCAAGATCCCCGGACCTAAATCCAATCGAACACGTGTGGGACCTTCTCGGGAGACGCTTGGAAGCACGTCACCAGCCGCCAGCAACGATTCCGCAGCTGCGATTGGCGCTGCAAAAGGAATGGGCCGCGATGCCTCAACAGCTCCTTGACAACCTCGTCCTCAGCATGGACAGACGTTTTAAATCCTGCAACGCAGTCAGGGGTGATCATATCCCCTACTAAAGACTGGATTTTTCTTGGCAGGTGCCTGTCACATGCACGTTTCTGTCTTCTGTCCAGTTGTGCTCGAAGTTACCTTTTCAATAAAGTGCCTTTGTATCCTTTTGATTCCTTGTTTGGACGGTTTTGCTCACTTGTCCCATATTCTTACATCTTGGGGATCTTATTGTATGATTTGAGTCGATGTGGAGCACTTCTGCACGACGTTACATTCGAAAAACCGTCTCGTCCTTAAATTTTGCATGCCAGTGTATATGACGACAATTTTCCGGTAATAGGAGCGATTCGTGGGAATACTTGAGGCTTGATTTACTGTTAAATTTCAATCGTCTGTCGAATAATTTGATTTTGAAGTTCTGTAGCGAGATCGGATTTTATGAATAGCATATCGCATGAAATTTTGGTTACTGTGGCACCGGATGTTCCTTCTCCTCTTCCCCATTTTGTGTTACGACAATTGTATATTGTGTTACCGAAGGAAATCGAGTACTTAGATCATTGTACAAGTCATTGTACGATATCTATGTATCAGTCGGTGGAGTCCCTAAGTCAAAAAGTATTATAGCTATCAAGAGTAAATTTTATATTTAGGAGTTTTGTAAAATAATACTCTAAAGCAGTACATTTCAACTTAAAAATAATTGAAAATCATTGTCCGTCTAAAAAGATCTCGAGTTCCAAAGCGTATTGTTGCTAATTTTAAAAAGATCTCGAGTTCCAAAGCGTATTAATCCTCCTACAGGAATAATAAAATTATTAAAACCTTCTCAAATAACGGGTTCCAACAGAAAATAAAATAATTAATACGCTCACATTAATGATAAATAAAAAAAATTTTCACTGTGCAATTAGAGTTTTACCTTGAACGTGACTGTGGTTTCTGAGTGTTTCTGGCTCAGTGGTTAAGACACACGTGTTTCCGTTGTTCCAACTCAAATGGCCTCGGAACGAATCCCACTGGGACGAAAAGATTCTTTGGTGTAAGGGACGAAAAATTCAAGTCCTTCGATTTTGTGAAATTTCTGTCTAAATACGGAAAAATCGGAAACGGGCTTTTCTGAAATAAACGGAATTACTGACTACGGAAAATCTGTGAAAATCTGTGAAAATCTCTCCCTCTCTCTTCTCTTTTGTCTAAGACGGGTTGAGTGTTCCATTGAGCAGATTCTCCCAATCTTCTCTGTTCCTTGCTTTACGAAATAGTTCACCACACGTTCTGCAGCCTGAGATGTTCTTTATTAATTTCAACCCGTCTTAGACAGAAGAGAAGAGAGAGGAGGTGAAAATCTCTCCCTCTCTCTTCTCTTCTGTCTAAGACGGGTTTAATGTTCCATTGAGAAGATTCTCCCAATCTTCTCTGTTCCTTGCTCTACGAAATAGTTCACCTCACGTTCTGCAGCCTGAAATGTTCTTTACGAATTTCAACCCGTCTTAGACAGAAGAGAAGAGAGAGGAGGTGAAAATCTCTCCCTCTCTCTTCTCTTCAGTCTAAGACGGGTTTAGTGTTCCATTGAGCAGATTCTCCCAATCGTCTCTGTTCCTTGCTTTACGAAATAGTTCACCACACGTTCTGCAGCCTGAGATGTTCTTTACGAATTTCAACCCGTCTTAGACAGAAGAGAAGAGAGAGGAGGTGAAAATCTCTCCCTCTCTCTTCTCTTCTGTCTAAGACGGGTTTAGTGTTCCATTGAGCAGATTCTCCCAATCTTCTCTGTCCCTTGCTTTACGAAATAGTTCACCACACGTTCTGCAGCCTGAGATGTTCTTTACGAATTTCAACCCGTCTTAGACAGAAGAGAAGAGAGAGGAGGTGAAAATCTCTCCCTCTCTCTTCTCTTCAGTCTAAGACGGGTTTAGTGTTCCATTGAGCAGATTCTCCCAATCTTCTCTGTACCTTGCTTTACGAAATAGTTCACCACACGTTCTGCAGCCTGAGATGTTCTTTACGAATTTCAACCCGTCTTAGACAGAAGAGAAGAGAGAGGAGGTGAAAATCTCTCCCTCTCTCTTCTCTTCTGTCTAAGACGGGTTTAGTGTTCCATTGAGCAGATTCTCCTAATCGTCTCTGTTCCTTGCTTTACGAAATAGTTCACCACACGTTCTGCAGCCTGAGATGTTCTTTACGAATTTCAACCCGTCTTAGACAGAAGAGAAGAGAGAGGAGGTGAAAATCTCTCCCTCTCTCTTCTCTTCTGTCTAAGACGGGTTTAGTGTTCCATTGAGCAGATTCTCCCAATCTTCTCTGTCCCTTGCTTTACGAAATAGTTCACCACACGTTCTGCAGCCTGAGATGTTCTTTACGAATTTAAACCCGTCTTAGACAGAAGAGAAGAGAGAGGAGGTGAAAATCTCTCCCTCTCTCTTCTCTTCTGTCTAAGACGTGTTTAGTGTTCCATTGAGCAGATTCTCCCAATCGTCTCTGTTCCTTGTGCTTTACGAAATAGTTCAAAACACGTTCTGCAGCCTGAGATGTTCTTTACGAATTTCAACCCGTCTTAGACAGAAGAGAAGAGAGAGGAGGTGAAAATCTCTCCCTCTCTCTACTCTTCTGTCTAAGACGGGTTTAGTGTTCCATTGAGCAGATTCTCCCAATCGTCTCTGTTCCTTGTGCTTTACGAAATAGTTCACCACACGTTCTGCAGCCTGAGATGTTCTTTACGAATTTCAACCCGTCTTAGACAGAAGAGAAGAGAGAGGAGGTGAAAATCTCTCCCTCTCTCTACTCTTCTGTCTAAGACGGGTTTAGTGTTCCATTGAGCAGATTCTCCCAATCGTCTCTGTTCCTTGTGCTTTACGAAATAGTTCACCACACGTTCTGCAGCCTGAGATGTTCTTTACGAATTACAACCCGTCTTAGACAGAAGAGAAGAGAGAGGAGGTGAAAATCTCTCCCTCTCTCTTCTCTTCTGTCTAAGGCGTGTTTAGTGTTCCATTGAGCAGATTCTCCCAATCGTCTCTGTTCCTTGTGCTTTACGAAATAGTTCACCACACGTTCTGCAGCCTGAGATGTTCTTTACGAATTTCAACCCGTCTTAGACAGAAGAGAAGAGAGAGGAGGTGAAAATCTCTCCCTCTCTCTTCTCTTCTGTCTAAGACGGGTTTAGTGCTCCATTGAGCAGATTCTCCCAATCGTCTAAATTCCTTGCTTTACGAAATAGTTCACCATACGTTCTGCAGCCTGAGATGTTTTTTATTAATTTCAGCCAGGTAAGCCTTGATCTCCCAGGTTTTCTTTTTTCTGTTGTGAAAGTATTTATTAAGATGATAGGTAATCTGTTTTTGTCCATGCGTGCAACATGACTGAATCATCTCAGTTGCTGTTTTCCAATATTGTCACTTGATATGGCAGTTCTTTTCTGACTGTGCAATTTGTTTTCTTTCCTGTCTAGCTTTTTTATTTATTTTTCTTAAGCATTTCATTTCAAACGCTAATAACGTTTTCTCCTCTTTCGACTTAATTGTCCATGCTTCAGCTCCATAGATGACCGTTGGTATAATTATTGATTCATGTAATTTGATTTTGGCTTGTTTGGAAATCTCGTTTGCTTTCCTGATTTTCTGTAATTTTCTCATCACGGTCCATCCTGTTGCTATTCTGTGCTTAATGGTTTCTAGTGCATCTATTTTTTTGTTATTTTTGATCCAAGGTAAGTAAAGCTCTCAACTTGATCTATTTGTTCGCCATTTAGGGTGACTGCGATGTTAATTCTGTTTCTACCTATTTTCATAATTTCTGTCTTTTGCAGATTTATTACAAGATCATATATCGTACAGGTTTTATTAAGCTTAGTTACCAACGTCTGTAGTTCATTTAGGGTTTTGCAATAAGAATAAGATCGTCTGCATATTTGAGATTATTTATATTTAGACCACTGATATTAATTCCAGATTCATTATCTATTGCATTCTTTACAACTTCTTCTAGGTATACATTATATTGACAAAAGTCACCGGGCACCTAGACAAGGAACAAAACATAGCATTTATTGACATACTACAATAGTACGGTGTCGGTCCACCTTTGGCCTACACGTGTCTTCACGAGCTCCGTGTTTGAGTGCTTCACGTACGTGTTTTGTGTGTCCCATCATTGTTCTTCTATGTGTGTGCCAAAGTTAAAGGTCTGTGCTTTCGTTTAAGATCCCTCACGAGTTGGTGAGTGGTCATTTTTTTCATTATCAGTGTTTTAATTTCCATACTGAGCTGCTCGCTTTCTTCGCTAACCCTTGCCATTGTTTATGGCATCTGCCGACGAGGGCGCTGTTCCCGCTCGCATCGCAGCAGCTCCTCACGTCGCCTCTTCAACCACAGACGCAGCCGATCAATCATCTTCGCTTGTTAGTGGAGAACCTCTTAATTTTTCTCCTGTCATTTGCACGTTTTCTCCTGCTCAGGTCTCCGACGCTGCCATTGAGAACGTGGATGTGACGTCTCTGGCCTCTGCTGGCGATGATGAATTCATGGACGTCTCTGATGTCGTCGCTAATCTGCCCTCCACAGTTTCTACTGCCTCTGCTTCCAGTACATTGTCTCATGCTGCGTCAATGCCTTCCAGAGGAGGCACTTCTGCACGCATGTATTTTACGGCTGCCTCTGGTATTCGACAGGCTTCCTCCTCGTCTCGTCTGCCCCCTATGGATTCTTGCGTTACTCTCAACGGTGATACCATATTATTAGACATTCCCAAGAACTTTCCTGTTGGTCAACGTCTTCATTCGACCTTCGAGTTGGGGGTTTGTTTTAATGCGCTGCCCAACACTCTTTTGAAGCAGTACAGCTCTGCTCTCAAGAAGATGCTTCCTTCTGGTGCCATCACCCACCTCACCCGAAAGCCACGAACTATGTTTGTTTATGTTCGAAGAAAGAATATGCCGAGCTTGTCTTGTCTCGGAGCCTATCAATTGGTGATCTTCACCTCTTAGCCGAATCCATCGCCCAGCGTCCTGTTCTGGTCTCTCTACATCCGGTACCCCCGGAGATCTCTGATGATATGCTGTGTACTGCACTTAGTCGATGCGGCAGAGTAGTCGGCCCAGTGAAGACCCTCTCCTCTGACCCCGATGATAAAAATATCTGTGGCTTCCGTAGAACCGTTCGCATCATTTCCCTGTCGGAAGAGCATCTCATAAAGTTTCCACGGTTCCTCGATGTTCGTTGCGGTAACGAGCGCCGCCGGATTGAGCTCCTCACCTCTGCTCGTTGCTCACGCTGCAAGGCTTACGGCCATCAGCAGGCTCTTTGCCCCCATGCAAAGCCACTGAATCCTGGAGCTCCAAGGTAGCATTCTACCTCTTCCTCCGTTTCTGCTACCATGCCTCCTCCTGCGTCTGCACCTCCTGGACCCAGTTCTGCCGAAAATCTGATTAAAGCTTTCGATCAACACGCGTCTTCCTATGTTGCTTTCTCCACTCTATCAGATTTTCATCCGCTTGACTCCTCCTTTCCTTCCCGTGTTCTCTCTCCATCAGAGAACAACACGGCAGATCTTCAAGCTTCATTTACTGTCGGCACTTTTGCTCCCGGCGATGAGGTGGACCTTTCCTCTGATCCCACATCTCGTGTGTCATCGATCCACGGCAAACGTCGCTCTACTACCAGTACCGAGGCCCGGAGGAAAAAGAAGAAGTCACCTTCTCCGACTGGCCGCCCACATCGTTCCACACGTCTAGCAAGATCCAAGTCTCCCCTGTCACGTTCTAGCTCTTCCTCTTCAAAGTCCAAGGGTTCTCGGCCGACGTTCGAAGAATTCTCGACTCTGCTTACCAGAGCCTCTCTTCCTTCAGAACCTGTCTTCTTTGAAGATCTTTACGATTTTCTCACTCATAAAACAAATCGGGAGGCTTCTCTCATCTTTTTACAGCAGTTTGAAGCAGTTCTTCCCGAGGCCTTTGACCAAGCAATCTCCATCCTCAAATTCCTCCGGCATAATGCCAAGCAACCCGACTACATCTTGTAGTGTCGTGGTATCATCGATCGCTGCGACACATTTCAGAAAGCTGCCATAGCTGCCCTTCATCCGACGTCGGACTTACCCATTCCAGGTCACCACTCTGAATTGTAGGGGGTTTACTAACCCCCTCGCTAACGCTCTCGTTTTGGAAGATCTGTCGCCTCTTGGTGCAGACTTACTCCTTCTGCAAGAGATGAACTGCCACTCCTCGACACTTTTTCATAGATGGCGCACTTGTGACTTCACCTTTCACCATGCTTTCCGTTACTCTGTGCACGGTGGTACAGCAGGAATATCAGTCTGCCATCTCCGCATGCCGTGAAAGCTCCTTCTATGCTACGTGGTCTTCAGTGACCCCGTGGTTCGCTGTTTCACCAAGTCCATTACATCTCACGGCGAGTTAAGACTCTGCATAAACTTTTTGTTGTTCTTTCGCACTGCGGTGATCCTTTCGTTCTTCCTCAAGCATTGCTCTGTTTGCATCACGTTGTAAATTTGTCATTACTCATTCAATGTACATATCATCGCTTTTATCAGTTTGTATCATTCCTGTTCCTTTTTGTTTTCTTTGAGATTATTCCATGTTGCTCGTCTCCTTTGTTTTGTTACATTAAAGCGATTCTGAAGCCACCTTTGGCCTTAATGTATGCACTGACCCTTCGAAACATGCTTTCGAAAAGGTTTTGGAACACATCGATAGGTATGCGCTTCCATTCAGTACATAATGCTGCCGCTAACTGTTGCTTAGTGGTAGGCCTTGGTTCCAAACTTTTTATGCGGCGCTCTAATTCATCCCATAGATGCTCTATGGGATTAAAATCAAGGCCGTGTGCTGTCCAGTCCACACACGATACGGAATTATCACCAAACCACGCCATAACGGTCCTTGCTTTATGGCTCGATGCATTATCCTGCTGGTACCAACAAGGCTCGGTTCCGTTGTATTGCCCCAGAGTTGGTAGGGCATAAATGTCCAGAATATCGAGGTAGACGAGCTGGTAAACAGGTTTGTCCACGATAACCAATGGACAGGGAACATAGCACGAAAACCCCCCCCCTCACGAGTGCACTGCCAGCTCCAAACTTGACCGTAGGATCAGTACACTGTGGTAAATAGCGTTCCCTCGGCTGCCGCCGTACCCCCACACGGCCATCAGACTGATGGATCGTGTATCTGGATTCATCAGTCCATAGGACCCGTTTCCATTGATCTAAGGTCCACGATAAATGTTCTTTACACCATGCTAAACGACGAGTAGCATTTCGAGTGGAGATGAAAGGTTTATGGGCAGCCGCACGACCACGGTAACCCATGGAATGAAGTTCTCTGCGAATGGAATGTTTACATACCAAGGTTCCAGCATTTTTACTCACTTGTACACTGAGGTCTTGTGCATTAATCCGTCGATTAGCTGTAAAGACTCTCCTGAGGCTTCGACGTCCTCTATCACTGATATTCTTTGGTCTGCCGGTACGTTTTGCTGCTTCAGGCACGCCATGTGTCTTCTTCCACATAATCAGTACATCCAAAACAGTTGACTTGGGTACGTTTAAACGCCTCTCGGTTTTTCTCATGGACAACCCACTACTACACTATCTTTCAACAAGTAATTGGACACCCCTGCAATCGATGATATCAGCGGTCCTGATACACGTCACGGCCGCCGCCGTTGAATATCGTGTGGGAAACAACAACGCAACCAGTCGCATGCAAGATGCCACGCATTTCGGAGCTCTCTGATATCGAGCAAGGTGTAATCGTCGGGTATCACAGAATTGGCCGATCCATACATGACATATCCAGTGTACCCAAAATTGACAGTGGCCTACATGATTGGCAAGTGGAAGATGAGAGGTGACTGTCGGAATGTGTCCCGACCCGGCAGACCCACAAAACTGGGAGTAAGAGACCGACGGGTGCTGGCCAGAGAAATTCGGAAGAACCGCACCAAATCGATGGGCCACATCTGCGAGGAGTTTCAACAGGTATCCGGGAGTGTTCTTTCGGTGAATACCATCCGTAAGGAAGCCCATCTGCTCGGTTATCATGGACGTGCTGCCGCCCACAAGCCTTTGATAACCAAGTCCAATAGCGCTGCTCGACTAACGTGGTGCAAAGAACGTCGACAGTGGACCGTTGTACAGTGGAAACAGGTTCTCTGGAGCGACGAATCAAGGTTCATCCTCTACCGTTTGGAGGGCAGGGTATGGGTTTGGCGTCTGCCTGGAGAACGCCTCCTGCCGGAATGTATTGTGCCAACTGTGAAGTTCGGCGACGGTGGAATTATGCTATGGGGGTGTTTCTCCTGGTATAGCAGCACGGGACCCTTGGTCGCAATTCCTGGTAGACTCAACGCCGAGACCTACTGCACCATTTTGGATGACCATGCGCTTCCTACGTTGTGGCAGTTTTACGGGGTGGACCGATGTTATTTTCAGGATGACAATGCCACCTGTCATGTTGCGAGGTCCACCATGGCTTGGTATGGTGACAATAGGGTTAATCAAATGGACTGGCCTGCGCAGAGCCCGGACCTTAACCCTATCGAGCACCTCTGGGACGAGTTGGATCGTCGACTTAAGGGGTGCCCCCACCGTCCGAAATCGGTGAAGGAACGGACCTGTCTTCTACAAGCAGAGTGGAAGAAAATACCGCTAGCCGTGGTACAACGCATGGTTGAGAGTATGCCCCGGAGGGTCGCAGCTGTAACCGCCGCTCGTGGAGGGTCCATCAACTATTGAAAGTGAATAAACTTCGTTAGCCTTTGCTATCACAGGTGTCCAATTACTTGTTGGTAGATAGTGTATAACACCCAACGATCTTTCGTTTCTCAAAGTCAGTTCTCTCCCGCCGCAACATTTTCACTCAACCTCACAGTGCGATATGATCGCGGTCTGCTGTTTGCTTATTTTTATAATATTTGCAGCTGTACCACGCATCTTGACAACGCAGCGGGTCCGTTTATTTTACTTTTGAAGGGGTCTCCGGTGACTTTTGTCAATATAGTGCATGTTAAATAGACATGGGGGTGTTGGGCATCCCTGTATTACCCCCTTCTGGATCTCTATTGGTTGTTTTAAATGTGTCCTTTTTAATTGCTGCATTTGCGTTAGAGTAGTATTTTATCAAGAACCTTTTTATATATTTATCTATTGCTTCCTCTTATAGAACTTTAAACAGAATTTCTCTATTGATGCTATCAAAAGTTTGTTTAAAATCCACAAAGCAGCAATACAGTTCTTTATGGTCTTCCAAGCTGAGTTCGGCTAATTGGTGTAACGTAAAGATCTGGTCTATTTTTCAGTAGTTTCCTCTAAAACCACCTTGTTCTGTGCCTATCAGTTCTTCATTGGTTCTTTTTAGTTTGTTTTGTATAATTCTTACAAATATTTTATAGGTGCGGGAGTGTGAATTAATGCGCCTGTAATTTCTGCAATCTCTTTGTCTCCTTTCTTATATATTGGAATGATTTTATATGGAAGTAAAGAGAAACGGTGGCTTTTAAAAACGGAAATTTCGTTAAAAGACGGACACCTACCGGCAGCTTTGCTGCACGTTATTTTCAGAAATTTTCCGTGAATTCACACAACTTTTTTTTTTTTTTTTGCACAGTGCATGCAAAAAACTTCCAGCAATCGGCGAATCCCGTGGATGAAAACGGCTGGTGGATCAGGGAAGTTAAGGGAGACTATACTCCGGGCACATCTAACCTGATAATGGGGGAAAATCCAGAGCAGGATGATTTCACCATTGCAATATAGTTCGCACTTTCGCCTGTTCACAGATTTGATAAAAGATACATGTCAGACATAAAACATTAAAATAATGGTTGAACTGATAAAACGTAGGTACATTTGTGCAATTAAAACGTGGTCTGTAATGTGTTTACAAAAGTATATCCACTACAGCAAGCGAGCGTATGACGTCATACAATGATCTGACCACTCCCACTTCTTCTCTTTCTTCGCGGGAGTACTGCTGGCGTTCGGTGGAATTCTGGTAAACCGGTTCTTCTGTCTGGAATGGCGTAGAGATAATCGTGCAGTGGGTGTGAATAGGTCGCCGTAGCGTATCTTCTGTTACCAGGTTAGGTGTGCTGGGACTATGAAGAGGGTCCTGCAAGAGAACAGATGGGCCACAACCGGGAAAATCACGTTGGTGTGCCAAAGGTCATCTTTGAACGTACCACGTATTGGATCATGCCGCGGATGGTCTACAACAGCTGATGACTATGTCGCCAGTGTCCTTTGACCCATCTGATCCGCCGACAGTTTTCGGGGACATGATCTCCGATGGGAGGAAGTTGTTTTAGAGTTGTACCACTCACGGTGAACCATTGATGCGGTTGTGCGTGATAAGCCAAGGAGATCGACCGTTCATGAGATTCTCGAGCCAGTACACCTGGCGCCAATTACCATGCCTTGTTCAAAGTTACTCAGATCATTTGTTTTCACCACTCCGTTTCTCAGTCGAACACTAACAAGTGCTCGGCATGCACCGAGTAATTACTCATGGGATTTACACACACAGGGAATGCTCATGCACAAGTCATATATCCCATGGGACGTTTGTGCTACGTATCAGAAACGAACGTATTAGATTGAACCTAGAAGCTCAGGTGACGGAAGTAGGATTGCGAGATTGAAATTTCGAGTGGACTATGACGTCATAACGAGAGATGCTTGACGAGCTGGTCTACCAGCACATCGTGTTCATGTGATCTCGAGTGCTAAAACGCACGAAAACGTCCTCACACGTTAAACTAGAGTGGTATCTCCCTCCATCTTTCTGACCACAGGTTAAACGGCATTCACCTCTTGCTGAGCTGGGTTGTTAATTAAAGATCCGCTGTGAAACACTTACGGTCTCTTTCAGACCCCTCTCGCTCCCGCAAATTGCACGATTTTTACCCATTTTTAAGGCGGCCACAGGCACACGTTTCAAGGACACGTTGGAGTGTCATGCCAGCAAATAGAGGAGTTTTGTGCCTGAGGCTGTATGCACCGTGGAGTGAAGAGGATTTCAGGCAAGCGTTGAAGAGCTTCACTCCTGCGTCACTCCACACTATATGTCGCCTCAGGCACAAAACCACTAGGTATGGACTAAATGGTAGTGGTGACCACTACCATTTAGTTCATACCTTTACGCGTGTTTACAGCGCCTTCACCTCCGATATTATTTAATGTAAGTTGTGTAGGCGATTTGAAGTATATTCAAAATACACACTACTCCCTACACCTTCCTTCATTGCGTCATTTATCTCCGATGAAATTCATACAGTGTACTATACTATCATGTCGGCGGAAACGGGATTCGGAATGGTCGTCAAATAAGAATTTCTTTCTGGTACGTTTTCGTTATTTCCGATACGAAGCCAACGAGATAAAGAAAACTGCGGTGTTATGCTTGGCACGGCGTTATTTTTGGAAATACGGTACTACATCCCAGCAACAAATGCAATGCTCCTGATAAGGAAAATGTGAATCCACACTGAAGGTTCATCTTTCACTTGTAAACTTTCAGAAAATGCAAAAGCCAAATAAAAAACACTTGAAAAATGTTTTTTATTTGTTCTCATAATAAAATTAATAAATAGGCTATCGCAAATGATTACTGCGGTCTTATGGACGATTTTAGAAAAATGGAGGAAGCAGATATATAGGCTACCGATTTTTAAAGCTGACAATTCAGTACTAATAAAAAGGCTCTTCATTGTCATCAAAGAAGACTGCATATACCGCCCCAGTGGCGCAGTGGTCTAAGCGATGGCCTCTGATCATTTGTCCGAACGGGGCCCGGGTTCAAATCCCGGTGAAAAATGGATGTTGTGTTTGTCTTACGGCACTGGCTCTCTCCCTTCCCTGGGATCAGTGACCCTAAATTAGGGACGAGCGACTGCTTATAGCCCAATGAGTTGCTCACGGCGGTCGTTAAACCTCCAATCAAAAAAAAAAAAAAGGAAAAAAAAAGAAGACTGCGTACTATGGAAAGCCCTTGATTCACAGAAACATCGATTCTTATCGTTTAAGCGTCACTGAGCAAATATGCAAATTTCCTAATCCTTTGTTGTTTTTTTTTTGATTGGAGGTTTAACGACCACCGTGAGCAACTCAATGGGCTATGAGCAGTCGCCCGTCCCTAATTTAGGGTCACTGGTTCCAGGGAAGGGAGAGAGCCAGTGCCGTAAGACAAACACAACATCCATGCCTGACCGGGATTCGAACCCGGACCCCTTACGGACGAATGATCAGAGGCCAACGCCTTAGACCACTGCGCCACCGGGGCGGCAATCCTTTGTTGAAAGCACCGTTTGAAATGTTTGTGCATGCAAAACCTTTGAAAAACAGCGGCGTCCGAAAGGGGTCCGGGTTCGAATCCCGGTGAGGTATGGATGTTGTGTTTGTCTTACGGCACTGGCTCTCTCCCTTCCCTGGAACCAGTGACTCTAAATTAGGGACGGGCGACTGCTTATAGCCCATTGAGTTGCTCACGGTGGTCGTTAAACCTCCAATCAAAAAAACAAAAACAAAAAAACAGCGGTTTAGGTAGGATTTTGAGCGCGTCTGAAAGGGAAGTGTCTATTAGAATAAGAAAAACTCACGAATTTTATGTAGAACTAACGTAAGAGGCGGTTTTTAGAATGTTGTCACGTGGCCTAAAACTTGGGTAAATCTTCAGAGAAGGGTTCCAGATATTTTGCGGGTGATTAGAAAAACCGGAAGAAATGGGTGATGGGCAATTTTAATGCCCTCAAAAATAAAGTCTGATTATCTTGAGGTCTTTATCGTCGTATTTCAAATTTTTGGCCAATACGAACTGGGGGATCGGAATATACATGTACTTACATTTTTATTACTGAGTATGTGGCAAAATGTAAGCATTAAGTGGTAATAATTGCCCAACAGTCAAAATTGTCAGAAATTAGAATGTGAATGCCTAGGTGTGTAAGATATGTGAAAGAGGAGTAAAATAATTTAAAAATCAGCCTAATAATCACAAAAAATGAAAATAGATAATGATATCATTATGAGCACTTATATGAACTCACAGGTTCTTTGGCATCAACTTTTAATGAAGCCGAAGGCAGTATCAATAAATCTTATAGGTGTCTCGCAGTCAATCGATTTCGATGCGAGAATTTCATCGCCTTCATTGAGGAGAACGTACATTCAAGCGTAGACTTGCTTCTAAATATAGCACAAATATTTCAAGAAAAGTCACACAGTTTGCTGTTTTATTTAGCTGCATTGACCCTCTTAATTCTTGATGTGGTTGCCTTTTTATACCAATAAGGAAATAATTCGCATTACACTTTTTAAACATTTTAAATATGAGTAACGATCAAATACTGAAACTTGCTTTCTTTAGCTAGTGTAAGTTTTCCGATATTGTTTAATTGGCTTCCAAGAAATACCGCCACCCAGGGACAAAAGTACATCCGGCATTTTATACAGTCGAATTCCGTTAGAACGAAGTTCACGAGACTATCAAAATATTAAATTATAACGAAATTTTGTGTAAACGGAATTTCATATTTAACCAAATAATTTCCATCTAGACGTGCATTTATTTTGAAAATTTCATATCAAAAATTTTAGTTTAGGAAATTTTGGCTTATCATTGCGTAAGAACAATAGAAATACACGTAATAAAACTGTGAAATCAAAACTTTATTTGTCACTGTTGTTTTTACATTTTTGTTTGTAGCGAATCAGTAATTTTTTTTTACGTGGCAATTTGTAGCTGCAGATATTAAAAACAATTCACTTTAATATACTTTAGCTCGTCCTCCACCGTAGCTGTCTGAATCACTGAATCAGCCTAACGGCTCCACCCCCCCCCCTCAAATCAAAACAAGATACAAAACGGTCTCTTTTAGGACATGTGATCTATTTGCAAATTTCCCAATTTCCGGATATATCTCCGTTTTACCATTTCTTAACTTAATTATTCTTGTTTGGTCCTTAAAAGCAGTTCTCCAAGAGAAATTTACTCGATTCCATACAACGGTTTCAAATTAGACTCTCATTGAGCCTCCAAAATCTTTAAAATAAGATCCCTCTTTTAAAATAGTCTTTTGTTTCTCTTTCTCAATCTCCCAATCTCTTTTTTCCATTCCAACAATTTTCAATAATTTCCACTCCACCAGCACAGCCCCCAATAATTATCACGGAATAAAGCACTCTCGCCACACCAAGAATTCCCATTTTCATCATGGAGTTGTTACTGTGCGGCTGACCCCCAAATAAAGTTTTCTCCCACTAACCTGTACATTTTTAAAATAACAATTGAAATAAAAAAAATTTTGTTTCTCAAATCCACCACCAGATATGATGTTACCTTATTTTTTGTTAACTCAAAATTGTCAAGTTGTTTTTGGTTGTGCCCGGGTACTGGCCCTACTTAACAATTAAGGGTGAGAATAATTAAAGATTTTCAGCGTACCCCAACAAGTCTAATACTTCACCTTTCTCTTTACAAAAACTTTCCTATTAGGAATCTCTTAGCTGAATCTAATATTTTATTTTTCAAGTTGTACAACTGAATGTACGACAACTTCTAAACCTACCGAAGTCATTATATCCCATAAGAGTTTTATATCTCAACTTATGGCTTAATTCATGGTAGGTATAGCATCCTTAGAGCACCACAGATTTATCTCAAGCTTCTATAACACCCTCGACTTAGTCCCGATGGGAGAAATTGCTACTAGTGCGATGCACTCTTTGTTGGAATACAGACAGAAATAAAGCACGTCTACAGAGATAACATTTCTCCAGTCGTTCGTAGCCTAATGCACATAGCACCTAGGACGTTGCAACTGGGCTGCATCTGTGTGTGTGCATCAGCGGTCTTGTCAGATAAGGCCGCGGATGGCCTAGTGGTCAACGTTCGTGACTGCAACGGAGGAACCTCATGTTCGATCCCAGGCAGGTACAAACACTCGAACCATTAAATGTCCGCCGTGCGCCGGATGGGCACGTTAAGCCGTCGGACCCCGGGTACTGGCCCCAGGTAGCAAATAAGGACAACTCCCCCCCTTTCTACCCCGCTCCCGTGTCACTTTCCTATCCGGTACTCTAGCCCAAATCTCCTAGCTTTCTATTTCTAAGGGTTGTTTAAGATCTGGGGTCAGACACTCCTTTCCTAAAATTCCCTACATACGATCTGATCTGATCTTTTCCGATAGATTCGGCTACAAACTCATCCATGGGACGCAGTTCCGTTTGTAATATTCTTTTCGAAATTGGCTGACGTAGTCCGTTATTGACTGTCTGTAGTAATTCCAGTCTAGTTTGAAGTCACAAAGCGTAATACTTTTCGACAGTTCCTGTTTGTGAGGACTGACTGTAGACCGCAGTAATGTCTACGATTAGCAGTCGAACTGAATGTACATCACTGTTCGTACACTTATTGGACTGTCCGTTTCGAAACGCAATAAACAAATAGAGTAACACTCTATTGCCATTCAGTCTTGCTTTTCGTCTGATCGCATGATTCACGGCAAGAGCAGAGTAGAGTGTAATCGGCATTTCACCGTGAATAACAACACTACGGACGGAAGCTCATATGTCTCTACATGGGGCTACATTAATACAAGCACGATATCTACCATGTATCAAGTCAAAGCTATAACGTCTCTGGTGGGGATGACTAATTTGTTTTGTCCGGCGTGGTCTTACAAACACTGTGCTCTATTCAAGAGCGCATGAAACTTTTGCGGGGCTCAGGGTGAAATCTCATAGCGGTGCCCTGCGCAAAATTTCGTTACGGGTCCTAGAAATACATCTCATATTTTAATACAGTCGTTACATGAAAAACGTCGTGCGTGAAAAACACACACACGAAACCTATCAAAATGAAAACGTTATCATCTCAAGGAAGTGTTTGCTTTAAGCTTAAGATAAAGATCTTATTATGGATTGAAAGTTCAGAGAGAGAGAGAAAGAGAGTAAAAAGCGTCAAAATCTAGCTTTAAGATTAAGAAAAACCTTACTGTGGATTGAAAGTTCAGAGAGAGAGAGAGAGAGAGAGAGAGAGAGAGTAAAAAGCGTCAAAATGTGCTTTAAGCTGAAGAAAAGGACCTTACTGTGGATTGAAAGTTCAGAGAAAGAGAGAGAGTAAAAAGCATCAAAATCTGCTTTAAGCTTAAGAAAAAGACCTTACTGTGGATTGAAAGTTCAGAGAGAAAGAAAGAGAGTCAAAAGCTGCTTTAAGCTTAAGAAAAGACCTTACTGTGGATTGAAAGTTCAGAGAGAGAGAGAGAGAGAGAGAGAAAGAGAGAAAGAGAGAGAGAGAGAGAGAGAGAGAGAGAGAGAGAGAGAGAAAGAGAGAAAGAGAAAGAGAGAGAGAGAGAGAGAAAGAGAGAAAGAGAAAGAGAGAGAGAGAGAGAGAGAGAGAGAGAGAGAAAGAGAGAAAGAGAAAGAGAGAGAGAGAGAGAGAGTAAAAAGCGTCAAAATCTGCTTTAAGCTTAAGAAAGAGACCTTACTGTGGTTGAAAGTTCAGAGAGAGAGAGAGAGAGAGAGAGAGAGAGTAAAAAGCGTCAAAATCTGCTTTAAGCTTAAGAAAGAGACCTTGCTGTGGATTGAAAGTTCAGAGAGAGAAAGTGAGAGTAAAAAGCGTCAAAATCTGCTTTAAGCTTAAGAAAGAGACCTTGCTGTGGATTGAAAGTTCAGAGAGAGAAAGTGAGAGTAAAAAGCGTCAAAATCTGCTTAAAGCATATGAAAAGTACCTTACTGTGGATTAAAAGTTCAGAGAGAGAGAGAGAGTAAAAAGTGTCAAAATCTACTTTAAGCTTTAGAAAAAGACCTTGCTATGGATTGAAAGTTCAGAGAAAGAGAGAGAGAAAGAGAAAGTAAAAAGGGTCAAAATGTGCGATTTTCTTTCCGAGGAGAGTGAGTTGATATTGCATTGTGATACTTACAAAAACTTCCTCATTACATGATAAAGAGATAATTTCAATTAATCTGCGTACCGAATATTTTTGGGTAGAGATTAAAAACGACTCCTCTAAAATAAATTCGTTTAAATAGGTTTTTTTCCTCTGGCAATGCTTTAGTAATTGATTTTTGATGCTAAATGGAGTAACTGATAAATTAGTAACCTTTTTAACTTTTATATGCTCGCATATATGAAAATTACCTTTTTTTAAATTTCCAATATACTGTTTTAAAAGTCACTGAACAGTTGATTTCGGTACATAGTCCAAAAACAAGTTTGATATTTATTTTTATTTTATTTTTTAAATTTAAGTATTTGGGTTGAACACAAATTGTTCAATATATAAACGTAGGGAACCATAAAATGATGAAATTTAATCTGCTATTTCATGAATACGGACAAGTTTAAGGTGGTTATACGTAATATCTAATTAAAATCTGTAAATCTCAGCGTCTGCAGTATACACAGTGTGGCAAAGAATTTTTAAGACTGGATCTGTAAAATGAAATAGAAACAAGAAATTATAATTTGTTTTGGTTTGTTATTCAAAATAAGTCCCTCCGGCTTCAATACACTTGATACAGCGACTTAATAATGATTCGAATGCCTGTTCCAGTTCACTTTGCGGAATTGCCTCCAAAGCACGCGTCGAAGCTGTTTGTATGGTCAAAATATCATAAAAATAACACCCTTTTAACGTCATTTTAAGTTTGCGGAATAAAGAAAAGTCGCAGGGTGCTAAATCAGGCGAATAGGGAGGATGATTCAACACACAGACGTTATTTTTCGCCAAAAATCTACGAACAAGAAGTGAGGTGTGACTGGGTGCATTATATCGTGCAACAAACACCAACTGCTTTCATCCCGATATTCTGGACGAATGCGACGAATTCTGCCCATCAAACGCCTCAAAACATTTAAATAAAACTCGCCAGTAATTGTTTGTCCACTTGGAACAAATTCTTTGTGGATAATACCCTTACTATCGAAGAATGTAATGAGCATTGTTTTGATTTTCGATGGAACTTTTCTTGTTTTTTTTTTGGCTTCAGGCGAGTTTTTTGACTTCCATTCCGCACTTTGTCGCTTTGTTTTAGGATCATATTGAAAACACCATGTTTCATCACCTGTAACAATCAATTTTAAGAAGTTTGGATCATTTTCAGCGGCTGAAATGATGTCTCTGCAATGTGCACTTCTCCTTGTTTTTTGTTCATTGGTTAACGTGCGTGGAACAAATTTAGCACATACTTTTGTTTTGCCCAAATCTTCACGCAGGATGGTTCGAATAATTTCTTTATTGATGTTTAAAGACTCTTCCATCATTCTTAGTGACGCACATCGATTGTTTGCCACGAAATCACGCACTTTTTCTATAATCTCAGGTGTCCTAGATGAACTTGGTCTTCCGGTATGCTTATCATCTTCTAGCGTCTCTCTTCCGTCCAAAATACGTTTGTGCCACAGGAAAACATTTGATCTACTTAAACAAAACTCACCGTAAACTTGTTTCATCATTTGGTACGTTTCGAGGCACTTTTACCAAGTTTTGCGTTAAATTTAATAACAGCCCTTTGTTCCATCTTAATAATTTAACATGATAAAAATTTTACTTCTCTAATGAACGGCCGTTTCATTTGAGTTACTTTAACAACTGCACAGTACTTTTGGCAGAAAGCAAGCAGATGGTCACGGTTTATAACGCATTCGCGATTACACTGGTGGCGCCACCGTAGGCTGAAATCTAGCGCCAGTCTTAAAAATTCTTTGACGCACTGTGTACATCGAAGGGCGGTAACCTATTTGAAAGTGGAGGAATTGGAAACTAAAAAAAGAAAAGCATTTTAAAAATATCTTTTTAAGGACCTCGTGTCCCAAAACTTAAGAAAATAATAATAATGAATATAAAAAACTCGTTTTTATTTCCTAAACTGCGGGGCTCGGGGCGACCGCCCCGATTGCCCCTATTGTCTCTGGCTCTATTGAAGTCAACTGTCATATTCTTGCTTTGATGCTACTTAAAGAGAAATACGTATGCAATATATGACACACTTGGTGGAATATTAAACTTTTTCAGGTGGAACTATTGACATTTTCCAAGACACATTATCACGCTTTCTTGTTGGAATTTGGCTGCTGTTTATCGTCGTAATCCAGTGCAGTTACTGTTGTGTGATTATGTCCTTCCTGGCATTTCCTGGAAAAGAGAAGGCCATTGACAACCTCTGGGATTTGGCCAACGCAGTGAGACACCAGAAATTCCAGATATGCCCGTTGAAAGGAGGCAGTGTTTATGAAACTTTCAAGGTAAGTGTCGTGAATCTAATTTGTTGTAGGAATTGTTTATGCCATCTGAAATGGAAGAAGATAGGATGACATTATTGAAATGTGTGACACAGAAAAATCATCGCTGTATTAAAAGCAGATTCAGCAGTGATTCATGTAAGTCGATTTAAGGACTCGCTCATCGGAAGGGATGCTTTGCAATTCAACGAAGGAGGAAGCGGGCCACACAATCACTTAAATATTGAAAATAGTTTCTTTTTACACTGGTAATTTTTCAAAATTTTTTTTAGTTTACAAAAATCATTTAAGCTTCCCTCTCCAGAAACACGTGGGCAAAGGCATAAAAGTTGTAAAAAAAATCATCATCATGGTAAAGAAAATACACTAGTAGCAATTTATTAGGAACACCTACCTAATAAAGCGTTGGGCAGCCCGTGGCCTTCAGTACGGCCTCTATTCAATGTGGCATGGATTTTACCGTTCTGCAAATATGTTCAGTAAAGAAGATGTGATAGCTTCAGTCAATTGCAGAATTTTCACTGGAGGATGGTCTCCGTTACGAATGGCTCTCTTTATCTCATCCCACAGGAATTCAGTTGGGTTAAGATCTGTGGATTATGAGTACCATTTCAGCTCTTTGAAGTCACTTTCCTGCTCCTGGAATCACCCAGAGTCTTGTGGCATGGCACATTATCCTGCTGGAAGTTGCCAGCCTTTTCAATCAAGAAGCACCATGCATATGTACAAGTGTGCATGACCCACAATGATGTTAACATACCTCAAAGCATCAAAATGCTGTTACAGCGGTGTTAAAGAATCCAGAACCTTCCATAAAAGTACACTTCAAACCATTACACCGCCTCCACCAGCGTGTACAGTTAACGTTAGGAAGTTGGTTTCCATCGATTTTTGCTGCCGGCGCCATATTTTGGCAAGTCTGTTGCCGTGTATTAAATGAAAACAGGGCGATTTTTTCCAGTTCTCAAGAGTTAAGTTTTGGTGCTTACGTTCCCACTGCAAAAGAAAATGTCGGCTTTTAGGAGAGACGAGTGATAAACGAAGGGGGCGTCTATTGTTTCAGCTCAGTGTGCGGTAGGTTGTGTATGCTGAAATTGTCTTTTTGATACTGCTGTTGCGCTCAGCGGTTTGTACAAAGGCCTTTCCATAAAAACTGAGAGCAATTTTTTTTTGAGTTGGCAACAGTGCGAAGGGAAAAAATAACCACGCAGACGACTAACTGAATTAAGGAAGTATCCATGGCAACAATTATTAGCCGTGGCAGACGATTCTGGGTTTGTCATTGCGCAGTTGTTTAAGGTACGTCTGCATTTCGCCATACAGCTACGGAGGTGAATGATTCAGAGTTAAGAAGTGAAATGCGTTGTGCGATAAAATTTTGCTATCGTTTGAATAAACCGGCTCCAAAAACAGTTGTTGTAATGAAAAAGCTTACAAAGATAAATGTTTGGGGGAGTCAACGATTTTTAGATGGCCCCATGATTTCGAAAAAAGCACGTTTGTCTGCAGAACTCGCTTCTAGGCCTGGTCGACCTGAAAGTGTTGTTACAGAGCGTATTGTTAACACTATTTGAGCAATCCTGCAAAAAAGATAGATGAATAACGTGCAGAGGCATAACGGCGTCAACTAGTATTTCAAAAAGTCCGCATTCTACACGACCAATTACTGCTGCATTGTGTATGTGTTCCAGACGGGTACCTCATCACCTGACGAGAGAACACTTGTTAGCCAGGGTTCAGGTTTGTCATGAGTGGAAACAAATGATTGCAAATGATCTAAACTTTCTGAACACAGTAATAACTGCCGATGAAACACGGGTCCATCATTTCTACCCATTCACAAAGCGCGCAATGAGTGTCTGAAAACACACAGGCTCGCCTCCTCCGAAAAAAGATCGCCAAAACAAATAAACTGGGAAGGTGATGATGATAATTTTCTTTGATCATAAAGGTGTAGTCTACCAGCATGACGTTCCTTTACAAATTACTGCCAATGCTGAGCATTACCTTTCAGTCTTGAAGCGTCTGCGACGACACATATCGATTAAGCGACCGGAACTGGTGCGCAAGTGGACCCTACAACATGATAACGCCAGCCCACATGTGGTTGCTTGTGTTCAACAGTTTCTTACGAAATGCAGTATTGAAATCATGCCACAGCCTGCCAACAGCCCTGACCTCGCACAGTGTGATTTCTGGCTGTTTCCAACAATGAATGAGAAGTTCCGTGGCGCATCATTCAGCACAGATACTGACGTTATTCAAGCTGTACAGGGGTCGCTAAAGCAGCTTCCACAAACTGCCTTCGCCACATGCTTTGAAAAGTGGACTGAACGATGGGGACCGTTGCATATCATCCGAGGGAAGATACTTTGAGAAAGAATAACATATCTTTTGCTGTACCTATATTTTTTCATTTTGTGTGATTTTACTCTTAGTTTTTATGGAACGGCCGTTGTAAATTCGCAAATTTGTCGAACCCGCTCCGTCTCCCTCCGGAGCTGGTTGTTCTAACCAACTAAACTACACTCCACGGAGTGTATAGCTGCAGATCCGTCATCTTGACACGTGCTTCACCATTGTAGTACGGCACAGGCTATTTGACTAGATAGAGCTCCTCTTTTACCTCGTGAAATCCTCTCAAGCCGTTGTTGTCATCGAACATCAATTAGTCACGTTCCTGCTCACAGAAAGTCCACATACTGCTTGTTTTTGTTTTTTGTGCATGGCTCATTTTACACTCTCGATGAGGTACTCTTACATAGCCGAAAAGGTTTGTCGTTGCTCAGATGCTTGCACCTGCATCTCCTAGCGCTCAGTGTCATACCTCTTTCAAGATCCCTTAAATCACCAGTCTTTCCCATGTTGATGCTATCTAAGCTTCGTCCACGTCGGTATCCCTTGTAGTGTGATGTTTATAAAGCTATCTCAATGTCATACGTACGTACATAAGTGAGGCTGACACATGTCTGATTGCTATTGAGTGTTACTAATAATTTGTTACTTCAGTGTATGGTCTCATCTGATTTTTTAGCCTTTGTTTCTTCCTCAGACGCGGTTAGACAGCCCACTTTCCAACAAAAAATTACGATTAGTAAAATAAACTTCCCTTCGGAATTTGAACACGAAACACAAAAGTCTGAATAACAAACTAAGCGCGTAAAATGTTCACTGTAGTTCTGTGTTGAAACCTTCATATGTCGGAATATCACTCTCGCACGGAACAATATGCAAAGCAGAAATGCTTTACGGACGTGCTTCGCGTCGGAGGAAGTAATAACAACGTTCAATATTTCAGAATAACCAATTTACTCGTCAAGACATCTTGAAGATTCAGAACGATATAGCGCCATTAAAAAGTTAAGAGGCCAGATAATAAAAAAAACACATTGATTGTTTGTCAACCTTTCTGAGATCTCAAGGCTCTGGAACCAATTTCAAAGATTTAGGACAGTCGTCCGAAGACCTGGTCTTATCAATCAAGGAGTGGTAACTCCTGAAGATGACCACTACATTTTATCATTGGCCAGAAGAAATCGAAGAGGAACAGCACCCTGTCCGCTTTGGGACATTGTAGCAGCCAGGGTCTCTGTTGTAACCAGAACGCTTCGTAATGATAGATCAGCTTCATGTGTACTGTTACGTGCCAACAAGTGGCGTGATTGCTCAACATAGTGTTACGATATTGTCAGCAGGACCCTTTAACAATGGTGTAATGTCTTGTTCAAGAATAGATCGCGTTTTCCGGTGGAATAGGACAACGGGCATGTTTATGTCTGGCGAGAGGATTGAACCTTCTACATGTACCGTGACATAATTGAACCAGGGCTTGAAAAATATCTGAAAAGTTACATACCCAGTTGGGCATATGCAGAAATTATTTACCTGCCCAGGTTGCAAAAGCTGAATGCCCAGGAAAATTTATCTTTTAAGATAACAATCAGAACTCTCATTTTTTTAACTTAAGAAATCTGAACTTTTTTTACGTTTTAGATTTCCGTTTTAAGGATCTGTATTCAAAATGTTAAATGCATAAGTTTTTAGACGATGATGATGAAATCGGTATTTTATAAATTTAGTGATTCTGCCATGTTCCTTTCGTTAAAGTTTTAGCCTTTTTGTCACTAAACACCAGAGGCTAGTTCCATACATCCGGCTACTGACTACAAACAACATTTGGAGCAAAACTACATATGGTTCCAATTTCAATACCAAGAGCATAATCCAATAAAAGAAGTGATATTCTTCTGTCCTTAGCACTCCGTAACAACAATACAATTCCCGGTGAATAGCAGTGAATAGAAACAAGTCTTGTGACGACTGTCTTTTTATTTTTAAGTAGGAAATTCTATTCCAAATTTTTTCGTTTTTTAAATTTAGTTGCCCCGTCCGGCCATTAGATTTTTTATTTACCGGCGCAGGCCAATAATTTACATGATCCGGGTATCTCAGGCATGGTATTTTTCAAACCCTTTGAACGATTGGGTTTTCGGGGTAGTAGTGGGACAGTGTGTCTTAGTTTGTCATTGAGTGGAGATGCCAATCTTCATACTTTTTTCTCACTGTCTTGTGACCCACGAAGAACCAGGATGGTATTGTCGATTCTTATGTGAGGATGTATGCCGGTACGGTTGGCATAAATTTCATTTTAATGAATGATAAAATACGTTCGCACAGAACTAACGTCGTCGATGCATATTTTGAAGAACAACATATAAAATACAATGAATTTTCTCTAGATCCCAATTCCATTAACCACCTGTGTGATATCCAAGGAAGATGTCCTAGGGAGGAGTCATAAAGTCGCCACAGACTACGTCGGAACGGAAACGAACTTTCCTCACCGGAACAGATCGGAACGAAAACGAATTTTGTCCGTACACCAGGTCGGAACTACACACAAACGATGGGAATGATTCATTTTTGCTGAACGTTGATCGCCCTTAAAGTAGCATTGCACGTACTGCAATTACAAGGGATATTATCGTTTTAACTTAACTGATATAATACACTGAAGAGCAATTGAATTAGTGACAGTTGGCGTTATGCAAATGTGGCGCTGTGAGAGGGCCCTGTAAACGGAAACGACATGACGTATGCAGCGATCCGACAATATAAGGAGTGATGCGACGGGAATCAGTAAGAGTCGGACGCAGTATGGGTAAGACGAAGGATCCAAGCGCATTTGATCGTGGGCAAATTGTCGGGGCCCGACGAATGGGTCACTCCATCTCGGAAGTCGTGCAGGCACTGGGATTTTCACGAGCCACTGTGTCACGGGTGCACCGTGAGCACATCGAATCCGGTAAAACCATCCCTGCAAGGGCCAACTGCCGTGGACAACAGCGTGTGGATGAGTGGGGTCATCGTCGGCTATCTCGTAATGTTACAGCGGATAGACGGTCCACATTGCAAGAAATCACTCGACAATTTAACACTGGTGCACAAAAACGTGTAAGCACCCACACCATCGAGAACCATCTCCTCGCAATGGTGTTCAGAAGCCATCGTCCCATGAGGGTACCGCTGCTGACTGCACATCACAGGGTGAAAAAGATTAGCATGGACGCGGAAACATCGCCACTGAACCCTAGACATGTGGGAAAATCTTGCCTGGACTGATGAGTCGCGATTCACGTTGGTACATGCGGATGGCAGGATACGAGTACGGCGCAAACCATATGAAGCGATGGATCCTTTTTGCCAGCAGGGTACTCTTCAAGCTGGTGGAGGTGGCATTCTCGCCTGGGGACTGTTTACGTGGACTGAAATGGGACTCCTGGTAAGTGTGACATCGTCCCTCACAGGTTAACGTTACCGGGATATCCTGGACGACCATTTGCTCCCGTTTGTGCGTCTTCAACATCCTACTGGGGACCTTATCCTGCAACAAGACAATGCACCGTGCCATCGCTCCCGAATTGTATCCGAATGGTTGGATGAACACTCCACCGACGTGACCTCGCTTCCTTGGTCAGGTAGGTCACCTGACCTCAATCCCATCGAGCACATCTGGGATGCCATCGAGAGTGATGTTCAAGGCTCTGACCCCCCTTCATCAAATTTTCGTGAACTGTGGGAGCTTGTTCAGGGGTCGTGGATCCGTATGGCTTCCCAACGCTTCCGGTGTCTTGTCGAGTCCATGCTGAGACGAATCGCCGTCGTCATCAGGGCGAAAGGTGGTGCTACACGTTACTAGACAGGTATCTCTAATTCAATTGCTCTTCAGTTTAGATGTACGTAAGCGTTACTTTTGCAGCGTATGCGACCACTTGATCGAGCAACTATTTAAGACTGCCGCTCGGCAGTAATCGTCAGTAGTGTTGATCACAAGAAAAATTAAGGATCCTTCGGAGTTCGATAAAAGTCTTATTGTGGGTGCCTATGTGGCTGAAGCGACGATTCTAAAAAACATCAGCGTTTTCTGGTTTCTCAGAAGATGAGTAATTCCGGATCTTCAATCAGAGGAAAAATAACCCCAATTGCTTGTCGTAGAAGGGTGATCTCGTAAGTTCTTCAAAAACGAGATGCTCGTCGTTTGAGAAGGCTTTTTTTATTTTTATTTTTGTTTTTTTGATTGGAGGTTTAACGACCACCGGGAGCAACTCAGCAGTCGCCCGTCCCTGATTTAGGGTCACTGGTTCCAGGGAAGGTAGAAAGACAGTGTCGTAAGACAAACACAACATCCATGCCTCACCGGGATTCAAACCCGGACCCCTTTCGGACGAATGATCAGAGGCCATCGCTTAGACCACTGCGCCACCGGGGCGGCTGAGAAGGCTTGTACGGAGAAATGGAACTTCCTGTGTGCGACAATTGGCGGAAATGTTCAATGAAAACGGTTTAGAACCCATAGCTCAGTGAACTATGCGTGCTCAGGGTAATGAAGAAGATCGGTATTGGCAGTTGTATGCCTATATAGAAATAACTGATTTCTGCGAAGAACCGGATTCTTCTACAGAGATGTCAGGAACACCGTGACTGGATCACTGTTAAAAATTGGTACTTAGAAATAAGCAAAATGTACCCATTTTTGAATACATTCTGGGCTTACAATAGCTCCGAGCACTTGTGTCTCATTTTTGAAAAAGACACGTACTCATTTTTGAGTACATACAAGGAATCAGTTGTGAGTATATCTGGTATTTCTAATTGGAAATGTATGTTCTCATTTTTGAGTACATATATTTCAAATGTATGTACTGAAAAATGAATCTAGCGATTCGGACAAGCTAGTTTCTAAGTGAAAGAGAGCACACTAGATGGCGCCACCGTACGATTTTGCACGTAGAAGGCAGAAAGAAATTACGGGTGCGGCTTCGAAATTTTAACCGGGGATCCCTACCCGGGGGCCGTTACTTAACGTGCTCGTCCGATGCACAGCGGATATTCAGGAATTCACACCACCACGCGAGGTTTAGACCTGGGATCACTGCATCCGCAGTCTGAATCTCTAACCACTAAGCCGTCCGCGACCCGATTTCAAATTTGGAATACGTGTACTCCATACATACTCATTTATTCATAGAATCAACTGAAAGTATATTATTCGATGGCACATCTGGGATAATATATATACTCGTTGTCACATGCTTGGCAAATGGACCGCACAATTTTATGACAGATATAGTGATGAAGCGACAATATGTTATGAGATTGACACAAATATAGTTAATGTAAAAACGTACGCAAAGATACTTTATGCATAATTAAATTACTTGTGATCGGTGACTTTGTTGTACTAATTATTTATGTGTGTCACTTTACACATTTATTAAACAATTTCTCTTGAAATCTATAATATCTAAAATAAAGTAATGCGAGATTATATTTATATTGATTGGCGCAGTTATTGTAAGTACCTATGGTTATTTATATTTGAGCATGTCATGTACTCGTTTACGACACGATTGTACTTGAAGCAAAACGAGTAGGTTCAGGTTCTCATTTTTTATTATATTTTTTTAATAGTGATATTGGAAGACTGGAAAAAGTCACGTGGTCCTACGACTCGCGGTACACCTTGTTCTGTACTGGTGGTAGGCAGGAAGTTTGGCGAGAGTCCCGAAAACAATGGAACCAGTTTGTCTGTTGAACACAACTCAAGGCTCTGGAGGTGGTGTCATAGTGTAGGTGTGACGTACTGCAGAGGTGAATAACGTGTCAAGACGAGAAATCTGCAATGGCACATTCCGTCCGTGTAGCTCAGTTGGGAGAGCAACTTACTCCGTGGTAAGGGGGCGTTGATTCGATCCCCGTCACGGAGAAACTTGTGTTTTCCCATAGGGTACATTCTGTTGGTACGGAACGGGTTCCTTGATTTTTTCTGGAATATCCGGTGTCCTAAAAGTGTTATCTAAACATTGTTGCTGATCAAGTCCATTCTGCAATGCTGACTTTTAGCCAGCCTGTGGCGCCTGTTTCATGGACGACAATGCCACTATCCAGCGCGCAATATATGTTCAGCAGTAGTTTAACGAACATGACAATTACGTACACCATGTTTCCTAGAGCCACCACAAAGCCCAGATATGAACCCCATTGAGAATGTATGGTGCATTTTAGAAAAAACAGATCCAGGAGCAAAGTCCTCTTTCGTGATTCAGTTAAAGGACTGTCTGGTGAAAGCGTGGTATGCTGTTGTCGTAGATGCACTGCAATACCTTGTGAAATCTATGTCAAATCGCACACGTGCTGTAATTAGGGCTAAAGGAGGTCCAACCAGGTATTGAATAAACGTTTGTAATTCAGTGGACAGTATGTGTATTTTTTTATTTCACTCTGGAAATTGATTGATGCTTTACTTTTTATGTACCCATGTTTTATCGAGAAGTCAACCAAATCTTTCAAATTATCACGCAGTTTTAATCAATAAAATTAAAGCACTATACACAGCCAGTGTTGGAAACGAGTCAAAAATTTTGGACTTGACCCTGGCAGTCACGTAATTGGATCCGACCCGGACCCGACCCCGGCCTGACCTAGACAAATCTGCTTTGAGCTATAAACTCGAATATATCATCATGATCATTGTCAATCATTATCAATCCACTGCTGAATGAAGGTCTTCCCACGTTTCTTCCACAACGGACTGTCTTGGACCAGTCTCCTCCATCCACACGTAGTCTTCTTCTGTTCTTTGGAATCCACTCCAAAATTTCAGTTGTTCATCCGTGGTCCGTTCTCTTGGTAATCCAGCCCATTGCCATTTCAGGGATTTTACTTTAATCATGATGTCTTCCACTCTTGTTATTTTCCTTATCCACGAATTCCCCTTTATATCTTTCTTGGTTACACCAAGCATGCAGCTCTCCATGCTTCTTCAGTTGTCTGCAGTCTTTGTATGTCTTTTTTAGTTAAGGTTCACGTCTCTTTTGCGTACTTAAGCACTGGAGGGATGCATTGATTAAACATATTTTTAAGACATAATGGCATATTGCTCTTAAAAATTGTACTGTTTCTCCCGAAAAACTTACCAACCAAGTTTTATACGCTAATTAATTTCTTTACCCATGTGACCCTCGCTTGATATCTGCTGCCCAAGGTAAATATAGGAATTGGTTATCTCCAGCTTTCCCCCATCAATTGATAAATCTTCGTTCCTTGTAAAAGCATTGTACATTAGTTTTGTCTTCTGAAAGTTCATTTTTAATTCCTATTTCTTTACCCTTTTCAGCAAGTTTCTGGATCATACTCTGCCGTTTCGAAGTATTATTTTAAAGACATCTGATGTGTTCTTCGAAATATTTTTTTCTATTCAGAAATAAAACGGAAATAAAACATGGTGGAAATTGGGTCAGAACACCTTGACCCGCAAGAAATTGTCGACCCGGTGACCAGGTTACCTATAACCCGTTTCCATCTCTGTACACAGCCACTGTAAATTTCTATACTTAATTTAGCATATGTAATGTAATAGATAAAATATGCTTACAGCTTAAGCAAGGATGGCTTGATAAACGGGGATTGATAAGTTGCCATTGTGAAAACCTTGCTCTTCATAAAAATCGATGGATTAACAATCAAAAAGCCGCAATCAAGCAAAGACTACCGTTCTATCACATGGCTGAGACTGTCATGGTACGCAATGTAAGTAGAGGAAAAGGGAGACTTCTGGGACAGGGGCAGCCCTCCATAGACTTAACATTGGCTGCCCACGCGGCTGCCCACGAGGCTGCCCACGAGCTGTCCCCGAGGCTGTCCCAGCTGTTCACTTGTCAGAATTTTTGTCACGTGATCGGCCTCATGATGTGCTGCTCCCTAGCGGTGCTTCTTGGAACTTTCGATGGATCTTTGTTTTTGAGAGATGGCAACGGTCGAGTGGGAAAGGGGTGGATATAGGGGATGTCAACTCGATGTGCTGCCCCTAGCGGTGCTTCTTGGAACTTTCAATGGATCTTTGTTTTTGAGGGATGGCAATGACCGAGAGGGAAAGGGGGCGGATATAGGGGATGTCAACTCAATGTGCTGCCCCTAGCGGTGCTTCTTGGAACTTTCGATGGATCTTTGATTTTGAGGGATGGCAACAACCGAGTGGGGTCCGTTGGGATTTTTTGTATTTATTCCAGTGGTTTTCAAGAGGGATTTTCCCCCTCTTCGATGTTATTTTTCCCCGGAGGAAATTTTTACGTAACGATGCTGGGGAATATTCTTTCCAATGGAATAAAAATGCTCTGATGGTCTTAGCGAGGTCCTAACTCACGATGATTTGGTTTCAAAAAATTGGTCAGGTGGTCTCGTGTACTACGTATTCACTGTATTTTTTTTAATTACTTTTACGTTATTTCATCATTTCTTTTTTATATTTTTTGTATGTTTTGAGGGAGTTTTTTCGTGTAGATGTAATGAATTTTCTTGGGAACTTTTCTTTTTCCTGCATTTAATTTTACTTCAGACCATGAGACGAGGAAATGCTTCTTTAGAAACGATTTCGTTCCTGTTCGCAGTAACTATTGGACTTTGACAAAATTTTTGGGAAATCAAGCGGAAATGTAGACATGTAAATTCTGAGTCTTTCGCCTTAGCAATATTATTTTCTCGTAATTTTTTCGTGTGTTCAAGAACTCTACAGGTCTTTCACAGATAAAATTCTGATAAAACAATATTTTCTTACTTTATTTCGCATATCATTATAGCTTCCCAATTTCGCTATTTTACTTCATCTTTTTTTTTTTTTTTTGAAATTTCGTAAAACTTTTCAGTATGTCAGTAATTTTTTTCTTACTTGGTCAAACTTATGAGTCCATTTATTCAGACTTTTTTTTTCATTTCATTTCAGCAAACGATTCTTTTAGATGTAACAAATCATTCGTCAAATCTTGCATGTATGTCAAATAGGCATTTTTTTATTCTTTCCCAGTTTGCTGTAATTTTCGTGGACTGCCCCAACAGGAAGGCATTCATTGTCAAGACATACAATCTAAAACCTTTTTTCTTACGATAAAATTTGTATTCTTTCGGCTGCGCATTTTTCTGTCTCGTCCGAAAAAACATTCATTCTAGAGGCAAAGCGAGTAGTTCCGTTCTTCCCCTAAACATTATTTTTTTAATGTTTTACTAACTCACCAGAAAAGCAGCTATTCCCCACCCCCATAGCGAAAATAAAGAAATGTTACTTCTTTTCCATACATATCGACTCAATCTATTTCTTTTCGAAATGCTGGTCATGAAATTTCAACTAAAATTTCATACTTTCACCAAAAATCATATTCTTAAACGAGCTATTTTTTTTTACTTTATTTCATGTATAACTAAATTTTTACTGTTTCCCCACCTCATCAAAGTTAATAAGAACTCCCATAATCTAATTCCTTTCCCTCATTTATTTCGCTTTAAACTGAGATGTTTCAAAACTTTGCGTATATTTCTTTCCCTAAATGTCCAGTTCTCCCGTATCTGTCCCATCATTTTTAACTTCTGTGCCTGCTGATTTTTTTCTTTAGACGTTTAGTTTCATTGACCTTTTCTTTCATTTTAATTAGGTTTTCATTATCGTATTTTTTATTCATTGTCTCAGCAGAAAAAGCTTTCATTCTGGAGACATAGCGACTAAGTCCTTACTTCCTCTAAACATTTTTATTTCACGTTTTACTAATTCGTAAGAAAAGCAGGTGTTTCCAAACTATCATAGTGTAAATATCGTATTCCCTTTATTTTACTTATTATATTTTTCTTTCTATTCAGTGTTGTATGATTCTTAAAACTTTGGTTTATTTTTATAAAACTTGTTTTTTTTTCTTAGTTTTTTTCTGATTCAACCTATCAATCTTTCCCTTCGATTTAATTGCTCTTATTTTTCCATTCCATTTTATTTTTGAACAGAAATGTATCTAAAATCTTGCCATGTATTTGAGTCTCTAAGGCCGATTCTTCCCTATTTCAAATAAAGTCATTGTGGGATTTTAATGTAAATGCCCATGAATCTTTAGAACCTACTTTTCATAGTTAGATACTAATTCCTCGAGGTTTAAATTAAAACATGAAAGAAGAGTGTTTTTACGCTTTCCCCAAGAAATTAACTTTGGAATCTCCCTTCTTTCTACCGGAAAATGACTATCTTGTGCGACTGTTTTCACGCGTCTACTGCTTGCTGGAAAACCTCATATGACATGAAATCACTTTGCTTGGTAGATTAAACTAAATTCTGGTTTTGAACTTTGAACGCAAACTCAAGCTTGCAAAAGCATTGTTTTCTCAGCGAACTTAAACTGTCTAAGATGACAAAAATCTAAAACTGGTGACTCAATGGGACAGAGCGTTTGAACTTTGCCGTTCATTCAAGATTTAAGAGATCCGTAGTGAACCACTACAAGGGAAATAAGCAGATCCTGATTTAGTCCACTGTTTCCAAGGAAGGTAGAAAGCTAGTGTCGTAATTCAAAAGCTCATAACTCACCCTAGGATTCAATTTCGGATGGACGATTAGTCAGATGTCAATGCTTAGACATTGAAAAATTACTTCAGACAAATATTTTCTTACTTAAAAGTGCTTCAAATCAGAATTTGTATTACTTAAGATTTCCCTTAGTCAATATTTTTTCTATCTTAAAAACTTCTAAAGGGTTGATTTTGGAAAAAAAAAAACCGAGTTCTTCCCAAAACGTAAAATTTCCCCAGAAATGTATGAGGAACTAAAAAAATTGACGAAGCTTGAATGTTAAGTCTTTCAACCCATTTCTTTCTCTTCACGTTTCACTCCAGAAACTTTCTTCAGATTCCTATATATCCAGGAATTTTGTTAAATGTCCAAGTTCGACTCCCCCAGAAATTCTGAAAATGATAGTTTCTCTTTTTAAAAAAAAATTCCAAAATAAGAATCCCTTCAATGAAACAAGAAATTCCTATTCAAAGCATTCCATCCCTCTTTCTACTTCAAATACTCTCTTTGTAAATCTAAGGAGCTGTTTTTTTAACAATATTCATATATGTGTCCCTCTAACTTTAAAAGATATTTTCCCAAAATGTATGTACATATTACTATAGTAAAACATCACACAACTGCTTGATGTTCAATTCACTTCACGCTGTCTTAAGGAAATTCTTTCATTTTCTCATAACACATAGACATGTTATTTTTCTTCCCATTCACTTCAAAGACTTGAGATCAACTTAATGGAGTCCTTTGAGAAAAACTTTCATAGAAAAGCATAAATGTACTGAAAATGTCAGTTTTCTTAAATAAATCATAAGAATAAGAATTTTTTTTACTGAAACAAGTTTCCCCTGTTCAAAGCATTAAGTGGCCCTTTTCGCATCAAATTCTGTATTTCCTCATGTAAACTTTATTCTTTTTCTACTTCATATCGTCTTTCGTTTCTTGTATTTTCCTATGTAACTTAAAACTTCTTTTCTTAATCTATTTTTCATAAAGTATCATTCTTTTGAGTTGATTTTCTCTCTCTCTCTCTCTCTCTCTCTCTCTCTCTTTTTTTTAATGCATTCCGAAGTTCATATTGAGAAGGGTTTAAATTTTGATTGAAAGATGTTTGCAAAGATCGTTTTAGGAAAAGTTGAAAACAAATAAGGTTCGTTTCGGAAAAGTTGAAAACAGATAATGTTCATTTCGGAAAAGTACATTCTCTTATAGGGTTAAAAATGGAACACTTAATATTTTCTTACGGGCGGTTTTGATGAAACACGTTTCAGTAAAAACAGTGAAATTCCCATTGAATAACATGGGGAACTATGAAATTTAAGAAGCACGTTTTCGTTCAACGAAAATATTTTAAAAAGTCTATTTTCGATTCAGTTGAAAACGAATCAGGTAGAAAACAGAATGCAGTAGAAACAGTCACAGCAAGTTCCTGAAAGTTGAAAATAGATGAGGTTGAAAATGGATGTACTAAAAATGTCTTAGGAAAGAAATTTTTATGAAACGCAAACTGTTTAGTTTTCCCAGATTAGGGGTCTTCAGTGAAAGCGCTTCATCTTTTCAACTCAAAGAATAAAGCGAGTCAGTTTGAAACATTTCAAACTCCCCGAAAATTAGCCGTGTACTCTGGTTTCGACTCAATACAGTAAAGCATTGCTCTCAGACCAGTCGGAATTCCGCCCCGATTGGTTGCCTAATGGAAAACCTCAGACCCATCTCCAATAACAATACCCAAATATTCTTAAGAAAAGTCTAGCAAAAAAACACTAGTTCCCCATTAAATCAATTGCATTCATCCTGTTAATGTTTTACACATTTCAAAAAAGAAGTTTACATTCTCACTTTTGCTTTAAAATTCTTGAAAAGCTTGATATTTTGACTCATTTCCATAAAAAAATTAATTTCCCTTAAAATTTAATTTAAAAAAATAATAATTACTCTCAAAATTTATGCCTTAAAACTAAAAAATATTTACGCTTAATATTTCAATAAATAATAAATATTCACAAACTTACCTTCTACCTTGCCAATACAAAAAAACTACATTTATTTCTGAATTTATATAATCGAAATCATTATTTCTCCAAGTAGTTCTTTTCCCATGATTGTAGAGAGGAACTCTTCTGAAATCTTCCCTTTTCCACATGTGTTCGACACAGACCGTTTAGTTTTTCCAAGCTAGGGGTCTTCAGTGAGAGCGCTTCTTCTTTTCAACTCAAAGAATAAAGCGAGTCAGTTTCAAACATTTCAAACTCACCGAAAATAAGCCGTGTACTCTGGTTTCTTCTCAATACTGTAAAGCATTGCTCTCAGACCAGTCAGAAATCCCCCGATTGGTCACCTAATTGAAAACATCAGGACCATTTCTAATAACAATACCCAAATTTCCTTAAGAAAAGTCTAGCAAAAAACACTAGTTCCCCATTAAAACAAATGCATTCATCCTGCTACTGTTTTAAACATTTCGATAAAAAATTTCTTTTACTTTTTAAAATTCTTGAAAGCTTAAATTTTTGTCTCATTTCAATAAAAAAATAATTTCACTTAAAATTTAATTTAAAAAAATTACTCTTTCAATCTATGCCTCAAAACTAAAAAATATTTACGCCTAATATTTCAATAAATAATAAATATTCACAAACTCACCTTCTCACTTGCCAATTAAAAAAAAAAAACTACATTAACAACTCTCCAGTCCACTTGAATTCCCTAACATGAACTTTAATTACAAAAGAAAATACGGAAACAGTCATAAAAAGATTTCATCCTAAATGAAAATAATGTTCTGAAATTGACTCCAGCCTGAATCCAATAGGACAGCTTTTCTCAGGTTGAACATCCAGAACACAAGTGGAGACGAATGAAAACTCATTACAATTTTCAGATGGAATCAAAGCATTTGAACAGCTGGGGGAACCGACACACTGCTTCTTAGCGAAAGAAACAGAAACGTCTGGAAGATTCATACTGCTTCTTTCCCAATGAATAAATGTGGAAAAAATAAAAAAACGTTAGCAAGCTGATGGAAACGGAATTTGAAAGACTTGATGACGCCTTACTTTATTCAAACTTACAACACAACTAAAATTCACTCAGCGTTTCCTTTGCATACTGTGACCAATGCATGACCCTTATCACAACACGTGTTGGTGTGTCACCATGCGTCAGCGCTTCACGGTGACTATACCCTTATCTTGTCATTTCGTGAGGAAACGCTATCGACTGACAAAGCGAACTCAGCTGAGGGTTTATCTTAAGGTAAATTCTTAGAGAAAAACGAAAGGATTTCATTATAATTAGTTTTCATATCTTGAGAAAATAAAACTAAAATGTATTCGGTAAGAAATTCTTCAATGTTGAATTTTCCTCAAAATGAGAGAGGAATACGGAAAGCGAAAGAATTTAATCAGACACCTTGAAAGAATTCATCTCAGATTTAAAGACGCTTTTGAAAAAAAAACCTAGTAAACTATGAAATACTTTGTTCTTCACATAAAGAAAACACGGTGTACGATTCCAATATTCCCTTTTTTCTTAAAATTTCTCCAACGTAATGACTTAGGTCAACTGAGTCCAGAAATGCTTCGTCTACTTTAGTATTTCGATTCCGAGGGAGTTCTTCGCGATACTGTTAAGATATTTTCTCAAAATCCAGTTGTAAAATAATTTTGGTCATGTTTATTTGATTGTCGTTGTCGTAGGAGATTTCCAATCCGTTCATGTCCACCATGTCATACATTGTGTCCCCGAGAGTTTCTTCAAGCACAAAAAAGCCATCATTCCACAGAAATTCTTCTTTTGGTGTTTGTAATGTTTCCAAAGTCAAATTATTTTTTTCCCAAGGCTTTCTTGATTAAAGCTGAAAACGAAATGGAACGAAGAAACGTCTGTTGTATGACTCTTAACATAGTAGATTTCTTATCAACCACTTTAGTCCAACGTTCTCCGCACGGAGAAATTTCAGATTTCAAAATTTCATCATCCACTTTTTCCTGAGTGAAATCCAATACATGGTGAAAATCTCGACTTATGCATTCCTTTGAGTGGGGAATCGCTCTCATGAAAGGGGGCAACGGTTAAAATCGACATTGATTAAAATTGGGGAGAGGAAAAATATGAGAATTGAATAAATAATGCATAGGCAGGATTCCCGAAAACATAAAATATATAAGTTTTATATAAAAAAAAAATTCCATGAAAAATATTGGAGGGCGAAAGATTTCCCACATCGTCTTCCATTCCTCCCAAAATTTAACGAAGTCCATTAAATCTCAGTTGTCAGTACACGTATTTGTTTAATTTTGGGTGGAGTGGAAGACGATGTGGAAATCTTTCGCCCTCCAATATTTTTCATGGAATTTTTTTTTTTTTATATAAAACTTATATATTTTATGTTTTCGGGAATCCTGGCTATGCATTATTTATTCAATTCTCATATTTTTCCTCTCTCCAATTTTAATCAATGTCGATTTTAACCGTTGCCCCCTTTC
This sequence comes from Macrothele yani, assembly GCA_039090855.1. Lineage (NCBI taxonomy): Eukaryota > Metazoa > Arthropoda > Arachnida > Araneae > Macrothelidae > Macrothele > Macrothele yani. The sequence continues at coordinate 153,779,971 of CM076995.1, read as the reverse complement.
ATGAGAGCGATTTCCCACTCAAAGGAATGCATAAGTCGAGATTTTCACCATGTATTGGATTTCACTCAGGAAAAAGTGGATGATGAAATTTTGAAATCTGAAATTTCTCCGTGCGGAGAACATTGGACTAAAGTGGTTGATAAGAAATCTACTATGTTAAGAGTCATACAACAGACGTTTCTTCGTTCCATTTCGTTTTCAGCTTTAATTAAGAAAGCTTTGGAAAAAAATAATTTGACTTTGGAAACATTACAAACACCAAAAGAAGAATTTCTGTGGAATGATGGCTTTTTTCTGCTTGAAGAAACTCTCGGGGACACAATGTATGACATGGTGGACATGAACGGATCGGAATTCTCTTACGACGACAATTAAATAAACATGACCAAAATTATTTTACAACTGTACTTTTAGAAAATAGCTTAACAGTATCGGAAAGAACTCCTCGGAATCGAAATACTAAAGTAGACGAAGCATTTCTGGACTCAGTTGACCGAAGTCATTACGTTGGAGAAATTTTAAGAAAAAAGGGAATATTGGAATCGTACACCGTGTTTTCTTTATGTGAAGAACAAAGTATTTCATAGTTTACTAGGTTTTTTTTTTTTCAAAAGCGTCTTTAAATCTGAGATGAATTCTTTCAAGGTGTCTGATTAAATTCTTTCGCTTTCCGTATTCCTCTCTCATTTTGAGGAAAATTCAACATTGAAGAATTTCTTACCGAATACATTTTAGTTTTATTTTCTCAAGATATGAAAATTAATTATAATGAAATCCTTTCGTTTTTCTCTAAGAATTTTCCTTAAGATAAACCCTCAGCTGAGTTCGCTTTGTCAGTCGATAGCGTTTCCTCACGAAATGACAAGATAAGGGTATAGTCACCGTGAAGCGCTGACGCATGGTGACACACCAACGCGTGTTGTGATAAGGGTCATGCATTGGTCATAGCAGTATGCAAAGGAAACGCTGAGTGAATTTTAGTTGTGTTGTAAGTTTGAATAAAGTAAGGCGTCATCAAGTCTTTCAAATTCTGTTTCCATCAGCTTGCTAACGTTTTTTTATTTTTTCCACATTTATTCATTGGGAAAGAAGCAGTGTGAATCTTCCAGACGTTTCTGTTTCTTTCGCTAAGAAGCAGTGTGACGGTTCCCCCAGCTGTTCAAATGCTTTGATTCCATCTGAAAATTGTAATGAGTTTTCATTCGTCTCCACTTGTGTTCTGGAGGTTCAACCTGAGAAAAGCTGTCCTATTGGATTCAGGCTGGAATCAATTCCAGAACATTATTTTCATTTAGGATGAAATCTTTTTATGACTGTTTCCGTATTTTCTTTTGTAATCAAAGTTCATGTTAGGGAATTCAAGTGGACTGGAGAGTTGTTAATGTAGTTTTTTTTTTAATTGGCAAGTGAGAAGGTGAGTTTGTGAATATTTATTATTTATTGAAATATTAGGCGTAAATATTTTTTAGTTTTGAGGCATACATTTAAAGAGTATTTTTTTTTTTAATTAAATTTTAAGTGAAATTATTTTTTTATTGAAATAAGACAAAAATTTAAGCTTTCAAGAATTTTAAAAAGTAAAAGAAATTTTTTATCGAAATGTTTAAAACAGTAGCAGGATGAATGCATTTGTTTTAATGGGGAACTAGTGCTTTTTTGCTAGACTTTTCTTAAGGAAATTTGGGTATTGTTATTGGAAATGGTCCTGATGTTTTCAATTAGGTGACCAATCGGGGGATTTCTGACTGGTCTGAGAGCAATGCTTTACAGTATTGAGAAGAAACCAGAGTACACGGCTTATTTTCGGTGAGTTTGAAATGTTTGAAACTGACTCGCTTTATTCTTTGAGTTGAAAAGAAGAAGCGCTCTCACTGAAGACCCCCTAGCCTGGAAAAACTAAACGGTCTGTGTCGAACACATGTGGAAAAGGGAAGATTTCAGAAGAGTTCCTCTCTACAATCATGGGAAAAGAACTACTTGGAGAAATAATGATTTCGATTATATAAATTCAGAAATAAATGTAGTTTTTTTTATTGGCAAGGTAGAAGGTAAGTTTGTGAATATTTATTATTTATTGAAATATTAAGCGTAAATATTTTTTAGTTTTAAGGCATAAATTTTGAGAGTAATTATTATTTTTTTAAATTAAATTTTAAGGGAAATTAATTTTTTTATGGAAATGAGTCAAAATATCAAGCTTTTCAAGAATTTTAAAGCAAAAGTGAGAATGTAAACTTCTTTTTTGAATTGTGTAAAACAGTAACAGGATGAATGCAATTGATTTAATGGGGAATTAGTGTTTTTTTTGCTAGACTTTTCTTAAGAATATTTGGGTATTGTTATTTTAGATGGGTCTGAGGTTTTCCATTAGGCAACCAGTCGGGCCGGAATTCCGACTGGTCTGAGAGCAATGCTTTACTGTATTGAGTCGAAACCAGAGTACACGGCTTATTTTCGGGGAGTTTGAAATGTTTCAAACTGACTCGCTTTATTCTTTGAGTTGAAAAAATGAAGCGCTCTCACTGAAGACCCCCTAGTCTGGGAAAACTAAACAGTCTGTGTTTCATAAAAATTTCTTTCCTAAGACATTTTTAGTACATCTATTTTCAACCTCATCTATTTTCAACTTTCAGGAACTTGCTGTGACTGTTTCTACTGCATTCTGTTTTCTACCTGATTCGTTTTCAACTGAATCGAAAATAGACTTTTTAAAATATTTTCGTTGAACGAAAACGTGTTTCTTAAATTTCATAGTTCCCCATGTTATTCAATGGGAATTTCACTGTTTTTACTGAAACGTGTTTCATCAAAACCACCCCTAAGAAAATATGAAGTGTTCCATTTTTAACCCTATAAGAGAATGTACTTTCCCGAAACGAACATTATCTGTTTTCAACTTTTCCGAAACGAACCTTATTTGTTTTCAACTTTTCCTAAAACGATCTTTGCAAACATCTTTCAATCAAAATTTAAACCCTTCTGAATATGAACTTAGGAATGCATTAAAAAAAAGAGAGAGAGAGAGAAAATCAACTCAAAAGAATGATACTTTATGAAAAATAGATTAAGAAAAGAAGTTTTAAGTTACATAGGGAAAAACAAGAAACGAAAGACGATATGAAGTAGAAAAAGGATAAAGTTTACATGAGGAAATACAGAATTTGATGCGAAAAGAGCCACTTAATGCTTTGAACAGGGGAAACTTGTTTCAGTAAAAAAATTCTTATTCTTATGATTTCTTTAAGAAAACTGACATTTTCAGTACATTTATGCTTTTCTATGAAAGTTTTTCTCAAAGGACTCCATTAAGTTGATCTCAAGTCTTTGAAGTGAATGGGAAGAAAAATAACATGTCTATGTGTTATGAGAAAATGAAAGAATTTCCTTAAGACAGCGTGAAGTGAATTGAACATCAAGCAGTTGTGTGGTGTTTTACTATAGTAATATGTACATACATTTTGGGAAAATATCTTTTAAAGTTAGAGGGAAACATATATGAATATTATAAAAAAAACCAAAAAACCAAAACAGCTCCTTAGATTTACAAAGAGAGTATTTGAAGTAGAAAGAGGGATGGAATGCTTTGAATAGGAATTTCTTGTTTCATTGAAGGGATTCTTATTTTGGAATTTTTTTTAAAAAGAGAAACTATCATTTTCAGAATTTCTGGGGGAGTCGAACTTGGACATTTAACAAAATTCCTGGATATATAGGAATTTGAAGAAAGTTTATGGAATGAAACATGAAGAGAAAGAAATGGGTTGAAAGACTTAACATTCAAGCTTCGTCAATTTTTTTGGTTCCTCATACAATTCTGGGGAAATTTTACGTTTTTGGGAGAACTCGGTTTTTTTTTCCAAAATCAACCCTTTAGAAGTTTTTAAGATAGAAAAAATATTGACTAAGGGAAATCTTAAGTAATACAAATTCTGACTTGAAGCACTTTTAAGTAAGAAAATATTTGTCTGAAGTAGTTTTTCAATGTCTAAGCATTGACATCTGACTAATCGTCCATCCGAAATTGAATCCTGGGGAGGCTTGAGTTATGAGCTTTTGAATTACGACACTAGCTTTTTACCTTCCTTGGAAACAGTGGACTAAATCAGGGTCTGCTTATTTCCCTTGTAGTGGTTCACTACGGATCTCTTAAATCTTGAATGAACGGCAAAGTTCAAACGCTCTGTCCCATTGAGTCACCAGTTTTAGATTTTTGTCATCTTAGACAGTTTAAGTTCGCTGAGAAAACAATGCTTTTGCAAGCTTGAGTTTGCGTTCAAAGTTCAAAACCAGAATTTAGTTTAATCTACCAAGCAAAGTGATTTCATGTCATATGAGGTTTTCCAGCAAGCAGTAGACGCGTGAAAACAGTCGCACAAGATATTCATTTTCCGGTAGAAAGAAGGGAGATTCCAAAGTTAATTTCTTGGGGAAAGCGTAAAAACACTCTTCTTTCACTGGAGAGAGTGTAAAAACACTCTTCTTTCATGTTTTAATTTAAACCTCGAGGAATTAGTATCTAACTATGAAAAAGAGGTTCTAAAGATTTAGGGGCATTTACATTAAAATCCTACAATGACTTTATTTGAAATAGGGAAGAATCGGCCTTAGAGACTCAAATACGTGTGAAGATTTTAGATACATTTCTGTTCAAAAGTAAAGTCGAATGGAAAAATAAGAGCAATTAAATCGATAGGAAAGATTGATAGGTTGAATCAGAAAAAACTAAGAAAAAAAAAAGAAGTTTCATAAAAATAAACCAAAGTTTTAAGAATCATACAACACTGAATAGAAAGAAAAATATAATAAGTAAAATAAGGGGAATGCGATATTTACACTATGAGAGTTTGGAAACACCTGCTTTTCTTACGAATTAGTAAAACGTGAAATAAAAATGTTTAGAGGAAGTAAGAACTTAGTCGCTATGTCTCCAGAATGAAAGCTTTTTCTGCTGAGACAATGAATAAAAAATACGATAATGAAAACCTAATTAAAACGAAAGAAAAGGTCAATGAAACTAAACGTCTAAAGAAAAAATGCAGCAGGCACAGAAGTTAAAAATGATGGGACAGATACGGGAGAACTGGACATTTAGTGAAAGAAATATACGCAAAGTTTTGAAACATCTCAATTTAAAGCGAACTAAATGAGGGAAAGGAATGAGATTATGGGAGTTCTTATTAACTTTGATGAGGTGGGGAAACAGTAAAAATTTAGTTATACATGAAATAAAGTAAAAAAAAATAGCTCGTTTAAGAATATGATTTTTGGTGAAAGTATGAAATTTTAGTTGAAATTTCATGACCAGCATTTCGAAAAGAAATAGATTGATTCGATATGTATGGAAAAGAAGTAAGATTTCTTTATTTTCGCTATGGGGGTGGGGAATAGCTGCTTTTCTGGTGAGTTAGTAAAACATTAAAAAAATAATGTTTAGGGGAAGAACGGAACTACTCGCTTTGCCTCTAGAATGAATGTTTTTTCGGACGAGACAGAAAAATGCGCAGCCCAAAGAATACAAATTTTATCGTAAGAAAAAAGGTTTTAGATTGTATGTCTTGACAATGAATGCCTTCCTGTTGGGGCAGTCCACGAAAATTACAACAAACTAGGAAAGAATAAAAAAATGCCTATTTGACATACATGCAAGATTGACGAATGATTTGTTACATCTAAAATTATCGTTTGCAGAAATGAAATGAAAAAAAAAGTCTGAATAAATGGACTCATAGGCTTGACCAAGTAAGAAAAAAATTACTGACATACTGAAAAGTTTTACGAAATTAAAAAAAAAAAGATGAAGTAAAATAGCGAAATTGGGAAGCTATAATGATATGCGAAATAAAGTAAGAAAATATTGTTTTATCAGAATTTTAACTGTGAAAGACCTGTAGAGTTCTTGAACACACGAAAAAATTACGAGAAAATAATATTGCTAAGGCGAAAGACTCAGAATTTACATGTCTACATTTCCGCTTGATTTCCCAAAAATTTTGTCAAAGTCCAATAGTTACTGCGAACAGGAACGAAATCGTTTCTAAAGAAGCATTTCCTCGTCTCATGGTCTGAAGTAAAATTAAATGTAAGAAAAAGAAAAGTTCCCAAGAAAATTCATTACATCTACACGAAAAAACTCCCTCAAAACATACAAAAAATATAAAAAAGAAATGATGAAATAACGTAAAAGCATTTAAAAAAAATACAGTGAATACGTAGTACACGAGACCACCTGACCAATTTTTTGAAACCAAATCATCGTGAGTTAGGACCTCGCTAAGACCATCAGAGCATTTTTATTCCATTGGAAAGAATATTCCCCAGCATCGTTACGTAAAAATTTCCTCCGGGGAAAAATAACATCGAAGAGGGGGAAAAATCCCGCTTGAAAACCACTGGAATAAATACAAAAAATCCCAACGGACCCCACTCGGTTTTGCCATCCCTCAAAATCAAAGATCCATCGAAAGTTCCAAGAAGCACCGCTAGGGGGCAGCACATCGAGTTGACATCCCCTATATAAGTCCCCTTTCCCTCTCGGTCGTTGCTATCCCTCAAAGACAAAGATCCATTGAAAGTTCCAAGAAGCACCGCTAGGAGGCAGCACATCGAGTTGACATCCCCCTATAACCACCCCTTTCCCACTCGACCGTTGCCATCTCTCAAAAACAAAGATCCGTCGAAAGTTCCAAGAAGCACGGCTAGGGGGCAGCACATCATGGGGCCGATCACGTGACAAAAATTCTGACAAGTGAACAGCTGGGACAGCCTCGGGGACAACTCGTGGGCAGCCTCGTGGGCAGCCGCGTGGGCAGCCAATGTTAAGTCTATGGAGGGCTGCCCCTGTCCCAGAAGTCTCCCTTTTCCTCTACTAATGTAACTTCACACTGGAAGAACTACGCATATTTTTTTTTGACACTTTTTTCCCACAACCTTGTATTTTTAAAAGTGATATAAAAACTGTTAGTAGACACAGAACTTCAATAGCGCGGCTGATCGAAAAGATCCTGTTTAGATAATAAACAAAGATGCATTGAAATTGCTCATCTTATAGTGATAATATTTCTTGGTTTTAATAACACATGATATATCCCAAGTTTGTGAATAAACTTTATTTACTGAGAAACAGTCAGCAATGGACTTTATTTACTGAGAAACAGTCAGCAATGGACTTTATTAACCGAAGAAAAAATTATTCATTTTGTAAATGTAGACGGCTTTCATTAAGGAATAACACGAAGCACGAATACAAGTTCATCAATGGCCGACAAAAAAAAAAAAAAAAAAAATCAGCAACTGTTGCTCTACGCTGCCCACGCACTACGTACTCCCTCATTGCCGAGAAGGAAGAAGACTGACTTCCTCTTGCGCACGCGCGATTGTGTGCATGGCTCCATCTCTCCGAGTTCGGCGGAATATGACGCGTCACATGGCAGCTGTCGCTCTTAACATCGGATGCGGTGTGCTTCCAAAAAGCAACCATCGGTATTGGAAATTTATTTCAAATCCCATTATTTGGCCTTCTATTTTATTTATTTTTTCAACGCAAACAAAAAAAGTATGACATTATTTAAAAATGGATGAGTTACGATCAAGTTATCTAGTTACCTCAGCAGGAAAACTTTTGGTGCCACTTCGAAGTTAAAAGTATTTAGCGATTACGATAAATTATCTAAAGTATTTTTTGCCTTTTCACCCTAAAATAATGTGAAATTCTTTGGAGTTCTTTTAATAAGTGACTCTGGAAAAAAAAAATGGGAATTTAATTTCATGTACAGCTTCCAGACAGTTATCCTCTTTTTCTTGTTTAGAGCTTTCTACTTTGCATTTCAGGAACTTCATGGTGATCTTTCCATAATATCGGAGGCCCTTCTGAACTCAACGTGTGTTGTTTCATCCGATGCGGAAGCCATAGAAATGGTGATTAGGGAAGATACGCGTACCTTGGATTTAAGGAATCTCTGTTATACAAGTCCCACAAAATGGGAATAGACGATATACACGTGACTAACGAGAACAGAGGATTGATTTTAACAGCGATTGCTGCCAGGAAAGGTTTCCGTTATATGAAGTCTCTGAATATCATGTAAGTTACTCCCCATCTTTCTGTTTTCTCGCTTGCACAAAACGAACTTTCGCTTTCGTGTGACTCGAGTGCTCTTTTAATTACGTTTTCGGTTGTTGTTACGTGACAACTTCTCAGTATGATGTCATACTCAGTGACTTAAAGTACTCAACTGCGGTACGATTGCTTTCCAATTTAGGTGCTTCTTCAGCTCTGAACAGAAAGACAGAAATTTTCCGTCAAAATTTGAATATCTTGCTTGTACGAAAACAACAACAAAAAAAAAAAAAAAACCAAGAAAGGTGACACCTAATTTTCGGATGGAATAAGCACGTCTTTTGAATCCATTCTGACGCGAATTAAATTTATCAAAGCTACTGAAAGTCAATGGAACCGGTTTGGAAAACAATCAACCGGTTCCAACAATCGATAAAACATCCAGAAATAGAAACATCTACTTAGCTCCACCAGCGGCTAAAAAATATGCTACGAAAATTAACAAATGGCGAACAAAACGTTTCTCATAGTACAAGGAAGGTACCAGAGACAAAGAGATTTTCAGATCGAACAGTTAAAAGAAGAAATACAGAAGGAAACATCATATAAGTCTGCGCCTGCTAGAGAAAAAATTTTGCATAACGGAAAAGTTGAAAATAGGCAAAAAATTATTCTTCGTGGAAAAAGCTATGCTAAGGGAAAATAACTTTTGCAACAGTTCGCCTCCCGGGAGCAGAGGTAGAGAAAAAAAAAAGTGAGAAGCTTTTACGCAGCTAGCGGGAAACCTTTGAGTTATTTAAAGAGGATAATGCCGCACATCTCTGCTGTAGCGAATGGTATACAGTAAAGAAGAAATTTCTCAGTAGGGCTTTTAGAAGCAGAGATACAGTTGCAAACTGAAGTACACAAGCACACATACAGACAGAACTGTGAACTACAAAATTCCTCATATAGTAGCCTAAAGTGTTCTGTAGTTCCATAAGGTAAATGGCATCTGGTGTTGAAATAATTTTTTAAATCGCACATGTAAAAACGGTGATATTGAGAAAAACATATTAAGCATTTGCGCCCCTAGCGGCGAAATTATGCACTATTTTGGAAAGAAAATACACACACAGTCTGCATAGTTAGCAGGATCTGACCGAAGAAAGAAAATTTTCAACCGAGTTTTTAGTCCCACAGGTATTGCTGTAAACGGAAACGTGAACTTACGCCCTCTGGTAGAAGACTTGTGCTCCACGAAAAATTTTAAATTATATGAGAAACATTTCGCAGCGGAAACTCTCTCCAACAAATAAACCATTTTTCAAATCGGACTTTTAGAAGCAGAGATATAGACAAAAATAAGATATGCGTTTACACCACCTGACGGGAAAACCATGTATCATTTTAAGGAGAAAATTTTCTCAAAAGGCTTTTTGATGTGAGCGGTATCGGTTCAGGAAAGATTTTTTTCAGTCGAGTTTTCAGGAGCTCAGAGTTTGCTGCAAATACATCAGACGCAGAAACCAACACTTATGCTCCCTGGTGTCCAAACCATTCTTTATCAAATATTAGAAATCATATGCAAAGCATTTTCCATCGGGTGCTACATCCGGTGGAGAAAGCATTTTTCAAATCGGAGCCTTAGAAGCAGAGATATCGGGGATAATGCAATTTACCTTTACACCCGCTAGCGGAAAGTCTATGCTTTACTTGAAAATTTTGAAATTATATGAAAAACAGTTAACACAGGAAACGCTATCTAAGAAATAAGGAATTTTTTTGAATCCGACTCTATGATGCAGAGATATTGACCGAAATAAGATAACATCTACGCTTCCTGGCGGAGAAACCATGCATTATTTTGAGAACAAAATATTCTCAAATGTTTATCGATATGAGCGGTATCGGTCCACGAAAGAATTTTTCCAATCGAGTATTTAGAAGCCCAGATTTTGTGCTAATTCCTACGAAGCAGAAATGAACGCTTACGCCCCCTGGTGGCCAAACCACATTGTATAAAACATTAGAAATTACAATCAAAACACTTCCCACCAGCAGCTGTATCCGGTGCAAGAAGAATTTTTCAAAAGGAGTTTGAGAAGCAGAGACATCGGGGTGAGCGCAATTTACTTATACTCCCCTAGCAGAAAATCAATGAATCACTTGAAAATTTTGAAATTGTATGAAAAATATATCGCACCGGAAACTTACCGGAAGGAAGAAATGTTTCAAATCGGACCATCAGAAGCAGAGATATTGACAAAAATAAGATATACATCTACGCCCCCTGGCGGAGAAACGATGCATTATTTTAAGAAGAAAATATTCCGGAAATGTTTATCGACATGAGTAGTATCAGTCCGCGAAATAATTTTTTCAATTGAGATTTTAGAAGCTCAGATTTTGCTGCAAATACATCAGAAGCAGAAATTAACGCTTACGCCCCCTGGTGGCCAAACCAGTTTATACCAAAAATTAAAAATTATATGCAAAGGATTTCCCATCAGGATCTGTATCCGTTTCAGAAAGAATTTTTCAAATTGGAGTTTTAAAAGCAGTGATATCGGGTAAAATGGAATTTACTTTGACACCCCTAGCGGAGAATCTATGCTTAGCTTGAAAAAGTGACTGTACCTAAAATAATCTTCAACATGAATGGAATTGAAAAGTAAAATATTTTTTTGAATTGAATGTTTAAAGGTAAATATAGAAATAAAATGCATTTTGGATTAGATATCATCTGCATTTACGCCCTCTAGCGGCGAAAGTGGGCATCGTAAAACAAAACAAAATGGAAGATCATCATTCTTACGTTCCAAGCTTTCTATTGCAAAAATAATTTTTCAAAGCGGACTAGCCGCCCCGGTGGCGCAGTGGCCTAAGCGATGGCCTCTGATCATTCGTCCGTAAGGGGTCCGGGTTCGAATCCCGGTGAGGCATGGATGTTGTGTTTGTCTTACGGCATTGGCTCTCTCCCTTCCCTGGGACCAGTGACCCTAAATTAGGGACGGGCGACTGCTTATAGCCCATTGAGTTGCTCACGGTGGTCGTTAAACCTCCAATAAAAAAAAAAGCGGACTATTAGTTGCAGAGATATGGTGTTTATAGTCTGACGGACGGACAAACCAAAAACATAGGCACGATCTTTTTTTTACAAAAGACGTGCTAAAAACTACAAAAAGAAAGAAATACTTTTCTTCGTTTGAAATAGCCATAAGAAAAATATATATATTGTTTTACACTTTATTACCAGCGTTGAGTAGAAAAGAGAAGGCATTTTTGAATGAAACTTATTTGATTTTAGTTATTAAGTTTTTAAAAAAGTGGTGATTAAAAGAATCCATACGTGTGAGGTACAACCAGAATTTTGGTAATCTAAAGGTAACGGCTTATACCCTCAGATTATAATACTGTTTTTTCTTCTTCCTTACCAAAACTGTCATATAATATCTAAGAATAATAGAATATCGTTTGTCTGGACCTTTGTTCCACTGCTGTGGCGCAGCGGAAATGCGTCACCATAGCAACAACCGAGAAAGAAGTACTTGTGACGTCATGCATAGCTCTTCGTGTTTTTGTGCAGGTGACGTCATCACATACACGCGCACAGCGCACGAATGTACCATTTTATTTTGTTGTCATAGCAACAAATACCAAGTTTTCACAGCTGCTGATGTGACGTCACCTTATCCAAATCATTCTGGCGAATCATTCTGACATGACGTCAGAGATGCGCTTCGTCACACAATCAACTCTTCAGGAACAGGAAAACATTACGTCAGGAATTTTGGCTCTACTTTTTCGTTCATAAACGGCACACAGTATTTTTTACTTAGAATCCTATGGTATGGATTTTTTTTATTTTAAGTTTACCCTTGAGAACCTAAAATGATTATTTTAGATTGTGAAACCAGTTTCTTTTCTCATTTAGGTCCAAAATATTGACAGTTGCAATACATTACGCAACAGTGTCTTATCATTATTTCATGCGTATGCTGAAGACATATGATTTGGGAACTTTCTTTTTCCTTGAACCACGAAATTCTGAGAATATCACCAACATTTTTTTTCCGAAATATAACCAGATATTCTTTTATTTATATTTTTAGAAAAATGAAAAAGAATGAAAAAAAAAGGAAAGCAAAAGAAAAATACCGTTTGTGTTTCTGCGCATGAACTACCATAACATTTTAACATTTGCAACAGTTTCATTAGGGTTCCTTCCCAGGTGTTCCCCTACCACATACTAAAATTTCATCGAAATCGAACGATTTTTACTGGAGTTATCGTGCGGGTGGACATGCGCACACAACGCGTGACGTAATGAGGCAGATGGGAATCACGACCATCTGCTCGCAAGAGTGTGACGTCATAAAGCTTTAATAGGATCCATACACAACGCGTGACGTAATGAGACAGATGGCGTGACCGCGCGCCGACATTCTCAATCGCGAGATTGTGACGTCATAAGGTTTCTAAGCATGGGCAACATTAATGGGACGACGCCATGACACTAAAAGCGTTATAATTCGGGGTGGTTATTTAACCCACTAAACGAATTTTCCTAAAGTCGAGATCAAGCTAAATCGATTTCTAGTACCAGAAAACGGTAGGTTAACGACTTTCATCAAAATCCTTAGAGCCGTTTTCAAAATAAAATGAACATACATACAAGAATTGCTCCTTTAACAGTATGGGATAAGGGCGATGGAATGAATCCAGATCTATGTCCTGACCTTTGACCCCATTTCGTCCATTTTCAATAAGGTTCCTCCCCAGGTGGTCTCCTACCACATACTAAAATTTCATCGAAATTGAACAGTTTTTACGCGAGTTATCGTGCCGACAGACAGACGGACGGACGGACAAAGCTGGAGCATATAGGCTTCTTCAACCTACGGTTGGAAGCGTAAAAAACGCTTCAATTGCGACAAAACTTTATCATGTTGTTCCGGAAGTATACTGATCCGGTCCTGTTGAATATCATCGAAATGGGGTCAAAGGTCAGGGCACAGATGCGAGACTTATTCCTCAGCCATTATCCTCATAACTTGAGTAATGATTTCTGTTATGTTGGAAAGCATGTCATAATCAATGCATTGCATGATTTTACTAACTTGTTTACTCCACTCTGAGAATGGACGTGTACGTATTTGGCGCAAACAACATGAGGCACTCGATGCATCCTTCATGGTCTCCTCAATGCAGGTTGATGGAGGTGGTTGCATGGTGTGTGACATGTTTGCCTGGCCGGCACATGGACCCTTGGTGTATTTGGAACAAGGTCTGACTGGAGCGCACTATCGTGAATTGCTTGATGACTCTGTACACCCAGCAATGTTAACTAGCCCACTATCCTGAATTGTTTGATGGCTCTGTACACCCTGCAATGTTAACTAGCCCACTATCCTGAATTGTTTGAAGACTCTGTACACCCTGCAATGTTAACTAGCCCACTATCCTGAATTGCTTGAAGACTTTGTACACCCTGCAATGTTAACTAGCCCACTATCCTGAATTGCTTGTTGACTCTGTACACCCAGCAATGTTGCACTTTATCTCGAATGGCGACCATGTCTTTCAAGATGACAATGCACCGAACCACAGGTCCAATGTTGTGCAGGAATCTTTTGAGGAACACAGTTCATGACTTCCAGCTTTTCGATTAGCCTCCGAACTCCCCCGATATCGATCCCATAGAGCACTCGTGAGACACTGTGGAACGTCATATCAGGCGTCTTGATACACCAATTGGCTCCATACCTGCATTGAAGGTCGCATTATTCACAGCTTGCTTGCCCATACTTCCCAACTGCTTTAAGCAGCTTATTGCATCGATGCCGCGTCTGATAGCTACCGTACTGAGTGCGGAAGGTGGACCTAGAAGTATTCGGCAGGTGGTCATGATTCAGTGATCACTTAGTGTATCTCTCCGTAATACTGACTCCACGGTAAAGAAAGAATCACAAATGCACAATAAACACAACCATACTTCTTTGCTAGTGAAACACAACATCTAACCCCGAGACGTTAGCATGTGCTGATCACTTGACCACTGGACCGTCTGATGAATATCAGTAAGTCTTATATTACGCAGAATATCTGTTTGTTAAGAAATAAACTGAACTGGAAAAAATTAATTTTTCTGGAAGGCCAGTTTGAACTAATAAGTAGTAAAATTTCTTTTATTTCTGTACAGTTTCAGGAGAAAAAACAGGTATTTATGAAAATATATATTTGTACAGCAATGCTTAAAATGTTTAATTTGCATACTGAGTGGTAAGACTTTCTGTCTGCATATCGCGTCATGAAAAACGTATGCTTCGCAAACCAATTTTTAATGATCGCATTTTCTTATAAGTTTTTTTTTTCATCCTGATAGGATCAAAAGAGTTATTGAGGCTGGACTTTATCAACGATGGATAAGAGAACATCTGCCACAATCCCGTAGAACTGATAAGCACCGGTTTCGGCCGCTGTCAATCTCTGATCTGAAAGGGACATTCATGCTTTGCGTTTACGGTTATGTATTGGCAACTATGGTTTTAATCTTAGAGAAGGTTCGTCAATGTATTTCACGGCGCATGCACTTATGAATTAGAATCAGGAAATCTTTATTTTGTATTTGGAGCTCATTAAAACAAGTTACACCGACGAGTCATTACATTATGGCCGCTTCTAGCCTAGAGAAATGACCGCACCTGGAGACCGAAAGGTGGCGCAGGCGAAGGCCACAGAGCAGTATATATACAACCCGAGGACCGGCGTTCGGTTAGTACTGTGCTCGGAGTCAGAACGGGAAAAGCTGCCGATTAATCGGAGTTTGATAAAAGACAAATTGTGAAGGCACGGTGCCTCAGAACTGCGATCTCGGAAACGGCGCAGCTTGTGGGTTATTCACGTGCCACTGTAGTGAGTACGTATCAAAAGTGGTGCACAGATGGCCAACCGACGAACCGTCGTCCACAGCCATGTGTCATCCGCAGCACATTGCTGCCAGAGGGCAGCGGAGACTGGCGCGCGTTATTCACAGCGACCGCAGGGGGCTGCAGTGCGACAAATCATCCGCAGCTACAACAGTGGTTATCAGGGCAATGTGTCAGAGCACGAAGTTCCTCGCAGCCTTCTGGGCATGGGCCTGCCTAGGCGAAGACCCAGCCGGGTCTCCATGCTCACTGCACGTCATCGCCAACCACGCATGAAATGAGCCCAAGATCATCGAGATTGGACCGTGGATGATTGGAAGAAAGTGGCCTGGTCTTACAAACCAAGGTTCCTGGTGCGTCACGTAGACGGCCGAGAGTGGATATGCTGATTACCAACGGAAGCTAGAGTACCTGGATGCACACTTGGAACACTTTAGGCCCCATTCTCCCAATAGCGCAATCTCTGACAGCTCTCAAGTATCTGACATTGTTGCGGACCAAGTTCACCCAATCATGGCAGCTGTATTCGCTGCTGGTGATCGCCATTACCAACAGGATAATGTGACATGCCACACTGCCAGAATCGTCAAGGAGTGGTTCGAAGAACATGCTGGTGACTTTCCGTTAACGCCCTGGCCTACAAATTCACGTGACATGAACCCACGAACATTTGTGGTTCGACTTGGAAAAGCGGGTTCGCAGAAAATTACCACCACCCCGAAATGTAAGGGAACTGGAGGGCCTGCTTTTGACGTTATGTACCTGATACCCCATAGGATACGTATCCCCCTCCCCCCAATTGAATCGTTGATTCGCCGAGTGGCCTCTGTTTTGCGGGATAAAAGGGGTCCTATAACTTATTTAAGTAGGTGGTCATAATGCAATGACTCATCGGTGTATAACTCAAGCGACTTCATATTTTGTTTCCATTTTGGTGTTTCAAATAAAAGATTTTTGTGAGCATACTTTGTAAAGCCACTCATAAGAAGAAATGAATAAAGCCTTTTTAAAAATGAAGTCATATATATTGCTACTTTCACATGAAAATCATTTACAAATTTTTAGTAAGTAATTTTGTCTACCCATAGCAGGTAAGTGAATTATTTTGGATACACTTTAAGTACCTATAATGAATAAAACTTCTGCTGCTAAATTGCTAATTATCATGAATATAGCTTCCTTCAATTATAATGTAATGAATTCAGCTTCTTCTAAGCTAACGCTTCTTCTAATGGTTGTTGTGTTATTAATTATGAATAAACTTTCCTGCTAGTAGTGTAGTAATAATAATAATAATGCTTATAACTGGTAGTAATGTTGTAGTAGTAATTAAGATGAATAAAGTCTTATGCTGGTTGTTACTAATAACATTAAATGAAATAAACCTAACAGCCAGACAGAGATCTGACAAAAACTATGAACTGAGAAAAACGTACTTACAACAAATTCTTTATTAGTGAGACTTCTCGCTCTCACATAAACGAACTCTCTTTATACAGCACCAGCTTTCTGACACATAAACCACAGCTCACTTCGTACAACAACAAACGCTCTCTCTATACAACAACAAACGCTCTCTCTATACAACAACAAACGCTCTTCCTACGTATCGTTGAACGCGCCTATTTATACTGGATACCACCACGTCATGACTTACACTCATTGCCAGATCTCATTCAGCGGGTGAAATAACATCTCGTTCAGTAAGAAGATAATTTACATAGTAAAATAAAATAACCAGAGATAGTAAAAATTAAAAGGAAAGTGAATCGAGAGTATACGTTACATACCTTAGCGGTTTTTATGTGATATATGAATTTAAGGTACCTGTCACAACGTTCTAATGTAGCTGAGTTATTAGACCCATTTTGACGACAAAAATAATTTTTATTTTTTTATTTTAATTGGACGTCTAACGACCACCGTGAGCAACTCAATGGGCTATACGCAGTCGCTCGTCCCTATTTTAGGGCCACTGACTCCAGGGACGGGAGAGAGCCAGTGTCGTAAAACAAACACAACATGCAGGCCTCACCGGGATTCGAACCCGGACCCATCGCGGGAGAATGGCCAGAAGCCATCGCTTTAGCTATAGCTATTTTAGCTATGGGCACAAAAATTATGTAGTGCAGATTTTGAACACCAACGTGAAAAACGATACGGAAAAATACTTAATTTGCCACAAAATATTCCCAGAAACATTTATTCAACTTTACATTGAACACTTATTCAACTGTTTTGTGGCCAATTAAGTATTTTTCTGTTTCGTTTTTCACATTGGTGTTCAAAATCTGCACTACATAATATTTTGTGCAGCCCCGGTGTCGCGGTAGTTTAAGCGATGACTTCTGGCCATTCTACCGCGATGGGTCTGGATTCGAATCCCGGTGAGGCATGGATGTTGTGTTTGCCTTACAGCGCTGGCCCTCTCCCGTCCCTGGAGTCAGTGGCCCTAAAATAAGGACGGGCGACTACTTATATGTAACTTATTGAGTATTCCGAGAAACATTTATTCAACTGTGCATGTGTTTTCTTTTTTGGTGTTTAACGACTATTGTGAGCAGCTCTGAAAGCCATAAACAGTTGCCTTTCCCTAGTATAGGGCCACTGATTCCAGGGAGGGAACAGAACCAGCGGCATCGAATAAACACGATACCCATGCCTCATCCGGGACTCGATATGTTAAAGGAACATTACCCATTTTTCGGAGAACCCAACGTCCAAGAGACTCATTATATATTGTGAAAGCACAAATTTCGCATGTGGCGGAAAACGAATACGCACCCTTCTCTCCGGAGCCGAATGTTTTCCCTATTAAGCTACACCGACGAGTACTTATCACTGCTGCTTACCGCATTAACATGTGCGTCACTTCTGTAGTATGTCACAACCTACCTAGTAACGGGAGGGCCCACTTTTCACCCGGATAAGCGCAATCATGCGCGAGATATTGAGTCCACTAGATCACGATGGCGTTGCACAGGTATCCCCACCTATGCCTGTTGAACATTCGTCGGATTTCTGGGTGTTGGATCCGAAGCTCGATTGGACCTACCGACAGCATCCAAAAGATTTTCCAAAGGATTCATATCCGGTGAACGGGGAGGCCGTTCTCGGGTGGGAACTTCTGCGGAATGTTCTAGTCAACACAACTCTATGGAAAGGCGCATTATCATTCAGGAAGAGTCCTACATGATGACCACGAACAGATATAGATGATCTGCAAGGATGGACACCCTGGACGTCGCTAGACTTCGAAATCAAGGTGGGCTACGGCTGGGCGAGTATCATTTTTGCTGGGGATAGTTTGATAGCATCTTTATTTATGAAACACTGAAAGAGAGAATTTTAATGCTTTTTACTACTGGTTACAAATGAATTCGTGTAACTCCCTCCCTGGGATAAATGCGAATTAATTTTGGAACTGTCTTGAAGTTTTTACACTTTCTGGAATACAAAAGAATCAAGAGGTCCTTTTCTGTTAATGTTCCGTGTATCCATTTTAATAAAATTAGTAATACCTGAAGAATTACAAACTGGTGTAACAAACATAACGTACTACCACCAGCACCACTACCACGTACTGACTAGAAGAAAATTTAGCGCGTAAAGGAGGACGCAAACGCACACGTTTAATGACACTTTTGAGTGTGACGCCAGAAAACGGGAGAGTTTTGTGCCTGAAGCGGCATGTAGCGCGGAGTGAAGCTTTTCAACGCCTGCCTGAAATCCTCTTCACTCCACGCTACATGCCGCCTCAGGCACAAAATTCCTCCATTTTTTGGCGTGTCACTCAAACGTGTGTGTCTGTGACCGCCTTAAGAGAAGGCCCTGAAAGCAAAATTTTTCGTAGTGGATTAGGGATGAGAGAAAATAAGATATGCAGACACGATACCTTTCTCCTCCTTAACTCCCTTCCTTCAGGTAAGCAACCCTGTCTTGCATTCATCTCCTCCAAAGCCATCGCCAGACACGTTCTGCTCTCTCACTGACCTGGGGCAGGCTTTAAGATAGCTGGTATAGCTTTTTACTTCCCTTTTCCGTGTTGTAATCCCCTACTTAGTAGCACTAACAAACAGCAGAGCAGTTAGTAATGGCCTCCCTCAATGAATTCCTAGCCGTCCTCCTCATTCGCCTCTGGCCGTATTAACATGAAGAAAGGCTCAAACTAAGGATTTGGAAGAGTGGAGAACAACTCAATTTTAGTGGCCCAACGAATTCCATTTTGATAACCTTTCTACGGAGAAGCATATAACGCACTTTCTGGGAGTGGGAGGGGATACGAACTGTTACACGATGAAAAACACGACACATTATTACTTGGTGAAGCCCAGATTTTAATTTATTTTAAAAAAATTGAAAAATGGCACATTTTGAACTGGGTGGGAAGCAGGGTGTGTGAGAAAGAATTCCGTCCACCCTGACACCACCTTGGCGACGTCCCTAATGGGCACGTAGCATGGACCATTCAGAGATACATCTAGACGTACAAGAGATACCAACGTATACCAATTTAACACGCCCCTAATCTTAGCCAAGTCTCCATTAGCCCAAACACTTCCTAATTGACATGCCGGGTCAATCGCTCAGCGCTGTTTTCGCCAGATCTGTGCCAAAAATGGGGTATTCTCGGTACACTCTTGATTTAGTCGAACGGTGATACTACCTATTTATAATTCCTGTAAAACGTCCGCGATAGTGTGATCCATGCGTCCGTCACCCACTAATATTCCTCTTTCAAACTCTATTAACTCATGACTTTTATTCACACTGACATCGAGTTACCATCTACGTGAATGCGGTAATGTCCTCCTACCTATATACACTGCCTGACAGAAAAAACGCCACACCATGAAGAAATGCTCGAAAACAGACCAAACTGCACACACACAGATAGCCAAGTAGCTCATCAACAAATGATTGAATTGTCACATACAGACTAGGCTCCAGTGGCCGGATATACAGGATGATCAATAAGGAGTGTAGCCCCCATTTTGGGCGGTACAGCATTGAATCCGAAGTAGCATCGAGGAAATGAGAGTCCGAATAGAGTCTTGGGGTATCGTGGACCATGTGGTGTTGATTCGAGTTGAGTACCCGTCATTTTGCGGAAGTGGGAGGGTACTCAACCGACGTCCAATCGTGTCCCACAGATGCTCTATGGGCGAGAGGTCGGGGGATCGTGCTGGTCACGGAAGCATCCGTACACCATGTAAAGGATTCAGTCTGATCCGAGCGGTATGCGACTGGGCGTTATCCTGTTGATGCACGGTGTTTGCGATGCCCTGCAGATACGGTAGTGCCACGGGCTGCAACACCTTGTCAACATAGCGGCGTGCCGTTAATGTGCCCGTATTTCGTACTCAGCGGTGAGCGGCTGTAGGCGCTGATAGCATTCCGCACCATGATTCCACGTTGTTGGTCCGTGTGGCGCTCCAAAATAGCGGAGGATCCCGCCCGTTGGCTACGTCGCCTCCATACTTTCACAAGGCGATCATCCGTGGTGAGACAGAACCTCGATTCGTCGCTAAACCAGTGTTCCATTCGGCACCCCACGCAGATCTGGAGCGACACCACACCAAGCGGTGACGACGATGTCTCGCTGTTAAGGATAGCCTTCGCAACGGACGGCTGGACAGCAAACCAGACGCAGCCAATCGGCACGGCACTGTCCGCGTCGGTATCGGAGCATCCAAGCCTCTCCGTACACTCCGCAAAATGGCGCCCGTTGTGCCCCGTGGGTCCGATACGGCATGACGTCTGATGTGACGATTGTGGAACTCAGACGTCAGTCTCCGGGCTCCGGTCCCCCTACGACGTTGCACAGATCCTTCCTTGGACCACTGTCTCGAAATGCGACTGATGGTTGTGGCATCACTTTGCGTTTCTTTCCGCAATACGACGGAAGGACCACCCAGCGGTACGAAGGCCTACGATGACACCTCTCGTGAACTCATCCGTTTGACAAAATCGCGTACGACGGCGTCGTAACGGCATTTTCACCCCTTGTTTCGTTCTCGTGACACGGTTACAGCAGAACCACCCACTTCTCGCGGCCGTGACGACGTCTTGACTGATGGCCTCACTGACTGGTTGTCCGCTTATATCCTGCGCCCCGTTCGTGAGATTCCCTGCAAATGCAATCATTTGCATTACTTGTACGTATGCACTCACTTTGCAATTTGCATGGCGCTGCGTTCATGTCCATTTTCTCAGTCAGGCAGTGTATCAGCCAGGGTTCGTCCACTAGCGAGAGGGGTGAAAGCGTCGTGTTGCCCAGTAACTAGGTATACAATGATTTCTGTGCTCTCAGTATGTGATGCAGTAGAATCTGGATTATCCAACCTATTCGGGGCAAAAAGGACGTCGGACAATCGCAAATGTCGGATTATCCGACATTTGGTTAATAAAAATATCGAAAATAATTACATATTAAGAAACTATTATGTAGCGTCTCTCTCTTTTTATTACTATAAACACAGTATGAAAGATTGTACACAGAAATCTTTTATAGTAATAAAATTTCCATGTCTGTCAGCCGCTGTCATTTGCCAACAGAACAAACTCCCCCACGTAGAAGTTTGAAACTTAGCACGCACTTCGGAGCACTTTCTCGAAATTTAAATTTGCAAAATTTTAACTATTTAATTATCAGGTTGCAAAGAAAGTTTTCGAAAAACAAAATCGTATTTAGCGTGTGTAATGCAAGATAAGAGTACTACGGGCCTGCGGTGACGTAAGCATCCCACAGTGCTGTGCGCCAAAGAATAGATTCTAAGGACAGAACGTACGTTGTTGTAGTGGAGATTATTTGCAAGTGGCGACGATACGATATCGAAGAAAGGTGTGTGTGCAATATTTCTCTATGAATATTTGAATGGCGTGAAAGTTACTGAAGCTCTTGGGAAGTTGCGAAACGCTGTTGCTGACGACAATATCGGATAGAGTACTTGCTATGACTGGTACGGGAAATTCGACACAGGTGTACGGGATCTGTCTGACAAGCTCAGAAGTAGCAGACCTAGTAAGTTTGAAGATGATACACTGCAGCACGTGCTATTGACAAGCATAATGCAACACTACGGGAACTGGCAGAGGAACTGAAGACCACCCCTACGACCATCAACACCCGACTTCGGAAGTTGATATATCCGTGTAAATTGTGCAAATGGGTATCCCATGCTTTGTCTGACCAGAATCAGATGCAACGCTACTCCATTGTTGTTGCTCTGCGTGAAAGAGAAAAACGGATCGGTTGCCCACGAGTTACAAAAATTGAATCACATACATGAATGTTACGTCACAACGAGCATGAAGCAAGTAGGAACAACCACCAAAGAAGGTTGCTAAGTCATCCTTTCATGGACGGAAGGTGATGCTGAGTTGCTGGTGGGATTGTCGCGGTGTAATTCACCATGAACTCTTACCGTGGAACAATACCATCACAACGGATGTGTGGCCGCCGGCAGCCATGTTGAAAAAAAAAACGAACCACTAAACAACTCGCAGGTCAAAGTAGAAAAGCGAACATACTCTGAGCGACGTTCGGCGTTCGAGATCACTTCCTGTTAACTTCCGTGCTTCGTACGCAGTCCGGGTCACCACTTTGGGGTAATTAAATGAATTTTTAGAATGAGCCCCAAAATATATTCCATATCTCTTTAATAATAAGAATCAAAATTGATATATACATCTCACATCACTGCGTCTACAGTAACGAACTTCTTCGAATAGCTAACAGATCATGAACTCAACATCACAAAGTGCAAGTCTCTTCTCTCTGCTGCTGAGCGCGAGAGCTGTTTACATTTTACACCTACCTTGCAGGTGACGTAGGTGGACAGATCCAAGCGCCATCTGCCGGCCGGCGGCCACAGATGCTTACATCCAACAGTTGGACTGTCTCCATGCTGAATTGCAAGAAAAGCACCCAGAATTTATTAATCGCCATGGTAGTTTTTCACCAAAATAACGCTCGTCCACATGCCGTTTTACGGACCCAGCAAAAATTGCACGAACTGGATCCCCCTCCGCCTTTCCGTATTTTTCCGTATCTTGCCACGGCTGACTTTATCTCTTCCGATCAATGTCAATTTTGTTCGCTGAAAAACTTTGCCGATAACGATGATGTGAAACGTTGCACTGATGACTTTTTTCAACTCCCACTCGCCAGACTTCATGAGATTTAATCATCACGGATAAACGACCAGCTCGCAGAATATTTCCGTTAGTACACCACTCAACACATATTTAGTTAAGTTAGTCGGCAGCTTACTACGTGATTGGACACAAGAGTAGTTAATAGTCAATTCTACCTGTATACCGCATTTAACAGGCCCAGGGGCCGAGTGGTCAGAAGTGCGGGCTCTGGCTAATCGTACGGGTTGGGTCTGGGATGAGGAATATGTGGTGCGTAGTGATGGACAATTCATAAACTATTCGTACACAACGAATGATTTTATACCGTGAATGATGAATGGTTTGCTCTCACCGCTGTGAATGATTATTCAATCGGCCATTACTGCGGCAAGTCGTAGTACGTTTAACCCCATGGATTCACAACTTCCAAATTTGTATTGTACAATGGTGTAATCTCGTATTTCATTCATTGATACTCTGCGGGCAATCACGGGAATTAATTATAAACCTCCAGATTCGTTATATACGAATGCCGGTTGCTTCGGCTAGTGAATACTGAGATGGTCATGTTCAAATTAACTGGAAACGTGAAACTTGGTCGTTCTGGGTGGTGCAGAGGTTATTGCGTACTCGGACGCAATCCGAGACACGCGGATTTGATTCCCGCTCCAGGACGACGAAATTTTCAAGTTTTTTGATATTATCTGTTTTAACATCCCTGTCATATTTACACCAGTAAATGGATTCATATCTTCCAAATTTGTATCATACAATGGTGTAATCCTGTATTTCATTCATTAAAGAAAAGTAATTTCTGCAATTAATAAGTGTGAACCGTTACGTCAGTGAGCAATGGGCAGTTAGCTAAGAAATAAAGGTGAAACTTAAGAATGTAAATGTTGCGTGAATGCTATTAATTTGAATGGTGTGCCCAAATAGTTTGCCACGAGCCGAGTCGTGGCAAACTATTTGCCACGACTCGGCTCGAAAAGAGCTCTGAATGATTTTAAATCTTCCATTACTGTGACAATCACTGAAGTCGCAGTACATTAAATTTGTTTCTCACCATGAGTTCCGAAACGAATTCTCTGAGAAAATAATATCTAGAGTTAATAAGTGTCAACAGTTGTGTGAGTGAGCAGCGAGCCAAGGCCTTCTAGAAAACACAAGGCCATGACCTTAGAGAGATGAGTTCTCTTCGTTTGTGACGCCAATCTCATGTCACTCGGACTGATACGTCGGTGTCGTGTTTGACGTCAGGCACGACAGCGTGGGAAACCAATGGCAAAGAATATCTAACTGATAAGAAGGTAAGGATCATCAGCGAGACGTAACTAGCGCCACATTATGCGGCACAGGCCGAAAGTATTACACAGAAGCCAACATTACAGGCTGATGCCGGAGCAGACTGAGTTGGACTGAGCATGCGTGTTTGTGTTGGCGTTTTGTTCAAAGTTTTTGTTGTTCTCTTCTAGATCTGCGTTCATAGCTATCAGTCGTTTCAGCGAAGAATACATATTTGGTTTCAGTGTATATATTTGTTTCACCAAAAGAAGGGACAGGAGGGATACTCAGAAAAGAACAACAAAAACAAATGCTTTAGTAATCAGACCGAAGTAACACAATCGCAGATCAAAGCTTCGCTTCCTTTCCGTGAAATAGGCTTCCCGTCCCGTGTCCCCTACGCTTTTTGCGCCTGAATGTTAACTTTCCCGCAGAGCATCTAGTGCCGCATTACATGGTGGCGCTGCTGTCGCCTGTGTTACGTTATTTCTACGAGAGTTGAGCTTCTTCACGCGAAGCGTTTATATTCTTTGCCAATGGCAAGCCTCGGTTTCCGCGTGACGTCACTAAGAGAGGGAACTCATATCTCCAATGTCATGACCTTGTACTTTCTAGACGGCCTTGAACGTGCAGTCCGCTAGGAAATATTTGGGCAGTTTGCCAAAAAATAACTTTGGCCTTCAAAAACACTTTAATCACAAACGCGGCATCCCTGCAACGAAGAATTTACTCAGTTAGCACAGTGTGACAACCAGTAATTGAATGCCCATTCATGAATGATGAACAAACTGCTAAGAAGGAATGATTTGTGTCATCACTAATCTGTGCACAATAGTGTTTTGACAGGTTTAAAGTCTTAAACGCTGAACACGTTTCTGCGTTACCAAAACTCCATCTTCATCAGGAGCAAAATCAACATATCTTATATGTGAAAAAGTCGCCGAAAACCTTTTTCCGCAATAAAAATGGAACATTCCAACAGATCCCGTGTGCCAGATTTCCTTTAAAACTGCGAGTAAGCTCCTCATATGCCGTATATCGTCTATTCGTGTGATATGGCCACGCGTGCTGAGCTTACTGACTTCCAACGAGTTGCTATTATATGGTCCCATATCAGCAACCTGTACGTGCGTGAGATTGCACAACAATTGCAACACCCACGGACAACTGTTCAAGGCGTTATTAATAAATGGTAACGTGAGGAACTTACGACTGCCAAGAAAGGTTTAGGAAGGGCAAGTAAATTGACGAAAAGCGACAAGAGAACTCTGAAATGTATCGTCCGTGGGTACTGTCACTCCTCTGCAGAAATCATCACCAAAGGATTTCCAGATTCAACAGGGCTGAGTGTGTGCATTAAGACAGTTCATAAGGAACTGTACAAGTTAGATTTCTATGGCCGAACTGTTGCATACAAGCCGTTAATAACTCGTACGAAATGTGAGTAAGCAACTTGCTTGTTGCAAAGTTCATCGCCCATGGACCTTAGACCACTGGAAAATAGTCTTATGAAGTGACGAGTCACGCAAAACGTTTTTAAAACCCACGGTCGTTGTTGCGTGCGGCATATTCCAGGTGAATGGCATCTACAAGATTGTGTCATTCCAACTGTTTAATTTGGGGTGGCAGTGTCAAAGTCTGGGGATGTTTCTTGTGGCATGGACTCGGACCGTTGGTGATTGTGAATGGAAACACGAATGCCGCGAAATACCGGGACATTCTAAACAAGTCAGCACTGCATAAACTTTACTGGTTTTAAGGAGACGGGCCATTCTTGTTTCAGCAAGACAACGAGTCGTGCCATTAAGCACGTTACATTTCGACATTGTTTGAGGATATGGGTGTACAGAATTCAGAGCGGAAAGCTCAAAGCCCTGATCTCAATCCTATAGAGGCTCTTTGGGATGAACTTGAACGTCATACGCAGGATAGAATGACACATCCAACTGCTTTGTGTAAACTGACCACTACTTTGTGGGAGGAATGGAACAGTATACCAGCGATTACTGACCAGAATCTCATTGAAAGCGTGCCAAGGAGTGTCCACAATGTAATTGTGGCCAAAGGTGGGCCAACTCCTCATTGATTTTGCCATAAATGCGGTATTGTATAAAAAGCTCTGGTGTCCGGAGACTTTTTCCCACATGGTGTACAATATATTAGTTTTGTTTTTGGACGAAGTCAAAACTTGAGTGACGTCGAAATATATAGAGCCATTTTAAGCTATGAAAACTGTGGTGTGTGTAAAAGAAAAAAAAAATTCAATTTCCACTGTGGTCACCAATTTATCATACTTTGGTATTTTTACTACAGAATTTCCCCCTCATATCAGGGGCGTATCAGAAGCGCTTTCCTTGGGGAGGGGGATGCTCTGGTTTAAAACAAAGAGAAAAAAAAAAACATTGACAGAGAAAGTTTGTGGAAACGTCACACACACACGCACACACACACAAGCTGGCAGACCTGCCCCTACCAGGCATTTCAAGCCGTTTTAAAATCTTTTTCCTTCAAACAAATAGTTTAAAATTTCTAAATAACAAAGTCGGAAAGGAAAGAACTAAGGAATCAGCTCTGTTTTCATGGCGTTCAGTTGCCTGTTTTGCAAGAGGACGAACACCGTGCTTTTTCGATATCAAGTCTGGCTAGAATATTTCAAAATAAATTGAAGCCCTTCTATTCGGATGGCTTAATTTATTAGAAAACCTTCCAGGTTGAATTATAGAATCATGTCTAAGCATTATGACTTGTAATTCCTTATAAAATATTCATTTATTCTTTTGCAAGGCATGTTTCTCACTTCTGTTGAAAGGAACTTCCATTTACTTTACTTCGTGAAGCCATTCCTGCGCCATTCATTGTCTTATTGGAGATTTTCTCTCGGAAGTTTGTGGAAATAATACATTAAACGAAGCACGCCCATCGCTTTTCGTGATCAGTCGAAATACTTTTTTTTTCTTTTCCTCTCTCAGCCTTATCTGTTTCTGAAACCCATTTTGTTTCTTTCTGTCCTCTTAGAGCTCTTTGTCCCATTGGGGCCCTTGAGCAATCAAACACAAAATAACCATTCAACTTTCAGCTCTCTCTGTCTCTTTGTCTCTGAAGCTAGGATAGAACATTTAATCTCCTAATTCCCAGCAAATTTTAATTGTAACACACACTTTTGCGAAAATCTGTACAATGATTACTATAATTTTACAAAAATAAATATATTAATTATTTACAATCTTAGCCATTTAAAAAGTAAAAATCAGCTTTGGAGGGGATCGCCCCAGTTGCCCCCTCCCCGATGGATCCTCTACTGCCTCATTTACGTACATTTAAAGTTTCAAATATCTACAAAAAGAAGGAATTGGTCGTAAAGAGATCAGATCAGATCATATGTAGGGGATTTCAGGAAGGGAGTGTCTGATTACAGGTCTTAAACATCCCTCAGAAATAGGAAGCCAGAAGATTTGGGCTAGAGTGCCCGATAGGAAAGCGACACGAAAGCGAGGTAGAACGTGGGAGGAAGACGCTCTTATTCATTACTGAAGGGCCAATACCCGGGTTCCGACGGCTTAACGTGCCCATCCGACGCACAGCGTATATTTAGTGGTTCGAGCGTTCGCACCTGCCCGGGATCGAACATGAGGTTTCCCCGTGGCAGTCACGAACGTTGACCATTAGGCAATCCGCTGCCCTACTGACGATTAGATCAGATAAGATCATATTTAGAGGATTTTAGGAAGGGAGTGCCTGACCCCAGGTCTTAAACAACCCTTAAAAATAGGAAGCCAGGAGATTTGGGCTCGAGTGCCCGGTAGGAAAATGACACGGAAGCGAGGTAGAAAGTGGGAGCAAAACGCCCTTATTTATTACTGGGGTGCCAGTATCCGGGGTCCGACGGCTTAACGTGCCCATCCGATCCACGGCCGATATTTAGTGGTTCGAGCGTTCGCACCTTTTCGGGATTGAACCTGAGGTTCCTTCGTGGCAGTCACGAACGCTGACCACTAGGCCATCCGCGGCCGTCGTGAAGAAATGATTTACAATAAATGACAAGAAAAGATGTGAAAACAGGAATTTCTCGGAGACGGAGATTCAAGTCGCGTCTCCTCGCCCCGTTGCTATAACCGACTAAACTATACCGACGAAACGTATCGTTGCAGATTTGTTGTCTTGGTACGTGTGCTTCAATCTTGTAGTAGAGGAAAAGGGCCGATTCTGCCTCAATGGCGGTCTATTGGAGAGCGCTCCACGGCGCCGGCCGTTGCTGCACTGTTTAACATGGGATACAATGGTAGTTCATCTCTACAGTACGTCACATCATCTCCCTCTTAATTTTTTTTTTTGAAGCGAAGTAGGAACCTTTTATTAATTCCAGACGACGTGTGGAATATTTTACAAAAAATATATCATCTAGAATGTGTGAAAAATATTCCACACATTCTAGACAATGTGTGGAATATTTTTCGAAGAACCAAACGGCCAGGATATCCATTTTGCATTCAGGCGCCAATGTGAAAACACGAATTTGTCGAAGCCG
Organism: Macrothele yani; assembly: GCA_039090855.1. NCBI lineage: Eukaryota > Metazoa > Arthropoda > Arachnida > Araneae > Macrothelidae > Macrothele > Macrothele yani. Next base: position 153,751,056 of record CM076995.1, on the reverse strand, counting down.
CGTCTTCTCGCTCCGGAGTGAGTTCCTCTAACCGACTAAGCAACACCGACGGAATGTATCACTGCAGATTTGTCGTCCTGACACGTGCTTATCCTCTGTAGTACGTCACAAAGAATGAGTAGATTTTGAGAAAATACTTTGCGTTGAAGGCAGTTCAGGAAATGTATGCTTACAGTAAATGTAAGCCATATATCTTGACGTTATTAAATGTAAGTGATGCAGTGTACTAACTTGCCTTTGACGGAAAATCACCAGAGTGATTCAGTGGTCTGAACACTAGTTGTCGATAATTTCGTCCTAGATGGGGACAGCGTCGAGTCCCGGAAGAAGTATAGGTATCGCGCGCTTTGTCTTACGGACCAGCTTCCTCCCCTTCCTAGAACTAGCGTCCTAAATAAGGGACGGACGACGGTGTACACCCCTAGAGATGCTTATGGTAGTCGTCAAACATGAAAAGGAAAAATAATAAAATCGTTGCATTCCCGTTTCTCGCTTTCGTTTTTCCTCACTTCCATTGAAGCCAATGTGGGACATACACTGGAGTGCCAGAAAAACTGGTACAGACGAGCTTATGAAAAATACATAGCAACGTCACCTATGCGCGTACTCGGTTGCGTCCGCCAGTGCGTATATAAAGCGATAGACATCCTTGCGAGCTGTTAGAGCTGTTTTCGGCATGAGAATGACAAGTAATAACGATTTAAGCGATTTTCAACGCGGTATTATAGTTGGCGCTCGTGAGATGGGCCATAGTATTTCGGAGGTAGAAACGAAGTTCGGATTTTCACGAACGACCATTGCAAGGGGTACCGTGACTACAAGAATTCCGGCAAAACCTCCAACCTACGATACCAATGTGGCCATAAAAAGGCATTGGGTGATTGTGACCATTGTCGGCTGTCAAGAATCGTTTCACGCGACACTCTCGCAGATATAATCGGAATTCAATGCTGGAGCCTCAACAAGCATCAGCGTCCGGACTGCGCAACGTACCCTGCACGATATGGGCTTTGGGAGCCGACGCCCAAATCGAGTCCCTTTGATGGGTGCATGACACAGAGCTATGCGCCTCGCTTGGGCACGGCAACACCGCCACTGGACACTTGATGACTGGAAACAAGTAGCCTGGTCTGACGAGTCGCGTTTCCAACTGTATCGGGCAGATGGAAGGATTCGTGTGTGACGCAAACCCCATGAAGCTATGGATCCCGCCTGTTAACAGGGAACTGTACAGGCTGATGGTGGGAGGGGGGGGCTCCGTAATGGTATGGGGTGTGTTTATCTGGACCTCAATTCACTGGAACCCCTGGTAAGTCTACAAACGTCTGTAACCGGCCAACGCTATGTGCGCATCCTTTCTGACGAGGTACAGCTGTTCATGTCCTGCATTCATGCTGATGGGTTGGGCCTGTTCCAACAGGACAATGCACCTCCACACAAGTGTTGGGACGCCACATTATGGTTAGAGGAGCATTCATCTGTGTTTGGGATGTTGCCATTCCCGCCCAAGTATCTACATCTGAACGTGGTAGAACACATTTGGGATGCCATGCAACGCGCTATCGAACACAGGAATCCGAGACCTCGGAATACACCCGAATTGCGGAACTCTCTGTAGGAAATATGGTGTGCATTGCCTACAGCATATTTCCAGAAGCTAGTGGAGTCCATACCCCGTCGTGTTTCTGCAGTCCTGCGCTCCCGTGGGGGACCTACCAAGTAATAGACTGGTGTACCAGTTTTTCTGGCACTTCAGTGTATGTCTGTCTCTTCAAAAACAAGGAGTGGGACTTTAATACTGAACACAATATAAAAGCCTTACGCATTATTGCAGCTGAAAATAAAGTTTCGGGAATCTAAATACGAACTTTGCACCGACATTTTTCTGTAAGTTAGGCAAATGCTCTTCAAATTTTTATGCAGAAACGTAAGAAAAGAAATGCAATATTTTTTTTCAGAATAATTTTATTTCACTCGGAATCGATAAGTTTACAGGAATTTACAGGGCTCAAGTCACTTTCTGACGAAGACAAAAGTATAGTTGGGCAAGTTGCAGATGTCGGAATCTTGCAGATTTGAGTTACGTGTCGTAGTACGCTGTCTGACAGTCTGTCGAAGCTGACCATTGTTTCGTCTGAAAAATACAACACGAGATGCCAGTTAATTTCATGCTATAATGCATTACACACAATTTTCTTCTCATCTAGGTTTTAACACTTAACGAAATATCCACTGCATTTTACAAGATAACAAGGAATTAAACTTAAAAAATCCAGAAAATGCAATTTCTAGCATGTGTGTTTTTGCTGAAAAACATGGTGGAACATGAATATCTCAATTAATTACTTTGTATTTCAAACATTAGAACGAAAAAATTATAGGATGAAACGATCTGTATATCGTGAATTCAGCTACATTTCATTTTCAGCGTGCTTAGTTTTTCATGCTATGGAGGAAGTGTGTAGTAGAAGAAATCTTGTAAAGACGAAGGAAAGGGTTGTTACTTCGAAAAACATTTTCTTTTGCTCAGCTCCTTGTCCTTATGTTATTATACAAAAGGGGCATCGAAGCCCCGATATCCCAAATGCTATGTATTCTGGGTGCACAAAAGGTGTCTACGCCTTGACATCGTAGTGCTATGTATCTTGGCCAAACAAGAGACAGCTACGCCTTGACATCGTAGTGCTATGTATCTTGGCCAAACAAGGGACATCCACGCCTTGATATCCCAGTTTTACATAACCTGGTTATCCCAGGGGCATCAACGCCTTGGCATTGCAATGCAATGCATTATGATTATACAAGAAGCATTCACGCCTTTAAATTCCATTGCTATGTGTTCTGGTTACACAACAGGAAAGTACGCATTGATATCATAGTGCTATGTATTCTGGTTACGCAGGAACATCTACGCCTTGACATCCCGGTGTCCACTGATATCCACTGATCCACCGATTACTTGACACACAAGGAGCAACCACACCTTTACATGCCAGTGCTACTAAGTATCCTGATTACACAACAGGAACCTACTCCTTGATATCCCAGTGCATTATATTCTGGTTACACAGGGAGACTACATGTCTTAATATTCCTGTAATATTTATTCTGGAAATACCGTTTCAATATTCCCTGACAGGTCCACTGTAGTAACTTCAGTGTAGACATTTTTATTCCATGCTTTAATCTTTCGTAAAAACAATCTTTATATTGTATTGAAAAGCACACAACTATAGATTCTTTGATAATTTTTCATTGTTTCTGAAATGTGATGCAGAGTAACAAAGAAAATGAAGAGCTCCAGAATAGTGCAGGGTGATGTAGAACATTTATACACCGAGTGGCCACTTTATTATGACCACCCCCTCAGTGCTTCGTTGGACCACCTCTTGCCTTTAATACTGCGTCGATTCTTCGTGGCATGGACTCCACGAGATGTTGATAGGTGGTTTGCGGAATCTGAGACCATGCTTGATGAATAGCACTTTCCAGGGGTGTGAGATTGCAGTGTTGTGGATCCAGCTGTCTGATGACTTGTTCAACTTCATCCCACAAATTCTCAGTGGGGTTGAGATCTGGAGATTGTGGGGGCCACCTAAGCAAAGTAAACTCACCGGCATGTTCCTGAAACCAATCCTGTACTATACGAGCACTATGGCAAGACGCATTATCTTGTTGAAAGTAGCCATCGCCATTGGGATAAACCATCCACATGACAGAATGCACTTGGTCCGGAACAATGTTTAGATATGATGTGCCAGTCAGACGTTGATCAACACGAATTAAAGGGCTGCAAGCATGCCAGGAAAGCATTCCCCAAACCATAACGTTGCCACCACCAGCTTGAAGGGCTGTAGCAATGTATTTGGGGTTCATGCTTTCGTGCTGTTTCCGCCAAATTCTCACTCGGCCATCGGCATGGTGCAACTGAAAACGTGATTCATCGGACCACATAATTTGTTTCCAATTATCGACTGTCCAATCCTTGTGCTCCTGTGCGGACTGGAGACGTTTTCTTTTGTTAACTGCTGACAGCAAAGGTGTCCGAACAGACCTTCGGCTGCCATATCCCATCCGATGCAGTGTACGGCGAACAATGCGTGCAGAGATCATTCGAGGGGATCCTTGATTAAGATGGTCTGTAATTTGCTGCAATGTTGCCCTTCTGTTGTCTGTTACCAGTCTGGACACTCTCCGTTCCGCCCAAGCAGTCACTAGTCATTGACGACCACACGTTGCACGTAGAGAACCAGTTTCTTGGCTGACAGTCCAGTCTTTAAAGATTTTAACAACAGCTGCTCTGGAACATTTCACGAATGCGGCGGTTTCGGTGATACTCGTTCCATGGCTCCGAGTTCCTACAATCATCCCACGTTGAAAGTCCGTCAAATCGCAATTTTTACCCATCTCGTCACCCAAAAATCACTTCTACTGCTGTCGCAAGCACTAAGCTTTCCCTTTTTATACTAGCCTCACCCTCTGGAGGCAACAGCATGCAGCCATAGCTCATTTGCTTAAAACTGTCAGGTGGTCATAATAAAGTGGCCACTCAGTGTATAGTACACCCAGTGGCTTAACTAGCTTTTCATGTACCCTGTGCAAGGTTTTATTTTTGAGCTCCTCATTATTATTATTTTCTTGAGATGAGGGAAGATATAATAATGAAATAATTACAATACTGTTTTTTTTTTTTTTTTTTGATTGGAGGTTTAACGACTGCTGTGGGCAACTCAATGGGCTATAAGCAGTGACCCGTCCCTAATTTAGGGCCACTGCCTCCAGGGAAAGGAGAGAGTCTATGCCGTAAAACAAACGCAACATCCATGCCTCACCGGGATTCGAACCCGGACACTTCTTGGACGAATGTTCATAAGCCAGCGCTTTGATCAATGCGCCACCAATTGTGCATCAATAATTTTTGTGTACAGAAGTAATGTACAATATCATTCACATGTACTTATAAATGAAAATAATTATTTCAATTGGCCTTTCTGGTTTTCATTTCAGCAAATCGGCTGATTACACTATCATAAACAATAGCCGTCCCAGTGGCGCAGTGGTGTAAGCTCTGGTTTGTGACTTTTCGCCCGACATGGGTCCGATTACCAATCCCGGTGAGGCATGGATGTTGTGTTTGTGTTACGACACTGGCTCTCTCCCTTCCCTGGAACCAGTAGCACTAAATTAGGAACGGGCGACTGCTTATAACCCATTCAGTTGCTCACGGTGGTCGTGAAACCTCCAATCAAAAAAAAAAAAAATTATAATCAATATTCTTAACGATATTATATTCAATCGAAATTATGCACGACTAGTTCCCCGACGTAATCACTGTACCTTCCCAGCTCAGTGACATTACAAGTACGGATGCTAAACCATAAAACTACGTAAAACAGCTGACAAAGCCAAGAGGTGCGTGCGCGCCTAAAGATCAATTCTTTACTAACCTTAACAGGTAGCGCTGGTCACGTAAGGAAGGGAGAAGCTTGATTTTTTTTTTTTTTTTTTTTTTTGGATTGGAGGTTTAACGACCACCGTGAGCAATTAAATGGGCTATAAGCAGTCGCCCGTCCCTAATTTAAGGTCACTGGTTCCAGGGAAGGGAGAGAGCCAGTGCTGTAAAACAAACACAACATCTATGCCTGACCGGGATTCGAACCCGGACCCCTTTCGGACGAATGATCAGGGGCCATCGCTTAAACCACTGCGCCACCGGGGCGGCGTTGAGTTTTAGACGAGCTCTTCCTTCCTCACGTGACCAGATGCGCGTCTTTAAAAAGAACCCTTAAACATCATTTTATAACAGAGGCTCTTCCAATCATGACTGACTGATATAAGACTACTTAATAGTAAATATTTTTAACTGGACGCAAGCCGCCCCCGGTGGCGCAGTGGTCTAAGCGCTGGCCTCTGATCATTCGTCCGAAAGGGGTCCGGGTTCGAATCCCGGTCAGGCATGGATGTTGTGTTTGTTTTACGGCACTGGCTCTCTCCCTTCCCTGGAACCAGTGACCCTATATTAGGGACGGGCGACTGCCTATAGCCCATTGAGTTGCTCACGGTGGTCGTTAAACCTCCATTCTAAAAAAAAAAAAAAAAAAAAAAAAATAACTGGACGCAATGAAAAAAGCGTTTTATTTCATCAACTGCTCATGCAATTTTATTTATACTGCCATTTAAGCATTTTCGCAAGATAATTTTTTTTTGTTAGTTCCATTTCAGGACAGCCCCCCCCCTTCGTCATGCAGCTAGTGCACCTGCCTAGCCTAGTTAATGCACTGACTAACCTATTCGCTCTTGAATATTAACCCACGTACCTTCTGCATTTTCTTTCGTTAAAAATTCAAACTCTGCCCGCTGCTTGATAATTGTAATTTTCTCTGATTAACCTATCCGAAATTAACTGAATTCTACAACTGATATCTAATGGATACCTCGTAGCTTTTATACAGCCAGAGTAAGATGGCAATACAAAGTATCTCAAAATCCCTTTGTTATGTTTCATATTCTGGATTAGAACTTATTGTCTGTTCTCCGTACTTCTAATCACGTCTGTCACTCACGTATGTTTCGTTTGGATTATCTAAAGATAATTTGTAAAGCTGCATACGCCTCGTATTTAAAGTTTTCATATTCGTGCAATTTAATGTATTACTTTTGGTCTGAAATTTGAATTTCTGCTAGATAAAGAGAGGAGCTGGCGCAACACTTGCAGACTGTATTTGAAACATTTTTAAGGCTGTGAAAATGCAACACAAAATTTTGACATCTGTTCAAGGCTCAGGACGCAACATTCTACAACTCACCTAAGAGTATGGAGATCATATCCATTTCACGTTTCCTTGAATGTTAGAATGCTAAAAATTTGCCCCTTCGCATGATAAAGGGAAAATTTTGCATTACCAAACGACGTCACCGTCCTAACTTGTGAATTGTGGGCCCAAACTGAAGCTATGGAGGATTGCTTTTCAAATGTTTTTAACACAAGCAAGGCATAAAACCGGAAAATTGCATTCACCGCCAATGCAGAATACATTTACATCATATACTGAAAAAATAAACAGCTTTGTGAATATTTTTTAGTATGACTAAATTAAGATTTCAAAAATTTCTAGTTCACATATTTACACTGAAGAGCAATTGAATTAGAGACAGCTGGCGTTATGCAAATGTGGCGCTGTGTGCGGCCCTGTAAACGGAAACGACATGACGTAAGCAACGATCCGACAATATAAGGAGTGATGCGACGGGAATCAGTAACAGTCGGACGCAGTATGGGTAAGACGAAGGATCTAAGCGCATTTGATAATGGGCAAATTGTCGGGGCCACACGAATGGGTCACTCCATCTCCGAAGTCGTGCAGGCACTGGGATTTTCACGAGCCACTGTGTCACGGGTGCACAGTGAGTACATCGAATCCGGTAAAACCATCACTGCAAGGGCCAACTGCCGTGGACAACAGCGTGTGGATGAGCGGGGTCATCGTCGGCTAGCTCGCATTGAAAAAACAGCGGATAGACGGGCCACAGTGCAAGAAATCACTCGGCAATTTAACGCTGGTGCACAAAAACGTGTAAGCAGCCACACCATCCAGAACCATCTCCTCGCTATGGAGTACAGAAGCCATCGTCCCACGAGGGTACCGCTGCTGACCGCACATCACAGAGTGCAAAGATTAGCATGGGCGCGGGAACAGTGCCACTGGACCCTGGACATGTGGAAAAATGTTGCCTGGACTGATGAGTCGAGATTCACGTTGGTACATGCGGATGGCAGGATACGAGTACGGCGCAAATCACATGAAGCGATGTATCCTTCTTGCCAGCAGGGTACTTTTCAAGCTGGTAGGGGTGGCATTCTCGTCTGGGGACTGTTTACGTGGACTGAATTGGGACCCCTGGTACGTGTGTCATCGTCCTTCACAGGTTAACGTTATCGTGATATCCTGAACGACTGTTTACTCCCGTTTGAACGTCTTCAACATCCTACTGGGGACCTCATCCTGCAACAAGACAATGAACCGTGCCATCGCTCCCTAATTGTATCTGGTTGGATGAACACTTCACCGACGTGACCTCGTTTCCTTGGCCAGCTAGGTCACCTGACCTCAATCCCATCGAGCACATCTGGGATGCCATCGAGAGAGATGTTCGAGCCTCTGACCTCCCTCCATCAAATCTTCGTGAACTGTAGGAGCTTGTTCAGGGGTCGTGGATCCATATGGCTTTCTAACGCTTCCGGTGTCTTGTCGAGTCCATGCCGAGACGAATCGCCACCGTCATCAGGGCGAAAGGTGGTGCTACACTTTACTAGACAGGTATCTTTAATTCAATAATTCAATTGCTCTTCAGTATACTTTCTAACATCTATTCGGCTTTCTTGAGAAAGCACAGAAACAATTGGCAGAAGTCAAATGCTTTACAGCATAACCTGTACACCATTTTCTCCAAAGAGGGATGAGACAACTGGAAGAAATCACTATTGCACTGATGATGTTATTGGGGTAGCGGCAAAAAATACGAAAATACCATCCTTTATGAAGAAACTGCGTCGCATGCAAAACAGTACACGATGAGTAAAGTACTAAAAATGCTCCAGCAGATCTGAGACAAAAGGATATATTCTTCATCATATCATACAAAACACATTTCAGATTTATTGCATGATACCAGTCCACCACTCCCCCTCTATCACGCTCTCTCTTTCTCATTCCCTATCTCTCTACCTCTCTCTCACTCTCTCTTCCTTATAGAAAACTCAAAAACAAATTTCATACTTACACTGGTGTGCGTCGCTATTGTTGATTGGAGACAGATATTGTTCCAAAAGCAGCGGGTGTTTTTCACATACTTCAGGTGCTGTAATATAACCAGAACCTTGGCGGTCGCACTTGTCTGCTGTTCCTTTCCTTTCTCCAGTTTGAGCGGAGTATGAATCCAGAGGCAGACATTGGGAGGAAGAGATCACTGATTCACAGTAAGTACTTTTTTCCTCTTTGGACACGAAATCCTCGCTATCTTCTGAACTCGGGTTTTCTTTGAGATTACCCAAAGAAAGGTTTGGACGATACTTTGGTCTAGAATATGATGCCTTACCAGGCGAACGGCTTGAAAAGTTATCAGAGGACACAGCCACTGTTCCTTGGTTTCCAGCTTCGGTAACTGTTCTCTCAGCTGCCAAAGACTGAATCTGAAATATAAGAAACAGACATAAGACTGAATCTGAAATATAAGAAGTAAGCGATCATGCGTATGGTATAACATGTCAGAAGTTTAGTTAAAATGGGAGCTAAGCAAAATGCCACGGAATTCTGGAATGTAATTCAGCTCGTCTTTGGACCAAAGTTTCACACCTAATACTACACTATCTACCAACAAGTAATTGGACACATGTGATAGGAAAGGAAAACGAAGTTTATTCACCTTCAATAGTTGGTGGAGCCTCCACGAGCGACGATTACACCTGCGACACTCCAGGGCAGAATCTCAACCAGGCGTTGTACGACGGCTAGCGGTATTTTCTTCCACTGCGCTTGGAGAAGACAGCTACGTTCCTTCACCGATTTCGGACGGTGGGGGCACCCCTTAAGTCGACGCTCCAACTCGTCCCTGATAGGGTTAAGGTCCGGGCTCTGCGCAGGCCAGTCCATTTGATTAACCTCATTGTCACCATCCAAGCCATGGTGGACCTTGCAACATGACAGGTGGCATTGCCGTCCTGAAAATAACATGGGTCCACCCCGTAAAACTGCCACAACGCAGGAAGCGCATGTTCATCCAAAATGGTTCAGTAGGTCTCGGCGTTGAGTCTACCAGGAATTGCGACCAAAGGTCCCGTGCCATACCAGGAGAAACACCCCCATAGCATAATTCCACCGCCGCCGAACTTCACAATTGGCACAATGCATTCCGGCAGGAGGCGTTCTCCAGGCAGACGCCAAACCCAGACCCTGCCATTCAAACGGTACAGGGTGAACTTTGATTCGTCGCTCCAGAGAACCTGTTTCCACTGTTCAACGGTCCACTGTCGACGTTCTTTGCACCACGTTAGCTGATCAGCGCTATTGGACTTGGTGACAAAAAGCTTGTGGGCGGCAGCACGTTCATGATAACTGAGCAGATGGGCTTCCTTACGGATGGTATTCATCGAAAGAACACTCCCGGATGCCTGTTGAAACTCCTCGCGGATGCGGCCCATCGATTTGGTGCGGTTCTTCCGAATTTCTCTGGCCAGCACCCGTCGGTCTCTAACTCCCAGTTTCGTGGGTCTGCCGAGTCGGGGAACGTTCCGTTAGTCACCTCTCATCTTCCACTTGCCAATCACGTAGGCCACTGTCGATTTTGGGTACTTCAACTCGCTGGATATGTCACATATGGATCGGCCATTTCTGTGATACCCGACGATTACACCTTTCTCGAAATCAGAGAGCTCCGAACTGCGTGGCATCTTGCATGCGACTGGTTGCGTTGTTGTTTCCCACACGATATTTAACGGCGGTGGCCGTGACGTGTATCAGGACCGCAGATATCGTCGATTGCATGGGGTGTCCAATTACTTGTTGGTAGATAGTGTATAAAGCAATTTGAAAACACGTTGTAAGTGTTATGAAGATTAACGTTTAAATAGCTGTAACTTAAGTATCTACATGTTAATATTCGTACTGAACTCGTCGAACATAAATCACACTTGTCAAAATTATAATCAAATGGCCAGGTAAGGAATCGATATGATGACGTTGGAACAGTTTCAGGTCTTTTATGCGTCCACCTCTAAAAAGCCAGGTCACTCATACGTTGCAATAATCAATGATTATATTTGCTTATCGACCACATCGATTTCAATGGCTTTTATAATACCTTTGAACAATCTATTTTGCTACAAAACAACTCTCGTACATAATTCTGTACACATTATTCGCTGTATTTCTACCGTATTTAACTCCCTGGACAGCTCCACATCAAATACAACGCTCATCTCTTTCTCGCCATTCAGCTCCTCTACATTCATTGTTGGCATGCTTATCTAGCTCCAACTCACTTTCAGTTATGCCAAGTTATCGAAGTTCTTCGGAGAAGTAATGTGCCGTGCAGTAAGAAGATCTTTAACCGAGAAGTTCCTAAATTTACATAAAAAGACAGAAACTCAAAATGAAGGTTAAACAGAAGTAGACTTCACAGTGTACTACCGGTAATTTCGTGAAAAAGACTAAATTTCATGTCACGCAGTGGAAAAATTTTGCTTTAAAGAAGAAAGAAAAAAAAATTGGGAAATGAACGGAAAACTGTAATAATGCTTATACAAAAAGCATCACAAAAACTTTTTCAAATGAAGTATCAGAAGAGTAACCCCGTTACGTACCGTAAAACGGGGTTACTTTGGCATCCGGTGCCTACTTTGGCAGCCTACCCTCATTATTGAATGTTATGAATATTTTTGTCAGTTATTGTTTCCTCTTCGTGCTTTTAGTAATTTCTCATTGTTACAGGTCTCAACCAATGCAAAATGCCAAGAAATTATAAAAAGAAGCTTGGGGGGCGGACATACTAAAACTTTTCTGAAGAAACCCTCAATGAAGCACTAGCTGCCATTCGAGGCGGGATGTCTCAAGCTACAACAAGTAAAAGATTCCGGATTTTACGTGGGACGCTTCAGAATAAACTGAAGGGCAAGCATACCCGAAAACCAGGTCAACCTATCATTTTTACTGTCCAGAAGGAGCGGTAAAATGGTAGGATGACCTGGTTTTCCAACATCTTAAATGCTGTGAGCAATTGGGGGTTTCCATTGACGAAAGTAGACACGTGAGCTGCTGCAAAAAATATTTAGAGAAACAATGATGGACAGTTAAGGAGTTTTTTATCATCATCTGCAGCTGCGGTTGGGGTGCATATTTTTCAATGCCAAAGAAGGCCTAGGAAGGTGCCTCTTTTAATTTACAAACAATTTTTCAAACCTGCCAAAGTAACCCCCATTTTCTTCCTACTTTGGCACCTCATGCAACAAATGTTTGTCGCTTTGTTTCTGCAGATATTGACGTCAAATTTCTGTGAACTGCACATACATATGGACAAGACACGGTACAATTTTGGGAAGTTATATATTGTATGTGGTTTTTAAGATATTGGTTCCACATAGGTCAAAACCTGCCAAAGTAACCTCGTTTTACGGTACTATAGAGGTAAAACACGTGTCAAGACGGCAAATATGCAGAGATACATTCCGTCCGTGTAGCTTAGCAAATTACTCCGGAGTGAAGGGACGCGGTTTCGATATTTTTCATGGACAAACTTGTGTTTTCACAAGCTCTATATTAATGGCGGAGCAAGTGGTTTTCCATGGGCTTTTGGAGTATTGCGGTTTGGTTTTTCAGAAATCTATATACACGAAGAACAGTAATTCACATGTAGCCACTTCAGCAAATGCGACAGGGGGCGGGTGCAGGCGAAGGCAATTACACATTCATTACGATCTTAAATTGAAGACAATCACACATTCATTAACATCTTAAATTGAAGGCAATCACACATTCATTAACATCTTAAATTGAAGGCAATCACACATTCTACATCATGCAGTTAGTTAATGTTTGAAATTACACAGGCATGAAGCCGCTAGTTACAAACTAGTGAAAATCCCTGTGCACCAAAACTTGTATGTTTAAATGTTAAACCAAGTATGGCCTTCATAACATTTATTTTCACACAAAGTTTAAAGTAGTGCCATGATTAATGAAATGCGAAACAAATTGCATTATTATTATTAATCAAATTAAGACAAATGTAATACAGTTTTATTATTGTCTCCAACAGGCATTTGTAAATTAAACAGCATGTAAATCATTCACTATCATCATCTGAGCCGTCTTAAGCTTGTCGGGAAATCCATCTTCCCAGTATTTGTGGCCGTTCTGCAAATCAAAAATCTTTGATGACCAACATGAATGTAAAAAAAAGACGTGTAAGGGTGTGCAAAGCTCATAAAAACTAGGATGATAAAGAATGGCTACGTGTCACCCGGTCTAATTAATCATGCTTCATTTTGTTTCCCACCACTGGTAGAGTGTACGTCTGGCTTAAAACTGCAGAAGCGTAACACCGCGACTGTTTGTTTCTGACTGTGAAGCATGGAAGTGGATACCTGAAGCTGTAGTAGTGTCATATCATTGCCTTCCTTAGGGCCACTAGTTATTCTGCAGTGTAGAGTCACATCTGCAACGTACAAATCCAGCCTTGAGGATTTTTTTTTGATTGGAGGTTTAACGACCACTGGAGCAACTCAATGGGCTATAAGCAGTCGTCCGTCCCTAATTTAGAGTCACTGGTTCCAGGGAAAGGAGAGAGCCAGTGCCGTAAGACAAACACAACATCCATGCCTCACCGGGGGATTCGAACCCTGACCCCGTTCGGATGAATGATCAGAGGCCATCGCTTGCGCCACCGCGACGGCGCCTTAGGGATCATCTGCATCCAATTTGCAGTAATTGTTCCGTAACGACCGACCCCGGTTTCAAGCAGATAATGCACTCGTGCGTTGTGCTAAACATGTCCAGTTGTGGTTTGTATAACATGAGCACAAGGGGCAGCAGTTAACTTGGCCACCTCAGTCTCCAGACCTCAATATCATTGATCATTTGTGGGAATATCTGGAGAGAAAGATAGATCACACTTCCCAACTCCGACATTCCAGGCACAGTTGGGATACATTTTGCAGGAAGAATGGCCCTAAGTTTCATTATCATACAAATAAATTGAGGCAGTCGCCTTATCTATGCTTTTAAGTCCTGTGGATGATATTTATAATATTATTGCTTCTTTACCCTTAAAAAAAGGTTCTGGTTTAGACAATAATAATTGCAGAGTCTTAAAAGACTCAATATCAATTCCGGTTCCCGCTATAACATATAAGTTTTTCTACAGATAATTTCCCTGATAGTCTGAAAATTGCTAAGGTTATTTCACTCTTTAAGGGGAGGGGATAGGGAATCTACTTGCAATTATTGACCGATACGATATCTTTATTGCCTATTTTGAGTAAAATTATTGAAAACGCAATTTACAGTAGAATGGTTAATTTTTTGGCACAAGCATAGTGTGCTTTCTTTCGATCAGTTTGGCTTCCAAAGAAATAGATCTACTGAAATGGCTGTTGCTAGGCTGTAAAATTTTATTTCGGAAGCATTAGATGAGAGTTGTTACACTATAAGTGTTTGTATTGATTTTCAAAAAAGCTTTCGATACGGTAAATCATGATATTATGTTATATAAATTAACTAAATATGGATTTCGTGCTACAATGTATTCCCATTTAAAGAGTTATCTTTCAAATCGTAAACAGTATGTTTCTGTAAATAACATAAATTCTGATTTACTTAATGTTTCTTGTGGAGTGCCTCAGGGTTCTGTATTGGGACCGTTATTGCTTCTTTTATACATTAATAATTTACCTCTGTGTTTGCAGTCAACTCATGTTATGCTATTTGCTGATGATACTGTCATTTTTCAAAATGGTCATGATTTGAATGCGTTACAGATAACGGTCAATAATGATTTATTAAATTTATCTGATTGGTTAAACTTTAATAATTTATCCTTAATATTAAAAAAAAATTCTGTGTATTTTCGAAATGTTCATAAAAACTGATGTGCATAACTTTCCAGTTAGATTTACTGACTTTTTACTTGAAATTGTAGATAACGTAAAGTAGTTAGGTGTTTGATTTGATGAATATTTTAATTGGAATTCCCATGTTCAGTTTGTTGTAAAAAACATCCTCAGAGTTTGACCTACTTAGTAAAATTAGGCATTTTTTTCCCTGCTCGTGTTCTAAAAACATTTTATTATGCTTTCAATTAATACTTATTTTTCTTGTTGTCTGGAATCTTGGTATTCAAATAAAAGTTAAAATAATTAGCTGTGTTTGTTTAAATTGCAGAAGAAATCTGTTCGCTATATGTTGAATACAGATTATATAGCACATTCCGATCTATTTTTTTCGAAATTAAATGTTCTGAAATCATCATCATCATCATCATTGTCAACCATTATCAATCCACTGCTGGACGAAGGTCTCCCCAAGTTTCCTCCACAACGGTCTGTCTTGTGCCAGTCTCCTCCATGTCACCCCTGCATACTTTCGAATTTCATCCACCCATCTCCCATGTGGTCTTCTTCTGGGTCTTTTCCTGTCCCTTGGAATCCAATCTAAAATTTCGGCTGTCCATCGATGATCTGTCCTTCTGGCAGTATGTCCAGCCCATTGCCATTTCAGGGATTTAACTCTGATCATGATGTCTTCCACTCTTGTCATTTTTCGGATCCACGAGTTCCTCTTCTTATCCCTCCTGGTTACACCAAGCATGCACCTCTCCATGCTTCTTTGAGTTGTCTGCAGCCTTTGTATGTCTCTTTTAGTTAAGGTCCACGTCTCTGCACCATACGTAAGCACTGGAAGGATGCATTGATCAAACACTTTTCTTTTAAGACATAATGGCATATTGCTCTTGAAAATTATGCTGTTTCTTCCAAAAGCTCTCCAGGCAAGTTTTGTACGCCGATTAATTTCTTCATCAATGTGACCCTCACTTGATATCTGCTGTCCAAGATAAACGTACGTGTCTGTTATCTCCAGCTTTTCTCCATCAATCGATAAATCTTCATTTCTTGTAAAAGCATTGAACATCACTTTTGTCTTCTGAAAGTTCATTTTTAATCCCACTTCTTTACTCTTGTCAGCAAGTTCCTGGATCATACTCTGCAGCTCTGATGGGGTAGTTGCAAAAATGACTACGTCATCAGCAAAGCGAAGGTGGGTTAGATAATCTCCATTAATCTTTATCCCCTTGTTTTCCCAGCTCAGCGACTGAAAAACACCCTCCAATGTGGCATTAAAGAGCTTCGGAGATATGGTGTCCCCTTGTCTCACTCCCTTTCCAATTTTTACGTGTGTTGTATTTTCAAACAGCCTAATCTTTGCACTTGCATTTTCATAGATGTTATTAATAATATTAATGTATGCATCTTCAATACCGCAGGTTTTCAGAGCCATTGTAACTGCTGATGGTTTCACCGAATCAAAGGCTTTTTCATAATCGATAAAAGCCATGCACAATGGAAGTTCATATTCCCTCGCTCTTTCAATTAGTTCTCTCAGCACGTGGATATGATCTATTGTGCTGTAGCCACTCCTGAATCCAGCTTGTTCTCTCGGTTGAGCCATGTCCAGTGTTACCTTCAAGCGGTGTGAAAGAACTTTAGTGAAGATTTTATAAACTACTGATAGGAGGCTGATAGGTCTGTAGTTTCCGAGATCCTCAATGTCACCTTTCTTATGTAGCAGGATCATTGTAGCGGTGTTCCAATCCTCAGGAATCTTTCCTTCATTAAGGCATCGAGTGAAAATTTGGGCGAGTACTGTTTCGATTTCTCCACTTGCTTCTTGTATGATGTCTACAGTAATTCCATCTTCTCCTGGAGCTTTTCCTCGCTTCATGTTCTTGATTGCATGTGCAACTTCTGCTGGAAGGACTGGAGGAACTCTGGTACTGGTATCTTTCATGATGTCAGGAGTGCATATATCATCCCTTTCATATAATTTGGAGTAGAAATCTTTCACTCTTGTCAAAATTTCGCCTCTATTTCTTGTTACAGAACCATCTTCTTTTCTCAGTGCCATAATCTGTTTTCTTCCCTTACTGAGATGTCCCTTTGCTATCTTTAGGCTTTGGTTGTTTTCAATTGCTTTCCTCACTAGTTCACAGTTGAATTTCCTTACGTCTTCAGTGATACTTTTTCTTACTGTCTTGCATAGCTCTATATATTCCACTTTGGAAGTCACATCTTCTTTAGTTGTTCTCATCTCTCTTCTTTTTTGCATCAACATTTTGGTTTTTCCTATTCGCCTTGAAATTAGGTATTACGTTTCTTAAAATAATGTATTTTAAAATGCCTATTTTTCAATCTTGTATTAAATATTTAGATTATGCTGTTTTTACTAGATCTATTGCTAATAAGAAATTGTGTTCGCCATCTGCAAGACTTAATTACGGGTTAAACGTATGATGTATAAAGCTATTAAATTGTGGAAGAGTGTTCCGGAGTTCATTAGATCTCTGGAGAATATGAGGGAGTTTTCTTTGTCATACAAAATTATATCGTTAATCATCCTGATCTTTTCAATTAGTTTTTAATTTTATTCGTTTTTCATATTTTATAGGGAGAATCGCTTTACAACTTAGTATGTTTAGATTCTTCCTGGTGTGTTCCATTTTTATAGGATTGTAAGTTTTAAGTGTGTGCAATAAAGATTTTATTGATTGATTACATGACTTTTATAGGATTATTCCAAGTCAAATTACTTCTGTTATGAAAGCCCGAGTTGGGCCTACAGCATATTCATGAAAAGTTTTTCACAAACAGTAAGTATTGCTTTCATTATTTTGGTAAACCCATATACCTTATAGAGACTCTGAGCTTCGGCATTCATCCATAATTGAAATGAATGTCCGCCATCGTTGAATAACTGATTATTCATGTCTAAGATACAAAAAACACGTGAAATGACAATAACAACAAAAGTAATGATTCATTGGCATGTAACTTCCGGCATTTTCGATCCCGATTCCGGAAAAGAACCTCCAACCAGAAAATCTATCTACGATTGGCATAAAAAAATTGAAACTACGGGCTGTTTGTGCAAACTTAAATGTCCTGGACGACCGTTTGTATCGGAAGAAGTCGTCGATAGTGTTTGCACCGCCATTCAACGAAGCCCGGGAAAATCCACGCGAAAGGTGAATCGTGAAGTGCAGATTTCACAGTCCACTGTCTGGAGCATTTTGAGAAAGAAGCTGAAAATGATTCCATACAAAGTGCAGATGTTGCAAAATCTCACTGCACTTACTTCGCGTTTGGCCGGAAATGGATTACCGGCTCGATGTGTGTGTCGTGTGATTAAGGGTGCACACACATAACATCCGAGACTGTCTCTAAAAAAACTTGAAACATTCCCCTACAGTTCTGTTACAGGTAACATAAAATATCTTACATTGTTCTTGTTTTATAGTGCGTTGAAACTGTATACTTCTTTATGAATCACCCTGTATTGTTTGGGGAATGAGAACATCGGTATACACTTAAATTAAGCTGGCCAATTGACTTGGAATAGACGGGATGGTTTCGGATTCCGATAGTCCCGGGTCCCTGTATGTACTTTTTGTACTGATACATTTTCAAATTTCAATATTTCTTTAAGAATTTTATTGATAATTCCAGTTACTACTGCCTCCGCAGAGCAAAGCTTCTTTACGATGAAATTAATTGTCTTGAAGCTACAAGCACTCAAAAAGAGCTATCTAATTAGCATTACTGTCCATAGAACATACACTGTGTAGAAATCGGGACCACAACATAATTAATGATTCCGTTGCAACGAAGAGAAGAAGAATTAATTTCTAAGATAATCTTCTGATAATTTATGAATTGAGCATGCCATTTTATATATGTTATGTACTGTTGTCTGTGAATAGAACATCCAAACATACGTAATCTTGTGTGTAAAAGAAAAGATCTCTTTTGCAATTCGGATCTCTCAACGTAATACATGGCAAAACGGCTTGCTACCAGTGAAATGGACAAGTTTCCCGTTGGGATTCCGAGAACAAGCGAACGAGCCCTCATTTTCGACCTTTGTTTCGTTGTAGAGCGGCTATTATGTAAATCCCTAGAAAGACCCTGGTCAATATTGAAAGGAATCGCTTTCTAGGAATACGGTGATTACAGCCTAAAAAATTCAAGAGTGCACTGATTGGACAGTTAATGAATACCTAAGTACCTCTTCTCTTCTCATTATTCTAAATCTTCATTTACAGATCAATGTACCTTATGCGGAAACATGAATTTTGTAATAAATTTTTCAATCAAATGGTTTATATAGACAGATGCCTCGCAAAATTATTTGCCTGGGGCGCCTCTGATGAATGCTATAAGCATTCACCCGTCCCAAACTTGAGGCCATTGTTTCCAGTGAAGGGACAGAGCCAGCACTATCAGACAGACGCACACCTCATCTGGGAGCCGAAATCAGACCCATCTTGGACAAATGGTAGGAAGCCAGCGCCTCATACCACTCGGCCACCAGGGCGTTATGGGATTTTGTCCATCACTTCCATGCATATGTTATGCAGTCGGACATACAAATGATTGAAATTTATCTCGCTGCGTACCTGTTGACAAGCTTCCTTACTTTCAATCTCAAAATGTGCTGTAACTCAGAAGGGGAAACGTTTCCAGCCCAATGTCCATAGGAAAGTTTTCTGTCACTGTGCTCCGTATAACGCATTCTATACCTTTTGGCACGCACCCCGTAAAGGTGTCATACGATAATACATAAAATGATACATGTATAGATGTTATGGTGTCATAAAATGATACATGTATAGATGTCAGAAGTCGGCTGTAATGACCTCGCTTTAGGCAACATTCCGGTTATAACGTCAAAAAGATCAATAAATATTTCCGTCTCGAGATTTCTGCAGTTAGAGATTCTACACTGCTCAAAATAATTAGGGGAGCATATGACTTTGGCGACATTATAGAGACATTTGCAAAAGTTTAAGACCACCTTTTGGAATAAGATTTCTGCTGATTGCGTCAGCTGCTGTCTGTATTAATCAACTTCCTATCGGTGTTGCATCATCCTATAGCGGCAGCTCTTGATAGAGTTCAAGGAAGCATGTGAGCGTCAGTTTGCTTCTGGTTTTCATGCTGAGAGGTTTTGTACGTATTTCTATATAGCGAAAAATGGTCACAAACACGTCATTAAGTGTTACTCAAAGGGCACAAAGAGTGACTTTATGTCATGAAAGATACTCCGAACGTAACATAAGCAGAAAGATGAATGTGAGCAAGACTGCTATTCATAGTACGGTCATGAAATATCGGGATACAAGTGAATTTAGCGACCGAAAGAGAAGTGGACGACCAAGGAAATCAACTATACGTGATGGCAATACAACAAGGCGAATAATTATGCGTTCTCCGAGGAGTTCGTGCAAGAAAATCAAAGCCTTTCTACATTCAAAAGGGTCTGATATTAGTATCAACACTGTCTCCAGACGTCTTAGTAAATATTTTGGATTAAAGTCTTATAAACCTACACATAAACCTAGACTAACCTTTGTCATGAAAAAGAAGAGACTCCAGTTTGCGAAGCGTCATCAATCGTGGACTGCTAAAAACTGGGCTGCCTCGATGGCGCAGTGGTCTAAGCGATGGCCTCTGATCATTCGTCCGAAAGGGGTCCGGGTTCGAATCCCGGTGAGGCATGGATGTTGTGTTTGTCTTACGGCACTGGCTCTCTCCCTTCCTTGGAGCCAGTGACCCTAAATTAGGGACGGGTGACTGCTTATAGCCTATTGAGTTGCTCACGGTGGTCGTTAAACCTTCAATCAAAAAAAAACAAAAAAAAAAACTGGAGCCAAGTTCTTTTCTCCGATGAATCAACTGTGCGTCAATTTGAATTACGTGAAGCACATGCTCGACGACCAAACAGCGCAAGGTTTGATGAAAAATACACCGTTAGCACTGTGAGACATCCTCCTAATCAGATAATATGTTGTGCTATGTCAACATCCGATACTGCTTCATTATCCTTTTTGCTGACAGGCACTACCATGACTGGTCCTTTTTATGAGGAAATGTTATGTGAGAAGCTGTTAACTCATATGCAAATGCACAGGTGCACAATATTTATGCATGATGGTGCTCCATGCTACAGATCAAAGACAGTAAAGGACTACCTGCAGAGGAAAATCATAACTGTACTTGACTGGCCCGGTAATAATCCCGACCTTAACCTCATCGAAAATTTGTGAACCATTTCAAAAGACAAAGTAGCAGAACAACAACCATCAAATTCTCAAGCTTTGACTGACGCGATAAGGTGCGTGTGGTGCAAAGACATTTCAAGTGACTACTACAAATCTCTCATTGAGAGTATGCCACATCGTATTCTGCCCGTTATAAAAAACAAAGTTGGCCACACAAATTACTGATTTCGGTTCTTTTTGTGTTCTAAAGAATGTAAGTATTCATCTGTGGTGTCATTTCTTCAAATACCTCTGAATACTAATTAGTTGTTTCTTTGAAAATCTTAATTTTCAATAAATCGACAGGTGGTCTTAAACTTTTGCAAATGGCTGTACAAGCCAATCATGTGATATGCTACTGAAACGTGGAAAACGCCAGTCGAGTGTGATAGACACTCGAATCATGCATATCCATATGCAAATTATCGTCTGTGAAGTCAGAAGGCATAAATCATAGATAGGGATACAAACGGTTTTACGGAGCTTTCTTAAATATCGCATTTATCGCGATATTTCGTTTGTTGAAGTCTTCGGTTCGAACGATGTCTTAACAGCATGATTTACCGGAATCAACTGTGTGGAGAGCTATTAGCTGGCTGGTAGCAGGTCAGATACAGGGTGGGGGTAGCAAGTCAGATACAGCGGGTGGTAGCAGTTCAGACACAGCGTGGGGTAGCAGGTCAGACACAGCGGGTGGTAGCAGGTCAGATACAGCGGGTGGTAGCTGGTCAGACACAGCAGGTGGTGACTGGTCAGATACAGCGGGTAATAGCAGAAGCCTTTAGAGTGTCCCGAAGTGTAATTTCCGAATGTGGATACGATTCCAGGTTACGGGAAGTGTTCGAAAAAGGCAAGGTCAAGGCGTTCACGAGCAAATACAGCAAAGGACGGCCATTATCTATTGTTAACAGCACATCGGAACAGGTGGCAAAATGCTACTCATCTCCAGCGAGAGGATTTCGTGTCAACATGACGCAGGTTATGAAAAAAATATGGGATTACACCATATAATACAAAGTTTGAAGATGACAATCCGATTTTTGGTGTAAATGGGACAAGTATGGTAAGTCAGATAATATCCGAAAGCTTGAAAATTTCATCGTCGTGGAGCGGGACTCGAATCCGCGTCTCCCAGATAGCGGCCGGGTATGCCAACCACTACACCACCCAAAACGACAAAGTCTCAAATTTCTGATTAATTTGAATATAACCATCACAGTATTCGCTAGTCGAGGCAACCGGCATTCACGTTTTGCGAATCTGGAGGTAAAGAATCCTATCCCGTGATTGCCCGGAGGAGCAGGTAAATCATGAAAGAAAAACGGGATGTACCAAAAATAGGATTGTCATCTTCAAAATTTGTATCACGCAGGTTGTTAGCTAAAAATATCAGTAATCGTCTTCAACAAGCTGGTCTTTATGCACGTGGACATATGGTGTGTATCCAATTTAACAGCACGACACCGTACGGTCCGCAGACACTGGGCTAAAGAATATCATGGTTGGAGACAGGACGAGTGGAGTCAAGTTCTTTTCGCTCACGAGTCGAGATTTAGTTTGGTGTCTGAAAATCGACAAATGCTTATTTGCAGGGAACCCGGAGCACACGAAATAACCGAGCTTTTGCGCAGAAAACATCACATTACGGCGGACATGGATTGATGGCCTGGGTAGGCATAAGTATCGATGGAAGTACGGATCTGTATGTCATCCGAAACGGCAGTCGGACCGCCCAGAGATATGAAGACGAGATTTTTAGACCTATTGTCATGCTGTATGCTACAGCCGTCGATGATTCGTTCCTTTTCATGGACGATAGCGCTCGACCTCATTGAGCTCGGCTAGTGGACAACATGCTTCAAGGGAAGGAAATCGAGGTTATGGAGTGAGCAGCATGTTCCCCTGACTTTAATCCGATTAAACATGCCTGGAACGCACTTGGCAAACGCACTGCAGCTCGGCCAGCACCTTCGTTGGCTGCCGTCGTTGAGGAGTGGTGAAGATACCTCCAAAATCTTTTCGATAACCGCATCAATTCCATGCCACACAAGTGTGCAGCGGTGTTTGCTGTTCGAGGGGGACCATACACGCTACTCTACTAGAAATCAATTACCACCTTCTAAAACTCATTTTTGTTGTTGTACAGATGCATAGTGCTCATAGCATGTCGCATCATGTGCATTAAATGAAAACATTGCATAAAAATTCGCTAATATACCTTTTCTTACCCATATTACTGAATATTCTACTTATCCTACGGTACATAAAAATAATGTATTTTTTTCAACAATAA
This sequence comes from Macrothele yani, assembly GCA_039090855.1. Classification (NCBI taxonomy): domain Eukaryota; kingdom Metazoa; phylum Arthropoda; class Arachnida; order Araneae; family Macrothelidae; genus Macrothele; species Macrothele yani. The sequence goes on along the minus strand of CM076995.1, from coordinate 153,727,898 downwards.
GTCGCACATCATTGTCCTTACAATATCTCTTGCTCAAGAGATATTGTAAAGAAACGTTTAAGCAGTGTAATTAACACCTTCGGTGATCATTTGTCTGCAAAACTGTTAGTCTCGGGTTGAACGTAATCCATTACTATCGTTTGCTGTTTACATCTTCTCGTTTAGGGCTGCAAGTATTGCGAAGCAAACAGCTTTCTGGATTTACTTAACAAATGATGGGATCGACATTTTGTAAACTATGCTATTGCAATCCCATGTATAAAAGCAGTAATGACCATACACTGAAGAGCAATTGAATTAGCGATACCTGTCTAGTAACGTGTAGCACCACCTTTCGCCCTGATGACGGCGGCGATTCGTCTCGGCATGGACTCGACAAGACACCGGAAGTGTTAGGAAGCCATACGGATCCCCGACCCTTACACAAGCTCCCACAGTTCACGAAGATCAGAGCCTCGAACATCTCTCTCTATGGCATCCCAGATGTTCTCGATGGTATTGAGGTCAGGTGACCAAGCTGGCCAAAGAAGCGAGGTCACGTCGGTAGAATGTTCATCCAACCATTCGGATACAATTCGGGAGCCATGGCACCGTGCATTGTCTTGTTGCAGTATCAGGGCCCCAGTGAGATGTTGTAGACGCACAAACGGGAGCAAATGGTCTTCCAGGATATCCCGGAAACGTTGACCTGTGAGGGACGATGTCACACGTACCAGGGGTCTTATTTCAGTTCACATAAACAATCCCCAGACGAGAATGCTACCCCCACCAGCTTGAAGAGTACCTTGCTGGCAAGAAGGATCCATCGCTTCATGTGGTTTGCGCCGTACTCGTATCCTGCAATCCGCATGTAACAACGTGAATCTAGACTCATCAGTTCAGGCAACATTTTTCCACATGTCAAGGGTCCAGTGGCAATGTTCCCGTGCCCACGCTAGTCTTTACACTCTGTGATGTGCGGTCAGCAGTGGTACTCTCGTGGGACGATGGCTTCTATACCCCATAGCGAGGAGATGGTTCTGGATGGTGTGGCTGCTTACACGTTTTTGTGCAACAGCGTTAAATTGCCGAGTGATTTCTTACTCTGTGGCCCGTCTATCCGTTGTTACAATGCGAGCTAGCCGACGATGACCCCGCTCATCCACACGCTGTTGTCCACGGTAGTTGGCCCTTACAAGGATGGTTTTACCGGATTCTATGTACTCACGGTGCACGCGTGACACAGTGGCTCGTGAAAATCCCAGTGCCTGCACGACTTCCGAGATGGAGTGACCCATTCGTGGGGTCTCGACAATTTGCCCACGATCAAATGCGCTTAGATCCTTCGTCTTACCCATACTGCGTCCGACTCTTACTGATTCCCATCGCATCACTCCTTACATTGTCGGATTGCTGCATACGTCATGTCGTTTCCGTTTACAGGGCCACCCACAGCACCACATTTGCATAACGCCAGCTGTCTCTAATTCAGTTGCTCTTCAGTGTAGCTCTATCTACAAAAATCTTTCTACTTCGTACTGTACTAGAAAATTACTGTCTCTACATGAAGAAGTCATCCGAAATTCAAAATGCCATTACCTCAAATTTTTGTTTCAGCAAAAAGTTTGGAATGTTTCATAGAAAAAAGTATTCATTACAAGTTTGAAAAATGACATTATATTATAAGTAAAGCACGGTGATATTCGGAAGAACAAGGTATGTTTTCCATAATGAAGGGTTTGTCTTTTAGAGCAGGAACTAACTAACGACGAGGACTATGGTCAACCGTGTTGTGAGACCCTTTTTCTTTCTGGAAGTGACTGTGAGAGCTGATACTTACCTGGACACGATTGAGCAGTTTGCGTATCCCCAGTTGGATGAACGTGCAACTGCGGTCATTTTTCTAACAAGATGGGGCGCCACCTCATGGGCTTTGATTGTGAAGAGGTCTCTGGATACCGAATTTTCCAATCGATGGATTGGTGGTGGTGGTCCCATTGCATGGCTCCCACGTTCGCCAGACTTAACACCCTGTGACTTTTTTTATGGGGATTCATCAATGGTGAGGTTTACAGCACCCCTGTTGCAAACATTGCTGACCTTAAGAGGAGGTTTAAAACGCACTGCAGAAAGTTTATACGGGCATTGTCGAACGAACGTGGTTGGAACTGGAATACCGTTTAGACATTGTTCAGGTGACAAATGGTGCCCACATCGAATGTCTATAAAGCATCATGATCTGTTCTGTCAATTAACACAAGTTGTGCGTTGAGATCATTTATACGAAAACTGTTATGATTGTTTGAAACTGGTTAGACCTTTATGGGACACCTGCACCTACCGAACATACGACTCAACAGATCACTTCTAATTTCTATTTTGAAATATTTGTTCGGTGCAGGTGGAAATCTGTTAACCACAGAGGAACAAATGGGGCTTGAGATCGCCCCAAAACATTAAGAGCTATGACGAAAACTTTGCTGATGAAAATGATGAAAAAGAAGCGGAAAATGTAGAGAAGAACCAAGAAAGAGTCTTGTAATTTCCAACGATAGTATAGAGATTCTGCGAAATAAACGGAAGTAATGAACGAATTCTGCAAAACACCACTGATATAGGAAACATCCTTGACTGCACATATTAGTCTTCAGAAAGACAGCAAATAGAAACTGCAAAGATTTCGCAAATAATGAGGCATTTTTCATCACAGCAACAGTTGTCCCTGTAAATTTGATCTGCTTTATTTCCCCTTCTTGTTTACAGAAAATTATTAACAGGTAATTTTCAAATTCAAAAATCCAGTTCCATTGTCGTATCACGTTAGGCAAAAACACACGACACGTATTTAGAAAAAATCTAACAGTTTTTTCATTAATGTTTTTGTACATAATTCTTTCAAACGTCTACGCCACACATCAGTGTGGTTTGATCTCAGTAACCCTCGGTTAAAATGGCACTCATGAAACTATAGCGGAGTTGTACGATATACACTGAAGAGCAATTGAATTAGAGATACCTGTCCAGTAACGTGTAGCACCATCTTTTGCCCTGATGACGACGGCGATTCGTCTCGGCATGGACTCGACAAAACACCGGAAGCGTTGGGAAGCCATGCGCATCCACGACCCCTAAACAAGCTCCCACAGTTCAAGAAGATTTGATGTAGGAGGGTCAGAGCCTTGAACATCTGTCTCGATGGCATCCCAGATGTGCTCGATGGGACTGAGGTCAGGTGACCTAGCTGGCCAAGGAAGCGAGGTCATATCGGTGGAGTGTTGATCCAACCATTCGGATACAATTCAGGAGCGATGACACGGTGCATTGTCTTGTTGCAGGATGAGTTCCCCAGTGCGATGTTGAAGACGCACAAACGGGAGCAAACGGTCGTCTAGGATATCCTGGTAACGTTGACCTGTGAGGGACAATGTCACACGTACCAGGGGTCCCATTTCAGTCCACGTAAACAGTCCCCAGACGAGAATGCCACCCCCACCAGCTTGAAGAGTACCCTGCTGGCAAGAAGGATCCATCGCTTCATGTGGTTTGCGCCGCACTCGTATCCTGCCATCCGCATGTACCAACGTGAATCTCGACTCATCAGTTCAGGCAACATTTTCCCACATGTCAAGGGTCCAGTGGCGATGTTCCCGTGCCCATGCTAATCTTTGCACCCTGTGATGTGCGGTCAGCAGCGGTACCCTCGTGGGCCGATGGCTTCTGTACCCCATAGCGAGGAGATGGTTCTGGATGGTGTGGCTGCTTACACGTTTTTGTGCACCAGCATTAAATTGACGAGTGATTTCTTGCACTGTGGCCCGCCTATCAGCTGTTACAACGCGAGCTAGCCGACGATGACCCCGCTCATCCACATGCTGTTGTCCACGGCAAACGGCCCTTGCAGGGATGGTTTTACCGGATTCTATGTACTCACGGTGCACCCGTGACAAAGTGGCTCGTGAAAATCCCAGTTCCTGCACGACTTCCGAGATGGGGTGACCCATTCGTCGGGCCCCGACAATTTGCCCACGATCAAATGCGCTTAGATACTTCGTCTTACCCATACTGCGTCCGACTCTTACTGATTCCCGTTGCATCACTCCTTATATTATCGGATCGCTGCATACGTCATGTCGTTTCCGTTCACAGGGCCGCCCACAGCGCCACATTTGCGTAACGCCAGCTGTCTCTAATGCAATTACTCTTCAGTTTATTAGTCTTCAGAAAGACAGCAAATAGAAACTGCAAAAATTTTGTAAATAATGAGGCATTTTTCATCATAGCGACAGTTGTCCCTGTAAATTTGCTCTGCTTTATTTCCCGTTTTTGTTTACAGATAATTATATAACAGGTAATTTTCAAATTCAAAAATCCAGTTCCATTGTCGTATAACGTTAGGCAAAAATACATGACACGTGATTTTAAAAAAATCTAACAGTTTTTTCATAATGTTTTTGTACATAATTCTTTCAAACGTCTACGCCACACATCAGTGTGGGTGATCTCAGTCACCCTCGGTTAAAATGGCACTCATGAGACTATAGCGGAGTTGTACGATATAAATTGCAATAATATACCCAGATTTTATACTCTGCTTTGTATATGACATGCTATGTAGTGGTAAGAACTTCTTGTTATAAAAATTTTCTGGAATCACCCATTTTCCATACGGAAAATATACGTAATTCCAATTACTTCTTGCGCAATGGATTTGAAGATTCGATACGACGTGAAGTAGTATTTCTCGTATCTTGCACAATATTTATTGTAGGAATAAACATTGAGTTCTAGTCTTGGTAACGGATTACATACAAAGCATATGGAGCTGTAAAAGGACAGTGCATCGTTTGTAATGCTTTAGAAATTTTACGAGGAACTGCTATTAAATTTTGAAGCTGTTATTTTCTTACAATCCTTATGTAGCAGAATTTTATTGCGGTAGTGCAACAAGAAAAGTTGGTGCCTACTTTTCAGTAAACTTGAATTAAGAATCATTTCTGAACAACACTGCAGCGCGCTTGCGTGTGTCTTTCCACAAGCATTTGTGCTTTTTGTGTTAAACACTCTACCCAGTTAGCGAAAATCGTCCTCTAGTTTATTTGACGTAAACAACAGGATGTCGAGAATAACCACGAACGATTCTGCGCGAACTGCTGATAGCAGAAAGGAGGGACGTGTTTGTCGCGCAAGGTCCCGAAGGTTTGTCTTGCGAGATGACTTGACAGCTTCTGATGGATGATATATCGAAAGCATTAGAACATGGCTCCCATACACTCAAAGTTTACGATGGGTTTCATTAATCTTAGTCAGTCGAAGCTCAAGTTCGTGTTGGATGGTGGTTTGAACTGTTGACATAGTACTGACCTTCGCTGGTTATTGCAACAGGCGAGCTCCTTCCGCGTCCAGAAGCACACGCTCGGGAAATAGGGGTATCCTTGGGAATACAGGGAAACGACATTTGTCCCCACCACACAACAGGCGATTCTGGATACCTAATCCTTTCAACATTCTAATCGATACACAGTTTTATTTCGACGGTGTAATACAATACGTAAACAAATTTGAAAAAGAAAATGCGCTCACTATTGCACTTATTCCGATTGTTAACTCTGGGACAGGGACGGATTCAGAAGTTTATTCTAGGGGAGGGTTTGGGTATAAAAAGGGGAAGCGGACGTTATGGAGGGTTTTTTTTAGATATACATTATACACATTGGTAGTGCCGCTCCTACCTGGCGTTCCTTTGCAAGGTCTTTAAAACACTTTCACTTGCTTCAGGAATGTTAAATCGTTCAATACCTGAATGACAGCCTTACCCTGTTTCGAGACGTTACAGATGCTAGACAATATGACAATAGCAAAGAACTAACAAGGAATACCCCCATACTTTCCCCCCGATGTTCTATGTTCCCTTTATCACATGGGCTCCTCTTTATTCTATTCCCTTCTCTTTCTGTTTTACTGAAGCTAAATCAATGTAATACGTATTTTAAATCCAATTCCGTAGTAAGTTCAATTGTTAAATTGTTTTTAGAAAAACTGAAAACAAAATATGCAAAGTTAATCATTTACGATCTTCGCTCCTTTAAACGTGAAACCTTTGTTAGGGTTTAGGGGGGGGGGGGAATGGGCGATAGCCCCAGTCACCCCCCGCTGGATCCGCCACTCCTCTGGGACAGACGGTGAGGGACCTCAAGGGGAAATCTATCCTACAACTGCAATGTTAATTCTTTCTATACACATTTTCTCAGAGACTATTACGTTTCGGTCTTCAAAATTTTGTGTGAAAAAAAATAAAGTCGTCAGTTAACATGCTCCGTCTGTGATTTGGAAAATTTTGTCAGAATGTTTTTTTTTTAATTCAATTTATCTCAATCGGTGCCGAATCAGAATACTTATTAATTGAGATAAATCGAATTTTGAAACATTTCTGACAAATTTTCAAAAGCTGGGCATATGTTAGCTAATAACTTTATTTATTTGCGCTTAAAATTTATTTTGAAGGTCAAAACGTAATAGTCTTTGAAAAAATGCGTATAGAACGTATTAGCATTGCAGGTATATGATAAACTTCCTCTTGAAGTCTCCTTAACGACCAATACGTGCAATTCTATAGGATATAAGCAGTCGCCCGTCCTTAATTAGGGGTTACTGGTTCCAGGGAAGGAAGAGAGGATATTGGCTGTCTAAACGCCCTGCGTATATGCTAATGAGGTTTTAGTTTAATGCAGAAAATCATGGAACAATCGGAATTTGATTTATTGAAGAAGTTTTCATTACACTCAGTCTGCGATGGCGTTACCATATTTTTACACGGATGACGAGAAAAGAAGCATGTGCTTTTTTGAAAAACGGTATGTACTCGTACATATGCATAACTCAACGAATCAAGAGATCAGTCATATCTTCACTGTTTTTCACTTTTGCAAATACAGTAGAACCTCTGTTATACGTTCCTCACATACGTTTTTCTCATTTATACGTAAAATGTCGCTAACGCAAAATCCTGAGTTGTTCCTAATGTTAAACTTTTCTTGTTAAGTTTATAGGTTTTTCCTTGTTAAGTTTATAGGTTTTTTTTTTCAATTTCACTAAAATTTTACTTGGCCTCTTGAGAAACATATAAGCGAGGTTTGATTGTAATTAAATATATGTTACTGAAAAACGCTTGTTTAAAAACTAATAATTAAGTATTGATAATTAAAATTTCAGCGAAAATATATGGTTGAATCGTCAAAAAATAAGAAATAAGTGGTTTCATTTATTGTAAAACTTTGTACATTGAACAAAAAAAAAAATGCGAACTTACCATCTTCCTAATGTACATCGACGAGCCATTCCACTATGACCACTCCCAGCCTAAATAAATGAGCGCGCCTGGAGACGGAACGGTGGCGCATGTGAAGTTCACAGAGCAGTATATATACAACCCGAGGACCGGCTTTCGGTTAGTAGAGTGTTCGGAGTCAGAATGGAAAAAGCTACCGATTTATCGCAGTTTGATAAAGGACAAATTGTGATGTCACCAAGCATCGGAACTACGATCTCGGAAACGGCGCGGCTTGTGGGTTGTTCAAGTGCCGCTGTGCTGAGTACGTATCAAAAGTGGTACACCAATGGCCAAATGACGAACCGTCGACCAGCCGTGTTTCGTCCACAGCTCACTGATGCCAGAGGGGAGTGGAGACTGTCGCGCACTGTTCACAGCGACCGCAGGGCCACAGTGCAACAAATCACCCGCTGCTACAACAGTGGTGATCAGGGCAATGTGTCACAGCACACAGTTCATCGCGGCCTTCTGCGCATGGACCAGCGTAGCCGAAGACCCAGCCAGGTCCCCATGCTCACTGCCCTTTATCCCCAACAACGAATGAAATGGGCTCGAGATCATCAAGATTGGACCGTGGATGATTGGAAGAAAGTGGCCTGGTATGACGAATCAAGATTCCTGGTGCATCACGTAGACTGACGAACGCGGACGGAGGCTATGGCATCTGGATGCACTGTTGGGCGGAAACAGGCCGGCGACGGCGGTGTTATACTGTAGGCGATGTTTTCTTGGGACACTTTATGCCCCATTATCCCAATAGCACAATCCCTGACAGCTGTCAGGAATCTGAACATCGTTGAGGACTAAGTTCACCCATTCATGTCAACTGTGTTCCCTGCTGGTAATGCAGGATAATGCGCCATGCCACACTGTCAGAATTATCAAGGAGTGGTTTGAGGAACATGCTGGGGACTATCTGTTAATGCCCTGGCCTCCACATTCACCTGACATGAACCCAATCAAACATTTGTGGTTCGACTTGAAAAAGCGGATGCTCGCAAAATCACCACCACCCCGAAATATACAGGAACTGGAGGACCTGCTGTTGATCTTATGGTACCACATACCCCAAGATACCTATCGCCACCTCAACGAATCGATGCCTTGCCGAGTGGCTGCTGTTTTCGGGCTAAAGGGGGTCCTGCAGCTCATTAGGTAGGTGGTCATAATGTAATGGTTCATCGGTGTACGTTTTAATATCAACAAAAACAAGAAAGATGACACCGAATTTTCGGGTGTAATGAGCACGTCTTTTGAATTCGTTCTGGCACAAATTAAATTTATCAAAGCTATTCAAAGTGAATGGAACCGGTGTGGAAAACAATAGTATCTGACGGAAGAAAGAAGTTTTTCAATCGTGTTTTTAATCCCGCAGATATTGCTGTAAACGGAATCGTGATCTTACGCCCCCTGGTTGCAGACTTGTGCGTTAAGAAAAATTTAAATTTATATGAGAAACACTTCGCAGCGGAAACGCTCTCCAACAAAGAAAATCGGACTCTTCGAAACAGAGATATGGGCAAATATAAGATATGCCCATATCTCTGTTTATTTATTTATTAACTGTCGCCACGTATTTGGAATATTTTCACCTTAGTTCTCGCCCTTTGGATTTAACTGCTATAATATATATAGCTAGTGTCGTTAATGCCCACCAGATGGAGACGTCTCAGTAGCTGAGCCCATCTTACGGATTTATGATGTCAGAAGCTGACTTAAAATACACATAGCACCGTGGATTGTTGGTCCCCGTGGCGTAAAGGTAACGCACTCGGCGCGATATCGAGAGTTCTGTTGGTTCGATTCCACAGCAGTGGCTGAAAAACAATTTTTCGGTTGCTGTGTGTTCCTGGAACGTGGAAAGAGCGATGTATTTATTTATTATTATAAGATATGCCTCTACGCCCCCTGGCAGGAAAACCATGCATTATTTTAGGAAGAAAGTGTTCTCCAAAGGTGTTTCGATGTGAGCGGTACTGGTCCAAGAAAAAAAAAATAAATAAATTTAGTCCAGTTTTCAGGTGCTCAGATTTTGCTCAAATACATCTGAAGCAGAAACTAACACTTATGCCCCATGTTGGCCAAACCATTCTTTACCAAATATAAGAAATAATACGAAAAACATTTTACATCTCTATGCGATACACGAAGGATTTTTCTAATCGGAGTTTTAGAAGCAGAAATAACGCAGAAAACGCAATTTACCTTTACGCCCGCTAGCGGAAAGTCTGTGATTTACTTGAACAATTTGGATTAATATGAAAAAAATTTCGCATCGGAAACACTGTCCAACAAAGAAGAAATTTTTCAAATCGGACTCCTAGAAGTAGAGATATTGACAAAAATAAAATATACATCTACGTCTCCTGACGTAGATACCATGCATTATTTTAAGAAGAAAATATTCCTAAAAGGTTTGTCGACGTGAGTAGTATCAGTCCACAAATGATTTTTTTTCAATAGAGATTTTAGAAGCTCAGAAGAAAAGTTTTCAAATCGGGGTTTTAGAAGCAGAGATATCGGAAGAAACGCAATTTACCTTTACGCCCCCTAGCAGAAAGTCTATGAATTACTTGGAAACTTTGAATTTATATGACAGACATGTTGCACTGGAAACTCTATCCAATAAAGAAATAAATTTTCAAATCGCATCATTAGAAGCAGAGCTATTGACGAAAATAAGATATACATCTATGCCCCCTGACGGAGAAACCATGCAATATTTTAAGAAGAAAGCATTCCGAAAAGGTTTATCGACGTGAGTGGCATCGGTCCACTAAAGAGTTTTTTCAATCGAGATTTCTGATGCTCAGGTTTTATGGCAAATACATCAGAAGCAAAAAATTAACTGTTACGCCCCATGGTGGCCAAAGTACTCCTTACCAAAAATTAGAAATTATATGCAAAAGAGTTAACATCAGGAGCTGTATCCACAGAAGAAACAAATTTCAAATCGGAGTTTTAGTAGAAGAGATATCGGGGGAAACGTAATTTACTTTTATGCCCCCTAGCAGAAAATCTATGCGTAACTTGAAAAAGTAACTATACCTAAAATACTCTTCGACATAATTGCAATCGAAAGATAAAAGTATTTATTCAATCGGATGCTTAGAAGAGGAATAAAATATATTTTGAATTCGACATCATCTGCATGTACGCCTTCTAGCTGCAAAATTGTACATCGTAAAAAAAAAAAAAAAAAAAAAAAAACGAAATAAAGGATCATCATTTGCATATTTCAAGCTTTCTAATGCAAAAATAATTTTTCAAATCGGACTAATAGTTACTGTGATATGGTGTCTACTAACGGACGGACGGACAAACCGATAACATAAGCACGATTTTTTTTTACAAAAGACGTGCTGAAAAGTGCGTTTACATTGTAATAAGCAGCCCGAATGGAGCAGTGATCTAAGTCTTTGAATTGTGACTGTTGGTCTTAGAGATCCCGGGTTCGAGTCCTAGATGAGGCAGGGGTGATGTGATTGTGTGATGCCGCCTGTGTTGCGTCCCTCCCTTGGAACTAGTGTTCCCAAATTTAGGACGGGCCTTAAGAGTTGCTCATGGTTGTCGTTACACCCCCACCCCCTTCCCGGAAAAAGTAATTGATAACAATATACAATATTTTTTTCCACTGCACTGCCAAAAACAGTTACAGGAACTTCACGCAATTACTCTGAGTTATAATACCCCTGGCAAAAATTATGGAATCATTGCCACATGAACATGGAATCGCATAGTAGAGAATGTGTAGGAACGACACAAAGGAAGTAGGCGAAACGAAAACATAGTAAAATGAAAGCTGAACATTTAAGCTACAGGCAGAAGGACTCATACAAAGGAACGTACAATATCTGACTGAAATTCATAATGATGTGTAACACACTTGTGGGAAATAATTATGGACTCACCTACATCAGAGTAAAAACATTTGGAATCAGTCCATATGAGATATGGAATTTATCCACTTTAGTACTTTGTAACTCCTCCCAGAACTTTGATGACAGCCTGGATCCTTTGAGGCATAGATGCCACTAATGAAAAACAGTAGTCTGTGACGTGGCTGCGATACAGGACGCACATGAGATAAAGGCAGATAGCAGTGAAATCACATGCCAGTGTATTATAGTGGATAGACTCGGAGCTCCAGAACCAAGATTTGTGGGTTCGATTCCCTTTCTTGGCATAAAAATGATGGAGAAATTTACTTCGTCATAGGTCACTATCAAGCTGTTGCCTAACATTCGCGAAAGCAATCACCAAATCAGCTTTGCAACATGGATATTTCTCCTGGACTAGTTTCTTCAATTTACACCACGTATCCTCAACAGGATTTAGATTCGGACTGTTTGCTGGCTAGGACATTGTATTTATATGTCGTTCTTGAAGAAATTTTTGCATACTTTTGTGTACAGCGATTGCTTCAGGGACGAAACATAAGACATGAGACATTATCGTCTTGAAATTTGATCTCATTATCGCCAAAATCATTTTCAATTCATGGAATAAGAAAGTTCTCTGAAATGTCAATGTGTTCCTGTGATGATTGTCATCTCACCTGATCTTTCACCTGACAGCAATCCCATATCATGAGTGTCTGGAGAAACTTGACTGTTTTTTTTTGAAGCAATTATCCTTATAAGTTTCATCAGCGCGTCGATATAGAAACGTTCCAGCATTATCTCAGAGACCAATCCGTGATTCATCTCATCACAAGCAAAACCGATCCTGGCTACTTCCGACGACAGAAAAATCTGCTTCTTCATTAATTTTAAAATGATTTCCGAAACTTTTCTTCATTCCGAATCATTTCGATAGAGCGAATTTTGCCATTCATGAAATTTTAGTTGCGTTGAATCTCGATTAAATCTCCCCAAGAGGACTCATTAATTATGAAATTAAGTGAAATTAAGAGTTTCCCCAGTTACAACCATCCGTTTGTAACTGGAGAAACTCTTCATCTGGGATACTGATTCCTGAAAAGAAATGCAAGTTTATCTAATTTTAAAATTTGCATGCCACTTACCTGACTTTTATTTATTTACTAGCAGGGGTACCCGGTATTTGCCCGGGTAAATATTACTATTCGTGGAATCACCAAGTTCAGCGGTTGAAAGTTAATGAATGAATGAAAAATACATTCCTGTAATTTTCCAGTAAATTAATTTTAATTCATTTAACTTATTGCTTTTTGGTAAACAATATTTTTGGTTTTTCCATTGGGTGCAAAAATGTAGAGATTTTTAGGATTTCTAATCCTTGAGCAGGCGACGCAACGTAGAGTTGTTCATGTGAAAAGCAGGGTTCCTCCAAATTAATGCCAGCCACTGCTAATGACTGGCTGATGCAGTAATATTTCTCCCCCTTGCCCCCAAAAAGGAGCCGGGATGGCGGGATGGCTGCACATGCGATTTCTTTTACTTAGTTAATTTTCTATTACGAAACGAACGATAAAGGAAGAGGAATGGAAATACTTACTTTCGAGGAGACATCTATAGAACTGCCGTACATTTGGAGTGCGCTTCTGAGAATCCCGCGACACTGAAATGCAATGTGCCTATGTCAAGCGGCGTTCATTTGACTTGACATTGGCATTGATCATCCTTTTGTTTACCGTCTTGAATTTTGAATATCCGGAACTCTCAATTTACATTACGTTGTATTTCTGCCTGATTAAGCAGCCCGTTGGTGGTGGAAGCTAACATTTATTCATTTGTGTTTTTAATACACCATTAAACGGATATTTTTGCACTTCATTGTTATCTACGGTCTCTAACTTAGACCATAGTATTGGAGTGCTGAATTGTGTTGCAGTTCTTAAAAGTAAAAAATGGAACTTTTTGTAAAACTTTTGTATGGGGGCCCCTTGACCCAGGGCTACGACCCCTCCCAAAAACCGTCTACAGTCTAAGTTAGAGTACCACGAGATAGAATATCAAATTAGGTGGTTCTAAACTGAAAACTATAGATTTTACGAACATTTTGTGTGGGGACCGACCGACCCGTTCCCAAAACCGTCTACGGTCTAAGTTAGGAAACCATGAGATAGTATAGCCCATTGAGTTGCTCACGGTGGTCGTTAAACCTCCAATAAAACAACAACAACTGAACTTCCCCTTACTTGTGAACTGAACTGTGACGATAGAACTTTATCCTGTTCAGGTGATATTGAACACAGCTATCTAACGATATTCCAGCCCAGAAACTAAAATTGAGACTTCCACTTGCCTTTTAAGTGCAGTTTATCAGCGTGGTGTTTCTCAGGTTTTAAGTGAAATAAATGCTTTTATGCATATTGAGAACCTGAATGCTTCCTGTTCTTTGGGCTCTGGTAGTAAATTCCTGTATTTCAGCTATTAGTATTCGTTTTCGCCTAACAATACCAGCTCCCGAGTATTAAAGAATTTCGCACCTCAAGAATAAAACTTAACCGTTTAGCACGTCGCATCATTTGGTGGGTCGCGGTGGGATAGCGACCGTATCATTTGGTGGCAGACGGTGAAATCTTTAACCGCTCGGTATCAGTTTCAATCATCCCCCAAATGACCACTTTAAATAACGTCGCTAATGGGAAAACTACGCTTTCTTTTGAGCAGGTTCACTCGTTCCCGCCGCGTTCTGCCAACTTCTTAGGCAGCGAATACATTGGTTCGAGCTCTTTTCAGAATACTTTGCCAACCACGAGTTATTTCGCTTCAGCTGCTTAAAGAGTAAAATCAAATTATTTTTTTAAAGGCTTCTCTGTCACAAACTTAAATGTCAAGCACTCATTTGCAGCACAAGTAAAAAGATAAATTCGTTTTCTTTTTATAATTTAAGGAGAAAATGTCCTTATAAAAAAGAGAAATGCAGCCAATGGCTGAACAAAATTTCTTGGTATCTTTAGCACCTGTAGAAAACTATATCATTTCCCAGAACTATCTTCATGGCATTAGGTGGTTCTTTATGTGAAAAATAATAATGCACTCGTCGAAATATACCATCATTAAAAATAAGCTCAAAAAAGTATTTATCTATTGCAGAAATGTCTCATTATGACAAGACACGAGCCCAAGGTAAAAGTCTTTTACATGAACATTGCGGGCAAGAATGTTAAAGGTGATGGAAAGACATTTAATAGGTATGGTAGGTCTGTTGAAATATCTTACGGCGTCTCATTGTTAGATGAAAATTAATGTTTGCTCTCCTAATCTTTTCTTGCTCCCACAAACACACACACACATTCAGAACACAAAAGAGAAAGAATATTTCCACTATTAAACCACACTTTTTACATAGAAGAACAGTTTGTGTTGAATGCATGCGCGTCGAGAAAATATTTCGTTAACCAGTGATTTATAAACCGTAATGTGAAGTATCTCGTTTTCTCGAAAGTTAGTACTTAAAAAGAAAAGACAAAACAAAAAATGGAATTCCGTAAAACAACAAAAGAAACTCGTCGCTTTTTAAAATCAGCCTTTCTTTTCATTTCATCATCTATATACTGCATCGAAGTTACGTTTTAATAGGAGGCAGATAATAAGTATTATTCAGAAGCTACTTCTCTTTGAAAATAGGCATATACACACACCTGCCAGTCAATTAGAAACTTTTATGCAGATATACGTAAATGTCACTTACTCAGCGTGTATTGAAAATACGTGGCATATTGCTACGTGATCTGGGCAACTACTATTTGAGACAGCTGTAGTCAGTAATCGTCAGCAGTTTTGATCTCAATGGGAAAAAACAAAGGATCTTTCCGATTTCGATAAAAAGTTTATTGTGGGTGCCCGTCTGGAACGACGATTTTGATAAAATAGCAAAACTGACTGATTTCTCGAAAGGTAGGTATCCCGGGTCTTTAATCAGTGGAAACTAACTCATATTGCAAGTATAAGAGGCGTAACTGTGACGCGACGACAATCTGTCAGGAATGAGATCGCCGTCGACTGAGAAGACTTGCACGGAGAAACGGGACTTTCTGTGTACAGAAGCATTCAATAAAAGATGTTCGCGACTCACATCTCAGTGAACTATGCTCAGGGAATTGAAGAGGATCGGTATTGGCAGTGGTATACTTATACGGAAACCAATGATTTCTGCGCCGAACCGGAAAGTTTGTCTATGGTGTCAAGAACACCGTGATTGGACACTGCAAAAAAAGTCATGTGGTCTGACGACCGACGGTACACTGTTAAAAATTTGTTTTACGTTGCACCAAAAAGTGGTGCTACACAAGCTGCACTACTTTCTAAGAAGAGACACACCCTTGTGTGGTGCAAACAAAACGTAACAACGTTGTGCAACTTTGAACCACGACATGCCACAAGATTGTCACACATTATGGTGCAAGGCTGCATTATGTTGCTGGGTTTTGTTTACACCACACAATGGTGAATCCTTTCTTAGAAATTTGTGCAGCTGGTGTAGCACCATTTTTTGGTACAACCTATAACAACATTTTAACAGTGTACACCTTGTTCTGTATTGATGGTAGGCAGAGAGTTTGGCTGGAGCCATATTAAGTAATGGACACAACTGGCGTTGTAAACACAAATCAAGGTTTCAGAGGTGGTGTGGTGCACTTTTTTGGTAAGGAACAAGTTCTATTATATTGCAGGAAGGTCGGATGTCCTTCAAGGATTATCTGGACATCGTTGCCGACCAAAGTCATCATGTATCCTGTAGTGCTGACTTTTTATCCAGCAGGTGATGGCAGTTTCAGAAAACAAAATAATCCTACTCCCCATCGCGCAAGATATGTTCAACAGTGCTTCAGCGAGTATGACAACGGCTTCCAGCATCTTCCCTGGTCACCGCGGTTCTGGACCCCATTCAGAATGTATAGGATATGTTAGGAAATCAGATCTGGGAGCAAAGTCCTCTTCTGTTAAATCCAAGCCAGTTAAAGGAGTGTATGGTGAATCCTTTCTGGAAAACCCAATAGATAATGGGATCCGGCATCAAAGTCCTCTTCTGTCAAATCTGATTCAGATAAAGAACTGTCTGGTGAATCCTTTCTGGACAGTCCAATAGATAATTGAATCCGGGATCAAAGTCCTCTTCTCTCAAATCTGAGTCAGTTAAAGGAGTGTCTTGTGAATCCTTTCTGGACAACCCAATAGATAATTGAATCCGGGATCAAATTTCTCTTCTGTCAAATCTGAATTAGTTAAAGGAGTGTCTTGTGAATCCGTTCTGGACAACCCAATAGATAATTGGATCCGGGATCAAACTTCTTTTCTGTCAAATCTGAATTAGTTAAAGGAGTGTCTTGTGAATCCTTTCTGGACAACCCAATAGATAATTGGATCCGGGATCAAACTCCTCTTCTGTCAAATCTGAGTCAGTTAAAGGACTGTCTGGTGCATCCTTTCTGGGCAACTAAATAGATAATTGCATCCGGGATCAAAGTCCTCTTCTTTCAAATCTGAGTCAGTTAAAGGAATGTCTTGTGAATCCTTTCTGGACAACCCAATAGATAATTGGATCCGGGATCAAAGTCCTCTTCTGTCAAATCTTAGCCAGTTAAAGGAGTGTCTTTTGAATCCTTTCTGGACAACCATATAGATAATTAGATCCGGGATCAAAGTCCTCTTATGGCAAATTTGAGCCAGTTAAAGGACTGTCTTGTGAACGCCTGGTTTGCTGTATTTGTAAATGCACTCGAACGCCTTGCGGAATCTCTGCCAAATCGCATACGTGCTGTTATTGAATCCCGTGTCCGGAACGTACATTTACAAGTACTGTAAGTTTCGGGCTAAGAGCCGCAGTTATTTCAGTGAAAAACTGTAATCCGCCGGTCTTGCGGCTCTTATGTCGATGCGGAACTTACCTTGTAACGTATACTCTAATTTTCTTTTTCGGTTCCTGTTATCTTATGTAAATTTTGGTTCATTCCTTTTAAGCATATTTAAATCTTAACGCTACATTTTTCTCTCTCGGTAAATGTTGGGTTGATGACCTAACGTTACGTCAAGAGTGAATGACGTATGTGAACGAGAGTGATAAGAATGCTGTTCACTGTTGTATCAACGAGAGATTGGAGAGGTACGTCTGTATCGGGATAATTGTTACGAGATTGTTTGAATCTCTTACACTGAATGTTACGCTAGCTTTATTATTGAAGTCGTGAATATTTTTGTTGAGTTAGTGAAACTTGAAGAGTAAAGTATTACGAGAATAAGCTATATTCAGATACCGAAGCACTATCAATGAATGAAGTACGGGACTACACGAATGTAGAATACAAATCTGGTAGCCGTGAATCCATTTATTGGTGTAAATATGACATGAATGATAAGTCAGATAATATCCGAAAACTTGAAAATTTCGTCGTCCTCGAGCAGGAATCGAACCCGCGTCTCCCGGATAGCGCCTGAGTATGCTAACCACTACACCACCCAGAACGACCAAGTTGATTCGACTGGCGAATACTGTGATGGTTATATTCAAATTAATCGGAAACTGGAAATTTGGTCGTTCTGGGTGCTGTAGTAGTTAGCATACTCGGGCGCTATCGGGGAGATGCGAGTTCGATTCCCACTCCAGGTCGAAGAAACTTTCAAGTTTTCGGATATTATCTGACTTACCATTCATGTCATATTTACACAAATAAACGGATTCGCAGCTTCCAAATTTTGGTTGTATCTAGGCACTAGTTGATAAAGTACGAAGTGAAGTTATACACTGAGTGGCCACTTTATTTTGACCACCTGACAGTTTTAAGCAAATGAGGTATGGCTGCACGCTGTTTCTGCTAGAGGGCGAGGCTAGTATAGAAAGGGAAAGCTTAGTGTTTGCGACAGTAGTAGAAGTGATTTTTGGGTGACGAGATGTGTAAAAAATGCGATTTGACGGACTTTCAACGTGGGATGATTGTAGGAGCTCGGAGCCATGGAACGAGTATCACCGAAACCGCCGTATTCGTGAAATGTTCCAGAGCAGCTGTTAAGACTGGACTGTCAGCCTAAAAACTGGGTCTCTATGTGCAACGTGTGATCGTCTTCAACTAGTGACTGCTCGGGCGGAACGGAGAGTGTCCAGACTGGTAACAGACAACAGAAGGGCAACAGTGCAGCAAATTACAGACCATCGTAATCAAGGATCCCCTTTAATAATCTCTGCACCCACTGTTCGCCGTACACTGCATCGGATTGGATATGGCAGCCGAAGGCCTGTTCGAACACCTTTGCTGTCTGCAGTTAACAAGAGAAAACGTCTCCAGTTCGTACAGGAGCACAAGGATTGGACAGTCGATAATTGAAAACAAACTATGTCGTCCGATGAATCACGTTTTCAGTTGCACCATGACGATGGCCGAGTGAAAATTTGGCGGAAACAGCACGAAAGCATGGACTCCAAATGCATTGCTACAACCCTTCAAGCTGGTGGAAGCAACGTTATGGTTTGGGGAATGTTTTCCTGGCATGCTTTGGGCCTTTTAATTCATGTTGATCAACGTCTGACTGGCACATCATATCTAAACAATGTTGCGGACCAAGTGCATTCTGTCATGTGTATGGTTTATCCCAATGGCGATGGCTACTTTCAACAAGATAATGCGTCCTCCCATAGTGCTCGTATTGTACAGGATTGGTTTCAGAAACATGCCGGTGAGTTTGCTTTGCTTAGGTGGTTTCCACTATCTCCAGATCTCAACCCCATTGATAATTTGTGGGATGAAGTTGAACGAGCCATCAGATAGCTGGATCCACAACCCTGCAATCTCACTCTCCTGGAAAGTGCTATTCATCAAGCATGGTCTCAGATTCCACAAACCACCTATCAACATCTCGTGGAGTCCATGCCACGAAGAATCGACGCAGTATTAAAAGCAAAAGGTGGGCCAACGAAGTACTGAGGGGGTGGTCATAATAAAGTGGCCACTCAGTGTATTCTACAGCTCGTGTTGTCCTGACATTTAGGTGCCTGAATAGGATCTATTGGATTCTGTAGGTATAAGATTTCTTATTTAAGCTGGACGTCAATGCCCTTCAGTGCCTAATTAGCTTTCTGTTGTTTAATTAAGTTATCCTGAGCACGAAGTTAAACTTTATGCTGAAGCCAAGTTCTGTGTAGAAAAACAATCCTTATTTTGCTGTTTAATCTCATGTAATGACGTAATTGTTCATATGTTATTATGTTTATTAATCCAAGTCAAGTGAGATGAGTATATATATCACGTCACGCATTGTTCTCGTGACAAGCACTATTGAAAGTACGTGCTGTAACGGCAAAATGTATCATTAGAGTTGTTCTTGCCTTCGAGGCGTAAGGTTGAAGTTAGCAGTCATAGCTGCATTCTATTATTGTTTTTTAAGAGTTTACAAGTTCTTATGTTTTTAGAATGATGTTAAATAATAGATATAAATCACTGAATCATGTCTTAATTGACGGAAATCTCACTGTGCAACATGTAGCATTTTAAATGCTCCATTAACTCTCCCACATTCTGCACTAGAATTACGCTTAAGTCAGGAACATTCTGCACTAGAATTACGCTTTATAGTGAAACTATGTTATGATTTTGGTTGTAGCGTAAGAAAACAACAATATCTACAATCGATTTTACACTAAAACTCTACAACCCCGAATTCTTTTCCTAAACAACTGCTCAACAAATAGCAATTGTAGGTTTGTGTGTAATATCACTCGCACAATAAATAGCCATGAACTTCTCCCTATTTTCTAACCCTACGTTTTTCCCATGCAAAGTTATTGAGAACGAGAGGAAGATAGATCACAACCATTTTTTCTGAGTCGCACGTGTGTATTTTTCACTTTTCTAACAAAACTGCACTGTGCAAAAGTTCCATTGCGCAGCGAAATGTATCAAGAATACCGAAATTAAACGTTGTTATGTCACTAAATTTATTAATAATGACTAAGGTAGACTGAGGTAGATAATTAATAGACCTTGAACTAAGGTAGGTAATTAATAGACCTTGAACTAAGGTAGATAATTAATAGACCTTGAACTAAGGTAGATAATTAATAGACCTTGAACTAAGGTTGATAATTAATAGACCTTGAACGCATTAATACTTTTTTACGCTTTCCAACCGTAGGTTGAAGAAGCGTTTATGCTCCAGTTTTGTCCGTCTGTCTGTCTGTCCGCACGATAACTCGCGTAAAAATAGTTTGATTTCGATGAAATTTTAATATGTGGTAGGAGACAAGCTGGAAACGAACCCTATTGAAAATGGACGAAATGGGGTCAAAGGTCAGGACATAGGAGGGGATCCATTCCATTGCTCTTATGCGTCATAACTTACGTAAAAATTCTTCGATTGCGACAAAACGTTATCATGTTGTTACGGAGGACGTCTGAACCAGTTCTGTTGAATATCATCGAAATGAGTTCAAAGGTCAAGGGGCAGGAGTGAGATTTATTCCACAGCCATTATCCTCACAACTTGACTAAAATGCTTCTATTGCGACAAAACTTTAGTTTGTTGTTGTTGCGGAGGTATACTGAACCAATTCTGTTTAATATCATCGAAATGGGGTCAAATGTCAAGACACAGGAGCGAGATTTATTTCAAAGCCATTATCCTCATAACTTGAGTAATAACTTGAGTAATGATTTCTGGTATGGTGGAAAGCGTATCATAATCAATGCTTTGCATGATTTTACTAACTTGTTCATTAATGCTACTCGTAATGCACCTTAATTATTGTTTAGCAGAAGTATTGAATTTTAAATATATACACTAGAACCCGCTTATAACAAGGAGCTGGAAATGGACGGAAATCCAAGTTAATTTGAGGTGCTTTTTAAATCCGTTTTGGGGTGAAAAATCCCATCATGTAAAAAAAATGCACGCGTAACAATATACACATACATATATATCATACATCCATATATATATCACAGCATATGGCAACATTTTTTTTTTTTTTACCCTTTTCTAGAGAATCAAATATTTCGTGCTAATCGTCAAACCAGGAATAAATATAAATGCCGTCTATGCACGATTAACGCTTGTAAAAAGCAACGACTTTACCAGTTAAAAACTATTTATTACATTAAAATCATTAGATAAAAACACATTAATTCTTTCGGGCCTGCATCAGACCCATCTTCAGATGTGACTACTAAAAAAGCGGATGATGAAAGGTCCTTAAATAAAACACATGCTACTTCATGACGTGTAATATGTGCAGACCCAATGCTCCATAGTTCACTGTGACGTTGACAGAACAGTTCATTAATGAGATTTTTATTCAGATGTGGGTAGGCTCATTTAAATCATCATTATCTGCTTTGGAAATTAAGAATTTCCATGGCTGTGGGGCATACTGAGGTGTATTATCATTACAGCATGCATGTCGATGATTAAAAATAAACAAGCTTTCCGTTAAAAATAATGAAGACCTAGATCTAGGGGTAGCCAAAACAAAAACATTGTTCCATACTGGATAATGTGCTCCCTCATTTGTCAAGCGTGAGAGAGCTGTTGACATAGAATCAGTCCGAATATTATACTTATGCTCCGCAATTCTTTCAACGTCCGATGGGTGGATCTTGGACATACATCCTGAAATGATAATACACCTCAATACGTCCCACAGCCATGAAAATTCTTAATTTCCAGAGCAGATAATGATGATTTAAATGAGCCCACCCACATCTGAATCGAAATCTCATCAATTAACTCAACGTCACAGTGAACTATGGAGCATTAGGTCTGCACATATTACACGCCCTGAAGTGGCATGTGTTTTATTTAAGGACTTTTCATCATCCGCTTTTTTTAGTAGTCACATCTGAAGATGGGTCTGTTCTACTGATCTAATGTGTTTTTATCTAAGGATTTTAATGTAATAAATAGTTTTTAACTTGTAAAGTCGTTCCTTTTTACAAGTTTTATTCGTGCATAGACGGCATTTATATTTATCTCCCGTTTTACCATTTCCTAGCTTTATAAATGATGACTACTTTGCCGTTCACGGATAACAATTTTCTCTTAGGCATTTTATCACTCATAAAAATTTACGATTTCCTACTTGTCGACCATATAAGTTGACCGCTGCTTAACGACACACATGAAGTGAAAGCAGCACCGATATTTCCAACGCAATGTTCACTTGGAGGGTGAAAGGGGCAAATAACACAATTCAGGAAATTGATATATCCCGTTTCCTTTCAGGCCACATCTCCATTTCATTACTCCCCTGTTCTTCTATGCAATCGTCATCCAGAAATCCACTTAATGCATGTGCGTGAACCCTACCCATCCTAATTTTGAATAGACAAAGTCATCGCTTTTTCCACGTTTTTCTTTAATTAACACACATCAACCGAAAAATTGTTTCCGGACACTGCTGGTATCGTACCCCAGATATCTCGATAACTAGCCGAGTGCGTTCGCTTTACGCTACGGTGACCAACAATCCACATCGAGAGATCTGGGACACGATTCCAGCGGTGCCCTGAAACAATTTTTCTGTTGCTGTGTATTAATTAAAGAAAAACGTGGAAAGGGCGATGACTTTGTCTATTCACATTGTTTCCTCGTATTTGGAAGATTTTCACCACCACTCTCGCCCTTTATATTTATTAGCTATAAATAAATAGCTTGTGTCGTTGAGCCCCACCAGATGGAGACGTCTCAGTTTCTGAGCCCATCCCTACGGATTTGTGAAGTCAGATACTGACAGATAAACACAGATAGCGCCGTGGATTGTTGGCCATGATAGCGTAAGGCGAATGCACTCGGCTGGTTTTCGAGAGATCGGGGGTACGATCCCAGCGGTGTCTCGAAACAATTTTTCGGTTGGTGTGTGTTAATTAAGGAAAAACGTGGAAGGAGCCGTGACTTTGTTTATTCACATTGTCTCCACGTATTTGGAAGATTTTCACAACCATCCTCTTTTAGCCTAAAAGTAGGATGCCTGTTTCAACTGTGCTGAGACGATACTCCCAAGACATTTGTTTGTGGGGGAAGGAGATTCTCTGGCACAACTCGTTGAACTTTTGTGTATTCCCTCCTTATTACTTTTCTATCAACATTCTTCCACAAGCACACCAAAATGCCATTACGCTGTTGCAGCTTCGTTGTATGTGCCACCATTTCCATTTCTCTATTCCATAATACAGTGCGCCGCATGATTTATGTGCTTCGTTAAATATAGAACTCCATTAAATTTCTACTTTGTGAATTAAAATTGATCATGTTAACTTTTTGTCCTTCGTTAAATCCGAGAATTTCATCAAAATTTTGTTTGTTCAAAACGAATAAATTCGCTTTGAATAAACATTATATCAAACAGAACTTCCTGTTTCGCTCGTTAAATACGGGATCTTGCTAAATACTTGCTCGTCTCGTTATAAGCGGGTTCCACCGTAATATAAGTATTCCCGTTTAACCATAACCTCGGAGAAACCTTACACCCTTTAGAGTTGGCTGTCGGGGAATGAGTTCTGTTGCGGTATACTCGTATGTCTTCCATTTGTGCGCAATGGTTTCTGTGCCTTCCTCTATGATGTCAGGGTAGCAATCAGAAACGAAGTAGTCTAAAAAAAGTATGCTAGAAAGGAAACCGAATTTTATATACGGTTAAGCAGAAGTCCATTTACACACGACCTTGCTAACCTTCGGGTGATTCTCTCTTTTGTCTCTTTCTTAGCTGGGAAGTTAAAGTGGACGCCAAGTAATTTTGTTTCCTATACTTCCAATGGTAAAACTTTTGTACACATTTTCTTCCCAATTAATGCATTCCCAAGGATGAAAACTTGAACATCGATTAAAATAGCTTCATATTATAACTTGGAATACTTAATATTTTCTAAATCATAACCATAATTATTTTAAAAATCAATAACTTTTCCTTTGGTGGTGTTGAGACCAGAAAAAAGATGGCGCGACCTGTACTTTGATGACGTCGGTAGACAAACAAATGTTGAATTGCATAATTATGGTTGTGTTTTAGAAAATATTAAGTATTCCAAGTCATAAAATTAAGCTATTTTAATCGATGTTCAAATTTTCATCCTCGGGAACGCATTAATTGTGAAGAAAATGTGTACAAAAATTTTACCATTGGAAGTATAGGAATCAAAATTACTTAAAGCCAAGGACGGCGACTATCATTAATAATAAAGTTGGGGGACATATATCTCATACGTAGTCAGAAGTAACATAAAATCCATATATAAATAACAGAAATTTGTGGCAGTGATCTGACGTTTCTGTCCAGTCACAAACATTTCTGAAAATTTATTTTAATTCCACAAAATTTTATTTTTGTTATCATAGTGGTTTTCTAACAGACAATAAATATATTACTTGAAATTAAAAAACAGAAATAATTTTTATTTCTTAGTTCCAACACGTTCCTGCTTGATCCATTCAATTATACTTTTTTCATGATCATTACTGTATAAGAAATGACAACTTAATATGTGATAGTGCAGGCGCTGGGTTCAGCCATTTAACCTATCAGGCCCAATCCTTGCAGTTTGTTTTAGATGCATGCGTTTAGCTGAAAGATCCTCATGATCCAGTCAATATGATGTTTAATAATTTATTATCGACACTTATGATACAAGGTATTTTGATATACATATTTACATATTCTATGGATTATATCCAATAGAATGCAAAATGCAACGTCCTTCATTTGTGCGTACAAACTGAGCGCGTGCGCGCATTTGTGTGTGTCCCTCGTCCGCGAAACCTCTTGTCCGTCCGCTCTCCTGACAGTACGTTCAAAAATATATCTTTTAGTACCCCCCTCACATATGTGGGAGGCTAACCGAATATATCCACGTAAGTGAAAACAATCATCTTCGAAAAGTAGGACACAACATGACTTTCTTTGGAGCAGTCTTACAAAGATGGCGAGCAGTCCTTCAAAAGGAACCAAATTTGCTCTATCACATAAAATGTTCATTATAACATGGCTGAAGCATGTACAGAAAAAACAAGAAAGATGACACCGAATTTTCGGTTGTAATAAGCATGTCTTTTGAATTCGTTATGACGCAAATTAAATTTATCAAAGCTATTCAAAGTCAATGGAACCGGTATGGGAAACAATATAGTATCTGACGGAAGAAAGAAGTTTTTAAATCGGGTTTTTAATCCCTCAGATATTGCTGTTAACGGAATCGTGACGTTACGCCCTCTGGTTGAAGAATTGTGCGTTAAGAAAAAACATGAATTTATATGAGAAACATTTCGCACCGGAAACGCTCTCTAACACAGAAATAATTTTTCAAATCAAACTCTTAGAAACAGAGATATCGCCAAAAATAAGATGTGACTTTACGTGCCCTGGTGGGAAAACCATGCATTAATTTAGGAAGAAAGTATTCTCAAAAGGTTTTTCCATACGAGCGGTATCGGTCCAAGAAAAAAAAAATAGTCGAATTTTCAGGAACATAGATTTTGCTATAAATACATCGGAATCAGAAATTAACACTTATGCCCCCTGGTGGCCAACCCATTCTTTACCAAACATTAGAAATTATGTGAAACACATTTTCCATCAGGTCTTGTATGCGATACAGGAAGATTTTTTCAAATCGGAATTTTAGAAGAAGAAATAACGCAGAAAACGCAATTTACCTTTGTGCCATCTAGCGGAAAGTCTGTGATTTACTGGAAATTTTGAATTTACAGGAAAAACATTTCGCATTGGAAACACTATCCAACAAAGAAGGAATTTTTCAAATCGGACTCCTAGAAGTAGACATATTGACAAAAATATGATATACATCTACGCCCCCTGTCGTAGAAACCATGCATTATTTTAAGAAGAAAATGTTTCTAAAAGGTTTGTCGCCATGAGTACTATCGGTCTACGAACGACGTTGTTTTCAATCGAGAATTTAGATGCTCATATTTTGCTGCAAATACATGAGACCCGGAAATTAAGATTTATACCTCCTGGTGGCCAAACCATTTTTTTACAAAAATTAGAAATTATGTGCAAAGGATTTCCAATCAAGAGTTGTATCCGGTGCAGAAAGAAATTTTCAAATCGGAGATTTAGAAGCAGAGGTACAGAGGAGAAAGCAATTTACGTATACGCCCCCTAGCGGAAAGTCTATGAATTACTTGAAAATTCTGAAATTATATGAAAAACATGTCACACTGTAAACACTATCCAACAAAGAAGGAATTTTTCAAATCTGACTCCTAGAAGTAGACATATTGACAAAAATATGATATACATCTACGCCCCCTGTCGTAATAACCATGCATTATTTTAAGAAGAAAATGTTTCTAAAAGGTTTGTCGACATGAGTACTATCGGTCTACGAACGACGTTGTTTTCAAACGAGAATTTAGATGCTCATATTTTGCTGCAAATACATGAGACCTGGAAATTAAGATTAACGCCTCCTGGTGGCCAAACCATTTTTTCCAAAAAATAGAAATTATGTGCAAACAATTTCCCACCAGGAGCTGTATCGGGTGCAGAAAGAATATTTCAAATCGGAGATTTAGAAACAGAGATATAGGGGAAACGCAATTTACCTCTACGCCCCCTAGCGGAACGTCTATGAATTACTTGAAAATTTTGAAATTATATGAAAAACATGTCGTACTAAAAACACTGTCCAACAAAGAAAGAATTTTTCAAATCGGACTCCTAGAAGTAGAGATATTGACAAAAATAAGATATACATCTACGCCCACTGGCGGAGAAACTCTGGAATATTTTAAGAAGAAAATATTCCGAAAAGGTTTATCGATGTGAGTGGCATCAGTTCACGAAAGAATTTTTTCAATCGTTATTTCAGAAGCTCAGATTTTATGGCAAATACATCAGAAGCAAAAATTAACACTTACACCCTTTGGTGGCCAAAGTATTCTTTACCAAAAATTTGAAATTATATGCAAAAGATTTTCCATCAGGAGGTGTATCCGCTGAAGAAGAAAAAAAAATTTAAATCGGAGTTTTAGAAGAAGAATTAGCGAACCATTCACGGTCAAGGGTCTTTTGTTGTGAACGAATCGTTCAAGAATGGTACATCACTTCGTGTTTCGACTTTCGTGTGTGCTATAATAATGGCGGAATGAATGATCATTTACAGCGGTGAGAGCGAACCATTTACGGTGAAGTGTCATTCCTTGTGAACGAATCGTTCAGGAAAGGTCCATCACTACGTGTTGCGACTTTAGTGTGTCCCGCAGTAATGGCGGAATGAATGATCATTCACACCGGTGAGAGCGAACCATTCACGTTGAAGTGTCATTCCTTGTGAACGAATCGTTCAGGAATGGTCCATCACTACGTGTTGCGACTTCAGTGTGTGCCGTAGTAATGGCGGAATTGTGAGAGCGAACCATTCACGGTCAAGAATCATTCGTTGTGAACGAATCATTCACGAATGGCCCATCATAATTTGACACTTGTGAAGAGTGTAACATTCTGAAGGAACGCCCATCAGCTGGAACACTCAGCTTTTTTTAAAAAAAAAGCCCAATAAAGCTGGAACAAGCTTTGCGATACTGATGAAAACATCCTTACGTGTGACGAAAAAGTTCCACACGACCCACCAGTTTTGTCGAAAACACTCGCTCCATCTATATTTTACGCGAATGTAAAGCTTGCGGCAATTCTCTGAAACAAAAAGTTATCGAAATAAAATTAACAATATTTTTCTGTAATTTTGCAATGTTTTTTTTTTTTTTTTGATTGGAGGTTTAACGACCACCGTGAGCAACTCAACGGGCTATGAGCAGTCGCCCGTCCCTAATTTAGGGTCACGAGAGAGCCAGTGCCGTAAGACAAACACAACATCCATGCCTGACCGGGATTCGAACCCGGACCCCTTACCGACGAATGATCAGAGGCCAGCGCCTTAGACCACTACGCCACCGGGGCGGCATTTGCAATGTTTATCCTACCTAATCTAAAAATCGTGTTATTCTATATCTTACAAGTGATTTAAAATTTTAAGCAATAATACTTTGCATATCAGTCAACTTTAGGGGACTGCCATGCAGTCCAAAAAGAAATTTCGAAAGTAAGCTTCCGAATCAGTCTTCAGGAAGAGAACATTAGTGGTGGATAAAAATATACACTGCTGGCCACCCAAAATGCAACACCAAGAAGGACACGAAATAGCGAAGCCATATTCACTGGACACATTACAACAGATACAAAGATGAAACTATTGAGCTTCCAGGCCCGTGCGACTTGCGGAACACGCAGACATCAATAGTTCGTGTGGCCGCCATGGCTGGCAATAACGGCCACTACACGCCGCGACATCGAAAGAAAGAGGCTTTGGATGTGAGCTTGGGGTATGTCGGTCCAGGCTGCTTCCACACGTTGCCACAGTTCATCAGGCGTAGCCGCGGGTGGTGCTTGCCAGGCCACTCGGTGGCCGATCAGCGACCAGACGTGTTTTCTGGGCGACATATCGGGAGAACAGGTGGGCCACGGCAGCAGTTACACCTGGTGGGCCGTGATGAATTGTTGCACGATGCGTGCCACGTGCGGGCGCGCATGTTCCTGTTAAAACGTGGCAGCTGGCAGGTCCTGCAGGTAAGGGAGGACTACAGGCTCCAAAATGTCGGAGATGGTGCGGTGGCTGTTGAGTGTACCGTCGATGCGTACCAGAGGGGTGCGGGTGTCATATCCAACTGTGCCCCAAACCATAACGCCAGGCGACGGACCGGTATGGAGATGCATAATGCAGGCGTCATACAGTCTCTCGCCGCGGTGTCGCCACACGCGGATCCGACCATCGTGGTGTTGCAGGCAGAAGCGGGATTCGTCGGAGAAGACAATGTCATGCCAATTCTGTAGTCCAGGTGCGGCGTTCAACGGCCCACTGCCGCTGCACTCGCCGGTGGTGTAACGTCAATGGTAATCGGAGCAATGGGCGCCGTGCGACAAGTCCCCGCTCCGGCAGACGACGTCGAACGGTACGTGCTGACACAGGTTGTTACGCAACACACCCTAATTCCTGCGCTAACGTTCGTGATGTGGCGGTGCGAGCCGTCAATGCCCGCCGCGCAACATGCCGGTCCTCTCGTTTGGTGGTGAGCCGCGGCAGTTGCAATCGCTCACGTCGGTCCATCCGTTTTTCCTGCACCCACCGAATCCATACTCGCCTCACTGTGGCTGGTTGTCGTCCCACACGGGCGCCGATGCCTTGGTACGATAAACCGCTATCGCGATATGCCACTATTCGTGCTCGGTAGAACTCCGAAACGTGCTGGAATGACTGCCGTATTCTGCGACCAGGCATCAGGAAGCTTCCCACGCACAGGTCCGGCCGCACAACACACTTCCACTACTTACACCCCGCCTTCTGTGCACCCTTCTTATAGTGCTTCTCGGTGGCGTGCCGGTCGCACATGATTTGCATATGCCCTGCAATGCTAATTGTTTGCATGTCCTTTCGCGGGCAAAGCATGTTGCGAATTTCAGGCCAACCGGATGCTTCCTTCTTCGTGTAGCCTTTTGGGTGGCCAGCGGTGTATATTCACATCACTTTAAGAAAATGTATCCCAACAAAGAAGCGAGGTACATATTTCGGCAAATGAGTATAGCGACATTTAAATGATAATCAGGACGAAATTTAAACTGTAAACCCACACACGCGCGCAACTTCACACAAACATACTTATGCCTAAGTTTTTTTTCTAAGATTTCCTTCAATTTTTCCCTTCATCTCGTTTTTTTTATTTGTGCGTCGTCCTTTTCATTGCCGGATTTATCTGTCATGAAATGGAAATACCATTTCTTCAAACTTAGGAGCTTTAAGTTTTCAAGACGTTCTTCATCGATTCGTTTTCCCAGAAGACGTTATAACAGTTTCAGACATATTTTCTTCCTGTAAGGTGAAACTCCCTGACTGTATTTCCATTCTTGATTATCCTAAATTTCCTGATTTATCCGCCGAGAAATATTTTATCCTTCGATAGTACAAATTTCTTCAAGAGGAAGAAATCTGTCGGAAAGGTAAAGCGTTCACCCTACAGTTTATAAGATTTATTATTTTCAATGAATACCGAATGACGAAATGAACTATTGCCTTTCCGTACAATCAACCCTCCTTTCTTCTTGGGCCACAAAACCAAACCAAAAGGCGCACCTGAAGCACAGTACTCAAAGTGCTGGCTGTCGACCGTTTCCTCCGAGTCCCAGATAAGGCGAGGGTAGTGCGCTTAACTTTCGGCGCTGACGTTCCTGCCTCCCTGGAACCAGTGGCCCTGAATTGGGGACGGGCGGCTGCTTATAGTCCATCCAGTTGCTCAGGATGGTAGTTATATCCCCCCACCCCAAAAAAAGAACAATACCAGCAGCTTCTCTCTGGAATCAGTGGTCCTAAAGTTGGGACGGGAGATAGGGCCGGCTTTAGAGCTCGTGTCCCCCGTCAACAATGTTTGTTGGAGCCCCCTGCACAAGCTATTTAATCTCTTTGTTGGATTGCATGGTTTTTCTCTTTCTTTCTTTTTTTTTTATTTATTTTTTATTTTTTTGTTTACAGGTTTAACCGAACACTGTGAGCAAATCAACGGGCTGGTCGCCAGTCCCTAATTTTCAATTTTAGATCACTGGCTCCAGAGAAGGGAGAGAGCCAAACACAACTTCCATGCTTCACCAGGATTCGGACCCGGACCTATCTCGGACGAATGATCAGAAGCCAGCGCTTACACCTTTGCGCCACAGGAGTGGCCATGATTTTTCACGCACATGTGAGTGGGAGATATCCAATTTAAATTAATAGTCGTGGGCATTGATTTGAAGGTCAACGCCAAAACAACTTTTCTTTTTTGTGTTTAATTGCAATAAGCACATCGGACGAAAAGTTAATCATTCCTGGCACAACGTACCTAATATCGGGTGACGGCGCCTCTTGCCTTGATAACACCATGAATCCGGTGTGGTAGAGATTCCACGAGGCTGTGAATGTATTGAAGATGGATTTGCAGCCATTCGTGCGTCAATTGGTCCCGGAGGTCTGCCAGAGTACGTGGGTGTCTATTCCGGCGTTTCACCTTCTGTTCCAATTGATTCCACAGATTTTCAATAGGATTTTAATGTGGGGATTTGGCTGGCCAGTAGAGGTCAGACAGTGTTGCTGATTGTTCGTTGTGCCACTCAGACACAGTTTCAGCGCTGTGCACACGGCAATTGTCGTCTTGGAAGACAGGAGTGGCAATGTGATGCTGCTCCTGGAGATGTAGGGCAAAGGGCAACACTTCGTCACTCAGAATGCGGAGATGCGCATGCTGGTTCAAATTCATCGTTACTGCAACGAGAGGGGCCATTTCGTGGTACCAAAAGCATCCCCAAAACATCCCAGAACCCTCTCCAGCTTGAACAACACGTTCGACACAATCACGATTAAAGGCTTCATTTCATTGGGCCTGCGATGCACTCGTCTCCTCCCAGCATTGGAGTACAAACAAGAAAGATGACACCGAATTTTCGGATGTAATAAGCACATCTTTTGAATCCGTTCTGACGCAAATTAAATTTATCAAAGCTTTCCAAAGTCAATGGAACCGGTATGGAAAATAATAGATCTGACGAAAGAAAGAAGATTTTCAATCGGGTTTTTAATCCCTCAGATATTGCTGCAAACGGAATCGTGAGCTTACGAACTCTTAGAAACAGAGATCTCGACAAAAATAAGATGTGACTTTACGTACCCTGGTGGGAAAACCATGCATTATTTTGGGAAGAAACTATTCTCAAAAGGTTTATCCATATAAGCGGTATCGGTCCTAGAAAAAAAAAAATTAGTCGAGTTTTCAGGAGCCCAGATTTTGCAACAAATACTTCAGAAGCAGAAATTAACACTTATGACCCCTGGTGGCTAAACCATTCTTTACCAAACATTAGAAATTATGTGAAAAATATTTTCCATCAGGTCTTGTATGCGATACAGAAAGAATTTTTCAAATCAGAGCTTTAGGAGCAGAAATAACGCAGAAAACGCAATTTACCTGTGTGCCCCCTAGCGGAAAGTCTATGATTAACTTTAAAATTTTCAATTGATCGGAAAAACATTTCGCATCGGAAACACTACCCAACAAAGAAGGAATTTTTTAAATCGCACTCTTAGAAGTAGAGATATTGACAAAAATAAGATATACATCTACGTCTTCTGGCGTAGAAACCATGCATTTTTTCAAGAAGAAAATTTTCCTGAAAGGTTTGTCGACATGAGTAGTATCGGTCAACAAACGACTTTTTTTCAATCCGGATTTTAGAAGCTCATATTTTGCTGCAAAAAATACAACAGAAGCTTAAATTAAGACTTACGCCACCTGGTGGCCAAACCATTTCTTACAAAAATTAGAAATTATGAGCAAACGATTTCCCATCAGGAGCTGTACGGTGCAGAAAGAATTTTTCAAATCGGAGATTTAGAAGCAGAGATATAGGGGGAAACGCAATTTACATTTACGCCTCCTAGCGGAAAGTCTATGAATTACTTGAAAATTTTGAAATTATATGAACCACATGTCACAGTAGAAACACTATCCAACAATGAAGGAATTTTTCAAATCGGACTCTTAGAAGTCGAGATATTGACAAAAATAAGATATACATACACGCCCCCTGGCGTAGAAACCATGCACTATTTTAAGAAGAAAATGTTTCTAAAAGGTTTGTCGACATGAGTACTATCGGTCAATAAACGACGTTTTTCTCAATCGAGAATTTAGAAGCTCATATTTTGCTGCAAATACAACAGAAGCGGAAATTAAGATTTACGCCCCCTAGTGGCCAAATTCTTTTTTTACAAAAATTAGAAATTATATACAAACGAGTTCTCATCAGGAGCTGTATCCGGTGCAGAAAGAAGTTTCCAAATCGGAGATTTAGAAGCAGAAATATAGGGGGAAACGCAATTTTCCTCTACGCCCCAATGAATTACTTGAAAGTTTTGAAATTATATGA
Organism: Macrothele yani; assembly: GCA_039090855.1. Taxonomy (NCBI): domain Eukaryota; kingdom Metazoa; phylum Arthropoda; class Arachnida; order Araneae; family Macrothelidae; genus Macrothele; species Macrothele yani. The sequence continues at coordinate 153,694,717 of CM076995.1, read as the reverse complement.
AAAACATGTCACACGGAAAACACTATCCCACAAAGAAGGAATTTTTGAAATCGGACTCCTAGAAGTAGAGATACTGACAAATAAGATGTACATCTACGCACCCTGGCGGAGAAACTGTTGAATATTTTAAGAAGAAAATATTCCGAAAAGGTTTATCGATGTGAGTGGCATGAGTCCACGAAAGAAATTTTTCAATCGATATTTCAGAAGCTCCGATTTTATGGCAAATACATCAGAAGCAAAAATTAACAATTACTCCCCTGGTAGCCAAAGTATTCTTTACCAAAAATTTGAAATTATATGCAAAAGATTTTCCATCAGGAGGTGTATCCGCTGAAGAAGAAAAAAATTTCAAAGCGGAGGTTTAGAAGAAGAGTTGTCGGGAAAAATGCTATTCACTTTTACGCCCCGCGGAAAATCTATGCGTAATTTGAAAAAGTAACTATATCTAAAATACTCTTCGACATAAATGGAATCAAAAGATAAAAAAAATTTCAATCGGATGTTTAGAAGCAAATAAGTGGAACAAAACGTATTTTTGAATTCGACATCATCTGCATTTATGCCCTCAACTGGCGAAATTGTACATCGTAAAAAGAAACGAAATGAACGATCATCAGTTGCATATTTCAAGCTTCCCAATGCAAAACGAATTTTTCAAATCGGACTAATAGTTGCAGAGATATCGTGGGTACAGACGGACGGACGGACAAACCGATAACAGAAGCATGATCTTTTTTTACAAAAGACGTGCTAACAAAAACGACGGTCGCATGGTTTTCAGCTCCTGCGTTCCGGTAAAACTGCTTTTCGTGTCCCCGAGCTCATACCGACATGACGCCGGTGCGCCATTTCCAGGTCACCGTACTTCCGGAGTTCGGAATTTGAGCTTGTGCCTTAAGTTAAGGTACTTGTTCTTGTGGAACGTTGGGTTATTTTTTTGGACTTTCTTCGTCAGTGTACAAGCTGTACATTTTTTTTAGTTATTTTGCTTCTAAGCTTGGCCGACCCAGCTAGTGTCGGTAATTTGGCTGCCATGAATTATACTTCTTCAAGTTATTGGACATTGGCCTCCACTCAAGTTTTTCTTTTTTTCTTTTGATTGGACTTTTAACGATCACAGTGAGCAACTCAATAGGCTATAATCAGTCACCCATCCCTAATTTACGATCACTGGTTCTAGGGAAAAGAGAAGAGAGAGCCAGTGCCTTAAAACAAACACATTATCCATGCCTCACGGGGATTCAAACCCGAACCCCTTTCGGACGCCACTCAAGTTACATCGACCTCAACTATGTCTACTGCACGCTACTTGTGGATGCCACGTGTGCATGCCTTCCAACCAGGATTTTTCACCATTATCAAAAGCTTCACTAAGCAATCCTGTACCTTCCACTTCTACAATGTCATACAGAATGCAGGTTTCCGTTGCTTTATCAGCCTCAACTTCTACTCCTAGCTCATCTGCTCACATCAACTCCATGGATATCATATACTGGTGGATTGCGACCTCCGACTGAAATTCTTTAATGAATCAATTTACGGTAAGCAGCTTGTTGACAAGCTTAAACTTGGCCTTTTCTCTTCTGCTTTACAAGACACATTGATCACTATACTGCAGAACTTCAAAAAGTGTTACCATCAATCTCAGTAACTGAATTTTCACGTTTTCAAAGGGGTATTGTTTTTTTATTTTGCTACTCAAGAAACGGTAGGTAAAGTTCTTGCAACTGGTATTGACGTGAAGTCGTCCCACTTGAATCCGATACCGTTGACACAAAGGCCTTTTACTGTCACCTTGTCCACCGGAAGTTCCAGGCGAACTTTTGATTTAACTACTTTCTACCCTGGGCAAAGTCGTCGGTCAGATCAAACGTTTACCAGCAGCTCCAGCTACATCCCCTCTTGCCGCCGCTCGGAGTTTCCGACGGCAGTATAGAGTCATCTTTCAATCTGATGCAGCCATCCAGAACAGTCCTGTTACATTTACAGTGTACTCCGATTCCCACCGTTATACATGTGATTTATTTGTTGGCGTCCAGTGTTTCGAGTGCAGTGCCGTGGGTCACGTAATCTCGGCCTGCCCCTATCGTAAAACTCCTGCTACAACTCTTTATACTAATCTTCACAATATTCCTCAATCTGTTCCCCCTTACCACGATTTCCAACAGCTCAACCACTACCCAGCCTCCAAAGACGTCCGTTGGCCAAGAGCTGCCGGCTGACGGAACTCTGAGTGCGCCGAACCTCCTGCTTTCAAGTACACAACCAGTGACTCTTGCTTCATTTATTCCTCCTCCTCCTACTACTTATTCAACCACTCTTGCTACCACAAATAGTTTTGCTGCTTTACAGGATGATAACGGACTTTCCTGACGATGGTGATGATGACTACCATTCCGACGCAGATGACAGCTCCTTGAATTACTTGCAGCTCGTCAATCACAGAAGCGCAGCAACAAAGTTTCAAAAACTCAACTAACCTCTAAGAGAAGCAAAACCAATACCATCACAACCACCCCTCTCACCCCTAGTGTGTGACATGAGAGGATGACTTTCATTTCTAACCTAAATTCTTCTGAAGAGAAGAACTCTTCTTCCACCCCTATGCCACTTGATACAGATGATAACCGACCTACTTCACATGCTCCTGACACAGATACCTTCGTTGACGCACAGCTGTCAGCTGACGTTTACACTCCTTCCGCTGGTGTTTATGAAAATTCGATAGAACGTACACCTCTATCTATTGCTGAAGCCACAGTCATGATTTCATCTATTTCTGCTCCATATTCACCACTTTCTCACGACGACCTGGTACGTCTTCTTCTACTTCCCCCTAAAACCAGATTTAAAAACATTCCTGAGTAGTCCAACAATCTTCATCAATTGCCCTTATTGGTCTTGCAGCTTAAAACAGTCGCTTGTCAACTCTCCGAAATTTACCAAGATTTTAAGCGACGGTGTCATATCCGACGCTTACAAGCACATGCTGATAAACTACATATCACCGAAGATGAAGTAGATTTATTCAGCGAGGCTCTATCTGGAATTTAAAGTTTTTCTCGAGGAATACCGTCCAGTCACCAGTTCTCAATTTTTATTTCTACAACAAAGCATCATAGTCAGTTGACCGCAACAAAGTACAGTTCCAGCTTTCACACGTTCCTCACAATTCTACTAATATTACTTACTGATTAGCTAATTTTTATTTTCTGCCATTTGTATTAAATTCATTTTTTTACCTACATTACTGGAAAAAAAAGACTCATTGCCCAACTAAAATATACTCGTTATTCAACTAAAATAGTTTCACGCTCAACTATAATTTAAGTTTTACGTACTTTTCATCTTTTCACTTCGTTCACCAATTGCTACAAGCTGACTTTTTCTTTTTATACACAAACCTGTGATAAACTTTTTTTGTGTGTGTTTGTTTCTTCGAACGAATTTTTAAAACTCACTTTTTGTTTACCTACATTACTTACTAGAAAACTACAAATTGATTCATTGCTCAACTATGATTGAATCGTCGCTCAACTAAAATAGATTCATCGCTCAATTTTGTTTTTTATTTTTACGAAATTTTCATCTCACTTCGTTCGCCAATAGCTACAAGCTGACTTTTTCTTCTTTATACACAAAACTGTGCTTACGAACTGTTTTTTGTGTGTTTCTTTGAACGAACCTTTAAACTAATTTTTTTTATTTACATTACTAGAACAAATTGACTCATTTGCTACTACAAATTAACATATGTACTACTACAAATTAACTCATTCCACAACTTTATTTGACTTGTCGCTCAATCGAAATTGTTTCATCGCTCAATTTTATTTTTTACGATATTTTTAATTTTTTCACTTCGTTCACCAATACTACAAGCTGATTTTTTCTTTTTATACACAAAACTGTGATAACGAACTTTTCGCCTACGCAAAACTGTTTCATCACTCAGCTGTATTTTAATTTTTACGTACTTTTCATTTTTTCACTTCGTTCACCAGTAGCTTCAAGCTAACTTTTATTCTCAAAACTGTGATAACGAACTTATGAAATAATTATATAGACTTCATACATACTGGGAGACTTAAGGCCCTCCATTACTTTCTACCTCCTCACTTGGTGGAATGTTTTGTTATTTACGAACACTTCCAACCATTGTTTATCATTAGGTTCTCACAGGCCCTTTTTTTTTTTTTTTTTTTTTTTTTTTTGCTACATGGGAGATTGATTTAACCTCCTTTTTCTTTATTTTTCATTACCTAATCATCATGCTTTTAAAACAGGCTTCTAAATACCATTTTGTATTCATGTTCTCACTTTGTACATTCTCATCATTTTTAATAAATATTCTAGTATGATAAGGCTATCACGGCGCCCTCTGTGCAACCGGTAACTTCATGCTTAATATTCTAGTGATGATAATGCAATATATTTTAGTGTGATAATGCTATCACGGAGCTCTCTGTGCAACCGGTAACTGAGTGCTTACTATTCTGTAGTGATGATTTGGAATGTTTCAGTGACGGCGATATTCTTCATCCTTTCCGATCATTGTCGCTCATCGTCTCTCATTAAAATACTCGAATGGTATTTTTCTCTTTTTTAACACGTCTTTTGTAAAAAAAGATCGTGCTTATGTTATCAGTTTGTCCGTCCGTCCGTCCGCCTGTACCCACGGTATCTCTGCAACTATTAGTCCGATTTGAAAAATTCTTTTTGCATTCGAAAGCTCGAAATATGCGAATGATGATCCTTAATTTCGTTTTTTTATTTTACGATTACAATTTCGCCGCTAGAGGGCGTAAATGCAGATGATGTCGAATTCAAAAATACGTTTTATTCCACATATTTGCTTCTAAACATCCGATTGAAAAAAATATTTTATCTTTCGATTCCATTTATGTCGAATAGTATTTTGGATATAGTTTCTTTTTCAAATTACGCATAGATTTTCCGCTAGGGGGCGTAAAAGTAAATCGCATTTTTCCCTATAACTCTTCTTCTAAAACTCCGATTTGAATTTTTTTTTTCAGCGGATACATCTCCTGATGCACAATCTTTTGCATATAATTTCGAATTTTTGGTATAGAATACTTTGGCCACCAGGGGGCGTAAGTGTTAATTTTTGCTTCTGATGTATTTGCCATAAAATCTGAGCTTCTAAAATATCGATTGAAAAAATTCTTTCGTGGACTGATGCCACTCACACCGATAAACCTTTTCGGAATATTTTCTTCCTAAAATATTCCACAGTTTCTCCGCCAGGGAGCGTAGATGTATATCTTATTTTTGTCAATATCTCGACTTCTAGGAGTCCGATTTGAAAAATTCCTTCTTTGTTGGATAGTGTTTTCCGTGTCGCATGTTTTTTAAATAATTTCAAAATGTTCACGTAATTCATAGACTAATTCGCTAGGGAGCGTAAAGGTAAATTGCGTTTTCCCTTATATCTCTACTTCTAAATCTCCGATTTGAAAAATTTTTCTGCACCGGATACAGCTCCTGATGGGAAATCGTTTGCACATAATTTCTAATTTTTGTAAAAAAAAAAATGGGTCGGCCACCAGGGGGCGTAAACCTTAATTTCCGCTTCTGATGTATTTGCAGCATAATATGAACTTCTAAATTCTCGATTGAAAATGACATCGTTTGTAGACTGATACTACTCATGTCGACAAACCTTTTAGAAACATTTTCTTCTTAAAATAGTGCACGGTTTCTAAGCCAAGAGGCGTAGATGTATATCTTATTTTTGTCAATATCTCGACTTCTAAGATTCCTATTTGAAAAATTCCTTCTTTGTTGGATAGTGTTTTCCGTGTCGCATGTTTTTTATATAATTTCAAAATGTTCACGTAATTCACCGACTTTCCGCTAGGGGGCGTAAAGGTAAATTGCGTTTTCCCCCATATCTCTGCTTCTAAATCTCCGATTTGAAAAATTCTTTCTGCTCCGGATACAGCTCCTGATGGGAAATCGTTTGCACGTAATTTCTAATTTTTGTAAAAAATTGTTAGGCGACCAGGTGGCGTAAGTCTTAATTTCCTCTTCTGATGTATTTGTAGCAAAATATGAGCTTCTAAAATCTCGATTGAAAAAATGTCTCTTTTGGACCGATACTACTCATGTCGACAAACAGTTTAGGAACATTTTCTTCTTGAAATAATGCATGGTTTCTACGCCAGGGGCGTAGATGTATATCGCATTTTTGTCAATATCTCTACTTCTAAAAGTCCGATTTGAAAAATTTCTTCTTTGTTGGATAGTGTTTCCAACGCGAAATGTTTGTACTATGAATTCAAAATTTTCAAGTAAATCATAGACTTTCTACTAGGGCGCACAATGGGAAATTGTGTTTTCTGCTCCTAAAACTCCGATTTGAAAAATTCTTCCTGTATCGCATACAAGACCTGATGGAAAATATTTTTCACGTAATTTCTAATGTTTGGTAAAGAATGGTTTGGCCACCAGGGTTCATAAATGTAAATTTCTACTTCTGATGTATTTGTAGCAAAATCTGGGCTCCTGAAAATTCGACTAAAACTTTTTTTCTTGGACCGATACCGCTTATATGGATAAACCTTTTGTGAATACTTTCTTCCTAAAATAATGCACGGTTTTCCCACCAAGGGACGTAAAGTCACATCTTATTTTTGTCGATAACTCTGTGTCTAAGAGTTCGTAAGCTCACGATTCCGTTTACAGCAATATCTGAGGGATTAAAGACCCGATTGAAAAACTTCTTTCTTCCGTCAGATACTATTGTTTTCCATACCGGTTCCATTGACTTTGAATAGTTTTGATAAATTTAATTTGCGTCAGAACGGATTCAAAAGACGTGCTTATTACAATCGAAAATTCGGTGTCATTTTTCTTGTTATATATACAGTAACAGCAGTTGCTCCTACCCATTCGCCAAATTCACTTTTTGTTTTCCGCCAAATGTAATCCAAAGTTGCCATTTTTTTCACTCTATTGGAATCATAAAACCCATAAAAACATAAAGTGTTATATAATAGGTCTTATCTGAGCGATTGCGTCACTCGGTTCACATAACGGCTTTCTGCCGCACGCGCATTGTAAACAATAAAAAAAGTAACTAACCTTCGAATTTCAGTTTTTAAATAATAAGTCGAATAAAAATTAAAGATTGTTTTTGATCAGACGTCATTAAAAAAGGTAATCGCTAGTATTTTGGAAAAAACGTTGTATCAATCGTCAAAACGATTTTTTTTTTTCGCAAATTGCGAAGAATGAGATCGGCAGCGCGACCCTTGAAATAAATTTCGGTTAATTGGGACGCATAGGAGCTAAAACACTTTGTCCCAATTTAAGTGCTGCCGCTATTATGCGAAGCTTTACCCCAAAGCGCTCTAATTTAGGATACTCTTTCAGAATTGTCCCAAATAAACTGCTGCCCCGATTAACCGATGGCCCAATTTACCGAAACCTACTACACCCTACCATTTCACCCCCACCCCACCACACACACTCAAAAATTCTAAAAAGGAGTTCAGATCGGCATCCCGGTGAAATAAGCTGCTCTCGGTGCGGTGGCATAACACGCATGGCCCTGAAGCCGGCCCTGACGGATGACTATTTACAGTCCATAGAGCTGATCGTTCAGGTCGTTGAACCTCGAAACAAAAACAAAGCAAAACAATACAAAACAAACAAAAAAGAACTAGAACAATTCAAATGACTTCTAGTGGAAGAGTACGCGTTATTCTCATTTCAATAGTTTTAAGAGGTTAAGGATGTGGTTTAGCTAGAAGAACATTTAGCACATTAACGATGAATTTCGGAATAGGTACATCATCGTGTCTTCCGATCAACGTGTTATGGTTAACGAGACATTCTTGAGGAAGAACTATCCCGAATGGATTTATCTAGTCTCATCTCAGTTTCTGACCCTTTTCCAGCTTTTTCGGAACATTTGGCTGCCTACTTACTGAATTCCAGTTTATCTTATATGTTTTATTTTGTTTTCACACGTTTATATGATGAATTTTAAAAACAGTCAGATTTTCAAAATATCCAACAAAGCTGTTTTTTTTTGACTGGAGGTTTAACGACCACCGTAAGCAGCTCAATGGGCTATGAGCAGTCGCCCGTCCCTAATTTAGGGTCACTGGTTCCAGGGAAGGGAGAGAGCCAGTGCCGTAAGACAAACACAACATCCATGCCTGACCGGGATTCAAACCCGGACCCCTTACGGACGAATGATCCAACAAAGCTGTATTAGGTAGGCTTGCACAAAAAGCTATCAGCAGAGTGTACAGAACTTAGTTAAAATTTTTGATTAAGCAACCAAATTTAATAAGAGGAAACTGGAAAAAACTTTAGAAACTGTTAAGAAATTCTGGAGAACAAACAATCACCTAGGCTGGAACTTTCTCGAGAATATCTACTTAACCGTAATCGCAGCTAACCTGAAGATAGGCTAGTGTGTGTCCGGAAAATTTGTCTGAAGATTTTAAATGTATCTATAGCTAAAAACACCTGCAAGATCATAGAAATCCTTCAATAACTACATTCTCCGAAATTAGTTATTTTAGAAGTCGCCCGCTGTCTCTTATTCACGATAACTATTACCACGGTTACCTTTTTTTTTTTATTTCGGGGTTTAACAATCATTGTGAGCAACTACAAGCAGTTTCGTGACCCAAATTTAGTGCTATTGGTTCCAGGGAAGAGAGAGAGCCAGTGCTATAAAACAAACGCATCACACATGCCTTATCTGGGTCTTGAACGCAGGCTTCGGTCCGACGACCAGTCCATTTCAGCAATCTTGCAACGTTATAAGAAGACTGGGACCGTTGAGAACAGTCCGCGATGTGGTAGGCCTCGTTCCACTACGTTGCGTCAGGATAGACGCATCCTCCGTCGATCTCGTGCTGATCCCACCTTGACTGCTGTGGACAACGCCACCGAATTCCGTGACAGCGACGACCTGAACGTCAGCCGAATGACCATCTCCCGTAGTCTCATTGCTTGTGGATTGAATGGAAGACGCCCCGCCAAGAAACCACTCATCGGAGTCAAGAATCGACGAGCCAGAGTCGCGTTCGCGCGCCGTCATCGACACTGGACCGCGGCGGACTGGAGTAAGGTGCTTTTCACCGACGAGAGCAAGTTCAACTTGTTCGGAAGTGATGGCATCCGATACGTACGACGTCCGTGTGGCCAGAAATTCAACCCCCAGTTCATTGAGCCGACTGTCAAACACGGAGTAGGATCGCTCATGGTTTACGGCGCATTCTCTCGCAATGGAATGGGCCCCATCATCAAGATTGACGGAATAATGACCGGCCAGAGCTACACGAACATGCTCATCAACGATGTCTTCCCATGGGCAAACCAGAACATGCCACCCGGATGGATCATGCAGCAAAACAACGACCCGAACCACACCTACAGAGTAGCGAAAGCAGCCTTCCTGCAGCAACAGGTCACACGTCTACACTGGCCAAGCCAATCTCCAGACCTCCACCACATCGAGCACATGTGGGAGGAGTTGGAGAGACGATGTGCGAAGATAACCTGCCGGAATAGAGCCCAGAAGTTTGACCAGCTGTCTGAAGAATGGGCGCGAATTTTGCAGGTCACCGTCGAGAAGCTAGTGGACTCGATGCCGGCCCCTTGTACAGCTGTTATTAAGTCTCGTGGTTATCCCACTAAGTATTAGTTATTGTTTTACCGTTTTCTCGTACATGTTTTCTGTTATCGTTGCATTAAATGAATGTGATACAGACTTACTTTGTTGGTCAATTTGTATGATCCTTGCGATTGAGCTCGGTACCTGATCTGTGTTAAGGTTTCCGATCCATCTGCATATGGGTCATGTTTACAACTGAATAACACATATCATATCCCAAAATGACCCGATTTGGTTTAGCAGAAAAGATATTATGGTCGAAAAAGTGTTTCGCCAAATACTTTTGTTCGCTACTGTATGTACCTTTACGACAAAAGTTGACTAACATTCAAAGTATAGGCCACTTGCACGGTATTTAGCCATCTGTCTGCCAGTTCTTCGATTCCGCGGCGGTACCAGTTCTTGTCCTTCGAGGGGAAGAACTCCTTAACCTCAGATGCCACCTCCTCCTGGTTGTTGAAGTGTCGTCCGCGAAGAAAGTGGGCCATGGAGTGGAACAAGTAATAATCAGACGGAGCAAGATCCGGAATATATGCTGGGTGCGGCATCAGTTCGATACCCTCAAATTCCTTGAGTTCTGCCCGGGTCGTTCGCGCGGTATGAGGCCGAGCGTTGTCATGTGCAGGAGAGGGCGCTTTCTGTTATTTAGTGCCGGGTACTTTTACTACAAAACGGCTTACATCCGCTCCAGCTGTTCAGAGTAGCGTTGATGGTCCAACCGTCTGGAACAAATTCGTAATGGATTATCCCCTCGAAATTCCAATAGACACAGAGCATCACCTTGTACTCGAAGCTCCCACGTTTGGCAACAGGTTCAGGAAGCTGGCCCGGGCTCAACGACTGCTGTTGTGCGTTAGGATTTCGAAAACAGACCCAGGTTTCATCTCACGTAAAAATTCTCTCTATGAAGCGTACATCGCAAGGGTTTTCTAGGAGTTTCGTGCACACTTCCACTCGGCAGTTTGCGTCAGTAGGCATCAGTTCGTTAGGGACAAAGCGGCAGCTCCTGAAGAACTTGACGAGGTTCGAAAGGTGACGAACCGCGGTGGTCTTTGATATGCCCAACTCACCTGATAATCTACAAGTGCTGGTTGTCGGATTTGCCTTTACGACCTGGTGCACGGCCACCGCATCCACGGTTCGCGGCTAACCTGACCTTGGCTGATCGTCGAGGTTTCTTTTCTCAAAATTTCTTGAACCATCTGGTTGCGGTGCTGTGGTTCACGGAATCGTCCTTTTTTGCATGACAAACGTTTCGTGTTGATTGAGCAAAGTTATGGACTAGTTGAAAGTCGTAAAGCAAAAGTTCCCTAATTAGCCGGTTGTGGCTGTTCATCTTTTAGGCGTCCCAACCACTGACAGAACGACGACATGCAATGCTTTTCACAGCAACGACTACCACTTTATATCCCTTTCGACTGACTGCAGTGCGCGACTTTTACTAGTTTAAACACGTGACATACCCGCCGCAGCACATGCGTTTATGCAAATATTGCAAAACTTTGGACTCACCCTCCGTATTACGGCGAGACTAGTGTTTTTAAATTTAGAGCTTCAGGAATATTTTCTGAGTAAGGGACATTGATTCATGCTTTGGAACATCTTTGCTGATTTATCATCATATTTCCTCTTTGTTAGTTCTATCTTAAAATGAAACTGAGTATCTGTGCTTACGAAGTCAATTTGGAGATTTCTTTTTATTCTCAGACGGATGTAACCATGACAAGATTATGCATGCATTTTCATATTTTCCTGATACATAGTTTCTTTCTTCAGGAATGATGCATTTGTACACTGACGGAAAAATAAATAAATCCCAACACCACGAAAAAATAGTTGTAGAGGAATCAAATGGCGGCAATACATTTGTATAGGTAACGTATTTAATCGATTAAGGTTTCAAGATCAAAGCTTAATGTAAGCGTGAGAAGAGCTATTTTAAATGTGAATTGATGGTACATTAATAACCGATGTAACCGCCACAATGTTGAATGCAAGCACGCAAACGTTCATACATTGTGTCGTACACGTGCTGGATGTCAGTTTGTGGGATGGAGTTCCATGCCTGTTGCACTTGGTTGGTCAATACAGGGACGGTTAATGCTGGTTGGGGGTAACGCTGGAGTTGTCGTCCAATGATGTCCCATACGTGCTCGATTGGTAAAAGATCTGGTGATCTAGCAGGCCACGGCAACATGTCGACACTCTGTAGAGCATGTTGGGTTACAACAACGGTATGCGGGCGAGCGTTATCCTGTTGGAACCCCCCCCCTGGAATGCTGTTCATGAATGGCAGCACAACAGGTTGAATCACCAGACCGACGTACAACTGTGCCGTCAGGGTGCTTGGGATAACCACGAGAGTGCTCCTGCTGTCATAGGAAATTGCTCCCCAGACCATAACTCCAGGTGTAGGTCCAGTGTGTCTCGGCCGCAGACACGTTGGCTGCAGGCGCTCACCTGGCCTCCTTCTAACCAACACACGGCCATCACTGGCACCCAGGCAGAACCGGCTTTCATCAGAAAACACAACAGATCTCCACTCCGTCCTCCAATGAGTTCTAGCTTGACACCACTGACGTCGCAAACGGCAGTGGTTTGGAGGAAGTGGAATGCACGCTACAGGGCGTCTGTCTCGGAGCTGTCCTTCAAGTAACCGATTTGTAACAGTTCGTTGTGTCATTGTGGTGGCAACTGCAGCTCAAATTGCTGCCGCAGACGCGGTACGATGTGCCACGGCCATACGCCGTACACGGCGGTCTTCCCTCTCAGTAGTGCCACGTGGCCGGTGGGAACCCGGTCTTCTGGTCTTCTTAAGGCAGTAACTTCCCTTGACCACCGCTGCCAACAATCATGCACAGTGGCTACATTCCTGCCAAGTCGTTCTGCAATATTGCGGAAAGAAAATCTACCTCCCGTAGCCCTATTACACGACCTCGTTCAAACTCCGTGAGCTTTTGATAATGGCTTCTTCGTCTTCTTAAAGACATTCTTGACTAACATCAACACCCTACGTCGAATCTCAACGATAACTGACGCTCAGGAACGTTACAGCGCGTATTTACAGCAAACCTGCTTTGCATGTTCCGAGGGGCGCTACTAGCGCCACACGTATGCGCCGAGAGCGAAATTTGCATAGACGTCATCTTACAGATGTACTCTCACCGCCTAAAAACTGTCGTTTATCTAACACAACCCCTTCTTGGTGTTGGGACTTTTTTTTTCCGTCAGTGTATTTATATTTAACACGCTATGAGGATAGCGCTTTCTGTGTTAGGCAAATAATACAGTTAATTGCTTTTCGCTTAAAAGCACCAGTTTTTGATTCTTTTCAGAATAGTGCTTATTTTCTTAGTTTAGTCGTGTCATCAAGGGAAAAGGGAAGTAAAACAAAAGTACTGGAAAATCTTCGGGCTTTAAATAACTACAACGGACGAATATTAATAGATGTCGGAAGGCAAAAGTAAAGACAAATATAATATCAATCTCAAGTTTGTTTCAGTCTTCTATTCATCTCCAAACTACAATTGAGTCACTCCAGAATGCACTACTGAATTTTTACTGTTATCTTCAGCATTTCAACAAAACAGGTACTCACTTGAGGGGAACGACAGGAGGTACTACTTCTTTGGCTTGTAGCCATTAACTGGTAGTGAGATATCACACACAGTACGCAGTATACCTGAAATGATAACAAATTTATTTAGATACTTTTTCAGTGATGTTTTTTCCATAACAACATACATACTACTACTACCTGCATTTATCTTTTATGTGACCAAAATAGAGATCTACCACCAGAAGGGTCATCCGATGAGCTTTATTCACAGAGCGTACGTCAAAAAAAAGTGTACACATTGCAGATGAATTCGTAGCGTACTTCTGTACAGCTCTTCTCAGATCTCGCGTGGTACACAAGTCAACCTTAAAACATTTTTGATGCTGTGTAGGAGGACATTCCGCATTATTTCAACAACATTGCACTCAGCGATTCTGCTTTCTTAAAGACCTGAAGTTACATTCATACGGTTATTATTGAGAGAACTTTCAGAGCTTGTCGTGATGTTATCCATAACATTTCAAGAAATCCATTCTCCTATCGTTGGAACTGTGTCTACCTGAACAAGTATCGTGCAGATCATTTTCTCCGGTTACATCAAAGATTCTTAATTTCCTAAAACTTCCCGTGATAATTGCAACTTCCAGCTTCTTACATTATTTTCTTTTAAATTAGAGGCAAATAAACTTTCCAGAAGGTTCACATTTACAAAAACGTTTACGAAGTGCTACATCGTGAGCACTGCCTTTCAAAATCGGTTTGTTCTTCTAACTAATCAATAATACCACTGATGGGATTTAAATTTCAGTATTCACAATTCGATTAACATTTCATTACACTGGGCATTACACGCAGTAAACTTATTATTTGTGATGGATAAGCTAAAGTGTGTTTTGTTTGTCTGTTTGGAGATTGGGGGTTTAAGGATCACCGTGAGCAACTCACTCAATGTGCTATAAGCAATCGTTCATCATTTGTTTTCAGCTTACTAAGCTGAACGGAGGGTGCGGGTGTGGTGTTGATAGCATGAGGACTTGGCCAGGTCGGCTGTATTCAAGGTGGCGGTAGAAAGAGCGATGTCTTGTTTATTCACTGACGTATTTGGAGGATTTCTCTTATATACAGCCTATCGAGTTGCTCACGGTGGTGATTAAACTCCAAACAAACGAAACAACAAAAAAATTTGATTTTGAATAACTAGTGCAAGTACTATGGTTTAAAAATGAACTACTTTAATTTGGTTGCTTAATTGTAAGTAGCTAGAGCAAGAATAATGGAAGAAAAAATCAACAAAAGTTAAACCGGGCTGCTTATTTTAAGCAACTAGTGTTTTTAAGCAACTAGTGTTTTTAAGCAATGAGTGTATAGTTGCTCTGTAAGGAACTATACACTCACTGTCACACAAATCAGGGCACCAAGAAAAAACCGTGCGATTAACGCGAAACTCGGCGAATAGCTACTGGGAGGGCTGACATGCAAATGATTAAAGTTTCTTGCGATTCCGCATACCCGCGAGTCCAAGACTGGAGCTGCAATCGCAATCCTTGGGGCTTATAAGGCGACAGGTAGAGAACTCCACATTCGTGCCAAAGTGCACGGTAAGAGTCAGGTGAGATCCCTGAGAGATATACATACCGAGGAGCCGCCGTAGATGTGCATATGGGCAACTGACGGAGCTTGAACGTGGCCGTATCGTCGGAATGAGCGAGGCAGGGTGACCGGCGCGCCGATTCGGTCGCCATTTGGACCTGTCGGACAGAACGGTGCGATGGTGTTTGGAACAGTGAACTCCGGAAGGCACCCAGATAGAGCGGACTGGCTCTGGACGACCCAGACACACCACCAGCGGAGAGGACAGTGGGATCGTGAGAGCGGCACGCATCAATTGTACAATATCCAGAGACATGTGGCGGCTGTACAAGAGACTCCTGTGTCTGCCAGAACCATTTCCAGACGTCTGGAAGAGGCGAATCAGCACTGTCGACGGCCCTTACCTTTTCTGTTATGAACACCTGACCATCGTCGGGGCCGATTGCAGTGGTGTCGGCAGCAAGCAACGTGGAATGCTACGGACTGGCGACGTGTAGTGTCCAGCGACGAATATCGCTTTCGTATGGGAACGGACGACCACCGTGTCAGAGTGTGGAGGACGGAAGGTGAGCGCTACAATCGCAACCTCACTGCACAGCGGCACACGTCTCAAACTGCAAGCATGATGATCTGGGGAGCCATCGCATATGACAGCCGGACTTCTCTCGCAGAGATCCGAGGGGCGTTGACAGCCCCGCACTGCGTACAGGAGATCCTGCTGCCCCATGTGTTTTCTGCTTTTTCTGGCAGGGCTGCCCAGAGCCATTTTACAATAAGATAACCCCCGTCTGCACACGGCTCGTATTTCCCTGGTCTGTCTACGTCATGCTTCAATGCTTCCGTGGCCTGCCATATCGCTGGACTTCTTGCCCATGGAGCACGTGTGAGACTATATGGGACGCCAGCTTTCTCCATGTCCCAGTGTTCGCAATTTAGAGCGTCAGTTGTATGAAGTGTGGGCCAATCTATCCCAGGATAACATACTGCGTCTCTTTGACTCCATGCCGGACCGTAGCACGAGGCTGTCCATCGCGGTACTAACGCTGACCGGAATGTGTACCGTATGTCCGCGGGAACTCGTCCTGCTGCTGTGATATTGCAATCACTTCTGTCCTTGGTATGTACCATCTCACTACTAAAATCTCATTTCAATGCAACGCCTCCTTCTTGGTGCTCGGATTTTTATGACAATGAGTGTAGTTAAAGAATGAAAGACTTCGTTTAGAATCTTCAGTTTCTTTATTTTAACGAACTGATCCTAGTGTTGTAGCTTAAAAAGCATAATTTTGATCATAGAAGTATGGTCTCTTTTTCTTTTCTTTTCTTTTTTTTTTTTTTTGTATTTCGAGGTTTTCTGGAATTCAGACTCTCCTTGTCATTCTTCCTAAATCGCGTTTCCTTTAGCACTGTACAATAAAAAGCAGTTTTCTGCTATTTAATGATTAAGCTAGTATTCCAACTAATGGTGAAAAGTTATTGTATCCTAATATTGTCAAAGTCAATATAAACCTGGGCTATCAAACCACTGCTGACATCATCTCCAATAATGCCCACCGCTTGGGCATTCGCCTACCCTCTAAATTGTTTACAGAACTTTTGCAAAAATAATAAGGTAAAAAAAAAAAAATTGAAAGCAGAAGAGTTACCAGATACGATGGGATTATTTTCCCTGCACTTTCTCATTTTTTTTCGTTTAAGCTCCGTGAAGTCAAAAGCAAGCACAAGCAAAAAGGATTTTCGTTGAACGAAGGGATCGGAGCACCAAGTAGTCACCGGCGCGCGATCAGTTATATATATATATATATATATATATATATTATTTATTATTAACCATTGTCTTCGGGGCATTTCATGATCTCTCAAACAAATGTGTTCGGGAATTTACGTTTTCTTTTTTGTGTAGAAATCTAGCGAAAGGTTGTGCGTTGCTTCGGAACTTCCAATCCGCGAGATACAAAAACCGTTATTTATTCACGTGTAACTAACTACGAAATGCTACATACATGTAAAATAAGTAAAAACAATGAATTGCCTCACTGAATTTATGGTAAACAAACGGAAATTCTTAATTAGATGATCCAGTTTTTCGCTTGAAACCGCAAAATCGCAGTGTTGATGAAATATACGCATTGGAGTTAATATCTTTGTACATAAGCTGCTGCAAAAATTTATCTTTCATGACTTTAGATATACTCGCATAACGGTAGAGACGTTAAATACAGAAAAATATACATGCATTTCCTGCAATGTGTTAACTTTCATTCCATTTTTGAATAAATATTTATTCATCCTTTGAGGACAATAAAAAGTACTGTTTGATTCTTCGTATTAAGCAATGCGTATTATAATAGAATACTGAAAGTGGGATTTGAATTCCTGCAAATTTTAAAGCGTTTTATAAAAAAAATCGGAATGCATTGATTTAAAGTTTACTCTTGTGCATAAATCTAAGCCAACATTTGCTTCAGAAATAGATACGTAATTACAGATTGAAAAGTGAAAGTGTTGCCAAAATGTGTGGGTAGATGTTTGTATTTCATATGGACATATACACTGCTGTACAAAACTTAAGGGCGAACATGAAATCTGACGGTTATAAAGCGTCACGTAACTAAAAGAGCTTGTAAATATAGGCACAGGAATGTGTGTGTGTGAAGTATAAATACATTCCAAGACTCGCAGCCGGTATGAAGCAAATTTAAAGTGAACTCGTGACAAGTGCAGAAGGTGTACACTCAGTGGATAAAATAATAGAGATACCTATCTAATAGCGTGTTTGTCGTCCTCTACCGTGAATAACAGCCTATACGCGCTGAGACATACATTCCACCAGATGCCGGAAGGTTTCCAGAGGTAAAGCCAACCATGTTTGTAGCAGCATTGTCCTCAACTCCGCCCAAGATGTCGTCCAGGATCCATGGATCTGATGTTGCGCTCCACGCCATCCCGGACAGCTTCCAAAGGGTTTAAATCGGGGAACTCTGGGGACTACTGGATGGTACCAAACTAAGATGAGTTTTCCCCGAGAGGTGCCTGGGTTGTTGCGGGACCGGTGGGGCAGCGCATTAAAATAGACCACTGACCGCTAGGTGAGCCAGAAAATGCTAGCTGCGCGCAGCGGTTAAGGACCTCTTCAGACACACTACGGGACCATGTCCTCATAATGCCACACCCATGTCCGCATAACGCCACACCATGTCCTCATAACGCCACACCATGTCCATAACGCCACACCCGCACCCTCCCTTCAGCTTATTATGCTGAAAACAAAATTCGACTGACCATACGCCGCAGTGTCACTCTTCAGAGGTCTAGTTTTGATGTTTCCAGCACCAGGTGAGACATAATTTCCGATGACGAGCAGTCAACAGTGGCATACGAGTAAGGCGTCGCCTCCCGTAGCCCAAGGTATGCAACGTGAACCGTACCGTTCGCTAGATGACGCTGCTTCAGCATCTGATATTTAAACTGGATGTGATTTTCACCGCCGTTGCCGAGCGGTTGGTCTGTACGAGCCTGGATAGTCTACGTAAACCTCGATTATCAATGGCGTATGGTAGGCTACAACTTGTAGTCTGGGAGCTGGTACGTCCTCACGGTACACCCTTGATACGGTTATCCTCAGGAACATTAGTGTTCTTACCCCTGGGGCGATAGAATGACCCATCTGTCTTGCGCCGACCATGCGTCCACGATCAAAGTCGCTCAGATCACCACGTTTACCCACGTTCGTCGATAGCACACTCGTTGTACACTCTTGATACAGTTACTCTCGGGAACCCTAGGGTTCTTACTACTTGGGCGATAGAAAGACCCATCTGTCTTGCGCCGACAATGTGTCCATGATCAAATTCGCTCAGCTCACCACGTTTACCAACGTTCGTCGATAGTATACTCGTGGTACCCTCTTGATAGGGTTACCCTCGGGAACACTAGGGTTCCTACCACTTGGGCAATAGAACGACCCATCTGTTTTGCGCCGACAATGTGTCCATGATCAAATTCGCTCAGATCACCACGTTTACCAACGTTCGTCGATAGCATACGCGTGGTACACTGTTGACACGGTTACCTTCGGGAACCCTAGGCTTCTTACCACCTGGGCGATAGAATGACCCATTTGTCTTGGGCCGACATTGTGTCCGTGATCAAATTCGCTCAGCTCACCACGTTTACCAACGTTCGTCGATAGCATACTCGTGGTACTCTCTTGATACGGTTACCCTCGGGAACCCTAGGGTTCTTACCACTGATAGAATTACCCATCTGTCTTGCACCGGCTATATGTCCACGATCAAAGTCGATTAGATCATCGCGTTTACCAACGTTCGTCGATAGCATACTCGTGGTACACTCTTGATGCGGTTACCTTTGGGAACCCTAGGGTTCTTACCACTTGGGCGATAGAATTACCCATCTGTCTTGCACCGGCAAAGTTTCCACGATTAAAGTTGATTAGATCACCACGTTTACCTAAGTTCGTCGATAGCATACTTGTGGCACACTGTTGATACAGGTTGCCCTCGGGAACCCTGGGGTTCTTTCCACTTGGGCGATAGAATGACCCATTTGTCTTGGGCCGACATTGTGTCCGGGATCAAAGTCTCTCAGATCACCACGTTAGCCCATGTTCGTCGATTGCGATAAACTGTTCGGAAACACTGCTGTCCGCCAATTTATCGCCTGCGTTCGGTTTGGGTCTGTTCCACTCTACCCAAGTCAACTTCCCATCACTCCTATCTCTAATGTTTTCTCTTCTGAATTTAAATAGGCAAGGCAGGAGGTCTTGTCGTGTGTCATTATGTTCATTCTATTTTTCTTTCATGTGTTTCAGCGAAGGAGCGGAAAACTGCGTGTCTGAGGTAACAAAAGAACGTCTCGCAGGGATCATATGGATGATTTTACCCGATGACCGAATTATCAGCAAGCTCGATCCAGAACACTGGCAAATGCTTTCCTTGATATCATCATCGCTGCAGAGCTAGTGGGCAGAGCTGGACATAATGTCAAAACGGAGTCGGAAAACTACCGCTGCTCAGTTAGCTAATCGACTTCACGCAAGCACAGGTGTGCGGATTTTGCGTCCAATCATGGCAAGACGTCTAATGCAGCAAAACTATAAGTCCGGAAGGTTTTACACTGTCTACATATCCAGGGCACATCGTACAGCCCACCATCGGTAGTGCATGTATCTGCACTTCTCAAAACTCGATTGGAAAAAATTCTTTTGCGGTCAGATACCGCTTACACTACGAAAAACCTTTTCAAAGTATCTTCTGTTTCTAACAGACCGATTAAAAATTCTTTCATTGACGTAGAACCTTCGCTTCTGGTGCGAAATGTTTCGCACCTAATTTAAAACTTTTCTTAACGTATAAGTTTGACACCAGTGTGCGTAAATTAACGTTAGCGTTTATAGCAATACCTGTGCGTCTGAAAAGCCGACTAAAAACATGTTTCGGTCATTTCCTTCCCAAAATAATGCACAACTTGCCCGCTAGGGGTAGCAATGTTTAATCTGCTTTTCTCGATATCTCTGCTGCTGAGATTAAGATTTAAAAATTATTTCTACACCGGATACCATTTACCCTGTGGAATATTTTGCCTGTATTTGTGTTTTTTTTGTATTTCAAAGTTCTGGCTCTAGGTGGTGTCAGTATGTATTTCTGTTTTCAGCTGTACCTCCTCTTCTACGGAATGGGATCCAAAAGTTCGGGGACAGCGCCTACCCGTGACGACGCAAGCATGTAGTTAAAGTTACGGCGTCTGAAATATATACCGCCATCCCTCCCCTCCGTAGTAAGAATGGTTTGGTCCATGGAAAGTGATTGGAATGCGCGCGCAGACGTTTGCTGCTGTGGTCAGTCGTCTATCTTCTGCGATGTGAGAAACATGGCTTTTGAAGAGCAACGTTCTAACATTGCTTTCACAGATGTACGATCACTCTACGATAGCGAGATCGAAGGTGTACGAGTGGTATCGGCGTTTAAGAGAGGGTCGAGAATCCATCGCAGATAATGAGTGCCGTGGTCGACTTGTGACTGCACGGAGTGAGGAAAACAATATGATGGTGGCGCAGTGTGTTCGTCAGGATCATCGCCGAACCATTGAAGAAATCGCTAACGCACCTAACTTTTCGGAGACCACATGCCAACGTAATTTGACGGAGGATCTTATCATGCACCGCGTGTTTCAGCATATTGTCCCTCGCCTTTTGACCTCCGAACAAAAGGATGAACGGATGCGGATATCGGGTGAATTTTATCGACAAAGCCGATAGCGATTATTTTTGGATAACATCATCCATTACAGGTGATGAAACGTGGTGCTACCTGTTTGGTATTTAGCCCAAACGCGCTTCTTCAACGTGGAAATCACCGTCTTCGCCGCGATCAAAGAAATTCAGGCATGATCGACACAAAGGGTTGGTCATGCTGGAGGTGTTTTTTTGATTCTCTCGATATTGTCCATTCCTAATTTATTCCCGAGGGCACAACAGTTAACAAGAAACGTTATCTGGACATTTTACGTCGCTTACGGGAGAAAATCCGTCGTAAATGGCCGGAAACGTGGCGAAGTGAACAATGGTACCTTCTCCATGACAACGCGCCTGCACATCGGTCCCTACTGGTCACGGAGTCTATTGCCAGAAATCGTACGAATGTGCTTCCACATCCCTCCTATTCATCCGAATTTGCCCCATGCGATTTTTACCTTTTTTTACTGCTGAATCAAAATCTGCAAGGAAGTCGTTTTGTGTAAACAAATGAGGTAAAAACAGCAACGCAGGAGGCATTACGAGAGGTTGCAAAACATGGCTTTCAGCAAGTCTTCAAGAAGCTTTACGAGAGCCAGCAAAAGTGCATCGCCGCCCAAGGGGATTATTTTGAAGGTAGTTGTGCAGCGGTGTTTTAAAGTATTCAAGGTAAGGAAGTGTATGCCAAGTCTCCGAACTTTTGAATCCTACCGCGTAAAAATTCATTTTTCACTGTATGCATGCGCAACAGTAAATATGGAGAGCATTATCCCCAATAAATAACGCACAACGTTCTCGCTAGAGGGCAAAAATGCCAAAGCCTTTTTCTGGCTATATCTACTTCCAGAGGACGTATTTAAAAAATATTTTTCCTTACCAAAGCCTTTGCTATGAGAATGCGTTTTGCATATTTTCTACTTTTCTATTATTGAAAATTCTTCTGCAATGTGACGTAAAGTTACATCATGTTTCATCTCTTCTTCTAACTGCTCGATTTGAAAATCCCTTTGTCTCTGATATCTTCCTTCATCTATGAGAAACGTTTTGTGCAGAGTTTGCTAACTTTCGTAACATACGTTTCAGGCTCTGGTGAGAGAAGATATCTACACTCACGACAATAAAATTTGCACACCTAGAAGAAAACCGGCAAAACTTTGCAAATAGCTAGAGTGCGTGCTGGTGTGCAAATGATCCACGTTTGGTGCGATTGCGCCTGGCTGCAACCCTGTGGTGGCGCTGCAAGCGCGAACCGGCCGCTTTATAAACCGGCGTGTAGTCGATGCCCCAATGACAGCGAAAAGCACAGGCCGATGCAAGCAAGAATAAAGAGGGACAAGAATGCCGGGTAGACGCCAGAGTCGTCGATGTACGCAACTCACAAACTTTGAGAAAGGCTTGATTATTGGGCTGAAACTGCAGGGTGGCCGGCGCGCCGTATATCCCGCCATGAGGATCTTTCTGATCATACCGAGTGACTGTGTTGGGAGCAGTGGACACGTGACGGCACTACCACACGGCGGAGCGGCTCCGGATGGACCAGGAGGGCCACCGGTAGAGAGAATCGACGGATCGTGCGCTAGGCACGAATGGATCCCACGGGGACCCGGTCCACTATTCATGCAGATGTAGCGACTCCTGTCTGCATGCGAACCATTTCCTGACGCCTCGCGGAAGCGAATCTGCGATCTCAGCGCCCCTTACGTGTGCTGCGTTTAACACCGGAACATCGCCGGCTCCATTTGCAGGGGTGCCACGCCAGAGCGACGCGGAACGTCACAGACTTATTAACCAGTGAGGCCATCAGTCGAGATATCTTCACGGTCGCGAGAAGTGAGGGGTTCTACTGTAACCGTGTCTGGATAATGAACAAGAGGTGCCAATATCGGTAAGACGCCGTCGTACGCGATTTCGTCAAACGGATAAGTTCACGAGAGGTGTCATCGTAGGCTTTCGTACCGCCGGTTGGTCCTTGGGTCGTATTGCGGAAGAAACGCAACGTGATGCCACAACCGTAGGCGGTATTTCGAGACAGTGGTCCCAGCAAGGATCTGTGCAACGTCGTAGGGGGGCCGGAGCACTGAGACGGACGTTCGAGTTCCCCGATCGTCACATCAGACGCCATTCCGTAGCGGACCCACAGGCCACAACGGGCGCCATTTTGCGGAGTGTACGGGAAGGCTTGGATGTTCCGATATCGACGCGGACAGTGTCGCGCCGATTGCCTGCGTCTGGTGTGCTGTCCAGCCGTCCGTTGCGAAGACTATCCTTAACAACGAGACATCGTCGCCACCGCTTGGCGTGGTGTCGCTCCAGAGCTGCGTGGGGTGCCGAATGGAACAGAATGAAGTTCAGCGAAGAATCGCGGTTCTGTCTCACCACGGATGATCGCCGTGTGAGCGTCTGGATGCGACTTGGCCAACGAGGGGATTCCTCCGCCATTGTGGAGAAGCACACGGCCCGACAACGTAGAATCATGGTGTGGGGTGCTATCAGCGCCAACAGCCACTCACCGCTGGTACGCATTACGGGCACATTGACGGCACCCCGTTGCATTACCGTATCTGCAGGGTATCCCGAACGCCGTTTTTCAACAGGATAACGCCCTGCTGCACACGGCTCGGATCAGCCTTGATGCTTTACACGGTGTGCGGATGCTTCAGTGGCCAACACGATCCCCCGACCTCTCACCCATCGAGCAACTGTGGGACACAATTGGACGTCGGATGAGTACCGTCCCACTCCCGCAAAATGAAGATGAACTGTGAACTCGGATCAACACCACATGATACACGATACTCCAGGACTCTATTCGAAATCTCATTGCCCCGATGCCACGTCGGGTTCAACGCTGTATCTTCCGAAATGAGGGCCATACTACTTTTTGATTATCCTGTATGTTCTGCCACTGGAGCCTAGTCTGTATGTGACAATTAAATTATTTGTTCAGGACCTACTTGGTTATCTGTGTGTGCAGTTTGGTCTGTTTTCGGGTATTCTTTAATGGTGCGGCATTTTCTCTGTCAGGCAGTGCATCTCCCAACTTGGCCTTAGAACTATTGGTTGCTTCCAGAATCTATTGTAACGCAATATAGAGAAACTGCGAAGTAAGGTCAGTGCGTGCCTACATTAACAGCGTTTATCGGTAACGGCGAATACACTGCTCAGGTGACCGTGGGGCATGAGGCGCTGGCATCTGATCAATTGCTTGAGATGTTCGTGGATTTGAGTCCCGCATGTGGCATGGGTAGTGTGTTTGTCTGAAAGCGCTAGGTCTTTCGCTTCCTTGGAACGAGCTGGCCCTAAATTAGAAACAGGCGACTGCTTGTAGCCTGCTCTAGGTGGTCATTAAACCTATAATACACTGCTGTTCACCCAAAATTCAACACCAAGAAGAAAACTAGATAGCAAAGCCTGATTTACTGGACACATAACAACAGATACAAAGATGAAACGATTGAGCTTACAGGCCCGTGCAACTTCCGGAACACGCAGACATCAACAGTTCGTGTGGCCCCCATGGCTGGAAATAACGGCCGCTACACGCCGCGGCATCGAACGAAAGAGGCTTTGGATGTGGGCTTGGGGTATGTCGGTCCAGGCTGCTTCCACACGTTGCCACAGTTCATCAGGTGAAGCCGCGGGTGGTGCTTGCAGGGCCGCTCGGTTTCCGATCAGCGACCAGACGTGTTCGATGGGCGACATATCGGGAGAATTGGCGTGTCACGGCAGCAGTGACACCTGGTGTGCCGTGAAGAATTGTTGCACGATGTGTGCCGTGAAGAATTGTTGCACGATGTGTGCCACTTGCGGGCACGCATTGTCTTGTTGATACGTTGCCGCTGACAGGTCCTGCAGGTAAGGGAGGATTACAGGCTCCAAAACGTCGAGATGTAGTTGGTGGCTGTTGAGTGTACCAGCGATACGTACCAGAGGGGTGCGGGTGTCATATCCAATTGCGCCCCAATTCATAACGCCAGACAACGGACCGGTATGGCGATGCATAGTGCAGGCGTCATACAGTCTCTCACCGCAGTGCCGCCACACGCGGATCTGACCATCGTGGTGTTGCAGGCAGAAGCGGGATTCGTCGGAGAAGACAATGTCGTGCCATTTCGTAGTCCAGGTGCGGCGTTCAACGGCCCACTGCCGCCGCACTCGCCGGTGGTGTAACGTCATTGGTAATCGCAGCAATGGGCGCCGTGCGACAAGTCCCCGCTCCTGCAGTCGACGTCGAACGGTACGTGCTGACACAGGTTGTTGCGCAACACACCCTAATTCCTAAAATAACGTTCGTGGTGTGGCGGTGCGATCCGCCAATGCCCACCGCACAACATGCCGGTCCTCTCGTTCTGTGGTGTACCGCGACTGCGGCAATCGCTTACGTCGGTCCGTCCATCCCTCCTGAACCCACCGAATCCATACTCGCCTCACTGTGGCTGGATGTCGTCCCACACGGTCGCTGATGTCTCAGTACGATAAACCGCTGTTGCGATAAGCCACTATTCGTCCTCTGTCGAACTCCGAAACGTGCTGGAATGACTGCCGTATTCTGCGACGAGGCACCAGGAAGCTTCCCACGCACAGGTCGGACAGCACAACACACTTGCATTATTTACACCCCGTCTTCTGTGCACCCTTCTTATAGTGCTTCTCGGTGGCATGCCGGGCGCACATGATTTGCATATGCCCTGCAGTGCTAATCGTTTGCATGTCCACTCGCGGGAGACGCAAGCTGCGAATTTCAGGCCAATCGGATGCTTCCTTCTTGGTGTTACATTTTGGGTGGCTAGCAGCGTAAATGAGAACTCGCACTTCTGCAGTGGTGTTCTTTATTCAGGGCAGCATGTGGGGAAGGTCACATATTTGCTTCTTCCGATTTCTATATTATATCTATACTACTAATTTTATTATGTATACACTGTTCTATTCCTGCTTATTCTATCACGCATTGTTCTCGGTTACTTAGCTGCCAAGTTCCAGATTAACCTCTACCTCGATGTCTCATATGAAACAGCAGAATATCTTCCTGTCTTGTTGGCGGAGCCGAAAATTCTCTCCGTCACAAGGCGAATCGCCAAATCTCACCCCTACTTACTTTGAGCTAACAAGATTCCATATCCTTTCTCATACCCTAGCAGAAAAAACAAGGGGTGTAGTTTTGCCCCAACCATCAGAATTCTCATTACAGCGACTTTCACCGTCCTCGTGAGAAATATCCCATTAAAATACAAAGTTCTGAGAGGAAACTGTATGCTCGGATTTCCTCCTACGCGGACGCTATGCCATAAAACATTTCCAGCGTGATAGTCATTTCGAAACAGAACTTCACTAACAGCGGATTCAGGAATCTCCAGTAATAGTGTTTTTTCCGAACATCGGATGCATAACAGGCAGTGGTAATTTCTCCTCTCTCTATCAACGGCTGGTTGGAAACTGGCAAAATGATCATCGCCAAGCCTCTCTAAAAACTGACTAAATAGAGAAATGACTTTAAGTTATGAAATGTTTTTAGAAAAGGTTACTAATGCTAACTTACGCTGATATTAATGGAACTACGCCACAGTACCACCACCAGTGAGAATGTAAGTCGGCAGACAGCAAACCTATACGATGCATCACTTTGTCTCATGTTATGACACCCACTGACAGCACCTTCTTGAAATGCAGTTCTATCGTCTCGAGGGTCTCCTGAAAATTTTTTTTCTGGGATCTTCAGTGCATACTGTTTTGTTATGATATTATGTTTTGATAACACGCTTAACGTAAATAAAAAACACAGGGTAACTGAGAAGGACCATGGCAAACCTGAACTCAGAAGTGCTGCGCACATAATTGGAATGGAAGCAATACTGCTCCTGGAACGCATGGAATAGGCAACGTGTACTTTCGCCACCTTTCACTGTACGTACTATCGTAAAGGACGCAAAATAAATTATAACTCGAAAAACTACACGCAGAGGGATCCAGTACCTTAGCTTTGCGTGTGGGCGGTTACTCTGGTTATAACGAAGTAAATTTCTCCGTCATTTCTGTCCACGCCAGGATTCGAACCCGGATCCCCTCATTCCGGAATAAGTCACTCTACCAATTGAGCTACGCGGACGTTTTATTCTGATTCCTATCTGCCTTTATGTCGTGTGCGTCCTTCTGGCAGGTACGTCACATCTCCTGGTACGTTACATCATCTCCCCGTTATTATTATTATTTTTTTTTCGAAGTGCTGGAGAAGGGATTCTCTTATTTTTCCTATCTCGCGGGGTGGAAATAACATCACACCATTGCGAGATTTTGAACGGTCGGGTCATCCGGATAGTTCGGGCGCCATTATAACGAAGTAAATTTCTCCGTCATTTTTATCCGCGCCAAGATTCGAACCCGGGTCCCCTCATTCCGGAATAAGTTGCTCTACCAATTGAGCTACGCGGACGTTTCATTCTGATTCCTATCTGCCTTTATGTCGTGTGCGTCCTTCTGGCAGGTACGTCACATCTCCTGGTACGTTACATGGTCTAAAAAAAAAGTTTGATGGAGAGACTATGGAAGGATGACACACACACACACACACACGCACACAAACTGCCAAATATGCCCTTCCCTGGCATTGCACCGCTGTTTTATTACTTTTTCCATAAAAAAATTTAGCTAAATTTTCAAATCATAAAGTGGAAAAAAAAAATGTTGAAAAATCAACACTATTTTCCTGGCGCTCAAGTGTCTGTTTTGCCAGGAAACGAGCTCTGTGCTTCTTAAATGTCAAGTCTGGATAGAATATCCCAAATGAAGTTGAACCCTTTTATTCGGGCGACATAGTTTAATTGAAAAAATTCCATCTTTAATCATCGAATCATTCCTCAAGAATACGACCGGTAATTCCGCTAAAAAAATTCGTTTATTCTTTCAGAATGCATAATTTCTAACTCTTTTATGGGCCGCGGGTGGCCTACTGGTCAACATTCGTGACTGCTGCGGAAAGGACCTTAGGTTCGATCCACTAAATATCCGCCGTGCGTCGGATGGGCACGCTAAGCCGTCGGATCACAGGTACCTCACCCCCCGGTAATAAATAAGGGCTTCTTCCTGCCCCTTTCCACTTCGCTTCCGTGTCACTTTTCTATCGGGCACTCTAGCCCAAATCTCCTAGCTTCCTATTTCAAAGGGTTGTTTAAGACCTGGGGTCAGACAGTCCCTTCCTAAAATCCTCTACATATGATCATTTCATCATTCCTAACTCTTTGGGAAAAAAAAATTATCAAGTAATTTCTGCTCCCCATTTATTGTCATAGTCGTGATTTTCTCTCGAAAGTTTGTAAAAATATTACATGAAACGAAGCACAACCATTCCATGAACAACCAAAATCTCTTTTCCCTTTCACTCTTAGCTTTCTTTGTTTCTGACCCCCCTTCTTTTTTGTGTTTGCGGGTTAAACGACAACCGTGAGCAACTCAATGGGGTACGAGCAGTCGGCTGTCCCTAATTTTGGCCACTGGTTCCTGGGAGGGAGAGTGAGCCAGTGCCGTAAGACAAACACAATATCCATGCCTCACCAGAAATTGAACACAGACCCATCTCGGACGAATGAATGATAAGGAGCCAGTGCTAAAACCAATGTCCAACCGTGGCGGGAGTAATGAGACACTAATTTTTTTTTTTTTTTTTTTTTTTTTTTTTTTACTTTCTGTTCTTTTTCTGATTCGAACGCGAGAACAGAATCTCCAAATTCACAGCAAATTTTAATCTTTACAAAGCTTTAACAAAAATCTGTGCATTTATTGCTATAATTTTACAAAAATAAATATATTAATTATTTATGAAATTGGTCATTTAAAAAAGGAAAAGTCTGTTTTAGGGAGGCGATTGCTCCACTCTCCTCCACCCACCCCTGGATTCGCTAGTAGTTACACCGGCCAAACAAACTAATGAGAATTTGAAACGTCTCATACACAGTTGTGTTAGAATAATAAGACCACTTACCAGGAATAACTACCCTTGGTCCGGATGACAGCTGCGAGACTTCGTGGCATGGACGCATTGAGGCCCCTCAAGGTTGTCCGAAGCACACGTGCCCGTTCGGACTGCAGCAGAGCACGGAAGTCCCGGAGATGACGTGGTTGTGGGTCGGCAAGTAGAACCTTTCGATCCAAATAGTTTCATAAATGCTCTATGGGATTGAGGTCTGGCGATTTCGCCGGGTTAGGGAGAATGGAGACATCGCTGTCGTGTTCCTGGAACCAGTCACGCATCCCCTTCAGCAACATGGCAGGGCGCATTGTGCTGTTGGTAGACACCATCAACACGAGGGTAAACGTCCAACATGAAGGGATGAATGTGGTCAGCGAGGATGAATAGGTAGCCCTTGGTGTTCAGCGACCCATTCAGTGGTATCAGCGGTCCCAGGACATTCCAGGAGAGCATCCCCTAGACATTCACATTTCCATCACCGGCCTCTACCTGACCGACAACGGTGTCCGGATGTTGGTTCTCGTGTGTATGCCGTCGTATCCACCACCTCCCGTTACTTCTGTGGAGTAGGAACCTCGATTCGTCGGAGAAGGCAACCTTTTCCCACTCTTAAACTGTCCAATGACGGTAGACCCATGCGAACTGCAGACGTCGTTGCCGATGGACCTGAGTAAACATGGGCGCCTTGACGAAGCGTCGACTACGGAGACCCATGCGTAACAAGGTTCGCTCTACTGTTATCTGGGACACGTACCTGGGTGCCCCAGCGTTCATTTGCGTGATCAATTGCTGCGCTGTTGCACGTCGATCGCCCTTTAACAGTCGACAGAGGCGACGTTCTCCTCTGCGGTTGATGGCTTTTGGGGCTGCACAGTTATGACATCGGGAGGTACTCGGTGTGTCAGCGGTCCATTCTTGGTACACCCTTACTACAGCACCTCGCGAACAGTCCACGAAGTCTTCTGTTTCTGAGATGCTTCCACCCTTGGCCCGGTAGCCGATGATCATTCCTTTTTGAACGTCCGTCAAATCACTACCTCTGCCCAGCGTGCACACGTGACGCACTATGGCTGATCTGTCCTGACCGGCCATTTATATCTTCATATGGTTGACCTTGTCACGTGCTCTCTGTGACGCTCATGATTCCGGGGTGGTCATATTATTCTGAAAAGACCGTGTGATTGTAGACAAAGATATGGCTGGAGCACTGCCACAGAAAGAAACATCTGTCTTTATAGCCAATCATAAGGCAGACGTGACGAATACCCCTAAATGATTTTTCTTTTCAGTTTCTGCTCTCTTATGTAAATTTAGTTTCTCTTTGCCTGAATTGAAGTCTGCGAGTTCACGTTCTGGGAAGAGTTACCTCTATGTTCTGAAGTTCAAGTGACAAGCTAATAGAAAGTGGACGAACGTAAGTTATTTCTTTGACTCATTATCCTGGCCGCTTTGATTTTCTATATTTACGTTCACATACGCTTATTTTCATAAAAATCCGCGCACCAAGAAAAAAGCCGTGCGATTAACTCGAAACTCGGCGAATAGCTACGGGAAGGGCAGACATGCAAATGATTAAAGTTTCGTACGGTTCCACATGGCCGCGCGTCCAAGACGGGAGCTGCAATCGCAATCCTTGGGGCTTATAAGGCGCCAGGTAGGGGACTCCACATTCGTGCCAAAGTGCACGGTAAGAGTCAGGTGAGATCCCTGAGCGATAGACATGCCGAAGAATCCACCGTAGCTGTGCGTACGGACAACTGACGGAGTTTGAACGAGGCCATATCGTCGGGATGAGCGAGGCAGGGTGGCCTGGTGCGCCAGTCGGCCTTCATTTTGGGCTGATCGGACAGTACGGTGCGATCGTGTTGGGAGCAATGGATACGGGAAGGCACCCAGACACGGCGAACTGACTCTGGACGACCCAGGCACACCTCCAGCAGAGAGGACCGTGTTATCGTAAGAGCAGCACGCACAGATGTAACAACGTCCTTGTCCAATATCCACAGACATGTGGCGGCTGTACAAAGGACTTCTGTGTCCGCCAGAACCATTTCCAGATGCCTGGCAGAGGAGGAATCTGCACTCTCGACGGCCCTTACGTTTTCTGCCATTAACACCTGACCATCGTCGGCGTCGATTGCAGTGGTGTCAGCAGCGAGAAACGTGGAATGCTACGGACTGGCAACGTATAGTGTTCAGCGACGAATCCCTCTTCTGTATGGGAACGGACGACCACCGTGTCAGAGTGTGGAGGGCCGCAGGTGAGCGCTACAATCCCAACCTCACTGTGCAGCGGCACACGTCCCGAACTGCAGGCGTGATGGTCTAGGGAGCCATAGCGTATGACAGCCGGATTTCCCTCTCAGTGATCCGAAGGACGTTGACAACCCAGCGCTACGTACAGGTGATCCTGCAGCCCCATGTGCTGCCTTTCCTGGCGGGGCAGCCAGGAGCCATTTTTCCCACAAGATAACGCCCGTCCGCATACGGCGCGGGTTTCCCAAGACTGTCTACGTCCTACTTCAACGCTTCCATGGCCTTCCAGATCGCCTGATCTCTCGCCTATTGAGCCAGTGTGGAGCCAGATGAGTAGCGAGCTTTCTCTGTGTCCCAGTGTTCTTGATTTAGAGCGTCAGTTTCAAGAAGTGTGTGCCAATCTGTCCCAGGGTAACATACGGCGTTTTTTTAACTCTATGCCGGACTGTATCACCGCATGTATCCAAGCACAAGGCGGTCCGACGCGGTACTAACGCTGACCGGAATGTGTACCGTATGTCAGCGGGAAATCTTCCTGCTGGTGTGATATTGTCATTACTTATGTCCTTGGTATGTACCATTTTACTACTAAAATCTCATTTCAATCCGACGCCTCTTTCTTGGTGTGCGGAGTTTTAGGACAATGAGTGAAGTTCAGAATGAACTGTTGGAGAGACACGTAGTTAAGCATAGAGTTAAGCAATTAATCGTATCCAACCAAGTAAGCATTTAAACTTAAACCTACACACACAGCTTTAAATCTAACTAAGACTTTATACTTTATTAAAGCATACAGAACCAAAACAAGGGGGGCATTCATTTTTATGAAAGTAAAGATTATAAACGATTTTCAAATGTGAAAAGAAAACATGCTTAAAAATTAGAAAAAATAATTCCCAGGACTGCTTGCTTGCAAACGAAAACGTTGTATCTCCTGCTTCTTTACACTATTTTATGGAGAAATACAACATTCGTATTACGGATTTGGAAGCAATTTTATATGCACAAAAGTTGAGCAATACCATGTCTACAAAATGCTCGGAAAGCGTTCCTCGTATTCTAAAAAACACAGAGAGAGACTCTTGTTCGCCCGATGTTTTAGGCTAATTAAAAGCAAAAAGAAGAGGAAGAATTTGTCATGCACGTCTATCTGCTAATAAATACAATGGCAAGATCATATATTTTAAAGGCGTGCACGTGCATTACTTTCCAAAAAATGAATTTTCGCTCAAAATGAGGACACGGTGTAAGAGCATTATTATGAAAAATTTGAAGTACTATGAAGAATTAGTGCAAGGCACCCTATTAAAGTATGTCAAATGTGGACGTTCATTTATGTGCTGATCGAATGAGGTTATTAAAAAAGTTATGCTTCCTGAAATAAGCCGTCGTATTACTTGACTTGTGAGGCACAGGCACAAACATCCGCTGTTCTCATATTTAAGGAAGTGGAACGGAATGTAAATAAAAAAACTGTACTGAAGTTACTTCACTTTTAATTTATTTTTCATGCACTGATCCCAATATTTGTAATGCTGGTTTTGTTGAACGCACTGCATCTAGTTAAATTTAATTAGCTTCTAGAACACACCTTCTCGTGTGGGTTTCAAACAGAAATATTTGTATTTAAAGATAAAAGAAAGTGTTTAATCACTGGACTGCTTAAAAGAATAAGATTCGTTTTCCTGTAAGAGAGCCTGATATAAATTACCTAATTAAATTGTTTCTTTAGTACATGGAAGACAGTAATTTCTGAGACAACCCTTTGCTTTTACGAACTACGGATTTACTTTTATAGAGGATTTCACCGAATGTGAAATAATTCTTAGGATTGTATGGTAGAGTAAGTACAAAGAAAAAATAATGCTCTGTACTAATTTAGAACTAACATTTTTACGTTCCACGGATCAACTTGATTATCGTTTAAAGGACTACAATTCAAGAACTTCGAAACGCCACACGCTCCACTTCACTTTTCAGATTACCTATTCTTTTAACATTTAACTTTTTGAAATTTCTAATCACCTTGGATACCGCATAGATTTTGTACTTGTAGACACTACCACTAAATACTTCATTCTCCCTTCGAATTTGAACACGCTCCCCGTATCCTTTCTGTTTCTTTCCTTCCTTTATTTCAGTTTTTTTCTGACAGCTTCTAAGCGAACGCGTAATTAAACTCCTGTTCAGCAAGTCTTTTCGAAAACACGTCAGAAAAAAAGAACGTACTTAGTGCACAATTTTTCTGTCAGCGCGTCTAAAAAATTGTTTTTTAATAGGTAGGGGTTCATGTCAAAGACGTTATGTTTTGCTTTAGATTTAAAATCCACATGCTTCGCTGGATATCTGGAATTACCAGCAAAGCTTCCGTGAATCTCTTGCTTAGCACAGAGCACAATTTTTCTTCTGGTAGAATAAAATTATTTGCATTGTGGACGATATCTACGCTTCTACAAGTTTGACTTAAAAAGCTCGTTTTGCACGTTTAGGTGTTACACGACCAAGATTTTCCTTGTTTTCATTATCCAAAATTTCCTACACACGTAGAGAAAAATTTCTTTAGTAGTTTGACGGTGATTTCACTTCCAATAAACGGAATGTAATAGTTATTTAGCATAAGCTAGCTGTAACCATTATCAATTTTGGCCACACATCTTTTGACAGTTACAAATTATTTTTTACCACACATCTATTTTCAGCCGCAAAATGCTTACGCTAGCTGGCGTAACAACATGCCTGTACTTGACTTGATCCATCGATTGTTAAATGTCCGGTTTCAAAAATTCTTTATCGCGTTATAAATTTTTTTAACCACGACGAAAAATAGCCGCATGCCATTCCCAGATTTTTAGGTAAAATATTTTCATGTAAAACATTTTACATAGGTTCTGTGAATCTTGATATTAACGCTTTCGTCATATGGAAGAATACAGCTGTTACGGGGTTCGATGTCTGTGCTGTACAGCAAGTCTTTCCGGATACTACAAAATAATTGTACTTCACGAAAGTGTCAAGATCATTTGCGTTATTGAATTACTCCTTCATTAATATGTCATTCGCCTGTTGGGTATATTCTGAAGTTGAATTTTTATTGAATTAATTACAGTTGCTTTACTTTCTGCTTGTTACGTAGTGCGATCAGAAAGTTCCGAGGCTAGGTACGTAGCGCACCAACAGATGGCAGTACGCAGATGCGCGAGAAACGGTCAAGGGCAGCGACTTTCATGAGTCATTGTGCCGAGTGGCGTCGTTCTGTGAACATCGGGAGCTGCGCTACACGATGTTTGGTGACCACGTGCAGAACACAGCTGCGATTTCGGTATGGACTGCAAACTAGAGCAGCGAGAGAACATCAAATTCTGCGTCAAACTCGACAAATCGGGAACGGAGACTCATGAAATGTTGCGGCGGGCTTATGGCAATGAAGCAATGAGTCGTGCGAGGTGTTTTGAGTGGCACTCGCACTACAACAGCGGCAGAACGGCACTGGAAGACGACAAGACGCCAGGGCGACCGTCCACGAACAAAACCGCCGAAAATATGACCAAAATTAGGAAACTGGTGCATGAGGACCGTCGGAGAACCATTCAAGACATTGTTACCATTGTCAATGTGTCATACAGAACTGTGCAAGAAATTTTGACGTCGGTTTTGAACATGCACCGCATTGCTGCAAAGTTTGTGCCAAAGATTCTGAACCCCGAACAGAAGGTGCACCATGTCGAACTCTGTCAAGATCTTCGTCAGCAGGTGGTGAATGAACCAACGTTCCTCTCGCGGGACATCACTGGGGTCGAGACTTGGGTCTACGGTTACGACAGGGAGACCAAACAACAGTCGTCGCAGTGGAAGAGCCCGGCATATCTAAGCCTGAAGAAGGCCCGGCAAGTTCGGAGTGCAACCAAAAGCATGCTCATCGTGTTCTTCGACATTCGTGGGGTCGTGCACCGTGAATTCGTCCCCCAGAGCCAAACGATCTAAAATGTGGCGCAGGTGCGATTTCCTGCTCCTACCACGACAATGCAGCAGTTCACAGAGCGTTAGCAACACGCTAGTTTTGCAGCCGCAACATCATGACTACCCTTCCTCACACTATTTACTCGCCAGATGTGTCCCCCTGCGACTTCTTTCCGTTCCAGAAGATGAAGCTGAAGCTCAAGAGTCGCCGTTTTGAAACCGTGGGAGAGATCCAGCGGGAAAAACAGACGGTGTTTGAGGCGATTTGCGAACAGGACTTCCAGGAAGCTTTCCAACAGTGGCAAAAACGCTGGTAGCGGTGTATCGCTGCCCAAGGAGACTACTTTGAGGAAGATCATAGCCAGACTTAAGTAACGTAAATACTTTGTTGTATATCGGCCTAGTCTCGAAACGTTTTGATCGGACCCGTATCTGTACGTTCTACCTAACTTCTCTTTTATTTCATTTACTTATTATTCTTGTTTCCTAGTTTGAACGGAGGCTATCCCCGCTCCACGAAATCGTCTCACTCCTTCAACGTCGCGGTCACCTAAAAATCTCCTTTTTCAAAGCACCATACCCCAAGTTCTGACCCCTCCAGACTCCTTAGCTTGACCTCTGCTGGTTGTCCCCAGCTTGAAGGTCAATGGCGTCTCTGATGCAATAAACTAATTAAGCAGTCTGGAATCGTTCGCTGATGACAATACTCCTGACTTCGACGTATACCATAAAACGATTAGGCACTCTAAGATTTATAAAACGACCTTCCGCAGGAAAGAAACGATTCCTTTTGAAACTCACTCTCACAAATCCAATTACCAATTCTCGCTTTAGATAGCCTCTTTTGATTGTTTGAATAAAGCTCATGTTGAGAAATGGCTTCCTAGTTTCTTAATTCAATTACTAACCAAAAACAACTGTTATGGGAATTTTACTAGGAAATTTTTTATTTAAATTGCAAATTTTCGGAGAAAGCTCTTCTCCTTTTTCAGGCTGTGTTTTGTTGTCATGGATGACATGTTTTTTATAATAGATAGCTCAGAAATTGTTCCTGAAAGAAGGCTAGACTCATTCAATGAATTAGATGATTCCTTTAAGTTCACTATTGAACTTCAAAAAGAAAGCAGAATTAACTTCTTAGATATTACTATCTATTATGAAGATGAAAAATTCCTCACTAGTTGGTATATAAAACCAATAAATACTAATACACTATTGGATTTCAATTCTTATCATTCAGTTTCTATTAAGAAAAATGTAGCTAGTCAGTTTTTAGAAAAAATTAATAAAATAGTTTCTACAGCAGATAAGAAAGAAGCCCATAAAGAAGAATTTAAAGTCATACTTGCAGAAAATAGCTATTCTAAAGGAGAAATTGAGAAGCTTCTGAATTTTAATGGTACGAAGAACCCGCAAAAGCAGTAAGTAAAATTCATTAAAAAAATTTCTTATCACAAAGGTTTATTTGAGTCTTTAAAGAGAATTAGTAAGAAGTACAATATTAGGCTAGCTTCAAGTTTAGAGAACAAAGTTAAAAAAAAATTCCCTAAAATAGTTCAAAGAGAAGAAGATATTTTAAAAATGCAAGGTGTAGTCTATGAAGTAAAATGTAGTTGTGAACTACCTTGCATAGGTGAAACAGGTAGAAGACTACAAACTCGTATAGCAGAGCATAAAGCTGCTATAAAAAATTGCTCCAAGACTGGTTTAGATAGGCATGTTAGAGAAACTAGTCACAGCATGGACTGGAATTCCCTTAAAGTCATCAGTTTCCAAAACAATTTTCAAAAAAGAAAGCTGAAAGAAGGAATAGAGATTGAGAAAAATCAAAATTCCATCATCAATGACTGCAAAGGATTTTCCCTGCCTAACATCTGGCAGGATTTGATGAAAAATAACCGTAACCTTCCCGTAACCGCGATAGTGACTGGACTAAGTGACAACAAAAAGACAGCCTGAAGAAGGAGAGGAGTTTTCACGGAAAATTTGCAATTTAAATAAAAAATTTCCTAGCCTCTTTTGAGTTTACCGCTAGAAATTTCCCTGCTTGGAGAAATGAATTGACACATAAATTCTTTAAAATACTACATCCGCGTAACGATCTTTTAATTCGGAAACATCCAGTCAACTAAATGTCGGATAGTATTTATATTTTATAAATCGGTGGCAATCGAAACAGTTCCAACGTGAAACGTTTCTTACGTTCTTGCTTCGAAAAGCGTTTCATAATCTTTTTACTATATGCTTTTTTTTTCATATTTATGTTTCCTTCGTGTGTTGGCAAGTTGTATTGTCATATTTTAAACGTATCGTTTTTCTAAAGGTTCTCTATTACGGACATTTTAGATATTCGTGTTTTTTTTTCTCCATGCATTAAAAAGATATATATTTTTTCATTTTCAACAGCTACTGATGCATAGGCTGCAAATAAAAGTAAGATACATGCTCAGTAATTCCCAAAATGTTTTTTTATTAAGAAAAAACATTTTGTTTGTTTTTTAATTT
Organism: Macrothele yani; assembly: GCA_039090855.1. Taxonomy (NCBI): domain Eukaryota; kingdom Metazoa; phylum Arthropoda; class Arachnida; order Araneae; family Macrothelidae; genus Macrothele; species Macrothele yani. The sequence goes on along the minus strand of CM076995.1, from coordinate 153,656,970 downwards.
TTTATAAAAAAAAAACAAGCGTTTTTTTGTTATTTTTATTTTTTATTGTGTTCTGTTAAATAAGTTAAAAAAACTTGTTTTTATTTTTTAAGAGAACACCATCACTTAAACTCAGTGATAGTGCGAGAAATTCGGTTCAGGACCTGTGGTGATGCTACAGTTTTCCACATTTTCAGCGGAAATTTGTCTGTAGTCCCAGAAGAATTGGATATTTCTGCAGTGTCGTACTTTAGGAAAAATGTTCGGTTCTTCTTATTTGGAATTGAAATCGATACTGGTAACGTATAATATCTTTTTTACATCAGGGGAAAATAGCGCAAAAGTTAGCTTTCCTCCACTTCAGAAAAAAAAAAAAAGCCTAATACTTTATTAAAAGAGATTTCAAAGCAAGTTTTAAGAACTCCTTTGCAATTACCATTCGTCTCCCAAACTCACATCCGCCATTAGCGGTAAATGGCTTTAAATTATATTCTGGTTTCTAAATGAGGTCATATAGGAACTAATGAACTGGTTAAGCTTTGTGAAGCAAAATGCAAATCGATAGAATTATTTTATTTCTGCGTAATTTGCCAGTGAAGGAAATCATGCATGAAACGTGTAAAAGTTGCCTTTCACGTTTGAAGTCGAAATTGAACTTTTTTTTTCATTTATTACGTTACTTGCGCAATTGCATTTTAATTCAACGTGAAATGCTGGCAATCTGCTAAAACTTATCCTCCTGAGAGTAACGTTGCGAAAAGAAGGAATAAAAGACGTTTCCGAACAAACATCAAAGAAAGCATTAGAAACAGTCAAAGAAAATTCCTAGAATTCAAAAGATAAAAAAACGAAGAAGCGCTCCCAAAATACTGCTCGAATTAGAAAACAAATTTTGTGGTTTCTTAATTTGAAAATGGTAACTCAGTTTCTCAATTTTCCTAAATTCGTTTAAAGAGGTTTCTTTTTGCTGACGATTATGTAGACGTTCCTGAGCTTAAAAATCCTTTGAGACTATCTACTAATCTTTGGCGATATAGTATTTCTTCCCAAACATGTTAAATAAAATTATCAATATGCACGAATTAGCAATTCTTTTAATTCTGCTTCAACTGTCAACATTTCGAATTAGAAGAAAAACAAGCGATAATTTCCTATTGCAAATGGAATTTGTTTTTTTTGATTGGAGGTTTAACGACCACCGTGAGCAACTCAATGGGCTATAAGCAGTCGCCCGTCCCTAATTTAGGGTCACTGGTTCCAGGGAAGAGAGAGAGCCAGTGCCGTAAGACAAACACAACATCCATGCCTCACCGGGATTCGAACCCGGAGCCCGTTCGGATGAATGATCAGAGGCCATCGCTTAGACCACTGCGCCACCGGGGCAAAATCTTTTGGTGTTCGAGAAAGAAATGTTGTGTCACAGTTTTTCAAATTTTTCTCCTAGACCATAAAATCTTACTTATTTTCCTCCCTGCATTTGCAAGGAATTTTGTTATAACATACACCACAGGAGATTTCTCCCAGAATAAATGAAATTTTTAAAATTATTTAGTATAACTTAATTCAGTATAGCGCTCCTCCTGAATTTTTTGTCAATCTCACCTCATCAGATATTTTGTCTAAAAGAAAATGCAGTGTGCTTTTGTTCTTAGGTGGCCATCGTCAAGTAATTACCAGAGATTGAAACGGGTTACAGGTCAGCGGGTCAACGGGTCGACAATTTCTTGTGGGTCAGACGGGTCGGGTCAAAATGTTCTTGAACTCGACCCGGTTTTATATCCGTTTTATTTTTGAAAAGAAAAAAATATTTCAAAGAACCTTTCAGAGGTCATTGAAATAAATACTTCAGAGCTGCAGAGTATGATCCAGGAACTTGCTGAGAAAGGTAAGGAAATGGGATTTAAAAATCAACTTTCAGAAACCAAAACTGAAGTACAATGCTTTTACAAGAAATGAGGATTTAGTAGTTGATGGGGGAAAGCTGGAGGTAGCCAATTCCTACATTTATCTTCCGTAGCAGTTATTAAGCGAGGGTCACATTGATGAAGAAATTAATTGGCGCCAAAAACGTGACCGGAGAGCTTTTAGAAGAAACAGTGCAATTTGTAAGAGCAATAAGCCATTATGTCTTAAAAGAAAAGTGTTTAATTAATGCATCCTTCCAGTGCTTACGTACACAGCAGGGACGTGGACCTTAACTAAAGAAGACATACAAAGACTGCAGAAAAGTGAAAGAAGCATAGAGAGATGCATGCATGGTATAACCAAGAAAGATGAAAATGGAATTCTTTGATAAGGAAAATGACAAGAGTGGAAGACATCGTGGTCAGAGTAAAATCCCCGAAATGGCAATGGGATGAACATATTGCCAGGAGAACGGACCACCGATGAACAACTGAAATTTTAGACTGGATTCCAGTGAACAGGAAAAGACCCAGAAGACCACGTGGGGGATGGGTGGATGGAGGAGACTGGCGCAAGACTGTCTGTCGTTAAAGAAACTCTGGGAGACCTTCATCCAGCAGTGGATTGTTGATGGTGATATATTCGAATTCATTGTTCAAAGCAGATTTGTCCTGGACAAGGTCGTCGGAGAGTTACGTATTTTTCTGTGTATAAGACGAATCTTTCTTTTTAGAACCGAAAATTAAGAAATCAAATTTTTTTTACAAAAAAGGACACATTTGGTATTTTTTTAGAAATTAGGTAATATCATTGAAGTACATTTAGAAATTAGGTAATATCACAGTCTATGGTAATATATAAAAAAAAATTCGAAATTTATATTGTTTAGAAATTAGGTAATATTTTAAAATTACAAACTATAAAATTATGCATCACTTTCTTCAGCACTATTAGTTCCAGACATATCGCTTTTTTCAACCTCAACTGCATCACCGCTATCGTCTGAGTCACTGTCTATGTACAGGGGTTGTCCAAAATAATGGAAGCACCTTGAAACAATAGGTGTTACGCACCTAATATGGCATGGGTGCACCCTTGGCATTTAAAACTGCTTGAATCCTCCTTGGAATGAACGCATACAAGTCCTGGATGGTGGTAACTGGTATGTTGTACCATTCTTCCTGCAGAAACTGCTCCAATTCTTTGAGAGACGCCGGAGGAGGATAACGGGATCGCACTCTGTTTTCCAACACAGACCACAGGGACTCAATGATGTTTAAGTCCGGTGATTTTGCAGGCCAGGGAAGGTGTGCAACCTCATCCTCATGTTCTTCAAACCATGATTGAACAGTTCAACTTCTGTGAATCGGGGCATTGTCATCTTGAAAGGTGCAATCCCCTCACGGAAACAATGTCTGCGCCATTGAATGCACATGGTCGGCCAAAAGATTGACATAGTCACCGCTAGTGATCCGTCCGTGTAAGGGGATAATAGGACCTGCTACAAACCACGAGATCATGGCCCAAACCATTACGGAACCTCCCCCATGCTTCACTGTAGGAAAGAGACAGACTGGGTTATAGGATTCTGCGGGTGTTCTCCACTCGTAAACCGATCCTGTGGTGGGGAACAGTGAGAAACTTGATTCATCGTAAAACAACACATGTTTCCGTTGATCCGCAGGCCACGTTTTATGTTCCTGGCACCACTGTAGTCTCCATTTCATATTCACCTGTGACACCAGGAGTTTGGCAATCGCAGCTCTACCGTAAATACTGTGCTTATGCAATTCCCTTCGCACGGTATGGGTCGACACTGGGTTTTAGAGATGTGCATTTAGCTCAGCAGTCACTTTCGTCGCCGTGGTCCTCCTCCTTGCGGTCACAATCCTCTTTAATGCCTTCCTGTCTCTCAGTGAGTTTGGTTTTCCTTCCACAGTTGTGTCTCGCAGATGATGTTGTGCCGTGAACATTGTATGCTGTCATGACCTTCGACACGGTACCTCTCGATACCCCCAATACCTGCACCACTGTGGTTACCGACGCACCAACCATACGGGGTCCTACAATCTGCCCTCTTCCGAACTCCGACAGGTCACTCATTGTGCCTTCACCTGAAACGAAATTATGCAAACACCGATTTACAATGCAATCACACATACCCTTGAGACTGTAAGTAACACTTTACAAAAAAAATCGTAGCTACATGTTCGTTTTACTCAAAAAGCAGCACATACCAAAGTCACTGTTTTCAGCAAGGTGTTTCCACTATTTTGGACAACACCTTTATATTAGATTATCCTCAGTTCCATCCATGACATTTTTGATCCACATTTCTTGAAGGACTTCACAACCCCCTCTTGCCTGTCTCCATTCCACGAATTTAGGACCTAGTTGAAGACTTCAGAAATGGTTGGTTTTTTCACTCTTCGGTGTCAAGTTATTACCTGCTTTTTGCATCAATTTATTCCATTCTTCTTTCATCAGGGCTTTGAAGGGAGAGTGGATAAGAGGTACCGGCAGTTTCGCCCCGCGGTAACCGCAGGGTTCTCTGAGCCAGTTACCCCCCGTGTATAAGACGACGGCCAATTTTTGGTCTAAAAATGTTGGAAAAAAATGTCGTCTCATACACGGAAAGATACGGTACTTCTACTCAACAAGACCGATACGGAAAATTGCATAACCGTATACCGTATGTGGGGGATGATGCAAAACGGGCTGTTGTGTGTGTGTTTCCTTGAGCGTATCCCGGAAAACAGCTCGCTTCGAGTGGTATTGTCGACATTGGGACCTCTGAGAATGGGCACGCGTAATCTTTACCGATGAGAACAGATTTTATTTCCAACCAGATTATCGAAGAATATTCATGTGGCGAGAACGTGGGACACCATATCAACCCATAAACGTTCGGGAACGGGACCAGTTTGGAGGTAGTAAATCCCGACAATAGAAGGTATGCGTCGTAGCGAAATTTTGCTTCCTCTCGATCTCCCCCCCCCCCCACAAGAGGGGGTTACCTACTATTGACGAGAGCTCTAAAATGGTGTATAATACGATGGAGTGTAACCTGTACATATCCTAGACAAAGGTTACTGATCCCCCTCACTAACACACTTGCGATTCAGCTTTTCTTCCTATCTTGAGGTCAGAATTTAGTTTTGGCATGCGCAGATGGACTTTTGCAGTTGCATCACATTTCATCGGTGGGAGAGTCATTTCTTGCGTTTGTCTAAATTGGAATAGTAGCAATAATAACAATAATAATAATGAATATTGTTTTTGGAAAACTAAACAGTCGAAATATTTTCCATTTCCTCCGCATACTTTAGTAAATATTTACTTTAATGACTTACATATCTTTTTCCATTGTGTGACGTGCCTGCCCAGCAGGACGCACACGATATAAAGGCAGATAGCAGCGATAACGAACGTCTGCGTAGCTCAGTTGGTAGAGCGACTTATTCCGGAATACGTGTACTCGGGTTCATTTCCCGGCGTGGACCAAAAATGTCGAAGAAATTTACTTCGTTATAATGGAGCCCGAGCTTCCCGGATGACCCTGCCGTTCAAGATCTCACAGTGGTGTGACGTTGTTTCCATCAAACGAGATAGGAAAAATAAGAGAATCCCTTCTTCAGCACTTCGAAAAATTAAAGTGTGTGATGTTGCATTCCACACACTAGATTGGCTGGGAGTTCTCAAGAGTACGTTCTTCAGCGGATGGCTGCCTACGACGATTCATGGTCACGGCTGACCCGTGGGCCATGCCGCCGGCCCTCTTTCGGGGGGGGATGTGACGTGCCTGCCCTGCAGGACGCACACGACATAAAGGCAGATAGCAGCGACAACGAACGGCCGCAGTTGGTAGAGCAACTTCTTGCGGAATAAGTGGACTCGGGTTCGATTCCCGGCGTGGACCAAAAATGACGGGAAAATTTACTTCGTTATAATGGCGCCCATAACTTCTTTTTTTTTTTTTTTGATTGTAGGTTTAACGACCACCGTGAGCAACTCAATGCGCTATAAGCAGTCGCCCGTCCCTAATTTAGGGTCACTGGTTCCAGGGAAGGGAGAGAGCCAGTGCCGTAAGACAAACACAACATCCATGCCTCACCGGGATTCGAACCCGGGCCCCTTACGGACGAATAATCAGAGGCCAGCGCCTTAGACCACTGCGCCACCGGGGCGGCCGCCCATAACTTCCCAGATGACCCGGCCGTTAAAGATCTCGCAATGGTGTAATACTCTTTCCACACCGCGAGAGAGAAAAAAATAAGGGAATCCCTTTTCCAGCGCTTCGAAAAATAAATGTGTGTGACGTTGCATTCCACACACCAGATTGACTGGGAGTTCTCAAGTGTACGTTCTACAGCGGATGGCTGCCAACGACGATTCATGGTAACGGCTGACCCGTAGGCCATGCTCCCCGCCCTCTTTCGGAGGGTGGTGGTGGTGGTGGTGGTGGTGGTGGTGAGACGTGCCTGCACAGCAGGACGCACACGATATAAAGGCAGATAGCAGCGATACGAACATCTGCGCAGCTCAGTTGGTAGAGCGTCTTCTTCCGGAATAAGTGCACTCGGGTTCAATTCCCGACGTGGACCAAAAATGACGGAGAAATTTACTTCGTTATAATTGGTTTTGCGACAACAACATTCATGAACCCGCCTACCTAAGTACAATGTCAGGAATTAGTAAACCTTATTGTTTGTTGTTATGATTCAATTCAATTTAGTATGTACCGGACTATGCCATGCTGTGGTCATGAGTGACGCGAATAAATACTACGTGTTGTACGTAAATAAATGTATACTCTCGAATCGCAAGTTTCATTTCGCACTTACAAAGATCTTGGTATGACAAAGTTGAATAGCATAAAACCGTGGTCGTCAACTTGGTCCCTACCGTCCACTAGTGGGCGATTCAAGCTTTCATAGTAGGCGGTGGGGTTTTTTGTCCATTGTTACAAATTTTGTTCTTCCGCCATATATCGAATACATTACTAACAACTTCGCGAGTTTGACTTTTTAAAATATGCTTTTGCAATTTACTTTTGAATTCCATCTCTAAACTTTGAATATAGATAATAATTAAAACAAGATAATCCGTAATACAGAATATTGAGGATAACACAAAACTCGTTTCATTAATGATGTAGGTCACGCACAAAATAATATAAGAAGAAATTAAATGAGAAAAAACGTTTTCCTCTTCATACAATGAATGTTATCTGCAGAGCTAAAACAACACAACGTTAAAGGTCGACGACGCAAACTCCTGTGTGAAAGTACTTAAAAGTAACATAATAATTCCTGTGCGATTTTTATCGCTACAGAAGAGCAACAACATAAAAGTGTTTTCCCTTTGACACATGTAACAAAAATCTTGTGTAATAAAATAAAAAATAAAAAAAAATGCCTGCGTTATATCCAAATATGTGAAAAATGATATTTAATTTATTGATACATTTCCCTACCTCATATCTTGTAGAATCAGGCTTTAGTGCTGTTAATCATATCATCACCAAACAGAGAAACCGTCTGAATATCACCGAAAGAGGAGAGTTTCGTTTGTTCCTTACGAAAATCGAACCAGATATCAAATATTCAGTCTCGCAGCATCAGCCTCAAGGATCTCATTAACCATTAATTAAAGGTAATTTCAATAAGCTTTATAGTTTTCACATTTGACTATCATGTTCTTTAATTTAAGCAGCTGCCGCACTAGTAGGCGCTGTGTCGTTGGAGATGCAGAAATTCATTAATTTGAAATTATCTCTGTATCATCATCATCATCATTGTCAACCATTATCAATCCACTGCTGGACGAAGGTCTCCCCAAGTTTCCTCCACAACGGTCTGTCTTGTGCCAGTCTCCTCCATGTCACCCCTGCATACTTTCGAATTTCATCCACCCATCTCCCATGTGGTCTTCTTCTGGGTCTTTTCCTGTCCCTTGGAATCCAATCTAAAATTTCGGCTGTCCATCGATGATCTGTCCTTCTGGCAGTATGTCCAGCCCATTGCCATTTCAGGGATTTAACTCTGATCATGATGTCTTCCACTCTTGTCATTTTTCTGATCCACGAGTTCCTCTTCTTATCTCTCCTGGTTACACCAAGTATGCACCTCTCCATACTGCTTTGAGTTGTCTGCAGCCTTTGTATGTCTCTTTTAGTTAAGATCCACGTCTCTGCACCATACGTAAGCACTGGAAGGATGCATTGATCAAACACTTTTCTTTTAAGACATAATGGCATATTGCTCTTGAAAATTATGCTGTTTCTTCCAAAAGCTCTCCAGGCAAGTTTTGTACGCCGATTAATTTCTTCATCAATGTGACCCTCACTTGATATCTGCTGTCCAAGATAAACGTACGTGTCTGTTATCTCCAGCTTTTCTCCATCAATCGATAAATCTTCATTTCTTGTAAAAGCATTGAACATCACTTTTGTCTTCTGAAAGTTCATTTTTAATCCCACTTCTTTACTCTTGTCAGCAAGGTCCTGGATCATACTCTGCAGCTCTGATGGGGTAGTTGCAAAAATGACTACGTCATCAGCAAAACGAAGGTGGGTTAGATAATCTCCATTAATCTTTATCCCCTTGTTTTCCCAGCTCAGCGACTGAAAAACACCCTCCAATGTGGCATTAAAGAGCTTCGGAGATATGGCGTCACCTTGTCTTACTCCCTTTTCAATTTTTACGTGTGTTGTATTTTCAAACAGCCGAATCTTTGCACTTGCATTTTCATAGATGTTATTAATAATATTAATGTATGCATCTTCAATACCGCAGGTTTTCAGAGCCATTGTAACTGCTGATGGTTTCACCGAATCAAAGGCTTTTTCATAATCGATAAAAGCCATGCACAATGGAAGTTCATATTCCCTCGTTCTTTCAATTAGTTCTCTCAGTACGTGGATATGATCTATTGTGCTGTAGCCACTCCTGAATCCAGCTTGTTCTCTCGGTTGAGCCATGTCCAGTGTTACCTTCAAGCGGTGTGAAAGAACTTTAGTGAAGATTTTATAAACTACTGATAGGAGGCTGATAGGTCTGTAGTTTCCGAGATCCTCAATGTCACCTTTCTTATGTAGCAGGATCATTGTAGCGGTGTTCCAATCCTCAGGAATCTTTCTTTCATTAAGGCATCGAGTGAAAATTTGGGCGAGTACTGTTTCGATTTCTCCACTTGCTTCTTGTATGATGTCTACAGTAATTCCATTTTCTCCTGGAGCTTTTCCTCGCTTCATGTTCTTGATTGCATGTGCAACTTCTGCTGGAATGACTGGAGGAACTCTGGTACTGGTATCTTTCATGATGTCTGGAGTGCATGTATCATCCCTTTCATATAATTTGGAGTAGAAATCTTTCACTCTTGTCAAAATTTCGCCTCTATTTCTTGTTACAGAACCATCTTCTTTTCTCAGTGCCATAATCTGTTTTCTTCCCTTACTGAGATGTCCCTTTGCTATCTTTAGGCTTTGGTTATTTTCAATTGCTTTCCTCACTAGTTCACAGTTGAATTTTCTTACGTCTTCAGTGATACTTTTTCTTACTGTCTTGCATAGCTCTATATATTCCACTTTGGAAGTCACATCTTCTTTAGTTGTCCTCATCTCTCTTCTTTTTTGCATCAACATTTTCGTTTTTCCTGATAATTTGTTTACATGCAACTTGTTCTTAGACCCAGCTAATTTTGTTGCTGTTTCCATAAGAGCTTTGGTTACTTTTCTGTTAACTTCAGAGATGTACACTTCTTCCGATGTTAGGCCTTCTAAAGCAGAGAACCTGTTCTTCAGTTCCAACTTGAAGGTATTATGGTGTTTTTTAAGGTTGGTTATGTCAATAGATTAAACATACATAAGTTATAAATGTTTGTACATATTTTTTACAAACCCTCCCCTTTAAAAATTACTTCGCACTTGCGCTAAACTGAGTTACTGCGGCACCGGCGGGCCGTAAGGAAATTTTACTATCAACAAAGATACAAAAGTGGGTGGTAGGTATTAAAAGGTTACCACCCCTACCATAAAACGTGTATAAAATGTACCAGGAGTACTCTCTCGATTTTTGTTTTTTGCTGATTTATGTGATTTCGTTTCATGCCATATTTCACTTTTTTTTTCAGTCCCACAATTCGGGCATCAGATTTCAATCGTCTTTATTGTTTTGCTGCCAGCGCATCTTTAAGGATAGTTGCTTTTGGAATCCTAAAATCTCACGAATTGGATGGACCCCGATTATAAGAAATGAAGAAGTGTACAGAAGAATACAACTAAAAGAGATCCTGTTTCAAAAAAACATACAGAGAAAACTAAGACTTTTGGACACATCTCCAGAATAGAAAACTACAGAAAGATTAGTGTTTGGCTTAATGAACGGAAGAAATTCAAGAGGACGCCCTCACCACGATATTTCATTTCATTTATTTTTCGTTATGGCGTTGCATTTTACCATGTTACATTTCAAAATTAATTTTATAACATATAATATTAAGAAAAAAACCGTATATACTATAAGCACCAATGTACAGGGTAACCACAGAACAGGAAATTGAGTAAAAGACTATACACTGAGTGGCCACTTTATTATGACCACTCCCTCAGTACTTCGTTGTGCCACCTTTTGCCTTTAATACTGCGTCGATTCTTCGTGGCATGGACTCCACGAGATGTTGATAGGTGGTTTGTGAAATCTGAGACCATGCTTGATGAACAGAACTTTCCAGGAGTGTGAGATTGTAGGGTTGTGGATCCAGCTGTCAGATGGCTCGTTCAACTTCATCCCACAAATTCTCAATGGTGTTGAGTTCTGGAGATTGTGGGGGCCACCTCAGCAAAGTAAACTCACTGGCATGTTCCTGAAACCAATCCTGTACAATACGAGCACTATGGCAGGACGCATTATCTTGTTGAAAGTAGCCATCGCCTTTAGGATAAACCATTCACATGACAATATGCACTTGGTCCGCAACGATGTTTAGATATAATGTGCCAGTCAGACGTTGATCAACACGAATCAAAGGGCCCAAATCATGCCAGGAAAACATTCCCCAAACCACAACGTTGCCTCCACCAGCTTGAAGGGTTGTAGCAATGCATTTGAAGTCCATGCTTTCGTGCTGTTTCCACCAAATTCTCACTCGGCCATCGGCATGGTGCAACTGAAAACGTGATTCATCGGACCACATAATTTGTTTCCAATTATCGACTATCCAATCCTTGAGCTCCTGTGCGAACTGGAACATTTCCTCTTGTTAACTGCAGACAGCAAAAGTGTTCGAACAGGCCTTCGGCTGCCATATCTCATCCGATGCAGTGTACGGCGAACAGTGCGTGCTAAGATCATTTGAGGAGATCCTTGATTAAGATGATCTGTAATTTGCTGCACTGTTGCCCTTCTGTTGTTTGTTACCAGTCTGGACACTCTCCGTTCCGCCCGAGCAGTCGCTAGTCGATGACGACCACACGTTGCACGTAGAGACTCAGTTTTTTTGGCTGACAGTCCAGTCTTCAAACACTTTAACAACAGCTGCTCTGGAACATTTCACGAATGCGGCGGTTTCGGTGATACTCGCTCCATGGCTCCGAGCTCCTACAATCATCCCACGTTGAAAGTCCGTCAAATCTCATTTTTTACCCATCTCGTCACCCAAAAATCACTTCTACTACTGTCGCAAGCACTAAGCTTTCCCTTTTTATACTAGCCTCGCCCTCTGGCGGCAACAGCGTTCAGCCATAGCTCATTTGCTTAAAACTGTCAGGTGGTCATAATGAAGTGGCCACTCAGTGTATTAAGGAGCCTTAGTGAATCCCAATTCCCCTAAAGTGCGTTGTCAAGCCAAACGTTCTACACATATAAAATTTACTCATATGGGGTCTGATTAATACATTTTACTATTAAATTTTATATTTTAGTTTGTTAGCAAATATTTTTTTAGTCGCCTTCAAAAATAATTATAATTTAATATGTGTTAGTTGATAAGGTAGGTTATTTCATAACATCAATCCTTGGTAATCAAAAAATCTTTGTTCGGTTAAAGTGTTAAGCATTGGTATTAAAAATGCATTTCTGTTTCTTGTTTGATAGTCGTGAGATACATTGTTTAGCTGAACGAAATGTTTATACCTATTCTCTTTTATTCTTTTATACATAAATCCTCATTATCTATATTGCCATAATTTTTCAATATCTAAAAATCCATAAAAATTTATCCGTAGCCCCATATTCAAATTAATTCCCCTAAAATTATTTAAAATTTTGACCATACTATTTTGTAATGATTGTAAGTTGTATAAATTAGTCTTAGTAGTTTGACCCCATACTATAGTAAACAATAAGTCAAACATGGATAAATCAAACTGTAACACAGCATTTTTAATGTTTTAGTTGTTAAATTATTTTAAATTCTCGTAATTAAACCCAATACCCCCGAAATTTCATTTACAATATTTTGAATATTAATGTTCCATTTTAAAATATTTTCAATTATTATTCCAAAATATTTAATATTATTGACTATTTCAAGGGTACAATTTTCCACAAAAATTGATGGAGGCTCAACAATCTATCTCCCTTTTTAAAAATCATAATATTAATTTTTTCAATTTTTAAACACAGAAAAGTTGTATCTAGACATTCCATCAATTTTTCAATAAATTTATTACGATTTACTTTTGCCTCAATAAAAAGACTGGTGCGATGGAACTTTTCAAGAACTGAGCCACTCTGCAATGAACAGACTTCAATGGGACAATATATATAATGACAATATGATAGGACAATATAATTAGACAGACACCTACGGGAATTGTACCCATGGTTAATGAGGATGATGATGACAGTTCGGTAGCATTTGTATACACCTTACTTAGTTCTTTTGTGCTCACTAGTGTGGAACACTGTACTACGCGCCATACTAAAGTTCTTCCCTTTTTTTTCATTACTTTATCAGTTATTGTGCGTCAAACTAGTGTCAACTAGGGTTTAGTGGTTGTTTCAATGTTAAGTACCAGTGTATGATTCACGAATACACTGCAGGATGTTATGAGAACTACCTTTGAGTCAGCGTAAAATAAATGTTTGTTAGTTTGGCCATAGGAACATGTTTGTTCAATAAATTTTAAGAGCAGTTTTTTTTTTTGCTTTTCTACGAAAAATAGGAAAACTAACTGTGATCGTGGATCTCACTTCTCAATCTCGTATTTTCCATTTCTGTAATTGGTACTGCTAACTTTCAATAGCATGGCAAGCGTATGATTTTACCGCACAGCTTCCTAATCCATTATTTGACAAAAATAGATTTTGGCTGAAAGCGAGGGCCAGGAAGCAAAATCATTAATATGAAAAATTTGAAGTATTCTGAAGAATTGCTGTAAAGCACCCTATTAAAGCATGTCAAATGCAAACGCTCTATCCGACGTTCTGATCGCGTGAAGTTATTTAAACGTTATGCTTTCTGAAATAAGCTGTCGTATTACTTGACTTGCGACGCAGATGCATAAGTATCCGCTGTTCTCATGTATAAAGAAATTGATAGGAATCCTTTAGGAAATTGTGCTAAAGTTACTTCGCTTTTAATCTTTCTTTCATGAACTGATGTTAATTTCTGCGATGTTGCTTTTGTTGAACGAACCGTAACTTTGTGAAATTTAATTAGTTTCCAAAATAAACCTTCTCGTGTGGATTTCAAACACAAATATTTGAATTTAGAGATAAAAGAAAAGACTTGATCACTGGACTTGGACTGCTTAAAAGCGTAAGACTGCTTTTCCTCTGAGAGAGCCATATATAGATTACCTAATTAAACTGCTCCTTTATTTCCCGGAAAACATTAACTTCCGAGACAGCACATGGCTTTTACTAGCTATAGTTTTTCTTTTATAAAGGATTTCACCGCACGCAAAAGAAACCATTGAATGATATGGTAGAGGGACTTACAAAGGATAGAGAAAATCCCTATGTCAATGTAGAACTAACATTTCTACGCACAACGGTTCAGCTTGATTGTTGATTGAGGGGATGCCATTAAAGAACTGTTAGACACAGTGCGGTTCGCTTCACTTTTTAGATTACCTATTCCTTCAACATTTAACTGTTTTGATGCTATGCATCCTTTTCGACGGTATTAAGGCTCTCTTTGAATGAGTGTAAGAGAAATTCTATCCTATATCTGCAACGTAAATCCTTTTGTACACATTTTCTCGAAGACTATTACTTTGTAGTGTATTTTACATTTTGAGCACAAATAAAAACGACCCATAGCTAATATGTGCCACTGTTATTATTCCGATAAATTTGTTAGAATTTATTTAAAAATTCAATTTATCTGACTCGAAAGTATTCCAATTTAGCGCTACATGGCGCGATAAGTTAACTTTGCAATGTTTCTACCTGGAAGAAACGAAATCTCTCATTTATGTCTGATTTTTTTAATTATATAGGCCAAATAAAAATCATTGAATGGAGCCAAAAGTGAGATTGGAATCTTATCTCCCATAAATCATTTTAAATCCTACTGTACGTTCATTTTTTGAAGAGAAAATGTGTACATTAGCAGAGAACCCTTGAATTTGAGCTATAGAAACTCCGCCTACTTACTGAGCTACACTTACTTACTGACTCCTCTCCCAAATAACGTCATTGGTTAAAACGTAACAGCGCCTGTTTTGTCTTTCCATTGTGGAGCCAACGAGAGACCGCTTCCATTCTGAATATGGTGAGGTCTGCAGTGCTTCGCTGACGCCAACTTCTGGGATAGTCCCTCAAGACGCAAAAGTCACGCCCAAGCAGTGATTTTTTGCGTCATCTATCGCAGAAGATGAAGCCTAACGCTCATTCAAAGACAGCCAAAGTAAATCCCATGCAAAAAATTTCAGTGAAACGGAAATAAGTAACGGAAGTTGTCAAAGCCATTTTGACATCTGCTGTTTGAATTCTGTTTCATGAAGTGACGCAGCAATAATTAATTTCATCGTTACTAAACTATCGCCGAACATTTATTCATCACGGTTAGCATAAGTGTAGCAATGTCTCACTGCAATATGTGTAAATTACGAGAACCTGATGCTAAATGAGATAAAAGTCGTTTTAAAAAGGCATTTTTGATGCCATGAAAGCAGCGTGTCGCAACGAAATTTGGTTTGCTCTCGACAGTGGCTCCCTGCTATTGAAAAGACCCTTAAAATTATGTACAACACAATGGGGTGTAACCTATAGATATCCCCTAGACCAAAAGTTACCAATCCTCTTCATTAACACATATGCATTCAGCCTTTCTTTCCATTTTGGGATCAGATTCTAGACCAAAAGTTACCAATCCCCCACTCTAACACATTTGCATTCAGCCTTTCTTTCCATCTTGAGGTCAGATCCTAGATCAAAAGTTACCAATCACCTGTCTAACACATTTGCATTCAGCTTTTCTTCCCATCTGGAGGTCAGATCCTAGACCAAAAGTTACCAATCCCCCTCTCTAACACATTTGCATTCAGTCTTTCTTTCCATATTGAGGTCAGATCCTAGGCGAAAAGTTACCAACCCCCTCTCTAACACATTTGAATTCAGCTTTTTTTTCAACTTGAGGTTAGAATTTAGCTTGCGAAAGTGCAGATGGCATTTTATTAACTACATCACATTTCATCAGCATCATGGTCGCTTCATACGTTCGTCTAAATCTGAATAATATATAAAAATAAAAATAACGATTGTTTTGGAAAACTAAACAGTCAAAATACGCACTTTTGCAGCTGCCATATTTTAGTAAATATTTACTTTTATGACTAACATATCTTCTTTTATTAGTTTTGCGACAACAACATTCATTAATCCAAGGTAATTGGAAATTAAAAAAAAAATCTACAGACTACTCTTTGTAGATAATTTCTTCTATGCAGCCTTCGCGTTCAAATATCTTCGTGAATGTGAAATAAAGCGAGTGATTGGAAAGTATACATTTATTTATGTACAGTACATTGCATTTATTCGCGTCATTCCTGACACTGACTCCCTAAGTACTCAATGTCAAGAATTAGTAAACCTTATTGTTTGTTGTTGTTGTGATTTAATTCCCCTTAGTATATACCGGACTGTTGCTTGGTGTGGTGATGAATAATGCGAATGCAAAGTGATGTACATACATAAATGAATACTTTCGAATCACTCGTTTTATTTCACACCCACGAAGATCTTCGAATGCGAAAGATGCATAGCAGAAATTATTGACAAAAAAGTACCAAAGTATTCTCTAGTTTTTCGAAATTTCCAGTTAACCTTGTGTACAGCATAGATTTGCTACTTGTTGACGCTATCGATGAATACACATCTGCCCTTCTAACCTGAACACGCTCTTCGGAACGTTTCTACACTGCTGGCCACCCAAAATGCAGCACCAAGAATGACACGACATAGCAAAGCCAGATTTACTGGACACATAACAACAGATACAAAGATGAAACGATTGAGCTTACAGGCCCGTGCGACTTGCGGAACACGCAGACATCAATAGTTCGTGTGGCCCCCATGGCTGGCAATAACGGCCGCTACACGCCGCGGCATCGAACTAAAGGGGCTTTGGATGTGGTCTTGGGGTATGTCGGTGCAGGCTGCTTCCACACGTTTCCACAGTTCATCAGGCGTAGCCGCGGGTGGTGCTTGCCGGGCCACTCGGTTGCCGATCAGCAACCAGACGTGTTCGATGGACGACATATCGGAAGAACAGGCGGGCCATGGCAGCAGTGGCACCTGGTGGGCAGTGAAGAATTGTTGCACGATGCGGGTCACGTGAGGCCGCGCATTGTCCTGTTGAAACGTGGCCGCTGGCAGGTCCTGCAGGTAAGGGAGGACTACAGGCTCCAAAACGTCGGAGATGTAGCAGTGGCTGTTGAGTGCACCGGCGATGCGTACCAGAGGGGTGCGGGTGTCATATCCAATTGCGCCCCAAAACATAACGCCAGGCGACGGACCGGTATGGCGATGCATAATGCAGGCGTCATACAGTCTCTCGCCGCGGTGCCGTCACACGCGGATCCGACCATCGTGGTGTTGCAGGCAGAAGCGGTATTCGTCGGAGAAGACAATGTCGTGCCAGGTGCGGCGTTCAACGGCCCACTACCGCCGCACTCGCCGGTGGTGTAACGTCAATGGTAATCGGAGCAAAGGGCGCCGTGCGACAAATCCCCGCTCCTGCAGACGACGTCGAACGGTACGTGGTGACACAGGTTGTTGCGCAACATACCCTAATTCTTGCGTTAACGTTCGTGATGTGGCGGTGCGAGCCGTCAATGCCCACCGCACAGCATGCCGGTCTTCTCGTTCGGTGGTGTGCCGCGGCTGCGGCAATCGCTTACGTCGGTCCGTCCGTCCCAACTGCTTCCACTGAATCCATACTCGCCTCACTGTGGCTGGATGTCGTCCCACACGGGCGCCGATGTCTCGGTACGATAAACCGCTGTCGCGATAAGCCATTATTCGTCCTCTGTCGAACTCCAAAACGTGCTGGAATGACTACCGTATTCTGCGACGAGACACCAGGAAGCTTTCCACGCACAGGTCCGGCAGCACAACACACTTCCACTACTTACACCCTGCCTTCTGTGTACCCTTTTTATAGTGCTTCTCGGAGGCGTGCCAGGCGCACATGATTTGCATATGCCCTGCAATGCTAATCGTTTGCATGTCCTCTCGCAGGCGACGCATGCTGCGAATTTCAGGCCAATCGGATGCTTCCTTCTTGGTGTTGCATTTTGGGTGGCCAGCAGTGTATATTGAATGTAAATGCGTATAAAAAGAAAGAGGAAGACGAGGCTTAAATACCAGAGTCGAGTTGTTGGTAGAGATAGAGAGAGGATAGAGAGAAAAAAGTTGTTGGAAATGGTAGATTGTTAAGCGTTGGTAAAAATTTGTCGTGGTACAAGTTATCAGATTCCTGTGATGTGTTAAATTAAAATTACTCGGAAACTTGAGACTTGGTCGCTCTGGGTGGTGTAGTGGTTAGCATACTCGGGCTAAACCGGGAGATGCGGGTTCGACTTCCGCTTCAGACGAGGAAATTTTCAAGTTTTCGGATATTATTTGACTTACCACTCGTCATAATTTACACCAATAGAAGGAATCACAACTTCAAATTTGTGTCATTGTTATGAAATTAATGTCTGTGTTTGAGCCAGCTTGTTTATATTCTGGTAAGAGATTATCTTGATTTCCTGAACTACAAGTGTTTAAGGGATAAATTGGTGGAATAACGTGAATTGACTTGTTGATTTTTGAAACTGGTCGTTTGGTAATTTGTTGACAAAATGTGATTTATATGCAACTAAGCTGTTTAAGAACATCAGCCAATTAGTTAGCTAATCAGTTGACCATTTAAAGCTACAGATAAGAAGTATAAAACACCATAAAGTCTGTTTTGAAAATAGGTAAAAAAATTACGTATTTATGGGATAATACCTTCGTTTTTCCTTAGTTAACGGGGGGGGGGGGGAGAGAATCCCCGAAAAATTTGTTTCTCGGTAGGTAAGAATGTCATGTAAAACTGCTCAGTTTTGTTCTAGATTTGAAAGCGAAACTGGAAAAACTGTTTGTTTTTTAATGGATATCTGGAAAAGTTTTAAGCAAAGCTCTCCTGTATCTCTTGTTTACACAGAGCGCTATTTTTTTTTATCGTAGAGTAAATTGTTCACATTTTGGACGATATCTGCTCTTCTAAAAGTTCGACTTAAAAATTTTGTTTTTGCATGATTAGATATTTTACGGTCAAAATTTTTCATGCATTTCCTGTTTTCATTATACAAACTTTTCCATTCAGATGGCGTAAATTTTAGTAATTTGTTTGACAACATCTTCGTTTCTAATAAACGAACTGAAAACGTTCTTTTTAATATCTGCTAGCTGTAACCATGTTGATATCATCCACACAGCATCTCAGTTTTTAAATATCCGATTTTGAATATTCTTTAACTACATGAAAATATTTCCATTTGTTTTTCACATTTTCATGTAGAATTTTTTTCTGTTTTTTTAATATTGCTATTTTTCTAATTTGGTAACACTCGTACTGTGTTCACTATTTTTCAGGTTGTAAAATTTCCTTTTGAATCGACGGTATGCGGAACACAGCATTTCCAGTGTGAAACGTTTCTTTTCTTCGTTCTTCGGAAAGCATTTCATAATCTTCTCGCAATTTGTTTTGCATTTTTTGCCATATTTACTTTTCTTTTGTGTTTTGCCAAGTTGTACTGTCAGTTTTGATGGACTTTTCTTCTTAAGGTTTCCTATTACGGACATGTATGGTATTATTGGATCCCAACACTGAAAAGAAAAATAAGTCATATGTTCAGTGACTAGAAAAAGAATTAAAAGTTCGACTTAGTTCCGTTCGAGGAACTCGATTCGGGAACTGAAATGTGAACTGAAATGATGAAACATTTTTTCACATTTTCAGAAAAAGTTTTTTAAAAGTTAGTGAGGCAGAAAAATTTCTCCTACCTTAGGGAAAATGTTAAGTTTTTTACGCTTTCCAATCGCAGGTTGAAGAAGCGTATATGCTTCAGCTTCGTCCGTCTGTCTGTCCGCACGATAACTCGCGTAAAAATGGTTCGATTTCGATGTAGGGGGCAACTGGGGACGAACCCTATTGAAAAAAGGAAGAAATGGAGTCAAAGGTCAAGAGATAGGAGCGGGATTCATTCCATCGCCCTTATGCGTTATGACTTACATAAAAATGTTTCGAATGCGACCAAACTTTATCGTGTTGTTCAGCAGATATACTGAATCGGTTCTGTTGGATATAATCGAAATGGTGTCAAAGGTCAGGGCACAGAAGTGAGATTTATTCCATAGCCATTATCCTCATAACTTTAAAAATACTTCTATTGCGTCAAAACTTTAATATGTTGTTTCGGAGGTACGCCGAACCGGTTCTGTTGAATATAATCAAAATAGGGTCATAGGTCAGGGTATGGGAGCGAGATTTATTCCACAGCCATTATTCTCATAACTTGACTAAAAATGCTTCTATTGCGACAAAATTTTAGTGTGTTGTTCCGGAGGTATACTGAACCGGTTCTGTTGAATATCATCGAAATGGGGTCAAAGGTCAGGGCACAGGAGCGAGATTTAATACACAGCCGTTATCCTCATAACTTGAGTAATGATTTCTGGAAAGGGTGTCATAATCAATGTTGGAAAGCGTGTCATAATCAATGCATTGCATGATTCTACTGCCTTGTTTTGTTTTACTTAGAATTGAAATAGATGAGATTAATACGGTACAATATCATTTACATTAGGTGAAAAAGGTGCAAGGCTTTTCTTTAATTCATGTCAGAAAAAGAAATCGAATACTTTGCTAACAGAGATTTCGAAGTACGTTTTAAGACTTTTTTGGTAATTACTGCGAGTTTTCCAGTCCCAGATCTCCTAATCGCAGGAAAGATTGCTTTTAATTATTTTGTTAACGAGGCCACAGAGAAACTAGTGAACAACTGGTTGAATTTTTGGAAGAAAAAAGACCTAAAAAGTATCCAGGAGAAAAACTTTCTGCATAATTTTCCAGTGAAGTAAATCATACCTGAAATACATAAAAGCTACGCTCAGTGTCTGAAGTTGCAGTGCAGCGTTTTTTCACTCATTATCCTTCTTGCGTTCTGGCTCTTTGATTCTCTGAGAAATTCGAGAAAGCTGTTAAAACCTATTCCCCTGAGGGTAATTTTTAAGAAAAGTAAGGAATGTCAATCAGACTTTTCGAAAACAACGTCAGGAAAAACATTAGAAAGAAGCAAAGAAAATTCGAGGAATTTACAAGGAAAAACCAAAATGCGTTTTTCCCAAACTGCTATGTTTCAATTCGAAAACAAGTTAATTAGCTTCTTAATTTGGACAATGTAACTCAGTTTCTCAAATTTCCTGCATTAATTAAAAGATGCCGCATTCGGATGGCTTTTTTATTTTTTATTCATTTTTATTATTTTTTTATTTTTTTTGACATCCCTGAGCTAAATAAAGTCGTTTCAGAGGGTTTGTTAATCCTTGGAGATATAATATGTTTCTTCGCAAACACGTTAACAAAATCATTAATATTCATGATTTAGAGATACTTTTAAATTCCCTGCAACTATCAACCGCGTTCTTTCAAGGATAATTGGACAAACATTTACAAGCAGGACGAAAAACAAATCAGAATTTTCAAGTCTTGAGACAAACGACGTCAATTAGGCGTCACAAACTTTTGCTGTTCGAGAAAGAAGAGATGTTGTGTAGCGTTTTAGAGGTTTCACTCTTGTCACTAAAATCTTGTTAAATACCCCCTCCCCCTTCCTTTATTTTCAAAGAAATTTTGACATAACATACACCACAATATGTTTCACAGATTGCAAAGAATTGTTAAAAGTATTTAGTGTTCTTTCGAGTTCTTGATAGTAAGACGTGCAATAAATATTTAATGAATTATTTAATCCAGTATCATGCTCCGTGGGAAGTTTTTTTCCCTACTTTCCCACATCAACAAATACTTTTGGTTGAAAAAGAAATGTAGTACGCTTTTTTAAAGACTGTCATCAGCAAGTAATTATTCATTGAAGGATATCGCAGGAACTGCTTTAGTATCAACTTGAAATAAGAATTTGCTTTACTTCGTTCAAGATACATGCGTGTTCAGAGACTTTGCGACAGAAATTACAGTGCCCCTTACAAATTCTGCGTGTGTGCGTTTTGGATTGTATGTTTTTCCTCAGGTACATATGAAAGATATACAGTATAAATCAATAGTATATAAATGGCATTTCTCAAACACCGTATAAATGAAATATGTAATTGATATAGGGAATGGAGATTAAACACCACCAGTTAAATATAACTGTGTTATTTTATAGTCTAAAATAATACACATATTTTGTCTAGATAATTATTAGTGTACAGCTGAGCCGCATCTTTTTTTTTTTTTTATCTTAAATTTGTTCATTGGCCCAATGTCTCGATCCAATGGGAGTGTTCATGAAATGTTCACTTTGCTCGTTAGTATATCCTTAAACACTTGGCCAGCTAAAAAATTGATTATTATACCCTGTAAGCTTTTTACGGATAATGATTAGCATTATCCTTGGCACAAACAGAACTCAACTGCTCTCGGATCACACCATCAAACTTGCGAAATAGTTGAACTAACCCCAAGAAATTTTCAGTATTTGCAGTAAACAGTTTATCAGTTGACCGTCTAAAGGTCAAATTGTACTCCGATAAAAGCAAAATAACTGAAGTAAGCATTTCTGGAAAACCTCTCCAATGAATAATTTTTTAGTTTATTATTTGCTGATGTTAAGCTTCCACATATTTATTTAACCAGTCTTGCCTTTGTTACCATACAAACACACGATATACCGTGCGAATCGGCGACTTTTTGTGTTCCTTCAAACGGACAGTTACTTTATATGATTCCAAAACTTTTAGTTAGAAAAGTTCGAAATTTTTCGGTTGGAAAAAGTTTATAGCAAAAACAATGTACACTGTCAGAAATTTCTGAGTAAACCAACAGTATGGACTCTATTTCTTCACCATTGTCTGCAGTATTCTGATCTCAAAGCTTTTTGGAAGAATTATTCTGATCTAAAGGAAATTTCATATCATCAATTTTAAGGTGTTCCAGAATTTGTAGCATTATCTATATGTGCGAGTCTATATAGTTTGGAGTGACAGGCTATGGCGTTTCAACGAGCGCTTTCAGGGAGGAGGAAAAACAGATGGCCTTTATTTTTTTACCTGGTAGTCTAATTCTGCATATCCCACGGATTGGCATGACCATCTGGTGCACTGCGAATGTTCAGTGGTCTCAGCCTAGTCTCAAATGTTCAGTGGTTTCAGCTTAATCTCAAATGTTCAGTGGTCTCAGCCTAGTCTCAAATGTTCAGTGGTCTCAGCCTAGTCTCAAATGTTGTGGTCTCAGCCTAGTCTCAAATGTTCAGTGGTCTCAGCCAGTCTCAAATGTTGTGGTCTCAGCCTAGTCTCAAACGTTGTGGTCTCAGCCTAGTCTCAAATGTTGTGGTATCAGCCTAGTCTCAAATGCTCAGTGGTCTCTGCCTAGTCTCAAATGTTCAGTGGTCTCAGCCTAGTTTCAAATGTTGTGGTCTCAGCCTAGTCTCAAATGTTCAGTGGTCTCAGCCTAGTCTCAAATGTTCAGTGGTCACAGGCTACCTGGGATCCATCCCGCGACCATCTGGCAGGAGGGTGATTACTTTAACCACTAGGACACTTGTGGCTCTCCGCTTTCGTGAGGGGATAGCTGTCTTTTATGTCCTCTGCTAGAGACCGTATATTTCGGTAGAACTTTCGAGAACTTTCGCGCCCATGCGAAGGCAGAAGCCAGCTAGCGTCCTACTGGCAGACAATCGTAGCAGGTGTCTCGCGAGACGAAATTTCTGGAATGAGAGCAAAATCGGGAGAAGGTGCGAGTTGATACCAAAGCCGAAAACAACGCTTATTTTCGTGCTTAATTGTAACAATGCTATATTGTAATGATTTCTGTTCAGGGCCAGCCTTTGGCATCGGCGAGCAAAGCGGCAGCCGAGGGCCGCCAATTCTAGGGGCCGAGGATTTTAATCATGTATTGGTTTTCTGTCATCATCCAATTTTTAATGTGTATTATCTTTAAAAAAAATCAAATCACTGAAAAGATAAACAGTCGAAGTACGCCTTTTCTCTTGTCCCACTAGGTTTTGGGGGGGATGCAGCTAAGTGAATCTATATAAAAACAGCTGTTCCCCTTCTTTATGCTTTGCAGTGAAGTTTAGTTTCTTTTCCGCCGGCTTTACATATAAAACGGTAATAACAAAAGAGGAATGTGTAGGCAGTAAACAACACGCCACACAAGTCAATTTTCATGTAGAGACAGCTAGCTCTTTTGTCCTCTCAAGCTGCTAATACAAATTTCCAGCAAACTTCAGAGCGGACCATGTTCCATTCGTGGGAATTAAAATATTCTCTGGCTATTGAAAGGTTGTAGCTCCGCTAAAGGATTCACGGGGAAGGGACATAAATTAAAATATCTATTAGCAGATGGGTGGGAGGCATTTCGTACCGTCTGCGTCCAGCGGAAAAGCTTTTTTCTCCTGTTTCTTTATTAATTTTATGGCGGAGGGAAGCGTGAAATAGATAATCATTGCCAGTTGTCGATACTGTGTCGCTTGTTTCAAAATGTAAAAGATTTCTGTTCATTCATTCAGAAGGAACGTTTTTCTATTCAACTGTTCTGAATAATTTCCATTATAGTTATTTGCAATAATGTGAACCTCTACCTTATATACACTGACTGGCCACTTTATTATGACCACCCTCTCATTACTTCGTTGGGACACTTTTTTCCTTCAATACTGCGTCTATTCTTCGCGGCATGGAGTCCAAGAGATGTTGATAGGTGGTTTGTGGAATCGGAGACCATGCTCGATGAATAGCACTTTCCAGGAGTGTGAAATTGCAGGGTTGTGGATCCAGCTGTCTGATGGCTCGTTCAACTTCATCCCACAAATTCTCAATGGGGTTGAGATATGGAGATTGTGGGGGCCTCCTAAGCAAAGTAAACTCACCGGCATGTTCCTGAAACCAATCCTGTACAATACGATCACTATGGCAGGTCGCATTATCTTGTTGAAAGTAGCCATCGCCATTGGGATAAACCATCCACATGACAGGATGCACTTGGTCCACAACGATGTTTAGATATGATGTGCCAGTCAGACGTTGATCAACGCGACTTAAAGGACCCAAAGCATGCCAGGAAAACATTCCCCAAACCATAACGTTGCCCCCACCAGCTTGAAGGGTTGCAGCAATGCATTTGGGGTCCACGCTTTCGTGCTGTTTCCGCCAAATTCTCACTCGGCGATCGCCATATTGCAACTGTAAGCGTGATTCATCGGACCACATAATTTGTTTCCAATTATCGACTGTCCAATCCTTGTGCTCTTGTGTCAACTGGCGACGTTTTCTTTTGTTAACTGCTGACAGCAAAGGTGTTCGAACAGGCCTTCGGTTACCATATCCCATCCGATGCAGTGTACGGCGAACAGTGGGTGCAGATATCATTTAAGGGGATCCTTGATTAAGATGGTCTGTAATTTGCTGCACTGTTGCCCTTCTGTTGTCTGTTACCAGTTTGGACACCCTCCGTTCCGCCCGAGCAGTCACTAGTTGATGACGACCACCCGTTGCACGTAGAGATCCAGTTTTTTGGCTGACAGTCCAGTCTTTAAACACTTTAACAACAGCTGCTCTGAAACATTTCACGAATGCAGCGGTTTCGGTGATACTCGCTCCATGGCTCCGAGCTCCTACAATCATCCCACGTTGAAAGTCCGTCAAATCGCATTTTTTACCCATCTCGTCACCGAAAAATCCCTTCTACTACTGTCGAAAGCACTAAGCTTTCCCTTTTTATACTAGCCTCGCCCTCTGGCGGCAACAGCGTGCAGCCATAGCTCATTTGCTTAAAACTGTCAGGTGGTCATAATAAAGAGGCCACTGAGTGTATATATACTGTATATATACACACAGTACACAGTGTTCTAAGGAAAATCCTTATTCAGGGCAATAACTGAGGATGGAGGTGTCCGAGTGGTACCCAAGTTAGGTCTATGTACAGGAAAGTGACGATGTCCGATGGAATGAAAGTGATTGGAGCGCCGCTAGCGGCAGATGTAAGAAGTTAGGAAAGCTTACTCTCGAACAACGCGAGATAGAAACAAAATTCCAATTACAATGTTGTAGCGCATCGTCTAATTAGTAGGAAACGACATATGGTGGTGCGCACGAATTATGTAAATGGACGGGTCAAAACGATGATAAAGTGCACGCTGTCGCTGGATGGTTAGGCACTGTAAAATACCGGCCCACATGGAGAACGATTCAAATGCGTATGTAAATATTGATAGTGACGAAGAAGCCGGTCGGTGAGATAAAATACCGAGGCTGGGGATTTGAACGTAAGTCAACGTACACGTTGCAAACATCGAACGTTGAGTATTGTAAAATGGTCGTGCTTTTTGGCGAATGTCATCGCAATGTCCACGAAGCTGCAAGGCGGTATGCCGAGCGTTTTCCGACTGGTCAACATCCAACTGCAGCGACTATTAACAACTGTGTTCGCCCCCTCCGAGAGACATGAAACATAGAGGCACGTCCGCGATCTGGCAGAACTACGGGTTCGGGTGTTACAGTGCATTCTGAGGCTGTCCTGTGATATGTCCTTGCCAATCCCAACATTAGTACCACAGCAGTCGCCGAAGCATGCGGATTAACAGCACAACGTGTTTGGAAAATACTGAACGAGCATGGAGCTCACCCGTACCACGTTCAGCTAGTACAAGGTTTGATGGATGGAGACCAGGGAAGGCGTTTCAATTTCTGCAACTTTGTACATAACACGTTGGAGGTTAATCCAAACTTCTTGGCCGATATCTTGTGGACAAATGAGTCTCATTTTACACGGGATGGAATAGTCAATCGAGATAACACCCATTATTGGGCTCTGAGCAACCCATCTATGGGACAAGCTGCTCGACATCAACGACGTTGGGCAATTAACGTTTGGTGCGGTATTTGGCGAAACACACTAGTCGGACCCATTTTTTATGATGGGTCATTAACAGGTCAGCGGTACCTTCAGCTCTTACGGGGCCTGATATCTGACTTTCTAGATCATCTTTCTCCCAGAGATCTTCTGCGTATGTGGTACCAACATGATGGTGTACCACTTCACATGGCAGCTGACGTACGAAGTTTCCTGGCTGAAGCATTCAGACACCAGATAATTGGTTATGGCAGTACGGGGAAATGGCTTCCGCAGTCACCGGACTTAACACCTTTAGACTTCTTCCTGTGGGGTTACTTGAAGGAACAGGTGTATGCTACAGAACCTACTAGTCTGGAAGATTTATGACACCGCATTGTGTGCGCCTGTAACACAATGACACCTGCCATGCTAGATAATGTACGAGAAGCTATTCTTAGACGCCGTGGAATGTGCATTGCAGCCGATGGTGGTCACCACGAACCGGCTGGACATTAACTTCGCGCAGATGTGCGTTGTGCTTTTAAGTAGACATATCTCCTGTAAACATTTTTCAGTATTATAAATAAGCCTGCACAGCTTCTGTCTCTTGTCATTATTTTTGCGTCTGTTTCACCCGCTTTACCGATTTCGAATTAACAGCATTTTGACTCATCTTTGTAAATAATTCGCGCGCACCATATGTCGTTTCTTACTAATTAGACGATGCGCTACAACTTTGTAATTGGAATTTTGTTTCTATCTCGCGTTGTTCGCGAGTTAGGCTTCCGAACTTCTTACCTTTGCTGCTAGGGGTGCTCCAAGCGCTTTCACTCGATCGGCCGCCCTCCCTTTCCTATACATAGATCTAACTTGTATACCAATCGGACCCTTTCTTCCGCAGTTATTGCCCTGAATAAGGACTTTCCTTTGAACCCTGTATATTCAATCATTGAACTGGGAAAACATGGGGGTAAATACATAGACCTAACGTGTGTACCAATCGGACCCTTTCTTTCGCAGTTACTGCCCTGAATAAGGACTTTCCTTTTAACACTGTATATTCAATCATTGAACTGGGAAAACATGGGGATAAATTCATAGACCTAACGTGTGTACCAATTGGACCCTCTCTTCGGCAGTTACTGCCCTGAATAAGGACTTTCCTTTGAACCCTGTGTATTCAATCATTGAACTGGGAAAACATGGGGATAAATAATCATGCAGATTACTTAACTCATCTTCATATTCCTGATGACGTAATTATTTTTGCAACTACGTTTCAGATGTACAGAGTATGATCCAGGAACTTGCTAACAAAAGTAAAAAAGTGGTATTAAAAATGAGCTTTCAGAAGACAAAACTGATGTGCAACGCTTTTACAAGATAGGAAGATTTTGCGATTGATGAGAAAAAGCTCGAGGTAACCGATATCTACATTTACTTTCGTCGACAGTTATGAGGTCCTATTGATGAGGAAATTATCGACGTATAAAACTTGGTTGGAGAGCTTTTGGAAGGAACAGAGCAACTTTCAAAAGCAACATGCCAAAATGTCTTAAAAGAAAAGTGTTTAATCAATGCATCCATTCATTTCTTACATATGGAGCAGAGACATGGACCTAAAGTAAACAAGACATACATACAGAGGGTTAGTCGAAAGTTTTGCAAGATTTGCATAAATCCATATGCTGCGGCGGGTATGTCACGTGTTTAAACTAGTTCATGTCGTGCACTTCGGTCAGTCGAAAGGGATATAAAGTACCAGTCGTTGCTGTGAACAGCATTGCATGTTGTCATTCTGTCTATGGTTGGAACGCTTAAAAGATGAACAGTCACAACTGACTAATTAGGGAACTTTTGCTTTACGAGCTTGAACTCGGCCATAACGCTGCTCAAGCAACACGAAACATTTCTCATGCGAAAGAGGAAGGTCCCGTGGACCACAGCATCGCAACCAGATGGTCCAAGAAATTTCGCTCAGGTGACAGAAACCTCGACGATCAGCCAAGGCCAGGTAGGCCGCGAACGGTGGATTCGGGGGCCGTGAGCCAGGCCGTAGAGGCAGATCCGACAACCAGCACTCGTAGATTATCAGGCGAGGTGGGCATATTACAGACCATTGTGGTTCGTCGCCTTCAGGACGTCGGCAATGTCTACAGGAGCTTCCGCAGTGTCCCTCACGAACTGACGCCAGTTGAAGCAAACCGCCGAATGGAAGTGTGCACGAAACTAAAAAAAAATCCGCGCAATGTACGTTTCAACAAGAGAAATGTTACGTGCGATGAAAAGTGGGTCTATTTCAATAATCCTAACACGCAACGGCAGTGGTTGAGCACAGGCCAGCTTTCAGAACCTGTTTCCAAACGTGGGCGTTTCGAGCACATGCTCTGAGTCTGGGGGAATATCGAGGGAATAATCCATTACGAATTTGTTCCAGACGGTAGGACCATTAACGCGAATCTCTATTTTTAGCAGCTGGAGCGGATGTGTGCCGTGTTGGTTCAAAAGTTCCCGGAACTGGTGAACAGAAAGCGCGCTATCCTACAGCAGAACTCTCGGCCTCATTCCGCGCTAACGACCTGGGCTTGAGGTCATCAAACTGATACCGCACCAAACATATAGTCCGGTCTTCCATGGCACACTTCCTTCGTGAATGGTACTTCAACAACCAGGAAGAGGTGGCAGCTGTGGTGAAGGAATACTTTTCCTCGAAGGGCAACAACTCGTACCGCCGCGGAATCGAAGAACTGGCAGTCAGATGGCTAAAGATGGTGTAACACGATGGTTTATACTTTGAATGCTAGTCAGCTTTCGCCGTAAAGGTATATATGAAAACATGAAGTGATCTAAATATTGTAAAACTTTCGACTCTCCCTCTGTACAAAGGCTTTAGACAACTGAAAGAAGTGTGGAGAGATGCATGCTTAGTGTAACTAGGAAAGATAAGAAGAGGAACTCGTAAATAAGGAAAATGATAAGAGAGTGGAAAATATCATGATCAGAGTAAAATCCGTGAGATGGAAATGAGGTAGACATGTTGCCAGAGGAACGGACCATCGATGCGTCGCTGTCGTGTTCCTGGAACCAGTCACGCAACCCCTTAGCAACGTCGAAGGGCGCATTGTGCGGTTGGTGGGCACCATCACCACCAGGGTAAACGCTCAACATAAAGGGATGCATGTGGCCAGCGAGGATGGACAAGTAGCCATCGCCGTTCAGGGACCCATCCAGTATTACCAGCGGTCTCAGGCCATACCAAAAAAACATCCCCAAACACGCACACCGCCACTGCTCGTCATTTCTGTGGAGTAGAAACCTCGATTCGTCGAATAAGACAACCTTTTCCCACTCTTCCACTGACCAGAGACCGTAGTCCCATGCGAACTGCAAGCGTTGTTGCCGATGGACCTGGGTTAACATGGGCGCCTTGACGCATCGTCGACTCCCTATACCCATGAGTAATAGGGTTCGCTCTACTGTTGTCGGGCACACTTACCTGGCTGCCTAGCGTTCATTTGGGTGGTCAATTGCTGCACTGTTGCGCATCGATTGCCCTCTTTACCAGTCGACGGAGGCGACGTTTTCCTCTGGGGTTGATGGCCATTGGGGCTCCATGGTTATGGCGTCATGAGGTACTCGGTGTGCCAGCGGTCCATTCTTAGTACACCCTTACTACAGCACCTCGACAACAGCCCACGAAGTCTGCTGTTTCTGAGATGTTTCCACCCTTGGTGTGGTAGGCAATGATCATTCCTTTTTGCACGTTCATCAAATCACTACCTCTGCTCATTGTGCTCATGTAACGCCCTATAGCTCATCTGGCCTGGCCGGCAGCTTATATCTCCGTGTGGTAGACCTTATCACGTGAAATCTGTGACGCACCTGGGCGGGCGCACTGTGATTCCGTAGGTGGGCATATTATTCTGACACGACTGTGTATACCGAAGGTCCTTTTTATTGTCATGAATTTATATACATGCATGATGCTGTAAAGACTGCCAAATGAGTTCAAAATACATTGCTTTATCTTAGTACAGTAACGTATATTTTTCTGCACTTTTCCTACAATGTTATTGGATCGTGAATACTTGTATATACGATACATTTATGTTTATACATTGTTAACTACGTGTGCATGTTTCTTAATGAGCCAGGCATGCTATTGGGCTAGCCACGTGTATTTGTGCCCGAGTGCATATCTGTGCGCTCGTGAGTTAATAATATAAAATACAGTTTAAGCATATACCTGATATGTTGTACATAGCGATCTGAAACGGACACAAAAAGGACTCATAATTCTTTTAAAAAGCAAAGGGATAGAAAGGGAAGGAAAGAATCGCATCTGAGGGCGAAACATCAACAACAGATGCTTAAGACATCCACCACCAAACTGTTGGTGCATTATTGCTGCTCCAAATTCTTTGGTTTACGCAGAACTTTCGCAGACAAACGTAAAAATCGTATTCATTCACAATAACATAAATACTGTTAAGTCATATGACTCCACGGAAAGAATATTCTCCCGGAAAGGAGTCTTTCCGGCTTTTCCTTGATAAAGTCAATTACACTGCTGGCCACCCAAAATGCAACACCAAGAAGGACACGAGATAGCAAAGCCAGATTTACTGGACACATAACAACAGATACAAAGACGAAACTATTGAGCTTACAGACCCGTGCGACTTGCGGAACACGCAGACATCAGTAGTTCGTGCGGCCCCCATGGCTGGCACCGCTACACGCCGCCGCATTGAACGAAAGAGGCTTTGGATGTGGGCTTGGGTTATGTCAGCCCAGGCTGCTTCCACACGTTGCCACAGTTCATCAGGTGTAGCCGCGGGTGGTGCTTGCCGGGCCACTCGGTTGCCGATCAGCTACCAGACGTGTTCGATGGGCGACGTATCGGTAGAACAGGCGGGCCACGACAGCAGTGACACCTGGTGGGCCGTGAAGAAGTGTCGCACGATGCGTACCACGTGCGGGCGCGCATTGTCCTGTTGAAACGTGGCAGCTGGCAGGTCCTGCAGGTAAGAGAGGACTACAGGCTCAAAAACGTAGGAGATGTAGCGGTGGCTGTTGAGCATATCGGCGATGCGTACCAGAGGGGTGCGGGTGTCATATCCAATTGCGCCCCAATCCATAACGCTAGGCGTCGGACCGCTGTGGCGATGCATAGTGCAGGCATCATACAGTCTCTCGCCGCGATGCCGCCATACGCGAATCCGACCATCGTGGTGTTGCAGGCAGAAACGGGATTCGTCGGAGAAGCCAATATCGTGCCATTCCGTAGTCCAGGTGCGTCGTTCAAAGGCCCACTGCCGCCGCACTCGCCGGTGGCGTAACGTCAATAGTAATCGGAGCAATGTTTGCCGTGCGAGAAGTCCCCGCTCCTGCAGACGACGTCGAACGGTACGTGGTGACACAGGTTGTTGCGCAACACACCCTAATTCATGCGCTAACGTTCGTGATGTGGTGGTGCAATCGCTCACGTCGGTCCGTCCGTCCCTCTTGCACCCACCGAGTCCATACTCGCTGCACTGTGGCTGGATGTCGTCCCACACGGGCGCCGATGTCTCGGTACGATAAACCGCTATCGCGATAAGCCCCTATTCGTCCTATGTCGAACTCCGAAACAGGCTTGAATGATTGCCATATTCTGCGACGAGGCATCAGGAAGCTTCCCACGCACAGGTCCTGCAGCACAACACACTTTCACTACTTACACCCAGCCTTCTGTGCATTTTTCTTATATTGCTTCTCGGTGGGGTGCCGGTAGCACATGATTTGCATATGCCCTGCAATGCTAATCGTTTGCATGTCCTCCCGCGGGTGACGCATGCTGCGAATTTCAGGCCAATCGGATGCTTCATTCTTGGTGTTGCATTTTGAGTGGCCAGCAGTGAATATACACCCTACGATCAATTTCACTATGGTTTGAACGCAATGGTACCTTACCCACTCAGGATATCCTGGTGAACAAATCGTCTGTCAACCGCTTTCGTACACAGAAGTGTATTATGAACCCAACTCCGTTCCAAACCTGTTGTCCCGCAGTTCATTCTGCCCTGATTAATACCAGATAGCTTTCTTACGTTCTCGAATTAGAAGAGCTTTCGCAGTCTCCTCCGATGTTCACTCTAAGACAATGCTAAAAGGTATAACGAATTGGTCACTGAAGCAGGATACATCTCCAATCACATACAAGATTTTATCGAACAATCCAGATCTAGCCGTATTAATCCTTCTGTACCGCAACTAAGCTTCCTGGGCTCTATTCCCTACATACCAAGTCTCTCCTATCAACTCGAGAACGCGCTCAGGAGAATAAAATTCGGTGTCGGCATAAGGTCTCCGGCATCTTTATACACAATGCTTAAGAGATATATTGGCAAGCTCCC
The DNA here is from genome assembly GCA_039090855.1 of Macrothele yani. Taxonomy (NCBI): domain Eukaryota; kingdom Metazoa; phylum Arthropoda; class Arachnida; order Araneae; family Macrothelidae; genus Macrothele; species Macrothele yani. The sequence continues at coordinate 153,624,148 of CM076995.1, read as the reverse complement.
TCTTCTCAACGAGGCAGGTATTTATGCCATCCCACTACAATATTTGGATGGCTCCAAGCGTTACTACATCTGAATGACCAAGCGTTCTTTTAGAATTAGACTCAAGAGACAAGGGACTGAAAAGTAATCACTTCCCTGTCCAGAGAAGTCAAATTCAAGTCCTCTGTTCCAGTGTGGGATGATATAAAGAAATTAGCTTCCTACTCCATGCGTAAATCTACTGCCATTTGCGAAACCTTAGAGATCACTACCAACAGTGAGGTTTGCAATGATAGCGTCTCTCTAGAATTGCAGCGAGTTTGGAACCAATTCGTCAAATAATGCTGCGTTTTCTCCCACGTTACCATATGCCTAACCAACACGACTTCTCATTTCTTCGAATGAATAATCACATTTTCATCTATTCTTTTATTGTTTAGTCAAGCCACCACGTTCCAATCGTTGAAGTGTTCTATTATTCAGTTTGCTGTTTACCTTCCTTGCAAAAGCCGTCTGGTTGATCTGCGAAAGCTTGGAAACTTTGATTGCTATTCTACGCCAAGAAATTCGGATCATTAGTGTTGTTACACTATCTATATATTAATTCTATAAGGCTTTTTACTGTAAGACCAGTTCTGAGAGAACTGCTGAACGTAAACGTATGGATGAGGTATCAAAATGGTCTTACCATGTAGATGTACCAGTCGAAAGAAAAAACAAGTTAGTCAAATCATGCAATGCATTGATTATGACACGCTTTCCAACATACCAGAAATCATTACTCAAGTTATGAAGATAATGGCTGTGGAATAAATCTCGGTCCTGTGCCCTGACCTTTGATCCCATTTCGATGATATTCAACAGAACTGGTTCAGTATACCTCCGAAATAAAATGATAACGTTTTGTCGCAATCAAAGCCTTTTTACGTAAGTTATGATGCATAAAGGCTATGGAATAGATCCCGCTCCTGTGTCCTGAACTTTAACCCCATTTCGCCCATTTTCAACAGAATTTGTCCCCAAGAAGGCCCCTACAACATACTAAAATTTCATCCAAATCGAAGCATGTTTACATAAGTTATGGCGCATAATGGCGATGGAAGTGATTCCGCTCCTATGTCCTAACATTTGACCCCATTTTCAATAGGGGTTGTCCCCAGGTGGTGACCTACCACATACTGAAATTTCATCGAAATCAAACATTTTTTTACGTTAGTTATGACTCATAAGAGCAGTGGAATGGATTCCGCTCCTATGTCCTGACCTTTGACCCAGTTTCGTTCACTTTCAATAGGGTTCCTTCTGAGGTGTTCCCCTACCACATACTAAAATTTAATCAAAATCGGACGATTTTTTACGAGAGTTATCGTGCAGACGGACATACGCACACAACACGTGACGTAATGAGGAAGATGGGAATCGTGACCATCTGCTCGCAAGAGTGTGATGTCATAAAATTTTAATAGGATCTATACACGACGCGTGACGTAACGAGACAGATGTCGTGACCGCGCGCCAACATCTCAATTACGAGAGTGTGATGTCATAAGATTTCTAAGCATGGGTAATATTAATGGGACAACGCCATGACACTAAAAGCGTGGTAATTCGGGGTGGTTATTTAACCCACTAAATGTATTTTCCTAAAGTCCAGTTCAAGCTAAATCGATTTCTAATACCAGAAAACGGTAGGTTAACGACTTTCATCAAAATCCTTAGAGCCGTTTTCAAAATAAAATTCACATACATACAAGAATTGCTCCTTTAATAGTATGGAATAAGGGCGATTAAATGGATCCCGATCCTATGTCCTGATCTTTGACCCCATTTCGTCCATTTTCAATAGGGTTCGTCCCCAGGTGGTCCCCTACCACATAATAAAATTTCATCGAAATCGAACCATTTTTACGCACGTTATGAGGCAAATGGAATGCATCTCGCTCCTATGTCCTGACCTGTGACTCCACTTTACCCATTTTCAATAGGGTTCATCCCCAGGTGGTCCCCTACGACAGACTAAATTTCATCGAAATCGAACTGTATTTACGCAAGTTATAACGCATAAGGGCAAAGGAATGGACCCCGCTCCTATGTCTTGACTTTTGACCCCACTACACCCATTTTCAATAGGGTTCGTTCCCAGGTGGTCCCTTACCACATTCTAAAATTTTATGGAAATCGAACCATTTTTGCCCGAGTTACCGTGCGGACAGACGGACGGACGGAGAAACCAGGAGAATATACGCTTCTTCAACCTACGGTTGGAAAGTGTAAATAAGATTGGGGCAACGGTTCGGGCGGTGTTGGGGCGGCAAAGTTCCCATGTAAAGTCAATGGGAGAGGTGTGCGGTTGACATCCGATCGCCTGCGGTTGACTCATGCGCTGTTGAAGCCGAAAGTATGGAGGGACTCAGATAGTTCAAAGTCCGAAGTCTCTCTTCTCAGCGAACCGTTGTGCAAAACAACGCTAGCAGGAATTTGTTTGAAAGTTCTTATCGGAACAGCGAACACTCGAAGACCTGACTGCGTTGTGCTCTTGGACTGTGTGATGTATATATATAATTTAACATTCATTCGATCCAGTTTATTCACGTAGGTAAAACGTTTCCATTATGTAAAGATGTAAATCAACGTTTCAAATGAGTTTATTCTTTAAAAAAAAAATAACTTATCATCGATTCCGACGGGTTTCGTCTACCGGGGGAAAAAAATTATTCGTCGATTCCGACGGGTTTCGTGTACCGAAGCAAACTCCGAAACGTGCTGGAATATGTCGAACTCCGAAACGTGCTGGAATGACTGCAGTATTCTGCGACGAGGCATCAGGAAGCTTCCCACGCACAGGTCCGGCAACACAACACACTTCCACTACTTACACTCCGCCTTCTGTGCACCCTTCTTATAGTGCTTCTGGGTGGCATGCCGGGCGCACATGATTTGCATATGCCCTGCAATGCTAATCGTTTGCATGTCCTCTCGCTGGTGACGCATGCTGCGAATTTCAGGCCAATCGGATGCTTCTTTCTTGGTGTTGCATATTGGGTGGCTAGCAGTGTAATAATTATTTTCATGAAGTTAGCGCCTATGAATTTGAGTGGTGTTATTATATAAATCTTGTTAGAGTTTCGTTAATCAACTATTGTTTTTACTAACTCACGTTAATCAGATTTAGTTACTATTGAGTTATTTGAGTGATTATCTAGAAGTTCTTTATTAGTATTGGATATCCTATTGAAGTGCCTATTGAGTATTGGCTGAATAAAAGACGAACTGTAAGTAATTATTTCTTGAAGTTTACTATAGTGACTTTTAAATCGTTAAGCTATCCACGGTTTCACCTAAGGTGAACGCGCACAACAACCTTCCCGTACTGTTTTTTTAGGATGAATTGAGTTTACGCACATATTGATATTCTTTTAAACCTAGGAACATTACAGTCTGTAATGGAAGATATTTTCTATAATTTTAGAAATTACGATTTATCACTGATTTATCCATCTAGTCCTGGATCCACTCCTGAATGGACTTTCGTGAGGGGGAGAGGGCGCAGAAACGCAGTGTGAAATCACCATTTGGAAATGGAAAATACAAATGAGTTCCGAATGGTAAAATCGATCGTTGATATCTTCCAATTAATTCACGAAAGTAATATACTTTTAAATGATACTTTCTTTCACGAAGAAATATTAAATTTTTTTATTAAAACCTAACAATTTTTCCTTGGTTCCTGAGGGAGGGGAGCGCGTCCCAGAGCCCCCACCTCTGGATCGGCCCCTGGGGTGATTAATCAATAACTCAATGAAAAATACTGATTGATCTGAAGTATCATGTAAAAAGAGAGAAGACGATCTGCCACACTAGGAATTTTTAATACATTTATCAAAGAATACTTTTCTTTTGATGTATATAGAAATTTAACAACGCTACCTTTGTTCACGCTGCTTGTCAGATGATTTTGTTCTTTGTTTCTCGTATGACAGTTTCCCCTCTATCAGAATAATCTTTGGCTTGCTGCAGGTTTATCTTACTGAGCTTCAATCTGCCAGCTTTCCTCGTTGTTGTTCAATAAAAAACGTAGCTTTGATAGATGACATGCATTGCTTATGTTACTCGGAAGAGTGCCGTGAGAGTTTGCGCTCTTATCGTCGTACCGTGAACTGTCCTTCACATCGCCGATAACTTCTACTTTCTCTTTATCCAAACTCATGGACCATCTTTGTTTTGACGTTCATACCCAAATAGAGTAAGCATGCGTATGTCACTGTAATTTGACGATTTCGTCAGCACCGCGAATTCAGTTTAATTACATTTTAAGAGAATAAATGATAAACCTAAGCTAATTTATCATTGGAGGAGCAGCTTAGCTTTGATAATATTCTGCACTAAATTTATGGCAGGATAAACAAAGGCTCAGAGTGGAGAGAGCTAGCGAGGACGTGACAAATACTTTCATCATTGGATTAATTTGCACTTCATTGATTAGAATACAGTCAGACGGAATTACTTCTCCTAAAATCCTTCTCCAAATAACGGTTAAAAGCGCGTTATCAGCAGTAACCACTGATTCGCAAAGTTGCAGGAATGGAGTAACAGGGAAATCTATATTATTATATCCAGACGAAGAGGATTATTTACCTATTCTAGTCATACGTAAATATAAACCTGACATTATGATAAAATCATGCAATTAAACTGATGAGAAAGCAGAAGCTCCATTCTATCAAAATTATCCCTCTTAAAGAATCGGTTAAAAATTGCATTAACATTTCATTTTCTCATTTTATAAATTAATTGGAAAATCCAGGAATGTATTTTGATATATGAGTTACTTCTATTAGAGAGCAGTTTGGGTTAAGTTTGATCGATAAAATATTTTTCAGAATGTAAGTCGAATCAAGGTTTGTGTAACCTGTAAGACTTATGAAAGATTAAGTAAACAGCACAAGTATCCGACTGTTTAGCAGCAGCATAAACTGCAATTGCTAAAATGATATCAGAAAAATACAAGTTGCATATCAATGACCTTGCTGGTGATGTTATGTAAAGAAAGAGGCCTCTCCATCATAAGACAGATTATTTCAGATTCTGTGGAGTCGGGCAAAAAAGTTGATGAATTTGAAGCTGATGGAATTTTAGTCTCATATTATGCACTGCTTTTTTCAGTAGTGAGAATTGCCAGATAAAACTTTCTCGTAAACCTCAACATTTATTTGTTTGTATCATACATTGAGAAGAAAGTTTGAAAATAGCAATTTAAATATGAGGCTTCCTTTTTCGCACGTCTTTCGAAAAAAGAAAAAGAAAAACAAAAACAACAAGTTAGTAAAATCATGCAATGCATTGATTATGATACGCTTTCCCACATACTAGAAATCATTACTCAAGTTATTACTCAAGTTATGAGGAAAATGGCTATGGAATAAAGCTCACTCCTGTGCCCTGACCTTTGATCCCATTTCGATAATATTCAACAGAACTGGTTCAGTATACTCCCGAAATAACATGATAAAGTTTTGTCGCAATCGAATCAATTTTACATAAGTTCTATGGAATAGATCCCGCTTCTGTGTCCTAACCTTTGACCCCATTTCGCCCATTTCAATAGGATTCGTCCCCAAGCAGGTCCCTACAACATACTCACATTTCATAAAAATCGAAACATTTTTACGTAAGTTATGATGCATGATGGCGATGGAAGTGATTCCGCTCCTATGTCCTAACCTTTGACCCAATTTTGCCAATTTTCAATAGGGTTTGTCCCCAGGTGGTCCCCTACCACAAAAAAAAAATTTAATCGAAATCGAACCTTTTTTACGTTAGTTATGACGCATAAGAGCAGTGGAATCGATCCCGCTTCTAAGTCCTCACTTTTAACCCCATTTTGTTCACTTTCAATAGGGCTCCTTCCCAAGTGTTCCCCTACCACACACTAAAATTTCATCGAAATCGAACGATTTTTACGCACAAAACGCGTGACGTAATGAGGCAGATGGGAATCGCGACCATCTTCTCGCAAGAGTGTGACGTCATAAAACTTTAATAAGATCCACACACAACGCGTGACGTAATGAGACAGATGGCGTGACTGCGTGCCAACATCTAATGGCTCGACGCCATGACACTACTCTGAAAGCGTGGTAATTCGGGGTGGTTATTTAACCCACTAAACGAATTTTCCTAAAGTCGAGATCAAGCTAAATCAATTTCTAGTACCATAAAACGGTTGGTTACCGACTTTCATCAAAATCCTTAGAGCCGTTTTCAAAATAAAATTTACATACATACAAGAATTGCTCCTTTAAGGTGAACGTCAAGTAATTTTGCTTCCTCTACTTCGAATGGAAAAATATGTGTACACATTTTCTTTCCAATTAATGCGTTCCCAAGGATGAAAATTTGAACATCGATTAAAATAGCTTCATTTTATAACTTGGAATACCTAATATTTTCTAAAACATAACCATAGTTATGCAATCCAACATTTGTTTGTCTACTGACGTCATCAAAGTACAGGTCGCGCCATGCTTTTTCTGGTTTCAACACCACCAAAAGAAACCCCGCACGGGGATAACTGGTTTTCCAGTTATTTGGGGAGCGGCGCCCCCACGGCCCGAGCTGACCTTGTGACTGGTCAACATCTGATGTCATGCCACAGCTTGTTTTTTTTTTCTTATTTTGGTGCTGTTGGTGTTTGCAGGGACAGCTGTTCATCCAGCTGTTGGGGAGTCGCGGCCCCACGATCCCGAGCTGGTCTTGTGTCTCGATTTTTCGTTTTTATTTATTTTCTCCACTGGCTAGTTGCCCGTGTTGTGTTCTCTACCTAATCTCTACCACGTTATGTACTAACACCCCGGTCTTGTGGTATTGTTACCCTCCACCACTAACTGATTTATATTAACCGCTCAGTTCGTAGGTTGCTGAGATTCCGTTTAGGTTCCCTGCCAGGATTTGTCTTCTTTGGATTTCTTTTTTTTTTTCCTTTTAGCTGGTTTGGGTGCTAGACCTACCTGCATGTTTGCCGCGTGCGGAGACCCGTGAGGCGGAAATGGGATGTCTGGCGGCTGAGGTCGCAGGAGACCGGTTAAGTGCCTCCTGTGTACCAACACTCCTCTTCGACCCCGGCTTCGCTGTAAACGGGAGGCTAGAGCCTAACCCACCTCTGGTCAGAAGTCTTGTACCAAGTTGTGTGCAGGGCTTTAGCGGCTTTTTGTCGTATTGCACGGCAGGGTGAGCCCGGGGGCTGTGGGATCATGCCAAAGGCGTTGGCATGACGGTACCCGGAGGCCGAAGTGTCCGCCGAGTGCGTGTGATCACAGCCAACGTACTATATTTGCAACTAAGCTCTAGAACTGTGTCTTGCGTCATGTGTTTGGCTTGCGGACCTCCAGTTCTCCCCTGTTGGGCTCGATTGTGGGCGGAGTACGTTGCTGATGAATTTTTTCTTACTCCCATGGGGAAACATAAACCCTCCTCAAAATTTAAAAAACAACAGGATATGGTGATTGATCAGGGGCCAAATTTGCTTCAACCACCTCCCACACATAACACACTGAAGAGAACTTTCGTTGAAAAACGACATCACCGCGACGTATCTTTAGATCCAGGTGTTGAGCCGTCAGCTCAGAAACGTCGCATTACACTTGCAGATTCGATACCTCAAGCTACTTTTCTCGTCATTTCTTCTACTGACCAGATGTTGAAACTTTCCTCAAAGTCTCCTTTTTTCATCTCGAAGGCACTTGCGGGTGTTGCTGGCTCTTTGAAGTCAGTGATGAAGCTACGCTCTGGTGACCTGCTTGTGGAAACTTGCACTCTCTCTCAGAGCAAATCTCTTCTGCAGTTGACCAGACTTCAGGATATTCCAGTTCAAGTGACGGCACATCCGTATCTCAACACCTCCAAGGGAGTCATTTCTGAGCCCGACTTGTTGGTCTGTGATGAAGATGAACTTGTGTGTGAACTTGCTGATCAGGGTGTCATAGCTGCCCGACGCATGACTTTCAGGCGCGATGGCGCGCTGATCAAATCACGAAATGTTATTTTGACTTTTAACAGCCCGAAGGTACCTACTGAAATAAAGGCTGGTTACTTGTTATGTGCAGTTCGTCCTTATATACCAAATCCTCTACGCTGTTTTAAGTGCCAGAGGTATGGACATTCCCAGCGGTCCTGTAACAGTGTTGCGAGGTGCGCCAATTGTGGTTCCCGCGACCACGAAGGGACTGGATGCACTTCAGAGCCCTGCTGTGTAAACTGTGGTGACTCCCACGCTGCTTATGCCAGGTCCTGTTCGAAGTGGAACGACGAGAAGGCGATCCAGCGCCTCAAGACCCTGGAGGGCCTCTCGTACCCTGCTGCCAAGGCCAAGTTGGGTATTCCCAACAACCGACAGCGTACTTTTGCCGCAGTTGTTCAGTCTCAGCCACAACCCGTGCAGCCTTTTGTTCCGCGCCCTGTAGCTCTCGCCGCACTTGCCAAGCGATCTACAGCTGAACAAGCGACACAGGTGGATTTCACCGAGCTCCAGCTTATTCGACCAGCTGCGTCTTCGCCTTCTCTTTTGAAGACGCCCGCCTCTTCCGGTTCCCAGCAGACAGCCTGCACGTGCGGAAGACCCGGCCCTCAATCCGCAAAGGTGTGCGGTGTCCATCAAACTGTCTCGGCCTCAGCGAGGTCCCCACCCTCACCCAACATTATAGAAGAACACGGGGGGGGAGGAGAGTGACAGTTCGTCCCCAGCCTCTACCAGCATTGCAGAGGAACATGGGGGGGAGGAGAGTGACAGTTCGTCCCCGCCCTCTGCCAGCATTGCAGAGGAGTGTGGGGGGAGGAGAGTGACGGTTCGTCCTTTTCCATTAGTAAATATATTACTTTTAATAAACTTCATTAACTACCTTTTCTTCACTGCTTTCTTCATACTCTTTTTCAACTTTTACCAAGCCTGTCTGATCTTAATCATTTTCCACGTTTTTAAAAATCTGTGGCTGATCGTTCTTTGTCTGGCGCTCTTTGGCCAAACCTGGCCCTTGCGCCAATAAAATCCAACAACCAACCAACCAACCAAAAGAAAAATTATTGATTTTTGATAAAATTATGGTTATGTTTTAAAAAATATTAAGTATTCCAAGTTACAATATGAAGTTATTTTAATCGATGTTCAAATTTTTATCCTTGGGAACACATTAATTGGGAACGAAATGTGTACAAAAGTTTTTCCATTGGAAGTATAGGAAGTAAAATTACTTAACGTCCACCTTAATAATATGGATAAGGGCAATGGAATGGATCGCAATCCTATGTCCTGACCTTTTACCCCATTTGCCCTATTTTCAACAGGGTTCGTCCCCAGGTGGTCCCCTACCACATACTGCAATTTCATCGAAATCGAACCATTTTTACGCACGTTATGACGCATAAGGGCAATGGAATGCATCCCGCTCTTATGTCCTGAACTTTGACCCCAATTCACCAATTTTAAATAGGGTTCGTCCCCAGGCGGTCCCCTACCACATAGTAAAATATTATTGAAATCGAACCATATTTACGCAAGTTATGACGCAAAGTGCAATGGAATGGATCCCGCTCCTACGTCGTGACCTTTGACCCCATTTTTCTCATTCTCAATAGGGTTCGTCCCCAGGTAGTCCTCTACCACATACTAAAATTTCATCATAATCGAACCATTTTTGCGCTAGGTATCGGGCGGACAGACGGACGGACGGACGGACAAAGCTGGAGCATATACGCTTCTTCAACCTACGGTTGGAAAGCGTAAAAAACGGATATGCTCAGGCAATTACTACGCCCGTCTTCCTGCCAAAGTCCAGTGGACTTGACATACTGCATCATGCTGAACGATACTTTCAAAATCCATATGAGTCCCTTTTCTTGTCATTCCAGCATATTATGCTGGCATCTACTGTATAAGTTTTTTCTAGATGTTTAAGGTTGAACAAATTGTTGGGAACAAAACAAAAAGTATAGTGTAGTTTTGGTTCTTTATAGTATGTCCGCCTGTGTACACTGTATCTCTGCACATAGCAGACAAAAGAGCTTTAACTCTAATACAGGGCTTCGTGAGACACATGTTCGTAATTCTTATTGTTAATATCAGCGACGTTTGTAGCTAGAAAGACGGGGTCGTTTTCTTTAAGACTAATTATCACGTCAAGCACTTTTTCTTAATACTTCGGTCAAAGTAGGGTTTTCAGATGAAATAAATATGAAAAATTTGAAACTTTGCACACTTGTTTATAGGTATCTAGTGAAGATCATATCAAAAGTCCTGACGAATCAGAGGTGAGTTCTAGCCGCCATCTTGAAAAAAAAGTACGTTTTTTCGGTATTTTGTGAATATCTCAAAAACAGTTGGTCGTAGCCTAAAAATACTCATACAAAGTTGAAGCTTGCAACATGTTCTACAAAAAAAGTTTTCTCTTCACTTTTTTATATCTAATAGTTCCTGAGATAATCGGGTGTCAATGTTGTACTATTTCGCCGATCGCTACGTTTTCACTAAACAACATTGACACCCGATTATCTCAGGAACTATAAGAGATACAAAAAAGTGAATTCAAGCTTTTTTGTAGGAAATGTTGTAAGCTTCAATTTTGTATGAGTATTTTTGGGCTACGACCAACTGTTTTTGAGATATTCACGAAAAACAAAAAAAGTACCTATTTTTCAAGATCGCGGCTAGAGCTAACCTCTGACTCGTCAGGACTTTTGATATAATCTTCACTAGACACCGATAAACAAGTGTACCAAGTTTCAAAACATTCATATTTATTACTTATATTTGCGCATTTTCAGCCTTCATTGACTGGACTATAAATGGATATTGTTGGCTGTGGGAGCCGTATAATAATTTATATTTCTTATTTTAATGCAAACACCACCCATGGCAGTGAAACTATTACAACTGAATTCTGCGCTTCATTTTAATAGAATGGGAAGTTCTAACGCATACTCTAACATAACTTTTCTCCTTATTCCCTGCATTTACGCAAATTTGATTCTTTATCTTTAAGAATTTTTCCACACTTACTGTTTACACTTTCTCTTTCTCTCCTGAATGTTTCTGGCAACAAGTATTGAGGTCAGAGGCAGTGTGACGTATATATGAAACTTAGATAAGAACGATGTTTTGCGATGTTTGGAGTAAGAGCTGTCTTGCTTTAGGCTGCCTTTTGTTGAGCTGTCTTCCGCCAATCTAATTTGCGTTAGGTTGACTAGAGGACACATTTCGTTGAAGAAGTTTCGTTAAGGCTCTACGAGACACGCCATCTTGTATTGTGCCTTCTCTTGTTAACCAACGGGCAAGCGTATTTCACAAATTGCTAGGGCAATTTTGCACATTTTGGAGTACCGTTTGTGGCTAACGATAGATATATGATAAATAAAGAGTTCCCTGGTTTCAGATTTTCATTTTGTACTCTAGTATTTTTCATTAATTAATAAAACTATGGAAGACGCCTTGGTACGACTTTCGCTGCAGATAAAAAATGAAGGGAAAGGTCAATAAAAATTCTGAAACCAGGGAACTCTTTATTTATCATATGTCTTGCGTTAGCCACAAACGGTGTTCCAAAATGTGCAAAATTGCCCGAGCAATTTGTGAAATACGCTTGCCCGTTGGTTAATAAGAGAAGGCAGCAATACAAGATGGCGGGTCTCGTAGAGCCTTAAAGTAAATTTGTATTTCCTAACTCACGTTAAATTAAAATTCAAGTTCATGTTCATATTGTTATAAGATAGTTGATGTTACGTACTCAACGTCTGAGTGATTCTAGAGTGATTATTAAAAGGTGCTTCATTATTGGAGAAGTCATATTCGTTATCAACGTGATGTGAATATTATTGTGCGTTACTAACTTTTATTTATTCTGCTACTGAATTAACAGTGGAAATAACTTGTGATAAGCTGATTCGAATAAAGCGTTTAAAAAAACTTTAAGTACCGAGAGTGAGTCGAAAGTTTTGCAATATTTGCATAAACGCACGTGCAGGGGCGGGTGTGTCACGTGCTTAAACTAGTTCAATTCGCGCACTGCAATCAGTCAAAAGGGATATAAAATCGTAGTCGTTGCTGTGAACAGCATTGCATGTCGAAATTCTGTCTGTGGTTGAGAAGCCTAAATTATGAACAACCACAACCGGCTAATTAGGAAACTTTTGCTTTACGAGTTTGAACTCGGCCATAACGCTGCTCAAGCAACACGAAACGTTTGTCATGCGAAATGGGAAGGTTCCGTGGACCACAGCACCGCAACCACATGGTTCAAGAAATTTCGCTCAGGTGACAGAAACCTCGACGATCAGCCAAGGTCAGGTTAGCCGCCAACCGTGGATTTGGAGGACGTGCGCGAGGTCGTAAAGGCAAATCCGACAACCAGCTCTCAGAGATTATCAGGTGAGTTGGACATATCACAGACCATCGTGGCTCGTTACTTTCAGGACCTAGGCAAGGTCTACAAGAGCTGCAGCATTCTCCCTCATGAACTGACGCTAGCTAAAGCAAACCGCTGAGTAGAAGTGTGCTCGAAACTCCTAGAAAACCCTTGCGATGTGCGTTTCATCAGGAAATTGTTACGTGTGATGAAAAGTGGGTCTATTTCCGTAATCCTAACACACAACAGCAGTAGTTGAACCCGAGCCAGCTTCCTGAACCTGTTGCCAAACGTGGAAGCTTCAAGCACAAGGCGATGCTCTGTGTCTGGTGGAGTTTCGAGGGGATAATCCATTACGAATTTGTTCCAGACGATCGGACCATCAACGCCAACCTCTAGTCTGAAAAACTGGAGTGAATGTATGCCGTTTTGGAGAAGAAGTGCCCAGCAATGGTTAACAGAAGGCGCACTCTCATACAGTAGGACAACACTCGGCCTCATGCCACCCGATCGACCCGGGCAAAACTCCAGGAACTTGAGGGCATCGGATTGATGCCACATAAAGTATATAGTCAGAATTTTGCCCCGTCGAATTATTACTTGTTCCGGTCCATGGCCCACTTCCTTCGCGGGCGGCACTTCAACAACCAGGAGGAGGTCGCAGTTGGGGTGAAGGAGTTCTTCGCCTCGAAGGACAAGAACTCGTACCGCCGCGGAATCGAAGAACAGGCAGACAGACAGATGGCTAAAGACGGTGCAACACGATGGTCTATACTTTGAATGCTAGTCAGCTTTCGTCGTAAATGCACGTATGAATACATAAAGTGATCCAAATATTGCAAAACGTTCGACTCATCCTCTGTAGAACTATTGACATTTTCTTAGAGTGCAATTTTAATGTTTAATTAAGAATATTGAAATTAAACTATCCCGAGTTTCTACTAATGCGAACCAGCTACGATATTTAAGAACAAGCTTCACGTAAGGTTGTGTTTAATGTTAAATCAACATTTCACATACATTCATAAACTTAAAACCTAAGAACTTTACAAAGTTTATACAGCTGAACTTCTTCAAACTGCCAGTATTTGTTTTATGTTTTTCGGCGGCAAGCTAGGAAGGGGTATAAAGAGAAGAAATGATAATGAAGGCGATTTTTTTAAAAAAACGTGGGTGTGGGATATGTATTTCTGAACTAACAGCCATCTTAAATACCTAGAATAGATAAAACAAGAACGATGACACCGAATTTCCGGATGTAATGAGCATGTCTTTTGAGTTCGTTCTGAGGCGAATTACTGTTTATCAAAGCTATTCAAAGTCAATGGATCCGGTATGGAAAACGGTATAGTATTTGACCGAAGAAAGAAGTTTTGAAATCGGGATTTTAGTCCCGCAGATGTTGCTGTCATCAGAAACTTGAACTTACGCCCTCGGGTGGCAGACGTGTGTGTTAAGAAAAAATTTAAATTATATGAGAAACATTTCGCAGCGGAAATGCTCTTAAACAAAGAAATAATTTTTCAAATCGAACTCTTAGAAGCAGAGATGTCGACAGTAATAAGATATGCATCTGCACCCTCTGGCGGAAAAGCCATGCATTATTTTAAGAACAAAGTATTCGCAGGTTTTTCGATGTGACCGGTATCGTTCCAGGAAATAATTTTTTTATTGAGTTTTCAGGAGCTCAGATTTTACTGCAAATACATCAGAAGCAGAAATAAACACTTACGCCCACTGGTAGCCAAACCATTAACACTTACGCCCACTGGTAGCCAAACCATTTTTTACCAAATATTAGAAATTATACGCAAAACATTTCCCATCAGGTATTGCATGCGATACTGGAAGAATTTTTCAAAACGGGTTTTCAGAAGCAGAGATATCGGGGTAAACGCAATTTACCTTACGCCCCTTCTCGGAAAGTCTATGAATAGCTTGAAAATTTTGAAAATATATGAAAAACATTTCGCATCAGAAACTTTATCCGACAAAGTAGGAATTTTTCAAATCGGACTTTTAGAAGCAGATATACTGACAAAAATAAGATATACACTGCTGGACAATTGCTAAGGACGGATCATAAACGGCTATACAGCGCATAAAAAAGTAAGTGTGGTTGGATGCCAAGTGGAAAAAAAATAATGTCAGAATGCCAGGACATTACAAGAACGACAATTTATTGTTATCTGAAATCCAGAAGGCTTTGGAACGTGTTCAAGGGACAAACAGGCCATTTTGTGCAGAATACGTAAACGTGAAAAAAATGCAATTACCGTCCGCAGGCGTTCCGGCGTAAGACGTCAATACGGGATATGGCCACCATGGAGGGCGATACAAGATTCCACACGTCGTGTCATGCTTTGCACAACATTATCAAGCAGCTGTTGGGGGTAATTTATCCCATTCCTCTGTCAGTGCACGGATGAGGGTGTCTTTGTTTATTGGAGGGCATTGGCGACCAGCAAGACTCCTCCCCAAAGCATCCCACACATTTTCAATGGGATTCAGATCTGGAGAACGTGCTGGTTATACGAGGCGTTGAATATCCTCGCTCTCAAGACACTCCTGGACAGCGACTGTTCGATGAAATGTTGCGTTGTCGTCCATGAAAATGAATCTATCACCGACAGCACCACAGAACATGCGAACATGAGGTAGCAGAATATAATTAATGTATCGTTGGCCAGTCATAGTCCCAGTTGGAAGCACATAGAGGGACGTACGGCCATTGATCATGATGCCAGCCCATACCATGACACTACATGTCGGATATCGGTCCTTTTCCTGTATGTTTGCTGGACAATATGCAGTACCACTATCACGCCAGATCAGTTTTCGTCGACAATCAGACGATAGACTGTATCTACTCTCATCTGAGAAGAGGACAGCAGACCAGTCGTTATCAGTCCAATTGCGATGTTGATGGCACCATTGCAAACGGGCGGTACGGTGACATCTGGACAATGGGATGCTCACAACAGGACGGCGGGCGTATAGTCCTCCTTCATGCAAACGTCTGGCGACAGTTTTTCGGGAGATCCGCTTGCCAGTAGCAGCCATAAACTGATTTGCTACCTCACTAGCTGTGCTGCGCCGGAGTCTTTTTGTTGATAGCACTATAAACCGATCTTCTGCAGGTGTCGTACTGCAAACACGATCTCCCCCGTGACGTTTGCTACACTCTCCATTTGTTTGAAATGATTTCCAAAGCCTTAAAACAACACTGTGGCTGACGTCGAACTCCCTGGCAACATCTGTTATTTTTCGCCCTTCTTCAATCTTGCCAATAAGACGGCCACGCGTAAAATCATTCAGGTGATGTCGGGAAGACATTCTGAAAATTGCGAGTTCGTCAATTGATTCTTTCCCTTTCAACTTTGCGTTTGAACAACAACGTTCAATACGCGTCAAATCCTTTATATCTCTTATCAGCGCTATGACGTCACGAACAAGTTCGGCAATCCAAAATTTGCATACGCACAACACGTCTTACTGTATCCCGCACGTATGCTAATTTCCACATTTTCCTGCCTTCCATTTTATGGTTGCTATCGTTGCTATTGTCATCCGTCCTTAGCAATTGTCCGGCAGTGTATATCTATGCCCCTGGAGCAGAAACCATACATTTTTTTAAGAAGGAAATATTCCGAAAAGGTTTATCGAAGTGAGTGTTATCAGTCCACGAAAGAATGTTTTCAATCAAGATTTTAGAAGCTCAGATTTTGCTGCAAATATATCAGAAGCAGAAATTAACACTTACGCTTCCTGGTGGTCAAACCATTCTTTACCCAAATGTTATAAATTATATGCAAAGCATTTTCAATCAGGAGCTGTATCCGGTGCAGAAGAATTTTTCAAATCGCAGTTTTAGAAGTAGAAATCTCGGGGGGGGGGGCAGTTTATTTTTACGCCCCCTTGCGGAAAAATCTGCGTAACTTGAAAAAGTGACTATACCTGAAAGTCTTCGATAAAAATGGAATCGAACGGTAAAAGAAATCAATAGGATGCTTAGAAGTACGTAAATATATGGAATGAAATGTGTTTAAAATTCCATATCATCTGCATTTACGCCCTCTAGCGGCAAAATTGTGCCTCGTAAAAAAAAAAAAAAAAAAGGAAATGAAGGATCACACATTCACACATTTGAAAGATCATCATTCACACATTTCAAGTTTCCCAATAGAAAAAACATCAAATCGGACTAATAGTTTGGTATGGTGTCCAAAGAAGGACGGAAGGTCAAACCGGTAACATAAGCACAATTTGTTTTAACAAAAGACGTGCTATAAACGTTTGTTTCGGTGCAATTTAAAGCCCTTTAGGACAGTATTTTTTTAAAATTCTTCTTCTTTAAACGAAAATTTGGAGAAACAAAGATAGCATGAACATTTCAATAACCAGGTCCCGTTAGATATCGCTGCAAATGATGAGTGATAAGAATTTAAAATTTCATTATTACGGAGAATTTTCGATGTACCTCATCTTAATTTCTTTATTAGCGACATTTTTCAGCTGTATTACAAATTACCGAGCCTTTTCCCGAATAATTTCACCTCATGTTTGGTGTTTATTTAGTCTATTCATAATGCTTCGGCTTGCTTCAGCTTATTATGTTTGCCATTTGTTAATTTTCTTTGCTGAGTATGCTTAAAACACTAATGGGTGCTGATGAACCCAAACCCCTATATACGTTAAAAACCAAGCAGCTTCAAATACCGTAATCAACTCATGCAAACAAAGTGAGGAGCAAACCAATAGAGGCGTGGCAAAACACCTGTGTCCAAGTTTCGTAGGAAATTCCGTGAACTAGAAATAGCGAAAATGAGAATTAGGCTCTTTGAATAGCAAACGAAAGTTACATGCGTTAAGCTTTTTAATCATTTTCTGCGCTGTTGGCTGTTTAAAAAGGGTGTTTAACATGCTTTCAAACCATTTGATGATCTTAGTGTATGGGCGAGCAGTGAGGTGGCGGTTCATCGAGGGAATTTTCAGTGTGCAGTTATTCAGGAAAATTCGTTCCAGGGTTATACGAGGAAAAAAGCAGAGGTAGAGATTTAACGAAAGTCAGTTTACAGAAGTTCGACTGTACATGTTTACGGCCAACTGCTGAGAAAATAAACCCCTATTGAAATGTTTATCAAACATCTCATGCATAACAGAACAAAACAAAAGTGTCAATTTTGATATACGGCACATGTGTTCAGGACTTGAGGGAGTCATCGTGGTCTTGGCTTTGACGGCACGTGTAGTTCATGTAAAGCACGTACCACATTATGATGTGTCAGTCGTTGTTAGCTGAATGGAAGTTTACTTTGAAGTAGTTTTACTGGATGGATTCACGGGCTACATTTCAATGTATTCTATCCCGACGGTCATGTGCGGGTGTTCTGCATAAATATGAACGCCACCTACCGTCGTCCACTATTCATAATGTTCACATTCGTTTTTCTTTTCTTCTTTTACTCCGTAAGAAAACGTTTCATACGGTGGAAAGATAGAAAATATTTTCAATTTAAATGAGTAAAATTCGTAACGTAGGAAACTCAGATCGAGGAAATCTTGAATTTACAATACTCCAATATCAACAAGAGTGATGCCGTTTAAGCCCTAGGTCGTGCGCACATCACAACATAGGCACACGTGCAAAGAGTTTCAGATTCAGAATTTCATCACCGGATGGTCGAGTTACTTAGCATCCGGAACCGGCACCACTTCTGACACCAAATTGCTATGGGAAATAAATCCGGGCGTAAAAACGAATTGCCGGATTAACACATCCCTCCCTAATTTCAAGGCGATTCTGCAGCCAACTGAAAACATGCAGACAATGACACCAGTTCTGCACCAATGAGCCATTGTATTATGACCACCGACCTAAAAAGCTGTAAGACCTCCTTTAGCCAGCAATACAGCGACCACTCGGCGAGGCATCGACTCGATGAGGTGGCGATAGGTACCTTGGGGTATGTGGTACCATAATGTCAACAGAAGGTCCTCCAGTTCCCGCACATTTTGGGGTGGTGGTGATTTAACTCGAACCCGCTTTTCTAAGTCAAACCACAAATGTTCGATTGGGCTCATGTCAGGTGAATTTGGAGGCCAGAGTATTAATAGAAAGTCACCAGCATGTTCCTCGGAGCACTCCTTGGCAATTCTGTCAGTGTGGCAGGGCGCATCACGTGTTGGTAATGGCTATCACCAGCAGGAAACACAGTTGCCATGAATGGGCGAAGTTATTCCGCAACGACGATTAGATACCTGACAGATGTCAGAGATTGGGCTATTGGGATAATGGGGCCTAAAGTGTCTCGAGAAAACATCGCCCACAGCATAACACCGCTACCGCCGGCCTGTTTCTGCCCAACAGTGCATCCAGGTGCCATAAACTCCATTGGTAACCGGCGTATCTGCGCTCGGCCATCTAACTGATGCACCAGAAATCTTGACTCGTCAGACCTGGCCACTTCCTTTCAATCATCCACGGTCCAATCTCAAATTTTTTTACCCATTTCATGCGTTGTTGGCGATGACATGCAGTTAGCATGTGTACCCGGCTGGGTCTTCGGCTACGCAGGTCCATGCGCAGAGGGCTGCAATGAACTGTGTGCTGCGACATATTGTCCTGATCATCACTGTTGTACCTGCGGATGATTTGTCGCACTGTGGCTTTGCGGTTGCTGTGAACAATGCGCGACAGTCTCCGCTCCCCTCTGGCATCAATGTGCTGCTGACGACAACACTGCTGGACGGCGGTTTTTTCGTTTGGCCATCTGTGCACCACTTTTGATACGCAGTCACTACAGCGGCACGTGAACAACCCACAAGCCACACCGTTTCCGAAATCGTATCGTAGTTCCGAGGCGCGTGCGATCCCAATTTGCCCTTTATCGAACTCCGATAAATCCGCAGCTTTTGCCATTCTGACTCCGAATACTCTACTAACCGAAAACCGGTCCTCGTGTTGTATGTATACTGCTCTGTGAACTTCACCTGCGCCACCGTTCGGTCTCCAGGCGCGCTTATTTCTCTAGGCTGGGGGTGGTCATAATGTAATGGCTCATCAGTGTATATACCATGGTTTATTTACAAAGTTAGTACCGATTTATATAGACAGCTATTTACAAGTTGGGCCTTATACGCATCCATCAGTTTGTAAAGTCTTGCCCAAAAATAGGAAGCGAAAGTCTATTTAAATAGTCTTGGGGGAAACATTATCCAAGTGGAAAAAAGTGAAGAACGAAGTATAATACAAAATCGTCACAATATACCACAGCATTCGCAGAAATACTTCGAATCACGCAGGCGGTTGGTTCTCTTTGCTGGAGGGAAGATGGTATTGATACACTGTTGGCCGCAGAACAATTTTTCAGCCCATCGGCTGGGTCTCTCTCTCTCTCTCTCTCTCCCTCGCCGTCTGTCTCTGTCTCTCTCTCTCTCTCTCTCACTCTCGGCTACGGAACAACCCTCCCAAAGGAAGGTCAGTTTTCTTGCGTGGATTTTTGCCAACTGCTTCTCATTTCTTTCCAGAGTTCAACGGTCTTTTAGTCCATGATAAATCTCGTCGTGCTGGCGTGTTCTTTCTTTCTCACCTGTGGTCGAGGTGCAATAGACAGACGGTATTGCCTCTTAGCCGCTTTGTCGCATTTCTCCCTTTAATTTAAAATGCGGGCTGTTTACTCTCTCATAAACATGTCGCCCCGTCTCTGTCCACCCAAATTAAAGGAATGCATCCCTTAACGAGGGTGTCTCGGTCTTCATGCCAGAAAAAACGTTTGATTGCAATTTTTGCACCCCGAAATCCGCAACAATATGCAACATTCCAGCAGTACAAATAACCCTGAAACGCCATAGCAGGTTCATAGTTAGACTCATGCTGCTTTCAGTTCAAACAGAAGTTTTCCCGTCTACCTTTTACAAACGTGACTAAGTACAAATGGAACCTTAATTTTATTGTGGGGTTTTAACGACCACCAGCAGCAACTCTAACGACTATAAACAATCACCCGGGTCGTGAGGAAGATTTTCTTATCTGAACGGAGTGAGACTTAAAATTACGCATCTTCGAGTTCAAAAGTTCCCCACATAAGTAGAACGTAGTTTTTACTTTCTGTTACCTCCCTTATAATAAAGTACAGGGTGTGCCATATAAATGAGGCCCGAGTATAATGAACGACAACAGTCAGGCAATGTTACTATACATGGTAAAGAATAGTTGAAATGACAGAAAACAGGAGTAATTTACCTTTTTCTGTAAGTGCGGCAACAAATGGGTTGCACAGTTGCTGAACATAGCGCTCCGAGGGGATGGTGTCAGTGAAAAAGAATGGGCCAACTATCCTCTTCGAAAACACAGCACACCAAATGCTTATCTTTTGGACGTACAGAGGAGTCTCCATTGTCTGTCTGGGATTCGTGTCGCTCCGAATTCTGCTGTTTTGCGCATTGACATACCCGGACAGATGAAACCATGCTTCATCTGTTATGTAATAAAGTGTTTGGTCCATTTCACCGCTGACAATGGTCTCCTGAAACCACTTACAATATTGCATCCGTTTTGCAAAATCAGGACTTTTAAGTTCTCGGAGAGCCATAACTTTGTTCGGCCGAAAATACAAATCCACCTTAAGTATGCGTCGGCATGACTTGGCAGATATTTCCGTTGCAGACTATAATCGGCTAATCGACTTCCGAGGGCTTTGTAACATCACTGTGCACACATCCTTGACATTGTCTTCAGTACGAATTGTCTTGGGTTTGTTTCCTTTCCTGTTGCACCCCTTGCCGGTTTCACGAAATTTCCGCTCTAACTTCTGTACCACTAATTTCGCCAGTGATGCACAATGTGGAAATTTTTCTGTAAAGAACTCATTTAAAACCTTGTATGAGTTATTTCTGAAATACTATTCCACAATAAAAATCCGCTGTTCCGTACTTAAAACCATTTCCGTTGCCTTTGTTATCTCTTTCACTTACACTTATGACCGCGTACCTACACTGCTCTGGCTGTGACTAACCACTCTGGAGAATTCCTTTGAAGCTGTACACGCAGAAATCGGTTAGAAGTGGAACAAAACGGTTTTAACTATAAACCCGCCAAACAACTTTAAACCACCTAACAACGTCTGGCCAAGGGGCCTCTTTTATATGGCGCACCCGGTATTATGATTGTTCAAAAATCGCACTTTGACATAACTTGAATAAGGATGTGAAAACTAGAAAATACCCAAGAGACAACAGTTGTAAATATAAAGCGAAACGTAAAAGTTATGTTATACGTAAGTGAAGTTGACACGTGTCCGGTTGCTATTGGGTGTTCCTAATGATTTGCTACTAAAACGTATATATAGAGAACTCTATGGTATAAAAAAATCTTTGAGCCACTATCCTGTAAAAGATATAATGATAACAAAACGAAATTACCTACTAACTGTTTCTCTAGAATGAAATTATTAATACAAGGTTCATTTTGAGCTTCTTAATATAGAATCCACATAAATGAAGAATACGTGCTTTCTTTAGCGTAGTCTTCTTAGAATGTTGAGGCAAAAAATCCGTTGTGACACCGGGTGTCTGGGTATCGTTAAAAATGTTTGAACGCTCGCTGATTGCGCAGAATGTTTCTAAGCGATGCAGATTACACAGATACACATTTTAAACCTTGAAGCACAAGTGGATATATACTATGTGGAAAAAGCCTCTTGAACACCAATGTTTTTTACACAATACAGCGTTTATGGCCAAATCAATGAGGAGTTGGCCCGCCTGTAGCCACAATTACATTGTGTACTGTCCGCGGCGCGCTTTCAATGAAATTCTGGTTAGTAGTCACAGCTTTATTCTTCTATTCCTCCCGTAAAGCATTGGTCTGTTCAGGAACAGAAGTTCAACGTGTCATCGTATCCCAAATCCGACGTTCAAGTTCATCCCAAAGAGCCTATATAGGATTGAGGTCGGGATGTTGAGCTGGTCCCTTCAAACTCTGTACACCCATATCCTCAAACCATGTCCAAATGGAGGGAGCTTTATGGAAATGCACGTTGTCTGGCTGGAACAAGAACGGCCCGTCTCAGTAAAACTAGTAAAGTGTAGGCAGTGCGGCGTCTTCTAGAACGTCCTGATACTTCGTGGCGTTCATGTTTCCATCCACAACCACGAACAGTCCGAGTCCAAACCACGAGAAACATCTCCAGACCGTGACAGTTTCACAGTTGGGATGACAAATTCTGGCAGATACCGTTCACCTGACATAAGCCATATCCAGCAAAGGCCATCGGCTTTAAAGAAGGTGTAGAGTGATTCATCACTCCATATCATTTGGTTCATCACTACATAACATTCGGTTCATCACTCCATATCATTCGGTTCATCACTACATAACATTCGGTTCATTACTCGATAACATTCGGTTCATTACTCCATAACATTCGGTTCATCACTCCATATCATTCGGTTCATCACTCCATATCATTCGGTTCATCACTCCATATCATTCGGTTCATCACTCCACAACATTCGGTTCATCACTCCATATCATTCGGTTCATCACTACATAACATTCGGTTCATCACTCCATAACATTCGGTTCATCACTCCATATCATTTGGTTCATCACTACATAACATTCGGTTCATTACCCCATATCATTCGGTTCATCACTCCATAACATTCGGTTCATCACTCCATAACATTCGGTTCATCACTCCATAACATTCGGTTCCACTGGTCTAATGTCCATGGACGATGTGCTTTGCATCAAGCAAGCCTTTTACTCGCATTCGTACGTTATTAAAGGCTTGTATGCAGCAGGTCGGCCATGGAAATTTAACTTGCGCAGTTCCTTACGAACTGTCTTACTGCAAACACTCACCCATGTTGAATCCTGAAATTCTTTCGTGGTGGTTTGTGCCGAGGAATGACGCTACCCACGAACCACACGTTTTAGAGTTCTCTTGCCCCTTTCCGTCAATTTACTTGGTCTTCCTCAACATTTCTTGGCAGTTGTAAGTCCCTCACGTTTCCACAAAATTATTTTACTTTCATGCAAAGAAATTTCTGATAAATAGATATTAAGAAAACGAAGTGTGTGTGTGTGTGTGTGTGTGTCCTTCGCGATACAAAAAAAAAAAAAGAAAAAAAAAACTACTCAACCTAGAAACCTGAAATTTCGCACGAAGTTAGCTTACATATTGAGGATGTGCAGCTCGGGCTGCGTTTTTCAAATGTTTAAGTCTTTCGAATTTTTGAGAAAAATGTGGTTCTTCTTTTTTAGGATTTCGTTATAATAGACGCCTTAATAACTATTTTTATTTGCAAATACATGAAGGAAATATATCGAAGAAGCGTACTACGTTTTTTTTTAGTTTTTATCCGGAGCTAGCGCATTTTTTAAGCGAAGCTATTTCAAACCTTTGCTGGCACGAGATGGAAATATAACGCATCAATTCGTGATATGAAAATACATGTATTATTTTCCATGTAAATGCCTATGATTACAATAAGATTTATTTCGATGGTAATAATAAAAAAAAATCGTATATTATCGTGAACTACTTTCTTTCTTATTGGGTGTGATCAGGTTGCATATAAACAATGCGGAACGATACACGAGAAATCGGGAACTACTTGAAAGCGCTCCGATTCGATTAATTAACATTAATTTAATTAACATTTTTGTCAAGGAAAGTCAGCTGCAAATAACGTTAATTCATTCATTTCTTCAGTTACAGTTTTGAATTACATTGATACTAACCATCGAACTTATGATACTAACGTCTAGCTATGGTGGTCAAATGCTTAAAAAATGATGTTCAACATGTTCTCACAAGATGACGTGCACAAGCTGTTTTCACTGCAATTCATCAAATTACAGTTCACGTATAATTATTCATTTAAAATAATTCAAAATCAGATTTCTTTATTTAATTAATTAACGTATTCTTACGATCCAAGAGAAAACTACTTGCAGTTAGTAAACACAAAATCATATATGTTTCAGCACAAGTTGATTTTTTTGCTTGGATTTATTTGATCAAAAACCATGATGCGTCGCCGACTAAGCTTAACTTTGAGTTCAAAAAGTAGGAACTGTACACCAAATTATACTCAAAATAGTATAATTATACTAAAAATCCGAAAATTCTTGGCGTAGAATAGAAATAAAAGTTTCCAAGTTTTCGGATATCAACCAGATGGCTTTCTCAAGGAAGGTAGACAACTAACTGCACACTGGATAATAGAACGTTTCAACACTTTGCACGCATGACTTGACTAGACAATAAATGATTAGGAGCAAACGTGATATTTCGAAGAAACGAGGTCACGTTGGTTGGGCACGCCGTACAATGGTAGAACTCAGCATTATTTTAAGAACTGATTCCAAATACGTGGCAACTCCATAGAAACGCTCTATCATTGCAAGCCTCGCAGCTGGTCAAGATTTCCAAGGTTTCGCGAATGGCGGTAGATTTGGGTGTGGAGTATGAAGCTAATTTCTTTACATCACTCCATATAGGATCGGCGGACTTGAACTTGACTTCTCTTGATAGGGCAGTGGTTATTTTCCCGTCTCTTGTATCCCTTTTATGTTCGTTGATTCTAATTCCAAACGAACGTTTGGTCATTCCGATGTAGCATCGCCTGGAGCCGTCCGGGTATTTTAGTGGGATGACATAAACACCTGCTTCATTGAGAAGAGAGGGGCTTGTCAATATTTCTCTTAAGCATCGTGTATAAAGATGCCGGAGACCTTATGCCGACACCGAAGTTCATCCTCCTGAGCGCGTTTTTGAGTTGATAGGAAATATTTGGTATGTAGGAAATAGCGCCCAGGTAGCGAAGTTGCGGCATAGAAATGTTATTAGCACTGCTGGTTCTGGCTTTCTCGATAAAGTTATGCATCTGGTTCAAAGTATATCCTGCCTCAGTGGCCAATTCGACGATGTTTCTTAGTTCGGATTGTTTAGAACGAACATCGGATGAGACAGCGAAGGCTCTTCTAATTCGAGAACGGAATAAGGCGGTCTTGTAAACATCAGGGCAGAATGAACTGCGGAGCATCAGGTTGGGAACGGAGGTGGGTTTATAATAGACTTCCGTATGAAGGCGGTTGTCATGCGGAATCAGTTCTTCAAATAATGCTGAGTTCTACTATTGTACGGCGTGCCCAACCAACGTGACCTCGTTTCTTCGAAATATCACGTTTGCTCCTAATCATTTATTGTCTAGTCAAGTCATGCGTTCAAAGTGTTGAAACGTTATATTATCCAGTTTACAGTTAGTTGTCTACCTTCCTTGAGAAAGTCATCTGGTTGATGTGCGAAAGCTTGGAAACTTTTATTTCTATTCTACGCCAAGAATTTTCGGATTTTTAGTATAATTATACTATTTTGAGCTTAACATTGAGTTTCGTTCTCTAGCTAAACAAAGCCTACACTAACAAACAGCGTCAGCAAATCGACGGGCTAAAAGCTAGTACAAAATACTTTTCATATCTTTCTAAAAGGTGAATAAAACAATTATTAAGGGCGTTCAAACGAATCGCATTCATTCATATTAGCCGCTCTTTGTTTGTGGACATTAATATCTTGAAATATTATTTTTACAGGAAGCCGTTAACTTTTGGAAAAACTAAAATTAGGTTAGTAAGGTGGTTGGCTTCAGGTGAATAAGGTGGTGGCTTATCTCCACCCAATCACGATTCACCAGAAAAGGGCGGATAAGGCAAGTACGTTGTCTTTCAAAAGAATCGAACATCATTTTCATTATCTCCTTTTTCAAGCGCAGATTTTTGGGTATCGGTGATTATTTTGTTCTCCACTCCTCTCTATGTCGTTTCGTTTTATAATTGCAGAATATCATATATATTTGGTATCCAGTAAAGTTACGATAAAGAAATTATGGTTTAACCTTACAAATCTCGTATTGTTCGTGAGAGAATGCGTAGGTAAATATCAAATTTGCTTTTCCCAAATCTAAACGACGTACCTGATGAATTGCCTCCCGAATGTTTAGTTTACAGTCCATAATTTCTAGAGTCATGTAGTTGTCACTAGTCACCAGTTTATGGACTTCTAAGACTATTTCAGAGGTCGAGGGAGCTCAATTTGTTCACCACATTCAAATTTAACACGTCACTTTCTAAATGTTTAGAATCATTGGAAGATGCGCTTTCTCGCCCCGGTGGCGCAGTGGTCTAAGCGTTGGCTTGTGTCTATTCGTCCTAAATGGGGTTGGGTTCGAATCCAGTGAGACATGGCTGTTGTGTTTGTCCTACAGCACTGGTTCTCTCCCTTCCTTGGAACCAGTGTCCCTAAATCATGAACAAGCGACTGCTCACATACAGTATAACCCATAGAGTTGCTCCAGGTGGCATTCAAACTCCTAAAAAAAGTTTGAGATAGAGTTCCATTTTTAAAAACAGTCTTAAGTTTTCGTACAGCTACTTTTTTACGCTTTCCAACCGTAGGTTGAAGAAGCGTATATGCTCCAGCTTTGTCCGTCTATCCGTCTTTCTGCACCATAACTCGCGTAAAAATGGTTCGATTTCAATGACATTTTTGCATGTAGTAGGGGACTGCCTGGGGACGAACCCTATTGAAAATCGGTGTAGTAAGGTCAAAGGTCAGGACATAGGAGCGAGATCCAGTGCCATTATGCATCATAACTTGCGTAAATACGGTTCGATTTCCATGAAATTTTAGTATCTGCTAGGGGACAGACACACTGGGAAAAACATTCTGTTGAAAATGGGTGAAATTGGGTCAAAGGTCACGACACAGGAGTGGGATCCATTCCATTGCCCTTATGCGTCATAACTTGCGTAAATATAGTTCGATTTAGATGAAATTTTAGTTTGTCGTAGGGGACCACTTGGGGATGAATCTCCCGCACGGGGATAACTGGTTTTCCAGTTATTTGGGGAGCGGCGCCCCCACGGCCCAAGTTGACCTTGTGACTGGTCAACATCTGATGTCATGCCACCGCTTGTTTTTTATTTCGGTGCTGTTGGAGTTTGCAGGGACGGCTGTTCATCCAGCTGTTGGGGAGTCGTGGCCCCACGATCCCGAGCTGGTCTTGTGTCTCGCTTTTTCGTTTTTATTTATTTTCTCCACTGGCCAGTTGCCCGTGTTGTATACTCTACCTAATCGCTACCACGCTATGTACTAACACCCCGGTCTTGTGGTTTTGTTACCCTCCACCACTAACTGTTTTATATTAACCGCTCAGTTCGTAGGTTGCTGAGATTCCGTTTAGGTTCCCTTCCAGGGTTTGTCTTCCTTGGATTACTTTTTTCCTTTTAGCTGGTTTGGGTGCTAGACCTACCTGCATGTTTGCCGCGTGCGGAGACCCGTGAGGCGGAAATGGGATGTCTGGCGGCTGAGGTCGCAGGAGACTGGATAAGTGCCTCCTGTGTACCAACACTCCTCTTCGACCCCGGCTTCGCTGTAAACGGGAGGCTAGAGACTAACCCACCTCTAGTCAGAAGTCTTGTACCAAGTTGTGTACAGGGCTTTAGCGGCTTTTTTGTCGTATAGCACGGCAGGGTAAGCCCGGGGGCTGTGGGATCATGCCAAAGGCGTTGGCATGACGGTACCGGAGGCCGAAGTGTCCGCCGAGTGCGTGTGATCACAGCCAACGGACTATATCTGCAACGTATAAGCTCCAGAACTGTGTCCAGCGTCATTTTCTTGGCTTGCAGACCTCCAGTTCTCCCTTGTAGGGCTCGGTGGTGGGTGGAATAGTCTGCAGACGAATCCTCCTCCTTTTTTCCATGGGTAAAAACAAAAACAAAAACTATAAATTCAAGTCACCTGAGAAAATGATAGTTGACAACGACTCTTCTTCGTCTTCTCAACCTACCAAGTCTCATAACCTTAAACGATCTTTAGACCATGACCTGGACCAAGAATGTGGAACCTCTTCTTCGGCAGCTGTACCAGTCGCTCCGAAGCGTCGTCTCCCCTCGATTGTTGTGAATACGCATGCTACACACTTAGTTGTAGAATCCATCGATCCGAATGAGAGACTGTCCACCAGATCTCCCTTTTTCATTTCTAAAGCTTTGGACGCTGTGGTTGGCCCCTTGAAGTCTGTGAGGAAGCTTCGCTCTGGGGACCTGCTTGTCCAAACTTGCAGTGTTTCTCAGAGTAACAATCTTCTGCACCTCACTAGTCTTCAAGGCATTCCTGTCAAAGTGACACCTCACCCGTTTCTTAACACCTCTCGGGGTGTTATTTCGGAGTTTGATCTCTTGCCATGCAGTGAGGACGAATTGGTGAGTAAACTTGCAGATCAGGGTGTTATTGCTGCACATCGTATGATGTTCCGGCGCGATGGTTCTTTGATTAAGTCTAAAAATGTAATCTTGACTTTTAACTCCCCGAAAGTTCCGACCGAAATCAAGGCTGGCTACTTGGTCTGTGGAGTTCGCCCGTACATTCCCATTCCTCTGCGCTGTTTCAGGTGCCAGAGGTACGGGTATTCACAACGTTCATATAACAGTTCCGCTCGTTGCGCAAATTGTGGCTCCAGTGAACATGACGGGGAAGGTTGCACTTTTGCTGCCTGCTGTGTTAACTGTGGTGAGGCCCATGCAGCTTACTCCCGCAACTGTCTGAAATGGAAGGACGAGATGGCGATCCAGCGCCTCAAGACCCTGGAAGGCCTCTCGTACCCTGCTGCCAAGGCCAAGTTGGGTATTCCCAACAACCGACAGCGTACTTTTGCCGCAGTAGTTCAGTCTCTGCCACAACCCGTGCAGCCCTTTGTCCAGCGCCCTGTAGCTCTCGCCGCACTTGCCAAGAGATCTACAGCTGAACAAGCGACACAGGTGGATTTCACCGAGCTCCAGCTTATTCGACCAGCTGAGTCTGCGCCTTCTCTTTTGAAGACGACCGACTCTTCCAGTTCCCAGCAGAAAGCCTGCACGTGTGGAAGACCCGGCCCTAAATCCGCAAAGGTGTGCAGTGTCCATCCAACTGTCGCGGTCCAACTGACCAACATTGCAACTGTCTCAGACTCAGTGAGGTCCCCACCCTCAACCAACATTATAGAGGAACATAGGGGGAGGAGAGTGACAGTTCGTCCCCACCCTCAACCAACATTATAGAGGAACATATGGGGGAGGAGAGTGACAGTTCGTCCCCACCCTCAACCAACATTATAGAGGAACATAGGGGGAGGAGAGTGACTGTTCGTTCCCCTCCTGTGACTCATCCTATGTGTAGTTGTGTTCGTTTTCGTGATGTGTTTTATCATTCTCATTCCTCAGTTTTACTTAATCGGCTAGTTTCTAACCATTGTACCATGTTTTTAATACTGTTTGTTTCATTGTCTTTTTTGGCCCATCCATCATTCTCATGGTTCGGTTTTACTTGGTCAGCCAGATTTGGGGATTTATGCCACGTTTTTTAATACTGTTTGTTTGTCTTGTGTCTGGCGCTCTTTGGCCAAACATGGCCCTTGGGCCATAAAAATCAACCAACCAACCAACCAACTAACCAACCAACCTGGGGATGAATCCTATTAAAAATGGGCGAAATGGGGTCAAAGGTCAGGACATAGGAGCGGGATCAATTCCATTGCCCTTATGCGTCAAAACTTGCGTAAAAATAGTTATATTTCAATGAAATTTTAATATGTGGTAGGGGACCACCTGGGAACAAGCCGTATTGAAGAGGGGTGAAATGGGGTCTAAGGTCAGAAAATAGGAGCGGGATTCATTCCATCGACCTTATGCGTTATAACTTACGTAAAAATGCTTCTATTGAGACAAAACTTTATCATGTTGCTCCGGAAGAATACTTTACCGGTTCTATTGAATATCATGGAAATGGGGTCAAAGGTCAGGTCATAGGAGCTAGATTTACACTACAGCAATTATCCTCATAACTTGAGTAATAACTTGAGCAATGATTTTTGGTATGTTGGAAAGAATATCATAATCAATGCATTGCATGATTTTACTAACTTGTGTTCCTATTCAACAAAACACTAATTGTCGGTCAATCTTTTCAGATTTGCGCCTGTTCGCAAATTACGTAGTAAATTTAATCATAGGTCGTGTTGCGGTAGTGAAATGCTTTTTCCGTTACTATATTATTTATGTATGCCGAAAATTGTCATGCATCAGTTTTACATTTTTTCAACTTTCATTGATATTTTTATTTGATAAGACATAATAAGAACTAAATCTGTCTTTTTAACTGTAAAGAAAACATAGACATGTACAATAAATATATATATATATATATATACACTATACTGACAAAAGTTACCGGACACCCCTTCAAAAGCAAATGAACAGATCCACTGCGTTGTTAAGATGCACGGTACATCTGCAAACGGTATAAAAACAAGCCTGCAGCTGACCGCGATCATATCGGACTGTGAGTTGAGGGAAAATGTCGCGACTGGAGAGAACTGACTTTGATAAAAGAAAGATCAAAGATTATTGTGTGTTATATTAGTGAGTTGTCCATAAGAGTAAACGAGAGGCGTTTAAACATACCGAAGTCAACTGTTTTGGATGTACTGAATAAGCGGAAGACACGTGGCGTGCCTGAAGCAGCAAAACGTACCGGCAAACCAAAGAAAAATCAGTGATATAGAGAACGTCGAAGCCACAGGAGAGTCGTTACAGCCAATCGACGGAGTACTGCACAAAACCTCAGTGTACAGATGAGTAAAAATGCTGGAACCTCGGTATGTACACGTACCATTCGCATAGAACTTCATTCCATGGGTTACCGTGTCCGTGCGGCTGCTCATAAGCCTTTCATCTCCACTCTGAATGCTACTCGTCGTTTAGCATGGTGAAAAGATCATTTATCGTGGACCGTAGATCAATGGAAACGGGTCCTATAGACTGATGAATCCAGATACAAGATCCATCAGTCTGATGGCCGTGTGTGGGTATGGCGGAAGCCGAGGAAATGCTATTTACCACAGTCTACTGTTTCTACGGTAAAGTTTGGAGCTGGCACGGTACTCGTGTGGGGGTGGTTTTCGTGGTATGGTTCCGGCCCATTGGTTATCGTAGACAAACCTGTTAACCAGCACGTCTACCTCGATATTCTGGACAATTATGCCCTACCAACTCTGTGGTAATACTATGGAACCGTGCCTTGCTGGTACCAGCAGAATAATGCACCGAGCCTGTTACGAGGACTGTTACGGCGGACTGTTACGGCGGACTGTTACGGCGGACTGTTACGGCGTGGTTTGACGATAATTCTGTATCGTGTGTGAACTGTCTAGCACAGTGCCTTGATCGTAATCCCACAGAGCACCTATGGGTTGAATTAGAGCGTTGCATAAGAAGTTTGTATCCAAGGCCTACTACTAAGCAACAGTTAGCGGCAGCATTATGTACTGAATGGAAGCGCATACCTATCGCTGTGTTCCAAAACCTTGTCGAAAGCATGTCTCGAAGGGTCAGGGGATGCATGAAGGCCAGAGGTGGACCGACACCGTACTAACGTATGTCTCTTCTAGGTGTCCGGTGACTTTTGTCAATATAGTGTATGTCTTTTATCTGAGCGTTATTGATGGTAGGTATTACTACACTGAAGTGCCAAAATTCCTGTGATAGCAGTATGCAAAAGTTTAACTGGCGCTGCCGTCGTTTAAAGGTTTTGACGCACGCCACGATTTTTATCAGTTGCGAGGTGTGATCTCGTGAGTTAAGTTGAACAATAGCCAGAAGGATTATGGAAAGCCGACATGAATTATAGGAGTTTGACGGTAGCATGGTAGTGGGAGCCAGACGGATGGGACTTTCAATTTTCGAAGTTGTGCGAATATTCAATATCCTTCGATCTACGGTATCACGTGTTTACCGATTATACCTCATGGAAGTCATTACCACCCACTGTGGACAGTGCCATGGTTGACCACGGGTGCTGAATGACCGTGACTAGCGGCGTCTGACCAAGATTCTCCATGCTAACAGACAAGCGACACTTACTCAAATAACATCCACATTCAATGCAGGAGGTACCAGAGACATATCCATCAGGTAAGTGCAATGTAATATAGCGTCCATGGAATATGGGAGCAGAAGACCCAACAGAGTGCCTTTGTTAACAATACGACATCGGACACAGCTCCTCATCTGGACTCGAGAACACGGTAATTGGACACTGAAAGACTGGCAACATGTGGCGTTCTGATGAGTCATGCTACCAGTTGTTACGAGCTGATGGTAGGGTTTGGGTATGGCACAGACCCAATGAAGCTATGGATCCAAGCTGTCAACAAGGCACTCTGCAAGCTGGTGGTGGTTTCATACATGTGTGGGGTGCCTTTACGTGGCACGGTTTGGTTTCTCTGGTCCTTGTAAAAGCGTCACTAACCGGAAATCGCTTTGTTGCTCTACTGGGAGACCATTAGCAGCCCTTCATGGATTTTATGTACTCCAACAACGATGGGACTTTTCAGGCGGACAGTTCACCATGTCATCGGGCCTAAATTGTCCAAAATTGGTTCGAGGAGTATTCTGGACAGTTCCGACCGATGGTGTGGCCACCACGTTCGCCCGACATGAACCCAACAGAGCAGTTATGGGACGTGGTGGAAAGGTTCATTCACATTCAAGATCCCAGACCAACAAATACTAGGAAAATGTGGGCTGCTCTTCAGACGGCATAGCTCAACATCTCTCCAAAAGTCTTCCGGCTTCTTGTGGAATCAATGCCACGTCAATTTATTGCACTTCGCCGGGCTTGAGGAGGTCCTACACTATACGAGGTGCGTATCCCATGACTTTTGACACTTTAGTGTACGTCTTTTATCTGAGCGTTATTGATGGTAGGTATTGCTAAACGGAAGCCTTCTGTTTATTGTTATTTCCGATCTATGTACCTTTGCATTGCATGACAAAAATACACTCAAAAATAATTTATTATACACACTTACCTCTAATAACGTGCAAGCTCGCGTTTCGCCTAGCAACAGTAGTAACACGTAGTGGCATGGACTCTGCCAGGTGTTCAAAGCGTTCGAGGGTATTGCGACCCATTATTTTAAAGCGTCGAGAGTTACAGTTTGCGGGTTTTGGATCTAATGCATTGCTCCACTTCGCATCAGAGATACTGATTTGGGTTCAGATATGGGAAGTGAGAGTGTCAACTCAGGATGGCAAACTCACTGGAATGCTCCTCCAACTAATCGTTCACCAAATGAAAACCATGTGACCGGATGTTATCTTGTTGAAAGAAGGCATGCAGGTGTGGGGAATGGGTAGAAACATGAAAGGGTGTAAGTTGAAGGTAAGTAAGCCAACATAGCCTTGTGCGGTGATGGTGGTCTCAATAGATACAAGAAGACTCTGAGGTGGCCGACGTAAACACACCTCAGAACGTATACCATACCCATCGTCCTTGACACATGTAAGGGTCCATGGTACTGTGTAGTAAACGGCGCACATGGAACTCCTGTTTGCATGTTGCAGTTGTGTAACGTACCAGGAGATGTGACGTACCTGCCAGAAGGACGCACACGACATAAAGGCAGATAGGAATCAGAATAAAATGTCCGCGTAGCTCAACTGGTAGAGTGACTTATTTCGGAATGAGGGGATCCGGGTTCGAATCCTGGCGTGGACAGAAATGACGGAGAAATTTACTTCGTTATAGTTGGAACCTCGATGGGTCGGACCGTGCTGTTCCTTTCTGCACATTTGACATTTCCAAACATCTTATTCAGTGATACAGAATTACACTGGAAAAATAGGTAAACGGATACGTACTACAAAACCAAGAGAGTTTTAGAGAACAAAAAGGGGCAAAACTAAAAATGTAACAAATACTCACATTTAAGGCACAAATGAGTATGTCAGCAATGAATAACACAATGGTCATGGACTCAATTTCCTGTAAAGAAAAGAAGATCAACTTGCACAAATTTTCCTCTTCGAGGACATCATTAAATCACATTCAATAAGCAGTTCAAGTAAAAGAAAAGGAATCTCAGAAATCATACGATAACTTTGAATTCACCAAAAAATCCACTGCTACACTTAACAAAATGCCACGCCTGGAATTACTTCTCGGAGCCCAATGCAAATTGGTGGGCATGTGTCGGCAGAGTTAGTTTATGTGAATGATTGCTACTGCAAACCAATCACCTGAAAGGTGAGGATGTTAATGGGGTAAAACGACTCGGTGTAGTTAAGTTTGATTGCCCTCAGCTGTGAGTGTGGACACTGCATCGGAATGACCTCGACGGTGGAAGCACCTGTAAGGATTGATCGAGAATCCTGCCATTCACGTGTATGGAGTTATCTAGAATCATACCATCCACGTGTGAGGGGTGATCGAGAATCCTGCCATTCACGTGTATGGAGTTATCTAGAATCCTACCATCCACGTGTGAGGAGGGATCGAGAATCCTGCCATTCACGTGTATGGAGTTGTCTAGAATCCTACAATCCACGTGTGAGGAGTGATCGAGAATCCTGCCATTCACGTGCATGGAGTTATCTAGAATCCTACCATCCACGTGTGAGGAAGGATCGAGAATCCTGCCATTCACGTGTATGGAGTTGTCTAGAATCCTACAATCCACGTGTGAGGAGTGGTCGAGAATCCTGGCCATTCACGTGTATGGAGTTATCTAGAATCCTACCATCCACGTGTGAGGAGTGATCGAGAATCCTACAATCCTACCATCTACCTTTATCAGAGGCTTCTTCATACAGCTCCGTACGGCCGGTTAGTTCCTGAGTCACATCGCGGCAGGAAAACATCGAGATGCAACAGTTGTCGGACAAATGTGATAAAAATTGTTGGAAGAAGGTAACGTACGCCACTGTAGTCGTAAGTTTCACGCAGGTGGACGTGCGAAAACCTCGATTGCCTCATTCGACAGAAAGCTGTAGCAGGCCAACAATTCACAAGGGATGACGTTCGATGAAGTGTGCAGGCAGCTATGAATGTCCCCGTACCTACACGGATTGTGAATCCCTGTTTGGCTGAGACAGTTTTTGCGTTCACCGCAGCCATTGTGACGACTACTACTCACCGCAGCTCATCGTCGCACAAGGTTGCAGTGGTGCCTCGCTAGACATACGTGCCGAAGCGGATGGAAACATGACGTGTTTTGCGACAAGTCGAGCTTCTGTCTCAGCGTCGCCGTGATCACCGAGATGATCTTGATACCATTCGTGAATTTCATATGACTCCTCAGTCTGGTATAATGGTTTGAGGCGATATCAGTTTTAACAGCCATTCACTGCTCTTATGCGTAGTGGGTATAATGACAATCACGTCGATACGTCGATGAGGTGCTGCAGCCTGTTTTGTGGCCGTATCGTGGTGCTATCGCTGATACCCAGTGAAAACCAAATAACTACCACCCCCCACACAGCCAACATCAGCAGACAGAGCCTAGAAGGTACCCAAGTGATGTTCTGGCCAACGTCTCCCGAATATTTCCCCGAATAGAGAACCGCCCACTCCCAACATCAGCAGATAGATTTCTCCCGAATAGAGAACCGCACACTCCCAACATCAGCACATAGTGCCTAAAAGCTGTTCAAGTGCTGTCCTGGCCACCGTTATCCGCAGATTTCTCCTCATTAGAGAACCGCACAGTACTAACATCAGCAGACAGGGCATAGAAGGTGTCCACGTGCTGTGCTGGCGAACGCGATCCCCATATTTCTCCGCAATAGAGAATCTTGCACTGCCAACATCAGAAGACAGTGCCCAAAAGCTGTCCAAGTGCTGCCCTGGCGAACGCGATCCCCAGATTTCTTCCCAACAGAGAACCGCATACTGTCAACATCAGCAGATTGAGCCTAGAAGTTCTCAAAGTGCTATCCTGGCCAATGCGATCCCCAGATTTCTCCCAATAGAGAACAGTGCACTGCCAACATCAGCAGACAGTGTCTAGATGGTGTCCCAGTGCTGTCCTGGATACCGTGCTCATCATATTTCTCTCCATTAGAGAAACGCACACTGCCAACATCAGCAGATAGTGCATAGAAGGTGTCCAAGTGCTGTGCTGGCCAACGTGATCCCCAAATTTCTCCCCAATAAAGAACGTGTAGGACGTCATTGACAGACAACTTAACGTCTCTGCACGACTTCCTCGCCATGTCTATGAATTATGGACACAAGACAACAATCCATGGTCAGCGATACCTCAAGACATCATCCAGTGACTTTCGGCTCGATGCTACGCAGTGTTGAGGATGTGTAGCTTAGCATGGCAGTCATACGACCTACTAAATAGGGTCACATTGTACTGTCTCCTCGCCCACCCTGTTCATGTACACCTTCAGGAATCAAATATCTTCTTTCTCAACTACTTGTCAACATGTGCGTCATATTTCGTGCATTCCTCTATGGTGTGCCATTTTCTATGTCGGGAAGTGTAGCTCTGCACATAAAGTTTTTTTTATTTTCGCCAGGGAAGTACTTCAGTTATAAATTTAAGGAAAAAACATCTTTGGCCTTAAAATGAGATAGAACTCGCCACAGAGTATTTTGTGCTTGCCGGAAAAAATTATTCTAATGCTTTGAAAAGAAGTTTTCTAACTAGGTTTGTTCAGCAATGTGTTGAAAGAACGTTTTTGCTTAAAAATCGATTAAAGGAATTAAAAAACAAAAACAAGATCGACGGAGGAGTTGGTTTCCAGAGAAACTGATGAAAAGAAAAAAAAACAAAAAACGATCTAAAGAAGCTGCTGGTTTTTTATTTTGTACTAAGTATCACACAGGAGGAGAAATGTCCTTTAATGGGTATATTAGAGCAAACTAAAAAAATTAGCTTTGAAGATTTATTGGAACGGAAACGTGTTTTACAAATAAATCAGCTACAGAAGAAGGCGTTTAAAAGACATCATAAAAAAATTCTCTTCAGGATCAAGTGGGTCAAAGAGATTTCAAAGCTATGTAATGTTCTTAAAATTAACATATTAACATACAACATTATCTATCGTACTGTCGGTCGTTCTCGTAATGCTGGAGCTGCTTAATATAACGCTCCGGATAGCAGACACAAAATCCCTAACTATACAATAAGGAATACACTGATGGAAAAAAAATCCCAACACCACGAAAAAATAGTTGTAGAGGAATGAAATGGCGGCAATACATTTGTATAGGATCACAGCTTAATGTAAACGCGAGAAGAGCCATTTTAAATGTGAAATGCTGGTACTTTAATAACCGGTGTAACCGCCAGAATGTTGAAGGCAAGCACGCAAACGTTCATGCATTGTGTCGTACAGGTGCTGGATGTTAGTTTGTGGGATGGAGTTCCATGCCTGTTGCACTTGGTCGGTCAAAACAGGGACGGTTAATGTGCTCGATTGGTGAAAGATCTGGTGATCTAGCAGGACACGGCAACATGTCGACACTCTGTAGAGCATGTTGGGTTACAACTGCGGTATACAGGCGAGCGTTATCCTGTTCGAAAACACCCCCTGGAATGCTGTTCATGAATGGCAGCACAACAGGTTGAATCACCAGACCGACGTACAACTGTGCCGTCAGAGTGCGTGGGATAACCACGAGAGTGCTCCTGCTGTCATAGGAAACTGCTCCCCAGACCATAACTCCAGGTGTAGGTCCAGTGTGCCTCGGCCGCAGACAGGTTGGTTGCAGGCGCTCACCTGGCCTCCTTCTAACCAACACACGGCCATCACTGGCACCCAGGCAGAACCAGCTTTCATCAGAAAACACAACAGATCTCCACTCCGTCCTCCAATGAGCTCTAGCTTGACACCACTGACGTCGGAAACGGCAGTGGTTTGGAGTAAGTGGAATACACGTTACAGGGCGTCTCGCTCGGAGCTGTCCTTCAAGTAATCGATTTGTAACAGTTCGTTCTATCACTGTGGTGGCAACTGCAGCTCAAATTGCTGCCGCAGAAGCGGTACGATGCGCCACTGCCATGCGCCGTACACGGCGGTCTTCCCTCTCAGTAGTGCCACATGGCCGGCCGGAACCCGGTCTTCTTGAGGCAGTACCTTCCCTTGACCACCGCTGCCAACAATCATGCACAGTGGCTACATTCCTGCCAAGTCGTTCGGCAATATTGCGGAACGAAAATCCACCTTCTCGTAGCCCAATTACACGACCTCGTTCAAACTCCGCGAGCTGTTGATAATGGCTTCTTCGTCTTCTTAAAGGCATTCTGGACTAATATCAACACCCTACGTCGAATCTCAACGATAACTAACGCTCACAAACGTTACAGCGCGTATTTACAGCAAACCTGCTTTGCATGTTCCGAGGGGCGCTACTAGCGCCACACGTATGCGCTGAGCGCGAAATTTGCATAGAGGTCATCTTACAGATGTACTCTCACCGCCTACGAACTGTCGTTTATCTAACACAACCCCTTCTTGGTGTTGGGATTTTTTTCCCGTCAGTGTATTAAGCTT
This sequence comes from Macrothele yani, assembly GCA_039090855.1. Lineage (NCBI taxonomy): Eukaryota > Metazoa > Arthropoda > Arachnida > Araneae > Macrothelidae > Macrothele > Macrothele yani. Next base: position 153,585,382 of record CM076995.1, on the reverse strand, counting down.
TCTAACAACCAGAAGAGAAAGAAAACAACAACCGTCTTGTGACTTCCCGTTCTTATTTCAGGTTTAATGGTGTCACTTACAAGCAAAAAGGGCCATGGCATCCCCTCTTTCACCCATCCTCGCCGAGTGTATTCTACAAGAGCTGGAGGAGCGAGTCCTCGCTACCAACCCTTTAAAGACTTTGTTGTATATGCGCTACGTAGATGACATCCTTTTGTTCTGGCCCTTTACTGTTATTTAGCTTCAAGACTTTATGGTCTTTATATCTTCTCAGTATCCCACAATACACTTTACGATGGAGCTGGAGGAACAACGTTCCCTCCCATTTCTTGACTTTAAGCGATCCCATATTCCTGGCTCACACGATCTGTAATTTTCGGTTTTCAGGAAATCCACTTGCAATTATTCTATGCGAATCTGCCCACCCCTGGGAGCCACAAGCTTGCTGCATTAAGGTTTCTTATCAAGCGTGCCCATACCGATTCTTCCTCGTCGCGTCTCCGGAACTTGAAATGAAAAAAAGTGCTGGAAATTGCCCATATGTTTGGTTACTCTACTGGCTTGATTATGAAATCGGTCCACAAATATAATCGATTTCATTTTACTACCCTACAATGTCAGGTGACTTCTGTTCGTTATGTTGGGGCTATTCAGTTCTTCCCACCGATTGTAAATGTTCTGAAAAACTTCTGTTCTAAATTTCATCTAGCTTTCGGAGTTCGCTCATCGAACACCTTTTGTTCGGAAAAATAGGGATCCTGTTGATCCTCTGTCTAAGTTTGGGGTTTATTGTATACCGCTTATTTCTACTACAACGGGGGTGTCATACTACGCATATAGGATCCACTTTGCGCAGCGTTAAAATTCGTCTGTCAGAACATTACGTGTTGGTCTGACTTCTACTGCCTTGACATGTACCTTCGCTAATGGTCATCATGAGCCGGATTGGAACCAGACGGTTATCTTGACTGCAGCTATTGATCGACATTCCTTGCTGTTTGCTGAAAGTCTCTGTATCATTAAAGCCTCATCGGGTTGTTGTAACGACGACTTACAGGCTTTTGTTCCCCGCCCCTGGCTTGCACTGCTGAAGAAACTCTATACCAAAACGATTGACTTAGTTTCAGAGTAGTTATTATTTTCATTTTCTTTTATTGTTCTGCATCTGCTGTATGTGGCAACACTAATGTTACCCGTGACTGTAAAACTAAACTGTTTTTGACTATATACATGTGTATCAGTGGCGTACATTCGTGGCTAGCTAGGCTAGCTGCGAAGCCCAGGGAATGCACAAATAAAACTGAATTAAATATACACAAATAAAAGTCAATTATCAACGGTATTAAAACATGTCGATGCTTTCGGTGCAAAAAAAAAAAAAAAAAAAAAAAACAAACAAACAAAACGCGTGCGGATTCGCTTTTTGACTCAGTCTGGCGATCGGAAACCAACGGCATAACGCAAGCAGCTCTTCCGGAGTCTTCGGAGTTCTGATGCGAAAACCTTTCGTACAATCGCCTGCTAGCGTTTCCATGACAACATAAATCAGCTGGTAGAGGCGAATGGGCCATTGCTTTGGGAAACGGCTCGCTCAGAAAAAGAAGAGTTAGACTATCTCGGTCACTCGCATACTCCCGCCCATAAGTGCTTTGCGAGAGTTGTTTCAGTTTTTGTGGTGTCAATGAATTAAAATCAGCGATATTATATCTTAAATTCGTAGCTTTGTTGGATTCGAACTGTTTTGATAAAAAAAAAATACTTCGATTGAGACAAAACTTTATCATGTTGTTCCGGAAGTATACTTTACCGGTTCTGTTGAATATCATCGAAATGGGGTCAAAGGTCAGGTCTTAGGAGCGAGATTTATTCCACAGCCATTATCTTCATAACTTGAGTAATGATTTCTGGTATGTTGGAAAGCGTATCATAATCAATGCATTGCATGATTTTACTAACTTCTTTACGCTTCCCAACTGTAGGATGAAGAAGCGTATATGCTCCAGCTTTGTCCGTCCGTCTGTCTGTCTGTCCGCACGATAACTCGCGTACAAATAGCTCGATTTCGATGAAATTTTTGTATGTGGTACGGGACAACCTGGGGACGAACCCTATTTAAAATGGACGAAATGGCGTAGAAGATTAGGACATAGGAGCGGGATCCATTCCATCGCCCTTATGCGTCATAGCTTACGTAAAAATGCGTCGATTGCGACAAAACTTTATCATGTTGTTCCGGAGGTAACCTGAACCGGTTCTGTTGAATATAATCGAAATGGGATCAAAGGGCAGGGCACAGGAGCGAGATTTAATTCACAGCCATTATCCTCATAACTTGATTAAAAATGCTTCTATTGCGACAAAACTTTAGTATTTTATTTCGAAGGTATACTAAACCACTTCTGCTGAATATCATCGAAATGGGGTCAAAGGTCAGGGTACAGGAGCGAGATTTATTCCACAGCCAATATCCTCATAACTTGAGTAATAACTTGAGTAATGATTTCTGGTATGTTGGAAAGCGTATCACAATCAATGCATTGCATGAATTTACTAAATTGTTTTTTGAATAAAATGGTTTATTTGGATTACATTCAGTGTTTTATCTTCATTTTGGAGTATATTACGTGGTACTGTCCATGCTATTTTACTGCCACGTTTCGGTGTAGTATCTCTAACCGTTTTCTCACAGTGTTGGTATTTGTGTTTGCAACTTAAGTTTTGCACATGAGAGTATTTTATTCTATAAATATTGTTTAGGAAGAGCATACTATTACTACTTACCAACCATTACGTCATTCGAACATATATGTTAATTAAACTAACTGCAAAAATCCTATTAGAAAAAATGACATATAACCCAATCAAAAATTTTGAAAGAGATACGTCATTTGATTTTTTAGAAAGTCTTAAATTTTCGACCATGCTTTTTTTTTCCTGTCATAAAAGACCAAGTTTGTTTTTTTCGTATTTCAAGTTGCTCAGCATTTAAGTAAGACGTCATTGCAAATTCTGTTACTTACTGTCTCTGACAGCAGAAAGAAAGAGAGGACAACATCCAGGATTGTTGTCATGGAAACAGATACCATCCATGGCAACAAAAGTACTCCGCAGTCCTGGAAAAAAAAAGAAGAATGCTTAAAGTAAGCGTAAGCGAAAATACGTTAAAGCAAGAACACCACTGAAAGACAAATGATACTTTGTAATTAAATCCCTAATCTATTCATTTTAGCTCAAGAGAATGTGTTTTGAGTGTATTCTAAAATTTTATGTTAGATAAGAAAAATAAAACAAAACAAAAAAACGAACTATCTTCAGATATTTAAATGGTGAAGTCGTAAGAGTGAAACATATTGAGCTTTTTATTCCGAAAGTCAATATGCACTGACACTCAGAATACAAGTTATCGCCGAAGTAACTCATTGCCTGGAAGAAGCATCTCACCAGACATGATTAAATACCTGATTGGCACGTACCATACTGACAGGCCCTCATACATCGGCTTGCGCCTCATCGTGCTTTTAAAGGCACAAATCATTGTGCTCTAAGGCGCAAATCGGAGTGCGCAGAAGGTTAAAGAGGTTGTAAGGTTTGCTCATCCCGCCTTCCTCGTAGACAAATCCTCGTGACGTCACCATCCTAACATGTGAATCGTAGATTCGAACGGAGCTATGGAGGAAGATGTCAACAATTTTAATAATTCAAACACAGAACAAAGCTTATGCAGAAGCACATTTACATTAAGTGCAGAAGAAATTCACAATAATTTAGTAACGGAGATTTCAAAAATACCTCCAGCACAGTTTTGTTACGTAAAGGGCGGGAAAACGGTTATACTTTTAAATGTTGTTTTAGTAACAAGGGGAATTTTTGCTGTTTTTATATAAATTTAAAAGAGAACACGCACAGCAGGACATATTATTGTCATATAATAAAGAATTTCTTTATGAGGAATAGGAAAAGCATCTCGGCAACATTCCCCAAATTTGTTTAAATTAAAAATTGAAAACACTGTGTATTAAAAAATCTGGTAGAATTAATGAAGATTATTCCAGCTGATTTACGAATAATAATTACGACAGTCTGCAATGGTGCAGATACAAAGAAACGTGACGATTAGGTAATCTTACGAAGGCGATTTGGACAGCGACGTCACAAAGCAATCACCGGAAGTGCAAGATGAGCATAACCTTGTCTTCTACTAACCTTGGAGTGCACATACAGAGTTATCCTACATTATATCACATAGCACTATACGTGTTTACCGGAAGGCAGATTGTCTGATATAAAAAGTTCTTTATGTAGACATGTTTTGTTGCAAATTACTGAAACTGACACACGGGAGAAATGATAAGAGCATAGATTTCTACACAGACACGCAATCATATACAAGATGTTCACAGAGCAATAAAACTGCATGTGGTTTAAAAGACCTTGACAAAGTCATTCATTAATGGCGATATATACTAAGTGAGGGCAATTTATTAGGGAGATCTGCCTATTAATGAGTTGGAACCTCTCTGATCTTCAGAAAGCAAACTTTCTTGGGTATCAGTTGGTCTCAGTTTCGATAAAGTTCCGGTGAATTACTAGTCTAGACAACTGCAATAACATCTTCCGGGAAGATTGGATGGCCGCCCTAGTGGCGCAGTGGTCTAGGCGATGGTTTCTGATCATTCGTGCGAAAGGGGTCCGGGTTCGAATCCCGGTGAGGCATGGCTGTTGTGTTTGTTTTACGGCACTGGCTCTCTTCCTTCCCTGGAACCAGTGGCCCTAAATTAGGGGCGGTTGACTGCTTACAGCCCATTGAGTTGCTTACGGTAGTCGTTTAACTTCCAATCAAGAAAAAAATAAATGATTGGATGGCATCGAATCCAAACTTCTGATGTCCCAATCGACTACATCTCACGAACGCTCCACTCATTTGAAGTTGTGCCGTATTGCGGAGATAACGCACGTATTACGACGACAAATATGCAGTGATACATTCCGTCGGTGTAGCTTAGTTGGGAGAGCAATTTATTCTGGAGTGAGGGGAGCGCAGGTTCGATCCCCGTCACGGACAAATTAGTGTTTGCACAAGGTCTGGCTGATGAAGTGTCAATTTAAACAGCGAAGTCTCCTTTATGTGTCTGAAATGCACTCGGAGACAAGGTGAGCATTGTGCTTTGTAACATTTCTTTTTCCGGTAGTGGGATTCGAACCCACATCTTCCTATTCGTGGGCACCTGCTCTACCAATTGAACTATATCAATACGCCATTTTCGTCATGTCACGTTGTACGTTATCCTCCCCGCTGAGAAAGGCAGGGGCACGAAATCGCATTTTTCGGGTCAGCCAACAATCGTGCTCAAAAGAACCATCTCATTTTAAATGAATTAAGTTTTACTAACTGCGTGCGGGAAACGGATAAAAATATTTGGATTCGGACCCGACCCGGACGTCACATAATTGGATCCGACACGGACCCGCCCCGTACAAATCCGTTTTGAACTACAATATATATATACAGGGCGTTCAAAAAGTCTCTCCGCTGTGGATATCTTAGGTTATATGGAAATCAAACAAATGTATTATAGGAACGTATAATTTACTCAGTTACTTACAGGAAGTACTGAAACTGTCGTCCTTCATTTGCAAGACACAACCTAACTGTTTTATACATTTTTTCAAACACATCTGCGAGAGTCAAAAAGTCCCTCCGTAGAAATGTTAAGGTTTTCATACCTAATTTTGATAGCGCTACACTGCACATTTTTGAATTACGCAACTTGTTGTATATTTACTTTCAGTTTTTGCTGTTATCTTGATAACATATGAAGCTTCAGAATATGTTTCACAGCAACACCAATTTTTACAAGTTATGATGAGTTGAAAGTTTCTAAAATTTGGATGTTGTTTTCATCATTGTCCCTCAGAAGGAAGGGACACTTTTCCTTCTGAGGACACTCTTCCTTCATATTACATAACAAATCATTTTTCAGTCAGCAGACACCAGTATCGAGCACAAAATTCCACAGTGCGCATTTTTCTTTGAATTTTTTGTTTTTGTTTTTCAAAAATAAAACGGAAATTAAACTGGTTCGAAATCGGGTCAGGAACACTTTGACCCGACCCGTTGACCTGTGACCCGTTTCCATCTCTGGCGTAGTGTGGAAGAATCATCACAAGTTTTTAAACCTCATGGTCCGGAAATTCATTTCTGCTCGGGAGCCAATATTAAATAATAGTTATTTTAAACACTATGTTTATGGCTTGAAGCAACTCCACTGATCTCAAAACTTAGCATGACAAACACAAAATTATGAATAACACAAAATCCACATGACAGAGTTTAATGACGGTTGGTACGGACATACATATATCGATAACGCAGCCATACACAATAGAAAAGGAATGCCATCACCGCATGAGCAGGAAGCAATCGCATGACAGAATGGCAGTCCGAAAGTGATGCAGCAAGTGGCACAGATTTCGAGGGGCTAATAGGAAGTGTGATTACCCCGAACAGCTATACAGCTTGCACAACGAGCTCTTATGCTTTTTTCAAGGTTGTGAATGTGAGTTTGGGCAATACGTGCCACTATTCCACCAAGACACGTCGGAATAACAAAAGGGTTATGGGAGAGGGCTGCCGACAGGCAAGTATTCTCCTTAGGGCATCCCAGGCATGTTCTATCGGGTTCGGGTCCTGAGATATAGCGGGCCACTCCAGCCTGTGAATATCCTCACTCTCCAAGTATTCTCCAACTAGCCGAGACCTACTGAGATGAGAGTTATCGTACATGAAAAGGAACTGTGAACCAACAGCTCCCATGAGAAGCCGTGCACAGGGCTCTAGGATGCCATCCCTATAGCTTGCAGCAGTCAGGGTGCCTCCTGGAAACACGTGCACCGGCATGCATCCATCTAACATGACGCCAACCCAAGCTAGGAGTCCTCCACTACCATAGTGATCCGTTTCCCTAATGTTGGAGGGAAGATACGGCTTGCCGCGCCGGTGGCGCAGTGGTCTGAGCGCTGGTTAATGACCGTTCGTCCAAGTGGGTCTGGGTTCGAATCCCGGGTGGAACATGGATGTTGCGTTTGCTTTACGGCACTGGCTCTCTCCCTTTCCTGGAACCAGCGGCCCTAAATCAGGGACGGGCGACTGCTTATAGCCCATTGAGTTGCTCACTGTGGTCGTTCGCCCTGCAGCACATTACATCGATTCAACGTCGAATTTTTGATCGATTTTTGGTCGATATGAGACGTCGGATATAGATATCTTTGGTGGCCATTTTCGTTACGTCTATTCGACGTCGAGTTTTAAACCTATTAACTTGATATTAAGTCAACAGTGGACGAAGATTCGACCTTTCGAAAGAAGCACATACATCGTTGCTCCGTATTGTAGACGTCGATTCTGTGTGGATATTACGCAGTTTCAACACAGTACTGTCGATTCTAGTACTGTTGTAAAGCCGAATTTACGTTTACTCTACAATTTAAGTGTTGAAACATGAAATTCTAAACTTTTAATCGTGGCATAAAACGTAGAATGAATTCGTATTTGTAGTACGATTCTACGACGCTGTCTACGATTAAAAGAGCATATAATTTTTTTTTATTGTTTCAACATCCAAGTCTTTTCGGACGCATTCGAAAAGACATATAATTATCGAAAATTTCACAGAATTTTTGGCAATCTGTCAGAATCGCGCTAGGCCTATCCCTAATTGGTATATGCGTACGTACAAATTTAGTTATTCTACTTAAAGGAACAAGACTCAACTTCTTATAAACATAAAAACAACTTTTAGCTTGCCGGCAAAAAAGGAGACATGTAAATAAGAATCTCACCTTACAACAAAAATGATACAACCGACCAACACCCTAGCATTCCAAAAAGTTTGTTTGGTGTAATGGTTGAAAAGGCACGTACGCGATGCTTACAGATCGCATAAAAAACATCGATTATTCGACCTAATGGAACTAAAGGGATAAATCGCGTAAAACCGTCTACATGTATACAGAAATTCAATGTAATGATTTTTTTTGAAGTTCCGCATGATCGATTTTACGTCGAAAACTATGCCTCGACGTATTATCGACCTGGTAATCAAAATCTCAATGTCGATTCGATATAACAAAAAAAAAAAAAACCAGATTCGGCTTTCTGCCACTATCCCAATATCATACGTCGAAAATCCGGTTTAAGTCGTACCGCGAGTCGACGCTGATGAAAACACAAACCCATTTATCAGGGGTTTAAGGATGATGTTGTCGGACACAATTCAAACGGACCCTTTTGTGGCTACGTCCGGTTTTGGTTCACAGTATTATTCATCGAACCCGGATTGCTCAAGGAATTAATAGACTTAGCTGATATTCTTAATTAAACATACAACAGCTAACTAAGCACTTCTTCATAAAGGCTAGATTGAGTAAAAGGTCGTACTTACAAGGTCCTCTTCTTTTATTTACGCTTTCCCACCGTAGGTTGAAGAAGCGTATATGCTTCAGCTTTGTCCGTCTGTCTGTCTTTCCGTCAGCACGATAATTCGCGTTAAAATGGTTCGATTACGATGAAAATTTTAGTATATGATAGGAGACCACCTGGGGACGTACCTTATTGAAAATAGACGAAATGGGATCAAAGGTCCGGACATAGGAGCGTGATCCCTTCCATCGCGTTATGCGACATAACTTATGCAAAAATGCTGCGATTGCGACAAAACGTTAGTATGTTGTTCCGGAGGTATACTTAACCGGTTCTGTTGAATATCATCGGAATGGGGTCAAAGGTCAGGAGACAGGAGCGAGATTTATTCCGCAGCTATTATCCACATAACTTGACTAAAAGTGCTTCTATTGCGAAAAAACTCTAGTATGTTGTTCCGGAGGTATACCGAACCAATTCTCTTCTTTAGTATGTTGTTCCGGAGGTATACTTAACCGGTTCTGTTGAATAACATCGGAATGGGGTCAAAGGTCAGGAGACATGAGCGAGATTTATTCCGCAGCTATTATCCACATAACTTGACTAAAAGTGCTTCCATTGCGAAAAAACTCTAATATGTTGTTCCGGAGGTATACCGAACCAATTCTCTTCTAATATCATCGAAATGGGGTCAAAGGTCAGGACACCGGAGCAAAATTTATTTCATAGCAATTATCCTCATAACTTGAGTAATGATTTCTGGTATGTTGGAAAGCGTATCATAATCAATGCACTGCATGATTTCACTAACTTGTTTACTTTCGTCAGTAATAAGTCACTTGATTAACACTTTTGCTGAATCATATAGCTTATTCACAGAAAATGTCTAAGTAGCACCGATTCTCTCTATCTCAGCAGTATACAATGTTGATCCCGCTCCAATACAAATCGTAAGTCGTTATTAGTAATAATTCACAATGTCGTGCTCAAACCACCATAATCCTAAAACATAGTGAGCATCGAAGAACCAGTTAGGCTCCAAAACAAGGGAGCGTCAACTGTGAGTGAGTGGGCGTCTACATAAATCAGAGTGATATTTACATTCTAAAACAGCAGTTCTTATCTTTCGCTTGAGCACATGTCATTACTTTTTGACCTGCTACCAGGGTTTCCAAATATAAACTCGCCAAGAGAGAATAATGTGACGGCGTTCTGAGTGAAAAACACTTTTAGCGAAGATAAACCCAAATTTGTCACAGTTTCTAAAAGTATCCATCACCGCAAAAATAGGAAGTTACAGGTCCGTCCGTCTGTCAATCCGTCCGTCAATTGGCGCCATAGCTCTGCAACTATTAGTCCGATTAGAAATTTTATTTTCGCATTGGGAATCCCGAAATGTGAGAATAATGATACTTTATTTCGTTTTTCTTTTGGGTTTTTTTTTTTTTTTTGTGATGCACCATTTTGCCGCTAGAGGGCGTAAATGCAGATAATATCAAATTCAAAATATATTTTATTCCATATATTTGCTTCTAAGCATCCGACTGAAAAACTTCATTTACCTTTGAATTACATTTATGTCGAGAACAATTATTTTAAGTGTAGTCACTTTTTCAAGTTATGCATAGATTTTCCACTATGGGGCGTAAAAGTAAATTGCGTATTTCCCGATATCTCTGCTTCAAAAACTTCGATTTGAAAAATTCGTTCTCCAGAGGATACAAATCTTGATGCAAAATCTTCCGTATATAATTTCTAATTTTTGGATAAAAATGGTTTGGTCACCAGGGATGTAAGCGCTTATTTATGCTTCCGACGTATTTGCAGCAAAATCTAAGCTTCTAAAATCTTGATTGAAGAAAAATCTTTCGTGGTCCGAACCAATCACGTCGATAAACATTTTTGTAGTATTTTATTCTTGAAGTGCATGCTTTCTCCGTTAGTGGAAATTAACGCTTTTTTTTTTTTTTTTTTTTTTTTTGGCCAATGTCTCAGCTTCTAACGGTCTGATTTTAAAAATTCCTTCTTAGTAGGATAGAGTTTCGGTGTGAAACGGTTTTCATGTAGTTTCAAGATTTTCAAGTAATTCATAGTCTTTCCACTGAGGGGACTATACACTGTTAAAAATTCCCGTAAAAAGTCTTGTTGCCCGTGTATTTTTACGATCAAGGCTCGTTTCTGCAGTTTTCAAGGCGATGCCCGTATTTTAACGGGCATGGATATGTAGGACAACTGTTCCAACCGTAATTTTACGGGCGTTGCTAAGAGGCACGGGCTAGCCAATGAACGATAATGACAGAAAAGGAATGCGGCATGCGTCGCTTTCTGCTATTGGTCAGCGAGTCGTCACGTGATTTTACGGTGGCTGCTCGTTTTTTTACCAAGACGAAGGGATGGACGATATTTTCAAAAGTATGATATCTTTAAATATTTCTGAGACCGATATATTGAATCGAAAATATCTGTATTTAAAGATCAATATATCGGATTGATTTTTTCGATATTTTTCAATACTTCTGATCTCAATAAGACTGATATTTCGGTTTATTCACTGCATACTGCATTTGGGTTATTACTGAATCCGATCCAATGTTGTGTTAAGTATTGGCTATTGGGAACTGGCTGTTGGCTTGTTCGCACAAATCTCAGCCAGCACTAAATTATCCTGCAGCTTGAAAATATAGCTGCAATCAAGTTTTGTTAATACCATTAAAGTAGTGATATCTCAGAAAAGTAATGTATATTACTAACTTCGTACCTTTTACAAGACGGTCGCTGTACTTGGAAATAAACGTAGTGCGTTTATTTTGCCATTTCAGTCGTTTTGTTGTGTAAATAATTATTTCCGATAGCGGAATTGATATTTAACGTTTTTTTACAAGACCGACGCCATGGGTTTTACGACTTTAAAACTCGTTAAAAACTTAGTGCTTTTATTTCGCCCTTTTACGTTGTTTTGTTACGTAAATAAATATTTTCGACAGCGGAATTAACATTTTACGTTTTTATAATTCATAAAAATTCGCTAAAAATATATCTTGTATGCTGAGCTGGAAAGCCAACATCAGGGTTGTTTACATCGTAGCCATGGTAATGTAAGGGCGTATTTATATTATGTATTTTATACATTTATGTAATGTAAGGTGGCATATATTTATGCCCAATCCCCCCCCCCCCCCAAAAGTGTTTAAATGTGTTTTATTTATTGTTAAAATGTGCCTTACATTGGAAACAAAAAAATGCTTAATTTAATAAAAAAAAATTCATTAATTTACGTTAAATTTTTTTTTTTTTCTATTCTCATTCTTTTATTTTGTCCTGGTGGATTTAATTTTTTTCATTTCATTGGCACGGCACGCCCTCAGAAAAATCTATATATGCCCCTTGTTGCATTTCTTAATGAAGGGGCAGAGCACAGATGGGATGAAAGTGGCCAAAGGGCAGGAAGTTGTCACATAAATTTACAGAACATAAATGCGGAAACTGTTTTTTTTTACTAAAACATGTTATCATGATTCTCTGTACTTAACATTGCTACCTATGCAAGATTGTTGATACAGCGAGACAAAATTAGTCAAAAAAGCAATCATAAAAGTGTTGTGCACTTTTGTGTTTATATAACATCTGCACTCCCCTTCCACTAATGGGGGGGGGGGGCTGTGGCTGTGGATAGTATCAACTGTCACCAACGATATTTGAAGGTTTTGGTTATCTTTTGAAAGTAAACAAATTAGATGTCAACTTTCCTGTTAAGCACACTCAACATCTTTTAAAGAATATACATGAATAAAAAACACACTTGAAATGGAATTTGTGGCAGAAATATTTTGCTACATAGAAGACCAGTAAACCACAGGCAATTGGGTAAATAAGTCTCATTGATTTGATTATTCTACACATGTTAAGGTTTTTCCATTATTCGAAATGTTTATTTAAGTACAAAAGCGGAGTAAAATGCCTAAAACAAAATCACTGGGTTACTTCTGTCTGAAACATTACCCCCTTAGCCTGTAATCACAGCATATAATTGCAATTTCTAATGCAGAATGTTCTGCAAAGTCATAATATTGTTGAGAGGTAAATGGCTAGAGCTTTTTAATGCAATTTTGAAGAAGTTTGCACACATACATGAAAATATATTATTTCAAAGTTAGTGTGCATATACACTGTAGATACATATATAATTTTTTTTTGTAAAAAAAAACAAAAAAAAAAAAACTGAAAATACAACAAACCAGGTTTCGGCCTAATTTGCCCAGTGTTATCCATTTTGTCATTATGTCTATTTCTCTCTTGATAATAACTGTAAACATATTTTTTTTTTTTTTGTGAAAACTGTTATTTTTAAACGGAATGGCATTAACAAAATTCTGTTGTCCAGAAAAGTTTTAATGTGCAGTGCTCTTCCTCATTTGATTTCTCTAGTGTTTCTTTACAGTATACAAAGTTACTTTTTTCAAAATTCTTTTGCTGCTAAAATCTAATAAATGTGCAATGTAAAAATTGCATTTGTACTCATAAATATGGGTTCTTGGTTTGATTAAAAGGCAATACATTGTGCCAAATGTTTGACACTAGCTGTAGGAAGGAGTTCTTAGACTACCATTAAAGATTATATGAATACCTTGCATTGCACCCATCGGTTTTACATTTGTTCAAGTTTGCAAAAATTGTATGTGATTTTATACCTGCTACAACTGATTCAGCATCAATATCAGGAAAATTCTCATACAAAAAGATTACTTCTTCCTCAGAAACTGCTAGAAAACAGTCAAATTTTCAAAATAAGAAGCACTGTTCATTAAATGTGAAAATCCTCCAAATATGTGGCGTCAGTGAATAAACAAAGATGTCGCTCTTTCCAGGTTTTAGCAATTAAATGTCATGAAATATATTCAGTCAAGAAATCTATTTATTAAATGTCATGAATAAAATCTATTCAGTCATGAAATGTTCATTAAATGTCATGGAAACTATTCAGTATCTAAATAATCATGGAAAATGTGCCTACCAAGTGGTAAAATACATAAAGAAGTTGTTCCTGTCTTGTCTTTCCTGGAACCACTCGCCCTAAATTAGGGACATGTGTCTGCTTATGGTGAATCGAGCTTCTACACATTCGGGAACAACTTTAGATGCTCATGGAGATCAACACACACACACACACACACCACTTCACTTCACGCATTTTTTTCCAGTTCTCAGTCCATTTCTTTGGATTTCTCATCTCCATTAAAAACTTGTACACAATAAATATCTGAAGTATTCTTTATCAAGTCTAAAACGCCTGAGGAGCTATCTTCGATATCATATCATTTTTTTTACATTTTAAATGCGCATTGGTGGAGTCTATCCTTAAAATTAAGGAAGTCAGCAGATTTAAAATTTTTTTTTACAGTTTTGAACTCAAATGGGATATAACATTTAATGTTTCACTTATTAACACCAAAACAACACAAAAATAAGTACTGATTTCTCACCTCTAGTTATATTTCAACTTGCTGTAGATGAGGGATTTTCTCTTTACATGCATATTTATCACTAAGCTATGATATGTGATATATATGCATGTAAAGAGAAAAATCCCTCATCTACAGCAAGTTGAATATAACTAGAGGTGAGAAATCAGTACTTATTTTTGTGTTGTTTTAGTGTTAATAAGTGAAACATTAAATGTTATATCCCATTTGAGTTCAAAACTGTAAAAAAAAAAAAAAATTAAATCTGCTGACTTCCTTAATTTTAAGGATAGACTCCACCAATGCGCATTTAAAATGTAAAAAAAAAAAAAAAAAAAAAAAAAAAACCACATTGGAGGGTGTTTTTCAGTCGCTGAGCTGGGAAAACAAGGGGGATAAAGATTAATGGAGATTATCTAACCCACCTTCGTTTTGCTGATGACGTAGTCATTTTTTCCAACTACCCCATCAGAGCTGCAGAGTATGATCCAGGAACTTGCTGACAAGAGTAAAGAAGTGGGATTAAAAAATGAACTTTCAGAAGACAAAAGTGATGTTCAATGCTTTTACAAGAAATGAAGATTTATCGATTGATGGAGAAAAGCTGGAGATAACAGACACGTACGTTTATCTTGGACAGCAGATATCAAGTGAGGGTCACATTGATGAAGAAATTAATCGGCGTACAAAACTTGCCTGGAGAGCTTTTGGAAGAAACAGCATAATTTTCAAGAGCAATATGCCATTATGTCTTAAAAGAAAAGTGTTTGATCAATGCATCCTTCCAGTGCTTACGTATGGTGCAGAGACGTGGACCTTAACTAAAAGAGACATACAAAGGCTGCAGACAACTCAAAGAAGCATGGAGAGGTGCATGCTTGGTGTAACCAGGAGAGATAAGAAGAGGAACTCGTGGATCCGAAAAATGACAAGAGTGGAAGACATCATGATCAGAGTTAAATCCCTGAAATGGCAATGGGCTGGACATACTGCCAGAAGGACAGATCATCGATGGACAGCCGAAATTTTAGATTGGATTCCAAGGGACAGGAAAAGACCCAGAAGAAGACCACATGGGAGATGGGTGGATGAAATTCGAAAGTATGCAGGGGTGACATGGAGGAGACTGGCACAAGACAGACCGTTGTGGAGGAAACTTGGGGAGACCTTCGTCCAGCAGTGGATTGATAATGGTTGACAATGATGATGATGATGATATCACTAAGCTGTTCTCTAAGATCATAGGTTAGTTTCTTGATGAGAGCTTATCTGCTGGATTAAAGTTTAAAACTGATGGCAATACATTTTATTTACTCTTGATGTATCAAACATCTGCATTTACAGTGATCTCAGCTCACAACTTGAGCTTCACTGACATCCATCACACACAAGACCATTTGTACTTCACATTTATTCTCTTTTTCTCATGCAGGAATTCCTGAATCTGGTCCTCCCTTGATCTTCTACATTTTCTTCCTGTCACTTGTGCAGAATAAATTCTCCTAGTAATCATCTCACCACTCATTCTCCAAACCACCAAAGAATATTTGTCCCCACCTTACAAACAATATTTTGCTTCACACTACTCATCTACAAAACATCTTCATTCCTCACATGATCAAAACATATCTTGCCCCCCACCCCCATAAGTAACACATCTCTACAGCTCACAAATCACTCCTATGTTTCATCTGCAGTACACCACCTTCACTGCTGCACATCAGAGTAGGAACAATTACTGTACTTTTTCACACACAACTATTAGGGACTTTTTGAGAACCTATCATTCATCATTTATTCAAAATCCTCCTGAAGCAGCTGTGACTTTCAAGGATGAATTTACTAGCCTAATAATTTCACCACCTAATTTGTTTCCTCTGTCAAACATGCTTCCTAAATATGTAAATTGATTTACCTGGTCAATCTCTTTGCCATTTAGACTGATCTGTTTGATTTAATACTAACAATTCATCTGTCAAAAACATAACTTTGGGTTTTTCCTTTCATATACTAAGTTTGAAATTCATACAAACTTCATACATGTGGGACAACATACGCTGCAACTCACTTTTGCTCTCTGCCAACAGGATTGTTTCATCAGCATGAGCAAACATAATTGAGTAACTACTCTCCACAGATAGCATTTACATAGTCTAATGACGACTCAACCATATGTGTCTCTTAAGACATAAAAATATTCTTTACCTTAAAAAATTGTTTTGGTAATAAGGAATAACTAATTATAATACACAAGCTTGGCAGTGAATGTGGGGAATAAATATCCTACCAGTTTTTTCAGATAATTTCTTAGAAACATCAGCTGAAATTTTTTTTTCAAGAGCTGCTTTCTCCTGCTAAAAGGAGCAATTTTATTTGTCCTTTATTATTACATTTTATAGCTTAAAACTATCTTTATGCAAGATTGCAGCTCTCAAGCTGTATTTTTAGTGATATGAAAAACACATAAAATATTGTTTTTCAGATCCTAAAATAAAAAAAAATATATAGCAGAAAGTTTTGATGCAAAAATAAATAAAAAAATCATGCAACAGAAGTGAGCTTGTAATCTGCAGAAATGCTGAATATACTTTCCAAAACCCAAAAGGTGATTTTCTTGTTTCATGTGTGGGCATTGCTCGACGAGCAGGGATATGGTTTCTGCTAAGAAGTTTCCAAAAATCCCAGTTGCAAAGGAATGTTTTCATGAGTTTTTCATCAATGTGAGATTACGAGAAATATGTATTTCCAACATTTCGAGAAAAGGTAAGTTGAAGCTTCAGTATGGCATAAATGACAAAAAAACAAAAGTACTTATTAATCCCAGCAGACTGGAATCTTAACCATCAATTAACGTGGGAATAACTGAATTATAGAAAGAATAACTATTTTTGTTGGGATGCGAATGTCAAAGTTAACATTATATCAGCTTGCAAGGAAATGTTATGGAAAAAAATCTTTAAAAAAACTTTGTTATTGTAATTTTTAGAGCATTTTGTATACATTTATATTTTTCAGAAGGTGTGAACAATGTTTGCTATTTTTTTATCGTTTAAGACAGAACACAATGTTAATGGAGTATACAGATATAATTACTTCTATGGTGTAAGCAAAAATAGTTCCCATGGCATAAGCAAAAAAATTAAAGTGCTTATAATATGTTTACAAGTGACATTTTTGTTAAAAACAGTAATTAGAGTACGAATAATTTGTGATGGCCTTTTCATAGAAAGCAATTGTTTTTCCAGAAAGATATTTAAAAAAATGCTAACGATTATTAGTCCTCCATTAAAATATGATTATAAAAATAAAAACATAAAAAATATCGTAATCCAAATTAATCAAGTATATATATTTACTAATTAATTAATGAAAGCCATACTAATTAATGTATGAAAAAAAACATAAAAAAAATATAATCCAAATTCATCAAGTATATATTTACTAATTAATGTATGAAAGCCTGTCTCTCCTAGATAACAAAAAAACGAATGGACAATCAGAGGAAATAACATGCTGTAAGTGTGGGAAAATCAGCAGATCAAGACGAAAGTTGTTATGCTCATATTTTTACCAGATTATATAATTACTTCAGGAAGTTTCACTATGTATTAACAAGATAATTGTCAAAGGATGATAAAAAAAATTACGTCTGATATATACATAGCCTGAATTACAACAAACTTTATACTACATAACTTGTAAGACATCGAGAAAACTCTCGAAAAGCTGTTTTACATTTCCTTACCCAGCTGTTAAGATCTACATACTTTATCACTAACAAAAAAAAAACAAAAAAAAATGCTTCACTTCAAATTGTGTGTCATTGGTATGTATTTAATTTTGGTCAAAGTGCCAGTTTACTTCAAACATAATACTCATAGGCAAAAAGAACAATCTGCTATCAACCGTTCGTTAAATTTGTTTTCTGGTGCCTACTGTCAACTAATAGTTAAAATTTTCAACCATCGAGGTTTTCAACACAGCAGATATTTTTCCTTGTAAAGTTCTAGAAATCGGAAGGTGACATAATATCATGTGAATCTCGATAATGAGATCGCAGTTTGATAGTCCTCAAGCAACATAATTTTCGTGACATGCCAGAGGAAAGAACACAGATTTCATACCACAAATTAAATCACATCAGCCATGGGCTGATATATTGAATATCGCACCGATATAGTGATTTTCTGATATATCGTAACTTGGATATCAATACTATATATCGAAATATCGGACAAAAATATCGATATTTCGAGATATTGATAAATATCGCCCATCCCTAACTGACGAACACGAAGCCACGAACATGTGCAAGAAAGACGCCATGAAAACATGTGAGTAGACATTTTTTAAAATTAAGTTTATTATGATATGTAAAAGTAACGAAATCAATTACACACATTTTTGTTTGATATTAAGCTCACGAACTGTGTACGTATATATATATATATAATTTTAAAAGTTTCACCACCAAACGAGGGTGGCTGAAGCATTGTCACACAGGAAAATCTATGTAGTAGCTAAGATTTCATTTGACTGGGGTAGGGGCATAACTCTCACATCCATATTTGTTTTACCATCAATATGATGCAGTGCTTTACTTCCTGTGCAAGTCTTTATCGCCAGGTATATACCTAGCGTTGACTAGGATGTCGAATAAATTCGATCTGTACATGCTGATTTGGGAATTACGTAGGGCAGCATTCTTCGTATGTTTTTAGTCTGAAATGAATTCCATTTTGCAATATAACACGCATAAATATTGTCTTATCGTTTTGTGCTTTTTTTTTTTTACGGCATAGTGTTCAACTCCTGAATTTAGACAGAATTATTTCTAAAGCACAAACTGGCTGAACAATACTTTGGGTTTTTTTTTTAAGACTCCTTTTCATTTGCTCATGTACTTAAGAACTTGTGAAGTATTATATTTGCACCAATGAATACAAAGATTAGCTATGGAGTACAGATATGTACAGGCATATTCTTTAATGAAAAGTTTATTCCAGTGTGTTTATGTGGGTATACAATATATAAAAAATACAAATACACAGGTATATTTGCTAAAATTACATACACTGATGTCACAGAAATTGCACAAATGGCTAAAAAAATCAAATAAAACTGGTCAAGTCATTTGTTTAGTATCAGTAAGATGTATGAGCTCATTTACTCTTGCAAAGTTCATCAATATTTTGAGTTTTCTTGCTTATGTACAAACAAGTTATCTTCAACATCCAGCTTATTTCAATATTTAGTTTTTATGGTGGTTAAGGATAAAACACTAGTTTCACATAAATATGTAGTTGTAAAAGGCAACAAATACTTAAGGCAGTGCTCGACAATGTTGGAAATTCTTTTTCCATTGGAATCCAAAAACTAGTCGCCGCCCCGGTGGCGCAGTGGTCTAAGGCACTGGCCTCTGATCATTCGTTCGTAAGGGGTCCGGGTTCGAATCCCGGTCCAACATGGATGTTGTGTTTGTCTTGCACGGCACTGGCTCTCTCCTTCCCCTGGAACCAGTGACCCTAAATTAGGGACGGGCGACTGCTTATAGCCCATTGAGTTGCTCACGGTGGTCGTTAAACCTCCAATAAAAAAAAAACAAAAAAAAAAACTAGTCAGTGATTTCAAAGAACAAATGCTTTTCAAACCAACCAGAGTTAAAAGATGTCTCATAAGTTTTTTATTTGGCAATAGAAGATTACACATTTCTGCATTGTATGTGAATGAGTAACTAGTTCATTCAGTGGGAATGGGAAATACTGCCTTGTAAATGTTTGGAGAGTGCAGAGATGGACGATTATTAGCTGTTTAACATCAAGTTTCCAATTGTTTGCTCATTTTCTGATGATAATGAATTCAGTTATGAAAATTGGTCAGAGCTGTTCCCTGTAATTTGGTTTTCTCATAAAGTTTTTTGGTCATTGCTTGTGTTTTGTTTTTTCAACATTGAACAGATTGTTTTCACCCTGTAATGAGAAGTTCCACTAGTTCATTTTTCAGAAATTTCAGCTAAATATGCTAAACTTCACCCACATCCTATGTGACTCGGTATGGTTGCTAACAAATCCGCATATGCCCCCCTATTATTTTAGTGAAACCCACTTTGAGAACTATTGGTCTAGAGGATGTTCAAGCCGTTCTGGTATCAGAGTTGGTTGTACATCAAGGTTTTTGGCTAGCAGTCACAATTTAACATATGGTTTGAGTCCCATATGAGGCATTAGTTTTGCCACCCTGGTGGTGCAGTGGTCTAAGCACCATCTTATGATTGTTTGTCCAAGTGGGTCCGGGTTTGAATCCCGGTATGGCATGGATGTTGTGTTTGTCTTACAGCACTGGCGTTTTCTCTTCCCTGGAACCAGTGACTCTTAAATTAGGGACGGGGACTGCTTATATCCCATTTAGTTCCTCACATTAGCCGTTAAAACTTTTAAAAAAGAAACCTGTTTTTTACATAACATAACAGCTTTGGCTTTCTCCTTCCCTAGAACCAGTGGCCTCAATTTAGAGGCGGGAAAAAAGTTTCATGTGATGAAATGTCACATTTTCGTTCAGGAAACACACTTGTGATTCTCCCTGACTGCTACATGGTTTGATTGCTTTTAGGAATACCATTTCACTCACATTCCTTAGTATATAATTATCAATCATTTTGTGACTATGGTATATTCAGTTAACTCATAGGCATCCCTAGCTTAGTTTTCAGCAGGAAGAAGCAAACAATGGAAATCTGCATATATACAAACCCCATATGCCTCTCATTGAAAACAGCTTTTTTACCACTCAACACATAAATTACATAAATTTAATTGGAAACCAGAAGAGCCAAAAAATATATATTTTTTAATTATATATCTATAATCACCTCATCATCACATGTATACAGTAATATTTCACATATATGTCAGCGCAAACCAAAGCACGCATAAATAAGAGCGCAGCATAAGTAAAAGTTAGTGTAATTCCAGCCAAAATTAAGTTTAAAAAGTAATTAACATGAGAATAACATGCAAAATAGGAAAAATATCAATGATTGAATTTACTTAGTTAAATTTAACACTTTAAAGCTTAGATTACTCAAAAATGTAAATTACTTGATCTCAAAATTTTAATTACATACCTTTTTTATATTTATGGCTTTTTAAAGTTATGTAAAATTGAAGACTGTTTCTGCTGTTGCCTCTCATTGAAAACAGCTTTTTCAAGTTTGTTTAAACAGGAATGTGTGGCAATTAGATGTATCGGTGAGTTGTATGTAGTGACAGTGTTTCCAAAGCTTCTACACTGCTTTCGTGACAGTCTGGGGATCTTTTGTTAATTCTTTGTTATGTCTCTTCATCATCATCCGGAATTTCATTGGCTATTTCTTGAATATCCCTCAATTCCCCAATTATGCATTTTCATTGATTTCTACAAACTCTTTAAAACTACTGAATCCACCTGAAATGGCACTCCAATCTTCATCATTGGCAGATTATTCGGTAAATGTGTAGATTAGCGTCCTAAATTATTTTGTCGGAAACTTGTAATATTGACTTGCGAGTGCGACACTGTGGTAGGCCTAACACATCACTACGGCAACAATGTGAAGATTTGCTTTGTTGAAAGGAAGATTCGCTTCGCCGTGCAATTCACGTGCGGATGACTACAAGTCCAAGCAAGTACCTTCTTGCCAGGAGAGCGAACCATTTTATACTCATATGCTACACAATATAGTTTGTTCATGTTTTGTAATTGTTTTTAAAGCAGACGTGAAATTTTTCATTCTTTCGCATATGATTCCCTGATCCGAAATAGAAAGTTTGGTAAATGTGTACTTTAGCGTCTAAATTATTTCGTCGGAAAAATGTAACTGTGTGGGAAAAGTGTGACATACAATATTTTAAGCATGCAAAATAATGCGAAAAGGTGCAAAAATATAGTATTTTTAGATAAAAGGAAATAAGTTTTCCAAAAGTATTTACCTGAGAGTGCGATGGTTTGGAAGAGTACGTGCGGTATAGGCATAGGACGAGAGAGCGGCAACGGCATCAAGGTGGAGTCCGGTGAATGGAAGCTTCGTTGAGAAGGGCAAGTAACGGGCGGAAGAATTAAGAAGGAAGCGGTTTAGCAGTACGTAGTCATCGAAAAGTCTTGTAGGCATATGCAGAAAGAAAGAGGTTGAATTTGTGCAGCATTGTAAGTTTTTGTTTTTTTTAAGTAATTTTGAGAAAGCGGAAGTACAAAATCGTCAGTCATTTCGGATTTCGTCAGGGCTTAAAATTTCATTATCCGCCACAATACAAGAAGCTGTCTCCCTGCCATAGTGCGATATATGAATTGAAGAAAATTGCTTATTTTGAAAAATATCCATGTCACGAGGAAAAAAATGTGAGCTACGATGTACTGAATAACAGCAGAACTGCAAATGAAGTGCTTGAAGAAATCACCTACCTGTGCACATCTTCCAAACCAAAACTAAAACTTTGGGTTCAACCGGAACCAAAACGTCTTCCTCAAAACTTCTGTCATACATAAATTATTTTACATTCCTTAATTTCTTTCCATTCGGAGACACTGTGAAACCACTAATAACGACATTCTGCACATATCTTTCTCAAAATGAATAAAACAGGTTTGAACTACTTCTGCGCACAATTACACGATACTCTTCCGAAAAATATACCCTACTGCTGTCGTATTCTTCCACGCATTTGCTACCAACTCGTACTTTGCTCCGTCGCACAGCACCTTCACGTGGTGGCCGTTAGCATCGCTTCAGCCTCCCGCACCACCTGCTACAAACCATCGTACGCGCAGGTTAATACTTCAGAAAAATTATTTCCTTTTTATTTAAAAATATAATTTTTCACCTTTCCCTATCATTTTGCATGCTTAAAAAAATGTGTGCATCGAACTTTTCACCCACAGTTAAATTTTTCCAACGAAATAGTTTAGGACGCTGAAGTACACATTTACCGAAAGTACTAATATGCTTTTCTATGTTGTACAAAAAACTGGGGAACTATAAATTTCGGTTTTGGTTTGAACAGATTTGCTGTGTCTCTGCACTTTTGGTTCTTCTGTTAATAGCTTGTTCGCACGCGAGTTTCTATCTTACTCATATGTATCTTTTGCAAATCGAAAAGGTTTTATCCGGTTTTTCCTGCCAACAACGTACAGGATACAACAAAAGAAAGGGTGGCTGCTGTGGACCTATTTTCTGTGGCGTATCACTACAACATTTATTGCTCTTCTGCCAATAACGTAAGTCCTCTTTCTCTTGTACCTGTCATTTCCACACAGCAACAAACCTTCCTTTTAACGGACCAAAGCTTCACATCTTCACTGGAGCGATGCATTATTCCTATTGCAGCTTCTCTTCACAGTGTCAGACTCACAGGTCCATATTACAATAAAAATCTTTAAAACACGTTTAAAATATGAAATATCTGAAAAAATATGAAATACATTAAAATATGAAAAATATGAAGTTTTAACCCTTTGTCAATAAACACAAGAGGCTAGTTCCATCAGAGGCATGCATTCAGTCGCTGACTTTAAACATTTGGAGCAAAATTACATATGCTTCCAATTTATGGACCTAAAGCATAATAATTAAAGAAGGTGATATTCTTCTGTCCTTGGCACTGCGTAACAATAATACAACTTCCAGTGATTAGCAGTGAAAAGCAACATGACATGCGATGACTGTCTTTTTTCTTGTAGTAGAAAATTATATTCTGAACTTCATTTTTAGATTTAATTGCCCAGTCTGGCACCTAGGGCAACTAGATTATTTATTTACCTGCCCAGGTCAATGATTCACACGACTCAGGCATGGTATTTTTCAAACCCTGATATGTATAAGTAAAAATATATACAGTACATAATTTCATACATACATATTAATTAAAGCTTATATATTTCATTATTACTACTTTAGCAAAAACTTCCCATTACAAAAAAATTACCTTTGCTTGTCTCTGTGGGCACTATTTCACTTTTACAGCATTGCAATCTTATGCGTAATGAAAATTTCTGTAGTACATACTAACTTTTTAATGAAAAATTTGTAATGTTTTAAGAACAATACGTTGCTACAATTTTTTTTGTCCCCCTTGAATTTCATTATAACGAGTTTCGACGGTTATTCTTTTTTTACTGAATCTGGTAAATGCTGGCCAAGAAAATGACAGTGAAAATATATCATGAACAGTTTCTTTGCTTTGCAAATGTAGTAATTAAAGTTAAATGTAAAAAAGAATTGATTTCATTCTAAATTTCTGCTAGTGAAATCTTTCACCTGTCACTTTAAGCAGGGCTTGGAAAATATCCGAAATGTTACATGCGCAGCTGGGTATATACATAAATTATTTACCTACCTAGGTAGTAAAACCTGGATGCCCAGGAAAATTTATATTTTAAGATAAATCAGAAGCCACTTTTTTTTTAAGTTAAAAAATATGAATTTTTTTTTACACATTTTGTAATTCCTATTTTAAAGGTCTATTCAAAATGTTCAATATGCAAAGCATGTATTTCATGTTTTAAGATGATAGTGCTGAAATTGGTACAAAATGATGTGATGAAATTGTTTTTTGAGAAATTTAAAGATTCTGCGTGTTCTTTTCCTTTGTCACTAAACACCTGATTTGCACATCAATAAAAATTGTTTCAGTATCTTCAGGTATTGCCAAGATATTATAAATACAACTATTTAATAGTTTTCCAAAAAAAAAAAAAATTGTGCTCCAAAATGGTTTCCTTGTGGCAACACAACAATGAAAGAACAGGTTTAGTCACTGAAGTCATTTCTAAAACATTCCAAACAGGAAAATTTAATATTTTAGAAATATTGATATGCATTAATGTTCTATAATGACTCAGTTAGAATCAGGGTCTAAACAAGTGTTTCTTCTTTTGGGTGGAGGTCTGAGATTTGAAATTATGCCCTATCAAGTTCAAAAGCTCTCATTTCCATTCAAGTATTTTTTTCTTTTCTTTCTGATACCTTAATTATGGGGAAGCAATGTGATCTTTCAAAAGCAGTACTTCCAGTTTTTGACATAATTTTACTAAACATGTGAAAAGTAGGTAAATATCCAAAAATTAGAGATAGGAAACAAGACAGTAAAAGTTCTGGGAACACTGACAACACAGTGCTCAGTAGAATGTAAAATGAACCAGCACACAAGGCAGTGAATGTGAAAACAAAAAGCATGATTCAACCCTATGTCAAATGTAATACTAGCCAAAACCTACATGAAAAACCAACTTTGACACCATTGTGGATTGAATACCCTTATAGACGCAATGTACTCGGATGCCAGTTCGTAGTTCTGTTTGTCATTGATATAACATATAAATACAAGAATATGCCTGTACATATCTTTACTACATAACTGCCCTTTGTATTCATTCATGCAAATACTACATAAGTACGTATGTGCAAATTAAAATGTCTAAAAGAAACTAAGTATTGTTCAACCAACTGTGCTTTAGAAATAATTCTCCAATTAAAACATGTCTAAAAGAAACGTAAGTATTGTTCAACCAACTGTGTGTACAGAGTTCGTAAAGCCTAATGTTAAACAAATCTGTGTGTAACTGATGTCATTATTTATCATATTGTAATAAACCTGATTTTAAGATATGAAAATATCATTACTCACATTTAGAACTGAATTGATTCAGTTATAATGTAAGTATCCAACAATTTCACACTCACACACTCTTCCACAAAAAACATGCATTTACTTGCACACTCTTCCACAAAAAATGCATTTATGTAAAAGTCGGTGACTACTTGCCGTGAGGCTTAACCGAATATGGCCAAACTTCATATTTACAGGGATTGCATTTCAAATTACAGCTTAAGTTAATACGGTCAAACTTATTTTTTCGGGTATAGCCCTTCAAATTATGGCGTAGCTCAATACGGTCAAACTTATTTTTTTTAAGGGGCAATGCCCTTCAAATTATGGCGTAGCTCAATACGGTCAAACTTATTTTTTTGTGGGCGTTGCTCTTCAGATTATGGGCTTAGTATTTAGGGTTCAGACCGTAATTTCATGGGCTTTCACAAAAATGGGCCAAACCCGTAGTTTTATGGGCAACGGCCGGGCCCCCAGTTGCCGGCCATTGCCCGTAATCTAACTGTGAAATTTTTAACAGTGTAGGTAAATTGCGTTTGCCCCAATATCTCTGCTTCTGAAACTCCGCTTTGAAATATTCTTCCTGCAACGGATACAGCTCCTGAAGGAAAATATTCCCTATATAAATATTAATTTTTGGTAAAAAACGGTTTGGTCACCAGAGCATGTAAGCGTTAATTTCTGCTTCTGATATATTTGGAGCAAAATCTGAGCTTCTGAAAACTCGACTGAAAATTATCTTTCGTTTATCGATACCACTCACATCGTCGATAAACCTTCTCAGAATACTTTCTTCTTAAAATAATGTACGATTTTTCGGCCAGGGGGTGCAGATGCATATCTTAGTTTTGTCGATATCTCTACTTCTAAGGGTGCGATTTGAAAAATATTTTTCTTTGTTGGAGAGCGTTACCACTGAGAAATGTTTCTGATATAATTTCAATTTTTCCTTTAACGCCCAAGTCTGCCACCAGAGGGCGTAAGCTCACGTTTCTGTTAACATCAATATCTACGGGACCCGATTGAAAAACATTTCTCCGCTCAGGTACTACTAACTAAGCAAGCTCATTGTGCATATTTTCTTCCCAAAATAGCGCACAATTTCTTCGCTAGGGGCGTAAAAAACCCTTAATCTGTTTGTTCAGTATATCTGTTTATACATGTGCTATTTAAAAATGTCTTTCAACACTGGTGGCCATTTACCTTGCAGAACACTTTAGTTTAATATATGAGGAATTCTGTAGTTCACAGTTCTGTTGCTAGGTGGTGTTTTTGTACTTCTGTTTGCAGCTGTATCGCGCTACTAAAAACACTATTGAGAAATTTCTTTTTTTACTGTATGTCATTCGCTACAATAGAGATGTATCATCATCATCATCATTGTCAACCATTATCAATCCACTGCTGGATTAAAGGCTCCCCAAGTTTCCTCCACAACAGTCTGTCTTGTGCCAGTCTCCTCCATGTCACTCCCGCATACTTTCGAATTTCATCCACCCATCTCCCATGTGGTCTTCTTCTGGGTCTTTTCCTGTCCATTGGAATCCAAATATTATTACTGACGAAAGTAAAATTTCTGACGAAAGTAACTTATTACTGACGAAAGTAAAATTTCGGCTGTCCATCGATGGTCTGTCCTTCTGGCAGTATGTCCAGCCCATTGCCATTTCAGGGATTTAACTATGATCATGATGTCTTCCACTCTTGTCATTTTTCGGATTAACGAGTTCCTCTTCTTATCTCTCCTGGTTACACCAAGCATGCACCTCTCCATGCTACTTTGAGTTGTCTGCAGCCTTCGTATGTCTCTTTTAGTTAAGGTCCACGTCTCTGCACCATACGTAAGCACTGGAAGGATGCATTGATCAAACACTTTTCCTTTAAGACATAATGGCATATTGCTCTTGAAAATTATGCTGTTTCTTCCAAAAGCTCTCCAGGCAAATTTTGTACGCCGATTAATTTCTTCATCAATGTGACCCTCACTTGATATCTGCTGTCCAAGATAAACGTACGTGTCTGTTATCTCCAGCTTTTCTCCATCAATCGATAAATCTTCATTTCTTGTAAAAGCATTGAACATCCCTTTTGTCTTCTGAAAGTTCATTTTAAATCCCACTTCCTTACTCTTGCCAGCAAGTTCCTGGATCATACTCTGCAGCTCTGATGGGGTAGTTGCAAAAATGACTACTCTTGAATAATTATGCTCTTTAAATAATGCACAGATTTCCCGCAAGCTGCGTAAAGGTAGAAACCTTTTTTTCACTACTCTGCTTCCGGAAGACGTATTTGAAAAGTTCATTTCCCTTAGCATAGCTTTTTCCATGAAGAATATTTTTCGCAGACTTTAAACTTTTCCATTGTGAAAAATTCTTCCGCTAGCTGTCGTAGACTTGTATCATGTTTCCTTTTATATTTCTTCTTTTAACTGTTTAATTTGAAAATATCTTTTTCTCTGATATCTTCCTTGTGCTATGATAAACTTTTTGTGCACTATTTGTTAATTTTCATAACATCCTAATTAGCCGCTGGTGGAACAAACTAGATGTTTCTATTTCTGGATGTTTTATCGATTGTAGAAACCGGTTGATTTTTTTTTCGAACCGGGTCAGGTTTGATTCGGCAAGGCTTGTGTGTGTGCATAGGGCGTTCAAAAAAGTCTCTTCGCAGTGCGGTACCATAGGTTATATTGTTGTAGGTTATACAGAAATCACATAAATGTACTATGGAAAAGTACAATTTACTTACTCTTACTTACAGAAAGTGTTGAAACTGTCGTTCTTCACATAATCTGTTTTGCACATGTTTCTAAACACATCTACGAGAGTCGAAATTCCCTCCGCAATAATGTAAAGGGTGTTCGACTTAATTTTGATGGTGCCACGATCAAAATTTTTGAATTAAGTAACTTGTTTCATGTTTAATTTCAGTTATTGCTGTTTTCTTGATAACATATCAAGCTCCAGAATCTGTTTCACAGCAACACCAATTTTCACCAGCTTCTGATGAGTTGAAAGTTTCCAAAATGTGGATGTGGATTTCATCATGTCTTCTCAGAAGGAAGGAACACTCATAAAATCAACATTCACAATTTGGAAACTTTCAACTCATCACAAGCTTATCAAACTTTGTGTTGCTCTGAAACATATTCTGTTTTATTAATCACAGGAAACAACTTGCAGCATTCATTCTTCCCCTTTTTGTTTTCAACAAGAACGTGTCCTTTGGAATCGAAACCCTTTTCAGTCTCCTTAATATTGAATTCATTCATATTAACAAATGAGACATTAATTCCGACACGACATGCATTGGAACAGGATGTTTGCACGTCAAACGAAAATTCTGAATGCTCAATGCAAAAGATGCGATGCGAACAGTAACTCTCAGTCTTACAGTGTGACACGCGAGGTGTGAGAGAGTGAATCACCAGAGAAGCAGATGGCGGGCGTTTATCTGTATCTTGCTCCGGACAATCGCGCTGTACACAAACGCAAAGGATGTATCGTTTTACGATATGATATCGTCGTTTGGTGAAAATCTTCTTTGCTTTAAGAAAGAGCCGGAAATATTTTTGTACGACAAATTATTTTTCACTCCGCTGGCACCAGCATCGAGCACAAAATTCCACAGTGAGCATTTTTCTCGGAAATAGTTTTTCTTTTTCAAAATAAAACGGAAACAACTTAGTAAAATCATGCAATGCATTGATTATGATACGCTTTCCAACATACCAGAAATCATTACTCAAGTTATTACTCAAGTTATGAGGATAATGGCAGTAGAATAAATCTCGCTCCTATGCCCTGACCTTTGACCATATTTCGATGATATTCAACAGAACCGGTAAAGTATACTTCCGCAAAAAACATGATAAAGTTTTGTCGCAATCGAAGCATTTGTACGTAAGTTAAGACGCATAAGAGCGATGGAATGGATCCCGCTCCTATGTCCTGACCTATAACCCCATTTCATCCCATTTTCATCAGGGTTTGTCTCCAGGGAGTTCCCTACTACATACTAAAATTTCATCGAAATCGAACCATTTTTATGAAAGTAATGGCGCATAGGGAGACGGAATAGATCCCGTTCCTATGTCCTGACCTTACACCCCATTTCGTCCATTTTCAGTAGGGTTGGTCCTAATGTGGTCTTCTACCGCATATTAAAATTCCATTGAAATCCAACCATTTTTGGTCAAGTTATGATGCATACGGTCAATGGAATAGATCACACTCCTATGTATTGACCTTTGTTCCCAATTTTTCAATTTTCAATAGGGTTCATTCCCAGGTGGTTCCCTACCACATACTAAAATTTCATCGAAATAGAACCATTTTTATGCAAGTTATGACGCATAAGAGCAATGGAATGCATGCCGCTCCTATGTCCTGATCTTTGACCCCATTTTCCCCATTTTCAATAGGGGTTTTCCCAGGTGGTTCCCAAACGCATACTAAAATTCCATCGACATCGAACCATTTTTGGTCAAGGTATGACCCATAGGGGCAATGGAATGGATTCCGCTCCTATGTCCTGACCTTTGATCCCACTTTTTCCATTTTCAACAGGGTTTGTCCCCAGGTAGTTCCCTACCACGTACTAAAATATCTTTCAAAACGTACCATTTTTACGCAAGTTATTGTGCGGACGGGCAGACAGACAGACAGACGGGCAAAGCTATTGACCCGACCCGTTTGATCCGCAAGCAATTGTCGACCCGTTGGCCCGCAAACCCGTGACCGGTTTCCTTCTCTGGTCATAGCGCTTTGGTTCTTCCGTATATTTCGAGATTTGGTTCAAAGTAAATTAGTTTTCATATGGCAACACGCTTAGAGCTTTAACTTTAACCTAGATTAGACAGCAAAAAAAAGTGTAAATGTTATTAATCAGTGCCGGCCCGACTCAAGAAGCATAAAGAAAGAATAGCCCTTAACAAAATGACAAATTTGGAACAACAATAGAAAAATTATTGGCATCCCTTTAGGTGAGAGTTCTGAGGCGCTGACGTATGACCATTCTTCTCAGGTGTGTCCGAGTTCGAACTTCACGTGAGAAATGGATGGTTTATTTGTCAGATGATTCTGGGACCTTTCCCTCCCCGTGTGGGACCAACAACCTCGTATTAGGGATGGTTGACCGCCTATCCCTAATTTGGTCATTAACCACTCTACGAACACAACAACAACAACAAACAAGTTAGTAAAATCATGCAATGCATTGATTATGATACGCTTTCAAACATACCAGAAATCATTACTCAAGTTATGAGGATAATGGCTGTGGAATAAATCTCGCTCCTGTGTCCTGACCTTTGACCCCATTTCGATGATATTCATTAGAACCGGTAAAGTATACGTCCGGAAAAACATGATGAAGTTTTGTCTCAATCGAAGCATTTTTACGTAAGTTATAACGCATAAGGCCGATGGAATGAATCCCGCTCCTATTTTCTGACCTTAGACCCCATTTCACCCCTCTTCAATACGGCTTGTTCCCAGGTGTTCCCCTACCACATATTAAAATTTCATTGAAATATAACTATATTTACGCAAGTTTTGACGCATAAGGGCAATGGAATTGATCCCGTTCCTATGTCCTGACCTTTGACCCCATTTTGCCCATTTTCAATAGGGTTCGTCTCAAGGTTGTCCCCTAATACATACTAAAATTTCAGTGAAATTAAACCATATTTACGTGAATTAAGTCTCATAAGGCCAGGTGAATGCATCCCGCTGCTATGTCCTGACCTTTGACCCCATTTCACCCATTTTAAACAGGATTCGTCCCCGGGTGTTTCCCTACTCCATACTGAACTGTCATTGAAATCGAACCATATTTACGCAAGTTAAGACGCATAAGGTCAATGAAATGGATGCCATTCCTATGTCCTGACCTTTGACCCCATTTCGTCCATTTTCAATAGTGTTCGTCCCCAGGTGATCCCCTATCATATACTAAAATTTCATCGAAATCGAACCATTTTTACGCGAATTATCGCGCGAATAGACAGGCAGACGTTTCCAATAGTAGGTTGAAGAAGCATATACGCTACTTCAACCTACGGTTGGAAAGCGTAAAAAAGATGTGATCACATTCTAATTGCACGGACATTTTCTGTATATGAGAAGTGTGCGATTTTCCATACAATAATATTACCTGCCGTGGAACATATCCAACTTTAGCAGCAACATAATTCCAACCCCTTTATCTGTTTTGTTTGGGGATTTAACGACCACCGTGAACAATGAATGGGCTATAAGCAGTCACCCGACCCTAATTTAGGGCCACGGTTTCCAGGGAAGAAAGGAAGCCAGTGCCCTGAGACAAACACACCATCCATGCCTCATCGGG
The DNA here is from genome assembly GCA_039090855.1 of Macrothele yani. NCBI lineage: Eukaryota > Metazoa > Arthropoda > Arachnida > Araneae > Macrothelidae > Macrothele > Macrothele yani. The sequence continues at coordinate 153,553,514 of CM076995.1, read as the reverse complement.
GATTCGAACACGAACGAAAATTCAGAAGCCAGTGCTTTGACCACTGCGCCATCGGGGTGGCCCAACCTTTTGGGCGTCCCGATAGATTAGCACCAAGAAACAACTGTTCCCTTTCTACTATCCCTTCGCTACGCCCCTGCTCCAGATCATTTGTTCCTTTTCCGGTTAGAATACATTAAAGTTCCATTAGAGAGAAAATAAGAAAGTTGCAAAAAATTTGGTTTATTCTGCTGGAGAATTCAAAGCTGATCAACGATAATTTGAAACTTTTATTCACTTGTATACAGTCATTCGCAAAAGTTTAAGATCACCTGTCAATTTATTGAAAATTAACATAAACAACTAATTTCTAGTCAGAGATATTTGAAAAAAATGACACCACAGATGAATACTTACATTCTTTAGAACACTAAACGACCGAAATCTGTACTTTGTGTGGCCACCTTTGTCTTTTATAACGGACAGAGTACGATATGGTAAACTCTCAATGAAGTATTTGCAGTAGTCACTTGAAATGCCTTTGCACCACACGTACTTCATTGCGTCAATCAAAGTTTGGGATTTGATGGCTGTTCTTCTGCTACATTGTCCTTTAAAATGGTCCACAAATTTCCGATGGGGTTAAGGTCGGGACTATTACCGGGCCAGTCAAGCACAGTTATGTTTTTCTTCTGCAGGTAGTCCTTTATTGTCTTTGATCTGTGGCAGGGAGCACCATCATGCATAAAAGGTTGTGCAACTGTGCACTTGCGTATGTGTTAAGCTTTTCACATAACTATTCCACATAAAAAGGACTAGTCATGGTAGTAGTGCCTGTCAACAAAAAGAATAATGAAGCAGTACTGGATCCTGACATAGCAACCCATATCATCTGGCTAGGCGGATGCCTCACGGTGCTAACGGTGTATTTTTCATCAAACCTTTTGCCTTTTGGTCGTCGAACATGTGCTTCATGTGATTCAAATTGACGCACAGTTGATTCATCGGGAAGAAGAACTTGGCTCCAATTATCAGCAGTCCACGAATGATGACGCTTCGCAAACTGGAGTCTCTTTTTTACGCTTTCCAACCGTAGGTTAAAGAAGCGTATATGCTCCAGCTTTATCCGTCCGTCCGTCCGTCCGCACGATAACTCACGTGAAAATGGTTCGATTTCGACGAAATTTTAGTATGTGGTAGGGGACCACGTGGGGACGAACCCTGTTGAAAATGGACGAAACAGGGTCAAAGGTCAGGACATGGGAGCGGGATTCATTCCATTATTCTTATGCGTCATAACTTGCGTAAAAATGATTCGATTTCGATGAAATTTTGGTATGTAGTAGGGAACCACCTGGGGACAATTCCTGTTGAAAATGGGTGAAATACGGTCAAAGGGCAGGACACAGGAGCTGGATTCATTCCATTGCCTTTATACACCATAACTTGCGTGAAAATGGTTCGATTTCGATGACATTCTAGTATGTGGTACGAAACCACTTGGAGACGAACCCTATTGAAAATGGGTGAAATAGGGTCCAATGTTAGGACATAGGAGCTGAATCCATTCCATTGCCTTTATGCGTCATAACTTGCGTAAAAATGGTTCGATTTCGATGAAAATTTAGTATGTGGTAGGGAACCACCTGGGCACGAGCCCTATTGAAAATGGGCGAAATGGGGTCAAAGATCAGGCAGGACATAGGAGCGGGATTTATTCCATTGCCCTTATGCGGCATAACTTGCGTAAAAATAGTTCGATTTCGATGAAGTTTTACTATGCGGTAGGGAACCAACTGGGGACGAACCTTATTGAAAATAGGCGGAATGGGGTCAAAGATCAGGACATTAAAGCGGGATCCATTCCATTGCCTTTGTGTGTCATAACATGCGTAAATATGGTTAGATTTTGATGAAATTTTAGTATGTGGTAGGGAACCACCTGGGCGGCACGAAAACGCTAATGAAAATGGGCGAAATGGGGTCAAAGGTCAGAACACTGGAGTGGTATCCATTCCATTGCCCTTGTGCATCACAACGTACCTAAAATGCTTCGATTGCGACAAAACGTTATCATGTTGTTCCGGAGGTATAGTGAACCAGTTCTGTTGAATATCAACGAGATGGGGTCAAAGGTCAGTGCACTAAAGCAAGATTTATTCCACAGCCATTATTCTCATAACTTGCGTAAAAACTGCTTCTATGGCGACAAACCTGTAGTATGCTATTCCTGAGGTATACTGAACCGGTTCTGTTGAATATCATCGAAATGGGGTCGAAGATAAGAACACAGGAGTGAGATATATTCCACAACCATTATCCACATAACTTAAGTAATATTTTCTGGTGTGTTGGAAAGCGTATCATAATCAATGCATTGCATGATTTTACTAACTTGTTTGTGCATGACCGAGATTAGTCTAGGTTTATGTGCAGGTTTATAAGACTTTAATCCAAAATCTTTGCTAAGACGTCGGGAAACAGTGCTGATACTAATATCAGACCCCTTTGAATGTAGAAACGCCTTGATTTTTTGCACGAGCTCCTCGGAGAACACATAAATGTTTTCCTTATGGTATTGCCATTACGTGGGGACGTCACGTGATGACAATAACTTATCTGGTTTGTTTTCCTTGGACGCCGACTTCTCTTTCGGTCGGTAAATTCATCTGTGTCTCGGTATTTCATGATCGTATTATGAGTAGCTGTCTTGCTCACATTCACCTTTCTTCTTATGTCACGTTCGGAGTATCCTTCATGATATAAAGTCACTATTTGTGTCCTCTGAGTAACACTTAATGACGCTTTTTTGTCCATTTTTCGCTATATAGAAAATACGCACCAAACCTCTCAGCTAGAAAACCAGAGGTAAACTGAAGCTTGCAAACTTCCCACAACTCTATCAACAGCTGCCGCCGTGAGATGATGCAACAGCGACAGGAAGTTAAGCAATAAAGACAGTAACTGACGAAATCAGGAGAAATCTCCTAGTACCAACAGGTGGTCTTTAACTTTTACAAATGACTGTATATATTGAAATATAACGTTAGTACACATATACAGGGTGATTCATAAAGAAGTATACAGTTTCAACGCACTATAAAACAAGAACAATGTAAGATATTGTATGTTACCTGTAACAGAATCGTAGGGGAATGTTTCAAGCTTTTTAGAGACAGTCACAGATGTTCTATGTGTGCACTCTTTGTCACACGACACACATCGAGCTGGTAATCCATTTCCGCCCAAACGCGAGGTAAGATATCTGAATCAAGTGCAGTGATAGTGGCTGTGATACGCTGTTTCAACTCCGCTAGATCAACAGGAAGGGGAGTTTATGTCCCTCAGTAGCGGGACACAAACTTTTCGGGAACATCTACCTAACGGTTCGCAGTTGTGGTCCGTGTCTTCAACTGTTACTGTTTTACAGCATCTGGAAACTGGAAACAGAAACCGGAAACGGAAATGGATTTCCGACTCGATGTGTGTCGTGTGACTAAGGGTGCACACACAGAACATCTGTGACTGTCTGTAAAAAAACTTGAAACATTCCCCTACAATTCTGTTACAGGTAACGTAAAATATCTTACATTGTTCTGGTTTTATAGTGCGTTGAAACTGTATATTTCTTTATGAATCACCCTGTGTTTTATTTTTCAAGTAGACCAAGGTTTCGTTGTGCTTCGGCTCAGCTTCATCAGGCCGAATGGCACGTAAATATTCAAATAGCATATGACATTATCAACGGGTCACGTGTTTTAGTTGCTTCCACGCCATTGATAATGAAACGCTTTCCAAAATATCAAGTTTGTTGGTTGAATCGGCTTGTCGATTAGTTTCACTTTTTCAAAGATAAATCTATGATAATTTTTGTGACTATTTTCGAGTTTAACCGTCAATGAAAACCCGTGATCGTAAGCACTGTTGATGATGTCATATGCGATTTGAATATTTACGTGCCATTCATCCTGATGAATCTGAGCCAGAGACCAGCGAAACCTTGGTCAACTCGAAAAATAAAATATTTGTGAAGTAACGTTGCATTTCGTTAATATGTAGAATCATCGCAAAGCTTGTAGTTTCCAATTTGTGAAATCTTTTATTCACTGATTTTCAATTTTAAGTCTCTCCATCAACGCTGCAGGTATTCTGCATCCATCGAACTTGAGCTTCACGGTTCGCTAGAAACCCCGTTTTACAAACAAAAACGTGTTTCTCAACATCATTTGAAACTTATGAATAATTCTGAATTTCTCAGAACATCAAAGTACTGCAAGAAACAAACCAAGGAGGCACCATAAGAAATAAAAATATTAGACATTAAACCGAAGATGAAAATAAAACAAAACAACAACAGAGGAGAATCCAGCTTATTACCTCAGGATACTAGTAATTTATTACGTGTAGTGCTGCATAAAGCATTCAGGGAATAAATGTAGTGCAATGGCAACGGCGAATCTCTAAAAGAAGTTTTAAAACTTGTCTTTTTACCTGAGGTATAAAATAAGTCTTCACTATTTTATATTTCATGAATGAAGTCACTTCGAATTTTAATAAGCTCATCCTTTCTTCTTGAGCTAATGGTAACTGTGGGCAAAAAAAAGAAAAAAAAAGAAAAGGAACTTTTCAAATGAAGAGCTGAAGAAGCTTTAATGAAATATTTATTTTTGGAATACCGTTACTGGTTTCTTCAAGGGCTCCGCTGTTAAAACACAATTTCCAATAGAACCAATCTGCATAATCAAACAAAACGTCATAGCTTTAAAAATATGTAATCTCCTAAAACAAATATATTTCAGTAAGAATTTTCAATAATAAAATGGTTTCAATTACTAAAATCCATAGTAATCTCCCGAAATTTAAATGATGTCTCGAAATGTCACCATTACGCCAAAGAAATGCTTTTCAGAACTCTGTACAGTCAACTGAATACTTCATCATTTCTTTTAAACCAAAGAAAGAAATTTTCAAAATGAAAGAAAAATCCACATGCGCTCTTTATTATGCAGTTAAGATGGATTCTCGAACATAATTCACCGTCAGTAAAATTACCCAGTAATTAAAGAACCGAAAGCTCATTTTGAGTAACGAGATTCAAAGCGGTGAGCCCTGAGATATACCGCAAATCACGAAGTCCAATAAATGTAGCGTAGTTATATATTTAAATTCCGTATACTTTTATATTAACTTTAATATCTGGCATATTACTTAAAAACAGTTTCCTTATTTATCTTTTGCTGTAAGTTTCATTTTTAGTGTGCTACTATGTACACTTGTAGTATTTTTAATTACTGCAGCAGTTGATTAAGTATTTAACTAATAAATTATTGTTTGCAGATAGATTCGTTGAACATGAATCTCATTTCAAGAATTCTACTAAGTGAAAAATAATAACGGCCAGGTTGAATGAATCAGAACTTACATGTGTAGCATTAACTTGTCTTTTATTTCCTACCTACTGAAAGTTCAGGCTACAAATAGTATAGAATCGTCATGTTATAATTTATCAGCTGACACTAAATAGGTCTTCTATCAATATATATCTGTCACAGTGCAACAATATGTTTTTGTAGATTCACATAGACATCCAACAAGCTTCAACCCTCTTGAAATGATGATTATACACAGTGCGTCAAAGAATTTTTAAGACTGCCGCTAGATTTCAGGCTACGGTGGCGCCACCAGTGTAATCGCAAATGCGTTATAAACCGTGACCATCTGCTTGCTTTCTGCCAAACGTACTGCGCAGTTGTTAAAGTAACTCAAACGAAACGGACGTTCATTAGAGAAGTAAATTTTGTTTCATGTAGAATTACGTATTAAGATGGAACAAAGGGCTGTTATTAAATTTAACGCAAAACTTGGTAAGAGTGTCTCGGAAACGTACAAGTTTACAGTGAGTGTTTTTTAAATAGATCAAATGTTTTCCTGTGGCACAAACGTTTTTTGGACGGAAGAGATACGCTAGAAGATGATAAACATACCAGAAGACCAAGTTCATCTAGGACACCTGAGATTATTGAAAAAGTGCGTGATTTCATGGCAAACCATCGATGTGCGTCACTAAGAATGATGGAAGAGTCTTTAAACATCAACAAAGAAACGATTCGAACCATCCCAAATCTTTATATTTGGGCAAAACAAAAGTCTGTGCCAAATTTGTTCCACACACGTTAACCAATGAACAAAAATCAAAGAGAAGTGCACATTGCAGAGGCATCATTTCAGCCGCTGAAAATGATCCAAACTTCGTAAAATCGACTGTTATAGGTGATGAAACATGGTGTTTTCAATATGATCCTAAAACAAAGCGACAAAGTGTGGAACGGAAGTAAAAAAACTCACCACAAGCCTAAAAAACAAGAAATGTTTCGTCGAAAATCAAAACAATGCTCATTACATTCTTCGAATTTGTTTTTCCACAAAGAATTTGTTCCAAGTGGGCAAAAAATTACTGGTGAGTTTTATTTAAATGTTTTGTGGCGTTTGATGGGCAGAATTCGTCGCATTCGTCTAGAATATCGGGATGAAAACAGTTGGTGTTTGTTGCACGATAATGCACCCAGTCACACCTCACTTCTTGTTCGTAGATTTTTGGCGAAAAATAACGTCTGTGTGTGTTGAATCATCCACCGTATTCGCCTGATTTAGCACCCTGCGACTTTTCTTTATTCCCAAAACTTAAAATGACGTTAAAAGGGTGTTATTTTGATGATATTTCGACCATACAAACAGCTTCGACGCGTGCTTTGGAGGCAATTCCGCAAAGTGAACTGGAACAGGCATTCGAATCATTATTTAATCGCTGTAACAAGTGTATTGAAGCCGGAGGGACTTATTTTGAATAACAAACCAAAACAAATTATAATTTCTTGTTTCTATTTCATTTTACAGACCCAGTCTTAAAAATTCTTTGCCATACTGTGTATATTAAAAAAATACGTTTGTCACAGATATTTTATTTTTTTTATGCATACAATACTTTCGTTCTATGGAAGGTAAAAAATTCTGAAATTCCGGAATTAGGCAAATTTATAAATATTGATCCTCACATTCAGTTCAGCTAAGAAACTGAAAATGACTGATGCCTACCATTCCTTGACGTCGTGGTTACCCGCTCAAATGGAACTCTCGCAATTGCAATTAATCGGAAGCCTTTCTATGTTTTCTCACCTCCACATGCCAAGTTCAATCACCTTTGGGAACAAAAACTTAGCGCCTTTTACAGTTGCGTATATCGCGCGGATAAATACAGTTTGGAAATAGAACTTGATTTCCTTAAACGTGTTAGAGTACAGCGAGAATACAACCCTTCCATTATAGACAAGACTGTAACAAAATTCCGGAAACCGAAGAATATCTCCACGTTAACTCCTGTGATGCGCTCATTATAAGATAATTTTGCCATTATTCAACTTTCTCGTGACGTTGCTTTCAAAATTTCAAAAATTCTCAAACCCATAAATAAAAATGAACTTTTTAGGATCAAAGGACTGTGTTAAAGATAAAAACTCGTGGGGAATTTATCAAATTCCATGCGAATGTAGCGCGTCGTATACAGGACAGACCCACAGCCTAGCCTTTCGTTTTTGATTGAAGGAGCACAAGACCTATATTCAGAACTGTGACCCAAAGAAGTCATCGATGGATAATCACTGTTATGAAAAGGACCACAAATTTCTCTTTGAAGAAGCATAACTAATCGTCAGGCCAGATTCAACCACCAAACTTGATATTCTAGAAGCTTTCAATATACACTATATTTACAAAAGTCACCATACACACCTTCACAAGCAAATGAACAGATCCGCAGCGTTGTTAAGATGCGCGGTACAGCTGCAAACGGTATAGAACCAAGCCTGCAGCTGACCGCGATCATATCGCACTGTGAAGTTGAGTGAAAATGTCGAAGCGGGAGAGAACTGACTTTGAGAAAGGAAAGATTGTTGGGTGTTATATTAGTGGGTTGTCCATAAGAGAAACCGAGAGGCCTTTAAACATACCCAAGTAAACTGTTTTGGATGTACTGAATAAGTGGAAGACACATGGCGTGCCTGAAGCAGCAAAACGTACCCGCAGACCAAAGAAAATCAGTGATAGAGGACGTCGAAGCCTCAGGAGTGTCGTTACAGCTAATCGATGGAGTACTGCACAAGACCTCAGTGTACAGGTGAGTAAAAATGCTGAAACCTTAATATGTACACGTACCACTCGCAGAGAACTTCATTCCATGGGTTACCGTGGTCGTGCGGCTGCTATAGAACCTTTCGTCTCCACTCGGAATGCTACTCATCGTTTAGCATGGTGTAAAGAACATTTATCGTGGACCGTAGATCAATGGAAACGGGTCATATGGACTGATGAATCCACATACACCATCCATTAGTCTGATGGCCGTGTGTGGGCTTGGCGGCAGCCGAGGGAACGCTATTTATCACAGTGTACTGTTCCTACGGTCAAGTTTGGAGCTGGCAGTGTACTCGTGTGGTGGTGTTTTTCGTGGTATGGTCCCGGTCCATTGGTTATCCTGGACAAACAAATTAACCAGCACGTCTACCTCGATATTCTGGACAATTACGCCCTGCCAACTCTGTGGCAATACTGTGGAACCGAGCCTTGTTGGTACCAGCAGAATAATGCACCGATCCAAAAAGCAAGGATTGTTACGGCGTGGTTTGACCATAATTCCGCATCGTGTGTGGACTGGCCAGCACAGAGCCCTGATCTTTATCCCTTAGACCACCTATGGGATGCAATAGAGCGCCGCATAAGAAGTTTAGAACCAAGGCCTACTACTAAGCAACAGTTAGCGGCAGCATTATGAACTGAATGGAAGGGCATACCTATCGATGTGTTTCAAAACCCTTGTCGAAAGCATGTTTTGAAGGGTCTGTGCATTAAGGCAAAAGGTGGACCGACACCGTACTAATGTATGTCAATAAATGCTATGTTGGGTTTCTTATCTAAGTGTCCGGTGACTTTTGTCAATATAGTGTATATCAAAATTATTCGCAACTTGATAATGACATGGCATACACACCATTTCTATGAAGCGCGTGGGACGAACTAACCAAACCCCGTGACTGTAAACACCATTAATGATGTCATGTACAGTTTGAATATTTACGTGCTATTCGTTCTGATAAAGCTAGGTTAGAGCCCAGGGAAACCTTGGTCGACGTAAAAAAATATATATATATACACCCACTGGCCACCCAAAATGCAACACCAAGAAGGAAGCATCCGATTGGCCTGAAATTCGTAGCATGCGTCGCCCGCGAGAGGACATGCAAACGATTAGATTGCAGGGCATATGTAAATCATGTGTAATCGGCACGCCACCGGAAAGCACTATAAGAAGGGTGCACAGAAGGCAGGGTGTAAGTAGTGGAAGTGTGTTGTGCTGCCGGACCTGTGCGTGGAAAGCTTCCTGATGCCGCGTCGTAGAATACAGCAGTCATTCCAGCACGTTTCGGAGTTCGATAGGGGACAAATAGTGGCTTATCGCGACAGCGGTTTATCGTACAGAGACATCGGCGCCCGTGTGGGATGACATCCAGCCACAGTGAGGCGAATTATGGAATCGGTGGGTGCAGGAAGGACGGACGGACCGACGTGTGCGAGTGCCGCAGCCGCGGCACACCACCAAACGAGAGGACCGGCATATTGTGCGGCGGGCATTGACGGCTCGCACCGCCACATCACGAACGTTAGCGCAGGAATTAGGGTGTGTTGCGCAACAACCTGTGTCAGCACGTACCGTTCGACGTCGTCTGAAGGAGCGGAGACTTGTCTCACGGCACAGATTGCTATGATTATCGTTGACGTTACACCACCGGCGAGTGCGGCGGCAGTGGGCCGTTGAACGCCGCACCTGGACTACGTAATGGCACGACATCGTCTTCTCCGACGAATCCCGCTTCTGCCTGCAACACCACGATGGTCGGATCCGCGTGTGGCGGCACCGCGGCAAGAGACTATATGACACCTTCATTATGCATCGCCATACCGGTCCGCCGCCTAGCGTTATGGTTTGGAGCACAATTGCATATGACACCCGCACCCCTCTGGTACGCATCGCCGGTACACTCAACAGCCAAAGCTACATCTCCGACGTTTTGGAGCCTGTAGTCCTCCCTTACTTGCAGGACCTGCCAGCGGCCACGTTTCAACAGCACAATGCGCGCAGGCACGTGGCACGCATCATGCAACAATTTTTTACGGCCCACCAGGTGTCACTGCTGCCGTGGCCCGCCTGTTCGCCCAATATGTCGCCCATCGAACACGTCTGGTCGCTGATCGGCAACCGAGTGGCTCGGCAAGCACCAACCGAGGCTACGCCTGATGAACTGTGGCAACGTGTGGAAGCAGCCTGGACCGACATACCCCAAGCCCACAGCCTCTTTCGTTCGATGCCGCGGCGTGTAGCGGCCCTTATTGCGAGCCATGGGGGCCACACGAACTATTGATGTCTGCGTGTTCCGCAAGTCACACGGGCTCCTGTCAGCTCAATCGTTTCATCTTTGTATCTGTCGTTATGTGTCCAGTAAATCTGGCTTTGCTATCTCGTGTCCTTCTTGGTGTTACATTTTGGGTGGCCAGCAGTGTATATACTTGTGACAAACGTATTTTCTTAATCTTCAACCTGTTTTTACATCAACTTTCCATAATTTATTCGATGTCGTCTATTAATTTTTTATTTTTCTCTGACTCACTGTCAGTTACCAGGTTGTGAAAACTGTTTGGGGAAGTAATGTGCCGTTCAGTGAGAAAATGTTTAACCAAGAAGTAAAAAAATTTACTCAAGAAAACACAGATTCAAAAGGAACGTTAAATAGAAGTGTACGGCACCCACCTTCAAAAATTCCGAAAGATGCACAACCTCTTGAACATACACACACATATTCCTCATTATCATTGTCAACCATTATCAATCCACTGCTGGACGAAGTTCTTCCCAAGTTTCTTCCACAACGGTCTGTCTTGTGCCAGTCTCCTCCATGTTACTCCGGCATACTTTCGAATTTCATCAACCCATCTCCCATGTGGTCTTCTTCTGGGTCTTTTCCTGTCCCTTGAAATCCAATCTAAAATTTCAGCTGTCCATCGATGGTCTGTCCTTCTGGCAGTATGTCCAGCACATTGCCATTTCAGGAATTTTACTCTGATCATGGTGTCTTCCACTCTTGTCATTTTTCTGATCCACGAGTTCCTCTTCTTATCTCTCCTGGTTACACCAGGCATGCACCTCTCCATGCTGCTTTGAGTTGTTTGCAGCCTTTGTATGTTTCTTTTAGTTAAGGTCCACGTCTCTGCACCACACGTAAGCACTGGAAGGATGCACTGATCAAACACTTTTCTTTTAAGACATAATGGCATATTGCCCTTGAAAATTATGCTGTTTCTTCCAAAATCTCTCCAGGCAAGTTTTATACGCTGATTAATTTCTTCATCAATGTGACCCTCACTTGATATCTGCTGTCCAAGATAAACGTACGTGTCTGTTATCTCCAGCTTTTCTCCATCAATCGATAAATCTTCATTTCTTGTAAAAGCATTGAACATCACTTTTGTCTTCTGAAAGTTCATTTTTAATCCCACTTCTTTACTCTTGTCAGCAAGTTCCAGGATCATACTCTGTTCCTGGGTCAGCAAGTTCCTGGATCATACCACACACACGTATATTCTGAAAATATATACAGTCTCTCCTCTACTTAGGATCGGTTCGATTTCGATTCATGTATTTGCATTACCACGTCTCCTGAATGTTCACCACTTTCCAGCCTCCCCTTCCCCCAGGGTATATATGTATGTAATTGGAATTATCACTTTTACTTCCATTTTGCAAAATGCTTGAAAGCACGAAAATTGCAATATAATATTTTGCATTATATGCACTTTATTTATTTCCGCTACTATGTAGCACACACGTGAACTAAATTAATTGCACGAGTCAGATAAAGTACGATAAGCTGAATCAAGAAAGGTATCATTGACCTCTTCGTTATCATTAGCTGTACATTCCATAGTAGAAGAATTTGTTCGTCCTCTTGAGAGAGAGTGGTGGCAGGCAGTGCTGTTCCTGAAATGTCCAAATTTTTCTTTGTCTCGAGGGTTATCTCTCTCTATATATAAAACAGACCGTGTGTGTCTGTCGGTCGGCTTTCACATGGAATTAAGCGAACTTGAGCGACGAAATTTGTTATGAAGGTACCTGTAGACATCGTCTGGCGCACCTCTAAGAAATTTCTTTAAAATTTGAATTTGATTTTTAGTTATTTAATGTTACGCGTTTCTACCCGATCTGTGTGTGTCTTTCCGCTTTGTTGATATCAACCTGATCACACCGAACGTTAAGGCGTGTAGAAAAGTAGTTCACCATAAATTTCAGTCGTCTCTTTTTTAGAATTCCGTTACGACTATTTTCATTTGAAAATACATTTATTACGCCCTTTTTTGTAAGTGTTGTTTGCCGATTGTATTATGACCTTGAGGGCGGAGAAGAAAAAAAGAAAATAGAACGTTGCTTTTCAATCTGCGTTATTAATTCAAAAATATCATACGTCAGAAGGTCATCATACTGTGACGACGTTGTGAGCTAGAAAATAGAACGTTGTTTTAACGTAATTCTAAAAAAGAAATGGCTGAATTTTATCGTGAACTACTTATGTTCGCGCCTTCGCGTTGGGTGTGCTCAGGTTGCATGTAAAAAAGCGGCATAGAAAGCGGAAAGGCACATGTTTTTTGTTAAGCGTTGTTTGCCAATTGTATTATGACCTTGAGGGCGGAGAAGAAAAAAAGAAAATAGAACGTTGTTTTTCAATCTCACGTGACAACTACTAAATAATTCAAATACATTTGTTATTCTAATATTCTATTCTGGAAAGTTGTACTACAAAGTTGTATAAACCTTGATTTACCAAACTTAATTTAATTGTCGATGTAGCTTTTACTTTATACTATCACTAGCCTGTCAACGACGGGTACAACAGGCTAGTTATCACTATGAGCAACTCTTAGCTGAAAGTATTCGCCAGACCCTAATTTAGGGCTGCTGACTACAGGAAAGGGACAAAGATAGCGGCGTCAGATAAACACGCCGCGCTTACCTAATCCAGGACACGAACACGGGCCCATCTCGGACGAATGGTCAGAAGCCCGAACCTCATGCCATTCGGCCACGGATTTGGCAAATATCCACTTTAGTTTGCGTACAGTTTGCTTTTATTTTCACTCTAAATTTTTTGAGGGAGACAGGGCATACTGCATTAAGCTGAATTTTGAAAACGGTTTTCCAAACCCTTGCATTACGTCATTTCGCTAAAGGGTGCAGGAACTTTCTTTCAAGACATATTTTGTACGGGGTTTAATTCACCTTCTTGTTATAATTCGGATAAAAATGTTCCGTACTAGTCATAAGAAGAAAGAAGTCCTGATTAGGTCACAATAAAAATGAAGAAATCGAATTCCATTTCTTGAATAGAAATTTTTCAATTCTTATTACTGGGGCTTTCTTTGGTCTCAATTCTCTAGCTGTCTAACGGGTTAGTTGTTTTCGTTTTGTTTCAAAATGTCAAGAGGCCATTAAATGAGATAGAACTAGATCACATGATAAAACCGACATTGTGTTATAACTTTCACATTATTTTTATTGAGATTTTCCCCAAATTTTTATATATTGCCGGTGGCGCAGTGGTCTAAGGCGTTGGCCTCTGATCATTCGTCCGTAAGGGGTCCGGGTTCGAATCCCGGTGAGGCATGGATGTTGTGTTTGTCTTACGGCACTGGCTCTCTCCCTTCCCTGGAACCAGTGACCCAAATTAGGGACGGGCGACTGCTTATAGCCCATTGAGTTGCTCACGGTGGTCGTTAAACCTCCAATCAAAAAAAAAAAAAAAAAAAAATTATTTGCCTTTTTTTTTTCATCAATATCGCTTTCATTATTTCTATCACTTGCCATCCTGGACAAAAGATACCACAAAATTATTTATAATATAGTAAAATGTAAATGTGGATTGGACGCCAGAGCATACAGCTTCCAAGTGCAGTATATCAAAAATAAAGGGACAATGCACCACAAGAAGTGATATGTCAGCACGTTGGACACTCGCGCATTGACTCATACGCATGCGCGTTATATCAACCACACACTGTAAACAAGTTTGTAAAATCATGCAATGCATTGATTATATTACGCTTTCCAACATACCAGAAATCATTACTCAAGTTATGAGAATAATGGCTGTGGAATAAATCTCGGTCCTGTGCCCTGACCTCTGATTCCATTTCGATGATATTCAACAGAACCGGTTTGGTATACCTCCGAAATAACATGATAAAATTTTGTCGTAATCAAAGCATTTTTACGTAAGTTATGATGCATAAGGACTATTAAATAGATCCCGCTCCTGTGTCCTAACCTTTGACCCCATTTCGTCCATTTTCAATAGAATTCGTTCCCAGGCAAGACCCTACAACATACTAACATTTCATCCAAATCGAAGCATTTTTACGTAAGTTATGACGCATAATGGCGATGGAAGTTATTCCGCTTCTATGTCCTGACCTTTGACCCTATTTCTCCCATTTTCAATAAGGTTTGTCGCCAGGTGGTCCCCTACCACATACTAAAAGTTCATCGAAATCGAACCTTTTTTACGTTAGTTATGACGCATAACAGCAGTGAAATGAATCCCGCTCCTATGTACTGACCGTTGACCCCATTTCGTTCACTTTAAATAGGGTTCCTTCCCAGGTGATCCCCTACCAGATACTAAAATTTCATCGAAATCGAATGATTGTTACGCGAGTTATCCTGCGGACGGACATACGCACACAACGCGTGACGTAATGAGGCAGATAGGAATCGGGTCCATCTGCTTGCCGCAAGTGTGACGTCATAAAACTTTAATAGGATCCACACACAATGCGTGACGTAATGAGACAGATGGCGTGACCGCGCGCCAACATTCTCAAAGGCGAGACTATGACGTCATAAGATTTCTAAGCATTGGTAACATTAATGGAACAACGCCATCACTAAAAACGTTATAATTCGGGGTGGTTATTTAAACCCACTAAACGAATTCTCCTAAAGTCGAGATCAAGCTAAATCGATTTCTAGTACCAGAAAACGGTAGGTTAACGACTTTCATCAAAATTCTTAGAGCCGTTTTCAAAATTAAATGTACATACATACATACAAGAATTGCTACTTTAAAGTGGACGTCAAGTAATTTGGCTTCCTATACTTCCAATGGAAAAACTTTTGTACACATTTTCTTCACAATTAATGCCTTCCCAAGGATGAAAATTTAAGCATCGATTAAAATATTTTCATTTTATAACTTGCAATACTTAATATTTTCTAAAACATAACCATATTTATGAAATTCAACATTTGTTTGTCTACTGACGTCATGAAAATACAGGTCGCGCCATCTTTTTTCTGGACAATTGATGCGTTCACAAAGATGAAAATTTGAACATCGATTAAAATAGCTTCATTTCACAACTTGGAATACTTAGTATTTTCTAAACCATAACCGTAATTATGCAATCCAACATTTTTTTGTCCACTGACGTCATCAAAGTACAGGTCGCGCCATCTTTTCTCTGGTTTCAACACCACCAAAGGAAAAGTGATTGATTTTTAATATAATCATGGTTATGTTTTAGAAAATATGAAGTTTTCCAAGTTATAATATGAAGTTATTTTAATTGATGTTCAAATTTTCATCCTTGGGAACACATTAATTGTGAAGGAAATGTTTACAAAAGTTTTTCCATTGGAAGTATAGGAAGCAAAATTACGCTGCCCCGGTGGCGCAGAGGTCTAAGCGATGGCCTCTGATCATTCGTCCGAACGGGGTCCGGGTTCGAATCCCGGTGAGGCATGGATGTTGTGTTTGTCTTACGGCACTGGCTCTCTCCCTTCCCTGGAACCAGTGACCCTAAATTAGGGACGGGCGACTGCTTATAGCCCATTGAGTTGCTCACGGTGGTCGTTAAACCTCCAATCAAAAAAAAAAAAAAAAAAAAAAAAAGCAAAATTACTTGACGTCCACCTTAATAATATGGGATAAGGGCAATGGAATGGATCGCCATCCTATGTCCTGACCATTCCCACATTTCATCCATTTTCAATAGGGTTCGTCCCCAGGTGGTCCCCTACTACATACTGAAATTTCATCGAAATCGAACCATTTTTACGCACGTTATGACGCATAAGGGCAATGGAATGCATCCCGATCTTATGTCCTGACCTTTGACTCCACTTCACCCATTTTGAATAGGGTTCGTCCCCAGGCGGTCTCCTACCACATAGTAAACTTTCATTGAAATCGAACCATATTTACGCAAGTTATGACACATAAGGGCAATGGAATGATTCCGCTCCTACGTCGTGACCTTTGACCCCATTTGTCCCATTTTCAATAGGATTCGTCCCCCGGTGGTCCTCTACCACATACTAAAATTTCATCGAAATCGAACCATTTTTACGCCAGTTATCGTGCGGACGGACAAAACTGGGGCATATACGCTTCTTCAACCTACGGTTGGAAAGTGTAAAAAATAAGTGTTGTGAATTCACGAAAAATTTCTGAAATTAACGTGCAGCAAAGTTGCCGGTAGGTATCCGTGTTTTTCAGAAATTTCCGTTTTTAAAAGTGTCGTCTTATTTTAACTTCCGTATTTTCACAGATTTTCCGTAGTCAGAAATTCCGTTTATTACAGAAAAATCCATTTTAGGTTTCCCCATATTTAAACTGAAATTCCGCAAAATCGACCATACTGCATTTTCAGCCCTGAATCCAGGTAATCCTTTCCGCTGCAGTTAGTATAGAATCGCCGTCGCGTATGTTGGTTCAACAGGTAAGGCACGCCTTTAATCACTGAGCCAGAAACGCTCGGAAACCCCACTCACGTTCATTGTAAAACAAATTGCGCGACGATGAACATTTTTGGTCATTAATGCGAGTGACTTAGTCATTTTATTTTTAGTTGGAGCTTATTACTTTTCTGAATTGGGTTGTAATAATTTTTTTTCTGTAAGAGAACTTTTCAAATATTAAGCGTTATTCATCGTGATTTTTCGAAGCAACAAAATGCTTTGCAACTTCATTTTTTTAAACTGACAGTGACTTTCAGTTATCTATAAAAAATGTACTTTTTTTATAGTATTATTTCATAAAACAAGTCCTAAATATTATATATATATATATATAACATCATCTTTGCCAACCATTATTAATCCACTGCTGGCCGAAGGTCTCCCCAAGTTTCTTCCACAACGGTCTGTCTTGTGTCAGCCTTCTCCATGTTACTTCCTGCATACTTTCGAACATCATCCATCCATCTCACATGTGGTCTTCTTTCTTCTGGGTCTTTTCCTGTCCCTTGGAATCCAATCTAAAATTTTGGTTGTCCACCGATGGTCTGTCCTTCTGGCAATAAGTCCATCCTATTGCTATTTCAGGGATTTAACTCTGATCATGATGACTTTCACTCTTGTCTTTTTTCTGATCCACGAGTTCCTCTTCTTATCTCTCCTGGTTACACCAAGCATGCACCTCATCATGCTACTTTGAGTTGTTTACAGTCTTTATATGTCTCTTTTAGTTAAGGTCCACGTCCCTGCACCATACGTAAGCACTGGAAGGATGCATTGATCAAACACTTTTCTTTCAAGACGTAAAGGCATATTGTTCTTGAAAATTATACTGTTTCTTCCAAAAGCTCTCCAGGCAAGTTTTATACGCCGATTAATTTCTTCATCAATGTGACCCTCACTTCATATCTGCTGTCCAAGATAAACGTACGTGTCTGTTATCTCCAGATTTTCTCCATCAATCGATAAATCTTCATTTCTTGTAAAAGCACTGTACATCATGTTTGCCTTCTGAAAGTTCATTTCTAATCCCACTTCTTTACTCTTGTCAGCAAGTTCCTGGGTCATACTCTGCAGCTCTGATGGGGTAGTTGCAAAAATGACTACGTCATCAGCAAAACGAAGGTGAGTTACATAATCTCCATTAATATTTATCTCTTTGTTTTCCCAGTGCAGTGATTGAAAGACATTTTCCAATGTGGCATTAAAGAGCTTGGGAGATATGGTGACACCTTGTCTCACTTCCTTTCCAATTTTTATGTGTGCTGTATTCATAATCGATAAAAGCCATGCACAATGGAAGTTCATATTCCCTGGCTCTTTCAATTAATTTTCTCAGTACGTGGATATGATCTATAGTGCTGTAGCCACTCCTGAATCCAACTTGTTCGGTTGAGCCATGTCCAGTGTTACCTTCAAGCGGTGTGAAAGAACTTTAGTGAAGATTTTATAAACCACTGATAGGAGGCTGATAGGTCTGTAGTTTCCTGAGATTATCCATGTCACCTTTTTTATGTAGGAGGATCATTGTAGCGTTGTTCCAATCCTCAGGAATCTTCCCTTCATTAAGGCATCGAGTAAAAATTTGTGCGAGTATTGTTTCAATTCCTGCACTTGCTTCTTGTATGATGTCTACAGTAATTCCATCTTCTTCTGGAGCTTTTGCAGGCTTCATGTTCTTGATTGCATGTGCAACTTCTGCTGGGAGGACTGGAAGAACTCTGGTACTGGTACCTGTCATGATGTCTGGAGTACATGTATCACCCCGTTCATATAATGTGGAGTAGAAATCTTTCAGTCTTGTCAAAATTTCGCCTCTATTTCTTGTTACAGAACCATCTTCTTTTCTCAGTGCCATAATCTGTTTTCTTCCCTTTACTGAGATGACCCTTTGCTATCTTTAGGCTTTGGTTGTTTTCAATTGCTTTTCTCACTAGTTCACAGTTGAATTTCATTACGTCTTCAGTGATACTTTTTGGTACTGTCTTGCATAGCTCTATATATTCCACTTTGGAAGTCACATCTTCTTTAGTTGTCCTCATCTCTCTTCTTTTTTGCATCAACATTTTGGTTTTTCCTGATAACTTGTTAACATGCAACTTGTTCTTAGACCCATCTAATTTTGTTGCTGTTTCCATAAGAGCTTTGGTTACTTTTCTGTTAACTTCAGAAATATCCACTTCTTCTGATGTTAGGCCATCTGAAGCAGAGAACCTGTTCTTCAGTTCCAACTTGAAGGTATTATGGTGTTTTTTAAGGTTGGTTATATCAATAGATTTTGTTTGTCTTATGAGCTTGCCACGTTCAAGTTTACTGTTGCGGTGCATCTTACATCTCACGAATCTATGGTCACTACCTGTGTTGAACTTGTTTAGTACACTGCAGTCTTCTATGACGAATTTTTTGTTACACATAATAAAATCAATTTCACTTATCGTCCCGTTTGGATGTCTCCATGTCCATTTCCTGTGTTTCCTTTTCTTGAAAAAGGAGTTCATGATGAAAAACCCTTCTGCCTCTGCAAACTCCACAACAGTATTTCCACTCTGATTTCTGTTGCCATGACCGAATTTACCTACTGAAGTTTCATTCTGTTGCTGTTGTCCTATTTTTGCATTGAAATTTCCTATAATTATCTTCAAGTGCTGCTTGCCTTTGTTATTTAGATGACGAATTTCCTCATAAAATTCTTCAATTTCTTCTTCAGGATGACTTGTGGTGGGTGCATAAGTTTAAATAATCTGAGACTGGTACCTTTGTTTAATCATCATCATCATCATTGTCAACCATTATCAATCCACTGCTGGACGAAGGTCTCCCCAAGTTTCCTCCACAACGGTCTGTCTTGTGCCAGTCTCCTCCATGTCACCCCTGCATACTTTCGAATTTCATCCACCCATCTCCCATGTGGTCTTCTTCTGGGTCTTTTCCTGTCCCTTGGAATCCAATCTAAAATTTCGGATGTCCATCGATGATCTGTCCTTCTGGCAGTATGTCCAGCCCATTGCCATTTCAGGGATTTAACTCTGATCATGATGTCTTCCACTCTTGTCATTTTTCGGATCCACGAGTTCCTCTTCTTATCTCTCCTGGTTACACCAAGCATGCACCTCTCCATGCTGCTTTGAGTTGTCTGCAGTCTTTGTATATCTCTTTTAGTTAAGGTCCACGTCTCTGCACCATACGTAAGCACTGGAAGGATGCATTGATCAAACACTTTTCTTTTAAGACATAATGGCATATTGCTCTTGAAAATTATGCTGTTTCTTCCAAAAGCTCTCCAGGCAAGTTTTGTACGCCGATTAATTTCTTCATCAATGTGACCCTCACTTGATATCTGCTGTCCAAGATAAACGTACGTGTCTGTTATCTCCAGCTTTTCTCCATCAATCAATAAATCTTCATTTCTTGTAAAAGCATTGAACATCACTTTTGTCTTCTGAAAGTTCATTTTTAATCCCACTTCTTTACTCTTGTCAGCAAGTTCGTGGATCATACTCTTTTTTAATATATATATATAGAAGTACCCAGTTTCTGACAGTTGCACGATATATACAGTATAATAAAGAACTAGTGCACAAAATAGGGGAGAGGAGAAGAAATATCCTGTGCCACAATAAACAAAATCCATGCGTTGTGCTATCCACAATATCCGGTCTCGCTACGGAACTTCAAAATGCGACAGACGATTGAAATTTAAAAGTTAATCAAACCTCAAGTATTCTCACCAAGTGCTCCTATTACCGGTAATTTCTCGTCTCCGTTCTCAATTTTTCCGAATGGGAAAAGTGAGAACGGAATTTTTCCGTTATTATGCGAAAGGAATTGCGAAAAGGTTTCTGAAAATTCAGAATTTTCTGTTAACACATCTCTAAAACGGTGATTTACTGTCAATATAAGAAAGAAACTGCGGAAAAGTTTCTGAAAATTCAGAATTTTCCCGTGGTACGAAAAATCCATGAAATTTAGGTTTTTTTTCTGCCATTTCACGAAAAACGTTTTATCAGAAATATGCTTCGTTAATTCACGAAATAAATGACGGAAAGTGGCTCGTGAATTTCAGAATTTTTTTTACAGTTCATGTAAGAACTTACCTACCTATCATTGTTATTAGTCGATGGTGTCTTAAGTTTAGTATTGTTTGCCTTCTGGGGATGAGTGTCAGAAACAATGCAAGTCACTCATTTCAGAAGCATGAGTTTTGCCCCAAAAAATATTCTTTTTTATGATTTTATTCCTCTACCCTATGTAAGAGTGGGTAGCATCTCGATATACTATCTATCTATCTAAAAAAATCTGTTCGCAGTTCTTGGTGATAAGCCCATGTGCTTAACGAAACATAGTTGATGGAACATTTGGAAACAGTTAGAATGTCTCACACACTCACACCATAAGCTGCAAACATTTTGTTTTTGCACAAAATTAGTTCTCATTCTTCTTATTTTTGACAGCTCGTGATAAGCATTTCAATCGGTTAATAAATACTACATTCAGCATCTTACCTCTCTGTTTCTTTCGAAGCATTAATCAGTTTATACTGGATCATTTTTATTCGGCTTTGGTTTGAAAGAAGAAACAACGAGCGTAAAAAAATTACCACCTTTTGGTTTTTGTTTGTTTTTAATTCGAAGAAGAACTCATAAAAAAAGTAGTGGCGGACTACACAGGAGCGTCACTTTTTTTGTAAGTTGACTTTAAGTTCATCTACTCATGCTTCGACTCACCAAGTCACGTGCCCAACCAACATTATTTGTTTTACTGAAATGAGAAGAAAGAAATTGTTTCGAAATATCACTTCCATTCTCGGATGGCAAAAACCAATTTTTTCACTGGTAATCTGCTTACACTGACCTCAGAAACTTCCACCCATTTCCCAAACAGAACAAAGGACAAGATGCCAACTTCGTTGCTATAGCAGCCGAAACGCGATTTAAATGCACTTTAAGGAGGCCATACATGCAAAAATACATGTTACGAGAAATTCTAACTCGTAAAGTTCGTATTTTCGAATGATATGCATTTTTAAAAGAAGCAAAACCTTTACATTACTGTTAGTTAAAAAGAAAATGCACACCTTTTTCGAAGCCTCAAGCAATAGAGAACTATTTTGTATACAAAAATCACTACAGATGCGGGGTATTTGATATTTTGCTAGCTAGAAGTGTAAAATATTTGTAGTGGGAGAAAGCCATTTCATTTCTAAAATTTTCTAAATTTTATGATAAAAGTAATAAGTAAAATTAGGGAGAACTGGTAAGCAAAATGAGGATAATTAATAATGGATAAGGGTTGCAATAGTTGAATTTTCTTTGTTTTTCCGAAGTAAAGAATTCTCCGAAATGATAGAAATAATTTCAAAACTTAATTT
Source organism: Macrothele yani (assembly GCA_039090855.1). NCBI lineage: Eukaryota > Metazoa > Arthropoda > Arachnida > Araneae > Macrothelidae > Macrothele > Macrothele yani. Next base: position 153,531,276 of record CM076995.1, on the reverse strand, counting down.
AGAAAAATTCGACCGATATTAGCATGACGCTTTATGACGGCTTATGTTTTTTGTTATGAATCACCACATTAAACTTTGGAGACTGAGATTGGGCTGTAGTCACTTCGAGTACTGGATTAACGTGAGAATTCACAAGCTGAGAAACTACATATTGACATCGTTATATCTTTTACAAACAGTAGTTATTCAGAGATACATTTCTTGTCTAATACAGACAGAAATGTTGCAGCAAAAGGCTTCACTAATGTAATTTGTGAAGCACTTAAAGTACTAATACTAAGTATTGTGTAATTACTTTAAATACTTAAATACATTAAGTATTTTAAAGTAATTTGTCTCCAAAGCTGATAACATTCTTCCCCATCAACATTGCGAAATAGGTCTTAAACGTGCTTTAGCGGTCTGGTAATGATAAGTTGCTATATGTCATAGACTACTACTACCAAGTTTATTTTCATTGAGAGCAGATGAAATTACAGCTACGAAAAATAACATTAGAAAAAACGACGCCAACAGCTACAGGCTGACCACTAATGTGCCTTCATTTCCTAAGGAACTTTTCCCTTTCCATCAAAGTACGTTTAATCGTGGACCGCAGTCATCCAATCAATTGTCATCTACTAATGTATTCATAAATATGTTTACTTCTCTTCATCAAACTGAATTTTATCATGTGATATCTTTTTCCTATCAGAATTATACGACAGTGTACCTCATCTGCTTACCCGAAAAAGTTGTACTCTGAACTGTTACTTTATTCTAAATCTTACAATGCATGTGGCAATCAAATGTTCCGCTGTTAAAGAACATGATCAAGTTTTGAAACGGCGGTTCCGGAAAGGGTTCCATACCAAGATCCCCCTGGATCTTTGGTTTGTTTTCAAATCAAGATTTCACGCAAAGCCGGTTCCATACTAAGGTCAACATGCATCTTCGGTTTGTTTTCGGACCAAAATTTCACGGAAAGCCGGTTTCGTACCAAGGTCAACATGCATCTTCGGTTTGTTTTCGAACCAAGATTTCACGGAAAGCCGATTCTGTTCTAAGGTCAACATGGATCTTCGCTTTGTTTTGTGGTGTTACGACACCTAGTGTTCATCTAAGGCTATGAGGAGTCGTCAATCTCAACTTTAGGGCTATTGGTACCAGACATAGCATCGCAGGACGAACACGAAACTCGTTCTTCAACTGGAACTCGAACCCCAACCCAACTTGAACATTTAGTCAGAAGTCCGCACATCTGACCATTCGGTGATTGGAGTCGTTGGTTAGATGTTTGACATCCATGGGTTAGGAACTAAAATTATTGTCCCAAAGTGTATGAGGCACAATTGTTTTCCCCTGTCTTCTACAGGCGCCGTTTTTTGTAGGCAACGACCCTAAATCAAGAGCGGCCAATAGAATCATATTACTTGTTATATAACTTGAAATGTTAAAAAATTCTTCCCTAAAATGGTTTTGTGGACGGTTTTATACCGGTCTGGTCTGGTTGAAAGAGAAGCACCGAGGAATCGAGTAAGAAAGAGAGAGAGAGAGAGACAGAGACAGAGACAGTTTGAGAGAGAGAGAGAGAGAGAGAGAGAGAGAGACAGAGACAGTCAGAGAGAGAGAGAGAGACAGAGAGAGAGACAGAGAGAAACAGACAGACAGAGAAAGAGAGAGATATAGAGAGAGACAAACAGACAGAGAGACAGAAAAAGAGATAGAGAGAGAGACAAATAGACAGAGAGACAGAAAAAGAGATAGAGAGAGAGACAAACAGACAGAGAGACAGAAAAAGAGATAGAGAGAGACAGAGAAAGAGACAGAGACAAAGAGAGAGACCAAGAGAAAGAGGGAGGGAAAGAGAGAGAGAGAGATAGTGAGACAGAGAGGAAGAGAGAGACCAAGAGAAAGAGGGAGAGAAAGAGAGAGAGAGAGAGAGAGTGAGACAGAGAGGAAGAGAGAGAGAGAGAGAGAGAGACAGAAAGAAAGATAGATTGAAAAACATATTGTATCCACTGCTCCTAAAATTAAAAAAGAAGAAAAAGTTTTGCAGGCTCTCCAGAAATCGACAATTTGTGAAAAGTCCTCTGACGGTTTAGGATAATCATCACTTGCAAACATAATAATGGCTTCAAAGTAAATGATTAATTTTTATAAATCTGTGATGCAGCAAATCTGCAAAGATACATAGTTTTCTTTGCAGATTTTGCATTATTGAATACAAAGATTATGAACACTGTTTTCGTCTTAAAGGAACTTGCAAACGCATTAGCTTTGTAATTAATATTAATTATCTTCTTAGAAACAGAACCATTATGTGGCCGCTGCGTGCCTCTTTTATCTCATGAAATAATTTTATTTTTGAAAACGGAGATACCAAATATATTATTCCTGTCCTAAGGAACCTTTTTAACGGAATGAAAAATAAATAACTTACAAAATATCGCAAAGTTTTAAATTGAGAACATAGTGAGTATATAGAAATCAATATCTAACAAAAAGGACTTCATGTAGCAGTTAGGAAAAACTAAAATGAACAAGTGCAGAGCCATAAACATTCCAAATAATGATAGTTATGATGATGGTGGAAAATGTAAATTTAAAAGACACAGTCGAGACAAAAAAAGGGTTAAAAGCTGGCAATATTATGAAATGTGGATACTTTGAATACAGCGAAGCGGATGGAGAAGATCGGAGCTCATTAACTTTGGACGCAACATTTCCTGAATTTGATGCATCAAAGAAAAGATGAAAAGATTAAGACTTGGACGAAATACATAGCGGATCACGAAAATTTAATATCGTTTCGTCAATGTTCCAGGCAGAAAGGAAATTTAATTTAATGATGCCGGATAATTTTTCGAGCTAAAAGGTTATTCATCATACTTTGATTAATATGGGGACGAAAAAACATGTTACTCCCATCTGTTCTCATCCTAAACGAAATCAGTGATTCGGTGTCTCTGCTGCATTTATCGCTGCTTTTTTTATTTAAATTTATGCATATAAACCGAGGTTCTTGACTTTTGGCATCAAGTTTTGCATAGATTTTAGTGGATCTTCTGTGCTTTTTTTCAAGGCAATAGCTTACTGATTTCCCCAAACAAGCAAAATGATGTTCATTCTAGATTACCGCTCAAATTAACTTTCATTATAAGAAGACGGGAAAGGAAGTAAACCAAGTAGAATGCCAAGCAAATAAAAAATATATTCTGATACTAAATGCACACAAAGAAATAGCAAATTAGCAATACCTGGGTAGTCTTAAAATGCGGCCAAATAGTTGCATTTAGGTACTAAGCAAATGCGAAAGAATAATGGTAGTCTGACACCAAGAAAGTTTTAAAAAACTCTGATACTCGGGAACAAACAGGAAAGACTAACGAATTCAGAATAATACAATCATGTTCATAAAAAAATACAGGTAGGCTCAGTTCTGATGGAGCCAACAGTTCGGAACGTAGGACTATGACTTGGAGATTGAAGAGTTGAAATGAGCTAGTCGAGAACGGTTATTTTAAAGCGTTCATTTAATTTGATATAGCCGACACAGGTCTATAATATGAAAAGTAGCTTACATAATTTTTACAAATAATGCTGGATACATTGCGAACACAAAGCAGATCGATCCACGAATTAACCAACGTGGTGCTTTGTCTTCCTGGGCTTCTTACATTCCTCATCACTTGCTCTTGCCTCTCGTTTTGATTTTCTCCAATTTTGCTTGCGTTCATTGTGCGAATTCCGCGGCACTGTCGAAAATGTTAACCCGTTAACCCAAAATCAGTTCTTAAAAGTTTTAGTTTAAACCACTGCGATATGTTCTTTATATATTTGAATATATTTCCCCCAAACAAGCAAAATTATATTCCTTCTAGATTACCGTCGAGAGCTTTAAAACGGTACCATGCGCAGTCGTTTTGTATTCACGGTTGTCTAAACAAACCGCGATATTGTCAAAAGTGTTTACGGGGTCACAAGAAGACGATTTTCAAAATGTTCAGTTCAAACCACTGCGAAATGTTTTTTCGTATATTTGAATAGATCTCGTCGAGAGCTCTAAACCGATGCCACGCACCGTCGTGTTACGCTCACGGTTGCCTAGATAAACTGAGTCAAACGCGGCAACACACCCAGAAATATTGCATCACCTCCCCGCGCACAGGAAGCGAGGGAGCGGCGCGTGCGATGTGTTGCGCAGTACGCGAATTTGCCTCCATGCTGTTTACGAATATGCTAAAGCGATTAGTGTGCGGCGGGTATTTTTAACGCTATAATGATTTCAATGGGACCTATTTTTGTCACAGGCGGTCAGCCGTAAGTCGCCCCATACTGTCCGCAGAGTTAGACGTAGTCCTACTTCAAAACAGAACATCTGTAAAGAGTCGAGCTACGACATCGATTCTTACAGGATATGTTCATTAGAGAATACAGAACAAATGATTAACATCTCAATACGCACCAGGTGCATCGATATAGCTATAGTGATCCGTGTGACCACCTCTGGAATATATCACCTGCTGTAAGCGCTGAGACAACGAATCAAATAATGTTTTAATAGTTTTCTGGGGAATAGCCATCCAGTGTGTATTGACCAGCGTCCAAAATTCATCGGGAGTTGCTGGAGGACGGACGTACCGCTGCACCTGTCGTTAGAGCATGTCCCAGATATTTTCTATGGGTGACAATTCCAGCGATCTAGCCGGACACGGCAGAAGTGAAACTTTCTTATCCCTGAAGAAGGCACGTGCTGTCGCTGCAACATACGGTGTGGCATTGTCTTGCTGAAATAAGACCCCGGAGACGTCCTGCAGGTACGGAAGGCCGACTGGCCGTATAATGTCATTGACGAAACGGGCACTGGTTATGGTCGTACGGACTCTCACGAGAGCTGATCTACTTTTGTACCCGATACCACCCCAGGTCATAATGACCTCGTGTTGGCCCGGTAGGCCTGGTGCGAATACACTCTTCCAGACACCTCTTCTCCTGTCGTCAACGAACACAGCTGCGGTCACCATTTTCGCCTAAACAGAAGCGGAATTCGTCCGAAAACACGATATTGTGCCATTCGTAACGTCACTCACTTCGTTCGATGTCCCAATCCAACTTGGCAATCCATTGCTACGGTGTCAAAGGTAGCCTGAGGCAAGGCCGACGAGCTGCAGTCTGAACTGTAATAACCGGTGACGTACAGCTGACGTGGGATAATGCGTCACAGTTTGCCACTGCTGCGCCAACGCCGTTGATCACGCAAAACTGTCATTCAAAGGCATCCTCATGTGGTGATGATTGTTCCCGGGCGTTGTCTGTGTACGACGTCCAGAACCTCCTCTTCGAGTCCAAGGCATCCTAACCCACTGCTGACCAAGCACTGACACACCGACCGAACCACGCGGCGCTTATAACAGAATAATTGTGGGGTGTACGGTCTGTGACATTGCCTGATCGGATTGGCGTAAACACGGTACGCATGGACCTATGACAGACGTTCGGAACTTTTCCTGCTGTAAGGCTGCATTAAGTTAACTGTAATTTAACAAGGCCCCATTCAAGTCTCTTCGATTAGATATACTTCAAAATGTACATTACGTTGTAAAAATCTTATTATGTACTAACTTTAAAGAATTAAAAAAGATTGTTAATTCTAATGTTAATTTATCTTTTAATGACTTGTTGTGACTGCTTTTTGTTGGAAAGCATTTGAATATTTGGTTCCAACATGGAGGTCCGCAGTTTTAGCGGATCCTCCGGATGGGTATCTGTCATTTGGGATCTTAATGGCGTCTTGATTTGGGTTAGGTAGGAGAATGTGTAGATTCGAAGTAATACGTGGTTGAAAAGCAGTGGCGTAACCATGTTTCAAAATCTGGAGGGTCCGATCACACATAAACACATTACACTGAAGAGCAATTGAATTAGAGATACCTGTCTAGTAACGCGTAGCACCACCTTTCGCCCTGATGGCGGCGGCGATTCGTCTCGGCATGGACTCGACAAGACACCGGAAGCGTTGGGAAGCCATACAGATCCACGACCGCCGAACAAGCTCCAACAATTCACGAAGATTTGATGGAGCGGGGTCGGAGCCTCGAACATCTCTCTTGATGGCATCCCAGATGTGCTCGATGGGATCGAGGTCAGGTGACCTAGCTGGCCAAGGAAGTGAGGTCACGTCGGTGGAGTGTTTGTCCAACCATTTGGATACAATTCGGGAGCGATGGCACGGTGCATTGTCTTGTTGCAGGATGAGGTCCCCAGTGGGATGTTGAAGACGCACAAACGGGAGCAAATGGTCGTCCAGGATATCCGGTAACGCTGACCTGTGAGGGACGATGTCACAGGTACCAGGGGTCCCATTTCAGTCCACGTAAACAGTCCCCAGACGAGAATGCCACCCCCACCAGCTTGAAGAGTACCCTGCTGGCAAGAAGGATCCATCGCTTCATGTGGTTTGCACCGTACTTGTATCCTGCCATCCGCATATACCAACGTGAATCTCGACTCATCAGTCTAGGCAACACTTTTTCACATGTCTAGGGTCCAGTGGCGATGTTCCCGCGCCCATGCTAATCTTTGCACACTGTGATGTGCGATCAGCAGCGGTACCCTCGTGGGACGATGGCTTTTGTACCCCATAGCGAGGAGATGGTTCGGGATGGTGTTGCTGCTTACACGTTTTTGTGCTCCAGCGTTTTTTTGCCGAGTGATTTCTTGCATTGTGGCCCGTCTATCCGCTGTTACAATGCGAGCTAGCCGACGATGACCCCGCTCATCCACACGCTGTTGTCCACGGCAGTTGGCCCTTGCTGAAATGGTTTTACCGAACTCGATGTACACACGGTGCACCCGTGACACAGTGGCTCGTGAAAATCCCAGTGCCTGCACGACTTCCGAGATGGAGTGACCTATTCGTCAGGCACCGACAATTTGCCCTCTTCAGTGTATATGTATACATATACGTATATATACAATATTATATACATATTGTATAAGATAGTTTGGGACCCCTAAACACACACACGCAGAACCAAAGCAGTTGCTGAGGCGCGATCTAACGGGCACGACATAGGCGCCTCTGTTGGGGAATTGTGGAACTTAGCGAACAGAACTGCAAAACTATGATAAGTAGGGCAGAAATGTAAGTTACAAAGTTGTAGAACTGACTTTGCTTATTAGGAATCGATTTCGTTGTTTTACTAAGTACACATTATACACGTGTTTGCATTCCACGAAAATTTACAATCTTATATTTTAAAATTTAGTTGGTTCATATCATAAAAAAGTGTGCATTATATCTATAGTCCGAAAAATTTGGGAGGGTCCTTTACATTGGGGATCCCCGACTCTGAAAATATGGGGGAAGGGGTCCTGACCCCCACCCACCAGTGGTTACACCTATGTTGAAAAGCAAGAAAGCATTTTTCGTACGTGTTGCCGAAGGCGTGGGTATTCTACTGTATTTTTCCGTGTTTCAGTTAGATATTTCTTAGCGTCAAATAAGGACTTTAAAATTTTCGTCTTCTGTGAGCTCAATCGATTCCATCTGTAGTTCTTCATGAGTCATAGAGCGAAATCATGAGCGTAGCAAGTGTCCAAACAGTCCTTACTAATGTTTTCATTGTGACTGTCAGCCCGGGAGCCTTATTACGTTGAATCTCCTTTTAATCTTTGGTGCTTTAAATATGGTCATTTTAAGATTAAAATAAACGTAATAAAAGACGAAGAAAAACAAATTAATAAAAATAAAAAGATTTGTTCTGCAAAAGTTGGATTCACTCAATAGGCCGCACTTAATTGCCTAGGCCCTAGAAGGCCGTAGGTTCCCAATCCCTGACCTATGACGTCGAAATGCTAATCATTTCTGCGGTATTACCTAATTAATATATCCTGTAAATAGTCTCGTCATAGCTCGACACCTTTTAGGTGTTCTGTGTTTTATGAGCATCAGGGTATAATTAACGTCATTGAAACTCAGATACTAAGAAAATAAAACACATGATCAAAAGGGATCCGGGCACTCCTTTTGAGTACTGGATTTTCCCATAGACGTAACAGTCTTAGACTATACAGGTATGAAAAGACGCATGTGGACTTGCAAATATCATAGACAAGCATGAAGAGTGGAATGAGCCGTAAGGCAGAGCTCAGTCACCCTAAACGTGGCTCTATCATCGGACGCCCTATTAACAAGTCAGTTTGGGAAATTTCTGCCAACTCTAAGTGATCCTATTGTGAAGTGGAAATCTGCCTAGGAACAGCAAAATCGCAATCGCAACCTGGCAGTCCACGTAAAATGACAGAACGGGATCGACGAGTGCTGAAACTGGTGGTGCTGAAACCTCCTGTCTTGGATTACAACACTCGTCACCGAGTTCCAAAATGCCTATGTAAGCAACAACAGTACCGTAACGGTTCGTCGAGAGCTAAAGGCAATGTGTTTCCACGGTCGAGCTTCCACAAACAAACCTAACATCAGCGAGGTTAACGCCAAGCGTCGGTTGGAGTGTTGTAAAGCTAGGTCCAGTGGACTCTGGAGCACGCGCGTTCTTTGGAGTCATGAAGCCCGCATTACCATCCGGCAGTCCAACGAATGTGTGTGGGAGTGGAAGGTGCCAAGTGAACGCAACCAACATGACTGTATTGTGCTAACTGTGAAGGTTGGTGGGTCTCCCCGGTGGCGCAGTGGTCAAAGCGATTGCTTCTGATCATTCGTCCGGAAGGGGTCCGGGTTCGAATCCCAGTGAGGCATGGATGTTGTGTTTGTCTTACGGCGCTGGCTCTCTTCCTTCAGTGGAACCAGTGGCCGTAAATTAGAGACGGGCAACTGCCTATAGCCCCTTGAATTGCTCACGGTGGTCGTTAAACCTCCAATAAAAAAAGTTTGGTGGAGGAGGCGTCATGCTCTGGTGTTGGCTTTCTTGGTTTTCATGGTTTGCCCCCGCCCCCACTCCCCTCCCTCGTTCTACTTCCCAGGAATCTTAAACATGCGGCCTATAATAACATTCCCGTCAGCATTGTGGCAACAGGAATCTTAAAGATGCGGCCTATAATAACATTCCCGCCAGCATTGGGGCAACAGGAATCTTAAAGATGTGGCCTATAATAACATTCCCGCCAGCATTATGGCAACAGGAATCTTAAACATGCGGCCTATGATAACATTCCCGCCAGCATTATGGCAACAGGAATCTTAAAGATGCGGCCTATAATAACATTCCCTGCCAGCATTATGGCAACAGGAATCTTAACAGTTGCGGCCTATGATAACATTCCTGCCAGCATTATGGCAACAGGAATCTTAAAGTTGCGGCCTATAATAACATTCCCGCCAGCATTATGGCAACAGGAATCTTAAAGATGCGGCCTATAATAACATTCCCGCCAGCATTATGGCAACAGGAATCTTAAAGATGCGGCCTATAATAACATTCCCGCCAGCATTATGGCAACAGGAATCTTAAAGATGCGGCCTATAATAACATTCCCGCCAGCATTGTGGCAACAGGAATCTTAAAGATGCGGCCTATAATAACATTCCCGCCAGCATTATGGCAACAGTTCGGTGTAGTCCCTTTCCTTTACCAGCAGCTCAATGTCTCTGTACACAAAGCAAGGTCTATACAGGAATGGTTTCATTAGATGGGTGTGGAAGAACTTGCCCGACCTGCACCTGGCTCTGATCTCAAATCCGTGGAACACATTTGAAATAAGTTGAAATACCAACTGTCAGTTAGGCGAACCGCCTGACATCGTTGACTGACCTGACAAATGCTCTTGGAGCAGAAAGGAAAGCGGTTCCCGTAGCTTCTTAACATAAATCTAGTGGAAAGCTTTCCCAGCCGAGTGGAAGCTGTGACAGTAGCAAAGGGTGGACCAACTCGATATTAACTGCTTTCCTATTAAAAGGAATTTGTGGACAGGCGAGTGTTTGGATACCTTTGATCAGATAGTGTATGGTGACACAGGGTTACGCGAATATCAACAAATACGAAAACGATGTTGTACATGAGTACAAAACAAATGCGACAGAGCATAGTACTGATACTTTGACGTTAAGCAAACGCAGAAAAATTATGGCAATAGAGTACTAAACAAATGCAGATAAATTCAGATACGAAATTAAGGTTCCAGTGTATTAATTTATTGACACATCTCATCAGGTTCCTTAAACCAACTGTTGCTGCTATGGCGAAATTAGAAAAAAATATGATATATATATATATGTATATGGATATAACGCTAAAATCAAATCAAAAATAAATTAAACGGAAAATAAAACAATATTAAAAATAGAGAAAAAAGCAAAACCTGCTAAACCTTTCAAACCAAACGAGCACCAAAGTAAACGAAACACAAAAAACAAAAAGAAATTTGAAAATAAACTAGAAGAATACAGGGATTGAAGATCATATAGCAGAGTCTCTCAGGCCTTCGTCAGGGGCAAGCATGAAGAAAATCTCTCATATATCTACAAAGACCAGAAACGTGTGGGTTTCTGCTTATTCAGTTTGCTACAAAAGTCTAAATTAAAGTTAACGGTAAATTCAACAAATTTAAAAGGGACAAAGAACCTACTACTAGCAAACCAAATAATCATTGCCCGACGCACACTTAACCAGTAACCAGTTCAAGAGAATTCATGCAAACTACATTTCAAATAAAGACGAATACCCACTACAACACAAAACATGTGAAAGAAAATCATTAACTAATGAAAAAGTGAAGAGTATTGCCTAAAGAAAAGTGTTTGCTTATTTAAAAGCATTTGGTCAAACAACTTTGAAATTTTGAAAAATTAAAAAAAAACAAAAAAACTCACTAGCCAAAAGAGCATGAAAATAAATACACTGTGGTAATAGTTGAGATGGCAACCCTTCAGTTGATCTAAGGACAACCAGCAACCAAAAAACCCATAAGGTGCAAACCTAAAAGAAGCAAGAAAAGCTCAAGACACACTCACAAAATACATAAGAAGTCAGGCAAAGGACATTACCAAGAATTGGCGAATATGCATTTCACCTCTAAAATAGATGGAGCACCATTAAAAATAAAAGATAAAACATATAGTATTGCTAGAAAAATATAAACTACTTACAAAATATTGTTCTAATCAGTCAATAAAAACAGAAAGAAGGCCCTAAGCCTAAAAAGGTAGTGCAACTTGTAACCAAAACGTTGTTACAGCAACAAAATAATCAAAACGCGGACCTAAGAACACGCGGAAAAAACTAAAAGAACCATCAAAACGAAAATCAAACCACAAAAGAGGTAGATGAAGAGCCCAAAATAAAGGAAAATTAGAAAAATGATAGAAAATGAAAAGTATTGTACAAACTTATCAAACTTGGGCAGCATGAGGAGCAACATATCTTGCTTAACTTATCAAACCCTCTCTCTCTCTCTCTATATATATATATATATACACTGAAGAGCAATTGAATTAGAGATACCTGTCTAGTAACCTGTAGCACCACCTTTCGCCGTGATGACGGGGGCGATGCGTCTCGGCATGGACTTGACAAGACACCGGAAGCGTTGGGAAGCCATACAGATCCACGACTCCTGAACAAGCTCCCACAGTTCACGAAGATTTGATGGAGGGGGCTCAGAGACTCGAACATCTCACTCGATGGCATCCAAGATGCGCTCGATGGGAATTGAGGTCAGGTGATCTAGCTGGCCAAGGAAGCGAGGGCACGTCGTTGGAGTGTTCATCCAACCATTCGGATACAATTCGGGAGCGATGGCACGGTGCATTGTCTTGTTGCAGGATGAGGTCCCCAGTAGGATGTTGAAGACGCACAAACCGGAGCAAATGGTTGTCCAGGATATCCGGTAACGTTGACCTATGAGGCACGATGTCACACGTACCAGGGGTCCCATTTCAGTCCACGTAAACAGTCCCCAGACGAGAATGCCACCCCCACCAGCTTGAAGAGTGCCCTGCTGGCAAGAAGGATCCATCGCTTTCATGTGGTTTGCACCGTACTCGTATCCAGCCATCCGTATGTACCAACGTGAATCTCGACTCATGAATCCAGGCAACATTTTCCCACATGTCTAGGGTCCAGTGGCGATGTTCCCGCGCCCATGCCAATCTTTGCACCCTGTGATGTGCAATGAGCAGCGGTACCCTCATGGGGCGATGGCTTCTGTACCCCATAGCAAGGAGATGGTTCTGGATGGTGTCGCTGCTTACACGTGTTTGTACACCAGCGTCAAATTGCCAAGCGATTTCTTGCACTGTGGTCCGTCTATCCGCTGTTACAATGCGAGCTAATCGACGTTGACCCCGCTCATCCACACGCTATTGTTCACGGCAGTTGGCCCTTGCAGGGATGGTTTTACCAGATTCGATGTACTCACGGTGCACCCGTGACACAGTGGCTCGTGAAAATCCCAGTGCCGAGATGGAGTGACCCATTCGTCGGGCCCCGACAATTTTCCTACGATCAAATGCGCGTGGATCCTTTGTCTTACCAATACTGCGTCCGACTTTTAGTGATTCCCGTCGCATCATTCCTTATATTGTCGGATCGCTACATACGTCATGTCGTTTCCGTTTACAGGGCCGTCCATAGTGCTACATTTGCATAACGCCAGCTGTCTCTAATTCAATTGCTCCTTAGTGTACATATATTTACAGCATTCAGCCAACAGTCAATTCGTGATAACAAGCATATTTAAAAGCTTTTCATTTATCGAAAAAAATGTATACCCTCGAGGGAGTTAAACAAGAGACAAAATAAGACGGTAGGAAACTAGAAAAACAGCCGGAGAATATTAATCCTGTGTACTGGTTTGTCGGAAAAGTCATGGGACCCCAGACCAACAGGGAGTATGCTAGTAATGAAAGAAATTGATAGCGTCTGTGAATTAGTAAACAAAATTCGAAGGAAAAACCCCGCTGCTCAGCAGTTCGTTTTATTTAAACGACAAGACGCTAAATTATGTTCTTCAAAAAGAGGAAGAAATTTCTCTCATTTACTTACCATACATTTTGGAAAACGAGTAACTTAGGAAACTTTTCTGAAAGTTTATTTTTGCTCACATGCACAGCATGCCGCCAATTTAAAATGAGGAAAACATATTATGAAGAACGTATAGACGAAGTGAAGTAGACTCTTTTGTTACAAAGATAGAATTCTGAGTAATGAAATTTAAACTTTTCATTGCTGTAAAAGTAATTTATCAAGCATGCTCATGAAAGTTGAAAGATACTTAAGTGGCGTATGTGATCGGATTTATACATCACATAGTCTCTAACTAAAAATATCGTAAACCACTATTTACTACATAAGAAAAAACACAAAAAACCTAGGTAGTTGAAACCGAATTCTGAGATATGATAAGCACGTCTTTTGAATCCTTTTTCAACATAAAAAATAATTTTTCAAAGTGGATTTCCAAAAACGGAAAAAATCAGTAACAAAGGAATTGCACTAATGTATTTACGTTTCCGTTGCAGAAGAACTTCGCGTTATTTGAAATATACAACGTAAGCAGTCTGAATTATTGGAAATGAAACCAAGCATAAAAGTTGGTTTTGTTCAGCCTGGTTCCTAGAATGGCAAAATATTTGCAAGTACAAATGGCTACTTACACCTACTAGTGGTAGAAATGCGAGTTACGAAAATCACGAGTTGTATGCAAAACGTTTCTCATTGCAAAAGTTATACGAAGCACAAGAAATAAACAAATAAAAACAGATGGAATAGTTAGAAGGGATGTGGAGGAAAACGTGATATAATTTTAAAACAAAGATGGGCAAAAAATATTTATTTTTTATAATGAAGGGTATCCTACCAAAATGAGTTTTTAGAATTGGAGATACCGTTTCTCCAATGGCTTTCCGTACCGGATGGTATTTGATCAAAATCGATTTTGTTTTTCCATTTGGACTTTTATAGGCATGGATATGTTCCAAAGAGAAGAATGAAGAAACTTTTTTTAAAGAGAAGTAAACTCATATATTGCCAAGAAATATACATCAATGAGCCATAACATTATGACCACCTACTTAATAAGCTGTGAAACCACCTTTAGCCTGCAAATCAGAGGCCACTCGGTAAGGCATCGATTTGATAAGGTGGCGATAGGTATCCTGGTGGTATCAGGTACCATAATGACAACAGCAGGTCCACCAGTTCCCGTACATTTCGGGGTGGTGGTGATTTAGTGCGAACCCTCTTTTCCAAGTTGAACCACAGATGTTAGGTTGGGATCATGTCAGGTGAATTTGGAGGCCAGGGCATTAACAGAAAGTTACGAGATATTCCTCGAACAACTCCTTGACGATTCTGGAATTGTGGCATGGAGTGTTGGTAATGGCCACCGCCAGCAGGGAACACAGTTGCCATGAATGAGTGAACTCGGTCCGCAACGATGTTCAGATACCTGACAGCTGTCAGGGATTGTGCTGTTTGGGATAATAGGGCCTAAAGTAAAGGCTAGGGTTAAACAAGTAACCCTTGTTGGTTGGGTACACGTGTCGAGAAATCCCATAGGTAATTATTGCAACACCGTCTTGACACGTTAACACATTTATTTGGAAAACACAAGCACTTTCGCGATGCTCGATATGATTCCATCCTCAGGTTTACATTAATAAAATACTAAAATAATAAAAGAAACCATACCATAGTCATAGTTAAAAGTTTCCAGAAGCCGATCTGTGCGACGACGCCGCAGGTCCATCTTGCAGACTGGCGTTCTCGATAAAGTTCCCACAGAACCTCTTCACGCATATTAGGAATGGCGGAGACGTAACTAATATCTTGACATCTGCGGGAATTTATGTAATCCCACTAACAAAAAGGATCAGTATTATGGAAAGTGTGGAATCCAGTTATGTGAGAAAGTACCAAGAGACGCTTGAAGAATAGAATATTAGAACACCAAAGTGCCATTTCTAAAGCAAACTGTTCCACAGTTCTAGCTAGAGCCTGTGCACAAGAGAAATTCCAACCCAACTGGAATGACATTAAATTGATATCAGACTTCAAAAATCGAATGGACGTTACGATACGGCAAGGCAATCGTGATCCAGAAATCAATGGATTCTTGTTGAGGAGAAACCAATCTTAATCCCAACACCTTGGAAACAACTTATTTATCTAGAGAGATCAACCAACAATTTCCACACAGATGGCAACAGCCATACGGGGTGAGAGGTTAACCATTAACCAACCTGACACACCCAGTCACCCGTGTCTGTGGGACTTTTATCGAGAACGCCAGCTCACAGGCTGAACTTGCGGCGTCGTCGCATAGATCGGCTTTTGGAAACTTTTAACTATGACTATGTGAAGTGTGGTTTCTTTTATTATTTTAGTATTTTATTAGTGTACACCTGAGGATGGGATAATATTGATCATCCCGAAAGTGCTTGTGTTTTTCAAATAAATGTGTTAACGTGTCAAGACGGTGTTGCAACAATTACAATTCCTAGGGCCTAAAGTGTCCCAAGAAAACATCGTCCACAGCATAACACCGCCGCAGCCTACCTGTTTTCACCCAACAGTACATCCAGGTGCCATAGCCTCTGTTGGTAATCGGCGTGTCCGCGGTCGGGCGTCTACGTGATGCACCAAGAATCTTGATTCGTCAGACCAGGCCATTCGTCAGACCAGGCCATCATCCACGGTCCAATCTCGATGATCATGTGCCCATTTCATGCGTTGTTGGCGATGACATGCAGTGAGCATGGGGACACGGCTGGGTTTTCGGCTAAGCAGGCCCATGCGCAGGGGGCTGCGATGAACTGTGTGCTGTGACACATTGCTTAGATCATCACTGTTGTAGCTGTGGGTGATTTGTCGCACTGTAGCCTCGCTGTGAACAGTGCGCGACAGTCTCCACTCACCTCTGGAATCAAAGAGCTGAGGACGACGCACGGCTGGACGATGATTCTTCGCTTGGCCATCTGTGCACCACTTTTGATACGTACTCACTACAGCAGCACGTGAACAACCCACAAGCCGCGCCGTTTCCGAGATCGTAGTTCCGTGGCGCCGTGTCATTCACAATTTGTCCTTTATCAAACTCCGATAAATCTGCAGATCTTTCTCATTCTGACTCCGAACACTCTACTAACCGAAAGCTGTTCCTTGGGTTGTATATATACTGCTCTGTGAACTTCACCTGCGCTACCGTTCGGTCTCTAAGCGCGTTCATTTCTCTAGGCTAATGGTGATCATAATGTAATCACTCATCGGTGTATGCGCCTTCGGTAACAAATTGTACGTTACGAAGAATTGAAAACTGTATGCAAAAAGTATGACGTAGAATTACTTTTTCAGAGCGGAATTTTAGAAAAAATGATAAATTAAATACATATTTTTGCACTCTAGTGGGAAAAATCGAATGTTATTTGAAGAAGAATTTGCAAACAAATGAAAACGAAGCAAAAAGGTAATATTTCTTTTTTGATTGGAGGTTTAACGACCACCGTGAGCAACTCAATGGGCTATAAGCAGTCGCCCGTCCCTAATTTAGGGTCACTGGTTCCAGGGAAGGGAGAGAGCCAGTGCCGTAAGACAAACACAACATCCATGCCTGACCGGGATTCGAACCCGGACCCCTTACGGACGAATGATCAGAGGCCAACGCCTTAGACCACTGCGCCACCGGGGCGGCTGGCAATATTTCAGTCAAAACCTTAGTAACGTTCATGGGGCGAAGACAAATTCATGAATTTGATAGCATCCGGATTTATTCCGTCTATTAGAGAAATAGTGCATCAGAAAAAAACAAAAGTTATGGATCATTGCATACCCAGTTCAAGCTACCAAATGCAAAAAGCAGTTTTTTATATCGAGCTAATGGGTGGTAAAATACAGTGTCAGCAGACGGGTGGATGAGCAAAGTGACACTATTAACAGGTTCCTTTCTTTTTTCAAAAGACGCGTTAAAAAGTGCATTTTGAGTTTTTTAAGGAAAAGCGATTGTTCTTGTTCGAACGAATTGTTCTATCTATGGTATTGTACAATGCATCTCGATCACAATAACAAGATACGGATTTGCAAAGCTATATCATCAACAAACATCAAGCTAATGTCTTCTAGACCAGTGCTGTCCAAATGTGGGAACCAGGGACGCATGCGGCCAGTGGAACGAAATGCTTTGGCCCGTAAAGGAAGCATTGACCAAATCTGACTGAACAGAGATGGCATCAAATAATAAATGATGTATTATATACCTTGCAGACAAACAAACATTATATTCGGCTGGTGCGAATGAAATGTCCGACGCGAATGAGCAGTGGACTCAGTCCCCCACCACAGCGGAATGGAGCTACCTACAGGTGTTGCGGGTATATTACGTCACAGAGTTACTAAAATATGTAGCACGTGTGTGAAGAACAAGGTTCAGGCGTGGTTTGTTTGGACATAACGTGGCTTGCAAAAGAAACATGTAGACGCCGGATTTGAGAGTCATCTTCCTGTATGCATTGAAACTGGGTCATTCTGCAGGAATTGCCGCTCGAAACGTTAACAAAGCATTTAGGGAGAATACAGCCAACAAACGAATCATTCGGCGATGGTTTTTGAAGTTTCGAAGCCGAGATATGGATCTGCAAAACGAAGCACGTGGTCAAAACGAAGACCCGTTGCTGTTTCTGACGATGTTCTGTTACGTGTGGTTGAAGCGGACCTCCGAAAAACGTCTCGTGAGAGAGCAGCACAGGTAGGTAAGTGTCCACCACACGACAGTTGTTCGGCGTCTGGCTGCTCTGAGTTAGGTCAAAAAGTTGGATATATGACTGCCGCATGAGTTGATAACTGCCAACAAGCGTTTGGAAGTTGACACGTTGCTGCTTTCCAGGTATTAACAGGAAACCTCTACTGCATTGAAACGTCAACTGCGACGAGATGTGGGTCCTTTATGATAATCGGAAACGATCTGCACAATGGTTAAGCATGGAACAGCCTGCTGGATGGCATCCTAAGCCACCCCTACACACCAAGAAGATGATGCTTCTTGTGTTGTGGTCCATAGCCGGGATAATTCATCGGAGTTTCTTCGCAAGAGGCCAAACCATCACTACAGAACGTTATTGCGCTGAATTGCACCAGATGCACGGGAAATTACTATAGAAACAACCAGCTTTGGTCAACAGACATGGTGTTCTTATGCTCCAGGAACCCCCCCCCCCCGCTCATGTTGCGCAACGAACGATGATGACACTAAATATCTTGGGCTATGAAGCACTGCGCCACATCTTGCCTATTACCCAGACTTGTCTCAGACAATCATCTGTTTCGTGGCATGGATCCCTTCTTGTCCGGGAAACAGTTCACGACAGCCAACGAGGTTCAACGTGCAGTTGATGACTTCTTCGGGTTCCACCCACAAGATATTTTGCCTTCCGGGATCATGACCTTGCCGAACAGATGGTGTCGATGCCGAGGAAGATTATTTTGCCTAGGTAAGTTTGTCCTACTTTTCCGTTCTCGCCGTCCACGTGTCCTGTTCCTTTGCCGGACATTTCATTTCATTTGCACCAACCCAATATGAGTCTTCGCTGGGACTATCAAATACAGTGAACAAGGCAGTAAAAATAAAGAATTTAATCAGGGGTGAAACGATGCTCTTACGCAGAGAGGAAATTCAAAACATTTTTAGATTACACTCACGGATAATGAAATTTGCGCACCTAGAAGAAAACATGCTACAACCGCGAAACTTTGCAAATAGCTAGAGTGCGTACTGTTATGCAAATGATCCACGTTTGGTGCGAGTGCGCATGACCGCACACCCTGTTGTGGCGCTGACAGCACGAAGCGGCAGCCTTATAAACCAGCGTGTGGGAGATGCCCCATGAAAGCGAAAAGCACCGGCCGACGCAAGCAAGAGTACAGAGTGACAAGAATCCCGCGTAGACACCAAAGACGTCGATTTACGCAATTACGGACTTTGAGAGAGGAATGATCATCGGAAAGTAAACCGCAGGGTGGCCGGCGCCGCGTCGGATATTCAGCCACGTGGATCGTTCTGAGCATACCGTCCGACTGTGTTGGGAGCAGTAGACACGTGACGACACTGTCACACGGCGGAGCGGCTCCGAACGGACCAGGAGGATCGCCGGATCGTGCGACAGGCACGAACGGGTCCCACCGGGACTCGGTCCACTATCCCCATTGAGAATTTGTGGGACCAATTGCAAAGATCTGATCTAGTTCGCCAACCTCCACCGGCAACTGTGAATGCCCTACGACAAGCGACACTCACTTAACCGGAGGCAATATTTTCAGTACCTAATTGAGTTCATACCAATACGCGTGGCTGCTCCATTGAGGGTAAAAGGTGACGTAACACGTGATTTGGTAGGTGTCTATAATAATTAGTCGTTCAGTTTATCCTCGGAATCCTTTGAGACTATGTTCAGGTCACTTTCCTATAAAGCTCGTGCTCGAATGCGTCCAGTTCGTCACCAAATTTGCAATAACAGGCATAAAGGATCATGAATCACGAAAGCGCCGAGCTGTAAAAGCATCTGTCGATGAACATCGTTGTTGGAGAAATGCTATACTGTAGAGAAATTCGAGTTTCACTGCTCTTTCCGTTCGCAGGTCCATAAAATGATATGAATGTCTGCCATTTCAGCGTTGGAGAACTGATTATCCATGGTCAAGTGCACAAATTACATGTGGATTGACAACAATAATGAGATCCCCGATTCATTTGCACGCGATATCCGAAGAATAAATTAACAGAACAACAGAGCCGACTAACTTATTGCGTGACCTCAGCCAGAAGTAACTGAGTTTTGTCAAATATTTTAATACATGCAATGTCAGTACACAAATTGTGCATATTTACCTGGCAGCGAACCATCATGTAGGCTTTCTTACTTGTACACCGAAAATGTGCTCGAAAATCATTTCTGGCCCAATGCTCATAAGAATGTATATTATTAAGTAGACATTCGTCATACATAACACGTTATGCAACTTGTCCATTAACCACCTTTGACGAAATGATGAAGACCACTTCTACATTTAATCAAATTAAAAACGGTATTTACAAGTTGAAACATATGATAGATTAAAACACTAGATCTTTCGATTACACTAGTGATCTTCATCAGGTCACCCACCTAATGGCATCAGGGTACGTCGACACGCAATATATAGGGATTTTTGATGACCCAAATAATGGGCAGAGCGCATGATCACGATAGTTGTAGTGAACACAGAGAGAGAGAGAGAGAGAGAGAGACATAGAGAGAGACAGGTAACAGGACTGCGAACGAAGAGAGCCAAATGAACGAGGAGAGACAACTATCGTGAGCATGCGCTCTGCCCATTATTTGGGTCATCAAAAATCCCTATATATTACGTGTCGACGTACCCTGATACCATTAGGTGGGCGACCTGATGAAGATCACTAGTGTGATCGAAAGATCTAGTGTTTTTATCTATCATATGTTTTAACTTGTAAATACCGTTTTTAATTTGATTAAATGTAGAAGTGGTCTTCATCATTTCGTCAAAGGTGGTTAATGAACAAGTTGCATATCGTGTTATGTATGACGGATGTCTACTTCCATATGAATATCACTTGTAACACGAAGTTCGTCTACAGTCTATTGTATATTATCAAAATGCGCAGTGAAATACGCTCTCAAAGTTTGATAAGATTTTTTAAAAACGCCCTGTGTATGACACAAAATTTATAGTTTTCATAGTGCTTTTTTGAATAGAATACCTCTGATGATAAATCTCAACGACGCACATATACTGACAAGAAATATCCATAAAACATTAAGTTGAAAAAGCAATACTTCTTTGTGAGACGAAAAACAAAGAGAACGAAATCGTATTTGTGAATTATTATACTTACTTGACCGCAACCGTGAGTTTTACCTGAACACTTGTAAATAATATCTCATGAGCACTGGTTCAATACTTTCTGAAAGTATTTTTTTCTTTGCCGTCGCTACGCAACGAGATATCAATACACTCAAGAGTGACGGAGTGAGGTTATGTCCATTGGAGTCTCTGCAAGACAAACACGACTTCCCATTCATACCATTGTACATAAAAAAATTGGAGAAGCCCTTTCAGGATTCGGACACGTCACATTACTATTTATTTTAGCCGTTGTGGATGTCTGCTCTTGCACTTTCCGATACTGCGATAATATTTGATTTTCTCTGTTTTCCTAAGTGTATCACACAGCATTCAAAGATACTTTTGTTGGAAGAGAGAAATTCTGTTTATTTGGCGAAATAACGTTGTGTAAAAAAGTTAGGAATATTACATTATACACATTTCGTCTATCGAAGAAATAATGAAAATAGTGAAGTAGGCGATATACGCATATAGTGGTATATTGCCTTCTTCGCTATTTTCACTATTTTCGCTGACTGGAAAAAGGCAAAAGGAATTGCTGTATATATACACTACATTGACAAAAGTCACCGGACACCTAGAAGAGAAACACAACATAACATTTATTGACATACAAGTACGGTGCAGGTCCACCTTTGGCTTTAATGTATGCATTGACCCTTCGAGACATGCTTTCGACAAGGTTTTGGAACACAGCGATAGGTATGCGCTTCCATTCAGTACATAATGCTGCCGCTAACTGTTGCATACTAGGAGCCCTTGGTTCCAAACTTCTTATGCGGCGTTCTGAATCATCCCATAGGTGCTCTATGGGATTAAGATCAGGGCTCTGTGCTGGCCAGTCCACACACGATACGGAATTATCGTCAAACCACGCCGTAATAATCCTCGCTTTATGGCTCAGTGCATTATCCTGCTAGTACAAACAAGGCTCGGGTTATTAATATTTAAGGTCAGGTGATGCGTAACATCACAGCCTCTCCTTGACAAATGTCAACCCCGCCTTCTCGTGGTACATCCTGTTCCCACTAAAGGGGCTCTGACGACCGCCAATAGCGGTATAACTATACCATCGGGATTAGAGGAAATGCTATCCCACACTCACCAACCCGCTTGGCCAGCGTGGTGAGTTATTGCCAAACCCCTCCAAAATGACTCCACAACTTAAATCTTGGCCCTCAGTCTCCAGCAGCTGGAATGTACCTGGCCAAGGCAGCGGCCAGTGCGACATGAAGGCAGAGGGGGCTAAGAATCCCCGGAGGACCGGACTAGGCTGCCATCTGATGCTGACCTTGGCTACGTATAACGGACGCTCCCTATCTTCTGATTCAAGGCTTCTTGAATTGGAAGAGGAACTACAAAGGATCAAGTGGGACATCGTCGGGCTAAGTGAGGTAAGGAGAAAAGGAGAAGATCTCATTGAACTGAAAAGTGGACATCTCTTCTACTATCGTGGGACAGATACTGGCAGAACTAGTGGTGTTGGATTTATAATAAACAAGAAACTGAAGGATAAAGTTGTAGAAGTTGAAAGTTCCTCTGACAGAGCTGCACGACTCGTTATCCAACTCTCTAGAAGATACCAGGCTCAGATTATTCAAACTTATGCACCCATCACAAGTCATGCTGAAGAAGAAATTGAAGAATTTTATGAGGAAATTCGTCATCTAAATAATAAAGGTAAGCAGCACTTGAAGATAATTATGGGAGATTTCAATGCACAAATAGGGCAACGGCAACAGAATGAAACTTCAGTAGGTAAATTCGGTCACGGCAACAGAAACCAGCGTGGAAATACTCTCGTTGAGTTTGCAGAGGCAGAAGGGTTTTTCATCTTGAACTCCTTTTTCAAGAAAAAGCCACACTGGAAATGGACATGGAGACATCCAAATGGGACAACAAATGAAATTGATTTTATTATGTGTAACAAAAAATTCGTCATAGAAGACTGCAGTGTGCTAAACAAGTTCAACACAGGCAGTGACCATAGATTGGTGAGATGTAAGATGCACCTCAACACTAAACTCGAACGTAGCAAGCTCATAAGACAAACAAAATGTATTGACATAACCAACCTTAAAAAACACCATAATACCTTCAAATTGGAACTGAAGAACAGTTTCTCTGCTTTAGAAATCCTAACATCGGAAGAAGTGGATATTTCTGAAGTTAACAGAAAAGTAACCAAAGCTCTTATGGAAACAGCAACAAAATTAGCTGGGTCTAAGAACAAATTGCATGTGAACAAATTATCAGGAAAAACCAAAATGTTGATGCAAAAAAGAAGAGTGATGAGGACAACTAAAGAAGATGTGACTTCCAAAGTGGAATATATAGAGCTATGCAAGACAGCACGAAAAAGTATCACTGAAGACGTAAGGAAATTCAACTGTGAACTAGTAAGGAAAGCAATTGAAAACAACCAAAGCCTAAAGATAGCAAAGGGACATCTCAGTAAGGGAAAAAACAGATTATGGCACTGAGAAAAGAAGATGGTTCTGTAACAAGAAATAGAGGCGAAATTTTGACAAGAATGAAAGATTTCTACTCCAAATTATATGAAAGGGATGATACATGTACTCCAGACATCATGAAAGGTACCAGTACCAGAGTTCTTCCAGTCCTTCCAGCAGAAGTTGCACATGCAATCAAGAACATGAAGCGGGGAAAAGCTCCAGGAGAAGATGGAATTACTGTAGACATCATACAAGAAGCAAGTGGAGAAATCGAAACAGTACTCGCCCAAATTTTCACTCGATGCCTTAATGAAGGGAAAATTCCTGAGGATTGGAACAACGCTACAATGATCTTGCTACATAAAAAAGGTGATATTGAGGATCTCAGGAACTACAGACCTATCAGCCTCCTATCAGTGGTTTATAAAATCTTCACTAAAGTTCTTTCACACCGCTTGAAGGTGACACTGGACATGGCTCAACCGAGAGAGCAAGCTGGATTCAGGAGTGGCTACAGCACAATAGATCATATCCACGTACTGAGAGAACTAATTGAAAGAGCGAGGGAATATGAACTTCCATTGTGCATGGCTTTTATCGATTATGAAAAAGCCTTTGATTCGGTGAAACCATCAGCAGTTGCAATGGCTCTGAAATCCTGCGGTATTGAAGATGCATACATTAATATTATTAATAACATTTATGAAAATGCAAGTGCAAAGATTCGGCTGTTTGAAAATACAACACACATAAAAATTGGAAAGGGAGTGAGACAAGGTGACACCATATCTCCGAAGTTCTTTAATACCACATTGGAAAATGTCTTTCAATCACTGAACTGGGAAAACAAAGGGATAAAGATTAATGGAGATTATCTAACCCACCTTCGTTTTGCTGATGACATAGTCATTTTTGCAACTACCCCATCAGAGCTACAGAGTATGATCCAGGAACTTGCTGACAAGAGTAAAGAAGTGGGATTAAAAATGAACTTTCAGAAGACAAAAGTGATGTACAATGCTTTTACAAGAAATGAAGATTTGTCGATTGATGGAGAAAAGCTGGAGATAACAGACACGTACGTTTATCTTGGACAGCAGATATCAAGTGAGGGTCACATTGATGAAGAAAGTAATCGGCGTACAAAACTTGCCTGGAGAGCTTTTGGAAGAAACAGCATAATTTTCAAGAGCAATATGCCATTATGTCTTAAAAGAAAAGTGTTTGATCAATGCATCCTTCCAGTGCTTACGTATGGTGCAGAGACGTGGACCTTAGCTAAAAGAGACATACAAAGGCTGCAGACAACTCAAAGGAGCATGGAGAGGTGCATGCTTGGTGTTACCAGGAGAGATAAGAAGGGGAACACGTGGATCCGAAAAATGACAAGAGTGGAAGACATCATGATCAGAGTTAAATTCCTGAAATGGCAATGGGCTGGACATACTGCCAGAAGGACAGACCATCGATGGACAGCCGAAATTTTAGATTGGATTCGAAGGGACAGGAAAAGACCCAGAAGAAGACCACATGGAAGATGGGTGGATGAAATTCGAAAGTATGCGGGAGTGACATGGAGGAGACTGGCACAAGACAGACCGTTGTGGAGGAAACTTGTGGAGCCCTTCGTCCAGCAGTGGATTGATAATGGTTGACAATGATGATGATGATGATGATGAATTGTCTAGAATATCGAGGTGGACGTGCTGGTTAACAGGTACAATAACACAAAAAACACCCCCACACAAGTACACTGCCAGCTCCAAACTTGACCGTAAGAACAGTACACTGTGGTAAATAGCTTTCGCCCGGCTGCCGCCATACCCACACCCGACCATCACACTGATGGATCGTGTATCTGGATTAATCAGTCCATATGACCCGTTTCCATTGATCTACGGTCCACGATAAATGTTCTTTACACCATGCTAAACGACGAGTAGCATTCAGAGTGGAGATGAAAGGCTTATGAGCAGCCGCACGACCACGGTAACCCATGGAATGAAAGTTCTCTGCGATGGTACGTGTACATACCAAGGCTCCAGCATTTTTACTCATCTGTATACTAACGTCTTGTGCAGTATTCTATCGATTAGCTGTAAGAACTCTCCTGAGGCTTCGACGTCCTCTATCACTGATTTTCTTTGGTCTGCCGGTACGTTTTACCGCTTCAGGTACTCCATGTGCCTTCTACTTATTCAGTACATCCAAAACAGTTGACTTGGGTATGTTTAAACGCCTCTGGGTTTCTCTTATGGACAACCCACTAATACAACACTCAACAATCTTTCCTTTCTGAAAGTCAGTTCTCTCCCACCGCGACATTTTCACTCTACCTACGTTGGGATATGATCGCGGTCACCCGCAGGCTTGTTTTTATACCGTTTGCAGCTGTACCGCGCATCTTAACAACGTAGCGGATCCGTTCATTTGCTTTTGAAGGGGTGCCCGGTGACTTTAGTCAATATAGTGTAATCATATACAGCAATTCCTTTTGATATTTTTAGTTGCAAGTCTTTAATTTGTTCTGCTGTTCTGTTACCTAGCAATCGAAAGATAGCAGTGAACTTTTTTTATTTTATTGTCATTAGTTCAGCTCTTACCACGCATAGTCCGATGAGAAGCAGCGTTGATGTAATGATGCAAATTCCAGCAAACATTACTATGAGAAGGCTCAACACCATCACAACTGAAAATGAAAACAGAAGAAAAAATAAATATAATTTTGCAAAACAACACACATATATACATATTATATACTTATACACTGGCGGAAAGTGAAAAAAGAACACCAAGAAGGAGACGTCTGATACCAAGGAAATTTATACAGCCTAATAACGGAATACAGAGGATAACGTGATCAAAACATTATGGTAAAATACAGCTGTATTTGCTGGTAAACTGAAAAATAACATTTCCATGTAACATGGTTAGTACGAGGTTGAGCCTCCACGAACTGCGTCACACTGCGCAATTCTGGCATGGAGTCTGTCGTACAGATGTTGGATGTAATTTTGGGGTATTGTGTTCCAAGCATCCTCAACCTGGACGCGTAAATCGGGGATAGTCGTGGCTGGCAGTGGAGACCGGATAAGTCGTTGTCCCATAAAACCCCACACGTGCTCAATGGGGGACAAATCCGGTGAACGTGCAGGCCATTGAAGTTGTCTCACACCCTGAAGTGCATGTTGCGTTGCACGTGCCGTGTGTGGGCGTGCGTTATCTTGCTGGTAAACACCACGACATCATACATCATATATCAACAACATCATTCAGCCCGTTGTTGTGCTGACCTTACAAATGGCACAACAGCGGGCTGAATGATGTTGTTGATGTAGGAGGTGCTGTTTAACGTACCCGGTACAAACACTAGCTGTGTACGGGAGTGATAGCTGATTGCTCCCCACACCAGGACACCAGGTGTAGGGCCTGTGTGTTGCTGGCGGATGCAAGAAGGGTGGAGACGCTCCCCTGTGCGTCTGCGAACACGCATACGGCCATCGGAGACTCCCAAGCAGAATCTGCTTTCATCGCTGAATACGACAGATCGCCATTGCGTTCTCCAGTGCAGACGTTGGCGACACCACTGCAGCCGTTCCTGACGGTGGGCTGGAGTCAGAGGTACACATGCCAGAGGCACACGTGCACGTAGTCTTGCATCCAGTAGACGGTTGCGGATTGTTCGCACAGTCACCTCAGGTGCAACAGCAGCTCGGATTTGCGTCGCAGTGGTTGTTCTACTTGACAACGCCGCTCTTCTTATGTGTCGATCGGTCCGCTCATCAGTCCGTCTGTGACTCCCGGTTCTACGTCTTCTCGCTTTTGAATGCTCCTCGGACCATCTACGCCACCATCGTACCACCACCGATACTTCCAGTCCAATTCGCTCCGCAATACTACAATACGACCACCCAGCCTCGCGGAGTCCGACTAGACGACCTTGCTCAAAGTCCGATAACTGCTGAAATCGTACACGTCTGCCATGTCCAGACATTGCAGCTTCTTCAGGGTCTTCGCACGTGTCCGTACGCCGACGACTGATTACATTCACTTCGCCGTACTCTTTAAATACCACCGACGATAATTTGCATATTATGCCGTGCTGTGGCGTAAGCGCTCACCGGTTGGTCCCGAAATTAACATCACACCTACGTAAACTCAACCCCATTAACATATGCAAATTTCATGATCGTCCGCCAATTCCTTCTTGGTGTTCTTTTTCACTTTCCGTCAGTGTATATATATATACACCGAAGAGCCATTTTATTATGACCACCCCCAGCCTAGAGAAATGAACGCGCCTGAAGACGGAAAGGTGGCGCAGGTGAATTTCAAAGAGCAGTATATATACAACCAGAGGATCGGCTTTCGGTTAGTAGAGTGTTCGGAGTCAGATTGGGAAAAGCTACAGATTTATCGGAGTTTGATAAAAGACAAATTGTAGTGTCATCGCGCCTTGGAACTACGATCTCGGCAAAGGCGCCGCTTGTGGGTTGTTCACATGCCGCTGTTGTATCAAAAGTGGTGCACAGATGGGCAAACGACAAACCGTCGTTCAGTCGTGTGTTGTTTGACATGAACCCAATCGAACATTTGTGGTTCCACTTGGAAAAGCGGGTTCGTGCTAAATCACCATCACCCCAAAATGTACGGCAACTGGAGGACCTTCTGTTGACATTATGGTACCAGATATCTCAATATACCTATTGCCACTTCATCGAATCGATGCCTCGCGGAATGATCGCTATTTTTGCGGGTGAAAAGAACTCCTGCAGCTTATTAGGTAGGTGGTCACAATGTATACGCTCATCGGTGTATCTGTATTGAGATTTGAATTGTTTAATAAAAAAAGAAGCAATTTCTGTTTCGTCTTAGCAACTGAACAAAAGTGCACCACTAATACATTATGTACTCCGTAATTTGAACTACACAAGGATGTCAAGTCTTGGAACTACAGGAAACATTATAAACCGTATATGAAGCTCGTTGTGACTGAACATTTATGTTAACTGGACGATTAAATAAAGAGCAGTTATCTCAAATAATGAATTTCTAACAAAGTTGTACATCAAAAAAAAAAAAAATCTGAAACATGAATAACTATGAAAAGATAAGCAATGTATATAGTGATTATGCTTTAAATGGCTGTATGTTTACGTGATTGTGTAGTTTACCAGTGAATGTTTGTAGTGAACTTAGTTGAACATATATTGTACTTCAATAAGGATCGCAATGGCCAGGGAAGAAGAATCAGCACTTATTATTTGGCAAACTCTTCCCTTTTTAAATTGAGTCGTTTCATAATTATTGGCCAATTCAGACAAAAAGAAACCAACAGCAGTAACAGACGACGAAATGCATTTTATTCCAAAAAAAAATTCTGACCCCGGCAAAAATACACTGTACCCAACGTGTTTTAAGTGCAAAAATGCCACGGTGGCAGAAACTGGCATCGCAGTGGTCCGAAGAGTCGCTAACGGCGGAAATCACAGCATCCTTTTTAGCGAACCGTTTGCCCCTCAAGAGGTGGTCCAAATGGCGAAACATGTGAAAGTCTGAGGGGGCCTAGTCAGGTGCACAAGCAGGGTGAGACAGGACCTCGTACCCCAAGGCGTTGATTTTTCGCGTGCTTCCAATAGACACATGCGGTTGTGCGCCATCCTGAAGCAGTATGGGACTCAAACCATTGGCGAGCGATGATTGTTTGCTGCATAATTTCTGGTGACATTCGTTCGGCTAACGGAAGCACACGTCCGTTGTGATTGTTTGACCTCGCGGTAAAAACTCATAATGAACCATAGTCTAGCCAGTCCACCACACAGAGATCAGAACCTTCTGTGGGTGCAGCTCGGTGTTTGGACATGTGTTTGGGTGGTTCTCCTTTTTCGAGCCACGGCTCTGTTTGCTTCCTTTTGTCATAAAGCACACATTTTTCATCAACCGTAAGAATCAGATGCAGAAAGGGAGCACTAACCTCACATTTTTGGAGAGAAATGCATGTTTCCCGAAGCCGTATCTGCTGCTGTTCGGTGAGTTCGTGTGGAACTCAGGTATCCAGTTTTTAACCATGCCCATAGCTGTCAGGTGTCGGGAAACTGTTGATGATGATACCACAAAGTTCGGCACTTAGCTCCTGTACTGTCGACGTTGGTTTTTCTTCCACTTTCCGCCTTAAATGTACAGTGTCACACAGAACCGGACGACCAGCTTATGGCCGATGGCAACATCACCGGCACGGAACTTGGAAAACAGTCTACGGACAGTTCTGTTACTCGTCGTTCCGACAGTCCACGCTCTATTGACATTTGCGACCGTTTCGGACACATTCCGGCCAAGTTTGAATTCGTGCAAAATCCCTGATCTCGTCAGGTGCTCCATCACGTCCCCAACTGCTGAGATCTGTCTGAAATACCGTTTTATGCACGTGGACTGAACCGATTCAATTTGCATGGGCGTTTGGTAGTTTTTCCTAAGAGGCGTCCCTTGTAATCGGCTATGCAAATTCGCCTTGTTGGCATCGGCCAATAATTATCAAACGACTCAATAGTTCCAATCTCGGGAAGATCTAATCGGTATCAATATAAATATCAACCCCACAATGATTATATTCGTTCGTCGATCTCATATATCACAACAGCTTTTGTTACAACGTTTAACTATCTACTCTCTGACAACTCTTGTACATAAATCTCGCCTCTACATTCTGCATAAATCTCGAAAACTCCAACTCCATTTATACAGTCAAACTAATCATTATATTTTTTCTGACTTACTGTCAGTGTTGCCAAATAATAAAAGCTCTTTTAGATGTAATGTATCTTTCAGAGGGAAAACGTTTTACTGAATAGTAAATACAGGGGTTTATCAAAATAATGGAAACACAGACTCCGACTGGAGTACACGCAATATGCCGTTTGCAAATCACAGGGATGATGTCACCCGCGGTGTGAATTATATAAAGGGGTGCAGTACAAAGTCGGCTATCACATAGCAGTGCAACATTCACATAGCAGTGCAACATTCACATAGCAGTGCAACATTCACATAGCAGTGCAACATTCACATAGCAGTGCAACAGTCGTAGGAGATACATCTGCTGCGGAGCAATTGTCGACAATGCC
Organism: Macrothele yani; assembly: GCA_039090855.1. Taxonomy (NCBI): domain Eukaryota; kingdom Metazoa; phylum Arthropoda; class Arachnida; order Araneae; family Macrothelidae; genus Macrothele; species Macrothele yani. The sequence continues at coordinate 153,500,853 of CM076995.1, read as the reverse complement.
AGATCTCAGTGACCTTCAAAACGGCAGGATCGTTGGTGAGCGTCTTACCGGAGCTTCAGTAAATAGAACGGCGGAAATAGTGGGTGTAGCACGAGGAAATGTATAGAAAATTACGACTACCTATCAAATAGGACACGGCACTGCCTAACAACGAACAAATTGTAGACGCCATACGAAGATCACAGATAGGGATAGTCGAACGTAGGTACGGATTGTACACCGAAAGCAGAAGACCACCACACCGTAAATAGCAGCAGAGTTGAGCACGAGTCCAAATGATCTTGTTTCTGTCATAAATGTTTGTCGCCCCCACCCCCCGAAAGAAACAATGCAACTCTTTCGACTGGAGTAGAATCATGAAGCGTCCCGCTTTGTCGAACGCTCTTCCTGTTATCAAGTAATCAGGTTGGATTGTGGCAGGCATCGTTTTCGTTAATCTTTTACTTTGCTAATAGAACTATTTGTGCCCATTATTTACAATACTCATTAAGTCGAAATAGCCTCCCGATGTCGCAGTAGTCTAACTGCTGGCTACTAACCATTTGCTCTAGATGGGTCCGGGTTCGAATCCCTTTCAGGCACGCACTCTTAAAAAAATCTACGTAAAAAAAGAATCTGAACCTACTCGGTTTTTCTTTAGTACAATTATATCGTAAACGATTGCATAACGTGCTGAAATATAAGTAACCATACGTACTTACAAATAACTGCGTCAATAAATATAATCTCGTATTACCTCATTTTAGATATTATAGATTTTAAAAGAAATTGTTTAATAAATGTATAAAGTGGCACACATAAATGATTAGTACAACAAGGTCACTGATCACAAGTAATTTAATTATCATTATTTTTTTTATTGGAGGTTTAACGACCGCCGTGAGCAACTCAATGGGCTATAAGCAGTCACCCGTCCCTAATTTGGGGTCACTGGTTCCAGGGAAGAGACAGAGCCAGTGCCGTTAGAAAAACACAACATCCATGCCTCACCGGTATTCGAACCCGAACCCCTTACGGACGAATGATCAGAAGCCATCGCTTAGACCACTGCGCCACCGGGGCGGCCAATTTAATTATGCATGAAGTATTTTTGTGTACGTTTTTACATTAACTATATTTGTGTCAATCTCATAAATAATATATTGTCGCTTCATCACTATATGTGTCATAGAATTGTGCGGTCCATTTGCCCAGCATGTGACAACGAGTATATATCTATTATCCCAGATGTGCCACCGAATAATATACTTCCAGTTGACACTATAAATAAATGAGTACGTATGGAGTACACGTATTCCAAATTTGAAATCGAGCCGCGGATGGCTTAGTGGTTAGACATTCAGACTACTGATGGAGGGACCCGAGGTTCAAACTTGACGTGGTGGTGTCAATTTCTAACAATCGCTGAATATCGGACGAGCACGTTAAGTGACGGGCCCCGGGTAGGAATCCCCCGGTTACATGTAAAGGTGTTCATTCCTAATCCCCCACCCCCTAATTTCTCTCTGTGTTCTATGTGCAAAATCGCCCGGTGGCGCAATCTAGTGTTCTTCCTCTCACTTGAAGGCTATCCTGTCAGAATTGCTAGATTCGCTTAAACTTACTTCAGTTTCTGTGCCCTGCCCGAAAGGGCACAGAAACTGAATGAAGTTAAAGCACCTATATTTGAAATACGTATATGGATTTTTTTAGTACATATATAAATGAGTACATACATTTTAAATTAGAAATACCAAATATACTCACAATTGATTCCCTATATGTACTCAAAAATGAGTACGTGTCTTTTCCAAAAATGAGACACAAGTACTCTGAGCTATTATAAGCCCAGAATGTACTCAAAAACGATTACATTTTGCTTATTTCTAAGTACCAATTTTTAACAGTGTGAATGCTGTGTTTCTCTTACGGCTATCGCTAGCTTCTTTCCCTGGAACCAGTGGCCCTAAATTAGAGACGGGCGACTGCTTATAGCCCGCTGAGTTGCTCATGGTGCTCGTAACCCGAAATAAAACAAGTCGAGATACTTTTACATCAAGTTAGGGAAAGTTCTTTTTCTTACAATTTCGCAAAATTACATTGTTTTTACTCCACATTATAAAAGTAGTAATTTTTTATCGAATTAATACCATTTTACAAAAAAAGAAACCTAATGTGCATTCTATTTCTTCTTAGGTTGGGAAAGAGGGGGTGGCGTTTGAAGTGAGACACGAGGGAAGAAGAATTAAAATACGTAGATCACACTGAAAGTAATGGGCAAAGCTGCATTACACAAGCAGATTATGCATTAAGAGAATAATAGTTCATGGACAGGTAGTGCGATCTACCGTTGTGGCCATGAATGCCATAGCCCACTGGAAAGAAGAGACCCTGAAACGAACGGCTGTCACTGAGGTTATGTGACCAACTGAGTCTCTGCTCCTAGCTGCCGTGTGTGCGTTGTCTAACCTATCAGTAATGTGCTTAATAGGAAGGGTGGCAGAATAGTGGGAGAATTTCATAAAATGTGCGCTGATGGAGACTTCGAAGGTTGTGTTGCAATATGAATAAAATGTGCTAATATTTAGTTCAAAAATTACTTTGAAAGTTTTGCACAAAATGAAGGAAATGCTAATGTTTAAACGAAACTGGCAAAGTATTTGCAAAGTTTTTGCTTAGAATTCCAGCTGATGTGAACTTTGAAATTTGCCGCACGTGCTGTTCTTTTGTTCACAAATTACTCAAAAAGTTGTGGCACGAAATGCGAATATTTTAATGTTTTTGATGGCATATTGGATGTCTACATCGATTCAAAAATGGCGGCTTGTTTACAATATTTGTTTCGCTCCTGGTGAACTCCCTGTTGGATTTTTGCTGAACTTTTTTCAATTTCCTTCTATTTGTGTTGACGGACTTTGCTCTGCCGCCATTTCGGAGGTTCTGGCGACTGTAATTTTGATTCTGGCCTATACCCGTAAAGTTAACATTACTGATGCGTCGTGTCAGTGTGTTCTTTATTTATGGATTACTCAAGGAAGAAGACTTTTAAGTATTTTTTTGCATTTCTTTTGCTTGACTTGAACACATTTTCTGAGCTTTTTTTTTTTTTTTTACTGTGATTGACATTTTCTGAGATTTTTCTTTAGGGCTGACGTTTGTCGTTTGAACTTATAGCACTTAGTAAATCTACCACCTAGCCGTGTCTACCGCTAAGGAAAACAAAAGCGGTGCAAAAAAACATTTCCATAAGATGCATGCATCTTACGGAAATGCTTAATCGTTAAATAGCTGAGATAGTTTTATCAACAAAACATATGCATAACAAATTCTTTTTTCAATGTATACATAAATAACTAAACTTTGAACGTTCTATTACTTAAGACAGAAAATAAATCTTACCTGTATATCAGTAACAAGTAAATAATCTTTTTTTCAGAAACGCTCCAATATTTGTTTCTGTTGCAGTGGTAAATGAACGTTATATGTTTTGACGAGTGGTATTTCGTTGTTCTTTGGAAAGAAAATCACAATATGAATAAAAATAATAAAATATGAACAACTTCACAGCAACACGTTAACGGACTAATGGCGTTCATGACTTCAGAGCCGGGAAGCTGAGACCCTTTGGGTCACGTGACTAAATCTTTTGAGGCAGAGGCGTAACTAGACATTTCTGCGCCCGGGGCAACCACAAAAAATATTGCGCTCCCGCCCACCGAAGACTTTAAGAAAAAGTAATTTCAGCGCCTGAAATATTATGGTCCTGCTTGTTTGTATGAGCTTTTCGGCTAGTAAAATTGGTATTGTCTGTTAATTACGGACAAATCTGCTTTATTTAGCATTCACACGCATGCATTTTTTACTTTCTTTTCTTCGTATTCTCTTGTAGTTAATTGATAACTAATAATCCCTAACGGTTGTGCAATGAATTTTAAAAACGGGCTAGTTTTTAAACTCCATTAGACCTTTGCGAAGCTACTGCCATATTAATACACTGGTGTGCAAAAATTAAGGACGAAGAGCAGAAATTAGCATAACATCGGAACGAGCAGGAAGAATGGACCGAAAGACCACTCAGGAGATAGACTAAGGTCCGGAACGGCAGGGCATGCGCATATATGCAGCATGACGCAAGGTGGGAAGTGTCCGAAGGGTATAAAGCACACAGGCGGTGTACGCTCAGCAATTAGGTGAAAGCTATTGCACGGTGTATATCGGTTTGAACAACGTCAAGTTGCTGCCACCGGGTGATATGGCCAACAGACAATCCAGTAGACATCATCTGGATGACTTTACCCGAGGTCGCGTCATTGGGAAGTTGGAAGAAGGTCGAAGTGTGACTAGTGTGGCCGAAGATTTCGGGATCGCTTACAGCATCGTTTCACGAGCTTGGAAAGCATTTCAAACGACAGGGAGAGCTGTCTGAGACTTTAGAAGTGGTTGTCCAAGAGCAACCACGGCGGCGGACGACCGGTATATTGTCCTACAGGCGAGAAGAGACAGACGGCAGACAGCGGGAGAAATCGGAAGGAACATACAACAGACAACTGGACGTCCGTTATCGCGTTTTACCGTCGCCAGGAGGCTGCACGAAGGTGGCTTATTTGCACGACGACCAGTACGGTGTGTGCCATTAACACCTGCTCATCGGAGACGGCGGTTTCTGTGATGCCAGGAACAGAAGAACTGGACATATCAGCAATGGGGTCAAGTTATCTTTACGGATGAGAGCCGATTTAGTCTGACGAGCGATTCTGGACGTATACACATCTGGAGAGAGCGGGGAACACGCAATCACACGTCCAAAATCATCGAAGAGGACCGGTTTGGAGGTGGCGGAGTTCTCGTTTGGGGTGGTATCATGCTTGGTAACCGTACGGACCTCCACATCTTCCAAGGAGGTTCAGTCACTGGTGTCCGCTATTGTACCGAGGTTCTCCTACCTCACGTGCGTCTGTTTAGAGGTGCTGAAAGTCCTGAGTTCCTATTTATGGACGACAACACTATACCTCACCGTACAGTGGCTCTCGCAGAACTGTTGGAGAGTGAAGATATTCAACGCATGTATTTGTCCGCAAGGTCCCCTAACCTAAATCCAATCGAACACGTGTGGGACCTTCTCGGGAGACGCTTGGCAGCATGTCACCAGCCGCCAACAACGATTCCGCAGCTGCGATTGGCGCTACAAGAGGAATGGGCCGCGATGCCTCAACAGCTCCTTGACAACCTCGTCCTCTTCATGCATAGACGTTGTAAATCCTGCAACGCAGTCAGGGGTGATCATATCCCCTACTAAAGACTGGATTTTTCTTGGCAGCCGCCTGTCACATGGACGTTTTTGTTTTCTGTCCAGTTGTGCTCGAAGCTACCTTTTCAATAAAGTGCCTCTGTATCCTACCTTTTCAATAAGTATCTTTGTATATCATATTAATTGTAGTTTAACAAATTAAATTTCAAATATTTTTATTGGGATATTGATATTGCAGATAGGGTTTTAGAGTGCTAAGTGTAATTTCTTATCCCAAACAGGAACGTCCTTTTACCCTCATTAATTGCCTTGGGATGTAAGGTCAGGTGATGCGTAACATCACAGCCTCTCCTTGACAAATGTCAACCCCGCCTTCTCGTGGTGCATCCTGTTCCCACTAAAGGGGCTCTGACGACCGCAAATAGCGGTATAACTATACCATCGGGATCAGAGGAAATGCTATCCCACACTCACCAACCCGCTTGGCCAGCGTGGTGAGTTATGGCCAAACACCTCCAAAATGACTCTACAACTTAAATCTTGGCCCTCAGTCTCCGGCAGCTGGAATGTACCTGGCCAAGGCAGCGGCCAGTGCGACATGAAGGCAGAGGGTGCTAAGAATCCCGGAGGACCGGACTAGGCTGCCATTTGATGCTGACCTTGGCTACCTACAACGGACGCTCCCTATCTTCTGATTCAAGGCTTCTTGAATTGGAAGAGGAACTACAAAGGATCAAGTGGGACATCGTCGGGCTGAGTGAGGTAAGGAGAAAAGGAGAAGATCTCATTGAACTGAAAAGTGGACATCTCTTCTATTATCGTGGGACAGATACTGGCAGAACTAGTGGTGTTGGATTTATAATAAACAAGAAACTGAAGGATAAAGTGGTAGAAGTTGAAAGTTCCTCTGACAGAGCTGCACGACTCGTTATCCAACTATCGAGAAGATACCAGGTTCAGATTATTCAAACTTATGCACCCACCACAAGTCATCCTGAAGAAGAAATTGAAGAATTTTATGAGGAAATTCGTCATCTAAATAATAAAGGTAAGCAGCACTTGAAGATAATTATGGGAGATTTCAATGCAAAAATAGGGCAACGGCAACAGAATGAAACTTCAGTAGGTAAATTCGGTCACGGCAACAGAAACCAGCGTGGAAATACTCTCGTTGAGTTTGCAGAGGCAGAAGGATTTTTCATCTTGAATTCCTTTTTCAAGAAAAAGCCACACAGGAAATGGACATGGAGACATCCAATTGGGACGACAAGTGAAATTGATTTTATTATGTGTAACAAAAAATTCGTCATCGAAGACTGCAGTGTGCTAAACAAGTTCAACACAGGTAGTGACCATAGATTGGTGAGATGTAAGATGCACCTCAACACTAAACTGGAACGTGGCAAGCTCATAAGACAAACAAAATGTATTGACATAACCAACCTTAAAAAACACCATAATACTTTCAAGTTGGAACTGAAGAACAGATTCTCTGCTTTGGAAGGCCTAACATCGGAAGAAGTGGATATTTCTGAAGTTAACAGAAAAGTAACCAAAGCTCTTATGGAAACAGCAACAAAATTAGCTGGGTCTAAGAACAAGTTGCATGTAAACAAATTATCAGGAAAAACCAAAATGTTGATGCAAAAAGAAGAGAGATGAGGACAACTAAAGAAGATGTGACTTCCAAAGTGGAATATATAGAGCTATGCAAGACAGTAAGAAAAAGTATCACTGAAGACGTAAGAAAATTCAACTGTGAACTAGTAAGGAAAGCAATTGAAAACAACCAAAGCCTAAAGATAGCAAAGGGACATCTCAGTAAGGAAGAAAACAGATTATGGCTCTGAGAAAAGAAGATGGTTCTATAACAAGAAATAGAGGCAGAAATTTTGACAAGAGTGAAAGATTTCTACTCCAAACTATATGAAAAGGATGATACATGTACTCCAGACATCATGAAAGGTACCAGAGTTCTTCCAGTCCTCCCAGCAGAAGTTGCTCATGCAATCAAGAACATGAAGCGGGGGAAAGCTCCAGGAGAAGATGGAATTACTATAGACATCATACAAGAAGCAAGTGGAGAAATTGAAACAGTACTCGCCCAAATTTTCACTCGATGCCTTAATGAAGGGAAGATTCCTGAGGATTGGAACAATGCTACAATGATCCTGCTACATAAAAAAGGTAACATTGAGGATCTCAGGAACTACAGACCTATCAGCCTCCTATCAGTGGTTTATAAAATCTTCACTAAAGTTCTTTCACACCGCTTGAAGGTAACACTGGACATGGCTCAACCGAGAGAACAAGCTGGATTCAGGAGTGGCTACAGCACAATAGATCATATCCACGTACTGAGAGAACTAATTGAAAGAGCGAGGGAATATGAACTTCCATTGTGCATGGCTTTTATCGATTATGAAAAAGCCTTTGATTCGGTGAAACCATCAGCAGTTACCACGGCTCTGAAATCCTGCGGTATTGAAGATGCATACATTAATATTATTAATAACATCTATGAAAATGCAAGTGCAAAGATTCGGCTGTTTGAAAATACAACACACATAAAAATTGGAAAGGGAGTGAGACAAGGTGACACCATATCTCCGAAGCTCTTTAATGCCACATTGGAAAATGTCTTTCAATCACTGAACTGGGAAAACAAAGGGATAAAGATTAATGGAGATTATCTAACCCACCTTCGTTTTGCTGATGACGTAGTCATTTTTGCAACTACCCCATCAGAGCTGCAGAGTATGACCCAGGAACTTGCTGACAAGAGTAAAGAAGTGGGATTAAAAATGAACTTTCAGAAGACAAAAGTGATGTTCAATGCTTTTACAAGAAATGAAGATTTATCGATTGATGGAGAAAAACTGGAGATAACAGATACGTATGTTTATCTTGGACAGCAGATATCAAGTGAGGGTCACATTGATGAAGAAATTAATCGGCGTACAAAACTTGCCTGGAGAGCTTTTGGAAGAAACAGCATAATTTTCAAGAGCAATATGCCGTTATGTCTTAAAAGAAAAGTGTTTGATCAATGCATCCTTCCAGTGCTTACGTATGGTGCAGAGACGTGGACCTTAACTAAAAGAGACATACAAAGGCTGCAGACAACTCAAAGAAGCATGGAGAGGTGCATGCTTGGTATAACCAGGAGAGATAAGAAGAGGAACTCGTGGATCCGAAAAATGACGAGAGTGGAAGACATCATGATCAGAGTTAAATCCCTGAAATGGCAATGGGCTGGACATACTGCCAGAAGGACAGACCATAGATGGACAGCCGAAATTTTAGATTGGATTCCAAGGGACAGGAAAAGACCCAGAAAAAGACCACATGGGAGATGGGTGGATGAAATTCGTAAATATGCGGGAGTGACATGGAGGAGACTGGCACAAGACAGACCGTTGTGGAGGAAACTTGGGGAGACCTTCGTCCAGCAGTGGATTGATAATGGTTGACAATGATGATGATGATGATGATGAATTGCCTCGAAAAAAGTTAGGAAATGGGGACATCACTCAGCAGAAGGGTTTCGTGAATTACTCTTACCATTACTTACGTCAAGGATGTTCTGAATGGTAAAGCTGAACTGGACGCTGAGTGCCATTAGAGCTGTAAAATACAAAATGTTAAGAGAGTGGTGAGATTCCCAACTGCCCCGGTGTTCCGACCTTTGATACCACATTAAACGAACCGAATGCAGCTTGCAGTAGTGGCAGTAATGATGAGTGAATTATCCCCAGAAAATCTTCTAAAATATGAACGACATCGTTATACATTGTAACCTACGAACAACCGCTCCTCCATTTCTGATAGTGAGCAACTTACATCTCCTGCACATTTTGAGGAAGAAATAAACATTTCTAGCCACCAAGGTATCGCAACTGACGAAAGAAATTATAGGTAAATTCTGTACCAGAGACTGGTGCGGAAGTTTCAATTTTGATTTTAATCATATTTTACGAAATGAATTTTGCGCCCTCTCTTCAACTGCGCTCGGGGCAGCCGCCGCTTCTGCCCCACTCTAGTTACGCCTCTGTTTCACGGCCTCTTCTTTCCAGTGGGCTATGCATGAATGCCAAATGACGTCACTAGCGTCGATCACGTGGCCAAACAGAAGCGAGAAAAAATGGCCGACAGTGATACATCGTTCTGTCAGCGTGTTGTGATTCAGTTCCTTGTGGAAGAGGAAATTTCGGCCTCCGATATTCATCGTATGCTTCAGCATGCATACTCTGATGCGTGTATGGGTGCCAGCAGTGTGAGACGGTGGGTGGAATATTTTAAAGATGGTTTGACAGACATTAATGATCAACCTCATAGCAGTTGCCATCGAACAGCCTTTACGGAGCACAACGAGGAAAGGGTTGATGCCTTAATTCGTGATGACAGACGTGTGACGATGAGCGAAATTTCAGCGAACTTGGGTATATCACACAATGCAGTTCAGGAAATGATTAGCACAGTATGGTGACACGTGACAAAAATTAATTCCACCGTTAAAAACCTGAAACAAAACGCCTGAGCTTGGAATGGCATCATCTCAATTCCCCAAGCAGAAAGAGGCCCAAGACAGTTCCGTCAGCTGCAAAAGTTATGGGAACTGTTTTTCGGGACACAGGTGGGTGCATTCTCGTTGATATTTTAGAGCCTGTACGAAACGTAAACGCAAATTGTTATGTACAAACATTAGAAAAGCTCCGTCGTGCATTGCGTGTTAAATGAACGGGAAAGAGAGTCATCCTCCAGCACGAAAACGCTAGGCCCCGCTCTGCTCGTTTCACCTTGAAAAAAATCCAAATGGGAACTTTTACCTCATCCTACTTACAGTCCAGATTTGGCACACTCCGATTAACATCTTTTGGATTCCTAAAGGACCAGAAGAGCGGACGACACTACCAGAGCACGGAACGAATACAGCAAAATGTACGTTGGTGTCTTCGAACAACTGGAAAGTAGTTCTTTTGCAGGAGCGTCTTTAAACTTCCAGAACAATGGAAAACTGTGTCCAAAGAAACAAGTACAACTCGCAATTTTTAAAACACTGTTGTTCATTAATTTCAGTATAGCCCTCGTTATATGGGTTTAATATCTTTGTAAGTACACTATATTGACAAAAGTCACCGGACACCTAGAAGAGAAACACAACATAGCATTTATTGACCTACATTAGTACAATGTAGGTCCACTTTTGGCCTTAATGCATGCACTGACCCTTCGAAACATGCCTTCGACAAGGTTTTGGAACACAGCGTTAGCTACGCGCTTCCATTCAGTACATAATGCTGCCGCTAACTGTTGCTTAGTAGTAGGACTTGGTTCCAAACTTCTTATGCGGTGCTTTAATTCATCTCATGCGTGCTGTATGGGAATGACATCAGCGCTCTGTGCTGGCCAGTCCACACACGATACGAAATTATCGTCAAACCACGCAGTAACACTCCTTGCTTTATGGCTCGGTGCATTACCCTGCTGTTACCAACAAGGCTCGGTTCCATAGTATTGCCTCAGAGTTGGTAGGGCATAAATGTCCAGAATACCGAGGTAGACGTGCTGGTTAACAGGTTTGTCTACGATAACCAATGGGTCGGGAACATACCACAAAAACACCCCTACACGAGTACACTGCCAGCTCCAAACTTGACCGTAGGAACAGTACACTGTAGTTCCCCCGGCTGCCGCCATGCCCACACACGGCCATAAGACTGATGGATCGTGTATCTGCATTAATCAGTCCATAGGACCCGTTTCCATTGATCTACGGTCCACGGTAAATGTTCTTCACACCATGCTAAACGACGAGTAGCGTTTAAACATACCCCAGTCAACTGTTTTAGATGTACTGAATAAGTGGAAGACACATGACGTGCCTGAAGCAGCAAAACGTACCGGCAGACCAAAGAAAATCAGTGATAGAGGACGTCGAAGCCTCAGGAGAGTTCTTACAGCTAATCGATAGAATACTGCACAAGACGTTAGTATACAGATGAGTAAAAATGCTGGAGCCTTGGTATGTACACGTACCATCGCAGAGAACTTCATTCCATGGGTTACCGTGGTCGTGCGGCTGCTCATAAGCCTTTCATCTCCACTCTGAATGCTACTCGTCGTTTAGCATGGTGTAAAAAACATTTGTCGTATACCGTAAATCAATGGAAACGGGTCCTATGGACTGATGAATCCAGATACACAATGCATCAGTCTGATGGCCGTGTGTTGGTATGGCGACAGCCGGGAGAACGCCATTTACCACAGTGTACTGTTCCTACGGTCAAGTTTGGATGTGACAGTGTACTTGTGTGGGGGTGTTTTTTGTGGTATAGTCCCGGCCCATTGGTTAGCGTGGACAAACCTGTTAACCAGCACGTCTACGTCTATTATCCCTATCAACTCTGCGGCAATACTATGTAACCGAGCCTTGTTGCTACCAGAAGGATAACGAACCGAGCCATAAAGTAAGGACTGTTACGACGTGGTTTGACGATAATTTCGTATCGTGTGTGGAGTGGCCAGCACAGAGGCTTGATCTTAATCTCTTAGAGCACCTATGGGATGAATCACAGCTCCGCATAAGAAGTTTGGAACCAAGGGCTCCTAGTAAGCAACAGTTAGCGGCAGCATTATGTACTGAATGGAAGCGCATACCTATTGCTGTGTTCCAAAACCTTGTCGAAAGCATGTTTCGAAGAGTCAGTGCATGCGTTAAGGCCAAAGGTAGACCGATACGTACTAATGTATGTCAATAAATGCTATGTTGTGTTTCTTTTGTAGGTGTCTTGTGACTTTTTTCAATATAGTGTATATATATATATAAGGACAAGAAAGAGTGAAACAAAAATTGAAATGAGAAACAGTTAATAAAAATAAAATAAATAAATAGATATATAATAACAATAATCCAACAACTAGTGGTGTTGGATTTATAATAAACAAGAAACTGAAGGATAAAGTTGTAGAAGTTGAAAGTTCCTCTGACAGAGCTGCACGACTTGTTATCCAACTCTCGAAAAGATACCAGGCTCAGATTATTCAAACTTATGCACCCACCACAAGTCATCCTGAAGAAGAAATTGAAGAATTTTATGAGGAAATTTGTCATCTTAATAATAAAGGTAAGCAGCACTTGAAAATAATTATGGGAGATTTCAATGCAAAAATAGGGCAACGGCAACAGAATGAAACTTCAGTAGGTAAATTCGGTCATGGCAACAGAAACCAGCGTGGAAATACTCTCGTTGAGTTTGCAGAGGCAGAAGGGTTTTTCATCTTGAACTCCTTCTTCAAGAAAAAAGCCACACAGGAAATGGACATGGAGACATCCAAATGGGACGACAAGTGAAATTGATTTTATTATGTGTAACAAAAAATTCGTCATAGAAGACTGCAGTGTGCTGAACAAGTTCAACACAGGTAGTGACCATAGATTGGTGAGATGTAAGATGCACCTCAACACCAAACTTGAACGTGGCAAGCTCATAAGACAAACAAAATCTATTGACATAACCAACCTTAAAAAACACCATAATACCTTCAAGTTGGAACTGAAGAACAGGTTCTCTGCTTTTGAAGGCCTAACATCGGAAGAAGTAGACATCTCTGAAGTTAACAGAAAAGTAACCAAAGCTCTTATGGAAACAGCAACAAAATTAGCTGGGTCTAAGAACAAGTTGCATGTAAACAAATTATCAGGAAAAACGAAAATGTTGATGCAAAAAAGAAGAGAGATGAGGACAACTAAAGAAGATGTGACTTCCAAAGTGGAATATATACAGCTATGCAAGACAGTAAGAAAAAGTATCACTGAAGACGTAAGAAAATTCAACTGTGAACTAGTGAGGAAAGCAATTGAAAACAACCAAAGCCTAAAGATAGCAAAGGGACATCTCAGTAAGGGAAGAAAACAGATTATGGCACTGAGAAAAGAAGATGGTTCTGTAACAAGAAATAGAGGCGAAAATTTGACAAGAGTGAAAGATTTCTACTCCAAATTATATGAAAGGGATGATACATGCACTCCAGACATCATGAAAGATACCAGTACCAGAGTTCCTCCAGTCCTTCCAGCAGAAGTTGCACATGCAATCAAGAACATGAAGCGGGGAAAAGCTCCAGGAGAAGATGGAATTACTGTAGACATCATACAAGAAGCAAGTGGAGAAATTGAAACAGTACTCGCCCAAATTTTCACTCGATGCCTTAATGAAGGAAAGATTCCTGAGGATTGGAACACCGCTACAATGATCCTGCTACATAAGAAAGGTGACATTGAGGATCTCGGAAACTACAGACCTATCAGCCTCCTATCAGTAGTTTATAAAATCTTCACTAAAGTTCTTTCACACCGCTTAAAGGTAACACTGGACATGGCTCAACCGAGAGAACAAGCTGGATTCAGGAGTGGCTACAGCACAATAGATCATATCCACGTACTGAGAGAACTAATTGAAAGAGCGAGGGAATATGAACTTCCATTGTGCATGGCTTTTATCGATTATGAAAAAGCCTTTGATTCGGTGAAACCATCAGCAGTTACAATGGCTCTGAAAACCTGCGGTATTGAAGATGCATACATTAATATTATTAATAACATCTATGAAAATGCAAGTGCAAAGATTCGGCTGTTTGAAAATACAACACACATAAAAATTGGAAAGGGAGTGAGACAAGGTGACACCATATCTCCGAAACTCTTTAATGCCACATTGGAGGGTGTTTTTCAGTCGCTGAGCTGGGAAAACAAAGGGATAAAGATTAATGGAGATTATCTAACCCACCTTCGTTTTGCTGATGACGTAGTCATTTTTGCAACTACCCCATCAGAGCTGCAGAGTATGATCCAGGAACTTGCTGACAAGAGTAAAGAAGTGGGATTAAAAATGAACTTTCAGAAGACAAAAGTGATGTTCAATGCTTTTACAAGAAATGAAGATTTATTGATTGATGGAGAAAAGCTGGAGATAACAGACACGTACGTTTATCTTGGACAGCAGATATCAAGTGAGGGTCACATTGATGAAGAAATTAATCGGCGTACAAAACTTGCCTGGAGAGCTTTTGGAAGAAACAGCATAATTTTCAAGAGCAATATGCCATTATGTCTTAAAAGAAAAGTGTTTGATCAATGCATTCTTCCAGTGCTTACGTATGGTGCAGAGACGTGGACCTTAACTAAAAGAGATATACAAAGACTGCAGACAACTCAAAGAAGCATGGAGAGGTGCATGCTTGGTGTAACCAGGAGAGATAAGAAGAGGAACTCGTGGATCCGAAAAATGACAAGAGTGGAAGACATCATGATCAGAGTTAAATCCCTGAAATGGCAATGGGCTGGACATACTGCCAGAAGGACAGATCATCGATGGACAGCCGAAATTTTAGATTGGATTCCAAGGGACAGGAAAAGGCCCAGAAGAAGACCACATGTGAGATGGGTGGATGAAATTCGAAAGTATGCAGGGGTGACATGGAGGAGACTGGCACAAGACAGACCGTTGTGGAGGAAACTTGGGGAGACCTTCGTCCAGCAGTGGATTGATAATGGTTGACAATGATGATGATGATGATGATAATAACAAAAAAAATAAAATAAATGTAAAATAAATATATATATATATATATACAAAAAATTCCGAGAACGAACAGAAGAACAACAACCACCAATTTCCAACCGTCGGAAGTAGGCAAGCTTCAAACGATTGTAAATTAACGAACAGAAGAACACAGGGAAGCATATCTATGACTGATTCTCTGATGGCTTCGTCAAGGGCCAGCCAGCATTGAGAAAAACACTCATTAATCTAGTGAGACCAGAGAATTGTGTGTTTCTGCTATTTTAGTTTGCTGTAAGGCCAGATTAAATTTAGGGATAAAATTGTCAAATTAAAAAAGGATTTCTAATAAAACCAACCCAGCAAACTAAAAAACATTGCACGATCGCACAACAACCAAGATAATCACAACTAATAAGAAAAAGAAAGGGAGCCGCGCACCCCAAAAAAGCAAAACCCGGGAAAAAATTAGTATTAAAATATCAAGAAAAAACCTAACCAAAGAAAGGTACAGAAAGGATAACTTTAAGCTTGTCACCAAAAAAATGAAAACTTTTAACTGCCAGATAAAAAGAAAAGAGGAAAACATCAGAAAAATTTAATATAAAAAAATAATAAATTTAAACAAAAGTTATTGGCTTTTGCTTATTTTCCTTTTATTGATTTTTTTATACACTATGTAACAACAAGTAATTGGACACCCCGGAAATCGACAATATCTGCGGTCCTGATACACGTCACGGCCGCCGCCGTTAAATATCGTGTGGAAAACAACAACGCAACCAGTCGCATGCAAGATGCCACGCAGTTCGGAGTTCTCTGATTTCGAGAAAGGTGTAATCGTCCGGTATCACAGAAATGGCCGATCCATACGTGACATATCCAGCGAGTTGAAGTACCCAAAATCGACAGTGGCCTACGTGATTGGCAAGTGGAAGATAAGAGGACCGACGGGTGCTGGCCAGATAAATTCGAAAGAACCGCACCAAATCGATTGGCCACATCCGCGAGGAGTTTCAACAGACATCCGGGAGTGTTCTTTTGATGAATACCATCCGTAAGGAAGCCCGTCTGCTCGGTTATCATGGACGTGCTGCCGCCCACAAGCCTTTAATCACCAAGTCCAATAGCGCTGTTTGGCTAACGTGGTGCAAAGAACGTCGACAGTGGACAGTTGAACAGTGGAAACAGGTTCTCTGGAGCGACGAATCAAGGTTCACCCTCAACCGTTCGGATGGAAGAGTCTGGGTTTGGCGTCTGCCTGGAGAACGCCTCCTGCCGGAATGTATCGTGCCAACTGTGAAGTTCGGCGGCGGTGGATTTATGCTATAGGGATGTTTCTCCTGCTATAGCACGGGACCCTTGGTCGCAATTTCTGGTAGACTCAACGCCGAGACCTACTGCACCATTTTGGATGACCATGCGCTTCCTACGTTGTGGCAGTTTTACAAGGTGGACTCATGTTACTTTCAGGATGTCAATGCCACCTGTCATGTTGCGAGGTCCACCACGGCTTGGTATGGTGACAATGGGGTTAATCGAATGGACTGGCCTGCGCAGTGCCCGGACCTTAACCTTATCGAGCACCTCTGGGACGAGTTGGAGCGTCGACTTAAGGGGTGCCCCCACCGTCTGAAATTGGTGAAGGAACTGACCTGTCTTCTCCACGCCGAGTGGAAGAAAATACCGCTAGCCGTCGTACAACGCCTGGTTGAGAGTATGCCCCGGAGGGTCGCAGCTGTAATCACCACTCGTGGAGGCTCCACCAACTATTGAAGGTGAATAAACTTCGTTTTCATTTGCTATCACAGGTGTCCAATTACTTGTTGGTAGATACGTATATATATATATATATATATATATATATATATATATATATATATATATATATATATATATATATATATTCACCAGAAAAATCTTTTAGTTGATAGTCTGCTTCGTAGACGGAGTGATATGTTCTCCGAAACATATTTCAAAAATCGATTTACACATGTATCTGCAGCTTCTTCGAAAAAGCATAACTGCATGCCCCACGAATTGCTGACGAAACAGAAAAGGGGACGGATTTCTGTTTCTTTTTCTTTTCTTATTCCACTTAAGTAAAGATTGTCTTCACAACGGATATATAAAAAAATGCTTTGTGAAAAAAAGGCAGTTTCTCTATCGCAACTAAAAGGATAATGGCATAGAGTAAGAAACTAGTTTTTTAAATCACAGTCACGAAAACTTTGCACCCATGAGAAATCTTCTCCAAACTCTCACGAAATCTAGCCATCTGCAGCGGAAAGCGTGAGCTGCTGTCATTAAAACTAGGTGTGTTTGGTTGACACCTCAATGTCTTTAGCATACACAAGTTGTCACATGATGTAGCAATTATAACAAACCGCTGCGAAATAGTCCTTTTCCTGAGGAAGGCGATAGCAACGTGTTCACGTCAAAGGATTACAAGGAGTTGACCGTTAAAAGGGATGGAAAGAATAATAAATAACACGCGAACTATTTTTTCGATGTCGGACATATTCCAGCATAGATTATTATTTCTCTGTAGTTCGCTTGCTAACATATCTGATAATTTAACCTAAGATTTTTTATCGCTGTGAATGTGATAAGCAATACGAGAATTTGAATCACTTTTCGAAAGTTATAATGCGTCAGAACCCACTGTGTAATAACTTAAATGTTATTTGAGCTTGACTAACCGTATTTTCTCTAAGCAGACGTCTTTTGTTCCAAAAGTGACACGAAAATGTTATACAGTATAAGGGAAAATCAGAAAGTTAATAAAAATCAGAAAGGTTATACAGTATAAAGGAAAATCGAGGTCGCTGCAAGACCGCGTATGACGTTAACGAAAGTCATGCTGTATAAAGGCGGCTAGTAATTTGCGAAGGTAACAGTTGAATTGTGGTGTAGTGTCATTTTTTGTTGAACATATCGTACACATACAAATTTGGAAGCTGTAAATCCTTTTATTGGTAGTATATATGACATGAATGGTAAGTCAGATAATATCCGAAAACTTTAAAATTTCGTCGTCTTGGAGCTGGAATCGAAACCGCGTCTCCCGGATAACGTCCGAGTATGCTATATATCATACTCGGGCGCTATCCGGGAGACTATCATATTATCCTATAGCATACTAGTGCGTTATCCGGGAGACGCGGGTTCGATTCTGGCTGCAGGACGACGAAATTTTAAAGTTTCCGAATATTATGTGACTTACCATTCATGTCATATTTGCACCAATAAACGGATTCGCAACTTCCAATTTTGTATTGCACAATAGTGTAATCCCGTATTTCATTCATTGATAGTCTGCGCCTCCGGGTAATCACGGGAATGAATTCTAATTCTCCAGATTCGCTATACAGAGTGTCCCAGAACTTCGTGTACAAACTTGGAGGGGAGGTAGAGAACAGCGTTAGGAACCAGAATTAAATAGGAAAGCCTGGGCGGAACCGTCACCCTCACGTGAGAAAGAGACACAAAGACACAGTAAGGCCACAATACAGAAATCAGTGTAAAACGCTTTATTACACAACAAAAGAGTACAATGTAGGACTTACAAGCATCACAGGAGGTGTTCGAAATTGCGCCCATTGACCTATTGTCGAAGATACCTGGCGTTTCGCGGATCGTAGCAGCAGCGATGGAGATTCGTGCCACCAGGTCCATTTCAGAATTTACTGGCGTGTCTTACACAATGCTCTTCATGGCACCCCAGAGATAATAATCAAGAGGAGAAAAATCAGGTGATCTGGGGGGCCATTCGACGGGACCGCCACGCCCAATCCACTTGGTTCAAAATGTCCGGTCCAAATGGTCACGTACGCACCTTGCGTAATGAGATGGCGCCCAATCATGTTGCAACCACATTCCGCGTCGAACATGTGCGGGGACATCGTGCAGCATTTCCGGAAGAACCTCCTGAAGAAAGACGAGATACTTGCGAGCGTCCAGTCGAGGTGGTAAGATGTATGCCCCAACTAAACTGTCCGCCACGGTACCAGCCCACACATTAACAGTGAAGCGTTGTTGTGCGGCTCGTGGTCGGGTTCCGTGTGGGTTGTCTACGGCCCACATGTGCGCGTTGTGCGTATTGAACACCCTGTCACGTGAAAAGGTTGCTTCATCACTGAACATAACTTAACTGGGAAATTGCGGGTCGGCCACACTTTGGTGCCGAAACCACTGTGCAAACGCGACACGTCGTGGGTAATCATCCGGTGCAGTAATTGAACTCTCTGAAGATGAAAGGGATGTACGGCTTCGCCCTGCAGAACACTCCAGACAGTTGATCGAGACGTTCCGGCGGTAGCGGCAAGCGCCCGTACACTGGTCCCGGGATTTCGGTCCACAGCATGCAACAGACACTCTTCCAATATGGGTGTTCGTGCTGTTCGCGACCGCACGGTATCCTGCATCGTTGCCGTGAAGGATCCACGTTCCGCAAGGTTCTGATGTACCCGAGCGAACATTTGATGATTTGGTTGGCTCCTCGTTGGATATCTTTCCCGCTACAACCGACCAGCAGCGCGTCCATTTCCGTTGGTTAGGTCATAGACGAAGTGCATATCCGTCAACTCGGCGTGTGTAAAACGATTCATGTTGATTACACGCAGTCCGTGTCTATAATGAGGAAGCCACACGTGCCGACCTAGCGAGCTCGCGTACAACGCCGCCTATCGTTTCCGCCCATGCTTTCCTATTTAAGTCTGGTTCCTAACGCTGTTCTCTACCTCCTCCAAGTTTGTACACGAAGTTCCGGGACACCCTGTATATGAATGCCGGCTGCTTCGACTGGCGAATCCTGTGCTGGTTATATTCAAATTAATCGGAAACTTGAAATTTGGTCGTTCTGGGTGGTATGGTGGTTAGCATAATCGGGCGCTGTCCATGAGACGCGAGTTCCATTCCTGCTCCAGGACGACGAAATTTTCAAGTTTTCGAATATTAACTGACTTAACATCCAGGTCCAAGTCTGGATGCCTTGTCGCCCATTTAGAGGCAAGCAGGCTCAGCTCTATAGGACGATATAGTCTAACTGCATGTATTTCACTCATTTTTAATCTGAAAAGGATATGTGAAATATTCTTTTATTTATGTTTGTAGAAGAAAGCAAAAAGAAAAAAAACTACTGTTTGTGCTTCTGCGCATGAACTACCATAACATCTTAACATTTGCAACAGCATAATTCTAACTCTCCGAAAATGCTTTTACTATTGTAACACTTTTCTGCTATCTGGCAACAGCAGGAACAAGTGAACGTGGTTGCTCGCCATGTGAGTGATATTTTTATACAGTAAAGGAAACAATGCGCGCTTCAGGGCCGCTATGCGTTTTTTGAGGGGATTTAAAGGACAGGAACCTCTGACAAGGTTTACTTTCTAGCGATTTCATAAAGGAGAAACGATGTCGGAATTATTGCGACTGGCTGCTTTTGTTTGTTTTCTATATTTCATCAGCTGCCAATAGAAACATCTGATGTACGGCGAATGAACACTGGAAAATTGCTAGCGCTTGCCTGTTTAAATTGACAAATCCCTGCCTCAACCTAAATATTTTTTTTTATTGTTGTTATATTCATGAAACATACTTTCACATTTCGACATCACAAATAGAAAGAGTACCTGGTTATTGAAAAATTACTAATCTTGTTTTCCTCCGTCGTTATTGACAGGCGTTCACTTCGTAGTGTAATAAAACTGAGAAGTAATATTGTTTGCAACCCTGTATTTTAGTTTTTATTTTACTACCAGGTAAGTTCAATGTGCTCAAAGACTTAAGCTTTGAATTTTAGCAAAATTGTCCCATTCGTGTTTGACGTGATTTCCAGTAACTTCAGCGTGTTTAAAATATCTTTGTGCTGGCAGCAGGTCTTGATAATAAAATGCCTTAAAATGCCCAGTAAATCACGCTTCTAAGGCTTCCTGGACTTCTTTATCATCTCTGAAACTTCGTTTCCACGGTTTCACAGACTGCGAACTTTAGGATGGCGTTGTGTTATGTAGAATCTCCACAAAATCTCCAATATCCTCGTAAATATTAGTAGGCGCAGTTCCTTGCTTCGCTAAAATCAAATCACTGCTCCGTGCTTCATAGTTTCCATTTTCCCAGCCTTTAGCGACTAGAGTAACAAATCGACTTACCTTACTCTAATAGCGGGCGGCGTCGTTTTGAGGCCACATAGGGACGGTGAAATAATTGCATGCACTCTGTGTTATTGCGTTATACCTTAAACTTGTTCAATTCTCTCCCTGTGTCAAAAGTTTCATCAAAATCTCAGATCCACCTGCACCATCACTGCAAGCAGCTATTACGGATGTTTATTCCTAGCAAGACGCATTATAAAAATGGACATCCTTTTAGAACTCTTAGATAAAGATATACTTGCCAAATCACTGATTTAAGAAGAATGCATATGCATTGAAGCCTCGATTTATACATTTTTCAGTTATACGCTTTTCACATTTATACGTAATTCTGCGTTACTGTATAGCTTTTAAAATGTTTAAAAAAATTCATTTATACGCTTTTGTGATTATACGGGAAATTTTGAATATTTTAGATAATCAAAGATACACGATTATCCATAGGGGTGGGCTCAGCAACTCAAACGTCTCCATCTGGTGGAGCTTAACGGCACAAGCTATTTAATTATAGCTAATAAATCAAAATGGCGAGAGATATGGTGAAAATCTGCCAAAGATGTAAATGTAAATAGACAAAGCCATTGCTCTTTTCACGTTTTTCTTTAATTAACACACTACAACCGAAAAACTGTATTTCGACACAACTGGGTCCATTCCTACGGATTTGTGAAGTCAGATGCTGAGAGAAAAACACACGTAGCGCTGAGGATTGTTGGCACTGTAGCGTATGGCGAACGCACTCGGCTAGTTATCGAGAGGTCTGGGGTTCGATCCCAGTGGTGTCGAAATACAGTTTTTGGTTGCTCTGTGTTAACTAAAATAAAACGTGGACAGAACGATGATTTTGTCTATTTACCTTGCTTGTCTCCACGTATTTGGAAGATTTTCACGGTAAATATACACTGAAGAGCAATTGAATTAGAGATACCTGTCTAGTAACGTGTAGCACCACCTTTCGCTCTGATGACTGCGGCGATTCGTCTCGGCATGGACTCAACAAGACACCGGAAGCGTTGGGAAGCCATACGGATTCACGACCCATGAACAAGCTCCCATTGTTCACGAAAATTTGATGGAGGGGGTCAGAGCCTCAAACATTTCTCTCGATGGCATCCCAGATGTGCTCGATGGGACTGAGGTCAGGTGACCTAGCTGGCCAAGGAAGCGAGGTCACGTCGGTGGAGTGTTCATCCAACTATTCGGATACAATTCGGGAGAGATGGCACGGTGCATTGTCTTCTTGCAGGATGAGGTCCCCAGTGGGATGTTGAAGACGCACAAACGGGAGCAAAGGGTCGTCCAGGATATCCCGGTAACGTTGACCTGTGAGGGACGATGTCACATGTACCAGGGGTCCCATTTCAGTCCACGTAAACAGTCCCCAGACGAGAATGTCAACCCCACCAGCTTGAAGAGTGCCCTGCTGGCAAGAATGATCCATCGCTTCGTGAGGTTTGCGCCGTACTCGTATCCTGCCATCCGCATGTACCAACGTGAATCTCGACTCATCAATACAGGCAAAATTTTTTCCCATGTCTAGGGTTTAGTGGCGATCTTCCCACGCCCATGATAATCTTTGCACCCTGTGATGTGCGGTCAGCAGCAGTACCCTCGTGGGACGATGACTACTGTACCCCATAGCGAGGAGGTGATTCTGGATGGCGTGGCTGCTTACACGTTTTTTTGCACCAGCTTTAAATTGCCGAGTGATTTCTTGCACTGTGTCTCGTCTATCCGCTGTTACAATGCGAGCTAGCCGACGATGACCCCGCTCATCCACACGCTGGTGTCCACGGCAGTTGGCTCTTGCAGGAATGGTTTTACCGGATTCGATGTACTCACGGTGCACCCGTGACACAGTGGCTCGTGAAAATCCCAGTGCGTGCACGACTTCCGAGAAGGAGTGACTCATTCGTCGGGCCCCGACAATTTGCCCACGACCAAATGCGCTTAGATACTTCGTCTTACCCATACTGCGTCCGACTCTTACTGATTCTCGTCGCATCACTCCTTATATTGTCGGATCGCTGTATACGTCATGTCGTTTCCGTTTACAGGGCCGCCCACAGCGCCACATTTGCATAACGCCAGCTCTCTCTAATTCAATTGCTCTTCAGTGTATAACGCACTAAAAGTTTTTTTTTAAATATGCATATGTGCATAAAATAAACTTTCAAAGCCTAGGAAAAGCAATCAAAAGCTGTACTAACCAATGTTGAAACCACGTTTCGGTGATTAAAAAAATAAAAATCATCACTGGGTGCCGAATCCCAAAGGAATGAAAAAGACCATTCGACCCAGAAAGGGATAGTTCTCGTCAGGAAAGCAGCGATCCCATCGTGACCTTTCGAACAGGGTAGCAATGTTCAAACCATTGAAACTAACCCTGATTCCCCGGAAGTCACGAGGAAATCCAACAAAGAGTTATCAGCAACATACTTATGTTGCTGATAACTCTTTGTTGGATTTCCTCGACAGAAATCATAAACTCAGTAAAGACACAAACTGAACGACCACCCACATCACAAAAAGAAATGTGAGTGCATGAAAAGGATAACACGAAACAAACAGTATTACCAGCAGCAACCCAAAATATATATAAGGTCACGATGGGATCGGTGCTTACCTGAGGAGAACTATCCCTTTCTGGGTCGAATGGTCTTTTTCATTTCTTTGGGATTCGGCACCCAGTGATGATTTTTATTTCTTGAATCACCGAAACGGGGTTTCAACATTGGTTAGTACAGCTTTCGATTGTTTTTCCTAGTCTTTGAAAGTTTATTTCATGCTCATATGCATATTTTTTAAAAAACTTTTAGAGCATTATAGATGAAGTCCGTTGCCTAGTTTTTCATGACTGAGGTTGTGAGTATGTTTTGCGTTGCGTTATTTTGGACCGTTTGTTAGGATTAATTTTTTTCACATATATTATGAGTATCAGTCATTGTTTGCTGCTTATGTGCAATATGCATAGTATCATATATTTTTTATTTTATTTAATTTCATAGGCTTGGTTGTACTATGGTCAGTTTTTATTTCTAAGGTTGATAGTTTGGTACCCAGTTTTGAGTGGTTTCATTTTCATTTATTTATTTATAATATATATATATATATATATATCTTACATACGTATTGCGATCAAAAAGTTCCGGGACTAGGTACGTAGCGCGCCAACAGATGGCAGTACGTTGACGCGCGAGCAGCGGTCGAGGGCAGTGACCTTCATGAGTCATTGTGCAGAGTGGCGTCGTTCTGTGAACATCGAGAGCTGTGCTACACGACATTTTGTGACCACGTGCAGAACACAGCTGCGATTTCGGTATGGACTGCAAACTAGAGCAAAGAGCGAACATCAAATTCTGCGTCAAACGCTGCAAATCGGGAACGGAGACGCATGAAATGTTGCGGCAGGCTTATGGCAATGCAGCAATGAGTCGTGTGAGGTGTTTTGAGCTGCAGAACGGCACTGGAAAACGACGAGAGGTCACGGCGACCCTCCACGAGCAAAACCCCAGAAAATGTGGACAAAATTAGGGAACTGGTGCATGAGGATCGTCGGAGAACCATTCAAGACATTGCTACCATCGTCAACGTGTCAAATGGAACAGTGAAAGAAATTCTGACGTCGGTTTTGAACATAACCACATTGCTACAAAGTTTGTGCCAAATATTCTGAACCCCGAACAGAAGGCACTCCGTGTCGAACTCTGTCAAGATCTTCGTCTTTAGGTGATAAATAAACCAACTTTCCTGTCGCAGGTCATCACTGGAGACAAGACTTGGGTCTACGGTTACGACCCGGAGACCAAACAATAGTCGTCGTAGTGGAAGAGCTCGGTATCTCCACGACCAAAGAAGGCCCGACAGGTCCGGAGCGCAACCAAAAGCATGTTCATCGTGTTCTCGACGTTCGTGGGATTGTGCACCCCTGAATTCGTCCCCCAAGGCCAGACCGTCACTGCTCTTTTTTTACTGCAATGTTCTGCGGCGTCTTAGGGAGGACATTCGCCGCAAAAGATCTGAAACGTGGCGCAAGGGCGACTTCCTGCTCCATAACGACAATGCATCAGCTCACAAAACGTTAGCAACACGCCAGTTTTGCAACCGCAACAGTATGACTACCCTTCCTCACTCGCCTTACTCGCCGGTTTGGTCCCCTGCGACTTCTTTCTGTTCCCGAAGATGAAGCTAAAGCTCAAGGGTCGCCGTTTTGAAACCGTGGACGAGATCCAGTGCGAATAGCAGACGGTGCTTGACACGATCCGCGAACAGGACTTCCAGGGAGTGTTCCAACAGTGGCAAAAACGATGGCAGCGGTGTATCGATGCCCAAGGAAACTACTTTGAGGGAGATCATAGGGCCAAACTTAAGTAACGTAAGTACTTAGTTGTATATCAGCCTAGTCTCGGAACTTTTTGATCGAACCTCGTATATATATATATATATATATATATATATAAGATGTCTGCCGAAGGAAAGCAAAATAACTGGAAACAAATATATATATATATATATATATATATATATATATATATATATATATATATATATATATATATAACCAGGCGTTGTACGACGGCTAGCGGTATTTTCTTTCACTCGGCTGGGAGACGACAGGTTATTTCCTTCACCGATTTCGGACGGTGGGGGCACCCCTTACGTCGACGCTCCAACTCGTCCCAGAGGTGCTCGATAGGGTTAAGGTCCAGGTTTTGTGCAGGCCAGTCCATTCGATTAACCCTATTGTCACCATACCAAGCCATGGTGGACCTTGCAACATGACAGGTGGCATTGTCATCCTGAAAGTAACATGGGTCCACCCCGTAAAACTGCCACAATGTAGGAAGGGCATCGTCATCCAAAATGGTGCAGTAGGTCTTGGCGTTGAGTCTACCAGGAATTGCGACCAAGGGTCCCGTGCCATACCAGGAGAAACATCCCATAGCATAATTCCACCGCCGCCGAACTTCACAGTTGGCACAATACATTCCGGCAGTAGGCGTTCTCCAGGCAGACGCCAAACCCAGACCCTGCCATCCGAACGGTAGAGGGTGAACCTTGATTCGTCGCTCCAGAGAACCTGTTTCCACTGTTCAACGGTCTATTGTCAACGTTCTTTGCACCACGTTAGCCGAGCAGCGCTATGGGACTTGGTTATCAAAGGCTTGTGGGCGGCAGCACGTCCATGATAACCGAGCAGACGGGCTTCCTTGCGGATGGTATTCATCCAAAGAACACTCCCGGATGCCTGTTGAAACACCTCGCAGATGTGGTCTATCGATTTGGCGCGGTTCTTCCAAATTTCTCTGGCCAGCCCCCGTCGATCTCTAACTCCCAGTTTTGTGGGTCTGCCGGGTCGGGGCACATTCCGACAGTCACTTCTCATCTTCCACTTGCCAATCACGTAGGCCACTGTCGATTTTGGGTACTTCAACTCGCTGGATATGTCACGTATGGATCGGCCATTTTTGTGATACCCGACGATTACACTTTTCTCGAAATCAGAAAGCACTGCATGGCATCTTGCATGCGACTGGTTGCATTGCTGTTTCCCACACGATATTTAACGGTGGCGTCCGTGACGTGTATCAGGACTGCAGATATCGTGGATTGCAGGGGTGTCCAATTACTTGTTGGTAGATAGTGTATATACCGGCCAGTGCGACATGAAGGTAGAGGGTGCTAAGAATCACCGGAGGACCGGACTAGGCTGCCATTTGATGCTAACCTTGGCTGCTTACAATGGACGCTCCCAATCTTCTGATTCAAGATTACTTGAACTACAAAGAATGAAGTGTGACATCGTCGGGCTAAGTGAGGTAAGGAGAAAAACAGAAGATCTCATTGAACTGAAAAGTGGACATCTCTTCTACTATCGTGGGACAGATACTGGCAGAACTAGTGGTGTTGGATTTATAATAAACAAGAAATTGAAGGATAAAGTTGTAGAAGTTGAAAGTTCCTCTGACAGAGCTGCACGACTCGTTATCCAACTCTCGAGAAGATACCAGGCTCAGATTATTCAAACTTATGCACCCACCACAAGTCATGCTGAAGAAGAAATTGAAGAATTTTATGAGGAAATTCGTGATTTAATAATAAAGGTAAGCAGCACTTGAAGATAATTATGGGAGATTTCAATGCAAAAATAGGGCAACGGCAACAGAATGAAATTTCAGTAGGTAAATTCGGTCACGGCAACAGAAACCAGCGTGGAAATACTCTCGTAGAGTTTGCAGGGGCAGAAGGGTTTTTCACCTTGAACTCTTTTTTTCAAGAAAAAGCCACACAGGAAATGGACATGGAGACATCCAAATGGGACGACAAGTGAAATTGATTTTATTATGTGTAACAAAAAATTTGTCATGTAAGACTGCAGGGTGCCGAACAAGTTCAACACAGGTAGTGACCATAGAATGGTAAGATGTAAGATGCACCTCAATGCTAAACGCGAGCGTGGCAAGCTCATAAAACAAACAAAGTGTATTCACGTGACCAACATTACAAAGCATCATAATACCTTCAAATTGGAACTGAGGAACAGATTCTCTGCTCTAGAAGGTCTAACATCGGAAGAAGTGGACATCTCTGAAGTTAACAGAGAAGTAACCAAAGCTCTTATGGAAACAGCAACTAGATTAGCTGGGTCTAAGAACAACTTGCACGTGAACAAATTATCAAGAAAACAAAAATGTTGATGCAAAAAAGAACAGAGATGATGACAACTAAAGGAGATGTGACTTCCAAAGTGAAATATATAGAGCTAAGCAAGACAGTACAAAAACGTATCACTGAAGACGTAAGGAAATTCAACTGTGAACTAGTGAGGAAAGCAATTGAAAACAACCAAAGCCTAAAGATAGCAAAGGGACATCTCAGTAAGGGAAGAAAACAGATTATGACACTGAGAAAAGAAGATGGTTCTGTAACAAGAAATAGAGGCGAAATTTTGACAAGAGTGAAAGATTTCCACTCCAAATTATATGAAAGGGATGATACATGCATTCCAGACATCATTAAAGGTACCAGTACCAGAGTTCTTCCAGTCCTCCCAGCAAAAGTTTCACATGCAATCGAGAACATGAAGCGGGGAAAAGCTCCAGGGGAAGATGGAATTACTGTAGACATCTTACAAGAAGCAAGTGGAGAAATTGAAACAGTACTCGTCCAAGTTTTCACTCGATGCCTTAATGAAGGGAAGATTCCTGAGGATTGGAACGACGCTTTACAATGATCCTGCTACATAAAAAAGGTGACATTGAGGATCTAGGGAAGTTCAGACCTGTCGGCCTTCTATCAGTGGTTTATAAAACCTTCACTGAAGTTCTTTCACACCACTTGAAGGTAACACTGGACATGGCTCAACCAAGAGAACAAGTTGGGATTCAGGAGTAGCTACAGCACTATAGATCATATCCACGTACTGAGAGAACTAATTGGAAGAGCGAGGGAATATGAACTTATGTTATGCATGGCTTTTATCGATTATGAAAAGGCCTTTGAATCAGTGAAACCATCAGCAGTTACAATGGCTTTTAAATCCTGCGGTGTTAAAGATGCACACATTAATAATATTAATAACATATATGAAAATGCAAGTGCAAAGATACGGCTGTTTGAGAATACAGCACACATAAAAATTGGAAAGGGTGTGAGACAAGGTGACATCATATCTCCCAAGCTCTTTAATGCCACATTGGAAAATGTCTTTCAATTACTGCACTGGGAAAACAAAGGGATAAATATTAATGGAGATTATCTAACTCACCTTCGTTTTGCTGGTGACGTAGTCATTTTTGCAACTACCCCATCAGAGCTGCAGAGTATGACCCAGGAACTTGCTGGCAAGAGTAAAGAAGTGGGATTAAAAATGAACTTTCAAAAAACAAAAGTGATGTACAATGCTTTTACAAGAAATTAATATTTATCGATTGATGGATAAAAGCTGGAGATAACATACGCGTACGTTTATCTTGGACAGCAGATATGAAGTGAGGGTCACATTGATGAAGAAATTAATCGGCGTATAAAACTTGCCTGGAGAGCTTTTGGTAGAAACAGCATAATTTTCTAGAACAATATGCCATTATGTCTTTAAAGAAAAGTGTTTGATCAATGCATCCTTCCAGTGCTTACGTATGGTGCAGAGACGTGGACCTTAACTAAAAGAGACATACAAAGACTGCAGACAAATCAATGAAGCTTGGAGAGATGCATGCTTGGTGTAACCAGGAGAGATAAGAAGAGGAACTCGTGTATCAGAAATATGAGAAGAGTGGAAGACATCATGATCAGAGTTAAATCCCTGAAATGGCAATGGGCTGGACATACTACCAGAAGGACAGACCATCGATGTACAGTCTAAATTTTTAACTGTATTCCAAGGGCACAGGAAAAGACCCAGAAGAAGACCACATGGAAGATGGGTGGATGAAGTTCGAAAGTATGCGAGAGTAACATGGAGGAGACTGGCACAAGACAGATCGTTGTGGAAGAGACTTGGAGAGACCTTCGCCAAGCAGTGCATTGATAATGGTTATCAATGATGATGATTATATATATATATAATAGAGCCACCTACCGAACAGCATGTTGGTCCTCCTCTAGCGTGAATAACAGCATGTACAGGCCGAGGCATCGACTCC
This sequence comes from Macrothele yani, assembly GCA_039090855.1. NCBI lineage: Eukaryota > Metazoa > Arthropoda > Arachnida > Araneae > Macrothelidae > Macrothele > Macrothele yani. Next base: position 153,471,263 of record CM076995.1, on the reverse strand, counting down.
ACCAGATGCCAAAGGGTTTCGGGAGGTACCGTAATGCCAGCCATGCTTGTTGCAGAATTTTCCACAACTCCGCCCGAGACTTCTGTCCTGATTCCATGGATCTGATGTTCCGCTCCACGGCGAGCTTCCACCAGATTTTTTCCAGAGACCTTCCACAGGGTTTTAATCCGGGGATCTTGAATGACACTAAATGGTTTCGTCAGATGAGTGTTCCTCGAGCCATGCCTTCGTGGTTGCTGCTCGGTGGGGCGGCGCATTATGCTGCTGAAACAGACTATCGCCCGTGGAATATGCGAAGGCTATGAAAGCGCGTAGGTGATGAGACAGCAAATGCTGATAAAGCACATCGGTTAGGGACCTCTTCAGACAGACAATGGAACATAATGTGTCGTATGAGGACGCTCCCGAAACTATCACAAAGCCACCAGCTTCTTGAACAGAGCTGACTTGGCACGGCTGGGCTATGGCCTCATCCTGTTAACGCCACATACTCACCCTCCCGTCAGCTCGGAACAGCTGAAAACGAGATTCATCGGACCACACGATGCGGCGCCCCTGTTCAGAAGTCCAGTTTTGGTGTTTCCGGAACCAGGCGAGGCGTAATGTCCGTTGACGAGCAGTCAACAATGGTACGCGAGTAGGGCGTCGGCTCCCATAACCCAGAGCATGCAGCGTGCGCCGTACCGTTCGCTGACGATGCTTGGATCTCCGACATTTATCCTGGATGTAATTTGCGCAGCTGTTGCCAAGCGGGCGGTCTGTATGAGCCTGGAAAATCTACGTTGACCCCGGTCACCAATGGTGAGTGGTCGGCCATCGCTTCCTTTCTGGGCTCTGCTATATCGACGGACGTACCAGCGCCCAGAGACTCGTGGTACACCTTGGAGGAAAGAATAGGGTGGAGGTGCTAAGACACCTAATCCCTGAAGCCAGTTTTCCCCGTAACCTTGGAGGAAAGAATAGGATGGAAGTGCTAAGACATCTAATCCCTGAAGCCAGTTTTCCCCGTAACCTTGTAGGAAAGAATAGGGTGGAGGTGCTAAGACACCTAATCCCTGAAGCCAGTTTTCCCCGTAACCTTGGAGGAAAGAATAGGGTGGAGGTGCTAAGACATCTAATCCCTGAATCCAGTTTTCCCCGTAACCTTGGAGGAAAGAATAGGGTGGAGGTGCTAAGACATCTAATCCCTGAAGCCAGTTTTCTCCGTAACCTTGGAGGAAAGAATAGGGTGGAGGTACTAAGACATCTAATCCCTGAAGCCAGTTTTCCCCGTAACCTTGGAGGAAAGAATAGGGTGGAGGTGCTAAAACATCTAATCCGTGAAGCCAGTTTTCCCCGTAACCTTGGAGGAAAGAATAGGGTGGAGGTACTAAGACATCTAATCCCTGAAGCCAGTTTTCCCCGTAACCTTGGAGAAAAGAATAAAGTGGAGGTGCTAAGACATCTAATCCTTGAAGCCAGTTTTCCCCGTAACCTTGGAGGAAAGAATAGGGTGGAGGTGCTAAGACATCTAATCCCTGAAGGCAGTTTTCCCGGTAACCTTGGAGAGAAGAATAAAGTGGAGGTGCTAAGACATCTAATTCCTGAAGCCAGTTTTCCCCGTAACCTTGGAGCACTAGGTTTCCGGCAAAACACCCTATAAGCCCAAAAGGAGTCCAACAACCCAACTGGAAGCAAGTGCGAAACGATGCTCTTTTCAAACATTTAGGTACTAATTTGTATCTTTTTATTCATCTGAAGGATACCTTTTTCGAACAAATTTTTTTCTGGAATATGGCTATCGATGTGATTGCTATAAGGAAACCTATAGAATGGAATGGGAAAGGGTTTCGTGGTGCCTTTAATATGGAGACTGAACTTGATACCGAAGACTTGCCAGTGGCGAAATATGCTTCATGCGTAGGCATAAATACCAATTTCAAAAGACATATTGGCAACATTTTTTGTAAATGGCTTATTAGAATCACCAGTGGCAAGTTTGGTAAATCAGGCACTAAACCTTACTCATGAGTCAGGAGCTGAAGTAGTAAACCTTACTTTTGATGGAAATGCAACAAATTTGAGCATGACATCAAAATTAGGATGTAATTTTTATCCTGGTTCGGAATTTAAAACCTTTTTCCCCCACCCAGTCACTAAGAAACCCATCTACTTAATGCTTGATCCGTGTCATATGATTAAAGTGGTACGAAACTCTTTAGGAGATAAGGGGCACATCGTAGACGAAAATAAGAACACAATTCTCTGGATGCACATAGACAATTTGAAACAAACTTCAAGATCAGGAAGGACTACATTTTGGAAATAATTTAAGAAAACCCCATGGCTAATGGTGGCTCCGTAAACTGAATGTTAAATTAGCTATTCAACTTCTAAGTGAGTCAGTAGCTGATGCTATAGAATTATGAGAGGAATTAAACCTAAAACATTTTAAAAATACGCAGGAGATGGTAAAATTTCTAAAAATTTTAAACCACTTGTTCGATATCTTAAATAGCCGCTCAATGAAGCAAAAATACTAGAAAAAGCCCCTTTGCCCAACAAATTTCCAAAGGAATGTATTTAAAATTGTGCCATTTGTTTCAGGATGCTCACTCTCTCAGTCAAAGACAATTGTAAAGAACAATAACGCAAGTAATAAAAAATTTGATGAAATATTTTCAGATGACTTGCTCTGTGTCAGAAATTTACTTCTGTGTATACATGGATTCCTTTCTGTGGCATTTTGCAGTTTATAAACAATAGCATGCTATTGATATATCTAATGACAATTCTATGAAGCTGATTTTGCATGGAAGTTAGCAACTTTTTGCGTTAATATTCTGCTCGGTTTGATCTATTTTACTATACCTAAGTGCTGTTTTAGCGATTTCAGCAAATACACTGACGGAAAAAAATCCCAACACCACGAAAAAATAGTTGTAGAGGAATGAAATGGAGGCAATACATTTGTATAGGTAACATATTAAATCGATTAAGGTTTCAAGATCACAGCTTAATGTAAGTGCGAGAAGAGCCATTTTAAATGTGAAATGCTGGTACATTAATAACCGGTGTAACCGCGAATGCAAGCACGCAAACGTTCATGCATTGTGTCGTACAGGTGCTGGATGTCAGTTTGTGGGATGGAGTTCCATGCCTGTTGCACTTGGTCGGTCAATACAGGGACGGTTAATGCTGGTTGGGGTGACGCTGGAGTTGTCGTCCAATGATGTCCCATACGTGCTCGATTGGTGAAAGATCTGCTGATCTAGCAGGCCACGGCAACATGCCGACACTCTGTAGAGCATGTTGGGTTACAACAGCGGTGTGCGGGCGAGCGTTATCCAGTTGGAAAACACCCCATGAAATGCTGTTCATGAATGGCAGCACAACAGGTTGAATCACCAGAACGACGTACAACTGTGCCGTCAGAGTGAGTGGGATAACCACGAGAGTGCTCCTACTGTCATAGGAAATTGCTCCTCAGACCATAACTCCAGGTGTAGGTCCAGCGTGTCTCGGCCGCAGACAGGTTGGTTGTAGACGCTCACTTGGATTCCTTCTAACCAACACACGGCCATCACTGGCACCCTGGCAGAACCGGCTTTCATCAGAAAACACAACATATCTCCACTCCGTTCTCCAATGAGCTCTAGCTTGACACCACTGACGTCGCAAACGGCAGTGGTTTGGAGTAAGTGGAATGCACGCTACAGGGCGTCTGGCTCGGAGCTGTCCTTCAAGTAACCGATTTGTAACAGTTCGTTGTGTCACTGTGGTGGTAACTGCAGCTCAAATTGCTGCCGCAGACGCAGTACGATGCGCCACGGCCAAACGCCGTACACGGCGGTCTTCCCTCTCAGTAGTGCCACGTGGCAAGCCGGAACCCGGTCTTCTTGAGGCAGTACCTTCCCTTGACCATCGCTGCCAACAATCATGCACAGTGGCTACATTTCTTCCAAGTCGTTCTGCAATATTGCGGAAAGAAAATCCACCTTCTCGTAGCCCTATTACACGACCTCGTTCAAACTCCGTGAGCTGTTGATAATGGCTTCTTCGTCTTCTTAAAGGCATTATTGACTAACATCAACACACTACGTCGAATCTCAACGATAACTAACGCTCACGAACGTTACAGCGCGTATTTACAGCAAACCTGCTTTGCATGTTCCGAGGGGCGCTACTAGCGCCACACGTATGCTGCGAGCGCGAAATTTGCATAGACGTCATCTTACAGATGTACTCATACCGCCTACCAACTGTCTTTTATCTAACACAACCCCTTCTTGGTGTTGGGATTTTTTTTCTGTCAGTGTAGTTGAGCCGAAAGTGTTGAAAATTTAATCTACTACGCATGAATTTTTTGTTTATATGAATTTCTCTCCAAACAAGTAAAATTCGGACCAACTTGTTGTTTTGGGTGAATAAGGGGCGGGGCTCTCCCTTCGAGCTTCCTTCGTGCCCCAAGGGCATTTTAGAAACCGGCTTCAGCCTCGGCTGCGAGGGACATAGCTGATGACATCTCACACCTATTCTTTCTTCCAAGTGGTACATAATTAATACGGTTGCCCTTCGTAACCTTAGGGTTCTTTCCACTTTGGTGATAGACTGACTTATCTGTCTTGCGCCGACGATGCGTCCACGATCAAAGTCGCTTAGATCACCACATTTACCCATGTTTGTCGATTGCGATACACTGTTGGGAAGCCCTGCTGTCCACCTATTTAACACCTGCGTTCGGTTTGGGTCTGCTTTGCGACTTAAGACGTAAGCGATTTTCAACGACTTTTAAAGACTTAAGCGATTTTCAAGCGATTTTCAACGCCGTGTCATAGTTGGCGCTCGTGAGATGGGCCATAGTATTTCGGAGGTAGAAACGAAGTTCGGATTTTCACGGACGACCATTGCAAAGGTGTACCGTGACTACAAGAATTCCGGCAAAACCTCCAACCTACGATACCAGTGTAGCCGTAAAAAGACATTGGGTGAACGTGACCATCGTTGGCTGTCAATAATCGTTTCACGCGATAGGCGTGCATCAAATCTCGCAGGCATCATCGTAATTCAATGCTGGAGTCTCAGCAAGCATCAGCGTCTGGACTGTGCCACGTACCTTGCACAATATGGGCTTTGGGAGCCGACGCCCAACTCGAGTCCCCTTGATGGGTGCACGACACAAAGCTATGCGCCTCGCTTGGGCACGGCAACACCGCCACTGGACACTTGATGACTGGAAACAAGTATCCTGGTCTGACAAGTCGCGTTTTCAACTGTATCGGACAGATGGAAGGATTCGTGTGTGGCGCAAACCCCATGAAGCCATGGATCCCGCCTGTCAACAGGGAACTGTACCGGCTGGTGGGGAGCCCGTAATGGTATGAGGTGTGTTTAGCTGGACTTCACTGGGACCCCTGGTACGTCTACAAACATCTGTGATCAGCCAATGCTATGTGCGCATCCTTTCTGACGAGATACACCCACTCATGTCCTGCATTCATGCTGATGGGTTGAGCCTGTTCCAACAGGACAATGCACCTCCGCACAAGTGTCGGGACGCCACATTATGATTAGAGAAGCATTCATCTGAGCTTGGGGTGTTGCCATTCCTACCCAAGTCCCGAGATCTGAACGTGATAGAACACATTTGGGATGCCATGCAACGCGCTATCGAACACAGGAATCCGAGACCTCGGAATACACCTGAATTGTGGAACGCTCTGCAGGAAGTATGGTGTGCATTGCCTACAGCATATTTCCAGAAGCTAGTGGAGTCCATGCCCCGTCGTATTCCTGCAGTCCTGCGCTCCCGTGGGGGACCTATCAAGTATTAGACTGGTGTACCAGTTTTTCTGGCACTTCAGTGTATATACATATAGTAAACCGCACCACTGAAAAACGCAGTGCAACAAAATGGCGTCATTTATTATTCAAAATTTGTTCGGGAAATCATAATATCGCGGTTCAAGGTACTTCCGTAAATAAGTAGCCAATACTTTCTTACGATCGTAAAACAAGATTTCCTACTCATATGGGTTTTCCATTGCTAAATCCCCTAGAGCAACCAAATATGCCAATCACATAGCCATAACTGAAAAGTATTGAGAGAAAAAAGATTTTAACATGCAGAAATTCATTTCGAGAAATAATAACACAGATATAGTACAAACGTAGCAATAATAGCCTAATATACAAATACCTATTATAACACATTCAATAAAAGAGAGTTTTGCTTTAAACTATTATTGCCATTATATAAAACATGTCTATTATCCGATCCTTCGAATGCCGAAAAGAAATCGAAACGACAGCCAAATAATAAATTCATCACTTTGGACATGAGGCTATTCTCACTTCCTCGATACAGATATAGTGGAAATAATATGCAGAGAGTTACGTTTCAGTTGTTTCTTATTTTATATCATAAATGCTTATTTATAAGGATACATGACGCTTTGAAAGCCTGAACGGAACTGCGAAAGCTGCCATTCACTTCATTAGAGTTAATTTATGATCACCGAAGTATCTAACTGGCCGTTTTATAACTAAAATTATCTTCTCCGCATCACTTGAGAAGCAGAAGTCGTTGAAACACGACTGTAGTAAATATCTCCCACGGCTGCGTTTGAAAATATATGCATGTATTCATTTATAACATTTAAATTTAATGCTATCATTAGTAAATTGTACCGAAAATAATGATTTCTTGTATACCATTCTAAATGTTCCCCAGTGAAACTGTAGACTTCTTTAAACTGTGTTAGAACTGAATCCTCCAAAAAAGGTTTCTTTTAAGGTTCAACGACCACCGTAATTTGGGGCCACTGGTTCCAGTGACGAGAGAGAGCCAGTGCCATAAGATACACGTATCAGTCATGCCTCACCAGGGACTTTACCCCGGGCCCGGACGCCATCGCTTAGACCACTGCGCTCCCGAGACGGACTTTCAAGCCTAAAATCTTTTTTTTTTCATTAAATTAGACGAAAGTGGAAGCTTGAGAACGAAGTCTTGTGCAGCGTTCTTTACAAGGAATTTTGGATGCTCTTGGACTTACACATACATACCCAGCTCAATACGTGTTAGTCTTAATCAGAAGAATTATTTGTATAGCAGTTGGGTTGAGTATCTACTACGCATCTCTTCACTTCTTTCTGGGTCATTAATCCGTTGACATTCTTTTAATTCACATCGTTGTTTGAGACGTGCCTGCTCCCCAGGGCGCGCGTCAGATAAACGCAGATAGCAGCGTGACATTCTGTCCGCGTAGCTAAGTTGGGAGAGCGACTTACTCCGGAGTGAGAAGACCCGGCTTCGATGTTCGGCGTGGACAAACTTCTTCGTTATATTGGCGCCCGAACTTCCAGGATGACCCGGCTGTTAAGTTTCTCGCAATGATGTGATTTTATTTCCACATGGCGAGACAGGAAAAGTGAGAATCCCTTCTTCAGTTGATCCGAGAAAATAAATCAGTGTGATGTTACATTCCATTACCAAATTGTCTGGGATTTCTCAAATGCACGTTCTTCATCGGATGACTGCCTACAGCGATGCATGGTCCCGGCTTACCCGTGGGCCATGAACCCGGCCCTCTTTCGGGGAGGGGATGCGGAGATGTTGTGACGTGCCTGCCCCGCATGACGCGCATGAGATAAAGGCAGATAGCAGTGAGAGCACATGTAGCTCAGTTGTGAGAGCAACTTACTCCGGAGTGAGGGGACCCGGATTCGATATCCTGCGTGGACAAACTTGTTCGTTATATGTTTTAAATATTTCCATTTCATCTTTGGTTCCTCTACACCAGGGGTGGCCAAACAGCCGATCGCGAGCTGTCGTACGGTCGAGAGTTTGTTTTTTCGTACGTTGGACCCGTTTGGCTAATGTGATATCGAGGAAGTTTCTCCAAACATTTCCTCTACCTTCCTCTTCGATTCTTCGGAATTAGAATCAGAAATTGTGAAACTTCAATCCGACATAGTACTGACGGCAAGGGCGTCAGATAACACATTTTGGATTGTATTGTCAGAAGAAATACATCCCTGATTGAGATCTGTTGCTTTGCGGCTGACTGCTTTCTTTGGATCCACATATCTTTGTGAAGCAGCTTTTTCAGAAATGAAAATAATGAAGTCGAAATACAGGAGCTGCCTGACTGATGCTTATTTAGAAGCGTGTCTCCGACTGTACCGCACTGAACATGTGCCTGATTATTCTAAACTTTGTGAGGATATTCAGTGTCATGCATGAACATCTAAGAATTAAATACTGTAAATAAAGAATCTATATGTAAAATTACATAATATGATTTAAAAACTGTGTTTCAGAAATAAAAAATGATTTAAATATTATTTTTCTGTATTTGCTTCCAAACTTGCAAAACCACACACACTAACAAAACACTCGTGATATAGGCTTATTCCTACACTGCTGGCCACCCAAAATGCAACACCAAGAAGGAAGCATCCGATTGGCCTGAAATTCGCAGCATGCGTCCCCCGCGAGAGGGCATGCAAGCGATTAGCATTGCAGGGCATATGCAAATCATGTGCGCCCGGCACGCCACCGAGAAGCACTATAAGAAAGGTGCACAGAAGGCGGGGTGTAAGTAGTGGAAGTGTGTTGTGCTGCCAGACCTGTGCGTGGGAAGCTTCCTGATGCCTCGTCGCAGAATACGGCAGTCATTCCAGCACGTTTCGGAGTTCGATACAGGACGAATAGTGGCTTGTCGGGACAGCGGTTTATCGTACCGAGACATCGGCGCCCGTGTGGGACGACAACCAGCCACAGTGAGGCGACTATAGATTCGGAGGGTGCAGGAGGGACGGACGGACCGACGTGAGCGATTGCTGCAGCCACGGCACACCACCGAACGAGAGGACTGGCATGTTGTGCGGCGGGCATTGAAGGCTCGCACAGCCACGTCATGAACGTTAGTGCAGGAATTAGGGTGTGTTGCGCAACAACCTGTGTCAGCACGTGCCGTTCGAAGTCGTCTGCAGGAGCGGGGACTTGTCGATGGCGCCCATTGCTCCGATTACCATTGACGTTACAACACCGGCGAGTACGGCGGCAGTGGGCCGTTCAACGCCGCACCTGGACTACGGAATGGCACGACATTGTCTTCTCCGACGAATCCCGCTTCTGCCTGCAACACCACGATGGTTGGATCCGCGTTTGGCGGCACCGCGGCTAGAGACTGTATGACGCCTGCATGATGCATCGCCATACCGGTCCGTCGCCTGGCGTTATGGTTTGAGGCGCAATTGGATATGACAGCCGCACCTCTCTGATACGCATCTCCGGTACACTCAACAGCCACCGCTACATCTCCGACGTTTTGGAGCCTGTAATCCTTCCTTGCTTGCAAGACCTACCAGCGGCAGCGTTTCAACAGGACAATGCGCGTCCGCACGTGGCACGCATCGTGCAACAATTCTTCATGGCCTACCAGGTGCCACTGCTGCCGTGGCCCGCATGTTCTCTCGATATGTCGTCCATCGAACACGTCTGGTTGCTGATCGGCAACCGAGTGGCCCGGCAAGCACCACCCGCTGCTACGCCTGATGAACTGTGGCAACGTGTGGAAACAGCCTGGACCAACATAGCCTAAGCCCACATCTAAAGCCTCTTTCATTCGATGCCGCGGCGTGTAGCGGGCGTTATTGCCAACCTTGGGGGCCACAGGAACTATTGATGTCTGCGTGTTCCGCAAGTCGCACGGGCCTGTAAGCTCAATCATTTCATCTTTGTATCTGTTGTTATGTGTCCAGTAAATCTGGCTTTGCTATCTCGTGTTCTTCTTGGTGCTGCATTTTTGGTGGCCAGCAGTGTATATAAATATGCTTATATCACTGCAATAAACCATGGTAGATCACAGTAGGGAATGATAGCTTAAGGCAGATCTTAGTTCCTCAAAGTTTGGCCATCCCTGCTCTATACTTTCCTTTCCTGGTGTCTCATGTTCATAAACGTTCCACGTATCCTCAGTTCCTTTTCGTCACATACCCAAAACAGCACAATCCTTCGTCTTGGGCTTTCTATGTACAAAGTTGTAATCTTCGTCAGTTTAAGTCTTGCCCTTATTCTCTTATTAACAACCCCATTCGTTTCTATAACTTATGACTTATTCCACACATGCTTCTTCATTGACCAAGCCTCAACAACAGTTTTAAAACTTTTCTTTTTTAAGACTTATTTCATAAAATAAACATAATCTTTACTCCTGCTATTCTATCCTACTGTACCTGCACCCTACTCACATATTTACATATTTCTTCAGTAGTGATCCCAGATGTCTACACCTTTTCACATTTTGTTTTTGCTTCAGTATCAAAAAACGGGATTCTCCGGTTCTTTGTTAAAGGATCTGTACTCAGTTTTGGTGCTTCTTATCTTCAACTTTTTATCTTCTAATTCCTTTGCCATCTTTCTAAAACTTTTTCTATTACATCATCAGCAAACATTATAGTCCACACATTTATGCTGTTACCGCTTCATAACGATGTCAAATAAGAAAAGGAATAATTTTGATTCACTGATAATTAAAAGAAAATTCGGCGCGAAACTTGATGCAATTAAAATTTCAATATTTGTTCTACTTCACGTTTTACGCATATGCGAGTAATCGTCATTTTGAATCCACTGCTGGATGAAGGGTTTTCTAAGCTTCTTCCAGAACCTTCTGTCTTCAGCAATTATCTTCCATGACATTCTGGAATGTTTTCGAATTTCATCCACTCATCTGACACCTGGTCCTCTTTTGGGTCTTTTCCTGTACCTTGGTATTTCAGATATCTACCGGTGGTTAGTTCTTCTAGCAATATGTCTACCCATTTTCCCTTGGGAATGTAGACTTGATAATAATGTCATCAACTCTTGTAATTTTTCTGATCCACGAGTTCTTGTCTTTCTTAGCTACGCCAAGCGTGCTTCTTTAAATTGTTCGCATCCATTGTATGGCGTCTTTTATAGTTGAAGGTAAAAACTAGAAGGATGCGATGATTAAATATTTTTAAGACAAAATGGTAAATTGCTCTTCAAAATTGCGTTGTATCTTTCAAATGCTCTCCAACGAAGTTTTACAGGCCTCTTAATTTATTCTTCGACGTGGCCTTTGCTTGATACCTTCTGTCCAAAGTAAATGTAGTCATCGGTGTCTCCCAGAATTGCTCTATCAATCGCTAAACCTTCATTTCTTGTAAAAACACTGCACATCAATTTTGTTTTTACTTCACACTTTACCCTTCTCGGCAAGTTTTACTTCCCTTTTCTTTACTCTTGTCAGCAAGTATTATATATTTCAGCTCTGAGGGGAAATTTGTAAAAATCACTCTGTGGTTAGCAAAACGCAGATGGGTTAAATAATCTCCAACAATATTTATCCCCTTGTCTTCTCAGTTCAGTGACTGAAAGACATTCTGCAATGTGGCATTCAAGAGCTTGAGAGATGTAGTGTCACCTTTTCTTACTTCCTTTTCAATTGCTATGCGTGCTGTATCCTCGAACAGTCGAATCTTTGAATTTGCATTTTCAAAGATGTTATCAATAATATTAACTAGCGCACCTGCAAAATCTCAGGACGTCAAAGACTTTAAAATCACGAATGATTTCACGGAATCAGTGTCCTTTTCATCATCAATGAAAGCCATACATGGTGAGAGTTCATTTGCATTCGTTCTTTAAATTAATTCTTTCAGTACATGGATAAGAAATACAATGAAATGACAAATTATTGCGTGCCCTCCGGTAAAAATACGCAAAGCAGCAGGACAGCAGCAAATCGCTGTGTGTAGGAAAGCCGGCTGATACTAAAATTAGAGTGCGTCGGTACGCACAAGAATACATTCCGTCATGGGTCGAGGACGAGACTTAAATGAGCTTGATTGAGGTCAAGTCGTGAGAGCCAAGATGGCCGGATGTTCAATCAGCGCAACGGCGAAACTGTTAGGAATTCCGCGACAAATCGTAGCAAGTGTGTACCAGGAGTACGTGAAATCCGGCAAAACGGCTAACAGTCGGATGAAATGTGGCCTTAAACGTGCGTTGGATGATCGAGGGTGTCGACGATTGGCCGGCATCGTACAGACGAATCGGAAGGCTTGTTTGCAGCAAATCACGTTGCAATTGAATGAAGGAATATCCACAAGCCTATGATCAAAGACATTCCGTCGACGCACGGCACAACTCAGCTGGAGCAGTCGACGACAACACCGTGTCCCGAAGTTAACGGCACAGCATCGCATGATTCGGCTGCAGTTTGCGAAGGCCCATCGAAACTGCAGCATGGTGATTAGAAACGCGTTATATGGTCTGACGAATCCCGTTTCACACGGTATCGCTGCGATGACAGGCAGTATGATTGGTGTAAACCACATGAAGCTACGCACCCTGCATGCCCAATTGGGGTACTATAGGCTGGCGAAGGCGGTGTAACTGTTTGGGCAGATTTCACGCAGTCCGACATGGGTCTCTTGGTACCTCATGAGTCTTCCGGTACTAGTTCCAGCTATGTGCAGCTCCTGGCCGAACATCTCTACCCTTTCATTATGTGCCTCTGTCCGAACCAAGTTCCGATCTTTCAACAGGAAAACGCCCCACCCCATCGGTCCCGGCTAGCCACCGACTGGTTCCAGGTGCACAGCAGTGAGCTTACAACACCCGCATGGCTCCCTCACTCACCGGACATCAACCCCAAAGAGAATTTATGGGACATATTGGAACGAGCTGTTCGTGATCAACCATCCCCACCTACCTGCTCTACACCAAGCACTCTTAGATTGTCATTCAACGATGCCTCAATCTGTGTTTCGGAGCCTCATTGCATCCGTACCACGGCGTTTAGATGCTGTCCGGCGTGCAAAAGGTGATGCCACACGCTATTAGGTGGGTGTACGTAATGATTTGTTCTTTCAGTGTATAGTGCCGTAGCGACTCCTAAATGCAGCTTGCTTGCTTGCTTGGTTGTACCATGTCCATTGTTTCTTTCAAGGAATGAGGTGGTGTCTCAGGGAAGAATTTGTAAACACCTGATTGGAGGTTGGTGGATCTCTAGTTCCTGAGATCGTCGAGCTTCTCTCTTTATACAGCAGGATTACTGTAGCCCCAAAACACTTCACAACTAGAAATAACTTTCGTATCTTTCAATATTTCTGCCTCATTGAGTATTTTGAAGCGCGATTTTCCTGAAATCAACGCACATCCGATTCAGTACGAATACTTACATGATTGTGGTTTCACTGATGGTGCTTCTTATCCTAGTAACTGTATATAATGTCTCTAAATGGACTTCGTCAACCCAGAAGAGGAATTCTACTGCTTTCTTTTCTTGGAGGTTTCAGGGTGATGTCGTGACACAGTTTCTTTGGTTGTGGATTTCGTTATATACTAACATTCACCGAAGTAGCAAATTATTTGAAACATCTACCTAGGAACGTATTCCATCGCCTATGGCTTTCAAAACAGCCTCGATTTGGTGTTACATGGATTTAACTAGGTGCTGATATAGTTCCACAGGTATGGTCAAACAAGAAGATCTGATGGCGCCCGTCATTTGCCGAATGTTTGCTGGAGGAGGATCTCTTTTACGAATGGATCTCTCAATCTTATCCCACATGTGTTCAATTGTGTTAGGATCTAGGTACTGTGATTGCCATTTCAGCTTTTTGAAGTCACTGTCCTTCTCCGCGAACCAGTGTGTGGCGATCAGAGCCTTGTAGCATGGCGCATGATAGCGGTGGAATTATCCCTCTCCAGGAGAGAGATAAACTCCAGCATTCATCAACTATCCCTCTCCATCAGTAGGCACCATGTACATGTATATCTCAATCTCATCCCACAGCTGTTCAATTGTGTTAAGATCTAGTTATTGTGAGTGCCGTTTCAGCGTTCCGAAGTCACTGTACTGCGCTGAGAACCAGTGTATAGCGATCAGACCCTTGTAGCATAGCGCATGATCGCGCTGGAAGTATTCCTCTCCATCAGGAAGCGCCATATACATGTATGGATATGCTTCGTCCGCAGTGAAGTTAAAATTTGTAATATTCAAATGCTGTTCTAGTGATATTAAGGGACTCAAATATTTATCATGAAAACCGACCCCAGACCATTACACAGCCCCCACCACCATGCACATTCGACTTTAGGGAGATGGGATCCATCGATTCCTACTGTTGACACCATTTCCGGCCCGTCAATCAGCGTGAATTGACAGAATATGTGATTCATCAAATCAGGCTATCTTTCTCCAGCTCTTAAGGTTCTGGTGCTCCAGTACCCACACTGCAGATGAATTTATCGGTTCTTAGCAGATAAGAGTGGTACGCAAAAGGGTCGTTTGCTGTTATATCCCATACGCTCTATCATGCGGTGGGCTGTGTATAGTGAAATTTTCCTCTCGATACGACTGTTGTAGTGAGCAGTTATTTCACGAATGGAGCTCGTCTGTCACCTCGTACAATTCTCTCCCGCCGTCGTTGCTCTTGAACATCGAACAATCGATTCCTGCCACAGGAAGACGTTTGACTGCTTGAGTTGTTGTTTGCGCACCACAGATTGTACACCTTTGATACAACTGTTCTTTGAGAGCCGAGAAGGTTTACCGTTTCTGAGATGCTTGTACTTATGCTTCCAGAACTTTTTGTCATGCTTCTTTTAAAATCGTTGAAATCATTAGCCGTCACTTCCTTGCCTCTACCTATGCTTCGTACTGGTCTGAATTCTTTGCAGTGAGCTGTTTATAAGACCATCTCATCGTCATAGTTGCGTACGAAAGTGAGGGTGCCACTTATCTGATTCGTTTTTTGATTGGGGGTTTAACGACCACCGTGAGCAACTCAATGGGCTATAAGTAGTCGCCCGTCCCTAATATAGGGTCAATGGTTTCAAGGAAGGTGTGACGTACTAGAGAGGTAAAGCACAGGTCAAGGCGACAAATCTGCAGCGATACATTCTGTCCGTGTAGTTGGGAGAGCAACTTACTCCAGAGTGAGAAAGCGCAGGTTCGATTCCCTTTATGGACAAATTTGTGTTTTCACATTGGCGCCCGAACGTAAAAATGGATCTACTGGCCGTTTGGTTCTTCGAAAAATGAGTGATGTTTATTCCGCACATCGTTTGGAATTAATAAAAAAATTCCTACTTCGCTTCAAAATAACAAAAAATTAAGAGGGAGATGACGTAAAGCACGCGTCAAGAAGAGAAATCTGCAGCGCTACATTCTGTCAGCGTAGCTTACTTGGGAGAGCAACTTTGTCCGGAGTGAGGGGACGCGATTTCGATCTCTGTCACGAACAAACTTGCGTTTTTGCAAAGGGAGAGAGACAATGCCGTAAGACGACCACAACATCCATGCCTCACCGGGATTCGAACCCTAGACCCATCTCGGACGAATGGTCATAAGCCAGAGCTTAGAACACTGCTCCAGCGGGGCGGCCATGTCTAATTGCTATTGGATGTTCTTAATAATTTATTACTTCAGTGTATGTTTATCGTAAAACACACACAAATGCACATACACTGCTTCCCCATTTCTAAACATATATGCGGATGATAGGATGAAGTAAATGAGCACAAAATTCTGAAAACTTTCAGCAATAAAATCCTGTGACTGGCAGCAACATGACAGACACAAACTGTGAAAACAGGAGCAATGGAAAGTGTCGCAGTTACAGCTTTGTGAAGTTCCAGAGATGTCGGTGTGTTTTCAGTTCTGGTTCTGACCCTCCTTGGAGCCAGTGTCCCAAAATTTGAGATGAGAGACTTCTTACAGCTGTTCATGGTGGGGGGAGGGAGGGAGGAATTAACACCCCGGAAAATGTAAACGAGGATAGAGGGTGTAGAGCCAATTCTTCTTGTAAACAGGCATGAACCATCTGGTAGCTACTGACATATTTGAAATCATCATGCTTGCATGACTGAGTAACTTCAAATCTCTTCATCTCATCTCATATTTTTTCTCCATAATTCCGTGTTGTTCTTCACTGGTCACTCCAAGGATATGCTCAATATTTTCTCGGGCGAAAATAAGACTTTCCTTTGTGTTTAAATGGATACTCTGTCTGATTTACACTGAAAGTAGGCCTACATGTATGCCTGATTTACAGTGACTGTACATATTATTACACTAGCAGTCATGCCCGTTCTCCGAACGATGAACCCATAAAATTTGTTTTTAAACATAAAATTAACGAAAGGAAAAGTAATTGAGGGAAAGAAAAGTACTTTAAGATTCGTAACTGTTTTACGATTTAGAACAGAGTCGTAACATCAATGCAAACGGTTTTACGTAAAACGGTAGCAGGTTTTGGTGTCCCTTAATTTTAAATCAAGTTTTCATGGAATTGTTACAGCATTTTAACGTTTTTGGCAGAATTATCTTTAAATCTGTCAGCATTTTGAACAGTAAAGCTAAGCCAACCTTTTGATTTTTTTGGTTTCCAGACATTTCTAAGAATAGAAATAGTATAAAAATTCCAGCAGACAATATTCCAAAGCCGCTATTTTATTTTCGGACTTTTCTAGGTATCTGGACCTTAAGATCTATCAACATTTGGAAGAGTGAAGCTAAGCCACCCATTTGAATTTTTGGTTTTCAGAATTTTATGGGTGTAGAAATGATAGAAAATTCAAGCAGACAATATTCCAAGGCCACTTTTTTGAATTTTTTTATTTTTCAGACTTTTTAAGAATAGAAGTGGTAGAAAAATTCAAGCGGACAATATTCCAAATCCACGATTTTGGGGGGAAGGGGGAGGGGGTTCCGACCTTTTCAGGTATTCGGACTTTAAGACCTATCAGCATGCCGATTTTCAGATCTCTAGGTTATTTAGAAGTGGTCGAACAATTCGCCGAAAGATTCATGCAGGCAATGTTCCAATGCCGCAATTGCAGCCCGTGTGGCGCAGTGGTCTAAGCGAGGGCCTCTGATCATTCGTCAGAAAGGTGTCCGGGTTCGAATACCGGTGAAGCATGGATGTTGTGTTTGCCTTACGGCACTGGCTCTCTCCCTTCCCTGGAACCAGTGGCCCTAAATTAGGGACGGGAGACTGCTTATAGTTCATTGAGTTGCTCACGGTGGTCGTTAAACCTCCAATACAAACCCAAACAAAAATTGCCGCAATTTTTATTTTCTCTTTTTTTTTTTTTTTTTTTTTTTTTTTTATTGTTTATTTTTTTTTTCTCTCTTTTTTTTTTTTTTTTTTTTTTTGATTTCGGATTTTTCAAGGTATACTGACGGTAAGACCTGTCAGCGTACCAATTTTCATATCTGTAGATCATTTAGAAGGGGTCGAATAATTCGCGAACGGAAACATTCAAATTTTCCCGTTTTCTCACTTTGCTTTATCATTGATAAAAATATTCAAAGCAGTAGTATCGTGTCCAATGACGCGGGCCGCTGAAACTGGAAGTGAATATAAACAAAGCAGGTCTCTAGGCATTGGAAGCTAGTCACTCAAAAGTAATAATGGGTAAAGGCAGCAGCGTGAGTTTGTCCGTCGCCAGATCGCAGCTGTGAGGAAAACCTGTCGTTCAATCACCGCAACAGCTGAACTGTTTGGATTTCCAAGTCAGACTGTCGTGCGTACATACCAAGAATACGTGAAATATGCTAAATGTGAAACTGACGGCAGAAATGTGGCCGTAAACATTCATTGTTTACGTGCGTAAACGTAAACACTCGAAGTTAGTGCAGATTGTCCCGCATCGTTACAAGCAATCTCACGGCTACCGCGGAGCAGAAAACATCGGAATTTAGTAATGGTGCATCCACAAGCTTATGCACAGAGACTGTCCGTCGTGCACGGAAAAAATAGACTGTGGTTATCGACGTCTGCATCGTATCCCCTTGTTGACAGCAATGACCGAAAGATTAGGCTGCATTTTGCAAAGGCCTATCATAACAAAAGTGTAGAGCACTGGAAACATCTGTTCCGAAAAATACGGTTTCAACTCTAGAATGCCGATTGGAGAGTTCGTGTGTGACGTAAACCATACGAAGCTATGGAACCAGCTTGCCAATTTGTGGTCATAGAGGCAGGCGGAAACCATACGAAGCTATAGAACCAGCTTGGCAATTTGGGGTCATACAGGCAGGTGAAAATCATACGAAGCGATGGACCCAGCTTGCCAATTTGGGATCATACAGATAGGTGGAAACCATAGGAAACGATGGACTCAGCTTGCCAATTTAAGGTCATATAGGCAGGTGGAAACCATACGAAGCGATAGTACCCAGCTTGGCAATTTGGGGTCATACAGGCAGGTGGAAACCATACCAAACGATGGACCCAGCTTGCCAATTTGGGATCATATAGATAGGTGGAAACCATACGAAGCGATGTACCCAGCTTGCCACTTTGGAGTCATACAAGCTGATGGAAACCATACGAAGCGATGGACCCAGCTTGCCAATTTGGGATCATATATGCAGGTGGAAACCATACGTAGCGATGGACCCAGCTTGCCAATTTGCGATCATATAGTCAGGTGGAAACCATACGAAACGATGGACCCGGCTTGTCAATTTGGGGTCCTACAAGCAGATGGAAACCATAAGAAACGATGGACCCAGCTTGCCAATTTAAGGTCATATAGGCAGATGGAAACCATACGAAACGATCGACCCAGTTTGCCAATTTGGGGTCATATAGCAAGGTGGAAACCATACGTAACGATGAACTCAGCTTGCCAATTTGATGTCTAATTATGGTCGCAACTCTATCACGCCAATGACAGGGTGCGTGTGTGGCGTAAAACACACGAAGCAAAGAATCCAGCTTTGCCAAGTAGGGGTCATACAAGCACGTGATGGCGGTGTAAGTATTTGGGGTGCTTTTATATGGGCTTCCTTGGGTCGCATTGTGCCTACCGAGACGTCCATCACCAACACAAAGTGTATGTGAACATTCTGGCTTACCATTTACAACCGTTTGTAACGATTCTCTTTCCGCACCATGAAGCCATCATTCAACAACACAAAGCCACACCGCATGCTTCTAGAGTGGCGACTAATTGTCCCCAGGAGGATTCAAGTGAGTTTATCACACTTGAATGACCCACTCGATCGCCGGACCTCAACCGCATTGAGAATTTATGGTACGAATTGGAAAGACCTGTTTCATACCGCCAACCTACACCTGCAACTCCACTGTAAAAATAAGTGGAGTGAAATCACGGAAAGTTTCTGAAAATAATGCGCAGCAAAGTTGCCGGTAAGCCTACGTCTTTTAATGTTTAATGTCTTTTAATGGAATTTCCGTTTTTAAAAGTTCCTGTTTTTTTTTTCTTTAAGTTCCGTATTTTCACAGATATTCCGTATTTTCACAGATATTCCGTATTTTCACAGATTTTCCGCAGTCAGTAATTCCGTTTATTTCAGAAAAGTTCGTTTCAAGTTTATTCGTATTTAAACAGAAATTTCGCAAACCCAACACGCTGAGTATTTCAGCCCTTACACGAGAGTATCCTTTTGAGCCGGTGGTGGGGATCGAGCACAGTTCGTCTGCGTTGAAGCCGCGCCACTTAACCACTAAGCCAGAAAGTCACAGAAATCTGACTCATGTTTAGGGCAAAACTAATTGGGATATGATGATTTTTTTCTTCATTAATTCGAGTGATTTAGTCACTTTATTTTCTATTGGATGCTATTATTATTTTAATACGTTTGTAATAATCTTTTGTTTTTTCCGTAGGGGGTCTTATTACGAATTACGAATTTTTTTCATCGTGATTTTTCGAAGCAATAGAATGATTTGGATTTTGAGAACTTTTCTTCAACTGATAATAATTTTCAATCGTCTTTAAGAGAAGGTGCAATTTACTGTTTTATTTCACAAAACTTCTAAATATAAAATTTACTCTTGATAGCTATATAGCTTTCGTCTTAAGAATTCCACAGACTGATACATAGACATCGTACAATCACCTGTAAAATAAATTATGTACTCAGTTTCTTACGGTAACCCAATATATAATAGCTGGTGGATGACGAAAAGAAATATCCTGTCCCACAATAACCAAAATTCATGCAATATACTATCCACAATATCCGATCTCGCTACATAACTTCAAAATCAAATATTTCGACAGACTATTGAAACTTTACATTTAATCAAACCCCAAAGTATCAATGTGAATCTCTCCTATTTTTCGCCATATGGATGCGGAAAAGTGAGAACGGATTTTTTTCGCTAATATGCGAAAGGAATTATCGAAAGGTTTCGGAAAATTCCGAATTTTCTGTTATCGCATCTTGCAAACTATAATTTACTGTCAATATAAGAAAAAAATTGCAGAAAGGTTTCTGAAAATTCAGAATTTTCCGTTATCGCATCTTGAAAACTATAATTTACCGTCAATATAAGAAAGGAATTGCCGAAAGGTTTCTGAAAATTCAGAATTTTCCGTTAACATATATTGAGAACGATAATTTACCGTTAATATAAAAAGGAATTTGCGGAAAGGTTTCTGAAAGTTCAGAATTTTATTGACGTACGAAAAATCCGTGAAATTCAATCTTTTCCGTCATTTCAGGGAAAAGGTTGTATCAGAAACACGCTTCGTTAATTCACGGAAGAAATCACGGAAAGTGGCTCGTGAATTTAAGAATTTTTTTTACAGTATTATTATGTAGGTGTACATAACAATTTGTCCGGTCAATTTTTTTTTACATATTGAAATGTTCAAAAGTTTAGGTTGCTATTTATGTGAAAAAATGTTATTTCATTAGTTCAAAATCTTCAGATTTTGGAACTTGCAGTTTTATAATTTTTTACTCTTCGCTTCTCAGCTGACATGCGCAGCTTTCTCTTTTTTTCTCTATTTTTTTACTTCAGATTCTCTCTCCTCTGGATAACCTCAGTTGTCAACTTAACTATTCAGTTTCTGTCGCTTGTATTTCACCCGCCTGTCATAGTCTTCAGTTGTTCACTTAATTGTTCAGCTTCAATTACTTTCGCTTTTCGCGTCACTTGTCAGGCCAGTGTGTAAAATTAATTGGTCAGCTTCTACCGCTTTGACTTTTCGCACCACTTGTCAAGTCTAAATGCTAAATTAACCAATTCAAATTCTGTTGCTTTCACTTCCCTCTCCACTCGACAACCCCACTGGTTGAATTGATTCTGTCTCTGTTGTTTTAACAGCTCATTCCACTCATGAATCCCAGTCATCTACAGTACATTAAACTGATTGTTTATTTTCATATTTCACGTTCCTGGGATTAAATATCGAAGTCATGCATTTTCATTTCTTTTATTTATTAATTTTCTTTCAGGAGACTTTTCAATTTTCTTTTTTTGTTTCTAACTACTTTGTTTACATATTATTTACTATCGGTTTTAGACATGTTTGTTTTGTGTATATTAATTTTATATCTCACTGACTAGCTAAAGATACCAGCTATCACGATTTAACAAAGACTCGTTCAGAACCTTTTGATACTGCTTTTTTTCTGTTTTCTCATTTGAAATCAGTTTCCTACTAATCCGAATGGTAACATATAGTTTTAATTAGGTAAAAGACAATATTTAAGAGAGAAAAAGAAAGGGCTCTATGCAAAACACCCTCTGAATTCTTTTGTTTAAATTTAATTATTTTACACAAAAATTACAGTAATATTTCCTTTTTCCAAACCTTTCACACAACTTTCATCAACCACAATGAGAGTCGCATCAGTTCTTCAAATTCAAAAAACAGATACTACTACATTTTGGGTCTTGCTCTAAGTCAAAGCATTGATGCTCCGACAAGGATACAAAACCTAAGAAAGAAACGGTACCTTAAATTATTATTCTTTTATAATATTTTCAGCGAATTTATATCTAGTAATCATGTAATATTTTTTTAGAATCGATTAACATACTTAAAGAGAACATTGCGAACATTTAATTACAGATCCATAGTGAGAGTCGTATCGAATTTTCATGTGATAGGTTACAGATACAACATCTTGACTCGCGCCACTAGCTCGAGAACCGATTAACACTGCAGCTAACAAATAAATTTATTAAGCATTTTCCTTTCAAAAATTGTCAATTTACCCAAACTATGGGGTAAATTTATGTAGGATTACAAAAAGTAAAATCATTACACTATAATGCAAAATATTTTTGGTTTAATCATTCAACCAACCATTCACATCATTTATAAAATTGAGTGGGAGCCTACTTAAGAATTTTCACTCAAGCAGGTTTTGGACGATTAATTTCGAACCATTAAAACGGGAAGCGTAACATGGAACTAAACAAGGAGATGTTCAGAACGACAAGAAAAACAACCACAATTACATAATACATGACAACTATTGCTTTCCTTGGGAACCTGTATTAAAAAATATATTCTATATTCTAAACTAAGCATATAAACTTTAAAGAACATCTGCATATTTTATATTTGTTTATTACTCATAACATTTATTATACGTATTTCGTTCCTTTTTTTAATGAGTAATTGGATTAAGAGAAATCCATTTGTTAAATGCCCTTTTAAGACCATATTGTCGAACTTCATGTTCGACAATATGGTCTTAAAAGGGCCTTTTTTCCCGTCTGAGGTCACATTTTTTAGCTAATTTTATTTTCTCTGAGTTTCTATGCCCCCAACAAAAATATGATACCCTTTACTAGACTGTAATCTACATTCACTGATTACGTTTGGCTGTAACATTGCAGTCAAAGAGGAGGAGTTATTACAGCGAAGTTTTAGTTTTCTTCAGTAGTGGAAGACTATTTATGAGTATCCAATGCATTGGATACTCATAAAGAAAACGGTAAACTGCATTTGTTCAGCTGAAAAGGACATTGACACTCACAAGAAAAAGGAGAAGGGTAGAGTATTGAGACTCAGCAATAACAACTGAACGTGACGTCTGGCTCAATGTCGTCATCTCCAACAACTTAACATTGTTGTATTAGGTTGTTGGAGATGAAATGCCGGATTTTGCAAGCTATAGTGCAGTTGGCAGATAGAGTAAAAACTACATCATCGCGAGATGTGACTTGTGATATGCACATTTAAAGGATCAATACTGCTGCCCATAGAGCACTGGTTATATCTACAGCGCCATAAGTTCCAAGGGGCCTGTGTTCCAGTTAACAGGAAAATTTATCAGAACTAAATTCGTGTCATTTTCTCATATGGATTTAAACTTGGACACCTTGTAACATCAATACAGCCCTTGGAGAAGGCACTGTTAGTGAACGGAAGACACAAACTTTGTTTGCTATATCCCGGTCCAGTGATATGTGCTTCGAAATCAACCTGATCACCAGAAGGTGCTATCGATGATGATGCCCAGTTGACTGAATCCGATCCACTTTAAACAGTACGAGAACTTCGCGAGAAAATTGGAGTACATTGTTCAATGGGTCATGTGCTTGTCTTACTGCACTGGCTCTCTCTCTTCCCAGGAACAAGTGACCCCAAATTAAAAGGTGGTTGGCTGCTTATATCCCTTAGAGTTCCCACTTTGGTCTTTAAACCTCCAAAACAAAAATTAACCTCGAGATGGCATACTTTCACATTTTACGTTCACATTACCTTAATTTCTTTTCGTTTTTTTTTTGATTGTAGATTTGACGACCACCTTGAGCAACTCAGTGGGTTATAAGCAGTCGCCCGTCCCTAATTTAAGGCCACTAGTTCCAGGGAAGAGAGAGAGAGAGAGTCAGCGCTGTAAGACAAACATAACATCCATGCCTCATTCGATTCAAATCCTGACCCATCTCAGACAATGATCAGAAGCCATCGCTTAGACCACTGCGCCACCGGGGCGGCTACCTTGAGTTCTACAAAACAGCTTGGGTGGCCCATTGGTGAGTACTTGGCATGTATTGTACTCATAAGTTAATAAGTTAGGGTTCGAACCCCCCCCCCCCCATTGGTAAGTACTTGGGAAAGTATTGTACTCATAAGTTAGGGTTCGAATCCCCCGAAAATTACGGAAGTTCTGTTTTCCCCTTCTTCTCTAGTTCCCTTCCCTTTCTGGAAACAGAAGTACTAAATTTATAAATCTGGAATAGGAGATTCTGTAGCTTTTGATGTTTACGCGAGTCCTTAAATCCTAACATAAAATACACTGCTCTACTATTAATATCCGAGCATCCCTGTATTGATAGCGAATCAGGTGCAGCGCCGGTGGCGCAGTGGTATAAGCGATGGCTTGTAATCATTGATGGGTTTTGGTTTAAATTCTGTGATGAATGGATGCTGTGTTTGTCTTACGCCACTGGTTCTCTCCCTACCTTGGAACCAGTGGCCCTAAATTGGGAACGGGAGACTGCTTATAGCCCATCGAGTTGCTCACGGTGGTAGTTAAACCTTCAATAAAAAAACGAATTAGGTCCTACGCAACAATACGTCACAGGACCAAATATAAATATGCTCGTAGAGCTATGATGAGAGAATAGAACGACCCGTGAATGCAAGATGCCTCTATCAAACGTATTAACTGATTTCCTGCGCCGATTAATGACAGGGTGCCACATAAGCAATCGCTCTGTACATTACTTTTCAGCTGGATTGGATAGCCCTAGGTCAAAGGATGGTGATGTGATATGAAAATAGAAGCGATCTGGAGTTGAATCTTCCAAAAATACCATCTGGTAAATCTCTGAAACTCCCAGAATGTGACAAGAGATCTCTGTGAAGGACTGTCCTTTTAGAAAGTAAATCAACGTTATCTTAAATCACGCAAATTGTACGCGAGACAAATGTGACTGATGTTAGCACCAGTACAGTATGCAGGACGCTGCAAGACACAGGTTACCATGGCCGAGCGATCATCCACAAGCTTCTAATCACTTCAGCGAATGTCGCAAGATGATTACAGTGCTTTAAGGAACGTCAGTATTTGACTGTAGACCGAAGGGAAAATTATGCTGTGGGCTGATGAGTTACGTTAGACAGTCTATCAGTCTGATAATCGTTCTTGTACTACAGAGACACGATACACAGCCTCTGTAATACGTCGCACTCCAGACTGTGACGTACTACAGAGGTGAAGCACGTGTCAAAAGGAAAATCTGCAGCGATACATTCTGTCGGCGTAGCTTATTCGATTAGAACAACTCACTCTGGAACAAGGATACGCAGGTTAGATTTCTGTCACCGGCAAATTTGTGAATTTCACAGGATATGCTGGATACCGGGAGAAATTTATCTACAAGACAATGCTTCATGTCGTGCTCCTCGTGTTGTTATGGACTGGTTTGAAGACACGGGCGTTGAGAGGTTGGACTCGCCACCCGAGTCCTGACTTGAAATCTGAAGATCATTTCTAGGAGGAATTGGGTCATCGAGTGTGTGGAAGGAGAGATCGTCTAACCAAGAAGGCTAAACTAGTCACTGCTTTGAAGGCCGAATGGCGGACTGTATCTTCGGGTAGTTACAAAAGGTTCTGGTGGTGAGAAACAACGAAGATTAAAGGCAGTCGTAAGAGCCAAAGGAACTCAATATTAAATTTTCTGTAAAACAATGTTGTGTTTAGACATGTAAGTGTCTGGAGATTAATGGTGGGGCAATGTATGCCCGATAGGAAATACTTTTCAAAAATTGGCTATACTGCAGCTAATATTATACACAAGTTTCTGAATTCCCACCAGATGGCATGTCTATAATCTTGCCAAATGGCATGTCTATAATCTTGCCAAATGGCTTAACACTCTACATTCATCACTATCGGTGTAAAAAATCCGTTTTCATCCTGCGCTCTTCTCACCTTTTCTGATGCAAAATTTCCTCGCGAGCTGAAATAAAATTCGGGTTTTGTCAGAAAAACACTGATTGCACGCATAGTTCAAAAGTGTTACTTTCAGTCAGGGCTTTGTAAAATGACGAGCTCATTACTTCCAAATATTTGGAGCCATCCAATTTTAATTTTGTTTGCGTGATAATTCGAAATTTCCGTGGGACCATTATTGCAACGGCTGTTTGTAGTAATTATTTTGTCGGCTTCATCAAGGTGCCTTACTTGATTAATGTCCCAGATTTTTCTTTATAGCTCAAACACTTGTAAAAGGTCTCTTAAGACGCGCTACGAAATGCAAGCCAAAATCAAATCTTAAAAGAGAAATTAGCTTTGATAAAGCGTACACTATTTTTTGTATTATATATGGCAAATTTAGGGGTGACAGTGTCTCTCTGTGTCGCAATAGAACGCTAATGAGGTATTATTTTATGTGTAGACAGAGGAAAGGTTAAGAGTCAACTTGAAGAAAGCAGGAAACCAAAAATTACAGAAACGTTTCGCTGTAAATGGGGAAGTTGTAAAAAAAAAAAAAAAGGCAGATATGCGCTTAAGAGCAGAGTAACAAGTCCTCACGATCAAATTCAATTTAACTGCCTGGATTTCTGAAATCTAAGACGCTTTGTACTTCTCTTTTGTTTTCTTTCACTTCAACCGTGAAAATTACATACTTATGCAGAAAGCGAAGGAATGAATAATAATATCTGTGTTACTTAAATTCAGGAATTCTTCCACCACTTTGAAGGGGACTTCCAAAGTAACAGCATAGAAGAAACGACAAAGGAATAACTCTTTCTGCTGGAGTTATTATTGCTCCTCGTGATTGTCGTATAAGGAAAAACACAGCATAATTTCGCGCTTCCGTTTGCGTCAGAATTTAGAAAGGGCAACTGGCGTTTTACTTCCCGAGGTATTTTAAAGCTCCTTGTCCAAAATGTAGAGGCGTGGAATCTTGCAAATATATTTTGCCATAAAAATGTGTTGCTAAGCGGATGTAGCGCATACTGCATTGTTAAAGTTCCTTATTTTCAGCACGTCTTTTGAAAAAAAGATCGTGCTTATGTTATCGGTTTGTCCGTCCGTCCGTCCGTCCGTCTGTACCCACGATATCTCTGCAACTATTAGTCCGATTTGAAAAATTATTTTTGAATTGGGAAGCTTGAAATATGCGAATAATGATCCTTTATTTCGTTTTTTTACAACGTACAATTTCGTCGCTAGACGGCATAAAGGCAGATGATGACGAATTCAAAAATCAGTTTTATTCCACATATTTGCTTCTAAACATCTGATTGAAAAAATTCTTTTATCTTTCGATTCCATTTATGTCGCAGAATATTTTAAATAAAGTTACTTTTTCAAATTACGCATAGATTTTCCTCTAGGGGGCGTAAAAGTAAATTACATTTTCCCCGATAACTTTTCTTCTAAAACTCCGATTTGAAAATTTTTCTTCAGCAAATACATCTCCTGATGGAAAATCTTTTACATATAATTTCTAATTTTTGGTAATAAATTTTTTGGCCACCAAGGGGTGTAAGTGTTAATTTTAGTTTCTGATGTATTTGCCATAAAATCTGAGCTTCTAAATTATAGATTGAAAAAATTCTTTCGGGGCCACTCACAACGATGAACTTTTTCGGAATATTTTCTTCTTAAAATATTCCACGGTTTCTCCGCCATGGTGCGTATACATATATCTTATTTTTGTGAATGTCTCTACTTCTAGGAGTCCGATATGAAAAATTCCTTCTTTATTGGACAGTGTTTTAATGTGATATGTTCTTCATATAATTTCAAAATTTTCAAGTATTTCATATACTTTCCGCTAGGGGGAATAGCGGTAAATTGCGTTTTCCCCTATATCTCTGCTTCTAAACCTCCGATTTGAAAAATTCTATCTGCGCCGGATACAGCTCCTGATGGGAAATCGTTTGCACATAATTTCTAATTTTTGTAAATAAATAGTTTGGCCACCAGGGGGCGTAAATCTTAATTTCCGCTTCTGTTGTATTTGCATCAAAATATGAGCTTCTAAATTCTCGATTGAAAAAAACGTCGTTTGTTGACCGATACTACTCATGTCGACAAACGTTTTAGGAAAAATTTTCTTCTTGAAAAAATGGATGGTTTCTACGTTTCTATCTCTACTTCTAAGAGTACGATTTGAAAAATTCCTTCTTTGTTGGATACTGTTTCCGATGCGAAATGTTTTTCCTATAAATTCAAAATTTTCAAGTAAATCATAGACTTTCCGTTAGGGGACACAAAGGTAAATTGCGTTTTCTGCGTTATTTCTGCTCCTAAAGCTCTGATTT
The DNA here is from genome assembly GCA_039090855.1 of Macrothele yani. Classification (NCBI taxonomy): domain Eukaryota; kingdom Metazoa; phylum Arthropoda; class Arachnida; order Araneae; family Macrothelidae; genus Macrothele; species Macrothele yani. The sequence continues at coordinate 153,443,230 of CM076995.1, read as the reverse complement.
GAAAAATTCTTCCTGTATCGCATACAAGACCTGATGGAAAATATTTTTCACATAATTTCTAATGTTTGGTAAAGAATGGTTTAGCCACCAGGGACCATATGTGTTAATTTTTGCTTCTGAAGTATTTGTTGCGAAATCTGGGCTCCTGAAAACTCGACTAATTTTTTTCTTGGACTGATACCGCTTATACGGATAAACCTTTTGTGAATAATTTCTTCCTAAAATAATGCATGGTTTTCCCACCAGAGGACTTAAAGACACATCTTATTTTTGTCGATATCTCTGTTTCTAAGAGTTCGTAAGCTCACGATTCCGTTTACGGCAATATCTGAGGGATTAAAAACCCGATTGAAAATCTTCTTTCTTTGGTCAGATCTATTGTTTTCCATACCGGCTCCATTGACTTTGAATAGCTTTGATTAATTTAATTTGCGTCAGAACGGATTCAAAAGATGTGCTTATTACACCCGAAAATTCGGTGTCAACTTCCTTGTTTCACTTTCTGCCAGTGTATATATATATATATATATATATATATCAAAATCTTTCACAACTTGCCAACAACATGGCATCCGTTCCATTTCTATTAAGCGCGTGGAAGCAAATGACAAAAATACTTGGCCGTCAACATTGTTGATGATATCACAGTAATTTGAGTATTCATTATGATAAAGTTGAGCCATAGAATAATCAAACTGCTGCCGATAATAAAAATGAAAAAAAAAAAAAAACGTACCGACTCCGAACGTTTATTCTGTATTTGTACACACGTTATTCTTTGCTTGTGGATACGTCATCTCTGCGGATTTAACAGTCTTCTGGAAGAGTTCAAGAGATTGAGAAATGTTGCAGACCTTCGAAATCTGAAGCTTGCTTTCAAAAAAATTGGTATTCATAATACCCGCGACCCTCATGTAATGCTTTTTCAAGTTCAATCTGGGCATTTACAAGATGCTGGAAATTTCCCGAGAGCGAATTACTAAGACTGAAGGATTCGCATTGTTCCTGGCACTGCGGTACAGGAATTCCTTGTATAATTCAATATTGGCTTTTCCTTAAACTTCCGCGTAAAACGAAAACGCATAACGAGGAGAAGACTCTCTCCATTTGAAATACGGTGAAAGGGGGGGGGGATTTTGTTCATAATTTAGAACCCTTAATGTTCTTTCCACATCTTTTTTTTTTTTTTTTGTTTTTGCTACTTTCAGCTACAGTATGTTTCCACGTACAGAAATAAGTATTAGCGTACTTATACGCAGTATTATAATCCTCGAAATGCTACATTTTTGAACATATGTGATAATAAAATGAAAAATAAAAATATAATGAAATTTTCACTGAAGTACCTATTTGTTATGATTGGAAAAAATATAAGAGAAAACAATGTAGTAATTTATTTTTATTCTATTTATTCCTTTTATTGTAAGATGGATGGTCAAAGTGGACGGAACGAAGATGCGGAGAGATAAGTGGCGATTACCTTAGACTTCGCTGGGTTATATTTATCGTGGTCATACGAAAAACACAATTTCTCTTTTACCGTCAGGGAAAGAGATAAGTTGTTTTTGCTGTCGGCTTTGAGGAACTATATTTATCGCTGTCGTAAGGCAAACAATTTATCTGTCATCATCACAGAGGAGGGTAAGTTGTTCTTGCTGTTGATTTTGATGATGGCTATATTATAAAAAAACAACTCATATCTCTCCATAGTAGAAAGTGTGACGTTTTAATGTTTTCAAAATTGTGTTTTGTAGATTGTCGTAACACGGTTATTCCAAAATTAGCACTTAAACAAATAAACTACTGCTAGAGTTCGTTCATTTGAATAAAACCGACTTAAGTGAAAAATCCTAGTTATCTTCATTTTCTTGCCATTTGTCGAAGTAACACAATTGCTAAAACTTGACGACAACATCAACAACATGCAACAGCACTTAGAGATCATCTTTGAACTCTCGTGATATCAAAGTAATATGCAATCGTATTTCAAGCAGTAAATCATCTTATGTTCATACCACCATGTGGCCTTTATTTGCCCTGGTTGTGGCTTATTATTTACCTCTGACTCACTGTTAGTTGTTGCCAAAAAGTAAAAGAAATTTTGGAGAATTTCATGAGCTGTTCAGGAAGACATATAACGGAGAAGTATCATCATCTACATAAATGCAGAAACTCAAAAAGTGAGGCTAAATTAAAGATATTCCTCACAAGGGTGAAAAGTTGAATTTCCCGTGGACATGGAATGTATTCGTCGTTTCTATAAGGAAAACATAATGTATCTATGAGAAAACATGAATTTATCGTTGACAAATATTAAAGACGCGTCTGCTCGCTCCGGAGTGAGTTTCTCTAACCGAATAAGATACACCGACGTAATGTCTCGCTGCAGATTTGTCGTCTTGACACGTGCTTCACCTCTGTAATACATCACATCTCTTAAAACAATAAAGGGCAATAAATTATTCTTGCTGTTAACTTTTAAATTTCTTGTCGACCACAGTTTCACTGTGCGTCGTCAAGATAAATGACGCGCAAATATTGAAGTTGTGGTGTCATCATCTAATGGTAACAAATTTTAATCTATTCTTTCCAATCGATTGAGAGAAATAAGGCGGTTACCGTGTCGTTCGAAAGTCATTTAGTATTTTGAAATACACTGAGGACATATATAATCGGATACCTACCTAATAACGTGTCGGTCCAACTTTCACCCGGATAAAGGCAGTCACGTGGCAAGGCATTGAATCTAGAAGGTCATGAATTCTTTCCACATGTATCTCTACCAAGGCTTGCTGCGCCGCTTTCGGTAATTTCGCCGCATTCCTTAGTGTAGGATCCAAAGCTCGAACGAACCTGTCCATGTCATCGAAAAGATTTTCCGTCCGATTAATATGAAGGCCACACCAGGGTGAGGACTTCTGGGGAATGATCTCTCTTATCAATGTTGGAGCCACCATAGCTCAGTGGGGAGGCGCATTGTCCTTCTGGAAGAGTCCATTGCCCTGTTGGTACATGATGACCCTAAACGTTCAGTTGGTCTGCAAGGATGCAGCGTACACCGTTCTAGACGTAACACAGGTTCTAACATGTGCCGGTTGAACACTCCTGAGACAACAACCACAAGCCTGAACTCTTCCTTATTTATATGTCGGGTACATCGCTTGATGCGGTTTCAGCCAGATACATACCCTTCCATGAGCGAATTAACTGTAAAGGGGACGCGTCGGACTAGGTGACCTGTCTCCAATAATCTAAGGTCCAGACCGATATTCTTTCGCCGAGCTGAAACGTACAGTCCGATGATGTAGCGTTAGCAATGAGGCTCTGGAGAGTCGACGGCTTCAATAACATAATGCGGGTAATGGTGTCCTGACGGTCTTGGCGGAGACCTTTCTGGCATCTCCCTCGTTGAAGTCGGTGGTAGTTTGTACCACTGTCGCTCTGCTGTTGGTTGCAAAAATGCAAGACAGACGTCGACAACACATTCATCCACCACCTTTCTACGCTCACAGCGCTGTCCAAAATGCGATGTTATCCCGGAAATGGGGTATTCGCGTTACATTTTCGATAATGTCGAACGGGAATACTATCATTGCTGTACCATCTCCGCGACTGAGTGACCCATTCGTCGCTCACCCATTGTCATGAGTCCTTCGGACTCTGTTAACTTACGTTGTTTGTCCATACTGACATCAAAATACCCTATACGTGAAGACAGAGATGTCATTCTACCTACAGAGTAGATCCAAAAGTTCCCGGACTGCTCCTATACGGCAAAGTACGTGCATCGCATATTTTACAAGAGGGTCTTATTTTGGAGGAGGATGTGCTTCAGCTTTGTGATCTCTATTTTTGGACTTACGGACCCAGTCCCGGAACGTTTGAATTCTACCTCGTATATACCTGTCAAGCGCTGGGTTCGTCCACTAGTGAGAGGGGTGACAGGGTCGCATTGATCAAAAACCAGGTATCCTATTATTTCTGTTCTTTCAATGCACCTGGTAAGCTTCCAAAATATTGAACTGGATAATCAGATCTGTTTTGTCAGTCAGTTTAACCTCTTCAAATCGAAGTTTGTCATTATTCTGAAGACAACGTTGAGCTGTCAATGGCTTCTCTAACTTAAAGTTTCTTATTTATTCAGAAACGCAAGACACGGCGGATTTGGTATGTATTCATATATCATCATCCTCATTGTCAACCATTATTAACATTATCAATCCACTGCTAGACGAAGGTCTCCCCAAGTTTCCTCCACAACGGTCTGTCTTGTGCCAGCCTCCTCCATATCACTCCTGCATACTTTCGAATTTCATCCACCCATCTCCCATGTGGTCTTCTTCTGGGTCTTTTCCTGTCCCTTGGAATCCAATCTACAATTTCAGCTGTCCATCGATGATCTGTCCTTCTGGCAGTATGTCCAGCCCATTGCCATTTCAGGGATTTTACTCTGATCATGATGTCTTCCACTGTTGTCATTTTTCGGATCCACGAGTTCCTCTTCTTATCTCTCCTAGTTACACCAAGCATGCACCTCTCCATGCTGCTTTGAGTTGTTTGCGGCCTTTGTACGTCTCTTTTAGTTAAGGTCCATGTCTCTGCATCATACGTTAGCACTGGAAGGATGTATTGATCAAACACTTTTCTTTTAAGACATAATGGCATATTGCTCTTGAAAATTATGCTGTTTCTTCCAAAAGCTCTTCAGGCAAGTTTTGTATGCCGATTAATTTCTTCATCAATGCGACCCTCACTTGATATCTGCTGTCCAAGATAAACGTACGTGCCTGTTATCTCCAGCTTTTCTCCATCAATCGATAAATCTTCATTTCTTGTAAAAGCATTGAACATCACTTTTGTCTTCTGAAAGTTCATTTTTAATCCCACTTCTTTACTCTTGTCAGCAAGTTCCTGGGTCATACTCTGCAGCTCTGATGGGGTAGTTGCAAAAATGACTACGTCACCAGCAAAACGAAGGTGAGTTAGATAATCGCCATTAATCGTTATCCCCTTGTTTTCCCAGCTCAGCGACTGAAAGACACCCTCCAATGTGGCTTTAAAAGAGCTTTGGAGATATGGCGTCACCTTGTCTCACTCCCTTTCCAATTTTTATGTGTGTTGTATTTTCAAACAGCCGAATCTTTGCACTTGAATTTTCATAGATGTTATTAATAATATTAATGCATGCACCTTCAATGCCGCAGGATTTCAGAGCCATTGCAACTGCTGATGGTTTCACCAAATCAAAGGCTTTTTCATAATCGATAAAATCCATGTACAATGGAAGTTCATATTCCCTCGCTCTTTCAATTAGTTCTCTCAGTACGTGGATATGATCTATTGTGCTGTAGCCACTCCTGATTCCAGCTTGTTCTCCCGGTTGAGCCATGTCCAGTGTTACCTTCAAGCGGTGTGAAAGAACATTAGTGAAGATTTTATAAACCACTGATAGTAGACTGATAGGTCTGTAGTTCCCGAGATCCTCAATGGCACCTTTCTTATGTAGCAGGATCATTGTAGCGGTGTTCCAATCCTCAAGAATCTTCCCTTCATTAAGGCAGCGAGTGAAAATTTGGGCGAGTACAGTTTCGCTTTCTCCACTTGCTTCTTGTATGATGACTACAGTAATTCCATCTTCTCCTGGAGCTTTTCCCCGCTTCATGTTCTTGATTGCATGTGCAACTTCTGCTGGGAGGACTGGAGGAATTCTGGTACCTTTCATGATGTCTGGAGTGCATGTATCATCCCTTTCATATAATTTGGAGTAGAAACCTTTCACTCTTGTCAAAATTTCGCCTCTATTTCTTGTTACAGAACCATCTTCTTTTCTCAGTGCCATAATCTGTTTTCTTCCCTTACTGAGATGTCCCTTTGCTATCTTTAGGCTTTGGTTGTTTTCAATTGCTTTCCTCACTAGTTCACAGTTGAATTTTCTTATGTCTTCAGTGATACTTTTTCGTACTGTCTTGCATAGCTCTATATATTACACTTTGGAAGTCACATCTTTAGTTGTCCTCATCTCTCTTCTTTTTTGCATCAACATTTTGGTTTTTCCTGATAATTTGTTCACATGCAATTTGTTCTCAGACCCAGCTAATTTTGTTGCTGTTTCCATAAGAGCTTTGGCTACTTTTCTGTTAACTTCAGAAATATCCACTTCTTCCTATGTTAGGCCTTCTAAAGCAGAGAATCTGTTCTTCAGTTCCAACTTGAAGGTATTATGGTGTTTTTAAGGTTGGTTATATCAATACATTTTGTTTGTCTTATGAGCTTGCCACGTTCAAGTTTAGTGTTGAGGTGCATCTTACATCTCACGAATCTATGGTCACTACCTGTGTTGAACTTGTTTAGCACACTGCAGTCTTCTATGACGAATTTTTTGTTACACATAATAAAATCAATTTCACTTGTCGTCCCATTTGGATGTCACCATGTCCATTTCCTGTGCGGCCTTTTCTTGAAAAAGGAGTTCAAAATGATAAACACTTCTGCCTCTGCAAACTCAACGAGAGTATTTCCACGCTGGTTTCTGTTGCCGTGACCGAATTTACCTACTGAAGTTTCATTCTGTTTCCGTTGCCCTATTCTTGCATTGAAATCTCCCATAATTACCTTCAAGTGCTGCTTACCTTTATTATTTAGATGACGAATTTCCTCATAAAATTCTTCAATTTCTTCTTCAGAGTGACTTGTTGTGGGTGCATAAGTTTGAATAATCTGAGCGTGGTGTCTTCTCGATAGTTGGATAACGAGTCGTGCAACTCTGTCAGAGGAACTTTCAACTTCTACAACTTTATCCTTCAGTTTCTTGTTTATTATAAATCCAACACCACTAGTTCTGCCAGTATCTGTCCCACGATAGTAGAAGAGATGTCCACTTTTCAGTTCAATGAGATCTTCTCCTTTTCTCCTAACCTCACTTAGCCCGACGATGTCCCACTTATACACACATAAAATTACACATATATGGGGTTTAAATATTCTACACGAATTTTTGTCTTCGACAGGTCTTTTGGTCCGAAAAAATTGCTTACGTTCATTGGTTTGAAAACCATCTGGAAATCCAAAAGTTTCGGGTGGGATCTTCAAAATTTTGAAGCACATGTCGGGAACAAACTAAAACAATGGCAAAACACCATCGTAACGGACGAAGAACAGGAATCATTGCTGGACAAACAGCATTAAAAAATTAGTGTTAATTCACGGAAAATTCCTGAAAGTACTTTGCAACAAAGTTACAGCTAGGTCTCTTGTAAAGAAATTTTGCATTTTTAGAAACGGAAATTTTAGTATTTTGATAAATATTGCCATGTCACGAAATGCGTTTTTCTTTTTTTTTACGCTTTCCAACCGTAGGTTGAAGAAGCGTATATACTCCAACTTTGTCCGTCTGTCCGTCCGTCCGTCCGCCTGTCTGTCCGCACGATAACTCATGTAAAAATGGTTCGATTTCAATGAAATTTCAGCATGTGGTAGGGTACCATTTGGAGACGAACCCTGTTGAAAATGGGACAAATGGAATCAAAGGTCACGACATAGGACCGGGATGCATTCCATTGCCCTTATGCGTCATAACTTGCGTAAAGATGGTTGATTTCAATGAAAGTTTAGTATGTCGTAGAGGACCACCTGGGGTCAAAGCCTATTGAAAATAGGTTAAGTGAGGTCAAAGGTCCGGACACAGTAGCGGGATGCATTCCATTACCCTTATGCATCATGACTTGCGTAAATATGGTTCGATTTTGATGAAATTTCAGTATGTCGTAGAGGACCACCTGGGGACAAACTCTATTAAAAATGGGTAAAGTGGGGTCAAAGGTCAGGGCACAGGACCGAGATTTATTCCACAGCTATTATCCTCATAACTTGAGTGATAACTTTAGTAATGATTTCTGGTATGTTGGAAAGAGTATCATAATCAATGCATTGCATGATTTTACTAACTTGGGTTTTTTTTTTCGCTTTCCAACCCAACCGTAGGTTGAAGAAGATTATATACTCCAGCTCTGTCTCTCTCTCCGCACGATAAATCGTGTAAACGTGGTTCGATTTCGATGAAATTTTAGTGTGGAAGGGGACAACCTGGGAACGAACCCTATTGAAAATGGGCGAAATGGAATCAAAGGTCAGGACATAGGAGCGGGATCCATTCCATCGCCCTATGCGTCATTACTTACCTAAAAATGCTTCGATTACTACGGAACTTTAGTATGTTCTTCTGGAGGTATACTGAACGGGTTCTGTTGAATATAATCGAAATGGGGTCAAAGGTCAGGGCACAGGAGCGAGATTTATTCCACAGCCATTATCTTCATAACTTGAGTAATGATTTCTGGTATGTTGGAAAGCGTATCATAATCATTACGTTGCATGATTTTAGTAACTTATTTTTACGCTTTCCAACCGTGGGTTGAAGAAGCGTATATGCTCCAGCTTTGTCGATCTGTCTGTCTGTCCGCAGGATCACTCGCGTAAGAATGGTTCGATTTCGATGAAATGTTAGTATGTGGTACGGGACAACCTGGGGAAGAACCCTACTGAAAATGGACGAAATAGGGTCAAAGGTCAGGACATAGGAGCGGGATCCATTCGATCGCATTTACGTAAAAATGCTTCGATTGCGACATAACTTTATCATGTTGTTGCGGAGTTATAGTGAACCAATTCTGTCTAATATAATCGAAATGAGGTCAAAGACCAAGATACAGAAGCGATATTTCTTTCACAGTCATTATCCTCATAACTGGACTAAAAATGCTTCTATTGCGAAAAGGCTTTAGTATGTTGTTCCGGAGGTATACTGAACCAATTCTGTCGAATATCATCGAAAGGGAGTCAAAGGTCAGGGCACAGGAGCGAGATTTATTCCACAGCCATTATCTTCATAACTTGAGTAATGATTTCTGGTATGTTGGAAAGCGTATCATAATCAATGCATCGCATAATTTTACTAACTTGTTTTACAGAAATATCAGTTTCGGGGATTTCCGTTTCTATACCGAATTATCCGAGTTCTTAGAAGCTTCGATTTTGACTTTTCCACTTCCTATGTAGAACAAACTTCCATCTTCACTTTTCCTTAAGCGCACCAGCCGCATTGCAATACTTCTTTCTGACGTTTGAAGCAAAGGTATCCTTCCTCTTCCTCTTGTTCGGAGAGAGGAAAATTTTTGAGCATCGTTTAGTTCAAGTACATCGGCCACTTAAAGGGTTAAAATGATACCACGCACAGTCGTGCTGCGCTCAAGGTTGCCGAGATAAACTGAGTCAAACGCGGCGGCACACTCAGAAATATTGCGTCACCTCCCCCGCGCACATGGAGCGAGGGGAGCGTCGCCCACACGATGTATTGCGCGACTCTCGAATTTGACTCCATGCTCTTTACGAACATGCTAAAAAGCTTAGTGTGCGGTACGTATTTTTAACGCCATAATGATTTCGATTGGGACTTATTTCTGTCACAGGCGGTCGGCCGTAAGTCGCCCCATGCTATCCGCGGAGTTAGACGCAGTCCTACGTCAAAAGAGCATGCGATTAGCTTTTGAATATTTGAGGACAAAATTATTTTTCGAATTAATTTACTACTTTTAAGAGGCAAAAGAAAAACCAAGAAGATAATAATGGAAAACCATTTTTCCACGGCTGCAAACCCATCAGTGCCTCAATTCGGCCCATCATCTTCCGTAGAGCTCACAGGACATGAATATAAATTAATTTTGTTACGTCAATATTCGAATTGAGGGCGATCGCGATTTGTCTTTGTTCTGTAATTTAGAGGCTCTAGAAGCAATGACTTTAAACTAGATACAGGATTTTTAAGTGGTATTTTTTACTTTTGGAAAAAATACTTCTCTTTAAACTAAAACAAGTTAGTTAAACCATGCATTGATTGTGATACGCTTTGCCGAAATACTAGAAATCATTACTCAAGTTATGAGGATAATGGCTGTGGAATAAATCTCGCTCCTGTGCCCTAACCTTTGATCCCATTTCGATGATATTAAACAGAATTGGTTCAGTATACCTCCAAAACAACATACTAAAGTTTTGTCGCAATCGAAGCGTTTTTACGTAAGTTATGACTCATAAGGGCGATGGAATTGACCCCTATTTCGCCCATTTCTAATGAGGTTTGTCCCCAGGTTGTCCCCCTACGACAAACTAAAATTTCATCGAAATCGAACCATTTTTACGCGAGTTATCGAGCGGACACAGACAGACAGATGGACAAATCTGTAGCATATACGCTTCTTCAACCTACGGTTGGAAAGCGTAGACAATTTAGTAAAAACATGCAATGCATTGATTATAATTATGATACGCTTTCCAACATACCAGAAATCATTACTCAAGTTATTACTCAAGTTATGAGGATAATGGCTGTGGAATAAGTATCGCTCCTATGACCAGACCTTTGACCTCATTTCGATGATATTCAACAGAAGCAGTAAAGTATACGTCCGGAACAACATGATAACGTTTTGTCTCAATCGAAACATTTTTACGCAAATTATGACGCAAAAGGGCAATGGAATGCATCCCGCTCCTATGTCCTGAGCTTTGACCCCATTTCGTCCATTTTCAATAGGGTCTGTCCCCAGATTGTCCCCTACCAGATACTAAAATTTCAGCGAAATCGATCCATTTTTGCGCGAGTTATCGTGCGTACAGGCGGACGGACAGACTGACAGATGAACAAAGCAGGAGCATATACGGTTGGAAAGTGTAAAAAAGGACCCCCAAAATGAAACGTAAAATCGTTCTTCCGGTAGCAAAACAATATTTTGAGTGCGAACCATCTCTTTAATGAAAAGCCTAATTTCGTCTGTTGAGGAAACAAAGTTTAAAAATGCGGAATTTTCATCGTTATGTATTTTATGCTACTTTTCTCAGCGAACATTTTCTTTTTCTTTCCAACTGCATAGCAACACAGTAATGCGGCTCAGCATGTGTTTTGTGCAAGAAACGCATACGGAACTGAACAATGAGAAATTTCTTTTAAAGTGACTGATTTCTTCCAGAAGGATTGTCTAACATAATTTTGCGTTAAATTACACTGAATGCAAATTTTTATTTGCATTTAGTGTAATTGTGACAAAAAAGCCATTTTATTCTTACTTTGCTGTAAAAAAACAGTTTTTTTTTTCTCATTCACGCTTCGTTGTTTTCTAAGAACAAAAGAGAGCGTCGCGAAGCATTTTTCCAGGGACATGCAAGCAGAAAATTCCTTAAAAAGTTTACATCTCAGCCGTTGCATATCTTGTTACTCTGTTTTGAATTCAAGATAGAAGACTTTCTGAGAACTAAATTTTATTTTCCAAGTTTTTATTCTCTTGTTTCCATCTTTTGAATCGTAAAAACATTTTTTTTTTCATCAGAAAAGCGGCTGTGAGCTGCTTCGAATTTTCAATTTTTTTTTATGTACATTGCCCTACCATTAATATCCGGACATCCCTCTATTGTTAGTGAATTCCTCCCTACGCAAACACCACGTCACATACCCAAAAACAGTGGTGTCCAAAACTTAAGTCCGGAAGATGTTCTTTGTCATTAAAAGAAAAATACGTAACAGCAGGCAGAGATGATTGTCATATACACGGTCGTATCAGAATAATACACTGCTGGACAATTGCTAAGGACGGATCATAAACGGCTATATAGCGCATAAAAAAGTAAGTGTGGTTGGATGCCAAGTGAAATAAAATAATGTCAGAATGCCAGGACATTACAAGAAAGACATTTTATTGGGCTCTGAAATCCAGAAGGCTTTGGAACGTGTTCAAGGGACAAACAGGCCATTTTGTGCAGAATACGTAAACGTGAAAAAAAATCCATTTACCGTCCGCAGGCGTTCCAGCGTAAGATGTCAATACGGGATATGGCCACCATGGAGGGCGATGCAAGATCCACACGTGGTGTCATGCTTTGCACAACATTATCAGCAGCTGTTGGGGTAATTTATCCCATTCCTCTGTCAGTGCGCGGATGAGGGTGTCCTTGTTTATTGGAGGGCATTGGCGACCAGCAAGACTCCTCCCCAAAGCATCCCACACATTTTCAATGGGATTCAGATCTGGAGAACGTGCTGGCCATACGAGGCGTTGAATATCCTCGCTCTCAAGACACTCCTGGACAGCGACTGTTCGATGACATGTTGCGTTGTCGTCCATGAAAGTGAATCTATCACCGACAGCACCACGGAACATGCGAACATGAGGTAGCAGAACATCATTAATGTATCGTTGGCCAGTCATAGTCCCAGTTGGAAGCACATAGAGGGACGTTCGGCCATTGATCATGATGCGAGCCCATACCATGACACTACATGTCAGATATCGGTCCCTTTCCTGTATGTTTGCTGGACAATATGCAGTACCACTATCACGCCAGATCAGTTGTCGTCGACAATCAGACGATAGACTGTATCCACTCTCATCTGAGAAGAGGACAGCAGACCAGTCGTTATCAGTCCAATTGCGATGTTGATGGCACCATTGCAAACGGGTGGTACGGTGACGTCTGGACAATGGGATGCACACAACAGGACGGCGGGCGTATAGTCCTCCTTCATGCAAACGTCTGGCGACAGTTTTTCGTTAGATCCGCTTGCCAGTAGCAGCCATAAACTGATTTGCTACCTCACTAGCTGTGCTGCGCCGGAGTCTTTTTGTTGATAGCACTATGTACCGATCTTCTGCAGGTGTCATACTGCGAACACGATCTCCCCCGTGACGTTTGCTACACTCTCCATTTCTTTGAAATGATTTCCAAAGCCTTGAAACAACACTGTGGCTGACGTCGAACTCCCTGGCAACATCTGTTATTTTTCGCCCTTCTTCAATCTTGCCAATAATACGGCCACGCGTAAAATCATCTAGGTGATGTCGGGAAGACATACTGAAAATTTCAAGTTCGTCAATTGATTCTTTCCCTTTCAACTTTGCGTTTGAACAACAACGGTCAATACGCGTCAAATCCTTTATATCTCTTATCAGCGCTATGACGTCACGAACAAGTTCGGCAATCCAAAATTTGCATACGCACAACACGTCTTACTGTATCCCGCACTTATGCTAATTTCCACATTTTCCTGCCTTCCATTTTATGGTTGCTATCGTTGCTATTGTCATCCGTCCTTAGCAATTGTCCAGCAGTGCATGACCACCGTCGGAATCACACTGTACCCTCCCAGGCGCATCACTGAGTACACGTGTCAAGGTCGACCACACGGATATATTAGCGGCCGGTTAGGACAGTTGAGCCATAGTGCGTTACGTGAGCACAACGGTAGATTTGACGAACGTTCAGAAAGCAATGATCATTGGCTACAGCGCCAAGGGTGAAAAATCTCAGAAACAGCAGACGCTGTGGGCTGTTCGTGAGGTGCTGTAGTAAGGGTGTACTAAGAATGGACCGCTGGCACACCGAGTACCTCATGACATCATAACTGTGGAGCCCCAAAGGCCATCGACCCCAGGGCAGAACATCACCTCCGTCGACTGGTAAAGGGCAATCGACGCGCAACAGTGCAGCAATTGAATACGCAAACGAACGCTGGGGCACCCAGATACGTGTCCCCGATAACAGTAGGGCGAAACCTTTTAAGCATGGGTTTCTGGAGTCGACGCTATGTCAAGGCACACATGTTGACCTATGTCCAGCGGCAACGACGCCTGCAGTTCTCATGAGACTACCGTCATTAGATAATGGGAGAGTGGGAAAAGGTTGCCTTCTCCACGAATTGAGATTTCTGCTCCACAAAAGTGACGGGCTGTGGCGGAAACGGCGTCAGTCACAAGATAATCATCACCTGGACACGCTTGACGGTAAAGTACAAGCCAGAGGCGGCAGTGTGTATTATCGTGATGCAGTGCCTGCTGGTGTGTGCACTGGCAATAATCATGAATATAATAAATGTAGTCACTCGAATCTGAAAAACTATGTCTTCCCAGTAGTAGAGAAGACACAGGCTCGCTATTCGAAGACGGGCATTGTGTTTCACCCAGCCGACGATTCGTGTATCGGGTTGCGCTGAGTGCCGCAATGTTTTTAATGTTATCGTCTAGTTTTTCTTTTAAATTTTACTTAGGTTAACTCGAAATTTTGATTCTATAACTGCACTGATCTGAAAATACTCGGTATTTAACTGGAGGATATATTTCCTGATTATTCACTTCCCAAGCACTCACTCACACGCTCAACTCTAGATCATGGTTAACATCATTACTTCACAAAAATGGACACCTAAATGAAATTTAGCCGACTCATATATAACGTGACAATAAAATATGTTTATTTGCCTCATAAAAGCGGGATATTTAAATCATCATCATTGTCAACCATTATCAATCCACTGCTGGGCGAAGGTCTCCCCAAGTTTCCTCCACAACGGTCTGTCTTGTCTCATAAAAGCGGGATATTTAAATACACTCATTTATATATATGCTTGAAGACACTTTTGAAGTAAAATTATTCAAAAAGTTAACTTTAATCACTTATTTTTGGTTAATATATCTGAAAATTTTGGAACATAAGTTATTACGAATTATTCATTAGCCTACATAATTTCCTGCTCTGATCAAATACTTGCTTCTATAACCAATATTGCTATTTCCGCCCTTCTTACTCACAATTATTTAAGAGCTGGCTGGCTTTATTTCCCAGCACTGCTTTTATGTTCTACTATGCTCTTATTTAGAACTGCTCTCGATTCAACACACAAAACAAATAAATAAGAGGGAAACCGTTATGGTCGGAAAGGTCCTACCTTCTATCCCTCGTTAAGGGCTGGCGGAGAATTTTCATCTTTCGGTTCCAGGATTCACTCAGGCAGGTGTCACTTCTGGGGTGTACAACAGGTCCTCATGGAGAATCTTTCCAATGTCGTAGTCACTAAGAGTCCAAAATGTACACGCTGGCAGAAAATCACCCTTTTGGGGCACTTATCAGGTCCTTGAGGCAGCTTTCTATCGCCACGATACGCTATCCCTTATTTCCCATCAAACAAACCACCGGAGAATTTCCATCTCAAAAAAGCAAGAGCGAGGCCGGAATTGAACCTCCTAGTGAAATTTGGTTTTTCGTTAATGCCTCTCGATCTCTGTTTTCCCGGTCTTTCCTCAACTTTTTCACAATGCTATTTTCTTCATTTTTTTTCCTCTTCCAATCCTACGCAAAGTTTTCTACCACGGATCCTTCCACCAAATTACAGATTGGTCAAGTAATTAACATTTCCCGATCTGGTTTGCTCTGGGCTTCTCGAAAATACTCTTATTTGCCAAATTTGCGTCCACCCCTGAATTCTAGAAATTCCTGTCCGCGAAATCTCTCCTGGTTGTAAATCTACCACCATAAAACTGCTATGATTTTCGCCGAGTCTGGCGCCACGTTATTCTTCTTTCCAGACCTGATGTAGCTATTCCCAAGACGAATGGCGCCCGGACTCCAATAAAACGTTTTCCCGCCATTCGTGTCCGTTGTAAAATTACTCCACTTTATTCAATACTGCCGGTGCCCGCGATGGGGATGAGAAAAGCTACCCTGCGGTCTGACGTTACGGCACGCAGGCTGGCTGGAAGTTCCCTTGACTCGGAGAGAAGGGGGAGGGGGAGGCTACTATCACGAATCCTACCTCGGCGCGAATCCAAGTATCAAAATCTAAGAAAAAAAAATTAAAATACAAAACATAGAGTATTTGAGGAGTGTGAAGTTTATAACTTTCTTAAGTTAATAATTTTTACACCGGCTCCCTAAAATCTCTTCCATCTACTCGATTAATTTGAAACCCAAATCTCTTCCATCTACTCGACTAATTTGAAACCCAACTATCTTTTTCTTTTCCTTCACTCGGATTCTTACGCAACCTCCAATACAGGGAAAAGGTGCACACTCGCTCACGAGCGTGCAACAGGTGCATATCTGGGGGATATTTTCCTGGTATGACCTTGGACAGCTGATACCACTGGACGGGTCCCAGAACGCCAATAACTACCTGTCTATCCTCGCTGACCACATGCATCCTTTCACGTTGGACGTTTACTCTGGTGATGATGGCGTCTACCAACAAGACAATGCGCCCTGCATCTTGCTGGAGGGGTGCGTGACTGGTACCAGGAACACGACAGCGATGTCTCCGTTCTCTCTTGGCCGGCGAAATCGTCCAACCTTAATCCCATAGATCACTTGTGATACTATTTGGATCGACAGGCTCGACTTGCCGACCAACAACCATGTTATCTCCGGGACCTCAGTGCTCTGCTGCTGTCCAAATGAACACGTCTCGGGTAACTTACCAGGTCCTTATTGCGTCCATGCCCCGCTGTTTCGCCGCTGTCATCCGGGCGATGGGTGATTATTCTCATTATTAGGTAGGTTGCATATTATTACAATACTGCTGTGTAAATAGATACAATCATAAGGGTAATAAACGTTTTATAACAGCAGAAAAAATATGTATACATTTTGTGTTTACACGGTCACCTCGGCAAACACCAGGGTGAGGTGTAAGAATGTAACCTAAAAACTTCTTGATAAGAAACGTGATCACCTCGTATTGACAGATAAATCTCACAACGACGACAGATGCTCATAACCTTTTTGTTGATGAAGTGGAATGGAAATCTTTAGCTTTCATCAACAAGCATGCTGATGAAAGCCAAAAAATTCCCTTCCTTGATGATGGCGGTGCCTAACTCGGGAAGTGTTCTTGAGGGATCCAACGAGCTGCTATCTGTTGTTCCGGAGCATTACGGGCACGCTGTATAAGTTTCAGGTCCAGAGACCTGGTTGGACAGTATGTACGCCGAAATCATTGAAAAGCTGAGTGTTTGACCACAGATGTGAAAGATTGTCATGCGGTGAGCTCTGTGCTGATTAGCTTTTCGGTAAAAACAGAATCACGCAGTAGTTTCCGTATCTGAGGACCAACGGAGATGCCTTCTTTGAGTATTGCATCTCTTATTTACAGAAATGTTCGCTTCAGGTGCAAGAAACATGGGCCAGATTTGTTCATAGCCTTTACAAAATTTTTCGTTAGCCCCAGGTTGATCTGAAGCGGTGGAAGCAGGACGTCAGATGGATTAACTAGGGGCTTGTGACAAACGTTACTCATTCCAGGAATGAAAACATCTCATTTAAGCATTCTGCCCGTTCGTAGTGTTCTGCTGTGGCCTTACTGTCCCACACACACAAAGAAAACAACAAAATTTGGTGAATGCACTTTGAAGCCCGAGCAAGAGACAACACTTTCAGATCATCGCATATTGACCACCTAAACTGGTCATATTGTATTGCAGTGATAATTTCGTCCATGCTTCCATTCGTCTGATTCATTCCTATAGCATGTGTCACTGGAATGGAACGCTTCTGGTTTCCGTTGGACAAAAGGACAACTTTTAATTTAACCTTGGAGGAGTCGATAAATAGACGCCATTCCGTAGGTTCGTGAGATATTCCTAATTCTGCCATTAGCCCGAATATCTGAAAAGAAAAACATACTATCTTGCATTTAATAGAAAGAACATAGACCCAAATTTCTTTTCTGAACACAGACGCACGTGTATCTTTGCTTGTAAGTACTACTCTTGCAAAGACAGCAAGTTCAATTTGTTGTTTTGAAAGATGTACGTCTCGAACGAGATCATTCACTTAGTTTTGCTCAGTTACGTGGGGCTCATATCTAAGTGTTTAGGAGTGTATGTAGGATTCGGATCTTAATGTGCGTCCATATCTTCATTGGATAAATTTGAATCTATCTCTTCACAGTTCAATGGAGGTTTTGGTATAGGAAGATCTTCCCCATGCCTAGCAGGCCTTGAGGCTGATGGCAAATTTGGATACTGTAATTTACTTTTATTCTTCTTTGAAAAGTCACTGGTTTTTACCAAGCTGATAAATCGCCAAAATAAGAGCTTTAGAACACTTCCTAGTGTTCTAAAGCAGCAATAGAACTACTAAATATGAAGAATTAATAAAACTTTTATAAAGCTTTATTAAATCAAATGAAGTGTTTTAAAGCTCTTATATCTCTTAACAAAAAAAACGTGACGTGGTGGCCATTTTTTAAAGTGAGATCTGAAATCAGCACCCACAAATTAGTTAAAAACAGCTGCATTTGTTCGTGTTATAAAAAACATGTAGACCAGTGTTATCAATTCACTGCTGGATGAAGTTCTTTCTCCCCAAATTTCTTCCACAAAGTTCTCTCTCGATCTATTCTCCTCCATGTTACTCCGGCATGTTTTCGAATTTCATCGACCCATCTCCCATGTGGTCTTCTTCTGAGTCTTTTCTGTCCCATGGTAACCAGTCCAAAATTTTATTTGTCTATTGGGGTTCGTTCTTCTGGCAACATGTCCAGCCCATTGCCATTTCAGGGATTTTACTCTGATCATGATGTCTTCCGCCCTTGTCATTTACCTGATCCACGAGTTCCTTTTCTTATCTTTCCTGGTTACATCAAGCATGCATCTTTCCATGTTCTTTCCGTTGTCTGCAGCCTTTGCGTGTCTTTTTCAGTTAAAGTCTATGTCTCTGCTCCGTATGTAAGAACTGAAAAGATGCTTTGATTAAAAACTTTTCTTCTAAGAAATAATGGCATATTGCTCTTGAAAATTGCACTGTTTGTTCCAAAAGCTCTCCAGCTAAGTTTTATACGTCGATTAATTTCCACATTAATGGGACCTCCATTTGATATCTGTTGTCCAAGGTAAATGCATGTATCGGTTATCTCGAGCTTTTTCCACCAATCGCAAAATCTTCATTTCTTCGAAAGGCATTGTAATTCAGTTTTGTCGTCTGAAAGTTCGTTTTTAATCCCACTTCTTTACACTTGTCAGCAAGTTCCTGGATTGTACTCTGCAACTATGGGCGGTGTAGTGCAAAAATGATTACGTCATCACAAAACGAAGGTGAGTTAAATAATCCCTATTAACCCCTTGTTTTCCCGATTCAAGGATTGAAAGACACTTTGTAATGTGGCACACACACACACACACACACACACACACACACACACACACACACATATGTATACAGGGCTTGAAAAATGAGGTCGTCTGCGACGAGTGAAAAGTTTCAGTTAACGAGTGAAAAATCCAGCCCAGCAGTTAAAATTCAATCGACAATTATTTATACGTTCGTTATGCCTATTGTTGGATACGTAAAACTATCAGTTTTTTAATAAAGCTTATTTCAATTCACAGAAGCGATGAGTGATTCTGCGCCAGCATACAAGACAGGTTTCTCCGCAAAAGAAATTAGACAGCGGATGTAGTGAGTCAAAACATCCGGGCACGGTGCGCTTAACAATGAACACGAGGAAAGAAGCCGTAAGCCCGGTAGAATGTATTCCCCAAACGTGTGAAAAAATAGGTGACGTAAGAGTCACATGCGCCTCGCGAACTGCCGCTTAGCTAATTTCTGTCACGGAAACCCGTGTTTCCGCGCTGTTTGAAAGTTCTAAAATTCTGAAGTATTCTTGCATCATCTAATCTACAGGAAGAAAATTGTCTGCAGCCTTTGTATGTCTCTTTTAGTCAAGGTCCACGTCTCTGCACCATACGCAAGCGCTGGAAGGATGCATTGATCAAACACTTTTCTTTTAAGACATAATGGCATATTGCTCTTGGAACTTATGATGTTTCTTCCAAAAGCTCTCCAGGCAAGTTTTGTACGCCGATTAATTTCTTCATCAATGTGACCTTCACTTGATATCTGCTGTCCAAGATAAACGTACGTGCCTGTTATCTTCAGCTTTTCTCCATCAATCGATAAATCTTCATTTCTTGTAAAAGCATTGTACATCAATTTTGTTTTCTGAAAGTTCATTTTTAATCCCACTTCTTTACTCTTGTCAGCCAGTTCCTGCATCATACTCTGCAGCTCTGATCGGGTAGCTGCAAAAATGACTACATCATCAGCAAAACGAAGGTGAATTAGATAATCTTCATTAATCTTTAATCCTCTGTTTTCCCAGTTCAGTGATTGAAAGACATTTTCCAATGTGGCATTAAAGAGCTTGGGAGATATGGTGTCACCTAATCTCACTCCCTTTCCAATTTTTATGTGTGTTGTATTTTCAAACAGCCGAATCTTTGCACTTGCATTTTCATAGATGTTATTAATAATATTTATGTATGCATCTTCAATACCGCAGGATTTCAAAACCATTGTAGCTGTTGATGGTTTCACCGAATCAAAGGCATTTTCATAATCGATAAAATCCATGCACAATGGAAGTTCATATTCCCTCGCTCTTTCAATTAGTTCTCTCAGCACATGGATATGATCTATTGTGCTGTAGCCACTCCTGAATACAGCTTGTTCTCTCGGTTGAGCCATGTCCAGTGTTACCTTCAAGCGGTGTGAAAGAACTTTAGTGAAGATTTTATAAACCACTGATAGGAGGCTGATAGGTCTGTAGTTCCTGAGATCCTCCATGTCACCTTTTTATGCAGCAGAATCATTGTAGCGTTGTTCCAATCCTCAGGAATCTTCCCTTCATTAAGGCAGCGAGTGAAAATTTGGACGAGTACTCTTTCAATTTCTCCACTTGCTTCTTGTATGATGTCTACAGTAATTCCATCTTCTCCTAGAACTTTTCTCAGCTTCATGTTTTTGATTGCATGTGCAACTTCTGCTGGGAGGACTGGAAGAACTCTGGTACCTTTCATGATGTCTGGAGTACATGTATCATCCCTTTCATATAATTTGGAGTAGAAATCTTTCACTCTTGCCAAAATTTCGCCTCTATTTCTTGTTACAGAACCATCTTCTTTTCTCAGTGCCATAATCTGTTTTCTTCCCTTACTGAGATGTCCCTTTGCTATCTTTAGGTTTTGGCTGTTTTCAATTGCTTTCCTCGCTAGTTCACAGTTTAATTTCCTAAAGGGCTTCAGGGTTACTTTTTCGTACTGTCTTGTATAGCTCTATATATTCCACTTTTTTGCATCAGCATTTTGTTTTTTCCTGATAATTTGTTCCCATGCAACTTGTTCTTAGACTCAGCTAATTTTGTTGCCGTTTCCATAAGAGCTTTGGTTGCTTTTCTGTTAACTTCAGAAATATCTAATTCTTCCGATGTTAGACCTTCTAAAGCAGAGAATCTGTTCTTTAGTTCCAACTTAAAGGCACTATGGTGTTTTTTAAGGTTGGTTATGTCAATACATTTTGTTTGTCTTATGAGCTTGCTACGTTCGAGTTTAGTGTTGAGGTGTATCTTACATCTCACCAATCTATGGTCACTACCTGTGTTGAACTTGTTTAGCACACTGCAGTCTTCTATGACGAATTTTTTGTTACACATAATAAAATCAATTTTACTTGTTGTCCCATTCAGATGTCTCCATGTCCATTTCTTGTGTGGCTTTTTCTTGAAAAAGGAGTTCATGACGAAAATCCCTTCTGCCTCTACAAACTTTACGAGAGTATTTCCCCGCTGGTTTCTGTCGCCGGGACCGAATTTACCTACTGAAGTTTCATTCTGTTGCCGTTGCCCTATTTTTGCATTGAAATCTCCAATAATTATCTTCAAGTGCTGCTTACCTTTATTATCTAGATGACGAATTTTCTCATAAAATTCTTCAATTTCTTCTTCAGGATGACTTGTGGTGGGTGCATGAGTGTGAATAATCTGAGCCTTGTATCTTCTCGAGAGTTGGATAACGAGTCGTGCAGCTCTGTCAGAGGAACTTTCAACTTCTACCACTTTATCCTTCAGTTTCTTGTTTATTATAAATCCAACACCACTAGTTCTGCCAGTATCTGTCCCACGATAGTAGAAGATAAGTCCACTTTTCAATTCAATGAGATCTTCTCCTTTTCTCCTTACCTCACTTAGCCCGATGATGTCCCACTTGATCCCTTGTAGTTCCTCTTCCAATGCAAGAAGCCTTGAATCAGAAGATAGGGAGCGTCCATTTTAAGTAGCCAAGGTTAGTATCAAATGGCAACCTAGTCCGGTCCTCCGGGTAATAAATGCATATTTAAAAATATGCATTTATTACTGCTTATATATATACATATAAAGGGTGCTAAAAATATGCATTTATTACCTGGTCCTCCGGGTAATAAATGCATATTTTTAGCACCCTTTATATGTATATATATAAGCAAAAAAAAAAAAAAACAGCAAGTTTAATAACCAAAAACAACTTTAAAAAAGGAGAACAAAACATGAGTTGGCAGGAAGATAAGCATGCTTGTGTTAGAGCAATTAAATTTATTAAAACTATTAAAATTAACCCAATCAAAACCCCCTTTTGAAAGAACTCAAAACTCTTTAAAATCCTAAGAGTTACATCACGAAAAAAAAAAGAAAAGATACAAAAAAAATGACAATTTAAGCATACCGATGGCTAGTCCGACCCAAAAATTACACGAAATAAGAGGTGAAAAAACTATATATGAAGAAAAAAGTTTAACATAGAAAGTTACAATATTTACAGTAAATATTACTTAGTATCTTAAAGCACTGAGCACTAGAGACCTGAAAATGCAATGCCTGGCATTCTTATAATTTCTTCATTATTTTCCTGCTCATCTTCCTACTAGCTCATGCTTTTTTTTCCTTATTTTTTCCTTTTTTTTAAAGCTGTTTTTGGTTACTATACCTGCTAATTTTTTTTTTGCTGTGGACTTATACACTGACTGAAAAAAATCCCAACACCACGAAAAAATCGTTGTAGAGGAATGAAACTGCGGCAATACATTTGTATAGGTAACATATTTAATCGATTAAGGTTTCAAGATCACAGCCTAATGTAAGCGCGAGAAGAGCCATTTAAAATGTAAAATGCTGGTACATTAATAACCGGTGTAACCGCCAGAATGTTGAATGCAAGCACGGAAACGTTCATGCATTGTGTCGTACAGGTGCTGGATGTCAGTTTGTGGGATGGAGTTCCATGCCTGTTGCACTTGGTCGGTCAATACAGGGACGGTTATTGCTGGTTGGGGGTGACGCTGGAGTTGTCGTCCAATGATGTCCCATACGTGCTCGATTGGTGAAAGATCTGGTGATTTAGCAGGGCACGGCAACATGTCGACACTCTGTAGAGCATGTTGGGTTACAACAATGGTATGCGGGCGAGCGTTATCCTGTTGGAAAACACCCCTGGAATGCTGATCATGAAGGGCAGCACAATAGGTTGAATCACCAGACAGACGTACAACTGTGCCGTCAGGGTGCGTGGGATAACCACGAGAGTGCTCCTGCTGTCATAGGAAATTGCTTCCCAGACCATAACTCCAGGTGTAGGTCCAGTGTGTCTCGGCCGCAGACAGGTTGGTTGTAGGCGCTCACCTGGCCTCCTTCTAACCAACAAACGGCCATCACTGGCTCCCAGCGAGAACCGGATTTCATCAGAAAACACAACAGATCTCCACTCCGTCCTCCAATGAGCTCTAGCTTGACACCACTGACGTCGCAAGCGGCAGTGGTTTAGAGTAAGTGGAATGCACGCTACAGGGCGTCTGGCTCGGAGCTGTCCTTCAAGTAACCGATTTGTAACAGTTTGTTGTGTCACTGTGGTGGCAACTGCAGCTCGAATTGCTGCCGCAGACGCAGTACGATGCGCCACGTGGCCGGCCGGAACCCGGTCTTCTCGAGGCAGTACCTTCCCTTGACCACCGCTGCCAACAATCATGCACAGTGGCTACATTCCTGCCAAGTCGTTCTGCAATATTGCGGAACGAAAATCCACCTTCTCGTAGCCCTATTACAGGACCTCGTTCAAACTCCGTGAGGTGTTGATAATGGCTTCTTCGTCTTCTTAAAGGAATTCTTGACTAACATAAACACCCTACGTCGAATCTCAACAATAACTAACGCTCACGAACGTTACAGCGCGTATTTACAGCAAATCTGCTTTTCATTTTCCGAGGGGCGCTACTAGCGCCACACGTATGCGCCGAGCGCGAAATTTGCATAGACGTCATCTTACAGATGTACTCTCACCACCTACCAACTGTCGTTTGTTTAACACAACCCCTTCTTGGTGTTGGGATTTTTTTTCCGTCAGTGTATATAGTGAGAGAACAGAAATAACGATGGGATGCCTGGTTCTTGGGAAACGGAAAGCTGTGTTTCTTCTCGCTAGTGAATGAAACCTCCGCTTGGCAGGCATGTTGGTAGGAGGGAATCGCTACAGACGGTAATTTGATGTCGGTTGGGATAAACGCCGTGAGTTAACAGCGTTTTCAAGAGATATGACAGTGTGAACAGCATTAGTCTGAATAACATTGCTTCCTTGATTTCGCTGAGGGCGGAGAAAGGTGGTGGATGAACGTTTCCATCGACGTCTGTCTCGTATGGTGGTAACCATCAGGACTCCGACAGTCGTACAAATCTCCGCCCACTTCAACGAGGGAGGTGCCAGAAACGTCTCCACCTACCATCAGGTGATATAGCCGCAATGAAGAAGCCGACTCATCAATGTCCTATTGCTAACTCCCCGTCACCGGAGAGCACCCCTCAACTGGACGAAAGAGCATCGGCACTGCACCTTGGATGATTAGAGGTGGGTCTTCTTCTCCGATGAGTCCCGTTTCTAGCTATTCCGCGGAAACGGGAGGGTGCGGATCTGGCGTAAACCGCACGAAGTGATGGGCCCGGCATGTCAGCTAGAACACGGTTAGAAGAACATTGATCTAGAACACGGTTAGAAGAACATTGATCTAGAACACGGTTAGAAGAACATTCATCTAGAACACGGTTAGAAGCTCTGTTCATTGAACATGAACCCTGTGGAAAATCTTTTGGATGCTGTGGAAAGTTCCGTTCGATCCTTCACTCAAGAAGGAGACGGAATTATTGACTGCAGTGCAGAAAGCAAGTGCAAGAATAAGCAGAAATCCTTCTTTGCCTGGTACTCAATGCTTCGCTGTGTGGTTGCCGAATCCTAGCGAAAATTGGGCATATCCATTACTTGGTAAGTACACCGTAAAAAATAAGCGGTGTGAATTCACGGAAAATTCCTGAAAATAACGTGCAGCAAAGTTGCCGGTAGGCGTCTAAACAAAATTTCCGTTTTTAAAAGTTCCCGTTTTTTTAAAACAACTTCCGTATTTTCACATATTTTCCGCAGCCAGTAATTCCGTTTATTTCAGAAAAGTCCATTTCAGGTTTTTCCGTATTTATACAGAATTTGCAAAATCGAAGACGCCGTATGTTTCAGTCCATGCTCCAGAGAATCCTTTCGCGCAGGTGGGACTCGAACCGATGGCGTTGGCTCAACAGAAACACCGCGTCTTAAACACTGAGCAGGAAAGACTCAGAAATCACACATACGTATAATGTTAAACTCTAATTTCACGATGATGAATTTTTTTCCTTTTCGCCATTAATGCAAGTGATTTGGCCATTTTATCTTCGGTTGGAGCTCACTTTTTTCTTTTTTGACGTAGGACTACGTCTAACACTGCGGATAGTATGGGGGCGACCTACTGGCAACCGCCTGTGACAAAAATAGGTCCCAATTGAAATCATTATAGCGTTTAAAACACATGCCGCACACTAATCCTGTTAGCATATTCGTAAACAGCATTGACTCCTCCAATTCGCGTACCGGCAATACATCGTGTGAGCGTCGCTCCCCTCGCTCCATGTGCGCGGCGGAGATGATGCAATATTTCCGGGCGTGTCGCCGTGTTTGTCTCAGTCTATCTCGGCAACAGTAACTGCAACAAAACTGTACGTGGTATTGTTTTAAAGCTCTCGACGAGATCTATTGAAACGTATGGAGAACATTTCGCAGTGGTTTGAACTGAATCTTTAAAAAATTGTGAACCGGTGAACACTTTTGACAATATCGTGGTTTATCTGGACAACTATGAGTGCAAAACGACTGTGCGTGGTAGCGTTTTAAAACTCTCAACGAGATCTATTCAAATATATAAAGAGTATATCACAGTGGTTTAAACTAAAATAAAAAAAAAATCGTGTGAACGGGTTCGCAGAATGATGCCGCGGAATTCGCAGAATGAACGCAAGGAAAAGAGGAGAAAATCAAAACGAGAGGCAAGAGGAATGTAAGAAGCCCAAGAAGACAGAGAGCCACGTTGGGTAATTCGTGTATCGATCTGCTTTGTGCTCGCAATGTATCCAGCATTATTTTTAAAAAATTAGGTAAGCAACTTTTCATATCATAGACCCGTGTTGGCTATAACAAATTAAATAAACGCTTTGAAACCATACTCGACTAGCTCCTTTCAATTCTCCGATTTGCAAGTGACCTAACTTTCGTGAAACGGTTCGGAACTGACGACTCAATCAGAACTTAGCCTACCTGTATTATTTTTCTTTTTTTAATACTTTCACAATAATTTTATTTTTTTCGTTGGAGGAATTATCACAAATTGAGTATTTTTTTCATAGTGTTTTTCAAAGCGACAGAATGCTTTGGAACTGGTTTTTTTGTTAAAAACTGACAGTGACTTCAGTTATATTTAAGGAACTTTTATTTCACAAAATTTATACTTTTATTTCACAAAATTGTTAAATATAAAGTTCATTTTTGATAGTTATTGAGCGAAGCAAGGCCGAAGGCCGAACGGATCTCCCTTTTTCCTTATTTACATACAGGACATAGGTACGAGATGGCACATCCAATCACCGTGATTTTTTGCATGTGATTGGACATCGTCCATGGTCAGGTTTTGACGCCTTTCGATACCCGAAATTCCGTGTAACTCAGGAATAATTGTCCAAAACCTTGCAGTTTTAGGGAGTTTTCCGGGTTGTTTGTTACCTATCTCCTCCGAAGATCTTCAGAAGATCGCGGTGACACTTACCACAGAGAAAGGGAAAGACATGGTGAGTGACAGGGGTTGGTATCATGGTGATTGGTCGTGTCGTATAAAAATAATGACCATTAAACGATTGGCCAATTATAATAATAACTGAAAAAATACTCTGGACAATTAGTTGTTCTGGCGGGCCGTGGGTGGCCTAGTGGGTAGCGTTCGTGACTGCCACGGAAAGGGCCTCAGGTTCGATCCACTAAATATCCGCCGTACGTAGGATGGGCGCGTTAAGCCGTCGGACCCCAGGTACTGTCCCCCCCGTAATAAATAAGGGCGTGGTCCTCCCCCTTTCTACTTCGCTTCCGTGTCACTTTCCTATCGGGCGCTCTAGCGCAAATCTCCTAGTTTCCTATTTCTAAGGGTTGTTTAAGACCCGGGGTTAGACACTCCCTTCCTAAAATCCTCTACATTTGAACATTGATCATCATTTAGTTGTTCCGGCACAGCTACGACATGACAGATCCGATCATCGTGATTTTTTGCATGCGATTGTACAGCGTCCATGGTCATGTTTTGACGCCTTCCTATTCCCGAAGTTTCTTGTCATTGAGGAATTTAAATTAAAACTAGATGGCCTTTTACTTGAACCATTTCACGAAAGTTAGGTCACTAACATTAATTTAAAAAAATCGTTTGAATTGAAAAATGAAGAAATTGAAAGGCTGCGTCTGTTAGCTCAACACTTGCTTAATCTATAAATATCAGGAATACCGAGCATCGCTCGTTTAAAGGGGGATGAGGGCACAAAAAATTTATATTTTGATATGTTACTTCCAAGTATTGTAATGCTACGTCTAAACCATAAAGATTAATAATAATAGACGAATTAGAGACAAATTAATTTAGAATAAACATCAAACCAAAGATGAATGATAATTTTTTATTTGTGTTAGAGTAAGAATTTTTTTGAAATTGTTTTTATTATTTCCGAACATGAAACACCAAACAAAAAATGTTAACATGGGGTTCTTCATCGAATTATATTTTGTAGATATTTGGCTGAGGTGTTTAAGTCCTCCGTATTGTCGAGTTAACTTCCACAGCTTTCTTCATAGTCAAGTTCCATAGGCGTTACATTCGGATGAACTTCCATGGCGTGAAACACTTTTTTCCATACAACATTACGGTTGTGACATGGATTCTCTGATGGTAGCAGCACTTTCAAACTGTTTCTCCCCTTGACTCGGGAAAAGGCAACGTACAGCATTCCATGCATGAAGACGGATATCCGGAGATCGACGCCAACGAACTCGAAGGTTCGGCCTTGGGCTTTGTGAACGGTCATAGCGAACGCTGGTTTTAACGGAAACTGATGTCGTTGTATTGTACATCCAAGTTGACCTTTGTTTGAGTCAAGCGTAATTCGCGGATTGTGTACTTCTTGGCGAGATTGTTCTCCAGTGACGATCTTCGCCTTGATGATGTTATTGCAGAGCTCGGTTATGATAATTATAGTTCCATTGAAGAGTTCTTCTGAGACATCCAAGTTCCTCAGAAGCATGATGATTGTGTGTGTGTTTTTTTTTTCAGCTTCAGCTCATGCGGTGGCAAATCGGCAATGTCGATGGAGTTGAGGAATTCCGGCGTGAATTGTAGCGCTTCTTCTGGATGGTTCTGGACAGAATCATAGTTATGATATACTTTGTACTCTCCAGGCAGCTTGTCAATGATCTTGGCGTTGATGTTACTGAAGTGTTTGTTCAATGGCGCGAGAATAGCTCATTCCTTCATAGTTTTCATTTGCGAGATAATTTCCGAAGACCTCATCGATGAGATTGCCATTAGAAAGGATGTCTTCCGGTATTTCAATTTTGCCCATGGCATTCGTCGGTAGTTGTCCATTACCCAAGCTCCAAAAGATATTTTGCGGATTCTTTTTCTTGTGGGTCAACGCGCATATTCTTCTTCAGCGAAAAGAAATTGAATTGTCTCCAGTGGTTGCTTCTTTTGATCGATAAGTCTAGTAGTTCAGTTCTGTTGGCTCGGGGCTGCACGGAAAGACACTGACGGAAGTTTCCTCCCAGGACCACAATATTTCCTCCAAACGGCAAATTCGGATTTGCTATCGCACGCAACAGCTGATCCATGTTATGTACTCCGTATTTTGGTAGCATACGCGCTTCATCCATTAGGAAATCTTCAACTTGGGCGAGTTTTGCGGCTTTGGTTGATGCAGGTTCTATGCTTGAAATTGATTCTGGCGTCATCGGCACCTTGAGTCCAAAGATCTTGTGTGAAGTTTGTCCACCTAGGAGCAGAATCGAAACAATACCGGTGAAGGCCATGCACCTGACGTTGTAATTTAGGCCACGAAGGATGTGATACAGGGTCTTGTAGACGAAGGTCTTGCCGGTGCCCCAGGTGCATCAATGAAGAAACATCTGTGTCCATGGTTCGCGTCATCAAATGCACGGACTATGGTGCCAACAATTTTGATTTGCCTTCCTTTAAGAAGCCCGTTCATGCGTTCGCCTAGAGCAGATGACTCATCGGTGTTTAGAACGTCATGGTTGAGTTCATTCTCGTAGTCGTCAATGTTGTCCATGGTAAATCGTTGTACCCAATAGCGGACATTTCTGCCTTCTGTTGTTTCGGTGTTCAACTTGTAGGCAATGATTTGATAAGCGCGTTTATCGCTTCTTCGACTGAGCCGCCAGTTCATTCTTTGAACATTTCCAATAGGCGCTTCGGGTTTTCGGGTGATCCAAGAATCATAATCTGTGTGAACAGTGTTCTTATTGCTCTGGGCATCTTCGAGTTCTTATTAAAGTTGAAACGCCCACGTTTCGTAGGGGTCTAGCAGCCATATTTTTTTATATCGTTTTACCATCGACGTGACAATCTGTTAATTGTAATTAATAAAAATGAACTATTCTTATTTTAGCACAGCGGATACGCTCGTCATCAAGTGACTATTCAAAAATGTAACAAAAAAATGCTGTATTAACAGTTTACCTTTCGAAGGGAAAAACACACGAAATCAGCTTTCCGCTACTTATACTGTACTACGCATCAACTCCAATCAGCTGACACAACTCACTTTTTTGTTTTAGAAGAAAATAGAGGTAATGCGTGGCCACGGTAATGCGCACACAACGCGTGACGTAATGAGGCAGATGGTCGCGAGAGTGTCACGTCGTAAAATTTTAATAGGATCCACACACAACGTGTGATGTAATGAGAAAGATGGCGTGACCGCATGCCAACATCTCGATTGCGAGACTGTGACGTCATAAGATATCTAAGCTTGGGTACAGTGCCTAGAAGAGATAGTGTGTCGTGCTCCCTAAGATGTTCCTCACGGTTTTGTGACCAATCATCATGAAATGACAGAGGGCGCTAGCATCGGAAGTTACGTTAGGATGCTTCATCGGCTTCATGCTATTCAATGGTGGGAAGTTAGTTTGCCAAGTTTTTGCCGGCTTACGGAACTTCAAATTTTCACAAAACAAAGTTATTGAAGGGAAATCTTTTTGTCAGTATCTTTGCTAATTCGTTATAGCGCGATCATAACAGTAGTACACTAGGTAATTCAACGGTTGATCACTAAAACGCAATAGGCTTATTCGGATGTTAGTGTGCTAGTTTTATTCAGCTGTGGATTGTTTATAACGAAATTTATTTCCGAAATTAGTAACTTTTTATTCGTGAAGATGTAGAAGTTGATCAAGTATTGGCTGTCACGCGTTAACCTACTGTGTGGTTCAACTTAAGTGCAGTACTGAAATCGACTGCAACAGTTATAAGATCATAGGGAAATAATGTCAACTATGAAAGGACTGGGAAATTCTGCAATAGCAAATGATAAAAAACATAGAAAACGGAAAAGGCAAAGCAGCAGTTTTGTGCCAGGATATAATACTGGCTATAAATCCTGCAAAAATATAATATCACTCTTTGTTGTCCCCAAAATTCCTGATTTGTTGAGCAAATGGGATAAAGCGATTCCCAGAGCTGATAAGAAACTTGATGAAAGTTGTGTTGTATGTGCCTTGCACTTTGAATCTCAATTCATAGAAATGCATTATCGTTTCTCTATTGAAGATTCAAAAATGCATTATCGTTCCACTATATCAGGGTTAAAATAAATTACAGGAACTCAGGAACTGCATAGAATTATCCCATTTAGACAGACTCCATGAACACCCGCTTCTCAATTGTTACCTTATTAAAATTTTTATTACTTAAGGTGCAAAAGAATTTTCCTCTCTTCACTTCAAACCTATTTGAATAGCAAATTTAATCGCATAATTATTATAAGGTGAAGAAAAGTAAAGAAAAATATTATAATTATTTTTCTTCAAAACAATGTCATTATATACATTCAGTTTTTGTATATTTACTTTTGTCCAGTATGATACATTTTGTTTATCGTATCACAGGAAACGTTTTTTTAGTAAGGATTTTTATAAATGGATTACAGCTGGTATATTATTAGAAAATAGACCAATTTTAAAAATAGTAATCGCATTTGTTGTGCTCTTGGGCCGCGGGTGGCTTAGTGGGGAACGTTCGTTACTGCCACGGAAAGGACCACAGGTTCGATCCCAGGCAGGTACTAACGCTCGATCCACTAAATATCCGCCGTGCGTCGGATGGGCACGTTCAGCCGTCGGACCGCGGGTACTGCCCCCTCTCCCCCGGTAATAAATAAGGGCGTCTTCCTCCCCCTTTCTACTTCGCTTCCTTGTCACTTTCCAATCGGACAATCTTGCCCAAATCTCCTAGCTTCCTATTCCTAAGGGTTGTTTAAGACCTGGTGTCAGATACTCCCTTCCTAAAATCCTCTACATATAATCACCATTTGTTATCATCATTGTCAACCACTATCAATCCACTGCTGGACGAAGGTCTCCCCAAATTTCCTCCACAACGGTCTGTCTTGTGCCAGTCTCCTTCACTCCTTCATGTCACTCCCGTATACTTTCGAATTTCATCCACCCATCTTCCATGTGGTCTTCTTCTGGGTCTTTTCCTGTCCCTTGGAATCCAATCTAAAATTTCGGCTGTCCATCGATGGTCTGTCCTTCTGGCAGTATGTCCAGCCCATTGCCATTTCAGGGATTTAACTCTGATCATGATGTCTTCCCCTCTTGTCATTTTTCGGATCCACGAGTTCCTCTTCTTATCTCTCCTGGTTACACCAAGCATGCACCTCTCCATGCTGCTTTGAGTTGTCTGCAGCCTTTGTATGTCTCTTTTAGTTAAGGTCCACGTCTCTGCACCATACGTAAGCACTGGAAGGATGCATTGATCAAACACTTTTCTTTTAAGACATAATGGCATATTCCTCTTGAAAATTATGCTGTTTCTTCCAAAAGCTCTCCAGGCAAGTTTTGTACGCCGATTAATTTCTTCATCAATGTGACCCTCACTTGATATCTGCTGTCCAAGATAAACGTACGTGTCTGTTATCTCCTGCTTTTCTCCATCAATCGATAAATCTCCATTTCTTGTAAAAGCATTGTACATCACTTTTGTCTTCTGAAAGTTCATTTTTAATCCCACTTCTTTACTCTTGTCAGCAAGTTCCTGGATCATACTCTGCAGCTCTGATGGGCTAGTTGCAAAAATGACTACGTCATCAGCAAAACGAAGGTGGGTTAGATAATCTCCATTAATCTTTATCCCCTTGTTTTCCCAGCTCAGCGACTGAAAAACACCCTCCAATGTGGCATTAAAGAGCTTCGGAGATATGGTGTCACCTTGTCTCACTCCCTTTCCAATTTTTAAATTAATTAAAAGTCTTCTTTTCAAGGTAACACTCTGCAACTAAATGGAAAGCATTAAGTTTCATCTTGATCCCATGTTCTCACCAAGAAATTTAGTCACTCATAGCCGAAAAATGAAGTACATTATTAAATAATTTATAAAGTTTTTAGGTTACTGAATTTCAAGACCTAATTGGATTAATGGAATGCAAATTATGAAGCCGATGTCTCATTGAGAAAATATTCCCCCTTTTTTTCCAGTAAGGTTTTGAGGGGCAAAACATTTTTTTTTTTAATTTTTACTTTATACTGTAAGTTGATGTTTCAGTGATTGTAAATTGCATATTGGTCTCCAGTGTTTTTGCATAATGTAACCCATGTATGACTAAAACTTCCGATGGCAGCGCCATCTACCGCTTTCATGATTCCGAGCAGCAAGTTTTTCTGCGAGCACGACACACTATCTCTTCCAGGCACTGTAGCTTGGGAAACATTAATACATGAGCGGCGGAAAATAGGGGACGCGGGGGTCCGGACCCCTTCTGGAATCTTATGGTCCCCTCACTGAGGGAGTCCACCCAAGAAACATCTTAAAAATATGTGGTTCACATATAATTTACAGCTTTTTTTAACGGTTTCCTGGATACCGTCACCATGCTTCGCAGTATTTTGGAAAACTCTTTCTTTTGAAAATAGATTTCGCACAAATAATACTGAAAAGTTAATTCAATGCTCTGTTTTTCTCCTTAAAAAGATTGATAAAGATTTCTTTAAATCTCTTTAAAACAATAACCCGGACGGAGAAGGGGTCTCTCTCTGTGAGTTCTTTCTCCCCCACCACCACCTCTTCCCCCCGAGTCCGAATGTGTCTTACTCGAGATCATGAAACCCATTAAATACTTACATCTGAGAAATAAATAACTGAACAAATGAACTCGAACTCAAATTAAGCAGAATACTAATTTTTATGCACAGAGCACAAATCTTTCTTGGTGTTTTGACATATAGGAGATAAACGATTCTCGACGAATGTGCGTGCGTTTTCGGCCTGTCATATTGCTAGAAAAACTGGCCGTGTTTGAGCAACTGTAATATTAGATATAATATCAAGGGGCAGGAAAAGACCCAGAACAATACCACACGAAAGTTGGAGCAGAGACATTAATGTCTTTGTACCATATGTGGATGAAATACGAAAGACTGTTGGAGTGACTTGGAAGAGACAGGTTCAAGACAGAAAGTTGTGGAAGGTACTCGGGGAGACATTCATCCAGCAGTAGATTGAAAATGGTTGATGATGATGATGATATGTACGAGTATATACTCATCTATGGACGTTGTTTTATTTCTCTTTCTCTCTCCTCTCTCCTTTTTTAGCACGTCTTTTGTAAAAAAAGATCGTGCTTATGTTATCGGTTTGTACGTCCGTCCGTCCGTCTGTACCCACGGTATTTCTGCAACTATTACTCCGATTTGAAAAATTCTTTTGCATTCGAAAGCTTGAAATATGCGAATGATGATCCTTCATTTCGTTTTTTTACGATGTACAATTTCACCGCTAGAGGGCGTAAATGCAGATGATGTCGAATTCAAAAATACGTTTTATTCCACATATTTTCTTCTAAACATCCGATTGAAAAAATCTTTTATCTTTCAATTCCATTTATGTCGAAGAGTATTTTGGATATAGATTCTTTTTCAAATTACGCATAGATTTTCCGCTTGGGGGCGTAAAAGTTAATTGCATTTTTTCCGAAAACTCTTCTTCTAAAACTCCGATTTGAATTTTTTTTTCCACCGGATACATCTCCTGACGCGCAATCTTTTGCATATAATTTCGAATTTTTGGTAAAAAATACTTTGGCCACCAGGGTGCGTAAGTGTTAATTTTCGCTTCTGATGTATTTGCCATAAAATCTGAGCTTCTAAATATCGATTGAAAATAATTCTTTTTTGGAATGATGCCACTCACATCGATAAACCTTTTCGGAATATTTTCTTCCTAAAATATTCCACAGTTTCTCCGCCAGGGGGCGTAGACGTATATCTTATTTTTGTCAATATCTCGACTTCTAAGAGTCCGATTTAAAAAATTCCTTCTTTGTTGAGTAGTGTTTCTAGTGCGACATGTGTTTCATATAATTTCAAAATTTTCAAGTAATTCATAGACTTTCCGCTAGCGGGCATAAAGGTAAATTGCGTTTTATCCTATATCTCTGCTTCTAAATCTCCGATCTGAAAAATTCTTTCTGCACCGGATACAGCTCCTGGTGGGAAATCGTTTGCACGTAATTTCAAATTTTTGTAAAAAATGGTTTGGTTACCAGGTGGCGTAAACCTCTATTTCCGCTTCTGATGTATTTGCAGCAAAATATGAGCTTCTAAATTCTCGATTGAAAATAACGTCGTTTGTAGACCGATACTACTCATGTCGACAAACATTTTTAGGAAACATTTTATTCTTGAAATAATGCATGGTTTCTACGCCAGGGGCATAGATGTATATCTTATTTTTGTCAATATCTCTACTTCTAAAAGTCCGATTTGAAAAATTTCTTCTTTGTTTGATAGTGTTTCCGTTGCGAAATATTTTTCCTATAAATTCAAAATTTTCAAGTAAATCATAGACTTTCCGCTAGACCGCACAATGGTAAATTGCGTTTTCTGCTCCTAAAACTCCGATTTGAAAAATTCTTCCTGTATCGCATGCAAGACCTGATGGAAAATATTTTTCACGTAATTTCTAATATTTGGTAAAGAATGGTTTGACCACCAGGGATCATAAGTGTTAATTTCTACTGCTGATGTATTTGTAGTAAAATCTGGGCTCCTGAAAACTCGACTAAAATTCTGTTTCTTTGACAGATAGCGCTCATATGGATAAACCTTTTGTGAATACTTTCTTCCTAAAATAATGCATGGTTATCCCACCAAGGGACGTAAACTCACAAACCTATTTTTTGTCGATAACTCTGTTTCTAAGAGTTCGTAAGCTCACGATTTCCGTTTATAGCAATATCTGAGGGATTAAAGACCCGATTGAAAAACTTCTTTCTTCCGTCAGATACCATTGCTTTCCATACCGGTTCCATTGACTTTGAATAGCTTTGATAGATTTAATTTGCGTCAGAACGGATTCAAAAGACGTGCTTATTACATCCGAAAATTCGGTGTCATCTTTCTTGTTTAAATTGGTTTCGCTCTGGGCGAAGTTGACCCCCACCCCCACCCCGAAAACATTAGGTTCCGCCGCCCATGCTTTAATAGGACGACGCAATGACACTAAAACCATGGTAACTTAGTGTGGTAATTTAACCCACTAAAGGAGTGTTTCTAAAGTCGAGATCAAGCTAAATCGATTTCTAGTACCAGAAAACGGTAGGTTAACCACTTTCATCAAAATCCTTAGAGCAGTTTTTAAAATAAAATTTACATAGATACAAATATACAAGAATTGCTCGTTTAATAGTATGGGATAGTAACAGGAAATTTGTGTATGTCTGTGCGATACAAAATGAAAAGCGTGGTGCCCTATCCGAGTGTGTCTTTCCGCTTTGTTCACATGCAACCTGATCACAACCAAATTGAAAGCGTGAAGGAAAGTAGTTCATGATAAATTTTAGGCATTTCTTTTTTAGTATGTTTCGTATCTTTGTTCTAGAAGTCATGAATTTTACGCATTCGTCTTTTAGAATGTGTTATAATAGACGCCTTAATGAGCTTCAATTTTGCAATAGCTTCGCTCAAAATTTGTCAACTGTACCCGAGTTATCAGTTGCCGTTGGCGGCTTGTCCTAGTAACAGCTTTTATCTTAAGTACTCGACAGACTGATACATTGTCGTTGTACAGTGATTTGTATAATAATTTAAGTACCTGGTTTCTTACGGTAACATAATGTATAATAGCTGATGCACAAAATGGGGGAGAGGAGAAACAATGTCCTCTGCCACAATAACCAGAATTCATGTGATATGCGATACGCAATATCTGATCTCGCTACAGAACTTCAAAATCAGGTCCTCCGACAGACTACGGAACGTTAACAGTTAATCAAATCTTAAGTATTCCCGCAAATCGCTCCTACTACCGGAAAGTTTTCATCATATGGATGCGGAAAAAGTGACGACGGAGTATTTTCGTTAAAACATGAAAGAAACTGCGGAAAAGTTTCTGAAAATTCAGAATTTGTCATACGTACGAAAATTTCGTGAATCTCAATTTTTTTTTCTGTCGTGTCACGGGAAAGGTTGTATCAGAAGCAGGCATCGTTAATTCAGGAATTTTCTTTTTTTTTTTTTGCAGTGTGTCCCATGATTTCTCTCCTCTAAGTGCAGTGGAGTGTGTTTCAAAATCTGGGAAGGGGGTCCGATCACACATACACAGTGATCGGACCCCCCCAGATAATATGTATACATATATATATATATATATATATATATATGGGATGTAAGATCAGGTGATGCGTAACATCACAGACTCTCCTTGCCAAATGTCAACCCCGCCTTCTCGTGATGCATCCTGTTCCCACTAAAGAGGCTCTGACGACTGCCAATAGCGGTAACTCTATACCATCGGGATTAGAGGAAATGCTATCCCACACTCACCAATCCGCTTGGCCAGCGTGGTGAGTTATGGCCAAACAATTTCAAAATGATTCCACAACTTAAATCTTGGCCCTGTCTCCGGCAGCTGGAATGTACCTGGCCAAGGCAGCGGCCAGTGCGACATGAAGGCAGAGCATGCTAAGAATCCCTGGAGGACCGGACTAGACTGCCATCCAATGCTGACCGTGGCTACGTATAATGGACGCTCCCTATCTTCTGATTCAAGGCTTCTTGAATTGGAAGAGGAACTACAAAGGATCAAGTGGGACATCATCGGGCTAAGTGAGGTAAGGAGAAAAGGAGAAGATCTCATTGAACTGAAAAGTGGACTTGTCTTCTACTATCGTGGTACAGATACTGGCAGAACTAGAGGTGTTGGATTTATAATAAACAAGAAACTGAAGGATAAAGTTGTAGTAGTTGAAAGTTCCTCTGACAGAGCTGCACGACTTGTTATCCAATTCTCGAGAAGATACCAGGCTCAGATTATTCAAACTTATGCACCCACCACAAGTCATCCTGAAGAAGAAATTGAAGAATTTTATGAGGAAATTCGTGATCTAAATAATAAAGGTAAGCAGCACTTGAAGGTAATTATGGGAGATTTCAATGCAAAAATAGGGCAACGGAAACAGAATGAAACTTCAGTAGGTAAATTCGGTCACGGCAACAGAAACTAGCGTGGAAATACTCTCGTTGAGTTTGCAGAGGCAGAAGGGTTTTTCATCTTGAACTTATTTTTCAAGAAAAAGCTACACAGGAAATGGACATGGAGACATCCAAATGGGACGACAAGTGAAATTGATTTTATTATGTGTAACAAAAAATTCGTCATCGAAGACTGCAGCGTGCTAAACAAGTTCAACACAGGTAGTGACAATAGATTGGTGAGATGTAAGATGCAGCTCAACACTAAACTCCAACGTGGCAAGCTCATAAGACAAACGAAATCTATTGACATAACCAACCTTAAAAAACACCATAATACCTTTACAAGTTGGAACTAAAGAACAGATTCTCTGCTTTAGAAGGCCTAACATCGGAAGAAGTGGATGTTTCTGAAGTTAACAGAAAAGTAACCAAAGCTCTTATGGAAACAGCAACAAAATTAGCTGGGTCTAAGAACAAGTTGCATGTGAACAAATTATCAGGAAAAACCAAAGTATTGATGCAAAAAAGAAGAGAGATGAGGACAACTAAAGAAGATGTGACTTCCAAAGTGGAATATATAGAGCTATGCAAGACAGTAAGAAAAAGTATCACTGAAGACGTAAGAAAATTCAACTGTGAACTAGTGAGGAAAGCAATTGAAAACAACCAAAGCCTAAAGATAGCAAAGGGACATCTCAGTAAGGGAAGAAAACAGATTATGGCACTGAGAAAAGAAGATGGTTCTGTAACAAGAAATAGAGGCAAAATTTTGACAAGAGTGAAAATTTCTACTCCAAATTATATGAAAGGGATGATACATGCACTCCAGACATCATGAAAGGTATTAGTACCAGAGTTCCTCCAGTCCTTCCAGCAGAAGTTGCACATGCAATCAAAAACATGAAGCGGGGAAAAGCTCCATTAGAAGATGGAATTACTGTAGACATCATACAAGAAGCAAGTGGAGAAATCGAAACAGTACTGGCCCAAATCTTCACTCGATGCCTTAATTAAAGGAAGATTCCTGAGGATTGGAACAACGCTACAATGATCCTGCTACATAAGAAAGGTGACATTGAGGATCTCGGAACTACAGACCTATCAGCCTCCTATCAGTGGTTTATAAAATCTTCACTAAAGTTCTTTCACACCGCTTGAAGGTAACACTGGACATGGCTCAACCGAGAGAACAAGCTGGATTCAGGAGTGGCTACAACACAATAGATCATATCCATGTGCTGAGAGAACTAATTGAAAGAGCGAGGGAATATGAACTTCCAATGTGCATGGCTTTTATCGATAATGAAAAAGCCTTTGTTTCGGTGAAACCATCAGCAGTTACAATGGCTCTGAAATCCTGCGGTATTGAAGATGCATACATTAATATTATTAATAACATCTATGAAAATGCAAGTGCAGAGATTCGGCTGTTTGAAAATACAACACACATAAAAATTGGAAAGGGAGTGAGACAAGGTGACACCATATCTCCAAAGCTCTTTAATGCCACATTGGAGGGTGTCTTTCAGTCGCTGAGCTGGGAAAACAAAGGGATAAAGATTAATGGAGATTGTCTAACCCACCTTCGTTTTGCTGATGACGTAGTCATTTTTGCAACTACCCCATCAGAGCTGCAGAGTATGATCCAGGAACTTGCTGACAAGAGTAAAGAAGTGGGATTAAAAATGAACTTTCAGAACACAAAAGTGATGTTCAATGTTTTTACAAGAAATGAAGATTTATCGATTTATGGAGAAAAGCTGGAGATAACAGACACGTACGTTTATTTTGGACAGCAGAGTATCAAGTGAGGGTCACATTGATGAAGAAATTAATCGGCGTATAAAACTTGCCTGGAGAGCTTTTGGAAGAAACAGCATAATTTTCAAGAGCAATATGCCATTATGTCTTAAAAGAAAAGTGTTTGATCAATGCATCCTTCCAGTGCTTACGTATGGTGCAGAGACGTGGACCTTAACTGAATGAGACATACAAAGGCTGCAGACAACTCAAAGCAGCATGGAGAGGTGCATGCTTGGTGTAACCAGGAGAGATAAGAAGAGGAACTCGTGGATCCGAAAAATGACAAGAGTGGAAGACATCATGATCAGAGTTAAATCCCTGAAATGGCAATGGGCTGGACATACTGCCAGAAGGACAGATCATCGATGGACAGCCGAAATTTTAGATTGGATTCCAAGGGACAGGAAGAGACCCAGAAGAAGACCACATGCGAGATGGGTGGATGAAATTCGAAAGTATGCAGGAGTGACATGGAGGAGACTGGCACAAGACAGACTGTTGTGGAGGAAACTTGGGGAGACCTTCGTCGAGCAGTGGATTGATAATGGTTGACAATGATGTTGATGATGATGATGATATATATATATATATACACTGAAGTGTCAGAAAAACTGGTACACCAGTCTAATACTTGGTAGATCCCCCACGGGAGCGCAGGACTGCAGAAATACGACGGGGCATGGACTCCACTAGCTTCTGGAAATATGCTGTAGGCAATGTACACCATACTTTCTGCAGAGCGTTACACAATTCGGGTGTATTCCGAGGTCTCGGATTCCTGTGTTCGATAGCGCGTTGCTTGGCATCCCAAATGTGTTCTATCACGTTCAGATCTGAGGACTTGGGTGGGATTGGCAACACCCCAAACTCAGTTGAATGCTCCTCTAACCATAATGTGGCGTCCCGACACTTGGATGGAGGTGCATTGTCCTGTTGGAACAGGCCCAACCCATCAGCATTAATGCAGGACATGAACGGGTGTACCTCGTCAGAAAGGATACGCACATAGCGTTGGTAGGTCACAGACGTTTGTAGACGTACCAGGGCTCCTAGTGAAGTCCAGCTAAACACACCCCATACCATTACGGACCCTCACCCCTCCCACTAGTCGGTACAGTTCCCTGTTGACAGGCGGGATCCATGGCTTCATGGGGTTTGTGCCACACGCGGATCCTTCCATCTGCCGGAATTAGTTGGAAACGCGACTCGCAGACCAGGCTACTTGTTTCCAATCATCTATTGTCCAGTGGCGCTGTTGCCGTGCCCAAGCGAGGCGCATAGCTCTGTGTCGTGCACCCATCAAGGGAACACGA
Source organism: Macrothele yani (assembly GCA_039090855.1). Lineage (NCBI taxonomy): Eukaryota > Metazoa > Arthropoda > Arachnida > Araneae > Macrothelidae > Macrothele > Macrothele yani. The sequence goes on along the minus strand of CM076995.1, from coordinate 153,402,345 downwards.
GTTGGGCGTCGGCTCCCAAAGCCCATATTGTGCAGGGTACGTTGCACAGTCCGGACGCTGATGCTTGTTGAGGCTCCAGCATTAAATTCCGATGATACCTGCGAGAGTGTTGCACGCCTATCGCGTGAAACGATTCTTGACAGTCGACGATGGTGACTTTCAGCCAATGTCTTTTTACAGCCACACTGGTATCGTAGGTTGGAGGTTTTGCCGGAATTCTTGTAGTCACGGTACACCTTTGTAATGGTCGTCCGTGATAATCCGAACTTCGTTTCTACCTCCGAAATACTATGGCCCATCTCACGAGCACCAACTATGACACCGCGTTGAAAATTGCTTAATTCGTTATTACTTGTCATTCTCATGCCGAAAACAGCTCTGATAGCTGACGAGGATGTCTATCGCTTTATATACGCACTGGCGGACGCAACCGAGTACACGCATAGGTGACGTTGCTATGTATTTTGCACAAGCTCGTCTGTACCAGTTTTTCTGGCACTTCAGTGTATACATACATACAGTATAAGATAGTTTGCGACTCCTCCCCTAAACACACACACGCTGGAGCAAAGCAGTTGCTCAGACGCGGTCTAACAAGCACTAGATAGGCGCCTCTGTTGGCGAATCGTGGAGCTTAGCAAACACAACTGTAAAACTATGATACATAGAGCCGAAATATAAATTCCAAATTGCAGACCTGACTTTGCTTATTAGGAATCGTTATCGCTGTTTTATTAAGTACACATTATGCACTGAGTGGCCACTGTATTATGCACTGAGTGGCCACTGTATCCTGAAACCAATCCGGTACAATACGAGCACTATGGCAGAACGTATTATCTTGTTGAAAGTAGCCATCGCCATTGGGATAAACCATCCACATGACAGGATGCACTTGGTCCGCAATGATGTTTAGATATGATGTGCCAGCCAGACGTTGATCAACACGAAATAAAGGGCCCACAGCATGCCAGGAAAACATTCCCCAAACCATAACGTTGCCTCCACCAGCTTGAAGTGTTGTAGCAATGCATTTGGGGTCCATGCTTGCTGTGAATTCCTTTTTAGTTTCGCAGAGCTTGGTTTTGTCATATCATCACTTAAGTAGTACTTTACCTTTTTGTTTTACAGATCACCATTATATAACATAACAACTTTATTATGAAAATAGATGATGAAACATAAAGAGCTCTTTGCTCTGAATTCTTTATATAACCTCTCATTACCGAGGCAAGCCAATCAATGTCAACATATTACGTCATACACAGTGTCTGCATTGCGGTGCGCATCTAGCGCCATCTATTAAACATGAATATACGTAAAAAACATTAAGAATTATAAACAATATATACAACAAATTCCTCCCTAATTCTCAATTTGTTGTCACTTGCAACACTTTTAAGTGTTCATAAAACTTATATCGCATTTAAGTGTCTTAGGTAATCTGCAAGTTTCGATTTACTCAAAGTCTTTGTAAGAAAGTCTGAAAAGTTTTTATCTGTAGTCACATACTGAAGACAAAATGCATTATTTTTGGGTTTCTCATTTATGAAACTTACCTGTATTATCATATTATTCGGTTTGTGTGATGTGCACCCACTATTTTCTAAGAAAATTGCCCACTGGTTATCACAATGTATAATCGAATTTCGGACTCTCCTTCCAGGGAGCCTTCAGCAGATGCGGTTAAAATACCCAATGAAACAGTGTAAAAGATTTGTCCCGTCTGAGATGTGTGATCTTACATAAAGTGTTTGTTAGTTACGTTGTTTACGACGTACAGTTTTATTGTGCGCTTGCGTCAAAATTTTATTCCGTGCTTAACTTTCTCCTAAGGCGAGCATATACACACTCGTCGAGTCCTGATGACACAATGGCTGAACTTGCGTACATTAGAGCCCTAGCGAAAAATTAATTCCACCCTAAGACTACTGTCCAAAAACTTCTTCGGCGAATCTAATCTAAGAAGACCACAACAATCCTGCGTGAACCCCGGAATATTAAATACCCTGCTGGCCACCCAAAATGCAACACCAAGAAGAAAGCATTCGGTTGGCCTGAAATTCGCAGCATGCGTCGCCCGTGAGAGGACATGCAAACGATTAGCATTGCAGGGCATATGCAAATCATGTGCGCCCGGCACGCCACCGAGAAGCACTATAAGAAGGGTGCGCAGAACGCTGGTTGTAAGTAGTGGAAGTGTGTTGTGCTGCCGGACCTGTGCGTGGGAAGCTTCCTGATGCCGCGTCGCAAAATACGGCAGTCATTCCAGCACGTTTCGGAGTTCGACAGAGGACGAATAGTGGCTTACCGCGACATCGGTTTATCGTACCGACACATCGGCGCCCGTTTGGGACGACATCCAGCCACATTGAGCCGAGTATGGATTCGGTGGGGGAAGGAGCGACGGACGGACCGACGTGAGCGATTGCCGCAGCCGCGGCACACCACCGAACGAGAGGACCGGCATGTTGTGCGGCGGGCATTGACGGATTGCATAGCCACATTACGAACGTTAGCGCAGGAATTAGGGTGTGTTGTGCAACAACCTGTGTCAGCACGTACCGTTCGACATCGTCTGCAGGAGCGGGTACTTGTCGCACGGCGCCCATTGCTCTGATTACCATTGACGTTACACCACCGGCGAGTGCGGCGGCAGTGGGCCATTGAACGCAGCACCTGGACTACGGAATGACACGACATTGTCTTCTCCGACGAATCCCGCTTCTGCCTGCAACACCACGATGGTCAGACACGCGTGTGGCGGCACCGCGGTGAGAGACTGTATGACGCCTGCATTATGCATCGCCATACCGGTCCGTCGCCTGGCGCTATGGTTTGGGGCGCAATTGGATATGACACCCGCATCCCTTGGTACGCATCGCCAGTACTCTCAAGAGCCACCGCTACATTTCCGACGTTTTGGAGCCTGTAGTCCTCCTTAACCTGCAGGACCTGCCAGCGACCACGTTTTAACAGAACAATGCGCGCCCGCACGTGGCACGCATGGTGCAACAATTCTTCACGGCACACCAAGTGTCACTGCTGCCGTGGCCCGCCTGTTCTCCCTATATGTCGCCCATTGAACACGTCTGGTGGCTGATCAGCAACCGAGTGGCCCGACAAGCACCACCCGCGGCTACGCCTGATGAATTATGGCAACGTGTGGAAGCAGTCTGGACCGACATACCCCAAGCACACATCCAAAGCCTCTTTCGTTCGATTCCGCAGCGTGTAGCGGCCGTTATCGCCAGCCATGGGGGCCACACGAACTATTGATGTCTGCGTGTTCCGCAAGTCGCACGGGCTTGTAAGCTCAATCGTTTCATCTTTGTATCTGTTGTTATGTGTCCAGTAAATCAGGATTTGCTATCTCGTGTCCTTCTTGGTGTTGCATTTTGGGTGGCCAGCAGTGTATGTAGGTTCCCTTACCAATGCTCCGAAGATCATTAACACTCTAAGGACAATCTGTAAGCGAAGTAACCTAGGATTTGGCGTGGAAAGAACAAATATCCTCACCCTGGTAACAAACGATCGAGACCCAGTGGACTTGATCATTCGATTTGGTGTATAGCATACACTGGTTTCCATAAATTAAGCAACAAATGGGAAAATCATGATAACTCAAAAACTATGCAACCGATTCGGATGAATATATACGTATACACAGTAAGTCAAAGAATTTTTAAGACTGGCGCTAGATTTCAGCCTACGGTGGCGCCACCAGTGTAATCGCGAATGCGTTATAAACCGTGACCATCTGCTTGCTTTCTGCCAAAAGTACTGTGCAGTTGTTAAAGTAACTCAAATGAAACGGCCGTTCATTAGAGAAGTAAAATTTTTATCATGTTAAATTATTAAGATGGAATAAAGGACTGTTATTAAATTTAACGCAAAACTTGGTAAAAGTGCCTCGGAAACGTACCGAATGATGAAAGAAGTTTACGGTGAGTTTTGTTTAAGTAGATCATATGTTTTCCTGTGGCACAAACGTTTTTTGGACGGAAGAGATATGCTAGAAGATGATAAACATACCGGAAGACCAAGTTCATCTAGGACACCTGAGATTATTGAAAAAGTGCGTGATTTCGTGGCAAACAATCGATGTGCGTCAGTAAGAATGACGGAAGAGTCTTTAAACATCAACAAAGAAACGATTCGAACCATCCTGCATAAAGATTTGGGCAAAACAAAAGTCTGTGCTAAATTTGTTCCACACACGTTAACCAATGAACAAAAATCAAATTTCAGTGCACATTGCAGAGACATAATTTCAGCCGCTGAAAATGATCCAAACTTCTTAAAATCGATTGTTACAGGTGATGAAACATGGTGTTTTCAATATGATCCTAAAACAAAGCGACAAAGTGCGGAATGGAAGTCAAAAAACTCACCACAAGCCAAAAAACAAGAAAAGTTCCATCGAAAATCAAAACAATGCTCATTACATTCTTCGATAGTAAGGGTATTATCCACAAAGAATTTGTTCCAAGCGGACAAACAATTACTGGTGAGTTTTATTTAAATGTTTTGTGGCGTTTGATGGGCAGAATTCGTCGCATTCGTCCAGAATATCGGGATGAAAACAGTTGGCGTTTGTTGCACGATAATGCACCCAGTCACACCTCACTTCTTGTTCGTAGATTGTTGGCGAAAAATAACGTCTGTGTGTTGAATCATCCGCCGTATTCGCATGATTTAGCACCCTGCGACTTTTCTTTATTCCCAAAACTTAAAATGACGTTAAAAGGGTGTTAATTTGATGATATTTCGACCATACAAACAGCTTCGACGCGTGTTTTGGAAGCAGTTCCGCAAAGTGAACTGGAACAAGCATTCGAATCATTATTAAATCGCTGTAACACGTGTATTGAAGCCGGAGGGACTTATTTTGAATAACAAACCAAAACAAATTATAATTTCTTGTTTCTATTTAATTTTATAGACACAGTCTTAAAAATTCTTTGTCACACTGTGTATACTATCAACTTAAGTTGAATTAATTACGTATTAGTTCAAACTAAATGTATTGCAATTTCACTAATTGCTCTTTGATTATTGTTATACACATTCCACTACACATGTAGGCATGTTTTCAAAGGTTGCACAATGATTCTTAAAACAGACTTACCTCAATGTAAGCGAAGATTTCACGCCTTGGCTCAAGGTCAGACTTCAAGATTGTCACACGTATTCTTGGTTGTTGCCGTATATATCGTTGCTGAAAACTCTGTCCAGATACTTCGTGAAAAATGAAACGTGATACGATAAAAATGATGTAGAGGTACCAAACGAGAATAAAACATATACTGAAGCCCAATAGCAAACCAGGTGTGAAAACGAACTGGAAAATGGCACTCATGATTTTAGGTATTGTTCTCATTTTCCAATTCGTTTTTACACCTGGTTTGCTATTTGGCTTCAGTATATGTTTTATTCTCGTTTGGTACCTTTACATCATTTTTAACGTATCACATTTTACGAAGCATCTTGACACAGCTTTAAGCAACGATATATAGTACTACTACAACCAAGAATACGTGTGGCAACAACCTTGAAGGCTGACCTTGAGCCAATGCCTTCATACTTAGCTTACATTGAGGTAAGTCTATTTGAAGAATTTTTGTGTAACCTTTGAGAACATGTCTACACGTGTAACAGAACGTGGGTAAGAGTAATTAAAGAGCAGTTAGTGAAATTGCAATAAATTTAGTTTGATTCGGATGAAATTTGGTGGTAAGCTTTATCAGACCAAAAAAAAAAAAAAAAAAAAAACCGTAAGAACATGTGATACAAAGCATTTACATTTTGCATGAGTGATGCAAATATGAAAATACAGAAATATAGGAATCAAGATGAATAGGAAAATGTACTTCAATACAGAGTGTGGTTACCCCGAACAGCAAAACAGGCCCGACGGCGATGCTCCATGCTGTAAATTATTATGGCGAACAGTTCCGTGGGTAGCTGCGTCCATTGCTCGAGCAAAACAGTGCGGAGCCCCTGCAGAATTCGGGAAGGAGACTGGAGGCCAGCAACACGCCTCCCGAGAGCATCCCAGAAATGCTCAATGGAATTCAGATTGGGAGAGCGTGCTGGCCACTCCATACGGACTACAGTATCCTGTTTCTGGCAATGGTGCACGAAGCGAGCTTTGTGAGGGGGGGGGGCGAGGCGTCTTCCACCTGCAGTACAAATGTATCGCCAATTGCGGCCAATTACGGACGAACAATAGGGTCCAGGATGTCGTCTCTATACCTCTGAGAATTGAGGTTTCTACGTTGCAACACACATAGGTCGGAATTGCCGCCTAACGATTAGCCTTGCCCACACCAGAACACTACCACAACAATAGGCGTTCCTTTCCTGGATATTAGAGGGAAGATAGCAAGTACCGGCCTCTCTCCAGATGTAAACTCGGAGAGAATCATTCTTTAAACAGTATTGCGGCTCATCAGTGAACATAACGGACATTCACTGACTTTGAGTCCAGTTCACATGCATTCGTTCCCAATCGAAACGTTTCTTCCAGTGGAGGTTGGTGAGGGGTATGCATAATACCGGTCGCCGAGCATACAGTCCTTTTGCATGTAACCTTCTGCGCACCGTCGAAGCTGATACCGTCCGTCCGGTAACTGCCGCAAGCACAAATATGAGATGATTCGGTGTAGCCGTCCTGTTCCGTCTTGCCGAAAGCCGCAAATACCGGTCATCCGCGTAGGTCGTCGCCCTTGACCTATATTTGCTGTACATTTGAGAAGCCGCACCCGTGGCTTGGAACTGCTGTCACACCTTGCTGACCACAGAACGATCGACATTGAGATACCTTGCGACGTCCGCCTGCTGTTGCCCTGCTTCGAGTCTGCCTATCGCTCTGTAGCGTAACTCCGCTGGTAAATGACGTCACGAAGCCATGTTAACAAAAACGCTATCTCGAAATCTTGTCATTCACCTCCGCGCATGAATATGCGATTCCCTGCGAAACAGCTGGTTTTAAGCTCTCGTGCATTTACATAAAGCGCTGCCAACGCCACGCATTTGCCTTCCGTATATCCTGTCTATGTCTGCATGTTTGTCATTTCTCTGTACCACTAGGCCCAATAAATCATTTAATAAAAAAAAAACCTCCAATAAAAAAGAACTATTAAATTTGGAAATCTCTGAAGATGGCGTCTAACCGTGTCCCAAGTATATTTCGTTGCCGACAGATCAAGAAACTTAGTTGCCCACGTTGGCGTGTCGATACTGAGTAGACAGTTTTTTTTTTTGAATGGGAGTTTAACTACCACCGTGAGCAACTCAGTGGGCTATTAGCAGTCGCCCGTCACTAATTTAGAACCACTGGTTCCAGGAAAGGGAGAGAGCCAATGGCGTAAGACAAACACAACATCCATGCTACACCGGGGTTCGAACCCAGACCCATCTCTGACGAATGATGAGAAGCCATCGCTTAGACCACTGCGCCACCGGGGTGGCGGATATTTTCGGGAGATGTTTTGGAATCACAGCCTCTCAGAACCAAAAAGAAACCGCAGATCGTCAGACAAGTTTTACAGCCGCTCCAGATGGATTGCAACATTACAGCGTGGGGCGCAGCTGTTATTCACCCAACGAGAGAAACTACATGTACCTTGAAATCACACACCCGGGTCTTTCTCCCGCTCTCTGCTGTGAGCACTGTTGTGAAGAAAAGTTTTCTTTGTGCTCTGGTCAATGCTTGCGAAAATCGTGTATTCGATGATGCCGGTGTCTGTTGTTCATTAATAGAACTAAGTGCTTCTGAGTAAAGAAAGCAACTTTATTAAATGTAATGTTCCCGATCATTAGACTCAGTTACGCTACGCTATTTCAAGAATGTGTATTTTCCTAATATCAAGTGTTTTTCTCCAACAGCGACGTAATTATGAGAAAGACTGAAGTGAACTTCCACTACAAGCATGGCGTCAGTAACAAATACGTTCTAGTGTTATCGTGGAGCATCTACGTGTTGTGAACATATTACATCAAGTTGGATACCACAGTTTCTACGTATCATCCTTTGTATTATAAGTAAAAGTTCTTTCTATTTACATACAGCTTAGTTCGGTATATGGTTTTATTATCAGTAGTATGATCTGCTCTCTGTTCTATTATTGTTAAGCACACATTGTTCAGCCTTGAATGAAGGTCTAGCGAAAAAACCTTTTTTCTTTTCTACTGCGTACCGAACCGATTGGAGTGTTGATGTTATCTATTTAACTACACATCCAATTTAAGAATCAAATTCAACAAGATGTTCAACGTATGTGGACAAGCGATGTCTTCCCAAAACATAGTGCCTGGTCTACTTGCCATGAAAACGCCAGCTGTTGGGTTGTTGGGTTCAGGACGTGTGTGTGCGCGTGTGTGTGTGTGTGATCTTAAATACATGTGTTTCTTCCTGTAACAAGGCATACGTGAAGCAAGGTATACATCATTCTAACAACCGTTTCCATTTTCATTTTAGATAAAAACCTAAAATATGACGACTTAACAATGTTGAGACCGCGTATTGCGAGATGCTTAATTTTGTGGACACGAAAAAATGAGAATCTGAAAATGAAGAGGAATGAATTAAAACACTGGCTATGATTAAATCTAAGGTAGGCATAATCGAGTGATTAAAGACATCGTTAGGATATACTGGGTCGAAGCATAAGTTCATGCCGTTTTATTTCACGAGTGTTTCCCAGGTCAGTAATGACGGCGCAGGTGTATGTCAAAATGTAGCCAGTAATCTCGTGTATCTAAATCGTATTGCGTTGTGTGATTGTGGCTAATGGTTTCTTGGTTTTCAGATCCGAAAGTGTGGAGTGCCAAGTAGAGAGGAATGAGCATTTCCGACATCTGCTCCTCTACGAGTTTAGCAAGAGATCCACAGCCGCCGAGGCTACTCGACAAATTTGTAATGTATATGGGGAGGCTGCTATTGCTCCGAGAACAGCCGGCAAATGGTTTGAGCGGTTCCGAGGTGGCAATTTTGACACTCAGGTCGTCCATCTCACTTTGATGAGGATCGTTTGAACCATCTCATCCACTTGGATCCGCGTCAAACCATACGCGAATTGGCCACTGTGATGGACTGTGATCAGGCCACCGTGGTGCGACACCTGGAACGTTTGGGAAAGATCCAGAAATTGGGGTCTTGGGTGCCTCACACTTTCACCGAGCACAACAAGAATCAGCGTGTTTCCATATGTGGTTCCTTGCTTGCCCGTTATCGCGAATGTTCTCAACAACACAAACCCTTTCTGTCACGTATTGTTATTGGAGATGAAACGTGGTTCCTGTACGTGAATTTCAGGTATTGGATGGAATGGTTAAATCCAAACAAGACGCCCACACCACGTCCAAAACATGACCTTCATCCTGAGAAGATTATGTTGTGTGTCTGGTGGGACATGGAAAGCATTATTCACTGGGAAATGCTTTCGAGGAATCGGACCATCAACGCTGCACTCTGTTGTGAACAACTCCACCGTGTGGAGGGAGCAATTCAGCAGAAACGGCCACATCGGCGCCATGGTGTCCTTCTCCAACATGATAACTCACGCCCTCGCAGTGCAAACATGATCAAATGGACCATTCAGGATATGAAATGGGAAATCCTTCCACATCCGGCCTATTCTTCAGATGTAGCCCCTTCAGACTATCACCTGTTCCGATCTCTGTCGAATACACTCCGTGGCAGAACGTTCAATAATGATGTTGATCTCCAGAATTTCCTTGAAGATTTCTTCGCAGCAACACCTGCTCGTTTTTTCAAGAATCGCATTGCAGACCTATCCTGACGTCGATACACCATCTTCAATAATGGGGTGGGGGGCATAGTTGATTGATTACATTTTTTCTTCTGATGTAATACATTCCTGTAGTGCGGTGAAAAAACGGTATGAACATATGCATCAACCCAACAGCAAAGTACCCTCAAAATCACCAGTTGACGACGTGGGATAAAATAAACAGGAGCATATTGCTTCTTTGAAATTCAAGATGTCCAGTACGAAAATTCATAAACGATCAAGTATTTTCAAACGTTTTCTGAAAAAACCAAGTCATTACAGTATATCTACTTCTCGACGATTCGATTTAAAAGTATCATTACGCAATTTTTTCTCCAGTTCTGCGACCATGATTTTGTATCGCAATATAATAGTGTGAGGGAACTTGTTTTTTGAGAAACACATATTTACGTTATGAATTAGGAGTAATTTAAACTAAAGAATAATTACACATTTAGTGTTTAATTTATCGTGAACTAATTTTGTACTTTTTTCTTTATTTCAAAGTACTATTAGATTTAACAAGAGTGTTGTGAGTTTCTCCATTATATCATCCTTTGAGAAAAGTATCTTTTTTATTTTTCGTTTTCGAAATCAATAAGAAATATTAAACGTCGTAAGTTTTTTTTTTTTTCAAAAAGAGAAACCAATTGCGAGAAAGGAAATACTAAACGTCGTCTTACTCAACAGAGGGATAGAAGAATGTGGCCTTTCATAAAGAATTTATTAAACTTTGCCTTCAATTGTTTAATATTGTACTGCAGATGTGGAAAGCTTATCGTATTCATTTGGAAAAGCAGAAGAATGATTTGTTACTTGATTCACTTTCATTATTCTAATAATCATATCTCCAAGTGTTCAACTGCTCATCTTCTTTCACAAAGAAAAAATCTCCGCAATATCTCCGTAACCGAATTGAATTATTTCCTGTTTCACGAAAAATTTGATGTCTGAAATAAGGAATCTCGTAAAAAAGGATTTTTATTTACTTTCATATTAACAATGCATTTTCTAAGGAATTGCAAATTTATGACGGTGGATTCAAATATATATTTTCGAAATTTCTATTTCCTTCCAACCCTGAAAACAACTCATAACGCCAAAGTGATTTTTATGAAATGGTGAATAGGTAAATAATTTCGTTATATGCTAAAAGATTTTCCTGAACATAAATGGCTGATTGGCAGGAATTCATTTAAGCTGATGGCTGCGTTTCTCGATAGGTTGGTTAGGATACTTCATGTTTCTTGCACGGAATTAAGAAGCAGATGTCTAATAAAGACGTAAAGTTAAATTCAAACTTCTTCGGTTGTAACTCCGAAATGTATGTGTGTCGACATCAGGTTCAGGGGCATCATTCTAAGACCCAAACACCGGGACGAACAGTTACCAAAATATTCCAACCAAAATAAAATAATATGAGGGTCACGTCGCCCAAATGAAAGTGAGACTCGTGTAATAGCGTAGTTGTATAATTACACAGGGCCGTGCATTTGTGCCGATTGATGGCGTGTCATGTAAAAAATCACGCTGTTATCGGCGGAACGTGTCAGTGTGCTGTTTGCACGTGCGGCGGAAAGTTGACTTCGTAGGGTCCTGACTTGGATTCGTCCAAATAGGACCAGCGGGCAGTTATGCAATTTTTGACGGCAGAAGATGTTAGTGGAGACAAAATTTATCGTGGTATGAAGGATGTGTATAGGAATGAATGTCAGTCACGGTGTGCAGTGTTTCGCTGGTGTAGTGAATTCCGTAAAGGACGTGTGAAAACAGCGGACGTGCCGAGATCTGGACAAGCACACGTGGCCATCACCATGGAATTGATTGCTGCCGTGGACAACCTATAACGAAGTAAATTTCTCCGTCATTTTTATCCGCGCCAGGATTCGAACCCGGGTCCCCTCACTTCGGAATAAGTTGCTCTACCAATTGAGCTACGCGGACGTTTTATTCTGATTCCTATCTGCCTTTATGTCGTGTGCGTCCTTCTGGCAGGTACGTCACATCTCCTGGTACGTTACATCATCTCCCCCTTATTTTTTTTTCGAAGTGCTGGAGAAGGGATTCTCTTATTTTTCCTATCTCGCGGTGTGGAAATATCATCACACCAATGCGAGATTTTGAACGGTCGGGTCATCCGGATAGTTCGGGCGCCATTATAACGAAGTAAATTTTTCCGTCATTTTTATCCGCGCCAGGATTCGAAACCGGGTCCTCTCACTCCGGAATAAGTTGCTCTACCAATTGAGCTACGCGGACGTTTTATTCTGATTCCTATCTGCCTTTATGTCGTGTGCGTCCTTCTGGCAGGTACGTCACATCTCCTGGTACGTTACAAACCTTGTGAAGCAGAAACGCCGAATAACAGCAAGCGCGCGGATTGTTATTCGGAATAATGTAAGAGAACCGTTAACATTATTCTCCATGGCCGATTGGGATGCAGCAAGGTTTCCACACAATGGGTCCCCAAGCATCTCCAGGAGGAACAGAAGACTCGACGAATTGGTGCTTGCTTGGAGCATCTGCATCGTTACTACGCAGAGGGGAACAGTTTCTTTACAAGATTGTTGCCGCAGATGAAACTTGGTACCACCATTACGACTCGGCTACAAAAAGGGTGAGTATGGAATGGGGGGCCTCCCAACTCTCCATGATCAAAAAAAGCTCAGTCCTCCTTAAGAGTTGAAAAAGTGATGCTCACTGTTTTCTTCGATGAGAATGGCCCATTGCTGTTGGATTGGCTGGACGCAAACAGTACGGTCAAAGAAACTACATACTGCGACACATTACGCAACCTCAAAACGGCCATCAAGCGTAAGCGACTCGGTATGTTTTCAAATGGGGTTGTTCTGCTGCACAACAACGCCCGCCCGCATGTGGCGACAGTGTGCTGATATTTGCTGCGGAGCTTCCACTCGGAGGTCCTCGACCATCCCCCTATAGCCCCGATCTATCGCCCTGCGACTGCCATATCTTCAAGCCACTGAAAAAAGCTCCCAAGTGCCGCTGGTTTGCTAACGACGCTGACGTCCGGGACGCAGATGATGACTGGTTCCACACCCAACCACGGTCGTTCTTCGCTCAGGGTATCCACAATCTTGTGCCGCGCTGGGACTCTTGCTCGAACCAACAAAGCGACTATATGTAGCGGGTATGTAGCCTATCTATCACTCTTACTTCCTGTATGTTCATATATTACAACCCATAAACACTTTCGGTAAAAAACCGACAGTCTCAGTTTCATTTGGGCAACACTTAGATTTCGTGAGGCTACCTCCTCGTAAATTTTATTGGTTGCATACACTGCCTGGCTGCTTTTTAAGTGCCATTTGCGCAGAACAGTATTGGATCTATGAATAGGAACTACTCAGCCAAAAATTTTAAATTATAGTGCTAAGAAAAAGAATGCACTGAAGACAAAAAACGAATGTGACATGGCTTATCGAAAGCACTAAAACAACACATTAGCTATTTATGAAATTCAAGAATATGAGAGCTCACTTGAAAACAGTTTCTTCTGGATGAGGATTGTTCCATTGATATCTTACAAACATGGAAAATACGCACTACTTCTCCATGCCCTCAAATATTGCTTTACAGTTCGTTGTCTGGTTTCATTGCATCAGCAGAAGGGTCAAGAAGCGTCGGAAATTTCAAAACAGCTTAAATGTTTCGATCAGAAATCTCATGCCACTACCCGATTGGCAGTTAATATACTGAATGTTTAGAATTTTCAAGGGTCTACTACACAGATTTAACCCTCATTCTTTCCTTCCACAAATTTAAGTCTCATGTGACCAATAAACGAAAACCCCAAATGGGCTCATGAGTCAGGTCATTATAACCAGGGCTTAAAAGTTTTCATGCTGGTTCACCAGTTTGTCAAATATTAGGGATATGCAAAAGTTTCTGCCCCCCCTCTCCTTCCCAGCTAGGGGGCGTTGTAGGGGCCAAACATGCTGACGACCCGTGCTTCAGTTCGTACATGAAACCAACCATGGTGGTCGATAGAGATCATTTGTGGCACTGTTTGTTATTCATGTTTAATATAGGGAAGCGTGCGAGTGAAGCATACGGTTTCATATGTCAGGCGTATGACGAAACGGTTATGGGTGAGCGAACGCGTGGAGAATGGTTTGTCAGGTTTAAGAAAGGTGATCTAAGCTTGTAAGACAAGCCACGTGTAGGTAGACCGCAGGAACTCGCAGACGAGGAGCTGGAATCGCTATTGCAAGAGGATGCCACACAATCAACCACGCAACTGACTAAACGTTTCAAAGTGGCTCCTCAATCGAAGGTGGTACGGCGTCTACAGGATTTGGGGAAGACCCAGAAGACTGGTAAGCGGGTTCCGCGTATTTTAACGAGGCGTAATATGGGTCAACGATTGGGCATCTACATGTCGTTGCTGAAGAGGTTTCAAGAGAAGAATTTCTTGTGGAAGGTTGTCACCGGGGATGAAACATGGGTCTACTGCTACAACGCCGTGCGCAAGCGATCTTGGGTCGACCCAGGCCAGCCATCAACATCCACTGCGAAACAGGATATCAATCGGAAAAAGGTGCTGTTGTGTGGATGGTGGGATATGCATGGAGTGCTGTACTTCGAACTGCTGAAAGCGGGAGAAACAATCACTGCACGACGATATAGCGATAAGTTGATAAAACTGAACGCCGCAGTCGAGCAAAAACGTCCATGAACGGGTAAAGGACGCGGCCCAGTCATCCTGTTACACAATAATGCCAGACTACATGTCTGTGCCGCCACGAAATCAACCCTTGAACAGGGATACTGGGAGGTTTTACCGCACCCGGCTTACTCCCCGAACATTGCACCCTGAGATTTTCATCTGTTTCGCTCTATGCAAGATGCCCTAACCCAACAGCGGTTCGCCACAGTTCAAGAGGTGAAAATGTTTGTCACTGCGTTCTTCAGCTCAAAGCTCGAGTCCTTCTCTTCACAGGGCCATTCATTTATTGCCTGAAAAATGGCAAAAGGTCATTGATGCTAATGGCCAATATTTCATTGAATAAATGTGTACTGGTTTCCTGATTGCTCCTGTCTCTTTAAAACGGCGGAAAATTTTGCATACCCCTAATATCTCACTCGCGAGCTGAAGATCGACAGCACTTTGCGGCTGCCGATTTTGTTTCGTATTTTAAAGTTTGATTTGTTAAAACTTTATACACATCTCTGGAATAAGTTTTTATCGCTAACCTAATTTATACGGTTAACCATTGCATAATAAACAAACTATCTCTAAAATAGATGATGCAAGAATCCTTCGATGTTTTAGAACTTTCCTAAGAGCTTTCAGAAATATGGATTCCCGTGTTTGCTCTTTCATCTACGACAGCAATTGGCTAAGCAGCAGTTCGCGAGGCGCATGTGACTTTTACACTACCTATATTTTCAGAAAACGTTTGGTGAAATCATTCTAACGGGCTTGCGGCTTCTTGCCTCGCGTTACTTCTTAAGCGTACTGTGCCCGGATGTTTTGCTTCACGGCATTCGCTCTCCAATTTCTTTCTCGGAGAAATCGGTTTCCCATGTTGACGAATTACGCATCGCTTCAGTGAATTAAAGTAAGTTTTATTAAAAAAAAACTAATGGTTATACCTATCCAACAATAGGCATAATAACGTATAAATAATTGCGGATTGAATTTAGGGTGGTTCCACTTAAATTCTCTGCCTCATGTTTCCAATGAAAAAAACTTATTTACATATTTTCATCGCAATTAACGTATTCCCAAGGATGAACATTTGCACATCGATAACACTAATTCTAAGTTATAGCATGGGATACTTAATATTTGCTAAAACATAACCATAATTACACTAAAAATTAATCATTTTTCTTTGAGTAATGTTCAGACCTGTTAATAGATGGCGCGATCTGTAGTACATTGATGACGTCAGTAGACAAAAAATGTTAGGTTGCTTAATTATGGTTATGTTTTAGGAAGTATTAAGTATCCCATGCTATAACTGAAAGTTGGTTTTATCGATGTGCAAATTTTCATCCTTGGGAATACATTAATTGCGAAGAAAATATGTAAAGAACTTTTACCATTGGAAACATAAGGCAGAGAGTTTAGGTGGAAACACTTTAAACTGCTCTACTGAATTTCTTAAGGCTGTCTTTGAATGAGTGTAACGGAAATTCTGCCCTATATCTGTAATGTAAATTCTTTTGTACACATTTTCTCGAAAACTATTACTTTGTAGAGTTTGAAATTTTGAGCACAAACAAAAACGACCCATAGCTAATACGTGTCGCAGTTATTTTTCCAAAAAAATTGTTAGACTTTTTTTTAAATTCAAATTATCTGACTCGAAAGTATTCCAATTTGGCGCTAGGTGGCGCCAGAAGTTAGCTTGGCAGTGTTTCTGTGTGGAAGAAACAATCTCTCATTTCTGTCTGATTTTTTAATTATCTAGATCAAATAGGAATCAAAGAATGGGCACTGAAGTGAGATTGGAATCTTGTCTGCTATAGATCATCTTAAATTCTACTGTACGTTCATTTTTTGAAGAGAAAATGTGTACATTATCAGAAAACACTTGAATTGGAGGCAAAAACTGCGCCTACCTACTAAGCTCCACCCACAAACAATGTCATTGGTTAGAACGTAAGATCGCATATTTTGTCTTTTCATTGTGGAGCCAATGAGAGACCGCTTCCATTCTGATTATGGTAAGGTCTTCAGTCATTCGCTGACGCCAACTTCTGGAACAATCCCTCAAGACGTAAAAACCACGCCCAAGGAGTGATATTTTGCGCCATCTATCGCAGAAGATGAAGCCTAACACTCATTCAAAGACAGCCTTAATCGTCAACTAAAACTTTTTACTCGTCACAGACGAGCAGACGGCAGCATTTTTCAAGCTCTGATTATAACCAGCCCTGATACCACAAATAGACGCGTCCAACAGCACGTGGTCGACTGACTATATACGTATTTATATTCTACATCAGAGGTGGCTAACTTGATTGGGACTAAAATCTAATCTTTTCCCCTCGAATTCAAGTGATGTACTCTACTTCACAATTTCACAAATTTCTACTTCCAAAATTTAGCACTTCCCGCTATATTTATATCGTTGTTGCCCTGTAGGTGGAATCTATCGATTTTATGAATGTATTTGAGGTAAATAAAACAATTTGAATTATTTTATGATTTTTTATTCGATATTTATACATAGGCCTTAGTACAAATTTAAATGTTATGAACAAATGTTTATTTTTTATGGTGAATACAAAATTAATGTGAAGTTTGCGCCTTCATTTCTTCCGCCAAGGGTAAAATAGCTGGAGTATAATAGGACAACGCCAATCTCAAGCAATCTTCTGTGTGCTGAACCGTTAAATTTGAGCTATGTTTATTTTTAGTAAGAAAATGCTGATTCGCATAAAAATGTTGACCCGAAGCAGGAATGTGAATGTTCACTACGTTTTCTCACATTGGGGTACTTTTCTTCGTAAACAAAATTCAAGAAATTATCTTCTGAATATCTGGCTTTCAGAAATATGTCACACCGCAGTGTTATTATTTCATTTTCCAGTGAAATTTTGTCCAGTTGAAACAGTTCTGCAAATTTGCATGCAATCGGTTGTGGGTCAGTGTCCTCCTTGAATGGGTAAATGGCAAATTAAATAAGGTCTTCCATTTTTGAAAACTCACTGAATCGGGTTTCGAGGTCGTCAAGAACAGTTTGAATTTCTGTTACATATTTTCCTGAATTGAACACATACGTGGTAAAAGCTTTTCCTCTTCTACTTGTACGTGCATAATGTCCGGATGGAAGGTATCTGAAATAAAAAAAAATCGTATCTCCGGAAAGTATGTATGTATTATATTCACTTCTGGTTTCCGCCACGTAAAGGAAATCGTTTAAAGTCCTTTCTTTTCACATGCGTCGCGTCGCGCACGTGCGTGAGTCAGCATGCGCCAGATAGTACCGGTATCCCGCCTGACCGCAGACGAGCTCAGCCAGATTGTGGCTTGCCTAATTCGTTTTAGAACGCAATATAGACGAAAACCTTCAACACAGAAAAGCATCCGGTTCTGGGACAACAAACTGAGATCTACCGGAAGTCTGTTACATGAGAAGTTTCTTAGTAAGTTTGTAACATCTGAGAAAAATGTCGAACGCATCAGATAGGCATTTCTGCGAAGTCCGCGGAAACCAATTCGAGCTGCTAGCTTGCTGCTAAACCTTCCACGTGCAATGGTGCACGATGTGGTACACAAGCGGCTTCGTCTAAGGACGTACAAGATTCAAATGCTTCAGGTACTGAAACCAAATGACCATGTCGCACGCACAAACTTCGCTTTAGATATGCTGGAAAGAATTGACACATCACCTGATTTCCTCTCAGTGGGCACAACACATCACCTGATTTCATTTCTGTGGGCACAACTGCACGATTTGAGGTAATGAAAATCTACATGCCACATAAGCTAGAGACAGGCAGCGCCAAAGTTTAGCGTCTGGGTCAGTTTAATGCATGACAAGCTGATCGGACCTTCCTACTTTTCGGAAGAAACTGTGGCCGGGATCTCGTATATTGACATGCTGGAACTATTTGACCTACCCCAGCTACTACCTCAAACCATCTTTCAACGCAACGAGGCGCCGTCACACTTCAGCGTCATCCTTACGGATCGCCCGGATCGTGAGAAGCGTGGTATAGATGGATCGGCAGAGGCGGACCAATTGTTTGGTCTCCTCGGTCGCCAGATTTCACCCCACTAGATTTTTTCCTGTGGGGTTATGTCAGAAACATTGTCTACTAGATCATGATTACCGACCTTCAGCACCTGAAAGCTCGCATAATGGACGCTTTGGTTACGGTTACATCGTGCATGCTTCAAACAACGTGAAATGAGGTTGACTATCGTCTGAATTTTGTCTACCCACCAAGAGTGTCCACATTGAAATCCATTGAGGCAATTATACTGAGTAAAAACTTGTATATTTGTCCTTTGTAATGGCGCAAACCAGAAGGATATATAATAAATACTTTCCGATACATAATGTTTTTATTCTGGATATCTTCCATCCGAATACCCTGAATAAACAAGGTAACTCTCGATCTCCAAACACGTATGTAAACAAATACTTCGCAATTCTTCATCGCCATTGTAACACCAAATGGCACCAAAAGTTCTTCATGGTTTTTGTTTCGTGCATAGCTGGAAATTCCGTTCATGTAAACATTTCCGAAAATAAATTTCAACCTTTAAAAAAGTAAATCATCCCATTTCAGGCTATCATCTTAAAGACAGTCTTGTCGGTTTCAGCTGTAGTTAAGCAACAGATCCAGTGGCGTATGGCCTTTTTGTTAAGTGAATTTCGCCATCTGAATATTTAACAAGTCAGTCATCATTTTTTGGGTCGAAACGTTTTTCTTTAATCGAGGAATAAAATGCTAAACCTTCCACTACAGGCCCGGCCTGGAAGTTTTCATTTAGCTGATGAAAAGGTCTGTGCAGACCTTTACTCAGATTGTTCATAACAGTCGCTAAAACCAAAAACAGAAAAGAAAAGAAAAAAATTCCACCAGTGTCTCTAAATTTGGAGCCGGCGATTTCTTGTAGACCTTTGAGTTGCTCACGATGAGTTAATTACCATTACACACACATACACGCTGAAGAAGAGGTTTGCGCAAAGGGTATTTCCTTTTGTCGGATATTCTAGAAATACAATAATTTGTTTCGGAAAGTGTGCAACTTGAGAAAGCTTTGTATATTTCTGCCCAATAAAATTGATGATTGTCTTCGAAAATTTCTCCTGTCCCCAGTAAACACACCACCTTAATTCTGCTTCTTAAGACACTTTGGAAATTCTGTTTACAGGGACATTATGTAAATCTCAAGAATAATTTATGTCCGAATTTCTGGTAACTGAAGTTCTAAGCATGAACACGTGTTAACATATAGGTAACTGAAAGTCAATACAAACCGTTTTTTTTTTTTTACTTCTGTCAGAGTGAC
Source organism: Macrothele yani (assembly GCA_039090855.1). Classification (NCBI taxonomy): domain Eukaryota; kingdom Metazoa; phylum Arthropoda; class Arachnida; order Araneae; family Macrothelidae; genus Macrothele; species Macrothele yani. The sequence goes on along the minus strand of CM076995.1, from coordinate 153,382,542 downwards.
TAAAGCACATACCATTTCTAACATAGGGAGCGAAAAGTCAATGCCGCCCCCGGTGGCGCAGTGGTCTAAAGTGTTGGCCTCTGATCATTCGTCCGTAAGGGGTCCGAGTTCGAATCCCGGTCAGGCATGGATGTTGTGTTTGTCTTACGGCACTGGCTCTCTCCCTTCCCTGGAACCAGTGACCCTAAATTAGGGACGGGCGACTGCTTATAGCCCATTGAGTTGCTCACGGTGGTCGTTAAACCTCCAATCAAAAAAAAAAAAAAAAAAGTCAATACGTTGGATTTCACTAGTAATAAAGTGAAAATCATCCAAATGCGTGGTGTCTGTGAATAAACAAAGACATCACGCTTTCCACGTTTTATCAAAACATAGCAACCAAAATTTTTTTATTCGGTCCCCGCTGGTGATCCGAATCCCAGATCTCCCGATATCCAGCCGAGCTCGTTAGCCATACACTACGGTGGACAAACAATCCGCGGCGTTATGTGTGTTTTTCTGTCAGCTTCTGACATCATAAATCCCTAAGATGGGATCAGCTACTGAGACGTATTCATCATAGCGCCGTGGATTTTTGGCCAACGTGGTGTAAGGCTAACGCGCTCGGCAGGATATCAAGAGATCTTGGATTGATCCCCAGAGGTGACCGAATAACAATTTTTCGGTTGCTATGTGTTGCTAAAACGTGGAAAGAACGATGTCTTTGTTTATTGATAACATTACAGAATTGGGATTCGATCGAGAACATTAGCGATTCGTATCGTATTCTAGAGGACAACGCCTACTGGAGGCTATAGGGATTTACTTCCTCCAATAAGGTAACGTTTGGATGTCAGGCTATTGTACAATGAAGCGAAAGTATAAATATCCTCCGGCCCACGAGTATAGTGACTGCTACGGATGGCCTAGTAGTCAACGTTCGTGACTGCTTCAGAGAGGTCTCAGGTTCGATCCTAGTTAGGTACGAACGCTTGAATCACTTAATATCCGCCGTGCGTCAGATGTGCACATTTTTAAACCGTCGGATCCCGGTTATAAATAAAGTCGTCTTCCTCCCCCTTTCTACTTCGCTGCCGTGTGACTTTCCTGTCTGACGTTCTAGTCCAAATCTCCTAGCTTCCTACTTCTAAGGATTGTTTAAAACATGGGGTCAGACACTCCATTCCTAAAATGCTCTACATATGATATAAGTATTGTGACTGAGTTCGAACTTGTTTCTGAACTTGTCAAACAAGTTTCAGCTGCCTCTCTGACGATCCGTAGCTCCACCTGACAGCGACGCAGGCAGTGTCGCCATAGACTAATTGAGACCACTGATATTAGTTGGCATTTAGCAGTGCATAAATGGGATAAAAAACAGTGGATAAATTCGTCTTAAGGTCTCCAATTGTGCTTGCTGTCCCTAATTAATTCTTACAATCCCTGTATCAACATGTTCAGCAAAACACTCTTTTTCAGCGCTTCGACGTCTGAAAACATGTCTGAGGTCAACAATAAGGCAGCAACGACTCAAATGACACCTGAACGAAGACTTAACTCACAATTTAGACCGTGGAAAATGAATTCATTAATCGAGCAATTGTAAGACAGAACACATTTTGCATAGAGGATTCGTAAATGAGTTTCAGCTACTAAGGTAATAGGAGTTGCTTATGTATTGCTGTTGTTCCTCGGGTTTGATAGCATTTAAATTTTGGAACTCTTTGTAGAATTATTTTTTTTAAGTGGTGTTTTTTTTTCTAGGATGTACACCGAACAATGCACCGATTTAATTGAGTAAATGAAACTTTCCTATACAAGGTGTTACGCAAATGGTCAGGACCTGTGCTAGGGTGTCTGGCGTCCTAGGCAGGCCATCAGCCTTGCGCCTTCAAAAATTTGTTATTCTTTGTGTGGCCAAACATATTGCATTTATTCAATAATTATTTTAAGGTGCAAAAATACAATGTATACTAAATAGAAAGTAATTAATGGAAACTACATTCATTTACTTACTGGTCCAATGAAAATGAAAATGAAATTAAAATTTCATTTTGCGTGCTCTATTTTTCGCAAAATTACCAACACGTGTCTTCAAATCTATGTCACGGGCAATTTTTTATTCGATCTATAATGCACATAACCCAACAAGGTTCTTTCGTCCTACATCCCCCGATGGAGAGAGGGGGAGGGGAGAAAAAGAAAAGAGCAAAGAATTTTAGCTGAATGAATATACAGCAGTAGCAGAGGCTGTCTTACTCTTTCCCCTCTTATTTCAAAAAATAATCTGAGTGAGACAATTACTAACCATTAGGGGTGACGCAGTAGTCCAAGCTCTGGCTTTTGACGATTTGTCCGAGATGGGTCCTGGTTAGAATCCCGACGAGGCGTGTATGTTGTTGTTTGTCTTACCGCGCTGGCTCTCCCTCTTCCCTGGAACAAGTAGCCCTACATTAGGGCCTGGCGACTGCTTATAGCCATCGAGTTGCCCAATGTGGCTCCCCTTCTCTCTCAAAGAACTTTATTTAGACGTTGAGCATTAGAACTAGTTGTGATAGAAGAAGTGGACGGTCTAGATATTTCCATTGGAAGCCGGATAATACAGAATCCATTTTCTTAAAAACAAAATCTTGTGCCGTCCTGACGTCCCTGCTGTATGGAGACGAACTTGGTTTATGGCAGTTTTTCGACTAATGCACGCTTTCCTGGCGTGGTAAAAGAGAGGGAGGCGGGGGGATCTACCGCTAGCTGACTTACCCATTCTATAAGAATTGGTCTCTGTTTCTCAATGAAGAAAAATTCACAACTTATATCGAATGGACAACAGAAAAAAAAACGAGTGTATGAGACGTCCTCTAGTCCATAAGAACAGGTCTCCGTTTCTCAAAGAGTATATAAGAATTCGCAAGTTATATCGAATGAACAGCAGAAAATAAAATTGTCTTTGTTTTTACTATTTTTTTCTCATTTATTAACTCATTTGATTTTATCAACCCTGAATCTTAGCGCTTCTCAACTTTTGGCCCCCAAGGCAGCTGTCTAGTTCGCCTAATTGGTGAACCGGCCCTGCAAATGGTGCTTGATAAACCCAGGGGATGATATCTTGAGGAAATACAGGCAAAAAGTGTTCAGGAACATTTTGTCATTTAGGGCATATTTACTGAGATATCGGCGCATAAAATTTGGCGAATTCATATCCGCAACCACCGTAAAGCGCGTTTCCCAACAAGACCGGCAAACACAATTGAAGCCTCAAGCACCTCGTAGACGTATGCAAACGAAGCTTACTCGGCGTAACTACCTGCGTAACAAAGACCACGGAAACACATGTGAGATACTCATTTGAATGGACTTACGTTCGTTTGCTATGTTTTCTATAAGAATGTGGTGATGTAATGACCATCTGATGCACTTGTGTATCTTTACCAGCTGACCAAAACGTAAACAAGAAAGATGACACAGAATTTTCGGTTGTAATGAGGAAGGCACGTCTTTTGAATCCGTTATGACTCGAGTTAAATTTATCAAAGCTATTCGAAGTCAATGGAACCGGTATGGAAAACGGTACTATCGACCTAAGAAAGAAGTTTTTCGTCTCGCAGCTATTGATGTGAACGGAAACGTAAACAAACACTCTCTGTTGGCAGACTTGGGCGTTAAGAAAAATTTGAAATTATGTAAGAAACATTTCGTATCGGCAATGTTCTCCAACAAAGAAGGAATTTTTCGAATCGGACTCTTAGGTGCAGAGATGTCGACAAAAATAAGATATGCATCTACGCCCTCTGACCGAAAAAATTACGAATTATTTTAAGAAGAAAGTATTCTCAAAAAGGTTTTCCGATGTGAGCGATATCGGTTGACGAAATATTTTTTTTTCAAGCGAGTTTTTAGGAGCTCAGATTTTGCTGCAAGTAATCAGAAGCAGAAATTAACACTTACCCCCTGGTGGCAAAACCATTCTTAACCATGGGTTAGAAATTGTATGCAAAACATTTCCCATCAGGAGTTGTATGCGATACAGGAAGAATGTTTGAAATCGGCGTTTTAGAAGCAGAGATATCGGGGGAAAAGCATTTTACCATAACGCCCCCTTGCGAAAAATCTATGCGTAACTTAAAAAAAGTTAGTACACCTAAAATAGTCTTTGATATAAATAGAATCTGAAGGTAAAATAATTTTACCTTTCGATTTTACTGCTGGTGATGGTCATTACCCACTGGATAATGCGCCATGCCACAGTGCCAGAATCGTCAAGGTGTGGTTCGAGGAACATGCTGGTGACTTTCTGTTAATGTCCTGGCCTCCAAATTCGCCTGACATGAACCCAATCGAACATTTGTGGTTCGACTTGGAAAAGTGGGTTCGCGCTAAATCACAACCAACCCGAAATGTAGGGAACTGGAGGACCTGCTGTTGACATTTTGGTACCAGATACCCCAAGATACCTATCACCACCTCATCGTATCGATGCCTCGCCGAGTGGCCACTTGTTTGCGGGCTAAAGGGGGTTCTACAGCTTATTAGGTAGGTGGTCATAATTTAATGGCTCACCGGTGTATATGCATGTAGACACTATATCCAAATTAAGATATATGTATATATAGAGAGAATCCCTGGCACCCATTGGATTTCGGAAAAGTCGGCGCCGCTGCAATGTATCATAATTATCAACACAGCAATCGGACATCTCTGAATCGCTTGTATGGTATTAACTGTTCATCACGTAATATCAATCACATCGGTTACATAACATCAATCATAAATTACATCGTTAACATCAATCACATCGGTTACATAACAACAATCATAAATTACATCGTTAACATCAATCACATCGGTTACATAACAACAATCATAAATTACATCGTTAACATCAATCACATCGGTTACATAACATCAATCACAAATTACATCGCCCTTAAGTAGGAATCGATACCGCATCATTGTTCGAGGAAGTTCTGATTCTTAACCTGAGAATGTTCTGATTCTTAACACTCAGAGAGTTGGAACTTCATCGTGCTGGATGGTGTAACGGATAGCATGTTCGAAGAGAAATCGGGAGGTGCGGGTTCGATTCCTGCTCCAGCGAATCAAACACAGGAAATTTTCAAGTTTTCTGATGCAACTGATGTTACGTCACGAACAATAAATACAAGCGATTCAGAGATTACTGTGTTAATAATTTTGACGGATTTCCACGTATTAAGAGGAGAATATTTCTTCCACAGGATTTACAATGTCTCATTTAACAGAAAGAAAAATCTGATCAAGTGGTCCTTATTTATCCCGGAAAACGTAGTGTAAGACGGAAAAACGATAGTAGCCGGTGGATAAGACAAAATGTATGGCAATTTGCACAAATCTGGATGAAAAGTATTCACGTTAGCCTATGTGTAAAACCGGGTTTCAACAAAATGCACAGAATAAAAATTGAGAGATGCCGAAAAAGAAAGAAAAATATCTCTGGTAACTTAAATACATATGTTTGGAGGCCAAATACGCATTCGTAAAAGAAAACCAAACAAGAAGAAAACTGTTGACTCTACGCTTAGGCTTGAAATGAAACATTCATGGAAATACAGAATCGTCAAAAATAAAAATATCTCGATTCGCTGCTTTTGAGTCAAGGACGGAAGAGCCGCAAACATCAGCAAATCGATAATCAAAAGAAAGAAATGAATGCAAGAAAATATCTTTCAGGTCTTTGGCACTAAATTTCCAGACTTTGAAATTCAGCTTCGATGTTCAAGCACATTCACAGGACAGAAACTGAAAAAAAAAGATGACTTGAAATCTGGAATAAAAATAAAATTAGTCGTCCGTATAAACTGCTGACAAAGAAATACACTCTCACTAAGGACTTAACTACGATAACAACAGTAGTGAAATTCACTTTTCAGGTAACAGGAAAAATAAGCAGAAATGAAAGCAACCCAGATGGAAAAAATGATTCTCAGAAATATGAAAGATTATGATGAAACTTTAGACCGGTAATCTTCATAATCCTCATTAAAATACTCCTATTAAAAGAACAAAAAGCGTCATTATTTTTAAAGAAAAGCGTATAGGTGCACCATAAAAGCGGAGAATTGCGAAGCAATTTTATCGAGTACGTTAAATAAGGACGTATTTACAAAAATAAAAAAGTTTTTTCACGAAACTGCATGTATCTTTTTGTTAATTTGCATTTCACTACTAAAGGAAGAAAAACGTGTTTTAATTAGAAAGGAAAACAGGAGAGACAGGTTTTTTCTTTCTCAACGAGCAGCGAACAAGATGTCCCCCGTAGTTTACAGAAAGTATAGCACTTATTTTCTTGAAAATTTTATTTTCAGACTGCAAGTGAAAAAAATTGTCTTAACTAAGAAGTTTTCCAGTATTTCATTGTTTGTAATAATCATTACTCCAAAATTCTACATAAGCGTATTTTCTTGCTTCAAAAAAAAAAAAAAAATGTTGCGGCATATTCTGCCCTGGTCAGAATCTTCAACATGAATTTCGAAAATATACTTATGTAAAAACAAATCGCGAAGGATATCTTTGTGGTTAGAAATCATATCCAAAGCTTCCTTTTTCCAGCTGATGTAACAAATGTTCTTACCTAGGCATATTTAATGTTTACTTAAGAAGACTTTATGAGATAAGCAAATGGAAAAGTTAAATCAAAAGGAGTTTCTTTCACCCTGTCACGCTTTCTTTGTCTTTTATTTCAGATCTTTTAATGAAGCTACCTTGAATTAAGGATATATACTAGATAAATTTATATAAATACACTGCCTGACAGAAAAATGACACACCACGAAGACGTGAATGCAGCGCCATGCAAATTGCAGGGTGGGTGCACACGAACAATGATTGCATTTGCAAGCCAATCGCGCGAGGGACGCGGGATATAAGCCGACAACCAGCCCGTGAGGCCATCAGTTGAGATGTCGTCACGGCCGCGAGAAATGAGTGGTTCTGCTGAACTCGTGTCTGGAGAACAAACAAGGGGTGCCAATGCCGTTAAGACACCGTTGTACGCGATTTCATTAAACGGATGAGTTCGCGAGAGGTGTCATCGTAAGCCTTCGTGCCGCCGGATGGTCCTTGCGTCGTATTGCGGAAGAAAAGCAACTTGATGCCACAACCGTCGATCGCATTTGGAGACAGTCTTCCTAGGAAGGATCGGTGCCACGTCGTAGGAAGACCGGAGCACGGAGACGGACGTCCGAGCTCACCGATCGTCGCATCCGACGTCATGTTGTAGCGGACTTAAAAGCTACAACGGGCGACAACTTACGGAGTGTATGGGAAGACTTGGATGCTCCGATGTTGACGCGGACAGTGTCGCACCGATTGGCTGCGTCTGGTTTGCTGTCCAGCTGTACGTTGCGAACGCTACACCGAACTGCGAGCTATCGTCGTCACCGCTTAGCTTGGTGTCACTCCAGAGATGCGTGGGGGGCCGAATGGAGCAGTGTGGTGTTCAGTGACGAATCTCGTTTCTGTCTCACCACGGATGATTGCCGTGTGAGAGTCTGGAGGCTACGTGGCAAACGGATGGATTACTCAGCCACTGTGGAGCCCCACACGGCCCGGCAACGTTAAATCATGGTGTGGGGTGCTACCAACGCCTACAGCTGCTCACCGCTGTTTTTTTTAATTTTACGGTAGGGCCACGGACCGCTGGTGCGCATTACGGCATGCCGCTATGTTGATGAGGTGCTGCTGCACCCGTGGTACTACCGTACCTACTGGGCATCCCAAACGCCGTTTTTCAACAGGATAATACCCGACCGCATACCGCTCAGATCCGTCTGAATGCTTTACACGGTGTGCGGATGCTTCCGTGACCATCACGATCTCTCCCATCGAGTATCTGTGGGACACGATTGGACGTCGGTTGAGGCCCCTCCCACCCCCGGCAAATGAAGATGAACTGTGGACCCGAATCAACAACACTCGGTCAACGATACCACAGGAATATATTCGGACTCTCATTACCTCGATGCCACGTCGGATTCAACGCCGTATCGCCCAGAATGGGGGCCACACTCCTTACTGGTCATCCTGTATATTCAGCAACTGGAGCTCAGTCTGTATATGACAATTAAACCATTTGTTCAGGACCTACTTGGCTATCTGTGTGTTCGGTTTGGTGTGTTTCGAGCATTCCTTCATGGTGTGGCATTTTCCCTATCAGGCAGTGTATATTATTATCTTGGTCAACCATTATCAATCCAAGGCTGGATGAAGGTCTGTCCAATTCTTCCACATCTGCCTACCTTGAGCCAGTCTCCTCCATGTTGCTCTAGCATGCTTTCGAATTCCATTCACCAATCTCCTACGTGGTCTATTTATGAATCTGTTTCTGTCCATTGGTATCCAGTTTAATATCTCAGTTATCCATCGGTGGTTACTTCTTTTATCAGTTTGCTTAAACCGTTGTCATTTCAGGGATCTTACTTCCATGACGATATTTTTCACTCTTACAATTTTCCTGATTCCCATGTTTCTGTTCTTATCTTTCTTGACTACACCAAGCATGCATTGGGTTGGAAAGAAAGTAATGCCTGCAAATGCTAGGCAACGTAAAAGTGCTCGTATATACAAGTACAAATCAGTACAAATTGTAGTCGCTATGGTTTGGCACGATCTACTCCCATCGTTTTAGCAGCTGTTGGATACTGTCCCTGTAGAATTGTGGCGGCTTGGGTGAGAAGAAGTGAGTAAATGTGCATTCGGCATGGTCCCGGTTGATAAACCGCTGTCCATGCAGAAAATGCTGCAACAACCGGAAAAGGTGGTAGACACTTGGAGCAATGTCCGCGGAATCGGGTGGGTGCGGCAACAGCTCCCAGTCCAGGTTCCTGATCTTGTGACAGGTCACCCGTGCTGTGTGAGGTATTGTTCCATCCTGCTGTAGAAGGACGCACTTGTGGTTCAGCAATGCTGGCCGTTTCGACGTAGGCGATGCGTACAGAACGTCGAGCTGACGGCAGTACACATCGGCGGTGATAGGGGTGTTGTCCGGCAGCAGCTCAAAAAACACGACACTCCGCATATCCCACCAAACAGACAGCAAGACCTTACGTGAGTATAAGCCAGCTTTGGGGGATCGGAATGGGCTTTTGTTTTGGGCCCAATCACGGTTTCCAGGTGCAGAAATTGTCACACAGGACCCATTTCTTATCACCTGTTACAATGCGGTCCAAGAACGGTTCAACTTGTTCACGTGCAAGCAAGAAAAAGCATGCATTCACGTGATTTGCTTTCTGCTCAACTGTGAGTTGATGAGGAACCCAAATTCCCCTCTTCTGTACCTTCCCAAGTTAATGGAGCTGCAAGATAATGCTCGTGTGGGTAGTCCCCAGCTGTTTGTACAACTCCTGAATGCCCACACGTGGGGAGTCCCCAGCTCTTTGTCCAATTCCCGAATGGCCACACGTGGGTAGTCCCCAGCTGTTTGTTCAATTCCCGAATGGCCACACGTGGGTGGTCCCAGCTGTTTGTCAAATTCCCGAATGGTCACACATGGGTAGTCCCCAGCTGTTTGTCCAACTCCCGAATGGCCACACGTGGGTAGTCCCCAGCTGTTTGTCCAACTCCCGAATGGCCACGCGTGGGGAGTCCCCAACTGTTTGTCCAATTCCCGAATGACCACACGTGGGTAGTCCCCAGCTATTTGTCCAACTCCCGAATGGCCACACGTGGGTAGTCCCCACCTGTTTGTCCAATTCCCAAATGGCCACACGTGGGTAGTCCCCAGCTGTTTGTCCAACTCCCGAATGGCCACACGTGGGTAGTGCACAGCTGTTTGTCCAATTCCCGAATGGCCACACGTGGGTAGTCCCCAGCTGTTTGTCCAACTCCCGCATCTGATCTAAAATTTAAAACTTTACATTAGATGCATAACTGCTACCCTCAAAAATTCCAAATTAGAGTCCTAATTTAACACAGTAAAGGACAAAATGTAAATGTGAAAAAAACAATGGGTGTTTATTCATCAAAGAAAAATCGCCAACATCAAAGAAAAACTCAGAAGTAAGATTTTTTCACGTACCTTTCGACTGAGTATCGACATTTACGTGGACCAGTCCTGTTGCTACCACAACAGTATACAGACCCTGAAGAAAAGAAATGAACTGAATTAAATAGTTGCATGTCTTATTACCAAGCTGATAATTATAATCTAAATATTAAATAGCTACAAACTGCTCTCATTTATTGTCATAACACATTTCTACAAAGGCCGTTCCATAAAAACTGAGACTCTTTTTTTCTTTTTTTTTTTTTTTTTTGAGTTAGCAACACTGCGAACAGGGAAAATAATCCGCAGACGACCAACTGAAGCTATTAGCCGTGGCAGATGATTCTAGTTTTGTTATTACGCAGTTGTTTAAGGTACGTCTGCATTTCGCCATAAAGCTGTGAAAGTGAGGGATTCAGAGTTAAGAAGTGAAATGCGTTGTGCGATAAAATTTTACAATCTTTTGGGTAAAACGTCTCCAGAAACAGTTGATTTAATGAAAAAGCTTACAAAGATAAATGTTTGGGTGATTCAATGTCTTTTAGATGGCATCATGATTTCAAAAAAGGGCGATTGTCGGCAGAACTCGATCCTAGGCCTGGTCGACCGGAAAGAGATGTTACGGAGCGTATTGTTAACACTGTTTGGGCAATCCTACAAGAAGATCGACGAATGACGTGTGAAGAAATAGCGGCGTCAACTAATATTTCAAAAACGTCGGCATTCCGCATTCTACGTGACAAATTACTGCTGCATTGTGTGTGTTCCAGATGGGTACCTCATCACCTGACAAGGGAACATTTGTCAGCCAGAGTTCAGGTCTGTCATGAGTGGAAACAAATAATTGCAAGTGATCTAAACTTTCTAAACACAGTAATAACTACCGATGAAACATGGGTTCCCTATTTCGACCCCCTCACGAAGCGCGCAACGAGTGTCTAGCTAGAAACACACAGGCTCCTAAAAAACAAGTCCGCCAAACCAAATCAGCTGGGAAGGTGATGATGATAATTTTCTTTGATCATAAAGGTGTAGTCTACCAGCATGCCGTTCCTTCACAAATGACTGTCAATGCTAAGTATTACATTTCAATCTTGAAGAGAGTGCGCTGACATATCGATTAAGCGACCGGAACTGATGGCCAAGTGGACCCTGCACCATGATAACGCCCGCCCACATATGGCTGCTTGTGTTCAATAGTTTTTTTACGAAATGCTGTATGGAAATGATGCCACAGCCTGCCTACAGTTTCACTCAGTGAGATTTCTGGTTGTTTCCAACAATGAAGGAGAAGTTCCGTGGCGCAACATTCAACACAGATGCTGACGTTATTCAGGGGTCGCTAAAGCAGCTTCCACAAAATGCCTTCGCCACATGCTTTGGAAAGTGAACTGAACGATGGGATCGTTGCATAGCATCCGTGGGAAGATACTTGAAGAAAGAATATCATATTTTGCTGTACCTATATTTCCTCATTTTGTGTAATTTTACTCTCAGGTTTGATGGAACGGATGTTGTAATTATATTTGATGCAGCTGCAAATGCTCAGCAAGGTATAACACATCGAAAATTTCAACTCCATCAGGGATAGGCTACATTCACTAACACAACAAATGAGAAATTATGTATGAATAATTTCCTCTTGTATTCTTTAGGTTTCGAGTTTCTGCATAGCAGATGAGACTATATTTTCTCTGTGCAGCATCCGAATCATTAATTCAGTGCCAGTAAAGTCATAGGAAAAGGGCAAGTAGAAAACGACGAGGATATATGAGAAAATAAAAGGAGGTTCGATCTTCTTCTAAGAAGGAGCTTCGTTCAATTTTTCAAGTACAGGGTGGATAATGCACCGTTTTAAGTTTTTCACTCGATCGCAATCTGCAGGAACAAACGTTTCTAGAAGTCTTCAACCTTGTAAAATGCTTGACCCTTTGTATGTGTTTTCAAAACGGCGGAGTTCACTTTGAAATATTAAAAAGTTTGTTTCTGCTATGGCTCAATCGCGGGTAGTCAGGCCAGGATAAAAATATAAAAAATTAAAAATTAAATAAATAAAACCAATGGAATAATATTATTTGATACAGACAATTGCTGTAGACCAGGAACATCAAACAGTGGTATTCGCTCTTTCCACGTTTATAAGTGAGTCACGGAAAAATTCTCATTGGCAGCCACCGGGAATCGAACCCATGGTCTTCCAGTTACGCGCCGGATATGCTTCCACTACACCAAAGCGGCCTCGAATTCCTCCAGACTCACACACGCAAACTGCCAAGCCATTTTTGGCAGGTTGCTTCTTGAGCCCCGCACAATGCTGGGGAATCACCATAGTTGGTAAGCAGCAACTGAAGAAAAAATCTGTATTAATTATTCATTCGCCTTCTAATTTGTTCTTCAGTTGCTGCTTACTATCTATGGTGTTTCCCTAGCATTGTGCGGGGCTCCAAGAAGCAACCTGCCAAAATGGCTTGGCAGTTTAATTGCGTGTGTGAGTTTGGAGGAATTCGAGGCCGCTTTGGTGAAGTGGACGCATATCCGGCGTGTAACTGGAAGACCCTGGGTTCGAGTCCCGGTGGGCCGCCCCGGTGGCGCAGTGGTCTAAGCGATGGCCTCTGATCATTCGTCCGAACGGGGTCCGGGTTCGAATCCCGGTGAGGCATGGATGTTGTGTTTGTCTTACGGCACTGGCTCTCTCCCTTCCCTGGAACCAGTGACCCAAAATTAGGGACGGGCGACTGCTTATAGCCCCTTGAGTTGTTCACGGTGGTCGTTAAACCTCTAATAAAAAAAAAAGAAGAACCAGTGGAAAAGGCTTATGCTAGCCTGACTAGCCCCTGGCTCTTAAAATAAAAAAAATGTCATGTCAAGTAACTACATATTTTTCAGCTTATGTACACACATTTGCAATACAATATAAAAAGTCACCGGAAGTAGTCATGCAGGTTGTGTACTAATAAAGTGGAATTAGCTTCTGCAAAAAAGTACGTTCGAATTTTATCAGCTGGCAGCAATTTAAAGTGTTTTCGTTCGGCTTTTTACTTTAGCTGAGAAGCGATTTCAAACTTTGTCAAATGGCAAATATTTTAAGTATTTTTGTTCGACTTTTTCCTTCTGCTGAAACGGATCCAAAAGCTCCCGGACGGCGCCTGTACGGCGAAGTAGTTGTATCGCAAACCTAAGGTGATTATTCGATTACGTTTCGACATTATCCCCGCCCCTCACAGAGAAATTGGTTCCGTCCATCTACGTCACGCGCTCGCTGCGGTATATCCAGGTATTGTGAGAGCTTACGCAGTGTTCGGCGATTGACGAAAAATGGTGTTTTTTTGGGCAACGCGTTAACAATAAGGTTTGCGTTCGTTTGGGCAAAAGTGCAACAGAAGCTCACGAGATGTTGAAGCAAGTTGAAGGCGAAAACACCCTGTCGCGACCACAAACATTTGATTGGAATCGACGCCTCAGAGAAGGCAGACAGAAGGTCGAAGACGACGAAAGAAGTGGGCGGTCAGTGATAGCTAACACGGGTAAAAACATTTCAAAGGTTGCGGCCATCGTATGCGTAAAAAAGACAACACGTGATTGAACAAATAGCAAAGGCTGCTGGAATATCTATCGGAGACTACGTGTCAGCGGATACTAACAAATGATCGAAAGATGCACCGGGTGGGTCAACACATCATCCCACGCATGTTAACTGAAGATCAGTTGGCCATACATATGAAAATAGCGGGAGATCACGTAACCGCCGCCGACCAAGACCCACAATTTCTTAGAAAAATCATAACGGGAGATGAAAAATGGTGCTTACTCTTTTACCGGTAAACTAAGCGGGTATCAGCAACGTGGAAATAGCCATCGTCTCTACGGATGCCGAAATTCTGTCGAGATCGCAGCAAAGACAAGATCATGCTAGAGGTCTGTTTCGACATCTAGAGTGTTGTTCATCATGAATTCATCCCTGAAGGACGCACTGTTGACAAGGAGCTCTATATGAACATCACGTGACGTCTACGTGAGTCGATCCGCAAGAAGAGGCCTCAACTGGGATGCGATCAATCGTGGGTGCTGTTGCACGACAATGCACCTGCACACAGGTCAGTCCTCGTTCGTGAGTTTCACGCCGAAACAAGAACCTTTGTCCTCCCACACCCACTGTACTTACCTGACCTCACCTCCTGCGACTTCCACCTTGTCCCTGAACTGACACGTCCATTTCAGGTTCGTCCGTTTTCGAGCGCAAAAGAATTAAAACGCTTCGCTGGTTGCAGTGGGCGGTCAGTGATAGCTAGCACTGAAGGACATTTCAAAGAATAAGTTCCAGAAGTGCTTCGACGAACTCTACAGCCTCTGGTAGAAGTGTATTGTTGCAAGAGGGTCTATTTTGAAGAAAAATGTGCTTTGTAACTCCAGCTATCTATGGATTGACAGGCTCAGTTCGCAAACTTCTGAATCTTACCTCGTATAAAGCTGGAGACCGAAAATTGACCAGTGGTTACCTAGAGGGAGGGAGCCCAGCTTAAATTGAAGGCATTACAAGAAAAATTCGCTGCTTTTTTTTTCATTTTTGATGCTGCATAGAAATGCTACGGATTTCGTATTCGTAGTGAAAAGAAACTGAATGGATAACCTCAGCTTCACCTGTAGCTTAGTGGCCAGAAGCGATGATTTCTGACTCGTAATCCAAGATGGACCTGAGTTTAAGATCCGAAAGAGGCATGGGTAGTATGTTTAACTTACGGTGCTGGCTCTCTCCCTTCCCTGGAACTTGTTGCCCCAAATTAGCAAAAGGAGACTGCTTGTAACAGATAGAGTTGCTTAAATCTGGATAGCAAAATCAAGGCCTCAGGTACTATGGGACAATATGGACACCATAAAAGAACTTTGTTATATTAGGTGTACAAATAAATTTTAAAGCGTTTTTCGTGTGACGTATACCGCTAATTTACATATCCGACATTACCCCGCGGTGTTGTCATGTGACTGTAACTGGTCCAGAGTATAAAATGTGACACATAAGTTTGCCTAACAGTCAAACGCACTTGCACATCGGTAGGTGAAATATGGCAAGCGGTACTGCATTTATTCGACACTGCATTCGTTACGAATTGTATCAAAGAAAAAGTGCTGGAAAAGCATGAGCATCGATCTGTTCTCTTCTGGGGGAGAATATTGTATCGAAAAGCACATGTGAGTTTTGGTTTAGACGGGGATTTGGATCTTAGCGATCGAGAATGTAGCGGCGCCCCGCAGAAAGTTGCACGAGGAACTGCAAGCATGTTGCTCGAAGATTCCTTTCAAACGCAAAAAGAACTAGCTGGACAACTGGGAGTCAATCAATAAACCATTTCTAATCGTTTACGCGCAATGGGAAAGATTCAGAAGGAAGGAAAAGCGGTGCCACATGACCTGAAACAGCGGAACAAGGATGAGCGTGTCATGAAGTGTTTGAAACTGTTGAATAAACAACACAGAAAGTCTTTCAATAGTTCGTTACGCTTGACTCTTTTCAAATAGTTTATTATGGGTGATGAAAAGTGGATATGGTACGACAATCCCGAACGCAAAAAAAACACTGGGTAGATCCCGGTGAAACAACGACTTCGAAACCGAAACGCAATATTCACTCCAAGAAAGTTCTGCTGTGCATCTTGTGTGATATAAAGGTGCGCTCTATTATGAACTATTGAAACAGAGTCAAACTGTTACTGCTGATCGCTACAAGTAACAGTTGCTGCGATTTTTTTGAACCAGGAAATCTGTGAGAAACGTCCATTCACAGGCAAAGGATTGTGTCCCGTGGTATAACTGCATGACAGCGCTAGGCCGCATGTCGCGAGATCGGACAAGGAAACGTTATTGACGATTGGCTGTGAAGTTTTGGAGCACCCGGCATATAGTCCCGACATAGTCCCTTCAGACTATCATTTGTTCCGATCGATTCAACATGGTTTGTCTGCTGTACGGTTGCGGGCATGTGACGAAGCGAAAAAATGGGTTGACGACTTCGTCACGTCACACGACAAAGCATTCTTCATGGCTGGAATTCGTCAGCTGCTCGACCGATGGAGAAATGTGATAGATAATGACGGCGCATATTTTGATTTGTAAAAGTATTGTAGTTTTCTCTCAAATCACATGTGGCGTTGTCTTAAAACGCTTTTAAACTTATTTGTACAACTAATATTTTAAGACATATTCTTGTCTAGCTATTGAACATGTTTCAAGGATTTTGAAATGAATCGTCCCCGAAATAACTTTAATAGCGTCTTCAAAGTCGAAAGACATTTTCGTTTTACTCACTTAATGGCATAACGGACAACAGAGCTGAAAGATAAGCGTTTATCTAAACATCTATTGTAATACTTAGAAGTCATCTGAGAGTAATTAAAATATTTCGAATATGGCAGATGTAATATGAAGCAATAAAAACCCTAAGATTATGGAGAAGAGGCAATCAGATACTCTATTGTCTTGCACTCATCCTCATTAAAAACGATCGTCGATTATTAGAAACAGGATTCCATCAATTTTGATGATCAAGCAATTCAAAACAGCTTACGATGTAAACATCCTAAAATGTTAATGAAAGGAACGAAAACGCTATTTACAGCTTTATGCTGCGAAATTAGAAGGAAACGCCTGTTTAAAATGGGCTCCAAAATCTGCATTGGTTCGCATAAATGCATTTATTATTTGCGATCCTCAATCAATAACATGATGATTTGATGAAAGTGCTGGTGCAAAGAAAGGCCATCGTGAAATCAAGAAACGCTGATTTTCGGAAATCAATATCAATTAGCCAATCATTGTTTTTAAGAACACAATGTTGATTCTTATTATACTACACTGACGGAAAAAATCCCAACACCACGAAAAAATAGTTGTAGAGGAATGAAATGGGGGCAATACATTTGTATAGGTAACATATTTAATCGATTAAGGTTTCAAGATCACAGCTTATTGTAAGCGTGAGAAGAGCTATTTTAAATGTGAATTGCTGGTACATTAATAACCGGTGTAACCGCCAGAATGTTGAATGCAAGCACGCAAACGTTCATGCATTGTGTCGTACAGATGCTGGATGTCAGTTTGTGGGATGGAGTTCCATGCCTCTTGCACTTGGTCGGTCAACACAGGGACGGTTAATGCTGGTTGGGGGTGACACTGGACTTGTCGTCCAATGATGTCCCATATGTGCTCGATTGGTGAAAGATCTGGTGATCTAGCAGGCCACGGCAACATGTCGACACTCTGTAGAGCATGTTGGGTTACAACAGCGGTATGCGGGCGAGCGTTATCCTGTTGGAACCCCCCTGGAATGCTGTTCATGAATGGCAGCACAACAGGTTAAATCACCAGACCGACGTACAACTGTGCCGTCAGGGCGCGTGGGATAACCATGAGAGTGCTCCTGCTTTCATAGGAAATTGCTCCCCAGACCATAACTCCAGGTGTAGGTCCAGTGTGTCTCGGCCGCAGACAGGTTGGTTGCAGGCGCTCACCTGGCCTCCTTCTAACCAACACACGGCCATCACTGGCACCCAGGCAGAACCGGCTTTCACCAGAAAACACAACAGATCTCCACTCCGTCCTCCAATGAGCTCTAGTTTGACACCACTGACGTCGCAAACGGCAGTGGTTTGGAGTAAGTGGAATGCACGCTACAGGGCGTCTGGCTCGGAGCTGTCCTTCAAGTAACCGATTTGTAACAGTTCGTTGTGTCACTGTGGTGGCAACTGCAGCTCAAATCGCTGCCGCAGACGCGGTACGATGCGCCACGGCCATACGCCGTACATGGCGGTCTTCCCTCTCAGTAGTGCCACGTGGCCGGCCGGAACCCGGTCTTCTTGAGGCAGTACCTTCCCTTGACCACCGCTGCCAAGAATCATGCACAGTGGCTACATTCCTGCCAAGTCGTTCTGCAATATTGCGGAACGAAAATCCAGCTTCTCGTAGCCCTATTACACGACCTCGTTCAAACTCCGTGAGGCAAACTCCTTGATAATGGCTTCTTCGTCTTCTTAAAGGCATTCTTGACTAACATCAACACCCTACGTCGAATCTCAACGATAACTAACGCTCACGAACGTTACAGCGCGTATTTACAGCAAACCTGCTTTGCATGTTCCGAGGGGCGCTACTAGCGCCACACGTATGCGCCGAGCACGAAATTTGCATAGACGTCATCTTACTGATGTACTCTCACCGCCTACCAACTGTCGTTTATCTAACACAACCCCTTCTTGGTGTTGGGATTTTTTTCCGTCAGTGTATGTAGGATCTCAAAGCTACCTCTTTTTCATGTCATGCAACTTCTCTCAAGTTTTGGTAAATTTGGTCATGTGCATTAGTTTCTCTAATGAAATTATCTTAATGTTTCCGTAACTGTTAGACAGTAGTAACGATTATTTGATTTTGCATCTTTAATTTATTTTTATTAGATTCTGTTGGGGAGGGGGAGGGGGGAGTAAAATGGTAGACTCGCGCCGGGCGCAACACGGGCTAGTTACGGCATGTGATCATGTTATCATATGTAGAGGATTTTAGGAAGGGAGTATCTGACCCCAGGTCTTAAACAACCCTTAGAAATAGGAAGCTAGGAGATTTGGGCTAGAGTGCCCGATAGGAAAGTGACACGGAAGCGAAGTAGAAAGGGGGAGGAAGACGCCCTTATTTATTACCGGGAGGCCAGTACCCGAGGTCCGACGGCTTAACGTGCCCATCCGACGCACGGCGGATATTTAGTGGATCGAGCGTTCGTACCTGCCTGGGATCGAACCTGAGGTCCTTTCCGTGGCAGTCACGAACGTTGCCCACTAGGCCTCCCGCGGCCTTAGGCTAGTTACGGCACTGCCCTTAATTCCCTTAAATCTGACAGTCCAACCACAAAATGCCGTGGAACTGTTTCAGTCGTAACGTCGGTGCAATTGTCTTGGCTGTTCCACATAAGATCACGCCCAGAGGAGTAACTAGGCCGGGAAAAACGAATCAGGCGGGACGGGGGCCTCAGGCCCAGATGAAGAGAGGGCACAAAAAGCACCGCGCATAATCTGATTAAAATCGGAATTGAATCTTTTGCACCAGAAATTACAGAATTTGCCTATAATTTCTTTCGACAGTTACGCTAGCTTGGCGGCTTAAAATTCACATTTCTTCTTCAAAATGTGCAGGGGATGTGAGTTGTTGACAATCAAAAATCGCAGTGCGAATGTTCGTACGTTGCAAGATAAGGATGTCGTTCATGTTTTTGAAGATTCTTTGAGAGCAATGCGATCATTACTGCCACTAATTCAAGCTGCTTTCGGTCAGTTTAATGTGTTACCAAATGTCGGGACTCCAGAGCAGTTGGGATTATAACAGCTTTCTTCACGTTTTGTATTGCACAGCCCTAAATGGTGTTCCGCGTCCAGTTCAGCTTCACTGCCCAGAACATCAGGTTCCTAATTTTTTCCGACGTAATTAATGAGGACAAAATGACGTACCCGTTTGGGATAAAAAAATGACACTTACGTAGTTCTCTAATATGCTATTTGCAGTATCATACCCCAATAAAAATATTTGAAAGTTTAGGTTGTTAAACTACAATTAAAATGGCGGAGGGCAGCGGTAACTTTACAAAGGCGCTCCTTTGGTACGCTGAAAATTTTGCGTTTTTACTCTACTGCACAACTGTTAGTGATTATCAGTTATCACTTTACTATATATATATACAAGACAATACGATAAAAAAAAAAAAGTATAGAATTTAGCGTGAAGCGAAATGTCAGAAGCAGCTCTTAGTGACCAGTGTTAGTTTTTCCTGAAAAACTGAAATTGCATATGCGTATGAGTACTAAATAATAGAAATCTGTGCGTAATTAAGACACAACACCAGTTTCATTATCCAAAAAACTCATGCAACAAGCAGGATTATATTAGGTGTACAAATAAGTTTTAAAGCGTTTTTTGTTTGACGTATACCGGTAATTTGCATATTCGACATTCCCCCGCGTTGTTGTCATGTGACCGTAACTGGTCCAGAGTACAAAATGTGACACAAAAGTTTGCCCAACAGTCAAACACACTTGTACATCGGTAGGTGAAAGATGGTAAGCGATACTGCATTTATTCGACACTGCATTCGTTACGATTATCATCAAGGAAAAAGTACTGCGAAAGAATGTGCATTGATCAGTTCTGTTCTGGAAAAGACTATTGTATCGAAAAGCACGTGTGAGTTCTGTTTTAGATCAGAGGTTCCCAACTCGTACTTTGCGACGCCCCAAGGCGTCGCCGGTTTTGGTCCGAGGCGTCGCGACTAAAGGGAAAAACTAAAACTTATAATGCATAGTGAAACGCAACATATAAATTTTGAAGACGTGTACATATTTTAAAGAATGAACTGTAAGAAAGAATGTTAAAGAAAAAGAAAACGTGTCATTTTTCTTGTTGTGAAAGCGCTCCTTTCATCCGAGTTTCGGACAATAATGCTCTTTGAAAACTTGGCGTGACGTCTGCAGATCTCGCTCGCTTCCCGCAGTCTGAAAATGGACTGAGCTAGGCAAGGTTAAGCGACAACCTTCTGCCTCTCATTGTTGGGCGCTTACTTTACTACGCAGTCTTTATTCGATACATATGTAGCGTTCAATAAACATTCGTTAGAACTGAGCTGCTGCGTTATAATAACTGTTAACGTAGTTATTTCTATGTGAGTGTGTGTTGGTTTATGAGCAGACCCGCTTATAGCAGAACCATCAACCTTCACTACTGCCGAGCAGAAACAGTTAAGAAACATTTCTTTAAACTGCACACGTTAATGACATTGTCTTCCGGAACTCTGCCACAGTTTTGGAACAGTGTAGCAAAGGAGTACCCAGAATTGGAATAAAAGAAGTGAGAGTAATTCTCCCTTTTGCCACATCCTACCTTTGCGAGGCAGTGTTTTCAGCTCTGGCGGTAATAAAATTTAGATATAGAAGCAAAGTAAACGTTGATAAGGAGATCCGCGTAGCTGTATTAAACACTGTTTCCATATTCGATGTTTTATGTGACGAGAAACAAGATTCCCCATCCCTTTAAGACGCAAATACCATTGTTATGTAGCTCCTGTTACACGGCACTAGCAGTGTTCCTGCCTAGTCTGCCGGTAACGGTGCTTGAGACCTGAAGTACAATTTAGTTGGCCACGGCACCAGGTGAGAATCTCAGGTGCACTGCTGCACTCAAAGATTCACACCAGAACATAAAAAATGAAAAGTTGAAGAATGACCCGAAGCATAAGGCTTGGGTGAATCCACCTTGTGAACAAAATAACAACAACAAATAAACAATAAAATAATCTAAAAAAAATGATACTTTGGGATCAGAGTTGTGATGAGGTTCACCCGCAATCACCAATTCGTGACTGAGTGTAGTGGTCCGGATCTTACTCCGGTACATTCAATCCCCAACCAGCCAGTACAACACTCACTTTCGCAAATAACACATGATTCTCAAATACACAACACAACATTTAATAACGTTCTGCGAGATTTAAACAGATCCGGCGCTCTCTAGGCGCATAGACAATTGCCCCTCATATGTGGGCAGCATACGGTGTCACACTTTACTGTCGGATAACGCAGCCGACTGAGTCTCCACCGGACTATCTGAACAAGAGATACTACTCGTTTACACACTAAATAGAGCTGCAGGTGATATTCATATACAATTGCTTAGAGAATAAAAAAAAATTATATGCAAACGATCACATTAAAAATACTCGCGACACAAAATACACAAGCACGTTAATTTGCGGTATAAGATTATAGGTGCGAAATACTGCCAAAGTTAATTAACTAAATCTAATAAGCATGCACATGCAGAACCCTGCCCCGCTGACGTTGGTCCTGAACCAAAGTTAAAAGAAACTGTCCCGCCCAGCGGAATTTGTGGCCACACCTTCTCCCTTATTCATGTAAAAAAAGTAATCAGGAAATGGGCCCTGTAAGAAATTGAAATCTGTATGTGCAGGTATTTCCTCTGAGGTTCAGTCACTCAGCATTACTGCATCTATGTCCATGCAGCTTTGGGTGTCGGGATGGCACAAGTTCGCAGATGTGCGAAGAAAGAAAAAGGAAATATTCATCTACTTACAGTTACGTGACTTTGCTGTGCAAATCCGTTGTGCATCACATAATATCACACGACACAAAAAAAAACACACACACAGACACTTGCACCATGTGGCAGCACCGATGATTCAACACTTCACTTTGACGCTTGATGTAAATGAAGCACACAATTAAAAATGGTAATATCACGCCGCACTTTGTTGCAATGATTAGAGTGCACACTGATCTATTCTCGTGACGATTTGAAGGTGGCCGTTAAGCAAAATAGGCCCTCTCACATCTGATGTTGCGGTTTCCAAGATTAATTTTCTCGGCCGAGCGAAATCAGACGTGCTTTTACCTTAAGCGTATATCGGCAACTCAACATTTCACCTGTATATTTGTTAGGTATCGAAGCCACCGCTCTTACGCTCATATTTTTCTTTCGACATGTTTTTATCCCGTCGCACTTACACATAGTGGCTTCGCTGCTTACGCGACCACACACACGCACACATGGGGCCTCGCTTCACCCCGTAAGACAAGCGCATCTCTTCACTTCCTCCACAGTAGGGGATGAATGGGGGTGACGATTCCACACTGCAGTGGTTGGCATCCGAACCCGACTTTTGCTTGGCTTCGCTTCTCATTGGAATGACCACTGTCCACTCGCAGACTTCTTAATTCCCCTGTAACTTGGCTTTCATTAGGCCAAACAGTCGCTGATTTCCATTACGCTCCAGCCTAGAAATTTCTGCGTTATCACGCGGATTTAGGCATTCTGCTGTCTTTGTGGCAAACTGGCATCTCCAGCTGCCTCGAGTTGTCTCCATTTCTTACCAAATGCGGGGAGGTTTGCTGCTTCATTTTTCCCAATTCATTTTTTGCAGATCCAAGGCATCCAGCCTTTCCCATCGGAGAGCGCACAGACAACTGAACTTTCTTCCTTATGTTCATGCCAAGTGCGAACTCTTATTTTTCTGCACGGACCACACAGAGAGCAATTGTTCTCGAAAATGCCCCAAACAATCGACGAATTTACGATTATTCGCTAAACCTTTCGTCCCCTATCTTCATTCATTCCTACTCAAGTGGCTCATTCGATACGTATTCCTCTTTCCCTTTCCGTGTTGCATAGGCTGCCCGTCAGCTGCGCCCTGATATTTATGACCTAACAGAGCTATTCTGAGACCACCCAGCCAGAGAGAGAATTCTTCGCCTCTTTTCTTTCCAAACCCCCAGATAAAACTTTATCTGCTGTTTACACTTTTAAACTCCAATCAAGCCTCGAACATAATTAATACTTAATTAATTTCACACATCAACCACGCCCATTAATTACTAAATTAATGGCGGGGGTGGGTCGTAACATCGGCCCCTCCTCAAGAAATCTAGAAGTCCTCTTCTGGGCCTATCGCTTTGCTCTTATCAATTTCCAGAGCAACCATTGAGTGCTACCTTTTCCCACAGGTAGAAATAATTAAAAATGGCAAAAATATTGCGTTTCTTGCCTTCAAGAGCATTGGAGCGACTTCCCAATTATCCCGCAATTTTGTTAATTAATTTAGAGAACATCCGAAAGAAAAAACAACGTAAATGAGAAATAAATAAAAAAAACTGAACTGTAAAAGAACATGTGAGCCTGCCGAACTGTGATTCCTAGCTGCCTCATACCATACGCGACATGGCGGACAAATTTTAAAGTTTTCTTCAGGTTTTAGGAGGGGGGGGTGTCCACTGTAACATTCCATCCCCCCATGAAAGAAAAAAAAAAAAAAGGATGACTGGATGAAGTTTATTCATCCAATCTTTCTATTTTTTTTAACTGTAAACACTCAACCCTTTCCCACCGTCGCAAGGCACCTAATTCCGGATTTAAGTGCCCTGAGAGCGGAAGGAAAGTTTAAGGATTTCACCGCACGTTCATTGCTGCCCGTCGAGATAGGCGGAAAGAAAATTTAAATATGAGGCATAGCTTCGAGAATCCACGAGTTCCACAGATCTCTCACGTTCGATGCTCCTACGCCCGCGAAATGATTGGAGGACTTTTGACCTGGCTTCCCTGCACTCGTAAGGGATCCACAATCATGCGGGTTCGCGCTGCAAAGGGTTCGGTTTCTGCCCTCAGCTCATCGCTATCAGATAGAAATTCAGCAGCTCTCTCCCGAAATTTAGATTTTGCAATCGCGAGTTTAGTTTGCTCACTCCATCTATCCACCATCGCTACACTTTCGACATCCTGAAAAAAGTGTTTAGCACGATACAGCGGATCAGTGCCTGTAAATAGCCTCAACATGTTTATGCATCCCGCTATTTGCTCACCGTAAACCATAGGTGCGGCTAAAGCTGTTTGTCTCAGCTGTGATGTACCCGCTGTACTTGTAACAGGTGTACTCTCTTCCGGAACAATTGCAGCCCCAGTGCTCACATGTTCTCCGTCAGAGTGACCACCAGAATCATCTGAATCCATGTGACTCGCAGATGACGATTTTTTCGTGTTAGCCATTTTGTTTTTCTTACCCACTAAAATTATGGCAGTTCTTAGAAAACAGCTTAAGGCTTACTTAATGCTAAATTATACAAAATTCGCACCGAACAAAACTAAATAAAAATAGTAATGGCAGTCAATTCGCACTTATTTTACGAACATGAGTGTTGTTCCGCTAGCTGCAAAATATAGGTATCGATCCTGGGACAACGGCATCATTAATGTTACACGGCACTAGCAGTGTTCCTGCCTAGTCTGCCGGTAACGGTGCTTGAGACCTGAAGTACAATTTAGTTGGCCACGGCACCAGGTGAGAATCTCAGGTGCACTGCTGCACTCAAAGATTCACACCAGAACATAAAAAATGAAAAGTTGAAGAATGACCCGAAGCATAAGGCTTGGGTGAATCCACCTTGTGAACAAAATAACAACAACAAATAAACAATAAAATAATCTAAAAAAAAATGATACTTTGGGATCAGAGTTGTGATGAGGTTCACCCGCAATCACCAATTCGTGACTGAGTGTAGTGGTCCGGATCTTACTCCGGTACATTCAATCCCCAACCAGCCAGTACAACACTCACTTTCGCAAATAACACATGATTCTCAAATACACAACACAACATTTAATAACGTTCTGCGAGATTTAAACAGATCCGGCGCTCTCTAGGCGCATAGACAATTGCCCCTCATATGTGGGCAGCATACGGTGTCACACTTTACTGTCGGATAACGCAGCCGACTGAGTCTCCACCGGACTATCTGAACAAGAGATACTACTCGTTTACACACTAAATAGAGCTGCAGGTGATATTCATATACAATTGCTTAGAGAATAAAAAAATTATATGCAAACGATCACATTAAAAATACTCGCGACACAAAATACACAAGCACGTTAATTTGCGGTATAAGATTATAGGTGCGAAATACTGCCAAAGTTAATTAACTAAATCTAATAAGCATGCACATGCAGAACCCTGCCCCGCTGACGTTGGTCCTGAACCAAAGTTAAAAGAAACTGTCCCGCCCAGCGGAATTTGTGGCCACACCTTCTCCCTTATTCATGTAAAAAAAGTAATCAGGAAATGGGCCCTGTAAGAAATTGAAATCTGTATGTGCAGGTATTTCCTCTGAGGTTCAGTCACTCAGCATTACTGCATCTATGTCCATGCAGCTTTGGGTGTCGGGATGGCACAAGTTCGCAGATGTGCGAAGAAAGAAAAAAGGAAATATTCATCTACTTACAGTTACGTGACTTTGCTGTGCAAATCCGTTGTGCATCACATAATATCACACGACACAAAAAAAACACACACACAGACACTTGCACCATGTGGCAGAACCGATGATTCAACACTTCACTTTGACGCTTGATGTAAATGAAGCACACAATTAAAAATGGTAATATCACGCCGCACTTTGTTGCAATGATTAGAGTGCACACTGATCTATTCTCGTGACGATTTGAAGGTGGCCGTTAAGCAAAATAGGCCCTCTCACATCTGATGTTGCGGTTTCCAAGATTAATTTTCTCGGCCGAGCGAAATCAGACGTGCTTTTACCTTAAGCGTATATCGGCAACTCAACATTTCACCTGTATATTTGTTAGGTATCGAAGCCACCGCTCTTACGCTCATATTTTTCTTTCGACATGTTTTTATCCCGTCGCACTTACACATAGTGGCTTCGCTGCTTACGCGACCACACACACGCACACATGGGGCCTCGCTTCACCCCGTAAGACAAGCGCATCTCTTCACTTCCTCCACAGTAGGGGATGAATGGGGGTGACGATTCCACACTGCAGTGGTTGGCATCCGAACCCGACTTTTGCTTGGCTTCGCTTCTCATTGGAATGACCACTGTCCACTCGCAGACTTCTTAATTCCCCTGTAACTTGGCTTTCATTAGGCCAAACAGTCGCTGATTTCCATTACGCTCCAGCCTAGAAATTTCTGCGTTATCACGCGGATTTAGGCATTCTGCTGTCTTTGTGGCAAACTGGCATCTCCAGCTGCCTCGAGTTGTCTCCATTTCTTACCAAATGCGGGGAGGTTTGCTGCTTCATTTTTCCCAATTCATTTTTTGCAGATCCAAGGCATCCAGCCTTTCCCATCGGAGAGCGCACAGACAACTGAACTTTCTTCCTTATGTTCATGCCAAGTGCGAACTCTTATTTTTCTGCACGGACCACACAGAGAGCAATTGTTCTCGAAAATGCCCCAAACAATCGACGAATTTACGATTATTCGCTAAACCTTTCGTCCCCTATCTTCATTCATTCCTACTCAAGTGGCTCATTCGATACGTATTCCTCTTTCCCTTTCCGTGTTGCATAGGCTGCCCGTCAGCTGCGCCCTGATATTTATGACCTAACAGAGCTATTCTGAGACCACCCAGCCAGAGAGAGAATTCTTCGCCTCTTTTCTTTCCAAACCCCCAGATAAAACTTTATCTGCTGTTTACACTTTTAAACTCCAATCAAGCCTCGAACATAATTAATACTTAATTAATTTCACACATCAACCACGCCCATTAATTACTAAATTAATGGCGGGGGTGGGTCGTAACATCGGCCCCTCCTCAAGAAATCTAGAAGTCCTCTTCTGGGCCTATCGCTTTGCTCTTATCAATTTCCAGAGCAACCATTGAGTGCTACCTTTTCCCACAGGTAGAAATAATTAAAAATGGCAAAAATATTGCGTTTCTTGCCTTCAAGAGCATTGGAGCGACTTCCCAATTATCCCGCAATTTTGTTAATTAATTTAGAGAACATCCGAAAGAAAAAACAACGTAAATGAGAAATAAATAAAAAAACTGAACTGTAAAAGAACATGTGAGCCTGCCGAACTGTGATTCCTAGCTGCCTCATACCATACGCGACATGGCGGACAAATTTTAAAGTCTTCTTCAGGTTTTAGGAGGGGGGTGTCCACTGTAACACTCCTAAAATTATATTAAAAATGTGAAAGCCAAATAAAAAGTGTTACCACTGTGAAAATATGCCTAACTCATCAATTTCTTCTTATTCAGCTCTGTAATTGTATTCTAATTTCGTATTTTTGCATTAAAAGGAATACAAGCTAGTGATGCAAATTACTATTTTCTTTTCAAAAAATACCACGAACTCGAATTTGGGCAATTTGTTTTTTTTTTATTTGGGTACAGGGGCGTCCTACGAAAAATGTGAAATGTGAAGAGCGGCGCGGTCTCAAAAATTTTGGGAACCCCTGGTTTAGATGGTTTAAAGTAAGTGATTTTGATGTTAGCGATCGAGAATGTACAGCGGCCTCCCGCAGAAGGTTGCACATGGGGAACTGTATGCATTTCTGGATGAATATTCGTCTCAAACGCAAAAGGAACTAGCTGAACAACTGGGGGTAACTCAACAAACCATTTCCAATCGTTTACGCGCAATGGGAAACATTCAGAAGGAAGGAAAATGGGTGCCACATGACCTGAGCCAAAGGAACAAGGATGAGCGTGTCATGAAGTGTTTGAATCTGTTGAATAAACAACACAAACATTCTTTCCCGTGAAAAATCATTACGGGTGATAAAAAGTGGATATGGTACGACAATCCCAAACGCAAAAAACACTGGGCAGACCCCGGTGAAGCAACGACTTCGACACCGAAGCGCAATATTCACTCCAAGAAGGTTCTGCTGTGCATCTTGTGTGATATAATGGTGTGCTCCATTATGAACTATTGAAACAAGGTCAAACTGTTACTGCTGATCACTACAAGCAACAGTTGCTGCGATTGAACCAGGAAATCTGTCGGAAACGTCCATTCACAGGCAAAGGAATGTGTCCCGTGGTATAACTGCATGACAGCGCCAGGCCGCATGTTGCGAGATCGGTCAAGGAAACGTTATTGACGATTGGCTGAGAAGTTTTGGAGAATCCTGCAAATAGTCCCGACATAGCCCCTTCAGACTATCATTTGTTCTGATCGATGCAACATGGTTTGTCTGCTGTACAGTTCCGGACATGTGACGAAGTGAAAACATGGGTTGACGACTTCATCGCGTCACACGACGAAGTATTCTTCACGGTTGGAATCCGTTAACTGCCGGACCGATGGCCGAAGGTGATGGATAACGATGGCGCATATTTTGATTCATAAAGGTACAGTAGTGGCCAAAATTGTGGAAACCTTTTGGGAAAAGTGTATTTTTGAAGTTTGATGGCTCATAACATTTTGGAGTAATACCATAAAATTATACACCAATGGAAAGATAATTTCATCAAGAATGTAATTCAACAAAGCTTGTTCAGTTATCTGTATTCTATGAAAAGCTATAGCCAAATAACCAGATGAAGAAGCACAACTTGCTTTGGTTCATATGAAAAGGAGGACATTTGTTAGTGTGTTATGGGATTGCTATGAAGTTGGTTGGTTTTTTTTTTTTTTTTTTTTTTTGTGTTCTTGCTTATACTGAGCTTGTAAAACGTAATAAAATTAAAGAAATGGCGCAAAGAGTTGACTGGTCACCCAGACAGCGATGTAAAATAGTACTATTAAGTGAACAAGGCTTCAGTTATGAAGACGTTAGAAAACAAATTAGTGGAAACTTAACCAAAGTTAGCATTTCTAAATATTTGAAGAGATATAAGGAGACTCAGTCACTACAAAACCAGACTGGTAAATGCAGGAAAAGGTGCACAACAGCAAGTGATGATAGAAGAATTAAGAGACTGTGCCTAGGTGACAGAAGAAAATCATCTGGGTGTATACAAGATGAAAT
Organism: Macrothele yani; assembly: GCA_039090855.1. Lineage (NCBI taxonomy): Eukaryota > Metazoa > Arthropoda > Arachnida > Araneae > Macrothelidae > Macrothele > Macrothele yani. Next base: position 153,353,233 of record CM076995.1, on the reverse strand, counting down.
GGCGCAATGCAATGTGAAGTTGAGTGCAAGGACTGTTCGGCGCAGACTGCAGGAATTTGGTCTAAAAGCTAGAATTCCACGAAAAAAGCCGTTTTTATCTCTCAAACAAAGGTTGAAAACATTAAACTGGGCTAAAACCCATGTTAAATGGACAGCGGAACAATGGGACAGTGTTATTTGGAGTGATGAGACCAAAATCTCCCAGTTTGGTAATGATGGCATAAAATACGTAAGAAGAATCGAAGAAGATTTGCATCCTGATTGCATTACATGTACAGTGAAACACCCAGTTAGTGTTATGATCTGGGGTTGTATGACATCAAAAGGTGTGGGCAGAATTTGTGTGATTAATGGTAATATAAATGGCCAAAAATACATTAATGAAATACTTGAGCCCAAACTGAAGACTTCCGCACGTGACCTTTTCCAAGATAATGAAGCATTTATATTTCAACAGGTTTCAGATCCATGTCATGTTGCTGCTGGTGCTGTGTGCGAAAAGCTTTTTCAAGATAATCATATTCCACTGCTGGAATGGCCTGGGAATAGCCCAGACCTTAACCCTTCGGAAACCTACGGAGCCGACTAAAGAAATTTGTTAGTCAGAAGCAACCCAGCAGTAAAACCCAATTAATAGAAGCTATAATTCAATCTTGGTTTCACATTATAACAGCTGCAGAACTAAAAAACTTGGTTCACTCCATGGAAAAGCGTTGTAAGGCCGTAATTAACGTTAAAGGTTACCCAACCAAGCATTAACTGACATGGTGAGAATTTTTGTATATCTCATTTTTTCTATGCGTTTCCCTTTTCTTCTTTATAACTGCTGTTCTAATATAAAATCCTTCATAAAAGGTATTGCGTTACATACTTGATGAAATTATCTTTCCATTTGTATGTAATTTTATAGTATTACTCCAAAAAAAAGTGGTGTTATGAGCCATCAAACCTCAAAAATACCCATTTTCAAAAGGTTTCCACAATTTTGCCCACTACTGTATTGTTTCCTCTGAAATCACATGTTGCGTTGTCTTAAAATGCTTTAAAACTTATTTGTACACCTAATAATATTTCAGACGGTTAAGCTTTATTGTATTAACGACTTCGAGGGGCGCAATATTTTGTTGTTTGCTCCGGGTGCAGAAATTTTCATTTGCTAAATAAAGAGGATTATTATAATAAATTCCGGTCACATTTCGTGCGTTAATAAAAAACAAGAAAGATGACACCGAATTTTCGGTTGTAATCAGCATGTCTTTTGAATACTTCCCGACATGAATAAAATACTTCAAAGTTATTCATAATCAATAGAATCCATTAAAAAATACAAAACAAAATGCAATTGTGCACTAGATAAAACATCTAGAAACAGAAAGAGTTCCTTTCCCTACTAGCAGTTGAAAAGTACGTTACGAATATTAACAAATTGAGCTCAAAATATTTCTCTTAGCTGAAAGAACATACCATAGACAGTGGGATTTTATATCAAACTATTAGAAGAACAGATGTAGAGGAAAACATGATATAAATTTTTACCCTTATCTGAAGAAAGCAGAAGCTATTTATATATTTAAAACACATGGCCCTTTCTTTCTACAACCCGCCAGAACAACCCACTGGAGCGATTTTCACGATTTTTTTTTAAATGAAAGCTACTGACCCACAGATTTGGCATCGCTAATCTTAAATGATATTATATAATGATACCAAATTAAAATTGTTAAAACCAAAGTGGCAAAATAAAACACATTTTTAATCTCATTGTGTAGATATAGACACGATATCATTTCGAGTCACTGAAAGAATGCCTGAATAATCCAATGTAAGCCCTTCAACGACGGGTAACCACATGTTTATACAAAAATGAAAAACGCCATCGTTAAATTCGTATACGAGTAGTTGGAAAAATTAAAAATTAATGGGAATATTAGAAAATTTTTGTTGTTGGTGACCCATCTCATAGACTTCCCATTAATAATTCAACCGTTTATTGTAGTTATGCATTTTATTACGATTTGTGTTATATGACAAGAAAAAATTTCAGTCACTGCTTTTTCAACCGTGCGTGCCACGCGTTACGGACTAGCATTGAGGAAAAATAAGTATCCAGATACGCGTCTTGGAAGTAGAGATAACGAGAAAAAGGTTATCACATTTCGGCACCTAGCGTGTAAACAATGAACTATTTTTAAAGGCTAATATTTTCCATCTTTATTTTAACGAACGGCATATAGTGAAGAAAGAATTTTTTCAAAAGAATTTTTAAAAGCAGTGATACAGCATCAAACGAAAATACACACTAACACCACTTAGCGCCAGAACTGTGAACTACAGAACCACACGAGTAGAGGCAAAGTGTTCCACAGCATAAATAGTATACGACAATCAAAGAATTTTTTAAATCGGTCTTTTAAAACCACAGTTATTAATAAAGACAGATAAGAAATCTGCATCCCTAGCAGGTGCACTCTTTTTGACGCTAAATGTACACAAAATGTTTTGGCAGTTAGAAGCATCTGACCAAAAAAGGATTTCTTTAATTTGTGATTTTACACGTGCAGATGTTGCTGTTAATATGCTGCAAACGGAAAGGTGAACTTATGCCTTCTTAGTAGCCCATTTAGGCGCTAAGAAAAATTCCAATTACATGCAAAATATTTTGCACCCGAAACGCTCTTCGACAAAGAATTTTTTTTAAATCAAACTGTCAGAAGCTAAGATGTCCATCAAAAAAATAGATATAAATATTTATCTACGCCCCTGGAGGCGAAATTATGCACTCTTTTCTGAAGAAGGTATTCGGAAAACGCTTGTCGTAGTGAGTGGTATCTGACAACGAAAGAAGTTTTAAATCGAGCTTCCAGAAGCCTACATATTGCTGCAAATATATCAAAAACAAAGCGCTCCCTTGTGGTCAACCATTCTTTACAAAAATTTTAAAATATATGTGGAATATTTTGCACTGCGAGCTGTATCTGATGAAAAAAGAATTTTTCGAATCGGGCTTTTAGAAGCAGAGATATCGGCGAAATTGTAATTTAACATTTCGCCCCCTAGCGGACAAACTATGTTTTACCTGAAAAGGAAACTTTACCCAAAATAGTCTTCGATATAAATGGTGTCATGTGGAAGAAAGAATGATTTGAATCAGATGTTCAGAAGCAATTACATTGAATAAAATGCAGTTTGATACCATTAACATCTGTATTTACGCCCTCTGGTGGAGAAGTTATGCTTCATAGAAAAACCGGAAAGCAAGAATCCTCGTTTTCACACTTCAAGCTTTCAGATGCAGAAATATCTTTTCAAATCGATTTAATAATTGCAGCAAATGGCGTCCACAGTCGGGCGAACAAAGTGATAGCATAAGCACGATATGTTTTTACAAAAGACGTGCTAAAAGTAGTAGCTCTAGGTTGTTTAGTACAAATGCATGCCGGGTAACTTTTATACATATACGTGAATTAAGGTGACATGAAATTGAACATCGTGAAGGGAAAAATATTAGACCATTGGAATGAAAAAAACAACAACCTCCTAATAGCCATAGATTAAGAAAAAGTATTACCTCTTTTTCTTTACTTCCAAAAGGAAAATTATTTCTTATGAAAATCACAGACGTGAAAAAGGAAGCCATAAAAGCAATGTAAAAGGGAATTGTAGAGAAGCCATGAAAACATCCGTTTATAGAAATAACCTGAACACACTCAATTATTAGCTCGATAATTTTGGAAATTCTTGAAATGCTTTCTCGTGTTACCCCGAAGCTACGTTTTTAAGCGAAAAGCACTTTGCTGGAAATAAGCATTAGAGGAGGCTAATTGGCTTTCTGAAAGTTCTGAAGAAAAGAAATTGTCTAACTTAATGGGATTAAGTTCCCACGCGTGGAAACACGCAGGACGATTTAGATGGTCATTATTAGCTCTTTTAGCTGTGATGGTCTAAATTGCTAGTTATTCCACTGGGCGAATTTATTGCCATTTCTTAGCCGCAAAGATGTACCTTCATGCGATTCGATTTGTGCTCTAATCTGTGATCTTAGAAAATTAATAGGGCGTTCCTTTAAAAATATTTCGAACGATATTATCGCTACCAATTCTTGCACTGTTTCAAAATAAATGATACGCTTTTACTTTAGCACTTGAATAAGTACAGATGAAAGTAAAATGCTTCCATGTTATTAAAGTAAGATCATGATCCTTGATGGGATTTTATCCCCACTATGTGACTTTAAAAGGATTACTGCTGCTAATAGAAATTACACCACCATGAATAAAAGCTCGGATTTGCACGAAATTTGCAGGGTGGATGGGCACCATGGGAGAAGCAAATGATTACAATTGCAGTGCACAAGCACTGCAATTGTAACGGGCACAACGCCATCGGAAACGTCTCACCAGGGGTTATAAAAGAAGGCGTGCAGAGAGCAGGTTTTTAACGCTTCTCAACCGTAGGTTGAAGAAGTGTATTAAAGGTATAGTCACGTTCGTTTCGAGCTCTGTGTTTGTGCCCGATTTTGGAAGTGTATAGTACGTGTTGTTCCTATTTTTTGTGTTCTCCTTCAAGAAGAAGGTCTGTACTTTCTTTTAGTTCGGCTCCCAAGTCGGTGAGTAGTATATTTTGTTTGCATTCAGCGTTTTATTATTTTCGATCAAGCTGATCGATCCTTAAGTTAGCCCTCGCCATTAACAATGGCGGGCACTGATACGGCTGAAGTCCACGCCCACATCAGTGATGCTCATTCAACCTCCTCCTCCTCCTCACTCTCAGGAGACCAATCAGCATTTATGCACGTTAGAGACGTCATACGTATACAAGATGTGTCACGCGACTCCTCTGCAAAGGCTCAAGCTGTTATCCCTGCCCAGGAGAGTGACGTCACTTTAACGCACGTCCCTGGTTCGTTTGACGAAGACATTGATGTGACCGATAGCACGGTTGCGTTGCCTTCTACTGGCTCAACTCAGTTTACCAAGCCGCTACCAGCAATCAGCACTGTGTCGCAGCCCTCCCCTGCCAACTCTACTTCTCTCACTTATTCCAAAGTGACCTCCGGAGCGATAGTTCCTTTTAAGTTTATTGCTCCGGTTTTTTCTGACTCTTACGTCAGTGTTGAGGGCAGTTCTACCACCATCGATATTCGAGAGGACCCCCAGCTGGGAAACAATTTTTCTCCACAACGGATTTCGGTGTTTGTTTTGATGCTTTACCAGACACGAAGCTCAAGGAATAAAGTATTGCCGTAAAGAAGATGCTTCCTACAGGAGCTTATATCACTCATATGGCCCGAAAGCCACGGGCCGTATTAGTGTATTTTGCCCGTAAAGAACACGCAGACCTTCTGATCATTGATGGCTTATCCATCAAAGATGTACATCTTCTGGCTGAACCTGTGGCGCAGCGACCTATCCAGGTCACTTTCCACCCAGTCCCGCCTGAAGTCTCAGATGTCACTCTATGCACTTTTCTCAGCAAATTTGGCCGAGTGATTTGACCAATAACGACTCTTTCAGCGGCGCCCAGAGACCCCGATGACAAATCCATTGCAGGGTTTCGTCGAAGTACCCGTGTCATCTTTCCGTCGGACGATCATCTACTTGTGTGCCCGAAGATCCTAACCGTATGGTATGGCCAGCAACGTCGGAGAATCGACGTCATTACCTCCTTGCACTGCACGCTTTGCCATGGCGAAAACCATCTACGCGTGCACTGCCCACATCAAGTTCCACCGACTCCGACTGGCGCTCCTTCAGGTACTGTTCTTACCTCGAAGCGTACGACACCATCTGCTTCAGATCAGCAGGCGTCTGAGCCAAGATATGATAAAAAAGTTCTCTTACAGACGTTGGTCGAACCGAATCTCCCACGGTCGCTTACTCCTTTTCACCATAGGACTTTCCGACAATTGACTCCTCACTCCCGCAACGTCGTCGCTCCATCACTGAGTCCTTTTCAGAGGGTTTACAACTAGCTATTACCACTGGAACCTCGGAAACAGCTGATGCGGAGTCCATTGGTCCAGAGACGCAGTGTGAGTATGAGACGATCGAGCCTCCGCTGAAGCGCCGCGGCTCTAGCCGCAGCAGGCGAGTAGCGAAGAAGCAAAACTCTACTTCACCTGTTTCGACCTCCCTCTCCAGCAGTTCTTCTCAACACAACTCGCCAGCCGAAGTCTTCTTCCCCACGGTCGAAGAGTTCGTTGCATCTTTCCAGACAGCCAATATACCTCCCGTACCACTCTCATACATTGATCTCCATACATACTTAACGAATACGACCAGCTACGCAATAGCACGTGCCTTAGCAATCAAGAATCCTTCGCTTCGCCAACTTGTGCTGGAGCCGATCTTCAATGTGCGCATTTCTGCCGTCAGAATGTACCCACCCATCCGTGGGCACAAATCTCTTATAATCGTCTCAGATCTTTTCCTCCAGCTCTGAAAGATCTTCAGCTAGAGGCAAGGAACCCCAGAATTCAAGATCGTGTCACGTAATTGCAGGAAATTTGCTTCCCCCACCCCCTCAACAATTCTCTAGCATATGAAGACCTCAACCCGTTAGGGGCTGATATTCTCCTCCTTCAAGAGACAAACTGCAAACCAACTACCGTCTATTCTCGTTGGCGCCAGTGGAACTTTGTGTTTCATTACGCCTATGGACTAACATCTCATAGCGGCCATGCCATCGGCATTAGTCATACTATCAATTCTAATGTCACATCCCTCTCTGTGCGAAATATTTGTCGATATCTCTTACAGCATGCATCTTTTACCATCGCGTCTTCCAGATACCATTTATTCAATATCTATATTCCATGCGCTACAACTCATCTATCGATTCCCTTCACACGTCTTCGCAGAGCACTGGATCGTATCCCACCGTCACACCATGTTCTCATTGGTGGTGATTATAACTGTACCTTGGATCCTCTTCTGGATAGATATTCTACCAATAGGGAGCGCCGCCGTGCACTGGGGAACCTCCTCCAGACAGTTGTCACCAACAACGCTCTTCATAATATACATCGGCATATTCATCCATGGTCGACTAATTACACTTGACGCTCCTCTCATGTGCAAAATCCTTTCTTAGCCCCTACTTGATAGGTTTTATGCCTCCAGCCGTGACAGAATCGAATGTGCATCACACGGCTTCATATGACCACTGCGGCATTGCCATCATAGTCCATACTGCACCATTAAGACCCAGGATAATACGCCCGTGTACATTTGATAATGCACTTCTCTCCGACCCGGCATTCTGCTCTTCGGTCCGGTCATTCCTGAATGACAGACAACCGCAATTTCAATATGCTCTCTGCGGTTTAAATTTTTGGATGGAGATCAAGCAACAGCTCGTTCTGCATATCCGAAACTACTCATTCCAATCTGAAACACTACAGAACATGCGCCTAGACTATGTTCGTTCAATGCTATCCATGCTCAGTCTCAGTGATCCTCTCTTCTCCTCCTTTCAAGAAGAGTTCCGATTTCTTTTCATTCCACTGGCGCAACAAGCTCACCGCCGACTTCGTTTGCAACATCTGACGCCGGATGCTCACAACTATGATTTCTTGACGTCTGTGGAAAACACCCGACGAACTTCGACCATACTTCATCATCTACGCCTTTCTTCTGGGGAAGTAACAGATGAACCGATTGCACTTTGTTCCCATGTCCATCAGTACTTTTCCACGAATTTCTGTGAACCTCCTCAACCATCTTCTGCAGCAATGGATTCTCTCCTTACTAATCTACCTCGCGTTCCCCCCAACCCCTCCTTCTTCTCTTCTCCGTTCTCCCACGCCCTCTGAACTAAACACTACATTCTCTTCTTTGAATTCTAGTGCCGCTCCGGGTCCGGACAGCCTAACCTTTTGCTTTTATAAAACTTTTCTACCTCTTCTTCTTCCGTTTCTCCTATCCGCTTTCTCTGCTACCTTTACCTACTGTCCTCTCCCAAGGAGATTCACAGTTGCATACGTTGTCCGTTTCTGCAAGAAAGGTGATCTCCTTGACTTGGTGAACTGGCGCCTAATTTCCCTACTAAAACTCGACTACAAACTTTATACCAAGCTTCTTCCACAGCGACTAAATGCCATCTTCACTCACGTCCTCTCCCCTAACCAGACTTACATAGTTCCCGGCCGTACCCTATCTCACAACATCCATCTCCCGACTGACATAATTCACCTTACGCGCTCACGCTCTGAACCCCTTGCCCTTCTTTCTCTAGGCCAACAGTCCGCGTTTGATAACATCTCCCAGACTTATCTTTCCGCCATACTTCTCCGCTTTGGATTTCCACCTCCGTTTTTTTCTCTCCTCACCTCCCTCTACCAGGACGCCAGTTCCCAAGTCAAGTTGCCCGCCTTTCTTACAGCACCGATCCTCTTCCGCCGTGGAGTGAGGCAAGGCTTCCCACTCTCCTGTCAACGTTTCGCAATAGCCTTAGAACCTTTTCTCCGCTCCGTTCAACGCTCCTTTCAAGACCCCCTGCCTCCACCCATCGCCCACACGAGACACCATATCACCACTTCCGTGTCGTATGCACACGACGTTACCTTCTGTATACGTCTGGATTCACAGTTCTCTTTGCTCCAAAGTCTTTTCGCCTATTACGCCTCCTGTTCCGGAGCTGCGATTAATACAACCAAAAGCACAGGCCTGTAGTGCGGCTCATGGGTTGACCGCTTGGATTCCCCATGGGGAGCGCACTGGTCGTCAGCCTATCAACGTTTCCTTGGCGTACATCTTGGCGTCCCAGGTGTAGCCTCCAGCACAACGTGGAATACTATCCAGCCACGTCTGCCTCGGACAACCGCGTTTTGGTGAAAAGCGCAGTTCTGCACTTCATATTTTCAACGTGCACGTCTTGCGTAAACCTATCTTCTCTCCATGTGCTCACATTCCTGGCTTGTTACTAAATTCCCACTTCTTCGACTCAATGATATCACTCGCTGCTTCACCTCAGTTATCTGGACCGTACACCACTGGCTCAGTGCCCCCAAGCTCAGCCTTCCTCCTGAACAAGGTGGCATTGGCCTGATTGATACACGACTGTACTATCAAGCTCTCCGGATTACTTCGTTCCTCCGTCTTCATACTTCACCTGTTACCGATGCTGTTACCGCAAGGAATGCTATCACCTCTTCGAGCAACACTAATTACACTTTCTCTTCCTTCATTCTAATGGACCTCTGAACTACCACTCACTCTCGTCTTCCTCCTGCCTTACGGGAGGTTCTTACCTTCTCCGCTCTCTCCCGCTCACTCGATCCCCACCCGATTCCACCACTGAACTCCTTGCAGAACCCCTGTTCTTCTCCTTTCTTCTTCATATCCCTTCCCTCATCTTCCATGCTGTGCCTATCCTTCTTGGTTCCGAGTCGGAGTTAACACTGTCAAAGACATTGTATCCTCAGACCTGTCCTAGCGACCTTACGCTAGCGTCCCCCCACTCTTCTTTCACCCTCCTCTCGCTCTGTCTATGACTCCCTACTCTCTACCATCATTGCTAAGTTCCCTCATCTCGCTACTTCCACCGGCCTAACCTTTGTTCCTTCCGCCTCCCTTACCCTTCTTTTATTTCTTTCAGTCGGCAGATCTACACTTCCACTCTCCTCTCTTTCAACCTCAGTTTTCTATCGGTTCCTTTTAAAATTCCACTCTCCTTCTCCCTCCACATCCCTGATGTCTCCGAATCCTCTCTCACCGCTGTCTGGTCTGCCGCCCTTTCTCCTCTTTCAGCTCCTCTTGAAATAAACACTTACTGGCTTTTTCTCCACCGCCATCTTCCCGTTCCATTCATCCTCCACCGCATGACCATTCTTGACTCACCCCTTTGCCCCTTCTGTGCTCAAGAAGCTGATGCCTCTCACGTTTATCTACATTGTGTCATCCTTCTTCCACTACTCCATTTTGCATTTTCCATAGCTCAACGTTCAGCCACAACTGATCTTCCATTCGATGCCTATAAGACACTCCTCCTGCAGGTCTCTTCGCCAGTCAAGCTTCCACCCATCTGCTCATATATTTTCGTCCTGGTGAAACACGTCATCAACGTATTTCATCAGCGCTTCCGAGATATCTCATCTCCATATACCATCCACCAAGCTTCTGTGGTACTTCTGTGTCACTTTCTGGAGCATCTCCTCTCAAGACTTCGTCTAGAGAACCTTGTGGTCGTTGCCCAGCAGAGAGAGCAACATTTCCGTTCCACCTGGTCTCCGTCCGCTTCCTGGTTTGCCGGCATGCCAGCGACGTTGCAACTGACTGTCGGCAGTTTATAACCTCGATTCTCTTAGCTCTGTTGAACTTCAGTTCAACGTCCATGCTCAACATTGGTTTTTGGAATCAAACTTTAGCATAAAGTTTATACCTGCAAACAAATGTGAAAATAATATGCACCATGCTGTACAAATGTATATAGTCTTACTTGTCTTCCCTATGATTATCCTAATTTCTCCCAGTACTAAGACATCCTAATTCTGTTTGCCTTAGGTTTCACATTGACTACTTTGTCATCTACCATTTTCCTTTCACTAGAATCGTCATTTTCTTGTAGGACTTTCATCCACAGGTAGTAGAGTTTAGGTCCCAGCCACCTACAACGAGATCGCCTTTTGGGCAGGACACAGAAACGGAAGGAATGAGAGCAAGTCTAGCGACTTTTGACAGAACAGTTTGTAGTGAGATTAGAGTACAGTAGATGGCGCCACCGTACAAGTACGATATTGCACATAGATGGGTGAGAGAATTTCAGGGGGGACATAGGAAATGATACCCATTTTACCAGTGGGTCCAGCCTGGGGGCCGTCACTTTACGTGCTCGTCCGATGCACGGCGGATATTCAGCGATTGTTAGTAAATCACACCATCTCTGAAAGATCAGCCCAGGCTAGAACCTGGGGACCCAGCATCGATAATCTGAAACACTAACCACTAAGCCATCCGCGGCAACCATTTTCCTTTTGCACAGTGCTTCATTATTATATTCTCGTTCTGTTTTTTGTCCGCACTATAATGTACTTATGCTCCGAGACGAAATGTTCCGACAGTCTCCTTTATTGTATATGTGCAAAATGTCTGCATCCCTTACCACGAGCCTCCTTTGTGAATTAATATATCGTGCTGTATATAATGTACATAGAATTTTAGAGTTTGTATATTTTACCGTACAATATATGTATCAGGACGCCCATGTTCGCCTCCTGAACCTAACCTTGTTAATAAAATTGTGTTGAACTGAAAAAGCGTATATGCTCCAGCTTTGTCCGTCGGCACGATACCTCGCGTAAAAATTATTCGATTTCGATGAAATTTTAGTATGTGGTAGGAGACCACCTGGAGACGAACCCTGTTGAAAATCGACGAAATGGGGTCAAAGGTCAGGACATAGGAGCGGGATCCATTCCATCGCCATTATGCGTCATAACTTACGTAAAAATGCTTCGATTGCGACAAAATGTTATCATGTTGTTCCGCAGGTATACTGAACCAGTTCTGGTGAATATCATCGAAATGGGGTCAAAGGTCAGGACACAGGAGCGAGATTTATTCCACAGCCATTATCCTCATAACTTGAGTGATGATTTCTGGTATGTTGGAAAGCGTATCATAATGAATGCATTGCATGATTTCACTAACTTCTTAAACTTGCTATCGCTAAACTCGACAGTACGCAGTTGTAAACATGCAAACAAGCCGGATAGGAGAAAGAGACAACCATACGAACACTTGACGGAGTTTGAAAGTGGTAGAATCGTTGGACTCAAAGAAAGTGGTTCATCATACCGCGATATTGCTGCACACGTTATATATATTATGCATAACGCAACTCCCGTTGTGCGTACATGACGTCAATGGAGAGCAGAAGGTTCTACGCACCGACGTACAGGGTCTGGAGTTCGAAATCGCACGACCGAGCGGGAAGACCAGACACTTGCACCGTATGAGAGTGACGTCGCGCACAACAGCATCCACGTGAGTTGCCCAGCAATGGAGGACGGTCACACATCGTCCGATGTCTGCAAGCCCTGTTCGTCTCCGATAGCTGTACAGATGCCTCATTATTCGCCGTCCATTGCTGTGGCTTCACTTGACTCTGAACCACAGGCGCTAGCAATTGCAGTGGTGCCGCGAACGTTCAAACTGGATTGCTGATGGGAGCATATTGTGTTTTCCGACGAGTGCAGATTCAATCTAATGCATCACGATGGGCTAATCCCTTTTCGCAGATATCGTGGTGAACGGCATGTGGAAGGCTGTATTGTGCAGCGCCATACCAATCCCATGCCAAGCGTGATGGTCTGGTGGCCTATTACGTTTCATTCACTCACTGGCTTACTACGCATTGCAGGCACATTGAACAGCCAACGCTACATCACGGAAGTATTGCAAGCTTAACTTCTACGCTTCTTTCAGACGGTTGCGGGATCCGTCTTCTAGCAAGACAATGCCCGACCCCACGTTGCTCGTACTGTCCAAGACGTACTCTATGCGCATCAAGTCGCTCGTCTTTCCCGCCCTGCTCGCTCGCCAGAGTTGTCGCTTACAGAGAACGTTAGGGGTGTCATTGCCCAACACCTGGCTCTCATGGCCTCGCCGCCTGTCACAACCAATGAATTATGGATGCATGTAGAAGCAGAATATAATGCAATACCGCAGACGACCATCCAAACTTCGTTTTATTCGATCCCACGGCGTGTAGGGTCGGTTATCACCACCCATGGTGGATTTACTTATTACTAATTGTTTAGCCTTCCACATCACGACCCGGTATATAATTGTGATCGTTTGCAATTTGTACCATAACTAATTGTCCTATAAATGTCATTGTGATTGCTTATTTCTTTCTTGGTGTTGCAATTTCTATTAACAGCAGGGTATTATTCATACAAATTCCAAATAACGGACATTGAAGGTAATAAAAATATATCTCGAAACATGTAAGTTACGCGATTTACTTAAACATTTATTACATATTAGTGAATACAGGAACCAACTGTTTCATATTACTTGATATAATCCCCGGTGTGCAAAAATCAATAGTGTCTTTTTGATGACAAGGATAAAGAACGATAAAGAACGCCCTCAAGAAGAGGAACTAGGGCGTCGGTATACGGTCTCTTGCATCTTTATATACTATGCTAAAGAGAAATAGTGAAAAACTACCTCTCTCCAGCGAAGCAGGCGTGTATGGGATCCCCCTACAGTATCCGGACGGCTCTAAACGATTCTACATTGGAATGACCAAGCGTTCGTTTGGAATCAAAGACAACGAACATAAAAAGTACACAAAATACGATAAATTAGCCAAGGCACTATCCAGAGAAGTCAATTTCAAGTCCACTACTCCTATGTGGGATGATAAAAAGAAATTAGCTACCTACTTTACTTCTAAGTGTACAGCCATTAGGGAAACATAGGAGATCATTACCAACAGCGATACTTGCAATGATAGCGTCTCAGTCGAGTTGCCACTAATCTGGAATCAGTTCTTCAAGTAACGCCTTCTCCTTACCAGGATACCGCGTGCACAACCAACGTGATGCCTCGGATCTTTAAATTAATATAACGTCGTATCTATTTATTGTCAAGTCAAGTTCCCGCGTTCAAATTGTTAATGCGTTCTATTATTCAGTTTGCAGTTTCTGTCTAACTTCCTTGAAAAAGCCATCTGGTTGATGTGCGAAAGCTTGGAAACGCTTATGGGTCTATTTCCTACGCCAATAAACCAAATCATTAGTATAGTATTACTATTTCCTACAATAGTGTCTTTAAAATTGCTTAAGAAGACATTATTTCTTTGAACACTATTACTACGAAATTTATTGTACAATTTATTTAACATTAGGGAGTATAAAAAATCAGCGTTTTCATATTATTAAAAATGCACATATTCATTCATCATATTTCATACGTGATGCAGTTTTTTGTTATGGCCTTAAAATGACATCGGAAGTAATTATCTCTGTGAAGTGTTTCAAAAATTTCCATGTTAAATAAAATAAAACTTCGAACAGAACTCTCCATGTTTTATCGAAGAACTGTCTTTCGAAATGCCGAGATAGAGCGAATTCCTTTTCTTCAGCCCGTTTGCTACAGCAGCCTGCAGAATATTTTTGTGAAACGCCCAATCTGCTCCTGATAATAAATATTCAAAGCATCCACGAACCCGTATAATGTTTTTCATTATTAGAGAGAATCAAAACGTTTCTGAGAAGTTAAGTGAATGAAGCCGCTTGATTGCATTAGCCATGCATACTACACTGAAGAGCAATTGAATTAGAGACAGCTGGCGTTATGCAAATGTGTCGCTGTGGGCGGCCCTGTAAACGGAAACGACATGACGTATGCAGTGATCCGACAATATAAGGAGTGATGCGACGGGAATCAGTAAGAGTCGGACGCAGTATGGGTAAGACAAAGGATCTAAGCACATGTCATCGTGGCAAATTGTCGGGGCCCAACGAATGGGTTACTCCATCTCGGAAGTCGTGCAGGCACTGGGATTTTCACGAGCCACTGTGTCACGGGTGCACCGTGAGTACATCGAATACGGTAAAACGATCCCTGCAAGGGCCAACTGCCGGGGACAACAGCGTGTGGATGAGAGGGGTCATTGCCGGCTAGCTAGCATTGTAACACCGGATAGACAGGCCACAGTGCAAGAAATCACTCGGCAATTTAACGCTGGTGCACAAAAACGTGTAAGCAGCCACACCATCCGGAATCATCTCCTCGCTATGGGGTACAGAAGCCATCGTCCCACGAGGGTACCGCTGTTGACCGCACATCATAGGGTGCAAAGATTAGCATGGGCGCGGGAACATCGCCACTGGACCCTAGATATGTGGGAAAATGTTTCCTGGACTGATGAGTCGAGATTCACGTCGGTACATGCTGATGGCAGGATACGAGTACGGCGCAAACCACATGAATCGATGGATCCTTCTTGCCAGCAGGGTACTCTTCAAGCTGGTGGGGGTGGCATTCTCGTCTGGGGACTACTTACGTGGACTTAAATGGGACCCCTGGTACGTGTGACATTGTCCCTCACAGATCAACGTTACCGGGATATCCTGAACGACCATTTGCTCTCGTTTGTGCGTCTTCAACATCCGACTGGGGACCTCATCCTGCAACAAGACAATGCAGCTCCCGAATTGTATCCGAATGGTTGAATGAACATTCCACCGACGTGACCTCGCTTCCTTGGCCAGCTAAGTCCCCTGATCTCAATCCCATCGAGCACATCTGGGATACCATCGAGAGAGATGTTCGAGCCTCTGACCCCCTCCATCAAATCTTCGTGAACTGTGGGAGCTTTTTCAGGGGTCGTGGACCCGTATGGCTTCCCAACGCTTCCGGTGTCTTGTCGAGCCCATGCCGAGACGAATCGACACCGTCATCAGGGCGAAAGGTGGTGCTACATGTTACTAGACAGATATCTCTAATTCAATTGCTCTTCAGTGTAAATGAGCTATTGAAAATTTTGCCAACAAAGGAAGAGGAGAATGAGCTTAAATTTCCGGTATCAACGGAAAAGACTTCATTTGCAGCACACATATTTATTAACTGAACGAACCGGTGCTGGTAGCATGGCAAGGCAAAATTTTGGTTCACGTAAGTACGTAGTGGTTTCAAAGTTAAATGACAACTGCGTTTGACTCGATAATTGCTGATTTTAAAGCAAATACCCCAACATGAACTTCACTGTAAAGCACTAAATCTGATTACAGGCTAAAGCTTAAAACCAGCTGAAATAAAGCTCACTGAATTATCGTAGCTGATCTCTTTAGTTGAATCCTGATAGCTTAAACAGTCGGTACTTAAATAACAAGAATAAAATAATTAAACACTAGAAACTATATAATGCCCAGCAAAATGTCAGAGAAACCTTACCTACAGGTTTCAGTCTTTTGTTTTCACGTTTGTCAAGACAGAGTACACCGAAGGAGGTTTGAATAAGATATCTGGAGATATCCTAGTCTCTTAACAGTGAAGCCGCAAAGTGTGGGAATTTTGATTTGTTTACGTGATACCCATGCTGTTTCAGCTGTGTGTGTTTTAGAATTGCCTGGTTTGCGGAAATCGTATTAGTACAAAGAGCATCCTGAAAGTAAATCCTTGTCCCTCATAAGATTTTTTCTTTGTAGTAGCAAAAATGTGAAACTATATGGCAAAATACTTGGACGTATTGTTAATAATGCTAGCCTATTTAAAGTATTGCTCATCACCTTTTTAGCACGTCTTTTGTAAAAAAAGGTCGTGCTTATGTTATCGGTTTGTCCGTCAGTCCGTCCGTCTGTACCCACGATATCTCTGCAACTATTAGTCCGATTTGAAAAATTATTTTTGCATTGGAAAGCTTGAAATATGCAAATGATGATCCTTTATTTCGTTGTTTTTTTACAATGTACAATTTTACCGGTAGAGGGCGTAAATGCAGATGATGTCGAATTCAAAAATACGTTTTATTCCACATGTTTGCTTCTAAACATCCGATTTAAAAAATTTTTTTATCTTTCAATTCCATTTATGTCGAAGAGTATTTTAGATATAGTTACTTCTTCAAATTACGCATAACATTTCCGCTAGGGGGCGTAAAGGTAAATTACATTTTTCCCGATAACTTTTCTTCTAAAACTCCGATTTGAAAAACATTTTCTTCAGCGGATACATCTCCTGATGGAAAATCTTTTGCATATAATTTCAAATTTTTGGTAAAGAATACTTTGGCCACCAGGGGGCGTAAGTGTTAATTTTTGCTTCTGATGTATTTGCCATAAAATCTGAGCTTCTAAAATATCGATTGACAAATTTTTTCCGTGGACTGATGCCACTCACATCGATAAACCTTTTTCGGAATATTTTCTTCTTAAAATATTCCACAGTTTCTCCGCCATAGGGCGTAGACGTACATCTTATTTTTGTCAATATCTCTACTTCTAGGAGTCCGATTTGAAAAATTCCTTCTTTGTTGGATAGTGATTTTCGTGTGACATGTTTTTCATATAAATTCAAAATTTTCAAGTAATTCATAGACTTTCCGCTAGGGGGCCTAAATGTAAATTGCGTTTCCACCTATATCTCTGCTTCTAAATCTCCGATTTGAAAATTTCTTTCTGCATCGCATACAGCTCCAGGTGGGAAATCGTTTGCATATAATTTCTAATTTTTGTAAGAAATTGTTTGGCCACCAGGTGGCGTAAGTCTTAATTTCCGCTTCTGTTGTATTTGAAGCAAAATATGAGCTTCTAAAATCTCGATTGAAAAAAAAAGTCCGTTGTTGACCGATACTACTTATGTCGACAAACTTTTGAGGAACATTTTCTTCTTTAAAGAAATACATGGTTTCTACGCCAGGGGGCGTAGATGTATATCTTATTTTTGTCAATATCTGTACTTCTAAGAGTACGATTTGAAAAATTCCTTCCTTATTGGATAGTGTTTCCGATGCGAAATGTTTTTCTTATAAATTCAAAATTTTCAAGTAAATCATAGATTTTCCGCTAGGGGTCACAAAGGTAAATTGCGTTTTCTGCGTTATTTCTGCTCCTAAAGCACTGATTTGAAAAAATTCTTCCTGTATCGCATACTAGACCTGATGGAAAATATTTTTCACATAATTTCTAATATTTGGTAAAGAATGGTTTAGCCACCAGGGGTCATAAGTGCTATTTTCTGCTTCTGAAGTATTTGTTGCAAAATCTGGGCTCCTGAAAACTCGACAAATTTTTTTCTTTGGACCGATACCGCTTATATGGATAAAAGTTTTGAGAATACTTTCTTCCTAAAATAATTCATGGTTTTCCCACCAGGGGACGTAAAGTCACATCTTATTTTTGTCGATATCTCTGTTTCTAAGAGTTCGTAAGCTCACGATTTCGTTTACCGCAACAATATCTGAGTGATTAAAAACCCGATTGAAAAACTTCTTTCTTCCGTCAGATACTATTGTTTTCCATACCGGTTCCATTGACTTTGAATAGCTTTGATAAATTTAATTTGCGTCAGAACGGATTCAAAAAGACGTACTTATTACACCCGTAAATTCGGTATCATCTTTCTTGTTTTGTTTTTTGATCGGAGTTTTACGATCACCGTGAACAACTATCCATCAGTCTCTATACATTTCCGCCATCATTGATCCCATTGGTAAAATCCATTTTGGAAAAATTTCCTGAGGCTGTTGTTTCACCCATGAGTTCTCAGCAAGTTTAATGTATACCACATCATCAAAAAGTCCCCCACGAAAGTATTTTTTTATTCAAAGGGACAAACAGAAAAAATTCTGAGGACACCAATGAGGACTGTAAGGAGGGTTGGGCATCATCGTCCACCCCATTTTGACAATAGCCTGTAAAGTCTATTGAAGTGTGAGGATGGGCGTTATCATGATGTAAAGCAACACTATGAAGTGGAATATCACGTCTTTTCCTTTTGATAGCTTCCTTTAGCTTCTTTAATGTCTGCACATATGTTTATTGTTGCAACTCCTGTATGGCGGCACGACGATCAGCTGTGATGAGGTCTTTCACTCGTTGGCTGTTGTCATCTGTCACTGCTGTTGCGGGTCTTCCACTCCATTGTTTGTCCGACACTGAACTTTCTTCCTCTCGGAAATTCTTCATTCATCTTCGAACATTACTGATATCAACTGTAGCAGCTTCATACACCGCCAGCAGTCTTCTGTGGATTTCTACATCCCTCTTTTTCCAAGAATTCAATTACGGCTCGCTGCTTTTCTCTGTCGTTTACTATCTTTGTTTCTGATTCTGAAAAAAAAATTGTTCCCACATTGGTAACATATCATAGTACATGTCAGTGCAGTTTCTTTAAAATCACTTCAAAATTTTTGAAAGTCTATAAGGAGGATGCATTACTTTCAGAATGGCCCTTGCATCAAACCGAAATGAGTTATTATTCATACAAAAGTGAAGTTTTCAATTTTAACGTTAAGTTTTGTTTTGAAATCGCACTAACGTTCATGTAATTCAATTTAAAATAAAACTGGGAAGGAGTCTCAAAATAATTAAAAATTTTATAAATCCAGCGTATTCTCACACATCGGCAGCAAATCACGATTCAAAATTAGAAACATTCGCGACGACAGAATGCGATTCGCCCAACACAAAATGCATTGCAATAGGCTTGAAAACCTCCAGCTTTCCCACACTTTAACGGTCGTCGCTGACAGTTATAGGCTTCACGCAAAGTGATACTGCTCCATTAACGAGAGCATCTCCGGATATCTTATTCTAACCTTCTTTGGCATACCACAATCAAATAGCTTGTTAACAGATTTCATTTTCACCGGCATACATTTTAGACACTTGAAGTGGCAACACAGGCGATATCTGGCTGTGGCGTAGAACATACCTCAGGCACAGTTCGTGCCTACCAATCGGCTAGTGAACGTTTTAACGACGAGGGAACACCTGAGACGATCAGTGACAGTGGAGGAAAGCATTTTTTTTATAAGTTCTGTGTCTTATTGCAATATTCAGTGGGCGAGGCATAGAAAGCCTTCCGCGGAAAGCAGTAGCTTAACATACCATTAAGAAAACGGCGGTGTACAATTGAATGAAAGGATATAAGAAAGACACGACGAGAGCAGGAGCAGTAACTACCGGGAGGGTGGCTGCCCTCCCAGAATGGTCATACAAGGGGCGTAAATTCATGCTATGAGGGTCGTAAAAAATAGAAATGCATAACATATGAATACATTTGCTGAAAACTGTAGCTAAAAATGAAAGTTATAAGGTACTCCAGTATTTTCTTTTTTTAAAGGCTTAAGTTAGTCGAATACAGTATCTCGCGTAGATAACAACTGTAGAGAGTAAACTACTCTGTGAGGGTGAACCCCTCGTGCATGAAATAAAATATCTGTAACAGCGGAGAGGGGTATAAAGCAATATGCTTAAACCTCCGTCACATTTCTGAATCTCCGTAGGAATAAAGAGCACCTACGCTCGGAAGCAAGGCCCTGCCATAGGCGCGACGCTACGGGTGGGCTGGGGTAGTCTTCAGCCCACACAACTTTTTATTGAGCCAACCCTTTAGACCCCCCTCCCCGAAAATATATCAGAAGTTCGGACATATGGCGAGTACAACGATCTAGGATTCTTGGGAATTTGGATATACGTACATGAATTTCTCGAAATCACTGAACTTTTTTTATATAAAAGGAACTTTTTGTTAAATTTAGAGTTCGTACTTATGGGAAATGGAGAGAGACTTCTGAACGAATTTCTGACAGAGTATTACAAACACACCATTTTTATAAGTATAGTGTTAAATGATGAGAGAGAGAGAGAGAGTGTGTGAGAGAGAGAGACAGAGACAGAGAGAGAGAGAGAAACGGGGAGAGAGAAAGAGAGAGAGAAAAACAGGGAGAGAGAAAGAGAGAGAGTGAGAGAGAAAGAGAGAGACACAATGAGAGAGAAAGAGAGAGAGAGAGAGAGAGAGAGAGAGAGAGAGAGAGAGAAGAGTGAGAGACAAAGAGAGAGAAAGAGAGAGAGAGACAGACAGAGAGAGAAAGGGTGAGAGACAAAGAGAGAGAAAGAGAGAGAGACAGACAGAGAAATAAAGAAAGAGAGAGAGAGAGAGAGAGAGAAATAGGTGGATATTCCTTGTCAGGTTTCAAACAAATATTCATAAGCATCCTTATGAAAGCAAAAGAATGAAAAAAAAAAAAACGACCTAAGTAAGCTAAAATCTCGAAGAAATAGCAACTTGTCATAGAGATTGATATCCATGGTTCCCATTCTACATACACTGAATAAATACTACGTACAGTATTTCCTTGAAATCTTTTTTTAATCAGAGATAACATTATCAGCGTAGGATAATATGCACATGAGCGGATTTTTTCCCCATAATTTCTGCCAAACACTTCAAATTATGTGCCCTCCTTTCATCATGCTTAGCTCCCTAATAGCCTACCCAGTTCTGGGCGGTTAGTGTTGCCACTGCCCTGTCAGTGTTTAACCTTGAATTGAATTTTCCTAGCTGTACCCTAAAAGTATCCTTCCATTGCTACATTCGCTGTTTCAGACTTATTCGTTCTGTATTGGTTCGTTTTCCATTCTGCAGAGTACTGTTTCGTCGTCGGTTATATAACTTACGTTTCACTTAATATTTACAATCAATGGTTCTTGAGTATTTGGCTAGTTTTCACATTTTTAGTAGAACTACTGTATGTCACATTTCGCTTAGAAATCGATCGCTTAGAAATCGAAACTCCGGTTCGATTTCTAAGCGATCATAATTCTTCATTATAACAGTGGTGGAAAGTAAGAACTTTCTGAAGATGAGGAACTTTGAACTCGAATGGGAGTAATTTCCAGACTAAAGGTCCAGACTACATTGTAAAGCAAGCTCCCCCCCCCCCACCTCCGACACTAAAAATATTTTCTTTTTTTTTGGTTGGAGGTTTAATGACCACCATGAGCAACTCAATGGGCTATAAGGAATCCCGTCCCTGATTTAGGGCCACTGGTTCCAGGGAAGGGAGAGAGCCAGTGCCGTAAGACAAACAAACAACATCCATACCTCACCGGGATTCAAACCCGAACCCTTCACGGACGAATGAGCAGAAGCCATCGCTTAGACCACTGCGCCACCAGGGCGGCGATCTGGAACTGGGCAGGACGTTATGCGAAAATGCTCGACCGATTTCGACTCCCAGACAAGAAGCCAAATCCAAAAGCCCTTGAGGAAGTGTTGTAGGCTCAGTATTTTTCTTTTTTTTTTTTGATTGGAGGTTTAACAACCACCGTGAGCAACTCAATGGGCTATAAGCAGTCGCCCGTCCCTAATTTAGGGTCACTGGTTCCAGGGAAGGGAGAGAGCCAGTGCCGTAAGACAAACACAACATCCATGCCTCACCGGGATTCGAACCCGGGCCCCTTTCGGACGAATGATCAGAGGCCAACGCCTTAGACCGCTGCGCCACCGGGGCGGCAGGCTCAGTATTAATGACCTTATAATACAACTGGGTATCCCTCACACAACTGTTTATACGTGCTGACAGAAGATGTAGGACTCATGAGCAAACTAATGACGTGGATACCGCATATTCTAACTAGGAAACATAAAGAATTCCCTCTACAAAACTGCATGAAGTAACGCTGCGTGGTATCGTCGCAATAGTGGGGTATTCGCAAGGTTTCTCTGCTAATATGAAAGCTGAGTGGACGACATTAGGCACGGTCTTGAGTAGAACTCAATACTTCCTCTGAGGCTGGACCACGTTCAGAGTTTCATGTGGATAAAATCTTACTGGTCGTAGGCATGCATTATAGCGGCGTGGCTGTTTGGAAGACATACGATGAGAACATCACCGTAATTGTCGGAGCGGTATAAGTAACTTTGTGAGGAGCATATCCCTGCATGGGCACTGTGACATCATATACAGTGATCTCTTCTTCTAGTCAACAACTCACTGCAGCACAAGGCGTGGATTGTTCGGCTGTTCATCGAACAGAACAGTGGGTGGAGCTACCCTACTCACCGTATTCACCGTGTATGAGCCCCTGTGATTTCAACTGCTTTGGCCATTTAAAAAGGGAGATGTCTGGAATTCTCTACAGCAACTAATAGGTTTTATATCGCCAAAACACAGTATTTTTCACAGACACTGGTACTTTTAATGATTTTTTTAAATGTGAAAATATACTACCCAGCAAAAACACAAGTGCTGGGAAACTGCTGGCTGAAATCTGCCTCTCATGACCCGGTAGCGGTCCGTTGGTGGCAGCGCTGTCAGTTGGCGAACCATTGACGGCCCTGCAGCATCGCCGTTAATTGTGCGCCTCCAAGCAAGTGCCACTAGTGGGCCGTTGCTGGCAACCAATGCAACCCCAACAGCAGGTGGAAGCAACGGGACTGCGCATGCGCAGAAGCAAGACTTGCTGTATCTCTCATGGTACCAGTTAGTTGAAGACGAAAGCTATCGCTATCGTGTTATTTTAGTGGATGTTAGGGAAAAAATCCATATGTAGAGAGGCGAATTAATTTCCGAATGAAATTCCACGTCGACGAAGATATCAGATTAAGTCATGAAATACTAGATTACAGCCATGAAATACACCCACTCCATTCCCATTCATGGAATGGAGTGGGGGAACAAGAAAAAATTTGAAACCGCTTGAAACAAATGTCCTGGAAAGCCATTAAAAAAAACGTTTGTTGAATAAAAAAAGAATTATACGCGTACAAAATTTGTTAATTATTTGAAACAAAAAAACAAGCAACGCTATGTGGATATAATGTACTCATCCATATGTTGAATACACTAGACTGGAAGGAATTCGCTTCTAAAAATAACGAGAAGTCAAATAAAATATCTTTCCTCTTTAAAATAAATGTAGCTTCGGACAACGGAAAGGAAAGATACAACGTTAAAAATGTAACAGAATGTGACATGAACCCGGGTAAATATATAATAATTCAACAATCTCCTTTCAAGACGACAAGGATAGTGCAAAACTTTGGAAAGCGACTCTAAGTATGTACACTCTTTGAAAATGAGTGAAGTTTCCTTAAGGAAAAAAATATCGTTACGTTGAAAAAATAAATTTATGAATTATGTGAAACTGACTTTTATGAAAAATACCTTGCAATATTGTAAAATGAAAGAGGGAACCATTCGACTACACATTCCGCACGAAACAGACAGCTTCAAGCACACGCTCCTGCGTGGCAATTAGTTCGGTCGGTAGAAAGCTCAGCTCCCACGCAAATGGCCTAGGTTCGTAACCACTCAGATCCAAAAAGACGTTTTTCCGGTCTGTTGAGAAAATTTCCCCAGCGCTGTGCTATAAATCCCAAGTTTCGTAAGGGTAGAAAAAAATTGTAGCTTTGGGAAACTGCGGTCATCCTTGTTTTTTTTTATGGCTACTACTGAGAAATTGGCGGACAAGATTCGGCAAGCCACCAGTTACGTCACGTGGTTGCCGGCTGCCACAAGCGGACCACATTAGGCCAGCCATCATTTCTGGCACGTGCTTGCAGGGCCGCTGAAGGGCCACTTGTGGCAGCTACTGCCTGTGATGGACAACTGATGGCCCTGTTGTGGCATATGACAACTGATGGGGTGCCAACTGTTGGCCTGAACTGCTGTCCCTTCTGTTGGCCGCCCGGACATTTTATTGACGGTTCGGCAGCGGCAACATAGTGCTGGGCCAGCAAGACTGTTTTTGCGGGGTAATAACATGAATCTATTGGCGTTGAGAAGAAATAAAAGTTTCCAAGCTTTTGCACATCAACCAGATGGCATTTTTAAAGAAGATAACTTAATAGTAGAAAACTTCAACATTTTGAAGCCGATGACTTGACAAGAAAATAAATAGATTCGAATGTAATTATTCATTCAAGGAAACGAGATGTCATGTTTGTTGTGCACGCGGTACCATGGAAGGAAAGTAGCATTATTTGAAGAACTGGTAAAACATTCATGCTAATTCTAGAGATACGCTATCATTGCAAGCTTTGCAGTTGATAATGATCTGTAAACATCATTAAAATAATTGTACTCCTTGTTATTAATTCTTTAATGATGTTCGTGAACAGCTCACAGTTTAGGAATATATTATTGATAGTGAGGGGATGTACAAATAACCATCTTCAAATATCGTGATCATTGCTCTGTTATTACAGAAAATATGGTAATTTGAAAATGTTCACTAACTTCCAAAATGATTTAGTACGTAATGTGTTTGTGTTAGTGTGTTCTTATATGCAGAGGACATTGATTGCGTCTTCATATGGAAAATGGCTATGATAAATTCCTTTTCAAGGCAGTCATTTGGGAAGTAATTTGCATGGTATTGACAATTCTTATTAGTATTGCATTTGGTAATAAAACCTATATTTATGATAGGCTACGTTTGTTCCAAACGCTCTGACGCCACTGGTACTTGCAGCGCCATCTGTTTTTATCCGGTGGCCGAAATCTGAACTTAGCTCACCGCTATCTCACGATACGTAAAATCAAGGAGAAATACCGGAAAATAAAATAAATTTAGTAAGACAAACCACTTCATCTGTGGCAACACACACGTGCTCGAACAACTGTCTGCGACGTTTGTTCTGTTACGTCGTGTTTCATTTCATTTTCTTCGCATTGCAGAGTACTTCCATGAAACGAAATAACGCTCTGACGTCATTCAGTACTTGCAGCGCCATCTGCTTTTATCCGGTGGCAGAAATCGGAACTAAGCTTACAGCTATTGCACGATACGTAATATTCGGGAGAAATACCGGAAAATAAAATAAAGTTAATAAGGCAAACGACTTCATTTGTGGCAACACTAACGTGCTCGAACAACTACCTGCGACGTTTGTTCTGTTACGTAGGTGTTCTTTCGTGTTTTATTTCATTTTCTGCTCATTGCAGAGTAATTTCATAAAAAGGAATCAGCGTTATTATTAATATGAACACCCAGATCTATTTAAAACGCTCTAACCTACAATAAAAACTGAAATTTTGAGATGTCAAAGTGAGCAAAATGCATCTAAAAACATTTTCAGCTCTTACATGAATGAGTTTTTACTATATTTTCTTACAGAAATCCGGCGTCTATTTGATATGTTTTCAATCTGCTTCAATTAAAAAAATTCATCCTGTGCTAGGTCGGGACAAACTAGTGCTAATAAGAATATTATTACTTTGGTAATATAAAACTGGAATGGCTCTCACTTCCTATCAAACGCTTGTTTCAGCAAATTATGATTTGTTATGTCAGTTAGCAACGGAAAAGGAAATTGCAAATATGAAGTTTCAGGTTATGTTTGAATTTTTAACGAAAGATGAAAATATAGATTCTGCACTATCTTGTATCATTCCCTGAACCAGTGAAATGCATTGTAAAGATAAAAGCTTTTATCACCATGGACTAATAAAAAAAAGGATTATGCATGGACAAAGCTTTTATCACCAAAGATAACTTTGAAGTTGCGAGTGTCTAGAACGAAATTCAATGCCGTAACACTGACAGAATACAAAGCACACATACGTGAACTTAGAATTTATTGAGTGCTCCTCACATGAAAGTATATATCAACTATGCTTGCCTTTATCTTTAACGTTATTTCGATATAATGGCACACCGTCGACCTAAACGCAGCAGAACGTGTTAGGAAATATTTTCCTGACAGTGAAACCTTTTCGCTGTTTTCACTGGGATAATTGCTTTCGCAAACACAGCAAACAAAACTGTGCATGACAGTACGATGAAATTTGCACAGTAAAAAGCCCAAATACCGGATTTTCTCATATGTACACATCGACCAGCATTACAGGTTATTTGTTAAAGAGAAATGAAGACGGAAACAACGTTAAAGAAAGCTTTTATGTAAAACCATTGCGAATATTGTATAACATCCTAGGAAGCCATTTTGCCATACGAAGCCTATTTCAAGATAAAATATCTTTTCAAGGTATCCTCTCATGCCTCCAAAGCAGCCATTACCTGAAATATATTTTGGGTACATTAGCATAATATCAAAAGGTGAACAGGGGAAAAAGAGTCCTAATTAAATATAAACCAAAATGATGCGTGAAAGATTCATGTTCAGAATTTGTGATAGTTTTTGCTATGTAATGAACTCGCAGTGTGAGAGTTAAATATTCAGAAAATGATGTATCCTAATGTTCCTCTAAAGAAAAAAAGTAAATAGATTATTTTGATTTAAAAGAAAATTCCTGACATAAAGAAACGTTCTTAGCATACATATAAAACCTGCTACTGTCACCCTATATGATATTTAAGAAAGTTTATATGCAACACAGATTAACAAAGTACTTAAAATTGGAACGGTTTTGATATGTCATCATCATCACCGATCTCAAACCACTGTTGGATGAAGGTCTCCCCAAGTCTCTTCCAGAACTTTCTACATTACTGTTTGTGAAAACTGCAACAGCAAGTAAGAATTGCGCTAATTAAATGAAATTTATACCACAGATTCCGCATGTTACAGGATATAACTGATTACATTTGTAGAGCTATACAAGATTTTTTTGCTTCAAAACCCAGTATCGTGTGAAGCCACTTCCAGCAACAATAACAGCCTCTGCATGGCATGGCATTGAATTGAAGGGGTTTTTGATTACACCCTGGGAAATAGCACGCCAGACTTCTCCTATGCGAGACCCGAGTTCATTTGTGGTGACTGACGAAAGCGCTTGAAAGGGTCAGTCGCTTGGATACGATTTTCCAGATATGTTCGATCGGGGACAAATCCGGCGAACGTGCTGGCCCGGGAAGAAGCGATATCTGCCGTGCATGGAAAAAGTCTTGGACATGCCTTGCCACATGTGGCCGAGCATTGTCCTCCTGGAATATAGCACCAGGAGGACAACTCTGAAGGAATGGTATCACCTTTGTCTCTAAAAAATCCCTGATGTATCGCTGGCTGTTGAGAGTCCCGAGTTCGCATCAGGCGAAATCGTGAATTGAAGCCAATGACGCCCCAAACCATGAGGCTTGGCGTTGGGCTGATACGATTCTGCAAAATTCCCTCTGCAAGGTGTCGTTCGCCACGACGTCTTCCAACACGTATGCGACCATCATGGTGCGTCAAGTTGAATCGTGACTCGTCAGAAAACACGCGCTGCTGCCAATCAGACAGACATTGTCCATGTTCGAGACCCGCATAGCAATGGGCTGATAGCGAACAGTCCTTTGTTAAGCAGATGACGTTGGACTGTGCTGGAGGACAAAGACTTATCTGTGACACGGCTCTACAGTTTGCGCTAACACCGTGGATATTGCTATGCGATTGGTCACTGCCATGCGGTACAGGTGTCTGTCGTCCCGTGCAATAGTGCTATTTTACGGTCCATTTTCCGGATTTTTGTGCTTCCGAGTCTCATATATCCACTGACGCCGCGTTGGCATTACCGTACTCGTTTACGAGTTGCAATTTCTCAGTAAGAAAGTCCAGCTTCTCTCATCCCAACGATCCCTTCCTTGTTCAAAGTCCGTCAGGTGTTCTTAATCAACCTTCTTCTGCGATGGGGCATAGTGAATCACATGAAACACCTTTTCAACTCAATGTCGGTTCTTCACTGATTGCAACATCTCGTTCGAGCCAGCTCTTTACACCCAAGAATAGGCAGATTTAGGGAATCTAATTTGGGGGTACCGGTTGAGTTGTGGGAAGAGGGGATTGCAGAGGTGATAATTAGACCCTCGTAAGAAAATGCAACTCATGGTTTTCAACTAAAATAACGGATAAGTTTTTTGCGTGCCAGATAATCACGAAACAGTAACTAATAATATGGACATTTGTCACCAGATAAGTCATTTTAAATCGGCTTTGCTTATTTGTACACAACACGACGCACATTTAAAGAAGTGCACAGAACGACAGACGGAGCCAGACTGAGGCCAAGGAGCGGAGCAGGATCAGTGATTTTACCCATATGAAGCGAAGAGAATACCCATTTTACGGCTAAAAAAGTCATATTCGCAAAAATTGCCTGCTAATGCCTATAATACATTTTTAAGTTTAAATATTTTTTTCCAGAAATTTATTTGTAATTTTATCTCTACTCATTGACTTCCTTAAAGTTTTTGTATTGAAAACAGTACCATAAAAACACAAATTACAATTTCAATAACATTATAAAGATACACTAATTTAGGCTTTAGTTTTTAAATACAGCAGCTGTATTTAAAAACTGAAAAAGAAACCAATACATAGACAGAACAATTATTCAGATAAACTTTCTTTGGAACAAAGTTACACATAGCGAACAGACAAGAACAAAAATTGCCCTATAACTACATTTGTATAGCAAAATGAAAGCAACAATTTGTATTAAATATTGTAAAAAAACGGCAGCTTGCCGATGGGAAGACAACCCAGCACATGGTCACGAAACACTTGAGATAAATGACACAAAAGATGCGACTTCTACAGGGAACAATATATAGGAATACTAGGCAGTAAACACCAAAGAAATTCTTGTATTCAGCAAAGAGAAAGGCGAGTATCCACTGTTAAAAAAAAAAGAACATACTGATTTCCTGAGCTAGCGTCAGTAAGCAACAAATGTGACAACATCTGCAATTCGTAGATTGTCAGAAGTTGGCTGAGAAACGATCTTCTGAACTCTTTGGTCTCAAATCTTTATAACATACCTAAAACGTTTGTGCACGGCCTTCTCGGTAGCGAATTAGTGTCACTCAGATTTTGCACCTTGCATAATTGCGCAAAGAGTCCGAGTAAGTCTTGTGTGAAATGTTTACATGCCAAATTGATCCTATCTTTAGCATTCTTGACGGAACAGATATATTCAATCAGGTCAACAGAGTAGAAAACACCACACGGGAGCCCTAGTTGGCGAAGTACAGCGTGATCGTCATCCAGAGGCTGGGCATTGCACTTTTTCTTAATAGACAGCGGGATTCGATCCACATCCTCAGAGAGTGACGAAGCAGCACTCACTGAAAAGATATTGATGGCACTATCATCAACGGAAGAGTTCCCCTCCCGAAGAATATCACTAGCATCAGAAGAATATCACTAAGAATATCACTAACATCAAAATCCATGATGAAGAATATCACTAACATCAAAATCCATGATGCATGGCAGAAGCAGGACGCTTCTGGGAAGCATTAGCTTTGCCAATTATCATGGCCTCAAATGAAGGATCAGGAGGCGCAGAGGAAAAGGAAACCATTCGAGATATTGTGGAATTGTGAGCAGCACCACGCTGTGGCGTCGAGATTTCAACTAGTGGCTGCGCAACAGAGTCACCAGTTGAAATGTGGGTAACGCGTCGTGGCGAAGTATCAGGATGTTTTGGAGATACAACCGACATGGAGGCATTTACAGCAATTCGCGATTGTGGTTGGTCTTGGGACTCAGCAGGAGGAGCCGAAGACATGAAAGGGTTACCATCTTCAGAAGAGGAGAATGCATGTGCAAACTGTTTTCTAGAATTTGGAGGTGTAAGAGGAAGAGTGCGAGCCCCAGAAAAAACACATATATTAAATTGGAGAAGTACTTAAATCCGGGGAATTCAGCTCTAGACAATTAGCGCGAACGTGTCCAAATTTTTGCAATGGAAACATTGTTCCCCATCATAAATAAAGATCTAATAGTACCAGTCCTGACGGGTAAGCTAAATACAGAAGGCAGAACACTATTGTCTTGGCATCCGCAGAAACGACAACAACAGAGCGTTGGACATTGAACACATGACGAAATCTGTCTTCCGTCATGCTGGCACGGAGTTTTAAAGGTAAAAGGATTATACCATGCTTAGTGATGACATTAATCAAGATCTGATGAGTGAATTTTGGTGGATCGTTGGAGAACAAAATAGTCATTGGAAGATGAGTCAGGGGATTATGGATAAGATGTGAACTTTGGACATCCCATCCAGCCCCTGCCATCAGTAGTTCACATTTCGTAAAACTGGTTTTCAGACACAGGGAAACGTCATTAGATGTAGCAGCAATCTATATAAATAAAAATGTAAATGTTCGTTTGTTCAAAATCTTAAATCTTCGAAAGTTTTTCACCGATTGCTTTGAAATTTTGACACAACGTTGCATTCAAATACGCGCGTGTTTTTATATACCTATTATATATATGACACACCTGTGACAGGTAAAAACATGCTTTTTGAAAAACAGCGCCATCTGTAGCATCTGTCTTTAGCCGACAGATGGCTAAAGACGGTGCAAGACGATGGCCTATACTTTGAATGCTAGTCAGCTTTTGTCGTAAAGGTACGTATGAAGACATAAAGTGATCCAAATATTGCAAAACTTTCGACTCACCCTCTGTAGAATCGAAGAATTGGTAGACAGATGGGTAAAGACGGTGTAACACGATAGCCTATACTTTGAATGCTAGTCAGCTTTCGTCGTAAAGGTACGTATGAAGACATAAAGTGATCCAAATATTGCAAAATTTTCGACTCGCCCTCTGTAAATTAAAAGCCCACTACAAACGTGGCCAAACGGTCCGACATCGTTGAACGACCTGACTAATGCGTTTGTAGCAAAATGGGAAAGTAATTCCCGCATCAACTTACCGATATCTAGTGGAAAGCCTTCCCAGCGGAGTGGGGCCTGAGATCGCAGCCAAGAGTTGGCCAGCACGATATTAATTCCTTTCCTATTACTGGAAGTTTATGGATAGGCAAATGTGCGGATGCTTTTGGCCAGATATTATATGCCTACGTAGTTTGTAAAAATACTTCTATTCAGCAGAGACCAGATGGCATTTATGCCCACAATGGGCAAAGAAAACGGACAAGACCTTAAAGAGAAACAATACAAAATCTCTTATGTCGCTTTCCACATTTTATTCAGGTGAATAAAATGTTTCTTGTTAACTTTGAAAGCCATTTCTACGTAAATTTTTTTCAGCTGGTATATCGTTACCAAACTTTCTGTGTATTTCTGTTATATTTCAGTTTACGTAATCTTCCTCGAAATATATGTAAGGTAATCGGAGAAATTTACGAAAATAAGTTGCATAGAAATGATATTTCATTGTTCAATAGTAAAGATTTCTTATTACTATATTTTCTATTATACACGTTCTTTTCTGTATCTTCGGGTGCAGATTCAAACACTCCGAGAGGAAGAATCTTTCGTTTTTGAGATTTAAATCCGATATAAAATTAACTACCTATTAAACTTCCTCGTGAGAAAGTTTAATAGGCAGTTAATTTTATATCGTACTTAAATCTCAAAAACGAAAGATTCTTCCTCTCGGAGTGTTTGGATCTGCACCCGAAGGTACAGAAAAGAACGTGTATAATAGGAAATATAGTAATAAGAAATCTTTACTATTGAACAAGAAATAAAAACACGTAAATTAATAAGCTCAGCATGATATATTATGAATGAGTAAAATCAACGCATGATATATTATGAATGAGTAAAATCAACGCATGATATTTCATGTTTTTAAACTTTACGTAATCTTCCTTGTAATTTTTGTAACAGTAATAGGCGAAATTTACCAAAATAAGTTGTTTAAAAATGATATCAGACAGGTCTCCATCCTTTACAACACAAAAAATATTCAGAATTGGAAGCGAAGTTTTTTTCCCTTCATCTTTTTAATTAGAAAAATGGAGTTCAAATACTCTGATTATTGGTTTAGTAAATGTAATCAAAAGTTCATTCTTTTCAATGAACGTATAATGTCAGTAAAACAAAAACCGAATGTGAAAAAGAAAAAACATAGCTCAAGACACAGGAGCATTTTAAAATATTAAAATATATTAAATCGGGAAAGGAAATAAATAAGATGACAGAAGAGGAGAAAACGAATAAATCTTAAAATGCAGCACGTACTTTTTTTTCTGTCAATAGTTTTGAAAAATAAGCTATTAATTCTTATGTTCTTGAAGTACAAAAAACTATAATATGGTTCTGGTGTTTCTTATCTATCAGAATTTCGATTACGAAATTTGTTGACTTAAGAAAACATGCGTAAGTGAAACATAATAAATATATGTTGGACATTGTTTGAATTTTAGAATATCTCATTTTTTTAAAGCTTCGCAATTAGAAAGAGAAATCTCTGATATATAAGAATAAAAATACGATCCACCTAGCCGTTCCTCGTTTTACTTAGTTGTTTTAGCAAAACAAGAGATATTACATTCTCTTTGTTGAACGTTCTCGGAGCAGAAATATCCTATTATTTACAGTCTAAAGAAGTATCGACCGTTCTTTCTGGCAGTCACCAGCTCCTTGCGAGGGTATTGTTTTTTGTATGAAAAATGTGAGCGATCATTTTCAGAAAAAAGAGGTATATCTTTTGTAACAAACTTCCGAAGCATTTTTTGTTTTTCATTTTATTTTTTTATTCCAGAAGAATTAAAAATAAGAAAACAAAAAAGGCTTTGTAAGCTTGTTATAACAGAAGTTTTGATTTCATTTCTTTTTCATTAAAAAGGAAAGCTGCTAAACTTGCAATCATCCAATACCCCTTCGTTAATTTATGAAGCTATGATCATTTACATTCAATTTCTGTTTGAAAAAGTCCTGGGAAAACTGTTAAATCTATTGTATTTACTGATATTTTAACATATCAGATTTATTTTCCACCTGAAGTACAACGAAAGTTTTCTAGTTTAACTCTAAAAGTGTGATGACGTCCATACACGAACATTTGGCGATTCATCATCATAAACTGCGCACAGTCATGCTAACGAATGTCTTGAGGAAAGAGGATAATGTATGACGATCAGGTACCACGTCCAGACAGGGAAATTGGCGATTCATCAGCATGAACTGCTCACAGTCATGATAACGAATATCCTGGGGAAAAGGGATTGCGTTGATGTGGTTTTCCATGGCCTTTGTCCTCATGTGCACCCTCGTGTTCTTCAGGTGACATGTCGATACAGAAACATTGACAGTTCATCTCCATGAGCTGCGCACTGTCATGCTCACTGGTGTCTTGTGAAAAAGGGATTACACACTACGCTAAAAACATAGTTGCACACATAACGACATGTTGGATTGCAATGCTATTCGGGAGGAAGGTAAAGGTTACCAGGAACAATAAATGATTAAACATTGAGACTGATATGAAAAATATTTATTGATCTACACGCCAATAAGTAGTGTTTCTCAGTATGGCGTTGGGCCGCTAGGTTTGCTCACACAGAATGCCAGACATCTCGGCATGGAGTTGTACAGGTTCCTGATGGTGTCCTGCGATAAGCCATCCCATGCAACTTGAATCTTCTCACGTAGTTCCTGCAGATTGTGCGGTAGGTGTGGAATATGGATAGCGAATCTAATAGCATCCCACACATTTCCAATCTGGTATAGGTCTGGCGATGCTGCTGGCCATGGCAGAGTGTCAGTGCCTTGAAAGCAAGCTCTTGAGACAGCAGTAGTATGCGGACGAGCGTTGTCCTGTTGGAAAATCGCACTGGAGTGAGCGTTCAGAAAAAGTAGGGCCACTGGTTGCAGGACCTCATTAACGTAACGTTGGGCTGTCAAAGTGCCTGTAATGAACACCAAAGCTAAACCGGCATCGTAGGCAATTGCACCCCACACCATGACACCAGAACTTCTGGACGTGTGACGCTCGACAACAAACCGTTCATCTTGGCGCTGACTACGGTGACTCCACACTACGGTGACTCCACACACGGATTCGGTGGTCGTCTCCTCCAAGACAAAAGCGGGACTGGTCACTGAAGATCACCCGCTGCCATTTTGAGTAGATCTATGACAGTCTGGCACGACACCCATACAAAGTTTGGCGACAATGCGATGGTGTTAAGGACAGTCGTCGTAATGGTCTGCGTGTTTCTGGTCCTTCGTTGTGCAGCTGTCTGCTAATGGTGCTGGTACTAATCGGACGATACATGGAGAGCACCACTGCTCGCTAAATTTCCGCAATCGTGGCCGTTGGGTCACTCGGCGCATATCGGACAACCCGTCGGTCCTCTCTCTCCGTGGTTCGTCTAGGGCACCCAGACCCTTCCTGTCGCTGCTGCGTGCTTTGTTCTATCAATTGCCGCCAACAGAGAGCTATGGTGGTATCCGCACTACCGGTATGGCGCGCAATACGGCGATGAGACCATCCCAGTTCCCGCAGCCCGAGGATGCGGTCCCTCTCGAACTCCTCCAACTGCTGGTATTGCTTCTGAACTTTTCTCCGAGGCATACTTAACTTGCAAAGGATGCAACCAACACTACAGCACGAAACAGAATGGCAAGCACGTGCAACCGGAGGACCTTATGTAGCCGGTCAGGCACAGCGCTACGACTCCACTTTGCTTGCGTCACATGCGCGGCCGTGCGCGATACTTGAATCATTTGCATGCCGCACGTTCTTAAACCTGCCCACCTAGTTTCATTCCCGTCGGTTGCTTCCTTCTGGGTGCAACTATGTTTTTTGACGATGAGTGTATGATTAGATGGTTTCCGATTGCTTTCTTCATGAAGTGTCTCTGCTTTCTCATTGACCATGTTCAGACGGAGACGTTGGCGATTCGTCAGCATGATAAGCGAGCAGTCATGATGACGAATATCCTGGGAAAGAGTATTACGATGATGTGGTTTACTATTGCCTTCGTCTTCAAGTGTCTCCTCTTCTTCTTCAGGTACCATGTCCTTTCAGGAACGCTAGCGATCCATCACCCTGAGCTTTGCAGATTCATGATGACGAATATTTTGACGAAAAGTTTATGATGAAAGAGTTTCCCATTGCTTTCTTCATGAAATGTCTCTTCTTCTTCTTCTTCTTCGGATGTCATGTGCAGACCAGAGTTGGAAACCGGTCAAAAATTTCGGATTTGGACGTCCTATAACTGGACCCGATCCGGACACGTAACTGACCCGAACAAATCTGCTTTGAACTATAAATTCGAAACTTAATTTATATATATGTACATATAAACGTAATATATGTATTCATCCCAATAACTGCTTGATATTTAATAAATGAAATCCTTTTTTAATAATAAAATTTGGTTAATGGCTAAATTTTAGTGCCATTTTTTAGTGCCACTATTTGCGTAATCCAGAAGTAATTGCTGACTGTGACCGTACCCATGGAGTATATTACAAATGGAAATCATTATTTACGAATGCGTAAATGTATTTTTTAAAATGTATTCAGATTTTGCACTCTTTCCCCGCTTTGATGGAGGTGCGCATACATTCTTATGGTCAGTTAGATTTTTTGTTCCATAATGTTTTATTGCCGCCCCGGTGGCGCAGTGGTCTAAGCGATGGCTTATGATCATTCGTCCGGAAGGGTTCCAGGTTCGAATCCTGGTTAGGCATGGATGTTGTGTTTGTCTTACGGCACTGGCTCTCTCCCTTCCCTGGAACCAGTGGCCCTAAATTAAGGACGGGCGACTGCTTATAGCCAATTGAGTTGCTCACGGTGGTCGTTAAACCTCCAATAATAATAATTATAATAATGTTTTACTACACCGCCGACATCTTTCTTTGTAATTATACACTTTCCACATTTTGAACAACAAGCAAGTCCAAACAATACAGAATTATTCATCGGTTCCTCAATGAGACGAAACAATTTCCAGCATTCACTCTTCCCCTAGTGGTTTTCAACAATCACGTATTTGTTAGTCTCGACTCCTTTCTCTACCTCCTTAATATTAAATCCATCCATTTTAACAAATAAGGAGTTAATTTCGGAATGACATGTCATGGGAACGCGATGTTAGCACATCAATGGAAAACCTCTGAATGTCCACTGTAAAAGAACGCAAAGGAAGGATCTTTTTACGATATGGAGTCGGTGTGTCTGTCGTCGGTCGGTAGTAATCTTCGTTGCTTTAAGAAAGAGACGACAATATTTTTGCATGGCAAACCATTATTCACTTCGTGGGCACCAGTATCGACTACAGAATTCCACAACCCGCATTTTTCTTTGGAATATATTTTCTCTTTTCAAAAATAAAACGGGAATAAAACCGGGTCAAAATCGGGTCAGGAACACCTTGACCCGACCCGTTGACCCGACCCGTTGACCCGTGACCCGTTTCCATCTCTGGTGCAGACAGGGACGTCGGCGATTCATCAGCATGAGTTGTGAACAGTCATGGTAACGGATATCTTGGGGAAAGGGGTTTTTTTTTTTTTTTTTTTTGATTGGAGGTTTAACGACCGCCGTGAGCAACTCAATGGGCTATAAGCAGTCGCCCGTCCCTAATTTAGGGTCACTGGTTCCAGGGAAGGGAGAGAGCCAGTGCCGTAAGACAAACACAACATCCATGCCTGACCGGGATTCGAACCCGGACCCCTTACGGACGAATGATCAGAGGCCAACGCCTTAGACCACTGCGCCACCGGGGCGGCGGAAAGGGGTTTACGGTGCAGTGCTAACCATTACCTTCCTCATCAATTGTATACCATCTTCTCCAGGTGCCATCTCCAGACAGGTACGCTAGTGATCCATTAGCATGAGCTTTGTACAGCCATGGTGAAAAATATTTCGGAGGAAGGGGATTTTCTTGAAGTATTTTCCCAACGCCTTCTTCTTCAAGTGCAAAAAAAAAAAAACATAAATGAATAACTATGCACAGGGCCTATTTCAAGTATCCATTCCCTCATCCACATTACATTCGCGGAAATCCCGAAAACCCGTAAACTAGGTGGTCGGCAGAACGGGATAGGAACCCACAATAGGCCACTCAGACATATTCTCAGAAATTTATTATGTTGTTGTTGTTTGGTTGTTTCACGACCACCGTGAGCAACTCGATGGGATATAAGCAGTCGCTCGTCCGTAATTTAGGGCCACTGACTCCAACGAAGGGAGAGATCCAGTGCCGTAAGATATGCACAACATTCATGCCGTACCAGGATTCGAACTGAGACCCATCACATGCGGATGGTCGGAAGCCAGCGCTTAGAACATTGCGTCACCAGGGCGGCGAGGTTTATTTGTCTGAATATCTTTCCTAAATTTGAGAAAATTTGTTCCTTAATATTATTTTTGTCTTTCGTCTTTATCGCAGCATGTGAGATTTTCGAATGCTGTATTCAACCATCACTGGTTACCAGTATTCGAAACACTTTGACACATACACACACACACACACACAAAAAAAAAAAAAAAAAAAAAAAAAAGATTACCACTCCATTTGGTCGTGCACGGGAAACTTTGCCGCGAGGCAGTCATACTCGGAAAGAGGAGCTAAATTTACGTTTTTCGGTGTTCGTCGGCTAAGGTAGATGAATCGATAAAGTGCATAAAAATTTATTTTCCCTTCAGCAAAATGAACCGAATTTTGCCATAAATCCATAAATTATGAAGGCATATACGTCATCGGAAAATAATGTCGATGGGTAACATTATTCACTAAGCCTTGTCACTTCGCGATATCAGACAGTTCATCACAACAGTCTTTTTGCACTTATATATAGCGCTTGATTGCGCGTAGTCTTTACAGAATGGTTCCATGAGTTAAGCCTTTCGGATAAAGGATAAAAATCCTAAGGGTATCTTTTCTTTTGAGCAGACAAAAACGTAAAACAGATCTGAAGCCATAACAAGGTTATAATCCAACAACAGAGTTCCTTCGAAAAGCTAAAAATAATACTCTTTTGTGGGATAAATACAGCGGTGGGACGAAGTAATCAAAACACCAGTAACAAGAACCATATACAGTTGTGACGTACCTGCCTCGCAGGACGCACACGACATAAAGGCAGATAGCAGCGATAACGAACGTCTGCGTAGCTCAGTTGGTAGAGCGACTTCTTCCGGAGTAAGTGGACTCGGGTTCGATTCCCGGCGTGGACCAAAAATGACAGAGAAATTTACTTCGTTATACAGTACTATATTTTGTTTATTGACATTGAGTTAGACTACCATTTTTCAGTAATACAGGGTAATTGCCTACTAAGATAACAACTTTGGAGTCACAGGTCATTGTGAACCTCTATTTTTAAAATTGAAACACACTCTTTGGTAAAGAAAAAAAAATGAAACTTCTCGAGAAAGTCGTTAGATTCTGATTAAAACTCCGCATGTAAGTATCACAGGACCAAATATGCAAATGATTAAAAAATGACAACCAATGACTAATTTGTGGTCCGCCATAGCGCATGGGAACCGTTCATCGAATAGGGTACATCAAGAGCAAAGCACCCACGCAGGGACAATTGTGACAGCAAATTGCTGTTGCATTAACCTCCACGGACTGTGAGGGTGCCTCGACGTCGGATCCGTGCACAATACGAGCAGCTGAGTGAGCTGAAGAAAGGGCGTATAATTAGGCTGAGAGAAGCTGGTTAGTCAAGTCAACGTATCGTCAAGCATTTGGATCAAAGCGATGCGGCAATCCGAAGATATTGGCGCCAACGGGTCGAAGAGGACACAACGCAGCTGCACGTGGGCGGTTGACGACTCGGGGCAGCAACAGAACGCGAGGATTGAGCGATTGTAAAAGCAGCACGAACAGAATCTAATTCGTCGTTCTCAACAACCGTAGCCATGTTGCGTCATCTACAGTTACGGAAGTGGCTACCCAGATCGTTTCCAGACGAGTTGCAGTACGGGGACTACTTTCGAGGAGGCCACTCCGCCACAGGTCACTAACCAGCGAGCATCGCTGGCACCGGTTGCATCGGTGTCCGGCCAGATCAACGTGGGATAATGTCCATCAGTGTCGTCGTGTGGTCTTCATTGATGAGTCACGGTTTACACTTGGAGCCTATGATCAGTCCATACGTCTCTAGAGAAGAACCGGCCGGCGCACGGATCCTGCCTTTACCGTGGAACAGCACACGGCTTACAATCGGGAGTAACTGTCTGGGAGCAATTTCCTACGATAGCTGGACATCCTTGGCAGTCCTCCGTACCACCCTCAAGGCTCAACGGTACGTGGACTACATTCTACGACCTGCTGTGTTGCCATTCCTGTCGCAGCATCACTGAGAAATTTTCCAACACGATAATGTCCAGCCACACACGGTACGGCTCTCCCAACCCTGCTTCCGTAATGTCGACATCCCATCCTTCCGTGGCCAGCCTGATCGCCCGATCTCTCACCAATCTTATATGTTTGGGCCATGATGGGATGCCACCTACCGCCATCCCGGAGTGTCGGTAAACTGGCCTATACCTCAGAACAGTATCGGTGAACTGAATGCGCCAATACGACGCCGCGTGACCGCTTGTATCCGAGCCAGAGGTGGCGCTACAATGTACTGACTTTTTGCACTAGTGTAGCTGTTTTATTCGAATAAATAGCCCAACTACTATGGAATCACAATAATTTTATTTCCTATACATGTGCATTGCACATAACCAATTTTCGTCTCGATTGGATGATTCCTTATGAGTGCTTCGTGGTATTTTGTTTTCTTTTGCAAAGGGTGTACGTATAATGTACTGCTGAAGTACATACAAACCTAATTTTTTGCACGTGTTCCTCAATGTGTGCTCTCTTGGTAACACGGCATATCCCAGCTATACTTCAGTTTGTGCCCAATCCTGCTCATCTCAGCTTTGTGCATTCGCAACATGGCTTTTGACATTTTAACTTAGCAACGCTCTTGGGCATTTGAAGGCACGCGGGTACTTTCTTAACGTAACCCCATTAAGCGAAATCCAGAGATGTTCAGTTCGGTGACCTTGGACCATGATAAAGGATCCTCGCAGCCAATCCAATGTAAGGAATAGTAGCTGTCTTAGAAGTGCCGCCATCTTGTTGGAACAACATGTCAACGACCAGTTGGGGAATGAGGAAGAATCCTTGTCAACGTCTATTTGTGGAATGAGTAAATTTTCCCATATATCCAGATACTTAGTCCCTGTCACTGTTGAATCTGCAAGGAAAAGTTGCCCGAACTTTTTTTAGGCTGTTCATCATAACAAGCCCCACAACCTTTTTTTCGTTTGTACGCTCGTGCGTCATCACTTTTCTGAATCTCAGTTATCCAAATACGAGGATTGTGTCTGTTCACACTTCTTTACACATGGAAGAGTGCCTCATCAGAGAAAACAATTCTGTCCAATAACACTGATCGTCTGTGTGCGTTCGCTCGAACATATTACAGAAGAAGTGATACCATTTGAATTTATCATTTTCTCTAAATGCCAGCAAAATGACAAGTTTGAGAGGTTTGAAAGCTTTGCTTAGTAGCAGGATCGTCCGCACTTTTGGCTTAGGAACTAAACGATAGTTGCTATATAAATGACACACGTCATCTCCATCACCTTTCCCTTCACCCTGCCCTTGTCGAGAACACAAATAGCCTCCCTCAACAACTGTTATCTGCTACACCCGTACAGGTTTTCTTGAGGGTGGTTCCCTGCCAAATTTTGTCCTAAATCTTAGCTGAATTCCAGTCGCAGACTGTTCAGTTAAACCACAACACGCACTGTGTCTTCCTCGCCACACTGAACTCAGCCATTAATGCGCTACTTCTTGGCGGTCCACGCATGAAACAGTCGTACCCAACGAAATTTTATTATACTGTAATTCACACCCTAATGCGGGTTTCATAGTTATCACTTAGATCGAAGGTGTTTAAAAATTATTAAATTCGTTGCCAAAGTTTGTAATCATCCTATGCAGATTGTCTCGTCTGCCAAATGAAATCATTAGAATCCTGAGCTGTCGCCATTACGACGATGCACCATTGTTCATGAAAGGTTCATGAAAGAAAGCTTTAAACTTTGTGAACGAACAAAGCTTCTAACTCTGTGAACGACGAAAGCTTTAAACTTTGTGAACGACGAAAGCTGAAAGAATCAGCTTCAACCTAATTTTCAAGAAATCTGACCACAGTGAGTACACGATGTTTTAGTCACGTGAGTGTACAAGGTAATGGTAATGTTGAATTCGTTATCTTGTTCCTTCAGACATTACCTGCGACATCTGGCTATATACCGAGTAATCGCTGAATTATTATCACCCCTATCAAAAGTGGATGCTGCCGGTTGACCACGTGATTTTTTAGAGGTCGCAATTAGTCCACCGACGTAGCATATATAAGGTGTGAGTGGAACAGTAGGTAGTAAAATTCGAAACGTTATGGGTAAACGGAAGGACTTATCGAACATTGAGAAAGGACAGACTGTAGGAGCTCCGAGAGCGGGTGCCACGATTTCACGTTATGAGTAAACGGAAGGATTTATCGAACTTTGAGAAAGGACAGACTGTAGGAGTTCCGAGAGCGGGTGCCACGATTTCATGTTATATGTAAACGGAAGGATTTATCGAACTTTGAGAAAGGACAGACTGTAGGAGCTCCGAGAGCGGGTGACACGATTTCACGTCATGGGTAAACGGAAGTACTTATCAAACTTTGAGAAAGGACAGACTGTAGGAACTCCGAGAGCGGGTGCCACGATTTTACGTTATGGGTAAACGGAAGGACTTATCGAACTTTGAGAAAGGACAGACTGCAGGAGCTTCGAGAGCGGGTTCCACGATTTCCCGTTATGGGTAATTGTAAGGACTTATCGAACTTTGAGAAAGGACAGGCTGTAGGAGCTCCGAGAGCGGGTGCCACGGTTTCACGTTATGGGTAAACGGAAGGACTTATCGAACATTGAGAAAGGACAGGCTGTAGGAGCTCCAAGAGCTGGTGCCACGATTTCACGTTATGGGTAAACGGAAGGACTTATCGAACTTTGAGAAAGGACAGACGGTAGGAACTCCGAGAGCGGGTGCCACGATTTTACGTTATGGGTAAACGGAAGGACTTATCGAACTTTGAGAAAGGACAGACTTTAGGAGCTCCGAGAGCGGGTGCCACGATTTCATGTTATGGGTAAACGGAAGGACTTATCGGACAGACTGTAGGTGCTCCGAGAGCGGGTGCCACGATTTCCCAAACGGCTGCACTGGTGGTTTGTTAGCGAGCCACTGTAGCTAAAGTTTATCAGGACTGGCGTATAAATGGTCAAACAACGGCCCGGGGCAAAACTGGAGGAGAAAGTTTGATGTGAGAGCTGAGGGCCGGGTCTGACGACTCGTACAGTCCAACAGACGCAGCACTGTTCAACAGTTGACTACCTAATACAACAGAGATCAACCCTGAACAGTATCTGCCATGACCATACGTCGCACGCTCGCACGTATGGGCTATAACAGCAGACAACTCCAACGACATCCTCTCTTAACGATGGTTCACCGGCGCAGAAAACTCACTTGGTGCAAAGATCATGCAAGTTGGACATCAGATGACTGATAAAAATTGTGCTGGTCTGACGAGTCACGTTTTTACACCACTCTGTGATTGTCATATACGTGTTTGGCGCAAACAACATGAGGCACTCCATCCATCCCGCAATGGTCTTCATAGGAACTCCATCTCATACTGCAATGGTCTCCACAGGTACTCCCTCCATCTTGCAATGGTCTCCACAGGCACTTCATCTCATCCTGCAATGGTCTCCACAGGCACTCAATCCATCCTGCAATGGTCTCCACACGCACTCCATCTCATCCTGCAATGGTCTTCACAAGTATTCCATCAATCCTGCAATGGTTTCCACAGGCACTCCATCTCATCCTGCAATGGTCTCCACAGGCACTCCATCTCATCCTGCAATGGGCTCCACAGGTACTCCATCCATCCTGCAATGGTCTCCACAGGTACTCCATCTCATCCTGCAATGGTTTCCACAGGCACTCCATCTCATCCTGCAATGGTCTCCACAGGCACTCAATCCATCCTGCAATGGTCTCCACAGGCACACCATCTCATCCTGCAATGGTCTCCACAGGTACTCCATCCATCCTGCAATGGTCTCCACAGGTACTCCATCTCATCCTGCAATGGTCTCCACAGGTACTCCATCCATCCTGCAATGGTCTCCACAGGTACTCCATCTCATCCTGCAATGGTCTCCCAGGCACTCCATCTCATCCTGTAATGGTCTCCACAGGCATTCCATCCATCCTGCAATGGTCTCCACAGGGCAAGCCGGTGGAGGTGGTTGTAGGGTGTAGTGAATGCTAACCTGGAATGAACGTGCACATCTGGTGCATTTGGAACAACTTCGTGGGTTGCTTGCTGACTCTGAACACCCAGCAATGTAGCAGTTTTTTCCGAATGGCGATGGTGCTTTCCAAAATGACAACGCGCCAAGCCACAGGTCAAAGTTTGTGCAGGAATGGTTTGAGGAACACAGTTCAGACTTCCATCATATCGATTGACCTCCACACTGCAACGATATCAATCCCAAAGAGCTCTTGTAGGACTCTGTGAAACGGCATATCAGGCATCTGAATACACCAATCTGTACCTGCATTGAAGGCCGCAATACACACAGCTTGGTTTACCATACTTCCCAACTGCTTCCAGCATATGATTGAATCGATGTCAAGTCGGCTAGCTGCCGTACTGAGGGAGAAAGGAGGCCATACAAAGTAGTAGGTACGTGGTCATAATTCAGTGATCATTTATTGCATGTTTGTATCTACGTAGAAATATTATTATCTTGAAAAATTGCAACAGTTTAGAAGAACAATATCTGAACCGTTATTCTAAAGTGCAGAATAAAGATAGGATCTCAGAAATACCAAGATGTCTCTTCAAATTTATTTTAACACAAAAATTTAAGATACTAATGAGAACTACACTATCTACCAATAAGTAATTGGACACCTGTGATAGCAAAGGAAAACGAAGTTTATTCACCTTCAATAGTTGGTGGAGCCTCCACGAGCGGCGATTACAGCTGCAACCCTCTGGGGCATACTCTCAACCAGGCGTTGTACGACAGCTAGCGGTATTTTCTTCCACCCGGCTTGGAGAAGACAGGTTAGTTCCTTCACCGATTTCGGACGGTGGGGGCACACCTTAAATCGACGCTCCAACTCGTCCCATAGGTGTTCGATAGGGTTAAGGTCCGGGCTTTGCGCAGGCCAGTCCATTCGATTAACAACATTGTCACCATACCAAACCAGGGTGGACCTCGCAACATGACAGGTGGCATTGTCATTCTGAAAGTAACATGGGTCCACCCCGTAAAACTGCCACAACGTAGGAAGCGCATGGTCATCCAAAATGGTGCAGTAGGTCTCGGCGTTGAGTCTACCAGGAATTGCGACCAAGGGTCCCATGCTATACCAGGAGAAACACCCCCATAGCATAATTCCACCGCCACCGAACTTCACAGTTGGCACAATACATTCCGGCAGGAGGCGTTCTCCAGGCAGACGCCAAACCCGGACCCTGCCATCCGAACGGTAGAG
Organism: Macrothele yani; assembly: GCA_039090855.1. Taxonomy (NCBI): domain Eukaryota; kingdom Metazoa; phylum Arthropoda; class Arachnida; order Araneae; family Macrothelidae; genus Macrothele; species Macrothele yani. The sequence goes on along the minus strand of CM076995.1, from coordinate 153,308,515 downwards.
TGTGAACCTTGATTCATCGCTCCACCTGTTTCCACTGTTCAACGGTTCACTGTCGACGTTCTTTGCACCACGTTAGCCGAGCAGCGCTATTGGACTTGGTGATCAAAGGCTTGTGGATGGCAGCACGTCCATGATAACCGAGCAGATGGGCTACCTTACGGATGGTATTCATCGAAAGAACACTCCCAGATGTCTGGTGAAACTCCTCGCGGATGTGGCCCATTGCTTTGGTGCGGTTCTTCCAAAATTCTCTGGCAAGCACCCGTCGGTCTCTAACTCTCAGTTTTGTGGGTCTGCCGGGTCGGGGCACATTCCGACAGTCACCTCTCATCTTCAACTTGCCAATCACGTAGGCCACTGTCGATTTTGCGTATTTCAACTCGCTGGATATGTCACGTAGGGAACGGCCATTTCTGTGATACCCGACGATTACACCTTTCTCGAAATCAGAGAGCTCCGAACTGTGTGCAATCTTGCATGCGACTGGTTGCGTTGTTGATTCCCACACGATATTTAACGGCGGCGGCCGTGACGTGTATCAGGACCGCAGATATCGTCGATTGCAGGGGTGTCCAATTACTTGTTGGTAGATAGTGTGTGTATCATCAGCGGAAGAATACTGCGAACGTAATGACATATTGTTACTTGAGCGTACAGCACAGCAAAAAGCGAGATCAAACTTCGAATTTTAAATTCGGTGCCTTATGGCAAATTCAAACCAGTGGGTGAAGTAATCAAGTCAAGTCTTCCAGTAGAAATAGTATGGTAAGTTTAATATTTCTGTCTGTGCTGGATGGATATTATGCGGGAACCCTATACTAACCGTAGCGTCATAGGAAGTAACACAGTTTAGTTTAGTGCCAACAAGACCATCGGTGTGGGAATGCACTAAAAAACAGACAAAATTTCACTTCTATATATACAGGGTGTTTCTAAAATGTTTATCCAAATATCTGGAACTTTTGTAGCTGATTTTAATAGGGGAAAAAGGCACAGAGCCTGAGAAACATTCCTACAAAAGTATATAGGGTGTACCGAAAAGTTGAGCACCATTCGCTTCGCACGAGAAAGGAAGTTCATAACGATGTGTGGAGCCAACCGGATTGGTGTAAGTTCCAAAGGAACGACACTATCAGCTACACTTCTGCGCTCCTAATTGAGAATTTGCGAATTTAGCTAACCGAAATATTTTTGCCTTCCCAGTGTGCAGTCTAAGTTCCCCTGTGGACGTCCACTTTTTAAAATTGATTTGTATCAAACGAATAACTGAAACTTTGCAATTGACATTTCCCTCCTATCCACCCGTATCGCATTTTCGGAGTTCGGTGACTTAAGTTCGCAAATTCACCGCTAGGGTCTCTGGTGTCATGCGGAGGGATTCATCTCCTCCGAGATACAAATATATATATATATATATATATATATATATATATATCATAATCATCATCATCATTGTCAACCATTATCAATCCACTGCTGGACGAAGGTCTCCCCAAGTTTCCTCCACAACGGTCTGTCTTGTGCCAGTCTCCTCCATGTCACCCCTGCATACTTTCGAATTTCATCCACCCATCTCCCATGTGGTCTTCTTCTGGGTCTTTTCCTGTCCCTTGGAATCCAATCTAAATTTTCGGCCGTCCATCGATGATCTGACCTTCTGGCAGTATGTCCAGCCCATTGCCATTTCAGGGATTTAACTCTGATCATGATATCTTTGACTCTTGTCATTTTTCGGATCCACGAGTTCCTCTTCTTATCTCTCCTGGTTACACCAAGCATGCACCTCTCCATGCTGCTTTGAGTTGTCTGCAGCCTTTGTATGTCTCTTTTAGTTAAGGTCCACGTCTCTGCACCATACGTAAGCACTGGAAGGATGCATTGATCAAACACTTTTCTTTTAAGACATAATGGCATATTGCTCTTGAAAATTATGCTGTTTCTTCCAAACGCTCTCCAGGCAAGTTTTGTACGCCGATTAATTTCTTCATCAATGTGACCCTCACTTGATATCTGCTGTCCAAGATAAACGTACGTGTCTGTTATATCCAGCTTTTCTCCATCAATCGATAAATCTTCATTTCTTGTAAAAGCATTGAACATCACTTTTGTCTTCTGAAAGTTAATTTTTAATCCCACTTCTTTACTCTTGTCAGCAAGTTCCTGGATCATACTCTGCAGCTCTGATGGGGTAGTTGCAAAAATGACTACGTCATCAGCAAAACGAAGGTGGGTTAGATAATCTCCATTAATCTTTATCCCCTTGTTTTCCCAGCTCAGCGACTGAAAAACACCCTCCAATGTGGCATTAAAGAGCTTCGGAGATATGGTGTCACCTTGTCTCACTCCCTTTCCAATTTTTACGTGTGTTGTATTTTCAAACAGCCTAATCTTTGCACTTGCATTTTCATAGATGTTATTAATAATATTAATGTATGCATCTTCAATACCGCAGGTTTTCAGAGCCATTGTAACTGCTGATGGTTTCACCGAATCAAAGGCTTTTTCATAATCGATAAAAGCCATGCACAATGGAAGTTCATATTCCCTCGCTCTTTCAATTAGTTCTCTCAGCACGTGGATATGATCTATTGTGCTGTAGCCACTCCTGAATCCAGCTTGTTCTCTCGGTTGAGCCATGTCCACTGTTACCTTCAAGCGGTGTGAAAGAACTTTAGTGAAGATTTTATAAACTACTGATAGGAGGCTGATATGTCTGTAGTTTCCGAGATCCTCAATGTCACCTTTCTTATGTAGCAGGATCATTGTAGCGGTGTTCCAATCCTCAGGAATCTTTCCTTCATTAAGGCATCGACTGAAAATTTGGGCGAGTACTGTTTCGATTTCTCCACTTGCTTCTTGTATGATGTCTACAGTAATTCCATCTTCTCCTGGAGCTTTTCCTCGCTTCATGTTCTTGATTGCATGTGCAACTTCTGCTGGAAGGACTGGAGGAACTCTGGTACAGGTATCTTTCATGATATCTAAAGTGCATATATCATCCCTTTCATATAATTTGGAGTAGAAATCTTTCACTCTTGTCAAAATTTCGCCTCTATTTCTTGTTACAGAACCATCTTCTTTTCTCAGTGCCATAATCTGTTTTCTTCCCTTACTGAGATGTCCCTTTGCTATCTTTAGGCTTTGGTTGTTTTCAATTGCTTTCCTCACTAGTTCACAGTTGAATTTCCTTACGTCTTCAGTGATACTTTTTCTTAGTGTCTTGCATAGCTCTATATATTCCACTTTGGGAGTCACATCTTCTTTAGTTGTCCTCATCTCTCTTCTTTTTTGCATCAACATTTTGGTTTTTCCTGATAATTTGTTCACATGCAACTGGTTGTTAGACCCAGCTAATTTTGTTGCTGTTTCCATAAGAGCTTTCGTTACTTTTCTGTTAACTTCAGAGATGTCCACTTCTTCCGATGTTAGGCCTTCTAAAGCAGAGAACGTGTTCTTCAGTTCTAACTTGAAGGTATTATGGTGTTTTTTAAGGTTGGTTATGTCAATAGATTTTGTTTGTCTTATGAGCTTGCCACGTTCAAGTTTAGTGTTGAGGTGCATCTTACATCTCACCAATCTATGGTCACTACCTGTGTTAAACTTGTTTAGCACACTGCAGTCTTCTATGACGAATTTTTTGTTACACATAATAAAATCAATTTCACTTGTCGTCCCATTTGGATGTCTCCATGTCCATTTCCTGTGTGGCTTTTTCTTGAAGAAGGAGTTCAAGATGAAAAACCCTTCTGCCTCTGCAAACTCAACGAGAGTATTTCCACGCTGGTTTCTGTTGCCATGACCGAATTTACCTACTGAAGTTTCATTCTGTTGCCGTTGCCCTATTTTTGCATTGAAATCTCCCATAATTATTTTCAAGTGCTGCTTACCTTTATTATTTAGATGACAAATTTCCTCATAAAATTCTTCAATTTCTTCTTCAGGATGACTTGTGGTGGGTGCATAAGTTTGAATAATCTGAGCCTGGTATCTTTTCGAGAGTTGGATAACAAGTCGTGCAGCTCTGTCAGAGGAACTTTCAACTTCTACAACTTTATCCTTCAGTTTCTTGTTTATTATAAATCCAACACCACTAGTTCTGTCAGTATCTGTCCCACGATAGTAGAAGAGATGTCCACTTTTCAGTTCGATGAGATCTTCTCCTTTTCTCCTTACCTCACTTAGCCCCACGATGTCCCACTTGATCCTTTGTAGTTCCTCTTCCAATTCAAGAAGCCTTGATTCAGAAGATAGGGAGCGTCTATTGTAAGTAGCCAAGGTCAGCATCAGATGGCAGCCTAGTCCGGTCCTCCGGGGATTCTTAGCACCCTCTGCCTTCATGTCGCACTGGCTGCTGCCTTGGCCAGGTACATTCCAGCTGCCGGAGACTGAGGGCCAAGATTTAAGTTGTGGAATCATTTTGGAGGGGTTTGGCCATAACTCACCACGCTGGCCAAGCGGGTTGGTCAGTGTGGGATAGAATTTCCTCTAATCCCGATGGTATAGTTATACCGCTATGGGCGGTCGTCAGAGCCCCTTTAGTGGGAACAGGATGCACCACGAGAAGGCGGGGTTGACATTTGTCAAGGAGAGGCTGTGATGTTACGCATCACCTGACCTTACATCCCTATATATATATATATATATATATATATATATACTTAAGAGCAAAACTGAAGACTAAGGAAAAACTTTAGAATTTAAAACGAAGGTTGCAAAATAACCTGAAAATCAAAACACGCAACGCAGCAGTTTTGAAAATTCAGAATTCACATTCTATAAAGGAGATACCTAAGCAAAAAAAATACAAATGTAATTTTGACTCACACCTAGTACAACATAGAAAAGGTTATGTATCTACCTGTGTGAGTAAAAGGAGAAAAAGATAAAAAATAAAATAAAACAACTGAATGTAGAAGGTGTCGAGAATACTGAGCCTTGGCTTTATCAAGGACCAGCAAAAACTCTGCATTTTCTCACTTCCACAAAGACCTAGTTGGAAATGGGTTTCTGCAAGGCAATAGATGCAAGTAACATTCCCACCTAAAATAGTTTAAAAAATATATATATGTCATGTCCTCCGTAGAGTTGCATGACCTAGCACTAGTTAACAATTTCGCTTGCATCCATTAACCTTCCTGGCCCGACCCATGCTCTTCATCTGTTACTATTAAACAGAGAGAAGAAGATTAAAGAGAACTCAAGCTGTGAGAGTGACATAATAATTAGAAATGATTTTCAGCCATAACGAAATTCCAAGTTCGTTTGAGAGAGAATTTAAACCTGAAAATCAATGCAAAAGAAATCGAAATTTTTACATTGCAATTAAAAAAGGAAATATTAATTTTTAACGAACAGAATTTTGAAAGAAAACTTGAGTCTAAAACCCCCTATTCTACAACTTATGACAGCACGAAAACGAGAATAAGTTAAAGATAATAATTAACTAAAGAAAACTTTGTGAAAGTTATATACCTTAAACAGTTAGTTGCAATATGTACAAAGTATTTCAGCAGTGCTTTAAGTGCATAATTAATTAGTTATTAAGAACTTAACTACTTTGAAAAAACAGCGCATAGACAGCGCATAGAAAAGGAACAAGCTTAGCCATCTTCTGTTCCTAGGTACCCCAAAAGACGCTCAAAGTTACAAAGAAAAGAAAGAGTTAAAACCCGCAAAAATGTTAACAGACAAACCAATGCCTAAAAGCTGAAAAGCTAAAAAAACGACAGAGAAAAAGTACATGAAGTACAAACATTGAACTTATAAAACCTAGAACCCAAAAACAAGGAAGAGAGCTTACCTCTTGTGTGACAAAAACTTTTCTCCTCACAAGAGAAGAACATGGCTGACCTCTTCCGCCACTCCCTAGACGCTGGGGGGCAGTGAGGGTGGGGCTGATGGCCTCCTCATACAGCAAGAAACCAACGCGCGGAGATTTTAACCAGAGAAAAAAATATATAAACTTAAGACTGTGGATCTGTATGATCAGAAAGAGCAGAATTAACTCTCCAGAATACATGAGAAATATTATAAAATATACGAGCAGTGTATTTAATAATCTTTGCATGTATTAAATCACCTTAGTGAGCTTCTATAGATTAATCTTATCTTATTAATTGTAATGTTGGTTTTACTATTTTTAGTATAGCTATCCTAGTGATGAATAACTAGTTTTCTTTTTTATTTATTTTTATTTTCTTTTATAAACATATTTTTAAGCTTTTTTTGTGATTTTGTTTATATTATTTAATTTTTTGTTTTAATAGGACCGTCATATCCATAGCACTAAGGTTCCTTTAGGTAGTTAATAGACATCCTCTAGCCAACTTCCTTACGGCTTTGATTGGTCAGAATCAAATCTCCGCGCGTTGGTTTCTTGCTGTATGAGGAGGCCATCAGCCCCACCCTCACTGCCCCCCAGCGTCTAGGGAGTGGCGGAAGAGGTCAGCCATGTTCTTCTCTTGTGAGGAGAAAAGTTTTTGTCACACAAGAGGTAAGCTCTCTTCCTTGTTTTTGGGTTCTAGGTTTTATAAGTTCAATGTTTGTACTTCATGTACTTTTTCTCTGTCGTTTTTTTAGCTTTTCAGCTTTTAGGCATTGGTTTGTCTGTTAACATTTTTGCGGGTTTTAACTCTTTCTTTTCTTTGTAACTTTGAGCGTCTTTTGGGGTACCTAGGAACAGAAGATGGCTAAGCTTGTTCCTTTTCTATGCGCTGTCTATGCGCTGTTTTTTCAAAGTAGTTAAGTTCTTAATAACTAATTAATTATGCACTTAAAGCACTGCTGAAATACTTTGTACATATTGCAACTAACTGTTTAAGGTATATAACTTTCACAAAGTTTTCTTTAGTTAATTATTATCTTTAACTTATTCTCGTTTTCGTGCTGTCATAAGTTGTAGAGTAGGGGGTTTTAGACTCAAGTTTTCTTTTAAAATTCTGTTCGTTAAAAATTAATATTTCCTTTTTTAATTGCAATGTAAAAATTTGGATTTCTTTTGCATTGATTTTCAGGTTTAAATTCTCTCTCAAACGAACTTGGAATTTCGTTATGGCTGAAAATCATTTCTAATTATTATGTCACTCTCACAGCTTGAGTTCTCTTTAATCTTCTTCTCTCTGTTTAATAGTAACAGATGAAGAGCATGGGTCGGGCCAGGAAGGTTAATGGATGCAAGCGAAATTGTTAACTAGTGCTAGGTCATGCAACTCTACGGAGGACATGACATATATATATTTTTTAAACTATTTTAGGTGGGAATGTTACTTGCATCTATTGCCTTGCAGAAACCCATTTCCAACTAGGTCTTTGTGGAAGTGAGAAAATGCAGAGTTTTTGCTGGTCCTTGATAAAGCCAAGGCTCAGTATTCTCGACACCTTCTACATTCAGTTGTTTTATTTTATTTTTTTATCTTTTCTCCTTTTACTCACACAGGTAGATACATAACCTTTTCTATGTTGTACTAGGTGTGAGTCAAAATTACATTTGTATTTTTTTGCTTAGGTATCTTCTTTATAAAATATATATATATATATATATATATATATATATATATATATATATATATATATATATATATATATATATCATCATCATCATCATTGTCAACCATTATCAATCCACTGCTGGACGAAGGTCTCCCCAAGTTTCCTCCACAACGGTCTGTCTTGTGCCAGTCTCCTCCATGTCACTCCCGCATACTTTCGAATTTCACCCACCCATCTTCCATGTGGTCTTCTTCTGGGTCTTTTCCTGTCTTTTGGAATCCAATCTAAAATTTCGGCTGTCCATCGATGGTCTGTTCTTCTAGCACTATGTCCAGCCCATTGCCATTTCAGGGATTTAACTCTGATCATGATGTCTTCCACTCTCGTCATTTTTCGGATCCACGAGTTCCTCTTCTTATCTCTCCTGGTTACACCAAGCATGCACCTCTCCATGCTACTTTGAGTTGTCTGCAGCCTTTGTATGTCTCTTTTAGCTAAGGTCCACGTCTCTGCATCATACGTAAGCACTGGAAGGATGCTTTGATCAAACACTTTTCTTTTAAGACATAATGGCATATTGCTCTTGAAAATTATGCTGTTTCTTCCAAAAGCTCTCCAGGCAAGTTTTGTACGCCGATTAATTTCTTCATCAATGTGACCCTCACTTGATATCTGCTGTCCAAGATAAACGTACGTGTCTGTTATCTCCAGCTTTTCTCCATCAATCGATAAATCTTCATTTCTTGTAAAAGCATTGTACATCACTTTTGTCTTCTGAAAGTTCATTTTTAATCCCACTTCTTTACTCTTGTCAGCAAGTTCCTGGATCATACTCTGTGCTCTGATGGGGTAGTTGCAAAAATGACTATGTCATCAGCAAAACGAAGGTGGCTTAGATAATCTCCATTAATCTTCATCCCTTTGTTTTCCCAGTTCAGTGATTGAAAGACATTTTCCAATGTGGCATTAAAGAGCTTCGGAGATATGGTGTCACCTTGTCTCACTCCTTTTCCAATTTTTATGTGTGTTGTATTTTCAAACAGCCGAATCTTTGCACTTGCATTTTCATAGATGTTATTAATAATATTAATGTATGCATCTTCAATACCGCAGGATTTCAGAGCCATTGCAACTGCTGATGGTTTCACCGAATCAAAGGCTTTTTCATAATCGATAAAAGCCATGCACAATGGAAGTTCATATTCTCTCGCTCTTTCAATTAGTTCTCTCAGTACGTGGATATGATCTATTGTGCTGTAGCCACTCCTGAATCCAGCTTGTTCTCTCGATTGAGCCATATCCAGTGTCACCTTTAAGCGGTGTGAAAGAACTTTAGTGAAGATTTTATAAACCACTGATAGGAGGCTGATAGGTCTGTAGTTCCTGAGATCCTCAATGTCACCTTTTTTATGTAGCAAGATCATTGTAGCGTTGTTCCAATCCTCAGGAATTTTCCCTTCATTAAGGCATCGAGTGAAAATTTGGGCGAGTACTGTTTCGATTTCTTCACTTGCTTCTTGTATGATGCCTTCAGTAATTCCATCTTCTCCTGGAGCTTTTACCCGCTTCATGTTCTTGATTGCATGTGCAACTTCTGCTGGAAGGACTGGAGGAACTCTGATACTGGTACCTTTCATGATGTCTGGAGTACATGTATCATCCCTTTCATATAATTTGGAGTAGAAATCTTTCACTCTTGTCAAAATTTCGCCTCTATTTCTTGTTACAGAACCATCCTCTTTTCTCAGTGCCATAATCTGTTTTTACCCCTTACTGAGATGTCCCTTTGCTATCTTTAGGCTTTGGTTGTTTTCAATTGCTTTCCTTACTAGTTCACAGTTGAATTTCCTTACGTCTTCAGTGATACTTTTTCGTACTGTCTTGCATAGCTCTATATATTCCACTTTGGAAGTCACATCTTCTTTAGTTGTCCTCATCACTCTTCTTTTTTGCATCAACATTTTGGTTTTTCCTGATAATTTGTTCACATGCAATTTGTTCTTAGACCCAGCTAATTTTGTTGCTGTTACCATAAGAGTTTTGGTTACTTTTCTGTTAACTTCAGAAATATCCACTTCTTCCGATGTTAGGCCTTCTGAAGCAGAGAATCTGTTCTTCAGTTCCCATTTGAAGGTATTATGGTGTTTTTTAAGGTTGGTTATGTCAATACATTTTGTTTGTCTTATGAGCTTGCTACGTTCGAGTTTAGTGTTGAGGTGCATCTTACATCTCACCAATCTATGGTCACTGCCTGTGTTGAACTTGTTTAGCACACTGCAGTCTTCTATGACGAATTTTTTCTTACACATAATAAAATTAATTTCACTTGTCGTCCCATTTGGATGTCTCCATGTCCATTTCCTGTGTGGCTTTTTCTTGAAAAAGGAGTTCAAGATGAAAAACCCTTCTGCCTCTGCAAACTCTACGAGAGTATTTCCACGCTGTTTTCTGTTGCCGTGACCGAATTTACCTACTGAAGTTTCATTCTGTTGCCGTTGCCCTATTTTTGCATTGAAATCTCCCATAATTATCTTCAAGTGCTGCTTATCTTTATTATTTAGATCACGAATTTCCTCATAAAATTCTTCAATTTCTTCTTCAGCATGACTTGTGGTGGGTGCATAAGTTTGAATAATCTGAGCCTGGCATCTTCTCGAGAGTTGGATAACGAGTCGTGCAGCTCTGTCAGAGGAACTTTCAACTTCTACAACTTTATCCTTTAGTTTCTTGTTTATTATAAACCCAACACCACTAGTTCTGCCAGTATCTGTCCCACGATAGTAGAATAGATGTCCACTTTTCAGTTCAATGAGATCTTTTCCTTTTCTCCTTACCTCACTTAGCCCGACGATGTCCAACTTGATCCTTTGTAGTTCCTCTTCCAATTCAAGAAGCCTTGAATCAGAAGATAGGGAGCGTCCGTTATACGTAGCCAAGGTCAGCATCAGATGGCAGCCTAGTCCGGTCCTTCGGGGATTCTTGGCACCCTCTGCCTTCATGTCGCACTGGCCGCTGCCTTGGCCAGGTACATTCCAGCTGCCGGAGACTGAGGGCCAAGATTTAAGTTGTGGAGTCATTTTGGAGGGGTTTGGCCATAACTCACCACGCTGGCCAAGCGTGTTGGTGAGTGTGGGATAGCATTTCCTCTAATCCCGATGGTATAGTTATACAGCTATTGGCGGTCGTCAGAGCCCCTTTAGTGGGAACAGGATGTACCACGAGAAGGCGGGGTTGACATTTGTCAAGGAGATGCTGTGATGTTACGCATCACCTGACCTTACATCCCATATATATATATAGATATATATGTATATATACACATATGTACATATACACAGTCGAGTCACATTATTATGACCACCAGATAATATTCGGAGTAACCGCCGTGTGCAGCGCGGGTAGCATCTAGACGGGCAGGGATTGACTCAATAAGGTGCTTGAAGGTGTTTACAGGTATGTGGAGCCATGCTGACTGCAGTGCATCTGACAGCTGCTGGAGGGTGCGTGGTGGAGGATCCATAGAGCGAACAACACGAGCGAGATGGTCCCACGGATACTCAATTGGGTTTAAGTCTGGGGAATTAGGGGGCCAGGGAAGTACTTTGAAGTCTTCATCGTGCTCTTCCACACACTCTCGGGCATTTCTAATTGTGTGACACTCCGCGTTGTCGTTCTGGAAGATCCCATCCGCCCCAGAGAAGACAATCAGCATGTATGGGTGTACGTGGTCTGCAAGAATGGAATCATAATGAATTTGGTCCATAGTGCCTTCCGCACGTATAAGGGGACCCAGTGAATGCCACGAAAACATTCCCTAGACCATAACACTGCCCCCACCAGCTTGTGTTCATCCATCAATGTTTGAAGAGTGTCTGTTATCCAATGTTTCGGGCCTTATACGCCAACGTCCATTCGTTCGATGAAGGAGAAAACGTGACTCATCGGAGAAGGCAATACTTTGCTAATCAGTAGAGGTCCAATTCCAATACTGCCGTGCAAACGCAAACCTTTTTCTAGCGATGCACCTTCGTTAGCATAGGTGCAGTGATCATCCGTCTGCATCGGAGTCCCATAAGCAGCAGGGTTCGCTGAACTGTCGTTTTAGACACACTTCAGGTAGCCCCCGGTTCATTCGGCCATTGAGTTGCTCATTTGTTGCGTTTCGATCGGCCCTCACGCACCTTCCAAGCCGACGTTCACCTTTCACACCAATGGCACGTAGTGCTCCGCAGTTTCTACGTCGCCTATTCGCAATGGTGCCATTTCTCCAATTACTATACACTTTAACCACAGCAGCACGCGAACAGTTCACAAACTGTGCTGTTTCAGAAATACTGTCACCCTTGGCCCGAAAGCCGATAGTCATCCCTTTTTGCAAATCTGATAAATCGCTCCTTTTGATCCATGAGAGCAACGAGTGTTATGTTTTCAGAATGCCTACATCACACCTTATATCCCCTCCATTCCAGCTCACGACACGTGCCTTCTTTCATTGGCTACGCGCTGTTGACGTCAAAAGTAGGAGGTGGTCACAATAATGTGACTCGACTGTGTGTGTGTGTGTGTGTGTGCGCGCGCGTGTGTGTGTTACTGCTGCGAAAGAAAGTGTGTGTGTGCCATTTAAACGGGTTTAATTAATATTTTACCGAAATAAGAGAAAGTCATAAATCAAGCATCTTAAAATGTAACACTTACCGTATGGATGTTGCTTACTGAAAATCAGAATATGCCGAAGATACTTTTCGTCGAAACATTTCATGACACAAAGATCTTGGCTACCATCCAATTATATCTCCTCGTTTCGATCTTCATAGGTGTGGAGCAAGTTTTCAGGTTTGCGGCAAGACGCAAGGAACACAAAATATATAAGCAAAATGCTTTCTGTTTGCTTAGAGGTCAAAATCTCCATCAGATGGGTGAAGTCATCCAGATATATTCTGCTCCGTCGATAAATGTTCAGTTTTCGGAACCTTCTCATTCCCCACAGAAGGGAAAAAGGCCACCATACGAGAGGCATTCTCTTTTCCGCCACATATGTTAGGCAAATGACAATACTTTAGCGTGATGGAATCGTTTTATGACTTGTCGGCACTTTTTAATCATAAAGTAATAGAGTAGTATAAAAGAACGGCTCCACGGTCTGTGAGGGAGAAACGTTCACCGTTCTTTTAGGGGTCGGCAAGTTATCCTCTGTCATTGTGTTATAGTGGAAGGTGCAAGAAACAGGTAATTAATTTATGGGCATGTGGAGGACATGAGGAAAAGATAAAACACACTGGTAGAAGGCATCCTGTGAAACGTGGTAGAAAGAGCGTCTTAAAGTTCTAGGCCAGGGGTTCCCAAACTTTTTGAGACCGCTCCGCCCTTCACATGTCACATTTTTCTTGCGACTCTCCTGTACCCAAAATTAAAGAAAAGATTGTCCAAATTCGAGTTTGTACTAGCATGTATTTTTTCTAATGCAAAAATACAAAATTAAAATAAAATTACAGAACTAAATAAGAAGAAAATTATGAGACAGTAATATTTTCACAATGCTAAACACTCTTCATTCGGTTTTCACATTTTTACAGTAATTTTAGATACTACCTAACAGAGGTATTTGCATCTTAATGGGATGGAGGAGCTTATTTCTCGTTACACAAAACATCGAATATGGGGGGAAATGTTCGATACAGTTACGCGGATCTCCTTCTCAACGTTAACTTTGCTCCTATATCTGGATTTTATTATCGCCACAGCTGAAAATCGTGCCTCGGAAAATTAGGATGTGGCAAAAGGGAGAATTATTTTCACGACTTTCTTACTCAGTTCTGGATACTCCTTTGCCACACTATTCCAAAAATATATATTTTTTTCTTTCACACTCTTTCTTATAATGCATTCTTTAAAATATGTAAACGTCTTGAAAATTTGCATGTTGCGTTTCACTATAAATTATAAGTTTTAGTTTTTCCTTATAGTCGCGACTCCCCAGACCAAGACCGGCGACGCCCTGGGGCGTCGCGACGTGCAGATTGAGAACCTCTGTTTTAGGCTCATTGCTGAGTATATCTACGTAAAGAAAAAAGAAAAAGAGGTAGGTTTGGTAGCATCAGGAGAATTCCTAAAGGATGTCGAGGTTTCATTTGGTGTGAACATAAAAAACAGAAACAAAACAAACATGATGCTTACTAAGATCTTGTGGCTTACGGAATCTGTAGGGCGCCATCGTCTCCGTTTGCCTATGAAGAGCTTTGGGCGCTTTACTATTCACCTTAGTACAGGGTGATTCACTAGGGAATGAACACTTTTTTTAAGTAACTCACGATTGCAAAGGCACATTTGAATGAAATTAATGTACCTTGATCCATGACAAATGGAATGCCTCACAGAAGATCCTGGAAATGTCCAACGTCAGATTCCAAGCACATATTCGCCCGACGCTTTACATTGGCGAACGTGCGATGTAGCGTAGCGATGTCGATGGCAACAATTTCACATGTTGTCTTTCAGTTCCGCAATCGACCTTGGTTTGTTGGCATAAACCTTGCTTTTTAAAAGCCTCCACAGAAAGAAACATGGGGGTGTCAGCTCGGGAGACCTAGGCGGCCACAGGTCTTTGGAGATAATCCTATCCTGGAAAAAGCTGCAAATTTCTGCCATGCTCTTCTTGGAGGTGTGGCACGTTGCACCGTTCTGTTGAAAGTATCCATCAACAAGATCCTGATCATCCAGCTGGTTCACAAACTCATTAAAAATGTTCAAGAATCGGTCGGTATTCACCGTGTCTTTAAAAAAGATTGGCCCAATGATACGGGGTCGGGACACGGCACACCAGATACCGATTTTCACTGGATGCAATGGCTCTTCATGGATGGCGTGGGGATTATCACTGGCCCACACCCGTGTATTTGGGTAGTTTACATAGCCGGATAAATAGGACCATGCTTCGTCAATGAACCATGTTATGTCCAACAGGGCGAGGTTTTCGGCGAAACGTTTGGAAAACCATTGATAAATATGCCAATCGCCTTGCGAAATCAGGTGGCTGTAGCTCGTTCACTGCCGTGATACGATATGGCTTAACCTTCGCCTGTTTGACTGCGCTTTGACATGTCGAATACGATCGTCCAGTCTCTTGGAATTGCCGCCGAATAGATTTTCGTCCGGATCCAATAACCACTACTTCATATCCTTTATTGTGTCCTCCGCCATCTGGGGTCGTCCGCCCGTACGCGGATCGACCAACTTTCCAGCTTCTTCACCAATTTCGAAACGGTGGCTCTGGTGGGTGGTTTACGACCACCAAATTTAAACCCCTTCCGATATTATTTGAAGGAACCGGTTACCCAGTACTGACGCACAATGAACAACCACTCTTCAACTGAGTACACTATCTTCATTCGACCTCTTCGCTTAAATTGTTTACGGAGACACGCTATTCCCCCACCACTACTAGACAGATGGCGTGTCAGTACTGCGCCACCCGGTTGCAGGGGAGACATTTTATTCACAGGTAATGAATGTCGACTGCTTCCTCAGGAAATAAAGAACCACTCTGTTCGGGTTTTACGTTCATCGTATATTCCCCATCTCATATATTCCACATAATAAGTGTTCAGTCCCGAGTGAATCACCCTTTATATCTCTATGGGAAAGTGTTTCCTGTCCTCTGTTTGTATGACTTTTTTCATCACAATCGGTAGTAGAACGTGTTTCCGAAATTTGGCCAAGCATTTTGGGAACACTTTGTGCAAATTTTCTCTCTTTAATTCACTGAAGAGACGCCATTATAAACAATAAGCTGCCATGTAACTGGAAATGAGCTAGATCAAGGATTTTGCCTGGTGAAAACAGAAAGACAAATTTTTTCCCTGTCCTTTGGTGGAAATACACTGCTCAACAAAATTAGGGAGCACCCTTTTTAAACGATTTTATTCAAAGCAGTTGAATAAAATGTTATTAAACTGTCAAAAGATTCTCTCCGAATAATGAAAACCAGCTGTAGAAAGCAGTTCGACATGCTAAATTAGCAACAATGACTTCAATAGTGACGTCGATGCGAAAATCACATAAAACGGGTGGTTCTTTCGGAACTGTGTTCTTGTAC
Organism: Macrothele yani; assembly: GCA_039090855.1. NCBI lineage: Eukaryota > Metazoa > Arthropoda > Arachnida > Araneae > Macrothelidae > Macrothele > Macrothele yani. Next base: position 153,292,935 of record CM076995.1, on the reverse strand, counting down.
CGCTGGTCGCGGGAGAAGCAGTTCGTTGCGTTATCTCATGTTAGCATGCCGAATCAACACTGTTTGCCAGAAAGTATCGCGTGTCGAGCCATAGGAAGGTTGGAAGCAGGTCAAAGTCAACTGGTAGTAGCTTCTGCCATTGGAGTGAGCCGAAGTGTAATTGCACGCTTGTGGAGTCGGTTCCAAGAGACGGGAAGTGTTCGAAGACGTCCTGGTCAAGGTCGTCCACGAGTTACTACCTCAAATGATGACCGTTATTTTCCGTTAACAGTCCTTCGGAACAGGGGTCAAAATGCCACCTAGCTGCAAAGACTTTTAATGGCAATCTGAAGAAGCGTATCGACACAAACAATTCGTAGACGCCTTCACGCACGTAGATTGTATGCACGTAGGCCAGTTGTTTGTGTCCCACTGACCTCCTGATGGCTCGAAGAAACTTGGCTGTAGAATACTGTGATTGGGGACCTGCGGAGTGAAGCCAAGTTTTCTACTCCGACGAGTCCATATTCAGCCCAGAGCCGGATAATCGACGACTTCTGATCTGGAGAGAACGTGGCACCCGATACAAGTCAGCGCATGTCCAAAAAAGATCGCGTTTTGGTAGAGGCGGTGTGCTTGTTTGGGCAGGGATAAGCGTAGGTGGGCGTACTGACCTGTACGTCATCCGGAATGGGTGCCTGACTGCTCAAAGGCCCAGGGACGAAATTCTTAGACCTTTTGGTCATGCCTTATATTGCTGCCATCGGCGATTGTGCCCTTTTTATGGATGACAACGCCCGACCTCATAGAGCGTGCCTTGTGAATCAGATGCTTGAAGAGGAAACAATAGAGCGTATGGAGAGGCCGGCATGCTCCCGGATTTGAATCCGGTCGAACATGCTTGGGACACATTACGCAGAAGATGCATTGCTGCTTGACTACAACCACCGTTGACTTGCCTTCAGTTGGCAAATGCCCTTCTTGAAGAGCGGGGAAGAATCCCACAAAACCTCCTCGACCACCTGATCAGTGCAATGTCCCACAGATGTGAAGCCATCTTGCACGTTCGAGGTGACCACGCACCTTATTAGACAGACGCAAAGTTCTTCAATGCTTACTTTTTCTTCTCGAAAACATATGGGTAAAAATGATTTGTTTATGGCACCAGGTGTGTTTCCTGTAAAAATGATCTTTGTTACAGTAAAACATGATTTTTTACCTGCTCAATCCTTTATGTTCTTGTCCGTTTCATAAATATTTTTTTATATTTTGCTGCATATCTACCAGCAGTTGTCTGTTCTCGTTACATCACCTGCACCCCTAATTTTGTTGAGCAGTGTATATTGTTTTGTTTTACATGGAGATATTGTTTAAAGTTTATATTTTATCATGGTTAATTAAAGGTTCTTAAATATTCCAAACAAGCATTAGAAGCACAAAAACTTATGTAACACCATTTTGATTTTATGGAACGCGGATTCGTTCGTCTAATCATTAATAAATAAATGTTTATGAAATAAATATGTTTCTCGAAAATGTCACATACGTAAAGAAAAAAAGTGTGGCAAGGATTTAAAGTGGCTATACATAATTTATATTAGAAGTTTTTATACCAACAATCTGATTATATACATAAGAAACGCTGTTTCATAATTTCAACAGAATCCGAAATTAAAAAAATATTTTTCAACTGTTCATTTTTTACGCACTTAAAAAATTCCTTAACAACACTTGTAAATAACGTTTCTTTTTTGCCCTTAAGCTTTAAACAATGTGCAAGAAAAAGAAATATTTTTTGATGTAGTATTTCATTAAGTTAAAAGTCTTAGCCACTAAAATTTGAAAGCAAAATTTAAATATGACAACCAGCTCGCTAAAAAAAACTTACTGAAAAAAACACAAGATAAAAAAAAAGATGTGGGAGAAAAGAAAACAGAAAATCCTAAAACAGTAGTAAGAAAATTAGTCATTTAATGAAGGAACAGAAGTGAACCAAAATAAAGTTTCTATTTTTCCCGAAGGGTTGTTATTAAGCATTCTTAAAAGCTCTCTTCTTCTACACAGAGATGCATCAATATTTAAATTAAACTCATGGTTCCACCTCCAACACAGCTCATTCTTTGCAACCGAACTTTTTGCATACAAAATTCGTTGAATGCCGATAGGGTTGTACGGCGTTTATTGCGAAAATAATAACCGTGTTTTACTTCCAGATGAACTAAAAATGCTAAAACTGATAATTGGTGATTCGGAAGAATATCAATGAATTCTGGGTGCCACAAGCACCTGTTTTAACAAATACAAAGGGTGAGTCAAACGTTTTGCAACATTTGAATCACTTTATGTCTTTATGTGTACCTTTACGAGAAAGCTGACTAGCATCCAAAGTATAGGCCATCGTGTTGCACCTTCTTTAGCCATCTGCTTGCCAGTTCTCCGCGGCGGTACCAGTTTTTGTCCTTCGAGGTAAAGAACTCCTTCACATCAGCTGCCACCTCCTCCTGGTTGTTGGAGTGTCGCCCGCGAAGGAAGTAGACCATGGACCGGAAAAAGTAATAATCCGACGGGGCGAATCCGGACTATATGCTGGGGGTGGCATCATTTCGATGCTATCACGTTCCTGGAGTTTTGCCCGGGTCGTTCGAGCGGTATGAGGCCGAACGTTGTCCTGCTGCAGGAGAGCGTGCTTTCTGTTCAACAGAGCCGGGTACTTCTCCTCCAAAATGGCATACATCCGCTCCAGCTATTCAGCGTAAAGGTTAGCGCTGATGTTCCGACCGTCTGAAACAAATTCGTGATGGGTTATCCCCTCGAAATTCCACCAGACGCAGAGCATCACCTTGTACTCTAAGCTTCCACGTTTAGAAACAGGTTCAGGAAGCTGTTCCGAGCTCAACCACTGCCGTTGTGCGTTAGGATTCCGGGATAATAGACCCACTTTTCATCGTACGTAACAATTCTCTTGTTGAGATGTACATCGCGCGGGTTTTCTAGGAGTTTCGTGCACACTTCCACTCGGCAGTTTGCTTCAGCTGGCGTCAGTTCGTTAGGAACAATGCAGCAGCTCCTGTAGACTTTGAAGAGGTCCTGACGGTGAGGAACCACGGTGGTCTGTGATATGCCCAGCTCGCTTGATAATATCCGAGTGCTGGTTGACGTATTTGCCTCTACGGCCTGGCACATGGCCTCTGAATACACGGTTCGTGGCCTACCTGACCTATGCTGATCGTCGAGGTTTTTGTCACTTGAGCGAAATTTCTGGAACCATCTGGTTGCGGTGCTGTGGTTCACTGAACCTTCCTCTTTCAAATGACAAGTGTTTCGTGTTGGTTGAACAGCGTTATGGCCGAGTTCAAACTCGTAAAGTAAAAGTTCCCTAAGTAGCCGGTTGTGGCTGTTCATCTTTTAGGCGTCCCAACCTCAGATAGAATGGCGAACGCAATGATGTTCACATCAACGACTACCACTTTATATCCCTTTCGACTGACTGCAGTGCGTGACTTGAACTAATATAAACACGTGACATACCTGCCGTAGCACATGCGTTTATGCAAATATTGCAAAACGTTCAACTCACCCTCTGTATCTTAAACCGTGGGCACACTGAAGGCATTCCTAAGGTGTGTAACTAAGCAGTACAGTGATTGTTAAGAAAGTAATGCCGCCATATTTATGCACATGCCCATTGGCAATTGAAACAACACAAGAATAAAGCTCCGAACTTCCACGTTAATTTACATATTTTATTTTTATGTGCTCCTGACGCTCGATACTGATACGCCGACGTTTAACAAGTTTTTTTAAACCCATCTCTGTAAAAATCTTCCGGAACCGTTTCCTTGTAGCGGCTTGAACATTTTCGTCACAGGTGAACTGAGTTCCTATCAGACGTCTCTTGAGAACAAAAAACAGAAGTAGGATGGCGCCGAAACTGTGCTGTAGGTAGGACGTTCAGGAACTTCAAACCCGATTTTTTGCGTTGTCCTGTTGCAGAACCATTGGTCCCCTCCCACGTACGTGGTGTATTCTTTGTTTTAACATTTTTGAGGTATGAACTTTGCTCTCTGAGTTGATAATCGTACCTTTGACCTTGAGCTCATGACGAATAACGCTTCTGTAATCACAGAGCACAGTGATCATGCACTTACCGGCAGAAATTTGAATTATTTCATTAGAAGAGAAGATGTGTGTCGATATTCCAGCGATTGAATTTTCATTTCTGAGTCATAATGGGGAAGACAAATCTCATCACCAGTCACACTACTTTGGAGAAAATCGCTTCCATATCTCTCATAGCGAGCGAGCAACCTTTGGCATGCTTCAAGTATTCATTTCAGTCGTTAGATGACGAGGAATCCAACGAGTACACATTCTGTTGTATTCTAAAACGTTAAAAATGTCACTCACACTGCTTAAACTAATCTTCATCTTTCCTGCTATGGTTCTCTTAGTTATTCTTCTATTTTCCCTGATGAGCTAAGCGACTTTTTGCCTGCTCAAATCGCAATTTGAGATTAAGGACTTCCACTCCGCTGCAAATCCTTTAAGGCGAACACTACTCCATTGCCCTTTGATTTTCCTACCCAACGACGAACAGTGCTTATGTGCAAAGTTCCAGAGCCATACACTGCCAGTAATCTAGTGTCAATTTCTTTGGGAGGTGTATTTCATGAATTAAAAACTCAATAACTGATCGTTGTTTGACACCCGTCGGCAGAGTTGAAAAACAATCATTCATCATTTTAAACACAATTAAATATGAATAAATAGATGCTCCGAGTTCTATTACGCAATAAAATGAAGCTAATTGCACAAAGAATCGTTTGCCGTCTGACTAGTTGTTAGGCAACGAATCGTGCGCGCGACATTTGCGCGGTGGCATTACTAATTGAACACGCCTCTAAGCAGTGTAAAAAGAAATTGTTGGCAACTTGTGGAGAAAACTGATCGCGTTTTCTATTGTCTGCAACAAAAAGATTTTTCTTTGGAGCCGGATCGGATTAAGGTGGGTCTATAGAGGTTATAGCCTTGGCGCCTACCATAACCGAGGGCCCAGGAGACATGCCTTGGCAAATATTTGATAGTTAGGTAAAGAGAGAGAGAGAGAGAAAGAGGGCTATAAAATAGTTTTACTTTTGTCTCGCACCATATTTTTTTTATATTGTAGGTTTAATGACCACCGTGATCAACTCAATGGGCAATAAGCAGTCGCCCGTCCCTAATTTAGGGTCACTGGTTCCAGGGAAGGGAGAGAGCCAGTGCCGTAAGACAAAAACAACATCCATGGCTCACCGGGATTCGAACCCGGACCCATCTCGGACGAATGATCAGAAGTCATCGCTTAGACCACTGCGCCACCGGGACGGCGAAACGAATCGATTTGGCTTTCTGTGTGTGATTGAAGGTTTAACGACCACTGTGAGAAATTCAATGGGCAATGAGCAGTCGCTCGTCCATAATTTAGGGTCACTGGTTCCAGGGAAGGGAGAGAGCCAGTACCGTAAAACAAACACAACATCCATGCCTCACCGGGATTCGAACCAGGACCCCTTTCGGACGAATGATCAGAGGCCATCGCTTAGACAACTGCGCCACCGCTCGAACGATTTCCACTTGCTCAGAAACAGAGGCTAGTACACAAACAGATTTCAAGGCCATGACGTACAAAGGGTAAAGTTTCATGTCACTGTGTACAGCGTGCTCTGCGTGAGAGTTTCAACTTTTTTTGCAACCATCCACCGACACTTCCCACTTCCCACTTGGAACCGTTAATGGTCGAAGTCCTTTGTGGTTTCACATTGCATAACAAAAAGATGCACCAAGAAAAGTATACAGTGGTGACCATTAAAAACATTCAAGACAAAATCTGGGAATCTTGAGCTCTTAAATAATGTTCTTATCAGAACGACGGAAAATACACTTACTTAAAACGAAAACTCTGCAGATAATTTGTTAGTTTGAAGAATGCACTACATATTAACCCTTTAACGACCATAACCCCCAAAATGTCCGTACATACAAACAACCACAGCTGCCCAAAACTCCTGTCTACAGTGAGTCAGATTTTTTACCCTTACCTATTCTTTAAATGTTCACGATTTATGAGGGATCAGCTGGAGTAACTGTTAGTCACCATTATTGTTACTAAACAAAGAAGTGAAACAACAGACAGTTTCGGGCGTTATGGTATTTAGAGTGATACTAGATTTTAGAGTCATGGTCGTTAAATGGTTAATTATCACAAGCATATTGCTGCAATTTCGTGTTTTAGCGGATTTCATAATGATTCCCAGTCATAATTCTTTGAGGGCCCGCTCAGATGTCTTAGCCTTGATATCCGCTCAAATGTCTTAGCCACTAAGGCCTTAATCCGGCCCTGCTTTGAAGTTCGTCTTATACAAATAGCATGCTTAACGCGAACATCCATGCGCCAGTATGGGTCAAAAGTTCGTCCCGTTTTGAACTAGACATAACGTTGTACCTCCATTTCTGTGCTAAACGCGCTGAAACTTTGACACTGATGACGTTCATTTGGAATGGAGCCACATGGCGTTATCAAGTGAGCAGAGAATGGAGGTTGATAAACGTGCTATTCGGGTGATATTTCGCCATTATTCTTACGAAGAGTTAGACGCAGCAGAAACAGATATGTGTGTATTTGAAAGCGAGGAGACAATGGGCAGTATGCAAATGATTCCTGTATTTCAATGTTGGGCACACCAGTCACTTAATCAAGTGGGAGGTCAGGACGTCCACCGACCACTAAAACTGACGAAGTGGTCGAAACTGTGACAAAGAACCCCGGTACTAGTACATATAATTGGGAGCGCAGGCAGGATCTTCCCAATTCACCATGGTTTGTCACCTGCACCAACTTGGTTTCTCCTTTAGACGCCATCGAATAGTTTCTCATGAATTGACACCCCAGCTGGAGGAGCAACCATCGCTCGCTGTTGCAGTTTGCTGCCAAATGCACCGGACGAAAGATATTGACTTGGTATCATTATAGGTGATGAAAATTGAATATTCCCATGGTATCGTACCAATGGAGAAAAGTGGCTGGCAGGGAGCGTATTCAATGGTGCGAAAAGCGAAGTTCGAGAGAAAAGCCATTGATAGAATTGCGAGGATCCTGTGAACTAGTAATTCGCGCCAGATGGTTAGTCTCGTGAATCTATGCCTAACTACTGCAGCCGGTGTATGATGCCCTGCGCCATCACTACTCAGCCCACATCAATAAAAAGATGGTGTTGCTGCAAGTGGATAATGCCCCAAGTCAAACCTCCAGATTAGTCCGCCGAAAATTACAGGAATTGAAAGGTATTAAGATCCTACCCGATCGTCTAAAATGGCATTGGAGCAAGTGGATAATGCCCCAAATATCACCTCTAGAATAGTCCACCGAATATTACAGGAATTGAAAAGGATTGAGATCCTACCTGATCGTCTAAATGGCGTACGTGCAAGTGGATAATGCCCCAAATATCACCTCTAGAATAGTCCACCGAATATTACAGGAATTGAAAGGGGTTGAGGTCCTACTCGATCATCTAAGATTTCATTGCTACAAGTGGATAACACTCCAAGTCACGCATCTAGAGTAGTCCACCGAAAATTACAGGAATTACAAAGGGTTGAGATCGTCTAAGATGGCGATGCTGTAACTGGATAATGCCCAAATCACACCTCTAGAGTACTCCACCGAACATTACAGGAATTGAAAGCGATTGAGATCCCACCCGATCGTCTAAAATGGCGTAGCTGCAAGTGGATAATGCCCCAAATATCACCTCTAGAACAGTCCACCGAAAATTACAGGAATTAGAAAGGATTGAGATCGTCTAAGATGGGGATGTTGTAACTGGATAATGCCCAAATCCCACCTTTAGAGTGCTCCACCGAAAATTACAGAAATTGAAAGCGATTGAGATCCTGTCCGATCGTCTAAAATGGAGTAGCTGCAAGTGGATAATGCCCCAAATATCACCTCTAGAATAGTCCACCGAATATTGCAGGAATTGAAAGGGGTTGAGGTCCTACTCGATCATATAAGATGCCATTGCTACAAATGGATAATGCCCCAAGTCACGTATCTACAGTAGTCCACCGAAAATTACAGGAATTAGAAAGGGTTGATATCGTCTAAAATGGCGATGCTGTAACTGGATAATGCCCAAATATCACCTCTAGAATAGTCCACCTAATATTACAGGAATTGGAAGGAGCTGAGGTCCTACTCGATCATCTAAGATGGCATTGCTACAAGTGGATAATACCCAAAGTCACGCATCTACAGTAGTCCACCGAAATTTACAGGAATTGGAAGAGGGTTGAGATCGTCTAAGATGGCGTTACTGCAAGTGGATAATGCCCCTAGTCACACCTCGAGTTTAATACACCGAAAATTACAGGAATTGGAAGGGGTTGAGATCCTATTCGATTGTCTAAGATGGCGTTGCTGCAAATGGATAATGCCTCAAGTCGCCCTATGAAGTAGTCCATCTAAAATTACAGGAATCGGAAGGGATTTGTATCCTACCCGATTGCCTATACAGTCTGGAACTTGTGCCATCTGGCTCCCACCTGTTTCGGTCCATAAAGGATCTTGCATTTCGCTCAAGGACGACACTTCGTTTCTGTGGATTGACAAGGACGACACTTTGTTTCTGTGGTCCTCGAAACTTGCCAAGTGGTACCACCTCTGTGGGATCAAGGCTCTGGTGGAATGTTGGCAAAAAACTGGAAAACAGTGGCTGTACTTTGCAGAATGAGCAGAATGAGATGAGCGTGAATGGCTTTCTTGCATCATTAAAGTTTTAAGCAGGAAATTGGACGAACTTTTGACTCATTCTGGTATGTCACTGAATGGAAAATTTGGAACCAGAAATGTTGGATATTCATATGTAACTTGACGACGATAACAAATATCCGATGACAATAGTGTTTTTTGTAGGCCAGACAGAGGAGTGCCCAATAAAAATAGATATTTTTGCTACCAGCAGGAATACATTTCAATCAAGAACATCTGAAAAATATTAGGATAATCTTGGCAGCTTCGTCAGATACGTGATTCAGGAACAGGTCTTTAACCCAGACCGAAGCGAAGATAATAGGTGTACAAATACGTTTTAAAGCGTTTTAAGACAACGCAACATGTAATTTGAGAAAAACAACAATACCTTTGCGAATCAAAATATGCGCCGTCATTATCTATCACCTTCCGCCATGGGTCGGGCAGCTGACAGATTCCAGCCATGAAGAATACTTCGTCGTGTGACGCAATGAAGTCGTCAACACATTTTTGCACTTCGTCACATGTCCGGAACCGTACAGCAGACAACCCATGTTGCATCGATCGGAACAAATGACAGTCGGAAGGGGCTATGTCGGGACTATACGCAGCATGCTTCAAAATTTTCCAGCCAAGCGTCAATAACATTTCCTTGGCCGATTTCGCGATATGTGGCCTAGTGTTGTCATGCAGTAATTTCACGGGACACAATCCTTTGCCTGTGAATGGACGTTTTCCACAGATTTCCTGGTTCAATCGCAGCAATTTTTTCTTGTAGAGATTAGCAGTAACAGTTTGACCCTGTTCCAATAGTTCATAATAGAGCACACCCTTCATATCCAACTAGATGCACAGCAGAACTTTCTTCGAGTGAATATTGCGTTTCGGCGTCGAAGTCGTTGCTTCTGCTTCACCGGGGTCTACCCAGTGTTTTTCGTGTTCGAGATTGTATACCATATCCACTTTTCATCACCCGTAACGATTTTCCACAGGAAATAATTTATGTGTTGTTTATTCGACAGATTCAAACACTTCATGACCCTCTCATCATTGTTCCTCTGGCTCAGGTCATGTGACACATATTTTCCTTTCTTCTGAATGTTTCCCATTGCGCGTAAACGATTGGAAATGGTTTGTTGAGTTACCCCCAGTTGTTCAGCTAATTCGTTTTGAATTTGAGACGAATCTTCATCCAGCGATGCTTGCAGTTCCTCATGTGCAACATTCTGCGGGGCGCTGCTACGTTCTCGATGGATAACATCAAAATCACCTGCTTTAAACCGTCTAAACCAAAACTCACACGTGCTTTTCGATACAATATTCTCCCACAGAATAGAACAGATCGATGCCCATGCTTTTGCAGCACTTTTTCCCTGATGAAATTCGTAACGAATGCAGTGTCGAATAAAGGCAGTATCGCTTGCCATCTTTCATCTACCGATGTGCAAAGTGCGTTTGACTGTTGGGCAAACTTCTGTGACACATTTTATACTCTGGACTAATTGCGTTCACATGACAACAACGCGGGAGAATGTCGGATATGTAAATTAGCGGTATACGTCACACAAAAACGCTTTAAAACTTATTTGTACACCTAATATATCATACTACGGTGGTTCCAAAGTTGAGCTAGACGTTTTATTGTGACTTCCTATGGTCTGTTGCGCTTACCATAGAATCCGTATGGAAAATGCATATGTGTGTGTGTCGGCTTCACCCTTCAGGTCTGTAATAATATGATTCTCACAGCAATCAACCCTCCCCTCTCCCCAACGGGCTTTTACCTTCTAATGGCCAAAATCGTAAATAATTAATGCATTTATTTTAGTAAAATTACGGAAATAAATGCGCAGATTTTCGTGAAACTTTTGATACATTTACAGTTTGCTGTGAATTTGGAGATTCTGTTCTAGCTTCAGAGAAACAGAGAGAGAGAGACAAAGAGAGAGAGAGAGAACTCCAAAAGACTAAACTTTCAGAAAGAGAGAAGGCTGTTTGCGGAAGAGAAAAGGGATTTTGACTGAACATGAAAAGTAGTGGGTGTGCTTTGTTTAATGTAATATTTCCTTACACTTTCGAGGGAAAATCGCCAGTAAGATGAGTGTGTGTGTGTGTGTGTGATCTTTCCACAAAGTCTCTATATCAGTCTTTTCTTTTAGACCAACGCAACCGCTGACCCTAAGGTAAGTTTCTGAATCATCTCCTGACACGCGGAGCGTTCGAAGTGCATTTTGGTAAACATGGTGTCTGTAGAGGTTTCAGGAGTGTGGAAGAGTTTTGTATCATTATATTTTTTTGCAAAGGAGAGAGTGAAACCTCTGAAATTTTGGGAAGATTGCAAGTACAGTAAGCGGGTGATACGTTGTTAAAGACAAATGTCTAACATTGTTGCAACAAATTTTCCAAGGGATTAGAAACAGTAAAAAAAAGAACAACATGGAGATGTATCAACTAATGCTATAATCCAAGTGAACAACTGTGAGAGAATAGTTATTTTGCGGAACATGTTTATGTTTCCAACTATTACCCTAACATGCAACTTTACTGTAATGAACTACAATGATCACGGACTAATAAGGCTTAAATTACGGAAGTACTCTTGCCTCCCCGTAAAGCTTACCGAATTACTTCAGATGAATTCTAGATAGTTTCACTTCGATGCAACTGTATACTTAATTAAACATGAATTAAACTAATCACGCACCATGAATAATAAAGGCCAGATGAAAGTCAAATAAATCGTATTTAGCGTGAATTCGTAAATACCCTCAAATTCCAATCAAATCGTCCCATATCGAATCTCCTATCAGATTCCCTGATACATTTCAAAACACTCTTATCATTAAGCTTAGCATGCGCCATTATACTTTGATCTGTCGTCAAGGTTGCCAAATACGAATTCGCGGAGAGAGAAAAATGCAGCATTCCGCTTCGAAGAATTCTTAACGAGAATAAACCTAAATTTACATAAGAAAACAGGAAATAAAAAGGAATGTTAATTTAGAGTACACGTCAAACATCGATTGCATGCTACAGATCATTTTGGCAAACAGGAGAACAACGGTAGGTGCCATAGCTGCAACAGTGAACAACATCAATGCGGTGGCTTAGAAACAATCACTCACAAGCACTTGCTGTTCGAAAAAACTGTGTGAACATTTAACATGAGAGGTGTTGACGTCTGATCAAAAGTCGTTTTGTGTCGCTATCTGCACAGAGCTTTTGCATCGCTTTATGTCTGAAAAGATGCACTTTTGCAACATATCGTGACCAGTGACGAGACTTGGGTTAATTATTTTTGTCCAGAAACCAAGTGAGCCAAAAAAAAAAAAAAAAAAAAAACCTCTAGATCATGATGGCGCCACAAGGGATTTCAACTATGGAAGAAATTCGAGACAGCACCGTCTGCGGAAAAACTAATGTATTATGTGATACAAACGGGGTACTCCTGGTAGATGCACAGTATTACTGTACCCTTGAGAAGCTTCGACCCGCTATCAGCAAAAGGAGACAAGAAAAGCTAACGAAGGAAGTCATCCTGCAGCATGACAACGCTCGGCCACACGCGGGTCACATTTCACTACAGCCGTGGTATCAACTGACTGAAAAATACTCAGCCCTTCCTCCCTACAGTCTTGACATGGCATCTAGTGATTTCCTCCTCTTAGACCCACTTAAAGATCATTTAGGAGTAATGAAATTCAAGATGAACAACTACATGACTGTGTCTTACAGTTGTTACCATAGCCTCTTTGTATATAGCTTTAATACAGGGTATTCCACGGGATGGGACAATGGTGCTCATATTTAGGGAAAGTACCAAGGGTAAGACCTATATTTGGAAACTATATTCCTGTTCTCTTATGTTATAGAAAGATCGAGATCAACTATCAACACATTACGTCCTTGTGAGAAAATGTAGCTTCTGAAAAATGTTAACCCGCTATGGAAAATAATACTGATGGTTGCAGCTAACCAATGGAACAAATGTTTTTGCAGTCTTCCATTTATATGTGGTGATGAGGTATAAAACATAAACATGCATTTTCTCCATCTATATCTTCAAATGTGAGAAAGGAGATGCACCAAAAGTTGATCCGAAGCATGACATCATTACTAAAAAAGCATTGTATAGTAAGGGCATTTAGTTTGACTCACGAAATATTTATTCCGTTATCAACAACTGAAATTTCATCATCTGATAAGGCTGCTATGTCTAGCTTCAAGTTTTTCAATTTTATTTTAGATTTCAAAGTTGACCTCACATAACTAATCGCCTGAACAGAGCGCAATAGATTTAATTAAAGGAAATATACAAAGGCCGTATAGTAATTTCAGCTGAAAAGAGAAAATGTCTACTTAAATGATTTTTTGAAACTTCAAGTTGACGTGAAACGTTTTTCACTAGCTATTACAAAAAAACGAATATACGTAAAATACACTCATTGACATAAAAATCCGAGCAACAAGATAAAGCCACGCCATTAACGCTAAACTCGGCGAATAGCTACGGGGAACTCAGACATAAATAATGATTAAAGCTTCGTACGATTCCGCATGACAGCACGTCCAAAACCGGTGCTGCAATCGCAATCCATGGGGCTTATAAGCCGGCAGGGGACTCCACATGCGGATCGAAGTGCACATTAAGGGTCAGGTGAAATCCCTGATCGATAGATATGACGAGAAGCCGCCGTAGATGTGTGTGCAAGCAACTGACGGAGTTTTAACAATGCCGTATCGTCGGGATGAGAGATGCAGGGTGTCAGGGGCACCGAATCGACCGCCATTTGGGTCGGTCGAACAGTACGGTGCGATCGTGTTGGGAGCAATTGACACGGGAAGGCACTCGGACACGGCGGACTGGCTCCGGACGACCGAGACACATCACCAGCAGAGATGACAGCGGGATCGTGAGAGCGGAAGGCACGGATGGACCGACGTCCGTGCCCAATATCCAGAGACTTGTAGCGTCTGTACAAGGAACTCCTGCACCCGCCAGAAACATTTCCAGCCGTCTGGCGGAGGCGAATCATCTGCACTCTCGACGGCTCTTACGTTTCCCGCCATTAATACCTGACCATCGTAGGCGTCGATTGCAGTGGTGTCAGCAGCGAACAACGTGTAATGCTACTGACTGGTGACGTATAGTGTTCAGCGACGAATCCCGCTTTTGTATGGGAACAGATGACCACCGTGTCAGAGTGTGGAATACCGCAGGTGAGCGCTCAACCCCAACCTCACTGTACAGCGGCACACGTCCCGAACTGCAGGCGTGATGGTCTGGGGAACCATCGCGTATGATAGTCGGTCTTCCCACGTAGTGATCCGAGGGACGTTGACATCCCAGAGCTACGTACAGGAGATCCTGCGACCCCATATGCCGCTTTTCCTGGCGGGGGAACCCGGAGCCATTTTCCAACAAGATAACGCTACTCCGCACACGTTTCGGATTTCCCAGGCCTGTCAACGTCATGCTTCGACGCTCCCAAGGCCTGCCAGAACGCCTGATCTCTCAACCATCGAGCACGTGTAGGAGTAGATGGGAAGCCAGCTTTCTCCGTGTCCCAGTGTTCATGATTTATAGCTTCAGTTGCAAGAAGTGTGGGCCAATCTGTCCCAGGATAAAATACGGCGTCTTTTTGACTCCATGGTGGACAGTATCAGCGCATGTATCAGAGTACGAGGCCGTCCGACGCGGAACTAACGCTGACCGGTATGTGTATCATATGTCCGCGGGAAATCGTCCTGATGCTGTGCTATTGTAATCACTTCTGTCCTTGGCATGTGCCTTCTTACTGCTAAAACCTCATTTCAATCAAACGCCTCCTTCTTGGTGCGCGGATTTTTATGATAATGGGTGCGCATCACCAATATTTCTATATTAGACCACAAAGATATAGATTCTCCTCGTGCATGAGTGCGAAAGTTTAAAACATGTTATCATCGATCAGCAGCAAAAACATTTTTGAATTGAAGGAGAAAAGACTTTGGCAAGGCCCTTTCAAAGTACTAAACTTTTTTGACTGCAGTTCCTACAACTGAAGTTTCTCAACTTAACAATTTAATCGTTTTCAAAAAGTACAGTTTATGAACTGGATATTTTTTGAGCACTGGATTCATGCGAACAATAACGAGGAAGTACTTCCTCCATTTTAGTCAAATAACCGCCCTCATGCGTGAGACAGAAGAAATCTGCTATGTTCAAATTTTCGTATTCTTGAACGAATTTCAAGTGTTTGACGTGAATTTTTAGGATTTGTCTGGTTCAGAATTCCTTATGTATATTTTTACTTATAACTGCTAATCTAATAGCTACACTGAGAATAAATTTTTCTCTCCTTTGCCATTATAAGAAGATGGTTCTGATAAAGTGGCCAGCGAGTGTGCAGGCAATGACGTTGTACATCAGTTACATTAGAATGTGTTTCTTTCTTAACCCAGGTACAGATCTGGTCAGTAGCAGTACAAAAGGCTGATGGTGCATAACACCAAAACGCTCTACACCCAGTGCGGTGCAATGCTATAAAACTGCCTCAAGGGGTGTGTAAACTGCTAAGAACCAACACCAGTGGTAGACGATATTAGGCATCTCATTCAATACACTATAATCTACATCAGTTATGTATAACACCACAAATGTGTACACGGTGGTGTGCAATACTAGGTACCTGCACCCAGATACGTATAACACTAGAAACTTGTACACTGTGTTGTGTAATGCTAGGAGACGTAATAAAGAAATGTATGGCACTAGAAACGCGTGCACCTTAGTGTGTAATATAAGAAGCCTAAGCCAGGGGTATATATTGCTATAAAGCGTCATGAAGTGGAGCGGGATGTGTAATAGGAACCAACACTGATGACGCCGCCTTACAGGAGGAACTTGTCATCAACAGTTAATTTCTCCGGAAGTTTTGTTTTTCTTCATTTTGCTAACTGAAAGAATAGTAGGAACCGTAATAGCATAGATATTGGGAGCGTGCAAAAGTTCTATCCCTTTTTGTAATAGATGCAAATTGCGATCGGAGTAGTTACGTCACAGATGACGCTGTGTTGCCGAATGTTTGACCAATAAAGTGTGGAGCACTAGAGGATAAAGAGGCATTAGGTTTGTTTGAGTAAGTCATTCGTAACGGAAATCATGGACGGTGTAACATGGCATGCGATAAGGAGCACATTAGACATTGTTTACTGTACGAGTTCGATAATGGCAGTACTGCCGCCGCGGCATGCCGCAACATCTGTCAAGTGTATGGGGAGGATGCAGTTGATGATAGCATATGTCGCCGTTGGTTTCGGAAATTCCGGAATGGAGGCAGACGCTGTGAAGATCAACCACGTCCTGGATGTCCATCCGTGGTTTCTGACGAGGATGTGGACCAAGCCATAACAAATGACCAACATCCAACCGTTCAGGAATTATCGGAAACGTTGTCGGTACACAGAACAACAGTCGAAAGACCGATGCATGCGCTTGGGTTCATCACCAAGTTCGATAACTGGGTTCCGCACCAGCTTTCTGCAAAGCAACGAGCGGAGAGAATCCGCACCTGTGTTTCTTTGCTTTCTCGTCACAGAAATGAACCGTTCTTAGGACGAATTGTAATGGGTGATGAGAAATGGGTACTGTATCGTAATGTAAAGCATCGACGGACTGTGTACCAAGGTGCGGAGCCTGTTCCATCGACCTCAAAAGGAGGACTGCATTCCAAAATGGTTTTGTTGAGTGTTTGGTGGGATGTCCAGAGAATAATCCCCTGGGAGGTGTTGGCACCTAACCGAACGATAAATGCTGTCCTCTGCTGCCAATAGTTGGACAGATTGCGAGAACAACTGATATCAAAGCGGCCAGCACTCCTCAATCTCAAAGGCGCGATCCTTCACTATTATAACGCCAGACCTTATGCTGCTTTAATCACTCGGCAAAAATTACTAGACTTTAATTGAGAATTGTTACTTCACTCGGTGTATTCCCCTGACTTGGCACCTGCGGACTACCACCTTTATCGATCGTTACAGAACGCCTTCGCTCTCCAAACCTTCGATGATGTGGACGATGTGAAAAAGACATTTCATGACTTTTTTGACTTTAAAACACATTTTACGGAGTGGGATTCACCTACTCATAGGCAGATGGCAAGAGGTCATACAGTATGATGGCAAGAGGTCATACAGAATGGTGGCAACTATGTGAAATCCTAGGTACGTTATTTGTTGCATTCTCCTCCTTTGTAACTGGTAGAATTTATGCACACACCCAATATATTTAATTTAGGTGAAGTGAAAAATATAATTCGAAAAGTGAATGATTAATTAATACACACAACTGACGTGACGTCTGTTTGATGAAAAGTGAATGTACAACAGAAAGCAAAGTATCATATCGCAATGGTACTTGATAAAGAAAAGGCATAAATTACGGAATGCTCATTTTATTGGTAAATATGGGGTTACGTCATCACGAGCTCGAAGCACAGCCTTGATTTTCTTTTGCATGCTGTTAATATGGGAGCGGATGACATTAATGTCCAGCTTGACCCACTCCGTGAACAACTGGTCCCGCAGAGCAGTAAAATTGGGAGCGTGTTATTGTCTCTTCTTAACGGCCCGTTCGAGCATGTCCCAAATTTTCTCTATAACACTGAGATCAGGAGAATTGGAGGGTCAGGTGAGATGTGGGACGTCGACCTCATCTTCTGCAAACCAATCCTGCACAATGGCAGCTCGGTGAACAGTGCAGTTGTCGTCTTGATAACGTGGATCTGGAATGGCGGCATCTTGGAGGAACTGGACTATGGAAACACCTCGTTATCCAACAGTTTCACGTAGACCACCGCTTTCATGCCATTAGACACGTGAACTAAAATACCCACTCCAGCACTGGATATACACCCCCAAAACATGACACTTCCACCACCTTTCTGTACAGCCCTTTGCACACACACTCTGCGTTGAAGGCTTCTCCGGACTTCCGCATGACCCCGGATCGACCATCATTCTAATATAGGCAGAACCTGGATTCGTCCGACCAGATGATGCGTCGCCACTGTCTGTGGTCCAGTGTCGGTGTTCCCTCGCCCATTCCAGCCACTTTTTCTTGTGTATGGCTGACAGCTTGGGGCGCACCCTAGCTACACGATTGAATATTCCTACACCATGCAGTTCTCATCAAAGCGGTTCGTTCGAAAACAGGCTGATTGGGTCCCGCATCGTACTCTTGCAGAAATTCCTGCCGGGTTTGGAACCGTTTTGCGGTTGATAATCGCCCCAGATGTCGACGATCACGATTGCTCATGAAGGTTTTTCTGCCGCAGCTGCTCCAACGGGAAATATCTCTGGCCGACTCCTTCCACGCTAAATGAACACTACTGACTGTGGAGTTGGACGTACCAACGAACTCCGCCACCTTCCTCAGCGAATGACCATGTTCACGACCAAAGACGATAGCTCCCTTTTGCCACTCTGTTACGTCACCTTTTCAACCCATGGTACTTACCTGTGAGCAACAATAAAACTGATTAGGCATACAAGTCTTACAAGGCCGAAAAAGTAACAAGTAACATACAATACTTTTCATTCCATTATACACACGCATTTTTCTCTGCCTGACCAGTTTTCAATTGTTCCTCCGGATGACAGCATTCCCTAATTTTTTGTCCGGGGTGCTTAGCATACTTTTACTCCAACAGGATGTGGACGAAAATATTTTAACAATGTGTAAAAAAGATAAAAAGGACATGTACACACATAAATAAACATGCATTTGTGCTTATTAATAGAGAAAATTGATAAAAGAACAAAACACACTTTTTCTGAAGTTAGCTGACAAAAACTAAAATTGGCAGAAAAAAATTTGTAATTTTTCATTATTGTTTTAATAGCGTATATGTCCACCACTGACTGCAATGCACGATTGGCAGTAATTGGCCATGCTTTTCACGAGATTGTCCAGAAGATCCTCCATTCTTCATATTAGCGCCATCACCAGATCTTTTTTGGTGCCAGGTGGGGGATCGCGTTCATGCAATACGCCTTCCCAGAGCGTCCCAAGCACTTTCGATAGGATTCAGGTCAAGAGAGAACGCAGGCAACTCCATTCGGTCGATCCACAGTTCATCAACACATGATGATCGATGAGGACTGGCGTTATCGTCCGTAAAAATGAAAGAATTTCCCACAGCTCCATGAAACAACCTTATATGTTCTACAACGACCTCTTCAGAATAACGCTGAACATTCATTGCCTCTTTCTCTAACACCGGGAGATCTGGTCCCCTATTGATCATAAATTCCATATCAGACCGTTACTCCGTTACCCCTCTAATGCTCGATTTCTACGACTTTTCTGGCTGAATAGGCAGTGCAGGGTTCTCGCCAGATGTATTGCCGCCTCGAGTCAGACAATAAACAAAATCGGCTTTCGTTTGTGAAAGCCGATGCTCTTCACTCCAGGTGGAGTGTTCCAGATAATAGATAAAATCGGCTTTCGTTTGTGTTCCCATTGCTCTTCAATCCAGGTGAAATGATCACGACGGGTTTTTCTGCGTGCTTGGGTCAATGTAACACACTGTACAGAATTTCGAACATACAAATGATTCAAATGCCTTGACACGGTTTGACGTGATGTTTTGGTACCTGTGTTTTGATTCCATCTGTTTTGCTAACTTACCAGCAGTTCATCATACATAAATGGGAAACGAATTTCCCCGAAGCAATAATTCTTCTCAAATACATGGAAGGCGATACAAATGTAATCATTGGCATTGACGTGCCGTATTTTTACTGTTGTCCATGTAGTCACTCTTTTAGAAAACTTGAAAATTACATTGCCCAGGTGCGGAAATCCCCACCTTCCGATTACAGGTCGAGCATGATCCGTTACACCACCCGGGACGAGGAAGTTCCAAGTAACTGAAGCTAAGCAGATGTAACTTTAGAAATCTGAGTTTGGTTCGCTTCCCATTTTCAGATTTCTTTAGAAATACAGAACTTCAGAAATTCTGAGTTCTCAGATTTCTGAAGTTTCTGATCAGTGATCGGGACAAGGAAGTTCCAAGCAACTGAAGCTAAGCAGATGTAACTTTAGAAATCTGAGTTTGGTTCGCTTCCCATTTTCAGATTTCTTTAGAAATCCAGAACTTCAGAAATCTGAGTTCTCAGATTTCTGAAGTTTCTGATCAGTGATCGGGACAAGGAAGTTCCAAGCAACTGAACTAAGCAGATGTAACTTTAGAAATCTGAGTTTGGTTCGCTTCCCATTTTCAGAATCTGAAAACTCAGATTTCTAAAAAAACTTCAGAAATCTGCGTCCACAGATTTCTGAAGTTGCATCTGCTTAGCTTCAGTTGCTTGGAACTTCCTTGTCCTGAGTGGTGTAACGGATAGCATACTCGAACGGAAATCTGGAGGTGCGGGCTCGATTACCGCTCCAGGGCAATATAATTTTCAAGTTTTCTGAAAGACTGTCTACATGGACAACAGTGAAAATACGCCACATCAGTGCCAGTGATGACATTTGCCAGCAGTTATTCGGTGAAATTTTTTAGCCGTTATAACAAGATAACGATCTTGTGTTGAAGTAGTTTTGCGTGGTCAACTACTACTGAACCTTTTGGTAGTAGTTGAGCTATTCCATGTTAAGAAAACTGTTTCTAGATCAGGGATACTACGCTCTGAGCAATTCTGAACTTCTCCGCTAGTTCTTTTCGTTGTCCGTCGTTCTTCCAGTTTACGAACAATTCGCACACAGGTAAAATCATTCAGATGAGTTCTTTTAGATGAACTACATGTCGCCATAACAACAAAAAAGGCAGATCCACAATTCAACACCTACAAAACAAGCGATCTCTTCTCACTCATGTTTTAGCTTTTATCGCCGATTGGCAGTACACAGTTGTCACGTGATTCCTGACAATTTGCATATGACCAAACAGATGTAACTTCCACAATTTCTAAAAAATCATTTCTTACATACCTTGCTCTTAGGTGTCTTGATGACATCACAATGTTTTTACCGTTAACCAAGGACTTCCGAGTCCGAAATTTGGCGTTTTGTAGTTAATGTTTGGACATGAGTGTAGAATGAGAAAGTAAAATCGCTTTAGTACACAAAAACCCTCCTTGATGATGGCAGTTAAAATAAATAATTCATGCACAATAATTATTGTCAATTTCACTAGGCTGAAATTCTGCAAATATTTTCGTATGTTATCGAGAAGAATAAAATGTTTCATAGAGAAACACTTTGTCGGAAACAACATTAATGCAAGGTAATTGACTTTCTAAGAAATTGTAAAGAAGAGTAATTTGCGAACTTAATTAGATAGTTTTCCACAAAACGAAAACGTGCAGAACGATTTATTCTCCTATAGTTCCTGTTTTATTTACTTCAGGAAAGATTACAAGAAATTCCGTTGAAAGAAATTATTATTATTTCTTAAACACGAATGCTAATATTTTCATGATAATCCATTTGTGATAAAACCCACGCAGTTGTAAAATTAATAAAGTTCATACGCTAAAATTATCTCGGAAGATGTTATGTTTACGAACTGCTTCTAGCATTCGAAAATAAATTGAAGGCTTTATACTTCACTATCTTAATTGATATTGGAAAATATAAAGAAAGCAACGCTTTCATGTTATGAAAAGAGTAAGCATCTTATTAGCGATTTTGTTTGCTGTTTTATTTTAAATTTTTATTTCTGCAAAAATGTAATGACACTTTGGATACCACCGTTTTTGACAAAATGGAGGTATCTCTTTTCATCTTAAAGATATGTAAAAAACACCGCCACTTTTTTTCTTCTGGAAAACAAACGATACTGAATGAAGGTAAATGTCACGCATTCTGCTAGGCTTTCCCGCATTTCGGTATTCATAAATAAATGAATACCGCATTTCGGTATTCTAAATGCGGGAAAGCCTAGCAAATGCCACGCATTCTGCTAGGATTTCTCGCAATTAGCAGAATGCGTGGCGTTTACCACTGAATGAAGGTTAACGCCACGCATTCTGCTAGGCTTTCCCGCATTTAGCAGAATGCGCGTTGCGTTTACCACTGAATGAAGGTAAACGCCACGTATTCTGCTAGGCTTTCCCGCAATTAGGAGGATACATGGCGCTTACCACTGAATGTAGGTAAACTTCACTCGTTCTGCTAGACTTTTCCCCATTCAGCAGAATGCGAATGAGGAAAAGCCTAGCAGAATGAAGGTGAACGCCACGCATTCTGCTAGGCTTTCCCGTAATTAGTAGAATGCGTTGTGTTTACCTCTGAATGAAGGTAAACGCCACGCATACTGCTAGGCGTTCCCGCATTCAGCAGAATGCGTGGGTTTACCGCTGAATAAAGGTAAACCCCACGTGATGCCACTGCTGGACTTTCCCGCATTTAGCAGAATGCGTGGGTTTACCACTGAATAAAGGTAAACCCCACGTGATGCCACTGCTGGACTTTCCCGCATTTAGCAGAATGCGGGATAGCCAGCAGTGGCATCACGAAGTAAAACGCAATGCCACATATAATGACACTGTAAGATCAGCACATTTTGACTTTGTGCTTTATCATTTCATTACGAGGAGGAAATGGCGCCTTTCGCTGTTGCGTCTTAGGTTAGTTAACATCAAGTGGCTTGAATTACTGATACTGTAGATTGTTAATTTAAACATACCTTCCGTTACCATTCAAATTATGAATTTTGGTAGAATGTGAAAATCAAAGTACTGCACAGACTTACACCATTTGTTCAATTACAGCAGAAAAGAAAGGTAAAGTAAAATAAGAAATGGTTATCGCTCCGGTGATTGAGTGGTATGACGCACTGGCTTCTGACCATTCGTTCCAGCTGGGCCTGGGTTTCAGTCTCTGATGACGCATGTGTAGTGCGCATGTGTGATGGCGCTAACTCTCTCCCTTTCCCGTAACCAGTGGCCCCAAAATACGAAGGGGCGACTGCACACAGAGCTGATCACAGTGCTCGTAAAACCCGGAATAAAATTTATGAACCGAAAAGTTCGGTTTCGAAATACACTGGTCACAAAAAGTTAGGGACATTGCGATTTCGAACAAAAAAACCCTCTGATATGCAATTTTAGCCCCTACTGGAGATCGCATATCAGCGTAGGTGGCTACGTCATATGTAAATTAGCATCACGATTAAATAGCACGTGGCGTGTGTGACGTGCCTGCACCGCAGGACGCACATGAGATAAAGGCAGATAGCAGCGAGAGCATACGTCAGCGTAGCTCAGTTGAGAGAGCGATTTACTCCGGAATGAGGGGGACTCGAATTCGATGTCCGCCGCGGACAAACTTGTACGTTATATTCAAGGTTCTTTAACACACAAGGTTGTGCCCGTAACACCCCTGTAAAGCTTCCCCTTCGCAGTAGTGCGGAGGAGGTGGTCTGATGACGTCAGCTGTCTTACGAACTAACTAGTTTAGTGCACCGAAGGTCAAAGCAATCGCGACTGTCATTTGACTCTTGTTCAAAGAGCTGTTTTTTCTGCTTCTAGAATAATTTTTTCTGCTTCTAGAATAATTTTAGTGTATATATTGTAAGTGGAATAGCTAAATTTGTTGGGAAATAGTTTATTCTTTCGAGATGCCTTCGAGCTCCTGCACTGTTGCAGACTGCAAGAATAACTACAGAAATACCAAAGGATCCCCAATTACATACCACAGATTTACGAAAGTGACTGAGCTCTGCAGGGTGTGGAAATTACGCTGTAAAAAAGGTGATTTTTTTTATTATTATGCGGAATCAGGGGGGTATAGATGAGGATGGGGGGGGGGTCACGGCTTCAGCAAAAACATTTTAAAGAATAAATAGACTTTTTTGGCGCAGCTATAAAAGGAGTTTTAAAAAGAAAAGTAGTTTTTGGTTGTTGTTTTCTTTTCCGAGATTTAAATTTATAAAAACTGGTTGACAGAAAATCAGTTATTTCAGATGACCTGGGGCACTTTTTCATATCCATAGCAAAGGTTCCAATGAATGTGAATGTATATTAATAAAAGAATGTGAAAGAAATATCAGTTCAATGAATGAAAACGTTTTATCCACGAGGGTAAGATGTTGTGAATTACAGTTTTTTGCACGCCAGCTTCAGAATATAATGAATTGAAAGTTGTTCTTTTCGGTATATGCAGAGACCTGTGTCGTTTTTTTTATAACAGAGTCAAGAGAAAAATTTTATCTTGCGTAAGTGCAAAACATTGTGACATTATGTTGTGTTTTTTCTATTCAAAAGTAAATAATTTACGTAGGTTTGCTTTTATTTTTTGGTGCCATGATTCTTAATTGTTATTTATTTGCTTACTTATGTTCTGTATCTTCGTATAATTCGGAAATTTTCATAATGCACTCTCACAGAAGTTACGTGTTTTGTAGGCCTGATCGCGAGGCGTTTCAAAGAGGCTGGCCTTAGTTGTCTAAAAGAATAAAATTTGTATGACATGTTCAACTTATGCATAACTGGTTTGAAGTATTTTCTACTGGTATAAAACTAGGGCAATTATTTCAATTACAACGTGCAGATATGTGTTACACGCAGTAAAGCGTAATAATTTTAGTCTTACGCAAAATTCCTGTAGATTTCAAAGAAATTTAGTTACTAAAATGCCTATAACTTAATTAATAACATGAAATTAAAAAAATAACAAATTGAGTGCTAATAGATTTTCGCAAAAGGGTCTAGAAGAAATTTTTGCGTGGGGCTCCGAGATTTTCCGGTACGCCACTGTCCAAAATGTTACTCCAAACATTTTGTCCAAAATGCTCCAAACATTTTGCTGAAGTCGACTATAAAAAGGGATATGTAAAAGTAAACTAGTGGGGCTGCCGCAGAAAAAGTATTGAGCGGATGTTCCTCCCAATCCATGGCGAACATGAAATAAAAAAAAAGTGAAAAATATTACGAGAAACGTATCAGAGGCAATGGAAAAAAATTCCTCTAAAATTCAGTCGAGGCATTAAACTTTTCATGAAAACACGTACTATGATTCGAATGAGGCATATCAATTCGCAACTGAAAGAAAAATAATTTTTTTTAGAAAACTCAAGATTCTGAAGATAACTACATGAAGAAAGGAATTTATTTTCAAATTTGTTATTCCTCACATTTGTTCAATGGCGTCCCGAGGATTTTTTTTATATGGGTGGCCAAAAATATTGAAGATGCAAATGAAAATACACCGGAGAAAACATCTCCGAAAATATTGGTAAGTGTTAAAAATATCTCCGCCATATTAAAGTATTTCCAATGATTCATAAAATATATATTTAAAATCACATACAAATATATTTAAAAAATACGCAGCCAATAACGAAAAGCGAAGGACCAAACCATACCGGGTCCCTGGGCCAACCAATAAGAAATCTTTAGATTTTTCTCTGAGAGCATGTTGATACTTAGTGATAATCAAATTCGGAGACAAATAATTAGAAATTCATTTATTACAGAACTAAATATACGAAGTGATTACGCGAACGCATTGTTTCCACCAACAAACTGCCTGTATGTCAATAGACAGCAGACAAATCTCATGTTCACTGCTTTCTCTTGTAAGACAGGTGACGTCAGAGGGAATGCTGGGCAGGAAAGATCATCCGGTACTCCCGCATGAGCAAACCTAGTAGTCTATTAACCTTGCGTTATATTGGCGCCCAAACTTCCAGGATGACCCGGCTGTTGGGTTTCTCGCAATGGTGTGATGTTCTTTCCACAGGGCGAGACAGGAAAAATGAAAATCCCTTCTTCAGTGCTTCGAAAGAATAAATGTGTATCATGTTACGTTCCACACACTAAATTGTTCGGAATTCCTCAAATGCACGTTTTTCATGGGATGACAGCCTACAGCGGCACATGGTCCCGGCTGACCCGTAGGTCACGGCCTCCGGCCCTTTTTTGGGAGGGGGGGGATGTGACATGCCTGCACCGCCGGACGCACATGAGATAAAGGCAGAAAGCTACGCGAGCACATGTCCGCGTAGCTCAGTTGGGAGAGCGACTCACTCTGGAGTGTATTAACCCGGATTCAATGCCCGGAGCTGACAAACTTGCACGTTATACGTGCGAGATCTGATAAAAGTACCCTGCGAGAAATGGAAAACGGGTCATTTCACCGCCCCGTCTAAATGTTTGCTGAATATACTGCCTTCAGTGTTGGATTTATCGGAAATGATGCTCAGACGACGTTTAAGCATTGACCACATAAATAGGGATCTTGGCATGTTACAGGCAGCTGTACGGAAGATATGTGGCTGCTGCTTTTAAAGTTTCGCAAAATGTAGTAAATTCACTTGAAGACAGGTCTTCTACATCATGGAAATGTTGCAGATCAACCCAGGAGTGGTCACTTGAGGATAACCACCAGGATGCAAGATCGCTAACTGACAGTAAGTGCTCGGAGAAGGTCTGGTATCATCAGTAGCCAACTCCTGGAATCACTTGGAGCTACTTCTGGTGTCACAGTCTGTACTCAAACAGTACGAAAACCGTCTTCACAAGTACAAACTCAGAGCAAAGAAGCCGCTGAGATGTGTAGCACTGACATGAGCTCACCGTCGTCAAAGATGTACCTGGATCCGACAGTACATGTCATGGAATACAGAGTGGCTCAACGTACTTTTCATAGACGAATCCCGTTTCCCTCTTTATCCCGATACTCCACGGGAGCATGTGTGGAACAGATCCCACAGACGAATGCAATCACACTATGTGTAGTCCGTCCACTGTTACCAGCGGCAGTCAGTTCTGGTCTGGACCGTAGTGTTTTCTAATAACCGTACTTCCTTGTGTGTTTGACAAGGCAACATGAACGCCTCAGTGTACCGAAACGAAATCACTGTGCCCATTGTAACACTGTTTCACTCTGCTATTGTACATGCATTCCGTTTTCTCGATGGCAATGCCAACGTGCCTGAGCATGCTTCAAGAGCTGGAAAATCATGGGATTAAATTGTTGCATCTGCCTCCGAGGTCTCCTGACTATAATCTTATTGAGAATATTCCGCACGCTGTAATGCTACGTCTGTATAACCACGTTCTATAACCCAGTACACTGGTTGACCTCCTTAACGAGTTGCCTGTAATACGGGACGAGCTGCCCCAGACATTCATCAATATGTCCTTGCGAGTATGCCACGTATGCGTCAAGACGTTCTTTCACACAAAGGTGCTGTTGTTACCGGGTACTGAAATTCAGAGTTATGGACATTCTCCGAATTTACCATTTCGTCTATATTGCAGTGCTGCTTTGTTGTGTGCAGAAATTTTACACAAAACTGTTTTTGTACAAGCATACTTAATTGTTTGTGTAACGTAGCCTCACTGATGTTATTTCAGTGTATGTTACTTGAGTCAGATACATACACCTTTCATTTCATGCAATATCCAGCAAAAACACAAGTGTTGGGAAACTGCTGGCAACCAGCTGGAAGTGATAGGTCATTGCTGGCTGAAATCTGCCGCTCATGGCTCGGTAGCGGTACGTTGGTGGCCGCGCCATCAGTTGGCGAGCCATTGATGGCCCTGCAGCATCGCAGAGAATTGCGGGCCACAAAGCAAGTGCCACTAGTGGCCCGTAGCTGGCAACCAATACAACCCCAACACCAGGTGGAAGCAACGGGACTGCTCATGAGCAGAAGCAACACGTGCTGTGTCTCTCGTGGTACCAGTTATTTGAAGACGACGCTATCGCCATCGTGTTATTTTAGTGGATGTTAAGAAAAAAAGCCATATGTAGAGAAGCGAATTAATTTCCTAATGAAATTAAACGTCGACGAAGATATCAGATTAAGCCATGAAATACTAGATTACAGCCGTTAAATACACTCACTCTATTCCCATGAATAACAAGAAATAATTTGAAACCGCTTGAAACAACAGCCCTGGAAAAACATTAAAAAAACGTTTGTTGGAAAAAAAAAAGAATTATACGCGCACAAAATTTATCAATTATTTGAAAGAAAAAAAAATGCTACGTGGATATAATGTACTCATCCATGGGTTGAATACACAAGACTGGAAGAATTTGCTTCTAAAAATAACGAGAAGTAAAATAAATATCTTTCTTCTTTATAACAAATGTAGCTTCTGACAACGGGAAGGAAAGATACAACGTTAAAAATGTAACAGAATGTGACATGAACGGGAAATTATATTAATTCAACAATCGCCTTTCAAGACGACAAGGACAGCACAAAACTTTGGAAAGCGCCTGTATGTTGGTACACTCCTTGGAAATGAGTGAAGTTCCCTTAAGGTAAAAAAAAAAAAAACTTTCGTTACGTTGAAAAAATAAATTTTTGAATTATATGAAACTGGCATTTATGAAAAATACTTCACAATATTGTAAAATTAAAGAGAACCATTCGATTACGCATTTCGCAGAAAAGTCCCGTCGGAAGAGAGCTCGCCTCCTCCTCCGCCAACCCTGGTTCGTTTCCACCCAGATACAAACGAGCGTTTTTCCAGTCGGTTGAGCAAATTTCCCCAGTCACGTACCATAATTCAAAAGTTCCGTAAGGGGGAAAAAGAAGTTGTATGTAGCTTTGGAAAACTGAGGTTATCCCTTAATTATTTTTTTTATGGCTACTAATGGGAAATTGGCGGACAAGATTCGGCAAGCCATCAGTTACGTCACGTGATCACCGGCTGCCACTGCCGGGAAACTAGCGGACCACATTAGGCTAGCCATCATTTATGGCATGTGCTTGCAGGGCCGCTGAAGGGCCACTTGCGGCAGCTACTGCCTGTGATGGATAACTGATGGGGGTGCCAAGTGTTGGCCAGCTGTTCGCCGCCCGGACATTTTATTGACTGTTCAGCAGCGGTAACATAGTGCTGGGCCAACAAGACTGTTTCTGCTGGGATCCATAACTTTTTTGTGACAAGTGCATTCGGAACGAATGCAGGAGCAGCTGTGATATCGATTTTTCCGCGTTGAATGAACGGGCTACTGAATACTTTCCTTCCTATGATAACTGAATGCAGCGTTTCCCATTTTTATTGCTTATTTACATATTTTGTTTCCCGTGTGTATAATTTATATCACTAATTTTCTTCTCACGTTTATTTTATTTATTCGATATGAATATTTTCCCCTATCTATTGAATATGATAGAAATTTCGTTGTCTAAACCTGGTGTGAAAGATTTACGTCTTTTACACCAAAAAAGTAGAGAGTATTTTTTGTAAATAATTTATGCTAATCATCTTTCGCATGCCAAGTTCTTTGTGTGAAATAAAAGGAGCAATTTGCGAGTTTACATTTACTTACGTATAACACTTTGCATTTAATCGCGTTACTTACGACCACACCGAGCCACAGTCCGGTACATACTAAGTGGAGTTAAATCGTAACAACAAAGAATAAGGTTTACTAATTCCTCACATTGAGCGGTACTTATGCACATGAATTAATGAATGTTATCGTCGTAAAACCAATAAAAGAAGACATGTGAGTCATAAAACTAAATATTTACTAAACTATGGGCGGCAATAGTAA
Source organism: Macrothele yani (assembly GCA_039090855.1). Lineage (NCBI taxonomy): Eukaryota > Metazoa > Arthropoda > Arachnida > Araneae > Macrothelidae > Macrothele > Macrothele yani. The sequence continues at coordinate 153,263,650 of CM076995.1, read as the reverse complement.
GTATTTTGGCTGTTTAGTTTTTCCGAAACAATGTTTATTATTACTCCCAGCAAAAACAGTGTTGCTGGACCAGCACTGGCAGCCAGCAGTGGCCCAGCACTACGTTGCCGCTGTCCAACCGTCACCCGGTGGCCAACACATGGGCCAGCAGTTCAGACCAGCAGCTGACCAACAGTTGGCACCCCATCAAATCCCAGAACAGGGCCATCAGTTATCCGTCACAGGTAGTGGCTACCACAAGCGGCCCTGCAAGCACGTGCCACAAATGATGGCTAGCCTAATGTGGCCCGCTAGTTTCCCGAAAATGGCAGCCGGCAGTCACGTGACCTAAGTGTTGGCTTGCCAAATCTTGTCCGTCACTTTCCTAGTAGTAGTCATGAAAAAATGTTAACCGCAGTGCTTCAAAGGCGTACAACTACTTTTTGTTTCCGCCTACGAAACTTCTTCATGACGTCACAGCGATGGGGAAATTTTCTCAATAGGTCCCGAAAAACGCGCGTTTAGATCTGGCTGCCATCGAACCGAGGACAGTCTGTTTGCAAAGCGGTCGCTCTAGCCACTACCCTGGTTTGTCAAGCTCGAGCTGTTGCTTGAAGCTGAATCTCTATCCTGCGTGATGTGAAACTAAGCGTTTTCTTTTTAATTTGTACAATATTGCGAGGTATTTTTCATAAATGTCCGCTTCATATCTTCTACATACGTAAAACACAAAACGTCTGTTTGTCTGAAGCAGCAAAAACTCTCTAACGCCGAATTGTAGCATCGTGAAATCTGCATAGCTTATTAATACTGGAATTTCTAGGTCAACGCAGCTATTTTAAAATCTCTATGTTGTTCCGTTCGCGAGTTATGAAATAATTAATAAGCTAATCAATAAAGGCAGCGTCATTTGCTACGTCATCCTGTTCCAAATTTGAAAGCACGTGACTGCATTCATCGCCGCAGCACATCCACAGGTGTTTCTATTCTTTGAGAACTGTGCATAAAAAAAGGCAAAAACGAACTTTGCGAAATCTTAACGAAACGGGCTGAAATTTTTATCAACACCATGAATTGGTAATAAGAGGAGTCCCTCAAATTTCACCAGAATCCGGTCAAAACTTTTTAAAATAGGCATGGAATTTTTAATTCCATCGGTAAACAGAAATACACTGCTGGCCACCCAAAATGTAACACCAAGAAGGAAGCATCCGATTGGCTTCAAATTCGCAGCATGCGTCGCCCGCGAGAGGACATGCAAACGATTAGCATTGCAGGGCATATGTAAATCATATGCGCCCAGAACGCTACCGAGAAGCACTATAAGAAGGGTGCACAGAAGGCGGTGTGAAAGTAGCGGAAGTGTGTTGCGCTGCCGGACTTGTGCGTCGGAAGCTTCCTGATGCCTCGTCGCAGAATACGGCAGTCATTCCAGCATGTTTCGGAGTTCGACAGAAGACGAATAGTGGCTTATCGCGACAGCGGTTTATCGTACCGAGACATCGGCGGCCGTATGGAACGACATACAGCCACAGTGAGGGGAGTATGGATTCGGCGGGTGCAGAAGGGACGGACGAACTGACGTGAGCTATTGCCGCAGCCGCGGCACACCACCGAACAAGAGCACCGGCATGTTGTGCGTCGGTCATTGACGGCTCGCACCGCCACATCACGAAAGTTAGCGCAGGATTAGGGTGTGTTGCGCAACAACCTGTGTCAGCACGTACCGTTCGACGTCCTATGCAGGAGCGGGGACTTATCACACGGCGCCCATTGCTCCGATTACCATTGCCGTTACACCACCGGCGAGTGCGGCGGTAGTGGGCCATTGAATGCGGCACCTGGACTACGGAATGGCACGACATTGTCTTCTCCGTCGAATCCCGCTTCTGCTTGCAACACCACGATGGTCGGATCCACGTGTATCGGAACCGTGGCGACAGACTGTATGACGCCTCCTGCATTATGCATCGCCATACCGGTCCGTCGCCTGGCGTTATGGTTTGGGGTGCAATTGGATATGACACCCGCACCTCTCTGGTACGCATCGCCGGTACACTCAACAGCCACCCCTACATATCCGACGGTTTGGAGCCTGTAGTCCTCCCTTACCTGCAGGACCTACCAGCGGCCACGTTTCAACAAAACAATGCGCGCCGTGTGTGATCGGCAACCGAGTGGCCCGGCAAGTACCACCCGCGGCTACGCCTGATGAACTGTGGCAACGTGTGGAAGCAGCCTGGACCAACAAACCCCAAGCCCACATCCAAAGCCTCTTTCGTTCGATGCCGCGGCGTGCAGCGGCCGTTATTGCCAGCCATGGGGCCCATAAGAACTATTGATGTCTGCGTGTTCCGCAAGTCGCACTGGCCTGTAAGCTCAATCGTTTCATCTTTGTATCTGTTGTTATGTGTCCAGTAAATCTGGCTTTTCTATCTCGTGTCCTTCTTGGTGTTGCATTTTGGGTGGCCAGCAGTGTATAAACGCAGAAACGGTTTATAAAATTTTGACGGCTAATTAAAAAAGTTATTTACCGATTCAGGCGAAATTTGGAGGTCATGTTCCTATTAACGATTTGTGGTGCTCATTAAAATTTCAGCCAGTTTCATAAAATATTCGCAAAGATTACGTTTTTAACTTCTTTATCCCAGAGGTTCGCCATTCAAAGACGTCTGAAACTGAAAGCACGTGATGCATTTGATCGCCGATAACAAATTGTTAATGAATTTTGTTCAGTCAGTGTTTGACTGCTGTGTCTCCCGGACGCGTGTTAAATAATTCGTAACGCATTTGGTCCGTTTGATTCTACAGATTCCATACATTCTGTACCGGGCAAAGCCGGGTAGTAAAGCTAGTAATTCATAAATTTATTTTTCAACTTAACGATTGTTTTTATTTACCTTAAGGGAACTTCACTCATCTTCATCGAGTATACCAATTTGAAGGCGCTTTCCAAAGTTTTGTGCTGTCCTTGTGGTCTTGAAAGGCGATTGTTTAATTAATATATTTACCCGTTCATGTCACATTCTGTTACATTTTTAACATTGTACCTTTTCTTTCCACGGTCCGAAGCGACATTTGCTTTTAAGAGGAAAGATGTTTTATTTTACTTGTCGTTATTTTTAGCAGCGAATTCCACCAAGCTGTTGGATGTTAGCCTCCTTTGCTTGTTTCTTTTATTTTCATCAAACACCTGCTGCAAGTTTGTTTACATTTTGTGAGTTTCAGTTGTGCTGATGCAGCCAGCAAGCGGTGCGTTGCAAAGAATTATGTGATCACGACCCTGGATAATTGTTGAGAAGGAGAGAGGAGTTGTTGGCGTCCCTTCGCTGTGTGTTAACATGTTGTATTTGTTGTTCTTACAAAAACTGCTCTAAAAGAGTATTATCATTACCTAAAAGGATTCTCGAGGGATTATACGAAGTGTGTTGTATAAACTCCTAAAAGGAATATTAATCATGGTAAGACTGTTTAAAACAGACGAAATAACCTCAAAGCACGGTGTCATTATTGTTTAATACAATGCCGGACAATTGCTAAGGACGGATGACAATAGCAACCATAAAATGGAAGGCAGGAAAATGTGAAAATTAGCATAAGTGCGGGATACAGTAAGACGTGTTGTGCGTATGCAAATTTTGGATTGCCGAACTTGTTCGTGACGTCATAGCGCTGATAAGAGATATAAAGGATTTGACGCGTATTGACCGTTGTTGTTCAAACACAAAGTTGAAAGGGAAAGAATCAATTGCCGAACTTACAATTTTCAGTATGTCTTCCCGACATCACCTAGATGATTTTACGCGTGGCCGTATTATTGGCAAGATTGAAGAAGGGCGAAAAATAGCAGATGTTGCCAGGGAGTTCGACGTCAGCCACAGTGTTGTTTCAAGGCTTTGGAAATCATTTCAAACAAATGGAGAGTGTAGCAAACGTCACGAGGGAGGTCGTGTTCGCAGTACGACACCTGCAGAAGATCGGTACATAGTGCTATCAACAAAAAGACACCGGCGCAGCACAGCTAGTGAGGTAGCAAATCAGTTTATGGCTGCTACTGGCAAGCGGATCTCCCGAAAAACTGTCGCCAGACGTTTGCAGGAAGGAGGACTATACGCCCGCCGTCCTGTTGTGTGCATCCCATTGTCCAGACGCCACCGTACCACCCGTTTGCAATGGTGCCATCAACATCGCAATTGGAGTTATAACGACTGGTCTGCTGTCCTCTTCTCAGATGAGAGTAGATACAGTCTATCGTCTGATTGTCGACGACAACTGATCTGCCGTGATAGTGGTACTGCATATTGTCCAGCAAACATACAGGAAAGGGACTGATATCCGGCATGTAGTGTCATGGTATGGGCTGGCATCATGATCAATGGCCGTATGTCCCTCTATGTGTTTCCAACTGGGACTATGACTGGCCAACGATACATTAATGATGTTCTGCTACCTCATGTTCGCATGTTCCGTGGTGTTGTCGGTGATAGATTCATTTTCATGGACGACAACGCAACATGTTATCGAACAGTCGCTGTCCAGGAGTGTCTTGAGAGCGAGGATATTCAACGCCTCGTATGGCCAGCACGTTCTCCAGATCTGAATCCCATTGAAAATGTGTGGGATGCTTAGGGGAGGAGTCTTGCTGGTCGCCAATGCCCTCCAATAAACAAGGACACCCTCATCCGTGCACTGACAGGGGAATGGGATAAATTACCCCAACAGCTGCTTGATAATGTTGTTCAAAGCATGACACGACGTGTGGAATCTTGCATCACCCTCCATGGTGGCCATATCCCGTATTGACATATTACGCCGGAACGCCTGCGGACGGTAATTGCATTTTTTTCACGTTTACGTATTCTGCACAAAATGGCCTGTTTGTCCCTTGAACACGTTCCAAAGCCTTCTGGATTTCAGAGCACAGTAAATTGTCTTTCTTGTAATGTCCTGGCATTCTGACATTATTTTATTTCACTTGGCATCCAACCACACTTACTTTTTTATGCGCTATATAGCCGTTTATGATCCGTCCTTAGCAATTGTCCAGCAGTGTAACTCATTCGCCCTATGTTTAATATATATCGCTCTGAAATGAACATAGTTACCATTGCAAATCATTTCTTAGTTTTTAACTAACACCATCACAAACTTGGGTATTTAACCCATGGATGAGTACATTATATCCACATCGCGTTTTTTTTTTCAAATAATTGATAAATTTTGTACACGCATAATTCTTATTTTTTTCCAACGTAACAATTTTTCATGTCTTTACAGGACTTTCGTTTGAAGCGATTTAGCGTATGTTAAAACGAAAGTTTACACATAAATTATTTCATGTTATTCATGGGAATGGAGTGGGTGTATTTAATAGCTGTCTGTATTATCGATTCTTTGTGAGTTAGTGCAGGAATATTGCTACGAAATGAGTTTCTATAAACACATGAGAGAAATTGACTATTTCTTACAGTTCATTGATAATTATTTATATAATTTTCTTCCGACTGTAATCTTCGTCGACGTGGAATTTCATTAGGAAATTAACATATGGATTTTTTTCTTAATATCCACTAAAATAACACGATGGAGATAGCGTCATCTTCAATTAACTGATACCACGAGAGACACAGCACGTGTTGCTTATGCGCGTGCTCAGTCCCGTTGCTTCTACCTCGTGTTCGGTTTGCCTCGGTTGCTACCTACGGACCACTAGTGGCACTTGCTTGGGGGCCGCAATTCACGGCGATGCTGCAGGGCCGTCAATGGCTGCCACCAACAGACCGCTACCGTGCATTGAGCTGCAGATTTCAGCCAGCAGTGACTCATCGCTGCCAGCTGGTGGCCAGCAGTTTCTCTACACTTGTATTTTTGCTGAGTTATTATTATTATTCAGATCTAGACGAACGTAAGAAACGACCCTGACACCTATGAAATATGATGTATCAACGAAAGTCCATCTGCGCATGTGCAAGCTGAAATCTGACCTCAAGGTAGAAAGAAAAGCTGAATCGTAAGTGTGTTAGTGAGTGGAATAGGTAACGTTTGGTCTAGGATATCTACAGATTACACTCCATCGTGTTACACATCATATTAAAACTCTCGTCAGTACAGGTAACCACCATAACTCCTCTTTCGGGGAAATGGAGAGGAAGCCGAATTTCGCTATGACGCACCGTTTTCATAGCATCAAAAATCCACTTTTGGAACGGTTTTTATCACATTTAGCATCAGGTTCTCGTAATTTACGCAGACTGTAATGAGATATTGTTACGTTCATGTAAAACGTGATGAAGGGAGCATAAATGCATTGTCCTTCTTAAAAAAACCCGATACGTTCGAGACATTTATCCCAGCGTAGTACCAATTCCTTTAAAAGTCCGTTTTCCAAGCGTATACAGCCACCTGCGGATAACCGATTTTACTTCGTCAGCCTAATCGTAGCATTGACCGCCCAGGAATCTTTTCAAGGGACCAAACAGATGAAAGTCCCAAGAAGCCAGGTCTGGTCTGTACAGTGAGTACTGGAACATCTCCCATCCAGATTGCGCCATTTTGACACGAACGTGTTGTGCAACATGTGGGCGAGCGTTGTAATGAAGCAGTCTCACATTTGCAGCGTCTCTGTTGGATCTTTTGTCACGAAAGGCACGGCGCAACTTTGTCAATGTGTCAGCGTAGGTTTTGGCATTCACAGTGGTCCCCGTTGAATGAAACTCCAACAGAAGAACGTCATGAATGTCCCAAAACACCGCTACGAGGACTTTTTTTGCGCAGATTGCGTTACTCTGAATTATTTTGGTGACAAGGAGTCGGAATGTTTCCGCACCATACTGGCCATCTTTGTTTCGGGAGTGGTACACCCAGGACTCATCGCCGGTCGCTACACTTGCCAGAAATTCATGTCCTTCTTCTACGGAACGCATCAAGTGATCCAAGGATGACATCATTCGCTGTCCCATTAGGTCGTCTGTCAAGATATTGGGCACCCAACGCGCACTGGCCTTGCGAAATTGCAATTTGTCATGCACAGTATCGTACACTATACCGTATGACATGTTGAATTTCTGTGCCAATGTGCGCCGATGGATCTATCGGTCTCTGAGAATTTCCTGTTCAATGTCTTTCACAATGGCAGGTGATAACATGGTTACAGGTCGACCGGAACGTGGCGGATTGCCACGGCCCTTGGCAAAGAAACTGCACCATCTGCAGATGTTGCTGCGGTCCAAGCAATCACCACCATGCACTTCAACCATTTCTTTGATAATTTCCGTCGAAGTTTCCTATGATGAAAAACATGATGAAAACCATCACCAGATGACTGCATGCTATTGTGTAAGGAATGACTGCTAGAAAGCACTTTCAGCGGTGCTCGCTATTGCGTAGCGTTGTTCTCTTGGCTGTATGTCACACTTTATAACATTTAAAAGACAAACGACTAGTTATTGTTTTTCCAATTTTTAAGTTGAGGACGTGCCTTCCGTGCCCCCCGACGCTATGCCTGCTTCTTTAAAGATATATCAAAGGTTCTTATCTGTCAACATTCATACGTCACTCACTCAGAATTGTTTCCAACCTCATTTCGCGAAAGAGAAGACACAAGGTTCAGGTTGAAAACGCTAAAGGAGAATGGACTCAAATTTACTTAAAGAAAGCAACTAAAAATGAAAGTTAATTTAAGAGTATACGTCAGAACACCAAAATGATTCATCCTTTCTTTTCTTTTTTTCCTGAAAACTATTTACGAAAGTTTGAAGCTTCATACCCTTGCAATTAATACCATATCTCTCTGTTTTAGATAGGTCGTGCCAACCTCATGTTAATGTTTTCCCGAAGCTCTTATTGAAAATATTGTATTGACTGCGAATTTTCCTTTTCGTGTACTTAACATAAGGTTTATGCAACAAAGTGCCCACTCGGTATATGTTTAAGGTTTCTGCGGACGATTTTATATTCTGCAGAATCTAATCCTCTGTAGTTTATTTTTGTTTTCATTTTTTTTTAGTTTTACTTTTAACGGATATTATGGCAAACGAAACGTATAAATCCTGCTGGCGGGGAAAGAATATTTACGCCTCACAGAAACATTTTCGCCGTTTTCACCAGAACAAACACTAGAGTAAACACCTCGAAACTTTAAAAGACAGCGCAATGTACTTAGCATTAGAAGAAGTCCTGGAAACGGAGCTTCTTGTATATACTCAGCCATCGTAATCATGAAGCATTAACCAAAAGCAAAACGGAAACGAAATAATATTACTTCTTTTTGTGAGGTTATATCCTACAAAGCTCCGAGGGAATGTTGTGGCCCAACTGAGGAAAAGTCTTTGAGCGGAAAAGGCATTTTCACATTTAAATTCTTATTTGTCATACCATTCCTTTTCCAGACAGATTTGTTGTTTCCGAAGAAACCATCATGTGGAACTCCTGTACTGCATTAGCAAAGAAGCAAGCGCCGAAAAGGCAAACCAAGCGTAAGCAGCCCTAATTAAATACGGAGAGAAATGTTACTAAGGAAACGCTTTTTAAAATAATCTCGTAGTAACGAATGCAAAAGGGGTAGGCCAGGTTTTTCAGCAAACTAGCGACGTGTAACATTTCTTCATGAACGGGTTATTTAAACAAGCCTGTAGGAGCATTTAATTCTTTATTCCTTACTAACATTCTTGTGTCTTGTACATATGGTTTTATGAATATTCCAGAACGGACGATAGAAAATACACTCATCGTCAAAAAAATTGTTGCTTACACAAGGACATGTCGGATTGCAATGCTTTTCTGTAGGAAGTTAAAGGTTACAAGGAACAATAAATGATTAAACATTGAGACTGATATGGACAATATTTATTGAACTACACGCCATAAGTAGTGTCTCTCAGTATGGCGTCGGTCCGCCATATTGGCTCACACAGCATTACAGCCGTCTTGACATGGAGCTGTACAGGCTCCTAATGATGCCCTACGATAAGTCATCCCATGCAGTTTGAAACTTCTCACAGTTGTCATCCCATGCAGCTGGAACTTCTCACGCAATTCCTGCGAATTATGCGGTAGGGGTGGATTGTGAATGGCACGTCTAATAGTATCCCACACATTTTCAATCGGCGATAGGTCTGACGATGCGGCTGGCCATGGCAGAGTGTCAGTGCTCTTGAGACAGTAGCAGTATGCAGAAGAGCGTTGTCCTGTTGGAAAATCGCACCGGTGTGAGCGTTCAGAAAATGTAGGGCCACTGATTGCAGGACCTCATTAACATAACGTTACGCTGTCAAAGTGCCTGTAATGAACACTAAAGGTGATCTGGCATCGTAGGCAATTGCACCCCATACCATGACACGTTGGAGCAAGGAGTGTATGCTCTGCTTTCGCTCCCGAAAAGACGACACTAATGCTAATAGCTAAGAAGGGGGAACTGGTCACCCCACCAAAGTGTCGCTTCAATGGGCATACTATTAAAGCGGTGAGAGAGATGCGGTACCTAGGAGTCATCCTAGACACCAGATTGTCGGGGCTACCGCATCTTCGCTTCTTGAAGGACAGATGCACCAGCATTTTAAATAAAATCAACGGAATGCGGCTGACTGGGCCAGCTAAAAAGGTGCTCTATAAGTGAGTAGTGGAGCGCATATTAACATATGCGTGTCCCGCCTGGTGGTCAGATACTGTTAGAATGCGAAATGGTATAAACCAAATTCAGCGCCGAGCGCTATTGGGAATGACGAGGTGTTTCCGCACAACCTCCACAGCAGCGCTCCAAGTGCTAGCTGGGTGTGAACCGGCGGACCTGGTCGTAGCGAGGGAAGCAGTAAGGCAGACCCTCCGCTACGGGGACGATATTTCTTTCCTAGGACACCAGTACCGGTCGTCCGAGGTGGAACTTCTGAGAATGGACTGGACTTGCCACCCAGCCAACGAGCTTTGTCTGAGCTGGGATAAAGCTCTCCCCACACGTCAGGGGAAGGAACTGTACACGGACGGTTCGAAAATAGGAGGTAGTGTTGGCGCAGGTTTCTGCGTGATCTCGGATGGCAACGAGACGCACGAGTGAAACTATTGCCCAATTCCTCTGTCTTCGAAGCAGAGTTATTGGCGATCAGAGAAGCACTGCGCTGGGTGCTTATTATGAACAATGAAGGGGCTTATAGCATATTTTCTGACAGCCAAGCGGCCCTGAAAGCGCTTGGTCAGTTCGGGCGTAAAACTCCCCTTGTTAGAGAGATAAAAGCGCTATTAAAATCAGCGGGAAGTTTGAGGGTTACCTTCCACTGGATCCGAAGCCATATCGGTACAGTCGGAAACGAACGTGCAGACCAGCTAGTGAAAGAAGATGCTGGTAAAGAGGACGTAGATTTTCAGATGCGAACGCCGTTGTAAAGCGTGCGGACGCAACTGAAAAAAGCCACATTATTCGAGTGGCAACAGAGATGGGATGAGGGGAAACTGGCAGAAGAACACGCCTAATATTCCCCCGAATTTCGGTAAGGCGCATCGAGAGTAATGGTTCCCTCAACCAGGTACTAACCGGGCACGGCGTGTCGCCGGAGTACTTCCGCAGATTTGCGGTTAGGGAGCGAGTGTGCATGTGTGGTGCCCAGACTGCAGATGTCGCACACATGATTCTAGAATGTGCTTCTCTGGCAGGGAAGAGAGCAACTTTAGTGCCAGAATGGGCAAAGACGAGGGACCTCTCGATCCTGCTCGCGTACCCAAGAGCGCGACAGGGGCTCATCGAGATGTTCAAGCTCCTCAAAGAGGAACAGGCGGTCTACCTAATTGAGGGGTGACCGAAGAAGAAAGAAGAAAGAAGAGGAATGAAGGACGAGAAGAGAAACTGATGACTCGAGCCCAGCGTCATCATCACAGAACTGACCCTAGTCCTGTGGCAATGTAAATATCAATGTAAATATTTTCTTTTAAATATTGTTCAGTGTGAGAGGGCTCATTGAGGAAAGGATTTGTATCCCACGCGGAGATGGGTTCATCAGTGTAAATAAATGTGTATGTATCTCTGTTTGAATAAAGGGCGGACGCCCCAAACAGTTCGCGCCAGCAATTGATTCTCCCAGTCAGGGGCAGATAATTTTTTCTAGCCCCTGCCCAAATGGCACGGACACCCGGATCATGACGGAGAGGCGAGAAGTACAGGCCCACGGGGGTAGCAACAAGCTGCCGGTCTACGGACCGATTCTGTCCGGATGGGGGAATGTCGGATCCTGGCAGGATTAGTCGAAACGCCGTCACTATCAATTTCGAGAGAGTTCGTTTAACCCTGTGGAGTCCGCAATTGGACCGTACAGGTTAATGGTCATCAGCTAGTTTTTACCATTACACCAGGTCTTCTGTACGTGTGACGCTCGACAACAAACCGTTCATCTTGGCACTGACCACGGGGTGTCTACACATGGAATGTGTGGTCGTCTCCTCCAAGACAAAAGCGGGACTCGTAGCTGAAGAACACCCACTGCCATTCTGAGTGGCTTCAGGACAGTCTGGCACGACACCATTGTAGTTTTTTGTGACGATGCAGTGTTAAGACCAGTCATCGTACCGGTCTGCGTGCGTGTAGCACTACGTCGTGCAGCTGTCTGGCAACAGTGCTGGTACTAATCAGATGATGCACAGAGAGCACCACTTCTCGCTGAATATCTGCAATCGTGGCTGTTGGATCACTCCGCGCATGTCGGACAACCCTGTTGGTCCTATCTCTCTCTCTCTCTCTCTCTCTCTCTCTCCGTGGATCGTCTAGGTCTCCCAGATCCTTCCTGTCGCTGCTGCGTGCCTTGTTCTATCCACTGCCGCCAACAGCGCGCTATGGTGACATCCGCACGACCGGTATAGCGCGCAATACGGCGATAAGACCATCCCGCTTCCCGGAGTCCGACGATGCGGCCCCTCTCGAATTCCTCCAACTGCTTGAATTGCTTCCGAACTTTTCTCAGAGTCATACTTCACTTGCAAAAAGTGCAACCAACGCAACAGCAAGAGCCAGAATGGCAAGCACGCGCAACGGAACGACCTTATATAGCCGGTCAAGCACAGCGTTATGACCCCTCCTTGCTTCCGTTACATGCGCGGCCGAGCCTGGTACTTCAATCGTTTGTATGTCTCACGATGTAAAACCTATCCACCAAGTTTCATTCCTGTCAGTTGCTTCCTCCAGGGTGCAACCTTTTTTCTTTTTTTTTTTTGACGATTAGTGTAAATGTTTAAACGTAGTTCCAGGATTCTTTTATGAGAAGTGGCAACACAGCATTCCCAAAATATGGTCTCCTTCATCAAAATCTGCTCCAAAAGTGTATAACTAACAGATTTTGTTACTCCATAATAAAGGCATCTCAGACGATACAAATACGTCTGACATATGCCAGGGAAATGTCCCTGTATTAAATTTATGTTTGTTTATTTGGGGGTTTAACGACCACCTTGAGCAACTCGATGAACTGTAAGCAGTCGCTTGTCCCTAATTTAGGGGGTAGCTGGTTCTAGGGAAGGGTGGCGAAAGGCAAACAGAATATCCATGCCTCACCAGGATTCGAACCCGGACCCATCTCCAAATAATGGCCAAAAGCCAACGGTTAGACCACTGCCCCACCGGAGCGGTGGCGCAGTGGTCTAACCGTTGCTCTGGCGCAGAGGAATGCGCCAGTTTCCTTTTGCGCAGAGGAATCATGTAATGACAAAACACCTTGGCTGCCCCGATGGTGACCGTGTGGTCACAGGCATGTTACCGCCAAGACGTTCGAGCACCGAATTATATATGATTGGGAAGGGGGGGGGTAATGCTACCCATCTTTATTGCAGCGAATGGCATATAGTAAAAAAAAAATAATTCTCAATAGGGTTTCTAGAAGCGGTGATGCAGCTACAAACATAAGCACATGAACACCACCTAGCTACAGAACTGTGAACTATAAAACTCCTCAAATACAAACCGAACTGTTCATAGTGTAAACGGTGTGCGGTGTTAAAAGAATTTTTTAAATAGCACATTTAGATGCAGAGATACTAAGAATAATCGATAAAATATTTGTTTCTCTCTAGTGGCAAAATTTTGCGTTATTTTGGGAAGAAAATAAATACAAAGGGCTTTTGTAGTTAAAATGTATCTGATTGAAAAAGAATATTTTAAATCCGAAATTTGGTTTCGTAGATATTGTGGTAGATGGAAACGTGATCTCACGCCCTCTAGTGGCACCTTTGTGCGTTAAAAAAATTTTGAAAATATGTTAGAAACATTTTGCACCGGAAAGGCGCTCCAACAAAGAAAACATTTTTCAAATTGGACCTCTTTGAAGCAGAGGCATCGATAAAAATAAGATATACAGTACATGCACCCTCCCCCCCCCCGGCAGAAATCCTATGCTGTATTTTAAGCAGTGCTGTTGTCGTAAAATCAGCAGGTCATACTACATGGATTAAAAAAAAAAAAAGGAAAAAAGAAAAGGCACGATGCCCTCGTGAGGGGTACCATGCCTTTTTAACAATTATGACTATGAGCTCACTTATCAATATGAATAAAGTATCTTCTCCTCTCTCCTGTCAATCATGACATGTTGAAGAGCATGCACTAGATTATTTAAATTTTTATTGAAATATATCCCATAAAGCCCGAGCCGCGCCGGTGGCGCAGTGGTCTAAGCAATGGCTACTGATCATTCGTTCGAAAGGGGTCCAAATATCCCGGTGAGGCATGGATGTTGTGTTTGTTTTACGGCACTGGCTTTCTCTCTTCCCAGGAACCAGTGGTCCTAAATTAGAGACGGGCGACTGCTTATAGCCCATTGAGTTGCTCACAGCGGTCGTAAAAACCTTCAATTAAAAAAAAAGTCTGACGAGATAAGTCGTTACAGCACTGTTCTTCTCTAGTAGAAACTCTTGATCTACTATCAGTTGCTGAACGATGATTCGTCAACCAAGATTTTACCTATTTTTTTTTTTTTTTTTTTGCATTAAATCGTTCAATGGGCGGTCTGTTTGAATTTATGAACATCAGGTTAGATACATTGGAGATTAACAAAGATGCTCTGAAATCGGTTATAATGTTGTTCATTAAACTGAATTCTCGTTCGCATTCAGCTGTCGAACAAGGTAGAGTTGAAATCGTTCTTAAGAGGGGTTTTAAGTTTTCTGGTACAACTTGGACGTTTTCAGTATATTCTTTCAGAATCTGAGAGAATATACTGAAAACGAGAGAATATTCTCTCATTCTCTGAGAGAGTACAACATGGACGTTTTCAATATATTCTCTCATTAATGACATTTCATTAACATTAAAACGTCTACAGATTCGCCTTGTTTCTAGTTCTCCATAGAGCACACGTCGTCTGTTTTAATATTTATTCGCTCTAATGAAGAAATATCTTTAAGAAGTTGTACATTTTTACTGTTTGAATCTGAACACAGTCTTGATTTCATCCTGTCAACCGTGCTTTGAATAAACTGGTTTGGTTAATGGGTGCAATTTTGTTGTTAGGAATCAATGGTATATTTTTAAATAATAATTCCTCGTTCTCTTCTAATGCTAAATGAGTTTTTTCCATAGGATTTTCTCCGAAGCTCTGTATGATTTTTATGATTCTTTTTATTAGATGTTCAGCTCTTGGCAGCGATGTTGTTCGAGATTGAAGTTCTGTTGATAATATGGACATTGAAGGTATACACTATTCTTTCAAAAAAACCCCCGAGTGTATACGGCGTATACCGCGGTATACCCTCCACAACAGCCCTGATTTTAAGCAGAAGGTATTCTTAAAAGGTTTTCCGAAGCAAGCGGTATCTGTCCACGAAATAATGTTTCGGTTCAGTTTACAGAAGCACAGATTTTGCTGCAAATACATCAAGAAAAGAAATACACGCTTCCGCCACCTTGTGGCCAAACCATTCTTTGCCAAAAAAATATAAATTGTATGCAAAACGTTTTCCATCAGGAGCTATATCCGATGCAGGAAGAATTTTTCAAATAGGACTTTTAGAGTCAGAGATATCGGGGGAAAAGCAATTTAATTCTACACTCTCTAGCGGGAAATCTATGGATTACTTGAAAAGGAAAATGCGCCTACGACAGCGTTCGTTATAATTATGATCGAAAGGAAAAGGAATTTTTTTCAATCGGATATTTAGAAGGAAATATATGGAATAAAACGTTTTTTGAATTGGATGCCATCTGCATTTCCGCCCTCTAACGGCGAAGTAGTGTGTCGAAAAAACCCGGAAAGCAAGGATCATCGTTCTCTCATTTGAAGCTTTCCAATGCAAAAAGAATGTTTCAAAACGGACTAATAGTTTCAGAGATATAGATATATGGTATCCACAGACGGACGGACAAAGTGATATTACATAAGCACCGTCTTTTCTTTCTCTTTTTTTTTACTAAAAACGTGCTAAAAATTTAAGACATACGTCGATGAGGGATCAAAAACGTTGAGGTATACCATTGATCAGGGATTTAGAACACAATATGTATTATCTATTAGATACTGAGACTGCAAGGTATACCGTCGATCAGAGACTGATACCGTAGTGTATGTAGTCGTTTTAGGATTAATTGCATAAGGTAAAGTGTCCATTAGAAATTGACAGTGCAAATTAAACTGTTGATCAGAAATGTACATCACAAAACGGCAATTGTTTAGCTGTCGGAGAAGTTCTCTGATTGGCGGTTGATGACGCTAGATGTCGCCACTTCCGTTCTGTCGCTCGTCGTCTGTTGCTGAGTCTTCGATGGTTTACCGCCACCTACTCCCACGTTATCCACCGGCACCCTGGATAGGTTAGCCGGTTCAGTTCTTGTAGGAGACCTTTTTATACTTGCAATTGTCCTTGTAATTTTTTTATTGGGTGGGTTTTGAAGCACCTGTTCGGGAATCAAAAATGGACATTATATTCCTTTCGAGCAGATTAAAACTTTCCTGAAGGAAACAGTATCATTACATCGCAAGATAATTCACCTGAATAATAACGGGTTCTCAGACAAAAGCCTGCGGTTCTTTAACGAGTAATATTTAGCGAGATTTATCGTCCGATTTAAAAAAATCTGAGTTTTCAAACAATTAGTCTTCTACTTCTAAACTGCAGCAGTTCTTCCGATGACAATGTATTACTTGAAAAAAAATTGTATGTTGAATATAACAGAAAACTATTTTTTTCCTTATTATGTATTATGTCGAAAATATAACAAAAACTTTGAAATGTCACTGCACGCTAACAAAAGAAAGCCGTCATTGCTTCGGTATCTGAGCGACAAATCGTATTAAAACCAATTTTCACAAATTTTTATTCATTGTCGTTAATAACCAATTTTTACTCATCGATAACCAATGAGTAAAATTGGTTATCAATTGATTTTTACTCATCGATAAACGATAAGTGAAATTGGTTATCGGTGATTTTTACTCATCGATAACTAATTTCACTCATCGTTTGATAAACAAATTTTACCCATCGTCCAGAAGGAAAAACAGTTGGTATCATCACTACGTCAGGCGAAAATAAAAAAAATAAATAAAAATATATATAACAAAATCTATTGACATAACCGACCTTAAAAAGCACCATAATACCTTCAAGTTGGAACTGAAGAACAGGTTCTCTGCTTTAGAAGGCCTAACATCGGAAGAAGTGGACATCTCTGAAGTTAACAGAAAAGTAACCAAAGCTCTTATGGAAACAGCAACAAAATTAGCTGGGTCTAAGAACAAGTTGCATGTAAATAAATTATCAGGAAAAACGAAAATGTTGATGCAAAAAAGAAGAGAGATGAGGACAACGAAAGAAGATGTGACTTCCAAAGTGGAATATATAGAGCTATGCAAGACAGTACGAAAAAGTATCACTGAAGACGTAAGAAAATTCAACTGTGAACTAGTGAGGAAAGCAATTGAAAACAATCAAAGCCTAAAGATAGCAAAGGGACATCTCAGTAAGGGAAGAAAACAGATTATGGCACTGAGAAAAGAAGATGGTTCTGTAACAAGAAATAGAGGCGAAATTTTGACAAGAGTGAAAGATTTCTACTCCAAATTATATGAAAGGGATGATACATGCACTCCAGACATCATGAAAGATACCAGTACCAGAGTTCCTCCAGTCCTTCCAGCAGAAGTTGCACATACAATCAAGAACATGAAGCTGGGAAAAGCTCCAGGAGAAGATGGAATTACTGTAGACATCATACAAGAAGCAAGTGGAGAAATCGAAACAGTACTCGCCCAAATTTTCACTCGATGCCTTAATGAAGGAAAGATTCCTGAGGATTGGAACACCGCTACAATGATCCTGCTACATAAGAAAGGTGACATTGAGGATCTCGGAAACTACAGACCTATCAGCCTCCTATCAGTAGTTTATAAAATCTTCACTAAAGTTCTTTCACACCGCTTGAAGGTAACACTGGACATGGCTCAACCGAGAGAACAAGCTGGATTCAGGAGTGGCTACAGCACAATAGATCATATCCATGTGCTGAGAGAACTAATTGAAAGAGCGAGGGAATATGAACTTCCATTGTGCATGGCTTTTATCGATTATGAAAAAGCCTTTGATTCGGTGAAACCATCAGCAGTTACAATGGCTCTGAAAACCTGCGGTATTGAAGATGCATACATTAATATTATTAATAACATCTATGAAAATGCAAGTGCAAAGATTAGGCTGTTTGAAAATACAACACACATAAAAATTGGAAAGGGAATGATACAAGGTGACACCATATCTCCGAAGCTCTTTAATGCCACATTGGAGGGTGTTTTTCAGTCACTGAGCTGGGAAAACAAGGGGATAAAGATTAATGGATATTATCTAACCCACCTTCGTTTTGCTGATGACGTAGTCATTTTTGCAACTAGCCCATCAGAGCTGCAGAGTATGATCCAGGAACTTGCAGAAGTGGGATTAAAAATGAACTTTCAGAAGACAAAAGTGATGTTCAATGCTTTTACAAGAAATGAAGATTTATCGATTGATGGAGAAAAGCTGGAGATAACAGACACGTACGTTTATCTTGGACAGCAGATATCAAGTGAGGGTCACATTGATGAAGAAATTAATCGGCGTACAAAACTTGCCTGGAGAGCTTTTGGAAGAAACAGCATAATTTTCAAGAGCAATATGCCATTATGTCTTAAAAGAAAAGTGTTTGATCAATGCATCCTTCCAGTGCTTACGTATGGTGCAGAGACGTGGACCTTAACTAAAAGAGACATACAAAGGCTGCAGACAACTCAAAGGAGCATGGAGAGGTGCATACTTGGTGTAACCAGGAGAGATAAGAAGAGGAACTCGTGGATCCGAAAAATAACAAGAGTGGAAGACATCATGATCAGAGTTAAATCCCTGAAATGGCAATGGGCTGGACATACTGCCAGATGGACAGATCATCGATGGACAGCCGAAATTTTAGATTGGATTCCAAGGGACAGGAAAAGACCCAGAAGAAGACCACATGGGAGATGGGTGGATGAAATTCGAAAGTATGCAGGGGTGACATGGAAGAGACTGGCACAAGACAGACCGTTGTGGAGGAAACTTGGGGAGACCTTCGTCCAGCAGTGGATTGATAATGGTTGACAATGATTATGATGATGATGATGATGATATCGTTATGACCTCCCCAGCCTAGAAAACTGAGCACGCCTGGAGACCGAACGGTGGCGCAGGTGAAGTTCACAGAGCAGTTTATATACAACACGAGGACAGCCTTTCGGTTAGTAGAGTGTTAGGAGTCAGGATGGGAAAAAGCTACCGATAAAAAACTCATCCATGTACATTGCGAAAAAAAATTTTTATTTCAGAAATGAAAATGAAAATGAAACAAAAATTGAAAAAATGTACAGAAATGAAAAACTGCCAATTACTGAAATCATCAATGTACATTACAAGAAACTTGATATAACTTCAAAAGTGTCACTAATATTTATGACTTCTTATTTTTGTTTTTCTGCCTCACCGGAAGTCACTTGTTCAGAATATCAAAATACAAGCTAATACGAATAAATTTGATTAAATTCTGTGCAACAAAAATCTGCATGTGCAATATATGCGTTAAAATAACTAAATTCCCATTAGCCGCAGTGGTCTAAGCGATGGCTTCTGATCATTCGTCCTTCATGGGGTTCGGGTTCGAATCGGGCGGTAAAGCATAGATGTTGTGTTTGTCTTACGGCGCTGGCTGTTTCCCTTCCCTGGAGCCAGTGGCCATAAATTAGGGACGGGCGACTACTTGTAGCCCATTGAGTTGCTCACGGTGGTCGTTAAACCTCCAATCAAACAAACAAACAAGAAATCCCCATAAACAGCGTTTTCAATCAAAAGGAGAAACTCCGGCATGTAAAGATAGCCAACACTTCAACACACTGCGCGAAAACGTAGTTTACAAAAACAAACATTCGTCATGGTGGCTGGTTTTCAGAGTTCCCTGCATGCTACAAAATAATTCGCCGCTCAAAACTTGGTATAGAAAAAAAGAAAAAAAAAAAAAAAGGTTTTACGTAATATTCAAACATCGGCTGAAAACAAAACTTTCACGCTGAACATTACGTTGCCGGTGGTGCAGTGGTCTAAGCGATATTTTCTAACCATTCGTCCAAGATGGATCCGGGTTCAAATCCTGGTGAGGTATGGATGTTGTGTTTGTCTTTGAACACCGGCTCTTTCCCTTCCCAGGAACCAGTGACCCTAAATTAGGGACGGGTGACTGTTTATATCCAACTAAGTTGCTCTCGGTGGTCGTTAAACCGCCAACAAAAACAAAACAAAACAAAAAAAGAAAGAAAAAAGAACATGACGAGATTAGATCTTTCTTCCCCAGAACGGGCCCGAGGCATTTCAGTAAAAAAACTCACCCTTTTTTTGCTATTCCAAAATCCTGAGTATAATGAAGATTATACAGGGTGATTCATAAAGAAGTATACAGTTTCCAAACGCTGTAAAATAGTAACAGTTAAAGACACGGACCACAACTGCGAACTGTTAGGTAGATGTACTCATAAAGTTTGTGTCCCGCTACTGAGGGAAGCGACGTAGGCGATAGCGCCCGTGTCACGTGTCTAGTCAGTCAAAATGTCAGCGTCTGCAGCAGAGAAGGCGGTTTGTGTTCTTGAATTGAGCAAAACGGAATCTGTAACTGTTGTGCAACAGCATTTTTGATCAGGATTCGGAAAAGAACCTCCAACCAGAAAATCTATCTACGATTGGCATAAAAAATTTGAAACTACGGGCTGTTTGTGCAAACTCAAAAGTCCTAGACGACCGCGTGTGTCGGAAGAAGTTGTCAATAGCGTTTGCACCGCCATTCAACGGAGCCCGGGAAAATCAACGCGGAGGATGAGTCGTGAAGTGCAGATTTCACAGCCCACTGTCTGGAGAATTTTGAGAGAAAGAAGCTGAAATTATTCCATACAAAGTGCAGATGTTGCAAAATCTCACTGACCTTACCTCGCGTTTGGCCGGAAATGGATTACCGGCTCGATGTGTGTCGTGTGACTAAGGGTGCACACATAGAACATCTGTGACTGTCTCTAAAAAACCTTGAAACATTCCCCATCAATTCTGTTACAGGTAATATAAAATATCTTACATTGTTCTTGTTTTATAGTGCGTTGAAACTGTATACTTCTTTATGAATCACCCTGCATAATTAAGCATTGGCTTTCACACCTACAAATTCGTTGCCACACGTACTTTCTTGCATGATAAAACTGCGAAAAACATAAGGGGTGAAGAATAATTCAGGTAATCCCGTTTTCCCCCTGAAAATCAAACATTAGCGGCGTCTTTTGAAGTTGTACGAAACGTAGACACCCTCGTTTTATTTCCACAAGGAAAAACAACTCGCAGAACTGATATTCGTAAAGGTTTTCATCAGCATGTATTATGGTTTATTTGATATATGTCCTAACGAAGAACATAAAGAAAAGGATGCTGAATGATCTATCATTATTTCCAGTGCAGAATTCAGCAGCTGGGATGTTACTGATAGGTCAGTGTCAGATGAGCGTAAAAAAATTAGAAGCAACGTCTATTCGATTGAATAGAAAACATTGTAATACGAAGATAGTTCTCCATTTTCCCCTTTATTTCAGAGTGGGGTTTAACACAGGTCCCAGGTGTGGTTGCCATTTGCAACGGAAATTATGAAGAAATGTGCAAAGAAGGAAGGCCAGATGTATGCTCTCATGTAAAATGAATGCATGAGTATATTTAAGCTTTGTTATGTCTCCTTTGTGATGCTGAATTATTTGCCATTATTCAGGATAACTTCATGCACGCACGCCCGCGCACACTCACACACACCAACATCGGTAGCGCTGTACTGTCCTACCGAAGAGCATAAAGGAAACACATTAATATTCAACTAACTGGAAAGCTTCGACGAAATCCTTTTCATTTCGAAACGTATTACCGAGATAGGTTATTCATTGAGTTCGGAATAAAAGCCACTGGGTGAATTAATTAAAATTTCAATATTTCAGAGGTTTCATTTCTTAAGTGTTTCTGACGCGCCAAGAAGCGATACGGATTTTATAGAAAACTGCTGTGTAACTACAAAGGGCATCCTGAAAGTAATGCCTCCTCACTCATAAGATTTTTATTTGTAGCAGCAAAAAATGTGAAACTTGGTGGCAAAATACGTGGACATATTGTTAATAATGCTAGCCTATTCAAAGTACTGTCCATTACTTTCTGTACATTGCCGCCATCTTTGAACCCATTGGTAAAATCAATTTTGGAAAAATTCCTGAGGCTGTTGCTTCACCCATGAGTTCACAGCCAGTTTAACGTCTGTCACATCGTCGAAACCTTTCCCA
Source organism: Macrothele yani (assembly GCA_039090855.1). Taxonomy (NCBI): domain Eukaryota; kingdom Metazoa; phylum Arthropoda; class Arachnida; order Araneae; family Macrothelidae; genus Macrothele; species Macrothele yani. Next base: position 153,241,868 of record CM076995.1, on the reverse strand, counting down.
CGAAGGGTGTTTTTCAGAGGGGCAAACAGGAAAAAGTCTGAGGGAGCCAAATCAGGAATGTAAGGGTGTTGGGGCATCATCGTCCACCCCATTTTGGCAATAGCCTGTGAAGTCTCCATAGAGATGTGGGGACGTCTATTATCATGGTGTAAAACAACACTATGAAGTGGAATGTCACGTCTTTTCCTTCTGATAACTTCCTTTAAATTGTTCAATGTCTGCACATAGTGAGCACTGTTTATTGTTGCATCCCATTCAAGGAAATCAGTCAAAATGACACCACGTTTGTTCCAAAAAATTCTATCCATCACTTTCCCTTCGAAACGATTTGTTTTCACCTTTTTATGTCGAGGTGAAGATGTACCGTGCCATTCCATTGACGCACGTTTTGCTTCTGGGCCATGAAAGAACACACAGGTTTCATCCCCCGTCACAACATTAGATAAAAACACCTCACCCTCCCTCACATACCCGTCCAACAGGTTCAGACAAATGTCCAACCTTTGCTCACATTATTCACGGGTTAGGTTTCTTGGGATCCACTTTGAACAAATTTTTCTGTAGCCCAGATCCCTAATTAATGTTTCCGTAGCACTATGACTACAACAAATTGCATCACACAACTCCTGAAAGGTAACACGACGATCAGCTGTGAAGAGTTCTGCCTGTTGGCATCTGTCACTGCAGTTGCGGGTCTTCCAGTCCCTTGTTTGTCCGACACTGAACTTTACCCCCTCTTGTGACATTACTGATATCGATTGTGGCAGTTCCGTACACCTCCAGGAGTGTTCTGTGGATTTTTGGAGCCTCACATCCCTCGTTTTTCAGGAATTCAATTATGGTTTGGAGCTTTTCTCTGTCATTCATTATCTTTATTTCCGATTCTGAAAGAAATTGGTTCCCACTTTGGTAATAAATACACTGGCGTGCAAAAATTAAGGACGAGACTGTTTTTCGAATGTAACGTCGTGAAGAAGTGCTCCACATCGACTCAAATCATACCGTAAGATCCACAAGATATAAAAATATGGGAAAAGTGAGCAAAACCGTCCAAACAAGGAATCCAAAGGATACAAAGGCACTATATTGAAAAGGTAGCTTCGAGTACAACTGGACAGAAGATAAAAACGTCCATGTGACAGGCGGATGCCAAGAAAAATTTAGCCTTTAGTAGGGGATATCATCACTCCTGACTGCGTTGCAGGATTTACAACGTCTGTCCACTCTGAGGACGAGGTTATCAAGGAGCTGTTGAGGCATCGCGGCCCATTCCTCTTGTAGCGCCAGTCGCAGCTGCGGAATCGTTGCTGGCGGCTGATGACGTGCTGCCAAGCCTCACCCGAGAAGGTCCCACACGTGTTCGATTGGATTTAGGTCCGGGGACCTTGCGGGCCTATCCATGCGTTGAATACCTTCACTCTCCAACAGCTCTGCGACAGCCACTGTACGATGAGGTGTAGCGTTGTCGTCCATGAAGGGGAACTCAGGACTAACAACACCTCTAAACAGGCGCACGTGAGGCAGGAGAACCTCGGTACAACAGCGGACACCAGTGACTGAACCTCCTTGAAAGATGTGGAGGTCAGTACGGCTACCAAGCATGATACCACCCCAAACGAGAACTCTGCCACCTCCAAACCGGTCCCTTTCGGTGATGTTGCAGGTGTGACTGCGTGTTACCTGTTCTCTCCAGATGTGTATACGTCCAGAATCGCTCGTCAGATTAAATCGGCTCTCATCCGTAACGAGAACTCAACCTCATTGCTGATGTGTCCAGTTCTTGTGTTCCTGGCACCACAGAAACCGCCGTCTCCAAAGAGCAGGCGTTAATGGCACACACCGTATTGGTCTTCGTGCAAATAGGCCACCTTTGTGCAGCCTCCTGGCCACGGTAAAACGCGATAACGGACGTCCAGTTGTCTGTTGCATGTGCCTTGCGATTTCTCCCACTGTCTGCCGTCTGTCTCTTCTCGCCTGTAGGACAATATACCGGTCGTCCGCCCCCGTTGTTGCTCGTGAACGACCACTGCTGAACTCTCGGATAGCTGTTCCTGTCGTTTGAAATGCTCTCCAAGCTCGTGAAACGATGCTGTGAGCGATCCCAAACTCCTCGGCCACACTAGTCACACTTTGGCCTTCTTTCAACCTCCCAATGACGCGACCTCGGGTAAAGTCATCCAGATGTCGTCTACTGGATTGTCTGTTGGCCATATTACACGGTGGCAGGAACTCGACGTCGATCAAACCGATGTACACCGTGCAATAGCTTTCACCGAATTGCTGAGCGTACAATGCCCGTGTGCTTTATATCCTTCCAACACTCCCTCCGCTACGTCATGCTGCATATATGCGCATGCCCTATCGTACCGGACCCTGGTCTATCTCCTGAGTGGTATTTCGGCCCGTTCTGCCTGCTCGTTCCGCTGTTATGCTAATTTCTCCTCTTCGTCCTTAATTTTTGCACACCAGTGTAGTACATGTCATTGCAATTTCATTAAAATCTCTTCAAAATTTCAAAAGTTATTTCGGAAGAGGCATTACTTTCAGGATGCCATCCTGTACATATCGCAATGACGATGTGAATATTTGCTTTATATATTGCACAATAAATGAAGAAATTGAATAATTTTATGAGGAAATGCGTCATCTAAATAATAAAAGCAAGCAGCACCTGAAGATAATTATGGGAGATTTCAATGCAAAACTAAGGATACAGCAACAGAATGAACCTTCAGTAGGTAAATTCAGTCACGGCAACAGAAACCAGCGTGGAAATACTCTCGTAGAGTTTGCAGAGGCAGAAGGGTTTTTCATCATGAACTCCTTCTTCAAGAAAAGGCCACACAGGAAATGGACATGGAGACATCCAAATGGGACGACAAGTGAAATTGATTTTATTATGTGTAACAAAAAATTCATCATCGAAGACTGCAGTGTGCTAAACAAGTGCAACACAGGTAGTGACCATAGATTGGTGAGATATAAGATGCACCTCAACACTAAACTCGAACGTGGCAAGCTCATAAGACAAACAAAATGTATTTACATAACCAACCTTAAAAAACACCATAATACCTTCAAGTTGGAACTGAAGAACAGATTCTCTGCTTTAGAAGGCCTAACATCGGAAGAAGTGGATATTTCTGAAGTTAGCAGAAAAATAATTAAAGCTCCTATGGAAACGGTAACAAAATTAGCTGGGTCTAAGAACAAGTTGCATGGGAACAAATTATCAGAAAAACCAAAATGTTGATGCAAAAAAGAAGAGAAATGAGGACAACTAAAGAAGAAGTGACTTCCAAAGTGGAATATATAGAGCTATGCAAGACACCACGAAAAGGTATCACTGAAGACGTAAGGAAATTCAACTGTGAACTAGTGATTAAGGCAATTGAAAACAACCAAAGCCTAAATATAGCAAAGAGACATCTCAGTAAGGGAAGAAAACAGATTATGGCACTGAGAAAAGAAGGTGGTTCTGTAACAAGAAATAGTTTTGACAAGAGTGAAAGATTTCTACTCCACATTATATGAAAGGAATGATACATATACTCCAGACATCATGAAAGGTACCAGTACCAGAGTTCTTTCTGTCCTCCCAGAAGAAGTTACACTTGCAATCAAGAACATGAAGCAGGGAAAAGCTCCAAGAGAAGATGGAATTACTGTAGACATTGCACAAGAAGCAAATGGAGAAATTGAAACAGCACTCGCTAAAGTTTTCGCTCGATGCCTTAATGAAGGGAAGATTCCTGAAGATTGGAACAACGCTATAATGATCCTGCTACATAAAAAAGGTGGCATTGAGGATCTCAGGAACTACAGACCTATCAGCCTCCAGTGGTTTATAAACTCTTCACTAAAGTTCTTTCTCACCGCTTGAAGGTAACACTGGACTTGGCTCAACCAAGAGAACAAGCTGGATTCAGGAGTGGCTACAGCACTATAGATCATATCCACGTACTTAGAGAACTAATTCAGAGAGCGAGGGAATATGAACTTCCATTGTGCATGGTTTTTATCGATTATGAAAAGGCCTTTGATTCGGTGAAATCATCAGCAGTTACAATGGCTTTGAAATCCTGCGGTATTGAAGATGCATTCATTAACATTATTAATAACATCTATGAAAATGCAAGTGCAAAGATTAGGCTGTTTGAAAATACAACACACATAAGAATTGGGAAGGGAGTGAGACAGGGTGACACCATATCTCCAAAGCTCTTTAATACCACAATGGAAAATGTCTTTCAATCACTGAACTGGAAAAACAAAGGGATAAAGATTAATGGAGATTATCTAACTCACCTTCGTTTTGCTGATGACATAGTCATTTTTGCAACTACCCCATCAGAGCTGCAGAGTATGATCCAGGAACTTGCTGACAAGAGTAAAGAGTGGGATTAAAAATGAACTTTCAGAAGACAAAAGTGATGTACAATGCTTTTACAAGAAATGAAGATTTATCGATTGATGGAAAAAAGTTGGAGTTAACAGATATGTACGTTTATCTTGGACAGCAGATATCAAAGAAAGGTCACATTGATGAAGAAATTAATCGGCGTATAAACCTTGCCTGGAGAGCTTTTGGAAGAAACAGCATAGTTTTCAAGATCAATATGCCATTATGTCTTAAAAGAAAAGTGTTTGATCAATGCATTCTTCCAGTGCTTACGTATGGTGCAGAGACGTGGACCTTAACTAAAAGAGACATACAAAGGCTGCAGACAACTCAAAGGAGCATGGAGATGTGCATGCTTGTTGTAACCAGGAGAGATAAGAATTGGAACTCGTGCATCCGAAAAATGACAAGAGTGGAAGACATCATGATCAGAGTTAAATCCCTGAAACGCCAATGGGCTGGACATACTGCCTAAGAACAGACCATCGATGGACAGCCAAAATTTTAGATTGGATTCCAAGGGACAGGAAAAGACCCAGAAGAAGACCACATGGGAGATGGGTGGATGAAATTGGAAAGTATGCGAGAGTAACACGGAGGAGACTGGCACGAGACAGACCGTTGTGGAAGAGGCTTGGAGTGACCTTCGTCCAGCAGTGGATTGATAATCGTTGACAATGATGATGATGATGATGAAATTCCGCTTTAGGGCGAATTAAAAGAAGTATATTTAATGTAAAGAAAGTCCAGGTATTTGTTTATGTGGGGGTATGAAAATATATTTGAAATTGAGTTTTCATTATATTACGCTAGAAAAATTTTGTTCAACCCAGCTAGGAAGCATTAGATTTTTTTTGTTCTGGATAATATCAGTGAAAATTTGGTTCACGTATAGCACGGGCTAAATTGTAATACGTTTTAAGCTCTCATTTTTTCAAATGGTTTTTGAATAGATTTTTCTCCGCTCTTTCCGGAACATTAACCCTTTAAGTAACTGGAACGAATTAACTCGGGGTGGGCAAATACGTTGAAATCAGCTCGAACATTTATATTCGCTAAGCCGTCCTGCGCGGATGGAACGAGTAAATATGCGTATCAGAAAGCTTTGCACAGTTTTGATATTCAGAATGGTCATTCACTGAGGATGATGGACACTAATATGTATTTTTTGAATGATTACCTGCTGAAAAGGCTCTATGGCGTCGAACCTAAGAAATTAGAGAGATGTTTGAGTCATTTGTTTCTACCCAGTGGCATGATGTCCGAATCAGAGGGAATAACCTTTCCCCATCATGCCTTGTGTCATCGAGCAGAGACTAAAGGCCCAAAAGGGAGCGCTGATCAATTGTAACAAGTTTATAATCTGTAATGCTGAGGAGGAAATGAATTTTTTTGCCGTAACTTTCGTAAAACCGGCCGCTATGTGAACATATCTGTGTGGGAAGTGTAGAACATTTTGGGCACCATTTGGTTCAGCTACGTCGTTCGCTTAAAGGGACGATGTACCTTAACTCTTGTCACTAATTTATAAATCACTATCATGCAGAATAATAACGCCGCATCATCTATATCCTTCGTCAAAACATCCAGTATTTCTAATTAATAACAAGGAACTGCACACCAGTTTCTCTCTAGATTTGCCAGGCATTTGGAATAAATTCTTCAAGTAATGCTGCATTTTCTACCGCTGTACCGCGTGCCCAACCAACGTGACCTCGTTTCTTCGAATGAATGATCACATTTACGCCTATTCATTTATTGTCTATATTCAAGTCACTGCGTTCAAATTATTGAAGTGTTCTATTATCTGGTTTAGAATTAGCTGTCTACCTTCCTTGGAAAAGACATCTGGTTGATGTGCGAAAGCCTGGAGACTTTGACTTAGAATCTACGCCAAGAAATTCGGATTACTGGCGTAGTTATACTATTTTAAATCCAGTATTTCATGTGACACTGTTTTTTTCGCTTTCCAACCGTAGGTTGAAAAAGCGTATATACTCCAGCTTTGTCCGTCTGTCGGTCCGCACGATAACTTGCGTAAAAATGGTAAGATTTTGATGAAATTTTAGAATGTGGTAGGGGACCACCTAGGGACGAACCCTATTGAAAATGAGCGAAATGGGGTCAAAGGTCATGACATAGGACAGGGATCCATTCCATTGTTCTTATGCGTCATAACTTGCGTAAAACTTTTTCGATTTTGATGAAATTTTAGTATCTGGTAGATGCCACCTGGAGTCAAATTTTATTGAAAATGGACGAAATGGGGTCAAAGATCAGGACATAGGTGCGGGATCCATTCCATCGCCCTTATGCGTCATAACTTACGTAAATATGTTTCGATTGCGACGAAACTTTATCATGTTATTCCAGAGGTACACTGAACAGGTTCTGTTGAATATCATCGAAATGGGGTCGAAGGTCAGGACACAGGAGCGAGATTTATTCCACAGCTATTATCCTCATAACAGGACTGAAAATACTTCGATTGCGACAAAATGTTTTCATAGTTGTTCCGGAGGTATACTGAATCGGTTCTTTATAATATCATCGAAATGGTGTCAAAGGTCAGGACACAGGAGCAATATTTATTTCACAGCCATTATCCTCATAACTTGAGTAAGGATTTCCGGCATGTTGAAAAGCGTATTACCAATGCATGAAGTGGGGTCAAGTTAGTAAAATCATGCAATCAATGCATTGCATGATTTTACTAACTTGTCTACGCCTTCCAACCATAATTTGAAGAAGCGTATATGCTCCAGCTTTGTCCGTCTGTCCGTCCGCACAATAACTCGCGTAAAAATGGTTCGATTTCGATGAAATTTTAGTATGTGATAGGGGACCACCTGGGGACGAACCCTGTTGAAAATGGGCGAAATGGGGTCAGAGGTCACGACATAGCTGCGAGATCTACTAAATTGCCCTTATGCGTCATAACTTGCGTAAATATGGTTCGATTTCGATGAAAATTTAGTATGTGGTAGGGAACTACGTGGGGACAAACCCTACTGAAAACGGGTGAAGTGGGGTCAAAGGTCAGGACATAGGAGCGGAATGCATTCCATTGCCCTTTTTTTTTTTGATTGGAGGTTTAACGACTACCGTGAGCAACTCAATGGGCTATAAGCAGTCGCCCGTCCCTAATGTAGGGTCACTGGTTCCAGGGAAGGGAGATAGCTAGTGCCGTAAGACAAACACAACATCCATGCCTGACCGGGATTCGAACCCGGACCCCTTACGGACAAATGATCAGAGGCCAGCGCCTTAGACCACTGCGCCACCGGGGCGGCCATTGCCCTTATGTGTCATAGCTTGCGTAAATATGGTTCGATTTCAAAAAATTTTAGCATGTGGTAAGGGCCCACCTGCCTGGGGCCGAACCTTTTTGAAAATGGATGAAGTGGGGTCAAAAGTCAGGACATAAGATCGGGATCCCTTCCATCGCCCTTGTTCGTTATAACTTACGTAAAAATGCTTTGATTGAGACAAAACCTTATCATGTTGTTCCGGAAGTATACTTTACCAGTTCTGTTGAAAATCTTCGAAATAGGGTCAAAGGTCAGGTCATAGGCGCGAGATTTATTCTAAAGCCATTATCCTCAAAACTTGAGTAATAACTTGAGTAATGATTTCTGGTGCGTTGGAAAGCGTATTAAAATCAATGCATTGCACGATTTTACGAACTTGTTTGTAATGGCATGTATTTCTGCCTGTGACGCACCGGTGGCGCAGTGGTCTAAGCGATGGCCTCTGATCATTCGTCCGAAAGTGTTCCGGGTTCAAATCCCGGCGAGGAATGAATGTTGTATTTGTCTTACGGCCTTGGCTCTCTTCCTTCCCTGGAACCAGTGACCCTAAATTAGGAACGGGCGACTGCTTATAGCCTATTGAGTTGCTCATGGTGGTCGTTAAACCCCCAATCAATCAAAAAAGAAATTCTGCTTGTAAGAAAAAAAGAGATATTCAAATGAGAAAACGAGTATGGTGTTCTAGGAAGATCCAGCCAATGAACAGTCTCCTAAGCATTTATGTGCTAAGCTCTTGCTGATTGGTTGAAATTTTTAGATTTTATCATGCGAAGGCCAAATTTGGTTGCAAAGTGGAAAGAGCGAGATGGGTTTGGTAATATCTACAGCTGCGTTTATGGGAATATACCCCCTACCCAACCAACTAACTGAATCCCGCAAGAACAAAGAAATTATACAGTTACGATTAGGGAAAAAAGACTCTGATAACCGAACTACTATGTCAAGTTATTTTTAGCAGATTACAAAACCTATGACGCGAATCTTTCAAACCTACCCCTCATAAGAAAAGAAAATATGCATCGGCTGGACAGTTGCCAAGCACACATAGTGCATGTGACGTCACAAACAGTCAAAATAGCGATGAAGCCCACTCGCTGTAGTCTCCATCTCCTGTTCTGCCTTGCATCGAATGCATTCAGAACCACACTAACTGTTGTGCAAACATTTTTTTCTCCCTTTGCACCAGGGACTATGTTTGGCGACTGACTGATTTTCTGAGTCATGGTATTTTTATTTAATTTGATTTTTTGTGGATTTCAAAAGATCCTGTGGGTGTTATTTAGCTGACGGGAAGGTAATTTCATTTGCAGTTGATGACGGTCGATAATTTCGAAATTGGTTCCCGTGAGGATAAATCCTCTTCAGTTCATCCAGTGACTGTCTGTAAGGTCTTACACGGGCGTGAATGCGTGCGATGTTTCCATTGCTTCCGTTCAATCTAGTGAAATTTCGACATGCTATTTATTATGTTTTTGAATCAGGTGTATCTTGTCTAAAACGTGGAGTTTCAAGCGTTCATACCAGGATGTTTGTGGACACAAAGGCTATTTGCATCGCATAGAGGAAACAAATGGAATTGCTTTTCACAACTGGACATATTCGGCAGGCTAATCCTTTGCTAGGTACAGCCTGAGAGGGGATTGGGGCATTTGAGGTGTAACAAGGCTGACATATGGGGGAAAATTAAGCTGTTTGTCCAGTGTGTTGGATCATGGATTCAGAAAACTTATATCCCTGTCTTGCTCTCGATATGGCAATTGCACTTACGTCCTGTTTCGCAGAATGCTCCTCATAGACTAGACCATTCAAGACACTTGTAATGAGGATGTTCTGCTACAATTTGTGAATGGATTGAGCGCTGCAGAGAACTGATCGCAAACTACTGGTGCAGTCTCAGAATATGTAGGCACAGCTAAGAGGGCCAGACGGCATTGTCAAAGTGCAAGATGCGAAAATCGGAAAGACGAAAAACAACACTGTCCGGCTTGCGGAAGGTTCTTGGATTCTGTGCATATTCGAAAGGAATACGAAGCAGTTCAAGGGAGAGGTGTGCCGACGGAATATTCAAATAGCAACAACCATGTTTCCTTTGATCCCAAAAGGTGTGGCGCTTGAATCTATCATCATCACAGATTAATTGACTGCGGACAGAAAACTGGGAACATTAATTTATACATACCTAACTGTCAACGATAATAAAAATTTTGACAATCCTGAGACTGAACCCAACACATAATCAACAGAGAGGAACTGGTGACCGCTTCAAAGGGGTTTAACTGCAGGAAATTGCAAGCTTCACTTCGGAAAGAACTTGTTGGAGTACTTGCTTAGAAAGAATCACAGGCTTTTGTATGAGCACCCGTTTTTATTCAGGTAAATTATCTTGAGATGTAATAATACCGTTTCCTTCAGGAAAGTTTTATTCTGCTCGAAAGGAATGAATTGTCAATTTCTGATCCCCGAACAGGTAACCAATCAATAAAAAAGTTACAAGGACAATTCCAAATAGGAAAAGATCTCATCGAGAAACTGAACCGGCTAACCTCCGCAGGATGCCGGTGGATTCCACTAGAGAAGGTGACAGTAAACCGTCGAAGCCTCAGCAGCAGAAGACGAGCGACAGAACGGAAGTGACGACATCCAGCGTCGTCAACCGCCAATCAGAGAACTTTTCCGACAGCTAAAACAACAGCCAACTTGTGTTATAAATTTGTGATCAACAGTTTAATTTGCACTTTCAATTTCTAATGGGCACTTGCAATCAATCTTAAAACGACTACATTCCCAATTGCATCATTGTCTGATCGACGGTAAACTTGTTATCTCAGTCCCTGATAGACAATACACATTGTGTTCTAAATCCCCGATCAACGGTATGCCTAACGTTTTCGAACCCTCGGGACGTATGTCTTGAATTTTCAGCACATCTTTTGTAAAGAAATATCATGCTCATGTTATTATCTCTTTGTCCGTACGTCCGTTCGTCTGTGGATACCATATCTCTGAAATTATTAGTCCGATTTTAAACATTCTTTTTGATTGCGAAGCTTCAAATGTAAGAACGATGATCCTTGCTTTCCGGGGTTTTTTTCGATGCTTATCTTGATTATCTTCACAGCAAGAGAGTGGAAACGCAGATGGCATCGAATTCAAAATATTTATTTCATTTTATTCCATTTCCTTTGAAATATCGGATTGAAAAACTTCCTTTTCGTTTAGATCATAATTATAAGTAACACTATCGTAGGGGCATTTTTCTTTTCAAGTAATCCATAGATTTCCCGCTAAGAAGCGTAAAAAGTAAATTGCATTTTCCCCGACATCCCTCCCTCTAAAAGTCCGATTTGAAAAATGCTTCCTCTATCAGATATAGCTTCTGATGAGAAACGTTTTGAATGTAATTTTTGGCAAAGAATGGTATGACCACCAGGTGGCGAAAGTGCTTATTTCTGCTTCTGATGTATTTCAACAAAATCTGTGCTTCTGAAAACTCAAATAAAAAATTATTTCGTGGACAGATACCTCTTACCTCGGAAAACCTTTTGAGAATACCTTCTGCTTAAACTAGAGCGGTACTTCCGCCAGGGGCCTAGATGTACACTGAAGTGCCAAAAAAGCTGGTACACCAGTCTAATACTTGGTAGGTCCCACACGGGAGCTCAGGACTGCAGAAATACGACGGGACGTGGACTCCACTAGCTCCTGGAAATATGCTGAAGGCAATGCACACCATACTTCCTGTAGAGCCTACCACAATTCGGATATATTCCGAAGTCTCGGATTCCGGTGTTCGTTTGCGCGTTGCATGGCATCCCAAATGTGTTCTATCACGTTCAGATCTAGGGACTTGGGTGGGAATGGCAACACCCCAAACTAAGATGAATGCTCCTCTAACCATAATGTGACGTCCCGACACTTCTGTGGAGGTGCATTGTCCTGTTGGAACAGGCCCAACCCATCAGCATGAATGCTGGACATGAACGGGTGTACCTCGTCAGAAAGGATGCGCACATAGCGTTGGCCAGTCACAAACGTTTGTAGATGTACTAGGGGTCCAAGTGAAGTCCAGCTAAGCACACCCCATATCATTACGGACCCCCTCCCCCCACACACACCAGCCGGTACAGTTCTCTGTTGATAGGCAGAATCCATGGCTTAATGGGGTTTTCACCACACACGAATCCTTCCATCTGCCCGATACAGTTGGAAACGCGGCTCGTCAGACCAGGCTACTTGTTTTCAGTCATCAAGTGTCCAGTAGCGGTGTTGCAGTGCCCAAGCAAGGCGCATAGCTCTGTGTCGTGCACTCATCAAGGGGACTCGAGTTGGGCGTCGGCTCCCAAAGCCCATATTGTGCAGGGTACGTTGCACAGTCCGGACGCTGATGCTTGTTGAGGCTCCAACATTGAATTCCGATTACACCTGCGAGAGTGTTGTACGCCTATCGCCTGAAACGATTCTTGACAGCCGACGATGGTCACGTTCACCCAATGTCTTTTTACGGCCACACCGGTATTGTAGGTTGGAGGTTTTGCCGGAATTCTTGTAGTCACGGTACACCCTTGCAATGGTCGTCCGTGAAAATCCGAACTTCGTTTCTACCTCCGAAATACTATGGCCCATCTCACGAGCGTCAACTATGACACCGCGTTGAAAATCGCTTAAATCGTTATTACTTGTCATTCTCATGCCGAAAACAGCTCTGACAGCTGGTAAGGATGTCTATCGCTTTATATACGCTCTGGCGGACGCAACCGAGTACGCGCATAAGTGACGTTGCTATGTATTTTGCATACGATCGTCTGTACCAGTTGTTCTGGCACTTCAGTGTATATCTTATTTTTGCCGATGTCTCTGCTGCTAAGAGTCCAATTCGAAAAATGTTTTCTTTGTTGGAGTGCATTTCTGGTGCGAAATGTCTCTCACTTAATTTTAAATTTTTCTTAACGCACAAGGGTTCCACTATAGGGCGTAAGCAAACGTTTCTGTTTACCTCAATATCTACGGGACTAACAACCCGACTGAAAATATTTTTTTCAGTCTGATACTACTAACTATGAAACCCCTGCATGTTTATTTTCTTCCCAAAATAGTGCAGAATTTCGCCGCTAGATGGCACAAATGTTTAATGTATTTTTCTTCGAAATGTGCGATTAAAAAAATTATTTTAACACCGCATACCGTTCACATTGTAAACATTTAGGCTTGTATTTGAGGAGTTTTATAGTTCACAGTTCTGTCGTTATGTGGTGTTCGTTTACTTTTATTTGCAGCTATATCTTCGCTTCTAAAAATCCTTTTGAGAAATTTCTTTTTTCACTGTATGCCGTTAGCTACAGTAAATATGGGTAGTATTATCCTCTAAATAATGCACAGCTTTCCTGCTAGATGGCGTAAAGGTCAAAACCTTTTTCTCGCTATCTTTGCTTCCAAGAGAAGTATTTGAAAAGTTCTTTAGCATAGCTTTTGCCATGAAGAATACTTTTCGTCTATTTTGAACTTTGCCAGTAACGCAAAATTCTACCGCTAGAAGGCGTAGAGTCATAGCATGAAAAATTATTCCGCTAGAGGCCGTAGAGTCATAGCACGCAAAATTATTCCGCTAGAGGGCGTAGATTCATAGCATGCAAAATTATTCCGCAAGAAGACGTAGAGTCATAGCATGCAAATTTATTCCGCTAGAAGGGCGTAGAGTCATAACATATAAAATTCTTCCGCTAAAGGGCGTAGATTCATAGCATGCGAAATTCTTCCGCTGGAGGTCGTAGATTCATAGCATGCAAAGTTCTTCCGCTAGAAGGCGTAGAGTCATATTATGTTCCCTTCTGTATTTCTTTTTTAACTGTTCGATTTCAAAATCGCTTTATCTCTGACATCTTCCTTCTGCTCTGAGAATCTTCTTGTGCGCCATTTGTTAATCTTCGTAACATACTTTTTAGTAGCTAGTGGAAGGAAGTAGTTGTTTCTATTTCTGGATGTTTTATGGGTAGTAGAAATCCTGTTGATTTTTTTTTCTAATAGATTCCATTGAATCTGAATAACTTAAATAAATTTTATTCGCATCGGAGAGGATTCAAAAGACGTGTTCGTTACAACAAAAAAATTCCCTGCCATCTTTCTTGTTGCATGTAATTACTAGTCTGGCTGTGGAACAGACCCAAGCTGAATTGGTTTAAGTGAATTAAATAAGTTTGTAGGTAATATGTCTGAAACGCAAACGCATTTTTCAAATCGCATATGGATGCTATTTCTTTTTCTTGAGCTCTCGCGATTTTATTAAGTTTAAAAGTTGTGATTAAGGTCCTGAAGAAAAAGGCTTCATTGGTTCTCCAAATAAGCTCATTGTGTGCTATGTTACCAAAGTCAGAAGGTTATTTGTCTTTTTGTCTGTCTGACTTCCACTGACTTTGTATTTTTAAATACAAAACCGCTTTCTGATGCAGAAATGAATTCTGCTGAGTACATCCAAGTACGTTGCGTTAAAATACGTGACACAAACATAATGTAAAACAGAAAGATTGATTTTCTTTTTACGATTAAACGAAAATGGAGTAAATTCTCTTATTATAAAAAACTTCGTACAAAAACTTCCAGTTGTAGAGTTATGAATTATTGAAAAGCACGTTTGCCGTATGGGAAATAAACTTTAAAATGCACTTCTTAAATAACTTTTTACAAAAGCGTTTTCGAGGACGAATACTTTGTTGTGATTTTACATTCAAGTTCTCTCAAGCCCTCGGCATGAACACAAGGAAGGTAACCGGAAGAGATGAAAGGGAAGTAGTTAAAAAGAAACTAAAAGTTTTTGAAAATATTCAAGTACGACTCTTAATAAGTACTTTCTAAAACTGTTACTTAACAAAATAATAAAAGTCAGAATATCAAAGCTTTTCTAAGTATTGTGATAGGTGCAAACGATATACGACACAGAAATTCTTTTAAAATCTCTATTAAATCATCAATTTTCACTTAGCAATGTTCTGACAGCACAGAAGTCTTTTAGGAGAAGCTCGTAGTAGAAATGCATTTCTTTCTTTCTGGGGACAAAAACATAGTTATATTTAAAAGCCAGATATCTGGGTTTCTGCAGAGTTAATTCATTTTAAAGATCTAGTATATAGGAAATTAACTTACTCTGCATGGTGTCAGGAAGCATATTTAATGCAGCACAAGAGGAATTCTCTCCTTTTGATAAAAGATATGCATCACAATGTTCTGCACTTTTATTGCTTGAGTTCGGTCACGTGTTTAATGCAATAAGTTTCCCTCCAGTTGAATCAGTAAAATAGTTTTGAACTTCTATTCGATCAAGTAGTAGAAATAGAAATTGGAAATTACAGATGTAAGAAATTACGCGACAGAAAAGCCAAAAAAACTTTCATTATTGTCCAGCATTATCTCGGATCCGATTTTTGAACGTAGTTTTAATGTTCTGTTTGTTAGTAAAGCCTAGCAAACATGTTTGAAAATTAAATACAATGTCTTATTATTCGTGGCATCAAAATTATAACACGAGGAGCATCATTATTCTTTTAGTGGCAGTTCACCTGTCGTTATTAGCACACGTTGAAAGGAAACATAGGAGTGAACTTCACAGTCTATCAAGTACTGCGAGGTTAATGACGGCTTTCAACATTTTTGTGAACGACCCGTGTTCAGCAATCTCGTTTTCGTTTAAAGTTCGCAGGACTAACTCAGAAATAATGCCGTCAGTAGTCCTGAAACGCATGCCTCTAAGGAGTTCTTTCATTTCCCAGAACCAGTCGAAATCGCATGAAGTCAAGTCCGGCGAATAGGGTGAATGTTAAAAAATTTCCTACCGCCAGGTGATGTTTTCAGTGTTGGTGCAGTATGGCACAAAATATGATCGTGAGAGAAAATCGAGTTCGAAACCGGCAACTGGGGTCTCTCCCAACGAATTCCTGAATACAGATGATATTCAAGAAAGGGGTGGTAAAATGGAGCGTTTGTTGACTGTTCTTCTGGTGTGTGCAGCATGGGATTGATATTCAAGAAAGGAGTGGTAATAGGATGCTTTTTTTGTCTGTCCCTCTGGTGTGTGAAACATGAAATGATATTCAAGAAAAGAATGGTAATACACTGCCGGACAATTGCTAAGGACGGATGACAATAGCAACCATAAAATGGAAGGCAGGAAAATGTGGAAATTAGCATAAGTGCGGGATACAGTAAGACGTGTTGTGCGTATGCAAATTTTGGATTGCCGAACTTGTTCGTGACGTCATAGCGCTGATAAGAGATATAAATGATTTGACGCGTATTGACCGTTGTTGTTCAAACGCAAAGTTGAAAGGGAAAGAATCAATTGACGAACTTGCAATTTTCAGTATGTCTTCCCGACATCACCTAGATGATTTTACGCGTGGTCGCATTATTGGCAACATTGAAGAAGGACGAAAAATAACAGATGTTGCCAGGGAGTTCGACGTCAGCCACAGTGTTGTTTCAAGGCTTTGGAAATCATTTCAAACAAATGGAGAGTGTAGCAAACGTCACGGGGGAGGTCGTGTTCGCAGTACGACACCTGCAGAAGATCGGTACATAGTGCTATCAACAAAAAGACACCGGCGCAGTACAGCTAGTGAGGTAGCAAATCAGTTTATGGCTGCTACTGGCAAGCGGATCTCCCGAAAAACTGTCGCCAGACGTTTGCATGAAGGAGGACTATACGCCCGCCGTCCTGTTGTGTGCATCCCATTGTCCAGACGTTACCGTACCGCCCGTTTGCAATGGTGCCATCAACATCGCAATTGGACTGATAACGACTGGTCTGCTGTCCTCTTCTCAGATGAGAGTAGATACAGTCTATCGTCTGATTGTCGACGACAACTGATCTCGCATGATAGTGGTACTGCATATTGTCCAGCAAACATACAGGAAAGGGACCGATATCCGACATGTAGTGTCATGGTATGGGCTGGCATCATAATCAATAGCCGTACGTCCCTCTATGTGCTTCCAACTGGGACTATGACTGGCCAACGATGCATTAATGATGTTCTGCTACCTCATGTTCGCATGTTCCGTGGTGCTGTCGGTGATAGATTCATTTTCATCGAACAGTCGCTGTCCAGGAGTGTCTTGAGAGCAAGGATATTCAACGCCTCGTATGGCCAGCAGGTTCTCCAGATCTGAATCCCATTGAAAATGTGTGGGATGCTTTGGGGAGGAGTCTTGCTGGTCGCCAATGCCCTCCAATAACAAGGGACACCCTCATCCGTGCACTGACAGATGAATGGGATAAATTACCCCAACAGCTGCTTGATAATGTTGTGCAAAGCATGACACGACGTGTGGAATCTTGCATCGCCCTCTATGGTGGCCATATCCCGTATTGACATCTTACGCCGGAACGCCTGCGGACGGTAATTGAATTTTTTTACGTTTACGTATTCTGCACAAAATGGCTTGTTTGTCCCTTGAACGCGTTCCAAAGCCTTCTGGCTTTCAGAGCACAATAAATTGTCTTTCTTGTAATGTCCTGGCATTCTGACATTATTTTATTTCACTTGGCATCCAACCACACTTACTTTTTTATGCGCTATATAGCCGTTTATGATCCGTCCTTAGCAATTGTCCAGCAGTGTAGGAAGCGTTTGTTGTTTGTTCCTGTGGTGTGTACAACATGGGGCAAAAGAACCCATTCGACATCATGCGCAATGGTCATTAACATCTTCAATTTATAATCTAATGATCATTAACATCTCTAATTTATAATCCAATGATCATTAACATCTCCAATTTATAATCCAATTATCATTAACATCTCCAATTTATAATCCAATGATCATTAACATCTCCAATTTATAATCCAATGATCATTAACATCTCCATTTATGATCATTAACACAATGGCCATTAACATCTCCATTCAATGATCATTAACATCTTCATTCAATGATCATTAACATCTCCATTCAAAGATCATTAACATAATCCATATCATGCGCAATGATCATTAACATCTCCAATTTATAATCCACATTTATAATCCATCATTAACATCTTCAATGGACAAAAGAACGAACCCATTCGACATCATGCGCAATGATCATTAACATATCCATTTATAATCCACATCATGCGCAATGATCATTAACAACTCCAATTTATAATCCATCATTAACATCTTCAATGGACATGGAGCAAAAGAACACATTCGACATCATGTGAAATGATCATTAACATCTCCAATTTATAATCCAATGTTCATTAACATCTCCATTTATGATCATTAACACAATAATAATTAACATCTCCATTTATGATCATTAACACAATGATAATCAACATCTCCAATTTATAATCCAATGATCATTAACATCTCCATTTATGATCATTAACACAATGATAATTAACATCTCCAATTTATAATCCAATGATCATTAACATCTCCAATTTATAATCCAATGACCATTAACATCTCCAATTTATAATTCAATGATCATTAACATCTCCATTTATGATCATTAACACAATGATCATTAACATCTCCATTTATCCATACCATGCGCAATGATCATTAACATCTCCATTTATCCATACCATGCGCAATGATCATTAACATCTCCATTTATCCATACCATGCGCAATGATCATTAACATCTCCAATTTATAATCCATCATTAACATCTTCAATGGACATGGAGTAAAAGAACACATTCGACATCATGCGAAATGATCATTAACATCTCCAATTTACAACCCAATGATCATTAACATCTCCAATTTATAATCCAATAATCATTAACATCTCCAATTTATAATCCAATAATCATTAACATCTCCGTTTATGATCATTAACACAATGATAATTAAAATCTCCAATTTATAATCCAATGATCATTAACATCTCCATTAATGATCATTAACATCTCCATTTATGATCATTAGCATCTCCATTTATGATCATTAACATCTCCATTTATGATCATTAACCCAATGATCATTAACACAATGATCATTAACACAATGGTCATCAACATCTCCATTTATCCATACCATGCGCAATGATCATTAACATCTCCAATTTATAATCCACATTTATAATCCATCATAAATATCTTCAATGGACATGGAGCAAAAGAACCCATTCGACATCATGCGCAATGATCATTAACATCTCCAATTTTTTAGACACTTGTCGCAGTTTCTTGGACAGTGGAGGCGATAGGCGGCGCCATTCGTTGAACTAGAATTTTTAGGATTTGCCTCAAATATGGTTGACTGCAACAATCCAGCAAAGAGAGTGTTCTCCTTAAAGTTTGTAACATTCCAGATGAATTTCTGAATATAGGTGAAGGCCAGTAGCACACACTTTGAGGCTATTTTGCCAATTAGTATCTTCTTCATCAAAATGTCGTACACAGTCAGAGGTGTTATTTTGACTTTGGAATTCAGCTCTTGGACGATGGTGCTCCAGTAACTCTATAAAGGATTCACCATGCTGTTCATCTGCTCCGCTCACAGGACGTTCACCAGTGCTAAGTTTGGGCTTAATTTTAGAAGCCCGAGCCCTTCCGATCCCGAATAATCCGAGCTCAAAATTTATACTACAAGATAGAGCCCGGGCCCCGAACGAGTCCGGAAAATATGACTAACTTGTTTTGGCATTAATAAAAATAAGAAAAATGACACCGAATTTTCGGGTGTAATAAGCACGTCTTTTGAATCCGTTCCGATGCAAATTACATTTATCAAAGCTGTTCAAAGTCAATGGAACCGGTATGCAAAACAATAGTATCTGACCAAAAAAGAAATTTTTCAATCTGGTTTTTTAATCCCGCAGATATCGCTGTAAACGGAATCTTTAACTTACGCCCTCTGGTGGCAGACTTGTGGGTTAAGAAAAATTTGAATTTACGTGAGAAACATTTCACAGCGGAAACGCTCTCCAACAAAGAAATAATTTTTCAAATCAGACTCTTCGAAGCAGAGATATGGACAAATATAAGATATGCATCTACGTCCCCTGGTGAGAAAACAATGCATTATTCTAATAAGAAAGTATTCTCAAAAGAATTTTCGATGTCAGTGGTATCGGTCCAAGAAAAAAAAATTTACTCGAGTTTTCAGGAGCTCAGATTTTGTTGCAAATACATCAGAGGCAGAAATTAACACTTATGCCACATTGTGGTCAAACCATTCTTTTCAAAATATTAGAAATTATATGAAAATCATTTTCCATCAGGAGCTGTGTGCGATACAGAACGATTTTTTTAAATCGGAGTTTTAGAAGTAGAAATAACGCAGAAAACGCATTTTACCTTTGCGCCCTAGCGGAAAGTCTATTATTTACTTTAAAAATTTGGATTAATAAGAAAAACATTTCTCATCGGAAACAATATCTAACAAAGAAGGAATTTTTTAAATCAGATTCCTAGAAGTAGAGATATTGACAAAAATAAGATATACATCTACGCTCCCTGACGTAGACCATGCACCATTTTAAAAAGAAAATATTCCAAAAAGTTTTGTCGACGTGAGTGGCATCGGTCTACAAAAAAAAATTTAGTCGGTATTTTAGAAGCTCAGATTTTATGGCAAATAAATCAGAAGCAAAAATTAACACTTACGATCCCTGGTGGCCAAAGTATTTTTTACCAAAAATCAGAAATTATGTGAAAAAGATTTTCCATCAAGAGCTGTATCCGGTGCAGAATGAATTTTTCAAAGCGGTGTTTTAGACGTAGTGATATCGGGGAAACGCAATTTACTTTTGGGCCTCCTAGCGGAAAGTCTATGAATTACTTGAAATTTTTCAATTATATGAAAAGGAAACTCTATCCAATAAAAAAGGAATTTTTCAAATTGGACCATTAGAAGCAGAGATATTGACAAATATAAGATATACAACTACGCCCCATGGCGGAGAAACTATGCAATGTTTTAAAGAGAATATATTCCGAAATGGTTTATCAACCAAAGTGGCATCGGTCCACGAAAGAATTTTTTCAACCGAGATTTCAGAAGCTCAGATTTTATGGCAAATACCTAAAAAGCAAAAATTAACGCTTACGCCCCCTGGTGGCAAAAGTATTATTTACCAAAACTTAGAAATTATATGCAAAACATTTTTCATCAGGAGCTGTATCCGCTGAAGAAAAAAAAATTCATATCGGAGTTTTAGAAGAAGAGATATCGGGGTAAACGTAATTAACTTTTACGCCACCTAGCGGAAAATCTATGCATAACTTGAAAAAGTATTTATACCTAAAATACTCTTCGACATAAATGGAATCGAAGGATAAAATATTTTTTTCAATCGGATGTCTAGAAGCAAATATATGGAATAAAATGTATTTTGAATTCGACATCATCTGCATTTACGTCCTCTAGCGGCAAAATTGTACATGGTAAAAAAACGAAATGGAGGATCGTCATTTGGATATTTCAAGCTTCCCAATACAAAAAGAATTTTTCAAATCGGACTAATAATTGCAGAGATATGGTGTCTACAGACGGACGGACGGACAAACCGATAACTTAAGCACGATCTTTTTTTACAAAAGACGTACTAAAAATCTCTTCCAGATCCGCTGTGTTCCCCCTGTATTTAACCGATGTCTTTTTCAACCGGGGACTGCGAAAGGACCTTCATTTGTTTCCACAGTATAGCAATGCGCTATCCTTTGACCATTCGTTTCCCCCGTAAATGCTTCTAACGACCAGACATCCGGCAAGATCGGGAGGTGCCTCAATCTACTTTCGTTGCTCAGTATACTGGGCAAGGAGCTGCCGCATAAAGGTACTGGCCGCCACGGTGGCGCAGTGGTCTAAGCGATGGCCTCTTATCATTCGCCCGAAAGAAGGGGTCCGAGTTCAAATCCCGTGAGGCATGGATGTTGTGTTTGTCTTACGGCACTGGCTCTCTCCCTTCCGTGGAACCACTGGCCCTAAATGAGATGCGGGCCACAGCTTATAGTCCATTGAGTTGCTCACGGTGGTCGTTAAACCTCCAATAAAAAAAAAGAAAAAAAGAGGTACTGAACAACATTTCGTCGGGGTGCTGCCTACAATAAAGTAACTACAGTTTTTGAATAAGCTCTTCCTTCTTTGCAGAAATCCACTAATACGTGGCATATAGCATTTGCTACAGAAGCCAGGAATAATTAGCCCTTCCGAGTATCCACTTTCCGCCTAGATCCAGTTACCGAAAAATTTATTCTCTTTACTAACTAGGAAGTCCAAAAAAGTCTCGTATGCTAAATCATACAAAATCACATTTACATCTGTAAAAGCAAAAGAAAATCCTCTCACTCTGTTTCATATCCCGAGCCCGAACGGCAGCAAATATTATGTAGCCCAAATCCTCCCGAACCATATTTGGGTCCGGGCTCTGTTTCGGGTTTTCAGGAAAAGGCTCGGCCAGGGCTCTGTTTCGGGTTTTCAGGAAAAGGCTCGGCCAGGGCTCTGTTTCGGGTTTTCAGGAAAAGGCTCGGCCAGGGCTCTGTTTCGGGTTTTCAGGAAAAGGCTCGGCCCGGGCTCTGTTTCGAGTTTTCAGGAAAAGGCTCGGCCCGGGCTCTGTTTCGGGTCTTCAGGATAAGGCTCGGCCCGGGCTCTGTTTCGGGTCTTCAGGATAAGGCTCGGCCCGGGCTCTGTTTCGGGTTTTCAGGAAAAGGCTCGGCCAGGGCTCTGTTTCGGGTTTTCAGGAAAAGGCTCGGCCAGGGCTCTGTTTCGGGTTTTCAGGAAAAGGCTCGGCCCGGGCTCTGTTTCGGGTTTTCAGGAAAAGGCTCGGCCCGGGCTCTGTTTCGGGTTTTCAGGAAAAGGCTCGGCCAGGGCTCTGTTTCGGGTTTTCAGGAAAAGGCTCGGCCCGGGCTCTGTTTCGGGTTTTCAGGAAAAGTCTCGGCCCGGGCTCTGTTTCGGGTTTTCAGGAAAAGGCTCGGCCCGGGCTCTGTTTCGGGTCTTCAGGATAAGGCTCGGCCCGGGCTCTGTTTCGGGTCTTCAGGATAAGGCTCGGCCCGGGCTCTGTTTCGGGTTTTCAGGAAAAGGCTCGGCCAGGGCTCTGTTTCGGGTTTTCAGGAAAAGGCTCGGCCAGGGCTCTGTTTCGGGTTTTCAGGAAAAGGCTCGGCCCGGGCTCTGTTTCGGGTTTTCAGGAAAAGGCTCGGCCCGGGCTCTGTTTCGGGTTTTCAAGATAAGGCTCTGCCCGTTATAGCACTGGTTTCCACAATCGTGCTCAAGCTCCATGTTGTTTCTTTTACGTTGAAAAGCATCCACCCATCTGGCGAGGGAGTGATATGGTATCGCGTAGATTTAGAATAAACGGAATCCGAGAAGTGCCTAAGGTTTAACCTAAGAAACGAGAAACGAGGTTATGGCGCATGCTCACTTCCGAAGAAGCCACGGGAAAGCGGAGAGGTAAGACCGTCTCACGATTGTGAGATTGCCTAAAGCGGACGGCCTATGTTTAAAAGTTCAGGAGTTAAAAACCACACGTGACACAACTTTAACACCCTTGTATTTTTTGTTGGTTTTTCATCGTTTCAGTTAAGTTGAAATTTTTGCAATTGAAGGGATGTTCTTTCGGAAAAAAAAAATTATGGAAAAAAAAACTGTTTAGATAAAGAGAGGCCAAAGCCTGAACGAAGTCTTACTGCGAAACACAAAGATAAAAATCGGGAATAAACTACGCACTTTTCGTATTCCGTTTATTCTAAATCTCCGTGGTTAGCAGAATTTTCAAATGTAAATAAATTTCGCTGGCTATGTCGTCTCTTTAGCCCAGAAAAGAACTCTGAAAAAATCACTGGAGCCACGAAGGACTTAGTGGTAAAGCTCTCCTCAGTCAATGGCCTTACAGGAACAGCTGAAATATAATCACCAGTTCAATTTCCATAAGGCTGTAATTGAAATTCTTTTTGCCCAAACGGGACCTCTAGAATTCATATTTAAGTTAACTGAATGTAATTATATAATTAGTCATGTAAATTAGTATGTAAATAAGTTGTCATATACACTATATTGACAAAAGTCACCGGACGCCCCTTCAAAAAGATATGAACGGATCCGCTGCGTTGTTAAGATGTGCGGTACAGCTGCAAGCGGGATAAAAACAAGCCTGCAGATGACCGCGATCATATCGCACTGTGAGGTTGAGTGAGCATTTTGCGCAGGGAGAGAACTGACTTTGAGAAAGGAAATATTGTTGAGTGTTATATTAGTGGGTTGCCCATAAAAGAAACCGAGAGGAATTTAAACATACCCAAATCAACTGTTTTGGATGTACTGAATAAGTGGAAGACACATCGCTAGCCTGAAGTAGCAAACCGTACCGGCAGACCAAAGAAAATCAGTGATAGGGGACGTCGAAACCTCAGAAGAATCGTTACAGCTAATCGACGGAGTACTGCACAAGACCTCAAGGTACAGGTGAGTACAAATGCTGCAACCTCAGTATGTACACGTACCATTCGCAGAGAACTTCATTCCATGTGTTACCGTAGTCGTGCGGCTGCTCATAAGCCTTTCATTTCCACTCGGAATGCTACTCGTCGTTTAGCATGGTGTAAAGAACATTTATCGTGGACTGTATATCAATGGAAACGGGTCCTACGGTCTGATGAATCCAGGTACCGATCCATCAGTCTGATGGCCGTGTGTGGGTATGGCGGCAGCCGGAGGAACGCTATTTACCACAGCTATTTACCACAGTGTACTGTTCCTATGGTCAAGTTTGGAGCTGGCAGTGTACTCGTGTGTGTGTGTGGGGGTGGGGGGTGGGGGGGTTCGTGGTATGGTCCCGTCCCATTGGTTATCGTAGAACAAACCTGCTTACCAGCACGTCTACCTCGATATTCCGAACGAATATGCCCTACCAACTCTGTGGTAATACTATGGAATCGTGCCTTGTTGGTACCGACAGGATAATGCAACGAGCCATAAAGGAAGGACTGTTACGGCGTGGTTTGACGATAATTCCGTATCATGTGTGAACTGGCCAGCGCAGAGAGCTGACCTTAATCCCATAGGGCACCTATGGGATGAATTAGAGCGCCGCATAAGAAGTTTGGAAGCAAGGCCTACTACTAAGCAACAGTTAACGCCAGCATTATGTACTGAAAGGCAACGCATACCTATCGCTGTGTTCCAAAACTTTGTTGAAAGCCTGTCTCGAAGGGTCAGGGTATGCATTAAGCCAAAGGTGGACCGACACCGTACTAATGTTTGCCAATAAATGCTACGTTGTGTTTCTCTTCAAAGTGTCCGGTGACTTTTGTCAACATGGTGTATAATTATATTATGATGTACATTTTCTAAAATGCTCTTAAATCAGCAACTGAAGGCAAATTTTAATGTTGTGGTGAAATGAATGTTTAAATGTGTGTTTTTGCATTCCTTCGATTTACAACTAATTATAGAATACCCGCTTCTGGGAATCAGCATACGCCACTGCATCTCGTGCTTATCACAGCTATGAACGACAGATTCCCAAAATGATAAATATACGGATGCCCCTATAAAGGAACTTTACGTTTAGCATAAGCTTCTGAAACAAACAAACATCTAGGAAATATAGGGGAAAGGAATATTACTTGCAGGGCCTTAAGTAGTCCTCACATTTATTTCCTTTAAATCCAGCTCACACTAGTTATAGGGCAGATATGATCGTTTTATTTAACATAAGTAGTTTCAGAAAGTTTTAAAATATGCAAGCGAGAAATGATATTTTAACATGGTTTTAATATTTTTCAAGAAGATATAATACCTAATCCTGCTGCAAAGAAACTTCAAGCATGTCATCTATCCTGTCGTGTCCACTCTGGTGTGAGAACCTAATTTTCTTAGAATTTACAGGATAATGAGCCACGGAAATGGTAGTAAACGTTTGTCACGTCGGAAGATAAAATGATGCTGCGAAATGTGAAACAAGAAGGATACAAACACCACGAGCGAAATTAGCACATCTTTCGAAATACTACGTTGAAAAAGTTTCCTACTACGTTCAAAAAGTTTCGAAACTTTTTGAATATTTGCCAAATGTCAGTGAGTTACGTCATTCCCCGCTGAGCAAGTGAATAGCATGGTGTGACCGACCAGCCAGAACCGGTTTGATCCAGATCCAACACGTACAGCGTAGTTTGTGATTACAGGCATTCGAGGATCTCCGTCGCGAGGACAACGATGTCGAATTTTGAACAGCGTTCAAGTGTAAAATGTTGTGCTTTGCTATGAAAATCTTTCGCTGAGACTTTTCAAATGATTAAGTCAGCGTACGGTGGAGTGCAATGTGTCTAACTAGAGTTTATGAGTGGCATCGACGATTCGAAAACGGACGACAGAGTATCGAGGATGATGAGAGGTCAAGACTACCTTGAACATCCACAACGAATGAACAAATAGCCATTGTCAAAGAAATCGTGAAAAATGACCGTCGAAAAACTGTTGCAGCGATTGCAGAAGTTGCCGGCATCTCAGTTCAAAGTTGCCATTCCATTTTAACAGAGAAACTGGGCATGCATCACGTGTGCCAACAAATTGTTGTCAAAAACCTCACACAAGAAAAAATGGATGAGCGCATGCAAGTTTTCGGGGATAACATCGATGCAGTGGATTCAGATCCCGATCTCTTGAATCGATTGATCACTGGCGATGAGACTTGGCGCTTTCTGTACGACCCCCAATCCAACCGACAGTCAAAAGTGTGAACATCGCCGTCGTCACCACGACCAAAAAAGTTCAAGGCTGACCGTTCCAAAGGAAAGGTCTTGTTAACAGTTTTCTTCGATTGCAAAGTGGTCGTACACAAGTAATTCCTTCAACAATGGTCGAACAGTCGCTAAGGAAGAGTACGTCAAAGTCCTGAAACGTCTCCGAGAATCAGTGAGACACAAGCGACCCGATCTTTGGAAGACCAACTCGTGGGTGCTCCATCACGATAATGCGCCGGCTCACAGATCCCTTCTGGTGTCCGATTACCTGTCCAAACATCACATTCCCGTTCTTCCATAAACAGCTTATTCCCCTGATATCGCCCAGTGTGACTTTTTCTTTTTTCACCGGATGAAGAATTTGCTTAAGGGGCGACGCTTCTCAAGTTCCGAAGAAGTGCAACGAGCTGCGACGGAGGCACTGGAGGATGTGGCAAAAGAAGGCTTGCAATCTGCATTTTTAAATCTTGGTATGAGCTCTGCAAAAAATGCATAGTTGCATAGTTACACAGGGTAACTACTTCGAAGGAAACACCGCATAAACAGGTATTATCTGTACTCATTCTTTTTTTAAATAAAAAGTTCCGGAACTTTTTGAACGTAGTAATAAGTCTTAAATCGAGTACGCTAAATCTATTTAATTTTTTTTATGCAGTCTGTGCTCTGTGCGGTTGGAGTTCAAAAAATTCCTGTTCTTGGCTATTCCAGCGAATACGAATATTAGTTGTTTTTTCTGCGAGTAGTACATATCCTTGTGGGTCTCTGTATCAATGTTATACATCCATTCATTTTGTTTCTAGATGATTTTGGGAACTAAATCGTAGAGTCTTTGAAAAATGGAGAAAAAAGAATGAAATGCAAAAAAAAAAAAAAAAAAAAAAAGTAAGAAAAAAGAAAAGAAAAGAAAAAATACGGGCAATGGTAAAACAGAGACTGCGAAAGGGAGAAAAAGAACTACGGGAGGTAGTAAAACAGATATTTTGGGAAATGGAGAAAAATAATTACGAGCGGTGGTAAAAGAGAGACTTTACAAAATGGAGAAAAAAACTACGGTCGGTGGCAAATTACAGGCTTGGCGAAATGAAATAAAAACATAAAGAAAAAAAAAAGGGTTCTTGTACAAAAGACCGACAATTAAAACACCGACAATCAAAACACCGACAATCAAATTACCGACAAATCAAAATACCGACAGTTCAAAACACCAACAGTTCAAAACACCGACAATCAAATTACCGACAAATCAAAATACCGACAGTTCAAAACACCAACAGTTCAAAACGCCGTTAGGCTGAAACACCGGCAAATCATAACTCCGACAATCATAACACCGACAGTTCAAAATACCGACAATTATAACACCGACAGTTCAAAACACCGACAATCATAAAACCGACAGTTCAAAACACCGACAATCATAACACCGACAGTCAGAACACCGACAAATCCTAACCGAGACAACCATAACACCGACAATTATATGGATTAATATAATTGTCCGGCGAGTAGAAGAACTTTATTCCGAGCGATGCAACAACAGAGGGGGTGGGAAAGGGGATGACAACACCCAATCGATGGATGTGGTTACCCCTAGCAGTGAACGACGGAACTTCATACCTGACCGATGGCAACATATTTTTATTCCGAGCGATGGCAACATCGGAGTGGATGAGTGGGAACGGAGATGCATAGGTGTTGGATATGTCGATGCTTATTTGCTGCCTCTAGCGGTGAACGATGGAACTTTATTATTTTTATTACGAGAGATGTCAACATGGGAGTGGATGCGCAAATGGCTGGGTGATTGAAGGGGATAACAACAACGAAACGATGCTTATGTGCTGCCCCTAGTAGTGAACGATGCAACTGCATAAATTTTTATTCCGAGCGAAGGCAACATCTGAGTGGATGACTGGGAAGGGGATGCGGTGTTGGATATGTCGATGCCTATGTGCTGGCACTAGCGGTGAACGATGGAACTTTATAAATTGTTATTCCGAGTGATGGCAACATCTGCGTGCATGGGTAGGAAGGGGGATGCATAGGTGTTGGACATGTCGATTCTTATGTGCTGCCCCTAGAGGTGAACGATGGAACTTTATGATTTTTATTCCTAGAATAGCAACATCGGAGTGGATGCACAAATGTGTGGGTGATAGAAGGGGATGACAACAACCAAACAGTGCTTATGTGCTGTCCCTAGTGGTGAACGAAGGACTTTATGAAGTTTTATTCCAAGCGAAGGCAACATATTTTTATTCCGAGCGATGGCAACATCGAAGTGGATGAGTGGGAAGGGTGATGCATAGATGTTGGAAATGTCGATGCTTATGTGCTGCCTCTAGCGGTGAACGATGGAACTGCATTAATGTTTGTTCCGACCGATGGCAAGATCTGAGTGGATGTGTGGGAAGGGGGATGCATAGGTGTTGGATATGTCGATGCTTATGTGCTGCTCTAGTTTTGAACGATGGAACTTTTTATTTTTATTCCGAGAGATGGCAACATTGGAGTGGATGCACAAATGGGTGGGTGATAGAAGGGAATGATAACAACCAAGCGATGCTTATGGAAGAAACTGTACAATTTTCAAGGGCATTGTGTCTTAAATATTTCAATATCTTAGGAACCAGCTATTCCTTTTTATGTGACAAAAATCATGTTTCCATGGCAAGTACCATTATCCATATATTGATAAAAAAGTCAGTTTATTGTCATTTAATTTGTGGAAGTAATAGTTATAATTTGTAATATAAATTTATTGCTTGCTGTCGCCTGCCAGGAAACAATCTAGTATTCTATCCCAAAGTACAGGATCAGCCATAGTTATGTTTGCATGTAGTCTAAGCATTTGCTCCTGATTACCTCCAGTTCATCTACATACACTGAGTGGCCACTTTATTATGACCATCTGACAGTTTTAAGCAAATGAGCTAAGGATGCACGCTGTTGCCGCCAGAGGGCGAGGCAAATATAAAAAGGGAAACCTTAGTGCTTGGGACAGTAGTAGAAGAGGATTTTTGGTGACGAGATGGGTAAAAAATGCGATTTGACGGACTTTCAACGTGGGATGATAGTAATAGCTCGGAACCATGGAGCGAGTATCACCGAAACCGCCGCATTCGTGAAGTGTTCCAGAGCAGCTGTTGTTAAAGTGTTTAAAGACTGGACTGTCAGCCAACAAACTGGGTCTCTACGTGCAACGTGTGGTCTTCATCGACTAGTGATTCCTCGGGCGGAACGGAGAGTGTCCAGACTGGTAACATACAACAGAAGGGCAACAGTGCAGCAAATTACAGAACATCTTAATCAAGGATCCCCTCAAATGATCACCATACACTGCATCGGATGGGATAGATGCCTTCCGCATGCTCACCATACACTGCATCGGATGGGATAGATGCCTTCCGCATGCTCACATCCTCATCTGGCTACGAGAAAAAATCTGACCTACTGAAATTGACACGGTAATATCAGCAGAATTGCCAGATCCCCTACAAGACCCTTTGCTGTTTGAAGTTATTACAAAAAACATGTTCCACAGCCCATGTAGTGCACTCAACATGAAAGCTCCTTGCATGGTGGATGGCAAATGCTCCACGAAGTATCCACGGGAACTGCACCAGGAAACTCAAACAGGCCAAGATGGGTATCCTTTGTACAGGAGAAGAAAGCCTGGAGATGGTGGATTCTCAACAAAAATCAAAATGCACATTGGCCAAACCTCAGGAGATGGACATAGACAACAGATGGGTGGTTCCACACTCTCCACTGTTGTCCGAAATGTTCCAGGCGCACATAAATGTTGAATTTGCCAGACTGTCAAAGATATCAAGTACATCTGCAAGTATGTAAGAAAAGGAAGTGATCAAGCAGTTTTTGTGCTTGAACAACGAACAGCAACTGTTGATGAAGTTGAGAGTTTTTAATTGGGAAGATGCATCAGCAGCAACGAGGCAGTTTGGCGAATACTCAGTTTCCCAATTCATTAATGCTATCCGACTGTTTTTCATCTCGGTGTCCACCTTGAAAATGGTCAAAGAGTCTACTTCAATTCAAACAACATTCAGGAGCAGTAACTTCAAGGGCCACCGAACACAACACTGACAGCTTTCTTTGAAATTTGAAAGCATGATCCGTTTGCTAAAACCATTCTTTATGGTGATGTTTCGCGCTACTACACTTAGAATGCACCCAGAAAAATTTCCAGCGACGCAAACAAGGAGTTGATGTTGAAGGACATTCTGGAGTAAAATCCACGGATGCTCTTGGCCGAGTTTACACAGTTCATCCATCAACTGCCGAGTGCTTCTTTTTGAGAATGCTGCTCCACATTATCAAAGGACCAACATCTTTTGGTGACTTGAAAATTGTGAACAATCTAGTTTGTGAAACCTTCAGAGAAGCATGCCAAAAAGGAGGATTGTTGGAGAATGATGACCACTGAGACTTATCAATGACTGAAGCAACTGCCACACAATCACCAACGCGCCTGAGACATCTCTTTTGCATTTTGCTGACCACCTGCGCTGTTTCAAATCCCTTTCAATTGTGGGGAAAATGCAAAGAGGATCTGAGCGAAGACATTCTTTTGAGAGTCAGTCGGGAAAATCCAACTTTGCAAATTGACTTTTCCCCAGACATCTTCAACAAGGCTCTCATCTTTCTAGAGAACCTGTGTTTGTCGATGGATGGACGTGGCCTCAGACAGTGCGGACTGCCATCTTCCCAAAGAAACAACACGAACAATCTTTGCAATGAAATTCTGCGAGAGATGAATTACAATGTCAATGGTTTGGAAGCATATGTTGCTGCCAATGAACCGCTCTTAATTACAAACCAAAGACAGGCTTACAATAAAGTTCTGGACATGGTAAGCAATGCGAAAGGAGGCATCTGCTTCCTCGATGCAACAGGTAGGACAGGCAAAACATTTGTCATCAACTTATTCTTG
The DNA here is from genome assembly GCA_039090855.1 of Macrothele yani. Classification (NCBI taxonomy): domain Eukaryota; kingdom Metazoa; phylum Arthropoda; class Arachnida; order Araneae; family Macrothelidae; genus Macrothele; species Macrothele yani. The sequence goes on along the minus strand of CM076995.1, from coordinate 153,210,533 downwards.
GCAGCAGCTCGGAATTAAGATATGTTGCCAGATGTCGGAATGAAAATTTATGCAGTTCTATTGTTCACCGCTAGGGGCAGCACATAAGCATCGACATATCCAACTCCTATGCATTCCAATTTCCACCCATCCACTCAGATGTTGCCATATCTCGGAATAAAAATATGTTGCCGTCGGTCGGAATAGAAATGAATAAAGTTGCATCGTTCACCGCTAGGGGAAGCACATCTATTCGTTGGGTGTTGTCATCCCCCATACCTTCCACTGTGATTTTGCAATCGCTCGGAATAAAGTTCCTCTACTCGCCGGCTTAGAGTCCATATAATGGTCGGTGTTTTGAAATGTCGGTGTTATGATTGTCGGTGTTTTGAAGTGTCGGTGTTATAATTTGTCGGTGTTTTGATTGTCGGTGTTTTGAACTGTCGGTGTTATGATTGTCGGTGTTATGATTTGTCGGCGTTTTGATTGTCGGTGTTACGACATGTCGGCGTTTTGAACTGTCGGTGTTTTGACCTGTCGGTGTTTCGGCGTCGGTGTTTCGACCTGTCGGTGTTTTGATTGTCGGCGTTTTGACCGGCACCCAAAAAAAGGACTACGAGCATTGGTAAAATAGAGACTTTGCGAAATGGAGAAAAAGAATAACGGGCGCTGGTAAAACTACAGATTTTGCTAAATGGAGAAAAATAATTACGAGCGGTGATAAAATAGAGACCTTGCGAAATGGAAAAACAGAGCTACGGCCGGTGACCAAATATTATTTGTATTTGAAAGGCTCGTTCCCACAGGAGATTCAGGTTGATATGGAACAGACACTGGGGATGAAGCATCTACATACTTCACAGTTGTTAAGTGGCACAGGAAATCTCTGCGTGGCAGAGGACCTTGCGATGATGTAGATCGCTCTGAAAGACCCTCCGCATCCATCTTTGAGAAATCATGAACCACGTGAATAATTTCCTCGTCTAGTTCAGTGTACCGCTAAATCATTTCGCATTTTAAACGATAATGACGATCCAATCATCAGGAAAAGAATCAGGGACCGATGGGTTCCACGAATGTTGAAAAATGAGCAAAAAGCATCCTGGCAACGAATATTTTTCACAAACTTGAGCATGCGCCGTGCGGATCCAAAGCATTTCCGGTTTCGGACTGTTACACCTTATAAAACATGAGTTCATCTTTTTGATCCAGATACTAAAAAACAAGCTTTAATTTGAATGTAGGCGCCTTCTCTTCCAAGAAGATCAGTATTCTACCTTCAGAACGGAAAGAAATGGAATCAGTTTTTTCGGGATGCAGAAGGTATCAACATGATGTACTGATTACCTGGAAAGGGGAACCGCTGTCAATGGTGAATATTGCGCCAACCTCAAGCAGGGTCAAAAATGGTGGCGTGGATTACTGCGAAAAGCTGCTTCTCTCTCCAAGGCAATGCATACTGAAGTGCCAAAAGTCATAAGATAGCAGTATGCAAATTTTTAACTGGGGCTGCTGCCGTATAAAGGCTTCGACGTATGCCACGATTTATATCAGTTACGAGGTGTAATCTCGTGAGTCAGATTGAACAACCGCCAGTAAGATTACGGCAAGCCGACATGAATTATCGAAGTTTGAAAGAGGCATGGTAATGGGAGCCAGACGGATGGGGCCTTCAATTTCAGAAGTTGTGCAAACATTCAACATTACTCGATCCACGATGTCACGTGTGTAGCGAGAATACCTCATGGAAGGTATTAGCACCCACCATGGACAGCGCAGTGGGCGACCACGGGTGATAAATGACCGTGACCAGCGGCATCTGACCAGGATTGTCCATGCTAACAGACAAGAGAAAGTGGCTCAAATAACATCCACATTCAATGCAGGAGGTACCAGAGACATATCCATCAGGTCAGTGCCGCGTCATTTAGCGTCGATGGCGAATGGAAGCAGAGTGGCTTTGTTAACACCACGACATCACACACAGCGCTTCACCTGGGCTCGTCAACACTGTATTTGGACGCTGGAAGACTGGCAACATGTGGTACAGTCCGATGAGTCACCCTACCAGTTGTTACGAGATAATGGTAGGGTTCGGGTGTGGCGTAGACCCTATGAAGCCATGGAACCAAACACTGTGCAAGCTGGTGGTGGTCCCATACACGTCTTTACGTGGCACGATTTGGACCCTCTGGTCCTCGTAAACACATTATTAACCAGTAATCGCTTTGTTGCTCTGCTGGGTGACCATTTGCATGTACCCCAACAGCGATGGAATTTTCCAGGCAGATAATACACCATGTTATCAAGCCCACGTTGTCCAAAACTGGTTCGAAAAGCAATCTGGGCAGTTTCGTCGGATGGTGTGGCCACCACTTTCGCCTGGCGTGAACCCTGTAGAGCACTTATGAGACGTGGTGGAAAGGTCCATTCGCACCAAAGATCCTGCACCTACAAATACCAGGAAACTGTGGTCGGCTGTTCAGACAGCATGGCTCAAGATCTTTCCAGAAGTCTTCCGGCCACTTGTGGAATCAATGCCAAGTCGGGTTGCTGCAATTCGCCGGGCTAGAGGAGGTCCTACACGACACTAGGTACGTATCCCATGATTTTTTGCACTTCACTGTAGTTCTTAATTGTTGAACAAAACTGTGTTTCACTGCTAAGTAAGACAACAGTGTCATTAAATCATTGGCGCCAATATCGGCCGATTGCCGCGTCGCTCCGATCCACATGCCCGGCAATACGGCAAATTGACCAACCAGCTTCTCTCAGCCCAATTATACGTCCTCTCAGAAACACGCTCAACTTCTCGTAGTGTGCACGGATCCGACGTCGAGGCAGAAGCCTCCTCACAGTCCGCGGAGGTTAATGTCACCGCAATCCGCTGTCACAATTGTCTCTGTGTGCGAGTTTTGCTCATGGTATGCCTTCCTCGATGCGTGGTTTCCATGCGCTCTGGCGAGCAACTATTTAAACATTGGCCTTTATTTTCTAATCATTTACATATTCGGCCCTCTGGTACTTGCGTGCGGGTTTTCATCAGGATCAAATGACTTTCTCGGGGTGCTTGGTGTTATTATTATTATTTTATTTTATTTTATTTTATTTGCAAAGAGTGTATGTAAAAGCCTTTCAAAGATTAAGCTTGATATTTGAATCGGGCCAATATGTTCGCGTTTTCAAACTGAAATTTATTATTATTTTCATGACAATTTTGAGCTACATGCGACTTCTCCAATGCACAATTCCTTGCATAAGTCTCTTGTTTCTTCACGCGGAAGCATAATCCCGTGCGGGTCTGTCCTATACATGAAAGTCCGCATTCACAAGAGATCTCTTAAATTCCCCATGAACTGATATCTTGATTCCGTAAAAATTTACTTTGTTTGGGGTTTGAAAATAACTCTGAAAGTAAAACTTTTCAGAATTTTAGGAATTTTTAACCAAATCTGAGGAGGAAATGGATGACAGACCGATTCTTTTTTTTTTTTTTTGATTGGAGGTTTAACCACCACCGTGAGCAACTCAATGGGCTATAAGCAGCCGCCCGTCCTTAATTTAGGGTCACTGGTTCCAGGGAAGGGAAAGAGCCAGTGCCGTAAGACAAACACAACATCCATGCCTCACGGGATTCGAACCCGGGCCCCTTCCGGACGAATGATCAGAGGCCATCGCTTAGACCACTGCGCCACCGGGGCGGCACAGACCGGTTCTCTCATACTAGGTGGACTATGGGCGTGAGAGTGCAGAGAAGTTTCAATTTCATAAATGCTTGAACAGTTTTAAAATTAAAGTAAATTTAATTATTTTCGGACAATTTAAAAAAAAAGATAATAAAAACAAATTGGAGAATTTTTCAATTTTTGGACTTTGTACTGAAATAACTTTAGAAAATCAAGCCCTTTTCGTAACAAACCTTCGGTTGGGAAGATACATGTATTGCACGTTATACATATGTGTAGAAAGTGATGACTTTTATTTTGAAAGGTAATTTGACTTGACATGTAGTCTGAGGAAACAGCAGATGGTGCGCGATAAACTGTACTAGTAGTGAAGAATCCTTCTGAGTTTGATACGATGATAGCTGTGTCAAAAAACGTTGTTTACAGTCTCACAAGTGAGTTAATTGAATTGATAAGTTCAACTAATTTTGGTGTTCTCCAATAATCGCCATTCAAGAGAACAAAGCTCATCTCCTTATCGAATTCATAGGTCAAATGTCACAGTCTGGAAGTTTTTCTCCTCCAAATCGCGTATATAGACTTCATATAAGATAGGTGAGTGTGGGCTGTCCACGAAGGTGCATTCCGTCCCTTCATAAAATATTCCTACAAAAGCTGAAACTGTTTTGTCTTATGCAAATTTTCACAAACCTCAATATTTCTTCCACTTCCAGTTGGCTGTAATGATGTTCAACGAGACTTGCTTACAACGATTAGAGTGTTCCTTTCAGTCAGATACTTGTGAACATGGATTTCACATCTAAAGATAACACGAACTTTGCCGATTGACATTGAGTTTGTTAACCGCTTTTGCCGACAGACAAACTCAAAGGAATTTTTCGCAGATTGTCAACAACATGTCATCGACTCAATTTCTTTGAAGAGCGTGGAAACAACTCACCAAAATCGTTGACTGTTAAAACACTAAAGATCCTTGATCGTCAGGACACTGAAGATCTGCGACCGTCAGAACGATGAAAATCAATGACCATCAGAGTAAGGACTTAAAAAAATAATAATTATTTTGATACTTACTTTACGTTTGTCTCGATGAAGCTGAGTCAAATACTCTGCAAAACTATAGCATACCTTAAAATGAATAATCATTGTGAACAAACATTGTTTATTTGATCGATCACAATATCACAAGGATTGTAGTCAAAAAATATTTTACTATGTTAAAGTTCCTCTACTAAGTAAGAAGATAATTTCACGAGTCGCTGGTTCCTTATCATAAAACAGGAATAGCGCCCAACAGGAAACAGAGCGGTCGATAGTCTCTGCCAGATTCAGAAAAATTTGACGATATATGGCCAAAATGAAAAGTCCCAAGAAGTTTGTGTTGCGGAAATAGATGCTCTGTTTCAGTAAACAGACGACTGTAAAGAAAGTCCTCAAACCTTATTGCATTCAGAAAGTTCAAAAAATGTGATACACGGACACAGAAAATCTTTCATTTGCGTCATGGCAAGTGAATAAATATACTGGATACTCTTTCTTTAGTGATGACGCGAGTTACATTTCGATGATTAGCTAAACAGCAGGAACTTAAGATCCAAAGATCAAGTTAAATGAAATCCACATGTTTTATATGAGAAATTCTAAAAGCATTGGTTTAGATGTACTCGCCCTTTTCGTCATCTGCTTGCCCATTACAAGCCCCCTTTCAACATTTTTTTTACTCAAAATACAGTAAATACTTTGGCATATCTGGACCTCCCAATTTAGTTTATTTCAGTCTTACAAGGAGACGGTTTCTGCAAGACGGTGACAAGAGACGTTACATCTTACGAAATCCATGACCTTAATCAAAGATTATTTGTCCATTGCCTGCTGTCAATAGTTTTGCTGTAACTAAAACCACTGCATTCTCATCATTTCAAAATTTTGGATACCCTCAAATGTTTGGTAAACTTGCAGAACATAATGCCAACATCGAAGCTGCAAATCTACCCTTTTGCAGATGCGTAGTACTGCAAAACAAAATGCCTGCAAATTTGGTGGTAAAAGTACAAACTTGCGTTCGCACATGAATTTCCCGGGCTGATCAAGTAAGAAGTATGTTCCGCAAACGTCTATGCAATAAGTAAACGTGTTATATAATTTTAAATGTCGGTAATAAATGTATCGTACTATATGGGTAGCACGACTTTTGGAAGACCCTGTACAGCGAGTCAGGTAAATTCTCATTTTGCGCTCAGTTTATTTATGTTCCTAGGAGCTCCCCGGAAGTGAGAATTTGTAATATGCAAGCAAGAAAATTTTGCTGTCTTGCAGGGAAAATATTATAATATCTTTGATAAAGTTTTCTTATCTGCATTAGGAAGTATACTTATTGCTCCGATTATTTACTTCCTCTCTTCATGTGGAAAACACAAAAGTCTATCTGGAAAAATCCTTAATTTGCGAATAATGTCACTTAAGTGGATTTCTTTCACGAAACAAATGCTTTGCTTCTTAATATTTCGCTCTGTGTTGAGAGAGATTGCGCTTATCGCGGAGTAAAGTGGTAATTCAACCAACAACTCTGGGTTAATTACCTTTTATCGTATGGCTTTGCTGCCCCCGCTGCTGTTTTGGAGCTATTAAGCAATGGACAGAACTGTTAGAAACGGCTACGAGACAAATTAGCGACATCAAATCTTTACCCTTTTCCTGGACTTCATTGCAGAATTTCATAATTTTCTCCTACTGTATGTCGCTGCCTACTCTGAGTTGCACAATTCCTAATGAGCTTTGGCAAAAGATCCATTTTTCTGCTGGACTCAGTATCAACTTTCTTAAACGCTGTCTATACAAAAACAGGTGGGCTGCATACAAGCTACACGAACAGTCTGTTGTTCAATTTGTTTTGTTCTTGCAGAGCTACTTCCTTGCAGAATAATAATACGAAAGTCGACGAAAAGGGAAAATGAAAATGAAAGGAGTGTGGGCTTCTGAAAAGAGATGGATACAATTCGAAGAACCACTTCCGCTCTTCCGCGAAAGAAAAACAAAAGGAAACATACCAAACGCCATAGTTTAAACGCAATCTCACTGTCACATATTGTCATGCAAGAAGCAAAACGGATCTCCTCATCTATTCCTCTAAATACACAAAGTAATTTCGATGTACTTAAGAAAACATCAATGGTGCTTAGCCAAACATGATAGGCACTTTGAAGACCAAAATTTCACCACCTTTGTTTCACTCATCACAAGAAGTAGATCTTCGGAGAAATAAATACCATCGGTACCTTTAAAGTAGATCTACGGAGAAATAAGTACCATCGTTACCTTTAAAGTAGATCTTCGGAGAAAGAAGTACCATCGGTACCTTTAAAGCAGACCTTAGGTGAAATAAGTACCATCGGTACCTTTAAAGTAGGTCTTCGGAGAAATAAATACCATCGATACCTTTAAAGCAGATCTTCGGAGAAATAACCATCGGTACCTTTAAAGTAGATCTTCAGAGAAATAAGTACCATCGATACCTTTAAAGTGTATCTTCGAAGAAAGAAATACCATCGGTACCTTTAAAGTAGATCTTCGGAGAATCAAGTACCATCGGTATCTTTAAAGTATATCTACGGAGAAATAAATACCATCGACACCTTTAAAGCAGATCTTCGGCGAAATAAATACCACCCCTACTTTTACAGCAGATTTTTGGAGAAACAAATACCATCGGTACCTTTAATTAAGAGAAAATACCGACTTAGTTTCATTCATCATCAGAAATACATAGAAAACACCATCGGTATCTTTAAGGGGAAAACAAATGCTTAGTTACTCTTCAGAAGAAGCATATCTTCAGCAAAACGTCAAAGGTACTTTGAACCGTTAAGAGGCGCTGGGTGGTCACATGGATTGCATGAGTTTTAAATGTGTATTTTATTCACATATGCAATAGACTTGATAGCTTGTACCTTCTAGTGCCTTCCAATATGTTATTAATTAAGCAGTCTGTCCGCATGCTTTGTTTAGATAACCATTAGTAATACCTATATTTTTTATTGATGAATCGGTCTCACGGACCACAAGATGCTTCTTACACCTCGCAATGTTGCGTTCAAAATTGTCGCGTCGTGCAGTCCAACGAAACGTATGACGTCACTGATGCATGAAATGGAACTTGGCTTTCTTCCAAATTTTAAAGGTTTTGGTTTTGAAGAAATCATCTGACTTTTCATACTGCTTGCGACATTTTGCTGTGAAGTTTAGATTGTTGTTTGCTGTGTCATCATTGTTCTCACTGCTGAGGAACAGAATAGGAAAAACAGAAAAAAGAATAAAAGTGTTAACGATAGGAAACATGCTTTCTAGTGTCCAAAGACCAAGATGCGCTAAATTTCTTATTTGTGTTATCTCTGCAACATATCAACGCACCTTAAGTGTTGCAAAAAAACTGCCTCCAATGTACAAATTCAGATCCCAAATTGAACCTGATGTCAGTTGAACGCCTGGAGGTTTCTACAAGTTCTAGTTGATGGGTATCCATGTTTACGTTTTTATGAAGAATATTTCACCAGCATCATATTAGCCCAGTCTTAGTGTACGCATTTGAGACTCCAACACTTTGTAAGTCTATTATTTTTCGTTTCATGTTTTAGAGCTGTGATTCTGGACGGGGTGAAAACAAATTTGCCGGTGACGAGATCGAATGCGCGTCCCCTCACTCAGGAGTAAGTTCCTCTCCCAACTAAGCTACACGGACGGAATACATCGCTGCAGATTTGTCGTTTTGACACGTGCTTCACCTCTGTAGTACGTCACATCATCTGACTCTTAATTTTTTTTTTAAAGCGAAGAACGGATTTTCATTAATTGTAGAAGATGTGTGGAACAAACATCACACATTTTTCGAAGAACCCAACGACCAGTACATCCAGTTTCACTTTCTGGAGCCAATGTGAAAACACAAATTTGTCAGTGACGTTGATCGAAACCGCGTCCTTTCTCTCCGGAGTAAGTTGCTCTCCCAACTAAGCTACACGGGTGGGATGTATCGCTGCAGATTTGTCGCCGTGAAACGTGCTTTACCTCAGCAGTACGTCACAACGGAAATGAAGCAGAGACTCAAAGTTCGCATGAAAAAGCTGTAGTGCGCAGCAGAGCCGCAGTGGCGCGGCAGTCAATTATTTTCTAAAATGGAGACTTAGAGAGAATGCGCACAAGTTATGTGGTGGTACGCGGAAACAAAATCGATCACTCAAGTGCAAAGAAACTTCCGCCGTGTTTTCAGTAAGGATCCTTCGACATTCAAGGTCAGGGGCGGATAGGCTCAGCAGGACATTTCCCGGTGGAACACTCGACAAATGGTCTACTTTCTCCTATTCTTTTTTGGAACGAACGAATAATTATTTTGATACTTAATACTGATAATCATTAACTTCATTTGAGCTTTATTTCTGCCTGAAAAGTTACTTCCTTGAAAAAAAAAAAAAGGCCTTCTACTTATACATGGGGCGTTTACTCTAAAATGACATATCAAAATTCCCTGATCTTGTGTGAGAAATGTGACGATGGACCATTAAAGCTGTTTATAAATTAACTAGATGAAAGCCCGTCAATAATGACGGGGAAAATAAAATTTATGATACAGAATTTTTTTGAGTTAAAATTTATGATATTGAGTTTTTGCGTTCCACGTCAATAGATGGCGACGTTGGCTTATTAAAGCTGTTCACGAGCAGTCGGTTATGGAATTTGATACGACGGGCTGTCTGTTTGTTATGTGTTTTGTAAAACCTTTAGTCACTATTTCGTCAACACTTCCTTGTACACAACATTTTTCGTATACACTGACTGTGAACCCTGTATCAATTAACCCTGCTCTTTTCCGCGAAATATTTATCTTGACGTCGTCAGATCGTCGTACTCTTGACATTGCCACATACAGATGACTAAACACCGGTTCAGGTAGTGAACCGAAATTCCTGATGTAAAGTTTTCGTATCTCTAAAGAATTGACCGTGTGACGTAACGCATCTCTGACGTTATGTGAGAATGATTTGAATTAGGTGATGTCATACCAACAGCTGTGTTCTTGTTGCTATGACAACAGAACAAAGTGTTATACGCGTGGACTGTGCGCGTGTAGGTGATGACGTCACCTAAACGAAAAGCAAAACGTGACGTCACAAACATTTGTTTCTCGGTTGTTGTTATGACGACTTAAAAAGTGGCACGGAGGAGGAGGAGGGCTCTAGAAAATTATATATTAGGATTAAGATGTTGCTATGATGAGTTAGACGTAGGTCATTGGACTTAGAGCCTAGGGTCATTGGTACGCACTGTTCTCTTGTAATCTTGAGGGAGACAGTAGTACTTTTGTGATGAATGGCCCATCATACCCACAGACTGCTGTGGAGTACAAAGCGATTCTTCTGCAGAGATACTCGAAATACGTGTCCCACTCTTATTCACCTTGGGATAAATATGATTTGCCGGTATTGGTTCATGCATCAAAATAATGGGTAGACTTAAAAAGACACGTATGCTCAAGGACGCGAAAACAATACCATTGCGCAGTAGACGATCACTAACCAAATAAATATAAAATTAAATTGAGTTGGGAAATTGCTATGTAGCATGTGCGCATTAAACTTTCAGAGTGATCTTCACGTTCCCTGTGCGAGTTGGAGATGATGCAATATTTCTGGGTGTGCAGCCGTTTTTCACTCAGTCTATCTGGGCAACCTTGGGCGCAACACGGCTGTGCGTGGCATCGTTTTAAAGTTCTCGACGAGATAAATGCCAGCTTAGTGTGACTCATCATGTGAGATCACAGAATAGCAAATCACCATCGGTACTTTTAAAGAAAAGGAAACATTTCAGCTTAGCCTCACTCAACATTTAAAAAAGATTTGTAACAAAACTGGCGTTGGTTGTCTTCAATACAGTGAGACATAAGAGAATCAAAAAGGATGTCAGTATAATAAAGTGACATCTGCGCTTCTAGTTACATACATAACAAGAAAAAATGCACGCCCATTGCAACAGCTTCTCATCCTTCTTCTTAATTTGCGATTCATGATTGTGACAAATTCAATTCAGACTCAAATCTCAAGCAAGGACCTGAAGTGAGTCGAAAAATTTCCATGTGAAGCATACTGTCGCAGATGTTTGGAACAAAATTTGGAGCCGAACGCTTTCTCTGGCGAGCAGACTGAGAAGCCTTCTTCAGTAGATGCATTCCTTTCGGTTTTGGTGGCCAGAAAAAGAACGATATGTCTATGAGGAGGTACGACGGATTACTCTTTAAACTAAAGGGCGGAAAAGCGGTAGGCCGTCCCGGTGGCGCAGTAGTCTAAGCGATGGCTTCTGATCACTCGTCCGAGATGGGTCCGGGTTCGAATCCCGGTGAGGCATGGATGCTGTGTTTGTCTTTCGGCGCTGGCTCTCTCTGTCCTCTGAAACTATGGCGTATTGTATTACATGTTCAATTTTTCCTTTGATGATGTTACTTCCTTGAAATAATCGTTGTACCCTCCTGTGTCACACAATACTGTAATTCTATGATCATGTATGTGTTCACCAGGATCAGTGTATGACTTCAAGATGTATGTGTTACCCAAGACCAATAAACATGTTTAAAAAAAAGAAAAACCTCCAATTAAAAAAAAAGTGCGCTAAAAATGTCCATGAGGCAAGACTGGCTGTTGTAAGGTGTGTCGTATAAATATAGAGACAGTATTCTTTGCGCCGTGAACACAATGCAAATATAGGTAGGAAGCTGAAGTGGTACCTAATTAGACATAACCCTACAACAAACGTTTCGATCCGTCGAGATGACCGGATTGTGTGAAAAGAACACCACAAAGTGAAATAGTGTAATTTTAGGTGTCTCATAAATATAAAGACAACTATGTAAAGCAGCCGCATGCAAATATGTACAAATTAGCATGTTGTACGCACGCGCATGGGCCGTAATTCAGTACAGCCCACAAAGGACAGCGGACCTGCCGTCAGACATTCATTTGCCGAAATGCCACTCAACAGTCAACTTTCTGGTGAGGAGGTTCAGAAGATTTGAAGACTGAAAGCAAATGGATTGCCTGTAGTGAAAATTTGTAAAGCCATGGGGAGGAGTAGGGCAGTCATTTATAAGACTTTATCGAAACGCGTTGCATTAACTGCCAGAAAACGGCCTAGAAAGCCTCGAATGACAACCAAACGAGATGATCGTGCCATCACGAGTTTAGCTTCATCCCAAAGGTTATCATTACGTCAAGTTTCTCGGACTGTTGGTGTCACCGTCTCAAAGGACACAGTTCATCGACGAATCAAGGAAAGTCGCAACATTGTGCTCCGTAAAATGCGCCGTATGCCACACCTCACGCGGCACCACAAGGAAGCTAGATTGTTATGGGCAAGCAGCCACATGCACTGGACGGACGAGTGGATCACAACTATTTTCTCCGATGAGAAAAAGTTAAACCTGGACGCCCCTGACGGTTGCAACTGCTATTGGCATGCTTTACGACGCGAGCTAAGCACCTGCTTCAGCAGACAGAAACAAGGGGTGTTTGTGATGGTCGGGGAGCTTTTGCGTTCAATGGGACAACGGATATCGCTTTTCTGCAAGGCAGGCAAAACTCCGAAACGTAGCAGGACATACTCAGCAGCCACATTTTACCGTTAGCCGAAACTCTAGCGGGTGTTTATTATCTATTCCAGCAAGACAATGCCTCTATTCATCGCTCCGCATCAACGAAAAGCTGGTTTAACACTCATCATGTGACCGTATTGGATTGGCCAGCACTCAGTCCAGATCTGAACCCTATCGACAACCTCTGGGGTATTCTCGCTCGTGATGTGTATGCGAATGGACGGTAGTTCTCAAGTGTGGTGGCATTGAAAGAGCAGATTGAACGAAGTTGGTACGCTCTCCGTCCAGAACACTTACATCACTTGGTGGACAGCATGCCCAATCGGGTTTTCAGTGTTATTCGGAACAACGGCTCCACTATTTGTATGGGAGCTGCTCATAACTAGTAAGTCTTTATATTTTTGAGAGAGCGTATTTCTGTTTTTTTCTTGTACTTGGCGTTGGAATTGTTATGTTTCCCTCAAACTATTGTGCAGCTGCATGTCCTATGCTATTTTTGCTATAAATATGAGGTATACATTATAGCTCGTTGCTGATTCTTTTTTATTCAAGAATTTGTTCTGTCTCTATATTTATGCGACGCACTATACTTGAGTGATGGGTGATAATGACAAAAGGCACCAGCTAGAGAGATTTACGGTGAACTAAAAATAACTGTGAAAAAACTGTGCACGAGTTGACCGAGTCTATCACCAGAGAAAGATTTCTTATTGAGACTGCTGCGGTGTCTGGAGATTGCCAAACGGACATCGACGAGGAACGACAGCGACTCCTAGGCTGGGCGATTCCACTACCGCCAGCTCTACATGTGTGCATGTGGTGCCTATTCCCCCCTCCCTGTGCAGAGAAGCGAACTTTGCTGATAAATTGCGGGAAAGGTACCTGTATATGCCAATCGTAAGCTGTGAGATTCTAATGTAAAACATTTTGCACCCTTTGTCTTAGATATTTCGCCCTCCTAGACTACGTAATCAGACTCACCTTTATTTCCATTCCTAGTCGGAAAGACACACAAACTGATTAGCGCATATTCTATAGCCTTCTGTAAATACTGCTGTAATATAACTAGCTTGCTTGTAAATAAACCGCTGCTCATAGCAATTTGCATCCTTTTCTGTTTGTTTTGGAGTTGGCTGCAAATTTTCCAAGAATAGGGAGGATGCGCTATTCGAGAGATTTGTTCTCCAGCTCAGATGTACACTGGTGTGCAAAAATTAAGGACGAAGAGGAGAAATTAGCATTACAGCGGAACGAGCAGGCAGAACGGACCAAAAGACCCCTCAGGAAATTGACTAGGGTCCGGTACGATAGGGCAGGCGCATATATGCAGCATGACGGGGGGGGTGGTTGCGGAAGGGTATAAAGCACACGGACGTTGTACGCTCAGCAATTCGGTAAAAGCTATTGCATAGTGTGCATCGGTTTGAACGACGTCGAGTTGCTGCCACCGTGTAATATATCCAACAGGCAATCCAGTAGATGATATCTGGTTGACTTTACCCGAGGTCGAGTCATTGGGAAGTTGGAAGAAGATCGAAGTGTGACTAGTGTGGCCAAGGAATTCGGGGTCGCTTAGAGCATCGTTTCACGAGTTTGGAGAGCATTTTAAACGACAGGAACAGCTGTCCGAGAGTTTATCAGTGGCCCCCCACGAGCAAACACGGCGGCGGACGACCGGTATATTGTCCTACAGGCGGGAAAAGACAAACGGGAGACAGCGAGAGAAATCGAAAGGCACATGCAACACACAACTCAACGTCCGTTATCGCGTTTTACCGTGGCCAGGAGACCAGTACGGTGGCCACGACGATCAGTACGGTGTGTGCCATTAACGCCTGCTCACTGGAGACGGGGGTTTCTGTGGTGCCAGGAACACAAGAACTGGACACATCAGCAATGGGGTCGATTTGTCTTTACAGATGAGAGCCGATTTAGTACGACGAGCGATTCTGGACGTATACACATCTGAAGAGAGCATGGAACACGCAATCACACTTCCACCATCATCGAAAGGGACCGGTTTGGAGGTGGCGGAGTTCTCGTTTGGGGCGGTATCATGCTTGGTAGTCGTACTGACCTCCACATCTTCCAAGGAGGTTCAGTCACTGGTGTCCGCTATTGTACCGAGGTTCTGCTACCTCACGTGCGTCTGTTTAGAGGTTCTGTGGGTCCTGAGTTACTTTTCATGGAAGACAACGCTACACCTCATCGTACAGTGGCTGTCGCAGATATTTTGGAGAGTGAAGATATTCAACGCATGGATTGGCCCGCAAGGTCCCCTGTCCTAAATCCAATCGAACACGTGTGGGGACTTCTCGGAAGACGCTTGTCAGCACGTCACTAGCTGCCAGCAACGATTCCGCAGCTGCGATTGGCGCTACAAGAGGAATGGGCCACGATGCCTCAACAGCTCCTTGACAACCTCGTCCTCAGCATGGACAGACGCTGTAAATCCTGCAACGCAGTCAGGGGTGAGCATATCCCCTTACTAAAGACTAGATTTTTCTTGGCAGCCGCCTGTCACATGGACGTTTCTGTCTTCTGTCCAGCTGTGCTCGAATCTACATTTTCAATAAAGTGCCTTTGTATCCTTTGGATTCCTTGTTTGGACGGTTTTGCTCACTTGTCCCATATTCGTACATCTTGGGGATCTTATGGTATGATTTGAGTTGATGTGGAGCACTTCTGCACGACCGTACATTCGAAAAACCGTCTCGTCCTGAATTTTTGCACGCCAGTGTATAATGGGGAAAGTCGTGATGGGAAGTAAAGTAGCCAGGCGATCGGGAAACAAATACAAACTGCACGGAGTCATGGGAGCATTGCAAGTTTCTGGCGATAGCAGCTGGAGATTCTTCCAGAACACTCGAGTTTTTACTGTACAAGACATTCTCTCGTCAGTTCTCTTAATTAGTTTAACCCAGAAATGTCCGATAGTGTGTGAGCACTAAGACACATTGCGAAAACAGCGAAATGCTATCTGCGTTAGTCGAAGGTTAAGTTTGATCTAAGGAATCCTCTTCTAAATTATGTTTTCATCGTTCGAAAAACTACACAGTCAGCTCTTCGTTAAAAACGTCATTCAAATTCTCTTGACAAGTTATCTAGGAAGAAGTGACGCCACGAGAACTGTGTAAGATTTAACAATAGCAAATCTTCCGGAGGTTAATCTTCAATTCCATTGGACTGGGAAAAAACGTTATGTCTGATGACGAGGTACTCGAAGTTGAAGCCCCGACCACGGCACACACTGGCCACCGAAATTGCGCAGCACACCGGCATGACATCAGCAGGTAGGTGGCTTATGTCAGGGGCGTCAGGAGGCGAAGAGTATAAGCGCCAGCCAACATGGAAATGGAGAAGGGGCACATTCGCCATTGACTTCTGTATGAGTTTCGTCGCGTTGCAGTTGCTGTAAGGAATATTGCCAGTGTCTACCCCAATGCCATATAACATCGTCAATGCTGTCGTTCGTTCGAACGGTTTCGAGAGGGATTCTTTGACTTTTCAAATCCCAAAGCCTGAAAACCCACAACAATGTTTATGGACATACTGAAGACCTTAATGAAGACCGACCCACGTGTGACCATGCGGGAGTAAGCTGGGGACTACACACACGAGCATTATCACCCATCCGCGTCAACTTGGGAAGGTGCACGAGAGGGGAGTTCTGTTACCCCATCAACTCAGTGGCGGCATGACCGCCAGGGCTGCCTGGGCCCAGGCCCGGTCAATAATTTCAGCCAAGATTTTTATTTTATTTTTTTGTTTGGCATATGTGCGATTGTCGTGATGTGCCTTAGAAAGTTCCTCTAGTTGAGTGGTCTGGTGGTCCTAATCCCTACCAAAGCTCCTTAGGCATAGTAACACTATACTAGTGATTCGACTTATTGGTGTAGAAAATAAACACATAAGCGTTTCCAAGCTTTCGCACATCAACCTGATGGCTTTTTCAAGGAAGGTAGACAGAAACTGCAAACTGAAAAATAGAACGCATTAACAATTTGAACGCGGGAACTTGACAGTAAATAGATACGACGTTATATTCATATAAAGATACGAGGCATCACGTTGGTTGCGCGCGCAGTATCCTGGTAGGGAGAAGGCGTTACTTGAAGAATTGGTTCCAAATTCATGGCAACTCGAGTGAGACGTAATCATTGCAAGTATCGCTGTTGGTGATGATCTCCAAGGTTTCCGGAACGGCTGTACATTTTAGGGATTGCGTCTTACTCGAGTTGCCACGAATTTGGAACCAGTTCCTCAAGTAACGCCTTCTCCCTACCAGGATACTGCGCGTGCAATCAACGTGATGCCTCGCATTCTTAAATGAATATAATGTCGTGTCTATTTATTGTCAAGTCAAGTTCCTGCGTTCAAATTGTTAATGCGTTCCATTTTTCAGTTTGCAGTTTCTGTCTACCTTCCTTGAAAAAGCCATCTGGTTGATATGCGAAAGCTTGGAAATACTTATGTGTTTATTTCCTACGCCAATAAATCGGATCACGAGTATAGCGTTACTATTTCCTACTTAATTGGTGTACTGTTCCTCGTTATCAGTCCTTAGCCATTGCTTTTCTTCTGTTTGTTCCGGGAAGAGAGAAAGGAGCGGGTGCACCACGATACGAAATTTCGGGCCCGGTCAACGAACTTCACTTTCCGCCGCCCCTGCATCAACTCACAGTTGAGCAGAAAGCAAATCGCATGAGTGCATGCGTTTCCCGGCTTGCTTGAACCGTCCTGGGTCCGCATTGTGACAGATGATGAGAAATAGGTCCCGTATGACAATGTCAGCGCCCAGAAAACGTCGTTGAACCCCCCAAAACCAAAGCCATGCCGGCAACCAAAACTGGCTTACACCCACATAAGGTCCTGCTGTCTGTTTGGTGGGATAGGGGGTGTCGTGGTTTTTGAGCTGCCGCCAGACACCACAACTATCATCGATGACGTGTACTTCCGGCCGTCCGCTCGACGATCTGCACGCATCGCTCACGTCGAAACGACCAGCATTGCTGAACTGCAAGGGCATCTTCCTACATCAGGATGGAGCGAGACCTCACACGTCAAGGGTGACCTGTCACAAGATCAGGGACATGTGTGAGAGCTGCTGTCGCAGTCTTCTTGTTTCGCGGACATTGCAGCAAGCGGCTACTACCTTTTTCGGTTGTTGCAAAATTTCCTGGACGGACAGCTGTTCACCAACAGGGACGAAGTCGGATGCACATTTACTCACTTCTTTGCATCCAAGCCGCCACAATTCTACAGAGAGCAGGTCCTGGCAAACGATGGCCACTACATTTTGTACTGATTTGTAGCCTACTTTTATATATGGCAATTAGTACTTTTCTATTGACTTGAATTTGCAGACATTACTTTCGTTCCAACCCAATACTTACTGCTCACATTTACTTTAACACATGCACGGTATTTTAAAGAATTATGTTATGAACTCGAGTTTGTTTCCACTTTATCTATGTTGCTTAAAAGAAATAACCAGTGCTCACTTCAAGCGAGTGTTTGGTGTCATACCCTAGAATCACAGAATATCGAAAACAAAGCAACAAGCTACACAGTCGAGTCACATTAGTGTGACCACTAGCTGATATCCAGAGTAAGCGCGGACCGCCACTAGACGGGCAGGGGGCTGACTCAGTAAGGTGCTGGAAGGTGTTCACAGGTATGTGGAGCCATGCTGACTGTGTTGTATCGCACAGCTGCTGGAGAGTTTGGGGTGGAGGATTCATAGAGCGAACAACACGATCGAAGTGGTCCCACAGATCCTCAATTGGTTTTCAGTCTGGGGAATTAAGGGCCCAGGGAAGTACTTTGAAGTCTTCATCGTGCTCTTCCAACAACTCTCGGACATTTCTAGCTGTGTGACACGTCGCATTGTCGTGCTGGAAGATCTTATCTGCCCCATGGAAGACAATCAGCATGAATGAATTTACGTGGTCTGCAAGGATGGATTCATAACGAATTCGGTCCACAGTGCTTCTCACAGGTATGAATGGACCCAAGGAATGCCACGAAAACATTCCCCAGACCATAACGCAATCTCCACCAGCTTGTGTTCTTCCAGCAATGGTTGAAGAGTGTTTGTTCTCCGATGTTTCTCGTCTTATACGCCAACGTCCATCCGTTCGACGAAGCAGAAAACGTGACTCATCGGAGAAGGCAAACCTTTGCCAATCAGCGCAGGTCCAATTACGATACTGCCGTGCAAATGTAAGCCTTTTCTGGCGATGCACCTTCGTTAACACAGGGTGCAGTGACCATCTGTCTGCATCGGAGCCCCAATCGCAGCAGGGTTCGTTGAACAGTCGTTTTAGACAAACTTCCGGTAGCCCCCTGGTTCATTCGGCCTGAGAGTTGCTCCACTACAACGTGTCGATCGGCCCTCACGCGTCTTCGAAGCGGACATTCACCTCTCACATCAATGGCACGTGGTGCTCCGCAGTTTCCACATCGCTTATTCGCAATGGTGCCATTTCTCCAATCATGATACGCTTTAAACACAGCAGCACGCGAATAGTTCACAAACTGCGCGGTTTCAGCCAGCTCACGACACGCGCCTTCTTTCATTGGCTACGCACTGTTGACGTCAAAAGTACGAGGTGGTCACAATAATGTGACACGACTGTGTATATCCTCAGAAACTGAGCAGCATCGCTCATGCAGAATATAATCAGAATGTAATCATAGAGGCAACCTGTATATTGTAGCTTCAACATACGTGCATTTCTTGTATATTTAGCTTTAAAGGAGGCAAACTTTGTAAAAATGCGGGAGTTGATATACCCAAATGAACGTGTGGTGAAACTCAAATACACAAGTTGTATTGAGGATTATATTCTGCATGCGCGATGCGAACTTATAAATACCGAAGCTGCTTTATGGTAGATTAACTGAAAGAAATATTATCACAACATTTTGGACGATTATATCCTGTGCTGATGAGCTGCAGTTAGAGAGTCGAAGATCTTTCTTTTCTCTGCAGGAAATGTTCCTAAATTTCTTAAGCTTCTATGCTCTTGTAATGTAGTGTATAACATAAACATAATTTCGTGCACGTTTCGTTAATTTAGCTGAACTTTGGAACTACTCCTCAGGGAATCGTCATCAATTTTGTCGAGAGCTGAAACTATCCTTTAGGGAATTTTCTTCTCGAAAATTTTATTTCAAAATTATTCTGCCCTGTCAGTACGTCGTTCCGTTTCACAAGAATATGTGTGTGCTTATAATTCAAGTAGGACACTTTTTTTGCTAAACTGAGAACTTGATTATCAAAAGCATATCTTGTAATCAAATTTCAACGGCATCCAGTTTGTTTAGCAGTGATTGGCTGAATATCACGCATAAATAAATAAACACTCAAAAATGTCAATAGTGCTGATACGGACCTTTTCCGGTTCAAGCTGTTCTTCCATGTGACGTAACAGCAGAACTTTAAAAATTCCATTCGTCCTGGAGGGAAAAACGTTTCCGCGTCTCCCAATTTTTTATGCCCGTATTAATTATTCCATGTGTTTTCAACTTGATGTCAATAGTGTTGTTGTTATTTCGACAGGATGCCAAATTCATCCACATAATCGGTGAAAACAGTGAAATCAGCTGTCTTTCAAAAATATATACACTGAAGTGCCAGAAAAACGGGTACAGACGATCTTTTACAAAATACATAGCAACGTCACTTATGCGCGTACACGGTTGCATCCGCCGTTGCGTATATAAAGCGATAGACATCCTTGCCAGCTGTTAGAGCTGTTTTCGGCATGAGAATGACAAGTAATAACGATTTAAGCGATTTTCAACGCGGTGTCATAGTTGGCGCTCGTGAGATAGGCAATAGTATTTCGGAGGTAGAAACGAAGGTCGGATTTTCACGGACGACCATTGCAAGGGTGTACCGTGACTACAAGAATTCCGGCAAAACCTCCAACCTACGATACCAGTGTGGCCGTAAAAAGACATTGGATCAACGTGACCATCGTCTGCTGTCAAGAATCGTTTCACGCGATAGGCGTGAAACACTCTCGCAGATATAATCGGAATTCAATGCTGGAGCCTCAACAAGCATCAGCATCCGGACTGTGCAACGTACCCTGCACGATATGGGCTTTCCCTGGACACTTGATGTCTGGTAAGAAGTAGCCTGGTCTAACGAGTCGCGTTTCCCACTGTATCGGGCATATGGAAGGATTCGTGTGTGGCGCAAACCCCATTAAGCCATGGATTCCGCCTGTCAGCAGGGAACTGTACCAGCTGGTGGGGGGTTTGTAATGGTATGGGGTGTGTTTTTCTGGACTTCTCTGTCACTCCTGGTACGTCTACAAACGTCTGCGACCGGCCAACACTATGTGCGCATCCTTTCTAACGAGGTACACCCGCTCATGTCCTGCATTCATGCTGATGGGTTGGGCCTGTTCCAACAGGACAATGCACCTAAACACAATTGTCGGGACGTCACATTATGATTAGAGGAGCATTCATCTGAGTTGGGGTGTTGCCATTCCCACCCAAGTTCCCAGATCTCAACATGATAGAACACATTTGGGATGCCATGC
This sequence comes from Macrothele yani, assembly GCA_039090855.1. Lineage (NCBI taxonomy): Eukaryota > Metazoa > Arthropoda > Arachnida > Araneae > Macrothelidae > Macrothele > Macrothele yani. The sequence continues at coordinate 153,189,672 of CM076995.1, read as the reverse complement.
AATGCGCTATCGAACACAGGAATCCGAGACCTCGGAATACACCCGAATTCTGGAACGCTCTGCAGGAAGTGTGGTGTGCATTGCTTACAGCATATTTCCAGAAGCTAGTGGAGTCAATGCCCAGTCGTATTTCTGCAGTCCTCCGCTCCTGTGGGGGACGTACCAAGTATTAGACTGGTGTACCAGTTTTTCTGGCGCTTCAGTGTATGTTGCTGAAATATCTGTCATATTAAAAGTATGGCTCCTGTGTAGTACGCAGTACTGCTACTCATATCATCATCACGTACAAATTCGAGAATATTACGTGCGCATTTATGCTACGCTTTATTTTCTTTGTGTGGAGGTTTAACGACCACCGTGAGCAACTCAATGGGCTATAAGCAGTTGTCCGTCCTTAATTTAGAGTCACTGGTTCCAGGTATGTGAGAGAGCCAGTGCATTGTAAATAATTGCCCTAAATAGTCTGTGTTTCACCCGGATTAAGACGGTCTACAGATCGTAAGCACGCCACCTGGCGGTCAACCATAAATTTTCGGTTTATAAACTACATGTTCGTTGTGTTTAAACTGGTTGAACTGTTACTGTATTTTAACCTTGGCAATCTGGCAAAGTTCTGAAAGTGGTTACATACCTGTTTTTCCAAGACAATCGGTCGAATGGCAACACGTATGTGTACAACAACTCGTTTTTTTCCCGGTCATTAGACTGTTAATTAACAATACGGTATGGTACTATAAACTTATGGTTTATTAACTGGCCACTCAGCTGCCGGTGTATCTACCGTAATTTGACCCAGCATTTTTTTACAATGCGGCTTATGACGAACACAACATCCACACCTCCCCGGATTCGACCCAGACCCGCCAGGACGAAGAGGCAGTTGCCAGCGCTCATACCAGCGCGCCATCAGGCGGCGGTATACTGTACATTTGGATCATGTCTCGCTTCCTTGTACGATGTATCATTGACTGGTCCAGTACATTCTGCAGAAATAATGCTTTTGTCTTTCTTCACATCTGAATCTAAAAATTCCTGAATTACGCCGTAAGAATTCCTGTTAAAAACAATGTTTTTTGCCAAAAAAAAATTCTTTGAAGGCGCATCCAGACGCACTGATGACTTCTGACCAAATTCTCATCAAAAACTGCTCATCATATTGTGGGTCGGAGCATTGCTGCAGATATCGGACACCATCCAATAAACATATCAAGGATATTTACACTGAAGAGCAATTGAATTAGAGATACCTGTCTAGTAACGTGTAGCAGCACCTTTCGCCCTGATGACGGCGGCGATTCATCTCGGCATGGACTCGACAAGATACCGGAAGCGTTAGGAAGCCATACGAATCCACGACTCATGAACAAGCTCCCACAGTTCACGAAGATTTGATGGAGGGGCGTCAGAGCCTCGAACATCTTTCTCGATGACATCCCAGATGTGCTCGATGGGATTGAGATCATGTGACCTAGCTGGCCAAGGAAGCGAGGTCACGTCAGTGGAGCGTTCATCTAACCATTCGGATACAATTCGAGAGCGATGGCATGCTGCATTGTCTTGTTGCATGATGAGGTCCCCAGTGGGATGTTGAAGACGCACAAACGGGAGCAGATGGTCATCCAGGATATCCCGGTAACGTTGACCTGTGAGGGACGATGTCACACGTACCAGGGGTCCCATTTCAGTCCACGTGAACGGTCTCCAGACGAGAATGCCACCCCCACCAGCTTGAAGAGTACCCTGCTGGCAAGAAGAATCCATCGATTCGTGTGGTTTGAGCAGTACTCGCATCCTGCCAACCGCATGCATCAACGTGAATCTCGACTGATCAGTCCAAGCAACATTTTTCCATATGTGTAGGGTTTAGTAGCGATGCTCCAGCGCCCATGCTAATCTTTGCACCCTGTGATGTGCGGACAGCAGCGGTACCCTCATGGGACGATGTCTTTTGTGTCCCATAGCGAGGAGATGGTTCTGGATGGTGTGGCTGCTTCCACGTTTTTGTGCACCAGCGTTAAATTGCCGAGGGATTTCTTGCACTGTAGCCCGTCTATCCGCTGTTACAATGCGAGCTAGCCGATGATGACCCCGCTCATCCACACGCTGTTGTCCACGGCAGTTGCCCTTGCAGGGATGGTTTTACCGCATTCAATGTACTCACGGTGCACCCGTGACACAGTGGCTCGTGAACATTCCAGTGCCTGCATGACTTCCGAGATGGACTGACCGATTCGTCGGGCCCCGACAAATTTTCCACGATCAAATGCGCTAAGATCCTTCGTCTTACCTATACTGCGTCCGACTCTTACTGATTCTCGTCGCATCACTCCTTATATTGCCGGATCGCTGCTTACATCATGTCGTTTCCGTTTACAGGGCCGCCCACAGCGCCACATTTGCATAACGTCAGCTGTCTCTAATTCAATTGCTCTTCAGTGTACATTTGTACGTTTATACACTGGTTCTCAGAATTAAAGCTACTACAAAAATCTTGTTAAGAAACATAATGAACATAGGGAAAATAATTTTATGTACGTAGTGTGGTACATTTGTGAACATTCACTCACTCACGCACGCACGCACGCACACACACACGCGCACACACATACACACACACACACAAATCGGAAGCTACACTATTTTATTAAAAGTATTTGGACACTACCAAATGATTGCATTAAGTGCAAAGAATTTGAAACGCATTTTCCTTTGCGAAGGAAGATGTGCTGCGAGTGGAAAGGAACATACACTGGAATCCCAGAAAAAAATGGTACACCAATCTAATGCTTGGTAGGTCCCCCACGGGAGCGCAGGACTGCAGAAATACGACAAGACATGGACTCCACTAGCTTCTGGAAGTATGCTATAGGCAATCCACACCATACTTCCTGCAAAGCGTTCAACAGTTCGGGTGTGTTCCGAGGTCTCGGAATCCTGTGTTCGATAGCGCGTTGCATGGCATCCCAAATGTGTTCTATCACGTTCATATCTGAGGACTTGTGTGGAAATGGCAACACCCCAAACTCAGATGAATGTTCCTCTAACCGTAATGTGACGTCCTGACACTTGTGTGGAGGTACATTGTTCTGTTGGAACAGGCCCAACCCATCAGCACGAATGCAGGACATGAACGGATGTACCTCGTCAGAAAGGATGCGCATATAGCGTTGGCCGGTCACAAACGTTTGTAGACGTACTAGGTATCCCAGTGAAGTCGAACTAAACACATCCTATACCATTACGGACCCTCACTAGCCGGTACAGTTCCCTGCTGGCAGGCGGGATCCATGACTTCATGGGGTTTGCGCCACACACGAACGAATCCTTCCATCTGCCCGATGCAGTTGGAAACGTGACTCGCCAGACAAGGCTACTTGTTTCCAGTCATCAAGTGCCCAGTGACGGTGTTGACGTGCCCAAGCGAGGCGCATAGCTCTGTGTCGTGCACTCATCAAGGGGACTGGAGTTGGGCGTCAGCTTCCAAAGCCCATATCGTGCAGGGTATGTTGCACAGTCCGGACGCTGATTCTTGTTGAGGCTCCAGCGTTGAATTCCGATGATACCTGCGACAGTGTTGCACGCCTGTCGCGTGAAACGATTCTTGACAGCCGACGATGGTCACGTTGATCCAATGTCTTTTTACGGCCACACTGGTATCGTAGGTTGGAGGTTTTGCCGGAATTCTTGTAGTCACGGTACACCCTTGCAATGGTCGTCCGTGAAAATCCGAACTTTGTTTCTACCTCAGAAATACTATGGCCCATCTCACGAGCGCCAACTATGACACCGCGTTGAAAATCACTTAAATCGTTATTACTTGTCAATCTCATGCCGAAAATAGCTCTGACAGCTGGCAAGGATGCCTATTACTTTATATACGCAGTAGCGGACGCAACCGAATACGTGTATAGGTGACGTTGATATATATTTTGCATAAGCTCGTCTGTACCAGTTTTTCTGGCACTTCAGTGCATATGTATAAAGATGAAATGTTTTGTAGTTTATATCAGTAACTTTGAAGTGGATATGCCGCTTGAAAGTGAACTTTCTGAGTTACAGCGTGGGTTAGTCATAGGATGCCATTTGAGTTACGTTTTCATACGGAGCATTGCAGCTGAACTAAACATACCAAAATTGACTTAAGTGATGTCGTTAAAAGGGCAGAAGTAGGAAGGTGCAACTACAGCAAACGAACGTTCAGAAAAGCCGCACAAACTGACGGAACGTGACAAAAGGGCCATAGTGAAAAGTGTAAAAAAATCCCGTTCTTCCTCTGCTGAAGTAGGAAATGCCTGTAATGGCTCGATTAGTACCATAACTATCCGCAGAGAGTTGCACAGTGTGGGTTATTATGGTAGAGCAGCGGCACATTAGCCTCACATCACTACTATGAACGTAAAGCGGCATTTGGAGTGGTGTGTCTCCCGTAGTTCCTGGACTGTGGGTGACTGGAAAGCTGTTCTTTGGAGTGATGAGTCACGCTTTCACTTTTCCAATCTGATGGGTGTGTTTGGATTTGGCGAATGGAAAGCTGTTCTTTGGAGTGATGAGTCACGCTTTCACTTTTCCAATCTGATGGGTGTGTTTGGATTTGGCGAATGGAAAGCTGTTCTTTGGAGTGATGAGTCACGCTTTCACTTTTCCAATCTGATGGGTGTGTTTGGATTTGGCGAATGGAAAGCTGTTCTTTGGAGTGATGAGTCACGCTTTCACTTTTCCAATCTGATGGGTGTGTTTGGATTTGGCGAATGGAAAGCTGTTCATTGGGGTGATGAGTCACGCTTTCACTTTTCCAATCTGATGGGTTTGTTTGGATTTGGCGACTGGAAAGCCGTTCTTTGGAGTGATGAGTCCCGCTTTCAATTTTCCAATCTGATGGGTGTGTTTGGATTTGGCGACTGGGAAGCTGTTCTTTGGAGTGATGAGTCACGCTTTCACTTTTCCAATCCAATGTGTTTGGATTTGGCGACTGGGAAGCTGTTCTATGGAGTAATGAGTCACGCTTTCACTTTTCCAATGTGATGGGTGTGTTTGGATTTGGCGACTGGAAAGCTGTTCTTTGGAGTGATTAGTCACGCTTTCACTTTTCCAATCTGATGGGTGTGTTTGGATTTGTGGACTGGAAAGCCGTTCTATGGAGTGATGAGTCACGCTTTCACTTTTCCAATGTGATGGGTGTGTTTGGATTTGGCGACGGGAAAGCTGTTCTTTGGAGTGAATAGTCACACTTTCACTTTTCCAATCTGATGGGTGTGTTTGGATTTGGGGACTGTAAAGCTGTTATTTGGAGTGATGAGTCACGCTTTCACTTTTCCAATCTGATGGGTTTCTTTGAATTTGGCGACAGGAAAGCTATTCTTTTGAGTGACGAGTAACGCTTTCCCTTTTCCAATCTGATGGGTGTGTTTCGAATTTACGACATCACGTCGAACGATTTTCGTCGGACTGTGTTCTTCCAGCTGTTGTTAAGTTCAGCGGTGGCTCCATCATGGTATATAGTTGATTTCCGTGGATGGGACTCGGCTCGTTAGTTTTTATACCACAAACCATGGACTCTGAAGTTTACCTCGACGTTCTGAGTAATTCTGCGAAATGAGACAGTATTACGGAAATGACCGTTGTCTCCTGCAACACGATGGAGCTTCCTGTCACACTGCACTGCGTGTGCAAGACTGGCTTCTTGAAAATGAGGAGGAATTGTTACACGGCCCTGCTCATACTCCTGATCTTAGTCCCATAGAAGACCTCTGGGATGAAGTGGAGTGACGGATAGGAAATCGACCACAACGACCGTCTTTGTTCTCCACGCTGGCAGTAGCTTTACAGGACGAATGGCGAGCCATTTCTGTCGAGACCGACCGGAAATTGGTTGATAGTATGCCTCGACGAGTTGCCTCTGTCATACAAGCGAAAGGTGGACCGAGTAAAATGGCTATATAATTGCAATTATATAGCCATTTGTACCAAAATATTGTGGTGTCCGCATACTTCTGATAATACAGTGTATATTCAAGTGCACCCAAATTATGTGCCAGTGAAAAAATTAGTAGAATAAAGCATGCAAACTTACCGCGTAAATCAGCAAAAATGTACCACGATCTGCAGTACGGCATGTGATCGCAACGGACAAAAATGCGAGCTTCACAAGATCGAACCACACTTTGTCAGGGATCCAACAGAGACTGTGGGATTAACTCTCAGTTTTCCAGAAGAGCACATCGTAAATCCTGTAGACTTGTAGGAAAAAGGAGAGCGAGCAGCAATTTTTCGATCTGAAATGTCCAAGATATGCTCAATTGTATTGAGATCTGCCCTGTAGAGTTGCAAGTGGAAGCGAGCGAGCAGCAATTCGTCTACATAAAGTGTCCCAAACATGCTCAACCTGATTGATATCTGCTCTGTACAGTTGTTAGAGAAAGGGAGCGAGCAGCAATTTGTCTACCTAAAGTGTCTCAAGCATGCTCAATCGGATTGAGGTCTGATGACTGGCCAATTCATAAGTGGATAATCTTCGTTTTTCAAGATACATATTGTCCTGGAAAGTTCAATGAGGAAATTCCAAGTAGTTACAGTAACAGGCAATCCGAATTCAGTAGCAGGCAATCCGGATTCAGTAGCAGGCAATTTCAAGTGGTTACAGTAACAGGCAATCCAATAAGGATCTCGTCGCAACATCGAGAAGCCGCTAGACCTCGACGGTTTTCTTTGGTTATTATTTAGGAAGGTTAATGACCGTTGATATAAGTCTTATGTGCTCTCCATGTGAATACTCTCCGTGAAACTGGTTGGAAACAGAATCTGCTCTCATTGGTAAAGAGAATACGCGTTCCCATTCTTTGCGGGTCCAATGAACATGTTGATGACACTATTCAAAGCTGACTTTTATCAGGGATACGATCAAAGAATCACACACAACAGCCCATCTTATCTACCGACTACTGTTATGAAATATTCGGTACATCGTATGTTGGGATGCAGTCCGCGCAGTCTGGGCCAATTGTTGCTGGGTTTGCGCCTAGCGTTTAACACGAATAAGCGATCTTGTCGAGCAGAAGTGATTCTCCGGCGTCCTCGCCCAAATCTTCTCGAAATGTTTTCAACGTCTTGAAATTGTCTCCAGAGGCGGCAGACAACGGATTGATCCATATTTAATCATCTGTCCACTTCAGCTTTAGTGTGGTCTGCTTCTAGTCTGTTTATAGCTCTCTACCGCAATGAATCATCTAAATGAACTCTCTGAAACATAATGGGCCTTTTAACTTGGCAGTGCAAACCCCAAGATTGCTCACGTCGCGCATAGTTTGTTGAGATATGGGGCAGGAACAGCGTTCATTGAATTCTTCAGTCACTTTTTGCACGCCGGAAATCCTGCTTTCCCGTACAAGCCTTCTCAGACGACGGCGATCTCGTTCCTGAAAAGATTGTCATTGCGCCACCATTATGCTTCTTAGACACTGATTCAAGACCAGGGATATCTCACTTTCTGAGAAACTAATCAGCTCTGCTGTTTTCAAAATCGTTGCTCAAGCCAAACGGGGACGAACAATAGGCTCTTTACCGAACTCTGAAAGATCTGGTTTTTTTATTTTAATTATGATGAACACTACTGACGATTAACGACGTTCAGCAGTCTTAAATAGTTGCCTAGATTGCGTGGTAACACACGCGACGACGTATATTTGATATAAGCTACGTAAGTTCATCTGCAGAAATTTTTCTATTTCAATGGCCGTGCTACGTGAATAAAGTGCAGCCAGGCAATATATAGGCGTATGGTTAACGACTATGAAGATCCTGCTCAATGAGACCGTGATGAATCACCCTTGACTTGTTTTTTGTTTGAATGTACAGGGTCCCCAATCATCATCCTGGTCCATAAGGAGTCGCCCGTTCCTAATGTTCGTCCATTGGTTCCACCGAGGGACAGAACAAATGCCGTAGCGCAAACGTAGCGCCCCCTTGCCGCATCCAAGATTCAAGCCAGGGCCCAAATCAGACGATTAATCTGATGTCCGCGCCCCTGACCGTTTGCCCACCCGAACGGCCTTTCAGACTTTCCACTACACATTATAAATAATGCGTAATGTAAAGTCTCTTTTCGTTAATGAATCATATTACTGTATGGGATTTACGTTATAACTTACCCGGTCATTTCTGATTGACTTAACACATAAACTTGCCGAACTTCAGTAACTGTTATCTGATTTCAGTCCTCGCCGTTTTTTAAACTTACATACAATGCGTAATGCAATACTGGCATTCGCTTTTAACATCCATGTTCATTACATTGTGCTTGGAATCTATTGAAGGCACATAGTAGGAAAATTTTCAGGGGTGTGCGAAATGTTGAAGAGAAGGGCTGATGACCAATGCCCTGCATCAAAACAGATTTTTCGTTTTGTTTCAGGATTGAAGAACAGCCATGAGAATATCAAAGGGCTCTAAGCAGCCGCCATTCCCTAATTTTAGATTACTGGTTCCAGGAAAGGCACAAAGCCAGCCACATAAGACAAACATATTAACATGCCTCAACCGGTGTTAGAACCCGGACCCAACTCGGATGATTGGCTAATATCCTGCAATTCTGACTACTGGACCTTAAGAGCGGCCATACCAGCTTCCAAAATTGGAACATTCTTCAGCAATCACCTAGTAAGTGGTTGCGATTAGAAATAATACAATCAGACAAGTAAGTAGTTGCGAGTAAAGAGAACACAATCAAATAGGTAAGTGGTTGCGATTAGAAAAAACACAATCAAACAAGTAAGTGGTTGCGTTTAGAGAGAACACAATCACACAAGTAAGTAGTTGTGATTATAGAGAGAACACAATCAAACAAGTAAGTGGTTGCGATTAGAGAGAACACAACCAAACAAGTAAGTGGTGGCCATTAGAGAGAACACAATCAAACAAGTAAGTGGTTGCGATTAGAGAGAACACAACCAAACAAGTAAGTGGTGGCCATTAGAGAGAACACAATCAAACAAGTAAGTGGTTGCGATTAGAGAGAACACAACCAAACAAGTAAGTGGTGGCCATTAGAGAGAACACAATCAAACAAGTAAGTGGTTGCGATTAGAGAGAGCACAATCAAACAAGTAGGTGGTTGCGATTAGAGAGAACACAAGCAAGTAAGTGGTTGCGATTAGAGAGAACACAATCAAACAAGTAAGTGATTGCAATTAGAGAGAACACTATCAAACAAGTACACTGTAAGACATTGACAGTAGATTTTACGGTTTTAAACCGTTTTCCAGGGTGCCAACACAAAACCGTAAAATCTACAGTTTTGTGCAGTGTTGGAGCAAAGCTATAGCTTTGTTCCAACATAATCAATACATTCGTTCCAGCCAAATTTTGTGTTTTCGTGATTATTTGGACTGTGACTAGCTCCAGCCAAATTGTGTGCTGTTTTTTTCATTAAATGCGGTGTTGGAGCAAAGCTAAGTGCTTCAACACTGCATAAAACTGTAGATTTTACGGTTTTGTGTTGACACCCTGGATTATGGTTTAAAACCGTAAAATCTACAGTCAATTTTTTACAGTGTAGGAGGTTGCGATTAGAGAGAACACAATCAAACAAGTAAGTGGTTGCGATTAGAGAGAATTTGCCAAGGTTTTCACCGACTCCGTTTGGAGATGGCACATTAAGAAGAAGATTCTCTCAAAATCTCAACCGCTTACTGCATAATCGGGAAAAAAAGGTTCACTGTATTGTATGTCTCATTTCACGATATCTTCATTGTGTTGTAAAATTCTAGAAGTTTTGCGTTCACAAACACAGACACATCCGCAGTCCTTGGAAAGTTTGAATTTGCCTCTTGTTTGGACAAAGTTATTGTACATTGTCTAACAGACTACAAACGCATTTTTTTTTCAGAATCACGTCAGATTTAATTACTGTATCATTTTCTTTTGCTGAACTGATTTCATTTATTAATGATTTGCATTTTATATATAGTTCACGTAATTCCTCCACTTTATTTTCCCTCCGCTTTGTCTGAATTTATCTTTAGCATTAAAGAGTAAATCGCACCTTTCCCATTTTGAAGAATGAATTGCTACATTATGAGCATTTCTAGCCATATCTGGCCTTTTTAAAATAAAATTTCAATAATCAGCAAATCATATGACAATCCTCTTTGTCAAGGAAATCATCCATTTCATTTATTTTGTCTTTCCTCTCGCTACGAATAACCAGGACACCGGAAGCCGCTCCATTTCACGCATGCAAGGATAAGGAAATTTAAAGCACCTCATGAATCATCTGTAGCTATAATGGAATCAGAATGGCAGTGGAACACAAAAGATAAAGCATTTGTTTTCACTTCTGTACTGTCAATATTTATTACTCCGAGTAGCTTATTTATGTCATAAAAGCAAGTCTTTATTACCTCATGCGTTCACCCCAAATTCCAAAAATAAAAAACAAATAAAAAAAAGTTTGTTTGTCTTTTCCTACATTTACATTCCAAAATATTATTATACAACGTCGCCAAGGTGACATGAGTTGCTGAAATGTTCCACCTACGCAAAAACAGCAAAAGCTTTTATGAAAGTTAAGTGTCTTTTAAAAAAGACGCGATACGGGAAAGCTAGAATGAAATCTGACAGCTATTATGCTTCACTGAAAGCTTACGCTCCGAAGACAACAAATTCGCTATAATACAATTGTTGCTAATTCTACCGGTATCTGACAGGAAGACATTAAAAAAATCTTGTTCGTGTTAAATATGATTCATTATTTAATTAAAGTATACAAGCTATGCTCCTTAATTAATCTACTAATTAATCTTTTTCTTCAACATTTGCTGCCAAAGCAGCTATTCTGCAAAATAAACGGTTACGATGTTAATGTGAGAGGACTATCTTAGTATATACACATAATTCCAAGTTTCCCATTTAAGATGCCACGAAATAGTAACACTATAATTCCTTCTGATACAGTAAGATGACACCACAGTGAAAAGGTTTATTCCTTTTGAAAAACGCATATTAATTATTTTTCGTGTATCATTAATGAAATTTGCGAAACTCGATAAGATGTGTCTAAAGCTAGACATCAGTTCTCACATTTCCTAAAGTAAAACTTCCTTAATCATGCCATTGCTTAATTGGTGAAAATCTTGAAAAAATTAAAATTTTACAACATGAAGAGTTTAAAAAATTTATTAATAGGATCACATAATTCGCACTCCACGTAATGATTATTACTTTACGAATTCAGTTGTTTTCTTCTCAGTCTATTATATTTCTTTGTGCTTTCAAATGTTGCTTAAGAGCAGCACGTTTTTTCAGCATTTCTTTGAAAAAGTGCGTATGTTTTTATAACATTGCTTTGCTCATCCGTAAGCTCGTTAACTTCTCGAGGTCGGATTCGAAAACTTCTCTTTGAATCGAGAACAAATAAAGAGGATAATGTTTACGCACGTCCAAATTTTTATTATTCACAGCTTCCACAATACACAGTCATATCAGAATAATATGACCATCTACCTAATAATGGGAATAACCACCCATGGCCCGGATGACAGCGGCGAGACGGTGTGGCACAGACGTAATAATGAGGTCCTGAAAGGTTGCACGAGGCACACGTTCCCATTCGGACTGCAGCAGAGCACAGAGGTCCCAGAGACGACGTGTTTGTGGGTCGGCATGTCGAACCTGTCGATCCTTATAGTCCCACAAGTGCTCTATGGGATTAAGATAGGGCGATTTTGCCGGTCAAGTCGGAACGGAGATATTTCTGTCGTGTTCCTGGAACCAGTCATGCAACCCATTAGAGACGTGGCACGACGAAATGTGCTGTTGGTAGACATCAACACCACCAGGGTAAACTTCCAACATGAAGGTATGCATGTGGTCTGCGAGGATGGACATGTAGCCATTGCCGTTCAGGGACCCCATTCAGCGGTACCAGCGGTATTAGGTCATAAAAGGAAAACATGTCCCAGGCGTGCGCACTACCACCACCGGCCTATACTTGACCGACAAGCGTGTCCGGGTGTTGGTTCGCGTGTGTCTGACGTCATATCCGCCACCGCCCGTGTCTTCTGTGGAGTAGAACCCGCGATTCGTCAGAAAAGGCAACCTTTCTCCGCTCTTCCACTGTCCAATGACGGTAGACCCATACGAACGTGCAGGCATCGTTGCCGATGGACCTGGCTCAACATGGCCGCCATGACACAGCGTCAACTCCGGAGACCCGTAACAGGGTTCCCTCTACTGTCATCGGGGACACGTGCCTGGGTTCGCCAGAGTTCTCAATTGCAATATTGCGATTGCTCTCTATTAGTCGACGGAGACGGCGTTCTACTCCTGGGGATTGATGGCCTTTCGGACTCCACAGTTACGACGTCGGGAGGTACTCAATGTGCCAGCGGTCCATTCATCGTGTATCCTTACTACAGCACCTCGCAAACAGCCCACGAAATCTGCTGTTTCTGAGATGCTTCCACCCTTGGCGCGATAGACCATAATCATTCCATTTTTGAAAGTCCCTCAAATCACTACCCCTGCCCATCGTGCTCACGTGACGTACTATGGCTCATCTGTCCTGGCCGACCTCTTATATCTCCATGTGGTCGATTTTGTCGCGTACACTCTGTGACGCGCCTGGGCGGGTACATTGTGATTACGGGGATGGTCATACTCTGGTGTGCAAAAATTAAGGACGAAGAAGAGAAATTAGCATAATAGCGCAACGAGCAGGCAGAACGGACCGAAAGACCACTCAGGAGATAGACTAGGATCCGATATGGTAGGGCATGCGCATATATGCAGCATGACGTGTGGGAGGCGAGTGTCGGAAATGTATAAATCACAAGGGCGGTGTACGCTCAGCAATTCGGTGAAAGCTATTGCACGGCGTACATCGGTTTGAACCATGCACGTCTAGTTGCTGCCACCGTGTGATATGGCCAACAGGCAATCCAGTAGACGACATCTGGATGACTTTACCCGAGGTCGCGTCATTGGGAAGTTGAAAGAAGATCGAAGTGTGACTAGTGTGGCCAAGGAATTCGGGGTCGCTTAGAGCATCGTTTCACGAGCTTGGAGAGCATTTTAAACGACAGGAACAGCTGTCCGAGAGTTTATCAGTGGCCGCCCAGGAGCAAACACGGCCGCGGACGACCGGTAAATTGTCCTACAGGCGAGAAAAGACAAACGGCAGACAACGAGAGAAATCGCAAGGCACATGCAACACACAACTCAACGTCCGTTATCGCGTTTAACCGTGGCCAGGAGGCTGCACAAAGGTGGTCTATTTGCACGAACACCAGTACGGTGTGTGCCATTAACGCCTGCTCATCGGAGACGGAGGTTTCTGTGGTGCCAGGAACACAAGAACTGGACACATCAGCAATGGGGTCGATTTGTCTTTACGGATGAGAGCCTATTTAGTCTGACGAGCGATTCTGGACGTATACACATCTGGAGAGAGCATGGAACACGCAATCACACCTCCAACATCATCGAAAGGGACCGGTTTGGAGGTGGCGGAGTTCCCGATTGGGGCGGTATCATGCTTGGTAGTCGTACTGACCTCCGCATCTTCCAAGGAGGTTCAGTCACTGGTGTCCGCTATTGTACCGAGGTTCTCCTGCCTCACATGCGTCTGTGTAGAGGTGCTGTGGGTCCTGAGTTCCTCTTCATGGACGACAACGCTACACCTCATCGTACAGTGGCTGTCGCAGAGATTTTGGAGAGTGAAGATATTCAACGCATGGATTTGCCCGCAAGGCCCCCGGACCTAAATCCAATCGAACACGTGTGGGGCGGGAGACGCTTGGCAGCACGTCACTAGCTGCCAGCAACGATTCCGCAGCTGCGATTGGCGCTACAAGAGGAATGGGCCGCGATGCCTCAACAGCTCCTTGACAACCTCGTCCTCAGCATGGACAGACGTGGTAAATCCTGCAACGCAGTCAAGGGTGATCATATCCCTTACTAAAGGCTGGATTTTTTTTGGCAGCCGCCTGTCACATGGACGTTTCTGTCTTCTGTACAGTTGTGCTCGAATCTACATTTTCAATAAAGTGCCTTTGTATCCTTTGGATTCCTTGTCTGGGCGGTTTTGCTCACTTGTCCCATATTCTTACATCTTGGGGATCTTAGGGTATGATTTGAGTCGATGTGGAGCACTTCTGCACGACGTTACATTCGAAAAACCGTTTCGTCATTAATTTGTGCACGCCAGTGTATTATTCTGATGCGATCGTGTACGTATACTTTTGGATATCAGGATAAAAAAAATATTTTTACGTTCGATAGGAAGTGCTTCTTGCATAAAAGTTCCAGTCCTATTTTTGTCCTATACTGTTTTCTGCAAGTTTGACTTTTCATTTAGCGATGATGAAAATCTTCCAAATACGTGGAGACAATTTAAAAAGACAAAGTCATCGCTCTTTCCACATTTGTCTTTAATTAACACACAGGAACCGAAAAATTGTATTCCGACACCGCTAGGATCGAACCCCAGATCTCTCAAAAACTAGCGGAGTGCGTTTGATTTACGCAAAGGTGCCAACAATCCACGGCGCTATGTGTGTTTATCTGTCAGCATCTGACTTCACAAATCCGTAGGGATGGGCTCAGCAGCTGAGACGTCTCCATCTGGTGGGGCTTAATGGAACAAGCTATTAATTATAGCTACTAAATCCAAAAGGAGAGAGGGATAGTGAAAATCTTCCAAATACGTAGAGACAATGTAAAGAGACAAAGTCATCACTCTTTCTACGTTTTTCTCTAATTAACACACAGGAACCGAATTACAGTCCATGATAAATGCTAAACGACGAGTAGCATTCCCAGTGGTGATGAAAGGCTTATGAGCAGCCGCACGACCACGGTAACCCATGGAATGAAGCTCTCTGTGAATGGTACGTGTACATCCAGTATTGTTACTCGCCTGTACACTGAGCTCTTGTGCAGTACTCCGTCGATTAGCTGTAACGACTCTCCTGAGGCTTCGACGTCCTCAATCACTGATTTCCTTTGGTCTGCCAGTACGTTTTGCTGCTTCAGGCACGCCATGTGTCTTCCATTTATTAAGTACATCCGAAACAGTTGACTTGGGTATGTTTAAACGCCTCTCGGTTTCTCTTATGGACAACTCACTAATATAACACCCAACAATCTTTCCTTTCTCAAAGTCAGTTCTCTCACGCCGCGACATTTTCACTCAACCTCACAGTGTGATATGATCGTGGTCAGCTGCAGGCTTGTTTTTATACCATTTGCAGCTGCACCGCGCATTTTAACAACGCAGCGGATCTGTTCATTTGCTTTTGAAGGGTTTCCGGTGACTTTTGTCAATATAGTGTATTTCGAGGAACTAATAGTGAAATGCAGAGTGCGTTCATTGTATGACGTGACCAGATATATCACATGTACGTCGTATCATGTTCATTCGACTGGATCAATAAGACTTTCTTGATATGCTTCCTTGTAACCGAATTTCATAAACAGGAGAATTCCATAAGTAACTCCCTGCCTAGGATGAATTGCTGATAGCATACGCATCTTGCTAAAAATATGCTTCCTTTTTGTGTCATCGAAGGACAAGTATTTCTTGAGGTTCCGGAGTGATTAACTGATAAATGTGCAACGGCAGGATTGGCGTTCCCTCAAGACATGATGTCTCACATGACGTGATTCTACACTTTCGAATCACGTCACAAGTTCTCAGAACCCATAAGATTAGAATATGTCAAACAAATAAACGATATGATACGTCAGTTTAGTGCTGCAATAACAACTGATGTGGACAGAGCTTTCCTGGGATGAAGTTTCTGTAGCTGTGACTTGCCATATTGCGCATAATAGCTTCATTTTGAGAAGAGCGGAGTTAACAATTATGACATTTTCGAAAGTAACAAAAACAGAGGAAAGCATAAATTCAGAATTTTTTCAGTGTCTAAAAAATGTGGAATTTGATACTCTAGTCATGCAAATGGTGCATGTTAAATGATGTGGGAGCCAACATGGTTTCTGCATTAATGTGTTTTCCATATTTAACTTGTACTTGCCAGTTAAACACTACACTAAAGCATAGTTCCACAGAAGCAAATGAAGCATTACCAAGAATACAAACAACTGTTTAAACTTGAAAATTACTCTTTAAGTGCATAAAAATACCAGAAACGCTGTTACAGTTGGCAAAAATCTATCAAAAAGTAGAAACTAGCTGGAATAATTTTGTGATCGGCCAGTTAAGTAACATTAGGAATGCGTTGGTAATCAGAAGCGAAACTTTCAAGTGGAAGGATTAAATTCTTATATTTTGTACGTTTTGACGATTTTTTAGAACAATTCGAAGAAACGGTTAGCCATCTTGAGGGAGATTTGCATCCCACTTTAATTATGATACTCTTGCGGTATCACTTATTCTTGAAGAACTCCTCAGTTTCTCCAACAGATTCAGACATAAAGAACAGAAAAATGGTTGAACGTTAAGAAAGAAATTTACTTGACATTTACCACAATTTCATCTTATAATGACACCTTACAGGTGACATAACAGAAAACAAAAATGAAAAGTAATAATTTCATATAATGAGAAGTGCAATCTCAAAACTCTACGTATTAGAGAATTTAAGTGAAATAACGAATTAAATTTTTTCATGAAATTTGGGAAGCGCTAATTCTATCTTTTGAAGGAAATTTAAATCGGGATAAAGCAATATGTGTGTAAGGTTCACGTATATGTTACTGTAAAATCCCGAACATTGGTAAATCCTGGCATTTACCATACTAAGGTGGTAACAGTCCGAAAAATAATTGTGAACGCTTTCATTTCAGGCTTTTTTTTTTTTTTTTTTTTTTTTTTTTATTGGAATTTTAACGACCACCGTGAGCAACTCAATGGGCTATAAGCAGTCGCCCGTCCCTAATTTAGGGTCACTGGTTCCAGGGAAGGGAGAGAGCCAGTGCCGTAAGACAAACACAACATCCATGCCTCACCGGGATTCGAACCCGGACCCCTTTCGGACGAATGATCAGAGGCCATCGCTTAGACCACTGCGCCACCGGGGCGGCATTTCAGGCTTTTACCAAACCATTTCGGTAAATGCAAGTATTTGCCAACACCTATTGGTAAAAGTGCGTTTTGTTCGTAAGTTTTAAAATATTAAAACAGTCATTTATGCTGCATAATTTTTTATTCGATATCTGTTGTACTGTGACCATATTTTTAACTATCATTGTTTATTTAAAAAGTGTGTAATTGGAATAAGAAATTAGAATAGCCTTATATTATGAGATGAAATTTTATATTTTCACTTGTGACGTATATTCTAGATTAACTTTCCTTTTTTGGTTTCTTTCCCTATGTAAATCTTGAGTTTATTCTCAGTATTCTTCACGCTTAACGAAATAACTTTTCTCTCAAACGAATACGTTTGGCAACACAATTGAGGTTGAGTGCACGTGACGTATGCCTGATCTTGATAAGAACAAGAGATAAAACCGACGACTGTTCTATTGCAAGAGAGCGTTCTAAGAGAGAGCGTTGTACCGTCGAGAGGGTTGCTCGAGAGCGTTGTAAGAGAGCGATTATTACGAGCGTTGGATTGTAAACTGATTATTGTTAATAGGAGTGTTGTGATAATGTGTGGTGTGTGGAGTACGTTGTGATGTTATCGTTCAGTTATGGACGTGTTACTACAGCCTGAATAAAGCTACTTATTCCGTAAGTTGACTTCTGTTATTTACATGTTTCGTCTGGCCGTTAAGGTTTCTTTCATTTAGAAACTATTTCTTAGTATGTTGATGTGTTAAAACAGCGTAGAAGTGGAAAAAACTTTTACGCTACGCACTATTGAACTAATACATTATAATTATTTTCCTTTGTCAATTTAAATTTCAAACATAATATCCAGAATAACATTAAACATGACTACTTTATTATTTTACTACATTTAATTAATGTACAATAAGAAAATATTACTATAAGTTTCTCTTCGTCTCCTATTTTCAGAATATAATAGCGTTTGAACCGTTTATAGTGAACTGTTTGTTTTGCTTTAACAGTTTTAGCTTCTTTGACTTCATTCAACAGAGAATTGTATCTCTCACTTGTTAAATAAAAGTTGTTATCATTCTTATTATTCACTGATTCGCTCAAAAGATCGTAAACTTTTACCGCACAATATCACTCATTTTTATAAACGAAATAAAAAAAACGTAAAATAGATTCGCACAAAAAAAAACCTGATTATAGATCGTCGCCGCTGACACACGTCTATACTCGTACGAAATAAGGCTACAACTGAACTGAACTGTTATACTTCGATTCACCCTAAGAGGACACTGAAGCGGAAGGTACTTGAAAGCCATCGCCGCGACTAAAAATAGTTCCAAACATTTTCCGTGAAAACCAACGCATTTATTGCCCAGAATCATACTTTGTATTGTCCTAGCTCTTTACTTATAAGTACATATTGTTATTTTAGACAAATGTAAAAATGATCTATTTTCAGAAATTAATTTTAAAAATTAGACGAACACACGCATGCGTAGATATGCAGTGCTTGGTAGACAAGAATGCCAATGAGTTGATGAGATAAGTAATTGACAGCTGCTAACAGAAGGACAGAGTGGAGAGTGACGCGGATTAATATAATTCTCGGCCTTCCCCGAAGGCTCATTGAATGCGTAGGCCCTTGTACCTTAAACTGCAGTGTCATATTAGAGTGAATAGAAGTTTAGGTACATAAACAGCTAGAAGAGTCATGAGCATGTTGGGGCGTGCGCACTACAGGCCCTGACAGACTCAGCGCTTCGGAGATTTACCAACTCGTGTAGGTAAATGCTGGCATTTGCCGAAATGGTTTGGTAAAAGCCCGAAATGAATCGGACTTTTACCGAACCTTAGCATTGTAAATGCCAGGATTTACCAATTTTCCGCCTTTTACAGTAACATATATGCCGTTCACTTTGTGACGTATAAGTGTGTGTTCAAAATTCAATGTTTATGTTATATTCGAAGATATCTTCCTATTTTGACCTTTCCACATTGTGATAGCTCCGCGAGAAACCAGAAATCAGGGAAACGGTTGTCGCCGACAAAAGAATACGGCGAGGAGTTAATCCCCAAGCAATTTATTAACACCAGTGGATCACCAATGTTCTTAAAGGGTTAGGTATTGTTCGTCAAGAGTATCATACGCTGATGTGTAACAACTGATCTATCGCCATTTTTTTCATTTTCCAGCATCCGTTAATTGATATACGTATGACAGAAAGTGTTGGAAGATGCTAGTGGTTTATTCGAGTGACGCCAAAAAACAATAAGGTTTCTTTTCGTGTTTACATCTCGGTAGGCACGAGACGACGTTTTCTGCTTCTTCATTTTATTTCTAATACTGAACTTTAGAAAAACCCGAATATGAGGGTTTCATAAATAATTGGTACGGATTTATTTATACTCACCGACAATGAAATTTGCGCACTTAGAAGAAAACATGCTACAACCGCGAAACTGTGCAAATAGCTAGAGTACGTGCTGGTATGCAAATGGCCCACGTTTGGCGCGATTGCGCATGACCACACACCCTGTGGTGGCGCTGCAAGCACGAATCGACAGCCTTATAAACCGGCGTGTATTCGATGCACCATGAAAGCTAAAAGCACCGGCCGACGAAAGCAAAAGTACAGAGTGACAAGAATGCCGTTTAGGTGCTTGAGACGTCGATTTACACAACCTATGGACTTTGTGGGAGGCCTTAATATCAGGCTGAAAACCGCAGGGTGGTCATCGCGCAGTATATCCCACCACGTGGATCATTATGATTATACCGTCCGATTGTGTTTAGAGCAGCGGAAAAGTGACGGCACTGCCACACGGCAGAGCGGCTCCGGACGGACCAGGAAGATCACCGGTAAAGGGGATCAACGGATCGTGCTCCAGGAATGAACGGATCCCACTGTCCACTATACAGGCAGACGTAACGGCTCCTGTGTGCCCACGAATCATTTCCCGACACCTCGCGGAAGCGAATCTGCGATCACAGCGCCTCTTACGTGCGCTGCCATTAACAGTGGAACATCGCCGGTTCATGTTTGCAGTGGTGCCAAGCCAGAGCGAAATGGAATGTCACAGACTAGCGACGTGTGGTGTTTAGCGATGGGTGCCGCTTCGTTTTGGTGACAGATGATCATCGTGTCCGGGTGTGAGGTCCCCGGGTTAACGCACAATCCCGACTTTATTTTTCGAAGAAAGAATATGCCGAGCTTGTTTTGTCTCGGGGCCAATTGATAGGCCCCGCGACAAGATAAGCTCGGCATATTCTTTCTTCGAAAAATAAACAATCACAGTTCGTGGCTTTCGGGTGAGGTGGGTGATGGCACCAGAAGGAAGCATCTTCTTGAGAGCGGAGCTGTACTGCTTCAAAGGAGTGTTGAGCAGCGCATCAAGACAACCCCCAACTCGAGGGTCGAATGAAGACGTTGAACAGCAGGAAAGTTCTCGTGAATGTCTAATAAGATGGTGTCACCGTTGAGAGTAACGTAAGAATCCATATGGGGCAGACGAGATGAGGAGGAAGCCGGTGGAATACCAGAGGCGGCCGCAGAATACGTGCGTGCAGAAGCGCCTCCTCTGGAAGGCATTGACGCAGCATGAGACAATGTACTGGAAACAGAGGCAGTAGAAACTGTAGAGGGCAGATTAGCGACGCCATCAGAGACCTCCATGAATTCATCATCGTTAGCAGAGGACAGGGACGTCACATCCATGTTCTCAATGGCAGTGACGGAGACCTGAGCATGAGAAGACGTGCAAATGACAGTAGGAAAATTAAGAGGCTCTCCACTAGCAAGCGAAGATGATTGATCGGCTGCGTCTGCCGTTGAAGAGGCGACGCGAGGAGCTTCAGAGATGCGGGCGGCAATAATGCCCTCATCGGCAGATGCCATAATCAATGGCAAGGATTAATGAAGAAAAACGACCAGCTCGATGTGTAAATTAAAACACTGATAATGAAAATGAGCACTCGCCCACTCGTGAGAGATCTTAAACGAAAGCACAGACCTTTAACTTCGGCACACACACAGAAGAACAATGATGGGACACACAAAACACGTACGTGAAGCACTCAAACACGGAGCTCGTGAAGACACGTGTAGGCCAAAGGTGGACCGACACCGTGCTAATGTATGTCAATAAGGGCTATGTTGTGTTTCTCTTCTAGGTGTCCGGTGACTTTTGTCAATATAGTGTATATATATATATATAGAAAACATACATAATATATATGGAATTATGCATTGTACACTATATATAGGATTATACATAATCATATATATATATATATATATATATATATATATATATATATATGATTACGTATAATTAAAAATTGAGTTTCGAATTTATAGTTCAAAAATTCAAATTCAAAGCAGATTTGTCCGGGTCAAATCCGGGTTGGGTCCGGTCGGGTCCGGTCCGGGTCCAAAACTATTGACTCATTTCCAACTGTGTTACAGTAGAAATGCATCAGTTTGCACCATAAAAACAACTTAAGATATTTGCTTTTCAAACGCAGCTGATGTTATATCTGCAAATGGTGTAGTCAGTGTTTAATAATATTCTAAAAATAGGGTAATACTTTTTGTTCCACCTAGTACATCTATTTGTGTTATTCCCATAATGTGTTACTAAGCTGGACATAAAACTGACTGTTTTTTTTTTCTGACTGTTTTTCTTTCACACAGAGAATTAGCACCGAAAAAAAAGTGGCGTGCTTAATACTGAGCATCGTCGTACGTCGCTCAAATATTTGGGATTTTGTAGTGGGCTTTCGGACTTGGGGATTATTTTCTTTCGAGTGTGGTGGTTAGTCCTTCTGTACTCATACGAAAACTTCTCTCTCTCTCTCTCTCTCTGTATCTTGCTAAAATACCTTGGAGAAAAAATTTACATGATACTTCGGATGATTAGTTCAAAGGGGAAATCTTAATAAATCTTTGTTTTTCGTTTTTCATTTTCCTGTAGTTAATGCAAAGTTTCAATTTTTTGTCTTCTTTTTATTTGATAAACAAATCAGAGCTAATTTCCACCTTTCGTAATGATTTTTTTAAGAAAACCTTATCAGGCTGTACAGCTACATTTATTCTTAGTAATATTATTTCCAGGTAATTTGTTTTTTCCTGATCCTATTTTCTTCTTCTCTCATAAGAATAATGTAACTGCTCTGAATATATATGTATACCCGTTACCGAGATGAAGCTTAACGCTGAGTTCGACGCGAAACCACAGTGAGTTTAAATTTTTCAGCCGAATCGCATTCACAGAACGTTATCAATTTAGAGAGGGGGTGAGAATTTCATAGCCCTCAATGCGTTTCATATACGTATATACATGTATATACATATATTTGGCTCGCAGCTAAGCTGAAATATTAAAAACGCGTAAATTATGAGGCTTCCAGGAAAGTGAATATTTACTGAGGTAACTGAATAATCGATGAGATTGTCTCTAGGTGGAACGAGAACGTGTTGCACTTAATCTAATGACTTTTTTTTAATATGTTGAAACTTTCAATTTATATACCGGGAGCAAAGTAGTTCAAGGCGCAAGCTTCTATAACTTTGTGCAGCACGTGGATGAGCATATTGACTCTAAAGTATAAAGTACAGTCAGTAACTTAACTTACAGCCAGGTATTCGTAGTCTTTTGTTTATTCTTTCTTTGTAGCGAGGGAGAAGATTAAATAGCATTAGTAAATGTTCGTAGAAGGAGAAAGCACTAGTGTGGGCGAAGTAGCTAATTAGTACTGGCATTCAATGTTGATGTCAAAAGATAGACTTTAAAACAAAATAGGGAAATTCCCTTAGCTTCGACCTATTCATATAAAAAATCATCAAAATTCGCCCCAGAAAAGTGATTAACAAATAATATTTAAATAACATGGGCTCAAGAAAGGCGCTAGCACAAGGCTTGCTGCACCAGAAACAGAGAAAGGAGAGAGCGAGTTTAGAAAATCTCAAAAAAAAAAAGTCTATCTAAGAAGCCTAATACTGTAAAACGCAAATAAAAAACTGAAGACTTTTTAAATTTAGACCAAACATTAACAGAAAAAAAGCCCCAATAGGAGATCAATAAGCTAGGAAATTACTAGTATCTCCGTCTGCTGCGGAAAAGAATCTTCTAGAACGTATGTAGAGCTTCTTCAATATCTTCCTCGTTTGAGGAAGAATAAGACCGCTTCGCCTAACCAGCCAAGAAGAGTACCTGCAAAGACCATCTATAAAACGTCGAGGAAGAAGATGGATCCTTAGAATATTTTGCAAAAACTGTCTTCTCCCAGACAGAATTAACAAATCTCCGAATCACAGCGGATTGACAGAGCAACTCAGAGATCTGTAGGGTTTCAGCTGTAAGAGTATAGGGGGTCGTTTCAGAATAATATAACCACCCGCGGGATCGCAGTTTACCCGCTCATGAGCGTCACAGAGAGCAAGTGGCAAGGTCTACCACACGGAGATATGTGGCCGGCCAGGACAGATGAGCCATAGTACGTCACGTGAGCACGATGGGCAGAGGTAGTGATTTGAGGGATGTTCAAAAATGGAATGATTATCGGCTACCACGCCAAGGGTGGAAGTATCTCAGAAACAGCAGACTTCGTGGGCTGTTGTCGAGGTGCTGTAGTAAGGGTGTACCAAGAATGGATCGCTGGCACAGCGAGTACCCCCCGACGTTATAACTGTGGAGCCCCAAAGGCCATCGACCCCAGAGGAGAACGTCGGCTGGTAAAGGGCAATCGACGCGCAACAGTGCAGCAATTGACCACGCAAATGAAAGCTGGGGCACCGAGGTACGTGTCCCCGATAACAGTAGAGCGAACCCTGTTACGCATGGGTCTCCGGAGTCGACGCTGCGTCCAGACGCCCATGTTAACTCAGGTCTATCGGCAACGACGCCTAAAGTTTGCACGGGACTACCGTCATTGGACAGTGGACGAATCGGAGAGGGTTGAATTTTCCGATGAATCGAGGTTTCTACTCCACAGAGGTATCGGCCGTTGGCGGATATGACGTCAGACACACGAGAACCAACACCCGGACACGCTTGTCGGTCAAGTACAGGCCGACGGTGGCAGTGCGCATGTCTGGAGGATATTATCCTGGGACTACTGGTACCACTTGATGGATCCTCGCTGACGACATCCATCCATTCATGTTGGACGTTTACCCTGGTGGTGATGGTAACTACAAACGACAGCGATGTCTCCGTTCTCCCTTGGCTGGCCTCAATCCCATAGACCACTTATAGGACTATTTTGATCGACAGGTTCGACGTGCTGACCCACAGCCATGTCACATCCTTGACTTTCGTGCTCTGCTGCAGTCCGAATGGGCAGGTGTGCCTTGATAAACCTTCCAGGGCTTCATTGCGTCCATGCCACGCCGTCTCACCGCTGCCATCCGGAAAAAGGGCGGTTATTCCCATTATAAGGTAGGTGATCATATCATTCTGATACAACGGTGTATATAGACCATGAGGAGCACTGTGAGCTTCCTGCTGACTGGATGCCTCATACAAAAAGCTCTGGTGCACGGCACTTTGAGAGCTCTAAGAGATTTGAAGGATTACTCATTGAAAATCTATGGATGAAATCCTTGAACAAAATTATAAGGAATCTCTCACATCGAGATCCAGAATCTCTTTTAATCGCTCTTTCTGAAAGCTCCAAAGAGTGAGAAGTGCAAGTTTAAAGAGTATCTTTCCGGATTTCTTGTAAGACTGAACAGTAAATGAAATGGTCTTGACACCAGCTGCAGAAGTCTTTTTCTCACGCGTCAAGGCAGAAGAACAAGCAAGCCAGGAGATTGAAGGCAAATAATTAGATGAAGTGACCGAAGCAGAGGATTTGAGACCCTGAGATCCGATATTCAATTCAGTCAAGTCATGGTAATTAGTATAAGTACTAGGATCACACAAGTCCGAAATTCAAGTTGCGTGGACACTGTATTTTTCCTAATTATGATGATTTGACTGAGTTCCAGTCGTCGTCCAGAGAAGAAAAACATGTGGAAGTTCAAACGTGATGTTCAGTAGAGAAGAGAAGCAGCCAGCATTTAGGTGCCGTATTGTCATGAATATAACAGGAGGTTTATCTGTGCTTTTGGTCCTTCCAAAACTGTGGAGGGAGTCACGCGCAAGAAAACATGTCCGCGAGAGTCAATGCTTTTACGTTAGAAGTAGCACACAACAGTCGATGTGTTTAGATCACGAAGGGGTGCAGTTCCGTTGTCTGTCGAGTAGCTGTTTAAAGTAAACCTTCCTTCACCTCTTCAGTTGCCGGAGCGCAAACAATGTAAAACAGTAGCGTCTCTCCCTTGCCTCGGACAAGCTCGTTATGTTGATCTCTAGCAATGAATGTAAGATGGAGTTCTGGTGCATCGAATTTCGGGGACGGCTGATAACGTTGAGAGAAGAGTGTCTACAGAACGCAGTTACGGAAATCAATGCACCATTCTTATGATGCTAATTTATAACTTATGGTAGTATGATATGCATAGAGTGACAACAACTGCACTGCAGACAGAACATACGGCGTAACTGAAGACATTCCGAAATGTACGCCAGTGCAAGTGTTTGCGTACCTCCCGAACTACGTAATACACTCTTTGAAAAACAAAACAAAAAAAAACGAAGCATCGAGAAGGAATCATCCAATCGTGATGACACTTGATATGTGCAATGTCCATGTATAGGAAAGACACTGATTGCAATTCCAGAGAAGTTGGGCCATTTATTTGGACTTCTCAGCTACACGAGCGAAACAAGTCAGTACGTTGTAGTGCCACCTCTGGCTCGTATACAAGCGTTTACGTGGCATGACATAGACGCGTATAGTTCACGGACATTATCCTGAGGTATAGCATGCCAGATGGTGTCCAAATTTTGCGACATTCCGGGATGGGCATAGATGGCTGCCTATCATGTCCCAAACATGTTTGATCCCTGAGAAGTCAGGCGATTTGGCTGGCCATGGAAGGGTGTCGACATTACACAGGCAGATCTGAGAGAGCAGTTCCGTGTGTGGCTGGGAATTATCCTGTTGAAAAACGGCTTTGTGATGATGAGAAAGGAATGGCAACATAACAGGTAGTAGAATGTCATCGACATACCGCTGAGTCGTAGCATCGAAGCTACGACAGCTTGTTTGCGAAGCGCACGCTCTAACCACTACACTAAGTTGAATCTCCTTACTCTGAGATGTGAAACGAAAAGTTCTCTTTTAATTTTACAATACTGCGAGTTATTTTTTTCAGAAAGCCGCTCCGGTGGAGCACTGGTCTAAGCGATTTGTCCGGGTTCGAATTCCGGTGAGGCATGGATATTGTGTTTGTCGTACTGCGCTGGCTCTCTCCTTTCCGTGGAACCAGTGGCCCTAAATTAGGGACGGCAGGCTGCATATAGGCCACTGAGTTGCTCACGGTGGTCGTTAAACCCGAAATTAAAAAAAAAAAATCAGAAATGACCGTTCCATATAATACACATATTTATTTTTCGAACGTAACGATTGTTTCTCTTTACCTTAAGGGAATTTCACTCACTTTCAAGAAGTGTACCAATTTAAAAATGTTTTCCAAACATTTGTGCTGTCTTTGAGGTCTTGAAAAAGATTGTTTAATTAATATGTTTACCCGTTCATGTCTCATTCTGTTACATTTATAACATTGTATTTTTTTTTACCATGATCCGAAGCTTCATTTCTTCTACAAAAAAAGATATTTTACTTTACTTGTTATTTTTAGCAGCGAAGTCCTCCAATCTTGTGTATTTCCCCATGGTTGAATGTTTTATGTTCACATAGCGTTGTTTTCCCCACCCCCGATCATTTTGTAATGAAAATACCCATTTTGTACTCATACAATTCTTATTTTTTTTCCAACATGACGATTTTTTAGTGTTTTTCCGGGACTTTTGTTTGAAGCAGTTTAGCGTATGCTGGTGCATTTACTAAGTTTTCAGAAATTATTTATTGTTATTCATGGGAATGGAGTGGGTGTGTTGAATGGCTATTTGTATTTTTGATTCTTCGTGGGTTAGTGCAGGAATTTTGCTATGAAATGAGTTTCTATATGAGAGTAATTGACTACTTCTTACAGTTCATTAATTATTTATATAATTTTCCTCCGATGATAATCTTCGTCGGCGCGACATTGCATTAGGAAATTAATTCGTCTCTCTACACATGGCTTTTTTTCTTAACATTCACGAAGATAACACAATGTTGATGATGCCGTCTTCAACTAACTGGTGCCACGAAATACTGTGAACGTGTTGCTCCTGCGCATGCGTAGTCCCGCTGCTTTCATCTCGTGCTGGGGTTGAAGCGGTTGCCAGCTACAGGACACTAGTGGCGCTGTAGACCCGTAATTCACGGCGATGCTGCAGAGGCACTAACGGCTCCCAACTGATGGCGCTGCCACCAACGGATTGCTACCGTACCGTGATCGGCAGATTTCAGCCAGCAGTTTCCCAACACTTGAGATTTTGTTGGAACACGTATGATCTGGTCATCGGCGCCAAGTGCAAACAGTGACTTATCACTGAAGACAACACGATGCCAATGGGCACCATTTCACAATGATCGGGCATGACACCACTGCAACCGGTGCTGGTGATGATCACTGGTCAGTGGTCAGCTGCAGAGTGGCCTCCTCGAATGTACTCCCCGTGCCGCAAGTCGTCTGGCAACGGTCAGCATGGCCATTTTTCATACCCGTGGACGATGCAACATGGACACTGATGTTTGAGAGTGACAACGAATTCTGTTCTGTTCTTGAGGATATCACAATCGTTCGATGCTTGTGTTCTGTTGTTTCCCTTGACCGTCCAGTGGCCACTTGCCACTGGGTAGTGCTCTCGACCCATTGGCGCCAACATCGTCCGATTTCCTTCGACCAAATGCTCGACGATACGTCGACTTGACCAACCGGCCTCTCTTTGCCCAATTATACGTCTTCTCTCAAACTCGCTCAACTGCTCGTTTTGAGCACAAATACGACGTCGAAACATCCGTAATCCGCTGTTGCACTTGTATCTGCGTGCGCTCTTTGTTCTTGATATATCCTCCTCGATGCGTGGTTCCCATGCCCTGTGATGGCTACTATTTAGTCATTTGTCGTTATGTTTTAATAATTTGCATATTCAGCTCTGAGGTACTTGCATACGGGTTTCATCAGGATCAGACGATTTTCTCGGGAAGTTCCGTTTTTTTTTTTTGTTTTTTTTTTTTGCAAAATGTGTATTTGCATGTGAAGCTCAGGTTCTCCCAGTACAGATGGAAAATTTCTGCTGCATGGTTTACCAGTCAATATTACAAAGATATATATGTGCATTTACTACTACTCATGCTCAGTTTCTTTTTATATACACTGCCTGGCACAGAAAATGCCACACCATGAAGGAATGCTCGAAAACAGACCAAACTGCGCACACAAATAGCCAAGTAGGTCCTGAACAAATGATTTCATTGTCACATACAGACTAGACTCCAGTGGGCGAATATTCAGGATCGTCATTAAGGAGTGTGGCCTCCATTTTGGTCGATACAGCGTTGAGTCTGGCGCGGCATCGAGACTCCGAAAAGAGTTCTGGGGTACAGTGGATCATGTGGTGTTGATTCGAGTCCACAGCTCATCTTCATTTTCCGGGGGTGGGAGGGTACTGAACCGACGTCCAATCGTGGCCCACAGATGCTTGGTGGTCAGGAGATCGGGAGATCGTGCTGGCCACGGAAGCATCCACACACCGAGTAAAGCATTAAGGATGATCCGAGCGGTATGCGGCAGGGCGTCATCCTGTTGAAAAACGGCGTTTGGAATGCCCTGTAGGTACGGTAGTGTCGCGCGCGGCCCGCAGCACCTGGTAAACATAGCGGCGTGCCGTCAATGTGCCCGTAGTGCGTACCAACGGTGAGCGGCTGTTGGCTCTGATAGCACACCACTCCATGATTCCACGTTGCCAAGCCTTGTGGCTCTCCTCAATGGCGGAGGAATCAGCACGTTTACCACGTCGCCTCAAGACTCTCACACGGCGATCATCCGTGGTGAGAGAGAACCGAGATTCTTCGCTGAACACCACACTGTTCCATTTGGCATGCCATGCAGCTCTGGAGCTACACCACGCCAAGAGGTGACGACGATGGCTCGTTGTTAAGGTTAACGTTTGCCACGGACGGCTGGACGGCAAACCAGACGCAGCCAATCGTCGTGACACTGTGAGCGTCCGTATCGTAGCTCAGCAAAATGTCGCCAGTTATAACCTGTGGGTCAGCTACGGTATGACGTTAGATATGATGATCGCTGCGCTCGGACGTCCGTCTCCGTGCTCCGGTCCTCCTACGACGTTGCACAGATCCTTTCTTGAACCACTGTCTCCAAATCGACGAAGGTTGTGGCATCAAGCAGCGTTTCTTCCGCAATACGACCCAAGGACCATCCGGAGGTAGGAAGGCCTACGATGGCACCTCTCGTGAACTCATCCGTTTGACAAAATCGCGTACGACGGCGTCTAAACGGCATTGGCACCCCTTGTTCATTCTTCAGACACGATTACAGAAAAACCACTCACTTCTCGCGGCCGTGACGATGTCTTGACTGATGGCCTCACGGGCTGGTTGTCCGCTTATATTCAGCGCGTCGTTCGTGTGATTTGCCTGCAAATGCAATCATTTGCATAACCTGTACGTGTGCACCCACCCTGCAATTTGCATGGCGCTGCGTTCAGAACTTCGAGGTGTGGCATTCTCTCTGTCAGGCACTGCATGACAGAATAGAAGTGTCTATTTCTGATCGTGGCCACATTTCCATCACTGACCCAGGTACCACAGCCTTGCAATTTAACATAAGCCCAACACTGAGCTACCGTCCTTTAGGAATGGAAAACGTTAGTTAAGTGTTGGGCCCACGTTAAATTGTAAGGCTGTGCCAACTGGGGAGGGTCTTACCGAAAAGCAGTTGGCTTCGGATATTCTGAATTGCCAATAACACCTTGTATGAATTTTGTGCTGAGCTGCCCGAGTGCACCAATTGCACCTGGACCAAAAGAAGGAAAAAAAAGCAGTGAGGAAATGAAAAAGGAAAGATATCAGTAGACATAAAATAAGCAATAGATGTTGTGCAGCTGCAGAGTCAACAAAAGGAAGTAAAGTTTGCTGAGAAGAAGAAACTTGAGCTGATGTCCTGTCATGCGCAACAGCAAAACAAACGAGAACAAAAAAACTTTGTTTCAAGGAATGCCCTGTGAAGCCATTTTATTTTGTTTTGAATTCATTAATTTTATAATGTGAATAGAGTGGTGTGGTTCCAGTTTAATATGTATATATGTAAATATATTACACAAATGAGCCATTCCATTATGGCTACCCTCCGCCTAGAGAAATGAGCACGCCTGGAGACCGAACGGTGGCACAGGTGAAGTTCACAGGGCAGTATGCAACCGAGGACAGGCTTTCGGTTAGTAGAATGTGTTAGAGTAAGAATGGGAAAATCTACCGAGTTATCGGAGTTTGATGAAGGACAAATTGTGACGGCACGGCTACGATCTCGGAAACGACGCTGCTTGCGAGTTGTTCACGTACCTCTGTAGTGAGTACGTATCAAAAGTGGTGCACAGATGGCCAAACGACGAACCGTCGTCCAGCCGTCTGTCGTCCGAAGCTCATCGATGCCAGAGGGGAGTGGAAGCTGTCGCGCCCTGGTTCGCAGCGTCCGCAGGTCCACAGAGCGGAGAATCACCCGCAAATACAACAGTGGTGATCGGGGCATTGTGCCAAACAGCCCACGGTTCATCGCGTTCTTCTGCGCATGGGCCTGCATAGCCGAAGACCCAGCCGGGTCCCCATGGTCACTGCACGTCATCGCGTCATCGCCAACAACGTATGAAATGTGCTCAAGGTTATCGAGATTGGACCGTGGATGATTGGAAGACAGTGACATGGTCGGACGAATCAAGATTCCTGGAGCATCACGTAGACGGCCGAGCGCGGATACGCTGGTTACCCACGGAGGCTGTGGAACTTGGATGCACTGTTGGGCGAAAACACGCCGGCGGCGGCGGTGTTATGCTGTTGGTGATCTTTTCTTGGGAAACTTTAGGCCACAATATCGCTATAACACAATCCCTGACAGCAGTCTGGTATCTGAACATCGTTGCGGACCAAGTTCACCCATTCATGGCAACTGTGTTCGCTGCTGGTGATGGTCATTACCAACAGGATAATTCGTCATGTCACACTGCCAGAATCGTCAAGGTGTGATTCGAGGAACATGCTGGTGACTTTCTGTTGATGCCCGGGCCTCCAAATTCACCTGACATGAACCCAATCGAACATTTGTGGGTCGACTTGGGAAAGCGGGTTCGCGCTAAATCACCACCACCCCAAAATGTACGGGAAGTGCACGACCTGCTGTTGACATTATGGTACCAGATACCCCAGGATACCTATCGCCACCTCATCAAATTGATGCCTCACCGAGTGGCCGCTGTTTTGCAGGTTAAAGGGGGGGGGGGTCCTACAGCTTATTAGGTATAGGTGGTCATAATGTAATGGCTCATTGGTGTATATAGTGAAGTATTTCTTCTTTGCTGCGTTATATTCACACTTTCCCGACGCGCTTTCTGATTTTTTTATCCCGTTAGGCTTTTTTTATTATTCGTCAATCTCTGGCATGCACATGAGAATTAGATGTCATATTTCTTTTTAAAATGTATCTTCAGATTAGTGAAAGGTCGTTTTACGCAAAACGTTGTTTTATGTTTTCAGATCCTTCTGCTAACCTTGCACAGAAAAATATTTAAGGTCTCACAAAACCCCAGACAAGAGAGTGCGCAATTGTGGCATCGCGAAAAAAGAATTATAGTTTCGCAAGTTTGATGGATTATTTGTCGTCATTATAAAAAAATAAGCAAGAAGACGAATATGAAAATAAGAACCACGGATTTGAAATACTTACTTTAATAGACATTGCAAAACATTCTCGAGAGACATATGAAACATTTGCCTATACATTTCACGGATCTGAGCCTCCACTGTTGAAATATCACTATTATGCATCCTAACGTTTCATCAAAACTAATGTAATTTACGAAACAATGAACCACCTGTTGCGGAGGACGGATCTTGGAAGAGGATTTTCGTCTGCGTAAACGATGAGAATTTGCCAGACAAGAGCGTAGGTGTGCTTTTCATTCTCTGATATTTTTATAAGAAAAAATATGTTTGTAATCCATCGATGTAATTAACACCAGCGCGAAAATAATATTTTGATAAGGAGCAGGAAACTATCTTGAGAGAGACGTGCTTTGAAAGAAGTTAAGAAACACAGCCACACAATGACCTTTTTAAATCCACACTCAGCGATGTCGTAATAATGATGAAAAATTAGAAATAACTTTCATTTTTTAAGGCATGCAATTCTCATGCAGAAGAATAGAACAAAATTGCATTTCTCTTGTATAGCAACACTGAAATTTGTCTTAATACTCATAACAAGAGCGATCGTACGCAAGATTCGTCTGAAATGTGCATCATCATCATCATCAAGCCCGTAGTTACCGGAGATGCAGTCTTTCTAACAGGTCAATCAACTACGTAGTTGTTATTCATGGTTTCAGCACCAATATGAGAAAGGCTGCCCACGAGTGCTAAACTCCGGTCCACTCTGGTAAAACCTAATGGTTGACTCAGCATTAAAGCTAGATCTGGGAAAAAATGTATCAATACAAGCATATATAAGTAGTTCTGATTGCATCTGCATGAGGCTGACACGCAATAGAAAAAGATGTAGAAACAGCGTTGAAAAAACTAGAAAGTTAGAGTGAAGATATGAAGTTGCAATTTGCTCCAGAAAAGACGTCTCTCGTTGCATTCCCTAAAAAGGGAGCAATGAGGACACACCCTAAGTGTAAATTTAAAGGATACATAGTAAAAGCAGTGTATGAAATGAGGTATCCAGGAGTAATTCTAAATTCAGAACTCTCAGGAATACCTCATCCAGAAAAAGTTAGGAAGAAATGCAACCTGCTCGTGAATCGTTTAAATGCTATGAACTTGAGCTAAAAAGTTATGAAGCAGATATACATACCTATATTGACAAAAGTCAGAATAGAAAGAATGATCACATATGGCAGTGGTGCTTGGTGGTCAGGAACAATCAGAATGAAGAGAAAACTAAATCAAGTTCAAAAGAGTGTCCTTTTAAGCACAAAGAAAAGTTATCGAACAATGTCAACAATGGCCTTGCAGATTCTATTGGGGTGTGTTCCACTGGATCTGGTAGTAGAAAAAGAAGTAGCGTTTTTTTTTTAAAATAACAAGAAGAAAAGATGTGGTCTTTTTAGGAACTCAGGACCATTCAAAGAACTTTGAAAGGAAATGTCTTTTCTCGTTCATTCATCCAGGTGAGAGATTTAGCCCAAAATGGAATATCGAACCGTCTCAAGAAAGAAGTAAAGAGATATATACAGACGGCTCAATAATATAATACACGAAAGAATGGTAGCGGGTTTTGTCTCATACTCAGACATGAAAGAAACAACCAGAAAGAAGTTCATCCATTCAGATAACGCTATGGTGTTCCAAGAAATATGAGAAACAATGATCGGGTTATTAACAAACTCAAGAACAGACTCTTTTAGAGTCCATTCTGATAGTCAAGCGGCGTTGAAAGCAGTCAGTAACTTCAATTCTAAAGTGCTATTAGTTAAGGAAACTAAAAGTCTTGGTGTTTGACCTGAAGATAGAGGACAGTTTTACTGGGTTAGAGGATTTTAAGGTAACGAAGTCGCAGACCAGCTCGTGAAGGCAGGAGTCCGTAAAACCACTATACATTTTCAAATGAAAACTCCCCTAGGAGCTTAAAAAGAATTTAAAGGAAAAGTTCAACAGGAATGGTAAGAGCGCTGGGAAAATTCTTCAAATGGAAGACAACCTTTTTTGAGACTCTCCCAAATGTATCACTCAGAAGATGTTTTTCAGATGGTTTTATTAACCAATGATTGACAGGTCATGCATTGGACAAAAGAGTTTGTCGTGTAAGTATGGCTCCATTGTGGAAGACGCTCTTCATTCCATTTTGACTGTCTTCAACTTGCCCAAAAGAGAGCTGAACTTCATCCAGGACTCAAGAAATGTGATATGGGTGCTCTTCTGGCATCGGCAGCTTTGAGGAACGGCCTTTCCAACTTCATAAAATTTGTGATTCAAAGCAACGTTTAACTTTTATAAGAAGAAGATTCGATTATATCCTCAAACCATGTTGATACCTAGGTCGATCATAAAAAGAGGTTACGCGTGCTATCAAATAAATGAGAGATGTCGTAAGAGTGGCATAGATTACATGTACGTTCGAGAGATGGCGCTAGCGCTCCAGGCACCTCAGCGAACTCCTGTGTCCAACGTAAGATGCGCATTGACATTTCGAAATGGCGACACGGTTGGTAACGTGTTCTCAGGTCGAAGTGAAAGTAGTGGTAAGGTTTTTATGGGCCAAACATGTGCCCGCAGCCAAAATTCATCGGCAGCTCGTCGAAGTTTATGATGGCAACGTGATGTCTGGACAACACGTGACGAAATGGTGCCGTTCGTATCAATCCGGCAGGGATGATGTGGGGGAACAGACATCGCACAAACAGTGGACGTCCAAGTTCATCGACGACACAGAGATCAACACTACAAGTGTGAACGAAATGATTCAAGACGATCAAACGGTAGCTTTCTGCCATATTGCGTGCGAGCTGGAATTAAGCTATGGCGTTGTTCAATACCTTGTGGTGGATGTTTTGCAGTATTCCACGGTTTGTGTCAGATGGGTTCCACATTCATTATCCGTCAATCACAAAGCAGCACGAATGACGGCATGTTTGACATTCCTGCAGTGTTAAGATGAAGACGGAAAAATTTGGTGGTGCTAAATTGAAAACTGTAGATTTGCATAATGGACAAACATACAAACATTCAACTTTATATGTTGGATAGAATCGTCAAAAGAGAAGTTAGATTTTCATAGGTATTATGATTTTTGCAATGCGATAGAACAAACTGTAAATGCTTTGTCGCTTTTTTTATTTTCGCCACCAATACTTCTTCAAAGCATAAATTTCACAATAGAATTTAAGATTATGAAATTCCGTTTATACGCTTTTTAAGGCCATCATCCCCTACAAACACGTATAACCAAGATTTTACTCTATTATGAAATGCCCGCAAAATCTTCACCGTCGTGACCTCTATCTCATGCAAAAATTATTCTTAAAAACCGAGTTTTTGCTGTTTCAACAATATTCTTAAAATCCGCATATTTATGCCCCCTCTCAGTGACACCATGCGTTACTTCAAATAGAAACTGTGAGTGAAATGGTCTTCGTGCTAAAAGTAGAAATAGTTTTTTATTCTGTTTTTGTTTTGTGTTGTTTTTGAAGCAATTGTATAAAGTAAATTACACAATGTGCCTATAAATGAAGTATACAACTTCAGTATGCTATTAAAAAAATTGCCGTAGAATAAATACTTACTTTAAACGTCAAGCGATGTGGCAAATGTTAAAGTTTGTTAAGTCAGATAATAGATGGCGCCAAGTGTCTCATGTAATGAAAAATCTCGTCAAACACCGAATGCAACAGACATGGCTTCCCCAGTGGAGAAAGAAGCGTGTGTGTTTTGGTTTGCGAAGTCTAAATCTCTAACAACAATTCAGCGTAAGTTCAGGACGTAGTACAAGAGACAGCTGCCGACACGAAGGAGCATCGAACAATGGGTAAATAAATTCAAAGCAACAGGAAGTGTCCTGAAAGTCAAAAGCAATGAGAGACATTCCATTTCGGAAGAAAAGGTCTAAGATTCTTCGGTAAGGAGCCCGAAGAAGTCAGTCCGTCACCAGTCGTGAACTCGAAATACCGCGAGCAACTGTTCACAAGGTTCTGCATAAACGTCTACGTCTATATGCATATAAAGTGGAGTTAGTGCAAAAACTTCGACCAAATGATCAACCACGTGGAAAAGCATTTGCGGTAGACATGCTTAATCGCATTGACGGAGACCCCACACTCCTTTGACGGATCTGCTTCAGCAATGAGTCGACATTTCATGTTTTTGGAAGAGTGAATAAACATAACTGCCGAATCTGGGGCACGGAAAATCACCATGCGGTCGTAGCACACGAGAGAGATAGCCCGAAGGTTAATGTCTGGGCTGGCCTAATAGAAAACAGAGTAATATGGCCCTTTTTTTTCGCTGCACCAACCATTACTGGCCTAACGTACCTAGGCATGTTAGAACAATTCGCAATTCCACAACTCCAGGGTATTCAAGACATCATTTACCAGCAAGATGGATCGCCTCCGCACTGGTCTTTAGATATACGCAGATCTTTAGGGCGTTGAATTGGACGTGGGGGTCCGACGTCATGGCAACTCCGTTCTCCTGATATTACCCCATGCGATTTTTTTCTTTTGGGTTTTATTAAGGACATTGTGCACAAGAGAAAGGTTACATATATCACTGAGCTCAAAGAACGCATTACTGCAGCCTTCATCTTTGTTACACCTGACATTCTGCAGCGTACGTGGGTGAAACTGGACTATCGTCTAGACATCCTGCGAGCAACCGACGGAGCATATGTTGAGACCTACTGACACTTAAAAAAAATCTTTCAGAGTTACCATGTGTTTTGACATTAATAATAGTTGTTATTTATTGTAGAGTTTTTTTTTCAATAGCATACTAAAGTTGCGTACTTCATTTATGGACACCCTGTATTTTGAATTTCATATCATGAGCATTTACGCGTTCTAGCGGCGAGGTTATGCATCGGATAAAGACCAAAACGATCGTCGCCCTGACAGTTATAACTTACGGATTTTTGTTTCCGGAAGTAAGCTTTCAAGTCGAACTAATAATTCCAGAGATATGGTGTCCGCAGTCGGATGGGACACCGTATCATATGGTGTCCGCAGTCGGAAAGTGCTTATAGTGATACCATAAAGACTTTCTTTCCTTCTTTTTTTTTTTTTCAAAAGAGGACTTCAAAAACCTTAAACTTTAAGCCAAAGACTTAATACATCTATAGAGGCGGAAAATATGAAAGCACTTTCCATTATTGGTCGCCGTTACGTGTATCCGATTACAAAGCAGTTTCCTGGATTCGTCTTTTAAGAAAATTATCGTAGCAAATATAAATAAAGAATATTTTAAAATTATTTTTCTACAATTGAAAAGATCCTCACAAGTGCAAGTATATGTTTACGCCAGTTAAAGGAAAATATTTCATCTGGAAAAGAAGAAAGTATATACATAATCTTGGTGAATCGCACTTACTTGCTGCAAAAGAAATTTTTCGGGTTCTTTTTCTAAAAAGTGAACTATGACGGAAAAAGTGCACATAAATCACGAAGTAGGTACATTTTTATATAGTTTACACGCAATATTCCGGTTCAGAAAAAAATCTTTTAATGCGCCTTCTGCTAAAGACAGATTTGATACGAAACGAGCATAACTGTAGAAGAAAGACTGCACATAAAAAAAAGGGTGGAAAACCTGTCATATGGAAAAATACTTTTTTCGAAATTTTAATTCTAGAAGAGAAATTACTCCACCCACAGTTGGATTGGCAAACTGACAACATAGGTATTGCTTCTCTATCTTGATGTACAATTGTACATATATGAAAGATGTGCAATGCAATAAATCTTAGTTAAAAAGTTAAGTATAGTGTATTGTACTTTTTTCTTTAGTAGTTTTCACTCACAAGTGGGTTTCCTTACCCCTTTTAAGAGCCGTAGCCACAGTGGGAACGTCAGCTTGGGGTACCCCAAATTGGGTGGGCAACCCAATAGTGGAGGAGGTACGAGCCCCAGGGACAACCGCTGGAAAATGCTCAGGCGGTTTTTGGACGGGAGGCAGAAGGAAATAGAACCCAAACTATCGCCTACTACATAGACTAACACATGTGGTAAATTCTACCTACTACATAGACTGACACCAAGGTGGTAACTTCTACCTTGGCTAATTGCTAAGGTTTTTTTTTTTTTTTTATTGGAGGTTTAACGACTACCGTGAGCAACTCAATGGGCTATATGCAGTCGCCCGTCCCTAATTTAGGGTCATTGGTTCAAGAGAAGGAAGAGAACCAGTGCCGTAAGACAAACACAACATCCATGCCTCACCGGGATTCGAACCCGGACCCCGTTCGGACGAATGATCAGAGGCCATCGCTTAGACCACTGCGCCACCGGAGCGGCTAATTGCTAAGGTACAAGTTACAGGAGAAATCGCTGGCTGTACCATTTACTTATGCATCGGCATATTTTGTTTTGCAACGTACGCTTATTACATAGATTATTAATCATATTCTGCCGTCCCGAAGGACGCAGTGGTCTAAGCGCTGGCATATGACTATTCGTCCAAGATGGGTCTGGTTTCGAATCCCGGTGAAGCAAGGATGTTGTGTTCGTCTTCCGGCACTAGCTCTCTCCCTTCCCAGGAACCAGTGACCCTGAATTAGGAACGGGGGACTCTTTATAGCCCATCGAATTATTCACAGTAGTCGTTAAACTTCCGAACAAAACAAAAATAATCATACGCTCACTTTTCTATATCCTCTTGCTTAAAATATTCGAACAGTAAGAAAAGGCGCAAGCCATTCTGTGTCAGAGGAGCTACCATATCGATTTTTTATCAACTGTAGATATCTAGATCCCGTAGTGACGTATTTGACCCCGCATGTTGTATATACGCTCCGTAAGTGACAGGTGCATCTGCGTAAAGGTTCCTAACGCAGTACTCGGTGTGTGTAGAAACAAATCACTAAAACAATTTCTCTCTGCTTTCTTTGAATGATAGGTTTGTGTGTCACGGTAGCAAAATGGGGAGTTTTATGTCTGAGGCAGCATGAAGCGTGAGTGAAGCAGGAGTGAAGATATTCAACGCCTGCCTGAAATCCTCTTCACTCCACGCTACATGCCGCCTCAAGCACAAAACTCTTCCATTTGCTAGCGTGATACTCAAACGTGTCATTCAAACATGTGTGTGTGTGGCCGCCTTTGGGTCGAACGGCATTGTTATAGACCTTTAAAAGGTAATCAGTCAGAAAGAATAAGTGGCAATCATACCACTAAATGCCCTCTTCAGATAACGAAGCTAAAGGGGAAACAATTTTTTTTGATACGCAGGTTCACTCATTCTAGTGGTGTTCGTCCCGCTTTTTAGGCAACGAGTATATTCGTTCGAGCTGATTTTAGTCCATTTTGTTAACCCCGAGTTAATTCGTTCTAGCCGATTAAAGGTTAAACACCGAGGCCTCCGAACAACCCATAGTTGATGCTGTTTCCGAAATGGACGCTCCAAGTCTTCTTGCCCTCTCAGTTTGGCCTTCTTAAACTCCAGTAAATCCTAGGTTTTTCGCATAACGTCCCGAACTTCACTCTCAACTAAACCGCCAACCTCTTATAGCCTACAGGCAACGTCCTTCTCGTTACGTCAGTATCGAGCGTAAATCACTTTGCATATAGGGGTGGTCATAATTTAGTGAATGTTCAGTGTATATTCGCCAGAGCTAGCGGAATGCTCGTGTAAACGTGAAAAATGCAAGGGTGCTTTCGCGCACACAATTCCAGATACTGAATGCAAAATTAATATCTCAATTTGAGTTTTACAAGCACAAAAGTTGAACCAAGCGTGAAAATTCATTTCCCCGACTTAGCGGGAAAATTGTGCATCACGAAAATCCGATAGTGCGGGAATCCTTATTCAGAACATAAGGAATATTTTGAATCTGATGAAAAAGGCGGCGAAATCGTGTCTAGAGACAGACAGACGTAGGATGAGATGGGTAGCACGATAATTTTAAGCGCCTGCCTCTTTAAAATCCTTTTAAAAAGAAAATTAGAGAGTGTACCATGGTACACTTTGTAGATAATTTATGCTATGCATCTTCCGCATGCCAAGATCTTTGTGGATGTGAAATAAAACGAGTGATTCAAGAGTGTACATTTATTTACGTATAATACATTGCATTTATTTGCGTAGCTTAGGACCACACCCAGCCACAGTCTACTAGTACATTCTAAATGGGATTAAATCATAACAACAAACGATAAGGGCCGCCCCGGTGGCGCAGTGGTCTAAGGCGTTGGCCTCTGATCATTCGTCCGTAAGGGGTCCGGGTTCGAATCCCGGTCAGGCATGGATGTTGTGTTTGTCTTACGGCACTGGCTCTCTCCCTTCCCTGGAACCAGTGGGCCTAAATTAGGGACGGGCGACTGCTTATAGCCCATTGAGTTGCTCACGGTGGTCGTTAAACCTCCAATCAAAAAAAAAAAAAAAAAAAAAAACAAACGATAAGGCTTACTCATTCCTAACATTGAACTTTACTTACGTTGGTGGATTATTTAATATTATTTTCGTAAAACCAATAAAGAAAATATGTGAGTCATAAAAGTAAATATTTACTAAAATATGGTGGCGGCAATAGTAAGTATTTCGACTATTTAGTTTTTTAAAATCAATATTTTTTATTATTCATATGTAAACCACCGTAAGATGGTGATCATATGTAGAGGATTTTAGGAAGGGAGTGTCTGACTCCAGGTCTTAAACAACCCTTAGAAATAGGAAGCTAGGAGATTTAGGCTAGAGTGCCCGATAGGAAAGTGACACGGAATCGAAGTAGAAAAGGGGAGGAAGACGCCCTTATTTATTACCGGGGGACAGTACCCGGGGTCCGACGGCTTAACGTGCCCATCCGACGCAAGGCGGATATTTAGTGGATCGAACCTGAAGTCCTTTCCGTGGCAGTCACGAACGTAGCGCACTACGCCACCCGCGGCCCAAACCAACGTAAGAAACGATCCTGACACAGATGAAGTGTGACATAGCGACAAAAGTTCATCTGCGCATGCTCAGGCTGAAATCGGACCTCAAGATAAGAAAGAAAAGCGAAATCTCAAGTTCTTAATGAGGGGGATTTGTAACGTTTGTTCTAGAATGTCTACAGGTTACAACCCATCGTGTTTACACCATATTAAAGCTTTCGTCAATAGGTCGTAACCCCCTCCCCCTCCCTCCTTCCTCAAGGAGTCGAGAGAGGAAGTCAAATTTCGCTACGACGCCCCGTTTTCATAGCATTAAAAATACACTTTTTGTAACGATTTTATCACATTTAGCATCAGGTTCTCGTACTTTAAGCGTATTAAAATGAGATTTCTTACGTTTATGTTAAGCGTGATGAAACAATGTGCGCCGTCCCGGTGGCGCAGTGGTCTAAGGCGCTGGCCTCTGATCATTCGTCCGTAAGGGGTCCGGGTTCGAATCCCGGTCAGGCATGGATGTTGTGTTTGTCTTACGACACTGGCTCTCTCCCTTCCCTGGAACCAGTGAACCTAAATTAGGGACGGGTGACTGCTTATAGCCCATTGAGTTGCTCACGGTGGTCATTAAACCTCCAATAAAAAAAAATAATAATAATGTGCGGCGATAATGTAGTAT
Source organism: Macrothele yani (assembly GCA_039090855.1). Lineage (NCBI taxonomy): Eukaryota > Metazoa > Arthropoda > Arachnida > Araneae > Macrothelidae > Macrothele > Macrothele yani. The sequence continues at coordinate 153,148,165 of CM076995.1, read as the reverse complement.
TATACATTACGTACATTGTTGAGTAACAATGAAATTAACTATTGTTGCGTCACTTCATGGAACAGCACATTCAAAAATCATATTTCAGTAATGGTTTTGACCACTTCCGTTAGCCATCTCCGTTGCATTGAATTTTTTTACTTGGCATTTATTTTACTGCAGTCGAGAAAGATGAATAGCATCAAAAATAGATGCAGAATTGATGTGGTACAGATAGCCCTAATCGTGCTTTAAAGATTTTGTTTGTGAACATTATTTCGGAAGTTTCCAGAGACTATAAACAAAGTCGTTTCTAATAAGCGTGAGTATAACGAGTTCAAGGGTACAGCCCCGAAACTCCCAAGTTTTGATCATTAAAATGCTGTTTACAAATTCCCTTTATAACGAGCACGCTCAACGCATATCGAGCAAAACCTAGCTCCGCTTATGAACAAAAAAAAAAAAAAAAAAAAAAAAAAATACATAAGCACTTATTTCAAGCATTTAAATTCTATGACACGCGGACTGTTTTCTTGAAAATTTCGTATCTGTTGGAAAATGTCGATTTGGCCAAACTACACTAACATGCCGTTTTAAACACGATAAAAATGACAAAAATGACATTTAAAAAACCTTTAATGATATGTTAAAACCAATTTGATTAGTACTTTCAATCGTACCTTAGGACCATCCTCAAGATAAAATGAACACGACCCAGATATCACACAGGTAAATATAACATACACATTGCCAGATTACCGTATGCGCATGATTAAAGTTCAACACTCTATTGCCGTAAACAATTAATGTCCTGTGAAATAGAGTAGGCATTCACGGTGAAGGATAGGGTTGTGACGTCCAGACTGTATGAGGTTTTTCCACACTCTCGATACAGATACCAGAATTACATCGATGCAGGGCCGGTTCATATTCTTAACAATTAAAATCTCTGCAAATAACAAAGATGACTTACTTGACGGGGTCACCACTACAGCCGCTTTGTCTCATTCGGGTTCATATCCTCCTCCGCAAACAGTCCTTGCCAACGCTGTGTTTTGTGCACCATTGCGGACACTGTATTTGTGTTCCATATTTCTAGCCTGTAATTTCCTGGATGTAGAGCCGATGGATGCAGACTTCAAGTTACCTACATCATTAGAACGTAATGGGATATTGTAAATTCCGCATTTGCCATTGTCTTTCACCGTGAATGCTGACTTTATTTCATAGGATTATTAATTAATTACGTGTCACCCCGGTACCTCAGTGGTCTAAGCGATGGCTTCTGGTCCTTCTGCCGAAAGAGGTCTGGGTTCAAATCCCGGTGAGGCATGGATGTTGTGTTTGTCTTACGGCACTGGTCTCTCTCTCCCTTCCCTGGAACCAGTGGCCCTAAATTAGGGATGGGCGACTGCTTATAGCCCATTGAGTTGCTCACGGTGGTCGTTAAACCTTATAACGAAGTAAATTCCTCCGTCTTTTTCGTCCACGCCGCGACTCGAACCCTGGTCCCCACATTCCGGAATAAGTCGCTCTACCAGTTGAGCTACGCGGATGTTCGTTGTCGTTGCCATCTGCCTTTATGTCGTGTGCGTCCTGCTGGGCAGGCACGTCACATCCCCCCTCCCCCGAAAGAGGGCCGGTGGCATGGCCCACGGGTCAACCGTGACCATGAATGTTGCAGACAGCCATCCGCTGTAGAACGTACTTGAGAACTCTCAGTCAATCTAGTGTGTGGAATGCAACGTCACACACATTTATTTTTGAAGCGCTGGAGAAGGGATTCTCTTATTTTTCCTATCTCGCGGTGTGGAAAGAACATCACACCATTGCGAGATCTTGAACGGCCGGGTCATCCGGGAAGTTCGGGCGCCATTATAACAAAGTAAATTTCTCCGTCATTTTTGTCCACGCCGCGACTCGAACCAGGGTCCCCTCATTCCGGAATAAGTCGCTCTAGCAATTGAGCTACGCGGACGTTCGTTGTCGCTGCTATCTGCCTTTATGTCGTGTGCGTCCTGCTGGGCAGGCACGCTCCGACCACCAATCAAAAAAAAATTGCTTACTTCAACAGTGTGTTGACATTAATCATGCGTATACGGTAATCTGGCAATGTGTTTGTGGTATTAACCTGTATGATCTCTGGGTTGTGTTCATTTTCATCTGAGGATGGTCCCAAGGTAGAATTGAAAGTACTAATGAAATTGGTTTTAAATTATCATTAAAGTATTTTTAAACGTCATTTTTGTCGTGTTTAAAACGGCATGTTCATAGTTTAGTGATATCAGCACGATTGGTTTTTGGTGATGCCGATTTTGAGTTGAATTCTAAGGTGATGGCTCTCCGTACGTCTCGTAACGTCCAGCACAGCCCTCGGAGATTTTATCTTTCGTGTTTACGTTTGAGCTTTTGCCAGTGTTGCCAAAACAGTGGAAATCTATCGGAAGTTCAGACATGACGTTCAGTGTGAAAAATTGTAAATAAGAGATAAACAAAATTTCCTTAGGAGATAGAAACAAAACAGAAACTTAAAATCGATTATGTACGCAACATATGGTTCATTCGTTTTCGAAATGATGCAATGTTCGTTCATTTTCGAAATGCTGCTATTTGACATAAACGGGCATTTCATGTTTAGTATTGTTACGACCCACCCCCGCCATTAATTTAGTAATTAATGGGCGTGGTGGATGTATGAAATTAATTAAGTATTAATTATGTTTGAGACTTTATTGGAGTTTAAAAGTGAAAACAGCAGAGAAAGTTTTATCTGGAGATAGGAAAGAAAAGAGGCGAATAATTTTCCCTCTGGCTGGGTGGTCTGAGAATAGCACTGTTAGGTCTTAAAATCGAAGGTTGCCGCTGACCGCCAGTCTAAACAGGGAAAGAGGTACGTTCCGAAGAGGGCACTTGAGAAAATGAATAAAGATGGGGGACAAAAGGTTTAGCAAAAAATCGTAAATTCGTCGATTGTTTAGGGCATTTTTGAGAACAAGTGCTCTGTGTGTGTGTGATCCGTGCAGAAAAATAAGATTTCTCGCCTGGCATGAAAATAAGGAAGAAAGTTCTGTTGTCTGTACGCTCTCCGATGTGAAAGGCTGGATTGGATACCTTGGATCTGCTATATGAATTGGGAAATGAAGCAGCGAACCTCCCTGCATTTGGTAAGAAACAGAGACGACAACTCGGGGCAGCTCTAGAGGCCAGTTTGCCAAAGACAGCGGAATGCCTATCCACGTGATAAAGCAGCAATTTCGGTGCTGAGAGATAATGAAATCAACGACTGTTTGGCCCAATGAAAGCAAAGTTACAGAGGAATTAAGAAGTCTGCGAGTGGACAGTGGTCATTCCAATGAGAAGCGAAGCCAAGCGATGCTCGGGTTCGAATGCCAACCACTGCAGTGTGGAATCATCATCCCCATTCTTCCCCTACTGGAAGAAGTGAAGAGTCGCGCTTATCTTACGAGGCGAAGCGAGGCTCCCTCAACAAACGCCTGGATGTGTGTGTGTGTGTGTGTGTGTGTGTATGAGTACGGTAGCGCCAGGGGACGCAGCTCCTGTAATGAAATCTTCCATGTAAAAAGGGAGGTGTGTATCACTTTACTGGTGCAATCAAAGTTTGGATATATTCATGACAGCATCCATGTAAGTAGAAACATTTTGTTTTTATTGTTGCATCTGCTACGCAATTAGTTGAGGAACTGAACTGATATTTTGCAAGAACCGAACTGTGGAATTTAAGTTCATTGAAACTATCCCGCGGGAATTGATTTAGGTCCAAGTTGACCCGATACTTATGTATATAAGACAGCTAAATTTTATTCATATGTGTGCCATTGTTGTGTTTTTGTAGCCAATTAAATGTTTGTTTAGCGCAGTCAGCGAAGTCATAAAACACATTATTTATGTGTACGCATTTGATTGGTTCGAATTGTTTAAGTGTATGCCCGTATAATACAGTTTTCGCGCTAAAAACTACCTCGAAGGATCACGGAGAAGTCCTTCGAGGTAGTTTTTAAATTGATTGACCGCGGTGAAATAGCGGCCGAGGTCGTAACATTTTGGATGACAGCGGTGGGATAATGACCCACTGTCGTATCAGTATGATCAAATTAGAAAAACTTATTTCAACTTTTTTATTAGAAGTACAGTATGTGGAAAAGTTTCGATGCATCATTATTTCGCACGTTACCTGCCATCAATGTTAGATGATGTACGAGGGTGAATCAAAAAGTATGGTCAATGATCTCGTTACGTAGGCAAAATGATCATATGTAGAGGATTTTAGGAAGGGAGTGTCTGACCCCAGGTCTTAAACAACCCTTAGAAATAGGAAGTTAGGAGATTTGGGCTAGAGTGCCCGATAGGAAAGCGACACAGAAGCGAAGTAAAAGGGGAGGCAGACGCCTTTATTTATTACCGGAGGGGTGAGTACCCGGGGTCCGACGGCTTTAGTGCCCATCCGACGCACGTCGGATATTTAGTGGATCGAACGTTCGTACCTGCCTGGGCTCGAGCCTGAGGTACTTTCCGTGGCAGTCACGAACGTTGCGCACTAGACCACCCGCGGCCCCGTTACGTAGGCAAGCAGAGCTGCGGCATATTGCTATTTGTGGAGGGAAGGTCACATGACATTGACACGTGTCGGATGCAATCGCTAGTCTTCTAACCGCAGTTACCCAATAGTTTTAATGGCGTAAACATGGCCGCTCGTTTGTGGGAATGCGACATCATCGAGCACCGAATTGTAGTGAGATTTTTACGGGCTGAAGGTATACAACCCGCTGAAACTCATCGTAGGATGCTTGCGCAATATGGAAAGGACAAGTGTATGAGCTAGAGACAGGTGCACAAGTGGATAGATGGGGAAAAATCGTTTCATGGCCTGCTCCAATTGCAATCATAATACGCGTAATATCAAATTTGCCACGTGCACTACTTTCATGCTAATAGCTGTCATGCTTGTTATACGCACAATTGGAATTACATTTGTGCATCTACTAGTCCAATACGAAGAATTATTTGTTGCGTCAGATTGCCATAAACGTAAACATAGCTCCTTTCCTTGCTCATGAAAAATGTTTCCGCTACTTGGCATTAGTTTAAATTTAGTGTTCAGCGATGTCTCATATTCTATAAGACAAAAAAGAATATGCTTTTAACATTGAAGAGTTGTTACTGCTATTAAAAGCTATGCTGAAAGAAAAGTAACTTTCGGGAGATAGATTAGGAACATAAACTACCGTTTGTAAAAATTGCAACACCATGAAGGGATGATGATAATCAATCCCGTGAAACTTACACCCTGTGAAGAGCAGGGTAGGACATGCAAAGGATTAGAAGTGCAAAGTCATTGCGCATGTCTGGGCCCAGTAGCGCCCTCTGAACAGTCGAGTGAGGGGTATAAAGAGAGGTCTGTTTAGAATACACCAGTAGTGCATCGCGTACAACGAGTTGTAAAAGGGTCTCAAGAATTTAATAACGCCTCGGCGACGACGCTGGGTGCGATATCACCATACGACAGAGTTTGAACGGGGCTGAATGATTGGTCTGCGTGAAAATGCATTTTCGTTCCGCGACATTGCCGCTCAGATAGGACATAACGCCACGACAGTGATGCGCGTGTGGCGGCAGTGGACCCAGGAGAACCAGGTGCATCGACAATTCCGCAGTGGACCGAGGAGAACCAGGTGCATCGACAATTCCGCAGTGGACCGAGAAATGTGACAACACCGCGGAATGATCGACACTTCATCCGCAGGGCAGTGATAAACCATTCCACATCTTTGCAAGTGTAAGCACAACTTTGGAGCACTGCAACAGATGTGGCATTGTCTGCCTCTGCAGTTCGTCGCCGTCTGCTGCACAGAGGACTGGTTCCACGCATCACTTTCTGACGAATTCCTTTGACTCTGAACCATCGACGCCATAGGCTGGAATGTGGTTTTTAATACATACAATAGCGTGCTGATTGGCAACATGTCGTGTTTTCAGACGAGTCCCGATTCACCTTGAACTACCATGATAGCCCCATACGCATTTGACAGTATTGCGGTGAGCGCCTTCTTCCAGTATGCGTTGTCGAGCGTCATACAGGCCGAACTCCAAGTGTGATGGAGTCGGTGCCATTGGGTACCATTCGCGATCTCGGCTGCTACGACTTGAGGGCAATCTGAACAGCGACCGCTACATAAAGGAAGTTGTCCAGGCAGAAGTCGTGCCCTTCCTTCAAAGCGCTCCTAGCGCTATATTCCAGCAGGACAATGCCCGTCCACATGTTACCAGGAATGTTCAAACATTCTTCGCAGTACACAAGATACCGCTTCTTCCCTGGCCTGCACGTTCGCCAGACATGTCGCCCATTGAACATGCCTGGGATGTGGTCACCCGGCAGCTGGCTCATCAAAGTCCTCCAGCGGTCAGTACCAATGATCTGTGGACTCGCATACATGCTGCCTAGAAAGCAATTACCCAGAACACCATACAATGCCTACTCGATTCAAAGGCCACACCGTCTAGATGCTGTTATTGTAGCTCGCGGAAGTTTCACAAGATGCTGATTTTTTTATGGCAAACATTGTTGTATTATTCTGAAAATTACATCACTTATGTACAGTCATATCAGTAATGTGTGGTATAAATTTCATTCGAATCGCATGGTTCCTTCTTGCTGTTGCAATTTTTACAAACAGTAGTGTACAAATCGGTGTCTCACAGAGATGGACCATTCGTAAATTATTCGTTCACAACGAATGATGCTTCATCTTCAATTGTTCACTTTCACTTCTGTGAATGATCATTGGACCCACATTTAAGACGCAACGCGTTTAACTTTCTTCCGCCCGCATGAGTTAGGAAACGAATTCCTAATAAGAAAATAATGTCGAGAATTAATGAGTTTCAACCGTTATGTGAGCGAGCAATCAATGCTATGCTACTATGATGTGCCAATCAGAAAAGAAAAAGGGACACTCAATTGTAAGTATCACTTCCGACTCATTATTTCTGGATCGTTTAATATAATAACACAGTCAAGCCACATTATTGTGACCACCTCCTACTTTTGACGTCAACATCGCGTAGCCAATGAATGAAGGCACATGTTGTGAGCTGGCTTGGGCGATATATAAGGTATGCTGTAGGCATTCTGAAAACATATCACTCGTTAGTCTCATGTATTAAAGGAGCGATTTATCAGATTTGCAAAAAAGGATGACTTTCGGGCTGAGGGTGGCAGTATTTCTAAAACAGCGCAGTTTGTGTACTGCTCGCGTGCTGCCGTAGTTAAAGTGCATCGAGATTGGAGAAATGGCACCATTGGGAATAAGCGACGTGGAAACTTAACAGTACCACGTACCATTGATGTGAGAGGTGAACGTCGGCTGCGAAGGTGCGTGAAGGCCGATCGACAGGCCGCAGTGGAGCAACTCACTGGCCGAATGAATTAGGGGGCTACCGGAAGTGTGTCTAAAACGACAGTTCAACGTACCCTGCTGCGTATGGGACTCCGAAGCAGACGGATGGTCACTGCACCTATTCTAACGAAGGTACATCTACATCAAAGGCTTACATTTGCACGGCAGTATCGGGATTGGAACTCCGCTGATTGGCAAAAGATTGCCTTCTCCGATTAGTCACGTTTTCTGCTTCATTGAACGGATGGACGTTGGCATGTAAGGCGAGAAACATCGGAGAACAAACACTCTTCAACCATTGCTGGAAGAACACAAGCTGGAGGGGGTAGGGTTATGGTCTGCGGAATGTTTTTGTGGCATACCTTGGATCCAATCATACGTGTAGAAGGCACTATGGACCGAATTCGTTATGAATCCATCCTTGCAGACCACGTACACCCACTCATGCTGATTGTCTTCCTTGGGGCGGATAGGATTTTCCACAACAACAATGCGGCATGCCGCACAACTAGAAATGTCCGAGAGTGGTTGGAAGAGCACGATGAAGATTTCAAAGTTATTCCCTGGCCCCTTAATTCCCCAGACTTAAACTCAATTGAACATCTGTGGGACCGCCTCGATCGTTTTGTTCGCTCTATGGATCCTCCACCACGCACCCTCCAGCAGCTGTCGGATGCACTGCAGTCAGTATGGCTCCACATACCTCTGAACACCCTTCCAGCACCTTATTGAATCACTCCCAGTTCGTCTACCTGCTGTCCGCGCTGCACACGGCGGTTACCCTGGGTGGTCACAGTAATGTGACTCGACCGTGTATATAGAAGTGTTTAGTTAGAGATATTTGCAACGCTTAGTTGAGATTGTAGGTACTGCGAGTAACAAGTCAAGCCTAAGATTAAGTCTACGTCAAGTAATTTCGTTACTTGCTGTAGACTTAATCTGTAAAAAGTACGAGCATGCTTTTACACGCGCTCCAAGCCCCTTATAACACGTGACTTTCGCATTAAACTTTCAAAAACATATTCCGAACCTCTATTGCAAAGTGTTCCTTGATTATGTGGCCATAGTGAGAGAACTGCAGAGAATAAGATATCACCTAATTTGCATAAAGTGATCTGCTAGTCTTAAAAAAGTGGCTGCTCAGTCTGTGTCTCAGACTTTATACGTGGCCATCCAAAACCCTTAGCTTTAAACCACTTCTTTCGTTAGATTTTTTAAGTACGAGTGCATTTTCCAGTTTTTTCTGATGAAATAGTTTCACTCTATGTGGTGCGAAATTTGTTTCTTTGTTACAGAAAATTATTGATGCCTAAAAACAAAGAGGGAAATCATACCTACGCCTTTGAATACCTTCAACATGGTAGGTTTAAAGCTCCTTTTTAGCACGTCTTTTCTAAAAAAAATCGTGCTTATGTTATCGGTTTGTCATTCCGTCCGTCCGTCCGTCTGTACTCACGAAATCTCTGCAACTAGTAGTCCGATTTGAAAAATTCTTTTTGCATTGGGAAGCTTAAAATATGCGAATGAGGATCCTTTATTTCGTTTTTTTACGATGTACAATTTCGCCGCTAGAGAGCGTAAAGGCAGATGATGTCGAATACAAAAATACGTTATATCCCACATATTTGCTTTTAAACATCCGATTGAAAAAATTATTTTATCTTTCGATTTCATTTATGTCGAAGAGTATTTTAGATATAGTTACTTTTTCAAATTACGCACAGATTTTCCGCTAGGGGGCGTAAAAGTAAATTACATTTTTTCCCGAGAACTCTTCTTCTAAAACTCCGATTTGAATTTTTTTTCAGCGAACACATATCCTGCTGACAAATCTTTTGCATATAATTTCAAATTTTTTGGTAAGGAATATTTTGGCTACCAGGGGCGTAAGTGTTAACTTTTGCTTCTAATGAATTTGCCATCAAATCTGAGCTTCTAAAATATCGATTGAAAAAATTCTTTCGTGGACTGATGCCACTCACATCGATAAACCTTTTCGGAATATTTTCTTTTTAAAATATTCCACAGTTTCTCCGCCAGGGGGCATAGATGTACATCTTATTTTTGTCAATATCTCTACTTCTAGGAGTCCGATTTGAAAACTTCCTTCTTTGTTGGGTAGTATTTTCAGTGTGACATGTTTTTCATATAATTTCAAAATTTTCAAGTAATTCATAGACTTTCCGCTAGGGGCAAAGTGGTAAATTGCGTTTCCCCCTATATCTCTGCTTCTAAATCTCCGATTTGAAAAATTCTTTCTTCACCGGATACAGCTCCTGATGGGAAATCGTTTGCACATAATTTCCAATTTTTTTACAGAAAAAATGGTTTGGCCACCAGGGGGCGTAAATCTTAATTTCCGCTTCTGATGTATTTGCAGCAAAATATGAGTTTCTAAATTCTCGATTAAAAAAAACGTCGTTTGTTGACCGATACTACTCATGTCGACAAACCTTTTAGAAACATTTTCTTTTTAAAATAGTGCATGATTTCTACGCCAGGGGGCGTAGATGTATATCTATTCTTTGTTAGATAGTGTTCCTAGAGTGACATGTGGTTCACATAATTTTAAAATTTTCAAGTAAATCATAGACTTTCCGTTAGGGGGCGTAAGTGTAAATTGCTTTTTCCCCTATATCTCTGCTTCTAAATCTCCTATTTGAAAAATTCTTTCTGCACCGTATACAGCTCCTGATGAGAAATCGTTTGCACATAATTTCTAAATTTTGTAAAAACGGTTTGCCCACCAGGTGGCGTAAGTCTTAATTTCCTCTACTGATGTATTTGCAGCAAAATATGAGCTTCTAAAATCTCGATTGAAAAAAAAAGTCGTTTGTTGACCAATACTACTCATGTCGACAAACCTTTTAGGAAAATTTTCTTCTTGAAATAATGCATGGCTTCTACGCCAGGTGACGTAGATGTACATCTTATTTTTGTCAATATCTCTACTTCTAAGTGTACGATTTGAACAATTTCTCCTTTGTTGGATAGTGTTTCCGATGCGAAATGTTTTTCCCATAAATTCAAAATTTACAAGTAAATTATAGACTTTCTGCTAGGAGGCACAAAGGCAAATTGCGTTTTCTGCGTTATTTCTGCTTCTAAAACTCCGATTTGAAAAATTCTTCCTGTATCGCATACAAGACCTGATGGAAAATATTGTTCACATAATTTCTAATGTTTAGTAAAGGATGGTTTGGCCACCAGGGATCATAAGTGTTAATTTCTGCTTCTGAAGTATTTCTAGCGAAATCTGGGCTCCTGAAAACTCAACTAATTTTTTTTTCTTGGACCGATACCGCTTATATGAATAAAACTTTTGAGAATACTTTCTTCCTAAAATAATGCATGGTTTTCCGACCAAGGGACGTAAAGTCACATCTTATTTTTGTCGATATCTCTGTTTCTTAGAGTTCGTAAGCTCACGATTCCGTTTACAGTAATATCTGAGAGATTAAAAACCCGATTGAAAATTTTCCTTCTTTCGTCAGATCTATTGTTTTCCATACCGGTTCCATTGACTTTGAATAGCTTTGATAAATTTAATTTGCGTCAAAACGGGTTCAAAAGACGTGCTTATTACACCCAAAAATTCGGTGTGATCTTTCTTGTTTTGTCTTCCAGGTGGCTAAGTGTTCTGAGCCTTTTTGTCCGAGTTCGAATCCTGAATGATGCATAAAAGCTGTGTTTCTCTTATGGCGTTAGTTCCATCCCTTCCCTGGAACCAGTAGCTCTAAATTAGGGAGAGCAGACTGCTTATAACCCGACACTGAAAAACATTTTCTGAAATTCACGAGCCTTTTGCCGTGATTTCTTTCGTGAATTAACAAAGCATGTTTCTCATAAAACTTGTAAAAACACAGGTTTGTCCACGACGGGTCTCCTCACTACGGAGTAAGTCCGCTCTCCCAACTGAGCTACGCGGACATGTGCTCTCACTGCTATCTGCCTTTATGTCGCGTGCGTCCTGCGGCCCAGGCACTTCACATCCCCCCCCCCCCGAAAGACGGCCGGGAGCATGGCCAACTGGTCAGCCTGGACCATGTTTCGCTGTAGGCAGTCATCCGCTGAAGAACGTGCACTTGAGAAATCCAAGATAATTTGGTGTGTGGAACGTAGCATCGCATACATTTTATGCACTGAAGAATGGATTCTCGTTTTTCCTGTCTCGCGGTGTGGAAAGAACATCACACCATTGCGAGAAACGTAACGGCCAGGTCATCCTTGAAGTTCGGACGCCATTGTGAAAACAGAGGTTTGTCCACGCCGGGCTTCGAACATGGGTCCACTCACTCCGGAGTAAGTCAGTGTTCCAACTGAGCTACGCGGACATTGCTCTCACTGCTATCTGCCTTTATCTCATGTCCGCGCAGCTCAATTGGGAGAGGGGTCCTGCGGTGAGGGCATGTCACAAACTTTTTCCCTGAAATGACGGGAAAAGCTCTGAATTTCAAGAATTTTTCGTGCTCAAGAAAAATTCAGAATTTTCTGAAACGTTTCTGCAATTCCTTTCTTATGGTAGCTTTTTCCGTACAGGTACAATGACGAAAATTTTCCGGCAATAGGAGAGATTCACGGGAATACTTACGGGTTTGATTAACTGTTAAATTTAAATAGTCTGTCAAAGTGCTTGATTTTGCAGTTCTGTAGCGAGATCAGATATTGTGGATAGCATATCTCATGAATTTTGGTTACTGTGGCACAAGATATATTTTCTCCTCTTCCCTATTTTGTGCATCAGCTATTAAATTTATATTGTGTTACCGTAAGAAAACGGGTGCTTAATTTATTGGACCTGTGATGGTACGCTGTCTATGTACCAGTCTGTGGAGTCGTTAAGACCAAAGTTATGCAGCTATCAAGAGTAAATTTTATATTTAGAAGTTTTGTGAAATAACATTGTCTTGTCGGAAAAGTCATGACGTATTTTGGCACCCGATGGCGTTTGGGCGGTTTTAGTAGTACTAGAGGCATGCGCAGCTCGGTTTATCGCTATGGCATTCGACAGGTGTCAGTTCTAGCTGCAGTCTAAAAGGAATAGTGAGCGATTTGTTTATTTGAGGAGATTTGACATCAAGTTCAAGATAGAAGACCAAACTGTGCATTTTCGCCATATTTTACTGCTTTACTTCCGTAAAGGGAAGAACGCGCGTCAAGCTTGTGAAAAGTTGCGTAAAGTGTACGGTGATAATGCTCTACAAGAACGTCAGTGCCAGCGGTGGTTCACAAAACTGCGTGCTGGTGATTTTGACCTCAACGATGCTCCTCGGTCCGGGAGGCCAACCGACGTTGATGACGACCAAATCAAGGCATTGATCGAGTCAAACCCACGTTACGCGACACGAGAGATTACAGACACATTGCACATCCATCATTCAGGCGTTCACGACTACCTGGAGAAGCTGGGATACGTAAGCAAGCTCGATGTGTGGGTTCCTCATGAACTCAAAGAAGCTCAATTGACGGCGGGTATAAACATCTGCGTTATGCTCATTAAACGTGAGGAAAACTATCCTTTTTTGAAGCGACTGATAACTGGTGCCGAAAAGTGGATTGTTTACAACAATGTTCTGCGCAAACGGTCTTGGTCCCGACATGCTGCTTTGCCTCAAACGACATCCAAAGCAGAAATTCATCAGCAGAAGGTTCTGGTCTCAGTGTGGTGGGACACACTGAGACTTAAAGGTGTCGTGTTTTAAAGGTGTCGTGTTTTCGAGCTCCTACCACGGAACCAAACAATCAATTCGAATGTGTACTGTTGGCAGTTGGACAGTTTGAACGAATCCATCATCCAGAAACGTCCAGAGCTCGTTCATCGTAAAGGTGTTGTGTTACATCACGACAACGCGAGACCACACACAAGTTTGATCAACAGCCAAATATTATTGTAGCTTGGGTGGGATGTGTTGCCACACCCAGCATAGTCGCCTGACTTTCCGCCGTCAGACTTCCACTTGTTTCGATCTCTTCAACAGTCCTTGCGTGGTATAACGTTCAATTCAGATGAGGCTGTAAACAGCACCTTGTACAGTTTTTCGCCGCGAAAGACAGGTCCTTCTATGAACGAGGCGTTCTGAAGCTCACTGAAAGATGGCAAAAGGTTATCGAACAAAACGTGCATTATATCATTGACTGATCTTTGTTCTTTCTATCAATAAATCTTCTTTGTAAAACATGTCTAAAATACGTCATGACTTTTCCAACAACCCAATATAATAAAACAGTATATTGCACTTTCTCTTAAAGATAATTGAAAGTTATTGTCATCTGAAAAAAATCTCAAACTCCAAATCATCCTGTTGCTTCGAAAAATCACGGGGGAAAATACGTAATTTGTAATAAGATTTCCTACAGAAAAAAATGAAATTAAAAAACATAGTAAGCTGCAATAGAAAATAAAATAACTAAATCAGTCGCATTTATGAAAAAAAAAATTCCTCATCGCCCAATTAGTTTTACCTTAAACGTGAGCATGATTCCTGTGACCTTCTGGCTCAGTGGTTAAGACGCGTGGCTTCAACCCAAACGTCCGGGATCAATCTCATTCATTCCGTCGCACAAGGATTATCTTGCTTTAGAGCTAAAATTTCAGCGTGTCAGATTTTGCGAAATGTCTGTGTAAATACGGAAAAATTTGAAAAGGACTGTTTTGAAATGAACAGAATTACTGACTACGGAATATCTGTGAAAATACGGAAGTTAAAAAAAAACGGGCACTTTTAAAAACGGAATTTCCGTTCAAAGAGAAAGACACTTCCCAACAATTCTGCTGCACGTTATTTTGAGAAATGTTTCATGAATGTACACCACACAGTGTATGAATCGCTCCTGGTGGTTAAAAATAGAACCACAGATGGAAACGGGTCACGGTTCAACGGGTCAACAATTTTTTGGGGGTCTAACAGGTCGGGTCAAGATGCTCCTGGCCCGACTTTGCCCAGGTTCTGTTCCCGTTTTATTTTTGAAAAGAGAAAAATATATTCCAAAGAAAAATGCGTGTTGTGGAATTCTGTAGTCAATACTGGTGCCCATGGATTAAATAATGATTTTCCATGCAAAAATATTGTCGTCTCTTTCTTAAAGCAACGAATATGTCCACCGATCGACGTCAGACACAACGGCACCATGTCGTAAAAAGATTCTTCCTTTACGTTCTTTTACAGTGCGATTGTCCAGGGCATGGTACAGGCAAATGCCATTCGCCTGCTTCTTAGCTTATTCACTCTCTCCGTGCGAAGTTCACTGTATGACTAAGAGTTACTTTTCACATCACATCTTTTACATTGAACATTCAGAGGTTTTCTATTGATGTGCTAACATCCTGTTCCCATGACATGTCATGTCGAAATTAACTCCTTATATGTTAATATGGATGGATTTAATATTAAGGAGGTTGAGAAAGGCGTGCTTGTTGTAATCCACAAGGAGAAGAGTGAATGCTAGAAAATGTTTCGTCTCATTAAGATTAAGTAACCGGTGGATAATTCTGTGTTGTTTGGTCTTGCTTGTTGTACAAAATGTGGAAAGTGTATAATTACAAAGAAAGATGTCGACAGTATAATAAAAGATTAGGGAACCAAAAATCTAACGGACCATTCGATAGTATGCGCACCTCCATCGAAGCGTAGAAAGGGTGAACAATCTAAATGCAATTAAAAAAATTCATTTGTGTAGGCGTAAATAATGATTCCCATTTGTAATATACTCCACGGCCACGGTCATAGTCAGTCATTACTTCTGAATTGCGCAAAATAGTGGCACTAAAAACGGCACTAAAATTTAGCAAGCAGCCAAATTTTGTTATTTAAAAATTTCAAGCAGTTATTAGGATGAATATACACTATCTACCAACAAGTAATTGGACACCCCTGCAATCGACGATATCTGCGGTCCTGATACACGTCAAGGCCGCCGCCGTTAAATGTCGTGTGGGAAACAACAACGCAACCAGTCGCATGCAAGATGCCACGCAGTTCGGAGCTCTCTGATTTCGAGAAAGGTGTAATCGTCAGGTATCACAGAAATGGCCGATCCATACGTGACATATCCAGCGAGTTGAAGTACCCAAAATCGGCAATGGCCTACGTGATTGGCAAGTGGAAGATGAGAGGTGACTGTCGGAATGTTCCCCGACCCGGCAGACCCATAAAACTGGGAGTTAGAGACCGACGGGTGCTGGCCAGAGAAATTCGGAATAACCGCACCAAATCGATGGTCCACATCCACGAGGAGTTTCAACAGGCATACGGGGGCGTTCTTTCAATGAATACCATCCGTAAGGAAGCCCATCTGCTCGGTTATCATGGACGTGCTGCCGCTCACAAGCCTTTGATCACCAAGTCCAATAGCGCTGCTCGGCTAACGTGGTGCAAAGAACGTCGACAGTGGACCGTTGAACAGTGGAAACAGGTTCTCTGGGGCAACGAATCAAGGTTCACCCTCTACCGTTCGGATGGAAGGGTCTGGGTTTGGCGTCTGCCTGGATAACGCCTCCTGCCGGAATGTATTGTGCCAACTGCGAAGTTCGGCGGCGGTGGAATTATGCTATGGGGGTGTTTCTCCTGGTATGGCACAGGACCCTTAGTCGCAATTCCTGGTAGACTCAACGCCGAGACCTACTGCACCATTTTGGATGACCATGCGCTTCCTACGTTGCGGCAGTTTTACGGGGTGGACCAATGTTACTTTCAGGATGACAATGCCACCTGTCATGTTGCGAGGTCCACCATGGCTTGGTATGGTGACAATGGGGTTAATCGAATGGACTGGCCTGCACAAAGCCCGGACCTTAACCCTATCGTGCACCTCTGGGACGAGTTGCAGCGTCGACTTAAGGAGTGCCCCACCGTCTAAAATCGGTGAAGGAACTGACCTGTCTTCTCCAAACCGAGTGGAAGAAACTTCCGCTAGCCGTCGCACAACGCCTGGTTGAGAGTATGCCACGGAGGGTCGCAGCTGTAATCGCCGCTCGTGGAGGCTCCACCAACTATTGAAGGTGATTAAACTTATAATGAATTAACTTCTTCTACCAGCTAAGCTAATTATAATGAATAAAGCTTTCAACTAAGCTAGTAATGTTTTATAATACTTCTACTACTGAATTATATGCTTGTACTAAGCTTCTAATAGTGAATTCAAATGGTTGTTGTTACTAGTTAATTAAGATCATGAATAAAGTCTCCTGCTAGTAGTGTAGTAATAGTAATGAACAAACTTATAACTGGTAGTAATGTTGTAGCAGTAATTAGGATGAATAAAGTCTTAACGCTGGTTGTTAATAATAATCAACTAATAAACCTAACAGCCAGACAGAGATCTGACAAAAACTATGAATTGAGAAAGACGTACTTACGAAAAAGCACTTTTATTAGATAACTCTTGCATCATCCAACGCACACACACTACTCGTATCACAATAATGAAGAATCAACCTAATCACATAGAACGAAGCTCTCAATACAACAACAAACTCTCTCCGTACAACACCAAACGCTCTCTCCTTCACATAAACCAACGCTCTCCGTACAACAACAAACGCTCTCTCTACGTATCGTTGAACGCGCCTATTTATACTGGCTACCACCACGTCATGACTTACACTCATTGCCAGATCTCATTCAGCGGGTGAAATAACATCTCGTTCAGTAAGAAGATAATTTACATAGTAAAATAAAATAACCAGAGATAGTAAAATCAAAAGGAAAGTGAATATAGAGTATACGTTACAAACTTCGTTTTCCTTTTCTGTCACAGGTGTCCAATTACTTGTTGGTAGATAGTGTATATATATATTACGTTTATATGTATTCATAAATAAATTGTGTTTCGAATTTATAGTTCAAAGCAGATTTGTCCGGGTCAGTTACGATTCTGGATCGGGTCGGGTCTGGTCGGGTTGGGTCAGGGTCCGAAATTTTTGGCCCGTTTCCAACTCTGAATAGAAGCCTTTCCGAAAGACCTGCTGATGCGCGTGTGTTCAAATGATCAGATGAGTACAATGAATACGTTCACATTTATTCCCAGTCGACCTGAGCCATGGTCTTCGGTGTTTGAAATGTATACAGATAGTTAAAAATTGAAAACCGTGTGATCCTTTGTTATGGGTAACAAATACAATAATTTAAAGCTACATAACAGGCACCAGAAATATCAGAAGTTGAAGTCGAGGGAACAGTCTCCATTTGTATTGCTCAGGTTTGGTTCAAATAATTTCAAAAGGAGGGGAGCAAGCTCCAAAAGTGTAAGTGAATAAATCTCCAACCAAAGAAACTTCTAAGGAACGAGATATTGGCTTTGGGTGGGGATTAAATACTAAAGTGACACCGAATTCTCGGTTTTAAAAACCGTCTATAGTACCAAATATCATACTTCTATCAAAGGCTCCTAAATCACGAGTCTCTCCCATATGGCTGCTATCTACTTTTGATGCACGTCTAAATCCCTTCTTTTTATCCTATTATTTTTTACGGTGAGGGGATTGGGTGCCGGAGATAAAGACCACCGCCAGCAATTCAATGGGCTATAAGCGGTCGCTGGTCCCTAATTGAGGGCCACCGGTTCCAAATGATAGAGACAGTGCCGTAAGACAAACACAACATCCATACCTGAACTTGGATTCCAACCCGAACCATCTCGGACAAACGATAAAAAACCAGCGTTTAAACCACTCAGCCACCGAGCTGAATTTTTTGCAGTGAGCTATATACTCTGACGGAAAAAAATCCCAACACCAAGAAGGGGTTGTGTTAGATAAACGACAGTTGGTAGGCAGTGAGAGTACATCTGTAAGATGACGTCTATGCAAAGTTCGCGCTCGGTGCATACGTGTGGCGCTCGTAGTGCCCCTCGGAATATGCAAAGCAGGTTTGCTGTAAATACGCGCTGTAACGTTCGTGAGCGTTAGTTATCGTTGAGATTCGACGTAGTGTGTTGATGTTAGTCAATAATGCCTTTAAGAAGACGAAGAAGCCATTATCAACAGCTCACGGAGTTTGAGCGAGGTCGTGTAATAGGGCTACGAGAAGGTGGATTTTCGTTCTGCAATATTGCAGAACGACTTGGCAGGGATGTAGCCACTGTGCATGATTGTTGGCAGCGGTGGTCAAGGGAAGGTACTGCCTCAAGAAGACCGGGTTCCGGCCGGCCACATGGCAATATTGAGAGGGAAGACCGCCGTGTACGGCGTATGGCCGTAGCGCATCGTACCGCGTGTGCGGAAGCAATTCGAGCTGCAGTTGCCACCACAGTGACACAACGAACTGCTACAAATCGGTTACTTGAAGGACAGCTCCGAGCCAGACGCCCTGTAGTGTGCATTCCACTTACTTCAAACCACTGCCGTTTGCGACGTCAGTGGTATCAAGCTAGAGCTAATTGGAGGACGGAGTGGAGATCTGTAGTGTTTTCTGATGAAAGAGCCGGTTCTGCCTGGGTGCCAGTGATGGCCGTGTGTTGGTTAGAAGGAGGCCAGGTGAGCGCCTGCAAGCAACCTGTCTGCGGCCGAGACACACTGGACCTACACCTGGAGTTATGGTCTGGGGAGCAATTTCCTATGACAGCAGGAGCACTCTCGTGGTTATCTCATGCACCCTGACGGCACAGTTGAACGTCGGTCTGGTGATTCAACCTGTTGTGCTGCCATTCATGAACAGCATTCCAGGGGTTGTTTTCCAACAGGATAACGCTCGCCCGCATACCGCTGTTGTAACCCAACATGCTCTACAGAGTGTCGACATGTTGCCGTGGCCTGCTAGATCACCAGATCTTTCACCAATCGAGCACGTATGGGACATCATTGGACGACAACTCCAGCGTCCCCCCAACCAGCATTAACCGTCCCTGTATTGACCAACCAAGTGCAACAGGCATGGAACTCCATCCCAGAAACTGACATCCAGCACCTGTACGACACAATACATGAACGTTTGCGTGCTTGCATTCAACATTCTGGCGGTTACACCGGTTATTAATGTACCAGCATTTCACATTTAAAATGGCTCTTCTCGCGCTTACATTAAGCTGTGATCTTGAAACCTTAATCGATTAAATATGTTACTATACAAATGTATTGCCGCCATTTCATTCCTCTACAACTATTTTTTCGTAGTGTTGGGATTTTTTTCCGTCAGTGTATAAAGCCATCTCAATGTTATAGATGCGTACGTGTCTTATTGCTATAGCGCCGTGGTCTGAGCGTCGGCTTCTGATCATTCGTCTGAGATGGGTCAGGGATCGAATCCCACTGAAGCATGGATGTTGTGTTTGTCTTACGGTACTGGCTCTCTCCCCTGCCTGGAACCAGTGGTCCTAAATTAAGGACTGGCGATTGCTTATAGCCCATTGAGTTGGTCGTTAAACCCCCAATCTCCAAGAAATAAAAACAAGTTAGTAAAATCATGCAATGCATTGGTTATGATAAGCTTTCCAACATACCGGAAATCATTACTCAAGTTATTGCTCAAGTTATGAAGATAATAACTGTAGAAAAAATCTCGCTCCTGTGTCCTGACCTTTGACCCCATTTCGATGATATTCAACAGAACCGGTAAAGTATACTTCCGGAACCACATGCTAAAGTTTTGTCTCAAACGAAGATTTTTACGTAAGTTATAACGCATAAGGGCGATGGAATGGAACCCGATCCTATGTCCTGACCTTTGACCCCACTTAACCTACTTTCAATAGGGTTCGTCCCCAGTTGGTTCCCTAAGACATACTAAATTTTAATTGAAATGAAACTATATTTTTGTAAGTTATGACGCATAAGGGCAATGGAATGCATCCGCTCTTATGTCCTGACCTTTGACCCCACTTAAACTATTTTCAATACCCTACCACTAAAATTTCATCGAAATCGAACCATTTTTACGCATAAGGGCAATGGAATGCATCCCGCTCCTTTGTCCTGACCTTCGACCCCACTTCACCAATTTTCAATATGGTTTGTCTCTGGGCCATCCCATACGACATACTAAATCTTCATCGAAATTGAACGATATTTACGCAAGTCATGACGCATAAGGGCAACGGAATGCATCCCGCTCCTATGCCCAGTCCTTTGACCCCACTTAACCCATTTTCAATAGGGTTCGTCCCCAGTTGGTCCCCTAAGACATACTAAATTTTGATTGAAATCAAACTATATCTTTGTAAGTTATGACGCATAAGGGCAATGGAATGCATCCCGCTCCTATGTGCTGACCTTTGACCCCACTTCACCCATTTTCAATATGGTTTGTCTCTAGGTGGTCCTCTACATACGACATATTAAAACTTCATCGAAATTGAACGATATTTACGCAAGTTATGACGCATAAGAGCAACGGAATGCATCCCGCTCCTATGTCCTGACCTTTGAACCCACTGAACCCATTTTCAATAGGGTTCGTCTCTAGGTCATCCCATACGACATATTAAAACTTCATCGAAATTGAACGATATTTACGCAAGTTATGACGCATAAGAGCAACGGAATGCATCCCGCTCCTATGTCCTGACCTTTGAACCCACTGAACCCATTTTCAATAGGGTTCGTCTCCAGGTGATCCCCTACCACATACTACAATTTCATAGATATCGAACGATTTTTAAGCGAGTTATCGTGCCGACAGACGGACAAACGGACGGGAAAAGCTGGAGCATATACGCTTCTTCAACCTACGGTTGGAAAGCGTAAAAAAATCTTATTGCTACACGGTGTTCCTAATAATTTACTACTTCATTGTATGTCTACTTATGTATATTAGTACATATATTATCACATAGCGCATATTAGAATGTGAGACAAAAACGTTAAGTCATTCGGTTCCGTGTCATGCGTTACAAATCGATTCTTGCTGTTTTTGCTTCTCATTCGATTGCTTTTCATCTGCTCGATGGCGACCTGGTGGTGCGATGTGCTAAGCGATTGCTTCTGACCATTCGTCCCAGATGGGTCACTTTTCGAATCCCAGTGGGACGTGGATGTCGTGTTTGTCTTACGACCCCTAACTATCTCCCTTTCCTGGAGCCAATGACTCTAACTTAGGGACGGGCGACTGCCCCTCCCCCCCCCCTCCTCCCATAAATACATTTCGAAGAAGTGAACTTAAATGTTTGGTGAATTTTCTTAAAGCTGAGAACTTTAAAGAAAGATTTAAAAATCCGCATTAAAATAAACAAATAAACGGTTGGTTTTTTTTTCATTTCAGCATTGAACAACATATGATTTTTGTTTTCCGAAAACATCCACTATGATCTTTACATCATTTCACTAGAAAACATCAAGAAATTTTTTAAGCTGCCAGTTCTCGAGGCGTGACATATCCCGATGGGCTGTAAGTTTTAGCGAAACGATGTGTTTACTTCTACGTCAGACAACGTGATGGTTTCATGTCGTTTTTTCCTTAGAAATCCTTTTGCGATAACCTTAATTGTAAATAAAAGTGATTAGCGCACACATTGAACACACCACTGTAAGCGGAGTCACTGCATGCGGTGTTATTTTAAGAACATGTAGTTTCTGCATAACAGTTCAAAGATTAGCTGACAGCAAACATAGACATTGGCTCCTCAAGAATTCTCGAGGCTACAGCAGCCGATGACGAACATATATTTTTGTCATAATTAAAGCCAAGTTAAGAAGATTACACGAAAGCCATAAGAACAATTTACGAAGGCGTGCTGGCACTTACCGTATATTATGTTCTAGGAAAAAGTTAAATTTAGAAATAATTTGCATTTCATCGCTATGAAAATGATAGATGCCCCAAAGCTACTCTGAGTGCTCCAGGTATTAGCTACATAACGAATTATCTTCTGTTCTGACGTTTATTTGCTTCAACGCAACCATAGGGGATGCAAATTGTCATTAAGAATTGAGAAAAACAACTTGTTTCAAAAATGTGGCAAAATGAAAACAGGTTCTGAAAAGCTCCAGAAAATATACAGATATGTAATACGAATGACGCCTGCTACCTGACAGAGCTCTTGACTTTTCCTCCGCTTACCCATTTTCGCCCACGTGGGCGATCTTCATGATGTAAAATTATTATCCATTTTCAATTGATTTCTTGAACAGAATCACTTTCTGAAACAGCATTCAACTATGCACTATATTGACAAAAGTCACCGCACACTTAGAAGAGAAACTCAACATAGCATTTATTCACATACATTAGTACGGTGTCGGTCCACCTTTGGCCTACACGTGTCTTCACGAGCTCCGTGTTTGAGTGTTTCACGTACGTGTTTTGTGTGTCCCATCATTGTTCTTCTGTGTGTGTGCCAAAGTTAAAGGTCTGTGCTTTCGTTTAAGATCCCTCACGAGTGGGTGAGTGCTTATTTTTTTCATTATCAGTGTTTTAATTTACACACCGAGTTGGTCGTGTTTCTTAGTTAACCTTTGCCATTGATTATGGCATCTGCTGATGAGGGCGCTGTTCCCACCCGCATCGCTGCAGCTCCTCGCGTCGCCTCTTCAACGACAGACGCAGCCGATCAATCATCTTTGCTTGCTAGTGGAGAGCCTCTTAAATTTCCCCCTGTCATTTGCACGTCTTCTCCTGCTCAGGTCTCCTGCTCAGGTCTCCGACTCTGCCATTGGGAACGTGGATAAGACACCCCTGGCCACTGCTGACGATGATGAATTCATGGACGTCTCTGATGGCTAATCTAACCTCAACAGTTTTTACTGCCTCTGCTCCTATCTCCCTCCTTAACCTAGACTACAAACTCTATACTAAACTTCTCTCCCGCCGGCGTAACTCTGTTCTCCCGTACATTATTTCTCCTAATCAAACTTACACCGTTCCCGGCCGTTCTATCTCTCATAATGTTCTGCTTCTCCGCGACCTTCTTCACTTGCTAATGCACGTTCTGAGCCTCTTGCCCTTTTCTCTCTTGATCTTCGCTATGCTTTTGATAATATTTCCCATACTTATCTTTCTAACACTCTTCTAAGCTTTGGTTTTCTTCCCTCCTTTGTTTCTCTCCTTCTCTCTCTCTACACGTACGCCGTTTTCCACGTTAAGACGGCCTCCTCTCTCACTGCGCCCATCCCCTTCTGCCGTAGTGTACGACAAGGCTGCCCGTTTTCAGGGCAACTCTTCGTCATCACAGTGGAGCCGTTCTTGCGCTCCGTGGAACACTCTTTCCAGGCATCTATACCACCACCAATTGCAAGCACTCTGCACCAATCTATCTCCTGCCCCGATTACGCTAATGAAATCACCGTGTGCATCCGTGCTGATCCTCAGTTCTCTCAGTTCCGTCATCTTTTTTATACCTATGCTTCTTGCTCTGCTACAGAACTCAATGCCGCCAAATGCACTTTACTGTGGTGCGGTGCGTATTCTGGTCGTACAGACTCCCCGTGGGGGCTACCTCGTCCTCGTCGGCTCAGCGCTTCCTCGGGGTGTTTCTCGGCTCGCCTCATGCTTCTTCATCAGCCACCCGCAGTGCACTTCATCCACGTCTCATTCGAGCAGCTGCCAATTGCCGCCGTACCCAATTCTGCACGTCGTTTTATCAACGAGCCAACTTTGCACGCACCCATCTTTTATATCTGTGTCAATACTCCTGAATTACCTCATCTCCTCCACTTTACTGCCTCCGAGAAATCACCAGTTGCCTCACCGGTGCCGTGTGGTCCGGTCATCGTGGGTCGCTGTCACCGAGCTCTGTCTTCCTCCAGCTCGTGGTGGAATTGGGCTCATTCAGCTCTACTATCGAGCCAACCGTATCGTCATGTTCCTCCGTCTTTTCACTGCTCCTGTACCGTCGGCCCTCGTTGTGCGCGACGTCCTCACCTCCTCGCACAACTCTCATTTTTCTTTCTCCTCTTTCGTACCAATGGATTGATTTCCTTCTCTTACCTCCAAACTACTTCCTCGTTAATTGGTATCACAAATGCTGTCTTCGTACGATAAATAAAATCATTAAAAGTTTGCAAAGTAAAACCAAATTTATTTACAAATTAAAATTATTTAAAAGCAAGAACTTTCGGGGCTCTCACTTTCCTGTTGAAAAACCTCCTGCTTATTCTGATGCCCTCACTTTCCTGCGTTCTCTCCTTCTTATTCGCTCCCCTCCCTTTTCTACTCTCGACCTTCTCTCTGAACCTTACGTCTTCTCCTCGCTACTTCATCCTCCTCACCTTCCCTGCTTCGCGTTCTTCTCCTGGCTTCGTGCTGGGGTAGTAACGGTCCGCGACCTTACTAACCCTGACCTCTCCTGGCGCTCAGTTTCTAGTCTCCCGCCTGCTATTCTATCCTCTCCTTCAGCTCGCTACGTCTACGACTCTCTCTGCTCTGTTACCGTTTCTCAGTC
Source organism: Macrothele yani (assembly GCA_039090855.1). Taxonomy (NCBI): domain Eukaryota; kingdom Metazoa; phylum Arthropoda; class Arachnida; order Araneae; family Macrothelidae; genus Macrothele; species Macrothele yani. The sequence goes on along the minus strand of CM076995.1, from coordinate 153,123,461 downwards.
ACATGATCTCGCAACTCCTCTTGGCCTTGTCTCTGTACTTTCTGCTCCGCAACCACTCCTCTTCTTTCTGCGTGTCTCTGACATGTCTCTTCCTCTGTTCTCGGTCTATACTAAATCCCTCTATCGGTTCCCCTCCTTCTCTGCTTCCCCCTTCACCTCTCCCTATCACGGTGTCCCTCCTGCTACTGTTTCTACTTTATGAGCTGCTGCCCGCTCCCCTCTTTCGTCCTCGCTTGAACTCAATACCCACTGGCTCTTCCTTCATAACTGGCTCCCCGTTCCATCCCTTCAAAACCGCATGACACTTCTCTCTTCCCCTCTTTGCTCCTTCTGCGCGCCGTAGGCGGACGTTCCGCACGTCTACCTTTACTGCCCTGTGGTACTACCTCTGCTAGATCTAGCGTTCTCCATCGCTCGTCGCTCCTGCACCGTCGACCTCACTTTTTCAGCATACCGGCATCTTTTCCTCTATGCTCATCCGCCTGTACTCCTTCCACCAGTGTGTTCTTACGTGTTTGTGTTGGTGAAACACGTCATTTACGTGTATTATTAGCAACTCCGCCGTCTACCTCCTCCTGCGTCTTCCATTCAAGCCAATGCTGCCCTAATCGGACATTTCCGCAATCGCCTCCTCTCCCGCTAACAGCAGCGTATCAGTCTGCCATCTCCGCATGCCGTGAAAGTTTCTTCTATGCTACGTGGTCGCCAGTTACCCCGTGGTTCGCTGTTACACCAAGTCCGTTACATCTCACGGCGAGTTAAGACTGTGCATTAACTTTTTGTTGTTCTTTCGCACTGCGGAGCCGCGCCTGTGATCATTTTGTTCCATCCGCAAGCATTGCTCTGTTTGCAACACGTTGTAAATTTGCCATTACTCATTCGATGTACACTGAAGAGCAATTGAATAATAGATACCTGTCTAGTAACGTGTAGCACCATCTTTCGCCCTAATGACGGGTGCGATTTGTCTTGGCATGGACTCGACAAGACACCGGAAGCGTTGGGAAGTAATACGGATCCACGACACCTGAACAACCTCCGACAGTTCACGAAGATTTGATGGAGGGGGGTCAGAGCCTAGAACATCTCTCTCGATGGCATCACAGATGTGCTCGATGGGATTGAGGTCAGGTGACCTAGTTGGCCAAGGAAGCGAGGTCACGTCGGTGGGATGTTCATCCAACCATTCGGATATAATTCAGAAGCGATGGCACGGTGCATTGTCTTGTTGCAGGATGAGGTCCCCAGTGGGATGTTCAAGACGCACAAACGGGAGCAAATGGTCGTCCAGGATATCCCGGTAACGTTGACCTGTGAGGGACGATGTCACACGTAACAGGGGTCCCATTTCAGTCCACATAAACAGTCCCCAGACCAGAATGCTACCCCCACCAGCTTGACGAGTACCCTGCTGGCAAGAAGGATCCATCGCTTCATGTAGTTTGCGCCGTACTCGTATCCTGCCATCCGCATGTACCAACGTGAATCTCTACTCATCAGTCCAGGCAACATTTTCCACATGTCTAGGGTCCAGTGGCGATGTTCCCGCGCCCATACTAATTTTTGCACCCTGTGATATGCGGTGAGCAGCGGAACCCTCGTGGGACGATGGCTTCTGTACCCCATAGCGAGGAGATGGTTCTGGATGGTATGGCTGCTTACACGTTTTTGTGCACCTGCGTTAAATTGCCGAGTGATTTCTTGCACTGTGGCCCGTCTATCCGCTGTTACAATGCGAGCTAGCAGACGATGACCCCGCTCATCCACACGCTGTTTTCCACGGCAGTTGGTCCTTGCAGGGATAGTTTTACCGGATTAGATGTACTCACTGTGCACCCGTGGCACAGTGGTTCGTAAAACTCACAGTGCCTGCACGACTTCCGAGATGGAGTGACCCATTCGTCGGGCCCCGACAATTTTTCCACGATCAAATGCGCTTAGATCCTTCGTCTTACCCAAACTGCGTCCGACTCTTACTGATTCCCGTCGCTTCACTCCTTATATTGTCGGATCGCTGATTACGTCATGCCGTTTCCGTTTACAGGGCCGCCCACAGCACCACATTTGCATAGTGGGTTGTCCAATTCAATTGCTTCTGCACGCTCGTTTTCAGCGGCTGCCTCTGAAATTCCATCGGCTTCCTCCTCGTCTCGTCTGTCCCCTATGGATTTTTACGTTACTTTCAATGGTGACACCATCTTATTAGATATTCCCGAGAACTCTCCTGCTGGTCAACGTATTCATTCGACCCTCGAGTTGGGGGTTTGTTTTGATGCGCTGCCCAACACTCCTTTGAAACAGTACAGCTCCGCTCTCAAGAAGATGCTTCCTTCTGGTGCCATCACCCACCTCACCGGTAAGCCACGAAATGTGATCGTTTATGTTTCGAAGAAAGAATATGCCGAGCTTGTCTTGTCACGGGGCCTATCAATTGGCGATAGTCACGTCTTAACAGAATCCATCGCCCAGCATCCTGTTCTGGTCTCTCTACATCCGGTACCTCCGCTGATCTCTGAAGATATGCTGTGTGCTGCACTAAGTCGATGAGGCAAAGTAGTTGGCCCAGTGAAGACACTCTCCCCTTCCCCCTCTGACCCCGATGATAAACGTATCTGTGGCTTCCGTAGAACCGCTCGCATCATCTTTCCGTCGGAAGAGCATCTCACGAAGTTTCCATGGTTCCTCGATGTGTTTTGCGGTAACGAGCGCCACCGGATTGAGCTCCTCACCTCTGCTCATTGCTCACGCTGCAAGGCTTACGGCCATCAGAAGGCTCAATGCCCCCATGCAGAGCCACTGACACCTGCAGATCCAAGGCAGCATTCTACCTCTTCTTCCGTTTCTGCTGCTATGCCTCCTCCTGCGTCTGCACCTACTAGACCCAGTTCTGCCAAAAATCTGATTGAAGCCTTCGATCAACATGCGTCTTCCGATGTTGCTTTCTCCACTCTGTCAGATTTTCCACCGCTTGACTCCTTCTTGCCTTCCCGTGTTCTCTCTCCATCAAAGGACATCACGGCTGATCTTCATGCTTCATTCACCGTCGGCACTTTTGCTCTTGGCGATGAGGTGGACATTTTCTCTAATTCCACATCTCGTGTGTCATTGGTCCACGGCAAACGTCGCTCTACTACCAGTACCGAGGACCGGAGGAAAAGAAGAACGATGTGGGCAGCCTTCTCCGACTGGCCGCCCACATCGTTCCACCCGTCTAGCATGCTCCAAGTCTCCCCTGTCACATTCTAGCTCTTCCTCTTCAAAATCCAAGGGTCCTGTGCCGACGTTTGAAGATTTCTCAACTCTAATTACCAATGCCCCTCTTCCTTCAGAACATGTCTCCTTTGAAGATCTTTACGAGTTTCTCACTCATAAAACAAATCGGGAGGCTTCTCTCATCTTTTTACAGCAGTTTGAAGCAGTTCTTCCCGAGGTCTTTGACCAAGCAACCTCCATCCTGAAATTCCTCCCACATACTACCAAGCAACCCGACTACGTCTTGTGGTGTCGTGATATCATCCATCGCTTCGACACAATCCAGAAAGCTGCCCTTTATCCGACGTCTGCCATAGCTGCCCTTTATCCGACGTCGGACTTACCCATTCATGGTCGCCACTCTGAATTGTAGGGTGTTTGCAAACACCCTTGCTAACGCTCTCGTTCTGGAAGATCTTTCGCCCATTTGTGCCGAATTACTCCTTCTGCAACAGACGGACTGCCACTCCTCGACACTTTTTTTCATAGATGGCGCACTTGGGACTTCACCTTTCACCATGCTTTCCGTTACTCTGTGCACGGTGGTACAGCAGGAATATCAGTCTGCCATCTCCGCATGCCGTGAAAGCTCCTTCTATGCTACGTGGTCGCCAGTGACCCCGTGGTTTTCTATCACACCAAGTCCGTTATATCTCACGGTGAGTTAAGCCTCTGCATTAACTTTTTGATGTTCTGTCGCACTGCGGTCCCACGCCTGTGATCATTTTGTTCTTCCTCAAGCATTTCTTTGTTTGCATCACGTTGTATATTTGTCATTAAATGTACACATCATCGCATTTATCAGTTTATATCTTTCCTGTTTTTTTCCCTTTGAGCCGATTCCATGTTGCTCGTCTCCTCTGGTTTGTTACATTAAAGCGATTCTGAAATCACCTTTGGCTTTAATGCATGCACTGACCTTTTGAGACGTGCTTTCGAAAATGTTTTGGAACACAGCAATAGGTATGCGCTTCCTTTCAGTACATAATGCTGCCGCTAACTGTTGCTTAGTAGTAGGCTTTGGCTCCAAACTTTTTATGCGGCGCTCTAATTCTTTCCATAGGTGCTCTATGCGATTAATATCAGAGATCTGTGCTGGCCAGTCCGCACACACACGATACGGAATTATCGTCAAATCACGCAGTAACAGTCCTTGCGTTATGGCTCGGGGCATTTCCCTGCTGTCACTAACAAGGCTTGGTTCCATAGTATTGCCACAGAGTTGGTAGGGCATAATTGCCCGAAATATCGGGGTAGATGTGCTGGTTAACAGGTTTGTCCATGATAACTAATGGGCCTGGACCATACCACGGAAACACCCTCACACCAGTACACCGCCAGCTCCAAACTTGACCGTAGGAACAGTACACTGTGGTAAATAGCGTTCCCCTGCCTGCCGCCATGCCCACACACGGCGAACAGACTGATGGATCGTGTATCTGGATTAATCACTCCATTGGACCCATTTCCATTGATCTACGGTCCACGATAAATGCTTTTTACACCATGCTAAACGACGAGTAGCATTCCGAAAGGAGATGAAAGGCTTATGAGCAGCTGCACAACTACAGTAACCCATGGAATGAAGTTCTCTGTGAATGGTACGTGTGCATACCGAGGTTCCAGCATTTTTGCTCACCTGTACACTGAGGTCTTGTGCAATACTCCGTCTATAAGCTGTAACGACTCTCCTGAGGCTTCGACGTCCTCTATCACTGATTTTTTGTCTTCCGGTACGTTTTACAGCTTCATGAACGCCATGTGTTTTCCATTTATTCAGTGTATCCGAAACAGTTGACTTGGGTATGTTTAAACGCCTCTCGGTTTCTCTTATGGACAACCCACTAATATAACACCCAACAGTGTTTCCTTTCTCAAAATCAGTTCTCTCCCGCCGCGACAATTTCACTCATCCTCACAGTGCGATATGATCGCGGTCAGCTGCAAGCTTGTTTTTATACCTTTTACAGCTGTACCGCAGCGGATCCGTTCATTTGCTTTTGAAGGGGTGGCCGGTGACTTTTGTCAATATAGTGTTTATGTGTGTGTGTACATGCGTGCGTAGGTACCACGATAATTTTGATGATTATATGGTATACGGTAATAATGAGTTTCACTGATAAAACGCCTAATTATAAAGAAGTTCCAAAACTCGAAGTGCTTGCTTTATTTTTTTAATTTTTGGTAACCTTGAAGACGTAAACGTCCAACTAAAAATAATGCTCATACAGTATTAAAACAAATATTCTGCAACTCTGAGAGAATAGCAAGTTTGCCGCATGCGAAATATGAATATAAGCAAAAATTATCTTCATTTCCCCTTTACTTTAGCAATACGCAAATTGGCACTTGTGCTCTACATTTTAAACGGTTCATTCAAATTTCAAATAAGCGACTCTGGATGCTGGATTTAGTATGTTAAAATTTACGGCCCTTGCAAACATGTGAGACCTTCATCCAACAGTAAAACGTGAATGGATGATGAAAAACACTCGTATTTTCATCATCCATTCACGTTTTACTGTTGGATGAATGTCTCCCCTAATCTCTTCCGCAACTCGTTCTCTTGAGAAATTCTTTTTCGTCATATATTTGAGTTGCACCCACCCATCTCCCGTCTTCCGGGCCTTTTGGTGTTCTTTGGTATTCAGTCCAGAATTTCAGTTGTCTCATGGTGTACATACCGAATACCGCCGAAAATCTATTCGGCGGAAATGGAAGCCGCCACATCTTCCTGCCCCGGAGCGGAATGCTTTCCCAATCAAGCTACGCCGACCAGAGCTTTTCTCTGCTACTTGCCGTCTTGACATGGCGTCATCACTGTAGTATGTCACACTGTATATCCCCTTCTTGAGAAAGGCGGGGGCACGAAATCGCAGTTTCGGGTCCGCCGCAAAGCATGGTTAAAGTAGAATTAAATAGACCATTAAATAAAAGAAATAGAACGAAAAACGAAACTCCGGTGCTGGCACATAATATCAACCTCAGCAACCTACAACTGAGACGGGTGCATTTCAAGTTAACAAAAGCTAAAAAAATGGGAAAACATCATACAGTACAAGTTGGCTCGAGCCGTGGGGTCGCCACTTCCCATCAGTTGGATGAACAGCTGTCCCTGCGGAGATGTAATCACACAAAGATGAGAAAGCAAAGTAATCCGCGACAAGGTCAGCTCTGGCCTTCGGAGTGCCACTCCCCAAATAAGTAGAATACCATTAATCCCCGTGCGTGGTCCATGGGTAAGAACTGAAAAGGTACATTGACTAAACACTTTCTTTTAAGGCATATTGATTCATTGCTCTTGAAAATTGCACTGTTTCTTCCAAACGCACTTGAGCCAAGTCTTATACGCCTGTTAGTTTCTTTATCGATGTGGCTCTCGCTTGATATGTGTCATCCAAAGTAGATACAGGCATCAATTACTTCTATATTTACCACATTCATCTCTAAACCTTCAGTTCTTGTAAAAGCATTGCATATCAATTTTGTTTCCCAAAATTGAAATTTTACTCCCACTTCCTTACCATTTATATGCTGGTGTCCAAAATTGAAGACGGGAAGGCATTCGCAGGTATAAAAAAAGTAAAACGTGTAATGGCAGGCAGAGACGTTTGACGTGTAAAGAGACAAAATCATGAGGGTAATAAACATTGTATAACAAACGACAAATATGTACACATTTTGCGTGCACAGGGTCACATCCGCAAGTGTCACCAAGGTGAGTGTAACTTAAAAATGTTTTAATAAGGAATGCGATCACCTCGTTCAGACAGACAATTCTCACAACGACGCTACACAGTCATCATGAAATCTGGAGCTAAAATACTTTATTCCTCGATGAGAGCGGGGTGTCGCCCGGGAGGAGATGTGGAAGGGATCTGACAAGCTGCTACGTGTCGTCTAAGAGCATCCCAGGCATGCCTATAGGGGTCATGTCTTGATACCTGGCTGGCCAGTCCATACGACAAACATGCTCGCTTTGCAGGAAATCATCGCCAACTTGAGTTTTGTGCGAACGAGCATTATCATCCATTAAAAGGAACTGAAGGCCAACAGCTTCACGAAAAAGTCTCACATAAGGATCTAGGATCGTGTCCCTATAGCACCCAGCATTCAAGTCGCCTTCTGCAAACACTTGCAATGGTGTGAGGCCGTTTAATATAAAGCCATCCCACCCCAGCAGACCGCAGTCTCCGAAGTAGTCTCGTTCGCGAACGTTAGTAAGATCATTACGGGTTCTCTGTTCTCTCCAGATGAAAATCCGACGAGAATCAATTTTTAGACTGAATCTCGACTCGTCTGTAAAAGAACGCCGGCCCACAGCTGAAACAGCGTATCACAGCCACTATCACTGCACTTGATTAAGATATCTTACCTCGCGTTTGGGCGGAAATGCATTACCGGCTAGATGTGTGTCGTGTGACTAAGGATGCACACATAGAACATCTGTGACTGTCTCTAAGAAAACTTGAAACATTCCCCTACAGTTCTGTTACAGGTAACATAAACCAGGTAACATAAAATATCTTACATTGTTCTTGTTTTATAGTGCGTTGAAACTGTATACTTTTTTATGAATCACCCTATATTATAAATATATAAAACAAAAGATATACAAAGACTGCAGACAACTGAAAGCAGCATGGAGAGGTGCATGCTTGGTGTAGCCAGGACAGACAAGAAAAGGAACTCGTGGATCAGGAAAATGGCAAGAGTGTGGAAGACACCATGATCACAGTTAAATCCCTGAAAGAGCAATGGGGTGTACATGTTGCCAGAAGAACGGACCACCAATGGGCAATCAAAATTCAAGACTGGATTCCAAGGGGCAGAAAAAGACCATATGGGAGATGGGTGAATGAAATTCGAACGTATGCGGGAGTAACATGGAGAAGGAGACTGGCGCAAGACAGACCTTTGTGGAAGAAACTTGGGAAGACCTTCATCCAGCAGTGGATTGATGATAGTTAATAATGATGATGATGTCGCGTGAATCTGGAACTTTAGCCAAATTTTATTTGCTTATTAATTATTTCATCTATGTAGCTCTCGCTTGATATCTGTTGTACAGAGTAGATGTAGATATCGATTACTTCTAAATTTGTCGCATCAACTTCTAAACCTTTGTTTCTCGTAATTATTTTGTACATTATATATATGTTTAAAGAACGGAAGGTTTGTAGGTTAATGGTGTAAATTCAGACATAACTGACGCCTGCGTCTACCTTGGACAACAGAATTACAATTGTGTCTTAAATGAAGGGTTTAAAAAAATGCATCCTTCCGGTTCTTAATTATGGATCAGTGACATACTGTAGATCTTAACTAAAAAAGTATACAGATACTGTTGACAACTCAAAGAAGCATGGAGAGAACTTTTGGATATTAATCATTCTACAGTCACTTATGGGGAGAATAGCAAGAGCACGTAGTGTATAACAAGAGAAATTTATAAAACACGCCTATCTGGCGTAAATCTGTGATTTAGTAACTGAGGTCTACCTAGTTTTTATTACTATTTTAAGCCACTTGTTTACGCTCTCGCATCAATTGTAATGACCACACGAATAGATTTTGTTATGTGTAGCAATGCTGCGGGCATTAATTTGCACGAAGTCGTGAACACTTCATTGAAAATATATCAACCCAATATTTCTCTTGACATACGTTGCATTATTCTTAAACCTAATGATGTGTTTTTGCATTTTTACATGTGAAAGAAAATATGTTTGGTGAACACATTAGGTTGAATTGTGACTTTAGTTCTTCTAATCGTGTTTTTGCCAAAAGGTTTAAAAAAATATAACAACCGTAACCTTTTTCGAGCACGAAACGTTCGCGGTTTGTTTGTAACGCCCTATTGTATTTTTCTTTGTAAAACACACTTCTGTAAAAAATGGCCTACGAACGATGATACATTAACAAGTTAGTAAAATCATACAGTGCATTGATTATGATACGCTTTCCAACATGCCAGAAATCATTACTCAAATTACTACTCAAGTTATGAGGATAATGGCTGTGGAATGAATTTCGCTCCTGTGCCCAGACCTTTGACCTAATTTTGATTACATTCAGCACAACCCGTTCAGTATACCTCCGGAACAACATGTTCAAGTTTTGTTGCAATCGGAGCATTTTTACTTAAGTTATGACGCATAAGGGCGATGGAATGGGTCCAGCTCCTATGTCCTGACTTTTGACCCCATTTTGCGCATTTTCAATATTTTTCGTCCCCAGGTTGTCCCCTACCACATACTAAAATTTCATTGAAATCGAACCATTTTTACGCGAGTTATCGTGTGGACAGACAGACGGACAAAGCTGGAGCATATACGTTTCTTCAACTTACGGTTGGAAAGCGTACACAAGTTAGTAAAATCACGCAATGCATTGCTAATGATACGCTTTCAAACGTAACAGAAATACTTACTCATGTTATGAGGATTATGGCAGTAAAATAAATCTCGCTCCTGTGTCCTGACCTTTGACCCCATTTCGATGATATTCAACAGGGCCGGTTCAATATATCGCCGGAAAAACAAGATAAAGTTTTGTCGCAATCGAAGCATTTTTACGTAAGTTATGACACATAAATGCAATGGAATGGGTCCCGCTCTTATGTCCTGACCGTTGACCCCATTTCGCCCATTTTCAATAGGGTTCGTCCCTGTTTACAACACTCTAAAATTTCATCGAAATCGCACGATTATTACGCGAGTTATAAGGACAGACGGACGACAGACAGACAGACGGACGGACAAAGCTGGAGCATATACGCTTCTTCAACTTACGGTTGCAAAGCGTAACAAGAAAGATGACACCGAATTTTCGGGTGTTATAAGCACGTCTTTTGAATCCGTTCTGACGCAAATTAAATTTATCAAAGCTATTCAAAGTCAATGGAACCGGTATGGAAAACAATAGATCTGACCAAAGAAAGAAGATTTTCAATCGGGTTTTTATTCCCTCATATAATGCTGTAAACGGAATCGTGAGCTTACGAACTCTTAGAAACAGAGATATCGACAAAACGAAGATGTGACTTTACGTCCCCTGGTGGGAAAACCATGCATTATTTTAGGAAGAAAGTATTTTCAAAAGGTTTATCCGTATAAGCGGTATCGGTCGAAGAAAAAAATTAGTTGAGTTTTCAGGAGCCCAGATTTTGCAACAAATACTTCAGAAGCAGAAATTAACACATATGACCCCTGGTGGCCAAACCATTCTTTACCAAACATTAGAAATTATGTGAAAAATATTTTCCATCAGGTCTTGTATGCGATACAGGAAGAATTTTTCAAATCAGAGCTTTAGGAGCAGAAATAACGCAGAAAACGCAATTTACTTTTGTGCCCCCTAGCGGAAAGTGTATGATTTACTTGAAAATTTTGAATTTATATGAAAAACATTTCGCATCGGAAACACTATCCAACAAAAAAGGAATTCTTCACATCGTACTCTTAGAAGTAGAGATATTGACAAAATAAGATATACATCTACGCCCCGTGGCATAGAAACCATGCATTTTTTCAAGAAGAAAATTTTCCTAAAAGGTTTGTCGACATGAGTAGTATCGGTCAACAAACAGCGTTTTTTTCAATCGAGAATTTAGAAGCTCATATTTTGCTTCAAATACAACAAAAGCGGAAATTAAGATTTATGCCTCCTGGTGGCCAAACTATTTTTTTACAAAAATTAGAAATTATGTGCAAACGATTTCCCATCAGGAGCTGTATGCGGTGCAGAAAGAATTTTTCAAATCGGAGATTTAGAAGCAGAGATATAGGGGGAAACGCAATTTACAGCTACGCCCGCTAGCGGAAAGTCTATGAATTTCTTGAAAATTTTGAAATTATATGAAAAACATGTCACACGGAAAACACTATCCAGCAAAGAAGGAAGTTTTCAAATCGGACTCCTAGAAGTAGAGATATTGACAAACATAGGATGTACATCTACGCCCCCTGGTGGAGAAACTGTGGAATATTTTAAGAAGAAAATATTCCGAAAAGTTTAATCGATGTGAGTGGCATCAGTCCACGAAAGAATTTTTTAATCGATATTTTAGAAGATACGATTTTATGGCAAATACATCAGAAGCAAAAATTAACACTTACGCCCCTGGTGGCCAAAGTATTTTTTACCAAAAATTTGAAATTATATGCAAAAGATTTTCCATCAGGAAATGTATCCGCTAACGAAAAAAAATTTTCAAATAAGAGTTTTAGGAGAAGAGTTATCGGGGAAAATGTAATTTACTTTTACGCCCCCTAAAGGAAAATCTATGTGTAATTTGAAAAAGTAACTATATCTAAAATACTCTTCGTCATAAATGGAATCGAAAGATATATTTTTTTTCAATCGGATGTTTAGAAGCAAATATGTGGAATAAAACGTATTTTTGAATTCGACATCATCTGCATTTACGCCCTCTACTGGCCAAATTGTACATCGTAAAAAAAACGAAATAAAGGATCATCATTTGCATATTTCATGCTTTCCAACGCAAAAAGAATTTTTCAAATTGGACTAATATTTGCTGAGATATCGTGGGTACAGGCGGACAGACGGACGGACGGACAAACCGATAACAGAAGCACGATCTTTTTTTACAAAAGGCGTGCTAAAAAAGGGGGGAGAGAATTCCATGTCTTTTCATACAACAATTTACGGCCATTTCGCAGTGCTCTGGTCAAGACATCGCCGGGATGCACTGCGCTAAGTTATTGTCGCTGTGTGTAAAACATTATAGGAGTGCAGAATTCATTTGAATACAAATGTTGAAGATGACAATCCGATTTTTGGCGTAAATGTGACAAGAAAATTTTCAAGTTTTCGGGTATTATCTGACTTACCATCCTTGTCACATTTACGCCAAAAATCGGATTGTCATGTTCAAAATTTGCATTATATGGCGTAATCCCTTATTTCTTTCATGATTCATTTGAATAACTTCTTTAAGCATTACAATGCTGTTCGGTGTTGCGTAGCAATGAAAGTGGAACGAAATAAAAAGAAGGAAAAAAAGCATTCTTCCTCCCGAGTCTCTGTCCTGGAAGCATGAATTTCAAAATGTAAACAAAAGGAAACGGAAGCATTCTTCCTGTTGAATCGCTGTATTGAATTATTTAACTCTAAATGAAATCAGGCAGGAAGATACAAGAAGAAATTATTTACTTCAGTTAACATTTGATATGATTTCTTCGAGAAGTCGTAACATCTCCTAAGTGATTAGAAACATAGTCGAACTTTTATCGAAGTTTTTCTCCGCATGTATTTTAGCATTGTGTGCACACAAGTTTTCGTGCACACCAGGAAAAATTTAGAGTATCAATGAATGAAATACAGGATTACACTATTGTACAATACAAATTTTGAAGTTGTGAATCCGTTTATTATTGTAAATATGACATGAATGATAAGTCATATAACATCCGAAAACCTGATCTGACTTATCATTCATGTCATATTTACACCAATAAACAGATTCACAACTTCAAAATTTGTAAAATTTAAAGTAACAGAATTATAAGAAAAACTATAGGAAACCGAAATTTTATTCTCATGTTACGGTTATGGTTCTATGATACGGCTATGTTACGGTTGTGATTTAAATTCTTGTTTCGCAGCCTTGGTGAAAAAAGGACTTTAGATGAATGATCTCATAATTTATTATATCAAAAATAGAATAACATCAGTTCCTATAATTCGCTCCAAGAAAAAATTATAAGAGCTAATGTTGTAGAATAACATTAGTTATAGATGTTATAGAAAAACATTAATTCTTATCATTCACCTGTCTAGTCTGCATTGTGTCTTTTAATGTCACAGGCAAGATGTTTCTTCGTATCATTCAGAAATGTTTAGTAACCAACCCTTTTGGTATGTTATATCATCTTCACCCAGTGGAAAAACAGCATTGAAATCAGGCTTTACAGTAACTATAGTTTGGATTACAAAGCATCTCCTAAATAATTTTCATAAATGTGCATCCCTGGATCAGATCATTACGATCAGCCCTCTCTCCAGAGTGTAAGCGTTCAACAACATGCAGTTGTAACGTCACTGATAGACTCAGAATATACACTGAAGTGTCAGAAAAACTGGTACACCAGTCTAATACTTGGTAGGTCTCCCACGGGAGCGAGGGACTACAGAAATTCGGCGGGGCATGGACTCCACTAGCTTCTGGAAATATGCTGTAGGCAGTGCACACCATACTTCCTGCAGAGCGTTCCACAATTCGGGTGTATTTCGAGGTCTCGGATTCCTGTGTTCGATAGCGCGCTGCATGGCATCCCAAATATGTTCTATCACGTTCAAATTTGGGGACATGGGTAGGAATGGCAACACCCCAAACTCAGATGAATGCTCCTCTAACCATAAAGTGGCGTCCCGACACTTGCGTGGAGGTGCATTGTCCTGTTGGAACAGGCCCGACCCATCAGCATGAATGCAGGACATGAACGGGTGTACCTCGTCCGAAAGGATGCGCACATAGCGTTGGCCGATCACAGACGTTTGTAGACGTACCAGGGGTCCCGGTGAAGTTCAGCTAAACACACCCCATACCATTACGGACACCCTACCAGTTCCCTGTTGACAGGCGGGATCCATGGCTTTATGGGGTTTGCGCCACACACGAATCCTTCCATCTGCCCCATACAGTTGGAAACGCGACTCGTCAGACCAGGCTACTTGTTATCAGTCATCAAGCGTCCAGTGGCGGTGTTGCCGTGCCCAAGCGAGGCGCATAGCTCTGTGTCGTGCACCCATCAAGGGGACTCGAGTTGGGCGTCGGCCCCAAAAGCCCATATCGTGCAGGGTACTTTGCACAGTCCGGACGCTGATGCTTGTTGTGGCTTCAGCATTGAATTCCGATGATACTTGCGAGAGTTTCGCACGCCTATCGCGTGAAACGATTCTTGACAGCCGACGATGGTCACGTTCACCCAATGTCTTTTTACGGCCACACTGGTATCGTAGGTTGGAGGTTTTGCCGGAACTCTTGTAGTCACGGTACACCCTTTGCAATGGTCGTTCGTGAAAATCCGAACTTCGTTTCTTCTTCCGAAATACTATGGCCCATCTCACAAGCGCCAACTTTATGACACAGCGTTGAAAATCGCTTAAATCGTTATTACTTCTCATTATCATGCGGAGAACAGCTCTGACAGTTGGCAAGGATGCCTATCACTTTATATACGCATGGCGGACGCAACCGAGTACGCGCATAGGTGACGTTGCTATGAATTTCGCATAAGCTCGTCTGTACCGGTTTTTCTGGCACTTCAGTGTATATACAATATGCATTTACGGACGGCACGGACAAAGAAGTCACCCTACGTCCGAAGGGATTTTTCATGGTTTATTCTTCTTCCGTAGAGATCCCACAAAATTGCGAACTGCTCGGATGTTCCGTAGTAATGATGACATTTGTAAAAGTTGTTTGAGTGCGGACGTTCTCTGCAAAATTTACCTTCATCAAATTTCAGACAATTTTGGAGAAACTCTTTTTGACATTCTGGGAAGATATGATCTTCCTCCTCTGATAATGAAGAAATTGGTGCAGCTTTGCATAAATTGAAAAAAATGCGTTCTCGCGGTAAAATGAGGAACTGCCTACCCTAGTTGTTTTTTTCTTTTTTTTTTTTTTTTTTTTTTTTTTTGTTTGTTTTTTTAGATTTTGAGGGGGTAAACTTGTGTTAGGCCATAATTGTTAGAACTTTTTCTGTTTCGGCTAGAATGTGGTAGGTGACTTTTCTTTTTGTTAAGTCCAAGGAGTTAGACAAAGTTAGTTTTCTTTTAACTTCCTGAGCTTTCCCTCTCTTTTTAGCACGTCTTTTGTAAAAAAGATCGTGTTTATATTATCGGCTTGTCCGTCCGTCTGTAGACACGATATCTCTGGAACAAATAAGTCCGATTTGAAAAATTCTTTTTGCGTTA
Source organism: Macrothele yani (assembly GCA_039090855.1). Taxonomy (NCBI): domain Eukaryota; kingdom Metazoa; phylum Arthropoda; class Arachnida; order Araneae; family Macrothelidae; genus Macrothele; species Macrothele yani. Next base: position 153,108,260 of record CM076995.1, on the reverse strand, counting down.
GGAAGCTTGAAAACTTGCTAACGATGATCCTTTATTTTTTTTTTGTTTTATGACGTGCAATTTCGCCCCTAGAGAGCGTAAATGCAGATGATATTGAATTCAAAACATGTTTTATTCCATATATTTGCTTCTAAACATCCAATTCAAAAAATGCTCTAACCTTTCGATTCCATTCCTGTCGAAGACCATTTCAGATATAGTCACTTTTTTCAATTTATGCATAGATTCTATGCTGGGGGGCGTAAAACTAAATTGCGTTCCCCCCGATGTATCTGCTTCTAAAGCTCCGATTTGAAAATAAATTTCTGCAGAGGATACAACTCCTGATGGGAAATTCTTTCCATGTAAATTCTAATTTTTTTCTATAAAACAGTTTGACCACCAAGGGGCGTAAGTGTTGATTTCTGCTTCTGATGTATGAATCTAGATGTATCTAATCTAGCTTTTAAATCTGAGTTTTTAAAAGCTAGATTGAAAACATTCTTTCGTGGACCGATACCGCTTACATCGAAAAACCTTTTGACAATACTTGCTTCTTAAAATAATGCATGGTTTTTCCACCTAGGGGCGTAAAGTCATATCATATTTTTGTCGATATCTCTGCTTCTAAGAGTCCGATTTGAAAAATTATTTCCTTGTTAGAGAGCGTTTCCGGGGTGAAATGTTTTTGATATAATTACCAACTTATCTTAGTGCACAAGTTTGCCACCAGAGGGGGTAAGTTCACGTTTCCCTTTACATCAATATCTGCAGGATTAAAAACCTGACTGAAAAACTTTTTTCTTTGGTAAGATACCACTAACTATGCAAACTCTGTGAGTGTATTTTCTTTCGAAAATAGTGTACCCTTTCTCCACTAGGGGCGCAAAAGATTATCCTGTTTTTCTCAATATCACTGCTTTTACATGTACGATGTAAAAAATGCTTTCAACACCGGATGTCATTTCCCTTGTAGAACACTTTAAGCTAGTATATAAGGAATTTTGTAGCTCACAGTTATGTCGGTAGGTGGTGTTTCGGCAGTTTGCAGCTGTATCGCCGCTTCTAAAAACGCTATTGAGGAATTTCTAATTAACTGTATGCCATTCGCTACAACAGAAGTGTGGAACATTATCCTCTTTAAATATCGTAAAGATTTCCCGCTAGCTGCGTAAAGGTCGAAACCTTCCTTTTTCAACCCGCTATATCTGCTCCCGGGTGACGTATTTGAAAAGTTATTTTCTCTTAGCATAGCTTTTTCAATGACAAATATTTTTCGCTTATTTTCAACTTTTCCGTTATGCATTTTTTTTTTTTTTTTTGCTAGCAGACGTGGACTTATATCATGTTTCCTTCTGTATTTCTCCCTTTAACTGTTCGATTTGAAAATCTCTTAGGCTCTGGCACCTTCCTTGTAGTATGTAAAACTTTTTGTTCGCCATTTGTTAATTTTCGTAATATGCTTTTTAGCCGCTGGTGAAACTAAGTAGATGTTTCTATTTCTGGTTGTTTTATCGATTGTTGGAACCAGTTGATTATTTTCGAAATCGGTCCCATTAACTTTGAATATCTTTGATAAATTTAATTCGCGCCAAAACGGATTCAAAAGGAGTGCTCATTACATCCGAAAATTCGGTGTCATCTTTCTTGTTTGTTTGTTTTTTCTTTTTATGTTGCAGAAAGCTGTGTGCTATAGCGCCTTTCTTGAGCTCGCTGCTTCTAAAACTTGCATTTCTACAGTTTTTTATAGAGCTCTTAGAGGGTGTTTTTTGCTTGTTTTAGAGGAGGGGGATGATTTTACATTTTCGCTATTTTATTTTTAAATCCACTGACTTGAATGCTCGAATTAGAAGTGAAAACAGGACGAAGCCTATGCAGGGAAGGAAGGTAAAAACTTGTCAAAGCTTGAATGGAGAATGATTATCGGCACAAGGAAGCATTTCATGAACTGTAAGCTTTGTTCGCTGTTTGAAGAATATCGGAGTGAAGATGTGGCGGAAAATGTCCGAAGTGGAACACACACATCGGTGCTGAAACGGGTCGAGGCCGGGCCTGAAATCCCGAAGCGGGCTCTCGCTGCATAATATTTATTGCGTCTCGGGCTCCGGATAACATCCTTCGAGTTCACACGGAATAGAAAATCCAGGATCGGGCTGACATACTTCGGGCTCGTACGAATTCGGGCTGACAACTGCAGGCTCTGTCGGGCTCTGCCTGTATTTTTCAATATAAAATCCGAGATCGGGCTCACATACTTCGGGCTCGGATGGGATCGGATGGGCTCGGGATCCTAAAATTAAGCCCGAGCTCATCACTGACGCACATCCAACCAACGAATTTAGAAGCGTTGACTGCCACTGGCTGACAGTCGAGACTAACGCTGGTTGACAAGTCCTGTCCTGGTCAACAAGTGGCTCACGATCTTTCAGTCAGTGGAAAACTACAACTAGAGCGAACAGAGAAACGCTTCCGATCACAAAATCTAGCAAACGCGCTCAGCTGTACTTTAGTTGTCGGGGGCCGTCATGTGCCCATGTTATCGACTAATCTGCTTACAACGGGCACGGCAGCACCGTGACTGAACATTTTACGACTAGAAAAGAGTCACATTGTCCGATGAGTCTAGGTTCCATCTATATCATGCCGATGGACGAGACCATATTAGAAGTCGCGGAATGAACAGCATATAGACTGCACTGTTGAATGCAAACAAGGTGTCGGCAGCATCATGGTATAGGGATTGCTGGTTTTGGGGAACGTCACTGAGTTTCCTCACTTCCTTTGAACACAACCTCATCGTCTATAATAATAATAATTAAAAAATAGAATAATAGACATAACAGTCATAGAGAATCGGAAAGTCTGGATAATTGACAGAGTAATTGATATAAATGCCAGAGTCGATGAAAAAGAACTGGAAAAAATGACTAAATATAGAGACCTGGCCATGGAAGTTACCCGATTATGGACTAAACGCACAATTGTAGTCCCCATTGTCATCGGGGCACTTGGAACAATGTAAAAAAAATTAGGAATCATACTGAACTGCAAAAGACTGTTACATAACTGCAGAAGACTGCTTTACTTGGGACGTCATATTTTTTGCGCCGATTCTTGACTGAAAACTAGGTCTCCGGTGGAAACTCGTATCAGCTCAACAACATCTGGCAATGATAATTTGTTGTGTATACGGGTATTTGATTGTCATAGGGTGTGCTTAGTATATTTCGAATAAAAAAGATAATAATAATAATTTTGGTAGGTTTAGAAGTCGATTCACATTCAGTTACATGGAAATATGAAAATAAATTAGTACCGGGAGCAACCTCGATAGATTATTTTTAAGGGATAAAATGAAAAGTAGGGTTTGTTGGAGTATGTAACAATCATGTAATTAAGTGAACATCAGTAACCAAGTCCAGTTTCGTCGCATCTGCATCACCATGCTCAATGGGTGCTGGAGAAAATCAAAGCAAATAGAAAAGGGGTAGAGAAGAATTTAAGACGAAGCAAAAATTTTATTTTACCGTTTTCAATTGTTATTAAAACAAGTGGAATTAGTAAGCACAGGGTTTGGGAGGAGGTACTTACCTGGTAGTGCTAGTGGAGGAATCCAAAGAAAACGGTTGCGGTAACATCTGCAAAGGAGGTGACGAGTACCAATAAATTTAACAATTTATTAGTGGTGTAAGGGATTGAAGAGCAATATTATCGTGCATGGGAATCAAAAAAAGCAAGAAGAGATAATTGGGGAATTTGGTAATCGTGAGCTGAGGAATTTCCGTAGATGCGAGTTAAGCCTCTTAAAAGGTATTTTTCTTTTTTTCTAAACTTTATATTCAGAATTGGTTAACAAAATCTTCAGGAATCGCACGTTAAAAAGCCAAAGATAGGGATGATAAATGTTTACTGTAATTAAGTAAACTAGGATGCATCCCCGAAAGGATAATGGGTGAAGAGGTGCACTGCCCCTCTCATTGCTGCTTAACGTCCGTGATTAGACAAATAAAAGGGGAAGTCTCATTGCTGCTTAACGTCCGTGATTAGACAAATAAAAGGGGAAGTGTAGGCTCTCCGAGACTGTCGAGCGGCGGATGGCTTAGTGGTTAGCGAGTCAGACTGTCGATGCAAGGTCCTCAGGTTCGAACCTGGGCTGATCTTTCAGAGATGATGTGATTTACTAACAATCGATGAATATCCGCCGTGCATCGGACGAGCACGTTAAGTGACGGCCCCCAGGCTGCACCCACTGGTTAAATGGGTATCCTTTCCAATGCCCCCTGAAATTCTCTCACCCCTCTGTGTGCAACATCGTACTTGTACGGTGGCGCCATTTACTGTACTCTAATCTCACTACAAACTGTTCTGTCAAAGTCGCTAGACTTGCTCTCATTCCTTCCGTTTCTGTGTCCTGCCCAAAAGGCGATCTCGCTGTAGGTGGCCGGGACCTAAACTCTACTCACTGTGGACGGAAATCCAACAAGAAAATGACAAATACTGTGTACCACTACTCCGATCCTGTCATAGGATCAAGCAAAAGAGGCATACGATGGTGTGAGCTTTCCGTGCAGAACTGACACCTCACAGTTTCATGTAGGACTTGCGGCCACAGAGCCCAAACCACATACAGCGGGTCAGCGTCTTGGGTAGGGCGCAGAAACGGAAGGATTGAGAGCAAATCTAGCGACTTTGACAGAACAGTTTGTAAGCAAGAGAGAGTACAATAGGTGGCGCCACCGTACAAGTACGATTTTTGCTCAGAGAGGGGTGAGAGAAATTAGAGGGGGCAAGGAAATGGACACCTTTATATGTAACCTGGGGGTCCTTACCCGTGGGCCGTCATTTAACGTGCTCGTCCGATACACGACGGATATTCAGTGACGTTAGAAAATCCCACCACCTCCGGAAGATCAGCCCAGGCTTGAACCCGGGGACCTTCCATTAGTAGTCTGGTTTGCTAAGCAGTCAGGAACTTACCTGAAAGATAAGTAAGTTCCGTACTGTACGGAAAGCTCACCCTACGACGGTAGATCGGTATTACAGAGCTTCACTTACAGAAAAATTAGACTAAGGTGCAAAAACGAAACTCATTCTAGGATTATAAAAGAGAAAAAAATAAAAAAATGAGGGGGCACGCGCGTTCTTTCTCAAAAATACATTATTTCTTTCTTTTTTATTTATTTATTATTATAAACGGAACGAAATCGCATGTAGTAGTATACGAAAGTTAAGAACTGGTTTTAAACTTTTGAATCTTACTCGGAAAAGCTTAAAGGTGTTTTTTAAAACACTCTGTTCTATGAAAATTCTATATCCTGAAAAACACGAAATGAGCTAGACAAGGTAAAAGCCGTTCATGACTTATAAAATCAGCTTGGAAAAATGGATAGCAATCAGCTTTTTAATTAAAATACGCTAAGTCACATAAGCATTGAGTTTTGTATCTTAATAGCGTTCGTAGTTACACAACACAAAAAAATTTTAATCGGTACAGAAATATTTGGCCAGCTGTTCACATTTAAAATAAATCTACTTCTTCAGGACAAGTCTAATAGAAAGTCAATGAATGACTTTCTATTAAACTTACTCCAATAAACGGATTCACAACTTCAAAATTTGTATTGTCGGGATTACAACATTGTACAATACAAATTTTGAAGTAAGTATGACACGAATGGTAAGTCAGATAACGTTCGTAAACTTGAAAATTTACGGATTCGCTATATATGAATGTCGTTTGCTTTGACTAGATCAGATCATATGTAGAGGATTTTAGGAAGGGAGTGTCTGACCCCAGGTCTTGAACAACCCTTAGAAATAGGAAGCTAGGAGATTTAAGCTAGAATGCTCGATAGGAAAGTCACACGGAAGAGAGGTAGAAAGGGGGAGGAAGACGCCTTTATTTATTACCGGGGCGCCAGTACCCGAGGTCCGACGGCTTAACGTGCTCATCCGATGTACGGCGGGTATTAAGAGGTTCGAACGTTCGTACCTGCCCAGGATCGAACCTGAGGTTATCCCTATGGCAGTCACGAAAGCTGACCCGCGACCCTTGCTTTGACTAGCGAATCCTGCGATGGTTATATTCAAATTAATCGGAAACTTGAAACTTGATCGATCTGGGAAGTGTAGTGGTTAGCATACTCGGACGTTAGCCTGGAGATGCGGATTCATTTCCGCTCCAGAACGACGAAATTTTCAAGTTTTCGGATATTATTTGACTTGCCATTCATGTCATATTTACAAAAATAAGCGGATTCACAGCTTCAAAATGTGTATTCATAGAAAGTATTCTCATTGTAACTAATTCTTTTTATCTGTCCAGTTGCATTTCTAATTTATATCTCAGCATCTCTTTGTTTTTTCGGGGTGGGTAAACGATTACTTTGAGCAACTCTGGGGTCTGTAAGCGATGGCCCGTTCCAACTTTATGGTCTTTGTTTCCGGCAGAGAGGAGGCATAACTGCGGCTATCTGGAGGTGGGGAGGGGAGCACACGACTCATGACTCATCTGGGACTTTGAACCCGAACCCATCTTGGACGACTGTTCAAATTCAAACGCCTCGTACAACTCAGCATACCATAGCATTACCTTAAAAATATCAAAGATAAGAAGAAGTCTCTTATGCGTAGTTTACATTGAAAAAGCAAAAAACGTTTGTTATATATTATTTATATTTTAAACAAAAGGAGGAAAAATTTTTAAAGAAAAGGAGTTAATATATGAATTATTCTTCACATATAAAAATTATTCCCTGGAGGCCATCTGCAATTTTCCCATGCATGGAACAGAGTTCTATTGATTTCTTATTTTTTTAATTTGTACCTTAGCATCTTTTTAAAGTTACCACTGCTCATTAGCTTAGGTGTCATTCTTAAATCCTTACGATTAAATCAGGAATTTTTTTATTGGAATTTATTTTACTTAAATGATGTCAGATCGATATTATTTTAAGTTCATCCTTTGCCCTTCGTCGGGAAGAACAACACGCTTCAAACGGGTCTTTTTTTTTTTTTTTTGAATGATTTCCTTCAATTCAATAACCCCCAATATTTTCTATGGAGAGACTCAAAACCAAGTTATTAGCGTACGGTCGCGTAGTTCGAGGGGTTCCGAAAGTTTCACTTGCCAACAACATGAAAGTAGATACAATAGAATAATATCCCATTGGGGAACACGGTGATTTGACCACGTAGAAACAGACGTGTTCTTCCATTCAAAAGTGGATTTAATATTTTCATGAAAATTCAGTATGTCTTTTTTGCGGTTTACTGTTGTTTACATGGCACAATCGGGAGATAAATAACTTCCCCATGTAGAACATATCGGACTCCTGGCTGCAGGAATTATAACCGAAATCCAGAGTCATTGCCAGGACCCCAGAAGTAAAAGAAACATAATCATCAATTAGGAGGCGCTCTCTGTATAAATGTGGCATTTTGATGCAATGGATATAAGTATAAAACTTACTCAAAATTTAAAATTTTACTTTATCTTAGTTTTTACGTTAAACAATAAGATAAAATGAGCTTTCAAGTTTTGAATCACTTTTGTAACTTTTTTTTTAACTCCTTTTAAAAGATAATATTTCTCACATTATTTCTCATGTTTGTAATCATATTTTAGTAACTTCTTTTTCTTGGTTTTTCCAAGTTATTACTTTAGCGTTTAATTTTGCGTTATAAAAAGTAAGTCTCCCGTTACCAATTGTTCGTGCTGTATCATTTGAATTCTTCATTAAAATTATTTAATGCTAAAACAAATAAGACAAAATATTTATGCTTAGACTAAAACACCAAACAATTTCGTAAATAACGAAATCTTCAGAATATTTACAACAGCTTTTGTTTTCTTACTCAAGAAACGCATATAGCATATTAAATTCTTTATTTTTGTAGTGTAATAAGCATAAAGATTCATCAAGCTTTCGCACTCAACTGGAAGGCTTTTTCAAGGCAATGGTAGATATAAAAATCTCTAGACATAAAAAATGCCAAAATGTAGGTGTAACAATGTCTAGACATAAAAAATAAAAATGTCTAGACATAAAAAATGCCAAAATGTAGATATAACAGTGTCTAGACATAAAAAATAAAATGTCTAGACATAAAAAATATCTGCCATTGCCTTGAAAAAGCCTCCCAGTGGAGTGCGAAAGTTTGGCGAATTTTTGTGCTTATTACGTCACAAAAATAAGCGAATTTAATATGCCATACGCTTTTCTTGAGTATTCACAGTATGGTGTTTAAAATAATATTATCTGTTTTCTTAGTGGAGTTCGTTCGCCTTATGGGAAGAGAACTGAGAAACATAAAAAAAGTTAAAAACACTTTGTTGAAACAAAGGCTTCTTACAGAAGTTCCAGGGAAAACTAAACAAGTCAGTTCAAATTGAAATGTGAGTGGATTTATAATTTATACCGTGCACTAGTCAGTTCAAATATCCCATTGTCGAGAGAAAGCAATCCAGGGTTTAGAAGTTTCTTAGAAAAATACTGTAGTAAAATAATTCCAGGTGAATCTACTTTAAGAAAAATTACTTGCAGATGATGTACAACGAAAGTTTACTAAAAATCAGGGAGAAAAAGAGTTTCCTTTTGGGTCTTAGTTGACAAAACAACAGATGCGCATGGGAGATATATTAGGAAACGTTACATACTGTTGGACATCTGAATGAATTAGCACCATCAATCCCATACTCAACTACTTGCGAAGAACTAGCAAAATATAACCACCACACGATTACTATGATGATCAAAAATCATTGTCGAATTTTATGGGCAGAGTGAGTAAAATACAAAAATTTTAAATACGATAAAGTACATTAACTGGTAACTGATGCTGTACCCTACAGCTACAGCACTCCGTGTACTGTTCCCCAAGATGGCTAATTTGCTTGTCTTGCACACAGACCACACAATTGCTGAACAATCCGCTACAATTTTTCACAAACCGATTCGTTGAATGCAACAGGTAAAAAGACTTTTCTCAAAGCTCCCAGTAAAACCGAAAAATTGAAAGAAATGTTCCCAGACTAACCACTCCCACCTTAGTCTTTGATTACAGATTAGGGCACTTCGTTACAAGCTGTAGGATATTATTGAGACAACTTCAGCAAAATCAAGGAAGTTATCTCACAATTTGACTTGGACTATTTTGCTGGATAGTGATATTTCATTAGAGAAATTGACTTTGCTAAAAAACACATTTGACTGTATTGTATCGGGCCATCACGGAATTTGAAACTTCAAGTTCTAATCTGAATAAATCTGAGACACGATTGAAATATTAAGAAAGGTACCTGCACGCGACGACGCTGGAGGATTTATAAAACACAAGATTAATAATGTTTTAAAAAAAATCCAGGCCTGGAAACCATTACAACTATAAAAAAACATTCTCCAGGAAGCTTTTACTGGCAGTTGTGCTGTTTTAAAAGATAATGAATTCTCGGAATTGTGACATTGAGAGGTCGTAAAGGTATTTTGAGAGAAAACAGGAAGATCGTTGTTTTCGACAACCTGAAGTTCTATGTTGTTGCTAGTTGTAATAGCAATAAGTTAGTTGAAAACCTTTGTTTTGAGTAAATCAATTTGAAATTTGTAAAGAAAATTAATTTTTTAATATCTTATGAGTGTTAGAGTAAAGAAATTATGGAAAGTTATTGAGAAATATAAAAAGAAATGTGCCAGATACTTTAGTGATTTTTTTCCCTACATATTTCCTCATTTTCTATAAATATTTTATGTACATTAATTAATACGTAGGAACTGTACATCAATTATACTCAAAATAGTATAACTATACTGATGATCCGAATTTCTTGGCGTAGAGTAGAAATGAAACTTTCCAAGCTTTTGCATATGAACCAGATGTTTTTTTCAAGAAATTTAGACAGCTAATTACAAACAGAATAATAGAACATTTCAACAATTTGAACGTGCTCAAGTTGTTGCGTTTAAATCAATCTTTACGTTCAAATTGTTGAAATGTTCTATTATTCAGTTTGCAGTTAGCTGTCTACCTTCCTTGAAAAAACCATCTGGTTGAAATGCGAAAGCTTGGAAAGTTTCAATTCTACTTTACGCCAAGAAATTTGGATCATTAGTATAGTTGTACTATTTTGATTTTATGTACATATTTTGAAATTTTTATTACATATAAATTCTAGCCTTACTTATAAGTAAGAACCGCTAGTATGCATTTGGATTAAACTGTATTTTTTAAAGAAGTTAAATCACTCTTAAAAATTGAATTGCTTCTTCCAAACTTCCAAAAGCACTCGAACCAAGTTCCATCGCGCTATTAATTTCATCTTCGATGTGACACTTGCTTGATATCTATTGATATATTAGTTAATGAAAAGTCAAAAAAGAAAACGCTAATAGAAGCGATTGAATTTTAACGGAAAAAATATTGCAATTATTTTCTACCTCACGAAATTAGTTTCACAGGAAACAATAATCAAATTATTCATTCCTCAAAATATAAAGAAGCTTCCTTTAACAGAAACACGGCTGGAAATAGAAATTACCGTACATATAATTCTGATGTTGATTTTGCTTTACTCACCAATGTATAGAACCCACTGAAAAAACTTCCCCTTCTCACAGAAACACCGCACCAACATTTCTGTAGAATGGCCATTGCCGAGGTTTCTTCGTGCAATTTATAAGGAGAATGCTGATGTTCCTCCCGTGAAGCACCGTCGGCGAAGTTTAAACAAAAAATCTGCTCTCGCGTAAGGAACGTTCATCGCGCTTTATATATAATTCTGAACGATTAGAGCTTGGGCAATGGAATTGGGAGTATACCCACTCTTGCTTTGACGGGAGACTTTATTCAGAAAAGTTTGTCATCGCGCGCCCTCTGCAGCTTTGGAGAAGAATCTTTCCGGGCGCATGGGCTTTGCATTCCCTCCTGTTGCAATTTTCTTGGTGTCTCGAATTTCAGATGGTGATTTATGGACTACTATCCACTAGATGTTAATTTCGTGTTCAGAAAGTCTTGGCCCGCAGAAAATTAACACGGCATTCAGCACCGTCTTCATCCTTTCAGTCGAGTAAATTACCTAACGATTTGCTGCCCAAACAGACTGAAATTAGGATTTAAGCGGCTGTTGATTTTAATTATGCAGTAATGCGCTCCTTCTTAGAGTAAATGCTTCAGTGATTTGCTATTTAGACGAGCGAGCCCCGAGGAAATACACAAAGGGGCTGCAAACGTTTGGAAGAAATAAAACAAATCTCGGAGAAAAAGTGAAACGTTTTCGTGAGGCAATTACAGAGCTTATGAAGACACTTTGAAATACTAAATGAAAAATTACTAAATCATTTAAAATATCTTTTTTACCTCATTTAGTTCACAACCGTCTTCACTCTGTTCGTCAAAGTTTTTGAGTTAAACATGATTAGAATTCAATTCCATGAAACCAATTTATCACATCTTTTGGCATTTTTATGCACGAATTTTAATAATATTAAAATTTAGATAAACATTCTTACGATACTGTCCTCCTTATCAGTCTGTTCATATATTTATTTTCCGAACATACTGGAAAATTTAGAGGTTCCTTTTTTCACACACACACACACTGCTGTGTTTTTTGTTTTGTTTTTGTTTTGAAACAATTGTTCTTATTGAGTTTACTAGTGCCCAACTAGCTTTCCAAAAATATAACACATTAAATAACTAACTAAATAAACGTCCAAGATGAAAAGATTTAGCCACAGCCTAACTTTAACCAGTTATGTTATCCACGTAATGATAACGTACAGGAGGTTTCGTCACTTTAGTCGACAATTTTCATGTCGTTATCCATTAGATTATTATTAATAACAATATCACATATAAATACGGGCATATCCAATGCATAGGTACAACATGTTACTCCTCTATATATGTGAATCTGCAAAAAGTTTTTCATCTCTTCGTTACTCAACTACATTAAAGTAAAACACAAGGCAGCTGGCCTTGGTGCACGATACGTCAATAAAATCAAGCCATGGTTTAAAACCTGAGTTGATGAACCATAACTTTAATTATGCTCAAGATACAAGTTAAAACCTGATGATAATTAAAAACACTTCATAAGAACTTTCGGGTCCATCCTGAATCCCGTCTTCAGATGAGAAATACAAATGCAAACATAAGACAGAGTAACACATTAATTTATAGGTCTCGACAATGACGTATGTGTAGTGGTCCCCTAGCGGCCACCAAGATATCTACATTGTTAACTGATATCAAAGTGAGACAAATAGGTTGACAGGGAAGGGGGTATATGCTCTTACATTCGACGTTGACATTTTTTTCTTCAACTCACTGTCAGTGTTGCTAAAATGTACAAGCTGCTCGGAGAAATGATGTACCGTTTAGTAAGAAAATCTTATACCGGGAAGAAACGAAACTCAGGTTGGCATATTTTATAGCAGAACTAGCTCATAGTTCGTGCGATGCACGGGTCAAAAAGCTTTGACTGAAGTTTTCATAACACGAATCTTAAAAAACATATACATAACTATAATAAACGGTTGAATTATTAATGGGTAGTCTACAAGATGGGTCACCAACAACAAAATTTTGTGATATTCTCATTCAATATTCCGATGACAGAAGCCTATTATATAGGTAAATAGATTTTTACCCATATAACGAAGTAAATTTCTCCGTCATTTTTATCCACACCGGGCTCGAACCCGGATCCCCTCATTCCGGAATAAGTCGCTCTACCAATTGAGCTACGCGGACGTTCGTTATCGCTGCTATCTGCCTTTATGTCGTGTGCTTCCTGCTGGGCAGGCACGTCACATCTCTCCCCCTCGAAAAGAGGGCCGGGGGCATGGCCCACGGGTCAGCCGTGACCATGAATCGTCGTAGGCAGCCATCGTCTGTAGAACGTGCACTTGAGAACTCCCAGTCAATCTACTGTGTGGAATGCAACATCACACACATTTATTTTTCGAAGCGCTCTTATTTTTCCTATCTCGCGGTGTGGAAAGAACATCACACCATTGCGAGATCTTGAACGGCCGGGTCATCCGGAAAGTTTGGGCGCCATTATTACGAAGTAAATTTCTCCGTCATTTTTATCCACGCCGGGGCTCGAACCCTGCTCCCCTCATTCCGGAATAAGTCACTCCACCAATTGAGCTAAGCGGACGTTCGTTATCGCTGCTGCCTTTATGTCGTGTGCGTCCTGCTGGGCAGGCACGTCACACCCGTCATATGATGGTCACAGTACGTTAAAAATCATATAATGTAAAAAGTATTAGAAGACTGGTTTGCACGCCATCGCCGTTGTCGTTCTCTATTTAAGGATTGCAAATGATTCCCAAAGATTATTACGCAGCCTCCATCTGTCAGAACGATCTTCAGACGTATAAAGGGCCCTAATGCGTGCCAGATGTAAACACCCCACGCCATAACAGAACCACCGCCGGCCTGCTCTGTTTCTTGTAGGTAAGTGAGATCCTTTGCCTCGTGGGGTTCTCCGCACCCGGGGTCGGCCATCTGCCCGAAACCTTCGGTACCGCGATTGGTCGGACTAGGCTACACATTTCAAGTCATCTTGCGTCCAATGGCAGTGTTCCCTAGTCGAGGCGCACAGCCTTGTGTCGTCTGGTCAGCAATGGTACCAGGGTGGGCCGTCGGCTTTAGAACCCCATAGAGCACAGGGAACTTTGCACTGTCCGAATACTGATGCTACTACTGGCCGCAGCATTGAATTTCCTTATGATTTACGGCAATGTTGCTCGCCGGGTGGATGTTACGATGCGTGCCTAATGGCGCTGTCTACGTTAGTCCAGAGCTTTTATTGATTTCGTGCAGTCCAGATAAACCCTTGCTATTGTTGACCGTGCAAATCCAAATTTCGTGGTGATTTCAGAGATAGAGTGACCCAACTTCCGGGTGTCGACTATCATACCACGTTCGAAATCGCTTATATCCTAATAAGCTACCATCTGAACTGCGAATGCAACTAGTTGAGTTTGCGGAGATATCTGCTTCTATATATACGTCGTTTGCGAGCGATAAATACGTAACGCGATCAAAAAGTTACAATACTAGGTACGTAGCGCGCCAACAGATGGCAGTATGCGGATGCGCTAGCAGCGATCGAGGGCAATGACCTCCATTAGTCATCGTGTCGAGTGGCGTCGTTCTGGGAACATCGGCAGCTGTGCTACACGACATTTGGTGACCACGTGCAGAACACAGCAGCAATTTCGGTATGGACTGCAAACTAGAGCTGCGAGCGAACATCAAATTCTGCGTCAAACTCGGCAAATCGAGAACGGAGAAGCATGAAATGTTGCAACAGGCTTATGGCAATGAAGCAATGAGTCGTACGAGGTGTTTTGAGTGGCACTCGCGCTTCAAGAGCGGCAGAACAGCACTGGAAGACGACGAGAGGTCAAGGCAACCGTCAACGAGAAAAACCCCCGAAAATGTGGACAATTTTTTTTTTAAGGTCATCATGAGCAAATCAATGAACTACAAGCAGTAATCTCGTTCCTAATTTGGGACAACCAGTCCCAGGGAGCGAAGAGAGCCGAGGCAGCATAGGACAAAAGCATCAACCGACCCTGTTGCGTAGTGGTCTGAGCGATGGCTTCTGATCATTCGCCCAACGGAGGAGTCTGGGTTCAAATCCCGGTACGGCATGGTTGTTTGTGTTTGTCTTTCGGAGGTTTATTCGCTGAGTTCCTTGTTCACCTATGTACATTGCTGTCGTTAAAACACAGAATGTCTATACTATATATATCTGTCCACCAAGTTCAATATGTTTGTCAACGAATCTGTCAAGCAAGTCCAATAAATATTTTTTTTAAACTCCCAATCCAAAAAATGGCAACACCCGTGCCTCAGCAAGGATTCGATCCTGCACTCGTCTCGAACAAATAGTTAGAAGCCAATGCCTCGTACCACATGGCCACGGCAGTGGACTTCTGGATTTCAACAGAAATGTCGGATTCCCTAATGTCTTTGTTAGATTGCCTGACAACGTCAATGATCTTTAGTCAACTGTCAGATTTTCTGGATAAGTTCAGTGATCGTTAGCCAACCGATAGATTCCCTGACAGTGTTAGGGATCTTACCGTGTTATTTAAACTACGCAACCTATTTTAGAATCGTTCAACATTTTCCGTTATCTAAAGTTCAAAACTAAAACCACTATTCTGTCAGTTACATTTACGGAATTTCCTGGAGGCTTTTCTATTTATTGTCCCTTACGGTCTGAATTAATTTGGTTGTTTGACTCTGAAATTGCTCGTCGAATTAATTTTCAACTTGTTTCTCCTTCACCGCGTTTTTATTTTCTGGTAATTTAATAACTCCGAGTAACAAAAAGAGTTTTCTTCAGCATTCAATGAGCTTAAGAAAGTCTTCTCCCCCCCCCCTCCCCTCCTCTCTCTCTCTCTCTCTCGCAGTTTGGATAATTTTTCCGTTTTCATTTTAGTTTTACTGTGAAGAACGACGATTTCATGAAGATAGTAAGAGACTTTTTCACGCTGTTCGGAGAGTTTTCTTTTTCTTTCTTCATGCAAGTAATCAAGCCTTCCGTCAGGATCCCTTGGTTCTTGGGCTCCATCCTCTCCTATTTCTTCCTGACGATGATGTATAGATATTTATTTCTTGGAGCACTCTCGTTATACCTTAGGTATTTGCTGCTTCAGGAGAGGAACTTTCACTTCTAGCGCCTTGCCGACTGCTTCAACTATTAGCAAGTATTTTGTTAGACGAAGTATGCAAACAATTCGTGATATCAGAAGTAAAATATGCATATATTTCTTTTGATTGGGGGTTTAACGACCACAGTGAGCAACTCAATTGGCTATAAGCAGTCGGCAGCCTCTGATTTAGAGCCACTGGTTCCAGGGAAGGGACAGAGCCTCTTCCGTAAGGCAGACACGACATCCATACCTCATCGGGATTCGAACCCGGACCCATCTCGGATGAAATTATCAGTAGCCAGCGCTTAGACCATTGCGCCACCGGGGCGGCAAAAAAATTGAATGTACATCCGTAGATTCGTATTTCGACACCGTGTTTCTTCTCCAATCAGTTAGATTTGAGAAAAACTATTTTTAACTTGAAGCACGGAAATTGTGATTCATAACTTTTGTAGTTTTTTTACGTACAGTTTTGCCGCTAGAAGGTGTAAAATCGCATGACTTTAATCTCGGTATCTACTTCATTCCACATCATTACTTTCTTAAAATACTACCGGAAAAAATCGTTGGATATTTTTCTTTATGATGAACATTTTGAGCACACTTTTTTTGCTTAAAACGCTGATAGATTTTCCTGTTATAAAGTACAATGTGTTTATTCTTCAACTTCCTGACAGCGATCGTTTCTTGCGAGTCATAGTCGACACCCATATTTCTTGTGAACCCCTATTCCTGACACCTGCCAAGATATCAGTAAATGCATACATACAGGTAAAACATCCCTTCTCCGAAAATTCCCAAACCTTAAACCACCGAAATCTAAAAATTTTGAATTTTTTTTTAGTGCTGACATGATATCACAACTGATGATTCCAGAAGGCTTCAAGGCTTTCCTCTAGTCTTTGCACATCCCGACGGTTACGACACGTCACCTGAGATACCCTGGTTTGTGCTGTGATGTTAAGTTTTATTGAAGAGATGGGCACTGGGTAAACCGATTCTTTTTGATTCATCTCACTGAAACATGGACACTTCTGTTGAACGATTGCCACAGAGGATGACTCTCACGAATCGATTTTGAGCCGGATCTGTTTGGGTCGTTAGTTGGGTCTTTCGGGGAGCGATTAACGCAGGGTACGATTCTAGCGGAATGATTCTTTGCCGGATCCGTTTTTGTCATTCGTTGACTATTTCGGGGAGCGATCAACGCAGGGTATGATTCTAGCGGAATGATTCTTAGCCGGATCCGTTTTTGTCATTCGTTGACTATTTCGGGGAGCGATCAACGCAGGGTATGATTCTAGCGGAATGATTCTTAGCCGGATCCGTTTTTGTCATTCGTTGACTATTTCGGTGAACAATTACTGCAGACGGCGATTCTTCCGAATCGGCTCAGAGTCGGATTCGTTTGTGTTGTTCGTTGACTATTTCGGTGAACGATTATTGTAAGAGACGACTCTCTCGAATCGGCTCAGAGTCGCATCCGTTTGTGTCGTTCGTTGCCTATTTCGACAAACGATTACTGCAGAGGATGACTCTCGCAAATCTGCTCAGAGTCAGATTCGTTTGTGTCATTCGTTTACTATTACTGTGAACGATTACTGCAAAGGATGACTCTCGCCGATCTGTTCTGATTCGGGTCAATCAGTTTGCGTCGTTCGTTGACTTTTTCGGTGAAAGATTACAGCAGGAAGTGATCTCACGAATCAGTTCAGATTTGGGTCCATTTGTGTCATTCGTTGACTAATTTGGTGAACTGTGAAATATTACTACAGGGGATGGCTCTCGCATATCGGTTCAGAGTCGGATCAGTTAGTGTTATTCGTTGACCATTTCGTAACGATTGCTGCTGGAGATGACTCTCGCGAATGTGTTCAGTGTATAATCCATTTGTGTCGTTCTCTGATTCTTTCGGTTAACGAATAGTCAGAGAACTCCGCAGGAAATCACTATTTCGAGTCGGTTCTTTGTCGGATCCGTTTGTGTTTTTCGTTTTCTCTTCCGGGAATGATTACCGCAGAGAACGATTATCACAAATCGGTTTTGAGTCAGATCCGTTTATGTCTTTCGTTGACCCTGACAGTTTAGTGAACGACTTTCACTTTAAATTTATTTTCAAATCTTATGATGGTATATAAATTAATTAAGTGTTTAGACTGTGTCCCATCTCTGAGCTACCTCATTGTATATTATATGCAAGTATTCCCAAAAAGGTTCGAAATCCGAGACACTTCCGGTCCTAAGCATTTTGGTTAAGGGATGTGCAATCTGAATGCATTTTCTCCGGAAATCGATATTGTGCTATCGTTCTTCGACTTGCTCTTATTTCCTTGTGTGGCTCACGGATAATGTACTTTCTCGGACTTGGATGCCACGTCCCAAAATGCACCTAAACTACATCCTCTGTAAAAATTCGTGTGATTAACTATTGTGCTTTCTCTCAACACACAGGGCAACCTTTGAAAGCTTGCAAGTTCTTTCAACGTCCGAGTTACGTACTCATAGATACAGATCGGGATGTAAGGTCAGGTGATGCGTAACATCACAGCCTCTCCTTGACAAATGTCAACCCCGCCTTCTCGTGGTGCATCCTGTTCCCACTAAAGGGGCTCTGACGACCGCCAATAGCGGTATAACTATACCATCGGGATTAGAGGAAATTCTATCCCACACTCACCAACCCGCTTGGCCAGCGTGGTGAGTTATGGCCAAACCCCCCAAAATGATTCCACAACTTAAATCTTGGCCCTCAGTCTCCGGCAGCTGGAATGTACCTGGCCAAGGCAGCGGCCAGTGCGACATGAAGGCAGAGGGTGCTAAGAATCCCCGGAGGACCGGACTAGGCTGCCATCTGATGCTGACCTTGGCTACTTACAATGGACGCTCCCTATCTTCTGATTCAAGGCTTCTTGAATTGGAAGAGGAACTACAAAGGATCAGGTGGGACATCGTGGGGCTAAGTGAGGTAAGGAGAAAAGGAGAAGATCTCATCGAACTGAAAAGTGGACATCTCTTCTACTATCGTGGGACAGATACTGGCAGAACTAGTGGTGTTGGATTTATAATAAACAAGAAACTGAAGGATAAAGTTGTAGAAGTTGAAAGTTCCTCTGACAGAGCTGCACGACTTGTTATCCAACTCTCGAACAGATACCAGGCTCAGATTATTCAAACTTATGCACCCACCACAAGTCATCCTGAAGAAGAAATTGAAGAATTTTATGAGGAAATTTGTCATCTAAATAATAAAGGTAAGCAGCACTTGAAAATAATTATGGGAGATTTCAATGCAAAAATAGGGCAACAGCAACAGAATGAAACTTCAGTAGGTAAATTCGGTCACGGCAACAGAAACCAGCGTGGAAATACTCTCGTTAAGTTTGCAGAGGCAGAAGGGTTTTTCATCTTGAACTCCTTCTTCAAGAAAAAGCCACACAGGAAATGGACATGGAGACATCCAAATGGGACGACAAGTGAAATTGATTTTATTATGTGTAACAAAAAATTCGTCATAGAAGACTGCAGTGTGCTAAACAAGTTCAACACAGGTAGTGACCATAGATTGGTGAGATGTAAGATGCACCTCAACACTAAATTTGAACGTGGCAAGCTCATAAGACAAACAAAATCTATTGACATAACCAACCTTAAAAAACACCATAATACCTTCAAGTTAGAACTGAAGAGCAGGTTCTCTGCTTTAGAAGGCCTAACATCGGAAGAAGTGGACATCTCTGAAGTTAACAGAAAAGTAACCAAAGCTCTTATGGAAACAGCAACAAAATTAGCTGGGTCTAAGAACAAGTTGCATATGAACAAATTATCAGGAAAAACCAAAATGTTGATGCAAAAAAGAAGAGAGATGAGGACAACTAAAGAAGTTGTGACTTCCAAAGTGGAATATATAGAGCTATGCAAGACAGTAAGAAAAAGTATCACTGAAGACGTAAGAAAATTCAACTGTGAACTAGTGAGGAAAGCAATTGAAAACAACCAAAGCCTAAAGATAGCAAAGGGACATCTCAGTAAGGGAAGAAAACAGATTATGGCACTGAGAAAAGAAGATGGTTCTGTAACAAGAAATAGAGGCAGAAATTTTGACAAGAGTGAAAGATTTCTACTCCAAATTATATGAAAGGGATGATATATGCACTCCAGACATCATGAAAGATACCAGTACCAGAGTTACTCCAGTCCTTCCAGCAGAAGTTGCACATGCAATCAAGAACATGAAGCGAGGAAAAGCTCCAGGAGAAGATGGAATTACTGTAGACATCATACAAGAAGCAAGTGGAGAAATCAAAACAGTACTCGCCCAAATTTTCACTCGATGCCTTAATGAAGGAAAGATTCCTGAGGATTGGAACAGCGCTACAATGATCCTGCTACATAAGAAAGGTGACATTGAGGATCTCGGAAACTACAGACCTATCAGCCTCCTATCAGTAGTTTATAAAATCTTCACTAAAGTTCTTTCACACCGCTTGAAGGTAACACTGGACATGGCTCAACCGAGAGAACAAGCTGGATTCAGGAGTGGCTACAGCACAATAGATCATATCCACGTGCTGAGAGAACTAATTGAAAGAGCGAGGGAATATGAACTTCCATTGTGCATGGCTTTTATCGATTATGAAAAAGCCTTTGATTCGGTGAAACCATCAGCAGTTACAATGGCTCTGAAAACCTGCGGTATTGAAGATGCATACATTAATATTATTAATAACATCTATGAAAATGCAAGTGCAAAGATTAGGCTGTTTGAAAATACAACACACATAAAAATTGGAAAGGGAGTGAGACAAGGTGACACCATATCTCCGAAGCTCTTTAATGCCCATTGGAGGGTGTTTTTCAGTCGCTGAGCTGGGAAAACAAGGGGATAAAGATTAATGGAGATTATCTAACCCACCTACGTTTTGCTGATGACGTAGTCATTTTTGCAACTACCCCATCAGAGCTGCAGAGTATGATCCAGGAACTTGCTGACAAGAGTAAAGAAGTGGGATTAAAAATGAACTTTCAGAAGACAAAAGTGATGTTCAATGCTTTTACAAGAAATGAAGATTTATCGATTGATGGAGAAAAGCTGGAGATAACAGACACGTATGTTTATCTTGGACAGCAGATATCAAATGAGGGTCACATTGATGAAGAAATTAATCGGCGTACAAAACTTGCCTGGAGAGCTTTTGGAAGAAACAGCATAATTTTCAAGAGCAATATGCCATTATGTCTTAAAAGAAAAGTGTTTAATCAATGCATCCTTCCAGTGCTTACGTATGGTGCAGAGACGTGGACCTTAACTAAAAGAGACATACAAAGGCTGCAGACAACTCAAAGATGCATGGAGAGGTGCATACTTGGTGTAACCAGGAGAGATAAGAAGAGGAACTCGTGGATCCGAAAAATGACAAGAGTGGAAGACATCATGATCAGAGTTAAATCCCTGAAATGGCAATGGGCTGGACATACTGCCAGAAGGACAGATCATCGATGGACAGCCGAAATTTTAGATTGGATTCCAAGGGACAGGAAAAGACCCAGAAGAAGACCACATGGGAGATGGGTGGATGAAATTCGAAAGTATGCAGGGGTGACATGGAGGAGACTGGCACAAGACAGACCGTTGTGGAGGAAACTTGGGGAGACCTTCGTCCAGCAGTGGATTGATAATGGTTGACAATGATGATGATGATGAGATACAGATCATCCAAATTCGTTTTTTCAAGTCATTCACAAAAACTTCCATTCCTCTGTTTTTCGTAATTGATGGTGTTAAAGCTACACCTGCTTCTAGTATGTCCCTCTGTCTTTCGTCGATGATGATTAACATTTAAGTACTTATAATTTCTTACATGGATGGCAAAATTCAGAATGACAATAACCCGTTCACTATCAAAATGTGTAGGATGTTACGTTATGTCGGAATAGTTATGGAAACTTTAAGCACCCAAAATACGGTGCAAAATAAACTTTATTAATTAAAATAATCACCGCCAGCAGCAGCAGACTCTTATCAACGAAATCCAAGCTTCCCTGTGTCTTCGTAAAAAAATGTCGATCTTTGGCATGCTACAAACTTATGGAATGCAGTTTCAAATGACGTTTACTTGGGAAACAATTTAACCTGTTGGAGTGTTTCCGACAGAAATGATAGTCTGTAGGGGGACAGATCACGTGAACGAGACGGAAGAAGAAAGGTTTCCTACCTCAGCTAGTGTAGATTCTGGGTTATCTGGCGTACAGTGTGGGGCCTCACATTGTTATGGAGAAGTATGGGCCCATGGCGACCTAAAAATGCCGGCTGTCTATTAAAGTTTTCCATATATTATGTCTAGTTCTTGGGGATACTTAATCGCCGTAAAGGAGTGACCTGGTTGTGAGAAACAGAAGTGGATCATACAGCACCTGCGGAAAACCAAATACTGACCATGGTCTTCCTGATATGGACTTCCGGCTTTGGGGGTGTGTTTCGGGTTTCACCGGCATTACGCAATTGGGCGCGATCATCGGCCATTGTCATACAACACCCATTTCTTACCAAACGTGACGAGGCGCCTCAAAATATCGTTTGTTTGATTGTTGATGAGCATAAAAGAAGATACATCAAATCGGGTGTTTTGTGCTGTTCCGTCACCTCATGGGGAGCCCCATGTATCCATCTTTTTCACTTTGCTTACAGCAGCTAAATGTCAGAAAATGGTTGCGTAGTGTTTTTCGACTTTCTCGCCAAGTTCTCGAACTGTTTGACGTGTATCGGATTTTACGTGGATCCAAGTCGATATCATTGATAGCTTCTTCTGGCCTACTGCGTGGTTCAATCTGAACTCTCATATTTTTGGACCGGGATTTAGGAACACTTCTATCCGCCGCCGTGGTTTACATGAAGAAAAGTTCTGTACCTAAATATCGTGAGGGAAATCTTGAGTAGGTTTTCTTCTTCTGATAACGCACACTTTTCCAACAATAAGACGTACATGCATACACTGAAATGTCAAAAAAAAAAAAAAAAATCCTAGGGTACCTCTAATACAGCGTTGGTCCTCCTCGGGATCGGATAACGGCAGCAACGTGACAAGGCATGGACTTCACGAGCTTTCTGTAGTTCTATGAAGACAGTGCACACCATGCTTTCTGAAGAGCGTCCCACAATTACGTAATATTCGCCGATGGAAGATTCCTGGCATTGACGGCGCGTTGAACAGCATCCCAAATGTGCTCGATGGTATTCAAATCCGACGAACGAGGGTGCCAAGTCAGAATGCCAAACTCCGTGGAATGTTCCTCTTGCCATAATCAGGTAACTATGGACGTGTGCGGTGGCGCATTATCATGTCGAAAAATGTTGCACCCGTTGAAGTGGTTACATGGCATGAATGGGTGCAAATGATCCTCAAGGATGATTACGTAGCCTCCACCGGTCAGAACGGTTTTCATACGTATGAGGGGTCCTAATGCACTCCAGCTAAAAACACCCCACTCCACAACAGAGCCTCCGCCGGCCTGCCCAAGCAAAAGCACAAGTGTTGGGAAACTGCTGACCATCAGCTGGCAGTGATGGGTCACTGCTGGCTGCAATATGCCGGTCACGGCACAGTAGCGGTCCGTTGCTGGAAGCGCCATCAGCTGGCAGCCATTGATGGCTCTGGAGCATCGCCGTAAATTACGGGCCTTCAAGCAGGTGCCACTAGAGTACCGTATTTGGCAACCGAAGCAACCCCAACACGAGGAGGTAGCGACGGGACTGCAGCCCCGGTGGCGCAGTGGTGTAAGACGCTGGCTTATGATTATTCGCCTTAGTTGGGTCCGGGTTCAAATCCCGGTGAGACATGGATGTTTGTGTTTGTGTTTTGGCACTAACACAAACATGTCCAACATTGGTCATTTAGCGTACTGCAAAAACCATGTTTGATGTGTGTTTGTTCACAATGTGTTGCTTGATCAACACTGACTATCTCTGTGTAAATTGATCATTTGGCAAGCTGTAAATCAGATATATGTACTTGTTGATGTGAAATATCTGCCTGTTTTTCATGTCTCTGTACCACCAGCTCCAATAAATCATTTTTTAATTAAACCTCCAATTAAAAAAAAAAAAAAAAAAAAGCAACTGAACTGCGTATGCGCAGAAGCAACGCCTGCTGTGTATCTCGTGGTACCAGTTGTTGAAGACGACGTTATCGCCGTCGTGTTATTTTAGCGGATGTTAAGGGAAAAAAAGCCATATGTAGAAAGGCGAGTTAATTTCCTAATGAAATGCCACGTCGACGAAGATCACCGTCGGAAGAAAATTATGAAAATAATTACTAATGAACTGTAAGAAATAGTCAATTACTCTCATATATTTATAGAAACTCATTTTGTTGCAAAATTCCTGCTCTAGTACACAAATAATCCAGAATACAGACAGCCATGATACACACCTACTCAATCCCCATAAATAACGAGAAATAATTTCTGTGTAACTTTCAGTTTTAATACATGAATAACAAGAAATAATTTAAGAGTAATCTTTCGTTTTAACATAATCTTTCGTTTCAAACAAAAGTCCCGAAATACATTAAAAAATCGTTATGTTGGAAAAAAAAATAAGAATTATACATGTACAAAATTTATCAATTTAAAAAAAAGTAACGCTATGGGGATATAATGTACTCATCCATGGGTTGAATACAAAAGATTGGAGGAATTCGCTGCTAAAAATAGCAACAAGTAAAATAAAATATCTTTCCTCTTTAGAATAAATGTAGCTTCGGACCGTGGAAAGAAAATATACAACGTTAAAAATGTAACAGAATGTGACACGAACGGCTAAATATATTAATTCAACAATCGCCTTTCAAGACCACAAGGACTGCACAAAACTTTGGAAAGCGTCTTTAAGTTGTTACACTCGTTGAAAATGAGTGAAGTTCCCTTAAGGTAAATAAAAACAATCGTTACATTGAAAAAATAAATTTATGAATCAAATTAATGGGATGTTTATAAAAAATACCTCGCAATATTGTAAAATTAAAAAGGGAACCCTTCGTTTCACATCGCACAGGAAAGAGACGCACCTTCAAGCAAAGTCTTGTGTGTAGCAAACCAGTGTACTGGCTAAAAACTCCGCTTCGCATTCAGCCAGCCAAATCCAAAAGGGCGTTTTTCAGGACATGTTGAGCAAATTTCCCCAACGACGTGCCGTCATGCAGAAGTTTCATAAGGGAGAAAAAAGTAGTTAGGCTTTTGGGAAACTGCGGTTATATTTTTTTGGCTACTACTGGGAAATTAACGGACAAGATTCGGCAAGCCATCAGTTACGTCACGTGATTTCCGCTTTCTACTGCCGGGAAACTGGCAGGCCTCATTAGGCTAGCCATTATTTATGGCACGTGATTGCAGGACCGCTTAAGGGCCGCTTGTGACAGCCAGTGCCTTTGACGGTTAACTGATGGCCCTGTTCTGGCCTATGACGACTGATGAGGGTGCCAACTGTTGACCAGCTGCTGACCTGAATTGCTGACCTATGTGGTTTGCCGCTGGGACATTTTATTGACATTTTGGTAGCGGCAACATAGGGCTCGGCTACTGCTGGCTGCCAGTGCTGGTATGAGTGCAAGTCTGACAACACTGTTTTTGCTGGGGCACCGTTCTTTTGAGGAATGCGAGATCTATTGCCTCGTGGGGCTCTCGCCACACCCAGAGTCAGGCATCTGTCCGAAACAGTTGGTACCGCGATCCACATGAGGCATGCTGAAAATGAGGAATGTGCAGCACTCAAAGGATATTTTCTTGCACTAAATATACTTGATGGTTTCAATTAAAGCTTTCGCATTTGAAGGCTTTTTTTCTATGACCTTATCATTCAATACAACCCAAAAAAATTTCATGTAATTTAATTCTGGTCTGTGACCAGGAAACTCGAGAAACACAGTGGTCTCCGTCTTAGTTACTAAGTCCTTCACTATGGGCTGTCTTTTACATCTTAGTAAGTCTATCTGCGGTACGAAGCACGGCCGTCATGTATAAATGTGGGGCATTCGTGAATATTCATATAAAGTATCAGCTTATCCTATAATATTTCCTCACACCTAGGCCCGCTCATTGAAGTGTTGGACGGTTGAAAGTACAGAGAAGCAGTACCAAATATTGTCATTGACCTGAATACAACTCGGACCTGTCTCGGTTCCTCACAACTGGGCCCACTCGTGGTAGTTTGCAGTATGAATATTGACACTGACCGGGATTCGAACTCGGATCCATCTCGGGCGAATAGTCAGAAGTCAGCACTCAGATCACTGCACCATCGAGTAGGCCATATCCGTTATCCCCGAATGTCATGGTTCTGTTGTTAAGTGGAACACTAAACGTTCTCGTATGTTCTGTGATTGCACAATATGCACCAAGGTACATACATACACAATTAGTGCAATTATCTTAAAATTCTCACTCATGAAAACAGATCTGTGTACACTGAAAAGCAATTGAATTAGAGATACCTGTCTAGTAACGTGTAGCACCACCTTTCGCCCTGATGACGGCGGCGATTCGTCTCGGCATGGACTCGACAAGACACCGGAAGCGTTGGGAAGCCATACGGATCCACGACCCCTGAACAAGCTACCACAGTTCACGAAGATTTGATGGAGGGGGCTCAGAGACTCGAACATCTCACTCGATGGCATCCCAGATGCGCTCGATGGGATTGAGGTCAGGTGATCTAGCTGGCCAAGGAAGCGAGGGCACCTCGTTGGAGTGTTCATCCAACCATTTGGATACAATTCGGGAGCGATGGCACGGTGCATTGTCTTGTTGCAGGATGAGATCCCCAATACGATGTTGAAGGCGCATAAACGGGAGCAAATGGTCGTCCAGGATATCCCGGTAACGTTGACCTGTGAGGGACGATGTCACACGTACCTGGGGTCCCATTTCAGTCCATGTAAACAGTCCCCAGACGAGAATGCCACCCCCACCAGCTTGAAGAATACCCTGCTGGCAAGAAGGATCCATTGCTTCATGTGGTTTGCGCCGTATTCGTATCCTGCCATCCGCATGTAACAACGTGAATCTCGACTCATCAATCCAGGCAACATTTTTCCACATGTCTGGGGTTCAGTGGCGATGTTCCCGCGCCCATGCTGATCTTTGCACCCTGTGATGTGCGGTCAGCAGCGATATCCTCGTGGGATGATGTCTTCTGTACCCCATAGCGAAGAGATGGTTCTGGATGGTGTGGCTGCTTACATGTTTTTGTGCACCAGCGTTAAATTGCCGAGTGATTTCTTGCAATGTGGCCCGTCTATCCGGTGTTATAATGCGAGCTAGCCGACGATGACACCGCTTATCCACACGCTGTTGTTCACGGCAGTTGGCCCTTCCAGGGATGATTTTACCGGATTCGATGTACTCACGGTGCACATGTGGCACAGTGGCGCGTGAAAATCTCAGTGCCTGCACGACTTACGAGATGGAGTGACCCATTCGTCGGGCCCCGACAATTTGCCCACGATCAAATGCGCTTAGATCCTTCATCTTACCTATACTGCATCCGACTCTTAATGGTTTCCGTCGCATCAATCCTTATAATGTCGAATCGCTGCATACGTCATGTCGTTTCCGTTTACAGGGCCGTCCACAACGCCACATTTGCATAACGCCAGTTGTTTCTAATTCAATTGCTCTTCAGTGTATGTTTCAACTTCAACATCAGAGAGCCGCCCCGGTGGCACAGTGATCTATACACTGGCTTATGATCATGCGTCGGGGTTAGGATCCCGGTGATGCATGGATGTTGTGTTTGTCTTATGGCACTGGCTCTCTGCTTTCCGTGAAATCAGTGGCCCTAAATTAGAGCGGGCGACTACTTATAGCCCTTTGAGTTGTTCACTGTTTTCGACAAACTTTCAATAAAATGAAAAAAGACTCGGAGAGAACCTCCTTATCAGCAGTTTTGAATTCCGCATCTTTCGACTTCGCAGTACGTGCTTTCTCTCTGTTGATCATACGATAGCTAAAACTTGCGAATTGTGTTCCGTACTTTTTATGCACGAGAGATTAATTTTTGTAATTCAAACGGGAACGAGTCCTGCAAGTTGATGTACAAAAATGATCTGCGAATTTACCTTACGTCCTTTTTTTTTATTGCAGGTTTAACGACCACCGTGAGCAACTCAATGGGATATAAGCAGTCGCCCGTCCCTAATTTAGGAGCACTGATTCCAGGGAAGGGACAGAGCCAGCGCCGTAAGGCAAACACAACATCTATGCCTCATCGGGATTTGAACCCGGACCCCATCAAGGACGAATGATCAGTAGCCATCGCTTAGACCACTGCGCCAGTCCTATTTCTTCCTCCATGAAATATGCACTTCCTGCTAGATACAGGGATGTGCAATGGAGTCTGTGAAATACAGAGACTGAGCTGATGTTTCTTTATTGTGGGTTTGACGACCACAGTGAGCAACTCTTTTCAACTTTTACAATCACTTAATGCTTCTGGACACAAAAACATGATTTCAGTCCCAACTCGTATAACCTCCACCTCACAGACATTGATTGATCTCTTTATAGCAAATGTATTAACTGAGACTACCATTTCAGGGGCATTACAGTATGATTTTTGTGATCACCTCCCTATATTTACAATTTACCCTCTTAAACAACAAACTACTACACCTGAAGACTGCTACACTTTTAGACAAATTAATAATACAAATATGAAAAGTTTCAAAATTCAATTAGAAAATATTAGCTGGAGCACTATTTGGTTCATGGTTCTGCCAACAAATATTATGAGTCGTTCATCACAACTATTACACAACTATATAATCAATCTTTTCCAAAAATTCTAAAACAAAATAAAAAATTTCGTAAGCCATAGATACGAAATTTTTTATTTTGTTTTTAAATCAATAATACAAATATGGAAAGTTTTAAAATTCAATTAGAAAACATTAACTGGAGCACTGTTTTGGTTCATAATTCTGCGAACAAAAATTCTAAAACAAAATAAAAATTTCGTAAGCCATGGATTACCAATGCTCTATTGAAAAGAATAAACAAAAAAAGTAACGTCTTTTCGAAATTCATAAAAAGTAAACTACCCCAAGACTTACAAAATTTTAAAAATTTTCGTAATAAACTAAACAGCGATATTCGGTACACTAAGCGTAACTACCATCGCGGCATTTTTTTCACACAACTTTTCAAAACCAACATGGAGACATTTAAACTTGCTAATGGGTAAAAATGCAGATTTAACGGCTCCTCAATGCTTAACAGATTCTAATAATTTTCAGCTTACAAACAAACAAGATATTACAAATGGATTAAATGAACATTTTACCTTATTTCCACAAACATTATAAAATAGTCTAACTTCCCCAAAAATTACATTCACTAACTACCTAGGGAGCACACACAGGTCTAATAATTTTTATCTTACTGAAATTACCGAAACAGAACTATTAGAAGAATTTAACAACATAAATTGCAGGTCTGGCCCTGTATATCATGATCTTCAACCATTCATTATTAAAAATTTCGCTAATCTTATTTTTGATCCTCTATTGTTTATATTTAATGATATATTCCAATCTGGTGAATTTCCTGATCTACTTAAAATCACAAAAATAATCCCAAAATACAAATCTGGATCAATTAACGATGCAAACAACTACCGACCTATAGCCAGTACAAATCTGGATCAATAAACGAAGCAAACAACTACCGACCTATAGCCAATACAAATCTGGATCAATAAACGATGCAAACAACTACCGACCTATAGCCAATACAAATCTGGATTAATAAACGATGCAAACAACTGCCGACCTATAGCCAATTTATCAATTTTTGCTA
Source organism: Macrothele yani (assembly GCA_039090855.1). NCBI lineage: Eukaryota > Metazoa > Arthropoda > Arachnida > Araneae > Macrothelidae > Macrothele > Macrothele yani. The sequence goes on along the minus strand of CM076995.1, from coordinate 153,078,756 downwards.
AAATTGTGGAGAGATTGATTTACTAGTATCGTGCATTCATGATCTAAAAATCATCCATCTAAATCAACGTGGTTTTAAATCAGGAAAGTCAACAGAATCAGCCTTATTATACTTACAACAAACAGTCCAACATAATTTTGGACTCAACTTATATACTATCTCATTATTTTTACACCTATCCAAAGCTTTTGATACCATAAATCATAATATCTTACTACACAAATTACACACGATAGGAATTATAAACAATGAACATTCTCTTTTCAAAAGTTAGTTATCAGATAGGCAGAAATGTACACAAATTAACCAATATCAATCCACTCTTCAACTCATACGAGCTGGTGTTCCACAGGGTTCAATTTTGGGTCCTATACTTTTCAGTATATACATTAACGATATCTTTATTTCAATAAGTGATATAGACATACTCCTCTATGCAGACGACATAACCATCCTCACCTCATTTAATTTAACGACTGACACTACTATGAATATTAATAATCAACTTAATAACATCTCAGATTGGCTAAATTCCAATGAATTAGTTATAAATACTACCAAAACAAAATCTTTAATTTTCTCAAAACAAAATATTTCACAACCTCCTTCTATCACATTGTCTATTACTGGTACAAATATAAAAGAGGTTAACTCCTTACTTTATTTGGGGATCACCTTACATAGGGACTTTAGATGGAACCAACATGTAGACTCTCTTCCTCTCAAACTGTCCAAAAACATTGGAGTTATCAGCTTGGTATTTACAAATTTTACCTATAAAACACTAATTCATTTATATTATACCATGTTTCAGACTCATATTAATTATGCTATCTTATCGTGCAGACAGACAACTAAATATAATTTCAAAAAACTTCAAATTCTTCAAAAAAATATATAAGATTAATTGACCTAAAATTTGATACAAATACACAACTAACACTATATAATACCACAAGAGTTTTCCCAAACAAATATAACATTACTACGATTAACCAATTATTTTATTTTAATATCGGGAAAATTATGTTAAAACGCATTAAGAATACGTTACACGCCGACATCATACAAATTATACCCCAGATACACACACATGACACACGCACTAAATCATATATTCGGCCTATTCATCCGAAAACGGAGACATGAAGCAAAGTTTAAATTACATTGGCCCACACTACTGGAACTCATTACCTACCGAATTAACTTCTTTAAATAATTTCAACATTTAAAAAAAACAAGTTAGTAAAATCCTGTAATGCATTGATTATAATACGCTTTCCAACATTACAGAAATAATAACTCAAGTTATCACTCAAGTTATGAGAATAATGTCTGTGGAATAAATCTCGGTCCTGTGCCCTGACCTTTGACCCCATTTCGATGATATTCAATAGAACCGGCTTGGTATACCTCCGAAACAACATGATAAAGTTTTGTCGAAATCGAAGCATTTTTACGTAAGTTATGATGCATAAGGGCTATGGAATAGATCCCACTCCTGTGTCCTAACCTTTGACCTTATTTCGACCATTTTCAATAAGGTTTGTCGCCAAGTGGTCCCCTACCACATACTAAACTTTCATCGAAATCGAACCTTTTTTACTTTAGTTATGGCGCATAAAAGCAGTGGAATGGATCCCTCTCCTATGTACTGACCTTTGAACCCATTTCGTTCACTTTAAATAGGGTTCCTTCCCAGGTTATCCCCTACCTGATACTAAAATTTCATCGAAATCGAACGGTTGTTACGCGAGTTTTCGTGCTGACAGACATACGCACACAACGCGTGACGTAATGACGCAGATGGGAACCGCGACCATCCGCCCGCCGCAAGAATGTGACGTCATAAATCTTTAATAGGATCCACACACAACGCGTGACATAATGAGACAGATGTCGTGACCACGCGCCAACATTCTCAAACGCGAGTTGTGACGTCATAAGATTTCTAAGCATTGGTAACATTAATGGAACAACGCCATCACTAAAACCATTATAATTCGGGGTGGTTATTTAACCCACTAAACGAATTCTTCTAAAGTCGAGATCAACCTAATCCATTTCTAGTACCAGAAAACGGTAGGTTAATGACTTTCATCAAAATTCTTAGAGCCGTTTTCAAAATAAAATGTACATACATACAAGAATTGCTACTTTAAGGTGGACGTCAAGTAACTTTGCTTCTTTTTTTTTTTTTTTTTTTTTTTTTTTTTGATTGGAGGTTTAACGACCACCGTGAGCAACTTAATGGGCTATAAGCAGTCGCCTGTCCCTAATTTAGGGTCACTGGTTCCAGCGAAGGGACAGAGCCAGTTCCGTAAGACAAACACAACATCCATGCCTCACCGGGATTCGAACCCGGACCCCTTACGGACGAATGATCAGAGGCCAGCGCCTTAGACCACTGCGCCACCGGGGCGGCTAACTTTGCTTCCTATACTTCCAATGGAAAAACTTTTGTACACATTTTCTTCACAATTAAGGCGTTCCCAAAGATGAAAATTTGAACAACGTTTAAAATATCTTCATTTTATAACTTGCAATACTTAATATTTTCTAAAACATAACCATAATTATGCAGTTCAACATTTGTTTGTCTACTGACGTCATGAAAATATAGGTCGCGCCATCTTTTTTCTGGACAATTAATGCGTTCACAAGGATGAAAATTTGAACATCAATTAAAATAGCTTCATTTCATAACTTGGAATACTTAATATTTTCTAAACCATAACCGTAATTATGCAATTGAACATTTTTGTGCACTGACGTCATCAAAGTAATAGGTCGCGCCATCTTTTCTCTGGTTTCAACACCACCAAAGGAAAAGTTATAGATTTTTAATATAATTATGGTTATGTTTTAGAAAGTATTAAGTTTTCCAAGTTATAATATGAAGTTATTTTAATCGATGTTAAAATTTTAATCCTTGGGAACACATTAATTTTGAAGGAAATGTGTACACAAGTTTTTCCATTGGAATTATAGGAAGCAAAATTACTTGACGTCCACCTTAATAATATGGGATAAGGACAATAGAATGGATCGCAATCCTATGTCCTGACCCTTGACCACATTTCGTCCATTTTCAATAGGGTTCGTCCCCAGGTGGTCCCCTACTACATACTGAAATTTCATCGAAATCGAACCATTTTTACGCACGTTATGACGCATAAGGGCAATGGAATGCATCCCGATCTTATGTCCTGACCTTTGACCCCACTTCACCCATTTTGAAAAGGGTTCGTCCCCAGGCTGTCTCCTACCACATAGTAAACTTTCATTGAAATCGAACCATATTTACGCAAGTTATGACGCATAAGGGTAATGGAATGATCCCGCTCCTACGTCGTGACCTTTGACCCCATTTGTCCCATTTTCAATAGGGTTCGTCCCCGGGTGGTCCCCTACCACATACTAAAATTTCATCGAAATCGACCCATTTTACGCCAGTTATCGTGCGGACAGACGGACGGACGGACGGACAAAGCCGGAGCATAGGAAGACCACCTGGGGACGAACCCTATTGAAAATGGACGAAATGTGTGCATATATGCTTCTTCAACCTACGGTTGGAAAGCGTAAAACAGAACTAAAAAACTTTATAGTGAATTGCAGCTCCTCAAATTAATGATCACAGTGGATGGGAACTATGACTAATATTATGACTTGTATATCGTGATGTAAATTGCTTTTTCAATGTTATTATCTGTAATGTTTATTATCTGCTCCTATATCATTACCTTTTTTTTTTTTGTTACTATGATACTCTTGTTTGTAATTACAACTACTGACCTCAGTGTAAAACTAGCCTAGGGAGTATGGGACCTTGTCAGGCCTGCCTGGCCTATTCCCTCTGCTTCCTGGCTGTGCATTGTTTCGGCTGATATTTCTGAAAGGCCGTTTTTTTTTTTTTTGTTTTTTGCTCAGCAATATAAATGAATTGAATTATAGGCAGTCGCCAATCCCTGGTTCCAGGGAAGGGAGAAAGCCAGTACCGTAAGACAAACACAACATCCATACCTAACGGGGATTCGAACTTGGACCCTTCTCGGACGAATGATCAGACCACTGCACAACCAGAGTGACGCTGAAATTTTTTGCTGCTTCCACATGAGCGGGATCCACACGTCAATGACTAAGAGTGCAGTGGATAACTTGGTTTTGCATTCCATCCATTAGAAGATTTGTGGCAGAACATGTTGAGAAAGTTTCAGGAGATAGCTTCATAAAATAAATTCGAATCGAAATCTTGTAAACATCTTAAAACACACTCTATATTATTCATGTATTTATGAAACAATCGGGTAGACTGTAGCGTTGCAGTTAGCGGATATAACTGCAACGCTACAGTCTACCCGGCCGCCCCGGTGGCGCAGTGGTCTAAGGCGCTGGCCTCTGATCATTCGTCCGTAAGGGGTCCGGGTTCGAATCCCGGTCGGGCATGGATGTTGTGTTTGTCTTACGGCACTGGCTCTCTCCCTTCCCTGGAACCAGTGACCCTAAATTAGGGACGGGCGACTGCTTATAGCCCATTGAGTTGCTCACGGTGGTCGTTAAACCCCCAATCAAAAAAAAAAAAACAGTCTACCCGATTGTGTAATGCTGTAAGCATACACCATTCCGTTAGTAGTGTTTGGCTACTAATGGAATGGTGTATGCTTACAGCATTACACCATTCCATTAGTAGCCAAATTGTATGCTTACAGCATTACACCACTTCATTAGTTGCCAAATTGTATGCTTACAGCATTACATCATTTCATCAGTAGCCAAATTGAATGATTACAGCGTTACACCATTTCATTAGTAGCCAAATTGTATGCTTACAGCATTACACCATTTCATTAGTAGCCAAATTGTATGCTTATATAGCAAGAAAAAAATCCTTTTTTCTGCTATTAGCTCCTATAAGCTGCATTTTTGTGAATCTCATTTCGGCAAAAATAAAGAAAATAAAAAAAGAAAGAAAGAAAACTCAAAACACTGTCGGTATACCAGAATCAACAAATAAACATTCTTTCTAAACATATTAAACTCAATTATTATACATATCTTAAAACCTCTTTTTCATATATTAGTTTAATAAATATATTTTTAAAATATTCACGAGTATCAAAAGCATTTAGTAATAGTTCATTTTAGATATGCATTCTGAATCGTTACCACGGAATTCCAGTTTGTGAAATAGGAAATTTCATGAAAATTCATGAGCTCGTTCATTAACTTCTGCTTTTAAGAAAATTAGCTTTTTTCCGCATTCGTCTTTATCTAGTTTAATATTTATTTGTCTCAAGGAACTAAAATATATTTTATATTTTGCTATTTACTCCACTTTTTATTTGCCCTATTCTGTATCCTGCTTTACTTTCTAAAAGCATACGTGTTGTTGTAACCAGTAAATCTAGAAGTGGAAAATAAAGTTTAAAAACGAACGCAAATATTCGTTACAGTTCTTTGCATATTTTATGAGGCTGCCGTTTGATACCTTTACATATTGAAATGGCATAGTTTTATCAAGCAAAAAGAAATATGATCCAAAAATAAAATTGAAAAATCTCTGACACGTATTGTAAAATTCTCCTTGAAAATGAACTCATATGCTTCAGATACGGTGCCAAGCTCCTTTTGCTTTTTGAGGAAGCGAAATGACGTAAATTATTTATTGCTGTAGCATAGGATGATCTGAGAAGGCACTGCCTTTTCTTTGAAAAGAGAAAAAAGGGATAATATATAATCAGTGACCATATTTCTCTAAAGCACATGACGCACAACATTCACTTTCCATAAAATTTTAAGAAAATTCGAAAAGCCGAAAACGAATAATTAAAACGGGAGAGAAAATATGACAAAAAGTATCTTTCTAGAATTTCCTTTATAATCCGTTTCTCAAAATTAAATGCCGAACTCTCTTGAATTATTGGTTTCATTTTTCGCTCAGTGTGGATGTGACGTACCTGCCAGCAGGACGCACACGACATAAAGGCACATAGCAATCAGAATGAACGTCTGCGTAGCTCAGTTGGTATAGCGATTTGTTCCGGAATAAGCGGAACTCGGGTTCGAATCCCGGCGTAGACCAAGAATGACGGAGAAATTTACTTCGTTATAATGGCGCCCGAACTATCCGGATGACCCGACCGTTCAAAATCTCGCACACGACATAAAGGCGCATAGCAATCAGAATGAACGTCTGCGTAGCTCAGTTGGTAGAGCGACTTGTTCCGGAATAAGTGGACTCGGGTTCGAATCCCGGCGTAGACCTGAAATGACGGAGAAATTTACTTCGTTATATGGATTATTGGATCGAAATGTTTTAACTCAACTTCCTCAAAAGTTACAAAGAACTCCTGAATCACATCCACTGGTAGAAACTGGTTGTTTACGAAATTGGGTCACTTCATTCTTGGTTGAAACTCCGGGAAGACTTGAGTATTGGGTTCAATTGTTGTTTTTCCTCCGGTCAGTAGTCTAGTGAATTACATCTGCGTGTTTCTTGTGGCTCATGTTAGTAGAAGAAGAACCTAATACCGAGCGTACCCAGAAGCTTAACCCCATAAACTTTTAGTTATCACTAAAGCGAAACTATGACGAGCTCATACTGTGCTCTAGTCCAGTGATTAGAAGTGGTACTTTTCGTGGATTCACAGACTTAGTGGTTTTCTTATACAGACATCATGTCACTCAAGCTCATCAATGGCCTATTGCAGAATGTCTTTGAATTGGGAATACAGGAGGGTAATCAGTAACGGAAAAGTTTAATATATCTTCCTTTTGCTGGCAACATAGCCCCAAGAAAATATCACCTCAGTGATAGTTGCAAAATTTTCCTCAAGTATGATCCAGGAACTTGCTGATAGCAATAAAGATGTGAATTTAAAGATGAAATGACAGAAGCCTACATTTACATTGAAAAACAGATATGAAACAAGGACGACATCGAAGAACCAGATTTTACTTATGGATCCAGTACATAGACCTTAACTGAAAATACATACAAAATTTTCGGGCGACTTAAAGAAGCATGGAGAAATGCATGCTGGATGTAAATAGTAAATAAGAAAGGTTAGGAAGTGGAACTCATGGATCAAGAAAATAACGAAAGTAAATGACATCACACACACACACATACGTATACATATATGAACACGGGCAAATCTGATAATGAAGCTAACATGTGGGGAAGGAAACATTAGTTTATATATTGACTCGACAACTAGTTAAATAAGGATACAAACTAATTACTTCACTTCATTCGAATACTATAAACAATGTTCGAGAAATAAAGTCACTACCTAATCGGATTGCGTAAGGCATCGATTCATGAAAAAATAAGACAATAGTTGTGGCTTTAAAAATTGCAGATGTAGAAGTTCTGAAATGAATTGCAAATAACATAATCGGTAAAATGAAAGATGGTTTAAAATTATCGCACCATATTTACGATTAAGAAGTAAGGTATGATGTTCAGAAAATTAACCTCACCTTACATATGCGGGACCATATCTTAAAAGGTCTATGAATGGTTCTGTTGCAACTCTTGGAAGTTCCACTCATGCAATGCTTAGAATATACGTGCAAACTCAGTTGTGTGGCTGAAATTTAAAATACCTTAATGCGTAGCCAATTTACTAGTAGAACGCTTAAAAGCGAAACTTGTGAGCCAGGTAATTTCTATCATTGGCAGCTTCAGAGTTACGAGTTACGTAGTGACCCGTAACTCTGTTTGAACTCAAAGCTTGTAGTGACTCGTAACTCTGTTGTAGTTACGTAATGACCCGTAACTCTGTTTGAACTCAAAGCTTGTAGTGACTCGTAACTCTGTTGTTATTACGTAGTTCCTGAGCCAGCTAACGACGGCACAGGCACTACGTAACTCATTAGCAATGTCTCACAGAAATTAAACAAGTACAGGATGAAAAGAAAAATCAATCATTAACTCGACACAACTGGAATTCCAAGTCACTTATTTAATACGTTTTGCTTCACATTCCAACATTTCCCATAACACGACATCAAATTACATTGTGCACTACCCTGGGCAAGTGATCAGATGTGCAGTCATCTGGCTAATTATCCAAGCTGGTCCCTAGCTCGTGTCCTATATGAGGCGTGAACTGTGTGTTTGTCCCACGGTGCCGGGGATAAACACACAGTTCATGGAACAAACACACCCTTCCTTGGAACCGAAGTCTCCAAATTAGGGACGCAAAGCCTCATACAGCCTCAGAAGCCATGGAGATCTTTAAACCCGGAAATTGAAAATACGAATTGTTCTAATTGTAAAATTACAGAAAATGCTCTACTGAACATGATACAGTAACGCGTGGATATTGAAATTTCTTGTCAGCATTAGATACCCTATAAGTAAAACAAAAATGACGAGGTAGACACTGGATATCAGTTGTTGGCGTGCAGCAAGTTCATTTTTTGAGCAACTCTTTAATAGAAGAAAGTTGGAAATATGAATACCTGGACATTGGTTCCTTTTAAAGATAGAATGAATTGCTGCGGCGAATAGTTACTACAGTGCAGTCCACGTAAACAGTCCCCAGACGAGAATGCCACCCCCACCAGCTTGAAGAGTACCCTGCTGGCAAGAAGGATCCATCGCTTCATGTGGTTTGCGCCGTACTCGTATCCTGCCATCCGCATGTACCAACGTGAATCTCGACTCATCAGTCCAGGCAACATTTTTCCACATCTCTAGGGTCCAGTGGCGATGTTCCCGCGCCCATGCTAATCTTTGTATCCTGTGATGTGCGGTCAGCAGCGCGATACCCTCGTGGGATGATGGCTTCTGTACCCCATAGCGAGAAGATGGTTCTCGATGGTGTGGCTGCTTACACGCTTTTGTTCACCAGCGTTAAATTGCCGAGTGATTTCTTCCACTGTGGCCCGTCTATCCGCTGTTACAATGCGAGCTGGAAGACGATGACCCCGCTCATCCACACGCTGTTGTCCACGGCAGTTGGCCCTTGCAGGGATGGTTTTACCGGATTCGATGTGCTCACGGTGCACCCGTGACACAGTGGCTCGTGAAAATCCCAGCGCCTGCACGTCTTTTGAGATAGGGTGACCCATTCGTCGGGCCCCGACAATTTGCCCACGATCAAATGCGCTTAAATCCTTCGTCTTACCCATACTGCGTCCGACTCTTACTGATTCCCGTCGCATCACTCCTTATATTGTCGGATCGCTACATACGTCATGTGGTTTCCGTTTACAGGACCGCCCGCAGTGTCCCATTTGCATAACGCCAGCTGTCTCTAATTCAATTGCTCTTCAGTGTAAAGTTTGACAAGATAAGTCATGGAACAAGTCAATAATACTTTGGTAACTATGATATCTGGCGTTCTAGTTTTTGTGCATTTGTATAGGAAACCTCTATACAATGAAGCAAAGTTGGGCTTCCTCACTCTCAATGGAGGAGATAAGGAGGATATTTGACCCTCTCGGAGACAGAGAAACAAAGTTATAAAGTGATAAAATTAGTACAAAATATACTGCATGTATCCCGAAACAAAGGAAGGAAAGCGAACTCCACAATGGAAGACACAAGCCAGTAGATTTGTGATTCCTTTTTTTTTTTTTTTTGACAAGATATTTGCAAAGATACAACGGCCCTTCCATAAAAACTGAAAGAAAAATCACCCAAAATGAAGAAATATACGTACATTAAAATGTATGTCATGCTTTCTCAAAATATCTTCCTTCGGATGATATGCAATGATCCCATCGTTCGGTCCACATGTCGCGAGGGCATTTTGTGGAAGCTGCTTTAGCCATTCCTGTACAGCTTGAAAAACGTCAGCATCTGTGTTTTATGTTGCCCCACGGAACTTCTCCTTCATTGTTGAAAACAACCAGAAATCTCACGGGGGCGAGGTCAGGACTGTAGGCAGGCTGTGGCATGATTTCAATACTGAATTTTGTAAGAAACTGGTGAACACAAGTAGCCACATGTAGAAATGCTTTATCATGATGTAGGGTCCTCTTGCGCACCATTTCCGGTCTCTTAATCGATATGCATCATCGCAGACGCTTCAAGACTGAAATATAATGCTCAGCATTGACAGTAATTTGTCGAGGAATGGCATGCAGGTAGACTACACCTTTATGATCAAAGAAAATTATCATCATCACTTTCCTAGATGATTTGGTTTGGCGGACTTTTTTCGGAGGAGGCGAGCCTGTGTGTTTCCAGACACTCGCGGCAGTTATTGCTGTGTTTAGAAAGTTTGGATCCTTTGTAATCATTTGTTTCCACTCATGACACATCTGAACTCTGGCTAACAACTCTTATTTCGTCAGGTGATGAGGTACCCATCTGGAACACACACGATGCAGCAATAATTTGTCGCGTAGAATGTGGAATGCCGACGTTTTTGAAATATCAGTTGACGCCGCTATGTCTTCTCACGTCATTCGTCGATCTTCTTGCAGGATTGCCAAAACAGTGTTAACAATACGCTCTGTAACAACACTTTCAGGTCGACCATGCCTAGGAACGAGTTCTGATAATAAACGGCCTTTTTTACGCTTTCCAACCGTAGGTTGAAGAAGCGTATATACTCTAGCTTTTTCCGTCCGTCTGTCTGTCCGTCCGTCTGTCAGCCCGATAACTCACGTAAAAATGGTTTGATTTCGATGAAATTTTAGTATGTGGTAGGCGAACACCAGGGGACGAACCATATTAAAAATGGGTGAAGTGGGGTTAAAGGTCACGCCATAAGAGCGGGACCCATTCAATTGCCCTTATGCGTCATAACTTACGTAAATATAGTTCGATTTCAATGAAACTTTAGCATGTGGTAGAGGACAACCTGGGAACGAACCCTATTGAAAATGGGTGAAGTGGAGTCAAAGATAAGGACATGGGAGCGGGATGCATTCCATTGCCCTTATGCGTCATAAGGAGCGTAAAAATGGTTCGATTTCGAGACATTTTAGTATGAGGTAGGGGATCACCTGGAGAGGAACCCTATTGAAAATGGGACAAATGGAGTCAAAGTTCAGGACATAGGATCGGGATCCATTCCATCGCCCTTATCCCACACTATTAAGGTGGACGTCAAGTAATTTTGCTTCCTATATTTCCAATGGAAAACCTTTTGTACACATTTCCTTCACAATTAGTGAGTTCCCAAGGATGGAAATTTGAACATCGATCAAACTAACTTCATACTATGCCGCCCCGGTGGCGCAGTGGTCTAAGCGATGGCCTCTGATCATTCGTCCGAAAGGGGTCCGGGTTCGAATCCCGGTGAGGCATGGATGGTGTGTTTGTCTTACGGTACTGGTTCTCTCCCTTCCCTGAAACCTGTGTCCCTAAATTAAGGACGGGCGACTGCTTATAGCCCATTGAGTTGCTCACGGTGGTCGTTAAACCTCAAAAAAAAAAAAAAAAAAAAGAAAAACAAACTTCATACTATAACTTGGAATACTTAACATTTTCTAAAACATAAGCATAATTATATGAAAAAACAATAACGTTTCCTTTGGTGGTGTTGAAAGCAGAAAAAAGATGGCGCGACCTGTACTTTGATGACGTCAGTGGACAAATAAATGCTGGATTGCATAGTTATGGTTTAGAAAATATTATTACGGTTATGGTTTAGAACATGTTATTACGGTTATGGTTTAGAAAATATTAAGTATTCCAAGTTATGAAATGAAGCTATTTTAATCGATGTTCAAATTTTCATCCTTTCGAACGCATTATTTGTGAAAAAAATGTGTACAGAAGTCTTTCCATTGGAAGTATAGGAAGCAAAATTACTTGACGTCCATCTTACGGCACTTTGATGACGTCAGATGGACGTCAAGTAATTTGCTTCCTATACTTCCAAAGAGTACCAATTCTTGTATGTATGTATGTATGTACATTTTATTTTGAAAACGGCTCTAAAAATTTTGATGAAAGTCGTTAACCTACCGTTTTATGGTACTAGAAATCGATTTAGCTTGATCTCCACTTTAGGAAAATTCGTTTAAGTGGGTTAAATAACCTCCCCGAATTATAACGTTTTCAGTGTCATGGCGTTGTTCTATTAATGTTACCAATGCTTAGAAATCTTATGACGTCACAATCTCGTGTTTGAGAATATTGGCGCGTGGTCACGCCATCTGTCTCATTACGTCACGCGTTGTGTGTGGATCCTATTAAAGTTTTATGACGTCACACTCTTGCGAGCAGATGGTCGCGATTCCCATCTGCCTCATTACGTCACGCGTTGTGTGCGTATGTCCGTCCGCATGATAACTCGCGTAACAATCGTTCGATTTCAAAGAAATTTTAGTATCTGGTAGAGGATCAGTGGGAAGGAACATTATTTAAAGCGAACGAAACAGGGTCAAAGGTCAGTACATAGGAGCGGGATCCATTCCACTGCTTTTATGCGTCATAACTAACGTAACAAAGGTTCTATTTCGATGAAATTTTAGTATGTTGTAGGGGCTTGCCTGGGGACGGATTGTGTTGAAAATGGGCGACATGGGGTCAAAGGTTAGGACACGGGAGTGGGATCTATTCCATAGCCCTTATGCATCATAACTTACGTAAAAATGCTTCGATTGCGACAAAACGTTATCATGTTATTTCGGAGGTATACCGAACCGGTTATTTTGAATATCATCGAAATGGGATCAAAGATCAGGGCACAGGACCGAGATTTATTCCACAGCCATTATTCTCATAACTTGAGTGATAACTTGAGTAATGATTTCTGGTAAGTTGGAAAGCGTATTACACTGCTGGACAATTGCTAAGGACGGATCATAAACCGGCTACATAGCACATAAAAAAGTAAGTGTGGTTGGATGCCAAGTGAAATAAAATAATGTCAGAATGCCAGGACATTACAAGAAAGACCATTTATTGTGCTCTGAAATCCAGAAGGCTTTGGAACGTGTTCAAGGGACAAACAGGCCATTTTGTGCAGAATACGTAAACGTGAAAAAAATGCAATTACCGTCCGCAGGCGCTCCGGCGTAAGATGTCAATACGGGATATGGCCACCATGGAGGGCGATGCAAGATTCCACACGTCGTGTCATGCTTTGCACAACATTATCAAGCAGCTGTTGGGGTAATTTATCCCTATTCCTCTGTCAGTGCACGGATGAGGGTGTCCTTGTTTATTGGAGGGCATTGGCGACCAGCAAGACTCCTCCCCAAAGCATCCCACACATTTTCAATGGGATTCAGATCTGGAGAACGTGGTGGCCATACGAGGCGTTGAATATCCTCGCTCTCAAGACACTCCTGGACAGCGACTGTTCGATGACATGTTGCATTGTCGTCCATGAAAATGAATCTATCACCGACAGCACCACGGAACATGCGAACATGAGGTAGCAGAACATCATTAATGTATCGTTGGCCAGTCATAGTCCGAGTTGGAAGCACATAGGCCATTGATCATGATGCCAGCCCATACCATGACACTACATGTCGGATATCTGTCCCTTTCCTTTATGTTTGCTGGACAATATGCAGTACCACTATCACGCCAGATCAGTTGTCGTCGGCAATCAGAAGATAGACTGTATCTACTTTCATCTGAGAAGAGGACAGCAGACCAGTCGTTATCAGTCCAATTGCGATGTTGATGGCACCATTGCAAACGGGCGGTACGGTGACGTCTGGACAATGGGATGCACACAACAGGACGGCGGGCGTACAGTCCTCCTTCATACAAACGTCTGGCGACAGTTTGTCGGGAGATCCGCTTGACAGTAGCAGCCATAAACTGATTTGCTACCTCACTAGCTGTGCTGCGCCGGTGTCTTTTTGTTGATAGCACTATGTACCGATCGTCTGCAGGTGTCATACTGCGAACACGACCTCCCCCGTGACGTTTGTTACACTCTCCATTTGTTTGAAATGATTTCCAAAGCCTTGAAACAACACTGTGGCTGACGTCGAACTCCCTGGCAACATCTGTTATTTTTCGCCCTTCTTCAATCTTGCCAATAATACGGCCAGGCGTAAAATTATCTAAGTGATGTCGGGAAGACATACTGAAAATTGCAAGTTCGTCAATTGATTCTATCTTTTTCAACTTTGCGTTTGAACAACAACGGTCAATACGCGTCAAATCCTTTATATCTGTTATGAGCGCTATGACGTCACGAACAAGTTCGGCAATCCACATTTTTTTTTTTTTTTATTGAAGGTTTAACGACCACCGTGAGCAACTCAATGGGCTATAAGCAGTCGCCCGTCCCTAATTTAGGGTCACTGGTTCCAGGGAAGGGAGAGAGCCAGTGCCGTAAGACAAACACAACATCCATGCCTGACCGGGATTCGAACCCGGACCCCTTACGGACGAATGATCAGAGGCCAACGCCTTAGACCACTGCGCCACCGAGGCGGCATCCAAAATTTGCTTACGCACAACACGTCTTACTGTATCCCGCACTTATGCTGATTTCCACATTTTCCTGCCTTCCATTTTATGGTTGCAATCGTTGCTATTGTCATCCGTCCTTAGCAATTGTCCGGCAGTGTATAATCAATGCATTGCATGATTTTACAAACTTGTTTGATTAAATCAACTGTTTCTGGAGCCGTTTTACCCAAACGATAGTAAAATTTTATCGCACAACGTATTTCACTTTTTAACTCTGAATTACTCACCTCCATAGCTGTATGGCGAAATGCAGACGTAAAGCGGATGCTTTTTTTTGTTTTTTTTTTGCTTGGAACTTGATGATAATAGAATCGCCTATTTTTCGGGGTGCAATCATTCTGGGTTCGACGTGTCGAAGGAGGTGATTTCCGATGCTCATAGACAACAGTCGAAAATTTCTTTAGTCTCTTGTTTCTTGCGGGGCTAATATTTTAAGACCCATTACCACGGTAGTCCCACCCTTTGGTCCATCCCCCACCCACTCCACTGTTGTCTCCTTCATTGTCTCACATTGCTTGCTGGGGACATAATCGTTGGGAAGAGAGATCTCATTGTTCTCATAAGAAGGATCACATAAGAGACAAAGGAGCCGTCTTCCCCCTTTCAGGTCAAGCAATGTTTACTGCCATGCTTTCCACAAGAATTCCGCCCAAGGGTGAGAATACTACGGAACCCTACGCTGCTCCCTTTTCTTGCTGAAAATCACATGTGTTTAAACCAGGGAAGTGCTTGCTGCACCCCCAAAATCAAGCGATTCCATTATCGTCAAGTGCCAAGAAAAAACAATCCGACTATACCTTAAACAACTGCACAATAACAAAACCAGAATCGTCTGTGGCGGCTAATAACTGTTGCCATAGATACTTCCTTAATTCAGTGAGTCGTCTGCGTGGTTATTTTTCTCCTTCGCACTATTGCCAACTCAAAATAAAATTACTTTTAAATTTTATGAAATATAGAACGGCCTTTGTATTATCCACTTTCGCAAGATCTGCTCGTTCAGTACGATATTTAAAAGTGTGTACGATGTACACAATGTTGTCAATCAGTGTCTGATGCTTGAAAGCGATCATCTCTCTGTAGTTGTGGTTTTGGACGAGTTTTTCAAGCACCGTTTTTATTTTTATTTTTATTTTGGACGAAAGTCTTTTTTACGACCTTATTTTTTTTCAACAATATCTTAATGAGCAAATTTTCGAAATGGTTTTTATTGATTGTGAAAGCAAGCGGAATTCTCGTGCGATGGAAAAGGTGTGTGAACAGCGGTTTCAGATACACAGTGTTGCAATTAAATAATGAATCTGAATTTTTTTTTTTAATGGAAAAAGCGGGAAAACTTGCGTGAATGTATTTTATTCGAAGTGTTTTCAAGACATAGTGAGGAATTTTGTTACCAAGGAGAAACACAGGTGGAACGAAGAAAACACAGATGAAAAGGACACGTGGTGGTGGGTTGAAAATACTGGTGAGTATACCATTTGTATAGATTAACTGACCGGAATACAATGTTTGACTCAGAACTCTTAGAGCTAACAGAATGCCTATCGAATACGTATATATGTCTGTTCCCGGGTTTAGGTTAAAATATGAATTATTCAGTTTTTGAAATAAGCTATCTATTAATCCGCAGCTTTGCCAAATACAGCTGAACCTTAATAAGTCAAAAGTGTTACAAATCAGTCTCGCAAGACACTACAACCGTTTTCTATACGACCGACATTTCGAAATCGCGACGGGTGAACTCAATTATGCACAGACAGTAGGTAATAAACTTAATGGACAAAACATTAGAGATACTTATATACATGTGTAATACCGTGTTGCTCCTCCTCTAGCGTGGGTAGCAGCCTGTACAAGTTAAGACATGGACTCTACCAGATGCCGGAGGGTTTCCGGATGTAATCCCATGGAGTAGCATTGTTCGCAACTCCGCCTGAAACGTCGGTCAAGGATCCATGGATCTGCTGTTCCGTTCCACGACATCCCAGAGAACTTTCACAAGATTTAGTTCCAGCCGGTTGAAAAGATAAAGCAATGGCGTATATTCGAGGCTATCAGCAAAGCCCAGAGAATGCACAAAATAAAAGTCTATTAAATATACACAAATAAAAGTCAATTATCAATGGTATTAAGATATGTCGATGCTTTTGCACCGAAAAAAGCACGTGCGGAATCGATTCTTTTCCCTAAGAGAATCATTCTGGCGAGAGGAGACGAACGGCGCTCCTAGTGAAGGGATGGTGTCATCGTAACGGCACCGGCATTACAAGTCTTCGCTGTGTGATTCGAAGACTTAAGATCGCCAGATGGCGTTTCCATGACAACATGAATGAGCGGTTGAAGGATGATTGGGCAAATGCTTTGGGCAACGGTTGGCACAGAAGAGAGAAGACTTAGGACTACATTAGTTACTCGCATGCTCCCGCCCATAACAGCACGTGTTTCGCGAGAGCGGTTTCAGTTGTGTGAAATGCCAGTGCATTAAAATCAGTGATATCATATCTTAAATTCGTGGCTTTGTTGGATTCGAACAGTTTTGATAAATTTTGTGAGAGCTTTCCTGAACATCTACTGTCAGAACTTAAAGAACTCTGTGCTTCCTATTTTGATACAGCTCGACTAACAAATGAACTGAATGTGTTTTATTCCGCTGCCGAACACAAAAAGAAATCAGTCAGAAACATTATTTTTCGCAAGTTGAATAAATTAGACATTGTGTTTAGTAAAGTGTACAAATTAGTAGGCATAATATTAAAGTTTCCATCAACAACTGTCACTGCCGAAAGAAGTTTTTCTGCATTAGAAAAAATCAAGACATCTCAGAGCAACACAAGGACAAGTACACTTGAGAAACTTGGGTGTTTTTTCAATAAAAAAAAAAACATTCCTTTTAAATATGAAAAAATACTCGGAAAAACTTTCTATTAAAACGCAACCCTCAAGTTCACACAAAAGAAAAGAATTTAGTTCATGTTCAAATAAAGTATGCAAAAGATAAAGCGTTAAAATCTTAGTCCTCATAATTATTTGGTGTTGTGTTAGCAATAACGTGTACCTTAAATTTAAAAAAAATAGTTATATTACTTAGTAATTGAAAAGGAATCTTTGAAATGAAAAAAAAAAACAGTACTGGGGCGGAGGAGGGGAACAGATGAGATAGCCCAACTCTCGGACCCATGATATGCCGCCGGGATAAAGCCATTATAGTGTCACCCTTACAAAGGAAACGGTTTCTGCTTTCGCAAGTCATATTAGAAAGAAAGAATATGCTACTGTCGAATGTACAGACCGGTGCACAAAGGATAAATAAAGTAAGTAGGTGTTCAGCGTCATAACATATAGACGCTATAAAAATGCCAACCCTACAAAGAGAAGTTCAGAATTTTTAAAGAAAAGCTCTTACGTTTGGATGCATCACCTAGCTTGTCGATGAAAAGACAGACAAAAACGGGAACGTAGGTTAAGGCAACTAAATATCGCGGTCTGACAGGCGGTGCTGTTGGAATTACAGACTCTGAGCGCTAAAAAAAACCAAGAAAGTTGACACCGAATTTTCGAGGGGTAATAAGCACGTCTTTTGAATCCGTTCTGACGCAAATTAAATTTATCAAAGCTGTTCAAAGTCAACAGAACCGGTATGGAAAACAATCGTATCTAACGGAAGAAAAACGTTTTTCAATCGGGTTTTTTATCCCTCAGATATTGCTGTAAACGGAATCGTGAGCTTATGCCCTCTTGTTGCAGACTTGTGCGTTAAGAAAAACATAAATTTATGTGAGAAACATTTCGCACCGGGAACGCTCTGCAACACAAAGAATTTTTCAAATCGGACTCTTAGAAACAGAGATATCGACAAAAAATAAGATGTGATTTTACGTCCCCTGGGGAGGAAATCATGCATTATTTTAGGAAGAAAGTATTCTCAAAAGGTTTTTCCATATGAGCGGTATCGGACCAAGAAAAAAACATTTAGTCGAGTTTTCAGCAGCCCAGATTTTGCTACAAATACATCAGAAGCAGAAATTAACACTTATGCCCCATGGTAGCCAAACCATTCTTTACCAAACATTAGAAATTATGTGAAAAATATGTTCCATCCGGTCTTGTATGCGATACAGCAAGAATTTTTCAAATCGGAGTTTTAGAAGCAGAAATAACGCAGGAAACGCAATTTACCTTTGTGCTCCCTAGCGGAAAGTTTATGATTTACTTGAAAATTTTTAATTTATAGGAAAAACATTTCGCATTAAACACTATCCAACAAAGAAGGAATTTTTCAAATCGGACTCCTAGAAGTAGAGATATTGATAAAAATAAGATATACATCTACGCCCACTGGCGTAGAAACCGTGCATTATTTTAAGAAAATGTTTCTAACAGGTTTGTCGCCATGAAAAGTATCGGTCTACAAACGACGTTTTTTTCAATCGATAATTTAGAAGCGTTTATTTTGCTGCAAATACATCAGAAGCGGAAATTAAGATTTACGCCCCCTGCTGACCAAACCATTTTTTTTTACAAAAATTAGAAATTATGTGCGAATGATTTCGCATCAGGAGCTGTGTCCGGTACAGAAAGAATTTTTCAGATCGGAGATTTAGAAGCAGAGATATAAGGGGAAACGCAACTTACCTATACGCTCCCTAGCGGAAAGTCTATAAATTACTTGAAAATTTTGAAATTATAGGAGAAACGTGTTACACAGAAAACACCAGCCAACAAAGAAGGAATTTTTCAAATCGGACTTCTAGACGTAGAGATATTGACAAAAATATAATATGCATCTATGCCCCCTGGCGGAGAAACTATGGAATATTTTAAGAAGAAAATATTCCGAAAAGGTTTATCGATGTGAGTGGCATCAGTATACGAAAGAATTTTTTCAATCGATATTTTAGAAACTTAGATTTTATGGCAAATACATCAGAAGCAAAAATTAGCACTTACGCTTCCTGGTGGCCAAAGTGTTCTTTACTAAAAATTGGAAATTATATGCAAAATATTTTCCATCAGGAGGTGTATTTGCTGAATTTTTTTTTTTTTTTTTCAGATCGGAGTTTTAGAAGAAGAGTTATCGGGAAAAATGTAATTTACTTTTACGCCCCCTAGCAAAAACTCTATGCGTAATTTGAAAAAGTAACTATATCTAAAATACTCTTCAACATAAACGGAATCGAAAGATAAAAGAATTATTTCAATCGGATGTTTAGAAACAAATATGTGGAATAAAACGAATTTTTGAATTCGACATCATCTGCATTTACGCCATCTAGCGGCGAAATTGCACATCGTAAAAAAACGAAATAAAGGATCATCATTTGCATATTTCAAGCTTCCCAATGCAAAAAGAATTTTTCAAATCGGACAAATAGTTGCAGAGATATCGTGGGTACAGGCCACAGACGGACGGATGGGCGGACGGACAAACCGGTAACATAAGCACGATCTTTTTGACGCTTTCCAACCGTAGGTTGAAGAAGCGTATATGCTCCAGCTTTTTCCGTCCGTTTGTCCGTTCGTCCGTCCGTCTGTCTGTCGGCACGATAACTCACGTAAAAATGGTTCGATTTCGATGATATTTTAGTATGTGGTTGGGGACAACCAGGGGACGAACCCTATTGAAAATGGTTGAAGTGGGGTCAAAGGTCACGCCATAAGAGCAGGATCCATTCAATTGCCCTTATGTATCATAACTTGCGTAAATATGGTTCAATTTCGATGAAATTTTAGTATGTGGTAGGGGACCACCAGGGGACGAACCCTGTTGTAAATGGGTGAAGTGGGGTCAAAGGTCACGCCATAAGAGCGGGATCCATTTCATTGCTTTTATGCGTCATAACATGCGTAAATACGGTTCGATTTCGAAGAAATTTCAGTATGTATTAGGAAACTACCTGGGCACGAACCCTATTGAAAAATGGCAAATTGGGGTCAAAGGTCAGGCAGGGCATAAGAGCGGGATTTATTCCATTGCCCTTATGCGTCAAAACTTGCGTAAAAACGGTTCGATTTCGATGAAATTTTGGTATGTGGTAAGGAACCACCTGGGAACGAAACCTATTGAAAATGGGTGGAATGGTTTCAAAGGTCAGGACATAAAAGCGGGATCAATTTCAATGCCCTTTTGCCTCATAACATGCGTAAATATGGTTCGATTTCGATGAAATTTTAGTATTTGGTATGGAACTACCTAGGGACGAACCCTATTTAAAAATGGGCGAAATGGGGTCAAAGGACAGGGCATAAAGGTGAAATCCATTCTATTACCTTTATGCGTCATAACATGCGTAAACATGGATCGATTTCGATGAAATTTTAGTATGTGGTAGGGAACCACCTGGGCACGAACCCTATTGAAAATGGGCGGAATGGGATCAAAGGTCAGGAAGGACATAAGAGCGGGATTTGTTCCATTGTCCTTATGCGTCATAACTTGCGTAAAAATGGTTCGATTTCGATGAAATTTCAGTATGTGGTAGGGAGCCACTGGGGACGAACCCTATTGAAAATGGGTGAAATGGGGTCAAAGGTCAGGACACTGGAGTGGGATCCATTTCCATTGCCCTTGTGCATCATAACTTACCAAAAAATGTTTTGATTGCGGCAAAACGTTATCATGTTGTTCCGGAGGTATAGTGAACCGGTTCAGTTGAATATCAACGAAATGGGGTCAAAGGTCATTGCACAAAAGCAAGATTTATTCCACAGCCATTATTCTCATAACTTGCGTAAAACTGCTTCTTCTGCGACAAAACTTTAGTATGATATTCTTGAGCTGTACTGAACCGGTTCTGCTGAACATCATCGAAATGGGGTCAAAGGTCAGGACACAGGACCGAGATTTATTCCACTGCCATCATCCTCATAACTTGAGTAATAATTTCTGGTATGTTGGAAAGCGTATCATATTCAATGCATTGCATGATTTTATTAACTTGTTATCAAAAGACGTGCTAAAAACGCTGTTGGTCAGAAAAGATTTGCAGCAGCTGCAGACGGACTGTGACGTCATTGCTTGGCAGGACCAGCTGCTGTTCACTCACCGAAAAGAACTACGTGCACCTTGAAACCACACATCCGGGTCTCTCTCCCGCTCTCTGTTGGGAAGAAAACTCTATTAGTGCTCTGGTTAATGATTGTGCGCGGTTGTGTGTTTCGATTATGTCAGTATGTGTTGTTCATAAATAGAACAAACTGGTCCTGAACAAAAGAATCAACTTTATTAAATGCATTGTTCTTGATTATTAGACTCAGTTACGCTACACTATTTCAAGGAGGTGTATGCTATATCCTGTTATTAAGTAAGTGATTTTCTCTAACAGCGACGCAATTATGTGGTAAGACTGAAGTGAAATTTTCAAGTTTTTCTGATGTGATTAATATCACGTGACGAAAAGTAAATACAGTCAATTTTGATATGTCTGATTGCTGTGTTAATTATCATGACGTATTTTACATGTAATATAAGAAGAATATTTCTTCCACATTATATACTTGGACGACAGGTGACATGCTTAACAACGCTAGATTGCAGCACAGTTGCTTCGATTAAAAACGCGGTCGGACTACTATCCGATGCTCTTTACCCTCCGATACTTGTGACTTTTTCGTCCTGGGTGGTATAACGGTTAGCATACTCGAACGGTAATCGGGAGATGCCGGTTCGATTCCCGCTCCAGGGCGATGAAATTTTCAAGTTTTCTGATTGATTAGTATCGCGAGAAGAACAGTCAGTTCAGAGATGTCTGATTGCCGTGTTAATTATCATGAAGGGAACTTCTACAACAAACATGGCGTCAGTAAAAAATGCGTTGTTGTGTTATCGTGAAGCATCTACGTGTTGTTAACATATTAGCTCAAGTTGGATATCACTGTGTCTACGAATCATCCTTTGTGCTATAATTAGGTTTTTCTATTTGCACACAACTCAGGTCGGTATATTATTTTATTATTACTAATATGAAGTGCTCTTTGTTCTATTATTGTTAAGCACACATTCTTCCGCCTTGAATGAAGGTCTAGCGAAAACCCTTTTTGTTTTAAACTGATTGGAGTGTTGGTATTAACTATTTAAATACACATCCAATTTAAGAATTAAACAAAAGGTACGTGGTTGCACATTAGTGAAAAGGAATAAGCGTGGTTGCACATTAGTGAAAAGGAATAAGTAAAAAACAGATCATATACTGTATAACCCTGAAAATTGTTTGCATTGGACGCACTGTCGCCAATGCATACGCAATTTATTTTCTTACCCTTAATAGCAAACTCTGTATCAACACAGATCTCAATCAGGCATTTACAAGTTATTCATCTGTTCATGTGAATCTACAGCAAGATTTTACCGCTTTCCTTATTCTAACTACACAGGTCCCGAAACGTTAAGGATATTGCACGGAATGAAGGATGCAGGAATTTGATTCAAGCAATACGCATTGAAATAACATCAGTGAGGCTACGTAACACAAACGAGAAAGAGTATGTTTACAAAAATAATTCATTATGCAATTTCTGCACACAAGAAAGTACCACTGCAATATAAACAAAATGGTAAATTCGGAGAATGTCCATACCTCTGGATTTCAGTACACGGTAACACCACTTCTTTCTCGAAGAACGTTTTGTCACCTGCGAGGCACACTTCCAATGATATTATTGATGAGCATCTGGGGCAGCTCGTCCCATATTACAGGCAACACGTTATGGTGGTCCGCCAGTGTACTGGGGTATGGAACGTGGTTGTATGTCGCCCTAGAGCGTTCGAAATGTTCTCAAGAGGATTAAGCTCAAAAGACCTTGGTAGCAGCTGTACCGATTCAATCCATAATTTTCTAGCTCATGAAAACACTCCAGGCACAGTGACTGGTTCCATTGTCGTCGAGAAAACGGAATGCATGTCCAATAGCAATGAAAAACAGTGTCGCGATGGGTACAGTGATTTCGTTTCGGTACACCGAGGTGTTCATGTTGCCTTGACAAACATACAAGGGAGTACGGCCATTAAAATATGTTTGCACTCCTATACGGACCAGACCTAACTGGCGTTGCTAAGGGTGAATGGACTGTACATAGCGTGGTTGCATTTGTCTGCTGAATCTCCTCCACATGTGCCCTCGGCAAGTATCAGGATGAAGAGCGAGGCGAGATTTGTCTGTGAAAAGTACATGGTGCTATTCTGTACTCCATGACATGTACTGTTAGACCCAGGAACATCTTTGGCGACGGTGAGCTGATGTCAGTGCTATACATCTCAGCTACCTCCTTGCTCTGAGTCCATACTGGTGAAGACGGTTTCGTACCGTTTCAGTACATGCTGTGACACCAAAAGCAGGTCGAAGTGATTCCCGCATTTGGATACTGGTGATACTAGGCATTCTCCGAGCACTTACTGTCAGGTAGTGATCTTACATCCTGATCGTTATCCTCGGGTGACCACTTCTGGATCCATCTGCAACGTTTCCATGCCGTAGAAATCTTGTGCCGTTTTGCTAAAGTTTGTGAAACTCCAAAAGCGGCTGCCACATCGATCTTTCGTACACCTGCCTATAACAGGGCAACGAACCTATTTTTGTTGTCCGTGTTTAAACGTCTCTATACATCGTTCCAGATTAATCCCACACTGAAGGCAATGTATTCAGCAAACTTCTAGATCAAGCTGTGAAACGGCCCGTTTTCCACTTCTGGAAGGGTACTTTTATCGGAGCTCGCACGCCACGTGCTGTATTGCCATGATGCTGATTGACACATGTCGTAGTTATCCACGCTGATAACTGATCTCCAGTAGTCGCTAAATTTGCATATCACCATGTTTTTCCTTCGAAAACGCAATGTCACTAACTTTTTGTGACAAGTGTATATACTATATCCACTGCATCCACTCTTTTTCAGACAACGTAGTCTACTTATCTTTTTGTGACCACTATCAGTGCTGCCGAAATGTGCCAGCTGTCCGGGTAAGTAACGTTTCGTTCAGTAAGAAAATCTTAAACTAGGAAGTAACGAAATTTACATAAAGAAACTTAGACTCAAAAAGGAAGGTTAGTTTAGAGGTACACATCACGATCAATAAATTTTAAATCAAACATTTTTCGTACGTTAGCAGCATCTTTTTTGCCTCTCTCATTCCTTTCAAGGGTTTCATCCAAAACGTGAAATAAATTACTTTAGGATACTTTTCGTTATAGGCTAAAGAGTTTTATCTTTAGCTATGACTTTTAAATAAATAGGTTTTCGTGAGAGCATTTCTGCTTATTTTTGTTGGAAACATTCTAAGAAAAAAACGTTATTTGGAATTTTCTCCGTATCTTAGGCGTTTCATAACATAGAAGCAGGCACGTCTGCCAAAAGTAAGTCTTACTGCACTGAGGAAATAAGGAAAACGTAAGGGTAGCTTTAAGCTGTGATGATGGAAAATATTTCGAGAGGAAGTCAACTGTAGGAGCTAACGGGAAATTGCATTTCGAGAAAAAATTATATAGTAAACACAAAAATAAAGAAGATTGATTTGGCTTTCTTTGATGGAAAAGATCAGTCTCTTGTACGGCAATCGGGTCAAATACGAGGTATTCCGAAATAAAAATTGCAAATAATAAGCAATGGATCTGAATGAGTTTGTAAATTATTTTCTGTGCTGGAGAGTTTGTCTGGTTGGAAAAGCAATAAATGAGACATAAAAAGAAAGTTAAAGCGATGAAATATTCTATATGAAATTTGTTAGAAAGGAAAATACATATTTTCAGTAATTGCATGCTCCCACGTGGAGCAAAAAAGGAAACTATACTGGTGTGCAAAAGTTAAGGACGAGCCAGGTTTTGACATGTAAGGTCACACTGGAGCGGCCTTGATATGGAAAATTCAAACCATACGAACTCCATTACTTACCAAAAGGATGAAGGAAACAACATCGACATAACTTCAGATGCTAAAGGATACAATGAAACTTTATTCAGAAATGGTTACACGGTGCTGGGTGCTGTGATACACTGCCAAAGACGGTACGGAAAGAAGAAGAGGTTCTTAGTAGGATATCACCCCTAACGTAGATGCATGATTTGCACTGTCTTTCCATACTTCACACTAGGTTGTTGATGACTTCCTGCGGTAAATCGCTCATTTTCCCGTCAGTGCCGTCTTGAGCTGTTGGACAGTTTCTAGTGTGTTTAGACATTCCACATGGCGTTCTCCCCAGAGCATCCTACACGTGTCCTATGGGGTTTAGGTCGGAGAACATGCTGTCTAATCCATGCGCTCTGAATATCTTCAATTTCCAACATTTCATCAACAACCACCGTACGATGCGGTGCGGCATTATTTTCCATTAACATGAACTGTGGACCAGTGGCACCTCGAAAGAGACGAAGATGGGGAATATTTACCCATGTTCGTCTGCACGCACCGGTTACAGTACCGCTTTCCAGTATCTGGAGCTTCGTACTTCCATCGATCAGAATGCCTCTAAACACGAGAACGTCGCTGCCGCCATATCTATCCCTTTCGCTGATGTTTTCGAGCAATGCCGAGTGCCTACCTCACGCCAGATTGGCTGGTGTGCTGAATCTCTAGAGAGAATAAATCTTCTCTCACTAATAAGGAGTACTGTTCCCCACTGTTCTTCTGTCCAGTTCTCATTTTCTCTGGACCACTGTAAATGGTGTCTTCGGTAAATAATTTTTAATTGAACAGATCGTACTGGTTTTCCGGCAAACAGCCTACTTTTATGTAATCGTCTGGCTACTATAAACCGCGATACTGTGTGTCCTGTGTTCATGTTCAGTTGTTTTGCAAGGTAACTTGTTGTCTGGTGTCGGTTCCCCTTGGCATGCAGGAGAAGATTGATTCCTTCATTGGGGGACGACCAGCAGAGGTCTTTTGAAGACGCTGCACCTGTAATCCTGAAGGCCGACCACGCATTCCATGTGATGCTATGGGTGATACGATACGATGCTAGGGACGATATCGAACTCTTGCGCCAAACGCATCACAGTTTACCGTCTCCCAATTATTTGACCACGAGTAAATTCATCTACGGATCGACGGATCTTTTCGTGGTCTCTACGACACAACAAACACAACCGAAAGTTTGTAACACCTGTACACACCGTTCAGTGACTTCCGTTCAACAGATGATATTGGATTGCGTGAGCGAATTTTGCTCTCACGTCGTGGAAACCACACGTCATGCTCCATTACTACGCATGGGTTGTAGCTCCTGTTCCCAGAGACGGTCCTGAGTTAATTCGTGTTTGGATGCTGCTTCTGTTTACGGCGTTATTTTACTTTTTCCACCTCGTTCTTAAGTTCTGCACAGCAGTATAATATGATCTGACACGTGAGGGCGTTGTCGTCCACCTCTTTAACGATACATGGCACTTTTCATTTCCAAAATTAAATGTCAACTACAAAAAAAGGTAGTTCCAAGGGAAAGGCTAGTTTTATCAAAATAGATAAAAAGTAGGGGATTCCGCGGCTGAAGAGAATTGCCAAACAATCATGACTTGATTGCTGAAACTACCACCACGGCAATCCTACTCCTTTTCGATTTGTACACAGTCGAGTCGCATTATTATGACCACCTCCTACTTTTGACGTCAGCAGCGCGTAGCCAATGAAAGAAAGCACGTGTCGTGAGCTGGCTTGAAGGGTATATGAGGTGTGCTGTTGGCATTCTGAAAACCTATCACTCGTTGCTGTCATCGATAAAAGAAGCGATTTATCAGATTTGCAAAAAGAGATGATTATCGGCTTTCGGGCCAAGGGTGGCAGTATTTCTGAAACAGCGCAGTTTGTGAACTGTTCGCGTGCTGCTGTCGTTAAAATATATCGTGATTGAAGAAACGGCACCATTGCAAATAAGCGACGTGCAAACTGCTGAGCACCACGTGCCATTGATGTGAGATGTAAACGTCGGTTTCGAAGGTGCGTGAGGGCAGATCGACACGCTATAGTGGAGCAACTGACTGTTCGAATGAACCAGGAGGGCTACCGGATGTGTGTCTAAACCGACAGTTCAGCGAACCCTGCTGCGTATGGGGCTCCGATGCAGACGGATAGTCACTGCATCTATGCTAACGAAATTGCATCGGCAGAAAAGGCTTACATTTGCACGGCAATATTAGAATTGGACATCCGCTGATTGGCAAAGGATTGCCATCTCCGATGAGTCACGTTTTCTGCTACATTGAACGGATGGACGTTGGCATATAAGGCGAGAAACATCGGAGAACAAACAATCTTCAACCATTGCTGGAAGAACACAAGCTGGTGGAGGCAGTGTTATGATCTGGGGAATGTTTTTGTGGCGTTCCATGGGTCCACCCATGCCAGTGGAAGGCACTATGGACCGATTTCGCTATGAATCCATCCTTGCAGACCACGTACACCCATGCATGCTGATTGTCTTCCCTGGGGCTGATGGGATCTTCCAGAACGACAATACGACGTGTCATGCAGCTAGAAATGCCCGAGAGTGGTTGGAAGAGCACGATGAAGGCTTCAAAGTACTTTCCTGGCCCCTAATTCCCCAGACGTAAACCCAATTGAGCAATTGTGGGACCACCTCGATCGTATTGTTCGCTCTATTGATGTGGAGGATCCATAGAGCATGTTGTTCACTGAGAAAATTTCTAACTGGTGGAGGCATGCACCCTCCAGCAGCTGTCAGATGCACTGCAGGCACCATGGCTCCACATACCTGTGAACACTTTCCAGAACCTTATTGAGTCACTCCCAGCCGGTCTAACTGCTTTCCGCTATGCACACGGCGGTTACTCTGGATATTAGCTGGTGGTCACAATAATGTGACTCGACCGTGTATTTCTTAAAATGAAAGTTGGAGTCCGGGCAGTGGATTTCTCTCTAAACAATCTTTTGTTATGTCATTGTCGGTTTTTTCAAAGAATTTAATTTTCTAAAATATAAATGCAATTTTAACAACAAGATTGGTGTCCTTCCAACTGAATCTGCTACTATTATTTGTGAGTTGTAATTGTGCTGAGAAAATCCTAGGAAAGCTTAAAAATAAATGAGGAATTCGAGACAAATGTTGTAAGTGATGCGAAGATCACATTGCCTGCATTACGTTAACCTACAGAAATCTGAGCTTAGTTCAAGGATGAAAATATACAGATTTGGAACAGGAAATGGAACTAATTATTTGCAACTGAATATTTGAGCCAACGGCAGCAGTTTCAATGGAAGAGGTTTATTTCGTTATTTCCTCTTATTACTGATACGGATGGCGAAACTAGAACTGGATGGATGACGAAAAACTGAAAAGTTTATGCTATTCTTTGTCATTTTTTTCAAATTATGACACACCCCATGATAGTAACCATTCTAAAATACGTCAGTTTTTTGATAATGCAGTTTCGTTTGTTCTCCAAATTGGTGAAATTGGTAAAAACCACAGTTATTGTAACCTACTTCCTAGTTCTTTTGCTAGGAATGTATATTTCGCTACTTCTAAGTTAGAAATTTTCTCACTGAACGGCCCAGTGTTTTTCCGGACAGCTCCTGCGTTTTGGCAATTGCTAACAGTGAATCAGGAGAAAGTAAACTCTACGTCGAATCGGATACGTGGGGAATAGATGGAATACAGACGAGGTTCACACGTGTTTAGAATGTTTTTGATAAGAAATTTCAGAAAATAAAAGAAGGTCAAAGAACTGAAACTGGCAACAGCGTGTTAGATGAACACGAGAGAAACATCTGCTGCACTTAACCCTTTAACAACCATGACCCAAAAATATTTTATCACTCTAAATAGCATAACGCCCGAAATTGCCTGTTGGTTCACTTCTGTGTTTAATAACAACAATAGTGACTGAGGCTGACACCTGCTGATCCCTCATAGGTCGAGAAAATTTGAAGAACAGGTAAGGGTAAGAAATCTGACTCATTCTAGACAGGCGTTTCGGCCGGTTATGGCCGTTTGTATGCACGGACGTTTTGGGCGTTATGGTCGTTAAAGGGTTAAATATCATCTGCTAAGGAAATAGCGCACGTAGACAAGCTGTGGACAGAATGTTATGGTTTTGTCTTTACGGGAGAAATATTCGTATTCTGGAAACGCTGGAAAAAGTCATGGAATTAACATTTCTAAATGTGAAATAAGCAATATTATTAAAAATAGAAGGGGAAATCGACAAGCATGGCTTTTAACAGGAAAAAAACATTGAACGAATATTTAAAGAAGGTATTTTTACGACTATTTCAAAAGTAAGGTCTCTGATCTTGAAAGAAAATCCACAAACCCAAATGGCAATCGCTAAGTCGTTAAAATTCTCTGTATCATCTGTAAACAAACTGATCGACAAAGATTTGAATCTGAAAAAACCAACAACAAGAAAACATGATGTTCACCGCTTTTTGCCTCAGCACGTGGCTGAGCGCAGAACACGGTGTAGACTTCTTTATGAAAAGCATGAAAATTTACTGTGACTATCGATGAAACATGGATCTACCTAAACGACTGTAACAAAAAAATCGATTTACCATCGCAAAGGACCAGAAAAAAGACTTACAAACGTGGTTTCAAGAATCTAAGGAAAGTTTCAGTAAGGAATTCATGATAATTGTTGGTTTTTCGTACAATGGGAAATTAAATTTAAGAAAAGTTGAAAACAATGTTAAAATCAATTCTACATGTTACCAAAATAGTGTTTCAACTCTTATATGTAAAGTGGAGATATCATTCCTTTATCACACAGAGCCTATAAAGAGTGCTCCGTCAGAATAAAGTTTTTTTTTCTGTACTTTCCTTATGTCTGCCGGGCTTTATAATATATGGTTTTTGCTCACGGTGCTAAGCAACTGTTTGATAGTGTTTAAATTGTCTTATTGATTTTGCACAGTGTGGTTTCTGATCATGTTACATGTACATAAAGGGATATGATCAGTCGATTACACAATGTTCTGCAAGGTTTAGCACTTTTGTAGTGCAGGGGGTAAATGTTCATCATTCGGTTATTTGTACTGTACCTGAAGTATAGTTGCTATGCCAAAAGCTCAGTTTTGTATATACTAATGTACTTTCCTAATTGCACTGTAAAATTTATGTTTGGCACATTTCGCATGTTGGGTCACGATTACATGTCTTAAGTTTTATGCTCATGGTGCGGAGCAAACGCTTTGATAGTATTTCAATTATATGTTAATGTTACACAGTGTGGTTTTTCTCATGTCACATGTGCCTAATAGGAAATAATCAGTCTATTAGATAATGTTCTGCGCTGTATTGAATATTTGCTGTACAAAGAGTCAGTTTCATATTTTCATTATTTGTATTGTACTCGAAGTATAAATTTTCTGTAAAACGCAAGTTCTGTTTGTACTAATATACTTTACTCTTTGCACTGTGAAATTTACAGTTGTACCATGGAATTGTAATTCCTTATTAGTGTCTTCCTATGCCGTTGCATCTTGTGTACATATGTTGTTGTTCATTACAAGTTAATCTATAGCACTGTGATTGAGGCACTTGTTTAAGCCTAAGTAATAGTTCTTTTTGTAATTTGACAGCGTTTCACAAGAGAGATATTGCATTCAATTTGTATAGAGTTCACACCATCATTGTGGATAGATCATTTATTCGCTTATCTTTCAGATACTGAAAAGTATAAACCTTCTGCTCTTTTCTTCTCTTTTCTTCTTTTTTTTTTCAAGATTGCTCAAAATATACATGTTTGTTTTTACACTGTAAAATTTATAGTTATACCTTGTACTGGTGTTCACCTATTAGAGATGGCACTCTGCTGATGCACTTTGCGAACATATGTTGTACATAGAGTAAGTCAACCCATCAGTTCAGTATTGTCAGTGTTATTACCTTTTGGTAACTGTTAAGCACAGGCCATCTGTATCTTCCTGTCCATGTTTGCTCCAAATAAAATATTGTTGAAGCTCCGTCAGAATAATGATACCAGTCATACATCCAAATCTATCACTCTGTTCCTTGAAAAAAATGTAAAAAGAGACCGGTATCAAGTCTATACCTCTTGTTCATATTCCTTCAAAGTCACCTGATATGTTGCCAATGGACTATTGTGCCTTTGGAATGCTAAAAGAGCAATTTCTAAATGCAGAATTAAAACATTGATTGGACTATGGAAAGCAATGGAAGAGGAGTTGAATAAAATACCACCACCAATATTAAGAAATGCCCTGTGATCTTGAAATCTAGATGTGGATACATAGTACAGAGAATGGGAATTGGAATATTATATTTAGTTTTTGGGGTTTGGTCTGCCATGGTGGGGACAGCAGTAAAAGTAATATCAGATAAAACATTTAAGAAATAAATAATTTTATTTTAAACATTAATTGAATTGCTGGAGAATCATTCCAAAAATGTGTGAACATTTTCTGTAGTGGAGAGAAGCGTAGTGATGTAACGGAGAGATAAATAGATGAATAACGTTCTGTAATTACGTCATATAGATTTCTATGGTTTACACATGCGATTTCCGTCAAACTTCCTGTGAGTTACCATTTCGTGGAAAATAAGCAACTGTTACGTACTTTTGGTGATTCTCTTCACCCATCCGCTAATTTAGTGTGTTCCATGTTCAAACAGTTTAGCTTAAAGAAACTATTGTAATTAATTCAATAGCAGCAACTTCAACTAAAAACCATTACAAACAACTAAAACCACTTCAGAGGTATCGTCTAAGATGGGGTCCATGAACACGGCATTGGCAATATTGACTCTCAGTGGAACCCACATCCCCATTAGCTCAGATTCTAACCACTCAATGCAATTTGTCTTCTTTGCTTCTGGTCAAAAGCTTATGCATTCATGCCCTTAGGGACATATGCTGCAATGACTCATTCCCATGCGTAATACTTCAGCCATGGAGGGACTTGTTTTACAAGATCCCACTACTTAATCCGAGCTACTTGCCTATGCACGTCGTATCAATAATTTTTTGTGCTTAGCTAATGTGTTTTATCTCAATGTATATTTGTGTTTAGACATCAATTTTGTAATATACTTACCTTGCAACTTGTTACTAAGGTCATTTCCCATTTTGGGAATGCCATTAGGTCAGATCTACGCCATGATTTTCTGAAACTTGGCCATTTCAGCGGGGTGGTACACCATTCGTCCGGTCAACGCAAGCTCATTTCAATCTTTATACGCCTTCTCGAGCCTCACAAACTTGTATATATACATGGACATGTACAACATTAATTTTTTATGGTAACACAGTGTTCTTGAAAGATCTCACATTTTAATTGTACATATTGGTTTTAGACTTCAGGAAAGCTATTTAACTTGACTACAGTGAGTAGTGTTTGTTCATGTTCGTAACGTGTATAGACGGTTTATTACGTTCCACTTCCACTTGAAGTATCATCATATGACTGATGTAACAGCAAGGACAATGGCGAAAAAATTAATACACATTAAAATTTCATCTTTCAATTGCGTAATCCGAAATATTCGCAGCGCTTTAAATAACGTCAGATAATTTACAGATGAAAATGCAAGTGAACAAGCATATTATCCGTCTGTAGCAACTGGTCGTGTAATGTTAAACACAGAAATTTGGCCTCTAATGCGTCTGAAACAGATAAAGAAATTAACTTTAAATTTTGAACACGAGATATCTGTGTATGAAAAACTCAGACTTTGTGGCGTATTGTTTTCGATGTTCTCCTTTATTTTCCTTTTAGGCTACCCTGACCTTTGCCCTCTTTCTACTGAAGCTAGAGTGGTTTTAATTGCACACAGGTAAGTACTGTACGAAGGGCAGGTTACAACTTCGCCATCTTAACGGGAAACAGTATACTCCTAAAACTGTAATTTTTTCTTCGCAGTTTTCTTTGTCATCTATTCTATCAGGTCAATCTGTTCCCTTTCCAATTTCTTCTGTAACGTATACTCTAGATTCAGTTTCTTTTTGATTTTACTATCTCTTGTTATTTTATTTTCCTATGCAAATATTTTATCTTCTCACTTAACGAGATATTGTTTCTCCCGCTGAATTATATGTGGCAACGAGTGTAAGTCATGACGTGGTGGTATGCAGTATATCATCATCATCATCATTGTCAACCATTATCAATCCACTGCTGGACGAAGGTCTCCCAAGTTTCCTTCACAACGGTCTGTCTTGTGCCAGTCTCCTCCATGTCACCCCTGCATACTTTCGAATTTCATCCACCCATCTCCCATGTGGTCTTCTTCTGGGTCTTTTCCTGTCCCTTGGAATCCAATCTAAAATTTCGGCTGTCCATCGATGATCTGTCCTTCTGGCAGTATGTCCAGCCCATTGCCATTTCACGGATTTAACTCTGATCATGATGTCTTCCACTCTTGTCATTTTTCGGATCCATGAGTTCCTCTTCTTATCTCTCCTGGTTACACCAAGTATGCACCTCTAAATGCATCTTTGAGTTGTCAGCAGCCTTTGTATGTCTCTTTTAGTTAAGGTCCACGTCTCTGCACCATACGTAAGCACTGGAAGGATGCATTGATCAAACACTTTTCTTTTAAGACGTAATGGCATATTGCTCTTGAAAATTATGCTGTTTCTTCCAAAAGCTCTCCAGGCAAGTTTTGTACGCCGATTAATTTCTTCATCAATGTGACCCTCACTTGATATCTGCTGTCCAAGATAAACGTACGTATCTGTTATCTACAGCTTTTCTCCAGCGATCGATAAATCTTCATTTCTTGTAAAAGCATTCAACATCACTTTTGTCTTCTGAAAGTTCATTTTTAATCCCACTTCTTTACTCTTGTCAGCAAGTTCCTGGATCATAATCTGCAGCCCTGATGGGGTAGTTGCAAAAATGACTACGTAATCAGCAAAACGAAGGTGGGTTAGATAATCTCCATTAATCTTTATCCCCTTGTTTTCCCAGCTCAGCGACTGAAAAACACCCTCCAATGTGGCATTAAAGAGCTTCGGAGATATGGTGTCACCTTGTCTCACTCCCTTTCGAATTTTTATGTGTGTTGTATTTTCAAACAGCCTAATCTTTGCACTTGCATTTTCATAGATGTTATTAATAATATTAATGTATGCATCTTCAATACCGCAGGTTTTCAGAGCCATTGTAACTGCTGATGGTTTCACCGAACCAAAGGCTTTTTCATAATCGATAAAAGCCATGCACAATGGAAGTTCATATTCCCTCGCTCTTTCAATTAGTTCTCTCAGCACGTGGATATGATCTATTGTGCTGTAGCCACTCCTGAATCCAGCTTGTTCTCTCGGTTGAGCCATGTCCAGTGTTACCTTCAAGCGGTGTGAAAGAACTTTAGTGAAGATTTTATAAACTACTGATAGGAGGCTGATAGGTCTGTAGTTTCCGAGATCCTCAATGTCACCTGTCTTATGTAGCAGGATCATTGTAGCAGTGTTCCAATCCTCAGGAATCTTTCCTTCATTAAGGCATCGAGTGAAAATTTGGGCTAGAACTGTTTCGATTTCTCCACTTGCTTCTTGTATGATGTCTACAGTAATTCCATCTTCTCCTGGAGCTTTTCCCCGCTTCATGTTCTTGATTGCATGTGCAACTTCTGCTGGAAGGACTGGAGGAACTCTGGTACTGGTATCTTTCATGATGTCTGGAGTGCATATATCATCCCTTTCATATAATTTGGAGTAGAAATCTTTCACTCTTGTCAAACGTTCGCCTCTATTTCTTGTTACAGAACCATCTTCTTTTCTCAGTGTCATAATCTGTTTTCTTCCCTTACTGAGATGTCCCTTTGCTATCTTTAGGCTTTGGTTGTTTTCAATTGCTTTCCTCACTAGTTCACAGTTGAATTTTCTTACGTCTTCAGTGATACCTTTTCTTACTGTCTTGCATAGCTCTATATATTCCACTTTGGAAGTCACATCTTCTTTAGTTGTCCTCATCTCTCTTCTTTTTTGCATCAACATTTTCGTTTTTCCTGATAATTTATTTACATGCAACTTGTTCTTAGACCCAGCTAATTTTGTTGCTGTTTCCATAAGAGCTTTGGTTACTTTTCTGTTAACTTCAGAGATGTCCACTTCTTCCAATGTTAGGCCTTCTAAAGCAGAGAACCTGTTCTTCAGTTCCAACTTGAAGGTATTATGGTGTTTTTTAAGGTTGGTTATGTCAATAGATTTTGTTTGTCTTATGAGCTTGCCACGTTCAAGTTTAGTGTTGAGGTGCATCTTACATCTCACCAATCTATGGTCACTACCTGTGTTGAACTTGTTTAGCACACTGCAGTCTTCTATGACGAATTTTTTGTTACACATAATAAAATCAATTTCACTTGTCGTCCCATTTGGATGTCTCCATGTCCATTTTCTGTGTGGCTTTTTCTTGAAGAAGGAGTTCAAGATGAAAAACCCTTCTGCCTCTGCAAACTCAACGAGAGTATTTCCACGCTGGTTTCTGTTGCCGTGACCGAATTTACCTACTGAAGTTTCATTCTGTTGTAGTTGCCCTATTTTTGCATTGAAATCTCCCATAATTGTTTTCAAGTGCTGCTTACCTTTATTATTTAGATGGCAAATTTCCTCATAAAATTCTTCAATTTCTTCTTCAGGATGACTTGTGGTGGGTGCATAAGTTTAAATAATCTGAGCCTGGTATCTTTTCGAGAGTTGGATAACGAGTCGTGCAGCTCTGTCAGAGGAACTTTCAACATCTACAACTTTATCCTTCAGTTTCTTGTTTATTATAAATCCAACACCACTAGTTCTGCCAGTATCTGTCCCACGATAGTAGAAGAGATGTCCACTTTTCAGTTCGATGAGATCTTCTCCTTTTCTCCTTACCTCACTTAGCCCCACGATGTCCCACTTGATCCTTTGTAGTTCCTCTTCCAATTCAAGAAGCCTTGAATCAGAAGATAGGGAGCGTCCATTGTACGTAGCCAAGGTCAGCATCAGATGGCAGCCTAGTCCGGTCCTCCGGGGATTCTTAGCACCCTCTGCCTTCATGTCGCACTGGCCACTGCCTTGGCCAGGTACATTCCAGCTGCCGGAGACTGAGGGCCAAGATTTAAGTTGTGGAATCATTTTGGAGGGGTATGGCCATAACTCACCACGCTGGCCAAGCGGGTTGGTGAGTGTGCGATAGAATTTCCTCTAATCCCGATGGTATAGTTACACCGCTATTGGCGGTCGTCAGAGCCCCTTTAGTGGGAACAGGATGCACCACGAAAAGGCGGGGTTGACATTTGTCAAGGAGAGGCTGTGATGTTACGCATCACCTGATCTTACATCCCATGCAGTATATATCATCATCATCATCATCATTGTCAACCATTATCAATCCACTGCTGGACGAAGGTCTCTCCAAGTTTCCTCCACAACGGTCTGTCTTGTGCTAGTCTCCTCCATGTCACCCCTGCATACTTTCGAATTTCATCCACCCATCTCCCATGTGGTCTTCTTCTGGGTCTTTTCCTGTCCTTTGGAATCCAATCTAAAATTTCGGCTGTCCATCGATGATCTGTCCTTCTGGCAGTATGTCCAGCCCATTGCCATTTCAGGGATTTAACTCTGATCATGATGTCTTCCACTCTTGTCATTTTTCGGATCCACGAGTTCCTCTTCTTATCTCTCCTGGTTACACCAAGCATGCACCTTTCCATGCTACTTTGAGTTGTCTGCAGCCTTTGTATGACTCTTTTAGTTAAGGTCCACGTCTCTGCACCATACGTAAGCACTGGAAGGATGCATTGATCAAACACTTTTCTTTTAAGACATAATGGCATATTGCTCTTGAAAATAATGCTGTTTCTTCCAAAAGCTCTCCAGGCAAGTTTCGTACGCCGATTAATTTCTTCATCAATGTGACCCTCACTTGATATCTGCTGTCCAAGATAAACGTACGTGTCTGTTATCTCCAGCTTTTCTCCATCAATCGATAAATCTTCATTTCTTGTAAAAGCATTGAACATCACTTTTGTCTTCTGAAAGTTCATTTTTAATCCCACTTATTTACTCTTGTCAGCAAGTTCCTGGATCATACTCTGCAGCTCTGATGGGCTAGTTGCAAAAATGACTACGTCATCAGCAAAACGAAGGTGAGTTAGATAATCTCCATTAATCTTTATCCCCTTGTTTTCCCAGCTCAGTGACTGAAAAACACCCTCCAATGTGGCATTAAAGAGCTTCGGAGATATGGTGTCACCTTGTCTCACTCCCTTTCCAATTATTATGTGTGTTGTATTTTCAAACAGCCTAATCTTTGCACTTGCATTTTCATAGATGTTATTAATAATATTAATGTATGTATCTTCAATACCGCAGGTTTTCAGAGCCATTGTAACTGCTGATGGTTTCACCGAATCAAAGGCTTTTTCATAATCGATAAAAGCCATGCACAATGGAAGTTCATATTCCCTCGCTCTTTCAATTAGTTCTCTCAGCACATGGATATGATCTATTGTGCTGTAGCCACTCCTGAATCCAGCTTGTTCTCTCGGTTGAGCCATGTCCAGTGTTACCTTCAAGCGGTGTGAAAGAACTTTAGTGAAGATTTTATAAACTACTGATAGGAGGCTGATAGGTCTGTAGTTTCCGAGATCCTCAATGTCACCTTTCTTATGTAGCAGGATCATTGTAGCGGTGTTCCAATCCTCAGGAATCTTTCCTTCATTAAGGCATCGAGTGAAAATTTGGGCGAGTACTGTTTCGATTTCTCCACTTGCTTCTTGTATGATGTCTACAGTAATTCCATCTTCTCGTGGAGCTTTTCCCCGCTTCATGTTCTTGATTGCATGTGCAACTTCTGCTGGAAGGACTGGAGGAACTCTGGTACTGGTATCTTTCATGATGTCTGGAGTGCATGTATCATCCCTTTCATATAATTTGGAGTAGAAATCTTTCACTCTTGTCAAAATTTCGCCTCTATTTCTTGTTACAGAAATAGAGGCGAAATCTTGTTACAGAAATAGAGGCGAAATCTTCTTTTCTCAAGTGCCATAATCTGTTTTCTTCCTTTACTGAGATGTCCCTTTGCTATCTTTAGGCTTTGGTTGTTTTCAATTGCTTTCCTCACTAGTTCACAGTTGAATTTTCTTACGTCTTCAGTGATACTTTTTCGTACTGTCTTGCATAGCTCTATATATTCCACTTTGGAAGTCACATCTTCTTTAGTTGTCCTCATCTTTCTTCTTTTTTGCATCAACATTTTCGTTTTTCCTGATAATTTATTTATATGCAACTTGTTCTTAGACCCAGCTAATTTTGTTGCTGTTTCCATAAGAGCTTTGGTTACTTTTCTGTTAACTTCAGAGATGTCCACTTCTTCCGATGTTAGGCCTACTAAAGCAGAGAACCTGTTCTTCAGTTCCAACTTGAAGGTATTATGGTGTTTTTTAAGGTTGGTTATGTCAATAGATTTTGTTTGTCTTATGAGCTTGCCACGTTCAAGTTTAGTGTTGAGGTGCATCTTACATCTCACCAATCTATGGTCACTACCTGTGTTGAACTTGTTTAGCACACTGCAGTCTTCTATGACGAATTTTTTGTTACACATAACAAAATCAATTTCACTTGTCGTCCCATTTGGATGTCTCCATGTCCATTTCCTGTGTGGCTTTTTCTTGAAGAAGGAGTTCAAGATGAAAAACCCTTCTGCCTCTGCAAACTCAACGAGAGTATTTCCACGCTGGTTTCTGTTGCCGTGACCGAATTTACCTACTGAAGTTTCATTCTGTTGCCGTTGCCCTATTTTTGCATTGAAATCTCCCATAGTTATTTTCAAGTGCTGCTTACCTTTATTATTTAGATGACAAATTTCCTCATAAAATTCTTCAATTTCTTCTTCAGGATGACTTGTGGTGGGTGCATAAGTTTGAATAATCTGAGCCTGGTATCTTTTCGAGAGTTGGATAACAAGCCGTGCAGCTCTGTCAGAGGAACTTTCAACTTCTACAACTTTATCCTTCAGTTTCTTGTTTATTATAAATCCAACACCACTAGTTCTGCCAGTATCTGTCCCACGATAGTAGAAGAGATGTCCACTTTTCAGTTCGATGAGATCTTCTCCTTTTCTCCTTACCTCACTTAGCCCCACGATGTCCCGCTTGATCCTTTGTAGTTCCTCTTCCAATTCAAGAAGCCTTGAATCAGAAGATAGGGAGCGTCCATTGTACGTTGCCAAGGTCAGCATCAGATGGCAGCCTAGTCCGGTCCTCCGGGGAATCTTAGCACCCTCTGCCTTCATGTCGCACTGGCCGCTGCCTTGGCCAGGTACATTCCAGCTGCCGGAGACTGAGGGCCAAGATTTAAGTTGTGGAGTCATTTTGGAGGGGTTTGGCCATAACTCACCACGGTGGCCAAGCGGGTTGGTGAGTATGGGATAGAATTTCCTCTAATCCCGATGGTATAGTTATACCGCTATTGGCGGTCGTCAGAGCCCCTTTAGTAGGAACAGGATGCACCACGAGAAGGCGGGGTTGACATTTGTCAAGGAGAGGCTGTGATGTTACGCATCACCTGACCTTACATCCCAGTATATATATATATACTGAAGAGCAAAGCTGAAAACTAAGGAAAAACTTTAGAATTTAAAACGAAAGTTGCAAAATAACCTGAAGATCAAAACGCGCAACGCAGCAGTTATGAAAATTCAGAATTCACATTCTATTAAGAAGAGACCTAAGCAAAAAAATATATATATTTTTGACTCATACCAAGTACAACATAGAAAAGGTTATGTATCTACCGGTGTGAGTAAAAGGAGAAAAGATAAAAAATAAAATAAAACAACTGAATGTAGAAAGTGTCGAGAATACTGAGCCTTGGCTTTATTAAGTATAACGAAGTAAATTTCTCCGTCATTTTTGGTCTACGCCGGGATTCGAACCCGAGGCCGCTTATATCCGGAACAAGTCGCTCTACCAACTGAGCTACGCAGACATGTATTCTGATTCCTATCTGCCTTTATGTCATGTGCGTCCTGCTGGCAGGTACGTCACATCTCCCCCCCCGAAAGAGGGCCGGGGGCATGGCCCACGGATCAGCCGTGACCATGAATCGTTGCAGGCAGACAACCACTGTAGAACGTGCACTTGAGAACTCCCAGTCAATCCGCTGTGTGGAATGCAACATCACACATTTTAATTTTTCGAAGCGCTGGGAAGGAATTCTCTGATTTTTCCTGTCTCGCGGTGTGGAAATAACATCACACCAATGCGAGATTTTGAACGGCCGGGTCATCCGGATAGTTCGGGCGCCATTATAACGAAGTAAATTTCTCCGTCATTTTTGGTCTACGCCGGGATTCGAACCAGAGGCCACTTATTCCGGAACAAGTCGCTCTACCAACTGAGCTACGCAGACATGTATTCTGATTCCTATCTGCCTTTATGTCATGTGCGTCCTGCTGGCAGGTACGTCACACAAGGACCAGCAAAAACTCTGCATTTTCTCACTTCCACAAAGACCTAGTTGGAAATGGGTTTCTGCAAATCCATAGATGCAAGTAATAAGCCCACCAAAAATTGTTTTAAAATATATATATATGTCATGACCTCCGCAGAGTTGTATGACCTAGCACTAGTAAACAATTTAGCTTGCATCCATAACTTTCATGGCCCGACCCATGCTCTTCATCTGTTACTATTAAACAGAGAGAAGAAGATTAAAGAGAACTCAAGTTGCGAGAGTGACATAATAATTAGAAATAATTTTCAGCTTTAACGAAATGCCAAGTTCGCCTGAGAGGGAATTTAAACCTGAATAGCAATGCAAAAGAATTCCAAATTTTTACATTGCAATTAAAAAAGGAAATATTAATTTTTTAAAACTCAGATTTTTGAAAGAAAACTTGATTCTAAAACCCCGTACTCCACAACTTCTGACAACACAAAAACGAGAATAAATTAAAGACAATAATTAACTAAAGAAAAGCTTTGTGAAAGTTATATGACATAAACAATTAGTTGCAATATGTACAAAGTATTTCAGCAGTGCTTTAAGAGCATAATTAAGTAGTTATTAAGAACTTAACTACTTTGAAAATACAGCGCAAAGTAAAGGAACTATGCTTAGCCAGCTGCTGGGCCTAAGTTTCCTAAAAGACGCGCAAAGTTACCAAGAGAAAGAGTTAAAACCCGCAAAAATGTTAACAGACTAGCCAGTGCCTAAATGCTAAAAAGCAAAAAACAACAGAGAAAAAAAGTACAAGAAGTACAAACATTGAACTTATAAAACCTAAAACACAAAGACAATGAAGAGAGCTTACCTCTTATGCAACTAAACTTTCTCCACACAAGAGGAAACATGGCTGACCTTTTCCCCAAACGTCCAAACACCTCTGCCACTCCCTAGTCGCTGGGGGGCAGTGTGACTGGGGCTGATTGGCCTCCTCACACTGAAAGAAACCAACTCGCGGAGATTTTAACCAGAGAAAAAAATATATATACTTAAGACTGTGGACCTGTATGATCAGAAAGAGCGGAATTAACTCTCCAGAATACATGAGAAATATTATAAAATACACAAGTGGTGTATTTAATAATCTTTGCATGTATTAAATCACCTTAGTGAGCTTCTATAGATTATTCAGAATCTTATTAATTTTAATGTTAGTTTTACTATTTTTAGTATAGCTATTCTAGTGAGTGAATAACTAGTTTTCTTTTTTATTTGTTTTTATTTTCTTTTATAAACAGATTTTTAAGCTTTTTTTTTGTGATTTTGTTTATATTATTTAATTTTTTGTTTTAATAGGACCTTCATATCCATAGCACTAAGGTTCCTTTAGGTAGTTAATAGGCATCCTCTAGCCAACTTCCTTACGGCTTTGATTGGTCAGAATCATATTATTAACTGTGTAGAAAATTAAAGCAGATCTGCCAACCTTACTCTATTATTCAGAATAATTTTTCTTAAAGTTCTTTTGATGAAAGAAGAAGGAATTTCGTTCTCTAGAAAACTATCTAATAGTATATTAATGTGGTAATTGAAGTCCAAATTGTTGCTGCAAATTCTTGAAATTCTTAGGACCTGAGAAATTAGTACATTCTCAATTACTTTGGTTGATATGTTATTATTCCAGTGTAGATATTTAATTACTTTGAAAGGAAAATTAGCTCTCTTATCAAAGAGGCTAATAGATGGGTTACCTCTGTTGAGCTTAATGCTTAAGCCTAGGAACTCAAGTTCCTGATTACTGTGGTTGGTTTTACATAAGTTAAGAGAGCTAGGATAGATATTATCAAAATCACTCTCTATAACTTCTGAATTATTGATACACAGCAGATCATCAATATATCTAAATGTGTAAAGGTAGTTATCTGAGCAGGTGGGGTGATTTTTAATGAATTTATATTCCTTAAAGAACAGGAATAGATTAGCAATATTCGTGGAGGTTGATGTTCCCATGGGTATACCGTTCACTTGCTTATAGAGAGTATTATTATATAAGATATGGTTATTTTTTATGCAGCAATTGAGATAAGAGTTCCAGGCTCCTACATTAACAAAGTGGTTAAGTTTAAATTCTGCATACAGCTCTTTAAAGGTAGTGATTATATCTGATAGAGGCAGATTAGTATATAGGTTCTCAAAATCATAACTATTAATATCTAAGGGACTTACTTTGAGTATAGTAGAAATTACTTCTGCATTATTATTAATTATCCAAAAATCTCTGTACATCAAATTAGTACAGTTTCTAATGTGTTTCAAAACCTTCTTTAAGATATCTTCAAAAGCAAGATCTATTTTCTTTTTATGACTCCTTACTCCACTAGCGATGAACCTGAACTTCACAGGATCTTTATGAAACTTAACCGTTGCAAAAAGAAATGGAAATTCAGGCTCGTTTTTCCTTTTTTAATTGCAATGTAAAAATTTGGAATTCTTTTGCATTGCTATTCAGGTTTAAATTCTCTCTCAGGCGAACTTGGCATTTCGTTAAAGCTGAAAATTATTTCTAATTATTATGTCACTCTCACAACTTGAGTTCTCTTTAATTTTCTTCTCTCTGTTTAATAGTAACAGATGAAGAGCATGGGTCGGGCCATGAAAGTTATGGATACAAGCTAAATTGTTTACTAGTGCTAGGTCATACAACTCTGCGGAGGTCATGACATATATATATATTTTAAAACAATTTTTGGTGGGCTTATTACTTGCATCTATGGCTTTGCAGAAACCCATTTCCAACTAGGTCTTTGTGGAAGAGAGAAAATGCAGAGTTTTTGCTGGTCCTTGATAAAGCCAAGGCTCAGTATTCTCGACACTTTCTACATTCAGTTGTTTTATTTTATTTTTTATCTTTTCTCCTTTTACTCACACCGGTAGATACATAACCTTTTCTATGTTGTACTTGGTATGAGTCAAAAATATATATATTTTTTTTGCTTAGGTCTCTTCTTAATAGAATATATATATATATAGGGATGTAAGGTCAGGTGATGCGTAACATCACAGCCTCTCCTTGACAAATGTCAACCCCGCCTTCTCGTGGTGCATCCTGTTCCCACTAAAGGGGCTCTGACGACCGCCCATAGCGGTATAACTATACCATCGGGATCAGAGGAAATGCTATCCCACACTCACCAACCCGCTTGGCCAGCGTGGTGAGTTATGGCCAAACCCCTCCAAAATGATTCCACAACTTAAATCTTGGCCCTCAGTCTCCGGCAGCTGGAATGTACCTGGCCAAGGCAGCGGCCAGTGCGACATGAAGGCAGAGGGTGCTAAGAATCCCCGGAGGACCGGACTAGGCTGCCATCTGATGCTGACCTTGGCTACTTACAATGGACGCTCCCTATCTTCTGATTCAAGGCTTCTTGAATTGGAAGAGGAACTACAAAGGATCAAGTGGGACATCGTATGGCTAAGTGAGGTAAGGAGAAAAGGAGAAGATCTCATCGAACTGAAAAGTGGACATCTCTTCTACTATCGTGGGACAGATACTGGCAGAACTAGTGGTGTTGGATTTATAATAAACAAGAAACTGAAGGACAAAGTTGTAGAAGTTGAAAGTTCCTCTGACAGAGCTGCACGACTTGTTATCCAACTCTCGAAAAGATACCAGGCTCAGATTATTCAAACTTATGCACCCACCACAAGTCACTCTGAAGAAGAAATTGAAGAATTTTATGAGGAAATTCGTCATCTAAATAATAAAGGTAAGCAGCATTTGAAGATAATTATGGGAGATTTCAA
Organism: Macrothele yani; assembly: GCA_039090855.1. Classification (NCBI taxonomy): domain Eukaryota; kingdom Metazoa; phylum Arthropoda; class Arachnida; order Araneae; family Macrothelidae; genus Macrothele; species Macrothele yani. The sequence goes on along the minus strand of CM076995.1, from coordinate 153,034,206 downwards.
TGCAAAAATAGGGCAACGGCAACAGAATGAAACTTCAGTAGGTAAATTCGGTCATGGCAACAGAAACCAGCGTGGAAATACTCTCGTTGAGTTTGCAGAGGCAGAAGGGTTTTTCATCTTGAACTCCTTCTTCAAGAAAAAGCCACACAGGAAATGGACATGGAGACATCCAAATGGGACGACAAGTGAAATTGATTTTATTATGTGTAACAAAAAATTCGTCATAGAAGACTGCAGTGTGCTAAACAAGTTCAACACAGGTAGTGACCATAGATTGGTGAGATGTAAGATGCACCTCAACACTAAACTTGAACGTGGCAAGCTCATAGGACAATCAAAATCTATTGACATAACCAACCTTAAAAAACACCATAATACCTTCAAGTTAGAACTGAAGAACAGGTTCTCTGCTTTAGAAGGCCTAACATCGGAAGAAGTGGACATCTCTGAAGTTAACAGAAAAGTAACCAAAGCTCTTATGGAAACAGCAACAAAATTAGCTGGGTCTAAGAACAAGTTGCATGTGAACAAATTATCAGGAAAAACCAAAATGTTGATGCAAAAAAGAAGAGAGATGAGGACAACTAAAGAAGATGTGACTTCCAAAGTGGAATATATAGAGCTATGCAAGACAGTAAGAAAAAGTATCACTGAAGACGTAAGGAAATTCAACTGTGAACTAGTGAGGAAAGCAATTGAAAACAACCAAAGCCTAAAGATAGCAAAGGGACATCTCAGTAAGGGAAGAAAACAGATTATGGCACTGAGAAAAGAAGATGGTTCTGTAACAAGAAATAGAGGCGAAATTTTGACAAGAGTGAAAGATTTCTACTCCAAATTATATGAAAGGGATGATATATGCACTCCAGACATCATGAAAGATACCAGTACCAGAGTCCCTCCAGTCCTTCCAGCAGAAGTTGCACATGCAATCAAGAACATGAAGCGAGGAAAAGCTCCAGGAGAAGATGGAATTACTGTAGACATCATACAAGAAGCAAGTGGAGAAATCGAAACAGTTCTAGCCCAAATTTTCACTCGATGCCTTAATGAAGGAAAGATTCCTGAGGATTGGAACACTGCTACAATGATCCTGCTACATAAGAAAGGTGACATTGAGGATCTCGGAAACTACAGACCTATCAGCCTCCTATCAGTAGTTTATAAAATCTTCACTAAAGTTCTTTCACACCGCTTGAAGGTAACACTGGACATGGCTCAACCGAGAGAACAAGCTGGATTCAGGAGTGGCTACAGCACAATAGATCATATCCACGTGCTGAGAGAACTAATTGAAAGAGCGAGGAAATATCAACTTCCATTGTGCATGGCTTTTATCGATTATGAAAAAGCCTTTGATTCGGTGAAACCATCAGCAGTTACAATGGCTCTGAAAACCTGCGGTATTGAAGATGCATACATTAATATTATTAATAACATCTATGAAAATGCAAGTGCAAAGATTAGGCTGTTTGAAAATACAACACACGTAAAAATTGGAAAGGGAGTGAGACAAGGTGACACCATAGCTCCGAAGCTCTTTAATGCCACATTGGAGGGTGTTTTTCAGTCACTGAGCTGGGAAAACAAGGGGATAAAGATCAATGGAGATTATCTAACCCATCTTCGTTTTGCTGATGACGTAGTCATTTTTGCAAATACCCCATCAGAGCTGCAGAGTATGATCCAGGAACTTGCTGACAAGAGTAAAGAAGTGGGATTAAAAATGAACTTTCAGAAGACAAAAGTGATGTTCAATGCTTTTACAAGAAATGAAGATTTATCGATTGATGGAGAAAAGCTGGAGATAACAGACACGTACGTTTATCTTGGACAGCAGATATCAAGTGAGGGTCACATTGATGAAGAAATTAATCGGCGTGCAAAACTTGCCTGGAGAGCTTTTGGAAGAAACAGCATAATTTTCAAGAGCAATATGCCATTATGTCTTAAAAGAAAAGTGTTTGATCAATGCATCCTTCCAGTGCTTACGTATGGTGCAGAGACGTGGACCTTAACTAAAAGAGACATACAAAGGCTGCAGACAACTCAAAGAAGCATGGAGAGGTGCATGCTTGGTGTAACCAGGAGAGATAAGAAGAGGAACTCGTGGATCCGAAAAATGACAAGAGTGGAAGACATCATGATCAGAGTTAAATCCCTGAAATGGCAATGGGCTGGGCATACTGCCAGAAGGAGAGATCATCGATGGACAGCCGAAATTTTAGATTGGATTCCAAGGGACAGGAAAAGACCCAGAAGAAGACCACATGGGAGATGGGTGGATGAAATTCGAAAGTATGCAGGGGTGACATGGAGGAGACTGGCACAAGACAGACCGTTGTGGAGGAAACTTGGGGAGACCTTCGTCCAGTAGTGGATTGATAATGGTTGACAATGATGATGATGATGATGATATATATATATATATATAGGCGCGCTCAAGAGACCAGTGAGCTTCGTTTTATATGTGATAGGTTCTTCTTGATTATTGATATGCGATTTACCTACTTTTCTACGATATTACGATAGTACGAAAGTTCGGGCTATCAGTAGTTGTGTTATTTTGGAGTGTGTATTTGAGTAATACCAGGAGCTCCCCAATAAAAGGTTAAAAGTGAGTACGTTTACTTAGTTAATTTTATTGTCAGACCTCTGTCTGGCCGTTAAGTCTATTTCATTGAGTGTTTACGTTAAGTTCAGGGAATATTGTGTTTACCTCTCTAATAAGGAGCCTTCAAGGTACTAATGTACTAAAACCGAAGTTATATTACTGATATTCAAGATAATGAGGAACGCTGAGTAAAAATAAATTCCATATTCTTGGAATTTATTGCACGTGCGTGTCTTACCTAAACAAACTCTAGCACTTTGAAGATTAAGCACACTTTAGCTACGTCAAGTAACCTTTCAATAACCCTAACGTGACTTAAAGTAAGCTTTCCTGCACTACACGTCCAGCCCGAGAATTCTATTCATTATACTTCTTTCTTTTCAGCCTTTCCAAGAGACTCAGCGAGTTGCAGCTACAAGGGCTGTAAATCTTTTGCGGTTTTTGTTGTCGCGGAACACGAAATATCCCAGTAGGCTTTTGTAAGCAGGAAAAATTTTGCTCGAAACGCTCCTCTGGTTTTCGAAACGCAGATTTTTCATTTTTTTTTTTTTTTCGTTGCTGTGGAAGATTATTAGACTTCGGACGATGAGGTAACTAGTGACAAAAAATTGGAAACGGTAGTCATAGAAAACACAGGCATTGTTGACTCCTCATTCGACAGGTTCTGGTTGAATTTTTGGGACTATTGATGCCGGTAAGTGACACCAAAAAATTAAAATGGCGGAGGTCTCATGAACCAGTTACTTTAAAGCGACACCGCCAAAATCAAAATGGCGGAGGTCTCATGAACCAGTAACTTCAAAGTGACACCACGAAAATCAAAATGGCTTCATTCGACAGGCTATGGTTTAGTTTTGACGCCACATTCGACAGGTTCTGGTTGAGTTTTCAGGACTTTTGATGACTGTAAGTGGCACCAAAAAATCAAAATGGCGGAGGTCTCATGAACCAGTTACTTTAAAGTGACACCGGCAAAATCAAAATCGCGGAGTCTCATGAACCAGTAACTTTAAAGTGACACCACGAAAATCAATATGGCTTCATTCGACAGGTTATGGTTTAGTTTTGACGCCTCATTCGACAGGTTCTGGTTGAGTTTTCAGGACTTTTGATGACTGTAAGTGACACCGAAAATCAAAATGGCGGAGGTCTCATGAACCAGTAACTTTAAAGTGACACCACGAAAATCAAAATGGCTTCATTCGACAGGTTATGGTTTAGTTTTGACGCCTCATTCGACAGGTTCTGGTTGAGTTTTCAGGACTTTTGATGACTGTAAGTGGCACCAAAAAATCAAAATGGCGGAGGTCTCATGAACCAGTTACTTTAAAGTGACACCGCCAAAATCAAAATGGCGGAGGTCTCATGAACCAGTAACTTTAAAGTGACACCACGAAAATCAATATGGCTTCATTCGACAGGTTATGGTTTAGTTTTGACGCCTCATTCGACAGGTTCTATTTGAGTTTTCAGGACTTTTGATGACTGTAAGTGACACGAAAAATCAAAATGGCGGAGGTCTCATGAACCAGTTACTTTAAAGTGACACCGGAAAAATCAAAATGGCAGAGGTCTCATGAACCAGTAACTTTAAAGTGACACCACGAAAATCAAAATGGCTTCATTCGACAGGTTATGGTTTAGTTTTGACGCCACATTCGACAGGTTCTGGTTGAGTTTTCAGGACTTTTTATGACTGTAAGTGGCACCAAAAAATCAAAATGGCGTAGGTCTCATGAACCAGTAGCTTTCTTCCGGTGACGTCATTTATTTCAGAAAAAGACCTATGGATTTTTTTGCCGTAAAGAGGAGTTCCAAAATATTTTTTGTTTATGCTGATAGTGAATAACGTACCCTTTTCATCTATATAGTCCAGCGGATAAAAAGTGTTTACTATATACATTGATGAGAGAAAATCCGTGGATAAGCAAAATATGTTAAAAGCTCGAAGTCAGGCAAAAGGGAAAAGCTACAGATCTGACATCCATTCTTATGCGTTGTTGATGAGAGTCTGTGTGGCACTGTTGGAATATTGCGAGTAGAAAACGTGGGAAGCTCAGTTTTAAAAGCGGCAAGAATATTAAAAAATCTTACTTGCAAGAAAGATTTGTTAATCTAATCTAGTTTATTACTATAATGAACACCCAAATCCCTGTGTCTCTGTGGAACGCTTGACCTCACAGCAACGTCTGCATTGTTGCGCCATCATTTATCGACCAATTCGTGTGTGCTCTCGCGATGTCAAAATGATTGCCTGCTATATAATAGCACGCGATCACTTTTAGATGTCAAGGTGATCGCCTGCTAATTAAAAAACATTGGATTATCAATGACTCGAGTTTTATTTTATCCGATCTACAAAATTTGAATTAAAATCTTAATATCACGGCAAGTTGAGTTTATTAATTTAATCTAGCACAATTCGAATATTAATTTGCACGTTTAGTTATTTTTTACATTTTAATTTAATTAACTTTCCGAGTTTAGTGCTGATTATATCGTACATTTTGCAAAATATGAATCTATCTAAACGCTCTGACCTACAATAAAAACTGAAATCTCGAGATGTCAAAGTGAGCAAAATTGCATCTGAAAACAGATGTCGCCCCAACAGCACATTGTCGAGAATTTAGGTAGTTCCGATTTATAATGCCAGATGTTGCATTATTTTGTAGAAAAAGCTTCGGTATGAAGTTTCAAACTAATCGTCTAGTAGGACAGTCTAAAACAAGTCTTAAACGGAATAACAAGTACGCCAGAGAAGAAGTCTAAGATTTTACTCTGTATTTCCTAACAAAAAGCCGGCGTCTATTTGATTTGCTTTCAGCCTGCTTCAATTAAAAATTTCACCCCTTCTTAGGACGGGAAACATCTCCTATATATTAGTAGTTATTAAATACTTAAAAACAACCGTCCTAGGACGGGCTATACGCTAGTTAGGAAATAAACTAGATTAGATTAACAAGTGGCGTTACGGTATAGGCTCCGACCCATACCATCCGATGCGCATTGAGATAGTGAAATTACAGAACAAGAAAAAGGGAGGGGTGGAGAAGAAGCAGGTGTGTAAATTTTCATTATATTCCAGTTATTCATAAGTGTTCAAATGCAGTTTGTTGATGTTTTAGGTGTGCACTGTGTGTAGATAGAACGTGCTGTGAATTAAAGTAAGTGATTTAAATAGTATAACTATACTAATAATACGAAATATCTTAGTGTAATCTACATATAATAGTACACTGCTGGACAATTGCTAAGGACGGATCATAAACGGCTATATAGCGCATAAAAAAGTAAGTGTGGTTGGATGCCAAGTGAAATAAAATAATGTCAGAATGCCAGGACATTACAAGAAAGACAATTTATTGTGCTCTGAAATCCAGAAGGCTTTTAACGTGTTCAAGGGACAAACAGGCCATTTTGTGCAGAATACGTAAACGTGAAAAAAAATGCAATTACCGTCCGCAGGCGTTCCGGCGTAAGATGTCAATACGGGATATGGCCACCATGGATGGCGATGCAAGATTCCACACGTCGTGTCATGCTTTGCACAACATTATCAAGCAGCTGTTGGGGTAATTTATCCCATTCCTCTGTCAGTGCACGGATGAGGGTGTCCTTGTTTATTGGAGGGCATTGGCGACCAGCAAGACTCCTCCCCAAAGCATCCCACACATTTTCAATGGGATTCAGATTTGGAGAACGTGCTGGCCATACGAGGCGTTGAATATCCTCGCTCTCAAGACACTCCTGGACAGCGACTGTTCGATGACAGGTCGCATTGTCGTCCATGGAAATGAATCTATCACCGACAGCACCACGGAACATGCGAACATGAGGTATCAGAACATCATTAATGTATCGTTGGCCAGTCATAGTCCCAGTTGGAAGCACATAGAGGGACGTACGGTCATTGATCATGATGCCAGCCCATACCATGACATTACATGTCGGATATCGGTCCCTTTCCTGTATGTTTGCTGGACAATATGCAGTACCACTATCATGCCAGATCAGTTGTCGTCGACAATCAGATGATAGATTGTATCTACTCTCATCTGAGAAGAGGACAGCAGACCAGTCGTTATCAGTCCAATTGCGATGCAGATGGCACCATTGCAAACGGGCGGTACGGTAACGTCTGGACAATGGGATGCACACAACAGGACGGCGGGCGTATAATCCTCATTCATGCAAACGTCTGGCAACAGTTTTTCGGGAGATCCGCTTGCCAGTAGCAGCCATAAACTGATTTGCTACCTCACTAGCTGTGCGGCGTCGGTGTCTTTTTGTTGATATCACTATGTACCGATCTTCTGCAGGTGTCGTGCTGCGAATACGACCTCCCCCGTGACGTTTGCTACACTCTCCATTTGTTTGAAATGATTTCCAAAGCCTTGAAACAACACTGTGGCTGACGTCGAACTCCCTGGCAACATCTGTTATTTTTCGCCCTTCTTCAATCTTGCCAATAATACGTCCACGCGTAAAATCATCTAGGTGATGTCGGGAAGACATACTGAAAATTGCAAGTTCGTCAATTGATTCTTTCAATTTCAACTTTGCGTTTGAACAACAACGTTCAATACGCGTCAAATCCTTTATATCTCTTATCAGCGCTATGACGTCACGAACAAGTTCGGCAATCCAAAATTTGCATACGCACAACACGTCTTACTGTATCCCGCACTTATGCTAATTTCCACATCTTCCTGCCTTCCATTTCATGGTTGCTATCGTTGCTATTGTCATCCGTCCTTAGCAATTGTCCGGCAGTGTATAACAGTTTGCTGTCTACCTTCCTTGAAAAAGCCATCTGGTTGATCGGCGAAAACTTGGAAACTTTGATTTCTATTTCACACCAAGAAATTTCGGATTACTATTTATACTATTTAAGTACAGTTGGGGTACAGTTCCTTGTTGTTTAATTAAAGCAAGTGATATTTCTTGTGCTGATTGTAATGAGTACGTAATGGACTAAAACGAGTGATTCCACGAATGAATTGTTAAAAAGTTGCCATATTTTCTACTTAGATATGAAGATATGCTTCAGTTGTGTGAGAAGGAAGACTTCAACAAACTGTCAATGTTTGCTGAGGTCTTCCTCTACCTAGTGCCAAGTCTTTTGCAGAAAAGAAGATATAATTTGCGTTATTCTTTACCAACTCCGTTGCTTCGGTTATCCACATTCAAAAGAGTTATATGAGACTAACCGACTGACTCCCAACAGGTTAGTGGAAGAGTGTTCATATTTTCAGGTGCATCACCTGCATTGCAGTCGAGAACTATCAGTCCTTGTGTACTGACTCCTGGATTTTCCCTCTGCATTATTTTTATTTTGCTGTTTTGTTTTGTTTTGTGTTTGAGATTTAACTACCACCACAAACTTCTGTGAAGGCTAGAAGCAGTCGTCTATCCCTAACTTGTGGTAACTGGTTCCAAGGAAGGGAGAGAGTCCGAGCTGCTGGAAAGCACACCACCCGTGCCTCATCCGATACTCGCACCCATCTCGGACGGCTAGTCGAAAATCCACGCCTCTGACCACTTGGTCCCCGAAGCGGCTTCTGCACTTAACGATAGGGCCAACTAAGTCACCATGGGGCACAGGATTAAGAAAATGGTGAGGATCCATCGGAAGAAAAGTATTTCAATAATGTACAGCGCTGGAAACGTCATGTAATACACACGACAGGATCACGATACATACATATACTGTATATTCCTCTTATATAGCAAATTTGATTGTGTAATGTTTGAAAAGTCATAGAATTAAATTCATGAGCTACGAATTGGTAACAATAATTTTTTTATAGTCTTAGAATTTGATATAAATTCTAAAGCAACATTGAAAGCGATTTTGAAGTGAGGCAGTAACTTCAGAGGATAGTAATAAAGGGTTCTGTGAAAATTGAAACCGCTCCTTTAATTAAAAACTGAAGAATGAGTCGATGCCCTAGATTAGTGTAGATAGATAAGAAAGAGAACAAAACAATTGTATACTTTATATCTGAAGAAGAAAAGAGTCGCTGTGACATAGATTTTGTAGAGTTATTTAAATAAAGAACCCACTCAGGGTTTTTAGGGCAATCAGTAAGGTGCATAAACCTGAATCCTGATAGCACAAGTATTTTACTTAGGGCAATCTCTCGCTTTCTTACATGCAAAACAGATAATGGCATCCTCAAAATCGAGTTGGCATGTTAACATAGTGCTCAGGGCCTGGGTGGCAATCAGGCCGTACTTAAAGCAGCACAGTTTCTGTGCAAATTATCTATTTGGTTGAATAAATATTGAAGTATTTGCTTTGCCACCTCACTCATTTATTTTGTATCAAAACGTTACCACTTATAATCTGCTTATACAATGGTCACAAAAAGTTAAGGATATTGCATGGAATGGAGGATGTAGGGATCTGACCCGAGTAACACTCATTGAGATAACATCAGTGAGGCTACGTAACACAAGCCATAAAGAGCGCGTTTACAAGAAAAAATAATATTATGCAATTTCTGCACACAACAAAGTAGCACTGCATTATTGACAAAATGGTAAATTCGGAGAATGTCCATACCTTTGGATATCAGCACACGGTAACACCACTTCTGAGTCGAAGAACGTTTTGACACCTGCGAGGCATATTTGCAATGACATTATTGATGAATATCTGGAGCAACTCGTCCCATATTACAGGCAACACGTTACGGAAGTCCCATGTGTACTAGGGTATGGAACGTGGTTATCCAGACGTCGCACTGCAGCGTCCGAAATGTTCTCAATAGGATTAAAGTCAGGAGACCTCGGAGGCAGCTGTAATGACTGAATCCTATTATTTCCCAGCTCACGAAGCACGCTCAAGGCGCGGTGATAGGTTGCATTGTCATTGAGGAAACGGAATGCATGTCCAATAGCAGCCTGAAGTGGTGTCACAATGGGCACAACGATCTCGTTTCGGTACACCGACGCATTCATGTTGCCTTGACAAACATACAAGGGAGAACGGCCATTAAAATCCACACCTACCGAGACCAGAACTGACTGCCGATTATAAGGGTGGACGGACTGCACATGGTTTGGTTGCATTCGTGCGCCGGATATCCTCCACGCTTGTCCTCAGCTAGTATCAGGATAAAAAGCGAAGCCACCCCGCTCCGGTGGCGCAGTGGTCTAAGCGATGACTTCTGATCAATCGTCCGGAAAAGGTCCGGTTTCGAATCCCTGTGAGGCAATGATGTTGTGTTTTGTCTTACGGCACTGGGTTTCTCCCTCCCTGGAACCAGTTACCATAAATTAGGGACGAGCGACTGCTTATAGCCCATTGAGTTGCTCACGGTGGTCGTTAAACCTTCAATCACACACAGAAAGCTAAATAGATTCGTTTCGCCGCCCCGGTGGCGCAGTGGTCTAAGCGATGGCCTCTGATCATTCGTCCGAAAGGGGTCCTTGTTCGAATCCCGGTATAGCATGAATGTTGTGTTTGTCTTACGGCACCGGCTGCTGATTGAGTTGCTTACGGTGGTCGTTAAAGCTCCAATCAAAGCCAAACGGAATTCGTCTTTAAAAAGTGCATTGTGCCACTTTGTATTCCATGACATGTACTGTTCGACTCAGGTATATCTTTGACGGTGGTGAGCTGATGTCAATGCTCTACATCTCAGTGGCTTCCTTGCACTCAGTCCGTATCTGTGAAGACGGTTTCCTACCGTTTGAGTACGGACTGTGACACAAGAAGCAGCTCGAAGTGATTCTCGGAGTGGCCTATTGGTGATACTAGACCTTCTCCGAGCACTTACTGTCAGGTAGTGATCTGGCATCCTGATGGTTATCCTCGGGCGACCCCTGCATCGATCCGCAAATTGATCAATTTAAGATCATATCCTCAACATTTCATGCCATAGAAATCTTGTGTGTGTAGCCGAATTGCTACACTTTGCGAAACTCCAAAAGCAGCTGCCACATAGATCTTCTGTATACCTCCCTGTAACATGCCAATAGCCTTATTTCTGTTTTCAGTGCTTAAACGTCGTCTATACATCATTTCGAATTAATTCCACACTGAAGGCAATACATTCAGCAAACTTCAACATAGCTCAAACTGTGAAATGGCCCGTTTTCCACTTTTCACGGTGTGCTTTTATCGGACCTCGTACGCCATGTGATGTGGTGTCGTGATGCTAATTTACATATCGCGTAACTATTCACTCTGATAATCAATCCCCAGTAGTCTCTAAATTTGCATATCACAAATTTTCCCTTCGTAACCGCAATATCTGCAACTTTCTGTCACCAGTGAATTTACTTTGAACAGTACAACTTTTTTTTGATAACGACCACCTGAGCAACTCAACGGGCTATAAGCAGTCGCCCATCCCTAATTTAGGGCCACTGGTCCCAGAGAAAGGATAGTACAATTTCAAATTACTTTTTAGTGCTTTCTTATTTTAAAAACAATTTTATCATTACGCTTGGTGCTGTACTTTCTGCCGTCCACGTTCTGCTCTCTATAAATAAAGAACGATTGTACTTCCAAAATTTTTATGCCCACTATTCGCTCTGTTTTTTACCTCTCATCTTTATCTCTTTTTAAATAAACAAAGACATCGCTCTTTCCACGTTTTAGTCACACATAGCAACCAAAAAATTGTTATTCGGTCACCGCTGGGAATCCGAAACCCAGATCTCTCGATATCTAGCCGAGCGCGTTAGCATTACAATACGGTATATAGCCGAGCGTGTTAGCCTTACAATACGGTATCTAGGTATCTAGCCGAGCGCGTTAGCCTTACAATACGGTATCTAGGTATCTAGCCGAGCTCGTTAGCCTTACAATACGGTATCTAGGTATCTAGCCGAGCGCGTTAGCCTTACACCACGGTATCTAGCCGAGCGGATTAGCCTTACACCATGGTATCTAGCTGAGCGCGTTATCCTCACACCCGTGGTGTAAGACTAACGCGCTCAGCTAGTTATCCAGAGGTCTCGGATTCGGATCCCCAGCGGTAACCGAATAAAAATTTTTCGCTTGCTGTGTTTTGCTAAAACGTGGAAAGAGGTCTCTGTTTATTCACTGACGCCACGTATTTGGAGGATTTTCACTTTGGATCTCTTTTTCTTTCTCAGAAAAAAAATTATATTACTGATTATAAAGTTTTGAACTATCATATTCAGATTTAGCAAAACTCACCTCGCGATATGAATTAGCATTTGTACTACGCTGCCGTAAATCTTTTGAGTTTTTCAGTCAAGAGGATAGATACCGGTGCGTTGAAGTTATTATCATATTTATTAAAATTAAGCTTTGGAAAATTAAATTCTGAAACTCTCCGGAAGCATTCACATTTTCTCCCTACAAACCCCGCAGTTTTAGGAGTTGCGAAATAATTTCCACAAAATTCCGAGTTGTTGTTTTTTCATTCAGCACATTCCACGAAAGACCTTTTGTGTGTGTGTGTGTGTGTGTGTGTATGTGTGTGTACATTCTGCCATTTTGTTTTCTCGTTCAACGACAGCCGCACGCACAAGCAGAACGAAGCAACGAATGTGGGATATCTGTGATGAAAGAAAGAAAAAACGCAAAAGTCACACGCATCAAAACTTCCCTTTGCCTTCAGATATGCAGGAAAACGATACAATCTAAAAATGAAAGGGGAGGGGGTGAAGAAATGGCTGCCGTGTGTAGTTTCGGGGGAAATGAAGCCGCAAATGACAGGTTTCTGTCCACAAATATGTTTTGATTCAACAAGGCTATTGCTTTTTTTGACACCTACAGTGCCATTTCAGAAAATTCTCTGAAACTTCTTACTGCGCCTGTGCGTCATGTCAACAGCTGCGTGTAACTGTAATAAAAAATGTTTTCTTGTCTTATAAAGAAGACTATGATATTTTAAGTCTTTGAGCTGCTTCTTCATAGAGGAATAACCTGTGTACAATGTATATAGTTAGCGCGAACAGCTGAAACTGATTTTCAAGGATATAATTAATTTATTAATATCGTGTTTCACTTCGAGCCTAAACCGGAAATCTCAGTCGTGTGTTCTAATCGAAATGATTCCGCGGTAAAGAGTTGAAGTGCCGCCCCGGTGGCGCAGTGGTCTAAGGCGCTGGCCTCTGATCATTTGTCCGTAAGGGGTCCGGGTTCGAATCCCGGTGAGGCATGGATGTGGTGTTTGTCTTACGGCACTGGCTCTCTCCCTTCCCTGGTACCAGTGACCCTAAATTAGGGACGGGCTACTGCTTATAGCCTATTGAGTTGCTCACGGTGGTCGTTAAACCTCCAATAAAAAAAAAAAAAAAAAAAAAAAAAAGAGTTGAAGTTTCCGATATTCATCACGCATCGAAACAGCTCAAGCGGAGGGAAAGTTCATGAAATTTAATTCCGGGATTCCTTTTGAAACTGACACACTAAATGACGTGTAAAAATCACACGTCCAAATTAGTTATTAATAATCCCGTAATACACCAAGTGGTTGTGAAATAAGTATCTCTATTCATGGGTGAATAAAACAGCCAGAAATTGAGATTTCGCGGCGAAACTTGGTAGGTAGCTTACTGAGAGCATGTGGAAACGAGTTTTAGTGAGGGGGGGGGGGGGGAGCAGTTCAAAATATCGTACCTAAGGGAGAAATTGCTCTGCAAAGCAAGCAAAGAACAGAAACGTGCCCGAATTTACTGTTTACCTACAGGACAAACATTTCAGGTCAAAATCTGCCCAATATGTTCGCCATCACAAGAGATTTTTTTTTTTTTTGATTGGGGGTTTAACGACCACCGTGAGCAACTCAATGGGCTATAAGCAGTCGCCCGTCCCTAATTTAGGGTCACTGGTTCCAGGGAAGGGAGAGAGCCAGTGCCGTAAGACAAACACAACATCCATGCCTCACCGGGATTCAAACCCGGACCCCTTACGGACGAATGATCAGAGGCCAGCGCCTTAGACCACTGCGCCACCGGGGCGGCTCACAAGAGATGACATGCTGGAAACGAAGAACGGCATGTGACAGGCCTGCATGTACCATGTCGCGATCGATGGCGGCCATTTCACGTCTGATACTCGTTTTCAGATCTGAGAGACAGCGTATGCCGTTCCGATAAACTGTCTTTCAGGCTTCCCTCCAAAGGCAGAAATCGCAAGGGTTTTTTGATTGGGGGTTTTTTGATCGCAAGGGTTTTTTGATTGGGGGTTTAACGACCACCGTGAGCAACTCAATGGGCTATAAGCAGTCGCCCGTCCCTAATTTAGGGTCACTGGTTCCAGGGAAGGGAGAGAGCCAGTGCCGTAAGACAAACACAACATCCATGCCTCACCGGGATTCAAACCCGGACCCCTTACGGACGAATGATCAGAGGCCAGCGCCTTAGACCACTGCGCCACCGGGGCGGCTCACAAGAGATGACATGCTGGAAACGAAGAACGGCATGTGACAGGCCTGCATGTACCATGTCGCGATCGATGGCGGCCATTTCACGTCTGATACTCGTTTTCAGATCTGAGAGACAGCGTATGCCGTTCCGATAAACTGTCTTTCAGGCTTCCCTCCAAAGGCAGAAATCGCAAGGTGTAAGATCCGACAAATGAGCTGGCCGGAACTGCGGAAACCCTCGAAAAAGTATGCGTTTATTGCCGAATGTTCTACTGAGTTATTCCTTCATTTACTAACCGGCATGTAGAGGTGCACCGTCTTGTATGAACACGGTAGTATCCAAATGTTGCTGTTTCTGCAAAGTAGAAATAATATGTTGTCCTAGTACCGTTCACTGGTTATCATTGGTTTATTATATTCACTGACTATTTCAAGGAAAAATGGCCTAATGATAAAATCTGATGTAAAGCCACACCGTATCGTCACATGTAGACTCAGAAAAGGACTTTAGTGAATAACAGCTGCTCATGCAGCTCTATTCGACAGTACCTCACACTAAGTTACAGAACGTTAAATAGGTAACATCGCAGTTCTTGCATCACATGTATCATGCATGGATACCACCCCACGATTGACCGAAGCGCTTTATGGACTGTTGACCACCGAAGGAGCAACTGTATGGCCATCACTCTGACACTGCTGTGCGAGAATGTATTCCAGCTTGCCTTGTCGCCACTTGCGGACTTGGATATCACCTCTGCCTGCACTTGACTCCCTGTCGCGCTCCCTTGAGCTGCCTCTGCATGGGTATTATTACTCTCTCCTGTCGGTTCTGCTCTTGTCATCTGCGAGTTCCTTCACTCGGTCATATTCTCACCCATTGTACTGTATATACCTGCTCCAGTATATATTATCATCTTCATCTGTACATATCTTCTCACATTGTTTTATTTTGAGACGCTAAGTTCGGGTGTCTTCTCTAATCCATGCTTTTGTTGTTGGAACCCTGTCGCCACTTGCAGCTAGAGAGCGGCAAACCGATTCTTTGGAAAGAATGAATTCATTTGAACCGACTCACTAACAATTTCGTTCGAAGATACTTCTGTTTAGAAAACGATTTGTGTCTGCAGAACAGATTCTGAATCGGATCCTTCCGTTCGCTGATTCTTCCCGTTTAGAGAACGATTTGTGTCTAGGGAATAGATCCGGAGCCTGATTCTTTCGTTCATTTCGTTCGATGATTCTTTCGGTTTGGAAAACGATATGTATCTATGGAATCGATTCTGAAAAATAGCGACCACTCGGAGAGACATCAAATCGATGAGGTGGCAATACGTATTCTAAGGTATCTGGTACCATAACGTCAGCAGCAGGTCCTCCAGTTCCCGTACCTTTCGGGTTGGTGGTGATTTAGCGCGAACCCTCTTTTCCAACTGAAACGATGAAAGTTTTCCGTCTTTAGCACAATTTAATGATTAAAAGATGAGGAATATATGCAATTAATATATATTTCTCATCTTTTAATCATTAAATCGTGCTAAAGACAAAAAACTTTCATCGTTTCAGTGATTAATGTCGCATGAGTCTTCAATATTTATTGCTCTTTTCGAAGTCGAACCAAAAATGTTCGTTTGGGTTCATGTCAGGTAAATTTGAAGGCCGTGGCATTAACAGAAAGTCACCAGCATGTTCCTCGAACCACCCCTTGACGATTCTGGCAGTGTGGCATGGCGCATTATCGTGTTGGTAATAACAGCCATCACCAGCAGGGAACACAGTTGCCATGAATGGGTGAACTTGGTCCGCAACGACATTCAGAATCCTGACAGCTGTCAGGGCGCATTATCGTGTTGGTAATAACAGCCATCACCAGCAGGGAACACAGTTGCCATGAATGGGTGAACTTGGTCCGCAACGATGTTCAGAATCCTGACAGCTGTCAGGAATTGTGCTAATGGGATAATAGGGCTTAAAGTGCCCCAAGAAAACTTCACCCCCCGCATAACACACCCGCCGCCGGCCCGTATCTGCCCAAATGTGCATCCAAGTGTCATAGCCTCCGCTGGTAATCGGCGTATCCGCGCTCGGCCGTCTACGCGATGCACCAGGAATCTTGATTCGTTAGACCAGGCTACTTTCCTTCTATCATCCACGATGCAATCTCTATGATCTCGGGCCCATTCTATGCGTTGTTGGCGATGACTTGCAGTGAGCGTGGGGACCACGCTTGGTCTTCGTCTACGCAGGCCCATGCGCAGAAGACTTCGGTGAACTGTGTGCTATGACACATTGCTTTGATCACCACTGTTGTAGCTGCGGGTGATTTGTCGCACCATGACCCTGCGCGGCAGTTTCTTTCCCCTCTGGCATCAATGATTTGCGGACGACACACGGCTCGACGACGGTCTGTCATTTGGACATCTGTGCACCACTTTTGATACGTACTTCCCACTGCGGCACTTGAACAACCCACAAGCCGCGCCCTTTCCGAAATCGTAGTTCCAAGACGAAGTGCCATCACAATTTGTCCTTTATCAAACTCCGATAAATCGGCAGCTTTTCCCATTCTGATTCCGAACACTTTACTAACCGAAAGTCGGTCCTCGGGTTGTATATATACCGCTCTGCGAACTTCAACTGCGCCACCGTTCGGTCTCCAGGCACGCTCATTTCTCTTGGGTGGGTGTGATCATAATATAATGGTTCATCGGTGTATCTTCGTATTTGGCTATCA
Source organism: Macrothele yani (assembly GCA_039090855.1). Classification (NCBI taxonomy): domain Eukaryota; kingdom Metazoa; phylum Arthropoda; class Arachnida; order Araneae; family Macrothelidae; genus Macrothele; species Macrothele yani. The sequence goes on along the minus strand of CM076995.1, from coordinate 153,017,501 downwards.
TGTAAACTTTGTTCTAAACCCGAAACATGCGCGTATGTGTTTTTCCACTTTTGTGCAAGGTGACAGCCATTTGATGTAAACCAGTTTTTTTATTTGTTTTTGTTTTGCATCTCGCTTTTCCCTTGACATCGAAGAACACCTGCTACACATAGTTTTCTTTTTATCATTACATACACTTTCTGCAAAATACTTATAATATTATCGTCAGCTTGGGAAGTTGTTATTATTGATTCTTGTCTAAAAGGTTCCCAGCTGATTTGTTTTTGCACTGAATGCACCTTTCTATAGTATTCTTTTTTTTTTTTTTTTTTTTTTTGATTGAAGCTTTAACAACCGCCGTGAGCAACTCAATGGGCTATAAGCAGTCGCCCGTCCCTAATTTAGGGTCAGTGGTTCCAGGGAAGGGAGAGAGCCAGTGCCGTAAGACAAACACAACATCCATGCCTCACCGCGATTCGAACCCGGACCCCGTTCGGACGAATGATCAGAGGCCATCGCTTAGACCACTGCGCCACCGGGGGTTCGCTGAGATGTATAAGGTATTCAGCACAAGACAAGAAGTTTGTTTTCTCCCCTCTTTTTTATTGTTGCTAATCAGTGATAAAGCTTTATGCAGATGAAAAGTGGCTCTAACTACACAACCTACAACTGCCTTACTCCTCAAAACCAGTTTTCTTTCTCTTTATTAATCACTCGATTCTCCTGAAATTTTACCTCACAGTAAAATTATGTTTCATTATCAAGATGCATCGCATCTTGATAATGAAACATAATTTTTCAACACATTGAAAGTAAATTTACAGAACTTTCCTTTTCTTCATTAATGAACAAATGTTTCCGCAACTTTGCCTCGTTTTAGTATCTGTCATTATGTAATTAAATACTATACAGTTATGAGAATCATGTTAAGGTAGTTTGTTGCTCCGGTTAACTTTCCCAGCTTCCGCAATCGAAATGATCTCTACTTTTATTGTATATATGTATGTTACCGGCAATGTCTGAAATTAGGCATTGTACATAATGCCTAAGAAATGAAACGTTTGATATTTCACACATTTCCTAGGCATTCTATGCAATGCCAAAAGGCAAATCGGCCAGGTATAAAATACTCCCGCCATTGAGTTTTTTTTTTTTTTGTTTTTGTTTTTTCACGTGGTGGGGCAGGTGACTTTCAATGATCCCGTTAAGCGCCGCCTATGACTTTTTTTGTTTCTCACTTTGCGAAGCACGTGACGTTCAACGCTCGGTTCAAGCAGACAGTATTTAGCAAAGACCTTTAAGATACATAGACTTGAAAACCGTAAGTTAACCGTGCGGCATTTGAAGTTCAGCGTTGTACGGCAAAAATCTGTCACATCTCGTTGTTTACTAAAGGTGTTCGCATGTTTATGTCAGTTACATCCATTTTTTATATATATAACCAGTAAGATTTATTATTTTTTGTTTTTAAAAATAGTATGTATATATTATAAAGCATTTCAGAAAATAATATAGCCAAATGTAATGAGCGAAACGGATTTTTTAAAGGCTTATGTCTTGCGCAGCGTATGTATGCACTAATAAACAAATAACTGGCCAGCAGACACTTTCATTTCATAGGGTTCCCCATAATAATTGTGATACTTTGGGGAAATGGGAAAATTCTCCAAGACTTGCTAACAGGAAACGAAGCTAAGCCAAGCCAAAATCTGAGGATTGACATTTAGCAAGGGGTATCACACACCTTTGCGGTCTCATTATGCAGGTATCCCCTGTCTGAAAATAGAAAAGAGAAGTGCGACAGCCAGGTTGTCAGCAAGAAAAATCAGGGTGAGAAAAAAATTTAGTTAGATTATTAAATGCATTGATTATAATACGCTTTCCAACATACCAGAAATCATTACTCAAGTTATCACTCAAGTTATGAGAATAATGGCTGTGGAATAAATCTCGGACTGTGCCCTGACCCTTTATCCCATATCAATGATATTCAGCAGAACCGGTTCGGTATAACTCCGAAATAACATGATAAAGTTTTGTCGCAATCGAAGCATTTTTACGTAAGTTATGACGCACAAGGGCTATGGAATAGATCCCGCTCCTGTGTCCTAACCTTTGACCCCATGTCGCCCATTTTCAACAGAATTCGTCCCCAGGCAGGCCCCTACAACATACTAACTTTCATCCAAATCAAAGCATTTTTATGTAAATTGTGACGCATAATGACGATGGAAGTGATTCCATTCCGCTCCTATGTCCTGACCTTTGACCCCATTTCGCCCATTTTCAATAGGGTTTGTGGCCAGGTGGTCCCCTACCACATACTAAAATTTCATCGAAATCGAACCTTTTTTACGTTAGTTTCGACGCATAACAGCACTGGCATGGATCCCGATCCTATGTACTGACTTTTCACCCCATTTCGTTCACTTTAAATGAGGTTCCTTCCCAGGTGATACCCTACCAGATACTAAAATTTCATCGAAATCGAACGATTGTAACGCGAGTTATCGTACGAACGGACATAAGCAGACAGCGCGTGACGTAATGAAGCAGATGGAAATCGCGACCATCTGCTGGCAAGAATATGACGTCATAAAACTTTAATAGCATCCACACACAACGCGTGACGTAATGAGACAGATGGCATGACTGCGCGCCAACATTCTCAAACGCGAGATTGTGACGTCATAAGATTTCTAAGCATTGGAAACATTAATGGAACAACACCATGACACTAAGAACGTTATAATTCGGGGTGGTTATTTAAATCACTAAATAAATTCTCCTAAAGTCGAGATCAAGCTAAATCGATTTCTAGTACCAGGAAATGGTAGGTTGACGACTTTCATCAGAATTCTTAGAGCCGTTTTCAAAATAAAATGTACATACATACATACATACAAGAATTGCTACTTTAAGGTGGACGTTAAGTAATTTTGCTTTCTATACTTCTAATGGAAAATCTTCTGTACACATTTTCTTCACAATTAATACGTTCCCAAGAATGAAAATTTGAACATCGATTAAAATAGCTTCATTTCATAACTTGGAATACTTAATATTTTCTAAACCATAACCGTAATAATATTTCTAAACCATAACCGTAATTATGCAATCCAACACTTATTTGTCCACTGACGTCATCAAAGTACAGGCCGCGCCATCTTTTTCTGGTTTCAACACAACCAAAGGAAACGTTATTGTTTTTTCATATAATTATGGTTATGTTTTAGAAAATGTTAAGTATTCCAAGTTATAGTATGAAGTTATTTTAATCGATGTTCAAATTTTCATTTTTGGGAACACACTAATTGTGAAGGAAATATGTACAAAAGTTTTCCATTGGAAATATAGGAAGCAAAATTACTTGACGTCCATCTTAATAGTGTGGGATAAGGGCGATGGAATGAATCATATGTCCTGACCTTTGACTCTATTTGTCCGATTTTCAATAGGATTCGTCCCCAGGTGGTCCCCTACCACATACTAAAATTTCATTGCAATCGAACCATATTTACGTAAGTTATGACGCATAAGGGCAATTGAATTTATCTCACTCTTATGGCGTGACCTTTGACCCCACTTAACCCATTTTCAATAGGGTTCGTCCCCTGGTGGTCCCCTACCACATACTAAAATCTCATCGAAATCGAACTATTTTTACTTGAGTTATCGTGCCGACAGACGGACAGACGGACGGAAAAAGCTGGAGCATATACGCTTCTTCAGCCTACGGTTGGAAAGCGTAAAAAAGGAAACGTATTCATATTGTCATCCGGATTTAAACGCTAGTCACAGCAATGTTGCCGTGATTTGCAGTTTCAATCTAGACCTCCTTTTCTAATTTATCTCTGGAAATACTAGAGGTGTTTTAGTATTTTAAGTGCAGGATAGTTAGCTTGTAACCTTTTGCACCTATTTGATTTCTAAATATTAAGTTGAGGGACTCAGTTTTTGCTAAAACCTTGTGTCATTTACCGTGACTTGCTGTTTCAATCTAGGCTTCTCACCTTCTCTTCTAATCTTTCCCTTGAAATAATAGAGGTGTTTTAGTATTTTAAGTGCAAGATGGTTAGCTAGAACCTTTTGCACTTACTTTATCTCTAAATACTAAGTTGAGGGACTCAGGTTTTACTAGAACCTTGTGTCATTTACCGTGACTTGCAGTTTCAATTTGGGATTCTCACCCACTTTTTTATCTTTCCCTTGAATTAATGGAGGTGTTTTAGTATTTTAAGTGCAAGATAGTAAGCTAGTAACCTTTTTCACTTACTTAATTTCTAAATATTAAATTGAGGAACTTAGTTTTTACTAGACCCTTGTGCCATTTACCAGACTGTGTATGGCTCTAAAGTGAAGGTTTCTGGTTAAACCTACACATGGTTTGCTAACTCGTGTTTCTTTTCCCGGACTTTTCATCCTCGAGATTTGTAATTGTCAAACTCTAAATTATATGAAGAGGGCATTTCTTTCTATCATATTTAATTTTACTTATTTTTTTCTCCCATTGAGTAGGTATTACGAATTCATAATACTTCAGGAAAAATTTCCGAAATTAAAAGTTTTGTTCTCGGTAACTTCTCTTAATAAACAAATGGCCACATTAAAATGATTTTTGATATTACTTAGAGTGTGAAATACGAATTTCATGCAACTAGATCACGCAGTTTGCAAGCAGCTGAAGCCGAAATATATTTTACACGTAGGACAAGCGAAGTTTCCCTTCAGTTATTTCATATCTCCGAAAATTACGATTATGATGTTTTCTTTAATCGTAAGTTAAAAGGCGCAATGTCTAATTTATACCCCATTGAAACAAAATAAACACGCTGTATTAAAACAACGTAAAATTTCTTCTTTCGGGCAGGTAAAAGAGCTTAATTAACGTTGCTTACATAGGACACATGCCGTTTTTGCCGTACAAGCTCAGCGATCAAAATGTCGCCAGCTGCTGCCACTCATTTACACAAGAACTTCCAGTCTATGTATCTTAAAGGTCTTTGGTATTTAGTATTATCGCCATTTGCATTTCTGTCTTTGTTCGGCAGGGACAAAACACGCAAGTTCCAATTTGTGCAGTAGCCCATACTGCGTTGTATGAGAATTGCGGAGCAAAGCCTAGTGTCAGGAAAAGAATCACGGAATGTTGACATGCAACGACGAGTATACGAAGAATTGCCTAATAGTGAGAGCCAATGCTGTTAAAATCTGTGTCTTTCTAACCGAAACCACTTACCAAAATCTAGTGAGCGATGCGAAAAAGCCTAAGACGACCGCTAAGAAGGAACCACGGGACTAGCTGCTGAATCGTTCTGATGTCATGGTGGTAGAAAGTAAAAGTAAGTTGATTTATCCTGTTAAAAAAAGGGGTCAGCGCTATCCAGTTTTACGTCACGGACTATAAGTTATTTAACGTACTTCATGAGGCTCATTTCGCCATGGTGGACGTGACAGAATGTTGAAAGAAGTTTCAACAAAGTACAAGAAGATTACTCGTCCTGATATTGAACTCTACATTCACATTTGTGAGCCTTGTCAGAAAAAACAAGTTAGTTAAATCATGCAATGCATTGATTATGATACGCTTTCCAACATACCAGAAATCATTACTCAAGTTATTAGTCAAGTTATGAGGATAATGGCTGGGGAATAAATCTCGCTCCGGTACCCTGACCTTTGACCCCATTTCGATGATATTAAACAGAATTGGTTCAGTATACCTCCGTTTTGTCCCAATAGAAGCATTTTTAGTCACGTTATGAGGATAATAGCTGTGCAATAAATTTCGCTCCTGTGCCTTGACCTTTGACCCCATTTCGATGATATTCAACAGAACCGGTTCGGTATACCTCTGGAATAATATGGTAAAGTTTTGTCGCAATTCAAGCATTTTACGTAAGTTATGGCGCATAAGAGTAATGGAATAGATCCCGCTCCTATGTCCTGACCTTTGATCCCATTTCGTCCATTTTCAATAGGGTTCGTCCCCAGGTTGTTCCCTACCACATACTAAAATTTCATCGAAATCGAACCATTTTCACGCGAGTTATCGTGTGGACAGACAGACGGACAACGCTGGAACATATACGCTTCTTTAACCTACTTTTGGAAAGCGTAAAACAATATTTTAGGTAGAACAGGAACATTTTATTTCTAGAAAAAGGTATTTAAAGTTTGATGAAGTTTGGCCTGGTTCTATTGCCAGACAATTAAGAACCGGAAACTTAAGTAATAAGTTTTAACGAGTGTTTGTTCAGTGTCGTTAAAATTAATTTTGTTTTTCATATCTAAATTAATTTCGTTTTTTCCTTTATGCAAATGTGATTGACCACATAGCCTTGTTCATATGTTTCATGTTTTATTAGGTCTATGTAGAAATGAAGGAGGTGTGATTTGTACTGGCTGATTAAAACTGTAGACATTACTGCTCGCAACATTTTCTACATTTCTTACAGGTAGTTCGTTGAAATTTACTCAAACTTTTTGGGCCTATACACTCAGTGATCACTGAATTCTGACCACCTACCTAATACTTCATAGGTGCTTCTTTCGCCCTCAATATAGCAGAGCTATCCGACGTGAAATGGATTCAATAGGATGACGGAAGCAGGTGGGAGGAATGGCCAACTAAGCTGGATTCAATAGAATGTAGGAAGCAGTTGGGAGGAATGGCCAACTAACCTGGATTCAATAGGATGCCGGAAGCAATTGGGAGGAATGGCCAACTAAGCTGGATTCTATAGGATGTTGGAAGCAGTTGGGAGGAATGGCAAACTAACCTGGATTCAATAGGATGCCGGAAGCAGTTGGGAGGAATGGCCACTAAGCTGGATTCAATAGGATGCCGGAAGCAATTGGGAGGAATGGCCAACTAACCTGGATTCAATAGGATGCCGGAAGCAATTGGGAGGAATGGCCAACTAAGCTGGATTCAATAGGATGTCGGAAGCAGTTGGGAGGAATGGCAAACTAACCTGGATTCAATAGGATGCCGGAAGCAGTTGGGAGGAATGGCCAACTAACCTGGATTCAATAGGATGCCGGAAGCAATTGGGAGGAATGGCCAACTAACCTGGATTCAATAGGATGCCGGAAGCAATTGGGAGGAATGGCCAACTAAGCTGGATTCAATAGGATGTCGGAAGCAGTTGGGAGGAATGGCAAACTAAGCTGGATTCAATAGGATGTCGGAAGCAGTTGGGAGGAATGGCAAACTAACCTGGATTCAATAGGATGCCGGAAGCAGTTGGGAGGAATGGCCACTAAGCTGGATTCAATAGGATGCCGGAAGCAATTGGGAGGAATGGCCAACTAACCTGGATTCAATAGGATGCCGGAAGCAATTGGGAGGAATGGCCAACTAAGCTGGATTCAATAGGATGTCGGAAGCAGTTGGGAGGAATGGCAAACTAACCTGGATTCAATAGGATGCCGGAAGCAGTTGGGAGGAATGGCCAACTAACCTGGATTCAATAGGATGCCGGAAGCAGTTGGGAGGAATGGCCACTAAGCTGGATTCAATAGGATGCCGGAAGCAATTGGGAGGAATGGCCAACTAGCCTGGATTCAATAGGATGCCGGAAGCAATTGGGAGGAATGGCCAACTAAGCTGGATTCAATAGGATGTCGGAAGCAGTTGGGAGGAATGGCAAACTAACCTGGATTCAATAGGATGCCGGAAGCAGTTGGGAGGAATGGCCAACTAACCTGGATTCAATAGGATGCCGGAAGCAGTTGGGAGGAATGGCCACTAAGCTGGATTCAATAGGATGCCGGAAGCAATTGGGAGGAATGGCCAACTAACCTGGATTCAATAGGATGCCGGAAGCAATTGGGAGGAATGGCCAACTAAGCTGGATTCAATAGGATGTCGGAAGCAGTTGGGAGGAATGGCAAACTAACCTGGATTCAATAGGATGCCGGAAGCAGTTGGGAGGAATGGCCAACTAACCTGGATTCAATAGGATGCCGGAAGCAATTGGGAGGAATGCCCACTAAGCTGGATTCAATCGGATGTCGGAAGCAGTTGGGAGGAATGACGCTTTTTATATTGTTCATGTATCTAGATGTCTGATATGCCGTTCCATACTGTTCCACAAGTGCTCTGCGCGCAAGAGGAAATAGTATCGGAGGAGTTCGGAGGCCAATCGATATTCTGGAAGCCTCAATTGTATTCCTCAGACCATACCTGCACAATACTGGCCCTGTGGCTCGTCGCATTGTCCTCTGGGAAGACACCGTCACCAATCGGGAAAAACTGTAACATTGCTGTGCGTACAGAGTCAATAAGCTATACATTGTTCCACATGCACCAGGAGTCCAAGTTCCTGCAGCCAGGTAAACGTGCTTCACGCCATGCAAAAACCTCCACCGGCTGGCAGTGTGGAGAAAATGAAGTATGGATTGTGTGCCTCATGTTGTTTGCACCAAATACGTTCTCGACCATCCTCGGAGTGGAGTAAAAAACCCGATGATACAATGATGATACAATAAAAATGATGCAAACTGAATTACTTATGATACAATGTACCAAAGTAGAATTCGGACACAGAAGCGCTAAGGCAGAAATCCGGAACGAATCACATCATACTATCGATAAAAATCCCATCCGCCCCAGGGAAGACAATGAGCATGTACGTGGTCTGCAAGGATGGCTTCGTAACGAATTCGGTCCAAGTGCCTTCCACAGGTATGAGTGGACCCAGAGAATGCCACGAAAACATTCCCCAGACCATAACATTGCCCCCACCAGCTTGTGTTCTTCCAGCAATGATTGAAGAGTGTTTGTTGTCCGATGTTTCTCACCTTATACACCAATGTCTATCCATTCGACGAAGTAGAAAACGTGCCTCATCGGAGAAGGCAATCTTTTGCCAATCAGCGGAGGTCAAATTCCGATACTGACGTGAAAACGTAAGCCTTTTCTGCCGATGCACCTTCGTTTGCATAGGTGCAGTGATCATCCGTCTGCACCGGAGCACCCTATGCAGCAGGGTTCGCTGAACTGTGGTTTTAGACACACTTCCGGTAGCTCCCTGGTTTATTTGGCCAGTGAGTTGCTACACTGTAGCGTGTCTATCAGCCCTCACGCACCTTGGAATCCGACGTTCACCTCTCACATCAATGGCACCTGGTGCTCCGCAGTTTCCACTTCGCTTATTCGCAATGGTACTATTTCTCCAATCACGATACACTTTAACCACAGCAGCACGCGAACAGTTCGCAAACGGCACTGATTCAGAAATACTGCCACCCTTGGCGCGAAAGCCGATAATCAATTTTTTTTGCAAATCTGATAAATCGCTCCTTTTATCCATGACAGTAACGAGTGATACATTTTCAGATTGCCTACAGCACACCTTGTATGCCCTCCAAGCCAGTTCACGACACGTGCCTTCTTTCATTGGATACGCGCTGTTGACGTCAAAAGTAGTTTAAAATCTTCATCTCTTTGTTTTCCCGTTCAATGACTGAAAGACATTGCAAAATGTTTTTCAATCATTGAGCTGGGAAAACAAAGGGATGTAAATAATCTCCGTTAATCTGATTAACGGAGATTATTTAACTCACCTTCCTTTTGCTGATGAGGTTGTCATTTTTGCAACTACACGTTCGGAGTTTTAGAGTATGTTCCAGGAACTTGCTGACAAGATTAAAAAAGTGAGATTAGAGATGAACTTTCAGAAGACAAAACTGTTGTACGATGCTTTTACAAGAAACGAAGATTTATCGATTGATGGGGGAAAGCTGGAGATAACCGGTACATACATGTTACCTTGGACAGCAGATATCAAGCAAAGGTCACATTGATGTAGAAATTAATCAACGTATAAACCTTGGTTAAAAAGCTTTTGAAAGAAACAGTACTACAATCTGTAAGAGCAATATGCCATTATGTCGTAGAAGAAAAGTGTTTAATAAATGCATCTTTCCAGCGCTTATGTATACGGAGCATAGACGAGGATCTTAACTGAACAAGTTAGTAAAATTATGCAATGCATTAATTATGATATGCTTTCCAATATACCAGAAATCATTACTCAAGTTATGAGGATAATAGCTGTGGAATTAATCTCGCTTCTGTGCCGTGACCTTTGATTCCATTTCGATGATATTCAACAGAACTGGTTCAGTATAACTCCTAAATAACATGATAACGTTTTGTCGCAATCGAAGCAATTTCACGTAAGTTATGATGCATAAGGGCTATGAAATAGATCCCGCTCCTGTGTCCTAACCTTTCACCCATTTCGCCCATTTTTAATAGGATTCTTCATTCGTCCCCAGACACGCCTCTACAACATACTAACATTTCATCCAAATCGAAACATTTTTACGTAAGTTATGACGCATAATGGCGATAGAAGTGATTCCGCTCCTATGTCCTGCCCTTTGACCCCATTTCGCCCATTTTCAATAGGGTTTGTGACCAGGTGGTCCCCTACCACATACTAAAATTTCATCGAAATCGAAACTTTGTTACGTTAGTTATGACGCATAAGGGCAGTGGAATGGATCCCACTCCTATGTCCTGACCTTTGACCCCATTTCGTTCACTTTCATTAGAGTTTCTTCTCAAGTGTTCTCCTACCACATACTAAACTTTCAACGAAATCGAACGATTTTTACGCTAGTTATCGTGCGGACGATCACATGCACACAACGCGTGACCTAATGAGGCAGATGGGAATCGCGACCATCTGCTCGCAAGAGTGTGACGTCATAAAACTTTAATAGGATCCACACACAACACGTGACGTAATGAGACAGATGGCGTGACCGCGCGCCAACATCTGAATTGCGAGAGTGTGACGTCATAAGATTTCTAAGCATGGATAACATTAATTAACGACGCCATGACACTAAAAACTTGGTAATTCGGAGTGGTTATTTAACAAACTAAACGAATTTTCCTAAAGTCGAGATCAAGCTAAATCGATATCTAGTACCAGAAAACGGTAGGTTAACGACTTTCATCAAAATCCTTAGAGTCGTTTCCAAAATAAAATTTACATACATACAAGAATTGTTCCTTTAAGGTGAACGTCAAGTAATTTTGCTTCCTGTACTTCGAATGGAAGATTTTCTGTACACAATTTCTTCCCAATTAATGCGTTCCCAAGGATCAAAATTTGAGCATCGATTAAAATATCTCAATTTTATAACTTGGAATACTTAATATTTTCTAAAACATAACCATAATTATGGAATCCAACATTTGTTTGTCTACTGACATCATGAAAGTACAGGTCGCGCCATCTTTTTTCTGGACAATTAATGCGTTCACAAGGATGAAAATTTTAACATGGATTAAAATAGCTTCATTTTATAACTTGTAATACTTAATATTTTCTAAAACATAACTATAATTATGCAATCCAACATTTGTTTGTCTACTGACGTCATCAAAGTACAGGTCGCGCCATCCTTTTTCTGGATTCAACACCACCAGAAGAAAAATTATCGATTTTTAATATAATTATGGTTATGTTTTAGAAAATATTAAGTATTCCAAGTTAAAATACGAAGTTATTTTACTCGATGTTCAAATTTTTATCCTTGGGAACATATTAATTGTGAAGGAAATTTGTACAAAAGTTTTTCCATTGGAAGTATAGGAAGCAAAATTACTTGACGTCCACCTTAATAATATAGGATAAGGGCGATGGAATGAATCCCAATCCTATGTCCTGACCTTCAACCCCATTTTGTCCATTTTCAATAGAATTTGTCCCCAGGTGGTCCCCTACCACATACTAAAATTTCATCGAAATCGAACCATTTTTACGCACGTTATGACGCATAAGGCCAATCGAATGCATCCCGCTCTTATGTCTTGACATTTGACCCCACTTCACCCATTTTGAATAGGGTTCGTCCCTAGGCGATCCCCTACCACATAGTAAATTTTCATTGAAATCGAACCATATTTACGCAAGTTATGGTGCATAACGGCAATGGAATGGATCCCGCTCCTACGTAGTGACCTTTGACCCCATTTGTCCCATTTTCAATAGGGTTCGTTCCCAGGTTGTCCCTTACCACATAATAAAATTTCATCGAAATCGAGCCATTTTTACTCCAGTTATCGTGCGGACAGACGGACGGACGGAAAAAGCTGGGACATATACGCTTTTTCAACCTACGGTTTTAAAGCGTAAAAAAGACATACGAAGACTGCAGACAACTGAAAGAAACGTGGAGAAATGCTCGCTATGCGCAACCAAGAGAGATGGTTGGTTGGTTGGTTATTAGATTTTATTGGCGCAAGGGCCATGGTTGGCCAAAGAGCGCCAGACACAAGACAAACAGACAAAATTAAAAAACGGGGCATAAATCGCAAAATCTGGCTGACCAAGTAAAACCGAACCATGAGTACGAAGGAAGGGCCAGAAAAGACAATGAAACAAACAGTATGAAAAACATGGTACAATAGTGAGAAACAAGCCGATTAAGTAAAACTGAGGAATGAGAATGATAAAACACATTACGAAATCGAACACAACTACACATAGGATGAGTCACTCTCCTCCCCCACACACTCCAATGTAATGCTGGCCGAGGGCGAGGACAAACTGTCACTATCCTCCCCCTCATGTTCCTCTGCAATGTTAGTTGAGGCTGGGGACGAACTGTCACTCTCCTCCCCCGATGTTCCTCTATAATGTTGGTTGAGGGTGGGGACCTCGCTGAGTCCGAGACAGTTGCAATGTTGGTCAGGTGGACCGTGACAGTTGGATGGACACTGCACACCTTTGCGGATTGAGGGCCGGGTCTCCAGCACGTGCAGGCTGTCTGCTGGGAACCGGAAGAGTCGGTCGTCCTCAAAAGAGAAGGCGCAGACTCAGCTGGTCGAATAAGCTGGAGCTCGGTGAAATCCACCTGTGTCGCTTGTTCAGCTGTAGATCGCTTGGCAAGTGCGGCGAGAGCTACGGGGCGCGGAACAAAGGGCTGCACGGGTTGTGGCAGAGACTGAACCACTGCGGCAAAAGTACGCTGTCGGTTGGTGGGTATACCCAACTTGGCCTTGGCAGCAGGGTACGAGAGGCCCTCCAGGGTCTTGAGGCGCTGGATCGCCATCTCGTCCTTCCATTTCATACAGTTGCAGGAGTAAGCTGCATGGGCCTCACCGCAGTTAACACAGCAGGCCGCAGAAGTGCAACCATCCCCGTCATGTTCACTGGAGCCACAATTTGCGCAACGAGCGGAACTCTTACAGAAACGTTGGGAATGCCCGTACCTCTGGCACCTGAAACAGCGCAGAGGACTGGGAATGTACGGGCGAACTCCACAGACCAAGTAGCCAGCCTTGATTTCGGTCGGAACTTTCGGGGAGTTAAAAGTCAAGATTACATTTTTAGACTTAATCAAGGAACCATCGCGCCGGAACATCATACGACGTGCAGCAATAACACCTTGATCAGCAAGTTCAGTCACCAATTCGTCTTCACTGCATGGCAAGAGATCAAACTCCGAAATAACACCCCGAGAGGTGTTAAGAAACAGGTGAGGTGTCACTTTTACAGGAATGCCTTGAAGACTAGTAAGGTGCAGAAAAGTGTTACGCTGAGAAACACTGCAAGTTTGGACAAGCAGGTCCCCAGAGCGAAGCTTCCTCGCAGACTTCAAGGGGCCAACCGCAGCGTCCAAAGCTTTAGAAATGAAAAAGGGAGATCTGGTGGACAGTCTCTCATGCGGATCGATGGATTCTACAAGTAAGTGTATAGCATGCGTAGTCACAGCAATCGAGGGGAGACGACGCTTCGGAGCGACTGGTTAAGCTGCCGAAGAAGAGGTTCCACATTCTTGGTCCAGGTCAAGGTCTAAAGACCGTTTAAGGGTATGAGACTTGGTAGGTTGAGAAGACGAAGGAGAGTCGTTGTCAACTATCATTTGCTCAGGTGACTTAAATTTGGAGTTTTTGTTTTTGTTTCTACCCATGGAAAAAAGGAGGAAGATTCGTCTGCAGACTACTCCACCCACCACCGAGCCCTACAAGGGAGAACTGGAGGTCTGCAAGCCAAGAAAATGACGCTGGACACAGTTCTGGATCTTATACGTTGCAGATATAGTCCGTTGACTGTGATCACACGCACTCGGCGGACACCTCGGCCTCCGGGTACCGTCATGCCAACGCCTTTGGCATGATCCCACAGCCCCCGGGTTTACCCTGCCGTGCTATACGACAAAAAAGCCGCTAAAGCCCTGTACACAACTTGGTACAAGACTTCTGACTAGAGGTGGGTTAGTCTCTAGCCTCCCGTTTACAGCGAAGCCGGGGTCGAAGAGGAGTGTTGGTACACAGGAGGCACTTATCCGGTCTCCTGCGACCTCAGCCGCCAGACATCCCATTTCCGCCTCACGGGTCTCCGCACGCGGCAAACATGCAGGTAGGTCTAGCACCCAAACCAGCTAAAAGGAAAAAAAAGAAATCCAAAGAAGACAAATCCTGGAAGGGAACCTAAACGGAATCTCAGCAACCTACGAACTGAGCGGTTAATATAATACAGTTAGTGGTGGAGGGTAACAAAACCACAAGACCGGGGTGTTAGTACATAACGTGGTAGCGATTAGGTAAAGTATACAACACGGGCGACTAGCCAGTGGAGAAAATAAATAAAAACAAAAAAGCCAGACACAAGACCAGCTAGGGATCGTGGGGCCGCAACTCCCCAACAGCTGGATGAACAGCCGTCCCTGCAAACACCAACAGAACCGAAACAAAAAAAAAATAAAAACAAGCGGTGGCATGACATCAGATGTTGACCAGTCACAAGGTCAGCTCGGGCCGTGGGGGCGCTGCTCCCCAAATAACTGGAAAACCAGTTATCCCCGTGCGGGGACCAAGAGAGATGAGAAGAACTCCTGGATATAGGATAAACTCATGGATACCACAAGGGAGATGGGTGGATATAATTCGAAAGCTTTCGGGAGCGACATTCAGGGAACTTGCGTCGTTGTGGAAAAAAATTGGCCATACCTTCATCCAACAGTGGATTGATAATTGTGAGATATTTAATTTTTTATTGTTATTTGTAGCCAATAGATGGCAACACAGAGCTATGTCTCGTTTTTGCTCTCGTGCTGTGATGAGAGTTTGTTTATTATTATTATGATGGTAGCAGCGGTTGTTAATGGTTGTGAGGTTATTTTTGTTCGTTGTTCGAGTGAGAAATGCTTACGGAAATGTATAGAGTGAGTGATCAATAATTATGATGACATTAAAGGAGCTCATAGAGCTAATATTTGATAATACAGTCCTCTTATGTTGAGTGTTTAGGGAGTGAACATTCTTCATTTTTGGTCCGTCGAGCCGGAATTACCTTCGACCGTTTTATATGGTGGCTGCTACTTCGAATTTGGGTTCGGCGATTTAAACTTATTGTTATTTGATTTAAACTTATAGTTTTTTTAGTGTTTTGTGAACATTTTAATTATTTTTTTTTGATTGGAGGTTTTACGACCACCATGAGCAACTCAATGGGCTATAAGCAGTCGCCCGTCCCTAATATAGGGCCACTGGTTCCAGGGAAGGGAGAGAGCCAGTGCCGTAAGACAAACACCAACATCCATGCCTCACCGGAATTCGAACCCGGACCAGTTTCGGATGAATGATCAGAGGTCATCGCTTAGACCACTGCGCCACCGGGGCGGGGCGGCCATTATAATTATGGAAGCTGGAATCATTTTCGAACGTTTTGAATAATGGCTGCTATTCGATTTTATGTTCGGTGTTGATCATCGGTAAGTCGCTGATGAGATTGAAAGTGTGTGATAAAAACAAGTGAGTGTTCGAGACTGATTTCACCTTACAGTTTTAGAGCGCTTTTGCTGACATTCTAATTATGGAGATATTAAAGATAAAAAAACGTGTATTTAAAGCGTCGTTAACAAAACTTCGAGATAAGATTGAATCGAGTGATTTTGAGCAATTGCACAGTGCTAGTCCGGAAGTGGTATTATGTAGATCGAAATTAGAAGCTATTGAGTCAAAGAAAGCAGAGGTTTTTGAAAGAATTTTTGAGTCCTGCGCTCCGGAAGAAGTGGATGGATTTATAGCTGAAGCAGAGGAGCTACATGGAATTGTTGATAATTTGTCTCTTATACTGCTGGGGAAAGTGTCTGGACCCGTGCTTCTGACAAATAATAACACGGCGAGTGAAAAATCAGTGCCGCTTCGCCTGCCGGAATTATCAATTCCAATTTTTAGTGGTGGAGATGCCACTCAGTGGCTCTCTTTCCAAGATTTGTTTACAGCATGTGTGTCATCGAATGATAATTTGTCTGGTTCACAGAAACTTCAGTATTTGAAAGGGTGTCTGAGAGGAGATGCTCTTCGTATCATTCAATCATTGTCATTGTGTGATGCCAATTTCGAGGTTGCGTGGGATTTGTTAAAAAAGAGATACTCTAATAAATGTGAGTTGGTCTTCCATATTATAAGGAAATTAGTTTCGCTGCCAGCGGTCAACAGTGAGTCTACTGCTCAGCTTTTAAATATTGTTGACAGCACTATTGAATGTGTTCGTGCTTTAGAGAATTTTCAGTTGAAGTGTGACGGAGTTGCCGACACTCTGCTGCTGTTTATTGTGCAGAATAAGTTAGACATGACAACTCGTGGATGGTGGGAGAGAACCTTTTTTTTTTTTTTTTTTTTTTTTTTTTTTTGATTGGAGGTTTAACGACCACCGTGAGCAACTCAATGGGCTATAAGCAGTCGCCTGTCCCTAATTTAGGGTCACTGGTTCCAGCAGGGAAGGGAGAGAGCCAGTGCCGTAAGACAAACACAACATCCATGCCTCACCGGGACTCGAACCCGGACCCCTTTCGGACGAATGATCAGAGGCCATTGCCTTAGACCACTGCGCCACCGGGGCGGCGAGAGAACCTTAGAAGCAGACAGTGTTCCTCAACTAAATCAGCTGTTGGAGTTTATACAGAGGCATGTGCGTACGTTAAGAGATGACAAGGTGATTTCTTATAGAAGGCCTGTTCAACCTAAGGTTTCATCGTTTGTTTCGGAAGTAAAGAGTAGGTGTTTATTTTGTAAATTGAATCACCATTTGAACAAGTGTAATAATTTCTTAAGGCTGACTGTTCAGAAAAAGTAGAATTTGTGAAACACCAAAAGTTATGCTTCAACTGTTTATTGCCGAATCACCTAGTGAGCCGTTGCCAGAGTAAACATTCTTGCAGAATTTGTGCACGAAATCATAATACCTTACTGTGCTTTCGTAATGAAGTTAAGCAATGTAATGAAGAACCAGAGTTTAAGACACAAGTTATATCTTCAACTACTACAACTGTTGAGTAAAGAGCCCAAGCACTCCACTTTGGGGAAGGGACTCGAGTCAACATCATCGACGATTGCGTCGTGTGTTTCAGATTTTAATATGCCGCAACAAGTTTTGCTATGCACAGCAGTCATTCGTGTTGAGGATGACTCAGGGAATTATTAGTTATGTCGAGCATTCCTAGATCCCGGTTCCCAGGCAAATTTTATTTCAGAATCTTGTGCAGAGAGAAAACACGAGTGGCTATTTCATGTTTAAGTTCGTCAAGCTCGCATGCCAATGGAGTAACACATATTAAGTTTAGGCCACATTACAAGAATACACCTACGTTTTTAACTTCAGCCTTTGTATTCAGCAAAATTATTGGAGAACTACCACACTATCCACTTGATTTCTCTTTAGCAGAACTGTTTTCTGATGTGACTTTGGCTGATCCCAACTTTTACAAACCTTCAGCGATTGATATATTGCTGGGAGTAAATATCTCCCTGCCCTTGTTGAAGGGAGATATCATTAAGGCAAAAGACGGCAAACCCTTTGCCGTACGTTCGGAACTGGGCTGGATCGTTTCACGTGAAGTGACTACTTCTCGTGAGAAGTTATCTACAGTTCCTGTAAACCCCATTCAAGTAGATCTTAACGATTGTGTATCTAATTTCTGGAAACTGGATTCCGTTCTTGTGGCTAGTCCTTTTACGAAGGCTGAACAAGCATGTGAAGATCATTTTCATGATACGCATTCAAGAGACGAGAATGGCAGATACATTGTGATGCTTCCTTTTCACTTACCTCCCTCACATGTGGGCGATTCCAAGCAACTTGCCATGAAGCGCTTAAGGTCTTTGGAGAACTCACTCTCAAGGAACCCTGAATTATATAGACGGCATGGCTCCTTCATGAGAGAATACGAAGACCTGGAACATATGCAAAGAGTGCCAGAAAATGAGATTTGTAAACAACTGAGTTATTATCTTTCACATCATTGTGTAGTGAAGCCTTCGAGTAGTACTACAAGAGTCCGAGTGGTGTTTGATGCTTCGGCCAAGAGCACCTCGGGACTGTCCTTAAAGGACCTCCTTATAATGGGTCCGAGAGTTCATCAAGAATTGTTCCATATTCTCTTGAGATTTAGAACTTTCAGGGTGGCTTTGTGTGCAGACGTGGAAAAGATGTTTAGACAAATAGTTGTGCACCCAGAGAACACTGACTGTCAGAGAATCATATGGAGAGAAAAACCTAAAGATCCTATACAGACCTTTAGATTAAAAACAGTCACTTATGGCACAGCGTGTGCCCTATTCCTGGCTAGTAGATCTTTGAAGCAATTGGCTTTGGATGGAGAGGCTGCTTTCCCACGAGCATCCAAGGTGGTTTTGCAAGATTTCTATGTTCATGATCTCCTCCTTTCAGGAGCCAATTCACTGGAGGAAGCCTTTGAGCTTGCGCATGAGCTGCAAGAATTGTTGAAAAAGGGGGTTTCACGTTGCTTAAGTGGACATCGAGTGCTGCATCTGTTTTAGACACTATTCCTGATGAGTTAAAGGATTACAGTGACACCCTGAGAATCTATTGTGACAAATCAATCAAGGTGCTTGGCATTAAGCAGTGTCCAACTAGGGATACCTTCCAATTTTCTGTTGCTACCAACGAGAAGTTGGAGTATAGAAAGCGAGTCATACTTTCAGAAATTGCCAAGATTTTTGATCCCTTGGGTTGGCTGTCGCCAATAGTGATTAAGGCAAAGATTCTTCTTCAAGAGCTCTGGAGTTCTAATCTGAGTTAGGACGATGAGCTACCACAACAGTACAGGAACCGTTGGATCAAGTTACAGTCACAACTCTCCTGTCTCAGAGATCTCAAGATTCCAAGATGTGTGATGACTACATCTTCTGATTACTTTGAAATTCATGCCTTCTGTGATGCTTCTGAGAAAGCTTACTGTGCAGTGATTTACATTCCTTCAGTGGGTTTGGACTCCTCGGTGCACGTATCTTTACTAGCTTCCAAGTCCAGAGTTGCTCCTTTAAAGAAGCAATCGATTTCTAGGCTGGAACTTTGCTCTGCTCTGTTGTTAGCAAATCTGCTGGAAGTTGTTCTTCCATGTCTCAACATTCCGATCAAGAAGGTGTTTGCATGGACAGATTCAAGAGTTACGCTCCCTTGGGTTTTGTCGGAACCACAACGCTGGCTCCCTTTTGTAGCTAATCGAGTGGCAAGAATTCAGGAAGCGATTCCCTTTGTGAAGTGGAATCACATTGCTGGAACGAAGCACCCTGCTGACTGTGCCACGAGAGGTATTTTAGCTTTGGAGTTGGTTCAGTGTGACATGTGGTTAAGAGGTCCAGATTGGCTACAGCAGACTAGTGTTCAACGTTCAGATGGAGATGCGCTTCAGGAGTTCTCGTTTTCTGAACTACATTTGAGAGAAGAAAGGAAGAGTTATGTGACAGCTGCCAGCCAAAGTACAGATCTGTCCTATATTTTCAAGTTTTCGTCTTGGACCAGATTCTGCCGCGTGACATCCTGGTGTTTCCGGTTCACACAAAACTGTGCTAATTCGTTATCTAAAAGAAACTTTGGCCATTTGAGTAGAGATGAACTTCTTAAGGCCACTTATGTAATAGTGAAGCTCGTTCAATCATCTGAGTTCGCTGATGAGTTGACATGCCTTCATGCTAGAAGAGCATTAAGTCATCAAGTACATTTCTACCGTTGAATCCTTTTGTGGACTCTGAGGGTTTTTTGCGAGTTGGTGGAAGATTTAGAAATGCCTCAGTTGCAGATAATGTGAAACACCCAGTACTTCTATCTAGAAGGCATCACATAACAGAGTTAGTTGTGAAGTATTATCATCACACTCACCTCCACGCAAGCGCTCGACTTCTACTTGCTGTCATCAGACAAAATTTTTGGATTCTCTGCGGCAGAGATGTCACGCGAAGATTTGTGCGCGCTGTGTGACATGCTTTCGTCATTCTGCTACTCCAGCCACTCAGCTAACGGGTAACTTGCCCTCAAAGAAAGTAACTCCCTCTAGAGGATTTCATGTGACGGGTCTAGACTTTGCAGGTCCCTTCCGATGCAGAGAAAGAGTGGCACGAGGATAAAAACATTTTCAAGATTTACATTGCAGTCTTCGTGTGTTTCTCAACGAGAGCAATTCATCTGGAAATTGTTGGAGACCTTACTACTGACGCATTCATTGCAGCGCTTAAGAGATTTATTGCACGTCGAGGTAAGCCTAGTGAGATATTTAGTGACTGCGCCACGAATTTCGTTGGTGCAGATCGTGATTTGCGTCGTGTTCTTAAGCAAGTGCTCAATGCAACCGATGACAACAGCGTTGCTACCTTTTCCTCTTCCGAAGGCATCAAGTGGAATTTTAACCCTCCTTCAGGGCCTCATTTTGGTGGTATTTGGGAGGCTGGAGTAAAGGCAATGAAGTTCCACCTTAAACGGACAGTGGGCAATGCTTGTTGCTCTCTAGAGGAGTTCCTCACACTTTCAGCGCAAGTTGAGGCTTGCCTTAATTCTAGGCATCTGTGTCCCATTTCTGAAGACCCTAATGATATGGATGCCTTGACGCCTGGCCACTTCTTGGTAGGAGCTCCCTTGATGGATATCCCTGAGTTAGATCTCACTGCAGTTCCTATTTCTCGCTTTAAGAGATGGGAATTGATACAACGCTTAGTTCAGCAGTTTTGGAGACGATGGAGGTTAGAATACCTTACACAACTTCAACTTATACCTAAATGGTGCACTTCTAGACCGGACCTTACAGTGGGTGATCTTGTGCTGATCAAAAGCGAACTGATGCCTACATTGCGTTAGAAACTTGCCAGAATTATAGAAACACATCCCGGCAGTTATGGCAAGGTGCGAGTGGTGACTATTCGAACTGATTCCGGAATTCTCAAAAGACCCATAGTTAAACTGTGTCCATTACCGTTAGATTACCTGTAAGTTATTCTCGAAATTCCATCAGAATTCATACTGAAGTAAGTGATAGACATGTTCAAGAACCATGTTATTAATGAAGACAAAGAACCTGGTTACAAGTACCCAGATTTTTTTCTTGAGTCAACTGTAAGCTGTTCACAATATTAGTAATGGGTTGTATTTGCTGTTGCCACATGTTCACAGTATGTATAGATTATATTTATTATTGTAACTTATAGCCTATTGTATTTAATTTATACTGTTGAAAGTGATTGTATTACTTTATGTGTTGAAAGCTTGAGCTTCCAAGGAGGGAGTAATCTAAGATATTTCATTTTTTATTGTTATTTGTAGCCAATAGATGGCAACACAGAGCTATGTCTCGTTTTTGCTCTCGTGCTGTGATGAGAGTTTTTTTATTATTATTATTATGGTAGCAGCGGTTGTTAATGGTTGTGAGGTTATTTTTGTTCGTTGTTCGAGTGAGAAATGCTTACGGAAATGTATAGAGTGAGTGATCAATAATTATGATGACATTAAAGGAGCTCATAGAGCTAATATTTGATAATACAGTCCTCTTGAGTTGAGTGTTTAGTGAGTGAACATTCTTCAATAATGTTGTTGATGGTGATGATGATATATAATATGTATATACATGTATGTATATATACACTATGTTGACAAAAGTCACCGGACAGTCTTTCAAAAGTAAATGAACGGATCCGTTGGTTGTTAAGATGCGCGGTACAGCTTCAAACGGTATAAAAACAAAACTGCAGTTGACTGCGATCATATCGCACTCTGAGATTGAGTGAAAATATCGCGGCGGGAGAAAAATGACCTTGAGAAAGGACAGATTGTGCATAAGAGAAACCAAAAGGCGTTTAAACATACCCAAGTCAACTGTTTTGGATGTACTGAATAAGTGGAAGGCACATGGTGTGCCTGCAGCAGCAAAACGTACCCGCAGACCAAAGAAAATCAGTGATAAAGGACATCGAAGCCTCAGGAGAGTCGTTACAGCTATTCGACGGAGTACTGCACAAGGCCTCAGTGTACAGGTGAGTAAAAATGCTGGAACCTCGGTATGTACACGTACCATTCCCAAAGAACTTCATTTCATGGGTTACCGTGGTCATGCGGCTGCTCATAAGCCTTTCATCTCCACTCAGAATGCTACTCCTCATTTAGCATAGTGTAAAGAACATTTATCGTGGACCGTAGGTCAATGGAAACGGGTCCTATGGACTGATGAATACAGATACACGATCCAACAGTCTGATGGCTGTGTGTGGGTATAGCGGCAGCCGGCGGGCGAACCCTATTTACCACGGTGTACTGTTCCTACTGTCAGGTTTGGAGCTGGCAGTGTACTCGTGTGTGGGTGTTTTTCGTGGTATGGTTCCTGCCCATTGGTTATCGCCGACAAACCTGTTAATCAGCACGTCTACCTCGATATTTTGGTCAACTATGCCCTACCAACTATGTGACAGCACTATGGAACCTAGCCTTGTTGGTAGCAGCAGGAGAAATCACCGAGCCATAAAGCAAGGACTGTTACGGCGTGGTATGAGGATAATTCCGTATCGCGTGTGGACTGGACAGCACAGAGCCCTCATTTTAATCCCATAGAGAACCTATGGAATAAATTGGAGGGTCGCATAAGAAGTTTGGAACCAAGACCTACTACTAAGCAACAGTTAGCGGCAGCATTATGTACTGAATGGAAACGCATACCTATCGCTGTGTTCCAAAACCTTGTCGAAAGCATGTTTCGAAGGGTCAGTGTATGCATTAAGGTGAATAGTTGACCGACACCGTATTAATGTATGTCAAGAAATGCTATGTTGTATTTCTCTTTTAGGTGTCCGGTGACTTTTGTCAATATAGTGTATATACACTGCTGGCCACCCAAAATGAAACACCAAGAAGGACACAAGATAGCAAAGCCAGATTTACTGGACACACAACAACAGATACAAAGATGAAACGATTGAGCTTACAGGCCCGTGCGATTTGCGGAACATGCAGACATCAATAGTTCGTGTGGCCCCCATGGCTGGAATAAACGGCCGCTACACGCCGCGGCATCGAACGAAAGAGGCTTTGGATGTGGGCTTGGGTTATGTCGGTCCAGGCTGCTTCCACACGTTGCCACAGTTCATCAGGCGTAGCCGCGGGTGGTGCTTTCCGGTCCAATCGGTTGCCGATCAGCGAACAGACGTGTTCGATGGGCAACGTATCGGGAGAACAGGCGGGCCACGGCAGCAGTGACACCTGGTGGGCAGTGAAGAATTGTTGCACAATGCGTGCCACGTGCGGGCACGCTTTGTCCTGTTGAATCGTTGTCGCTGGCAGGTGCTGTAGATTAGGGAGGACTACAGGCTCCAAAACGTCGGAGATGTAGCTGTGGCTGTTGAGTGTACCGGCGATGCGTACCAGAGTGCTGCGGGTGTCATATATAATTAGGCCCCAAACCGTAGGGCCAGGCGACGGACCGGTATGGCGATGCATAATGTAGGAGGCGTCATACAGTCTGTCGCCGCGGTTCCGCCACACGTGGATCCGACCATCGTGGTGTTGCAGGCAAAAGCGGGATTCGACGGAGAAGACAATGTCGTGCCATTCCGTAGCCCAGGTGCGGCGTTTAACGGCCCACGGCCGCCGCACTCGCCGGTGGTGTAACTTCAATCATAATTGAAGTAATGGGCGCAGTGCGACAAGTCCCCGCTCCTGCAGACGTCGTCTAACGGTACGTACTGACACAGGTTGTTGCGCAACACACCCTAATTCCTGTGCTAACGTTCGTGATGTGGCGGTGCGAGCCGTCAATGCCTGCCGCACAACATGTCGTTTCTCTCGTTCGGTGGTGTGCCGCGGCTGCAGCAATAGCTCACGTCGGTCCGTCCGTCCCTCCTGCACCCACGGAATCCATAATCGCCTCACTGTGGCTGGATGTCGTCCCACATCGGTGTACGATAAACCGCTGTCGCGATAAGCCACTATTCGTGACTGCCCTATTCTGACTGCTGTATTCTGCGTCGAGGTATAAGGAAGCGTCCCACGCACAGGTAACGTAGCACAACACACTTCCACTACTTACACCCCGCCTTCTGTGCACCCTTCTTATAATGCTTCTTGGTGGCGTGCCGGACGCACATGATTTGCATATGCCGTGCAATGCTAATCGCTTGCATGTCCTCACGCGGGCGAAGCATGCTGCGAATTTCAGACCAATCGGATGCTTCCTTCTTGGTGTTGCATTTTGAGTGGCCAGCAGTGTAGAATGAAGTAGAAGATTTACGTAGCACGGGCACAAAGAAGGTATAATATTCAAATCTCTGTTGTTTTGTCAGGAGAACACCAACAGAGTAAAGCGGCTATTCTATGTCTTAGCATAGCCAGAAGTTCAAAGGCCCGCAGACGGTGTTCTCGAAGCCACCAATGCCGCCCCGGGGGCGTATTGGTGGCTTTGAAAACACTACGCGACGGCTTCGGATCTTTCGTCTAAAAGGGATCCGGGTTCGAATCCTTGTGAGGCATGGCTGTTGTGTTTGTCATACGGCACTGGCTCTCTCCCTTCCCTGGAACCAGTGGCCCTAAATTCGGGACGGGTGACTGCTTATAGCCCATTGAGTTGCTGACGGTGGTCGTTAAACCTCCAATAAATAAAACAAGTTACTAAAATCATGCAATGCATTGATTATAATACGCTTTCCAACATACCAGAAATCATTACTCAAGTTATTACTCAAGTTATGAGAATAATGGCTGTGGACTAAATCTCGGTCCTGTGCCCTGATCTTTGATCCCATTTCGATGATATTCAACAGAACCGGTTTTGTATACCTCCGAAATAACATGATAAAATTTTGTCGCAATCAAAGCATTTTTACGTAAGTTATGATGCATAAGGGCTATGGAATAGATCCCGCTCCTGTGTCCTAACCTTTGACCCCATTTCGCCCATTTTCAATAGAATTCGTTCCCAGGCAAGACCCTACAACATACTAACATTTCATCCAAATCGAAACATTTTTACGTAAGTTATGTCGCATAATGGCGATGGAAGTGCATCCTCTCCTATGTCCTGACCTTTGACCCCATTTCGCCCATTTTCAAAAGGGTTTGTCCCCAGGTGGTTCCCTACCACATACTAAAATTTCATCGAAATCGAACCTTTTTTACGTTAGTTATGACGCATAAGAGCGGTGGAATGAATCCCGCTCCTATGTCCTGACATTTGACCCCATTTCATTCACTTTCAATAGGGTTCCTTCCCAGGTGGTCGCCACCACATACTAAAATTTCATCGAAATCGAACGATTGTTACGCGAGTTTTCCTGCTGACGGACATACGCACACAACGCGTGATGCAATGGGGCAGATGGGAATCGCGACCATCTGCTTGCCGCAAAAGTGTGACGTCATAAAACTTTAATAGTATCCACACACAACGCGTGACGTAAGGAGACAGATGGCGTGACCGCGCGCCAACATTCTCAAAGGCGAGTTATGACGTTATAAGATTTCTAAGCACTGGTAACATTAATGGAACAACGCCATCACTAAAAACGTTATAATTCGGGGTGGTTATTTAACACACTAAACGAATTCTCCTAAAGTCGAGATCAAGCTAAATCGATTTCTAGTACCAGAAAACGGCAGGTTAACGACTTTCATCAACATTCTTAGAGCCGTTTTTAAAATAAAATGTACATACATACATACAAGAATTGCTACTTTAAGGTGGACGTCAAGTAATTTTGCTTCCTATACTTCCAATGGAAAAACTTCTGTACACATTTTCTTCCCAATTAATGCGTTCCCAAGGATGAAAATTTGAACATCGATTAAAATATCTTCATTTTATAACTTGCAATACTTAATATTTTCTAAAACATAACCATATTTATGCAATTCAACATTTGTTTGTCTACTGACGTCCTAAAAATACAGGTCGCGCCGTCTTTTTTCTGGACAATTAATGCGTTCACAAGGATGAAAATTTAAACATCGATCAAAATAGCTTCATTTCATAACTTGGAATACTTAATATTTTTTAAACCATAACCGTAATTATGCAATCCAACATTTTTTTGTCCACTGACGTCATCAAAGTACAGGTCGCGCCATCTTTTCTCTGGTTTCAACACCACCAAAGGAAAATTTATTGATTTTTAACATAATTGTGGTTATGTTTTAGAAAATATTAAGTTTCCAAGTTATATTATGAAGTAATTTTATTCGATGTTCAAATTTTCATCTTCGGGAATACATTAATTGTGAAGGAAATGTTTACAAAAGTTTTTCCATTGGAAGTATAGGAAGCAAAATTACTTGACGTTCACCTTAATAATATGGGATAAGGGCAATGGAATGGATCGCAATCCTATGTCCGGACCATTCCCCCATTTCATCCATTTTCAATAGGGTTCGTCCCCAGGTGGTCCCCTACTACATACTGAAATTTCATCGAAATCGAACCATTTTTACGCACGTTATGACGCATAAGGGCAATGGAATGCATCCCGCTCTTATGTCCTGACCTTTGACCCCACTTCATCCATTTTGAATAGGGTTCGTCCCCAGGCGGTGTCCTACCACATAGTAAACTTTCATTGAAATCGAACCATAATTACGCAAGTTATGTCGCATAAGGGCAATGGAATGATTCCGCTCCTACGTCGTGACCTTTGACCCCATTTGTCACATTTTCAATAGGGTTTGTCCCCCGGTGGTCCCCTACCACATACTAAAATTTCATCGAAATCGAACAATTTTTACGCCAGTTATCGTGCGGACAGACGGACAGACGGACAGACGTACGGACGAACAAAGTTGGAGCATATACGCTTCTTCAACCTACGGTTGGAAAGCGTAATGAAATCACTCTCAACACCGACTGATAAGAATCGAGGGTCAAAGGTCACGGTTATCGATGACCTGTAGCGGGTCTGGTTCAATTCGTCAACAACTCATTTCGTCGACGCTACTTCGTCGACAGGTACATTTCGTCGCCGCTCACTACGTCGACACTATACAGTATATGCAAAGAGTCGATTCCTAAAAAACCGAACAAAAGTTCAGAACCACCAAAACTGGTATACTATCTCATGGTACTGTAACTCAGATCGTAGACGGTTTTTGAAAGAGGTCGGGGCCGGCGTGAAAGGGGCCCCATACAAAATTTTTGTAAAATCTACGTTTTCAATTTAGAACCACAAAATTTGGTATACTTTCTCATGGTACTCTAACTTAGACCTTAAACCGTTTTTGGAAGGGGCCAGGACCCGGTATCAAGGGTGGCCTCATACAACATTTTCGTAAAATCTATAGTTTTCAATTTAGAACCACCAAATTTGGTATACTTTCTCATGGGACTCTAAATTAGGCCGTACACGGTTTTTGGAATGGGTCGGGGCCCGGGATCAAGTGGGCTCCATACAACATTTTCGTAAAATCTACAGTTTTCAATTTTGAACCACAGAATTTGGTATGCTATCTCATTGTACTCTTACACCAACTTAGACCGCAGACGGAAGAGGTCGGGGTCAAGGTGGCCGCATACAACATTTGCCTAAGATCTACAGTTTTCAATTTAGAACCAGAAAATTTGGTATACTATCTCATGGCACTCTAACTTAGACCGTAAACGCTTTTTGGAAGGGTTCGGGGCCTGGGGTCAAGGGGGCCCCATACAACATTTTCGTAAAATCTACAGTTTTCAATTTAGAACCACCAAATTTGGTATACTATCTCATTGTACTCTTACACCAAGTCAGGAAATCGACGGAAGAGGTCGGGACCCGGGGTCAAGAAGCCCCATACAACAATTTCGTAAAATCTACAGTTTTCAATTAAGAACCACCAAATTTGGTATACTATCTCATGGTACTCTAACTTAGACGGTACACGGTTTTTGGAAGGGTTCGGGACCAGGGGTCAAGGGTATTCCATACAACATTTTCGTAAAATCTACAGTTTTCATTTTAGAGCCACCAAATTGTTTATACTATCTCATTGTACTCCAACTTAGACCGTACACGGTTTCTGGAAGGGGTCGGGGCCGGGGTCAAACGAGTCCCATACCACATTTTCGTAAAATCAACAGTTTTCAATTTAGAACCTCCAAATTTGGTATACTATCTTATTGTACCCTTACACCAACTTAGACCATAGAAGGAAGGGGTCGGGACCCGTGGTCAAGGGGCCCCCAGACAATATTTTCGTAAAATCTACAGTTTTCAATTTAGAACCACCAAATTTGGTACACTATCTCATGGTACTCTAACTTAGCTCGCAGATAGGGTATTAGAGCGCAGAATTGTGTTGCAGTTCTTAAGTAAAATATGGAAATTTTTGAGAAAATTTTGTATGGGGCTCCCTTTACCGCGGGCCCCGACCCCTTCCAAAAACCGTGTACGGTCTAAGTTAGAGTACCATGAGATGCATACCAAATTTGGAGGTTCTAAATTGAAAACGTAGATTTTACGAAAATTATGTACGGGGCCCCCTTGACCCCGGGCCCCGACCCCTTCCAAGAACCGTGTACGGTCTAAGTTAGAGTACAATAAGATAGTATACCAAATTTGGTGGTTCTAAATTGAAAATTGTAGATTTTACGAAAATTTTGAAGAATCGACTGTTTGCATATATAGTGTCAAAGAAGTGAGTGTCGACAAAATGAGTTGTCGACGAAGTGATTGTCGACGAAATGTACCTGTCGACGAAGTGAGTGTCGACGAAATGTGCCTGTCGACGAAATGAGTTGTCGACGAAGTGAATGTCGACGAAATGAGTTGTCGACGAAGTGATTGTCGACGAAATGTACCTGTCGACGAAGTGATTGTCGACGAAATGAGTTGTCGACGAAGTGCGAATGTCGACGAAATGATTTGTCGACGAAGTTATTGTCGACGAAATGTACCTGTTGGCGAAATAAGTTGTCGACGAAATGTACCTGTCGACGAAATGAGTTGTCGACGAAATGTACCTGTCGACGAAATGAGTTGTCGACGAAGTGATTGTCGACGAAATGTACCTGTCGACAAAATGAGTTGTCGACGAAGTGATTGTCGACGAAATGAGTTGTCGACGAAGTGAGTGTCGACGAATATGATTTGTCGACGAAGTTATTGTCGACGAAATGTACTTGTTGGCGAAATAAGTTGTCGACGAAATGTACCTGTCGACGAAATGAGTTGTCGACGAAATGTACCTGTCGACGAAATGAGTTGTCGACGAAGTGATTGTCGACGAAATGTACCTGTCGACGAAATGAGTTGTCGACGAAGTGATTGTCGACGAAGTGATTGTCGACGAAGTGATTGTCGACGAAATGTACCTGTCGACGAAATGAGTTGTCGACGAAATGAGTTGTCGACGAAGTGAGTGTCGACGAAATGTACCTGTCGACGAAATGAGTTGTCGACGAAGTGATTGTCGACGAAATGTACCTGTCGACGAAATGAGTTGTCGACGAAATGTACCTGTCGACGAAATGAGTTGTCGACGAAGTGATTGTCGACGAAATGTACCTGTCGACGAAATGAGTTGTCGACGAAGTGAGTGTCGACAAAATGTACCTGTCGACGAAATGAGTTGTCGATGAAGTGATTGTCGACGAAATGAACGAG
The DNA here is from genome assembly GCA_039090855.1 of Macrothele yani. Lineage (NCBI taxonomy): Eukaryota > Metazoa > Arthropoda > Arachnida > Araneae > Macrothelidae > Macrothele > Macrothele yani. Next base: position 152,987,647 of record CM076995.1, on the reverse strand, counting down.
ACCGCCTGTAGCAAAAGGTAACGAATATGAGGAGTGTAGATTGTAGAGTAAATGTTATGTAAAAAACTAGAATAGGGGATACAAAAACTGGTGCCCCGTTACGAAAAATGGTAGAAACTACATAGAGTAGATGAAGCTACGGGAATCACGTAAAAATAATATTTTTAAAAAATACATTCTCATTTAACTTTAATAGCCGGCCGGTACTTTCCGGTAGAAAGAAGTCTCGGTCATAAAATTTTAACCAGATTCCATCTGTGCTTGCATATAATATATTGTGAGATCTCAAAGAAGACATTTGCCTGTGAATTTTAATCTACTTTTTCTTTGCAGCACTAATTAGGCGCTGTTTTTATGTAATTCATTCTCGTTTTCCTACCCAAACGGAGCGAAAACAGAGCAAAATGGGCAGAAGGTAAGGAGATTTTTTTGTTGCTGTTTAATCTCAGCTGCCCTCTCCTCGCGTGCTTTCTGTTACAGTGGTATTATGTTCTTAGTTTTTAACTTGGCAGATGTCTTTCCTCATTTAAACGAAAATCCAGAAAAAACAAAGTTTGTCCGATCGATTGCTCTTAAGATGTTACAAAATAGAGAAGAAGCTATCCGGACGGCTTAGCTATTGTCTAACAAAAAATCCTATCAGTGAAATTAGTTTTGCGTGGTAGGAAATTACTGTGACGCATCTTTGAAAACATTCTACTTTTCATTTTCTCTCAAAGTACATATGATTAATTGTGTCCTACTTTTAGAGTACTTCATTTTGGGTGTCTTCCTCTAAAATCAAAATTATCTTCATTTTAGAAAATTTTAAATTTCTAGTTTATCCCTTCCTTAATTCCATTACTCGTAAATGCAATAAAACGCTGTGCAAAACCTTTCCATTGATCCACCGATACATACACTGAAAGGACAAATTATTACGTACACTCCGGTAAAAATACGCAAAGCAGCAGGACAGCAGCAAATCACGTTGTGCAGGAAAACCGGTTGGGGCTATAAATAGTGTGGTGTAGGTACGCACGGGAATACATTCCGTCAAGTGCCTATGGGTCAAGGACGAGACATAAGTGAGTTTGATCGTGGTCAAGGCGTGGGAGCCAGGAAGACCGGATGTTCAATCAGCGCAACGGCGAAACTGTTAGGAATTCCGCGACAAACCGTAGCAAGTGTGTACCAGGAGTACCTAAAATCAGGCAAAACTGCTTACAGTCGGATGAAATGTGGCCGTATAAGTGCATTGTATGTTAAAGGGCACCAACTGTTGGCCCGCATCGTACAGACGAATCGAAAGGCGTGTTTGCAGCAAATCACGTCACAATTTAATGAAGGAGCATCCACAAGCCTATGTTCAAAGACAATCCGTTGACACATGGCACAACTCGGCTAGGGCAATCGACGACCACATCGTGTCAATATGTTAAAGGCACAGCATCGCATGATTCGGCTGCATTTTACGAAGGCCCATTGAAACTGGAGCATGGGTGATTGGAAACGCGTATTACAGTCTAACAAATGCAGCTTATCGCGCCGATGGTAGGCAGCGTGTGTGGTGTAAACCACACGAAGCTATATACCCAGCATGCCAAGTTGAGGTACTACAAGTTGGTGGAGGCGGTGTAACTGTTTGGGCAGTTTTCACGCAGTACGGCCTGGGTCCCTATTTACCTCTTGAGCCTACCGTCACTGGTTCCAGCTATGTGCAGCGCCTGGCCGACCATCTCCACCCTTTCATTACGTGCCTTTGTCCGAACCAAGCTCATATCTTTCAACAAGGACATACAGTATCAGTCCTGTTGAAAGATGGGAGCTTGATCTCCATTTCTCCCAGCTAGCAATCGACTGGCTCAAGGAGCATAGCATTGAGCTTACCACACTCGTATGGCCCCCTCGCTCACCGAACTTCTGCCGCCCCAGTGGCGCAGTGGTCTAAGGCGCTGGCCTCTGAGCATTCGTCCGTAAGGAGTCCGGGTTCGAATCCCGATGAGGCATGGATGTTGTGTTTGTCTTACGGCACTGGCTCTCTCCCTTCCCTGGAACCAGTGACCCTAAATTAGGGACGAGCGACTGCTTATAGCCCATTGAGTTGCTCACGGTGGTCGTTAAACCTCCAATCAAAAAAAAAAAAAAAAAAAAAAACTCACCGAACTTCCTCCCCATAGAGAATTTTTGGGCCATATTAGAACGAGCTGTTCGTGATCAACCATCCCCACCTACATCTGTGCCTAGTCTACGCCAAGCACTCTTAGACTGTTGGTCAGCGATACCTGAGACTGTGTTTCGGAACCTCATTGCGTCCGTACCACGACGGATGGATGCTGTACTGCGTGCAAAAGTTGGTGCCACATGCTGTTAGGTGGATGTACGTAATAATTTGTCCTTTCAGTGTATAATTCTACAGTAAAACCCGCATATAACGAAGAGATCGGTATTGCGATGGGAATGTTTGGTAATTATTATTTGGAGAAAACCTCCTACCATGTAAAATTAAATGTGATAATATGCATATCACAAAAAGTATGATTTGCTTTGTCTGAACATTTGTCCAATTTTGGTGGCGCAGTGGACAGAGTCATCACCATAGCAGCAACCGAGAAAGAAATATTTGTGACTTCAACTTTAACTTTCCGTGTTTTCATACAGGTGTACAGCGAATGGAATCTGCTTTCCTGATTAAATTATGAGACGTTATTACCTTGGCAACAACTGAGAGAGAAACGTTTGTGACGACACGCTTAGTTATCGTGTTTTCGTTTAGCTGTTTAGTGAATGGAAACTGCTTCCCGGATGTAATTATGTGACATCATCACCATAGCACCAAATGCGAAAGAAATATTTGTGACGTCATGCTTAGCTTTCCGTGCTTTGGGGAAGGTGTTTCGTGAATGAAAACTCGAATTATGTTAGTGTATGAAGTAACAACTGTTTGATGTAGTGCTTTTGTTTTTATAGTATTGTTCATGAAATACACTCTCACGTTTGGACATCACAAAGAAAAAGAATATCATCTTCATCATCATTGTCAACCATTATTAATCCACCGCTGGATGAAGGTCTCCCAAAATTTCTTCCACAATTGATTGTCTTGAGCCAGTCTCCTCCATGTCATTCCGGCATGCTTTCGAATTCCATCCATCCATCTCCCATGTGGTCCTTTTCTGTCCCTTGCTATCCAGTCAAAATTTGCTTCTCCATCGGTGGTCCGTTCTTCTGGCAACATGTCCAGCCCATTGCCACTTCAGGGATTTCATTCTGATCATGATGTTTTCCACTTTTGTCATTTTCTTTATCCACGAGTTCCTGTTCTCATATTTCCTGTTAACACCAAGCCTACCTGTCTGCATGCTTCTTTCAGTTGTCTGCAGCCTCTGAATGTCCTTTTAAAGGCCCATGTCTCTCCTCCATATGTAAAAACTGGAAGGATGCATTGATCAAACACTTTTCTTTAAAGACTGTGACGTACCTGCCAGCAGGACGCACACGACATAAAGGCAGATAGGAATCAGAATAAAACGTCTGCGTAGCTCAGTTGGTAGAGCGACTTGTTCCGGAATAGGCGGACTCGGGTTCGAATCCCGTCGTAGACCAAAAATGACGGAGAAATTTACTTCGTTATATGGCATATTGCCCTTAAAAATCGTACCGCGTCTTCCGAAGGCTCTCCAGCCAAGTCTTATTTGCCAATTAATTTCTTCATCAGTGTGACCCTTACTTCATATCTATTGTCCAAGGTAAATGTAGGTTTCGTTTACCTCGAGATTTCCCCAATCGATCGTAAAACCTTCCTTTCTTGTAAAAGCATTATACATCAGTTTTGTCTTCTGAAAGTTCATTTTCAATGCCATTTCTTTACTCTTGTCAGCACGTTCCGGGATCATAATCGGCAGCTCTGAAGAGGTACGAGTAGTTTCAAAAATGATTACGTCGTCCTTAAAAAGGAAACTGAGTTAAATAATCTCCATTAATATTTATTCTCTTGTTTTCCCAGTTAAATGATTGAAAATATATACTATATATATATATACCTGGGTATTAAAAATGTACCTTATATACATACATACGTACGTACATACATACATCATTCATCATTGTCACCCATTATCAATCCACTGCTGGACGAAGGTCTTTCCAAGTTTCTTCCACAACGGTCGGTCTTGTGCCAGTCTCCTCCATGTTACTCCCGCATACTTTCGAATTTCATCCGCTCATTTCCCATGTGGTCTTCTTTTGAGTCTATTCCTGTCCCTCGGAATTCAATCTAAAATTTCGGCTGTCCATCGATGATCTGTAGTTCTGGCAGTATGTCCAGCCCATTGCCATTTCAGGGATTTTACTCTGATCATGATGTCTTCCCATCTTGTCATTTTTCTGATCCACAAGTTCCTCTTCTTATCTCTCCTGATTACACCAAGCATACATCTCTCCATTCCCCTTTGAGTTGTCTGCAGTCTTTGTATGTCTCTTTTGTTAAGGTCCACGTCTCTGCATCATAAGTAAGCACTGGAAGAATGCATTGATCAAACACTTTTCTTTTAAGACATAATGGCATATTGCTCTTGAAAATTATACTGTTTCTTCCAAAAGCTCTCCAGGCAAGTTTTATACGCCGATTAATTTCTTCATCAATGTGACCCTCACTTTTTATCTGCTGTCCAAGATAAATGTAGGTATTGGTTATCTCCAGCTTTTCCACATCAATCGATAAATCTTCAATTCTTGTAAAAGAGCATTGTACATCACTTTTGTCTTCTGAAAGTTCATTTTTAATCCCACTCCTTTACTCTTGTTCAGCAAGTTCCTGGATCATACCCCGCAGCCCTGATGGGGTAGTTGCGAAAATGACTACGTCATCAGCAAAACGAAGATGAGTTAGATAATCTGCATTAATCTTTATCCCTTTGTTTTCCCAGTTCAGTGATTGAAAGATATTTTCCAATGTGGCATTAAAGAGTTTGGGAGATATAGTGTCACCTTGTCTCACTCTCTTTCCAATTTTTATGGGTGCTGTATTCTCATATAGCCGAATCTTTGCACTTGCATTTTCATAGATGTTATGAATAATATAATCTATGCATCTTCAATACCGCAAGATTTCAAAGCCATTGTAACTGCTGATAGTTTCACCGAATCAAAGGCCTTTTCATAATCGATAAAAGCCATGCATAATGGAAGTTCATATTCCCTCGCTCTTTCAATTAGTTCTCTCAGTACATGGGTATGATCTATAATGCTGTAGCCACTCCTGAATCCAGCCTGTTCTATCGATTGAGCAACGTCCATTGTCACTTTCAAGCGGTGTGAAAGAACTTTAGTAAATATTTTATAAACCACTGATAGGAGGTTGATAGGTCTGTAGTTCCTGAGATCCTCAATGTCACCTTTTGTATGGAGAAAAATCATTGTAGCACTGTTCCAATTCTCAGGAATCCTTCCTTCATTAACGTATCGAGTAAAAACTTGGGTGTGTACTATTTCAATTTCTCCACTTGCTTCTTGTATGATGTCTACGGTAATTCCACCTTCTCCTGAAGATTTTCCCCGTTTCATGTTCTTGATTGCATGTGCAACTTCTGTTGGGAGGACTGGAAGAACCCTGGTACCTTTTGTAATGTCTGGAGTGCATGTATCATCCCTTTCACACAGCTTTGAGTAGAAATATTTCATTGTCAAAATTTCACCTCTATTTCTTGTTATAAAACTATCTTCTTTTCTCAGAGCCATAATCTGTTTTCTTCCCTTACTCAGATGTCCCTTTGCTCTCTTCAGGCTTTTTTGGTTTTCAATTGCTTTCCTCACCAGTTCACAGTTGAATTTCCTTACATATTCAGTGATGCTTTTTCGTACCGTCTTGCATAGCTCTATATATTCCACTTTGGAAGTTACATCTCCTTTAGTTGTCCTCATCTCTCTTCTTTTTTGCATCAGAAATTTGGTTTTTCCTGGTAATTTGTTCGTATGCAACTTGTCCTTAGTAACAGCTATTTTTGTTGCTGTTTCCGTAAGAGCCTAGGTTAGTTTTCTGTTAACTTCAGAGATGTCTACTTCTTCCGACGTTAAACCTACTGGAGCAGAGAATCTGTTGCTCTGTTCCAATTTGAAGGTATTATGATGTTTTATAAGGTTGGTCGTGTCAATACAGTTTGTTTGTTTTATGAGCTTGCCACGCTCGAGTTTAGCATTGAAGTGCATCTTACATCTTACCATTCTATGGTCACCACCTGTGTTGAACATGTTTAGCACACTGCAGTCTTCTATCACGAATTTTTTGTTACACATAATAAAATCAATTTCACTTGTCGTCCCATTTGGATGTCTCCATGTCCATTTCCTGTGTGGCTTTTTCTTGAAAAAGGAGTTCAAGATGAAAAACCCTTCTGCCTCCGCAAACTCAACGAGAGTATTTCCACGATGGTTTTTGTTGCCGTCACTGAATTTACCTACTGAAGTTTCATTCTTTTGCCGTGACCGAATTTACTTACTGAAGTTTCATTCTGTTGCCGTAACCGAATTTACCTACTGAAGTTTCATTCTGTTGCCGTGACCGAATTTACTTACTGGAGTTTCATTCTGTTGCCTTTCCCCTATTTTCGCATTGAAATCTCGCATAATGATATTCAACTGCTGCTTGTCTTTATTATTTATATGACGAATTTCCTCATAAAATTCTTCAGTCTCTTCTTCAGGATGACTTGTGGTGGGTGCATAAGCTTGAATATTCTGAGCTTGGTAACTTCTCGAGAGTTGGATAACTAGTCGTGCAGCTCTGTCAGAGGAATTTTCAACTTCTACAACTTTATCCTTCAGTTTCCTGTTTATTATAAATCCAACACCACTAGTTCTGCCAGTATCTGTCCTACGATAGTAGAAGAGATGTCCACTTTTCAATTCAATGAGATATTCTCCTTTTATTCTTAAATCACTTAGCCCGACGCGGTCCCACTTGATCCTTTGTAATTCCTCTTCCAATTCAAGAAGCCTTGAATCAGAAGATAGGTAGCGTCCATTGTAAGTAGCCAAGGTCAGCATCAAATGGCAGCCTAGTCCGGTCCTCCGGTGATTCTTAACACCCTCTGCCTTCATGTCGCACTGGCCGTTGCCTTGGCCAGGTACATTCCAGATGCCGGCGACTGAGGGCCCGGATTTAAGTTGTGGAGTCATTTTGGAGGGATTTGGTCATAACTCCCCACGCTGGTCAAGCGGATTGGTGAGTGTGGGATAACATTTCCTCTAATCCCGATGGTATAGTTATAACGCTATTTGGCGGTCGTCAGAGCCCCTTTAGTGGGAACAGGATGCACCACGATAAGGCGGGGTTGACATATGTCAAGGAGGGGCTGTAGTATATTGCGCATCATCTGAACTTACATCCTACATACATGCATGTATATGTCGGCTCCTTTCCCAATGAAGAGTAGATGTTCCAGTTCAGTTGTAGATAAGACGAAAAGAGACGAAGTTGAAGGTTGTTGGGTACGCGAGTTAAAGGAATTGTGCAGAAAGACGATGTTTGTTTATGTTTCATTCCCTTAAATTCAACGACGCATGCAATACTGTTTGCTCCATTAAACATTACTTTAGTTGTTACAAAAGAAGTTAGTGCTGCATTGAATTGGAGTCACCCCTCTGCAATGAACCCACCAACGCCTATCCTACATTTATGGTGCCAGAAGTCGGGTGTGACTGGAAAATGGCGGTCCGTCGTGGCGTGACAGAACCTTCCAAGTGAGTTCGCGTTTTCGTTTTGTCGGATTACTCTCCAAGGAGTGCAAAATAAATAAATAGTATCTTTTCACGATGGATATACAACAACTTGAGGATGCTGTCAACCCCCTAAAGTAAATAAAAAAACGAATCAAATGCACCACATTAAAGACACATCCAACTTAAAATAAAAGGCATACAATGTTGCTATTAATCTAAACATCTTAATCTCTGTTGACACAGCAATCACTATAGCAGCTTCAGTATTAAGACAAATTTAAAACCTTTGCCTGTCAAATCTATTAAAGCATTGCATAAATTGGTCTTTGAAGTTGTTGTTGTTGTTTTTTTGTTTTTTTATTGGATGTTTAACGACTACCATGAGCAACTCAATGAGCTATAAGCAGTCGCCCATCAATAATTTTGGGGCCACTGGTTCCAGGGAAGGGAGAGAGCCAGTGCCGTAAAACATACACAACATCCATGCCGAACCGGGATTCTAGCCCTGACCCTTTTCGGACGAATAATCAGAAGCCATCGCTTAGATCACTGCGCCACCGGGGCGGCTCTTTGAAGTTGAGGGCAATCGTTTGAACAGAAAGCGGCTGCGGGAATTTTATGGATTTGAATTTGAAACTGATAGTGTAGCATATAAGAGCCAGTTATGTTATATTTCTGATAATTTCTCAGCATTAGAATTGGTTACAATATGTAATATTTTGGGATTGGATTACGAAGGAACTCCCGAAAAAATAGCAATTAGAATCCTGAGTATCTTAGTAAATTTGAAATTGCTGACCGAAAATCCTGAATCCGATGAGAGTGAGTGCGAAGACGTTGATGACTACGGTAAATTCCAAACAGCTAATGTTAAGTAGATTGGTGAGCCTCTGATTAAATCGGGATTCGGATCGGACACATCTTCTAAATTCTTCGTTAGCTACCGTGACGTCGAAGATTCTATTTGGAAGTACAATACAATTGTGACTGAAACTTTTCAATTGACAAGTAGATAGTCGACTTTGAAGAAATTTCAAACCTATGCGAATGGAATGACTTTCAAAGCTTAATCTTTGCCAAAAGATCTTTGACCGGCATAGCAAAATTATTTGTTCAAGGTGAATCAGGGCTAATTACGTTGGAAAAATTAAAATTTGCGTTGAGAGAAGAATTTACTCCTAGACGTAATAGCGGTTAACTTCGCAAAATGTTTTAGGGACGTCGACTACAAAGTCATCGGTCGTTGCAAGAATATTTCTTTATAAAAGAGATTGCGAGTAGAGGTAATATTGAACTCGAATCCTTAATGGAATATGTTATCGGTGGAATTTCAGATAGAGCTGAGAAGAAAGCAATTTTATTTGGAGCAAAAGGTTTAAAGGATTTTAGAGAGAAATCATTCATTTATGAGAAAATTCGTTCGGTTGCACAAGAGCCCCAGATCAAAATGAATACAGCCACAAAGCAAAATGAAAACCAGCCTAATCGGCAGCAGAGTAAAACTGCAAATGTACCACTGAATAGAAGCTCTGATATTCACTGTTTTAATTGTAGTGAAAAAAAATCACATGTCTAGAAATTGCCCTTCCAAAAATAAGGAATTAAGTGTTTTGCTTGTAATACGTATGGTGACCATAAATCGTCTAGTTGCCCGTTGAAAAGAATTTCTGACTGCATTGCGATAGTCAATAATTACTCTCCAGAGCCTACAAATTGTGTAATCCAAGCGGCGCCTCACAGTCTGAAGTCATAGGTCGAAATTGAATGCTTTGGATCGACATAGTGGCTTTCCTTGATACAGGAAGTGAAGTAAATGTTATTCATAAAGAGAATCGGAGATTACAAAGTTGCTACGCTTGGTTCTTTTGTGTGCTCTATAGGTATCAACAGTGATTTATTTGAATTAAATTTTCATGTGGTGCCTAAGAGTGCTTTGAAAATAGAAATGGTGATTGGAACCGAAATACTTCGTCAAGCTGAGATTCATGTTAGTAGGGAGGGTACAGAGTTACAAAATGCGAATGGCGGAAATTTCTTAATGCACATCTCTGATGCTGCAGACCAACCATCCGATTTAATTGAAACTGACCACATTGAAGATAAGCAAACACGTATCTTGGTATCTGAACTTGTTACAGAATATAGATCGATAAGACCAAAAAAGAAACACGACATTAAAATGAAAATTATTTTGAGTGATGACGATAGAGATATGGATGATAAAAAATATGACAGTGATCATTATGAAAAAATAGATGACGATGGTAACAAAATTGAAACAGAAGATAAAGAGCAGATTAGCTGTAAAACAGTAAACATCAATGGTGTTTATATATCTCCCAAAAAGAAAAAAAGAAAGAAGAACGTAGCAGTGGAAGATAGTCTTCAAACTTCTGAATTAGGAAATTTTTAATACTCATAACTCAGTGTTCCTAAAGTGAAAAAAAAAAAAAAAAGAAAATGAAGGCTAAGAAAGGAAGAGAGAAGTTCAAGATTATGACCGACTGTTCAGCGTTTCAAAAAACTATGGACAAAAAAGATGTAGTAACAAGAGTAGCACGATGGGCTTTATTTTTAGAGGACTTTCAGTATCGGATTGTACATCGACCAGGTGAACAAATGAAGCATGTTGACGCACTAAGTACGTAGATACCCCGTCATGATTATATCTGATGCAGATATCGAGCCAAAAATATCATTGGGAAGATGTTACTGTTTTGGCTACACCACCTTCTCTAGATCCACTGATATATATACAGAAAGCATGTTTATATACAGCAACGCATCTATATGCTGTAATGATGACTTTCCATGTAATACTCCAACACCTTGAAAAATGCTACTCTCTAGAACTAATCATGTGGATTTCTTGTGTTCTATTTGCATTTCATTGAAATATATTTCCTCTTTAACATTTTCGTGGAACTACTTATTTTTAAATAACAGAACTATGTCGACCGCGTAGTAACGCACACGGAGAGCCTTTGCCTGAAATGTAAAGAAACTCGTATGCAACTGTGACAAAAGGATACACGCAACACTTCGGAAATATAACACAGTAACAGCAAAATCAAATTTCAAATTTTAAATCGCGGGCAGTACGTCAAATTCGGAACATGGTTGAATCAAAATCTTCCCGTGAAAATAGTTTGCAACTATTTATCCGGAGAGCCGTAGTCTGAAACGTAAAGGAACCTGCCGGCAATAGCGGCGAAAGGATAAGAGAAACACTTTGAAACTCTGCGACAGGATATGCGTAACAGTTTAAAACTCTGCCAAAGGATATACGTAACACTTTGAAACTCTGCGACAGGATATGCGTAATACTTTGAAAATCTGCCAAAGGATATACGTAACACTTTGAAACTCAGCGAAAGGATATGCGCAACACTTTGAAACCCTGAGAGAGGATATGCGTAACACCATGAAACTTTGAGAGAGGATATGCTTAACACGTTGAAACTCTACGAAAGAATATGCGTGACACTTTGAAACTCTGCGAAAGGATATGCGTAACACTTTGAAACTCTACGAAAGAATATGCGTAACACTTTGAAACTCTGCGAAAGGATATGCGTAACACTTTGAAACTCTGAGAGAGGATATGCTTAACATTTTGAAATTCTACGAAAGAATATGCGTAACAGTTTGAAACTGTACGAGAAGACATTCGTACCCTTTGAAACTCTGCGAAAAGATATGAGTATATATTGAAACTCAGTAAACAGCAAGATGAAAAATTTAATTTTAAATCGCGGCATTGTATCAAATTCGAAACAATGTTTGAAGATACCTAGTCAAAATATTCCCAGCTTAAAACTATTTACAAACGGAGAGTCGCCGCCTAAACCGTAAACAAACCCGCTGGAAACTACTGCTGTAGAATGCACTTACGACTTCGGAAGAGCATCCCAAAAATTTTAGCGCAACCTAATTAGCACATTGTGGCTTCTACTATCTCGCAGGTGTTCTCCTGCATAGGTTTTTAGTGTTAGCCTGCCTTTATGAAAAAATCAGTGTGTGAAAGATTGACGCATATAAGTTGCTGCGCCAATAAAACACAAACTTTTGTAACAGTTTCTAGCCCGTTCGGAGTGAGATTCTCGTCCTTACTCAAGAGTGCAATGAAATATTGTTACGTTATGTAAAGTGTTATGAAATATTGTTGTGGGCTATGGTGTTATATAATATTATTGCGTAACAATGAAATGAGCTATTACTGCGTGGACTTATGGTACATAACATCAAATCTGAACAATGGCTTCTTAAGCAATGGAGGAATGCTTTAGAAACTAAATCAATTAAATGAAAATCTCCAAATCAGAATTCCAAAGAAGACCTCCGAGATGTGCACCACGCCATGTTCTTCCCGAGGTTTTCACTCAGTAGTTTCCTTTGCAGGCGACTGGCAGACAAACAGACATTGTAATTTTATTATCCATAACAATTGGATATACGTGGAAGACATAATTAATTAGCTGTAGCAGTCAAACTTAAAATAACATAAGCGCTTACATGAATACATAATAGTAACAAATCCTGAAGCAGGCATTAATGTTGTTGTTTTTAAAAAAAATACTCCAAGGAACTGCCTTTTCAGCAAGTCTTTTGAAAAAAAAGATCGTGCTAATGTTGGCTTGTCCGTCCGTCTTTAGACACGATATCTCTGCAACTATTAGTCCGATTTGAAATTTTTTTTTTGCATTGGGAAGCTTGAAATGTACAAATGATAATCCTTTACTTCGTTTTTTTTTTTTTTTCATTTTACACAATTTCGCCACTAGAGGGCGTAAATGCAGATGATATCGAATTCAAAATATATTTCTTTTCAAATATTTGCTTCTACACATCCGATTGAAAAATTCTTTCACCTGTCGATTCTATTTATGACAAAACTATTTTTGGTGTAGTCACTTTTTCACGTTACTCTTAGATTTTTTTTTTTGATTGGAGGTTTAACGACCACCGTGAGCAACTCAATGGGCTATAAGCAGTCGCCCGTCCCTAATTCAGAGTCACTGATTCCAGGGAAGGGAGAGAACCAGCGCCGCAAGACAAACACAACATCCATGCCCCACTGGGACTCGAACCCGGACCCCGTTCGGGCGAATGATCAGAGGCCATCGCCCAGACCACTGCGCCACCGGGGCGGCTTAGATTTTCCGCTAGGGTTCGTAAAAATTTTGAACACCTTCCAGCACCTCACTGAGTCACCTCCAGCTCGTCTAGCTGCTGTCCGCGCTGCACACGGTGGTCACTCTGGATATTAGCTGATGGTCACAATAATGTGACATGACCGTGTATTTTAGCGAATGAAGACAAGCACACTTCCTTGAACAGAAAACACCTACTTCACCGAATGCTATTGGTACTTCACTGAATAGCACAACCCAACGTCAACTCATGCAGTTCACTCTGTAAAAAAATATTGTTTCCACTGAAAATTACTGCATATCACTAGAGTAAAATGTCGTACTCACATTCAGAAGTTTACAACTGTAGAATTTACAGTTCTGGTGTTGGCAACACGAACTTGGCCCAAAACAGGAACAGAACAAGGAAACTGCGTAGACTCATGGATTGCTTGAACTCTTGTGGCTAATAACGTGTGACATATTTCACTTTTCGTAGAGTAAAGTAAGGAAAAGATTATTTTCAAACGCAATATTTCCTTTTCATTTGGTCTGATTACGCATTTAATTGTTGTCAGTGATGTAGTTCTAAGGGGAAAGGTGCGCCGCCCCGGTGGCGCAGTGGTCGAAGCGATGGCCTCTGATCATTCGTCCGAAAGGGGTCCAGATTCGAATCCCGGTGAGGCATGGATGTTGTGTTTGTCTTACGGCACTGGCTCTCTCCTTCCCTGGAACCAATGACCCTAAATTATGGACGGGCGACTGCTTATAGCCCATTGAGTTGCTCACGGTGGTTGTTAAACCTCCAATCAAAAAAAAAAAAATAGTGCCTTAGCGGTGAACGGGTTAGGTGAAACAAATATAGAAAGAAGGACCTTGAAATTTCAAAAGTGATTTAGAATTTCATTTGTTGTTTTCATCAGTTAGTATTTTTATTACCAATTATTTTATCAACTTTTATTAAAATTGCTCAATTGGAGAGATTAAGATAAAAGTTACTTGGGAGTCAGATTCTAAGAATTTTAAATATATATATATACATAAAAGAAAATTCAAAACATACAAGGGTAAGCAAGAGTAATAGTAAAATAAAAAATTGAAAAACAATTACGAAAAATAATAATAATAATAATAAATAAAATAAAAAATAAATAACGCAAACATGGATTCAGAAAAGCTAAAAATCCAAAATTTCAACCAGGAGAAAAGACAAGGATTGCAGAACATATCTCAAGTAACATCCATGGTTTCGTCAGGGGCAATCACGGGTAACATCTCTCACATATCCGCAGAAACCAGAAAGTGTGGGTCTCTGCATTATTCAGTTTGCACGTAAAGGAAGATTAAGAAATTAAGGATTAAAGTTAAACCCTTTACTACTTCAAACGCCAACCTATGGACTAGTCCCACGATAAAAGAAAGTCCCAAACAATGCAAAAAAGAAAACAGAAACATAACGAATAAACTAATGTTTAAAGAGCAAGTTAACGCAAAAAAAAAAAAGGACTAGATAAAAACACCACGCAGCAAACTGAATAACCATTTGCCCAACTCACACTCAGCAAGCTACTGCTGCAAAATAATACCTGCAGAAAAGCATTACTAAAGAATTAAAAACGTTCATTACAACACATTTCCGCTAAGAACCGTGTAATAAAGAAGATCACTACTAGAAAAAGTTAACAAACTTAAAAAAATTGCTCAAATTAAACAAAAAGTTGAAAAACAGGCCTCAGCTTAAAAAGTGTGAGTTGAAGTTCTTCAAACCAAAAACGTGGCAACACACACAAAGAAGCACGTTCGGAGACCTCAAAAGGACCGGAAATCTGAAAAAATCACTGCTTCAAATTCCAAATCTCAAAATGAGATTTGGAAAAACCCCAAACAAATTAAAAATAAATAAATAAAATAAAATAGAATAAAATAAAATAAACTCACACTTATGGAGCTACTGTTGCAAATTAATACCTGCAGAAAACATACTAAAGAATTAAAACGTTCATTACGCCACATTTCCACTTAGAACAATCAATTATTAAAATTTATAAAGAAGAGCTTTGCTTGAAAAAGTTTACTTTTTGCAAATTACTGCTCAAATTAGTCTTAAGGTTGAAACGCAGGCCTAAGTCTAAAATGCATGAGTTCAACTTCAGACTAGAAGCGTGGTTATTTAAACAAAGGAGCAGGTTCGGAGACCTTAAAAAAAACCGGAAATATGTAGAAAAAACAATGCACCAAATTCCGAATCTCAAAAGGAGATAAGAAAGAAAAACAATATTTAGAAATAAATGAAATTAAAAAATAAAAAACGCTCAGGCTTACCCAACCAAGGGAGAAAAGTTAGGAGCTTGCGATCATGCTTGCTCCTCCAGGAAACTACGAGTGAAATGACGTCTGCAGCACCACCTAGCAGACAACCGGCGAATGATATTTGCCATATGTTCTGCAATCCTTGTCTTTTCTTCTGGTTGATTTTTTTTTATTTTTAGCGTTTTTGAACCCATGCTTTATTTATTTATTTTTTATTTTTATTTTTATTTTTTTCAATTGTTTGTTATTGTTTATTTTAGTATTACTCTTGCTTGTCCTTACATATACGTATATATAACATCAATAAATATTTTGGAGGTCAGTAGCCTGGAACCACTCTTCAGGGAAAGACATACCCGACCACTGATCACACCCTCAATTTTCAGGTTTCATGGACGTGCACACTGTATGAAACCTGAAAAAAGTTTGAAGGGCCGAAAAGTGACGTTCTTAACAATTTGGCAATTTAGAAATTTGGGCAGTCAAGTCTTCCCTACCTGAAAAGAAGGTAAATAATACCATTCCAAGAACTACTAGATATTATATCATAAAACACCCAACCCGATGTTAAGACCATGCCAGCAGAGATGTATACGCTAGACTGCAAAGTACGGATAGTGTATAATATCACGTGGCTCTAGTAGTTTGGCATATGGTACGTTCAGAGTTAAACCCGAGCCGTAATCCAATGAAAATGTAGCAACTCCGTATTTAACTCCATAAATCTGAATTTCTACTTGGATGAAAGCAAAAAATGTTAATAAATTTTCCGGGGCAGCTCGGAAGGAGTGACTATTTATTGTAGCCCTGAAACTTGGCTAAATTTTCCACGGGACCTTCGTGCTCTGCTGCAGTGCGATTGGGCACGTGTGCCTCGAGCAACCTTCCAATGCCTCGTTGTGTTCATGCCACTCCATCTCACCGCTGCATCAGGGCCAAGGGTGGTTATTCCCATTATTAGGTAGGTGATTATATTACTCTGATACGACCGTGTATGTATCTGACTTACTATACCGTGCAAATTAATTGGGACAAGCTATTTGATTCTCAGAATTGTAATGTGATCGCCAGTTGATGTCGGAAACCCACGTAAACTGGTTTAATCAGCTGTGAGGTAGTGTGACTGCTAGAACTTGATAGTAAGAATGTGGTTTGACCGGTTTTAAACAGGAAATAGGCACTTCAGCTTCAGTTGTGAGTTTTCGTGTGTGACAGGTGGATGTTAGTTTTTGCTCTCTGTGAGTATACGTGTTGCTTTCGTGTATTGAAAAATGGATATTTCCCCAAGGAAGCTTGCAAAAATAATTGCTCTGAAGGATCACACTTCTATGACAGTGAGAGATATCGCTTCTGCAGTTGGTGTAGGCAAATCAAGTGTATCAAGACTGCTTACGCGATACAATGCATCTGGATCATCGTCTCCAAAAGGAGAGGTAAATGTGGAAGGAAACGAAAAACAACTCCACGAACCGGTAAATATCTAATCAGAAATAGTAAAATGAATCCAAAAAAAAAAACAAGCACCGACCTTCAAAGAGATTTATTGGCTAGTGGTTGTGATGTTTGTGATTCAACTCTACGTCGTAGGCTTCTGGAAGTTGTCCGGAAGGCAAGAAGACCAACGAAAAAACAATATTTGAATGCGAAAATCAAGATAAAACGTTTAGCATGGGCCAAGAAATATAAATCATGGACTGCTGACGACTGGAAAAAGGCAATTTTCAGTGATGAAACTCATTTATTTGTGTAGGGTTACCAAGCAAATGTCATTAGACGAAGCAACTGTGAACCCTTAAGACCTGAGCATGTCAAACAAACTGTAAAACACCCTCCGAAACAGATGTTTTGGGGTTTTTTCACATCAAATGGCACTGGAAGCTTAGTTCTTGTTCAAGGTATGATGAATTCAGCCAAGTACGTAGAAATATTACAACGTAGGATTGTTCCATTCTTGCAAACGTTTGACGGGGCATTTCAACATGACTTGGCCCCATGTCCCAATTCAAAATTGGTCAAGAATTTCATGCTGGAAAATCAAATTCACTTGCTTGATTGGCCTGGAAATTCACCAGACTTAAATCCCATTGTAGAATATTTTGAAGAGACGTTTAGGTAAAATGGACTATACAACCAAAGAACGCATGATAACGAATGCTATAAAAGTGTGGTTCCATGATTATGAAGTCAAAAATATGTGCACTCAATTAGGGGAGTCAATGCCAAAACGAATTCAAGAGGTCATTTCTCGTAAAGGAGGACATACTTCATACTAACACAGGTATTTATAAGTGTATATCAAGGCACAGGTATTTATAAGTGTATATCAAGGCACAGGTATTTATCAGTGTATATCAGGGCCTAATTAATTTGCACAGTATAGTAAGTAACACGCACTGAAACAACATCAATTATCCTACGTAACACAAACGACAAAGAGTGCGTTTACAAAATTTATTTATTGCTCAATTTCTGCACACAAGAAAGTAGCACTCCAATATAGACAAGATGGAAGATTTGGAGAATGTCCATTCCTCTAGATTTCAGTACCCGGTAATACTTCTTCAGTGTCGAAGAACGTCTTCTACTTACGAAGCATACTTGCAAATACATTATTGATGAGTGTATGCTGTGGAGCAGCTCGTTCCATATTACAGGTAACACGTTAAGGCGGTCTGTCAGTGTACTGGATTATGGAGCGTGGTTATCCGGATGTTGTACTACAGCATCCTGAAGGTTCTTAATAGGATTAAAGTCAAGAGACCACGGAGGCAACTATTACGATTCCATACCATGCTTTTCCAGCTCTTGAAGCCCGCTCCAAGCACGGTGTCTGGTTGCAGTGTCATCGAGAAAACGGAATGCATATCCAATAGCAGCGTGCAGCAGTGTCACAATGGGAATAATGATCTAGTTTCAGTACACTGAGGCATTCATGTTGCCTTGATAAACATACAAGGTAGTACGGCCATTAAAACACACTCCTGACCAGACTGGAACTGGCTGCCACTGGTAAGGATGGACGGAGTGTGTTTACATTCGAATGCCGGATCTCCTCCACACTTATCCTCGTCGAGTATCACGATTAAGAGTGGAGCCGCCCCGGTGGCGCAGTGGTCTAAGCGATGGCCTCTGATCATTCGTCCGAACGGGGTCCGGGTTCGAATCCCGGTGAGGCATGGATGTTGTGTTTGTCCTACGGCACTGGCTCTCTCCCTTCCCTGGAGCCAGTGACCCTAAATTAGGGACGGGCGACTGCTTATAGCCCATTGAGTTGCTCACGGTGGTCGTTAAACCTCCAAAAAAAAAAAAAAATTTTAAGAGTGAAACGGGATTCGTCTGTGAAAAGTATATGGTGCCACATTATATTCCATGACAGGTAATATTGGACGACCGTGAACTGATGTCAATGCAATAAATCTCAGTGCCCTTCTTGCCCTATGTGAATACTCGTGAAGACAGTTTCGTACTATTTGGGTACATACTGTGACACTAGGAGCAGCTCGAAGTTATTCCCAAAATTGGCTACGTATAATACTAAGCCTTCTCCGAGCGGTGGCGATCTTACTTGCTGGTGTTTATCCTTAGGCGACCACACCTGGATTGATTCGCAAAATCACCATGCCGTAGAAATCTCGCGTGTAGCCGAGTTACTGCACTTTGCGAAATTCCTAATGCAGCAGTAACATTGATCTGCGGTACACCTCCATGTAGCATGCCAATAGACCTATTTCTGTCGTCAATGCTTAAACGTCGTCTGGATATCATTTCAGGTTAACTCCACACTGAAGGCAAAATACATTCATCAAACTTCTGGACTAAGCGGTGAAACCACCCATTTTCCGCTCCGGTGGCTCAGTGGTCTAAGCGATGGCCTCTGATCATTCGTCCGAAAGGAGGTCCGGGTTCGAATCCCGGTGAGGCATGGATGTTGTGCTTGTCTTACGGCTCTGGATTTCTCCCTTTCCTGGAGTCAGTGAGCCTAAATTATGGACGGGCGACTGCTTATAACCCATTGAGTTGCTCATCGTGGTCGTTAAACCTCCAATAAAAAAAAAGAAGAACCGACCCGTTTCCCACTTCTGCAGGGTACTTTATCGGGCCTCGTGCGCCACGTGCTTTGTTGTCATGATGCTAATTCACATATGTCCTATGTACCCACTTTGATAAGCGATCTTCAGTAGTCGCTAAATTTGGCACATTGCCATGTTTTCTCTTCGAAAGCGCAATATTCTTTAACTTTTTGTGATCAGTGTATAACTTGCGCCTTTTGATGAATAACAATTCAGACAATTGAGAAAATGGTTTCGGGAAGTGGCTTCAGTATCGGTAAGCACCTTCCCAAGAAACGTTTCTTTTTATTTCTATGTTGAAAATATTCCAAGAGTTCGTTCTTTTTACTTTTTGAATGGAGGTTTAACTACCACAATGAGCAACTCAATGGGCTATACGCAGTCGCCCGTCCCTAATTTTGGGTCAGTAGTTACAGGGAAGAGAGAGAGCGAGTGCCGTAAGGCAAACACAACATCCATGCCTCACCGGGATTCGAACCCTGACCCCTTTCTCACGGATTATCAAAAGCCATCGCTTAGACCACTGCTCCACCGAGGCTGCAGATTTCGTTCAAAGTAAATTTTAATTTGCATGCTTAAAACATTAAGTTTAACCTATATCAAACAACGAAAAAGAGTATACGTAATCAATCGGTGCTCGGCTCAATCCACGAGCACCAAACACGCACAGCACCTAACAAAAGGACAAATTAAACAGAAAATTAGAAATTTTATCGACATTCCAGTAGCTGAGCTATCTAAAGCCACGGATTCTGATGTATTAACATCCGTGTAATGGGGTAACACCTGTGTCCGAATGCGAAGGATGAGAAAGCAGGATAAAGGAAAATTTCGGGGAAGTATTTTTACGAAATTATTTTGTCTGATGGAGATGTAATCGTGTTGCTCGAACTCTTATGGAAATTTTGACATTATGAAAGCATTCATGCAAAAAAGAAGATTTTAATTTTCATCCAGGGGTTACTTAAATCTCACCAACTCTCATTGCTTTAATATGTATGAGTCTAAGGAGATTCATACCGATTATATTCAAATACACGGTCTAGTCACATTATTGTGACCACCAGCTAATATCCAGAGTAACCGCCGTGTGCAGCGCAGACAGCAGCTAGACGGGCTGGGAGTGACTCAATAAGGTGCTGGTAGGTGTTCACTGGTATGTGGACCCATGCTGACTGCAGTGCATCTGACAGCTGCTGGAGTGTGCATGGTGGAGGATCCATAGAGCGAACAACACGATTGAGGTGGTCCCATAGATGCTGAATTGGGTTTAAGTCAGGGAAATTAGGGGGCCATCGTGCTCTTCCAACCACTCGGTCTTCATCGTGCTCTTCCAATCACTCTCGGACATTTTTAGCTGTGTGACACGTCACATTGTCGTACTAGAAGATCCCATCCTCTCCAGAGAAAACAAACAGCATGTATGGGTGTACGTGCTCTGCAAAGGAGGATTCATAACGAATTCAGTCCATAGTGCCTTCCACAGGCATGAGTGGACCTAGAGAATGCCACGAAAACATTATCTAGACCATAACGTTGCCCCCACCAGCTTGTGCTCTTCCAGAAATGGTTGAAGAATGTTTATTGTCCGATGTTTCTCGCCTTATACGCCAACGTCCATCCGTTCGATGAAGCAGAAAACGTGACGCGTCGGAGAAGGCAATCTTTTGCCAATCAGCGGAAGTCCAATTCCGATACTGCAGCGCAAATGCAAGCTTTTTCTGCCGATGCACCTTCGTTAGCATAGGTGCAGTGACCATGCGTCTACATCGGAGCCCCATTCGCAGCAGGGTTCACTAAACTGTCGCTTTAGACACACTTCCGGTAGCCCCCTTCTTCATTCGGCCAGTGAGTTGCACCACTGTAGTGTGTCGATCGGCCCTCGCGCACCTTCGTAGCCGACGTTCACCTCTCACATCAATGGCACGTGGTGCTCCGCATTTTCCACGTCGCTTATTTGCAATGGTGCCATTTCTCCAATCACGATACACTTTAACCACAGCAGCACGAGAACAGTTCACAAACTGCGCTGTTTCAGAAATACTGCCACATTTGGCTCGAAAGCCGATAATTATTCCTTTTTGCAAATCTGATAAATCGTTCCTATTATTCACGACAGCAACAAGTGATATGTTTTCAAAATGCCTACAGAATCCCTTATATACCCTCCAAACCAGCTCACGACACGTGCCTTCTTTCATTGGTTACGCGCTGTTGACGTCAAAAGTTAGAGGTTGTCACAATAATGTGACTCGACTGTGTATAAGTATTATTCTGCAAAATTATGCTTGAACAGTAGAATGTCATTTAAATTTTCATTCTTTCTTAGATAAAGTTCATAAAATCCCAACCCCAAAAAATATCGCATAAAATTTATAAAAATCAATCAATAAATACCAAAACGGAAGAACTAAAGTATTATTGAAATTTTTCCAATGTAAGAGCAAAGTATAAACACTTGCCTGTTGTTTTGTTCCATTCCTCTAAGGTATCTTTTAATATTATTTTATCTCATTGATGTTTTTTTTCCTTTCAAGAAAACTAATCAGTCTGCGTGACTCTATTGTGACAACAATATTATTCAGCAACATTAGATTTTTTTTTATTCCAAATATGATTAAAATATGGCACGCGCAAAAATATGTGTTCTTCCACTTTCTTCCGGTAAACTACAGTGTCTTGCGGTCTTTATATTTGCATGTGAAACTATGCTTTCACATATACAAAAAAAAAAAAAAACTTCCTTTATCTGTTTCAAATTTAACCCTACACCAACGCTTGCTGTTAAATGTTAGGTACATAAAGGTTCAGCGATCATAGTGGCAAATGAAATAAAACAAATAAATCGCCCAGAGTCCGCGAAATTACAAGAATCTAAACACTTTGGTAACAAACTTAAGATTTTCTTACGAAGCATCCAGGTAAGCCTTATATGTTTAGCCCCTCATTAATGAGTAAATTATATCCCCAGATTTCCATATGTACCACTGTTTCGTGCGAATGCCACAGAGGAGCAGTACATTAATGGAGCCAGCGAAATAGATAATTTCAATGGGGTGGAAAAGTTTCGGCGCTTTTTGTGGTTTAGCGAAACAAATGGCCGACTGAGTAGGAGGGTCGTATTATATAGGGTCTCACTGATTGGCGAACACAACACCTCTGAATTTCGCTTTATGAGGCTATGTTATGAATACTGTCTAAGTAGCTCCGATGGCGAACAGCGTTGCTGAGTTAAAAACTCGTATTTTAAAAACCCTGTTGCATGTGAGTTCTCTTTTTCTTTTTCTTTTTTTATTTATTAAGGGTTTAAAGACCACCTTGAGCAAATCAATGGGCTATAAGCAGTCGCCCGTTCCTGATTTAAGGCCACTTGCACCAGGGAAGGGAGAGAGCCAGTGCCTTAAGACAAACACAACATCCATGCCTCACTGAGATTCGAACCCGGACCCATCTCGGGAGAATGGTCATAAGCCAGCGCTTAAAACACATAAGAGTTTGGCAACAGTAGACAGGATCAGGCAGAAACTGAAATTATCGCTAGAATATACGCTATGTCACCAAGGAAGCGCATACTGAGCATGTATAGAAATATTAAGTATACCTGTATACCTCAGTATACTATATGCATTTCAATTTGAAATATACGCCGATGAGTCATTACATTATGACCACCTACCTAAAAAGCTGTAGGACCCCCTTTAGCCAGCAAAAATACAGCAGCCACTCGGGGAGGCATCTATTCCACGAGGTGGCAATAGGTATCCTGGGGTATCTCGTACCATAATGTCAACAGAAGGTCCTCCAGTTTCCGTACATTTTGGGTGGTGGTGATTTAGCGCGAACCCGCTTTTCCAAATCGAACCACAAATGTTCAATTGGGTTCATGTCCGATGAGTTTGGCGGTCAGGGCATTAACGGAAAGTCACCAGCATGTTCTTCGAACCACTCCTTGACGATTCTGGCTGTGTTTTTATGTGCATTATCCTGTTGGTTATGGCCATCACCAGCAGGGAACACAGTTGCCATGAATGGGTGAACTTGGTCCGGAACGATGTTCAGATACCTGACTGGGATTGTGCTGTTGGGATAATGGGGCCGAAAATGACCCAAGTAAACATCGCCCATGCCATAACAACGCCGCCGTCGGCCTGTTTCCGCCCAACAGTGTATCCAGGTGCCATTGCCTCCGCTGGTAATCGGCGTATCCGTGCTCGGCCGTCTACGTGATGCACCAGGAATCTTGATTCGTCAGAATACGCCACTTTCTTCCAATCATCCACGGTCGAATCTTGATTATCTTGGGCCCATTTCATGCGTTGTTTGCGATGACGTGTAATGTGCATGGGGACCCGGTTGAGTCTTCGGTTACGCAGGCACATCAGCAGAAGGCTGTGGTAAACTGTGTGCTGTGGCACATTGCCCTGATCACAACTGTTGTATCTGCGTGTGATTTGTCGCACTGTGGCCCTGCGGTCGCTGTGAACAATGCGCGACAGTCTCCTCTCACCTCTGGCATCAGTGAGCTGCGGTGGACACACCGCTGGACGACGGTTCGTCGTTTGGCCATTCGTGCACAACTTTCGGTACGCACTCACTACAGCGGCACGTGAACAACCCACAAGCCACCCCGTTTCCGAGATCGTAGTTTCAAGGCGCCGTGACATCACAATTTGTCCTTTATCAAACTCCGATAAATCGGCAGTTTTTCCCATTCTGACTCGGAATGCTCTGCCAACCGAAAGCCAGTCCCCGTGTTGTATATATACTCTCTGTGAACTTCACCTGCGCCACCGTTCAGTCTGCAGGCGCGCTCACTTCTCTAGCCTGGGGGTGATCGTAATGTAAAGGCTCATCGGTGTGAAGTTTAACGCAAGCTGTTAACTTTCAAAACTGATACTTAATTTTCCTTCAGCGAAATCTTACGCTGATAATGACCATCGATAAATTATAAAGTTATTCAAATGCGTAAATTACAAAAAAAAAAAAAATGCTCTTCTGGAATTTTGAAAAATTAAAATTTTTACTGTCATCTGAATGTGTTTAATAGCAAAATCGCTCTTCTGGAACATTTTTTCAGTAAACTGAAATGTTTTCGTTTAATTCCGATGCTTATCTTCCTTGAGTTACTATTTCGTATTGAATTTGAGATGTTTCCACTGGTTTTCTAATTTTATGTACCACATTTTCGATGGGATGAGAGTAATTACTGCTGGATAACTGCGCCGACTGATTTTTGCTCTATGCATCCCAACGAATTGCCTACAGAGAGAGCGTACGTTCCTTGGTCGCATGAAACACGAGATCCAATTACCGACGAGCTCTTTGCCCGTGAGGCGACGTCTTTAGTAAAAAAAACGAAACAAACAGTATCAGTTATGATTCCTGATTGAACTTGTACCGTATGACTCAAAAGTCAGTTTAAATTTCAAAATTTTTTAACAAAAGAATAAATGCGTGTATTACAGTGAGGTTTGCATGAAAAGCATCAGCTAATTGTGGGATTTTATTTGGCAATGGAAAAACTCTTAGTTCAGACAGTCATGAACAGAGGGCAATAGGGGCTATAAATACAGTGAAAATCAATGAAAATACGTATGTGGCATTAATTTGGTGTCGATATAACAACAGCAATTGTTCAACATGTTCTCCACTACAAGGTATTACAGCATTTAAGCATATGACAAGTACAGTTACCGCCAAATGTAGCAGCATGTCTGGGTGAATGTACCAAAATAGCGGGGAATGGCTTCCTTCAGTTGTGGCAGTGTGGAAGTCCTCTGAGTCACTCTAGACCTTAAATAACCCCGCAACTAGAAATCCACAGGTGTAAGTATTCAAGAGCGAGGTGATTACGAAGTGCAGCAGTGCCTGCTGATTAGTCATTCTGTACTAAATATGGTGATAAGAAAGTTCTTAACAAGAGGTGCGACGCGAGCGTGCGCACCATCCTGCATAAAAGCTACTGGGTGCATCAGATGTTCTTGCAAACATGGCATCACGTTTCCACGCAGCAGTTTCAAGTAGTGCTCGGTATTTACTGAGCAAGTCTTCCAGCCTTTTTGTGGGTTCCTCAAAGAAAAAAGGCTCGAGAATGACTGATGCAGTGAATCGACACCCTAACTCGTGGTGAATTCAGTGGTTCCTGTGGATTATCCTGTGCCCATATTCGTCAATTATGCGTGTTGACAGACCTATGCAACGAAAATTGAGCTTCGCCTGACCATAACACATTTAACAACCACTGGATCATCAGTGATCTTTTTCAGAACCCATTTAGAAAATTCCTCTCACTTTGTCGTATCCCCCCGGTAATAGGTAGAGTAAAGTTTGCAGTTTGTGCGGGTACATACATTTAACACTCCGTAAAGGATACGATTTACCGATGTTCTCCATATGCCCAAACATCTTACCGCTTCACAAATTCTGTTTGTTCCACTTGTCGTTTGAGATTCTAGTTCGTCCATTTGGGATTCCACCGCATTCGAACGAGGCACCCGTAACCATGGTCTCCCGCGTTGTGGTTGATCCAGCAAACTTTCAGTTTTTTCCAAATGTCCCACCAGACACTTTAAGCCAGGACACATGATAGGAACTTTACGCGTCTTGAGTCCTTTCTGCTTTCGAAACTTTCGCAAATCTTCTGTTGCCGATTCTCCGCTGAAGACGGGCGAACTGCGCTCCCATTAATCCCAATTTTGATATTTATGTCTTACGAAATAGCGCAAATGAAAGGAAAAAAAAGTACGAATTAAAACTATAAGACAAAGAAAGGAAATCGTGGAGTGACTGCTGAACCAAATCAAAGAGCTTCAGATTTCAAGAAGCCATTTTTTAAAATGTTTATCCCACTATTACATCAAAAAATAAAAACTTTCCTGTATGAATAGCTGAAATAAATTCTTAATTTTGCATCGTTTTGTTTTATTATTTGTCATATTTCATTCATTTGTTTTGATTATTTGTCATATTCCATTTATTTGTTTTCTTAAACTTGGGTTGCTCCGATAGCATGACTATTTCTGTAGAGAACTGCCCCGTGAGGGCAGTTCAGACGTGGAAGGCTGTAGGCTTCAGGCGCAGTTGACCTTTTTCTCCACTTCTGTGAGGGCAGTTAACCAACATCCTCTCCGCTTACATAAAAAGCTTCACTAATAAGGCTTTATCTGGCAAAGTTTACATAGTAGCAACAATTCCTTTTTTTTTTTTTTTTTGATTGGAGGTTTAACGACCGCCGTGAGCAACTCAATGGGCTATAAGCAGTCGCCCGTCCCTAATTTAGGGTCACTGGTTCCAGGGAAGGGAGAGAACCAGTGCCGTAAGACAATCACAACATCCATGCCTGACCGGGATTCGAACCCAGACCCCTTACGGACGAATGATCAGAGGCCAGCGCCTTAGACCACTGCGCCACCGGGGCGGCACGGTGGTCGTTAAACCTCCAATCAAAAAAAAATTGCATATATTTTATTGACAGAGATCAATATCAGGTGGCCGCCCCGGTGGCGCAGTGGTCTAAGGCGCTGGCCTCTGATCATTCGTCCGTAAGGGGTCCGGGTTCTAATCCCGTCAGGCATGGATGTTGTGTTTGTCTTACGGCACTGGCTCTCTCCCTTCCCTGGAACCAGTGACCCTAAATTAGGGACGGGCGACTGCTTATAGCCCATTGAGTTGCTCACGGTGGTCGTTAAACCTCCAATTAAAAAAAAAAAAGATATCAGGTGCTATTTACACCGTTTCATGACCTTCACAGGTGCTGTCGCTTACCTGAAGTTGCTTCGATTTGCATAAAGATGCGCTAATTATAATGTTTTGACTCTTCGGTGTATAGAGAGTCGGATACAACAGATCAGAGATGTAGGTGTGCTAGATTCAAAATGCTAGTCGAGACTATGACGTCCCAAAGATCACTTCCGAGGGAGAAAGCAACAGATAACCTTATTCCTACCATGGGTCCTATTCCTCGGGTCCGACTGCTTAACATGCTCACCTGACGCACGGCGGATATCATGTGCTTCAGAGTACCTGGAGATCACCTGTTCGGAAAGCAGGCGCGCTAATTATAAAGCCAGCCGCGGATCTTTATCCCCGGATGTCGCACAAAGTGATTTTTACCGACGGTAATTATTTACATAAGCT
Source organism: Macrothele yani (assembly GCA_039090855.1). Lineage (NCBI taxonomy): Eukaryota > Metazoa > Arthropoda > Arachnida > Araneae > Macrothelidae > Macrothele > Macrothele yani. The sequence continues at coordinate 152,960,301 of CM076995.1, read as the reverse complement.
TTACCTCAGGAAGAAATCTAATGCAGGGAATGTATAAATTCCCTCGATTCCTCCCCGGAAAGAAACAGTGTACAGCGGTCATATGCAGACGAATGACTGGTATGAAGGAACCCCCAAATTTTGACAACACAATTTCATTCTTATAAATGAAATTGTTCAATGAAGGAACCCACAAATTTTGACAACACAATATTGTGTCATGAATGACTGCCATGAAGGAACCCCCAAATTTTGACAACACAATTTCATTCCTATCAGACAGGACAGGAATTTGAACGAAAATTGTCTTGACATCATAGGAAAAAGCTATTCAATGCCAATTAAAGATTCGTTTTTCAAATTCATAACGAGGAGCAGCACACCAATTAAGTAGTAAATAGTAACACTATACTAGTGATCCGGTTTATTGGCGTAGGAAATAGACACATAAGCGTTTCCAAGCTTTCGCACATCAACCAGATGGCTTTTTCAAGGAAGTTAGACAGAAACTGCAAACTGAATAATAGAACGCATTAACAATTTGAACGCGGGAACTTGCCTTGACAATAAACAGATACGATATTATATTCATTTTAAGATACGAGGCATCACGTTGGTTACGCGCGCGGTATCCTGGTAGAGAGAAGGCGTTACTTGAAGACTTGGTTCCAAATTCGTGGCAACTCGAGCGAGACACAATCATTGCAAGTATCGCTGTTGGTAATGATATCCAAGGTTTCCCGAATGGCTGTACATTTAGGGGTAGAGTAGGTAGCTAATTTCTTTATATCATCCCACATAGGAGTAGCGGACTTGAATTTGACTTCTCTGGATAGTGCCGTGGCTACTTTACCATATTTTGTGTCCCTTTTATGTTCGTTGACTCTGATTCCAAACGAACGCTTGGTCATTCCAATGTAGTATCGTTTAGAGCCGTCCGGATACTGTAGGGAGATCGCATAAACACCTGCTTCGCTGGAGAGAGGTGGTTTTTCACTATTTCTCTTTGGCATAATATGTAAAGACGCAGGAGACCTATGCCGACGCCGTGGTTCATCTTCTTGAGGGCGTTTTTGAGTTTTTAATACACGTTTGGTATGTAGGGAATTAGGCCTAAATAACGCAGCTGCGGCAGAGGAAGATTACAATGTTTGACCCTGGCTTTTGGATAAAGTTACGTATCTTATTCAATGAATATCCTGTATCAGTGGCCAACTTGATGACGCTTTCAATTTCGTGTTGTCTAGAATGTGTATCGGAGGAAACGGCGAAGGCTCTTTGAATTCGAGAACGGAAGATGGCTGTTTTGTATTCTGCGTAACAGAAAGAGCTGCGGAGCATCAGGTTGGGGACGGACGTGGGTTTATAGTAGACTTGTGTACCGAGGCGGTTGTCAGGCGATTTTCTCAATAGGACATCCAGATAAGATAAAGCGTTGTTGTGTTCAAGCTTCATCGGGAAATTAATCGTAGGATGCATATCATTGATTTTATCAAGGAAACTTGGAAGTCTCTGTTTTCCGTGAGGCCATACAAAAAATACGTCGTCTGCATAACGCAGCCTAGTGGTAGGCCATAGAGTAATGCTGCAGAATATATTCCGCTCAATTGGGCGAAGTATTGCTTCTACAAGGACGGATGAAAGTGAGGATCCAATTGGAGAGCCGTTATTCTGTTTATATACTTGACCTTGGAAAGTGTAGAAGCTAGTATAAGTGACCAAGTGTATTAATTTGAAGATGCTGAAGCATGACTCCTGCTTATAAAATGCTGAATTTGATATGCCCTCCTTTAAATGTTTTGATGGCTTCCGGAACGGGGATTGAAGGGATAAGGGTAACCACGTCGAAGCTGCCGATAAGTCGCCTGGTAGGACAGTAAGTTGCTTGGCTTTCGTTATAAAATCCAGAGTGGAATTTATTACAAAGTCCGATTCAGAAGGTAACTACGCAGGAAATTGGATAGTGCTTTCTCTAAATGGTACGTTGGTGCAGACTTCCTGGATACGATGGGTCTCAGTGGGTCTTCGGGCTTATGGTGCAGACTTCCTGGATACGATGGGTCTCAGTGGGTCTTCGGGCTTATTATGCTTAAGTCTTCGAAAGAGCTATGGGATCTGAGGTCCTGGTGGTAGTCTGGCTGCTTTCCTGAGACCGCCTGCAATAGCGGGTAACCAAGCCGCTCTTTGTACCTGCGCAATCCAAGAATTTAGAGGGTTACTTTGAAGGGCTATACAACTAGAGTCAGTGATAAAATCCTCAACTTTCTTATTGTAGTCTGTTGCGTTCATAATTGCTATCTGGCCAGATTTGTCCGTTACAGTCAGCATTACGGACGGGTCATTTCTAAGAACCGAAATTTGCTTCGGAATTATAAATTTATCAGGCATTTGAGTAGGATTGTGCCAAGATCGTAATTTAGAAGAACAGAGATGGCGTAGTTCATCTTTTGAGATGTTTGGAACTCGCGATATTACGCTTTCGAATTCGGAAACGACGCTTTTTGGGTTCGATCTGGTCCGGAAGAAATATTTTGGTCCAAGCTCCAAAACTAACTTCAACTTCATTGAAAAAGACATCTGGTTGATGTGCAAAAGCTTGGAAACGCTTATGTGTCTATTTCCTACGCCAATAAATCAGATCACTGCTATAGTGTTACTATTTACAATTCGTTTTTCAGTTGGGCGTTTTGAAACCGCATATCAATGCGATGGTGTCACTTAAAAAAAAGTGCTAAAGACAGTTTGATTTTCGGACTTATTTACAATTTGTGTCATTCAAAAACCATTTCAGAATTCAAATTGGCGTTCAAAATCAAAATTTGGGTGTTCTTTGCGAAATTTATTTTCGGGTTTAAAAATGAAAAAAGAGTACTGTAAAAGCTTTCTACAAAAAAATAAATAGGAAAATCATCTTCCAGAAAAGTACTAAGGGAAATCATTCTTTTCAGGTGTCTTTCGATTCATCCATTTCTTTTCAATCGCTTTTTTTCTATGGAAGCAGTCGTCCCTCCCTAATTTAAAGCCACTGGTTCCAGGGAAAAAAGAGAGCCAATGCCGAAAGGCAAAGACTCCATCCATACCTCACCCGGAATTGGAAACCGAGACCGAATGGTCAGAAGCCAGCAATTAGACCCCTACCCCACCGGAGCGGCTTTTACCAATCTTACATGTCCTTCGCACGAGGTGTAATCGAAAAGTATCCAGAGGGGTTGCATAAGTTGCGAATCACGCAACGCAGCCGGAAGTGGTTTGGCGAAGGTTGACTTTGGAACCTACTACGCATGTGCTGTGAGTCACGTTTTTTTAGAGTAGTGATTTGTCCTTTCGTGCATGAAGCTGTTCGTCGCACTTGTCATGTTGAAAAAAAAAACGATCAACGAATTTGTATCACATTTTGTCAAAAACTTGGTTAAACTTGAAAAATATATGAGCGGCATTGTACGAGCTGTGCACAAGGTTATGAGTGGTATAAACGTTTTAAGCCGCCCCGGTGGCGCAGTGGTCTAAGGCGTTGGCCTCTGATCATTCGTCCGTAAGGGGTCCGGGTTCGAATCCCGGTCAGGCATGGATGTTGTGTTTGTCTTACGGCACTGGCTCTCTCCCTTCCCTGGAACCAGTGACCCTAAATTAGGGACGGGCGACTGCTTATAGCCCATTGAGTTGCTCACGGTGGTCGTTAAACCTTCAATCAAAAAAAAAAAAAAAAATAAAAAAAAAAAAATAAACGTTTTAAAAGTGGTCGTGAAAATGTTGAGAGTGACGAACGTTCTGGGAGGCGCGCAACCAGCAAAAGTGAAAACAACATCAAACTTGTGAGCACAGCTATGCGGAAAAATCTCCGAATCACTATTCGTGAGGTACACAAAAAGGCTTCGACATTAGTTTCGGTTTAGTTCAGTCGATTCTTAAGAACGATTTGGGGTGAGACGCGTCTCATCCGAATTTTTGCCGAAACTGCTCTCAGCGGAGCAAAAGTAGGCCCAGTGACCTGCTTCAATGCGTCGAAAACAACGAAATCTTTGAAAAATTACCGTAACTGGTGATGATTAAAAGGAAAAGGATTTCAATAGATTGGGGAGGTACAAGACAATGCAACGAAGCAACTGTTCGCTATTTCACAAAATGAATTCAAAAAAGGTTTCGAGCAGGGGCAACATCACTGGGCTAAGTGTGTGGCGTCGAGAGGGGATTACTTCGAAAGCGATTAAGTTTCAAACCTGTAAGCTTTATACTTTTTTATAATAAATCCAGTCTGGATAATTTTTTCATCACGCCTTGTACATAAGAAATTTCAGGCTTTCATCACAAAATGCCGTTTTTTTACGCTTCCCAACCGTAGGTTGAAGAAGCGTATATGCTCCAGCTTTGTCCACCTGTCTGTCTGCCTGTCTGCACGATAACTCACGTAAAAATGATTCGATTTCAATGAAATTTTAGTAAGTAGTAGGGGACCACATGGGGATGAACCCTATTGAAAATGGGCGGAATGGGGTCAAAGGTCAGGTCATAGGAGAGGGATCCATTCCATTGCATTTATGCGTCATAACTTGCGTAAAAAGTGGTTCGATTTCGATGAACGTTTAGTATGTCGTAGGGGACCACCTGAGGATAAACCCTATTGAAAATGGGAAAATGGGGTCAAAGGTCAGGACATAGGATCGGGATCCATTCCATTGTCCTTATGCGGCATAACTTACGTGAAAATGCGTCGACTGCGACAGAACTTTATCATAGTGTTCCTGAGGTATATTGAACCAATTCTGTTTAATATCATCGAAACGGGGTCAAAGGTCAGTGCACAGGAGCCAGATTTCTTCCACAGCCATTATCCTCATAACTTGAGTAATGATTTCTGGTATGTTGGAAAGCGTATCATAATCAATACATTGCATGATTTTACTAACTTGTTACTTTTTCCAACCGTAGGTTGAAGAGGCGTACAGTATATGCTCCAGCTTTGTCCGTTTGTCTGTCTGTCCGCACGATAACTCACGTAAAAATGGTTCCATTTCGACGAAATTTTTGTATGTGGTAGGGGAGAACTGGGGTCGAACCGTATTGAAAATGGGCGAAATGGGGTCAAAGGTCAGGACATAGGAGCGGGATCCATTCCATCGCCCTTATGCGTCATAACTTGTGTAAAAATGCTTCGATTGCGACCAAACTTTATCATGTTGTTCCGGAGGTATACTGAACCGATTCTGTTTAATATCATGAAAATGGGTCAAAGGTCAGGACACAGGAGCGAGATTTTTTCCACGACCATTATCCTCATAACTTGAGTAATGATTTCTGGTATGTTGGAAAGCGTATTATAATCAATGCATTGCATGATTTTACTAACTTGTTGTCCATATTTTCTGCTTCGAGAGGGGATTACTTCGAAAGTGATTAAGTTTCAAACCTGTAAGCCTTGTACTTTTTTTAATGAATACAGTCTAGAGGTTTTTTGATCACGCCTTGTACATATGAAGTTTCACGATTTCATCAGAAAATGCCGTTTTTGTCCATATTTTCTGCCGAAGCTCTTCTACTCTCCACTTTCCGTAACAAGTCGTTTCATTTTAAGTAAATTTCACTTGATTGTTTCATTGTTTCTGGTGTCGGGGTAAAATTTTCGGTTTCGGGGGTGTAAATTTGCAGTGTAAAATAAACTAATAGTTTCACATCAAACTAGGCTATTGCAGTAGTTCTTAGCGTAAAAGAGAAACGTATTTTCCTTGCACCTTATCTCAGTTATTTTGCGACGTTATTCTATTCCTACCAAATGCAGTGCACGTTGCTCTTGTATTTCGTTTCCAAAGAGAGAGATAATGAATGTTACTCACCTGTCCCACGAACTCCTTCAGTTTGTTCGTGGTCCAAAGATAGACTTGCGTCCAAATCTTCTGGAGAAAGAGTAGGCTTTCACGCGTGTTGATTTACAATTGAACTGCTTCTGTCACTTGTCAACTCCTAACAGTTTCTGTAGCTTTACGAAGAGGCATGTTAATTCAAATTCGCACCGCCTACGTGCTGACATCAACAAGAAGTTAAAAGCAGACCCAGTTTAACCTGTATTATCAGCTACGATTGAACCCGTATGTATCGCAGTTGAGGAGAGAGTTAGAAATATTCGATATATGCGAACTTCGTTGCAACCTGACAGATCAGAAAAAGGATCTTTCCGTTATATTATATTGCGTAAGGTTAACACAAGTCGTTCATGAACTGTTTATCACAACTGATCGGAATGAAATATTACTTGTTGATAAAAACTTTGCTTGCAATAAGAATAAGAATGAGACCTGCAAAACATTTAATTAATATAAAAATTAAAGTAACAGCGAAATGTTTAAATTTCACCTGCTCTATTTATTTTGCTGTTTATACATTACGTAAGATACACGGGTATACACAGTCGTATCAGAATAATATGACTACCTACCTAGTAATGGGAATAACCACCCTTGGCTCGAACGGCAGCTGCCAGACGGCGTGGCATGGACGCAATGAGGCCTTGGAAGGTTGCCCTAGGCACACGTGCCCATTCGGACTGCAGCAGAGCACGGAGGTCCCGGAGATCATGTGATTGTCGGTCAGCACGTCAAAACTGTCGAACCAAATAGTCCCACAAGTGCTCTATGGGATTGAGGCCGGATGATTTCGCCGGCCAAGGGAGAACTGAAACGGCGCTGTCTTGTTCCTGAAACCAGCAACGCACCCCATTAGCGACGTGGAGTGGCGCGTTGTCCTGTTGCTAGACACTATCACCACCAGGGTGAACGTCTAACATGAAGGGACGCATGTGGTCGGCGAAGATGGACAGGCAGCCATTGGGGTTCAGGAACATATTCAGTGGAACCAGCGGTCCAAGGTCATAGAAGGAAAACATCCCCCGAGACATGCACACTGCCACCGTCGGCCTCTACTTGACCGACAAGCATTTCCGGGTGATGGTTCTCGTGCGTCTGACGCCGTATCCGCCACCGCCCTTCATTTCTTTAGAGCAGAAACCTCGAGTCGTCGGAGAAGGCAACCTTTTTCCAGTCTTCCACTGTCCAATTACGGTAACCCCATGCGAAATGCAGGCGTTGTTGCCCATGGATCTGGGTTAACGTCGACGCCTTGCCGCAGCGCCGACTCCGGAAAGCAATGCGTAGCAGGGTTGGCTCTACTCTTATCGGGGACACGTACCGGGGTGCCCCAGCGTTCATTTGCGTGGTCAACTGCTGCACTGTTGGGCGTCGATTGCCCTTTACCAGTCGACGGAGGCCACGTTCTCCTCTGGGGTCTACGGCCTTTGGTCGCTCCACAGTTATGACATCAGGAGGTACTCTGTGTGCCAGAGGTCCATTCTTGGTGCACCCTTACTACAGCACCTCGCGAACAGCCGACGAAATCTGCTGTTTCTGAGATGCTTCCACCCTTGGCGTGGTGGCAGAAGATCATTCCTTTTTGATCGTCCGTCAAATCAATGTCTCTGCCAATTGGGCTCTCGTAACGCACCATGGGTCATCTGTCCTGGCCGGCCGCTTATATCTCCATGTGGTCGACCTTGTCACGTGCACTCCGTGACGCACCTGGGCGGGTACATTGTAATTCCCGGGTTGGTCATATTATTCTGGTACGACCGTGCATGTGACAACTGTTGCTTGTTATGATAAAAGCTGTCAAATTATTTTTAACTTCCTCTAAAGCAGAGGTTGAGATGTTTATAGATGCAAACTGAGCTCTAAGATTTTCAAAACTTTCAATAGCTAGTGTGTTTGAAAGTGTTTTCTTTTTTAAAGTGATGTGTCCTTCATTGCTTCTTCTTATCATTCTTGCCCTGAATGTGCCGCACTATGCTCACATCCATGATCGTCCATAGCTTTGTTTTTAGAAGAGGGCAAAAAAAAATTATAACTGCGGATAAAATGTGCAAACACCATATGCAAATTTCAACTGTGCTTCCTTAATATCTAATCATTTTACCACACACTCAACACATAAATTTAACTGGAAAGAAGAAGACTAAAAAATTTACATAAAAGAAGGGGAATAAATGTAATCAGACAGTATGTGAAAATAAGGAAATTTCTTCGTCGTTCTTTTGATCATTTTGGCCACCTGTGTCACATGGACCACGAAACTCCACAGACTATTTCGTTGGCCATATCAAGAATGAAAAACATACCCTCATGATACACACACACACACACACACAAAATGTTTGAGAAAATTTCAAAATATCTTTTTTGATTGGAGGTTTAACGACCACCGTTAGCAACTCCACGGGCTATAAGCAGCCGCCCGTCCATAATTACAAACACAGCATCCATGCCCCACCGGGATTCGAACCCGGACCCCTTTCGGACGAATGATCAGAAGCCATCGCTTAGACCACTGCCTTCAAAATAAACCTTTATTAGTCTAAAAGCAAGGTACATGTGATACACTTCAGTCACATGAGACTGTATTAAAAGAGACAAGGCCAAGAAGTCTCAACACAAAAGAAAGGAGGAAAGAAAACTGGTAACATCAGAACAAGATTAAAATATATACAGATAAAAAAGGAACACAGAAAACAAAAACAAAAAACACGCACATCACAAAACCCAAACCCCGGAGGGAGGGAAGAAAACACATTCCAAAGACTAGTACATAGCAGCGCGAACACAAAAGTGACAGATAAAAAACACAACAACAATACAACACAACACAAATTGACTGACACTGCAAGACAGTGACAGGAGAAATAAAACTGTACTTCGGAAAACATGCAACAGCGGCCAAAACATTAGTACAAGAAGAACATAAAAAAACAAAAAACCGTGCACATAAAGAGGGGTGTTAACCAACCGCTATAACTAAAAACGAAATACGAAGCGACGCATGTATGTCAGAAGGAACACTGTACAGAAGAATACATGATAATAAGGGGGAAACCGCCGCATCACACAAAATAAATGTAGCCAAAAAGGCACACGAGGTTCACAAAAATATCGCACTCAATTCAAATTTCATACTCAAAACAAGAAGTCGCGCGTTGACAAACCTCGAAAGCCGACGTTGCGCTATAGAGATAATCACGCGGAAACAAGATCGCATAGCACCATAACACATTGGAAACAACACAATGTACGTCCAGCCGTGCACGGCAACAGAAGGCTGGGCCGAGAAAAAATACAATATTACAAGAAAAACCCGGACAGGAGAAACACGAAGCAAGAAGTAGAACCCTAGCTTGAGTGCAAAGAAACACAAAAACGAAAACACAAAAAGTGCGCTTACAACATAATCAAAGACAAAACTGCCTCAAACGACAACTTCACTACACATGTAGTCGCATACAGTCAAGAAAAAAACACAAGAGGCACAGTAAAAAAAAAATGAGCGCAAAGCAAATAGTGCGTTGACCAACTCCTTGGGTCAACGTAACCCAATAGACAAGATACGCACGAGAAGCACACTGTATAGAAAACGAGAGATAAGGCTGAGTACTCAATGAAAAAACACAACGAGACCAGCAGGGCCACACTAAGTAATTCAAAGTTCATAAAAAAAAAGCAAAACAAGTGAACATGAAACACAGGGCATGAGAAAAAAAGGCTCCCTAAACTGCTGAGCCAACTGAAACACGAAAGTAGAACATACACAAACAAGTAAAAAACAAGATTATAACATTAGCAGTATAGGTAAAATACAATCACTGTATTAAAAAACTCACACAGGAGCAGAGCGAGTAGGACAGCCGCCATCCGAACAACTAAACAAAACACGTGCAAAAACCAAGAGCAATTACAAAAACACGGGAATACCACATACATTAAACACAGTACAAAAAAGCAGATCAGGAACAACAACGAACAAACAAGCACAAAAGAAACACAACACGCCAAAACATTTTTGCAAAACTAGACAACACAGACTAGCCCAACGGAAAACAACAACACCCAACAAGCATCACACTTTACCAAACAATAACACTGATCACAAACAATTGGTGGCCAAGCAGTACAACAAAACAATACAACAAGAAATGCGTCGACCAACAACTGTGGCCGACGAAAACATAGAAGGTAAGCACACAATAATACATAGACAAACAACTCAATAAAAATACCGACACAAAAAACAATAACCGATTGCACAGCACCACCAAGAACCAGAAAAAATACACACAGAACACAGGAACACAAATGCCCAAGGACTCCGGACAGAAAAAAAGTCAAAGCAACTAGCTGTAAAACATCCAATCACAGCGCAAAACGACAAGAAAATTCAGACAAAGAGGCAGAGGCCGCTAGTAAGAGGAAAAGTATAGAAAGGCACTATCCAAGAAATAATATACCGACCAGTAGAATGAGCTAACAAAGCACAGGGGAAAAAACAACAAAAAGACCGGAATCTCGAGGAAGCAAAACAGTACAACATTACCAAAGGGCCATCAAAAACAAGAAAAGGAAAACGATAAAAAAATTTAAAGGAAAAACAACAGGATCAGAGGAAAAGAATGAATACAAGGGAAAAAAACCTGCAGCTCAATCAAAAACAGAACAAGACAACAACCCGGAAAAGCAAAAACAAACAAAGTGAAGAAACCAGTTCACCAAAACAAAAACAAGAAAAAAAAACAGATCAAACGAATTGAATCAACCCATGCTCAACCCGAAACCATGGGAGGTGGAGGGACCAGATCGAGAAGAAAGCAGCAACTGCCTGCCGGGCCAGAGCTACCTCGTACTCAAGTTGGATGACGGACTTGATCGAGGAACGAAACCTACGGCACAGAAACACTCTCGCAGGATGATATCGACGAAGAGCAGGCCGATCAACACTGGTATGATAGTATAAATAAATAGTCAGTTTGGCCTGCAAAATTAAAAACGCGCAAACTGGATTGTGAACAGCAGCGGAGGGATGATGACGGCGAAGAAAATAGTAATGTGAAACAGAGTGAAAGGAAGGACAGACCTTGGAGAGAAGAGCAAACATCAATGAAAGAAAAGGCTGTAAAACTAAACAGGAGTCATATGTGTGATGAACATCACCGAGCGTTGAACAGAAAAAACACAAGGGAGACGACAGGCGACCAAAACGATGAAGAGTCCGTGGTGTGAGCAAGCGACAATGAAGATGGAGCCAATGAATATCAGTAGCTTTTGGGGAAGCCAGAGAAGTGTGTGAATCGATCCATGTCTGAGAGGTTTCATCAGGTGGCACAAAAGGAATAGCGAGAGGTGTTCTAAAATAAGTAAGAAAGTGGTGGTACACGAGTTTTGCAGTAACTTGATGCACCAGAAAGGGAACATCATTCAAATAAACCAGAAAAGGAAGGCAAGGGGACGCCGAAGAAGAAACAATTAACCCATAAGAATTCACGAGGGACGGGTAAAGGCGTTGAAGCTGAATATGAAGCAACCGGAGCTGGGCGCAATGTAAGGGAGTGTCAGCAAGAGGGGGTCGATTTGGGAAAGAGACTTCCAGCGGAGAGAAGCATCTACAAGTTGGGATACCTGTACCACGCCACTGGCGAACCAGGTGGAGAAGCACAAGTACGGTGAAGAGGGAGAACGGAGTGCAGAAGAGTAAAAGAGAGTTTCCGCAAGCAGATCATTAGTTGAGGTAGGTGGGAGACGGACGGGACATAAGGAATGCCAGAGGGAAAAGAAGGTGCGATAAGTATCGGGAAAGTGATTTGGAATGAGGGGGAACAGATCCATACGGAGGAAAGTAGCGAGAGTGAGAAACGGATGCGAGGGAAAAGTAAAGAATCAACAATAGTAATCGATGAAATCTGAGGATGAGAAAAAGAACGGAGAACGGTCTGAAGATGAATAGCATTAGATTTTTGAAAAAGATCTGGGAGGGCAAGACCTCCAAAGGACAGAGGAAGGACGAGAGTAAAACGATGAACCCAGTGAACTTTATTCCAGATGAAATCAGTAATCAAACGTTGAGCGGATTGGAGAAAAATAGGCGAGGGAAAATAAGCGAACCACGAATGTGTCAGAATGGGAAGAAGAAAGGAAGAAACCAGATGTGCTCTGCTAAAAAAGGACAAAAAAGGTTTGAACCGGCAAAAAGGAGCAAGACGGCGATTGAGCTGCTAAACCAAAGGAATAAATGTGGCATCAGCAACCGCCACGGGATTTCCAACGTACACACCAAGAAGTTTAATGACCGAGGATGACCAACGGGCACCCCAAGGGCGATCATCGTGTGCCACCCACGATCCGGCCCACAGACCGACAGATTTAGACAGATTAAGTTCGGAACCGGAAATTGAAGCATACTTACGATAAGCAGAAAGGACAACTCCGAAAGAACGTTCAGTGCGAAGAAAGAGAGTGAGGTCATCAGCATATGCAGACAACACTATGCGGTGGTGACGAGTAGGAGCAATACTGCGAGGAATAACAGAAAAAAAAACGAGAACGCAGACAAATTAAGAGAGGTTCAAATGCAAGCGTAAAAAGTTGACCCGAAAGGGGACAACCCTGCCGGATCCCGTTGTCAAAGGGGATGGTAGCTGTCATGAATGTGGAAGTGCGAATACGGAAAGAAGATTGAGAGTAAAGATTAATAAGAGCTTGACAGAAAAGAGTAGGAAAGCCAAAATGACGAAGAACAGCAAAGAGATAAGAGTGATTAATGGAGTCAAAAGCTTGTTTCTGATCAATATTAAAAATTGCGAGAGGTTCGGAAAGATGGGAAGCAAGAAAATATAAGTAGCGAATGGTGGAAATGTTGGTAGTAATCGAACGGGAGGGAATAGTGTAAGTTTGATCGGGGTGGATTAAATGCTGCAAGACGGGATTGAGGCGAAAAGCGAGAACTTTAGCAAAGGTTTTGTAGTCAGTATTAAGAATAGAGATAGGATGCCAGTTAGAAAAAAGACCAAGGTTTCCGGTTTTGGGGATGAGACGGAGAATAGCAAAAGTGAAATCAGAAGACTGAAAATTAGAAGAAGTAAAAACGGCATTAAAACAAGCAACCAGAAGCGGGAGGAGAGAAGGAAGAAACTTCTTATAAAATGAGAGCGGAAGACCGTCCGCGCCAGGGGAAGAACGGTCATTCAGACTGGAAATTGCAGAGCGGACTTCAGAAGGAGAGATAGGAGAAACAAGAGAATAAAAAAAACAATGTGGTACCTGAGGGAGGACATGAAGAAGAGGGGAGGTATCTGCAGGAGAAAGGAGTCGGTGTTGAAAACGATCAGAATAATGGGAAAAAGTAAGTTCACAGATACGATAAGGGTCGGTAACTGTAGATCCGTCAGGTAGTGAAAGAAAGGAAATTGTGTTGCTTTTAACATGATACTCCTCAAGGGACTTCAAACTAGAAAAGGGGTCGTCGTGAAACCGCAAGTGAGTGAATTTCAGACGAGTAAAGGCTGATGAAGCAAAAGTAAACCGAATACGACGAAGTTGAGCTTGAAACACGGGAAAAGAAGGATCAGAAGGAGAAATAGTCTGCAATTTACGACGGAGAACATCAATATCTTGAAAGCGAGAAGTACGGGAAGAGAAAGAAAACTGACGTCAGAAAGAAATGATCGAAATTTTCGTGGAAAGCCACAGAGCCACTGGGTCGTCAGACGAAGAAAGTTGTTGCACAGAAGACGAGATCATAGAGCGAATTTCAGCTCAGAAAGCAGGATCAGTTAAAACTGAATCGTCGAGCGACCAGACTGGGGAAAGGGGAACAGAGGAAGAATGCAAAAAAAGTTTTAAAAGAACGGGGCGATGATCTGACGAAACGGAAGGATGATGAGTAACTTCAACTAGAGAGGAATGGAGAAAACTGGAAACATAGAATCTATCTAGGCGTGATGCGACACAGCGTGAAGCAGCCGGGGGGACCAGGAAAATTCCTTGGACCGGGGATGGAGGGAACGGAATGCATCAATCAAATCAAAATTAACAACGAGTTGAGTGAGACTGGAAACAAGGTCGGAACGGCTTTCGGTTGAACCATCTCGGTCAAAACTGGGTTGCAAAGTGCAATTGAAATCGCCTGCAACAATGACTGTATCATTTGGATGGAGGGTCGGAAGGATAGAAGAAAGATGTTGGAGGAGAGTTTCTGCATCCGTAGCAGATTGCGGAATATGGATATTGAAAACATGAATACGTTTAGAACAAAAACAAAAAGAAATATGTTGAAAAGAACCCAGCAGACTCTGTGACTCAAGAAGATCAGAAAGGGAAGAATGAAAACGCACATGAAATGCTATAGCGGTACCAGACCTGAGATGGGTCCGGTAATTATGATAAAAAATGTACGGCCAGCGTCTCCAACGGGAACACCCGGCATTCAAGGAACAATTCGTCTCCTGAAGGAGGAGGATATTAGCCCCCAGGTAACGAACGTCCTCGAAAACCAAAGCATTCGCCGCAGAAGACGCAAGCCCTCTACAATTAAAGCTAAGTAGTGTTAACAAGGACATCACTGGTAGGTTGCATCCAGCCTTCCAGTTCAGCCCTTAAAGTCTTGAGTAAGTAGCCCGCAGTCCCGCCAGGCAAAGTAACATTAGTTATAAATGCATGGAACTGGTTTAGCTGTGCAATCATTTCAGGCAGCAAGTGAAGCTTACTCTTAATGCACGGTAGTGTGATCAACTTCGCCTTTCGCGGGCGAGTGGCCAATGCATACAGACCAGATAAGGTAAGAGGAGGCAAAGGCACCTCAAGTTCTTCAAACATAGTAGAAATGTCAAGAAGTGTAGGAGAAGGAGAATCATCGTCAGAGTCAACCATTGCAGTGTCATGAGAATCAGGGGTGACCGTGTCCATAACATAATCATCCTGGAGACATGCGAATCGGTTCGAAACTAGTAATTCAGAATTTGGCTCATGATGGCTAGGTGAACCCGAGGTAGAATGGGCTGTTTTCTTGGACCGTAGACGTTGAGACGAACGGGAAGAGCGAGTAGAAACACCAGGTGAGCTGGGGCGTTTACGCTGTGATTTAGGTGCAGACACTTCCAGCGATGAAAAATCCTGATTGGAGGGCTCCAAACCATCCAGTACGACGACAGGAACCGGGAGGGAAGGAACGACTGGAGAAACAGCAGGCAAAATTGATGAAGGTAGAATGTGAGCAGGTGCCTCAGCGGCCTGCACAACATCCGCAGGGGCAGCTGCCACCGGAACTGTAGTAGCTAATGAAGAATCAGATCTAGCACCAGGAGTAGCATGAGGACAAGCAGAAGCGAGATGACCCTCCCCTTTACAGCGGAAGCACTGAACCCCTGCAAAAATATTAAAAATGTACGTCCGGGTATCAGTGACTAATTTCAGAGTTGCAGGGCGTTCCGCAATTGACTGAGAAGTTGGAAAAATAACCCAGTACTGGCGGCGCCCACCCTGCACATGTTTCAGGGGGAATCACGGGCTGTAGCTGGAAGAATCTTGGTCACTCCCACAACACGACCCATCGTGTTGAGAGCATCAATCAACAGAGAATCAGGAACAGCCGTTGGTACAGGAGAGAGGGTCACCGTAACTGATCTATGGGCTGCAGCGACAGGTTGTAGATGAAAGGACCCGATATTAACCCCATGAACTATAATTAAATCTACTGCTTGCTGGTGGGTGAAGTGAACAACCACCCCTCCACCCAAGCGAATAATGGACACAATGCTTTCGGCTGGAACGACCTTCGACACAGCATGCAGATACTAGAGGAGGGGGATGTCACGCAAAGCAGGAATGAAAACACTTAATAATAAGGCAGACGACAATTGCTTACCTTAGGTGAATCACTTGGAAGAATAATTTTCAACGCCGAAGCTACACGTTTAAAATGTGGTGCAGAATCACTAGAAATATATGCGGTACTTCCCACAGCTTGTGCGAACGACGATGAAGTAGAACTAGCAGAACCAGGAATATTAGACGCAGCCGGCACACGGGTGGCCAGAAGCACAGTCTCTGGAAGTTCAGCACACTAGTCGACGCAACATTCCCCGAAGAAGACACAGAACTATGAAGCGAAGACATATCAGCAATCGACGAAGCAGCTGTAGACGACAGTGACTTATTCACAGTGGTAGTGGACATTCTCGACCACTGCCCCACCAAAACTCATGTGTCGTAACTGACGACACACGAAAATTAAAAAAAAAAATGAGCACCCACTCGGCACTCAGCCTCACTGCTCGTGAAGCGAGGGTACGAAACACTGCAACCAAAACACAAAACGACGAAATACCACAAAAAGAACAAGTAAACAAACGAACGTTGACTTCTACGCAGGAGCCGAAAAAATGCGACTTGCCTGTTCAACGACCACTGCGCCGCCGGGGCGGCGAAGCGAATCGATTTAGCTCTCTGTGTGTGATTATGTGGTTGAAGGTTTAACGACCACCGTGAGCAACTCAATAGGCTATAAGCAGTCGCCCGTCCCTAATTTAGGGTCACTGGCTCCTGGGAAAGGAGAGAGCCAGTGCGGTAAGACAAACACAACATCCATGCCTCTACTGGATTTGAACCCGGACCCCTTTCGGACGAATGATCAGATGCCATCGCTTAGACCACTGCGCAACCGGGGTGGCGAAACGAATCGATTTAGCTCTCTGTGTGTGATTGTGTGATTGATGGTTTAACGACGACCGTGAGCAACTCGATGGTCTATATGCAGTCGCCCGTCCCTAATTTAGGGTCACTGGTTCCAGTGAAGGGAGAGAGCCCGTGCTGTAAGACAAACACAAGATCCATGCCTCACCGGTATTCGAACCCGGACCCCTTTCGGACGAATGATCAGAGGCCATCGCTTAGACCACTGCGCCACCTGGGCGGCCGAGGTGCCATTGTCCAGTAATGAATAGCTGCTGCAGAGAATGTTTATTTTTCATTTCCTCGTCTTACATAATATCACCATACGGTATGTAGTATGTAACCTGTTCTCCAACATGCAAAGGAAATTTCATTATTATTTTCAACTCTAAATTTCTGCCTTTTTACTGTAAATTTCCAAAGTTTTTCCTATTTCTTCTGCGTAAACGCGCATCCAGAAGTTCTACTGAAAAATTAATAATCAGAATTAGTGTTTTCGCGGAATTCTCTGTAGTACTTTCCAAGGACAGAAAGGGCATGGTCCTATTTCCAGGTGAAGGCCAATGTCCCCTCTTGGACGCCCATATGGGTGCCCATGTCCACATGTCCACGTCCGTGTTTAACGATTCTAGTGAAAACTCCGTATTAGTATTCGCATAATCTTGAAAGGATTATTCCAAATTTCATCATCTTTAGCACTTTGATTTGCTCTCTTTGACTTCTCACTAGCTCGAACTCAAACTCGTGTCGCTAAATTTCTATCAGGTTAGTTTTTCTCTGAGCTTTACTACACGTCCAACTCTGGTAGAAACTACAGGTTGACTACTGGAAACTGTTGAAGCTTGTGGTGGCAAAGCATCACAGCACTCCGGATCTTCTACACCTTGACTTTGTGCACACTTTCTTGATTCCGGAGCAGTTTTCCTCAACAAGGAAGCATCTAGTCTCCCGACGCCTCCAACTGGTAAAGTTGCTGTACAGTTCGTAGTTGCACTCCAGTTGCTATTTTAACCTTAACAACTCAGATAGTTCCACCCTTTCCCGGGAAGACCTCAATGACTCTTGCTAGCGGCCACTGCAACCGCTTCAAATTGTCACAACTGATGATCACAATGTCTCCAGCTGAAACGAACCTTGGGGTTTTAATGAATTTAGACTTCTGTCTTAGATGACCGAGATATTCAGATCGAAAACGCTTCCTCCAGTCCTGGCAAATTTTCTACGGATATAAGTACCTTTTACGTACGTCGACGACATCCACATGATTTACATCAGGAACACCAACTTCTCTGATATCTTGTAAGAACATAGACGGCCAGAGGGTATCAAATTTTCACCATCTTCAGAAAGATATGCCAAAGGACGAGAATTAATCAAACTAGTGGCTGTATTGGTATACGTCACGATACTTCTTTTTTTTCTCAGAATTAAAGATCTCTGTGGAGGGTGAAATGATAATTTGGGACCACTGTTTTTCCAGTTTTCTCAAAGATTCGGTGCGCTCCCACCACCGCTTTGTTATAAAGGCTTCGGGAGAACAACATTTAGATGGAAGATCTGCTGGATTCAATATCCCGGGTACATGATGCCAGTCATCTTCATTACTTAAAGACCTTATTTCAATCGCTCTATTCATTACAAATGTTGTCCAAGCTTCTTTATTTTTTATCCAACATAGGACATTCATCGAGTCTGACCAATAGAAAGTTGGACTGTTCTGTAAGTCGAGATCTTTCTTAACGGAAATCATTAGTCGAACTCCCATGCAGCAGGTTAGTAATTCAAGTCTTGAAATCGTTACAGGCTTCAAAAGTGCAAATCGTGCTCTTGCTTGTACTAACTGACAAGAAACTCCTGATTTACTCTCTGCCCTAAGGAAAATGCATAGAACGTATGCGAGCTGACTATCATCACGAAAAGCGTGTATGTATTCTGCCTCAGAATCCGAATCCTTGATTTTTCTTCTAGGAAACTCCAAATTCCTCAGATGGCCCAATAATTCTTTCCACTTTTGAAACTTTCGAGTAAGATCAGCGGGCAACTTAGTATCAAATACTAATTTCGCACGCCAACATTCTTGAATTTGGGAAATAAAGTTACTGGTCTCGTGAAGCCGATAGGATCAAAAATTCCTTGAGCCAATTACAAAACTAATCTTTTGGTAACTATCAATCGGGCGCTTCACTTCACAACGAATTGAGTCTCTTTCCAAATTTCAAATTAGACCGAGCACTGAAACTGTGTGTGTTCTCTTCTGCTTCCTGTACAGGAATGATCACTGTGGGTGCTATTCTTGAAGTGACTGCTTCTTTGGAGTTCCCTTGTGGAAACTTATGATCAGGCAAATTGTATCCTTATCCCCTAAGATGAAGTATCGCCGAAGACATGATTTCTCTAGACTGTCTGATGAAAATCTTTAGCTGCTCCACGTTATCTACGCTTGTCACGCAGTTACCCACATCAGTAAACTGTACATTATTTATCTTTTCAATCATTTGAGAAATATTTTCAACTCAGCAGGAGCAAATGGTGGTGAAAGTATGTTATCATTCTCTAAGTCAGCAAAAGAATGATCAAATTCATCATCAAGAAAACGACTAGACTTATCAGCAGCCGGAAAGAGTTCAGATGACATTTCAGTTGTGTTGTCACACCTACTACCACTTACAGAATGCTCTGAAGCGTGTGACACATTCTCATCTTCATATCGTAGTATAACACTAACATGATGAGATGTGAATAATGTACTAGTCATCTCTTTTACAGCAGGGCTGCTGTAACCAGAACTTACAAGAATTTCATCACACTAATCATGTTTTACATCTGCTTCTATAATATTTTCTGACGTGTTTACATCTGCTTCTATATATTCATATGTTTTACATCTTCTTCTATATATTCACTGTCTTGCTTTCCTGTGAATGCCTCTTGCGATTCCTTTCTGTAATCTTTCTCTGCTGGATCACGAATTCCTAGTGTGTTGAGATTCTACCAATCCGATATCTTTCTTGTATTCCAGTGAAAAGGCAGGGCTATCAAATTGCCGTCCTGGGTTCTGTTTCCCATGGGTAGTTTTCCCATCAAGGTCCAGCCCACTCGAGTCTGAACTCCAACGAGACCGTTTGTGAATTGTTCCACTCTACCAGTAAATAGCTTTCCAGCTACATCAGCCCCTATTAGTATGTCTATTTCAACGGACTTCTGTTCTTCAGGAACTAAAGTCTCACTCAATAGGAAGCCTCGATCGGAAATCTCTTTTATCCACGGACTGATCTTTCGCATGGAAATATTGGTACAAATTCTATCCTGGTCCAAAACTTCAAAATTGCAATGATACTTTCCTTTTATATTGTTCAGAAACACTCTGTAGCAAAAATGCTTCTGAGGGACTTCAATCTCTCCAAAACGTTCGTGAATTACATTTTCTTTTCTTACAACGTCGTATCCCATTAACTTTACTGCACGTTTACTGATATAATATCTCTGCTACCCTGTATCAATTAAGGCTCTCGCTGTGTACCTTGCATCTTTTCCTCGAAGATAAACATACAAAGTTTGCAGCAAAATTTCATTCGTACAAATTCGATTTCCCAAAATCATTAGCAGTACAAATACTCCATTCATTAGTAGAAACTTCATTCGTATTCAAATCATTTGGTACCCTTTCTATCGGATACATGATAGCAAAATGGCGACGATGACACCTAGTACAATTTATTTTACTTCTGCGCTTACGAGCTCGATAGCCAGTTTTCAAACACAAAAAACAAGATCCTTTCTTAAACAGAAGTTTCTTTCTTTTTTACAGTGTCAATTTTAAGGTATACCTACAGCTCTGTGAATCATGGACCTTTTTACAAAAATGACAGGTTTTTGCCCTGACTGATAGATCATTATTCTTATCTCTGGCAAAGAGGACAACTGCAATTGGAACATCCCTTTCGCCATCGGCAGGGGATTTTAGAGACATTTCCTTACGTTTTAGTTCAAACCAAAGACAGCCTTTTTCTATGGAAATTCTGTCTTCTCCTTCTACTTCCGTTTTGAGAAACTTAATTAAAGCTGTTAACTTATTAGTGGCATCGTCATCGGTAGTCGAACTTAGGTTTCGTTCTTAGATCCTAATAATATCATCTGGTAAACATGGCTCCACAAGAGGATAAAGCACAGCTGCCTATTTGTCGGAAGTGACACCTAAAGTTTCGAACGCTCTTAGAGTGTATCTACTTTACGATACATATTGGCTAGTGAGGATCCTTGACATCAATTCATAGAATTACTCAATAATAAGCTGAGTAGCTCCCTAACATAAACTTCAATGAGGGTCTCACCTTTCCCAAACCTCGTTTTCAGGTATTCAATGACTTGTGAATTAATTCTTTGCGGTGGATAGAAAACTCTCAACGAGCTCCCGTGCTCTCGACTCCACAGCTGTAGCTTGTGTCAAGTACTGGAATCTACCTCCAGGATCAATATCCACATCATCGTGAATTTCCTTAAACTGACTCCAGAATCCCAGCCATTCCTTAATATTCCCACTGAACTTTCGTAATTCAATTTTTAAGAGTTTACATTTCCGTTTGGAGACAAAACACTCTCGACACTAGTGCTCTCCATGTCAGGTTTGCTTAAAAACCTTTCTGCTTTCGCTTTCAAAACAATATACCGCTCGGCATGATTCTCAATAGTATCATATTCTTTATTGAAAATATCCTGCGTACACCTACTGTCATTCTGTAAAAAATTAACAATTTCTTTATCGTTCGAGTCAAGTTTCAACCATTTTTCATTTAACAACGAAGTCAGTGTTGCAATTTCTTCAGGATCAGGTTGATCCACACTTAAATGTTCTAGCTGCCTTGCAGTTCGCGTGAAACTGCTCCATAGTGGCCTTCTTAGTTTACTCATGCCTTTCATTACAGCACTTTAGCCTAACCTGACGTCCCTCTTCGGGGGCCAAAATATCGGGTTCGGGAAACACAATAGGGTATATATCTTACCTTTCGATGTGGTTCTGGGCTCGTTTAATCCATAGTGAACGGAATATAATATCATAAAAAAAGAACCCGGATCAAGGACAACTTCATCACAACCTTTTATTACAATAACACATAGCACAGCACATTGACAACGAACAATCATCAGCAACGCGCAAAGCATTCAGGGACCCTCGCAGGGTTCTTGAGTTGAGTTCAAAACACAATCCAGTATAATAATCACTTAAGTTGATTTGAAAATACAAAATGACGTCATTCGCGACAGCGGTGGCAACCGTAAGTATTTCGACTGTTTAATTTTTCAAAAGCAATATTTATTTTCATTGTGATTATTATATACTAGCTGTAAAGCCAGTTGAGAAAAGAATACAACGGGTTCTAGCTACCACTTATTGTTATTAAAGCGTTTATTAACGACGGTGGAAAATATCTTTGTAAACGATATTTTGTGTAAATATCTTTTTGAAATCTGGAAGTAGTTTTCCTTGTTCTTGCCCATGGACTACTTTAACTGTGACATCAAACCGTCGAACTCTTGAAAATGCAACATAAAGTTGTCCATGTCTAAACACTGGCTCAGAAAGGTAGATACCTACTTTCTCCAGTGTTTGACCTTGAGACTTATTAATGGTCATAGCAAAGGAGAGTTTTGCAGGGAATTGTCGTATTACTGTGAATGGGAAGTCTACATCAATAGGTGCGAGGTCAATTCGCAGAATAAAAACAGTTTTACCACATGCTGAGCCTGTGAGTACTTCTGCAGTGATCAAATTGGGTTTTAGTTCTTT
The DNA here is from genome assembly GCA_039090855.1 of Macrothele yani. Taxonomy (NCBI): domain Eukaryota; kingdom Metazoa; phylum Arthropoda; class Arachnida; order Araneae; family Macrothelidae; genus Macrothele; species Macrothele yani. The sequence continues at coordinate 152,938,011 of CM076995.1, read as the reverse complement.
AATTTCATTGCATAAACCAATTACTTGTTCCATTGCATAAACCTCATTGTGTATTGAGGTATCTTAGAAGCATGATAATAGCTCCAATCTTCACCTTGAGTCAGTGAAGTGGCATTCCTGATGGAGTTTGCTCATTCAAAAACTCTATAGGATAATACTGTTCACGCCATCGGCATCAATTGAATCAGAGCTTAAGTATGTGCTTTCTGTCCCCTCTAAGAGATCATGGACGTTCTCATTTAATTTGTCAACATCAGAGTGTTTGGGACAAAGAATGGCTTTCTTTGCAAATGCTTTAAAATCAGAAATTTTCAAGTTCCGATGTGTGCAAATTCTTCCCAAGGATGGGATTTATATTTTTCAAACAATTCTTATACATTGGGTGGTGAAACAAAGATAAGAATGTATGCAAATAAATCTCGTAGTTGTCGAGGCATGCTGCAAACTGTTGCTTCATCTAAGGTTTTCTCCCATATTTCATCATTCTTAATTAAACCTTTCTGCAATGCAGCTTCTTGGAAGGTATCATATGGAATTCCATTGACTGTTCTTAAATCTGTAAAGCTTTTCGCTCCAGATACATGAAGTAGCAGTAGTCTCAAACAATATCTTTCTGGATCAGCTCCAAGGTTGACTGAATACATTTTTCCAATCACATTATCTCCACCACGTTTTCGTTGGCCCATTGTCTTTCTTTCTGATTGAACGCATAATGTCTTGGCATGTCGCTATATGAAATGGATTGTGCATCTTCATTGCCCTCGTTTAGTTTGAACCTTACTGTCAGCATTGCATCTCTCTCAGCATTATGAACAACTGCATTTTGATCATTGTTTAAACGCTCCGGATTAAAGGTAATGTTCTGTTTTTCAGGAAGGTGAACAGGTATTTTAACTATTGTATGAGATTGCTGATGCATATCATAACCAAGTGTTCGCCACATTGCCTCAGGTGCGCTAACGTATCGGGAATCAACATGACTTTTTACTTCGTCGTATTTGGTGTTGTGCTCTGTTATATGCACATTTTCACAGTCATGACCTTTGTATACGTACTTGAAAAGGTATTTCACTCTTTTCACAGTAGCGCACACCTCCACATTAATGTGGCAATTGTACTTTAACAAAAGATATGAATCATAAGGGACAATCCAGCTGTTATCAGTAATTTTACGACGTACAGTTGTGGTTGCACCATTCTTTGTACGGCGATATAAAGGATACTCGCCTTTGTTAGCTACTGTTTCATTTTGGAAAGTTCGGAAATTGCTTGGTACATTTGCCATCTTCCATACAGGGTGAATTGTGATTATTTCACCACACGGACCATGAACCATGTGTTTCACAACAGTTGCAAGTAAAACTGGTAAATGTTCTTTATCTGGTAGTTCTGCCGATATAATTTGGTCAGTTTTCTCAGTCAATGTTGGTTTGTCCTCTTCTTTCAAAATCAAGACCATATGAGCATGGGAAAGCTGTCTTTTTTTGGAATTCGATTACATGAACTTTCGCCACCAGAACTCCAAAAATATGCCTTTTGGTTATATCATCCATTAATTCTTTCAACTTTAATTGGAAGACTCTTGCAACTAAATCTGGACGGTTTTCGACAGATTGACCGTTCAAGTTTTCAGTAATTTCTTTCCATTTCGGGTTGCAAGTCATAGTAAGTAAAAGATCAAGCTTGACACACTTTCTGACTATCGCCATTGTATCCTGATAATTTTGCACCATATTTCGTGGACTACTTTGAAATGAAGATGGCAAAATAAGAGCCTTTGCAGGAAGAAACTCACCCTCTCCAGCATTCTGAATTTCGTCCATCAGACCTTTATACTTTTCGACACTTAACTGAGACTAATTTTGTCGTATGTAATTCAGTGTATTAGCTTCCATTTTTACATACGCATCAACATTGTACTGCTCCGTAAGCTTTCCTTCCCTTAATAATGGATTAAATTCGTAACGGATCGAAAGACGATGTTGATAGTATTGCATTTGTGTAACCCTTGACCGTGGCTTTGTACATTGGTTAACCACACTTAGTAAAGACGTTGGTCTATGTTGTAATGGGATGTCAGTTGACCTTGTGACGTGACGCATCTTTGACGTCATGTGATAATGATTTGGATAAGATGACGTCACACAAGCAGCTGTGTTCTTCGTTGCTATGAGAACAAAACAAAGTGATATACGCGTGAACTGTGCACCTGCGGGTCATGACGTCACCTGCACGAAAACACGAAAAGCTAATCGTAGCGTCACAAACATTTGTTTCTCGGTTGTTCCTATGACGACTTAAAAAGTGAACCAGGTCGTCGGCAACTTAGCCTTTTATGTACGTATAAGGATTATTCATATTTAGGCGAACGCAACAAACGACTCTGACACTGAGGAAATATGATGTTGCTACAAAATTACATCTGCGCATGCGCAAGCTAAAATCTGATATATATATATATATATATATATATATATATATATATATATATATATATATATATATCATTTTAACCCTTTAAGCGGCCGATGTATCTGAACCAAATAGTACCCATAATGTTCTGCGTTCTTCACACAGAAATGGGCCCCTAGCGACCAGGTTTTACGAAAGCTACTTTCCAACAATTCCTTCACCTACTCATCTTAGCAGTACCGGCCATAACCGTGCCACAAACGATAAGGTATTATCTGCTCCATACTTCCAATCCGCGGAAAGATGGAGATGGGCCAGTCCCTTGGACACCAAGAAATGATGGCAAAGGACTAATGCCCCTAACACGAATATCATGCCACTGTGTAGAGATTAGGGACCCGAATATCTTCTCTCTCTCCTTTCTTAGGTTTTTCGCCATTGTTATAACCCTTTTAGCAGATAATCAGTCAAAAAGAATTAGTGTCAATCTTCCCCACATTTACCACATTTGACAATAAAACTAACAGGAAAGCAAGGTTTTCTGATGCGCAGGTTCAGCACTCGTTTCACCCGCGTTCGGCACACTTCTCAGACAGAGATTATATTCATTCGAGCTTATTTCAGCCCATTTTGCTAACCCCGAGTTATTTCGTTTCAGCTGGTAAAAGAGTTAAAGCTCTCGTCAATAGCAGATAACTCCTTCTTGAGGGGATCGAGGGGATCCCCTCAAGATCCTCCCCCATTTACATAGCATCAAAAATGCTTTCTTGTAATGCCTTTTATCACATGTAGCATCAGGTTTTCGTAATTTATGAAGATTGCAGTGAGTTGTTGTTACGTTTATGTAAAACGTGATGAAGTAATATTCAGGGATAGTTTAGTAAAATACATTGTTGAATAACAATGAAATTAACTATTGTTGATTCACTTCATGGGACAGCATTTATAAATCAGACTTAAACAATGATTTTGACTACTTCTGTAACCCATTTTCGTTACATCAAATTCTTGTTTTTTTACTTCGGATTTACTTCACTATTTTCGGTAAATATGCATAGCAGTAAAAATTAAGGAAAGGTATGCAGTAAACAGAATTTATTCCTTAAGCTCTTAGTGAAAAGCAAAAACTAGAAATTTTGCTTAGCCGATAATTGGGGCATTTATTCCTTGCAGTATCTGACCTTTTAAACATAACTTTAATATTGCACATTCAAGGGAATGTGCAACAGTTTGTTACAACCGGTAATGGGTAAAACCAAACTCGCTATAACTGGGTTGCATTACATTTGCATAATGAGGTCGAAAAGGCCATCGAGGAATGAATCAAAGCCGCACGTTGAATAAGCACTCATGCAAATTATGTAAACTAGGGGCACTCGTGCAAACTAATAGAGATTGAAGGAGTAAATCAGTTGGCGGGAATTAACATGCTGGATAAGTCGATCTGATAATACGTAATACCAGAGGAATATCACCTACTCTGCAGTTTAATGGGAGTTCAACAATGCCTAATACGTCTTCCTGACACTTTCAAGGCAGTAATCGGATTGGAGAGCTGTTACTAGGCTTAAGCCTACACGGCGACTGTCGCTGTTGTGTAACAACTGTTTTCGTCACTTCGCAAATGGTTCGCATTCAGTAAGATACCATCGAAGGTAACCTGGTGCTGACCCCGAAAGGCGGTTAAAAGAGGACGTAAATCACTAAAAGAGGACGCGAAGCCCACAATTTTTTTTATATATACCATGAATTTTTTCGACAGTCGTAAAGTTAATCTCTAGTAAACACTCTCGATGTAACGAAAACGGGTAACGGGAGTACTTAAAACCATTGTTGAAATCTGATTTCTGAATGCTGTCCCATGAAGTGATGCAACAATATTTAATTTCACTGTTACTCAACAATATATTTTACTAAACTATCGCCGAACGTTATTTTATCACGTTTTACAGACAAACCTAACAATATCTCACTTCAATCTGCGTAAATTACGAGAACCTGATGCTTAATGTGATAAAAGCCATTGCAAAAACGCATTTTGATGCTATGTAACTTTCCTGACAGTAGTAACGCATGCGTCATAGTGAAATTTGACTTACTCTCGCCCTCTATGGGGGCTTACGTGTTGTTGGCGAGAGCTTCAGAATGATGTATAACGCAATGCGGTGTAACCTGTAGCTATTCTAGAAAATAGGTTACAAATCCTCCCTCACTAACATACTTGGGAATCAGCTTTTATTTCTATCCCTAGGTCAGATTTAGCTTGCGCACGATGGAATTTCTTTGCTACATCACATTTCATCGGTGTGAGGGTCTTTTCTAATTTTCGTCTAAATCTGAAAAATATTAACTAAAAAATCCTAAGTGCATAAACGCTCATAGTGAATAATACGTGGCTAAAGAAAATGAATCTATAACTACTACTTACAGTAGCAAAATACTGTTCTTCACGTGTTTATCCTAGCAATTTTAAGCAGAAGTCAACAGATTCCTGGTAATATTAACAAAAAGCAAACTACAAGCAGCACAATCAAAAGGACTTTCCCCAACTTTCAAAAGTAGGCCTACATCCATTGTGGTCCGGCTTCTTTTGCTAGTAAACGAATATCAGCGGTCGATAAGACATATATCACAACGAAATGTAAAAACGACCAATGGTGTAAAACGTGAGTTAAACGGTATAAAACCAAGTATAAAATGGTGAAATTTGAATGAAATGAGAACATTAAAATCTATTGAGAAGTAAAACCAACGAAGTTAAAAGTTGAAAATGACAAAACCTATCTACATTCTACTCATGCTACCAGCATCCATACATGTTTCAGTAAATATTATGCCTTCATCAGTGGAAGAATTCACAAGTGCCTAGTCCTCCGCAATTAACTCAGATGTAATATGACATGCCTGAATGAAAGATAGTATGTTAACTTCATCACATAAGCCATGAACACCTATACCCTATCGAGCAATTCTTGTATAGCGTCATCTGTGGGGATTTCGCCGACGTATTCGTCCTGCTGATCGACCAAGCCAAGCAAGCTGAGTTTATCTGACTTCTGTTTAATCATACGTTGATTTTCAGAATGTAACAGGTATCTCGATGCGTGTGGAATAGCGATAGGTGAATTACTGTTACAACACTTCCCTTTATATTTTTTCAATAATTAGGGCCTCTGAAGTGAGAATTTGTTTATGAAATCGAAGTGATGTTAGAATTTTGATATTTTCCCAATCGGGTACAGCATTGTGTTCGATGCAATATTGAATAAGTGCTGTTTTGGGCCTTTTCTTTTCCCAATCGTATACATGTTCTTTTAATCGAGAAATAAGGCGTCTCTTAGTACTACCTATGTACATAGAATCTTTTTGATTGGGGTTCGTTATTGTATTATCGGTGATACTTTCAGCCAAAAATATTTGATGCTCTGCACATTCTTTCTTTAACAAATTGGCAATAGATGGTAAAAAAGGAATTGATAAGTAAGCTTTATATTCACTTTTTGATGCAAAATTTGAACGTTATCTTTTACTATGGCAGTGGATTCCGATATCACTGTAATTGGGGCTTTTAAGAAGAGTCGTATCAAGCTGAGTAAAGAAGTGGAACACATGCAATTTTTGACATTATGTAAAAACAATAATGTTACACCCCGTTTCTTGAGAGTTAAAAGCAAGCCATTGAATTCTAAGGACAAGAACATTATCAACACATGTGAGGTTAAAAGACTTCGTGCTATTATTAGGGACAAAAGGAAGAACTTGAACATACTAAGTATTCAGAATAACAGATTGTATAATAAGTGCATGACTCTGAATTTACACGTGGATAGGCTAAATATAGAGTTTATTAAAATTTATGCCACTGTTGATAGTCTCATTTTACGACTTCGTGATAAACTTTTAAAAAGTTTGAAAACCTACTTGAGGAGAACAAAAAATGCCATAATAGCAACAAATTACATATTCATAACAATGTATTCATTAATGAATCTAACTATGTACTTTCAGAGCTACAAGTGAAAGTTTTGAAAGGAGGAGTCAAGTTTGCATGTAGTAGGCATAAACCAAAACCAGAAACTATCCTTCCACAAATTGAAAACATTATACAAGAGTTACCAGCTAGTAAAAGTAATCCAGTAAGATATAAAATGATGAGAAATTACAAAAACATGAATGACCAACAACTCAATGCTCCTATTAAATAAGAACGGAAGACGTTACTTGAACTTAGGAACAACCCTAATATTAAATGCATTATGGCTGACAAATGCAAACGACTTGTTATCTTGAATAAAGAAGACTACCAACAGAAAATGAAGACAGCTATAGAGGATTTAAAGGTGGTGAAAATTAATAAAGACTGTCGAAGGTATAATAAGGCAAGTGCCTACTTTTAAGAAACATAGTAACCTGCCTATTGAAATTAAACGTAAAGCCTACCCACCCATTGGTGCTTGTACTTCGAATATCTTCGGCAAAATTAAAACACATAAAATAAATCAACCAGTTAGATTAATTGTGAACATGAATGTCGCTCCAGCTATCAATTTAGAAAGGGCTATTTATCAATACCTAAAACCTTTATATAACAACCATGTTTGCAATGTATCTAATTCTATAGAGTTAACTGATAAAATTCAAGCTATTCAAGATTTCAACTTTACTATGTTTAGCCTTGATGTAGTAGCACTTTACCTGAATACTCCCACAGATGAAGCAATTAATTTAATTAAACAGCAGTTGTCAACAGATGGAATTGAAGATAAAGGAACAGCATTATCTCGTCTTTGAAATATATTAATAACAGCAATTATTTTTCATATGATGAGATAATTTATAAACAAACATTTGGAGATCCCATGGGATCCCAACTCTCCTCCTTGTTGGCGGAAATAGTGTTACAGCATATGGAAAAAACAATCTTCCAACAACCTAACCTGGACTCACCTTGTTTATACCTACGCTACGTAGATGACGTTCTTCTCTTCCGGCAACATTCTACAGAGAAACTTGATAAGTTCATATACGCATGTAATAGCATTTGTCCTACTATTAGGACCACATCAGAAGAAAAATTTATAACAAACTGATTTTTTTGGATTTCAGTTTATTCCGGTAATATGATTCCATTGAATATAGTGTTTTTAGAAAGCCAACTTATGTTCCAGCATTGATCCCATGCGATTATTGGCATCCCTGGAAATGCAACACAGCTGCTTTATCTTACTACATCAAAAGAGCAATTACACATTCTTCTTTCTTATAATCAGAACAGGCTGAATTGCAGTGGATCAGGAATACTGCTGAAGCATTTGGTTATAGTGGTAGATTGATTTCTTGCATTTACGACAATATCAAAAATAACGTTCACATTTTGCATAAAAAAGTGAATATAAAACTTACTTATCAATTCCCTTTTTTACCACCTATTACCAACTTGTTAAAGAGTGAATGTGCAGAGCATCAAATATTTTTTGCTGAAACTATCACCGATAATGGTACCTTATTAACCTACAATTATAACAAGCCAATCTTTGATAAATCTGGCGTATATTGTATCCCGATAATAACGAACCCCAATCAAAAAGATTATATGTTCATAGGTAGTACACTGGGGTGCAAAAATTAAGGACGAGACGGTTTTTCGAATGTAACGTCGTGCAGAAGTGCTCCACATCGACTCAAATCATACCATAAGATCCCCAAGATCTACAAATATGGGACAAGTTAGCAAAACCGTCCAAACAAGGAATCCGACGGACACAAAGGCACTTTATAAAAAAGGTAGCTTCGAACACAACTGGACAGAAGACAGAAACGTCCATGTGACAGGCCGCTGCCAAGAAAAATCCAGTCTTTAGTAGGGGATATGATCCCCCTGACTGCGTTGCAGGATTTACAACGTCTGTCCATGCTGAGGACAAGGTTGTCAAGGAGCTATTGAGGCATCACGGCCCATTCCTCTTGTAACGCCAATCGCAGCTGCGGAATCGTTGCTGGCGACTGGTGACGTGCTGCCAAGCTTCTCCGGAGAAGGTCCCACACGTGTTCGATTGAATTTCGGTCAGGGGACCTTGGGGGCCTATCCATGCGTTGAATATCTTCACTCTCCAACAGCTCTGCGACAGCCACTGTACGATGAGGTGTAGCGTTGTCGTCCATGAAGAGGAATTCAGGACCCACAGCACCTCTAAACAGACGCAAGTGAGGCAGGAGAACCTCGGTACAATAGCGGACACCAGTGACTGAGCTTCCTTGGAAGATGTGGAGGTCAGTACGGCTACCAAGCATGATACCGCCCCAAACGAGAACTCCGCCAACTCCAAACCGGTCCCTTTCGATGTTGTTGGAGGTGTGATTGCGTGTTCCTTGCTCTCTCCAGATGTGTATACGTCCAGAATCGCTCGTCAGACTAAATCGGCTCTCATCCGTAAAGAGAACTTGACCCCATTGCTGATGTGTCCAGTTCTTGTGTTCCTGGCACCACAGAAACCGCCGTCTCCGATGAGCAGGCGTTAATGGCACACATCGTACTGATCGTCGTGCAAATAGACCACCTTTGTGCAGCCTCCTGGCCAAGGTAAATCGCGATAACGGACGTCCACTTGTCTGTTGTATGCCTTGCGATTTCTCCCGCTGTCTGCCGTCTGTCTCTTCTCGCTTGAAGGACAATATACCGCTCGTCCACCGCCGTCCTTGCTCGTGGACGACCACTTTCAAACTCTCGGACAGTTGTTCCTGTCGTTTGAAATGCTCTCCAAGCTCGTGAAACGATGCTGTGAGCGATCCCGAACTCCTCAGCCACACTAGTCACACTTCGACCTTTTTCGAACTTCCCAATGACGCGCCCTCGGGTAAGGTTAGCCATTGCAAATCGAAAACGAAAACAGATAGAACAAAATTTCCAAATTCAAACTTGTAGAGCATCAGTTAATTAGTACAAAACGTCATTTGTTTCACACGGATAAGATAAATTGCTGCCTGAATACCCTAAAATGTCAGAAATCGGTGCGCGACCTTTTGTGTGAACGTTTGAAGGGAACACGCATAGGTATGAGCAAATACACACAATTTATTGCATAAATGCGTACTTATGTCAATACAGTTTGATGACGTCACACAAAACAAAGCAAAAAAGGAAAACTGGCGCACAGTGATAAAAAGTTAATGTCGAGTATGTTCGAAGAGTTCGTCATTGCCCACGATACACATTTGTATTCGTAAAAGTAACTCTGCATGCACATTCCTCAGCATGGAAGATGTCACACTATTGCAAGCATCTGTAACACGACGACGTAGATCCAGCAGACTTGTAGGCGCTGCTGCATAGACTTGATTTTTTACGTAACCCCAGAAATACAAGCTTGCCATTCTCACACAGCGTACGTAGACCTAAACTTCTGATCAAGGTACATCCTGCTACTGGTTTTTATAACGTAGGTACGGCATAACGTCACAATCTGCATTTGCATACGGCTACATTTGCGAAGTGTGAATATGCAGATTCGAATCGTCGCACATCGATTTCGGACATTTTAGGGTATATAGGCGACAATTTATCTTATCCGTGTAAAAAAAATATCGTTTTGTACTAGTTAGTTGATGCTCTACAACTTTGTAATTGGAAATTTTGCTCTGTCTCTTTTCGTTTTCGATTTGCAATGGCTAACTTCCGCATTTCACCACTAGGGGCGATGCTATTCGTTGCATTCGATTGGGCGTAGTCGCTTTACTATACCGTTATCTCACTTGCATACCTGTACCTCTCTTCGTTCGCAGGTTATTCCAGGCTAAACATACTTTCCTATGCACCCTGCATAGGTAGGACGTGGTTTGTACACCTTCAATTCACGTCCTCTTCATTTTTGCTGTTCTCATAGATCATGACTGGAGAGAGTGATGTGACATGACTTGCCCGACTTTCTAGACACAGATGGCCCGCCACTTTAATAAAACTATAATGCTAAATTATTAAACTACTGCCTAACATTTAAGTAATTAAACAAAACAAAATGTAATAATTAAACCTTACGTTTACAATACAGAATGTGACAGAAAGATCAAAGGCAATAGGACTAGATGATGTTGAAGTTGGTGACATAAACGAGCTCTTTGAGAGTCATTGTGAAGAGCTTTCACCCGAAGATTTAGAAAATCTAGGTGAACAACTGTCCAAACAAAACGTAGAGAAAAGTGAAGCTGACTCTGCAATGCCAATCAAGGCACAAACAATGAAATCCACAATGCAAGATGATATTGCTCTTATTAACCTTTTGAGGAGTATGAACGTCCAGATATGTTTTTGAGTTTTGCTTCGGTTAGTATGAACGTACGGGTACCGTAGTGTTTTCTCAATGTGTATACCATCCCTGATTTGCTCCAGTTTCCGCACGAGAAGCAAACTGGAGCAGCTGCCACAGTAAAGGCAAACAGATCTGGTATGTCAAAAGACACTCCCAATAAAATGAAGAAGGAAAACGTTGAAACAAGGTGTACCGACACAATCTTGGCAACCCTTTGGCATCATGAGAGGGATGTGCGGGCTCCTATTAACTATCCATAAACACGAAATGAGAGAAACCGAAAAGGAGGGCCGGGCTACAAAGCAAAAAGTAGTCAAGTCACTATGTGGTTTGGAATACAACAAAAACATGGGGGCATCGGATCCCGCAGACATGAAGATGAGCTTCTCTGAAACTACCAAAAAATCCATAAAATGGTACAAGAAGTTCTTCTTCCACACGTTGAACATATGCCTTCTGAACGACTGCATACCTTTTTCCAGCTAGCCAGAAAGAAAAAGTCTATCTCTTGGATTTCCAGTTGGCTGTGGCCAAGCTCTTGCTGGAAGAGTATTTTGAACCAAGAAAATCACCAAAAGGTGGAAGGCCTCTCAGCTCCAAGGATCCGCTAAGACTTCGAGCTCGTCATTTCCCTGCTGCTGTTCTACAAACTGTAGAAAAAGGAACTGGAACTCAACTAAAGTGCCACGTGTGCAATCACACAAGAACAAGGGACCAAGAGAGATAGAGCAGAAGATTCATGTGCACTGACCTTGGTGTTGCGCTGTGCGTTCACCCTTGCTTTGAGGAATACCACACTCTATTGCACTTCTAATCAAATTATAATCAAATAATTTCAAACTGGTAAATATGCAACTTCAATATTGTATTTTCAAGTTATAATACAATATTATATCATTTTTTGCATTTTATTTGTGTTTTTATAAATTAATTGCAAAATGTGCTAAAAAAGAAAAAACAAGGCACTCATAGGAGTGCACATTGTTTAAAAAAACCCACTCCTCGTAGGGTTAATAAGGAAAGTGAGATTTTCTGTAGCAACGACCCCAAATGGGACCAGAGCTCAACTGTTAAGAGAGGAATTGAGACAATTCTACAGCCATACTATAACTTATTATCAGAAAAGAAGAAAACCAAACAGACTTTATCGTTTTAACCCTTTCATCCCGGAATATAGATGGCAAGTGGTTTCCATTCCATTGACACGCATATGCAGTGAAGACCACTTGCGGAACAAGCAAACGTGAGCACTTTGAAAGTTACGGTGACGATTCTAAGCGAAATAAACGACATTAATTGTTGGGTGTGGGGAGGGGTGGATGGTACATATGAGTACCAGTAGGAATTTGATTGTACCAATAGGAACCAGGTAAGAAATGACAACATTAGCTACAATAGATGTTTAGTAGAACGATATATTTGTGCAAAAATATGCTATTTCGTATGATACAACATGAAACAGTCTTTGCACAAAGGTAGATTACATTGTTGTCAAATTGTTTCTGTTCCTTTTTGATGCTTTGCTTCTGCACAACGAGCACATCGTCTTCTTGTAGGACCTTCTACGGTAAGATGCTGCTCCAAAATGTTGCTTTTTCTTCGAAAGAGGGCCTCGTCTTGGTAATGGTAAATTAATGTTTTTCTTTCCGTAGGCAATCAGTTCTTCAGTAAGATCTAACAGAACAATGAGGAACGCCGGGATTCCCCGAATCTATCTCCGTCAGCGCCGTATAATATGCAGCGGAAGTTGCACGAACCACTAATCGAAGGTGTCTGAATGAGGTGCGTCTGTAGTCATCCATGCGAGAACAGTGCAGCAGGTTCTATACCAAGATTTCCTGTTTTTCTTACACAGACGGAATTACAGTGTTGATTTCATGAATGAGCAACATTTTTGACTAAAACATAATCTTGCCTAAAACACTTCCATATAAAGAAATGCAGTGACGAATTCGTGAGAACATCAACGACTACAAAATACCGTCTAAGCAATATGTGAATGTGCTTAGACGGAGTAGTCGTCACTTCCATTCAGGCGTCTTCATTACCCAATCTCAGCGAAAGTGTCCCTCCTGTCGTCGATGTGTTAATCTCTCAGCAAATGGTAACACAAAACCCCGCCATGATACAATATTCACTTGCCTGTCAAGCGTTCTCCAAGTTTCCGGTAATTTGCACTCTTTCTGGTACATCTGTGTACCACTCGGAACGAAAGGGTTAAAACCGTAAATTTCCTATCTTTTTGTTAAATATTATTGAGCAAAGCGAGACCGAATGCCGAACAGAGCTCTCTTTACGAGACTCGAAACAATTAGTTGTTCGGGCATAAGTACGAGATGACACATCCAATCACCGTGATTTTTTGCATGCGATTGGACATCGTCCATGGACAGGTTTTGTCGCTTTCCGATTCCAGAAATTCCGTGTCATTGTGGAATAATCGTCCGAAAAACTTGCCTTTTTAGGGGGTTTTCCGGGTTTTGAGAAGACATCGTTTGTTACCTATCTCCTCCAAAGATCTACAGCCGAAGACGGCGACACTTGCCACAGAGAAAGGTAAGGGCATGGTGAGTGGCATGGGGTTGGTATCTTGGTGATTGGTAGTGTCGTATAAAAATATTGACCAATAAAAAACTGACCAATTTTAATAATAATTTAAAAAACCGCTCTCTATACGAGACTCGGGACAATTAGCTGTTCGGGCATAGCTACGACATGACCCATCCGATCACCGTGATTTTTGGCATGTGATTGGACATCATCCATGGTCCGGTTTTTACGCCTTCCGATTCCCGAAATTTCGTGCCATTGAGGAATTTCAATTAAAACTAGATGCCCTTTTACTTGAACCGTTTCACGAAAGTCAGCACACTAACATTAATTTGAAAAAAATCATTTCAATTGAAAAACGAAGAAATGGAAAGACTGCATCTCTTAGCTCAACACTTGCTGAGTCTATAATAATAAAAGGAAGTGTGTGTATGCGTGTGTGTGCGTCTGTCTTTTGCGATACAAAATGAAAAACGTGGTTCCCGGTCTGAGCGTGTCTTTCCGTTTTGTTTACATGCAACCTGATCACAAACAACGTGAAGGCGTGAAGGAAAGTAGTTCATGATAAATTTTAGGCATTCCTTTTTTAGAATGTTTCGTACTTTTGTTTTGGAAGTCACAAATTTTACGTGTTCGTTTTTTTAGAATTTTTTATAATAGACGCCTTAATGAGCTTAGATTTTGCAATAGCTTCGCTCAAAATTTTCCACCCCGGTTACTGTCGGCGGCTTGTCCTAGTACAATTTAATTTTCAATACGTAAATTTCATAATATTAAAAACAATTTCAAGTATTTTGTGTATATTACTAAAAATCTTGGAAGGGAATTTAATATATTTACAAATGTTCTCATTATATTTTTGCTTCAATTTACAGAACTTCATTTGACGCTGGAAGTCGCAGAATCCTAACCCCGGCGTAAGCCTGGTCCTATCTGTAATGTAGAGTAATAAAAGCAGGAAAATCAAGTGGCGCCAAGAGTTTGCTGTCTGATCATGCAATGAAAGAAACAACTGAGGCAGGAGACCTTAATGCATGAGCAACGCGTCGGAACTTCTCGAATCCGTCAAAAATATTCCCAGCGAGCAATACTCGAAAGCTATGTCTCGTTCTGTTCCGATTTGGTAGGTCAGTTTCATTCTATTCTAAATCCGTCTCGACTGACGGCTTCCATTATAAATTAACTATTTTTTCCTTGTTTCTATTCCGACACAATGTGGGCTTTAGGACAGCAAAGGTAAATTTCCCGAAATGACTAACAGTGCCAGTATATCCGATAGTATGTTCCCAAAAAATCTCTGCTTCTGTTAGTCAGATTTTTATCCTTTTAACAACCGATAGCTGTATCCAATGAAAAATCAGTTCATTTTTCACTTTTCTGAATGCTGTTCTTCTGCCGTCTTAATGAACAAAATTCCTTTTTGCATTTGGCACGATATCTTTGCATCAGGATGTATAATTGATGAAATTCTTTTTTTTTTTTTTTTTTCTAATTTTTTTTTATAGCACGACTGCATCGGTATTGATGTTTTTTTACTCTTGTAACAGCTCAATTTAGAATTTATTTATTTTTTTGCTTTGAGTTGCTGTAAATTTTAACAAGAGAGATCACACCGAATTTTCGGGTGTAAAATAAGCACGTCTTTTGAATCCGTTGTGACGCAAATTAAATTTATCAAAGCTATTCAAAGTCAGTGGAACCGGTATGGAAAACAATAGTATCTGACGGAAGAAAGAAGTTTTTTCAATCGGGTTTTTAATCCTTCAGATATTGCTGTAAACGAAATCGTGAGCTTACGCCCTCTGGTTGCAGACTTGTGCGTTAAGAAAAACATTAATTTACATGAGAAACAGTTCGCACTGGAAACGATCTCCAACACAGAAACAATTTTTCAAATCGGACTCTTAGAAACAGAGATATCGACAAAAATAAGATGTGACTTTACGTCCCCTCGTGGGAAAACCATGCATTATTTTAGGAAGAAAGTATTCTCAAAAGGTTTATCCATATGAGTGGTATCGGTCCAAGAAAAAAGAATTACTCGAGTTTTCAGGAGCACAGATTGTGCTACAAATACATCAGAAACAGAAATTTACACTTATGCCCCCAGGTGGCCAAACCATTCTTTACGAAACATTAGAAATTATGTGAAAAATATTTTCCATCAGGTCTTGTATGCGATACAGGAAGAATTTTTCAGATCGCAGTTTTAGGAGCAGAAAAACCGCAGAAAACGCAATTTACTTTTGTGCCCCCTAGCTGAAAGTCTATGATTTACTTAAAATTTTTGAATTTATAAGAAAAACATTTCGCATCGGAAACACCATCCGACAAAGAAAGAATTTTTGAAATCGGACTCTTAGAAGTAGAGATATTGACAAAAATAAGATATAGATCTACGCCCGCTGGCGTAGAAACCATGCATTATTTCAAGAAGAAAATGTTCCTAAAATGTCGGTCGACATGAGTAGTATCGGTCAACAAACGACTTTTTTCAATCGAGATTTTAGAAGCTCATATTTTGTTGCAAATACATCAGAAGCGGAAATTAAGACTTACGCCACCTGGTGGCCAACACATTTTTTTTCAAAAATTAGAAATTATGTGCAAAGGATTTCTCATCAGGAGCTGTATCCGGTGCAGAAATATTTTTGAAATCAGGGATTTACAAGCAGAGATATAGGGGGGGGGGGGAAGCAATTTACCTTTAAGCCGCTTAGCGGAAAGTCAATGATATACTTGAAAATTTTGGAATTATATGGAAAACATGTCACACTGGATGCACTACCCAGCAAAGAAGGAATTTTTCAAATCGGACTCGTGGAAATGGAGATATTGATAAAAATACGATATACATCTTCGGCCCCTGGCGTAGAAACCATGCATTGTTTTAAGAAGAAAATGTTTCTAAAAGGTTTGTCGACATGAGTAGTATCGGCCTACAAACGACGTTTTTTACAATCGACAATTTAGAAGCTCATATTTTTCTGCAAATACATCAAAAACGGAAATAAGATTTACGCCCCCTGGTGGCCAAACCATTTTTTTACCAAAATTAGAAATTATGTGCAAACGATTTCCCATCAGGAGCTGTATCCGGTGCAGAAAAAAAAATTCATATCGGAGATTTAGAAGCAGAGATATAGGGGGAAACGCTATTTACCTCTGCGCCCCCTAGCGGAAAGTCTATGAATTACTTGAAAATTTCCAGATTATATGAAAAGCATGTCACACTGAAAACACTATCCAACAAAGAAGGAATGTTTCATATCGGACTCCTAAAAGTAGAGATACTGACGGAAACAAGATATACATCTACGCTTCCTGGCAGAGAAACTGTTTAATATTTTAAGAAGAAATATTCCGAAAAGGTTTATCGATGTGAGTGGCATCAGTCCACGAAAGAATTTTTTCGATCGATATTTTAGAAACTCAGATTTTATGGCAAATACAGCAGGAGCAAAAATTAACACTTTACGCCCTCCTGGTGGCCAAAGTATTCTTTATCAAAAATTTGAAATTACATGCAAAAGATTTTCCATCAGGAGGTGTATCAGCCGAAGAAAAAACTTTCCTAATCGGAGTTTTGAAAGAAGAGTTATCGGGAAAAATGTAATTTATTTTTACGCCTCCTAGCGGAAAATCTATGTGTAATTTGAAAAAGTAACTATATCCAGAATACTTTTCGATATGAATGGAATCGGAAGATAAAATATATTTTTCAATCGGATGTTTAGAAGCAAATATGTGGAATAAAACGTATTTTTGAATTCGACATCATCTGCATTTACGTCCTCTAGAGCGAAATTGTACATCGTAAAAAAAAACGAAATGAAGGATCATCATTCGCATATTTTAAACTTCCCAATGCAAAGAGAATTTTTCAAATCGAACTAATAGTTGCAGAGATATCGTGGGTACAGACGGACGGACAGACGAACAAACAGACGTGCTAAAAATGACTAAGATTAACCATTCAGTTATTAGCACGTCTTTTGTAATAAAAGATCGTGCTTATGTTATCGATTTGTTCGTCCGTCCGTCTTTACCCACGATATCTCTGCAACTATTAGTCCGATTTGAAAAATTCTTTTTTGCATTGGGAAGCTTGAAATATGCAAATGATGATCCTTCATTTCGTTTTTTTTTTTTTACGATGTACAATTTCGCTCTAGAGGACGTAAATGCAGATGATGTCGAATTCAAAAATACGTTTTAATCCACATATTTGCTTCTAAACATCCGATTGAAAAAAATATTTTATCTTTCGATTCCATTTATGTCGAATAATATTTTAGGTATAGTTACTTTTTCAAATTACGCATAAGTTTTCCGCTAGGGCGCTTAAAAATAAATTACATTTTTCCCGATAACTCTTCTTCTAAAACTCCGATTTGAAGAGCTTTTTCTTCAGCGGATACACCTCATGATGGAAAATCTTTTGCATATAATTTCAAATTTTCGGTAAGGAATGCTTTTGCCACCAGGGGGCGTAAGTGTTAGTTTTTGCTTCTGATATATTTACCATATAATCTGAGCTTCTAAAATATCGATTGAAAAAATTATTTTGTGGACTGATGCCACTCACATCGCTAAACCTTTTCGGAACGTTTTCTTCTTAAAAAATTGAACAGTTTCTCTGTCAGGAAGCGTAGATCTATATCTTGTTTTCGTCAATATCTCTACTTCTAGAAGTCCGATTTGAAAAAGTTCTTCTTTGTTTGATAGTGTTTTCAGTGTGACGTGCTTTTCATATAATCTGGAAATTTTCTAGTAATTCATACACTTTCCGCTAGGGGGCACAGAGGTAAATAGCGTTTCCCCCTATATGTCTGCTTCCAAATCTCCGATATGAAATTTTTTTCTGCGCCGGTTGCAACTCCTGATGGGAAATCCTTTGCACATAATTTCTAATTATTGTGAAAAAATGGTTTGGCGACCAGGGGGTGTAAATCTTAATTTCCGCTTCTGATCTATTTGCAGCAAAATATGAGCTTCTAAAATCTCGATTGAAAAAAACGTCGTTTGTAGACCGATAGTACTCTGTCGACAAAGCGTTTAGAAACATTTTCTTCTTAAAATAATGCATTGTTTCTACGCCAGGGGGCGTAGATGTATATCTTATTTCTGTCAATAGCTCTACTTCTAGGAGTCCGAATTGAAAAATTCCTTCTTTGTTAGCTAGTGTTTCCAGTGTGACATGTTTTTCACATAGTAATTTTAAAATTTTCAAGTATTTCATAGGCTTTCCACTAGGGGGCGTAAAGGTAAATTGCTTTCCCCCTATATCTCTGCTTCTAAATCTCCGATATGAAAAATTATTTTTGCTCCGCATACAGCTCCTGATGGGAAATCCTTTGCACATAATTTCTAATTTTTGAGAAAAATGGTTTGGCCATTAGGGGGCGTAAATCTGAATTTCCGCTTCGGATGTATTTGCAGAAAAATATGAGCTTCTAAAATCTCGATTGAAAAAAACGTCGTTTGTAGACCGATAGTACTCATGTCGACAAACCGTTTAGGAACATTTTTTTTCTTGAAATAATGCATGGTTTCTATGTCAGGAGCGTAGATGTGTATCTTATTTTTGTCAATATCTCTACTTCTAGGAGTCCGATTTCGAAAATTCCTTTTTTGTTGGATAGCGTTTCCGATACGAAATGTTTTTCCAATAAATTCAAAAATTTTCAAGTAAATCATAGACTTTCAGCTAGTGGGCACAAAGTTAAATTGCGTTTTCAGCGTTATTTCTGCTCCTAAAACTCCGATTTGAGAAATTCTTCGTGTATCGCATACAAGACCTGATGAAAAATATTTTTCACATAATTTCTTATGTTTGGTAAAGAATGGTTTGGTCACCAGGAAGCATAAGTGTTAATTTCTGCTTCTGATGTATTTGTAGCATAATCTGGGCTCCTGAAAACTCGACAATTTTTTTTTTCCTGGACCGATAGTGCTCATATGGAAAATCCTTTTGAGAATACTTTCTTCCTAAAATAATGTATGATTTTTCCACCAGAGGACGTGAAGTCACATCTTATTTTTGTCGATATCTCTGTTTCTAAGAGTCCAATTTCAAAACTTCTTTCTGTGTTGGAGAGCGTTTCCAGTGCGAAATGTTTATCATATAAATGCATGTTTTTCTTAACACACAAGTCTGCAACTAGAGGCCGTAAGCTCACGATTCCGTTTACAGCAATATCTGAGGGATTAAAAACCCGATTGAAAAACTTCTTTCTTCCATCAGATACTATATTGTTTTCCATACCGGCTCCATTGACTTTGAATAGCTTTGATAAATTTAATTTTGCTTCACAACGGATTCAAAAGACAAGCTTATTACACCCGAAAATTCGGTGTCATCTTTCTTGTTCTTTTTTTCAATGCTGTGGTTCAAGGTGTTAATTTATTCTTGCATTTGGGACGATATCTTCTCTTCCAGAAATGAGATTGATAAAACTGTGTGCGTGTGCGTAAGTGCCCAAATCACGTATACAGAAAACAGTATGCGTCATTCGGACACACACTGATCAGAATTACAGTATAGTCTACAAAAACGTATATAACTACCGATGTATGTTAAACAATGCACTGAAAATATGCGGCCATGGGAATTTCACTACGCGGAAGAGTATCCTGCACTTACATTTGCCACAAAAAGCTGAAATATGAAAATTAGGATTTTTGGTTTCTCTTCATTGGAGGTCCAACGACCACCGTGAGCAACTCAATGGGCTAGAAGCAGTCGCCTGTCCCTAATTTAGGGTCACTGGTTCCAGGGAATGGAGAGAGCCAGTGCCGTAAAAAAAAACAACATTCGTGCCTCACGCGGATTCAAACCCGTACCCTTTTTGGAAGAATGATCATAAGCCGTCGCTGTGCACTCCAGGGGTGGCAACACATTCGGATTGCTTTTAAAAGATGAGCTGTGTTGCTGGTCTGTAACTGTTCTTGGTAACCCTTGCTTTCACTTCAGTGACACATCGAGCTTTTTATTTCATAAAGACATTGTATCGATGTTTTTCAGCGGTGGCGAGCGATTGGTAGACATTGTATGGATGATTTTTTGCGGTGTAGAGAGATTAGTAGACGTTGTTTGGATGATTTTCAGCGGAGGAGATCAATTGGTAAACATTGTGTGGATGACTTTCAGCGGTGGAGAGCGATTGGTAGACATTGTATGCATGATATGTAGCAGTGGAGAACAATTAGTAGACGTTTTATGGATGATTTTCAGATGTGGAAAGCAATTGATAAACTTTATGTGGAAGACTTTCAGAGGTGGAGAGCGATTGGTAGACATTGCACCGATGATTTTCAGCGGTGGAGAGCGATTAGTAAGGTGAAAGGAGAGAAGCGGAAGTTTACAGAGAATTGAATGTTCCACAACTTGCCCTCTCAAGACTCCTGTCGAGACAGTTTCAACAGCAAGATGTTCCTCGGCGACCAGGACAAGGCCGTCCCATAGCTCGACTGCTGATAATGATTGCTATAAGTATGACTGCCAGAAGGAATAGAAAGATAGATGTCCCATAGGCAACTCTCTTTGGAGTTTGTAGCAGCTATTGTAGCGAGGGGTTTCAAGGCGTACTGTTTGTAGAAGACTTCGTGAGCAACGCCTTTATACAAACAGACCAGCGATTTATGTTCCTCTAACTTTCACTGCACAGCGCGTTAGTTTGACGTGAAGTGGCCGACATGATACTTGGAGTCCAGACCAGTGGACGAATGTTCCTTCCCCAGAAGAATCGCTATCCAACTTAAATGCTCATTCGCAACATATTCTCATCTGGAGAGAACCAGGTACTTGCACCAATCCTTTTAATATCAGTGAAAAGGACTGCTCTTGTGTCTGTTGCGTGATGGTCTGTGTACGATTCATAACGAACGAGCGCAAAGACCTGCGCATCTTCCAGACTTACTCTATTACTGTCATGGGGTACAGAAACGAGGAATAAACATACCAACATGTTTATGGTAGGGTAAAAGGATATTTATTTTCTCCCTTTCCCAAGGAAAATAACTGACTTACCGGCTTTTTCTTTCTTTAATGGCAATACGACTTATTGAACATCCTTCGTATATATGATAAACACTGCACATGATAAACGCATAACTTTTTCAGGTAATTTATAGTCATTTTTCTATCTCTACTGCAAGTGCAATATACGCAGATGAGTCATTACATTATGACCACCCCCAACCTAGAGAAATGAGCGCTCCTGAAGACTGAACGGTGGCGCATGTGAAGTTCAAAGAGCAGTATATATACAACCCGACGGCCGGCTTTCGGTTAGTATAGTCAAAATGGGAAAAGCTGCTCATTTATCGGAGTTTGACAAAGGATAAGTTGTGATGGCACGATTTCTCGGAACTACGATCTCTGAAACAGCGCGGCTTGTGGGTTGTTCACGTGCCGCAGTAGTGAGTACGCATCAAATGTGGTGCACAGATGGCCAAACGACGAACCGTCTTCCAGCCGTGCGTCGTGCACAGCTCATTGATGCCAGAGGGGAGCAGAGACTGCCACGCATTGTTCACGTCGGCTGCAGGGCCACAGTACGACAAATTACCCGCAGCTACAACAGTGGTGATCAAGGAAATGTGTCACAACACACAGTTCATCGCAGCCTTCTGCGCATGGGCCTGCACAGCCAAAGACCCAGCCGGGTCCTCATGCTCACTGCACTTCATCGCCAACAAGGCATGAAATGGGCCCAAGCGTGGATACGCCGATTACCAACGGAGGCTATGGCACCTAATTGCACTGTTGGGCAGA
Organism: Macrothele yani; assembly: GCA_039090855.1. Lineage (NCBI taxonomy): Eukaryota > Metazoa > Arthropoda > Arachnida > Araneae > Macrothelidae > Macrothele > Macrothele yani. Next base: position 152,915,967 of record CM076995.1, on the reverse strand, counting down.
AACAGGACGGCTCCGGCGGCTGGGTTAAGCTGTGGGTGATGCTTTCTTGGGACATTTTTTGCCCCACTATCCCAATAGCACACTTTCTGATAGGTGTTAGGTATCTGAACATCGTTACGGACCAAGTTCACCCATTCATGGCAACTGTGTTTCCTGCTGGTGATGGCCATTACGAACAGGATAATGCGCCATGCCACACTGCCTGAATCGTCAAGGCGTGGTTCGATGAACATGTTGGTGACTTTCTGTTAATGCCCTGGCCTCCAAATTCATCTGACATGAATCCAATTGAAGATTTGTTGTTCTACTTGGAAAAGTGGGTTCGCTCTAAATCCACCACCCTGAAATGTACGGGAACTGGAGGACCTACTGTTGAAATTATGGTACCAGATACCCCAGGATGCGTATCGGCACCTCATCGAATCGATACCTCTTCGGGTGGCCGCTCTTTTGCGGGCTAAAGTGGGTCCTATAGCTTATTGGGTAGGTGGTCATAATCTCATCGGTGTATGGGAGTAGTGGAAAAATTCATTGAAAAGGTACAAATACTAAAGTACACTTCTCTCCACGGTTTTACAATTCGTTCTTATTTTCATACCGTATACATATTTTTCCCTTTAACTTCAGAGGTAAATATTTTCTTGCGCTATATTTTCCGAAATTCTTGAAAAGACTGGTTAAGAGAAACAGGGGTTCTCGTAACATGGTTCTTGCCCAGGGTCTCCAAACCTCTGGATCCGGCTGTGTTGTTGCCGCAACCCTGATATGTCACTTTTGTACGCATTCATGAATCTGACAACTGCTTCCATTTTTTTGAACGCTTTCCACCTCTGATTGTTATTTAAATGGCGTCGTGAAGACATTTTGAGAAAAAATAATAAGCAGCAGCAAAGGTGAAGACATTTGAACGAAAATTGTATGACAGTCTCCTGCAGAGTATCTTTTAAAGTTGCATAATGCTAACTGTTATTGATAAATTCGTCTTTGTCTAAATAAAAAGCTCAATAAAAAATGGAAATACCTTGATTTACGCATCCCACTCTGTATAACGGGTTTTTTTTTTCTTTAATTGGTTGCTTTATTTGAGGCACTTTTCTTACGGGAGAAAGATAAATATATTTTCATTAAAAGAAAAACTGAATAAGAGGAAACTGATACACCGTTCCTTGTAAATTCAGCACTTTTCATTTTGCAAGCCGCTTTTTGGACCGTTTTCGTGTTGAAAATAATCTAACACAACAGCTGTCGTGGTCACACTTATTTATAACGGTAGAAAATCAATAAGTGACCGAAATAACTTTCCTCGTTGTTTTTATCCTTTATTTCCTAATTGTTTTCGCGAGACGTAGGCTTTCCGATATGAAAAGAAAAACTGCAGGAAAATCCACTTTCAAACTTGGTTCGATTTCATTCCGAAGTGGAAATAATCCACATAAAACAGTAGAACGGACAATTAATAACGACGAACTATACACCAATTATGTAGAAAATAGTAAAATTGCACTAGTAATGTGATTTATTGGCGTAGGGATATATAAATAAACGTTCCCAAAATTTTCGAACGTCAACCAGATAGATAGAAATTGCAGTTAGACAGAAACTGCAGTTTCTGTTTAACTTTCAAGGAATTTAAACAGAAACTGAAGTTTCTGCCAAACTTCAATTTCTGTCCAATTTCATATTTGTCCTCCTCAGTTACATAATTGTCCTCTTCAGCGGCGGAAGACCGTGGTCGACCTTTGGGTATCTTCCTATTGCATGTTCTGTGTATTGGATATCTCATTTGACCCTGGTATGTCTGTTTAATGCACGTTCTGTGTCAGTTTCTGTCTAACTTCATACTTGTCCTCTCAGTTATATACTTCTCCTCCTCAGTTACATACTTGTCCTCATCAGCGGTTAAAAACTTTGTGCGACCATTGGATGTCTGCCTATTGCATGTTCCATATTTGGGCAGTTTCTGTCCAACTTCCTTGAAAAAGCCATCTTGTTGATTTGCGAAAGCTTGGAAACGTTTATTTATTGGGTTGTCGGAAAAGTCATGACGTATTTTGGCACCCGATGGCGGTTGGGTGGTTTGCAGCTCTGTTATCGCTATGACATTCGACATGTACCAGTTCTAGCTGCAGTCTAAAAGGAATAGTGAGCGATTTGGTCTATTTGCGAAGATTTGACATCAAGTTGAAGATGGAAGACCAAACTGTGCATTTTCGCAATATTTTACTGTTTTACTTCCGTAAAGGGAAGAACGCGCGTCAAGCTTGTGAAAAGTTGCGTAAAGTGTTGTACGCTGATAATGTTCTACAAGAAAGTCAGTGCCAGCGGTGGTTCGCAAAATTCCGTGCTGGAGATTTTGACCTCAACGATGCTCCTCGGTCCGGGAGGCCAACCGAGGTTGATGACGACCAAAGCAAGGCATTGATCGAGTCAAACTCACGTCGCACGACACGAGAGATTACAGACACATTGCACATCCATCATTCAAGCGTTCACGACCACCTGAAGAAGCTGGGATACGTAAGCAAGCTCGATGTGTATGTTCCTCATGAACTCAAAGAAGCTCAATTGACGGCGGGTATAAACATCTGCGGTATGCTCATTAAACGTGAGGAAAACGATCCTTTTTTGAAGCGACTGATAACTGGTGACGAAAAATGGATTGTGTACAACAATGTGCTGCGCAAACGGCCTTGGTCCCGACATGCTGCTTTGCCTCAAACGATATCCACAGCAGAAATTCATCAGCGGAAGGTTCTGGTCTCAGTGTGGCGGGATTTTAAAAGTGTCGTGTTTTCGAGTTCCTACCACGGAACCAAACAATCAATTCGAATGTGTACTGTTGGCAGTTGGACAGTTTGAACGAATCCATCATCCAGAAACGTCCAGAGCTCGTTCATCGTAAAGGTGTTGTGTTCCATCACGACAACGCGAGACACACACAAGTTTGATCACCCGCCAAAAATTATTGGAGCTTGGGTGGGATATGTTGCCACACCCAGCATACTCGCCTGACCTTGCGCCTTCAGACTTCCACTTGTTTCGCTCTCTTCAACAGTCCTTGCGTGGTATAACGTTCAATTCAGTTGAGGCTGTAAATCAGCACCTTGAGCAGTTTTTCGCCACGAAAGACAGATCTTTCTATGAACGAGGCATTCTGCAGCTCACTGAAAGATGGCAAAAGGTTATCGAACAAAACGGGCATTATATCATTGATTGATCTTTGTTCTTTCTATCAATAAGTGACCTTTGCAAAACATGACTAAATTACATCATGACTTTTCCGACAACCCGATATATACACTGCTGGCCACCCAAAATGCAACACCAAGAAGGAAGCATTCGATTGGCCTGAAATTCGCAGCATGCGTCGCCCGCGAGAAGACATGCAAACGATTAGCATTGCAGGGAATATGCAAATCATGTGCGCCAAGCACGCCACCGAGAAGCACTATAAGAAGGGTGCATAGAAGGCGGGGTGTAAGTAGTGGAAGCGTGTTGTGCTGCCGGACCTGTGCGTGGGAAGCTTCCTGATGCCTCGTCGCAGAACACGGCAGTCATTCCAGCTCGTTTCGGAGATCGACAGAGGACGAATAGTGGCTTATCGCGACAGCGGTTTATCGTGCCGAGACATCGGCGCCCGTGTGGGACGACATCCAGCCACAGTGAGGCGAGTATGGATTCGGTGGGTGCAGGAGGGACGGACGGACCGACGTGAGCGATTGCAGTAGCTGCGGTACACCACCGAACGAGAGGACCGGCATATTGTGAGGCGGGCATTGACGGCTCGCACCGCTACATCACGAACGTTAGAGCTGGAATTAGGGTGTGTTGCATAACAACCTGTGTCAGCACGTACCGTTCGACGCCGTCTGCAGGAGCGCGGACTTGTCGCACGGCGCCCATTTCTCCGATTACCATTGACGTTACACCACCGGCGAGTGCGGCGGGAGTGTGCCGTTGAACGCAGCACCTGTACTACGGAATGGCACGACATTGTCTTATCGGACGAATCCCGCTTCTGCCTGCAACACCACGATGGTCGGATCCGCGTGCGGCGGCACCGCGGCGAGAGACTGTATATCGCCTGCATTATGCATCGCCATACCAGTCCGTCACCTGGCGTTATGGCTTGGAGCGTAATTCGATATGACACCCGCACCCCTCTGGTACGCATCGCCGGTTCAATCAACAGCCACCGCACCATCTCCGACGTTTTGGATCCTGTAGTCCTCCCTTACCTGCAGGATCTGCCAGTGACCACGTTTCAACAGGACAATGCGCGCCCGCACGTGGCACGCATCGTGCAGCAATTCTTCACGGCCTGCTATGTGTCATTGCTGCCGTGGCCCGCCTTTTCTTCCGATATGTCGCCCATCGAACACGTCTTGTCGCTGATCGGCAACCGAGTGGCCCGGCAAGGAACACCCGCGGCTACAGCTTATGAACTGCGGCAATGTGTGGAAGCAGTCTGGACCTACATACCCCAAGCCCACATCCAAAGCCTCTTTCGTTCGATGCAGTAGCGTGTAGCGGCCGTTATTGCCAGCCACGGGGGCACACGAACTATTGATGTCTGCGTGTTCCGCAAGTCGTACGGGCCTGTAAGCTCAATCGTTTCATCTTTGTATCTGTTGTTATGTGTCCAGTAAATCTGGCTTTGCTATCTCGTGTCCTTATTGGTGTTGCATTTTGGGTGGCCAGCAGTACATAGTTCTACGCCAATAAATCGGATAACTAGTATAGTTTTATTATTTTCTACGACTTACACGGCTCGAAAAAAGAATGTCGTATTGTGAAGGAATGCAAGAAATTGAACGAAACTCACCCCACGTGTAGACAAGTAGGAGGCAAAGAAGTGATTTAATAATATGATGGATTATATGAGCGCCATGGGCGAGAAGACAGTACATCGTGACCAGCGTTAGTAGGTCGTTTGACTGCCATGCTGGGCAACACATTCGACAACCCGACGTGGCATCAGAAGAAAAGTTCCCGGGTAGCTTCCTGACGTATCGCTGACTATTGACCTGCGTCAATATTTCAGCGACAGTACAAGGGATTTGTGAAGAGGCGTTAATCCGTCTGCCAATGACTTTCAACGCGTTCTCTATTGGGGAGAAATCTGGAGATCACGCCGGTCAGGGTAGCAACTGTACAACTTGTAAGCACTACCTGCTGATGTTGTCAGTGTGCAAGCGGGCGTTATCTTGTTGAAACTGGGCGTCAGGGATACCACGGAGATACGGCAACAAGACGGGCCGTAATGTCTAATCAACGTATGGTCGTACTGGCATTATATTCAATATGCGCATCAGCTGGGTTTTTTCATGAGGTTTAACGACCGCCATGAGCAACTCGATGGGCTATAAGAGGTCTTGCGTCCCTAATTTAGGGTAAGTGTTTCCAGGAAAGAGAGAGAGAGAGTCAGTGCTATAAGACAAACACAACGTTCAGGGGAGTAGTACATACACAGCTCTATAAAACAAAATTAATATCATACCTCTCTATACGAAAGGTACCGTGACGTTTACTCTAAATTAACTTTCATTTTTTTTTTTTTTTTTGCTTTCTTTATGTAAATTTGAGTTCAATCTCTTTTAGTGTTTTCAACCTTAACTTTATATCTTCTCTGTCACGGAATGAGGTTGGCAACATTACCGAGGTCACAGCGCATGATGTATGCATGTGACAGATAAGAATTAACTAGAAGATATATAATGTTGGAGCAGCAGGCAAAAGTGTTGTATGGTAGTGCGATGTTATAATTGCGGAAGTTTCGTTACTCTGAAATTTGATTTACTTGAAGGCTGGGTTGAGTTGTGTAATGTATTTAACGTTCGGAGTTAGTTTTCCGGTTACTAACGTTTGTTAATTAGTTTTGAAGTATTACTACCATTGTAATTCATTTATTTCATTTCATTTATTTATTCTTTCAGTTGCCACTACAGCAACTAGGAAAAGGAGGGAAAAGGCCGTGAATCCTGACATAGCCCTCCTCTCCCCAGAGTAGTAATGAGGTAAAGCGGTTGGAATATTAATATTCCACGTGAACGGTGTTTACGACGTGTTGACAGAACAAAGGAAAAGGAACTGTAAATAATTATTTCTTTGGATTTTATTTGTGTGACTCCTATTGCACTTTAAGTGAAGCTCTTAAGAAGAACTGATTGTACGTAGTGTTCAGTAAGCTATATATAAATGTTTCAAATAGTAAAGAACGCGGCAGTACAATCAAAATGTGACTGGTTGTGTAGCTTTTTCCGAAAAGCTTTCAAGTTCGGACCTTCGGCACCACGTCAAACAGACCGAATGACGCTGGCGACCATTGCTCCCAGCTTCAATAACTATCGAATAGTCCCAGAAAATCTTCAACAATGTGAAGGGCATTTTGATCTTGCAACGTGCTTCCAGTCCATCCAACTAAAGTAAAACCACAAGTCCCATTGTTGTCAAATAATGCCATGGGTCTTGTTTAGTTAGATGGACGTGTACATTCTCATGAAGCATTATTAGAAAATCAGAGGACGGTCAAAAAAAATTTTTCAGTACTACTACATCGCATATGTTAAATCGAGTATAGCTAGTATTCCAAATGTAAATTTACATACACCGCCGTACCATTAATTTCCGAACAACTGCATGTCAATTAATCATTATTTATAGAACATTTAATATTGTATGTAGAAACCTTAGACCCTTAGGATGTCTTCTGGTTTTCGTGAAAAACTCTCCAAAATTTTTTTTTTTTTTGTAAATGTCCTCCTGCATGTTCTTTCATTCAGTCTTCAACGAAGTTACCAGTTCAGCTTTTTTTGTTGTCATTTCTTCTGTCACACTCCCGGCGATCCTGTTCGTCCCACAGAATTTCTATAGGTCTTGTTCCAGGACTCTAGGCTGCCCAAACCATATTTTCGAAGCCCGTGACCTGAAACAAACCTAGACAAAACGAGGTTCAATATCGTTGCTGATAGAGGAATTGAATCCCGAAGTACTGCCACAATGTTGGTATGGAATCCCAAAGTACTGCAACAATACTGGTAGGGAGTCAAAAATACTACCACAATGTTGATATAGAATTCCAAAGTACTCCACAATGTTGGTATGGAATTATGGAATCCTAAAGTACTGGCACAATGTTTGTATCGAATCATAAAGTACTAGAACAATATTGGTATGGAATCCCAAAGTACTGCAACAATACTGGTAGGGAGTCAAAAATACTACCACAATGTTGGTATAGAATTCCAAAGTACTCCACAATGTTGGTATGGAATCTTAAAGTACTGGCGCAATGTTTGTATTGAATCATAAAATACTAGAACAATATTGGTATGGAATCCCAAAGAACTGATATAATGTTGGTATGGAATTTCAATGTACTGCCACAATGTTGGTATGGAATACCAAAGTACGGCTACAATGCTGGTATGGAATCTAAAAGTGCGGCCATAATGTTGTATAGACCAAAGTACTCCACAATGTTGGTATAGAATCCTTAAGTACTCAACAATATTGGTATGGAATCCCAAACTACTGCCACAATGTTGGCATGGAATCCCAAAGTACTGCCATAATGTTGGTATGTAATCCAAAAGTACTTCCATAGTGTTGGTATGCAGTTCATAATTTCCCAGGAAATCTAGTTAGAGTTTATCATTCATGTCTTTGTCCAAAACGAATAAAGGTAACAAGCTAAAACACGAAAAATAGCTGCATACCATCATGTTGCCTCCACCGAACTTCGATGTCGGAACTATACAGTATAAGGTCGACGATCCTCCCACGCCAAATCACCAATCACGCCAATCTGCGTGTGGCATTAGTCAAAGTGATTAGCGGTTTGTATATAGCTTCTCGACCACGGAGCTTCCTACAGCTTCATGTCGTACAGCATCCTGTGCACCGTATTGGTGCTACCATCATTCCAAATTGTCTCACATATGACTTCCGTGATTTGACATTATGCTGATTTGCTCTCTGAGCTGACAATCCTTAACAGAGCTCTCGTGTCACGTTCTGTTAGTTTTGGAAGTATACTCGATCGTTTTTTGACAGATTCAGTCATATTCTGCTGCAATTTGCTTATCAAATCTCCAACCATCGACCAAGGGATTTTCAGTGCTGCTGAAAGTCACGTACGGAGTGATTGCTTACGTAGCATACTACTATTATCAATCCGCGCAGCACATCATCTAACTCTGTCGATCGAAGTATCTTGCAATCACAGCCGTGCTGCGTGTGGTGTACCTATCTAGGAGGTAAAGCCCATGTCAGGACGGCAAAATTGCAGCAATAAACTTCGTCGGTGTAGCTTAATTGTGAAAGGTTTTGGTTCCCGAGCAGAAGACGCGAGATCGAGCGAGTCCCCGGGAAATAGCTTTTACGCCATATTGGTGCCCAAACGTAAAATGAATCTCCTGGCCGTTGGGTACTTCAAACAACGTGTGATGTATGTTCCTTCCACATAACGTCTGGAATTAGTCAAAATTCCTTCTTCAACAGTGAGAAAGCGTGGCTTGCCACCTGATCCGGAAACATACGATTCCGTTTCAGCCCTCTATCAAAGGGAGGATATAATGTATATGACGTACCTACCTCGGAGGTGAAGCTCGTGTCAAGGCAGCAAAGTTTCAGAGAAAAACGTCGTCGTTGTAGCATGATTGGGAAAGCATTCGCTCCTGAACGCACGGATGTTGTTTCGATCCCCGCCACCGACGAAGGATTTTAAGCTAAATGTGAATGAACGATTTTACCGAATTATCCAAAATTTAATTAAGGCTGTGTTTGAAAGAGTGTTAGGCTTCATCTTCTGCGATAGATGGCACAAAATATCACTCCTTGGGCGTGGCTTTTACGCCTTGAGGGATTGTCCCAGAAGTTGGCGTCCGCGAATGACTGAAGACCTTACCATATTCAGAATTGAAGTGGTTTCTCGTTGACTCCACAATGAAAGACAAAATACGCGCTGTTACGTTTTAGCCAATGACACTGTTTGGGGGTGGAGCTTAGTAGATAGGCGTAGTTTCTGTTTCAAATTCAAGTGTTTTTTGGTAATGTGCACATTTTCTCTTCAAAAAATGAACGTACAGTAGAATTTAAGAGGATCTATAGAAGACAAGATTCCAATCTCACTTCAGTGCCCATTCTTTGATTTCTATTTGGCCTGGATAATTAAAAAAAGTCAAACAGAAATGAAACCGAAACATTGCCAAACTAACTTCTGACGCCATCTAGCGCCGAATTGAAATACTTTCGAGTCAGATAAATTTAATTTTAAAAAACATTCTAACACATTTTCCGGAAAAATAACTGCTACACGTATTAGCTATGGGTCGTTGTTATTTGCGCTCAAAATTTCAAACTCTGCAAAGTTATAGTTTTTGAGAAAATGTGTACAAAAGAATTTGCATTACAGATATAGGACAGAATTTCTGTTACACTCATTCAAAGGCAGCCTTAATAAAATGAGTAAAAAACCCCTAAATATAAAAACAGAAGCTTGCTCAACCCTCCCCCAAAATGAATAAATTTTAAGTTAGCGGACTGTGATGTACTACAGAGGTGAAAACATGTTTCAAGACGACAACCCTGCAGCAAGATGTTCTGTCGGCGTAGCTCAGTTGGGAGAGCAACTTATTCCGGATTCGATGCCCATCGCGGACAAATTTATGTTTTCACAGGACAGGGATGCCCTAGCATATAGCTCTCTGTACAAGAAATAGAAAATTTAGGGGTGAGCCCAGGTAGTCTCTAATAAAAAAAGAAGAAAGTCTAACAAATCGCTAAAAAGACAGCCGGAAAATCACAACTTACCGCCAGAAAGAAAAAAACTAAATTTAATTTGGACACCCCCACCCACGGAAAGGCACAGAAGGCTGTAGGATGCTGTATAACAGCGGTAAGATGACGCGTACTCCTCTTTGAGGCGCAGAAAGACTTTTGGACTTTATCGTCCGAGGAATACGAAGGGAAACTCCTTCGCGATTTACTTGTAGAATTCTACAGTCGCTTGTGAGGTTGTTGAAATTAGCAAAGATGATTTAGCCCGCTCATTGCGGGCATCAACGATAAACAGAGGAAGTATTCCTGGTCGCCCGTGAGTAAGCGTTGAGTGCTGAAATCGGTCATAAAATTGTAGCCACTGAACTGAGAGGATTGAGCCGCCATACTGGGAACCAATAGAAAATTTCCTTTATCCTGATTCGTTGATCAGGCCTTAAAAATGGCTCCGTCTCAGAAGCGAGTACGGATTGACACCACAGCCAGTTAAGAAGCCGTGAGCCAGTACAAAACTGAAAATTTTTATAGAGCTACGAGAATACTTATACCGTTGTGCTTGCGGCGTGGTGCTTGGTGAGGGCCAAATTCTCTGTCGACAGAACGCTGTCCGTTTATCAATGACAGAGTTTTGAATAGAACAAATCGCTGTGAGTTGAGAGAGAAATCGCTGTGAATTCAACACATTTATGGAAATACAAAATTCACATTGTGAACGCTGCTAAATTCATCTCTGCGGGACACCAGCAAGCAATTGCTTGTGTTAAAGTGAGGTCATGTATCGCAAATACGAAGCATAGTTGCCATGGGGAACAAAATGTTGAATATGACGATTAGGCACTCACTGAGCGTCATTTACTAAATACAGACCAATGCAATATTGTAGTTTCGTGTTCTGTGCTATTTTGCGGGCACTTTGGAGAAAACTAGCAGCACGTACACTGAAGAGTAATTGAATTAGAGATACCTGTCTAGTAACGTCTAGCACCACCTTTCGCCCTAATGACGGAGGCAATTCGTCTCGGCATGGACTCGACAAGACACCGGAAGCGTTGGGAAGCCATACGGATCCACGACCCCAGAACAAGCTCCCACAGTTCACAAAGATTTGATGGAGGGGGGTCAGAGCCTCGAACATCTCTCTCGATGGCATCCCAGATGCGCTCGATGGGATTGAGGTCAGGTGTCCTAGCTGGCCAAGGAAGCGAGGTCACGTCGGTGGAGTGTTCGTCCAACCATTCGGATACAATTCGGGAGCGATGGCACGGTCCATTGTCTTGTTGCAGGATGAGGTCTCCAGTGGGATGTTGAAGACGCACAGCCGGGAGCAAATGGTTATCCAGGATATCCCGGTAACGTTGACCTGTGAGGGATGATGTCACACGTATCAAGGGTCCCATTTCAGTCCACCTAAACAGTCCCCAGGCGAGAATGTCACCCACACCAGCTTGAAGAGTACCCTGCTGGCAAGAAGGATCCATCGCTTCATGTGATTTGCGCCGTACTCGTATCCTGCCATCCGCATGTACCAACGTGAATCTCGACTCATCAGTCCAGGCAACATTTTCCCACATGTCTAGGGTCCAGTGGCGATGTTCTCGCGGCCATGCTAATCTTTGCACCCTGTGATGTGCGGTCAGCAGCGGTACCCTCGTGCGACGATGGCTTCTGTACCCCGTAGCGAGGAGATGGTTCTGGATGGTGTGGCTGCTTACACGTTTTTTGTGCACCAGCGTTAAATTGCCGAGTGATATCTTGCATTGTGGCCCGTCTATCCGCTGTTACAATGCGAGCTAGTCGACGATGACCGCGCTCATCCACACGCTGTTTTCCACGGCAGTTGGCCCTTGCAGGGATGGTTTTACTGGATTTTATGTACTCACGGTGCACCGGTGACACAGTGGCTCGTGAAAATCCCAGTGCCTGCACGACTTCCGAGGGGCAATTTGCCCACGATCAAATGCGCTTAGATTCTTCGTCTTACTCATACTGATTCTCGTCGCATCACTCCTTATATTGTCGGATCGCTGCATACGTCATGTCGTTTCCGTTTACAAGGCCGCCCACAGCGCCACATTTGCATAACGCCAGCTGTCTCTAATTTAATTGCTCTTCTGTATATAGTTTCTGTATAGTGTACTGATGTGATGAATTTCAAAATAAAATAAAAGAACTTGTGTATTACAACGAGACTTCACTAATTTAAAATTCCATGGAAAAGAAATATATTTTAATATTCCATGAAAATGCTCCATTTTTAAATAAGTAGAATCATATCAATTCTGTTCAAGAAGTAGTGACATCTACATAGAATGTATTACTACTTCCAATTTATTCACTATTGGCGTCGGTGCTTGCAGTCCGTAATTAAATTCTGCGCATTAAGGGAGATTAAAAAAAATATCTCGTTAATTTTGTATTTTCACTTGCCACGATTTGCGGAATTCGATTTTCTCCAAATGCTATTAGACCTCTTTCTTCGAGTTTCCTGTTCTCCGCTATTTTTCGGTTTCTCAGAAAAGCCGTTTTTTTTTCACCCCTCCCCCACCCACTTCCTTCATAAATAGTACTCCATTTGATTTCTGTGAGGTAGTACAGGTGGAATAACAAATATAGAACGAAGTGGGAGGCAAAAAAACTAAAAGGAGGAAAACTTAGAAAAAGAGAGAAAAACAAAAGAAAAAGCCACGTGCGTCCAGATAATTCATCCAGATAACAATGCGGGGAAACTTTAGAAAGTAAAACAAGAAAAGTGAAAGAAAAATAAAAGAAATAATAAGTGATGCATTTTGAAGAAAAAAATGTCGAAGTTGCTTTTATAGTCATGTGGCTTTCTTTTTATGTGGGCGGTCTAATGTTAGCCAACTTGAACGTTCGCTCAGATTGCTGATTTCGTGCATGTAATATGATGCGCAATGTATGCCAGGAAGTAAAAAAAGGTGGGGGGGTTAAATTTGTCAAGAAGTGAAGTCCAGAGATCACGTACCTAAGCATTTTCGTGTGTGGTGTTTTTTTAATGCAACGGCTAAGGAATAAGGCTTTCTGAGAATTTCTCTCTCTCTCTCTCTCTTTATTTTGTTGCAGGAAATGGCAAAGGTACTCCAGATATGCTGCCATTAACACACAGAAGTAATCTGAGCCAACCAGGATTTATCGATGTTTATAAGATTCAATTAGTTCAGCTAGCTCTTTTTAGATATGAATTTAATATTAAGAAATGACGACTTAGATGTTACTATCTCTGTGCCTCTCAAGACTCTTTGGAACTACGCTCTCATTAGAAATTTGTTTGAGTACGGATTATAAAGTTAAACACAGCATTTACTTTCTTTTTCTGTGCACAACTTTCGAGCTAGGTAGCGTAAGCCTACCGCAGTAATTGTGACATCTGCTTCTGTTGTTGTTGTTGTTGTTGTTTTTTAGGGGGGAGGAGTTGGAGATTATAACGAAGTAAATTTCTCCGTCATCTTTGGTCCACGCTGGGGATCGAACCCGAGTCCACTTATTCCGTAGCAAGTCGCTCTACAAACTGAGCTATGCAGACGTTCGTTCTCGCTGCTATCTGCCTTTATGTCGTGTGTGTCCTGCGGGACAGGCACGTCACACCCCACCTTCCCGAAAGAGGGCCGGGGGCATGGCCCACGGGTCAGCCGAGACCACGAATCGTTGCAGGCAGCCATCCGCTGTAGAACGTGCACTTGAGAACTCCCAGTCAATCTGGTGTGTGGAATGCAACCTCACACACATTTATTTTTCGAAGCGCTGAAGAAGGGATTCTCTTATTTTTCCTATCTCGCGGTGTGGAAAGAACATCACACCATTGCGAGATCTTTAACGGCGGGGTAATCCGGGAAGTTTGGGCGCCATTACAACGAAGTAAAATTCTCCGTCGTTTTTGGTCCACGTCGGGGATCGAATTCGAGTCCACTTATTCCGGAACAAGTCGCTCTACTAACTGAGCTACGCAGACGTTCGTCCTCGCTGCTATCTGCCTTTATGTCGTGTGCGTCCTGCGGGGCAGGCACGTCACAAGGTTCAACGCCTACAGTGAGCTACTCACCTAGCTATAATCAGTCCCCCATCCCCAATTAAGGGCTACTGGCCCCAAAGAAGAGAGAAAGCCAGTACCGTAAGACAAACACAATATCCATGCCTCACCAGGATTCGAACCCGGACCCATCACGGACAGAAGTTAGCGCTGTGCTTTGACCAGTGCGCCACGAAAGTGGCGCTAAATCCTTCATTGAAAATAGCATTAGCAGATAAAAAATTAAAGGGCTCAAACAACAACCGTGGCCAATTTGAAGGGCTATGAGAGGTCACCCGGCTCTAATTTAGAGCCACTGCTTCCATCAAAGGGAAAGAGACATCGCAATCAGGCAGGCATATCAACCATGTCTCATTCGGAACTCGAATATGCTTAATTTTATAATTCCCAGCTCGGACAGATGGTCAGGAGCCAGCTCCTCAGACCACTCATCCAGCGAGGCAGCTTTACACTGAATTCTATTTACAGTAGATCCCGCATATAGCGAGCCCGTTTTAAAAGAGATCTCGAATTTAACGAGCAAAACAAGAACTTCTGTTTGGTATAATGTTAAATCAAAACTAATTTGGTCTTTTTTACCGTACAAGATTTTAATGAAATCCCCGGATTTAACGAGGAGGAGAGAACAGCTAAGATGATCAAGCAAAGTAACAAAGTTTAATGAAATTTCGTATTTAACAAGGCAGAAAAAAAATCTGCTCTGCACTGTCTTTGAATGGAGGAATAGAAATGGTGGCATACAAAACAAGATTTCAAGACCGCAGAGGAATCCTATTTTGCTAGAGGAAGAATGCTGACAGAAAAGCAATTGAGGGGAGTACATCAAATACTTCACAAGTGAGTTGTTCAAGAGACTGACTCCTCCGCCACCAACTTTAAGAGATTATCGCTTGGTTGTATCATATCAGCTGAGTTAAAAACAAGTCACCAATTCCTAGGCAAAAAGAGGATAGGTGGGGTTCACGAATATGTAAGTGTGTTTCTAGACGAGGACTGCAGAGAGGAACTGGGGAGTACTGAGTGGAATACGGATGTCGCTGGATTGGACACAGGATATTATAATTCCTGGAGTTGTGTCCATTGCTCCTTGCACCGTCCAAGTGGGCGTTGCATTGGGAGGATAGGTGCTGCTTTTGCTTCATCTGTGTCAGTCTTACGTGGCCGCCAAGTTGAATATACTTGAAAGATTTAATTACTGTAGTACTGATATAGTTCATTAATTAAATCTTTCAAGTTTATTCAGTTGTCATGGATATATAATGCAAACGTATATGCATACCATCACGTATGAATATTCTTAAATTGTGGGAATTTTCACCCAAACACGGTCTTAACCCTTTAAGCGGCTGGAACGAATGAACCTAAATGTGGCTGGAACGGAACTGCTCAACAGAAGACGTTGCTTGGCACTTAGTTTTGTTATTGAAAGCGGCTATTTAGGGGAGTGATGGTCACAAATCCTTTCTGACTCATTACCAATGGCGACGAGCCTAACAAAGAATACAGATGTGAGAGTCAGTTGTTTCTATGCAGTGGCATGGTGTTCATATCGGTGATCCAGCCTTCCCCATTATGCCTTGAGTCATGGAGTAAAAGAATGAAGGAATAAAGTCTTGTCACGTGACAGGTTTATGAATTGTGCTGCTGAGATGAGGGAGGGAAAGCGGATGTTTCGCCATAGCTTTTGTGAAACCCGGCCGCTGTGTGAACATTTTTGTTTTGGGAGGGCAGAATATTTCAAGTACAGCGGCCTCTTAAAGAGTTAACGAGCTTCCGGATTTAACGAGGTTTTCCGTCGCTGTCCCGAGCTCTCATTATAAGCGGATTCTACTGTATAACAAAGTTCAAGATGAAACTTTGAATCCAGAAAAGGCTTGTCCCTTTGCGTACCCAATACAATAGCATAAATGATTTTTTTTAATTTTAAAATTGCTTTACAGTTTACGAATAATTTTCTCTGCGATAAAAGTTTAAACAAATACAGGTGCACTGATTTTCACCAATGAAAATACATATGACGCCAAATGCCCTTTATTAATGACTGCGCAAAAAGAAGTCCGTAATTCTCGTTTTCCCTTATAATGGATACATATACAGGGTTATTCAAAAGGATTCACATGATTTTAAAACAGAATAATTCGATACCTATCAACTGTTTATGACCTTGGCGTACACCAAATAAAAGAGAAAATCTCTGAGTTTTAGTAGGTCACCGCGAGAGGGCTCCACTGTCGCTGTGGCTCTTTTTTTTTTTTTTTTTTTGATTGGAGGTTTAACGACCACCGTGAGCAACTCAATGGGCTATAAGCAGTCGCCCGTCCCTAATTTAGGGTCACAGGTTCCAGGGAAGGGAGAGAAAGCCAGTGCCGTAAGACAAACACAACATCCATGCCTCACCGGCATTCAAACCCGGACCCCTTACGGACGAATGATCAGAGGCCAGCGCCTTAGACCACTGCGCCACCGGGACGGCCTGTGGCTTTGCGACAGACAGTCTGTGGGAAAATGGTGACAGTACAGCAGAAAGCTTTTTGCGTACTACAGTTTTCGAGGTGTGAATCGGTAACTACCGTGCAGTGTGAGTTTCGTAAACGATCCACGGGGTGATCAAAGTATCCGTTGGTGATATCGGCAGTTCGAGGAAACAAGATGTTTGTGTAAAGACTAAAGCACAGGACGACCGCGCGTGTTTAAGGATAATGTATAAAGAATCAGAGAGAGTTTCCTACGTAGCCCGAGGAATTCAATCAACGGCACCTGTTGAGAACTGGGAATTCCTCAGACGACTGCTTGGCGTGCTGTGAGACAACGCCTGGTTATGAAGCCATACAGGTTGCAGCTGTTGCAGGCTCCGGTACCTAGGCACAAATTAAAGCGACAGAACTTTTGCCAACTCATGCAGGATGCTAGAGAGGACGACGATTATTTTCCCCTCTTGGTGTTCAGTGGTAAAACAACTTTTCATTTAAGTGTCAAGGTGAACCGTCACAACATTCGCGTATAGGGCTTGGAAAACTTTCATGCACTAATTCAGCACGAGCGCGACTCACCTAAAGTTAACGTCTTCTATGCCATTGCCCGAGAAAAAGTTTATGGTTCTTTCCTTTTCGTGAAATACACAGTGGCTGGTGACTCCTATTTGAATACTACTTTCACAGTTAACGAAGATTCCGGCGACTACCTTTTCCAGCAAGATGGGGCGCCACTTCATTTACATTGCACTCGCCGTTTTCTCAACGAAGTGCTCCCTCGCCGCTGAATTGGTCGCAGTATACTCATGACTTCGTGCTCTACAGCTGGCCACCCAGGTCACCGGATCTTACGCTGGGTACGTTAAGGATACTGTATACGTGCCACCGTTGCCTGCAACTTCGGATGAACCCAAAAAACGCATTGCTGCTGCTGTGGAATCAGTGACAACGGACATGCTGGAACAAGTACGGGAAGAAACAGACTATCGTCTCGGCGTTGCTTGTGTAACTAAGAGAAGTCGCATTGAGCACTTATAACGGAGAGACAAAACTCAGAGTTTTTCTTTTGGTTCATGCATCGTTACTCACTCGCTATTTGTAAACTTCGAAAATATGATCATTTAAAATCGGATGAAACATTAATAATGTGGTTAATATATATCAAATACATGAAGATAATGTAAATGGACGATGTCATCGCTCTTTCCACGTTATTTTTTAAACAACGCATAGCGACTGAAAAATTGTATTCCGGCACCGCTGGGAACGAACCCCAGAACTCTCGATAACTAGTCGAGTGCGTTCGCATTTACGCTACGGCGCCAACAATTCTCAGCGCAATGCGTGGTTTATCAGTCAGCATCTGGCTACACGAATCCGTATTGATGGTCTCAGCAACTGAGATGTCGTCATCTGGTGGCATTTAACGCAACAGCTATTTAATTGTAGCTGATAAATTCAAAGGGCGATGGAAATGGTTAATATAAACATTTTGAGTAACACTGTATGTGCGTTAGAAAGGTTGTTTTCAACATCAGCTATTTTTCAAAATTCATAAATCGTTCCCTCTTGTTACCTAGCTTCTTAACTAGCTGGAACGAATTAACTCGGGTTTAGGAAAAAGGGCTGAAATCAGTTTGAACGAACGTAATAGCTGCTTGAGAAGTGTGCCGAACTCGGCTGGAACGAGTGATCTTGCGAATCAGAAAGCATTGCGCTGGTTAGCTTTATTATTCAATTTGTTCTTTCAGTGGAACGATTCGCGCTGGTCGTTTCTGACTGATTACCTGCTAAAAAGGCTGCAATAATGGAGACGAACTTAAGAAAGAAGAGAGAAGATGTTAGAGTCACTGGTTTTTACTTAGTATCATGATGGCCGTGTCAGGGACAGACAGTGGCGGATTTAGAGTTACTGGGGCCCTGCCCCATCATCAGTCCCCCCCCCTCACTTTCTCGTGAATCCTTAAAATGTAACCCGCACATTTTTACTCTCTCCTACTAAAGCATAAAAGATGTGTTGTAATCGCAAAAACAGATTGACTTCCAGATTTCAACAGAAATACCAATTTTGGCTTCGGCGAACATGATTTGACTATTTGTATGGGGGTTGTGTGTATGTGTGTGTGTGTGTGTGTGTGTGTGTGTGTGATTTGTTGTCGCCATAACTCAGAATCTATATGAGCGAAGCGAGGCCGAAGGCCTAACGGAGCTCTCTTTTCCAGACTGGAGACAATTATTTATTCGGGCACAGGTACGAGATGACAAGTCCAATCACCACGATTTCTTGCATGCGATTGGACATCGTCCATGGTCAGATTTCGACGACTTCCGATTCTCAAAATTCCGTGTCATTGAGAAAACTTGCATTTTAGGGGGGTTTCCGGGTTTTTAGAAGGGGTCGTTTTGTACCTATCTCCTGCAAAGATCTACAGCTGATCGCGGAGACACTTGTCACAGAGAAAGGGAAGGGCATGGTGAGTGACATTGGATTGGTATCATGGTGATTGGCTGTGTCGTATAAAAATAATCACCATTAAAAAACTAACCAACTTTAATGATAATTGAAAAAATCCGCTCTCTATACGAGACTCGGGACAATTAATTGCAGGGGCATAGTTACTGCATGACACATCCGATCACTGTGATTTTTGGCATGCGATTGGACATCGTTTTTGGTCCGGTCTTGAAGCCTTTCGATTCTCGAGATTCCGTGTCATTGAGGAATTTCAATTAAAACTACACTGCTGGCGACCCAAAATGCAACACCAAGAAGGACACGAGATAGCAAAGCCAAATTTAATGGACACATAACAACAGATACAAAGACGAAACGATTGAACTTGCAAACCCGTGCGACTTGCGGAACACGAAGACATCAATAGTTCGTGTGGCCCCCATGGCTGGCAATAACGGCCGCTACACGCCGCGGCATCGAACGAAATAGGATTTGGATGTGGGCTTGAGGTATGTCGGTCCCAGCTGCTTTCACATGTTGCCACAGTTCATCAGGCGTAGCCGCGGGTGGTGCTTGCCGGGCCACTCGGTTGCCGATCAGCCACCAGACGTGTTCGATGGGCGACATAACTGGAGAACAGGCGGGTCACGGCAGCAGTGACACCTGGTGGGCCGTGAAAAAATGTGGCACGATGCGTTCCACGTGCGGGCGCGCATTGTCCAGTTGAAACGTGGCCGCCGGCAGGTCCTGCAGGTAAGGGAGGACTACAGGCTCCAAAACGTCGGAGATGTAGCGGTGGTTGTTGAGTGTACCGACGATGCGTACCAAAGGGGTGCGGGTGTCATATCCAATTGCGTCCCGAACCATAACGCCAGGCAACGGACCGGTATGGCGATGCATAATGCAGGCGTCTTCTGAGCACCCTCCTTGTAGAGCTTCTCGGTGGCGTGTCGGGCCCACATAATTTGCATATGCCCTGCAATGCTAATCGTTTGCATGTCCTCTCGCGGGCGACGCATGCTGCGAATTTCAGGCCAATCGGATGCTTCCTTCTTGGTGGTGCATTTTAGGTGGCCAGCAGTGTAGATGGCCTTTTACTTGGACCGTTTAGCGAAAGTCGGCTCAATTTAAAACAATCGTTTGAATTCAAAAACGAAGAAATGGAAAGACTCTGTCTGTTAGGTCAACACTTGCTTAATCTATAAAAAGAAAGGAAGTTTGTGTATGTGTGTGTGTGTGTGTGTTTCGCAATACAAAACGGAAAACCTGGTTCCCGCTCTGAGTGTGTCTTTCCGCTTTGTTTACATACAATCTGATCAACGTGAAGGTGTGAAGAATCAACGTAAAGGCGTGAAGAAAAGTAGTTCATGATAAATTTTAGTCATTTCTTTTTTAGAATGTTCCGTACCTTTGTTCTGGAAGCCATAAATTTTACATGTTCGTTTTTTAGAATTTGTTATAATAGACGCCTTTATAAACTCAGATTTTGCAATAGCTTCGCTTAAATATGCCAACTATACCCAAGTTATCGGTTACCGTTGGCGGCTTGTCCTAGTATAGCTGTCAAGACGAAATTTAATACTGTAGGCTTTTGTGATACCCTGATGGGGAGGAAATGGCTGAAGTTAAAAGCGAAAAGCCTGTTGTTAAGGAAGTAAAGTTGGAACATTTAGAGATGGCCACTGAACTAGAGTACTTTAACATTTTACGTAAGGTCAGTTTATTGAGCGAAGCGTGGCCGAAGGCGGAGCGGAGCTCTCTTTACATTACTCGAGACAATTAGTTGTTCGGGCATAGGTACGAGGTGATACATCCGATCACCGTGATTATTTGCATGCGGTTGGACATCATCCATGTTAAGGTTTTCACGCCTTCTGATTCCCAAAATTCCCTATCATTGAGGAATAATCGTACAAAAACTTGCATTTTCAGGGGTTTTTCCGGGTTTTGGGAAGCGGTCATTCGTTACCTATCTCCTCCAAAGATCATCAGCCGATCGCCGTGACACTTGCCACAGAGAAAGGGAAGGACATGGTGAGTGACATGGGGTTGGTATCATGGTGATTGATCGTGTCGCATAAAAATAATGACCATTAAAACACCGACCAATTTTAATAATAATTGAAAAAATCTTCTCTCTGTACAAGACTCGGGACAATTAGTTGTTCGGACATAGCTACGACATGACACATTCGATCACCGTGATTTTTGGCATGCGATTGGACATCGTCCATGGTTAGCTTTTGACGCCTTCCGATTCCCTAAATCCGTGTCAATGAGGAATTTCAATTAAAATTATTAAAGTTGGTCAGCTTTTAATGGTCATTTTTCCTATAGGACACGACTAATCACCATGATACCAACCCCATGTCATTAATTATTGATTTTTTCAATTAAGAAAACACGCGCGAACATTCCATTACATTTGTTTACATTCGATAGTCGCAATTTTTCACGACACAATTTGCTCGAGTTTTTTAGTTCTTTTGCCGTCAGTTTGAAATTGTTTTCGCTCAAACTGATAAAAAAGGAAGCGGAACACATTGTGGACACAAGAAAAACGTTAGCATTGGCACCGGTAAGCTTTTTTTTTTTCTGTTTGTTTTTGTTTTGTTAAGCCAGCAATATGGCGTCAATGACGTCGCTAATCGGTTCGGTGAATCTTGATGAAAAATGCGGTTCCCGATCTGCGTATGTCTTTCCGCTTTGTTTACATGCAACCTGATCACAACCAACGTGAAGGCGTGAAGGAAAGCAGTTCATGATAAATTTTAGAAATTTCTTTTTTAGAATTTTTCAACGAATGTTTCGTACTTTTGTTCTGAAAATCATAACATTTACGCGTTCGCTTTTTAGAATTTGTTATAATAAACGCCTTAAGGTGGTTCCACCTAAAATCTCTGCTTTATGTTTCCAATGGTGAAATTTATTTACATATTTTCTTCACAATTAATGTATTCCCAAGGATGAAAATTTGCAAATCGATAAAACTAACTTTAAGTTATAGCATGGGATACTTAATACTCGCTAAAACATAACCATATTTATATTAAAAATCAATCATTTTTCTTTAAGTATAATGTTCAGACCTCTTAATAGATGGCGCGACATGTACATTGATGACGTCAGTAGACAAAAAATGTTGGATTGCTTAATAATGGTTATGTTTTAGCAAGTATTAAGTATCCCATGCTATAACTTAAAGTTAGTTTTATCGATGTACAAATTTTCATCCTTGGGAATACATTAATTGCAAGGAAAATATGTGCATAAATTTTACCAATGGAAACATAAGGCACAGATTTTTGGTGGAACCACCTTAATGAGCTTAAATTTTGCAATAGCTTCGCTCAAAATTTGCTAACTGTACCCGAGTTATCGGTTTCCGTTGGCGGCTTTTTTTAGTGGTACTGTTTTAGTGATATTTATGTTACATGCGAAATTTTGCTATCTCATATCATCAGATTCCACCCCACTGACAGGCATTCCGAACATGGGTGAAAGTATTCCTGTGCCTCTTAAGACAATTTTTCCAAAGCTGTTTTTCTCGTACGATAACAGTCTTATGATTACCTCTTAAACTAAACTTAATGAGGGGAGGGGGGTTTAAGGGAAAGATGGGGAGTCACATAAAACACAGAACTAAGTGTTCATTACATTCTAAGAAAGTTGGCCAGAAGTAACACCCCGATTTCTTAGCTTAGTTGTACTGTAGTATAAAGTAATATTACCCTCAAAACAATATTTAGTGAGCCTGCATTTAAGTAGTATATTCGTACTTGTAGATGACGTACTTGGGTTTCGGACTGAATTATGCCACCAAATCTTCCCAAACCCAGAACAGCGAATTTATCCTTCACTCCATGACTTTTGTCTTTTCTTAGAAGCAAAATTTAAAAAGATATATAAATCATTTTTTGAGGCCCTCCAGCATGTCCTTCCCTTTATCTGTGGCAAGTGTCACCGCGATCTGCTGATGATCTTTGGAGGAGATAGGTAACGAACGACCGCTTCTCAAAACCCGGAAAACCCCCTGAAAAGGCAAGTTTTGTACGATTGTTCCTCAATGATAGGGAATTTCGGGAATCAGAAAGCGTCAAAACCTTACCATGGATGATGTCCAACCGCATGCAAAAAATCACGGTGATCGGATGTATCACCTCGTACCTATGCCCGAACAACTAATTGTCTCGAGTCACGTAAAGAGAGCTCCGCTCCGCCTTCGGCCGCGCTTCGCTCAATAAACTGACCTTACGTAAAATGTTAAAGTACTCTAGTTCAGTGGTCATCTCTAAATGTTCAGACTTTACTTCCTTAACAAAAGGCTTTTCGCTTTTAACTTCAGCCATTTCTGCGTTGGCTTCCCTGTGAATCAGACCCTCGGGAGATCAGCCCTTCTCCCTCATGCCTTGGGTCACGGAACAAAAATAAATAAATAAATAAAGGACTAGAAGAGAGTGTTTTTCACTAGGGACAGGTTTTCGGTTGGTACTGCTGAGATGAGTTATTTCGTTATGGGGTTAAATTTGATCATGTTACATTTCAAAATTAATTTTATAACATATAGTATTAAGAAAAACAACATATATAATGTGAATACTTACGTACAGGGTAACCACAGAACAGGAAATTGAGTAAAAGGCTATATATACATAACATGAGTAAATCCCAATTCCCCTAAAGTACGTAATCAAGTCAAACGTCCTGCACTTATGAAATTTACGCATATGTGGTCTGTTTAATAAATTTTACCGTAGAATTTTATATTTTAGTTTGTTAGCAAATATTTTTTTTAGTTGCTTTCGAAAATAATTATAATTATTAATATGTGTTAATTGACAAGGTAGGTTATTCCATAACATCAATCCCTAGTAATCAATAAATATTTGTTGGGTTAAAGTGTTAGGCATCGGTAACAAAATTGCATTTCTGTCTCTTGTTTGGTAGCCGTGATCCACAGTGTTCAGCAGAATTAAATGTTGATACCTATTCTCTTTTATTCTTTTATACATGAATCCTAATAATCTAAATTGCCATAATTTCTCAATATCTAAAAATCCGTAAGAATTTATCCGTAACCCCATATTCAAGTTGATTCCCCTAAAATTATTTAAAATTTTGACCATCCTATTTTGTAATGACTGTAATTTATATAAATTGGTCTTAATAGTTTGCCCCCCATACTAATAAACAATAAGTCAAATATGGATAAATCAAAGTATAATACAGCATTTTTTATGTTTTAATTGTTAAATTATTTGAAATTCTCGTAATTAAACCCAATACCCCCGAAATTTTGTTTACAATATTTTGAATATTTATATTCCATTTTAAACTATCATTAATTATTATTCCCAAATATTTAATATTATTTACTATTTCAAGAGTACAATTCTCCACACAAATACCTGGTGACTCAACAATCTGTCTATCATGAAAAGAAATACGGGATTACGCCATATAATACAAATTTTGAAGATGACAATCCGATTTTTGGCGTAAATGTGACAAGGATGGTAAGTCGGATAATATCCGAAAACTAGAAAATTTTCATCGTCCTGGAGCGGGACTCGAACCCGCGTCTCCCAGAAAACGCCTAGGTATGCTAACCACTACACCACTCAGAACGACCAAGTTTCACGTTTCCGATCAATTTGAATTTAACCATCACTGGATTCGCTAGTCGAAGCAACCGGCATTCATGTTTAGCGAATCTGGAGGTTAATAATCCTATCCCGTGATTGCCCGGAGAAGCAGATAAATCATGAAAGAAATACGGGATTACGCCATATAATACAAATTTTGAAGATGACAATCCGATTTTTGGTGTAAATGTGACAAGGATGGTAAGTCAGATAATATCTGAATTTAACCTGTGATGGTTAAATTCAAATTGATCGGAAACTTGAAACTTGGTCGTTCTGGGTGGTGTAGTGGTTAGCATACCTAGGCGTTTTCTGGGAGACGCGGGTTCGAGTCCCGCTCCAAGACGATGAAAATTTTCAAGTTTTCGGATATTATCTGACTTACCGTCCTTGTCACATTTACGCCAAAAATCGGATTGTCATCTTCAAAATTTGTATTATATGGCGTAATCCCGTATTTCTTTCATGATTTATCTGCTTCTCCGGGCAATCACGGGATAGGATTATCAACCTCCAGATTCGCTAAACATGAATGCCAGTTGCTTCGACTAGCGAATCCTGTGATGGTTAAATTCAAATTGATCGGAAACTTGAAACTTGGTCGTTCTGGGTGGTGTAGTGGTTAGCATACCTTGGCGTTTTCTGGGAGACTCGGGTTCGAGCCCCGCTCCAGGACGATGAAAATTTTCAAGTTTTCGGATCTTACCATCCTTGTCACATTTACGCCAAAAATCGGATTGTCATCTTCAAAATTTTTAATCTGTCTATCTCTTTGTTTAAAAATCATAATTTTAGTTTTTTCAATATTTAAACACAAAAAAATTGTAACCAGCCATTCTATCAATTTTTCAATAAATTTATTACATTTTATATTGGCCTTATTTATATCTGCACTCGTAATCAGAACATGGCTTTTGTAAAACCTGGCCGCTATGTGAGCATATCTGTTTTGGGAACGCAAAAACTTTCGAGCACCACTGGGTTGTGGTGCTACATCGACCGCTGAAAGGGCTGGAATCATATCATCTTTTGTTTTCGAGACGGCTTTTGCATTTAAAACCCCGTCCTTTTTATTTTCTTCTTCTTTGCCATTTTAGTTAGAAATATGTTTTTCAACAAAAACTATTGTTTCATGGAAGCTTCCAAAACCCGTTGGTACACAGCAATTAAATAAATATTTTCCACTTTTATGAATTTATTTAATTGTTTCATAACAGAACATTTTTAGCTAACTTTTTAAGCCACTTGCCAAATACATTGTAGGCCGTCGTCGTTGTTATCAACGACACTTTCGCATTTTTCTCCGAAATAACTAAATCTGGCAACACAAACCTTTAATGATTGCTTTTTCCGCCACTTAAATCTGGGATTTGCCTAAAAAAACATATAGCATCCAGCAAACTTAAAACGCAGTTTTTGTTATCTCCTTCTCTTTCTTCAGCATTCTATGGTTTTCGTTAAAGTAGCTCGTAATATTTGCATTTTAAACGCCGAAAGACAGCCACGGCCAGGGACTGCACTTTAGTAGAATTTAGGAAAGAATGTTCAGGAAAACATCCATGCAGTAAAGAGCCCCCCCCTCACGTACGTTACTTCCTATTCTAGAGAGATTTTAATAACTAACGATGAACAGCAGGAAGCTGTTTCTATAATACAGTCAAATCTGGATGTAGTGAACTCTGTTATAATGAACATTCAGCTATAGTGAACCTAAATCATTGGTCCCTACCCGCAAGATCGGAAATCTACATTAAAACTTTCGTTTATAGTGAACCCTCAACTTTGGTTTTAGTGAACCTAAAAATAAAACTTCAAAGAAAAGAATGTACTTGCAACATGAAATTGTAACTTACTTCAAAACAAACCTTTTTGTAAAAACTTGAAAGAATATAACAAACAAATATAAATCCGTGTTTTACTGTCTTCCACAAGCTTTCCCCGTCTATGGACGGCTTCATCAGGCGGCTACAACGGAAACAGAATCAAACTAAAATAGACAAATTCGCATACACATAATTAAATAAATATGATATGTAGAACACCACGCTCGCGCATGCCAAACACGTAGGAAAACAAATGAAATGTTATGTTACAACATACACTAAAGAGCAATTGAATTAGACATAGCTGGCGTTATGCAAATGTGGCGCCGTTGGCGACCCTGTAAACGGAAACGACATGACGTATGCAGCGATCCGACAATATAAGGAGAGATGAGACTGGAATCAGTAAGAGTCGGGACCAGTATGGGTAAGACGAAGGATCTGAGCGCATTTGATCGTGGGCACATTGTCGGGGCCCGACGAATGGGTCACTCCATCTTGGAAGTCATGCAGGCACTGGGATTTTCACGAGCCACTGTATCCATGGGTGCACCGTGAGTACATCGAATCCGGTAAAACCATCCCTGCAAGGGCCAACTGCCGAGGACAACAGCGTTTGGATGAGCGGGGTCATTGTCGGCTAGCTCGCATTGTAACAGCGGATAGACGGGCCACAGTGTAAGAAATCACTCGGCAATTTAACGCTGGTGCACAAAAGCATGTAAGCAGCCACACCATCCAGAACAATCTCCTCGCTATAGGGTACAGAAGCCATCGTACCACGAGGGTACCCCTGCTGACCGCATATCACAGGGTGCAAAGATTAGCATAGGCGCGGAAACATCGCCACTGGACCTTAGACATGTGGGAAAATATTGCCTGGACTGATGAGTCGAGATTCACGTTGGTACATGCGGATGACAAGATACGAATACGGCGCAAACCACATGAAGCGATGGATCCTTCTTGCCAGCAGGGTACTCTTCAAACTGGTGGGGGTGGCATTCTCGTCTGGGGACTGTTTACGTGGACTGAAATGGGACCCCTGGTACGTGTGACATCGTCCCTCACAGGTCAACGTTACAGGGATATCTTGGACGACCATTTGCTCCCGTTTGTGCGTTTTCAATATCTCACTGGGGACTTCATCCTGCAACAAGACAATGCACCGTGCCATCGCTCCCGAATTGTATCCGAATGCTTGGATAAACACTCCACCGACACGACCTCGCTTCCTTGGCGAGCTAGGTCACCTGACTTCAATCCCATCGAGCACATCTGGGATGCCACTGAGAGAGATGTTCGAGGCTCTGATCCCCCTCCATCAAATCTTCGTGAACTGTGAGAGCTTGTTCAGGGGTCGTGGATCCGTATGGCTTCCCAACGCTTCCGGTGTCTTGTCGAGTCCATGCCGAGACGAATCGCCGCCGTCATCAGGACGAAAGGTGGTGCTACACGTTACTGGACAGGCATCTCTAATTCAATTGCTCTTCAGTGTATGATCAAAAACGTAATAAAACACTAATGCATATAGAATCATTGCATACTGCTTATGCCTCCAAGCCACAGGGAGCTCAGTTAAAACTTCCGTGTTGCATACATCATGGCATGTCAATCTCTGAATAGTTTCTCTAATAGCCGCTGTTCTTGGATCCTTGCAAGGAGCAATATTGCTGATGTTCTGCCATTGCGGCTGCGCTCCCTGTACAGGTACGTCCCGGGCAAGCGATGTGGTACGCTTATTAAGCTTTACATCTCTTTTATGTTCCTCCATTCTCACACTGAAATACCTTTTTGTGAGTCCCACATAATGCGCAATGGAAGAGTCCGGGTACTGCAGTGGAACGCTCTAGATACCAGCTTCCGATGTATGCAACACGGAAGTTTCAACTGAGCTCCCTGTGGCTTGGAGGCATCTTCTTGGCATAAGCAGTATGCAATGATTCTATATGCTATAACGAAGTCAATTTCTCCGTCATTTTTGTCCACGCCGGGGCTCGAACCCTGGTCCCCTCATTCCGGAATAAGTCACTCTACCAATTGAGATACGCGGACGTTCGTTCTGACTGCTATCTGCCTTTATGTCGTGTGCGTCCTGCTGCTTGTCAGGCACGTCACATCCCCCTACCCAGAAAGAGTGCCGGGGGCATGGCCCACGGGTCAGCTGTGACCATGAATCGTTGCAGGCAGCCATCCGCTGTAGAATGTGCACTTGAGAACTCCCAGTCAACCTGGTGTGTGGAATGCAACGTCACACGCATTTATTTTTCGAAGCACTGGAAAAAGGAATTCCATGATTTTTCCTATCTCGCGGTGTGGAAAGAACATCACACCATTGCGAGATTTTGAACGGTCGGGTCATCCGGAAAGTTCGGGCGCCATTATAACGTTGTAGCCGTCTGATGAAGCCGTCCGTTGACGGCGAAAGCTTACTAAAGACTATATTGTTCTTCCTACACCAATAAAACACGAATTTATATGTGTTTGTTATTGTTTTGGTGTTGACAACCCATAATTTACTCATTAAAAGAATATGTTGAGAATAATATTGTAGGCCTACTACTTCTTAAGTGCATTGAAGGACTAAGGTAGGATTAAAAACCTCAGAAACATCAAGCTGGTGTTCCTGCCTGCCAACACCACGTCAATCCTCCAACTCATGGATCAAGGTGTGATTCGCAGCTTTAAAACCTATTACAGAAGGGAAGTAACGCTTCATTTAATCCTTGCCTTGGAATCAAAGCAGAACACATCAATAAATGTTCTGAATGCTGTACATTTTGGAAACATTAAGCATAGAGGAGTGTGTCAACTGTCACTATAAAGAACTGTTTCCGGTGGTCTGGTTTGGCTACTGGACGTGTGGCATTCGAAGACGAGGATGATGTGCCTCTCAAGGACTGCTTCAGCATATCGGTGCGAATTCCACTGAAGCTGAAGATTTTATCGATGCTGACTGTGAAGTCATAACGAATGAAATCCCGTCGTATGAAGCTATTGTCAAGGATGTGAAAGGTGGTTCCAGCACGGAAGAAAACGCTGAGGACGATAATGAAGAACGTGTTCCATCAGTGAAAGAGGCGTTGGAGGGTATTAAGACTATGCTAAAGTTCCTGAAATGTATGGAAAATGTAGAATCGAGTGTATCAAAAGCACAGACTCTAGAGAATGACATATAACAGTTTTAATATTTATTAAAACTGTTTGCAGCAAGCAACGGCACATAACAGACTATTTTCATGTTAATTAAGGTAATGTAAAATTAATTTTGTTCACTTAATTTAATGAATATACACTACGTACATAAAAATATTATTTTTTACATACATACAAGGTTTGTCCGGAAAATAATGAGACCGCTTTTCCTGAACCAAACAAAAGATAAAAGGGTCGGAGGGCGGAGTCTCCAGGCGTGACGGGTGGCGGGGTATGTTAGGTAAACGATCGATGTCTCGTCAGTTGGCTCTGAGCTTTTACAGAGTGAGGATCGCTTGCGAAGTGGACAGCTGTGTGAGCGTCGCGTAACGGTCAAAATGCAGGAGAGTGTCGAACAGCGATACACGATAAAGCTTTGTGTTAAACTTGAAAAATCTGCGACCGAGACGCTTGCTATGAAACAGAAAGCCTACGAGAAAGATGCTTTATCGAAAGCACAAGTGTTTCGGTGGCACAAAACGTTTAAAGAGGGAAGGGAGATCGTCGAAGATGAGCCACGCCCAGGGCGCCCTTCAACGCCTCACACTTCAGACAATGTGGAAAAGGTGAAAGCGGTTTTGGACACTGACCGACGTCTTAGTGTTAGATTGGTAGCAGAGCACGTGGGACTCGCGAAATCTACTGTGCATGAAATCATCACGCAAGAATTGCACATGCGGAAAGTTTGCGCCAAATTGGTTCCTAAGGTTTTGACCGATGAACAACCGAGAGTCAATCGATTTCTCGTGAGCTTGTGGATTGCGTGAGGAGTGAACCTGGTTTTTTTGAGAAAGTAATAACAGGTGATGAAACGTGGGTCTTTGAGTACGATCCAGAGAAG
Source organism: Macrothele yani (assembly GCA_039090855.1). Classification (NCBI taxonomy): domain Eukaryota; kingdom Metazoa; phylum Arthropoda; class Arachnida; order Araneae; family Macrothelidae; genus Macrothele; species Macrothele yani. Next base: position 152,885,712 of record CM076995.1, on the reverse strand, counting down.
AAAAGACAGAGCTCAGAGTGGCACACTCCCGAGTCTCCTCGACCAAAGAAAGCTCGAATGTGCAAATCGATGATGAAATTGATGCTCATTGTCTTCTTTGACTGTAAAGGTGTTGTCCATAAGGAGTTCGTACCACCCGGACAAACGGTCAACGCTGCATTTTACGTGGAAGTGCTTCAACGGCTGAAGAACAAAGTTGCGCGCGTCAGTCCAGAGATCACCAACACTTAGGTTCTTCACCACGATAATGCGCCGAGCCATACGGCGCTGAGAGTCAGAGAGTTTCTGGAGAAACACAACGTGGGAACGCTGCCCCAACCTCCCTACATCTCGGACTTGGCCCCTGCTGATTTCTTTTTCTTTCCCCAGCTCAAATCCAGCCTGAAAGGACACCATTTTGGGACTGTTACAAACTTGCAAACTGCTTCGACGAGTGCTTTGAAAGTGATCCCTGTGCCTGACTTCTAGGCAAGCTACGCGGCGTGGGAGAACCTCTGGCAGCTATGTATTGATACTCAAGGATGTTATTTCGAGGAATTTTAATGTTACGTTAGTATAATTTTAATTAAACGTCTGTTATTGAATAAGTCTCATTATTTTCCGGACAGACCTTGTATGTACATATTTTATTTTCTTGCTCACTATTCCACTCAATTCAGGTTAAGGGAAGACACTTCGGTTTTAGTGAACCTCGGACATAGCGAACGAAATATGCAAGTCCGCAGAGGTTCACTATAAGCGGAGTTGAATGTATTTTAAATTAATTTCCCCTCATTTACATTACAGACAATAAGAACTAAAAGTCGAAAAAAAAATTGAAGAGCAACTTTGAACAAGACAGATGATACCGAATTTCGCCGCCCCGGTGGCGCAGTGGTCTAAGGCGCTGGCCTCTGATCATTCGTCCGTAAGGGGTCCGGGTTCGAATCCCGGTCAGGCATGGATGTTGTGTTTGTCTTGCGGTGCTGGCTCTCTCCCTTCCCTGGAGCCAGTGACCCTAAATTAGGGACGGGCGACTGCTTATAGCCCATTGAGTTGCTCACGGTGGTCGTTAAACCTCCAATCAAAAAAAAAAAAAAAAAAGATACCGAATTTCCGGTTCAAATGAACACGTCTTTTGAATCCATTCAGGCGCGAATCAAATTTATTACAGTTATTCAAAATCAATGGAACAGGTTAGAAAGAAAAAGAACAGGATTACTGCAATCCGATAAAACATCGAGAAATGGAACAGCTACTTACCTCCACTAGTGGCTAAGTATGTTACGAAAATTAACAAATGGCGCACAAAAAGTTATCAAAGACAAAGAAATTTTCAAATCGAACAGTTAAAAGAAGAAATATAGAAGGAAGCATCATGTAACTCTACGCCTTCTGGCCGAAAAATTTTGCATAATGGAAAAATTGAAAACAGGCGAAAAGTATTCTTCCTGACAAAAGCTATGTTAAAGAAAAGAACTTTTCAAATACGTCTCCCAGAAGTATCCATAGAGGGAACAGGGATTTGGCTTTTACGTCCCTAAGCGGGAAAGCTTTCCATTATTCAAAGGGGATAATGCTCCATATCTTTATTGTAGCAAATATTATAACAGTTAAAAAAGAATTCTCAGTAAGGTCTTTAGCAGCGGAGATACAGCAGAAGAAGTACGCGAACACCATCTAGAGAGAAAATTATCAACTACAAAACTTCGCAAATACAAACCTAAAGTCTTCCACAAGGTAAATTGTGGTCGGTGCTAAAATAATTTTTTTAAATTGCACATTTAGAAGCCGAGATATTGAGAAAAACAGATTAAAAGTTTGCGCCGCTATTGGCGAAAGTGTGCATTATTTTGTGAAGAAAATGTACACAAAGGGTGTTTATAAATAACAGTATCTGACCGAAAAAGAGTTTTTTTCAATCGTGTTTTTAGTCCCGCAGATATTGCTGTAAACGGAAACGTGAACTTGCGCCCTCTAGTGGCACACTTGTGCGTAAGATCAATTTGAAGTTTTGAACCTGAACAGCTCTCCAACAAAGAAAGAATTTTTCAAATCTGACTCTTAGATGCATAGACATCGACAAAAATAGGATATATATGTAAGCCACCTGGCGGAAAATGTATGCACTATTTTAAGCAGAGATTATTCTCAAAAGGTTCCGAAGTGAGTGGTATCGGTCCACGAAATATTTTTTTAATCGTGTTTTCAGAAGCTCAGATTTTGTTGAAAATGCATCAGAAGCAGAAATAAACACTTGCTCCTCTTAATGGCCAAACCTTTCTTTACCAAACCTAGAACAAGCCACCAACGGTGTAACCGATACCTCGGGTACAGTTGGCAAATTTTGAGCAAAGCTATTGCAAAATCTAAGCTCATTAAGGCGTGTATTATTACAAATTTTAAAAAAATGAAAGGGTAAAATTTATGACTTCCAGAGCAAAAGTACGAAACATTCTAAAAACGAAATGCCTAAAATTTATCATGAACTACTTTCCTTCACGCCTTCACGTTGGTTGTGATCAGGTTGCACGTAAACAAAGCGGAAAGACACACTCAGATCGGGAACCACGTTTTTCATTTTGTATTGCAAAAGACAGACACACACACACACATGCACAAACTTCCTTTTGTTATTATAAATTAAGCAAGTCATGAAAGAAATACGGGATTACGCCATATAATACAAATTTTGAAGATGACAATCCGATTTTTGGCGTAAATCCTTGTCACATTTACGCCAAAAATCAGATTGTCACCTTCAAAATTTGAAAATTAAGCAAGTGTTGGGCTAACAGACGGAATCTTTCCATTTCTTCGTTTTTCAATTCAAACGATTTTTTTAATTAACGTTGGTGAGCCGACTTTCGTGAAACGGTTCAAGTAAAAGGTCATCTAGTTTTAATTGAAATTCCTCAATGACACCGAATTTTGGGAATCGGAAGGCGTCAAAACCTGATCATAGACGATGTCCAATCGCATGCCAAAAATCACGGTGATCGAATGTGTCATGTCGTAGCTATGTCCGAACAACTAATTATCCCGAGTCTTGTACAGAGAGAGGATTTTTTCAATTATTATTAACATTGGTCGGTGTTTTAATGGTCAGTATTTTTATACGACACTACCAATCACCATGATACCAACCCCATGGCACTCACCATGTTCTTCCCTTTCTCTGTGGCAAGTGTCACCATGATCGGCTGAAGATCTTTGGAGGAGATAGGTAACAAACGACCTCTTCAAAAAACCCGGAAACCCCCTAAAAAGGCAAGTTTTTGGACGAATATTCCTCAATGACACGGAATTCCAGGAATCGGAAGGAGTCAAAACCTGACCATGGCCGATATCCAATCGCATGCAAAAAATCACGGCAATCGGATGTGTCATCTCGTACCTATGCCCGAGCAAATAATTGTCTCGAGTCTCGTAAAAAGAGCTCCGCTTGGCCTTCGGCCTCGCTTCTCTCAATTAGAAATGATACGCAAAACATTTCTCATCAAGAGCTGTTTCAGATGCAGGAAAAAAATTTCGAATCTGAGTTTTAGAAGCACATATATCTGAGTTTTGAAGCACATATATAAAAAATTTCGAATCTGAGTTTTAGAAGCACATATATCTGAGTTTTAGAAGCACATATATATACGCAATTTACTTTTACTCCCCTAACGGAAAATCTATGCATTACTTGAAAAAAAGACTGTACCTAAAAAAGTCTTCGAAATAAATGGCATCGAAAGGAAAAATATTTTTTTCATTCGGATGTTTACTCGTAGAAGCAAATATATGGAATAAAATGTATTTTGAATTCAATGCCATCTTCATTTACCCCCTCTAGCGTCGAATATGTGCATCAGAGAAGATCCAGATTGCAGGAATCATCGTTCTCGCATTTCCAACTTCCCAATGCAAAAAGCATTTTCCAAATCGGACTACTAGTTGTAGAGATATGGTGCACAGGCAGAGACGGACGGACAGCGAAGCCATTTACACGTTCAACTGCGCTGTTATAAGCATTGTCCCTAATGATTATTTCCAGCAACAATTTCTTAGGAACGAAAAATGCTCTTATGTTTTCGCGTCATCCCCAAAGTGTCGTTTTAAGAGGTGATACCTAATAGCAAAATTTTGTGTAGCATGTTTCAGTGAGTAGAAAAGAATTCACAAATCGCCTCACTAAATTACAAAAAATTCATAAAAGGTTTTCTCTCACGAGAGGACTAATTCGAAAACGTCGTGTCCCAATTTAGTGAGTAATTAATTCGTGAATATTTTACCTGACGGAAAAAATTATAAAAATTAATTCGTAAAGCTAGGATTTAAAAAAATATTACTCGTCTATGAGATTTGTTTCACGAAGTTGAAAGATAAATAATTAATCGGCAAATATTTTTTTCACACTACATTGAGAAAAAAGGATTAGTTCGTAAATGCTCTGTTTCACTAGGCTAAAAAATAATATTTAATGCGCAATATCAAATCAGTGTTGAAAACTAGCTTTCCCCCATAGTTACTATGGTACCGGGGTTTAAAATCCCCGTCGTAAATTGCTTTATCTTTGTGTTATCTTAAAAAGTAATCCATCTGTAAATATTTAATTGGCACTAAAAATAATATGAAATCTTTTGTTTTAAAGAGAAATGCGTAAATGTTCAGCAAATCACAGTTTGAATGCGTAAATTGCGCATTTCAAAAAACGGTTGATTAGCTTCTCTCAGAAGAGTGTTTGTGATGCTTCATTTTAACACATGCTGCATTAAAAAAAACACGGCAAGTTTAAATGAGAAAATGTTTGGTGTATTCAGTTTTATAGGTAATATCATTTGACGTTTTTCTGTGCTGTTTTGGGGAAAAGAGTAGAATTTGAAGAGGAACTTTTACTTCAGTTTTAACCATCCGCTTTTCTGATTAGTTCTTGTTCTCTTCGAAACAACGAATGGAAACCTTGTTTCCACCTAAGCTGCCGTCTCTTCATGTGCATCGTATTATGTTAGGATTATGTTCTTAATTTTTAACTTAACGTATATATATTCTTTCATCATCTAACATCAAAAAGAAAACCTCTCGCATTGATTGTTCTAAAGATATCATTGCTTACACGGCCAGAGATCTGGAAGTCTACGTTGTTCTGCCCAGAACATGTTTTTCACAGCAACGGCGAAATTAATTTTCCGCCGTGGTTAATTAACGAGACGCAATTCCAGAAGCAAAGAAGGACTTTTTTTTAAAATACCAATTCATCGTATTTAATGGTGTAAGATTTCTTAACACCTCGTTTTGTACTTTTTCTTTGAAAGATCTGAGTAATGAATTGTTGCTGTGGAAAGAATACAACCGAAAAGAATTTATATTCACCGCATTATCTTTCGTTTTCAAACCTGCTATCTTTTGTGGTTTGCTCTTTCTTTCACATTCTGAACAATACTGATAGTTAATACGTTGCAGTTCTCATAAACGCAACAAAGAAATCATTAACAGAAATCATGTAAATTAATCCTCTTTTCTTTAATTTTCGATAAACGCTATAACATAAATTAATTCTTTTTAATTTCTTAAGCGGATTTTGACAGAACGTTTCATGAGGTTGAGAAAAAAATTATTGCTATTCTGCGGAATTCATTTAGTTTTCATTAGTAATCTATAAAAAGGAAGATCCGTTCTTGTAAATCCGATTTGTAGAGATCTGGTGTTTGGTGCGTTTAGTCTAGATTTTTCTGTGGCGTCGAGTGGCCATTTAGGTTGGGTGTGCTCTGTTACGAGTAAAGAAAAACACGCAAAAAATTTTACTATGTAACCCAAGCTGGAAAATTTACGCATTGATTTTAAATGTACGAAAGTATTTTTTTTCATTTAGCGGTCGTTGAATAATAGAAAAAAAGATGAATGAATTTTTGTTATCCCATCCTATATGGAATAACAAATCTTCAAATTCTGTTTTAAATCTGTGCTTATAAACACATTGATTCGCATAGCTACGAAAAGACAGAAACACTTTGATTCGTGGCTGAACGTTGAATTGTGTTTTTGACTCTCTGCGAAAATAAAAACGTGACCTGCAGCGCCATCTGGATAGCTTTGTATCACAGTTGCTTAACCCGCCTCGAGTGTCCTCTTGCCAAGCAGCTCACCTACGGATGCGAATATTACTTACTATGTTTTGTTTACTCAATGAAGCAATGAAGCTTTTCCACTTTACGAAAACATTGTATAAAGAAATTAATTTTAACCACTACGCGAAGCTTTAGGACAAACTTTGGTGAGTTCTGTTATCCAAAAACGTAATATAACAGCAACTCCTACCACAACGTTGAATTGCGTTGCTCCATGGGATTGCAAATGGTGCTGTATTTGGCTAGCACACCCTGAGAAATCAGCTGTAATGTTTGAAAACACATGGAAATCAAAACCTGACCTGTAGCGCCATCTAGGGAGCGCTTGTACCACAGTCGCTTGAAAACCGTCGGATATCCTGACGTGAAAGCGCACACCCGAGGATTTCAACACAAATGTGATGTTATGCTTAATGAACGAACCTTCTCCTTTTAATAAAAACATTGTGCGGGGGAATTAATTTAACCACCACTCGAAGCCTTAGGACAAACTCTGGCGAGTTTTATTAGAAATAAACCCTGAAATGTAATGTCGATCGTGTAGGTTAAATAAATTGCGACGACTCTGTGTGAGTATGCGCCGCATGCCTAGCTCACCCCGAATATTCGCTCCTGAGACCTTTTCTTTTCTCTTTCTTTCTTGTTTTCTGAAGAAAAGGGAGGCGTGGCTATTTTTTCATGAGAGGTTGTGGTGTTCTTCTGTTTTAAGAACGTATATACATACAACCTACGTCCGAAAAATTCCAAGGCTGACTGCATAATTGACGTAACACTAGTGGTACAAAAATATCACGTGTATGCCAGAAGACAGCAATTCTTGGCCAATCAAAGAACAACTGGAAACTGGTTAATACTAGACTTTTGGAGTTAAAACTAGAAATATCTTATCTTTAATTAAAAGAAGACTGCGATCCGGTGAAGCCTGACTCTAAGTATAAGGTGACCAGATTTTTGAGAATGCAATTGAGGACAAAATGACATTTGTCCTCAATTTCAATGTAAAATTGAGGGAAATTTCGCTTCAAAATGAGGTCATATTTGAGGACAGCGTCTGACGCATTATGGTAAAGCCAAAGGTTAGCAAAGAATGTTATGAAATGTCCCATAATTGTTCAGTTTCATTGGAAAACATAAGATGAATCGGAAGAATGATTTTCATGTGAAATAAGTACAAAATAGCAATAAAATACTGTCATGCAGAATATTGCTTCCGATGCATTTTAAATCTTATTTGTAGGGACAACTTGTGATTTTGTACAAGAATAGATATCTGAAGCCAGAAAATTTTTATACGCTGACCGAGCAGAAATCATGGAATAGAGGATGAATTAGAAATCGTGAATTATCTTTATGAGAAGGAATATTCTAAGTTCAATAACCTCACTTGAAGAAACAGTTTAATCAAAAATATACTGAACAAACGTTGTGCAACTCTCAATGGAATCTATGAAATGTAATCAAATTTTACATCAATTACTTATTTAATTTCAAGAAAGTGGATGCTGAGAAAGATGAGATTCATTTCCCATCCTAAAAATATTTTAGTTAAATTCAGTTAAAATAGAAAAGAAGTAATTATAATGGAAACAAAATCATAGTACAACATTTATCGAGATTGTTCGATGCTTCGGTATGTCACCCATTAATACCGCATGATTGCTAACTTAATTCAGAGAAAAATTCATCCGCTTCGGAAAATATTTCCATACCTTTCCTTTATGAATCCATTTCCTAGCAATTAAATAAGAAACTGATGCTAAATTTGGTTGCATTGTGGTAATTTCAATTGAATTCTACGCCTTTTTTTAAATATATTTTTACCTATTTCAATTTTTGGGGAGAAATTTCAAAAATTGTGGACAAAAACTAAGAAATTGAGGACATTTGACGTCCTCAATACGTTTTTACGAAATTGAGGACAAAGCATTGAAATTGGGGACTGTTCCCAGAAAACGAGGACGTCTCGTCACCTTATCTAAATGTGGTGTCTATATTATTCCCTTACAAGCTGCGGACCCCGAGGAACCACCAGAAGTACACATACACTGCTGGCCACCCAAAATGCAACACCAAGAAGGACACGAGATAGCAAAGCCAGATTTACTGGACACATAACAACAGACACGAAGATGAAACGATTGAGCTTACTGGCCCGTGTGACTTGCGGAACACGCAGACATCAATAGTTCGTGTGGCTCCCATAGCTGGCAATAACGGCCGCTACACGCCGCGGCATCGAATGAAAGAGGCTTTAGATGTGGGCTTGGAGTATGTCGGTTCAGACTGCTTCCACACCTTGCCACAGATCATCAGGCGTAGCCGCGGGTGGTGCTTTCCGGGACACTCGGTTGCCGATCAGCGACCAGACGTGTTCGATGGGCGACATATCGGGAAGAACAGCCGGGCCACGGCAGCAGTGACACCTGGTGGGCCGTGAAGAATTGTTGCACGATGCGTGCCACGTGTGGGCGCGCATTCTTCTGTTGAAACGTGGCCGCTAGCAGGTCCTGCAGGTAAGGGAGGACTACAGGCTCCAAAACGTCGGAGATGGTGCGGTGACTGTTGAGTGTACCGGCGATGCGTACCAGAAGGGTGCGGGATGTCATATCGAATTACGCCCCAAGCTATAACGCTAGGTGACGGACTGGTATGGCGATGCATAATGCAGGCGATATACAGTCTCTTGCCGCGGTGCCGCCGCACGCGGATCCGACCATCGTGGTGTTGCAGGCAAAAGCGGGATTCGTCCGAGAAGACAAGGTCGCGCCATTCCGTAGTACAGGTGCGGCGTTCAACGGCCCACTCCCTCCGCACTCGCCGGTGGTGTAACGTCAATGGTAATCGGAGCAATGGGCGCCGTGCAACAAGTCCGTGCTCATGCAGACGGCGTCGAACGGTACGTGCTGACACAGGTTGTTGCGCAACACACCCTAATTTCGGCACTAACGTTCGTGATGTGGCGGTGCGAGCCGTCAATGCCCGCCTCACAATATGCCGGTCCTCTCGTTCGGTGGTGTACCGCGGCTACTGCAATCGCTCACGTCGGTCCGTCCGTCCCTCCTGCACCCACCGAATCCATACTCGCCTCACTGTGGCTAGATGTCGTCCCACACGGGCGCCGATGTCGGTCGTTAAACCGCTGTCGCGATAAGGCACTATTCGTCCCCTGTCGAACTCCGAAACGTGCTGGAATGACTGCCGTATTATGCGACGAGGCATAAGGAAGCTTCCCACGCACAGGTCCGGCAGCACAATACACATCCACTACTTACGCCCCACCTTCTGTGCACCCTTCTTATTGTGCTTCTCGATGGCGTGCCGGGCGCACATGATTTGCATATGCCCTGCAATGCTAATCGTTTGCATGTCCTCTCACGGGCAACGCATGCTGCGAATTTCAGGCCAATTGGATGCTTCCTTCTTGGTGTTGCATTTTGGGTGGCCAGCAGTGTGGGATCTACAAAACGGAACTTAAAGGCGAGAGTTAGTGAGTATGTATGTAATGTAAAGACAGCCTCCATGTCTACTGCTCTTTGAAGACTTAGCCTTGATGGATCATACTTCCCCCAATGGAAAGATTCTTCTATCCTTGCAACACCTCAAAATAATTCTCTCTTACAGTTCACCGAAAATCTGTACCAGGGACGGCTGGTCAGAGGAGGCAAGGAGGCTAATCCTCCCTAATGATTCTTTCAGTAAAGTATTTGTAGAAAGCAGGAGAATAAATTACATTTAAGCAGAAAAACAAAAATGCAGTGCTGTAAAATACAGCATTATTCAGGTGCATAGAGCGCCAGTTTACACAAGCACTTTCTTGGACTTTCATAGCTAACTACTCGCGATAGAGCTTCAGAGAGGGGCCCCTTTCTCCTGGGCCGCAGGCGTTACCATGGTTACTGGGCGGGAGCCAATGAATGCACGGCATTCAACAGAAGCTCGCCGCTTTCATTAACAGACCATAGGAGGCACGTCGTCAAAGAGCCTCAGTCCTACAGCAGTGTCTTAAGGGCCGCAAGTGGCCTAGTAGGCAACGTTCGTGACTGCCACGGAAAGAACCTCAGGTCCGATCCCAAGCAGGTACGAACGCTCGATCCATTAAATATCCACCGTGCCTCGGATGGGCACGTTAAGCTGTCTGACCCCGGGTACTGGTCCCCCCGGTAATAAATAAGGGCGTCTTCCTCCCTCTTTCTACTTTGCTTCCGTGTCACTTTCCTATCGGGCGCTCTAGGCCAAATCTCTTAGCTTCCTATTTCTAAGGGTTGTTTAAGACCTGGGGTCAGACACTCCCTTCCTAAAATCCTCTACATATGATCATGATCATGAGCAGTGTCTTAAAAGTTTTCCTAGAGTACGCTGCATCACACGGCATGAGTGATTTTTTGTTACTTTTACTGTCACAACAATAAATTTTGCGTGTAAACTTTTGGATTTAGCTGTACAAAATCAATATAATGGAAAGGGAAAGTAATATTTGCAGTGTATCAAAGTGTAATACTGACATTATTAATTCTTTGTAAGAAGATCCTTTCTCAAGAAGAAATGACATTGAAAGACATGCGATTATAAAAACAAGGAAGACCTCTTCCCAAGTTTTCTCTTACGCAAAAAGACAAAGGTAAAAACAGAACATTCCAGCCTTCGTGGTACCATCAACATAAATGGTAATTCGGTAGCATAATGAAGGCGAAATTGTTCTACTGGACTCGTCTGCTGTTAAGTTCGAATAGAAGTGTGTGGTCTTCTGAAAGATACGACGACTTAAAAAACTTATCTAGGGCAGTGGTTAGACACGCATCTAGTAAAGGTCATTTGAATTCTTATGTGCCAATTTTTCTGACTACCGACAAATTATCGTTCTGGTTTCCCCAAGGTTTGAACCAACCGTCCGCCACTGGTTTATACATTTATCATTATGGTTCTTCATCTTGCAATGAAAATATTCCTTCATACATTCCAACCCCTGGAAATCCCTATTTTGCACATTTCCTCAAGATCACCTGGGAAACTCTCCCTTTAATAATGACTCTTAACCAAAATTATAGACTAAAGTCATATGATGACGTGTGTTATTTCCAACGTCATCACAATGACTTTCATCAAGCATGAACAAGATAGAGTCACATTATTGTTACCACTAGCTAATATCCAGAGTAACCGCCGTGTGCAGCACGGACAGCAGCTAGACGGACTGGGAGTGACTTAGTAAGGTTCTGGAAAGTGTTCACATGTATGTGGAGTCATGCTGACTGCAGTGAATCTGACAGCTGCCGGATGATGCGTGGTGGAGAATCCATGGAGCGAACAACACGATCGACGTGGTCCCACAGATGCTCAATTGGGTTTAAGTCTGGGGAATTAGGGGGCCAGGGACGTACTTTGAAGTCTTCATCGTGCTCTTCCAGCACTCTCGGACATTTCTAGCTGTGTGACACGTGCTGGAAGAACCCATCCGCTCCAGGGAAGACAATGAGCATGTATGGGTGTACGTGGTCTGCAAGGATGGATTCATAATGAATTCTGCCCATGGTGCCTTCCACGGGTATGAGTGTGCCCAGGGAATGCCACAAAAACATTTCACAGACCATAACACTGCCCACACTAGCTTGTGTTCTGCCAGAAATAGTAGAAGAGTGTTTGTTCTCCGATGTTTCTCGCCTTATACGCCAACGTCCATCCGTTCGATGAAGCAAAAAACGTGACCCATCGGAGAAGGCAAACCTTTGCCAATCAGCGGAAGTCCAATTCCGATACCACCTTGGAAATGTAAGCCTTTTCTGCCGATGCACCTTGTTAGCATAGTACCATCCGTCTGCATCGGAACCCCATGCGCAGCAGGGTTCGCTGAACTGTCGTTTTAGAGACACTTACGGTTGCCCCCCTGGTTCATTCGGCCAGTGAGTTGCTCCACTGTAGCTTGTCGATCGGCTCTCACGCACCTTCGAAGCCGACGTTCACCTCTCACATCAGTGGCACGTTGTGCTCCGCAGTTTCCACGTCACTTATTCGGAATGGTGCCTTTTCTTCAGTCACGATACACTTTAACCACAGAAGCACGCGAACAGTTCACAAATTGCGCTGTTTCAGAAATACTGCCACCCTTTGTCCGAAATCCGATCATCATCCCTTTTTGCAAATCTGATAAATTGCTTCTTTTATTATGAGAAAAACGAGTGATATGTTTTTAGATTGCCTACAACACATCTTATATACCCTCCAAGCCAGCTCACGACATGTGCCTTCTTTCATTGGCTACGAGCCGCTGACGTCAAAAGTAGGAGGTGGTCACTGTAATGTGACTCGACTGTGTGTAAACTCCTTATTGTCCACCTTGTAATTTAGTTCACATCTGAGAATGAACCTACTGTGTGTTCAAAAAGTCTCATGGTTCACTTGTATTTTTATGTCTTTTTAGTATTAAATTAAATTTTAACTTGGCAGGTTTTTAGGACTCGATCAAGTTTTGGAATCGTGTAAAGACGGTGTGTGTATGTGTTCTACTTTATTACACGAAAATCATTTTATCCTTTTATCCTTCCGGTTTATACTGGTACTGACAGGCGGCAGACGGGCATTAAGGAAGTCATGGCATGCCTTCTCTTCCCGTTTCATTTTAGCCATGGAAAAGCAGAGAGTAAACATCCGTTTTTGTGGGAAACTTGGTAAATCAGCTACTGAAACTAACAGAATGTTAAAAGAAGCCTATTGAGACACAGCATTATGCCGCAGCAGAGTTTTCGAATGGTATGCAAAATTTCATGACTGGGGGAATCCTTCGATGAGCATCCAAGGTATGGGCGCCCCTTCAGTATGCGGGGTACCAATCTGGAATTAAGCTTTGGTTTTCCCAGACCCTGGCGTAGAATCTCATGACAGATTGACTTATTGATGCCCACTAAGCCAAAAGTCTCATAATAATTCGACGACTTTTCTTTAACTGATTCCGCCCCTTCTAGATTTTTTCTGCTGTCCACACACTGGAGTGTCGCCCAGATCTGGGATCCTCATTATAGGATTTCCGCCCTTCACGAAACCGTGCATACTATTCAGAAACACTGCTGAGAGATAATTCTGTGCTTTCATACGCTTCTTTTAACATTCTGTAAGTTTCAGTAGCTTATTTACCAAGTTTCCAACAAAAACGGATGTTTACTCTCTGCTCTTGAATGGCTACATTGAAATTGGACGAAAACGCTTGCTATGACTCCCTTTAATGCCCATCTGCCACCTGTCTGTACCAGTTCAAACCGGTTTCCAGCTGTTCACTGATTGGCCAAGGACTGCTGTCTTATGGCATGCACGAGATATTTTAATCCCACTACTGTTACGTCAGTTACGCCGTCAGTCCTGGAACTTTTCGGACGAAGGTTGTGTATGTACAGTCAAACACCTATTTAACGCACTGCGATCTAACGAATTCCGCGATTTAACGTACTTTTTGTGTGTGATCCGGACGGAACCACATTGAAATCAATGCTTGGCGTTTCCCGATTGAACGAACACTTTTTCTCAATTTAGCGAATATTTTTTTTAAACCACCGAACTTTGTTATGTTAACCAGCATTTTCACGTTAAAAATCAGCTAGAAAGAAAGCTTCGCGTATCAGGAAAATTTTACGAATGCAGTTAGCCAATGTTTCAAAGAACACCATGTGCGACACAGCTTGACGGAATCATAAATCAGTTCCCTTTCCTCCAACTATCAAGCGTAAGCTTCTTATAGGAGGAAGCAAATAACCGACAAGTCCCAAAAGACCGCAACGTTTTCTTGCATGGGTGGGAAGCAGGAAAAAGAAATGCGGTGTGAGGGAGGAGTTCTAGAGTAACCCTAGGGATTCTTGTTTTCAGCTACAGACAGAATAATAGCACTCTGTGAAGTCAGGGTCACACATGGTATGTACCTATTCCTGAATATCTGGAATTTTTCGCCAAATCGCGCTTATTTTCTTTCCTTCTCAGTGTTAAATCTACAACTCAAATTAAACAACACAGCTCGTTAACGGACAAATGATGAACACAGGTAGAACTAGAAAAGTTAGTCACTGAAAGAAAAAGAACATAGCTGCTTACGTATTTTGTTATGAATATTATCTTAATTTGAATGTTTCATTCGAAATGTTTCCTCGATTTCGCAAATTCCGCGATTTTACGTACAAGACTATTGGTCCCTTGAAGTTCGTTAAATCGAGGTATGACTGTATATGAAAAGGCAGTCTATCTAGAATACCAGCGTTACGTGAAACTTTGATTAACAATCGCAGCTGGTTCATTTAAATTGAAGACCAAGATGGCTTGGCTTTCAATGTCCTTAATTAAGCACAGAAAATATTACTTCAAGAACACTTCAGAAGATGTACTTACTGTCTTTACCTTTTACTCAGGCCAGCATAGATAAAAGGGCACTTGAAAAATTATAATGAAGTACAGCGTTCAATGCATTCCTTTCAGTCACGCTCAAATAGCATCAGTCTCTGAACACATATCATTCAGTGGCGTAACTATCACCCCCGCAGCTGCGGGGGGGGGTGAGCAGGAACCGAAGGAGCGTACTGCAGCTGCCAGTTATACTTTTATGAAAAAATTCGAGCATGCACAATAATTAACCCAAAGATCCATATTTTGCTTTACGATATATTTAGCTTTGCCTAAATAAATGCCTAGTTTCACTTTTAAAACACCAAATGTCCTACAGATTGAACGTGTTTGGCTTTTTGACTTCGGGTTGTAACACTATTGCTCTGCAATGGATTGTAAATAATACGATTGCTCTCCAGTCGCCCCTCTCTGCGCTGCTGAGGTAAAGCGCGAGGCCACAGTGGAGTTCTCCGTGCAGGATGTGGGAAAACAGTCAGTTATCTAGGATTACGTGCACGACAGGGGTCAACATTTATTCACAGCAGCCGCAAATGTAATATGTGTAAGAGGGTGATTTCTTCAAGTGATTTTTTTAGTTTTGGACAAAGCAATCACACGTATCGTCAAATCTATTGCTTAAAAAGTTTAAACTACATGGCTCTAGGTACCACCATTACTTTTGCATTACTCTTACCCCCTCCCCTTCCCACACCACCACACACACACACACACACACACACACCGCAAAAAATGCGTCATCTTTCGTGTTCGAAATCCTGGGGAAATTACTGTGAAGGGTGCTGAAGTAAATCTTGCGGACGCGGCCCACGTTGTGCTAGTTACGCCACTGACAGCATTGACTATCTCATGGCAAATCTCTTTTCGAATTAATAACAAATCAATTATAAGCTCTAGCCAAATTAAATAAAAGTGAGCAATCAACTAACTGGAGACAGCCTAACAAAAAAAACAGCTTAACGAAAATCAGCCTGAACATATACATCGTGAACCTCGTTCTGATCTCTGCTATTTCACATACGCCACTCAACCTCCGACTTAAATTCAGTTGCCACAAAAACATTCCAACCAGATAGAAAATGTAAACGTTAAGTTTGAAAATTGCGTTAGTAGAACGAACTAAATTTACAACAGATACAGGAATTGAAAAGGGAACTTAAATTAGAGACCCATAGCAGAATCGCGGCGACGGGCGACGTAAGTCGTAGATTTTATTTTTGTCCTGCAGACAAAAATGCAAGTAATATCCTCAGAACCCTGTTAAATCCTTTTTTTTAGAAACACCCGATCTTGGATGCACGGTTTCCGTCTTTCAGAACATTCGGAAACAGAAGTTAGAAGAAGTGAAGATTGGCAAAGTTCCCTCTGTTCGGTATAGTTGTAAAATATCATTTCTTTGTAAAAATGTTTGTGTTTCAGCTTGAAAATGGAAGAAAATTTTCCGAAAATTGGGCGGAGTGAAAATTTCTCCCGGAATCGTGAAATGGAAGGATAAATTTTCGACAACGGAGGCTAAAGGCAGGGAAGATTTCTCCCGTAATCGTTTTTTTTTTTTTTTTTTTTTTTTTTTCACGGTGTTTTCCCTTCATTGTATTATTGTTTAAACATCATTTAATTACGTAAACGTTTTATTTAAGATCAAAATTAGAGAAATTCCGAAAGTGGAAGCAGGACGGAGCTAAGATTTCTCCCGTAACCGTACTTTTTTTCTACCGATGTTTCCTCTGTTCTCTATTGTTGGTAAATATGATTTTAATCCAAAACTTTTCCGTGTTTAAGTTTGAAATTGGTGGTAAAATTCTAGGTACAGAGGGCAGTGTTCTTGATCCTACATTGCTGGCCATCCAAAATGAAACACCAAGAAGGGCACGAGATAGCAAAGCCAGATTTACTGGACACATAACAACAGATACAAAGATGAAACGATTGAGCTTACAGGCCCGTGCGACTTGCGGAACACGCAGACATCAACAGTTCGTGTGGCCCCCATGGCTGGCAATAACGGCCGCTACACGCCGCGGCATCGAACGAAGGAGGCTTTGGATGTGGGCTTGGGGTATGTCGGTCCAGACTGCTTCCACACGTTGCCACAGTTCATCAAGCGGAGCCGCGGGTGGTGCGTGCCGGGCCACTCGGTTACCGATCAGCGACCAAACGTGTTCGATGGGCGACATATCGGGAAGAAAATGCGGGCCACGGCAGCAGTGACACCTGGTGGGCCGTGAAGAATTTTTGCACTATGCGTGTCCCGTGCGGACGCGCATTGTCCTGTTGAATCGTGGCCTCTTGCAGGTCCTGCACGTAAGGGAGGAATACAGGCTCCAAAACGTCGGAGATGTAGCAGTGGCTGTTGAGTGTACCGGCGATGCGTACCAGAGGAGTGCGGGTTTCATATCCAATTGCGCCCTAAACCATAACGCCAAGCGACGGACTGGTATGACGATGCATAATGTAGGCGTCATACAGTCTCTCGCCGCTGTGCTGCCACACGCGGATCCGACTATCGTGGTGTTGCAGGCAGAAGCGGGATTCGTCGGAGAAGACAATGTCGTCCCATTCCGTAGTCCAGGTGTGGCGTTCAACGGCCCACTGCCGTCGCACTCGCCGGTGGTGTAACGTCAATGGTAATCGGAGAAATGGGCGCCGTGAGACAAGTCCCCGCTCCTTCAGACGACGTCGAACGGTACGTACTGACACAGGTTGTTGTTCAACACACCCTAATTGCTGCGCTAACGTTCGTGATGTGGCGATGCGAGTCGCCAATGCCCGCTGAACAACATGCCGGTCCTCTCGTTCGGTGGTGTGCAGTGGCTGCGGCAATAGCTCACGTCGGTCCGTCCGTACCTCCTGCACCCACCGAATCCATACTCGCCTCATTGTGGCTGGATGTTGTCCCACACGGGCGCCGATGTCTTGATACGATAAACCGCTGTCACTATAAGCCACTATTCGTCTTCTGTTAAACTCCGAATCGTGCTGGAATGACTGCCGTATTCTGAGACGAAGCATCAGGAAGCTTCCCGCGCACAACTCCGGCAGCATAACACACTTCCACTACTTTCACCCCGCCTTCTGTGCACCCTTCTTATAGCGCTTCTCGGGGGTGTGCCGGGCACACATGATTTGCAAATGCCCTGCAATGCTAATCGTTTGAATGTCCTCTCGCGGGCGACGCATGCTGCGAATTTCAGGCCAATCGGATGCTTCCTTCTTGGTGTTGCATTTTGGGTGGACAGCAGTGTAGTTATCACTGCACTTGCTGTAGTAACTAAGTTAGGCTTATTTCTTTATAGGTAGAGTCTTAAATTATTGGGCTACCGATTTCGTAAAAACGAGATATACATATTTTAAAATATGCAATTTATTAGCAAAAGGTGAAAATGCTCATCTTTAAAATGCATTTTAAATACTTTTACCGTAAAACTTACCTCGAAATATGACGCTGTCAATAAAAGCTGCGGTAGGCTTAACACAACGCTGCGGCGACGACGTTCAGCTTTGTCCCGTTGAAACGAAGGTTAGCTTCGGCGGCCAATTCACCGGGGGAAGACTACAAGAGAACCCGGTTACGGTCTTGCCAGGAAAGTGTTCCATTTTGTAGAGATACTCGATAAAAAATAGCTCATCATTTCCGCCTCATTTTTTCAAAAGATAAAAAGTAGATGCAAAAGTTCCGTATAACTGAGATACAGACTGCGGTGCGAACAACTCCGTCAATACCAGAACCATAACTTTCACTTTCCAACTTGCCATGTAACTTCCGTTGGAGACAAGACGACATCTACTTCGACGCTTTTGTGGAAGCAAGAAAGGCATCTGTTAACTTTCTATTTCGTTTCAGAAAATCATGTGCGAAAGAACGACGTAATTCTCAGCATGTGTTTTGAAAAACTGAGACAGAAATGAACTGTTTTCTGTAACGTGGCACTCTAATATGCCACTCTTACCTGACAAGAACATACCCGTTTCCTCTTGTAGTCTTCCGCCAGTGAAGTGGCCGCCGGAGTGAGACACACGATGGCCTTCGTTTCAGCGTAGTCAAACTTGACGTCGTTACCGCAGCGTTGTGTTAGGACTGCCGCAGGTGTGTTAACATCGTCGTACATGGAGGTAAGTTTGACGGTGAAAATCTTCAAATACTTTTTGAAGATTAAATATTTTCACTATTTTCTATTAAATTGCATAGTTTAAAATATGAATATCTCATTTTTTCGAATTTTTCGAAATTTTTAACCAAATAGTTTAGGACGCTAAACTACACATTTACTGAAGGTGGTCAGTTGTGTTTTTTTTCTTTATTCTACCTGCGCCAATTTTTACTCTTTTGGGCATCTAGTAGTTCTTTTGCGCATTGACCATCCGCAGATTACTTTGTTCCACCATGATATCTGTCGCAGATTGATAAGGAACTTTCTCCCATGGGGAACTATAGTATGCGTTACAAGACAAGACTCAGAGCACACAGCACCGTAACCGAATTTTCTTTCCTTTTTTGAAATGTGGAAATTCTTAAATAAAGGCTATAATTTACTGAGGACATGTAGTCATTCGAACGTTTCGACATATTAAGAACGACTAAGTTCTCAAAGCAATTATTATGGGATTTAATTTGCCAGCACTTAATTGTTTTAGTTGATTTTGTGTTGAAACAGCAACCAGCTGGAGAAGAAAAAGATCAGGACTGAAAACTTCTGAGCACAACGTTCCGTAAAAGATACACAAACCTGACAACCCAGTAGCAGGATCACGGCGACGGGAGACGAAATCCAAAATCAAGGTTCGGGAGATGTCGTTTTTGCAGACAAAAGCGATATCCCCTAAACATTTATTTTGGTCTTGCAGAAATAAAATCCTCAGAACCTTGTTCAATCCTCTTTTGCAGACTCCCGATCATGAGCTTATGTTTTTCATCTGCGCACGATTTCTGGTTTTCAAAGTTTTCTAAGTTTGACGAAGTAAAGATATCTTCCATAACCGTGTTCTTTTTTTCTCGTGATGTTCGAGAAAAACTACGTTATCGTTAAATATAATTGTATTGCGTATGTGGCTGTGCTTCAGCTCAAGAACATGGACAGTTTCCGAAAACGAGAATTGTAGGGTATAATCTGAAAATCTTTTTCTCGCAATACTTTCTCTGCCCTGTATAGTTGTTAAATGATTTATTCCATAAATATTGTATTTCAGCTTGAAGATGAGAAATCAAATTCAAAAAACTAAGTTGGACGGAACGAGGATTTCTCTCGTAATGATAATTTGGTTCTCTCTGTCAAAATATTGTTGCTAAATACGAGGGGTGTCCGATAAGTAACCGGATTTTTATTCCCATCGATACAAAACCATGTGTTTGATCGTATGTATGCGTTAAACTATTAGGACTACTTTCAGTGAAGCGGCGTAAAAGCGGAGCGGCTTGATACTAATGTTAGGTGGTGCTGTGGATCAAAAACAATGGCGGCTACTTTAAGTGTTCAGTTCGAGCAGCAGTAAAATTTTTAACGAAAGAAGGCGTAAAGGCCGTGGACATTACGAGACGTCTTCGGGAAGTGTATGATGATGCTGCAATGTCTCGTTCCAGTGTTTAAGAATGGGTTAAGAAGAGAAGGGCAAAGCTGGCCACGAGAGGTTTGAAGATGAGGCGCGGTCAGGTAGACCTAACTGGGCGGTGACTAATGAAACGATTAAACGGGATGACGACTTGACTAAAGGTGGCAGGCGCATTCATGTTCGAGATATTGCCATGGAAATTGGATATCAGTAAAGATTTTGTTGGACGAATTATTCATGAACGCTTTAACTATAGGAAGAGCTGTGCCAGATGGGTACCCCGAATGCTTACAGCGATGCGTAAACGCCAAAGGTTAGGCATTTGGAATGAACTGGTAGGTTCAGCGCTACGATACGGAGGGTGACGCATTCCTGGGATGCATAATCACAGGCGATGAAACGTGGATTCATCAGTTCGAACAGGAAACAAAACGGCAAAGAATGCACTGGCGTCATCCGAATTCGCCCCAATCAAACAAGATCAAAATTGGTTCGTCGGCGTCTAAGGTCATGGCTACTGTCTTTTGGAACAAACACGGTATCCTTCTGGTTCAGTACTTGGCAAAAAATGAAACAATAAATGTGAAGGCCTATGTCAAGACAGTGAGAAATCTTGCGCAGCGTATCCTGACCAAACGGCCAACATTGAAAAACAATCAAGTGTTGCTTCAGATTGATAACGCTCTCCCGCATATTGCTAAACCAGTGCAGGCAGAAATCGCAAAACGGAGGTGGACCGTTCTTCTGCAGCCTACTTACAATCCGGACGTGGCACTCTCCGATTTTCATGTTTTCTGTCCCTTGAATGAGAGTCTTCGTAGCCACCACTATGAGAACATGGACGATCTGCGAGCGGATGTCCGTCAATGGATTCGCGACACCCCTGCTGATTTCTTCGCTACCGGGATGAATCGACTTGTAATCGGTGGAAGAAATGCATTGTGCTGAATGAAGAATACGTGGAAAAGTTACTTTAACTGTTCGTACCACTGTATTACATATGTGAGTATCATATTTGTGCATCCTGCATTTTTTATTTCTCTCCTGTAATTGATAGGAATAAAAATCCGGATACTTATCGGACACCCCTCATAACATTTTGTTGCAGAAATATTTGTGTTTCAGTTTTAAAATAAATGTAAAAGTTGCCGCCCCGGTGGCGCAGTGGTCTACGCGATGGTTTCTGATCATTCGTCAGAGTTGGATCTGGGTTCGAATCCCAGTGAGGCATGGATGTTGTGTTTGTCTTATGACACTGGCTCTCTCCCTTCCCTGGAGTCAGTCACCTTAAATTAGGGACGGGCGACTGCTTATAGCCCACTGAGTTGCTCACGGTGGTCGTTAAAACCCCAATCGAAAGTAAAAAGTAAACATTTCGACAACGGAGGCTAAATGGAAAACTTGGGTTTATGGATATGACCCAGAAAAAAAAGGCTTAGTCCTCACTGTGGAGGACCTCCAACTTACCAAGACACAAGGAAGTTCGCTATGTAAGAAACTATTTCAAGGTCATGCTAACAGTTTTCTTTGATCACCAGGGCATTGTGCCCCATGAGTTTGCTCCACCCGATCAGACCATCAATAAGGAATATTACATTCAAGTTCTGAGACGTTTGAAAGATGCAGTACGTTGTAATAGACAGCAGCTGCACAAGGGTGGTAACTAGATGATTCCTCACGACAATGCCTCAGACCATAACTTCGAGCTCATGCAGCAGTTCCTGGACAAACACAAAATTGCTCAGGTTCGCCAACCTCCATACCCTTCAGATCTTGTGATTTTTTTTTTGTTGTTGTTCTCTAAACTTAAATCACGAATAAAAGGCAAGCAATTTCAGACTGTAGATAGCATCCAACAAAATGAGACGCAGGGGATGTTCACTATCACTCAGGAGGACTTCCGAAAAGTAATTTCGAGAGTGACAGGAGCGTTGTGATAAGTGTGTGGCATCAAAGGCACAACATTTTGAAGAAGACTGAATTCTGTAGCTGTAAGTCTACATACTTCACTTCCAACGTAGCACAGCCATATGATAGTATCTTAGCAACAAGTCAGTTCGGGAAAATTGCGATTGTAGTTCATGAAAGAAATACGGGATTACGCCATATAATACGAATTTTAAAGATGACAATCCGACTTTTGGCGTAAATGTGACAAGAATAGTAAGTCAGATAATATCTGAAAACTTGAAAATTTTCAGATATTATCTGACTTACCATCCTTGTCACATTTACGCCAAAAATCGGATTGTCATCTTCAAAATGCGATTGTAGTTACTCCTATCAACTGAAAAGTTAGTAAAATAATGCAATGCATTGATTATGGTAAGCATTCCAACATACCAGAAATCACGCGCAGACAAACCATCCTCCCTACCCTGACTATTGATTCGTTCAGTGAACCTCCGGAACAACGTACCAAAGTTTTGTCGCACTAGGAGCATTTTAGTCAAGTTATGAGGATAATGACTGTGGTATAAATCTCGCTCCTTTTCCTGACCTTTGACCCCATTTCGATTTTGTTTAACAGAACCGGTTCAGTATATCTCCAGAACAACATGATAAAGTTTTGTCGCAATCGAAGCATTTTTACATAAGTTATGACGCACAAGGGCGATGGAATGTATCCCGCTCCTTAGTCCTGACCTTTGACCACATTTCATCCATTTTCAATAGAGTTAGTCCCCAGGTTGTCCCCTACTACATACTAAAGTTTCATCGAAATCGAACCATTTTTACGCGAGTTATCGTGCAGACAGACAGACAGACCAACAAAGCTGGAGCATATTCGCTTCTTCAACCTACGGTTGGAAAGCGTAAACAAGTTTGTAAAATCATACGATGCATTGATTAGGATATGCTTTCCAACACACCAGAAATCATAGGAAAATGCTTACGTTTTAAAGGGACTAAACTATGGTATAACGTTTGAGCTTCACCCAAAACAAAATTAAATCTCTTATCTCTATTATCAAGAGCTACCACACAGCATAAGCCGTTTTATAATTAAAAATCCTATCTAAATCGGGCAATTTTCATGTTAGTTATCGTGCGAAAATAATAGCTAACGAATCTCACGCATGCGCGCTGCCCGCATTTGCTGACAAAAAACATTTTTGGGGGAACTGCTTCCAAGGTCGTTACGGAACGACGTATTGTATTTCGTCGCAATCGAAATATTTTTACGCATGTTATTACTCAAGTTATGAGGATAAATAAATCTCGCTCTATGCCCTGACCTTTAACCCCATTTCAATGATATTAAACAGAATTGGTCCAGTATACCTCCGGAACAACATACTATAGTTTTGTCGTTCAATATCGCTTTATTAGACAACTAATAGTGTACAATAAAACGGGGAGAACGAAACATAACAAAAAAGAACTTGAGGAGAACGAAACATAACAAAAAAGAACTATGGGCTCACAGGCCAATCTCTCAAACAGAGAGATATTTTGAGGAACATGAAATACACAGGACATTAAGCATGGCAAAAGTCGAGCAGGAGTCTAAAGGCTTACACTCTGGAAGATACTGGAATAATAAGGAACTGGTGTTAGCGAATATGGGAAGGAGAAGTCTGGATATTTATACATAGCACGCTTCACCCAACGCTCATAAGCGCGGTAATGATCACCATAAGAAGCAACGTCTTGTTATGAAGGAGGATCTGGAGCAAGAGGCCTACGCCGCCCTCTGGAACGTCGAGCCGTAGAAGATGTACAAGTAAGGAAAGTACTATCACCAGAAGTCGAAGAAGGCAACAATGGAGCATGATGAAGCACATGTGAAGGAGCACTGGCAGGAGCAACCGATGAGGCAGGAACAGTGGCTGAAACTGATGGTAGGACGACAGGAACGGCTTTAGAGGTAGATGACACGTCAGAAGGCAAATGAGCACACTGTGAGTCGGAGGATATAGGTTCAATGGACATGACAAGAGTTGCTGGGAGTGAAGAACTCACAGAGACGATCAGCATGAGAGAGCTGATAAGAGGCGGAGTAGGACTTCGTCCGGCGACTCAGAAGTTGGCGAAGAAGAAGTATCTAGAGAAAAAGGCCGAAAGACATCAACAGAAAACAATTGCAACCCAGAAGACACTACAGGCCTCTCAGTGGAGGGCCCTGTAGAAAATAGACTTGCTGGAAGGGAACACGGCGGTGAACATGAGGTTGTAACAGGAACATCTAGGAGTGAGGACTGGAGGAGACGAGCAGGAGACAAAGCAACATCAGCCGTCGGTAAATTAAAATGAGATGACGTAGAATCTGGAGGCACAGAAACAGATACGCTGCACTGGGGCGGTGAGGAAGCAGGAGATATGAGGCAACTGGTAGACGCTGGCTCCGTGGAGACGAAGAGCGGATCCATAGAAGTAAAGACCGCAGTCAAACATGGAGACAATGGGCAGACAGGAGCAGGAGATGAAGGCGCAGAGGGTGACTTGGGGCATTTCAACAAGATCTGGGCAGAAGACGGGCTCGACGGAGGCGTGCAAAGTGGTGTAATAATAACAGAATTGAGAACATCGTCCAGTAGAGCTGGCGGTAGTAGATGTTCAGGAAAAATATTCTTCGGAGAAACACGTGAAGTAGAAAAATCAGGGGCCGGGAACAAACCACTCGAAACCGGAAGCTGCGAATATGTAGAAGGAAAAGTTGACAAAGATGTGGATGATAAAGAAAAGTCACACGATTCTGGCAAGTTAGAAGGGCGAATTCAAGTCGAAAAATTTCCGACTTGGACAAGAAGAACTATGGTGACCGGGCAATTTGCAAGAAAAACAATGATAGGCGGTAAAAACATTGACAGTGCGAGTGTGTGGACCGCAGATAACTTGGAAAGCTGTCGGGCAGGAAACAATGGACTGTTCGTCAGGAAAAATGACGAGAGCTTGATGTCGAAATCTATAATAGGGACGATTCCCTTGATCGTCTGAAGCAGCAGGCAAAGTCTAAATAGGGCCAATAACTAAAACACATTGAGAAAGGAAAGCATGAAGTAAATCGTTGGAGAGTTCAGGAGGAACTGGAGATAAACAAATGAGAGTAGGGCAATGAACAAGAGGAATTGCGAACAAACTTTGGTCGCCGACTGAAATTGAAGAAGAAAGAACCATCTCAACTTGAGCGGGATTAGAAAAATAAACTAACACCAAGCGAGACTTTCGCGCGATGTGCGTGATGGAATTAGGTGGAACAATCTGATGGAGTGCTGAAGTGTAAGCTGTAAGTTTAGTATGTGGAAGCGCAGAATATTTTAATCTGAGAGCTAATGAAGCAAAGAAAGACTTCCCCGGGGACGAGGACTCTAATAAATGAGCTGTTAAAACGGAGCCAGTACGAGAAAACCGGACGCTCAAGGCAGTTGAGGGAGGATCCGATGGAAAGGCAGTGACTGCGGGCGAAGAGAGATGAGTTGAACTGTGAAGTAGTACATCCGGAGGAGGCGTCCGTGGTCGAAGAAAAGCAGTAGACATAATACAAATCCGAAACTGTAAAGCAAAGCAGCACAATCTCGAGAGCGTAAGACGATGGAGATGGCAAAAGGCACGTAAAGTAGGCGGACGATGGGAAGATGCGAGGTAATGACGTCACTGGAAAAACGGCGAGAGACAGATGGAGCCCAGTAACGATGACGTCACCCAAGGACCACTATCAGAGGGTGGCGTAAACGGGAAGGCGTGTAGATAACAGGAAGATAAGCACAGAAGGCAACTGAATAGAATTCTGGTGAGAAGACAGAAGGAAATCAAGGCAAGTCACGATGGGCAGATGTAAACGTACCCACCGAGATAAAAAAAAAATGAAGGAAAATCTGTATAAAATGCACTTACGGGGGCTGAAAAGTAGCTGGGAAAATTGCTGGCAGCCTATTACTTGAACAGGGTATACAGGAAAGGAACAGCAGGCACTGGAACATGTACTTTGGCGCACACTTCAAAAACGCAGTAGGGCGTGGTCGGCAGGTAATATTATGATAAAATTCGAAGCACATACCCGACTCGGAAAAGTAGCAGGAAAGGTAGCACATACCCGTATAACATACGGAACGCAGAAGTTGGGATCAATGGGCTCTTTGACCGAGCAAACTGGGCGAAAATTGAAGAGCTCGAGAGGGCACGTCCAACGACAGGTTTGTCGCAATAGAAGCATTTTTAGTCAAGTTATGAGGGTAATGGCTGTGGAATAAATCTCGCTCCTGTGCCGTGACCTTTGACCCCATTTCGATGATATTCAACAGAACCGGTTCATTATACCTCCGAAACAATATACTAAAGTTTTGTTGCAATAAAAGTAGTTTTAATCAAGTTATGTGGATAATGACTGTGGAATAAATCTCACTCCTATGTCCTGACCTCTGACCACCATTTCACCTATTTCCACTAGGGTTCATTCCCAGGTTGTGTCCTATCACATACTAAAATCTCATCGAAATCAAACGATTTTTAAGCGAGTTATCGTGCGGACAGACGGACAAAGCTGGATCATATACGCTTCTTCAACCTACGGTTGGAAAGCGTAAACAAATTATGTTGTTGTGAAGTGGAAACCCGTAGGAGCAACCAAAGCGCAATCGCAATCTGGTAGGCCACCTAAATTGGCAAAGCAAGACCGACGACTAATGAAGCGGGTGGTGCGACAAAATAGCCTGCCCTCGATTGTACAAAGCAAGACCGACGACTGATGAAGCGGGTGGTGCGACAAAATAGCCTGCCCTCGATTGTACAAAGCAAGACCGACGACTGATGAAGCTGGTGGTGCGACAAAATAGCCTGCCCTCGGTTGTACAAAGCAAGACCGACGACTGATGAAGCGGGTGGTGCGACAAAATAGCCTGCCCTCGATTGTACAAAGCAAGACCGACGACTGATGAAGCGGGTGGTGCGACAAAATAGCCTGCCCTCGATTGTACAAAGCAAGACCGACGACTGATGAAGCGGGTGGTGCGACAAAATAGCCTGCCCTCGGTTGTACAAAGCAAGACCGACGACTGATGAAGCGTGTGGTGTGACAAAATAGCCTGCCCTCGATTGTACAAAGCAAGACCGACGACTGATGAAGCGGGTGGTGCGACAAGATAGCCTGCCCTCGATTGTACAAAGCAAGACCGACGACTGATGAAGCAGGTGGTGCGACAAAATAGCCTACCCTCGGTTGCACAAAGCAATACCGACGACTGATGAAGCGGGTGGTGCGATAAAATAACCTGCCCTCGATTGTGCCACTCACCACCGAATTCCGAAATGCCTCTGGAACTAACCCCATAACTGTTCATCGAGAGCTGAAGTGAATGGGATTCAATGGCCAAGTAGCAGCACACAAGCCTAAAATCAGCAAGATCAGCCCCAAGCGTCTCGACTGGAGTGGTGTAATTCTCAGCGCTAGTACACTCTAGAGCAGCGGAAATGCGTTCTCTGGAGTGACTAATCACATTTCCCCATCTGGTAGTTCGACGGATGAGTCTGGTGTGGAGGATACCAAATAAACGCTACCTGCCCGACTACATTGTGCCAGCTGTAGAGATTGGTCAAGGAGGCATGATGCTCTGCGGCTTCTTTTCGTGATTTGGGCTGAGCACCCTAGTTCAAGTGCCCGGAAATCTTGACGCTGTGACACACATACACTGGCGGAAAGTGAAAAAAGAACACCAAGAAGGAGACGTCTGATACCAACGAAATTTATACAGCATAATAACGGAATACAGAGGATACAGCATAATAACGGAATACAGCATAATAACGGAATACAGAGGATAACGTGATCAAAACATTATCGCACAATACAGCTGTATTTGCTGGTAAACTGAAAAATAACATTTCCATGTAACATGGTTAGTACGAGGTTGAACCGCCATGAACTGCGTCACACTGTGCAATTCTGGCATGGATTCTGTCGTACAAATGTTGGATGTAAGTTTGGGGAATTGAGTTCCAAGCATCCTCAACCTGGGCGCGTAAATCGGGGATGGTCGTGGCTGGCCGTGGAGACCGGATAAGTCGTTGTCCCATAAAATCCCACACGTGCTCAATGGGGGACAAATCCGGTGAACGTGCAGGCCATGGAAGTTGTCTCACGTCCTGAAGTGCATGTTGCGTTGCACGTGCCGTGTGTGGGCGTGCGTTATCTTGCTGGAAAACACCACGATGGACCGACTTTACAAATGGCACAACAACGGGCTGAATGATGTTGTAGATGTAGGAGGTGCTGTTTAACGTACCCGGTACAAACACTAGTTGTGTACGGGAGCGATAGCTGATCGCTCCCCACACCAGGAGACCAGGTGTAGGCCCTGTGTGTCGCTAGCGGATGCAAGAAAGGTCGAGACGCTCCCCTGTGCGTCTGCGAACACGCATACGGCCATCGGAGGCTCCCAAACAGAATCTACTTTCATCGCTGAACACGACAGATCGCCATTGCGTTCCCCAGTGCAGACGTTGGAGACACCACTGCAGCCGTTCCTGACGGTGGGCTGGAGGCCGAGGTACACATGCCAGAGGAACACGTGCACGTAGTCCTGCATCCAGTAGACGGTTGCGGATTGTTCGCACAGTCACCTCAGGTGCAACGGCAGCTCGGATTTGCGTCGCAGTGAATGTTCTGCTTCACAACGCCGCTCTTCTTATGCGTCGATCGGTTTGCTCATCAGTCCGTCCGTGACTCCCGGTTCCACGTCTTCTCATGTGGGAATGTTCCTCGGACCATCTACGCCACCATCGTACCACCACCGATACTTCCCGTCCAATTCGTTCCGCAATACGACGATACGACCACCCGGCCTCGCGGAGTCCGGCTAGACGACGTCACTCAAAGTCCGATAACTTCTGAAATCGTACACGTCTTCCATATCCAGGCATTGCAGCTTCTTCAGGGTCTTCGCACGTGTCCGTACGCCGACGACTTATTACATTCACTTCGCCGTACTCCTTAAATACCACAGACGATAATTTTCATATTATGCCGTGCTGTGGCGTAAGCGCTCACCGGTTGGTCCCGAAATTAACATCACACCTACGTAAACTCGACCCCATTAACATATGTAAATTTCATGATCGTCCGCCAATTCCTTCTTGGTGTGTTTTTTTTTCACTTTCCGACAGTGTATAATGACATTCAGCACAATTCGGTTCTCCCAAAAATATGACAACAGTTAGGGGAAATTTACACATGAGAGTAGAGGCTGTGATATTAGCATAGCTGAATCAACTTTATATTAATTCCTTTCCTGTTTCATTTACAAAATTCCAGCAGCAACGCACCAAAATCTGCTAAATCCTTCCCATAGGAGTGGAGGCTGTGATATCAGCAAGGCTGAACTAACTCGATATTAATTCCTTTCCTATTTTTGGATAGGCAAGCGACCAAACGTTTTCGACGAGATAGTGTACATAGGTCAAATTGATTTGACACTTCCTCAAAAAGTTTCAGCAACGTCATTCAGTGTGAATGCGTTTAATACGATTACAGTTTCTCATATTTAGCCAATAAAAAGTACGTTGTTTTCCCTGCAGTGTCGTAATAACTCATTTTCTTCAATCAGATGTTGAGAGAAACAGAGAAACTTTCCGGAATTATGTTAATTCTGGAAGTTAACATTCGTGACGTTATGATGGACATAAGAAGATTTCAGAGTGATGCACAATCATTGCAGGCGTGGCGCATGCCTCTTATGCAGAATTTCAGTTAGCAACACTAACGTGGCGGACGCATATCCAAAACCAGAAAAGAACAGTATTCCTTTGAGATCCGTGAGTGATAGTGGGTTTACGCCACTTTCTTGATCTTTCAGTCCTTTTGGAATTACAGGAATTTCATCTTTTTTCCATTTCTGAAAAAGGCCTGTTTCAAAAGCTCTTCTGATTCTGAAGGAAAAGAGGTCAGCGATTATTTATCGATTTAGGAAATAATTAAGATTAAATTATTACATAAAAAGGCTTTCACATTTTTCTTTTTTTACATCTAATAAGTAATTGTGAACATTTAACGTGTATTCTATGAAGTAATTCCAAGAAAACAGGCTGTTCAATTATAGAATAATAAAAGTTTGACTACCTTAGAACTTTGATCTTTTAGGTTGAATAAGTAAAGACATCGTTCTTTCCACGTTTTAGCAACACACAGCAACCGAAAAATTGTTATTCAGTCACCGCCGGGGAATTGAATCCCGGATCTCTCGATATCTAGCCGAGCGCGTTAGCCTTACACCACGGGACCAAAAATCCACGGCGCTATGTGTGTTTTTCTGTCAGTTTCTGACATCATAAATCCGCAAGATGGGCTCAGCTACTGAAACGTCTCCATCTGGTGGGAATTAACGATGTAAGACTAACGCGCTCGGCTAGATATCGAGAGATCCGGGATTCAATTCCCCGGCTGTGACCGAATAACAGTTTTCCGGTTGCTGTGTGTTGTTAAAACGGGGAAAGAGCGATGTCTTTATTTATTCACGGACGCCACGTATTTGGAGGATTTTCACTTTTAGTCTGTTTGATGAATTACGCTACTTGAAGTATGTTCTAGCTCGTATCTTTGCTGTAGAATTTGAAATTGTTAACTTAATTAAACAGTGTCAAAAACACTTAAAGGTTTTCAAGGTCTTGGATTCAGTAATCATAGAATTCTGTACTTACAAGTCCAGTGTTATTTCCCCCAATCTCCAAGCAAGTCATATTTAGCACACTGACACTTCAGCAAGATGAAAACACTCCGAACCGCTATTTCTAAGCAAAGCACTACTGACAATTATACCAGCTCGTTCGGAAAACAATGACCGATTTGGAGGGTAAAAAGGAATGAGACATAGCACACAACCTTGTTTTATACCAAATAGGCGCCTTTACCAGCTACGTACCGCCGCCAGCGAGCGACAAGTGCTTCAGTGCCAGTCCGGAAGAAATCTGGCTCCCTGGATGCAAGAAAGTCCCGGAATGCAATTTCAGCTTTCAGCAGCTACACACCTCTGCGAGTGACAATTGCTTCAATGCCAGTCCGGAAGAAATCTAGCTCCCTGGATGCAAGAGAGTCCCGGAATGCAATTTCGGCTTTCAGCAGCTACACACCTCTGTGAGTGACAATTGCTTCAATGCCATTCCGGAAGAAATCTAGCTCCCTGGATGCAAGAAAGTCCCGGAATGCAATTTCGGCTTTCAGCAGCTACACACCTCTGCGAGTGACAATTGCTTCAATGCCATTCCGGAAGAAATCTAGCTCCCTGGATGCAAGAAAGTCCCGGAATGCAATTTCGGCTTTCAGCACCTACACACCTCTGCGAGTGACAATTGCTTCAATGCCAGTCCGGAAGAAATCTAGCTCCCTGGATGCAAGAAAGTCCCGGAATGCAATTTCGGCTTTCAGCAGCTACACACCTCTGCGAGTGACAATTGCTTCAATGCCAGTCCGGAAGAAATCTAGCTCCCTGGATGCAAGAAAGTCCCGGAATGCAATTTCGGCTTTCAGCAGCTACACACCTCTGCGAGTGACAATTGCTTCAATGCCATTCCGGAAGAAATCTAGCTCCCTGGATGCAAGAAAGCCCCGGAATGCAATTTCGGCTTTCAGCACCTACACACCTCTGCGAGTGACAATTGCTTCAATGCCATTCCGGAAGAAATCTAGCTCCCTGGATGCAAGAAAGTCCCGGAATGCAATTTCGGCTTTCAGCAGCTACACACCTCTGCGAGTGACAATTGCTTCAATGCCAGTCCGGAAGAAATCTAGCTCCCTGGATGCAAGAGAGTCCCGGAATGCAATTTCGGCTTTCAGCAGCTACACACCTCTGTGAGTGACAATTGCTTCAATGCCATTCCGGAAGAAATCTAGCTCCCTGTATGCAAGAAAGTCCCGGAATGCAATTTCGGCTTTCAGCACCTACACACCTCTGCGAGTGACAATTGCTTTAATGCCAGTCCGGAAGAAATCTAGCTCCCTGGATGCAAGAAAGTCCCGGAATGCAATTTCGGCTTTCAGCAGCTACACACCTCTGCGAGTGATAATTGCTTCAATGCCAGTCCGGAAGAAATCTAGCTCCATGGATGCAAGAAAGTCCCGGAATGCAATTTTGGCTTTCAGGAGCTACACACCTCTGCGAGTAACAATTGCTTCAATGCCAGTCCGGAAGAAATCTAGCTCCCTGAATGCAAGGAAGTCCCGAAATGCAATTTTGTTCTTCAGCAGCTACACACCTCTGCGAGTGACAGTTGCTTCAATGCCAGTCCTGAAGAAATCTGGCTCCCTCGATGCTAGAAAGTTCCTGAATGCAATTTCGGTCTCTACTGGGTTTGCGAAAGTTCTGTCTTTGAGGTAATTTGCTAAAATGCATGAACAGGTGGAAATCGGTAGGTACCAAATCAGACGAGTATGGTGGATGTTGGAGGGTTTCGAACCTCACTTCGTGTAGCTTTCATTTCGTCATTTGTGACACGTGTGGCCTGGTATTATCATGGACGAGGATAGGAGATCGTACCCTTCCTGTTCACCAAAGGTGGCTGTTTAGAACTTCTGGTGCATTCTGTCAATTTCTTAAACAGTAGGTGACTGCGGTAATGCTTTCACCACCATTAAAGAACCTGCAATGTATGACACTGTGAACAATCCACCACTCTGTCAACAACACCTTCTTTGGCGTCAACCTTGGTTTAGGATGTTGGTTCGGTGGTTCAACACGGTTCAGCCATTCTCCTGATCGCTTACGGTTATCATATAGCACCTAGCATTCACCACAGGTTACAATGCGATCAAGAAGGGCTCCTTTCCGTTGAGAAGCAGAAGGATACTGCACATTTAAAACCGGGTTTTTTCTGATGCTCCGTCAGTTCGTGTGGGACCTACGTATCAAGTTTCTTGATCTTACCAATTTGATGGATATGTTTGGAAATGGTTGACACCGACACATTGTATTTTTTGGCAAGTTCTCTGACTGTGACGTGAGGATTTGCCTCCACATTTCTCTTCAGAGCGTTGTGATCAATGACCGAGTGTCGTCCTCTGCCTTCCTCATTTTGTAGGCTCGTGTCACTGGAACGAAAATTTTCAAACCACCGACGAAAAGTATGTTCAAGTGTTGATCCCTGGTACCACGCCTCGACCACATTACGGTAGGTTTGGGCCGCATTATGACCAAATTTGAACTCATGAAGCGGAATCACCCGCAATTCACTCCTTCCTAACATGTTGCACAGACCACTCTCACACGAATAGCAACAACTGCAACTTACCTGATCATGACGTCTATTTGACGTCTAAGTCGCCCTTCGCCTTGCACGAATGGCGCTGCGAGCGGGTTGGTCTAGACACATTGTGGGCGAGTTGAATGCGGGCCCTCAAAAAATTGGCCATTATTTTCCAAACGACCTGATATGTAGTTTGCCATCGACAAAATAACACTGAATGGACAAAACATTAGATACCTACCTAACGGTATGATGGTCCTCCTCTAGCGTGAATAGCAGCATGTACACGCCAAGGCATCGACTCCACCAGATGCCGGAGGGTTTCCCAAGGTAATGCCATCCATGTCTGTTGCAGCATTATCTACAACTCTACCCGAGAATGTCGGTCCAGGATTCATGGATGGGATGTTCTGCTCCAAGGTATTCCACAGAGCTTCCATAGAGTTTAGATCCGGGGAAATTTGGAGACCACTGGATGATTCCAAACTCAGATGAGTTTTCCTCGAGCCATACAGGGGTGGTTACGTCCAGATGGAGCGGCGCATCGTCCATCTGAAACAAACCATCTGCAGCAGGATGCGCAAAAGCTGTGAAAGCGCGTAGGTGATCAGCCAGCACATGCTGATAGTTTGCAGCGATTAAGGACCTCTCCAGACACACTAAGGAATATAATGTGTCCCATGAGATGGCTCCTCAAAGTATCACAACACCACCACCTTATTGAACACAGCCGACTTGTAATGACGGGGCTATGGCCTCATGCTGTCAACGACACAACAATATCCTCCCGTCAGTTCGGTACAGCTAAAAACGGGGTTCGTCTGATCACACGATGCTACGGAGCTCTGCAGAAGTCACGTTTTGCTCTTCCCGGCACCAGGTGAGGTATAATGTCCGATAACGAGTAGTCAACAGTTGCACACGAGTAAGACGTCGGTACCCGTAACCCAGAGTATGCAGTTCGCTCCCAGACGCTGCTGGGGCCTCCGGCATTTGACCTGGATGTGATTTGTGCCGACGTTGCCAAGCGGTCGCTCGGTCTCTACGAGCCTGGATAGTCTACGTCGACTCCAGTCATCAATGGGGTGAGTCAGCCACCGCTTGCGCTCTGGGCACTGGTACGTCCGTCGATGGTATACTCACGGTACACCCTTGATACGGTTACCCTGGGGATCCCTAGGGTTCTTACCACTTGGGCGATAGAATGAC
Source organism: Macrothele yani (assembly GCA_039090855.1). Taxonomy (NCBI): domain Eukaryota; kingdom Metazoa; phylum Arthropoda; class Arachnida; order Araneae; family Macrothelidae; genus Macrothele; species Macrothele yani. The sequence continues at coordinate 152,851,327 of CM076995.1, read as the reverse complement.
CCATCTGTCTTGCGCCGACAATCTGTCCACGATCAAAATAGATCACAATCCAGATCACAACGTTTACCCACGTCCGTCGACAGCATACTCGTGGTACACTCTTGATACGGTTAACCTCTGGAACCCTAGGGTTCTTAGCACTTGGGAGATAGAAAGATCCATCTGCTTTTGCGGCGACAATGTGTCCAATATCAAAGTCCCTCAGATCACCAGATGTACCCACGTTGGTCGATAGCACACTCATGGTACACTCCTGAGATGGTTACCCTCGGGAACCCCAGAGTTCTTACCACTTGGGCGATAGAATGGCCCATCTGTCATGCGCCGCCAATGTTTCCATGATCAAAGTCGCTCAGATCACCACGTTTACCCACGTTCGCCGATAGCATACTCGTGGTACACTCTTGGTATCGTTACCCTGGGAAACCCAAGGGTTCTTACCGTTTGGGCGATAGAATGACCCATATGTCTTGCGCTGACAATGTGTCCATGATCAAAGTCGCTCAGATCACCACGCGCACCCACGTTCGTCGATAGCATACTCGTGGCACACTCTTGATATGGTTACCTTCGGGAACCCTACGGTTCTTACCACTTGGGCGATAGAATGGCCCATCTGCCTTGCGCCGACAATGTGTCCAATATCAAAGTCGCTCAAATCACCACGTTTACCCACGTTCGCCGATAGCGTACTCGTGGTACACACTTGGTATGGTTAACCTCGGGAACCCTAGGGTTCTTACCGTTTGGGCGATAGAATGACCCATATGTCTTGCGCTAACAATGTGTCCATGATCAAAGTCGCTCAGATCACCACGTTTACCCACGTTCGCCGATAGCGTACTCGTGGTACACTCTTGATACGGTTACCCTCGGGAACCCAAGAGTTCTTACCACTTGGGAGATTGAATGACCCATCTGTCTTGAGCCGCCAATGTGCCCATAATCAAAGTAGCTCAGATCACCACGTTTAGTACACTCTTGGTATGGTTACCCTCGGGGGAACCCTAGGGTTTTTACCACTTGGGCGATAGAATAGCCCATCTGTCTTGCGCCGCCAATGTTTCCATGATCAAAGTAGCTCAGATCACCACGTTTACACACGTTTGCCGATAGCATACTCGTGGTACACTCTTGGTATCGTTACCCTGAGAAACCGTAGGATTCTTACCGTTTGGGCGATAGAATGACCCATATGTCTTGCGCTGACAATGTGTCCATGATCAAAGTCGCTCAGAATACTACGTGCACCCACGTTTGTCGATAGCATACTCGTAGTACACTCTTGATATAGTTACCTTCGGGAACCCTACGGTTCTTACCACTTGGACGATAGAATGGCCCATCTGTCTTGCGCTGACAATGTGTCCATAATCAAATTCGCTCAGATCACCACGTGTACTCAGGTTCGTCGATAGCATACTCGTGGTACACTCTTGATACGGTTAACATCGGGAACCCTAGTGTTCTTACCACTTGGGAGATAGAATGACCCATCTGTCTTGCGCGGACAATGTGTCCGCGACCAAAGTCGCTCAGATCACGACGTTTACCCATGTTCGTCGATTGCGATACACTGTTGGGAAGCCCTTCTGACCGCCTATTTATCGTCTCCGTTCGGTTTGGGACTGTTCCGCTCTGTGCGGGAATGCCAATGTCAAATTCGCATCAGCCCTATCTCTAACGTTTTGTCTAATAAGTGAATAATCCACATAGCATATCGTATTCCGCACATAACTCTCTCACATTTAAAATTTACTCAATTCTTTATCTACCTTTTGGTCCAACTTTGAAAAACTCGTCGTGGGGAATCGTGTGTCGTTAAGTCAGAAAATATTAAACAAAGGTAACCAAAGTTATATGAGAACACAGAGACTCGAAAGGAAGGTTAGATTAGAGGCACACATCACACAGTCCATTGAGTTGTCGATTCCAGCTTTCCACATGCACCTTCAAACCAGATCGAATGTTGGTACGCCTCCTCGTTAACTGAGAGCACTACAAACTTGTGGTGCTGAGATAAAATAAAAATATCAACGTTTACCACAATCAAAGGTTTATTATACATCGACTATAGTTCGCAGAGATTTGGGCTCGGCTTCATCAGGACGGTTTACAGGACGATTAGTCCTGATGAAGCCGAGCCAAAAGCTCTGCGAACTATAGTCGATGTATAATAAACCTTTGATTATAGTAAACGTTGATATTTTTATTTTATCTCAGCACCATAAGTTTGTAGTCATAAATTTTATATAACCAGGTATTCTTTCTTTTTGTGATGTCCAAATTTGGAAATATGTTTCATGAACATTACAACAATGAACATTGCTACAATAAAAAACGCATGTTGATTGAGGCAGGGATTCGATAATATAAAACAGACAAGCGCCGCGTTTTCTCAGTGTTCGTTCCCCGCGTATCAGATGTTTCTATTGGCATCTGATGCGATATCGAAAACAAATAACAGCAGCCAGTCGCAATATTTCCTTTATTCTTTTTTACTTATGAAATCGTTAGAAAGCAAGTGTTGTTAGTGGTTCCCGTCCTTCAAAGCCCCTCAATAAATGTATAGTGGTCCTAAAGCGCATTGTTTTATTTACTGTAAAAAAAAAATTGACGCAGATGGCAAGCAACTACGTTCATTTTTTCCAGCTCTTGCCAGATAGCAAAAATGTGTTAAAATAGTAAAAATATTTTCGGAAACTTAAAAAACTTAAAATTGCGCAGTTGCAAATGTTAAAATGTTATGGTAGTTCATGCGCAGAAGCACAAACAGTATTTTCATTTTCTTTTTAATTTCTTCCACAAATATAAATAAAATAATACGTGGTAATATTCAGCGAAAAACAAACTAATTTATATTCTTAGAATTTCGTGGTTTAAGCAAAAAGAAAGTTCCCTAATCATATTTCTTCAGCAAAAGTATGAAATATAGTAATAATAACCCACTGCGACCCACTGTACTGGAACTCTAGATTTTCAGACTTAAATGAGGAAAGAAACTGGTTTGACAATTTAAAATAACCGTTTTAAGTTCTCAAGGAGAATCTTAAAATTAAATTTCATACGATCGGATTTTAAATGAAAATTTCTGTATGTCGTTTACGAAAAACAAAGTAGAACCGAAGTTCCTCATGTAACGTTTCCCTGTTTCTAAAAAGTTAATCGTGTGACGTAACGCGTCTCTGACTTCATATCAGAATAATTTAAATGAGATGACGTCGCACCAGTTGCTGCAAAAAATCGGTTTTTGTTGCTATGACAACAAAACAAAGTGGTATGCGCGTGCGCTGTGGCGTGTGATGACGTCACCAGCGCGAAAACATGAAAAGCTAAATGTCAGAAATCCCTCCCTATCGGTTGTTGCTATGGCGAAGACTTTCCGCTGTTCTACAACAGTGGAACAAACGTTCAGACGTTCAGACAAAGGAAGTTATATTGTTTTAGCTGAGAGCGAATTAACAAAGTAGCAATATAGTAATTTTTCGGGGGAGGGGTGTGGTTAGTGACCACTGGGTGCAACTCAATGGGCTATAAGCAGTCACCCGTCCCTTATTTAGGGCCACTAGTTCCACGGAAGGAAGACAGCCAAATACAATATCCTCGTCTCACGGGAATTAGAACCCGGACTGATTGCGGCTGACTATAAAGTCGATAAAATTAAACAATGCTCGGAAAACACCATTCACCTGCTTTCCCAATACAGCGGTGCCGCATTTTACGCGGATTCAATTACACGCGGCCAGCCCCACTGCTAGATTCATATCGCACGGGAAATGGAGCTACGAAGGAATCAATCAATGCGTGCTTAAGGACCCTGTGGTGTGACTGCGTCAATGATTTTAAAGGGTTTCCTACCATCAACGAGGAAGCAAAACTTATTACTCAAATGCCCAAGCAGATGGGGGTGGAGGCTTCGTCGATATTCTGGAGGAAGAAAAAACAGATTTGATTGATGGACATCAAGAACCGTTGACAAATGAAGACTTAGAAGAATTTGTGAAAACTTCCTCGGACGAAGATGATGATGACGACGCCGACGAACAAGGTGAAACTGCCAGCGGCAATCTGCATAAGTTTGCCAAAATTTTCCAAGCAGCAAAGCACTTGAAAGATTTAATTTCCAGCTACACTGAAGAGCAATTGAATTAGAGGCAGTGGCGTTATGCAAATGTGGCGCTGTGGGTGGCTAACGGAAACGACAGGACGTATGCAGCGATCCGATAATATAAGGAGTGATGCGACGGGAATCAGTAAGAGTCCGACGCAGTATGGGTAAGACGAAAGATAAGATGGTAAGACAGTATGGTAAGGCGAAAGAGCCTTTGATCGTGGGCAAATTGTCGGGGCCCGACGAATAGGTCACTCCATCTCGGAAGTCGGGTAGGCACTGGGATTTTGACGAGCCACTGTGTCACGGGTGCACCGTGAGTACATCGAATCCGGTAAAACCATCCCTGCAAGGGCCAACTGCCGTGGACAACAGCGTGTGGATGAGCGGGGTCATCGTCGGCTAGTTCGCATTGTAACAGCGGATAGACGGGCCACAGTGCAATACATCACTCGGCAATTTAACGCTGGTGCGCAAAAATGTGTAAGCAGCCACACCATCCAGAACCATCTCCTCGCTATGGGGTACAGAAGCCATCGTTCCACGAGGGTACCGCTGCTGACCGAACATCACTGGGTGCAAAGATTAGCATGGGCGCAGGAACATCGCCACTGGACCCTTGACATGTGGAAACATGTTGCCTGGACTGATCAGTCGAGATTCACGTTGGTACATGTGGATGGCAGGATACGAGTACGACGCAAACCACATAAAGCGATGGATCCTTCTTGCCAGCAGAGTACTCTTCAAGCTGGTGGGGTTGGCACTCTCGTCTGGAGACTGTTTACGTGGATTGAAATGGGAACCATGGTACGTGTGACAAAGTCTCTCACAGGTCAGCGTTACCGGGATATCCTGGACGACCATTTGCTCCCGTTTGTGCGTCTTCAACATCCCACTGGGGACCTCATCCTGCAACAAGACATTTGCACAGTGCCATCACTCCCGAATTGTATCCGAATGGTTGGATGAACACTCCACCGACGTGACCTCTCTTCCTTTGCCAGCTAGGTCACCGGACCTCAGTCCCATCAAGCACATCTGGGATGCCATCGAGAGAGATGTTCAAGGCTCTGACTCTCCTCCATCAAATCTTCGTGAACTGTGGGAGCTTGTTCAGGGGTCGTGGATCCGTACGGCTTCCCAACGCTTCCGGTGTCTTGTCGAGTCCATGACGAGACGAATCGCCGCCGTCATCAGGACGAAAGGTGGTGTTACACGTAACTAGACAGGTATTTCTAAATCAAGTACTTTTCAGTGTATGATTCCTTTATGGAACGTAGCCTTAAAATAATCCGAAGTATTGCGTACTTTTTAATGCCGTCTAATGAGATTTTTCAGCAGCTAAAACCCAGCGGCAACAGTTGCCGATAATGATGTTTCTCCAGAAAAAACTCCTTTTACTGGCTCCCCATTGCCCCGCCCAGAGTCCCCAATTATTGCACCTAATGCATCAGCTTTGGACCTCAGCGTTGACAACTCCTCAGTGGTGTTACATAGTGAATGCAACGATTAGGTAAATAAACAGAACGATTTGCATCATGCTATTATATTTCATATTTTAACTGTAACCGTTACAGAAGTACGTATACATTGTTCTGTGTAAAATACACATTATACTGTAATAGATTTATGTAAGCGAATAATACTTTACAAATACACTGCTAGCCACCCAAAATGCAACACCAAGAAGGACACGAGATAGCAAAGCCAGATTTACTGGACACATAACGACAGATACAAAGATGAAACGATTGAGCTTACAGGCCCGTGCGACTTGCATAACATGCAGACATCAATAGTTCGTGTGGCCCCTATGGTTGGCAATAACGGCTGCTACACGCCGCAGCACCGAACGAAATAGGCTTTGGATGTGGGCTTGGAGTATGTCGGTACAGGCTGCTTCCACACATTGCCACAGTTCATCAGGCGTAGCCGCGGGTGGTGCTTGCCGGGCCACTCGGTTGCCGATCAGCTACCAGACGTGTTCGATGGGCGACATATCGGGAGAACAGGCGGGCCACAGAAGCAGTGACACCTGGTGGGCCGTGAAGAATTGTTGCACGATGCGTGTCAGGTGCGGGTGCGCATTGTCCTGTTGAAACGTGGCCGCTGGCAGATCCTGCAGGTAAGGGAGGACTACAGGCTCCAAAATGTTGGAGATGTAGCGGTGGCTGTTCAGTGTACCGGCGATACGTACCAGAGGGGTGTGAGTGTCATATCCAACTACACCCAAAACCATAACGCCAGGCGACGGACCGGTGTGGCGATGCATAATGCAGGCGTCATACAGTCTCTCGCCGCGGTGCCGCCACACGCGGATCCGACCATCGTGGTTTTGCAGGCAGAAGCGGGATTCGTCGGAGAAGGCAATGTCGTGCCATTCCGTAGTACAGGTGCGGCGTTCAACGGCACACTGCCGCCGTTCTCGCCGGTGGTGTAACATCAATGGTAATCGGAGCAATGGGCGCCGTGCGACAAGTCTCCGCTCCTGCAGACGACGTCGAACGGTACGTGCTGACACAGGTTGTTGCGCAAAACACCCTAATTCCTGCGCTAACGTTCGTGATCTGGCGGTTGAGCCGTCAATGCCCGCCGCACAACATGCCGGTCCTCTCGTCCGATGGTGTGCCGCGGCTGCGGCAATCGATCATGTCGGTCCGTCAGTCCCTTCTGCACCCACCAAATCCATACTCACATCACTGTGGCCGGATGTCGTCCCACACGGGCACCGATGTCTCGGTACGATAAACCGCTGTCGCGATGAGCCACTATTCGTCCTCTGTCGAACTCTGAAACGTGCTGGGATGACTGCCGTATTCTGCGACGAGGCATCAGGAAGCTTTCCCAAGCCCAGGACCGGCAGCACAACACACTTCCACTACTTACACCCCGCCTTCTGTGCACCCTTCTTATAGTGCTTCTCGGTGGCGTGCCGGGCGCACATGATTTGCATATGCCCTGCAATGCTAATCGTTTGCATGTCCTCTCGCGGGCGACGCATGCTGCGAATTTCAGGCCAATCGGATGTTTCCTTCGTGGTGTTGCATTTTGGGTGGCCAGCAGTGTATAATGAAGAAAAAGTGCTTTATTTTTTGTAGTTTTCTTACTGGTTTTGAAATCACGCGGTTTCGGCTTTACGCAGTCTCGTCGGAACGTAACCTCCACGTAAAATGGGGCGCTACTGTACTTATTTAAGCCCAGCAAGATGCATTTCTATGCTGCCGTGAACACATCCGACATATATCGATTCGGCAGCACTTGCTATTTTTGCTCACAACTTAAGATTTAGATCCCTGTATTCCCTCAAGTCCCATCAAATGATATTATATCACGCTTTACCTGAGGCGCAAAAGTGAGTATCATTTCATTCGAATAACATCTTTTTTTTTTAAAAAAGCAGGAAGAAATTTTAGACGAGGGACCAATCATTATGTCACTCTGTGACATATCTGTTTGGTACGGTAGTGACAAGGAATGCGTACAGGCAATACAGAAATGTTCATAAACCCGGAAACTTCAGACCCTCATCCTGAGATCAGTAGGAATAAAGTTCCTGAATTTATGAAAGTACTTATTTCTTATCAGTGTTGTGGCGTTGGAGTTCGCGGATTTATAAACCCATTTATTTTATTTATATCTGTTCTGTATTACTACCATAAGGAACCCAAAATGTCACACCGGATTATAATGAACATGAATTATTAAAATCTTTCACGTCGGTCAGAAAAGCAAGGGAGACGGAACCAATATCTGATGTTTCCATCTACAAGATAGTCTCGATCGTTACATCCAGAAGAAGGACAGAATGATTTCAATTACTCTTTTTTTACGCTTTCCAACCGTAGGTAGAAGAAGCGTATATGTTCCAGCTTTGTACGTCTGTCTGTCTGTGCGTCTGGCCATCCACACGATAACTCACGTAAAAATGGTTCGATTTCGATGAAATTTTAGTATGTGGTAGGGGACCATCTGGGAACGAACCCTATTAAAAATAGCGAAATGGGGTCAAAGGTCAGGACATAGGAGCGGGATCCATTCCATTGCCCTTATGCGTCATAACTTATTTAAAAATGCTTCGATTGATACAAACTTTAGTATGTTGTTCCGCAGATACGCTGAACATGTTCTGTTGAATATCATTGAAATGGGGTCAAAGGTCCAGGCACTGGAGCGAGATTTATTCCAGAGCCATTATCCTAATAACTTCACTAAAAATGCTTCTATTGCGACAAAACTTTAGTATGTTGTTCCGGAGGTATACTGAACCAATTCTTCTGTTGAATATCGTAGAAATGGGATCAAAGGTCAGGGCACAGGAGCGAGATTTATTCCACAGCCATTGTCGTCATAACTTGGGTAATGATTTCTGGTATGTTGGAAAGCGTATCATAATCAATGCATTGCATAATTTTACTAACTTGTTTTTCTGTTTCACGATTGTAATAAAAATTGCAGCGCACCTTTTAGCTTTTACGTATTGCAGTACAGTAGATTAATATTTTAAAAGTTTTCTTATTGCCATTACAGTCTGTGATATGCTAAACTAATACATGCGCGCACAATCTAACACAAAGCGACAAACTCAAAAACTTCACACAACTGAAACTAATCGATGTCGGGTAATGATAAAGCTCGTATTTTTATGATTATACACCCTTTGCAAATAGCCCGGTCTCCATATATTCACAGACTTACGTTTTTTGAAACTTGGAATTGTTTTGCTCACTGGACTACCAGAATTAATAAGTTCAGGTAATATTTGATGGCTTTCATGCCGGATAATGTGATAATCATTGTCGAGCACACCGCACAGAAGTGTTGAGTTTCTAATTACAAGTTCATGAGCGTGTTGCATTTGTGTGAGTGAATTAAAAATGTATGTCTGTGTGTGTACCTTCGTGAATTTGTGTGTTTGTGCGCAAGTATTCTAATTGTGTAGGTAAAGTCAGCTTATTTCAGTTGAAATCTTCCAGTTATAAAAATCCCGAATAAACTTCTTTATCAAATATAAATATCATGAGTTGAAAAGGGCTTTTCTTTGAGAGAACATTTAATTAAAAATATAAGTCGATAGTTGATGGAAACACAGACTGACTTTAAAAAATTATTCACATTTGAGGCACACCAACTAAAAAGAAAAACATTCAGTGACTGTACTCCATACTATAGCGTAAAACCTTTCTTCTGGTGGCGGATTAGTACTCGGGAGGTGCCTAATCTCCCGATTGAACTACACGGCAGACTTATCGCTGCAACTTGTCGATTTGACTCATACTTCACCACAGCAGTACACCATATATGTTACGTAATACGACTGCGGTCTCTACTTCTATATACACTGACGGAAAAAATATCCCAACACCAAGAAGGGGTTGTGTTAGATAAACGACAGTTGGTAGGCGGTGAGAGTACATCTGTAAGATGACGTCTATGCAAATTTCGCGCTCGGCGCATACGTGTGGCGCTAGTAGCGCCCTTCGGAACATGCAAAGCAGGTTTGCTGTAAATACTCGCTGTAACTTTCGTGAGCGTTAGTTATCGTTGAGATTCGACGTAGGGTGTTGATGTTAGTCAAGAATGCCTTTAAGAAGACGTAGAAGCCATTATCAACAGCTTACGGAGTTTGAACGAGGTCGTGTAATAGGGCTACGAGAAGGTGGATCTTCTTTCCGCAATATTGCAGAACGAGTTGGCAGGAATGTAGCCACTGTGCATGATTGTTGGCAGCGCTGGTCAAGGGAAGGTACTGCCTCAAGAAGAACGGATTTCGGCCGGCCACGTGGCACTACTGAGAGGGAACACCGCCGTATACGGCGTACGGCCGTGGCGCATCGTACCGCGTCTGCGGCAGCAATTCGAGCTGCAGTTGCCACCACAGTGGCACAACGAACAGTTACAAATCGGCTACTTGAAGGACAGCTCCGAGCCAGACGCCCTGTAGCGTGCATTCTACTTACTCCAAACCACTGCCGTTTGCGACGTCAGTGGTGTCAAGCTAGAGCTCATTGGAGAACGGAGTGGATATCTATTGCGTTTTCTGATGAAAGCCGGTTCTGCCTGGGTGCCAGTGATGGCCGTGTGTTGGTTAGAAGGAGGCCAGATGAGCGCCTGCAACCAACCTGTCTGCGGCCGAGACACACTGGACCTACACCTTGAGTTATGGTCTGGGGAGCAGTTTCCTATGACAGCAGGAGCACTCTCGTGGTTATCCCACGCACCCTGACGGCACAGTTGTACGTCGGTCTGGTGATTCAACCTGTTGTGCTGCCATTCATGAACAGCATTCTAGGGGTGTTTTCCAACAGGATAACGCTCGCCCGCATACCGCTGTTGTAACCCAACATGTTCTACAGAGTGTCGACATGTTTGCGTGGCCTGCTAGATCACGAGATCTTTCACCAATCGAGCACGTATGGGACATCATCGGACGACAACTTCAGCGTCACCCACAACCAGCATTAACCGTCCCTGTATTGACCGACCACGTGCAACAGGCATGGAACTCCATCCCACAAACTGACATCCAGCACCTGTACGACACAATGCATGAACGTTTGCGTGCTTGCATTCAACATTCTGGCGGTTACACCGGTTATTAATGTACCAGCATTTCACATTTAAAATGGCTCTTCTCGCGCTTACAATAAGCTGTGATCTTGAAACCTTAATCCGTTAAATATGTTACCTATACAAATGTATTGCCGCCATTTCATATCTCTACAACTATTTTTTCGTGGTGTTGGAATTTTTTTCCGTCAGTGTATTTCTTTTCAACCTTGCTGTGAATTATGCCATGATGGCGTGTTAATTTCTCAAAACAAAAAAGACTGGAAGATAGCTTGTTGGTCTTTCAATTAAAAAAAACTGTAATATGTGTTTTTTCCTGGATATTACAGTTTATTGAAAACTGTAATATCCAGGAAAAACAGTACGAAGTAATGAATTCTATACATGTGACAGAGAGTAGACTGAGTTTCTTTTCTTTCCTTTTCCTTTTTTCCCTTTCTTTTCCTGCCTTTAGAGTTGCTCATGGTGGTTAACAAATCACCATGAGTAACTCTAAAGGCTACAGGCGTCCGAGTGGTATGACCACTGGTTATAGGGAAAGGAGAAGCCCACTACCAACACATAAACACATCATCCACGCGTCATACTGGCCCGAACCCTCGGTCAAATGGTCAGATACCAGCGCTTCTGGTCACTCGTTCACCAGATACGCGCAGTTCTTACTGCGCACCTTTGAAAAGGAGCTGTGGAAAAGTAGTGATTGCAAGTTTACTGGATAAATCGAACTGTGTTTTTTCTGTACAGTTCAAAAAGGTTCGGGTTTAACATACATCATAAAAAATATGTTTAACAAAATTCGAGCCTCAGACGTGGTAAAAGGCTTTGTCAAAAGTAAGTATCGTCCATCTCGGAAGCGAAATTCTAATTGTTTTCGGAAAAAGATTTTGTTGTGCAAGAAATGCGGCTGTGCCATGAGGACTTTTTTTGTTTTATTTACCATTTTTAGTTGTTACATGAGATATTAATACAATTATTTACATATCAATATGGGAATACTGAAACAGCACGGAGAATCAAGGAAAAGGTCTACATAGTGATCTGACTTAGCATTGAAACCCCAAAGTCATACTTAAATTTTTAAATAGAGCCAAACGTTTGACAGATCATGAAAAGAAAACCGAAGTTTCAACATCAAACAGGCAATGCTCGTTTTACAATATTCACCCACCCTTTCGGCCTTGTCCCCCCCCCCTCTTCTCAATTTTTTGTTATAATAATAAGATTATTAGTGTGCAAGTAAGTAGCTTTTTAGTTTATTTTTAAATAATTTATAATTGTTAATTATAGTTATTTCAGAAGGTAAATGATTCCACTAGTATGGGCCCTAATAGTTTATGCTTTGCCTAATCAATTCAGTTTTTGGCTTACATGTTTTAATTGGAGTCTTTTTTTCTGGTATCATATTTATGAGTAACACTATGGATATCAATTATTTCACAAATGATATTATTCTTTATTCTTTTATACACATTTAGTCCAAGGTTATAGCTAATTAATTGTTTAATATTTAATACACCATATCTATCGGGATTAACGTGCGCATGATGTGAAGATCAGCATGATATGCCATGTTAGTGTTAGTATTATATTTAAGTACCATTAATTTGATTTGTTTTGTAGAACTTGTAATTATTTAAATTCAGATCAAAAGGAAACGATTAGACATTGCGTTAGCCAGACAATAACGGAAAAGTTCCTCCAACCATTTAAACCGAATCTCAGCAAGGAAGAATACTATGCTCTAAAAGAATTGCAGTCAAATCGCGATATTATCATCACTAAAGCTGATAAAGGAGGACAAGTTGTTATTCTGGACAAGAAACATTACGATGCAGAGGTCGAAAAACTTATTAGCGAGGGACCCTATAAGGAAATAAAAAAATGACCCATCGGAGAAACATTTAAAGGAAGTTCGGAAAGTGGTAACAAGTTGTGTAACCCTTGACCAAAGCTCAAAAAATCATCTGAAGCCCTCATATTCCCGTTGTCCACGTTTTTATGCACTTCCGAAGATACACAAGATTGGTGTCCCCTTTCGTCCCATAGTCAGCAATATAGGATCAGCTACACATAAGTTGGCCAAATTTCTATCTTCGAAACTTTCGACTTTAACGACTTCTTCGAACACAACTTCTGTAAAAAATTCCATTGATTTTGTCAATCGGCTAAAGCGACATCCATTCAACGACCAGTTCATGTTATCCTTCGATGTGAAATCCATGTTCACAAGTATCCCAGTTAATGGAGCTCTCCAAGCATTAAAGTCAAGTCTCAAAGAACATAATTTCAGTCAACCAGAAACAGAAGAGTTTTTGAGGCTAGTGGAAATTTGTGTAAGACAAAACAGTTTCCTTTTTCGTGGAAGATTTTTCCAACAGACCGAAGGCCTTGCAATGGGTAGCCCACTGTCACCTATTTTATGCGAAGTCTACATGCGTCACTTTGAAGACCAACTATTTCAGCTTGTTACATTTGACCTGTGGATTTGATATGTAGATGATACATTTGTTCTCTGGAATGGCATGAACTCGGAAATAATTAAATTAGTTGAACTTATCAATTCAATCGATCCCCATATACAGTTCACATATGAGACTGAGAATAATGGCTGCTTACCATTCCTCGATGTCCTTGTGTCACGCTCTCAAGGATCCTTTAGTACAACAGTTCATCGAAAACCATTTGCTGTTTCCTTACCCCCTCATGCAAAATCAAATCATCCGTGGAAACAAAAGATCTCGGCCTTCTTCACATACGTATATCCTGCAATACACATCTGCTCAACTGAGGATTCCTTACAGAAAGAGCTTGATTTTCTTAAACGAATTGCAGCACACAGAGGATACAGCCCTTCCGTTATAGACAAATCTGTCCAAAAGTTTAGAAAACCAAAGCCTGTCTGCACGCTCATGCCTACAGACCTCCCAATACAAAAGAATTGGGCAGTTATCCCATTTGCTCCTCAGATTTGCTTCGCGATTTCAAAACTCCTTAAAAGTTTTAATTTCAAAGTTATTTTCAAACACATAAACAAGATGAATTTTTACGGATCAAAAGACTACATCGAAGACTTAAAGTCCTGGGGAATTTATCAGATACCTTGTGAATGTGGACTTTCATATATAGGACAGACCCGCAGAGCTTTAAGCTTCCGTGTGAAGGAACACAAGACATATGTACGGAACTATGAACTGAAGAAGTCGTCTATAGCTCAACATTGTCACGAAAATAACCATAACTTTTTGTTTGGAAACGCTACGCTTATTGATAAACCGGACTCGACTTTCAAGCTTAATATATTAGAAGCTTTCCACATATACCGGAACTCGTCACGGCTTGTCAACGACATGACGTCGACTCCATTTCTTTCAAGCGCGTGGAAACAACTCGCCAAAACCCGTGACCGTCAGAATTCTGATGATGTCACAATGATTTGAATGTTTACGCTCCATTCGTCCTGAGGAAGCCGAGCCAATCGCTCTGCGAAACTATAGTCGATGTATAATAAACATTTTATTGTGCGAAACGTTGTTATTATTATTCTATCTTAACACCGCAAGCTTCGTAGTCATAAATTATATATACTTACTTACCTTCAGAACACAGGTGTCCTAGATAAAACCAAAAAATGCGAATAAAACTAATTGGGCGAGTTCGCCTTAGTTTCTTCACTGAAGCTGCTTGCACTCTTGTAACACAAAACAATACAGCAGTGTTTCCGAAGAATGTGAAAAGGATGAAGATCCACACCTGAAGTAAAACAGATATTTAAAAATAATGAACTGAAGAACAACTTGTATTACAAAAAAAAAATGCGAATGGTGACCCAGTCTACGGGGCTGTAGACTTTTACGCAAGGATATGGTGATTTTATTTCAAAGTGGAAATTAAAATCTTTGATTCAATGTCATTATTTATTGGCATTCCACGGGAAAACTTCGCCACGTGTTTTTTCCCATTCAGGCCTTAATCTCTCTGTGGACAAGAAATCAGAATATCCCGATGACCTTAGTCAGTTGACTTTTGAACTTATCAGTGGTATTCATGATAATGCGATGCAAATCTTTACTGACGAGGCCATGTGTCTTTTCTCTTTCAGGCCTTATTCTCTCTATGGGCAAGAAATCAGAACATCCCGATTATCTTGGACGGTTGACTTTTGAACTTATCAGTGGTATTCCTGAAAACGCGACGCAAATCTTTACTGACGACAGCAACACTGGATGTTGTGTATTTCTAAAATATGCAGGCATCTCTATTGACATCAAAGGAAGAAGAAGTCCAAACCACTGCTCTGTGTTTTTATCCGACTGTATTGTTTTGAACCTTTGATAGCTGTAGTTTAAATGATAAATTAAATAGTTAGCTCATTTTCGTAAAGAATTTCCTAGAACATATAATCAGTCTTATTGAATACCTACGTAAACTCCAACAGCCAGGTAGAGAGAATCGGCAAAAAGGCTTCTGTATGACGATAACCTTTCTTTATTGTTCCACTCACTCAAAGTTCAAATTGTCTTCCACTGACAAAAAACATCTCACTGGTATTAATATAGCTCTCAATCGTATGAGTACGTATTTGTCTGTTATGTGTATACAAAGCCGGGTTTAATCTCTTTCGCAAAACCAACGCTTTGCAATCCCCCTACATCTGCACACAAACATCCCATTCAACGTCTTCATTTTGGGTTGCTATGACTTACATTCAGCATTACCAAAATGTAAAAGCTATTGGGGAAGTAATATACCATTCAGTTTGAAAATTTCAAGCCAAGGAGTAACGAAATTTACATAAGAACTCAAAGGAAAGATTATTTAGAGATATAGGTCACACAATGTCTTTGATATTGATGGAGCTTTAAATTGTTTTGAATTGCCAAACAAACATCACAACGTCTGGGTTTTGACTAATAGCCGGAGCTCAGTGTAACACCTGAGCAACCGGCTGAATTTTGTTAGTGAAACTAACAGGAATACTATTGATAAATTAAAACGTTTATTTCATCATGGTGAACTACACATTCAGTTGATTCCTTCTCATGTTGATTTAAATAACAATGACATTCCTACGTTTTGGCTAAGAGGACCTTCTCAGGATGTACCATCTCACAGTTTAACTTTCAATGAAATTTCCTCTTGAATAAGAGATACCGGTAATTTGACTCAATTGAAACCACCCACCCACACGCAACTCATATCGTTGACTCCATTCTATTGCAGCCATCAAGTTAATCGGCAATAGAAAATACTAAAGTACTAGCACCTTATCAGGATTAACAGTTTAAGCGGTCGATGTACCTTAACCACATGCAACGTTGCATTCAAAGAGTTCTTTTCCGGGGGTGGGGGGACAAGCCGGTTTCCGGGGGGTGGGGGGACAAGCCGGTTTCTATGTTTCTATTTACCCTATATACTCGTGTATAGGTCGACTTTTTTAATGAAATATTTAGGTCGAAATTAGGGAGTCGAACTATACACGGAAAATATTTCTGATAGGTTGAAAACCAAAATTTTGATGCCTTATGGAAATGCGCATACTCAACCCTTTGCGCCATCAGTTCATTTGCAGTTGTATATTTAGTTATTTTCCGGGTGTTACTGGTACAGAAGAAAGTTATTGCTAAGAATTTTCTTGATTTTATATGTACGAGTTTTTTTTTATTCACTAGTAGAAAAACTCATTTCGCAAGGTCCGTTTTGGATCTGTCGATATGGCATTGACTGCCCCGCTGGTAAATCACCCAGAGGAAAGAGGTGAACGCGTCAGCCAGTAGTTTAAGTTGCATCGTGCCGTGACATGCGACCGTGCTCAATTCTCGACGGGGGATGAAGAAGGAAAATAACAGACTATTGAAAAGGGAGACCGCTGTCCCTGCTTAGCGACGGCGGAGAAGAGAGGCGTGACAATCTACAGAACAGCGGTAACTTGATCAATGCATCCCGAAAACGAAAGTGTTTAAACTTGGTCGATCGCTCAGAATAACATTGCCACTGATAGTAAAAAAGTGCATTAGTTTAAAAACTTACTTACGTTTGTTGTAAAATTGAGTGTGCCCCGGCTCTAAAAATCAAACAAACAGTAACCTTTTCTGAAGACTAAGAGTGAGCAAAAAGGATTGCATCTTTACTGAATGGGGCGATGTTTGGTTTTGTCACTAAAGCCGATTGTTTGTCACAAACACGGTGGAGACGGGGATGAAACTCGGGAGTAGATAAACGACCTCTCTGTCAATCACACACTCGTCCAGCTCAGCAGTTGACCGACAGCTGCTACGCTGCACAGGGTACTGGCAGAAAATTTTATAGAACAAATTTTCTTCAATGTTTTAAATAGCTGCGTGCAAATTTTACAGTGTCCACAATACATCAAAAGATTCATTTTAAATTTTGAAGAGATCCATTCAAAACTTCAAAAGTTACACATTTATTTTCTACGGCATGCATATTCTTTATGGAATAAAAAAACTATCAGGTTGACATCAAAATCTATTTACGCTTTCCAAATATGTTTCAGGAAGTGTGTTTTTTTTTTTTTGTAAATAACGATATGCCTTATGACGTTTGGTAAATGCATCACGATTCGTCTGCTGCGGGAGAATGAAGTAACTGCAGAAAACTCGCTCGCAAAAAGTGGAAGAAAGGGAGGGGGGGACAATGTGAAAAAGTGAGTTCATATACTGTTAAAGTGTGTAACCTTCCCCTGAAAACACTCTAACCAGGGTGATGAGCCCCATCATTTTCCCAGAATTGTGCCTCAATTCCACCCACATTTTGCGGGAAACTGCCGTAAGCAACATTGCGAGAGCCAGCTACAACAATAAATAGAAGGTTCACATTTCCGCATCCGTGCTCATCCTCGGAAAAGATTTTTTTTTCTTTTTTTCAATACACAAGATAGGTAGGTATACAAAAACTGCAGATATTCACATAAAAATCAGAGTTCGACTTATACACGGGATATACGAAAACTGCAAATATTCAGATAAAAATCTGGGGTTCGACCTATACACGGATATGTACCGTATTAAGGAATCATTATTACAGTGTTACTTGAAAACGTATAGTGTAAACCATTCTCCTGCCATTTGGTTTCAGCCCCTTTAGACTGTTTAGATTAGCACATAGTAAAAAACAAAACAAAAACTAACTAACTGTTTGTGTGTGTGTATGCCAATTTGAGGTGCCTTGATTTTTTTTTTTTTCTGTCACAGAGCGTAGATCCCCCACCTTCAGGGGGAAAACCCGAATCATAATTTGCTATTGTTAGGTAGCAAATATTTTGTTGTATTAGAAGCACTAACATCACATTAGCTACACTAAGGCATAACCGTATACGTGGAAAGTCGGCATCCAGAAGACTGAAATAAAACTGAATGCCAGCTTCCAAAATATTGTGATGTATTGCAGTACAAACATCCCTACTCTGCGGAATTAGGTTTCTATTGCGGTAGTAGTCCGAGAGTGTTTGAAAAATTGCCCTTTCAGCAAGGACTGTTTAATAATTTATAGAAGGATGCCAAAAATTTCAGTTTGAAGTCCACGTGGATGCTTTTTTTTTATTATTATTATAATATTTTCCCTCATTTTCTTACGTTTTTTCTTTTAATTAATTTCTCCAAATATTCAGCAATAAACCAAAACAATTAGATTAAATATAAATAAAGGAAGGTCGTCCGAAAACCTGCGGGAGGGGGCCGTTCATCGTTTTTTCGGGGGGACTAAGCACCCTCCGAGAAGGTACCTGAATACATCACTGACCACCTGGGGCCCAAAGTTTTCGACGCTCACCAAACAGAATTGTTTACATACGATATGGCAAATGATTTATTTTTTCCCTTCTTCTCTCAGCAGTACAGACCATGAGGTAAAGTTGTTACGGGTGATAAGCCTCGCTTCTACTCCTTTATTTTCTGCTCCATGACTCAAGGCGTGATGGGGAAGGCTTAGTCCCCCTGACAGGGACATCATGTTACTGGGTAGAAGCAAGTGACTAAAACGCCTGTTCTCTCCTTTTCTAATTCGTCGGCAACGTTGTAACCCTTTCCGCAGGTAATCAGTCAACACGATTCAGTGTCAATCATCCGTACAAGTGACTACTTTAAATAACAAAGTTAAGGAGAAAAGCAACGCTTTCTGATGGGCAGGTTTACTCGTTCCAGTCGCGTTCGGCCCACTTCTTAGGCAGCCTATGTACAAAGGCAATTCCATAAACACTGAGAGTATTTTTTTTAGTTGGCAACAGTGCAAAGGGAGAAAATAACCACGCAGACGACTAACTGAATTAAGGAAGTATCTATGGCAACAGTTATTAGCCGTTACAGAAGATTCTGGTTTTCTAATTGCACAGTTGTTTGAGGTACGTCTGCATTTCGCCATACGGCTATCGAGGTGAGTGATTCAGAGTTAAGAAGTGAAATTCGTTATGCGATAAAGTTTCGCTATCGTTTGGGTGAAACGGATCCAGAAACAGTTGATTTAATGTAAAAAGCTTACAACGATAGATGTTTGGGCGAGTCAACGATTTTTAGATCGAACCATGATTTCAAAAAAAGGGCGTTTGTCGGCAGAACTTTTTTTTTTTTTTTTTTTTTGATTGGAGGTTTAACGACCACCGTGAGCAACTCAATGGGCTATAAGCAGTCGCCCGTCCCTAATTTAGGGTCACTGGTTCCAGGGAAGGGAGAGAGCCAGTGCCGTAAGACAAACACAACATCCATGCCTGACCGGGATTCGAACCCGGACCCCTTAAGGACGAATGATCAGAGGCCAACGCCTTAGACCACTGCGCCACCGGGGCGGCCGGCAGAACTCGCTCCTAGGCCTCGTCGACCTGAAAGTGTTGTTACGGAGCGTATGGTTAACACTGTTTGAGCAATCTTGCAAGACGATCGACAAATGACATGTGAAGACATAGCGGCGTCAGCTAATATTTCAAAAACGTCGGCATTCTGCATTCCACGCGACAAATTACTGCTTCATCGTGTGTGTTCCAGATGGGTACCTCATCACCTGACGAGAGAACAATTGTTAGCCAGAGTTCAGGTGTGTCATGAGTGGAAACAAATGATTGCAAAGGCTTCAAACTTTCTAAACACAGTAATAACTGCCGATGAAACATGGGCCCACTATTTCGACCCCTTCACGAAGCGTGCAAGGAGTGTATGGAAACACACAGGCTCGCCTCCTCCGAAAAAAAGTCCGCAAAATCAAATCAGCTGGGAAGGTGATGACGATAATTTCCTTTGATCATAAAGGTGTAGTCTACATGCATGCCGTTCTTCTACAAATTACTGTCAATGCTGAGTATTACATTTTAGTCTTGAAGCGTCTGCGACGACACATATCGATTAAGCGACCGGAACTGGTGGGCAAGTGGATCCTACACCGTGATAACGCCCGCCCACATGTGGCTGCTTGTGTTCAACAGTTTCTTACGAAATGCAGTATTGAAATCATGTCACAGCCTGCCTACTGTCCTGACCTCGCTCCGTGCTATTTCTGGCTGTTTCCAACAATGAAGAAGTTCCGTGGCGCGACATTCAACCCAGACGCTGACGTTATTGAAGCTGTACAGGGGTCGCTAAAGCGGTCTCTGCAAAATGCCTTCACCACATGCTTTGAAAAGTGGATTGAACGATGGGACCGTTGCATATCATTCGAGGGGAGATATTTTGAGAAAGAATAACAAATATTTTGCTGTACCTGTATTTCTTAATCTTGTGTGATTTTACTTTCAGTTTTTATGGAACGGCCGTTGCATTTGTTCCAGCTGATTTCATCTCATTTTGCTAACCCCGAGTTAATTCGTTTCATCCAGTTGAAGGATGGTCAGTGCAGGCCAATGAAGATACAACGGGATTGCGAAATCCTCTCACCTTGTCAAAATTTCAACATGATTTCTGCATTACCTACTCAACTTTCTTCCTGCATCGATTTAAGCCAAAGAAACTATCTTACTTCAACTGGATTTGATCCCCGATCGACTCAAAATGTATTGGTCGCCTTATGAATTTGATCTTGCTTTAATTGTTCAAGCAACATTGGTAACAACAGCACAAACACACACTGAAATTATAATGATCAACGGTGAGAGAGCCAGAAAAGTGATCATCATTCAAGAGTGAATGAGTTCGTCACAAGACTCTGAATAAAAAGGAGAAATCGTTTTTCAAAAGAAACTCTCATCTACATCAGCGATTCCCAAAGTGTCAACGCAATATGATTTTTTGAAAAATATCGTGCCTTTCTGTTTCTCCTTTCTCATCATCCAACCACCTTTATTGGAAAAAAAGATTCAATTCATAAAATAATTCAAAATTAAAGACACGTAAAAATACATAGTAATGAAATATTTCAAATAAAAGATAAGCACAAATAATTTTTCTGATTACAAAAAGTTTATAAGAATGTAATTTATCTTAGGAAATATTAGCGGCAAAACGAATTTAAAATGAAGAATGATGCTGGGGTTGTTGTTTTTTTGTTGCTGTTGTTGTTGTTTTTCCCGAGACAGGAACTCAAATTTGAAAGATTAAAGTACGCAGCATAAATCGTTTTCGGCAAGATTCCTTTGCTTCGTTTCAATTGAAATTAAAATTGAAAAACCATTACATATAGGTACGTTGAACAAAATAGAATAGTAACACTTCTTCTCCAACGTTTTGACAAACTGGGAAATATTTTACCCAGGGTTCATTAAACCTTTAGTTTTTAAAACTATCTTTCGCACTTAAATCATATTTCATTTTGATTACTTGTTCTTATAGTACACTTCTGATAACTAATCGATATCAACGTTGAATCGATTTCTTAATGATTTATGAATGCGTTTGCCAGAAAGGCTGTCCGGGACGCTTCTGAAAATAGATTTCGTGGTAAGTATTTTAAAAATAAAAATGTTTTTATGCTAATAGAAATATGTTTTCTTCATGGTAATCTCACACTCTCGCACCCCCATTGGTATTTTTTCGTGCTCCCCAGTTTGGGAACCAAAGTTCTGCATGAAGTATTACGAGAGATTTTGTGAGCCGTGCGAAATTTTAGATATTATCCATTATTAATTAAGAACAGGTACAAATATTTGTAAATCGTAGTTCATTACTAATTCCTATGAAAACATAATTATTTTCATCAAATGCAATGCAATGTCATTAAAAATATTATAATAATTATGTCAAAGACATCCTAATATATAATTTTCTAGAGTCCTCCTCCGTGCCACTTTTTAAGTCGTCATAGCAACAACCGAGAAACAAATGTTTGTGACGTCACGCTTTGCTTTTCGTGTTTTCGTGTAGGTGACGTCATCACATACACGCACACAGTCTGCGCGTACATGACTTTGTTTTATTGTCATAGCAACAAAGAACACAGCTGCTGCTGTGACGTCATCTAATCCAAATCATTCTCACATGACGTCAGAGATGCGTTACGTCACACAGTCAACTGTTTAGAGATTTGAAAACTTTACGTCAGGAATTTTGGTTCTATTTCATGTAGGGTACATAAATAATAATAATAATAATAAAGTTTATTTTTCGCAGCCTACAATGTAACAGGAAAAAATAAAATTCATTATTATTATTATTTATATACCTTGATATGCTTTATTACGCTGTTTAACAGGAAAAGACGAACATTTATATTCCGGTGTTCAAACTGTATTATCCGTAACGAATTGCAAACATGACGTCAGAAAAAATCGTTTTATGTTTTGTTTACATCTTTTTTTCTTTCGTTCGAAGTTAGAGTTTTTTTTTGTTGTTGTTTTTTTAAGGGTGTGTGCGATTCGAAGTCATTTAATTCATATTGTCGTTTATTTGTCTCAAAACATCGACTTTGTTTTGCGCGAGTTTTAACAATAACACTGCAAATATACCTCCTAAACGGAAAAAAATCTGCTGAGTTAGTAGCTTTCCAGAAGGAAGCAGCAAGAAGACAATAGGCGGAGCAAGAAAGGGCCCGTCGGGAAAGTATGTCTGCTGCGCAAAAAGAATGGGATCGGAATCGTCATCGCGTAGCAAATATAACTCCTCAGCAATTTGAACGAAGTCGAATTGCAAACATGACGTCAGAACAAATCGCACAAGGTCGCGAATGACATCAGATTGCAGATATGTCACAATCGCAAATATTACGCCAGAGACGTGGCGTTACAATCCGCCGACAAAATCCACGAACTAAAAACCAAGCTGTTCTTAACGTTGTAGAACCAAATGTAGACGCTCATAACTATGGTTCCATGGACAGTATTTGCGAATTTTGTCATGCAAAACATTTTTCGGCAGAACAGCCGTCTCACAAACTTTTTACGCAATGCTGTCATAAAGGCAAAGCAAAATTAGATGTTATGAGATCAGCCCCTGTTATTCAACAGCTAACGAAAGAACAGCATCAATACTCGAAAAATGTCATGGACAACATAAGATCAATAAATACCGCTTTGGCGTTTGCGTCCATGGGAGCTAACATTGCTCCGCCTCCTGGATACGGTCCCTGTTGTTTCCGAATTAACGGGAAAATTTACCATCGAGCAGGAGCTTTGCACCCAGCAAATGGGGACCAGAGAAAGTTTGCTCAACTGTATATATTGGACCCGTAAGAGGCTGGTGATCAAAGAATGAGGATTACGGAAAACGCCCAGTGCAACCCAAGTCTGATGCAAGAGTTAAGCACTTTCATGTCTCAAAATAATCCTTTTGCTGAAGCATGCGAAATGCTTTATGAAGTTGAACAAGAAAGCATTAATGATGCCGCTCTGCATGTCGTTGAGCCGGCAAAAATAGTTCACGGAAAAGAACAGGGGAAATTGTAACAGAGTTCACAGTCAGTGTATACGAAAAATGTTGTGTTCCAGGAAGTGCTGATGAAATAGGAACTAAAGGTTTTACAAATACATAACAGAAACCCGTCGTATCAAACTCCATAACCGACTGCTTGGGAAATTTTCAGAAAGCTGTGAGCCAACGTCGCCATCTATTGACGTGAAACTCAAAATTTCTAAATAAATGTCAATAATTTCTGTACCATAAATCTTATTTTCCCCGTCATTATTGACGGGCTGTCATCTAGTGTCATACAGAATTCAATGTCATTTTAGAAATCCCAAATGCTGTGTTTGTTCCGGAGGATAAAGGCAAAATTAATACTCGGAATTTTTGTGGTGTTTGCTAATAAAAGCAAAAAGGTAAACAGATACATGTAAACGGAACATAAAGCCTTAACAAGCAATATCGGATTATTAATTCACTATTCGTAATCCTACAAGTGTTTAAAAATAGCATTATACGTTCCCAGCAGCAGGTATATGTTTGGTTCTGAAGCTCCTTTGAAAACATAATCCAGGAAAAAGAATAAGACAAGTAATTTCTTTCCCGGCCTCTTCCTTTTTATACATATAAAAGTTGTTGTCTTGTGCTCTGAGCTGTTTACCTACGGTGTCTCGTTTCAGAAAAGCAATATATTCCTTGGCTTCCTAGATATTCCGAAAAGCATTTCCTGAGTATTTTTTTTTTTTGAGTTGCACGACGTGAAAGTAGAATTTTTCCAATATGTATGCGTGCCATTTTGTTTGTAGTGTACTGCCTCCTTTATACATTCATATAGGTAGGAAATCCCAAACTGGAATATATATACAGGGTGATTCAAAAAACTTTACAACTGTAAAAGCGTATAGAAATTTATTCAGAATACTTACAAAATTTTTGGTGGCGTTAATCTGTAGGAAAACACGTCAAGTTTTATCTCACGTAGTGTCATAGTACCGAATTCCGTAACCGTGACCGCTAGCGGGGTGCATTTCTAAATGGCTGCTTTCACAAATGCGGAGCGTGCTCGTTGTGTGTTTTAGTTTGAATAAACAAAATCTTCAACAACTGTTCAACGGAAACTTTTCACCCAGTATCGTAGGAAGGGGTTCTTTCACGTGACCTCTTGGCATAAGAATTTTGTTGAGATTGGTTGTTCTGCTTACCATGCGAAATCTCCTGCTAGCCCAGGTGTGTCTGCTGCGGTCGTGGAACAAATGGGGACAGCTTCGTTCATAGTCCTACGAAATCGATGCGACGTGGGTTTCGTGAAATGCGTATTTCACAACCGACCGTTTGGCAAGTGTTACCAAAACGATTGCACTTCCAAACCATACAGATTTACCATGGGTCAAGAAATTAGTAGCGTAAATTGCGTGGCTGGTCAGTAATTATGTGCTGAAATGTTGCATTGAATCAAGGAATACGGGGCATTCCTGGACATCGTAATTTTCAGTGATGAGTCGACATTTCTTGTCAGTAGTAAGGTTAACACCCACAACTGCAGGATTTGGGGTGCTGAAGAACCACGCGAATCTCTGGAACATGTTTGTGACAACCTAAAGCTGAGTGTGTTTTGTGCACTTAGCAAACATAAAGTTCACGGTCCTTTCTTTTTTCATGAGAAACCCATCAACGGTATGATGCATCTGGATATGCTCGAAATTTATCTCATTCAACAGCTGAATGATGTTGACCAAAGGACGCATTCACTTTCAGCAAGACGGCGCACCACTGTTCATATGTACGTGATTTCCTCAATAAACGTTTCCTAGGCCAGTGGATTGGTTCAGCATGACCGATACCATGACCGATAGCATGGCCTCCTGGTTTCTCCCGACTCGACAGCTCTCGATTTTTTCCTAAGAGGTTTCATTAAAGATCGAGTATTTATTCCAAGATTACCTGCAAATCTCGCTGAACTCAAAACTCGAAACACCGCCACAGTTGCAGAAGTGACAACAAATGTGCTGCTTCGAGTTTGGGAAAAATTTGACTAAAGGTGGAATGTCTGTTGTATCACTAATGGCAATCACATCGAAATAAAACGACTGTGCGGGGATAAAACTTAATGTGTTTTGCAACACATTAACGTCTCAAAAATTCTGCAAGTATTCTGTCAAAATTGTAAGGCCCTTTTTGAATCATCGTGTATATATATATCATCATCATCATCATCATTGTCAACCATTATCAATCCACTGCTGGACGAAGGTCTCCCCAAGTTTCCTCCACAACGGTCTGTCTTGTGCCAGTCTCCTCCATGTCACCCCTGCATACTTTCGAATTTCATCCACCCATCTCCCATGTGGTCTTCTTCTGGGTCTTTTCCTGTCCCTTGGAATCCAATCTAAAATTTCGGCTGTCCATCGATGATCTGTCCTTCTGGCAGTATGTCCAGCCCATTGCCATTTCAGGGATTTAACTCTGATCATGATGTCTTCCACTCTTGTCATTTTTCGGATCCACGAGTTCCTCTTCTTATCTCTCCTGGTTACACCAAGCATGCACCTCTCCATGCTTCTTTGAGTTGTCTGCAGCCTTTGTATGTCTCTTTTAGTTAAGGTCCACGTCTCTGCACCATACGTAAGAACTGGAAGGATGCATTGATCAAACACTTTTCTTTTAAGACATAATGGCATATTGCTCTTGAAAATTATGCTGTTTCTTCCAAAAGCTCTCCAGGCAAGTTTTGTACGCCGATTAATTTCTTCACCAATGTGACCCTCACTTGATATCTGCTGTCCAAGATAAACGTACATGTCTGTTATCTCCAGCTTTTCTCCATCAATCGATAAATCTTCATTTCTTGTAAAAGCATTGAACATCACTTTTGTCTTCTGAAAGTTCATTTTTAATCCCACTTCTTTACTCTTGTCAGCAAGTTCCTGGATCATACTCTGCAGCTCTGATGGGCTAGTTGCAAAAATGACTACGTCATCAGCAAAACGAAGGTGGGTTAGATAATCTCCATTAATTTTTATCCCCTTGTTTTCCCAGCTCAGCGACTGAAAAATACCCTCCAATGTGGCATTAAAGAGCTTCGGAGATATGGTGTCACCTTGTCTCACTCCCTTTCCAATTTTTACGTGTGTTGTATTTTCAAACAGCCTAATCTTTGCACTTGCATTTTCATAGATGTTATTAATAATATTAATGTATGCATCTTCAATACCGCAGGTTTTCAGAGCCATTGTAACTGCTGATGGTTTCACCGAATCAAAGGCTTTTTCATAATCGATAAAAGCCATGCACAATGGAAGTTCATATTCCCTCGCTCTTTCAATTAGTTCTCTCAGCACGTGGATATGATCTATTGTGCTGTAGCCACTCCTGAATCCAGCTTGTTCTCTCGGTTGAGCCATGTCCAGTGTTACCTTCAAGCGGTGTGAAAGAACTTTAGTGACGATTTTATAAACTACTGATAGGAGGCTGATAGGCCTGTAGTTTCCGAGATCCTCAATGTCACCTTTCTTATGTAGCAGGATCATTGTAGCGGTGTTCCAATCCTCAGGAATCTTTCCTTCATTAAGGCATCGAGTGAAAATTTGGGCGAGTACTGTTTCGATTTCTCCACTTGCTTCTTGTATGATGTCTACAGTAATTCCATCTTCTCCTGGAGCTTTTCCTCGCTTCATGTTCTTGATTGCATGTGCAACTTCTGCTGGAAGGACTGGAGGAACTCTGGTACTGGTATCTTTCATGATGTCTGGAGTGCATATATCATCCCTTTCATATAATTTGGAGTAGAAATCTTTCACTCTTGTCAAAATTTCGCCTCTATTTCTTGTTACAGAACCATCTTCTTTTCTCAGTGCCATAATCTGTTTTCTTCCCTTACTGAGATGTCCCTTTGCTATCTTTAGGCTTTGGTTGTTTTCAATTGCTTTCCTCACTAGTTCACAGTTGAATTTCCTTACGTCTTCAGTGATACTTTTTCTTACTGTCTTGCATAGCTCTATATATTCCACTTTGGAAGTCACATCTTCTTTAGTTGTCCTCATCTCTCTTCTTTTTTGCATCAACGTTTTGGTTTTTCCTGATAATTTGTTCACATGCAACTTGTTCTTAGACCCAGCTAATTTTGTTGCTGTTTCCATAAGAGCTTTGGTTACTTTTCTGTTAACTTCAGAGATGTCCACTTCTTCCGAAGTTAGGCCTTCTAAAGCAGAGAACCTGTTCTTCAGTTCCAACTTGAAGGTATTATGGTGTTTTTTAAGGTTGGTTATGTCAATAGATTTTGTTTGTCTTATGAGCTTGCCGCGTTCAAGTTTAGTGTTGAGGTGCATCTGACATCTCACCAATCTATGGTCACTACCTGTGTTGAACTTGTTTAGCACACTGCAGTCTTCTATGACGAATTTTTTGTTACACATAATAAAATCAATTTCACTTGTCGTCCCATTTGGATGTCTCCATGTCCATTTCCTGTGTGGCTTTTTCTTGAAGAAGGAGTTCAAGATGAAAAACCCTTCTGCCTCTGCAAACTCAACGAGAGTATTTCCACGCTGGTTTCTGTTGCCATGACCGAATTTACCTACTGAAGTTTCATTCTGTTGCCGTTGCCCTATTTTTGCATTGAAATCTCCCATAATTATTTTCAAGTGCTGCTTACCTTTATTATTTAGATGACAAATTTCCTCATAAAATTCTTCTATTTCTTCTTCAGGATGACTTGTGGTGGGTGCATAAGTTTGAATAATCTGAGCCTGGTATCTTTTCGAGAGTTGGATAACAAGTCTTGCAGCTCTGTCAGAGGAACTTTCAACTTCTACAACTTTATCCTTCAGTTTCTTGTTTATTATAAATCCAACACCACTAGTTCTGCCAGTATCTGTCCCACAATAGTAGAAGAGATGTCCACTTTTCAGTTCGATGAGATCTCCTTTTCTCCTTACCTCACTTAGCCCCACGATGTCCCACTTGATCCTTTGTAGTTCCTCTTCCAATTCAAGAAGCCTTGAATCAGAAGATAGGGAGCGTCCATTGTAAGTAGCCAAGGTCAGCATCAGATGGCAGCCTAGTCCGGTCCTCCGGGGATTCTTAGCACCCTCTGCCTTCATGTCGCACTGGCCGCTGCCTTGGCCAGGTACATTCCAGCTGCCGGAGACTGAGGGCCAAGATTTAAGTTGTGGAATCATTTTGGAGGGGTTTGGCCATAACTCACCACGCTGGCCAAGCGGGTTGGTGAGTGTGGGATAGAATTTCCTCTAATCCCGATGGTATAGTTATACCGCTATGGGCGGTCGTCAGAGCCCCTTTAGTGGGAACAGGATGCACCACGAGAAGGCGGGGTTGACATTTGTCAAGGAGAGGCTGTGATGTTACGCATCACCTGACCTTACATCCCGTATATATATATATATATATATATATATATACACACAGTCGAGTTACATTACCGTGACCACCTCTTCAGAAGCCAGCCCTTAGACGACTGCGTCACTGGGATAATACAGTTATGAAATCAACAAACTTTATCGCGCCGTACAGATTTCTATTCATCTTTATTCCATTTCTGTTACTTTCAAAGAATTCCTTCGCAGCCTCTTCTAGATATATTGTTGTTAAAATAGCGGTTATAAACCGCAGATACTGCCTTTACTTGCAAGAACGTTGATTGGATCATTTCTGCCAAACTATTCCACTGAAGAGTAGAGAGCCAATTTATCTGAATGCCTTTATTTGCGAGAATGTTTTACATGATTTCCGATGCTTAATTTCGTAATAAATTATCCTTTGCAGAAAGTAGGCAAACGCATTATGAAATTAATACGAAACATTTGAAAAATAATTGATCAGTAAAGAAGAAACAGATACCAAAAATGGTGCCTTTAAAACTACCATAAAACTCATATTTCCGGGAAGACAGAAGGCTAAGTACCAGAGGAAAGGAATTATGTAGTTGATAAATGCTACTCACTTATAATTATTAATAACAAGAAATAGTCAGAACTGCCTACGGTGAAGAAGAATAGCACCGAGAAAAAGAAAAAGCCATTGCAAAGGGTTATCAGTTTTTATCACATACGCAAGAGTTTACACCACTGGGTAATTTACATAACCCACATTTTATTTTTCATGGTCCCTTGTGTAAATATTTGCAAACACTTACCTGCAAGGTAAAAGGCATAACAGCTGCAAAATCCTTGGATTTTTCTTCTGGTGTCTTAGTAATGATGGCCGTATGATCCATGTCATATGAGATCGTAAAGTCACACGCTTGGCTCCTTGGATAGGTTAATGAAATCAGCCCGACAGCGATATCAGCTTCCTTTAAAGCAAAGCAGAAATCACGATATTTCATCTTTGGGTTGCAACATCGGAAATAACAAGCATTGTATTATGTTTAGACGTCATGAAATATATACAATGTTCTGGACCCTCACAACTTCTCAAACTGAACTGTCGCCTGTATCAAAAAATCAAACGCACTCCGTCTGGAAAGTACCCCTGTGAATCGAAAAGTTGGTCCCATTTTAAACTACACATAATGTTGGGCCTCTATTCCTGTGGGAAAAGCACACCAGTGTCGACTGAGTACTGCGATGACTGGGAACACACGATGCTGATGACGTGTATTTGACACGGAGCCACATAGCGTTATTGTTTTGTTAGTGGGTTTAATGACCAGCGTGAGCAACTCGATAGTTCATGGGCGGTCGCCCGTCTCTAACTTAGAGTTATTGGTTCCAGGAAAGGGAAGATATTTGAAAGGCAAAGTGGACAGGAGCACCGCTCGAAAATGGTTCCAGTGTTTCAGTGATGGGGACAGTGTTAGTGGGACGTCGAATGACCATCAACACTAACTAACGCCCTGGTTCAATCTGTGGCACCGAATCATTTTACCAGTACACGACAATTGGCAGTTGAAGTGGGGTCTTCCCAATCCACCATCTTCCGTGACCTGCACCATCCTGATTTCTTCTCCAGGCGCCACTTAAGGGTTCCCTTGAACTGACACACCAATAAGGCAGAACAATGCATCGTTCTCTGTCTTGCTGTTAAATTCACAGGACGATAGATATGGAGTCGTATCGTCACAACTGATGAATAGTGGATATTCTTATCCTACATTATATGGCCGCTGGTTCGTTACATGGCCAATGTATATTAGTACGTTATAGGGCCACTGGATATTAGTAAATTGTATGACCACTAGAAATTAGTAGATTGTATGGCCAGTGGGTATAAATACGTACCACTGGATATTAGTACGTTATATGGCCACTGGATATTAATACGTTATATGGCCACTGGATATTAGTACGTAATATGGCCACTGAATATTAGTAAGTTGTATGGCCACTGAATATTATTAAGTTGTATGGCCACTGGATATTAGTACGTTTATGGCCACTAGATATTAATACGTTATATGGCCAATGGATACCAGCACGTTATATGCCCACTGGAAATTAGTACGTTATATGGCCACTGAATATTAGTAAGTTGTATGGCCAGTGAATATTATTAAATTGTATGGCCACTGGATATTAGTATGTTATATGGCTACTGGAAATTAGAAAGTTGTATCGCCAGTGGGTATCAGTACGTACCACTGGATATTAGTACGTTCTATGGCCACTGGTTATTAATACGTTATATGGGCGCTGGATAGTAGTACTTTATTTCGTCACTACGTTATGTGGTCACTGCATATTAGTACATTATAGGGTCACTGGATATTGGTACCATATATAGCTACGTTATATACAAATTCGGAAACGAAATCCCCGGAAAAATAATTCTTTACAAATACATGGTAAACATTATAATGCTGTTATTGGCATATTTTCACTGTATTCTATGTAACCACTTCCTTCAGAAAACTTGAAAATTTACATCGCCCTGGAGCGCGAATGGCAACTGGATATTAGTTCGTTATATAGCCACTGGATATTAATACGTTACGAGGTCACTGGATATTTGTACCTTATATGGCCACTGGATAATAGTACGTTATATGGCCACTGGATATTAGTACGTCATATGGCCACTAGATATTAGTACGCTATATGGCCACTGGATATTAATACGTTATATGGCCACTGGATATTTGTAGGTTGTATGACCACTGATTGCCAGTGGCTGAGGCCACGCCAGAGAGTACATCTAGTGATGTAAAGAGGGTGCTTCGAGGGGAAAGCCATAGCTGCGCATTTTGTGAAATGGCGAAGGTTCTGTGCACCAGGAACTCGTGCTAGATGGTCAGGATGTGGACGGGAACTTTTACGCCGAACAATTCGAACGGGTTATGAATGCTCGGCGTCAACACTACTCAGCACTCATATCAATAAGAAGCGGTCGTTGCTGCAAGTGCATAATGCCTCAAGTCACACCTCCAGAGTGGCCAGCAGGAAACTACGGAAATTAGAAGGCGCTGAGATCCCACCCTATCCTCCATACAGTCCGGAACTTGCCCAATCCGGCTACCACTTGATTTGCTCCATGGCTCATTTCTTACCAGGACGGCACTTCACTTCGGGGATTGAGGTGGCATACGGCGCCAGGGTGTTTCTATCCTCGAAACCTGTCGAGTGAATCGTCGCTCTAGTAAGACTAGAGAGAAAAAGAGCCTGTAGTTTGCAGAATGAGGTTAGCATGTATGGCTTTCTTGATTTATTAAACTTTTATGTAGTGCAGATGAAGTATGTAGAACGTCATAAGTAGTGAAATGTGATTTACACTTCTTATGTTTGTGAAATCCATTTTTCTTTACAGGTGAAAACCAATGGTAAAATTATTTTCTTCTTTCCAGGAGAAAAATGGCATTAACACTGCAAAGAAAGCCTGGAGATGGCCCTTCTTAGTAGTCGTCAGGGATAGACCCAGAGGGAAGTGGAGGACGAGTTTATTGCCAGACATCCTAATCAGAATCCAATAACGCACACCGCAGTTGGGAAACTGACAAAAAAATTTGATGGAGGATAATGAAATGGTAGCAAGACTTAATTAAATTGTTGAAAGACTCAAATGATTCATGAAAGACGGTGCACCTCCGCATTACACAAATAGAGTGAGTTATTAGCTAGGTGACATGTTTGGTTTTTTCATCGATGGATTGAGAGTACCAATAGAGTGGCACCACAATTGCCTGACCTTAACCCGCTGTACTTTGTATTTTGGGGATTCCTGAAGATACAAGTGAATGGTGTAAAAATCCAAGATCTTATGGAGAGAATTTCACCATGCCGTGGGAAAGAATTACCGAGTCTTGTGCTGCTGTCGATCCCAATACGCAGAAAAGAATCCGAACCGGTATCCCGACCAAAAATATGAGTGAGGAGTTAGGATGAACACATGATGACGCAAGTGATATTTACGAAACATTCAAGCAAGAAAGATAGGTTTGGAATACATGTGTTATCTTCCAAATAATGAAGTGCGTATGAATCCCTATAAGCGCAAGAACAATCCAACACCTGCTATCTTCTGAAGTACACTGAAGTGCCAAAAGTTATGGAATAGCAGTATGAAATTTTTTATTCGGCACTGCCGTCCTATAACGGCTTTGACGCACGCCACGATTTTTATCAGTTGCAAGGTGTAATCTCGTGAGTAAGATTGAACAACTGCCTGTAGGATTATGGCAAGCTGCCGTGAATTATCAGAGTTTGAAAAAGGCATGGTAGTGAGAGCCAAACCGATTGGGACATTCAATTTCCAAAGTTGTGCGAACATTCAATATTCCTCGGTCCACGGGGTCACATGTGTGCCGACAATACCTTATAGAAGGCATTACCACCTACCGTGGGCAGCGCAGTGGCCGACCACGGGTGCTGAATGACCGTGACCAGCGGCGTCTGACCAGGATTGTCCATGCTAATAGACAAATAACATCCACATTCAATGCAGGAGGTATCTGAGACATGTCCATCAGGTCAGTACAGCGTAATTTAGCGTCCATGGGATATGGGAGCAGAAGACCCACCAGAGTGTCTTTGTTAACACCACGACATCGAACACAGCGCTTCACCTGGGCTCTTGAACACGGTAATTGGACCCTGGAAGACTGTCAATATGTGGCGAGATCCAATGATTCACGCTACCAGTTATTACTAGCTGATGGTAGGGTTCGGGTGTGGCTCAGACTGTATGGGACCATGGACCCAAGTTGTCAACAAGGCACTGTACAAGATGGTGGTGGTTCCATACATGTGTGGAGTGTTTTTACATGGCACGGTGGGGGTTCTCTTGTCCTCGTAAACATGTCATCAACCGGTAATCGCTTTGATGCTTTGCTGAATGACCATTTGCAGCCCTTCGTGGACTTCAAGTACCCCAACAACGATGGGATTTTCCAGACAGAATAATGCATCATGTCATCGGGCCGAAGTTGTTCAAGATTTATTCCAGGAGCACTTTGGACAGTTCCAATGGATAATGTGGATACCACGTTTGCCCGACATGAACCCAATAGAACACTTATGGGACGTGATGGAAAGGTTCATTCGCAACCAAGATCCTGCACCTACAAATACCATGGCTCAACATCTCTCCAGAAGTCTTCTGGCCACTTGTGCAATCGATGCAACGTCAGGTTGCTGCACTTCGCCGGGCTAGAGGAGGTCCTACACGATACTAGGTACGTATCTCATGACTTTTGGCACTTCAGTGTACATGCAACCTATTTGTGCCCGGTGATAAACGGTCATATTTGTCAAACATCTGACATCATCAGAAGAATAATGAGCAAGAATATTTTTGTGACAGCAGTAAAAATTGTATCGTAAAATTTTACCGCAAACACGGTGTCTAGCATTCGGGAAATTTCATGGCATTTCCGGAAAACGCATAATTTTCTGTTAGCCGTTGTCTCTTCGTACTAAAGACCTCGCAAGATCTCCGACTTTTTTTCTTTCTCCAGCACCAGAAGAAGACTGGGACACACACACTCAAGCCAAAACTAAATTGCGAATTTAAATTTAATTTCGAGTACGGCCATTTGTTGCAAATAACAGATACGCGGCATAATTCCTATGTGATGGTTGAGTTCGTTTTGGCCCACAGATAGCCACCCATTCCTGCATCAAGATGTCGCGCAATTCTGTCGTTACTGGAAGCAGGACATAGACACCAAACAGCTTTTCTCAGCATCTCCCACGCATTTTCGATAAGATTGAGATTAGGGACTGTGGAGGCCATGGGTGATATTCTCATGAAACAGTTCTTGCACGATGTGCTGTTCCATTGTCATCCATAAAGATATCACAAGCAAGTAAAAAAGTGTAACATTGCAGGGTGCACTTAGTCAGCTAGAACACTTAGGTATTCCATAGATATCATCTTACCTTCCATTGGTGTAAAGGGAAAATTCAGTCCGTACCAAGACATCGCTCATAACATGGCCTGCCTATAGATGTTTGGTTTGTGTTCACAACCTATAGATGTTTGGTTTGTGTCCACAACCTATAGATCTTGGGTTTATGTTCACAACCTATAGATCTTGGGTTTGTGTACACAACCTATGGATAATTGGTTTGTGTTCACAACCTATGGATAATTAGTTTTTGTTCACAACCTGTAGATGTCTGGTTTGTGTTCACAACCTTTAGATGTTCGGTTTGTGTTCACAACTTATAGATGTTTCGTTTGTGTTCACAATCTATAGATGTTTGGTTTGTGTTCAACTTGCCGAGTTAATTGCTTCATGAGGTTCTTGCCACATTCACTGCAGACCATCAGGGCAAATTCATGTATAGCGTGATTTATCTGATCACACCACACTTCCATTGCTTTACTGTTTGTTCAGGTCACCACTCTAAGCGGATGTTTCTGTTTTGGGCTGAGACAAGTAACTTCCGAATGGTAGATGACTTCCAAGACCCAATGTCTTTAAAACCCTATGCATGATTCTCATCAAAATGGTCTGCTGAACTCAGCAGCCATCTGCTGCAAATTGGAAGACCTGTTCTTCCGCACAATCGTCCCACAGGTCACATTACGCCTTTTGGATATGGAAGATTCGCTTATTTTTCCAGACGCTAAACACCTTTGAAATGATTACTTTGGAGAAACCAGTAATTGCTTTTGTTGTTGTTGTAAATCGTGACTCCCGCTAAGTGAGAGCCGATTACTAATCCTTTTACGACTTCCTACAGATACTGGGGTTTCCTAATGTTTACATGAGTTACTCGAGCAGAATAATCTTTATTTTGTTCTGCTATTTGGTGTAACCCTTGATACGGGAAAGAACAGGTACGAAAGCGCTAAATTTGGATCTTCAATAACAAAAGATTTTCTCTTACCGTTTTGTTGATCATACCTATCATACCAGTCCAGCGACCATTAATGTATCTTCCCCACTCTTTATCTGCAGGGCGTTCCAAATGAAACCTTCGAAAATTGAGTAAGATAAAAAACAAATCTGTGTATGGAAAAGGGCACTTTATATGGGGGACATGTAATACCAAGAATTTGTTTAACACAGGCTTTTCATTGCTGAAATACACAAATAAGACAAGACACATGGTTAAGCAGTCCTGTAAAGATGAGCAGAGCAGCAAAAATATTTCACATAAAAATTATTAAATGAACCGTGAATATGATGCTTGCATATATTTTTAATTTCATTGGTGGCGCGAAATATAAAAACGCATCTTTAGGAAGGTACGTCATACTATGATATAATTCAGGATGGACAAGATGAACTTAACAAAATCGTAAAATAAAATATCTAATTTATGTATTCCAGAGATGAGAGATTTAAGGTACGTAAGTAGCTTGCTATTGAAAAAAATGATACGTAAGTAGCTTGCTATTGAAAAAATTGTTATGTAAGTAGGTTGCTATTAAAAAAATTGAGACGTAAGTACGTAGCTTGCTATGGTAATAATTATGTTTTCATGAGTAGCTTACTATTGAAAAAATTCTGTCTCCGTAACTAGCTTGACATTGACAAATTTCTGAAACATAAGTAGCTTGCCATTGACAAATTTCTGAAACGTAAGTAGCTTGCTATTGAAACAAATCTGTTATCGTAAGTAGCTTGCTATTGAAAAAACTCTGTTATCGTAAGTAGTTGCTACTGAAGAAATTGATACCTAAGTAGCTTGCTATTAAAAAATTCAGACGTAAGTAGCTTGCTATGGAAATAATTCTGTTTTCATGAGTAGCCTGCTATTGAAAAATTTCTGAAACGGGACGGGCGTAGCTTGCTATTGAAAAAAATCTGTTATCGTAAGTAGCTTGCTATTGAAAAAACTCTGTTATCGTAAGTAGTTGCTACTGAAGAAATTGATACCTAAGTAGCTTGCTATTAAAAAAATTCAGACGTAAGTAGCTTGCTATGGAAATAATTCTGTTTTCATGAGTAGCCTGCTATTGAAAAATTTCTGAAACGGGCGTAGCTTGCTATTGAAAAAAATCTGTTATCGTAAGTAGCTTGCTATTGAAAAAAATTTGTTTTCGTGAGTAGCTTGTGTTGAAAACAATTACAGGTAAGTAGCTTGTTATTCAAAAATATTGGTACCTAAGTAGCTTGTCATTAAAAAAAATTGGGGCGTAAGTAGCTTGCTATGGAAATAATTCTGTTTTCATTAGTAGCTTGTTATTGAAATATTTCTGAAACGTAAGTAGCTTGCTATTGAAAAAATTGTTTCCGTAACTAGCTTGCTATTAAATAATTTCTGAGACGTAAGTAACTTGGTACTAAAAAATTCTGTTTTCGTGAGTAGCTTGCTATTGAAAAAATGATACGTAAGTAGCTTGAGTAGTTTGCTATTGAAAAACGGATACGTAAGTAGCTTGAGTAGTTTGCTATTGAAAAAAATGATAAGTAGCTTGAGTAGTTTGCTATTGAAAAAAATGATAAGTAGCTTGAGTAGTTTGCTACTGAAAAATTCTGTTATCGTAAGTAGCTTGCTTTTGAAAAAATTCTTATACGTAAGTAGCTTGGTATTGAAAAAATTATGTTTTCGTGAGTAGCTTGCTATTGAAAAAATTATAGGTAAGTAGCTTGTGTAGCTTGCAATTGAAAAAAATTGATACGTAAGTAGCTTGCAATTGAAAAAAATTGATACGTAAGTAGCTTGCTACTAAGAAATGAGACGTAAGTAGCTTGCTTATTAAAAACATTGAGACGTAAGTAGCTTGTAATTGAAAAAATTCTGCTTTAGGACAAATCTAAGAAACCGTCGAAGTATTTATTGCTTTCAGTGAGGCAAAAATAAAATATTTCACCAAAACAATCATCCATTTTGAAATCCAATTAAGGTATTGTTCTAAAAAAAACACTCTGTCTAAAAAAACATGTGCCGCACCGAGAGGTAATGATATGACATGCATGCAAATTGTCAAGCAATATTGTAACATGCGTATATAAATATGTAAATGATTCTGCTATCAAACTCATCAGATAAAAGCTGAAGTTCCTTCTGATGCCTGGTATCGATATTCAGATCTCCCTTTGTTGAACTTCCTTCTGATGCTAGCCTGGTATCGATATTCAGATCCAAATCTCTGACATAGTGAATACGTTTATCGGCGAATAAGATGTCTACGTGTTTTTCTTCCATAAATCGTTAAAAAGTGCCTCCTGGTAGAAAACCATCACAAGTAGAATACCGAAGACCCGTCAGCACCGCGATTATTATCAGCTAATGGAGTACGAAAGATGGTCTGTTATTGCCGTGCATGAAATCAGCTGGGCGAATGAACATAATGCGTGGCATGTTGGCCATCAAAATGTTACAGTCCCCATAGTTGCTAGACATGGTGGAAGAGAGAAAAAGCATGCATACCCATCTGTTTGTAGGCCTACAGGACGAAAAGGTTCGTTTGATCCAGGGGCAGACCCTTACAGAACTGACAGCCTATCTCCCAACCATAAGATGAATGGCGATACCGAGCATCCGTCACCCTATCACACGGCAAACCCTGGTTTGCAAATACGGCATTCATCACGTTGTCTGCCACTGACAGTACACACCGTCCTCTAGTGGTGCGAGCAACCTGAATTGAAGACTGGTGTCGTGTAGGTCAGTGTTTCCCAACCGCCGGTCCGCGTGGTTTTTTCTGCCGGTCCGTGAGAAAAGAGTGAATTTATTTACTTTTCTTTTGAATCGAAATGGAGTCAAAGCAGGAGGAAATCTAGATCTAATTGTTTTGAACACCTGTCGCAGAAGGCTGAAGGACGCTTGGATCGCTAATCTCTTCGCAAAAGATCTGAAATTCTGCAGGCTAACTCACCAAGAAAAGGAAAGCTTTGTTGAACTTCCTTCTGATGCTAGCCTGGTATCGATATTTAGATCAAAATCTCTGACTCAGTTTTGGGATATTATGGGAAAAGAATGTCCAAGTCTCAGCGACAAAGCTCTAAAATTACTGGAAACTTTTTCGATCACTTATTTATTGCAAGAAAATCTTTTCAGCCCTTTTGGAAATCAAAACAAAGCACAGGAACATAATGGACATTAATGCTGCTTGCAGAAACGATGCTGGAACTACGGCTCGAGAAGATTATCGCGAAGCAGCAGCAACAGACGTCGTATTGACCCCAGAAAAACTGATATTAACGATACGAAAAATATTGTGGTAAATTGTTTATGGACTGCACTTATTAATAATAAAAGAATATTAACAGATTAAATTATACTAGCTGATGACATGGAATAATCTGGTACAGAATTATGGATCGTGCGCAGTGATCATTGTAATACAGAATATTACGAGATCAAATACTCGAAAATAGTCTCAAGGTTTTGTTTCAGCATCGCCGGTCCGCGAACGTTGTTAACCATTGGTGTAGGTTACAGCGATGCATCCAGTTTCTGCTTCCAGTCAGATAGTCGTCCTACACACGTATGGCGCCAACGTGGCAAACGTAACAATCCAGAGAGTGTCATCAAACAAAACAACGTACGGAGAGCGAGCATCATAACTTGGGGAGGGATCTCCTATGATAATTCCTTCATTTTAATGTTTATTACAGGAGTCTCGTCAGTATGTCAAAGAAATAATAGAAACCGTTGTGACACAGTTCGTAGTTGGTTAAACAACGCATTGTTTCAGCAAGACAGTGCCAATTCTCATACTATAAAATGCATTAAGGCAACGTCTATAATATGTCAACAAGCTTTCTTGGCCAGACCTATGTACAGATTTATCACCGATACCGCATCAGTGGGATATACTGGGATGACACCTCTAGACATTGCATTAACCATCTCCACCAATAGATGCCCTGAGACACCATCTGGACAAAGCGTGGTTGTCAGTGTCTCAGGACTCTATAAGACATCTGTACAACTATCTCTATTGCACTGAGGGTTGCAGAATACATTGCTTATCACAAAGGACTTCATGCTTGCACGGCACTGTAAATCTTCTTTTCCATCATTAATTTTATTTCTTTTTGTCTGAAAATGGGTATCATTTCTTTCGTATCTGCTATTTTATGTATCCAGTAAATTTCGCAGCATTTGGGATGATGTAATTTTTTTTTTTTTTTTTTTTACGGTGAGTATATCATAATCGTTCATTTCCAAAGCTATATCCTATAACAGAAAATCTTTTAAGCACAAAACTCTCCGATTTCTCCTGCAACCAAATAATCGTACAAACATAGTTTTAAAAATTTTCTCGGAACTTTGCACGTTTGCTCAATCTATTTTCTTTGCATAAATACTGTTGCAAACGTTCAAACGTTCAACAGATGACGAGCAACCAGTGTGCAACGTCTCCAACCAGCTCGAAGGCATGAAGCAGCTAGTGAATCATTGTGCGTCCAGTCACAGAGGAGATAATGTGTTTTGTGAAATACTTGCCATTAAGTGGGGCGATTATGGGAATCGTGCTGCTATAATAGCGCTGCACGAAGTTGGAAAATCAGCTTCCGAGATTTTCAATATGCTGAAGAAGCTGAAAACCATCCGAGTTTTTGTCTACCGGACCACAGAAATGTTCCTTGAGACTGGGACAGTTGTTGACAGCCCCAGAAAGGGTCAGCCGGGTACCGGGAACACAGCTCGCCTGGTGAAAGCAGTGGCAACCCGTATTCGACGAAATCCTACCAGAAAACAATGAGTGGTGGCTCGTGAGCTGAACATCTTAAGAATGTCGATGTCAGGTGGGCTGTGGAGTGACCTAAGGGTGAGAGCTTACCGGCAGCGTGCAGGGCACTTTCTCACCCCACAACTGAAGCAGCAGAGGATGCTAAAAGCAAGACGTTTGCTGAAGCGTTACGTAGACAATCGCCACAGACAGATCCCTTTATCTGATGAAAAAAGGTTCACTATTGAAAAGGCTTTCAACCGCCATAGTGACAGGGTGTATGCGTCAACCTCACGATACGCTCAGAAGAAAGCTCCAAGGATCATGAGGGGCCATCATCCTGCTTCTGTTATGATTTGGTAGGGAGTCTCCTACGAGGGTACCACGGAGCTCCATTTCTGTGAGAAAGGAGTGAACACATCTGCCAAAGTCTACCAGGACAGGGTTTTGGAGCCAGTGGTCAAGCATGTGAGTCACACACTCTTCCAAAACCAACAGTGGAGCTTTCAGTAGGATTCCGTACCTGCCCACAGGGTCAAGTCAACCCAGGAATGGCTTCAGGCGAACTTGCCAGACTTCATTTCTCCAGCAGATTGGCCTTCAAGCAGCCCAGACTTCAACCATTGGATTACAAGTTGTGGCCCACACTGGAGGACATGGCGTGCAGAAAGAGACACCCCAGTATTGACTTTGGCGCGGGAAGTAGAAGCTTTCTCTGTGGAGAAATTGCGTAAAGCTATTGATGACTGGCCACAGAGACTGAAGGACTATGTGAAGAAAAAGAATGCCGTTTTGAAAAGTGATTGGTGCTATGTATTCACAAGTATAATACTTACGTCATATCACATGTATGTTGAAATATCTTTAAATTTCTTTTTTTAATTCATTGAATCCTTTGTAACAGTATTTATGGTAAGATAAGGTATTTTGTGTTTGACTTCGGACTTATGTATTTGCAGATCCTGAAATCAAGATGTGGCGAAACATTGTTGCTTTACGTATAGGATACGGGAACCAAGAGAGGAAGCACTGAAGTAGGACGTATACATGCACACTAAAATTACCTGTTGGGTGATTTCGAAACAAATGTAGATATGCATGACACGGCAGAGCCCATGTACGTGATTTTCAGCACGACTTTTGCGAAAAAGCTCGTGCTTATGTTACCGGTTTGTCCGTTGGTCCGTCCACCTATGGACACCATATCTCTGCAAATATTAGTCCGATTTGAAAAATTGTCTTTGCATTAAGAAGCCTAAAATGTGTGAACGATGAACTCTGCGTTTCGGTTTTGTTTTGTTTTTTATGATGCAGAATTTCGCCGCTAGAGGCCGTAAACGCAGATTATATCGAATTCAAAAAGCATTTTATTCCTTATATTTTGTTTCTACATATCCGATTGAAAAAATTATTTTACCTTTCGATTCCATTTACACTGCTGGCCACCCAAAATGCAACACCAAGAAGGAAGCATCCGATTGGCCTGAAATTCGCAGCATGCGTCGCCCGCGAGAGGACATGCAAACGATTAGCATTGTAGGACATATGCAAATCATGTGCGCCCAGCACGCCACCGAGAAGCACTACAAGAAAAGTGCACAGAAGGCGGGGTGTAAGTAGTCGAAGTGTGTTGTGCTGCCGGACCTGTGCGTGGGAAGCTTCCTGATGCCATGTCGCAGAATACGGCAGTCATTCCAGCACGTTTCGGAGTTCGACATAGGACGGTCCATCTTTTGATTGTATGGCATCGGGAACACGTCGAGACATAATATCAACCAACTGCCGGTAGATCTCGACAGCGAAGATAGTCGTTGCGGTAGATTTCGTATCCGTCGCTCCAATTCATCCGAGATGTGCTCTATGGGATTAAGGTCAGGACACTGAGCCGTCCAGTCTAAAAATTTTACTTCATTCTCAAGAAACCAGTCCGGCACACGCCGTACAGTGTGACAGTGCGTTCGATCGGGTTGGAAGAGACAACTGTCATTTCCATAATACTACCACATTGTTGATAAGGCAAAATTATCCAGAACGTCGAGGTACATTTCACAGTTCGTGATTCGTGGTATAGTAACCAACAAGCTGAGTCCCATCCACCAAAAACGACTCCATACTATGATGAAGCCGCCGTCAAACTTAACAATTGCAAGAACAGTCCGACGAAAATCGTTCGCCGGGTTGTTAACCCATATGAAACAACGTCCTGGTTAATGCACTCTTGCTAATATCCGTCCCAAAAAGCTGATCATAGAGTTTACATGATTTCAGACAGTGTTGATTTGCGTATTGAGCGGGTGTTCCTTTGCAATGCTTTTCTCTCACGTTATCTTAACTTCGAAGGCTTACCGGGTCGATTCTTGGCAGATTCATATCACATTACCATCCGTCAACCTTGGGGTTACATGGTGAATTTTCAGTGAGCATGGGGACCCGGCCGGTTCTTGGGCTATGCAGGCCCATGCGCAGAAGGCTGCGATGAACTGTGTGTTGTGGCACATTGCCCTGATCACCACTGTTGTAGCTGCGGGTGATTTGTCGCACTGTGGCCCTGCGGTCGCTG
Source organism: Macrothele yani (assembly GCA_039090855.1). NCBI lineage: Eukaryota > Metazoa > Arthropoda > Arachnida > Araneae > Macrothelidae > Macrothele > Macrothele yani. The sequence goes on along the minus strand of CM076995.1, from coordinate 152,808,285 downwards.
TGAACAATGCGCGACAGTCTCCGCTCCCCTCTGGCATCAATGAGCTGCGGACCACAGACGGCTGGACGACGGTTCGTCGTTTGGCCATCTGTGCACCACTTTTGATACGTACTCATTACAGCAGCCCGTGAACAACCCACAAGCCGCGCCGTTTCCGAGATCGTAGTTCCGAGGCGCCCTGCCATCACAATTTGTTATTTATCAAATTCCGATAAATCCGCAGCTTTTCCCATTCTGACTCCGAACACTCTACTAACCGAAAGCCGGTCCTCGAGTTGCATATATACTGCTCTATGAACTTCGCCTGCGCCACAGTTCGATCTCCAGGCGGGCTCATTTCTCTAGGCTGGGGATGATGTAACTGCTCATGGGTGTATATGATTGGCCCCTGACTGCTTAGATACGTGAAAAAGGAAATCGAAATTGGAAAGTTCTAAAATTTAAAGTTTTAAGTTCAGATATCCAGCGTTACGGATTCATACCTTTTTGAATCTGGTGCCATCGATATTACCGCAAAAGTCGCCTCCACGGATTTTTATTTTTTTTTTATTTTAGGAAACGGAATGGGATAAAATTTCGTCCGTTAAGTTGCTTATAATAATAATAAGAAGAAGAAATTGGCAAAAAAACACCACATCCTTACTACTGAGTCTGTCACCTACTACAAGACTGAGCCAATAACGTTTCTAGCGAACAACATCCACAGATGTACTGGGACAGATCTATCAGAACAGATAAGACCATCCCCCACAATCGGACCGTCATCGTCCTCGTCGACAAGGAGAAGAAGTCAATATTCCTCATTGACATCGCCACGCCCAACACGTGCAACATCCAGAAGACGCACGGAGAGAAGCTGTCAAAGTATAACGACCTACAATACGAAGTCAAGGAAATATGGCATACGGAAAACGTCACCCCCGTTCCCATAGTAATATCAGCCATAGGAGTTGTGCCTAAGACCATTCAGAGCTCTATACGGACACTAGACATTCAACCTAACACCTACATGAAACTACAGAAGGCAGCTATCCTGAACTCTTGTAGGATAGTAATGAAGTTCCTGGACAACTGAGAGAAAGAAATACCACTTCCCAGACTTGGTACGTCATACCCGTCCCAGAAGGAAGAGAAACCCCTAGAGAAAAGGTGGAATCATATAATTTTAATAATAATAATAATAAAGCGGGATGCTTCCTACAAATCGCATTAGAGTTAGAATCAAAATTAAAAGAAGTGAAAAAAACGTACTGCACCTACCCAATTTCGTATCTTTCTTGTAATGTTTTCTAAAGTTGAGCTTCTATTCCTCCAGCCAGATTTACTCCGTTCGTTGTGGTTTGGTTTAGAAATACGTATGCAACAGCCTGCAATGCAATTTTGAAGAAAACAATAGCATGACCTCCACCGAAACAAGGAAGCACATTCAAAATGAAAACTCCAAGTTGCAAACATTATGCATACTTCTAAAACTTATTTACCATCTACTCTTAGTCTAATGCATTTCTGTGACTGTTTTCAGTTTCATATAGGAACAAAAAATGTGTTTACCAGAACGCCAAAGGAAATCGATAAAAAAGAATTATATTAAAAGTATTTTATCTTCCATCTGTTATTGCTCCTTCGATATTTTCTTAATGCTCTTCAATAATGAGAAACAGAAGAACTCTAAAAAAAATCTTTTTCTTACCATTTCTTTCATGTATTTCATATACAGTATAAAAGCTCCTAATATAGTTTCGTAAACTTACAGTACAGAAATTTTGAAACATCATATTATTTTGACAAACTTAAACAAGTAAGCACATTCAAATTAAAACTCCAAGCAGCAGACACCACTCATGCTTCTAAAATTTATTTTACTATCAAATTTCTGTGACTGTTTTCAGTTTCATACAGCAACAAAAATGTGTTTACCACAACGCCAGACAAAACGGATAAAAAGAATTATATTAAAAGTATTTTATCCTCAAGCTATTATTGCGAAGTTATCTAGAAGTGCCTTCGGTATTTCTTATGCTGTTCATATCAAAATGTGCCTTCGGTGTTTTTCATGCTGTTCAATAATTAGAAGCAAAGAACTGTTAAAGAAAATATTTTTCTTACCATTCCTTTCATGTATAAAATCTTTTAATATAGTTTTCGTGAACTTACAGAAGCTTTGAAATACCATGTTAAGTTAACAAACATACTGATCATAATTCAGAAACAGTTTTTTAAATAAGAAAGCTCATTCAAAATTAAAACTCCAAGCAGCAAACACCACGCATACTTCTAAAACTTATTTACCATCAACTCTTGGTCTGATGCACTTCTGTTAACATTTTTGTTTCATATAGCAACAAAAATGTGTTTACCAGAATGTCAAACAAAATTGATAAAAAAAATTAGATCAAAAGTATTTTATTCTCATGCTGTTATTGCTATGTTGCATAGCAAAGAGTTTAATTCGCCTTATGTGTTCTCGAGGTCTTCAACAATTACAAGAAAAGAAATCTAAAAGAAAATCTTCTTCTTGCCATTTCTTTGATATATATAAGCTCTTAATCGAGTTTCGTAAACTAACAGAAACTTTGAAATATCATGTTAGGTTGACAAACACACTAATTATAATGCAGAAATAAGGTCTTTTCCTTTCATTTTTTATATCATGAATGGTTTACCTAAAGTGCAATATTAAAACTTCAAACAGCAATTGTCACACGTACTTTCGAAATTTATTTTCCATCAACTTTTCCCCTCATAAATTTTCTTAGAACGTTTTCTATTTCATGAGGGAAGAAAAATGCGTTTCATAACGTGTCGAACAAAATCGTTTGAAAGGATTACATTAAAAGTATTTCTTTCAAAAGCTAGTATTGCTTTGTTATAAAAATAATGTTTGATGCGCCTTCGGCCTTTGCCTTGCACCTGAAAAATAAGGAAAAATACAACTCTATACGAAAATCTTCTGGCCATTTTCTTCATGAATTTTATATCTAAAGCTCCTAATGGAATTTCTTAAACTTACGAAAGTTCACAGACACAATGAAAGAAGCCGTATTTCTTCTATAAATTTTTATGTTATGAATGTTTTGTCTCGATTTCACGACTTTCAGTAATGTTAAAGACATGGCGAGACAGTTTGTCTCCTGCTAACAAAAGAAGAGCAAACTTCTCTTTGGAAAGTCCTAATTTTCAGTTCCCAACTGGACGGGGTGTTTTAGTACAAATAAAGAAGCTTATGCTAAACTGCACGTGAACGTAACATTCCGGCTGAGATTAAAAAGACTCATTTCGCAGTCTTTTGACCGTCACCCCAGGGCACAGTGGGACGTTTATCGCATTAGCTGCGTTTCTACAGCAGAGGACTTGTCCGTACACCATTGCTATGTACACTGAAGAGCAACCGAAATAGAGATACCTGTCTAGTAACGTGTAGCACCACCTGTCGTCCTGATGACGGCGGCGAATCGTCTCGGCATGGACTCGACAAAACACCGGAAGCGTTGGGAAGCCATACGGATCCACGACCCCTGAACAAGCTCCCACAGTTCACGAAGATTTGATGAAGGAGGGTCAGAGCCTCGAACATCTCTCCTGATGGTATACCCAGATGTGCTCGATGGGATTGAAGTCAGGTGACCTAGCTGGCCAAGGCAGCGAGGTCACATCGGTGGAGTGTTCATCCAACCATTTGGATACAATTCGGGAGCGATGGCACGGTGCATTGTCTTGTTGCAGGATGAGGTCCCCAGTGGGATGTTGAAGACGCACAAACGGGAGCGAATGGTTGTCCAGGATATCCCGGTAACGTTAACCTGTGAGGGATGATGTCACACGTAACAGGGGTCGCATTTCAGTCCACGTAAACAGTCCCCAGACGAGAATGCCGCCCCCACCAGCTTAAAGAGTACCCTGCTGGAAAGAAGGATCCATCGCTTCATGTGGTTTGCGCCGTACTCGTATTCTGCCATCCGCATGTACCAACGTGAATCTCGACTCATCAGTCCAGGCAACATTTTTCCACATGTCTAGGGTCCAGTGGCGATGTTCCCGCGCCCATGCTAATCTTTGCACCCCATAGCGAGGAGATGGTTCTGGATGTTGTGGCTGCTTATACGTTTTTGGGCACCAGCGTTAAATTGCCGAGTGATTTCTTGCACTGTGGCCCGTCTATCCGCTCTTACAATGCAAGCTAGCGGACGATGACCCCGCTCATCCACACGCTGTTGTCCACGGCAGTTGACACTCGCAGGGATGGTTTTACCGGATTCGATGTACTCACGGTGCACCCATGACACAGTGGCTCGTGAAAATCCCAGTGCCTGCACGACTTCCGAGATGGAGTGACCCATTCGTCGGGCTCCGACAATTTTCACATAATCAAATGCGCTTAGATTCTTCTTCTTACCCATACTGCGTCCGATTCTTACTGATTCCCTTCGCATCACTCCTTATATTGTCGGATCGCTGCATACGTCATGTCGTTTCCGTTTACAGTGCCGCCCACAGTGCCACATTTGCTTAACGCCAGCTGTCTCTAATTCAATTGCTTTTCAGTGTACAGGGAATACAAAAAAATAATCTCCAGTAGGCCCGAAGACACCAAAGCTTAACCCTAAGTAATTGATAAGGGTCACACAAAATTCTCATCATTCTACTGCGCATGCCAATAGAATGACGACAATTTGGAGACAACGGCATGGATCGGATCCATGTCGTTGAATCTTGCATGGTCACCACCCTCTAGACTGAAGGACACTATGGTCCCTGTTTTTATAGCGGACTTTAAGCGTCTCTCATCGATTGGACTCTAAACGAAATGCGTAAGTGTATTTGAACACCGTTGCTGACCAAGTCCATCCAACTATGCTCACGACTCTCCAGGCAGGTGAAGGCAGTGTGATGAATGCGTAAGCGCATTGGAACACTCTATAACGAACGAGCCCTTTGCTCTGAACAACTTGAATTTGCTGATTTATGTAAAAAAACATATTCTAAATACATTCACGGACAATGAAATTTGCGCACCTAGAAGAAAACATGCTACAACCGCGAAACTTTGCAAATACCTAGATTGCGCTGGTATGCAAATGATCCACGTTTAGTGTGAGTGCGCAAGACCGCACACCCTGTGGTGGCGCTGCAAGCACGAACCGCCAGTCTTATAAACCGACGTGTAGTCGATCCCCTTTGAAAGCGAAAAACACCAGCCGACGCAAGCAAGTGTATAGAGTGACAAGAATGCCGGGGAGACTCCAGAGACGTCGATTTACGCAACTTACAGACGTTGAGAGAGGCTGGATCATCGGGCTGAAAACCACTGGGTGGTCTGCGCGCCATATAGCCCGCCACGTGGATCATTCTGATCATACCGTCCGACTATGTTTGGAGCAGTGGACACGTGAGTGCACTGCCCACACGGCTGAGCGGCTTCGGGCAGTCGAGGAGGACCACCGGTACAGAGACGGATCGTGCGCCAGGCACGAACGGATCTCACGGGGACACATTCTACTATACAGGCAGATGTAGCAGCTCTTGTGTACCCACGAACCATTTATCGACACCTCGCTGAAGCGAATTTGCTATCCCAGCGCCCCTTACGTGTGCTGCCATTAACACCGGAACATCGCCGGCTCCTTGTGGAGTGGTGCCAGGCCAGAGCGACGTGGAACGCCACAGACTGGCGACGTGTGGTGTTTAGCGATGAGCGCTTTGTTCTGGGGATCGATGATCATCGTGTCTGGGTGTGGAGGTCCCAGGATCAACGGCACAATCCCGACATCGCTATCGAGCGCCACACCTCCCTCGCTGTATGAATTATGGTCTGGGGAGCCATTGCCCACGATTGACGAATAGCTCTAGTAGTGGTACGTTGATGATTGACGGGCTAGCGGTATGTGGATGAGATCCTACGGGCTCATGTGCTTCCATTCCTGGCCGGGATTCCAGGGTTGCCCAGGACTTTCTCCGCCATGTCTAGACACTTCCACGGCCTGCCAGCTTACCGGACATGTTCCTTATCGAGCATGTGTGTTACCAGTTGAAACGCCAGATGCCGCCGTGCCGCACTATCCTGGATTTGGAGCACACTCTCCAACAAGTGTGGGCCAGTCTGCCGTAGGATAACATCAGGCGTCTATTCGCCTCCATGCCGGACCGTATTTCAACATGTATCGCCGCAAGGAGTGGTGCGATGCGCTATTGAAGGTGGCCGGACTTTGTCCCACAGATCGCTATGTAATTGTTCTGCAGCTCTGTTTTTGCCATCATGTGTATCATTAATCTGTATCATTACGTCCATAAAATTTCAGTTCAATCCGATGCTTTCCTGGTGCGCAAATTTCATTGTACGTGAGTGTACACTCAGTAGATAAAACATTAGAGACTGGACTGATTGGCAGTTGACATGGGCAACCCCTCGCAGATTGGAGCAGACACAAACTGAATGCAGGCGATAAATAGGCGGACAGCAGGGAATCCTAACAGTGTATCGCAATCGACAAAAATGGGTAAACGTGGTGATCTGAGCGTCTTTGATCACGAACGCATTGTCGGCACAAGACAGGTACGCCATTCTGTCGCCTAAGTAGTTAGAACACTAGGGTTCCCGAGGGTAACCGTATGAAAGGTGAACGGAGAGTATATCATCGGCGGACGTACCAGCGTCCAGACAGCAAGCGATGGCCAACAATACGCCATTGACGACAGGGGTTGGCGTAGACAATCCAGGATCATACAGACCAACCGCTTGACAAGGACATCTCAAATCAAATCCAGATTAAGTGTCGGAATCCCAAGCAGCGTCAGTAAGTGAACGCTACGGCGTGCGATGCATACTCTGAGCTACGGAAGCCGACGCCCTACTGGTGTGCCACAGTTAACAGCTCGTCATTAGAAATTACGCCTCGCCTGATGCGGGAACATCAAAATCGGACTTCTGTGGAGGGACGCCGCGTCGTGATGTCAGATGAATCCCGTTTTCGAGCTGACGGATGGTGCCTCTGTGACGTCGACATCATGAGGACATCGCCCCGTTGTTCTAGATCGGCTCTTTTCAAGGCGATGGTGGCTTTGTGATGGTTTGTGAGATTTTTCATGGGACAAATTAGGTAGTGTGTCTGGTTAGGTTCTTAATCGCTGTGTGCTACCAGCATGTATTGGCTGATTGCCAACACCCTTTCAGGGCTTTCGCGCATCCTGCGGCCGATGGTCAGTTTCACCAGAACAATGCCCCACCCCACAGCGCAGCAATGAACCATGCATGCCTTGAGGAACAGTTATCTGAGTTTGAAACCATCCATTGGTCCTCAAGGTCTCGAATTTAGACCATGTGGAAGCTCTCTAGGGTGCTTTGGAGCGCAATATCAGATCCATAGATTCTGGACCGGGCGTCACTGACAGAGTTGTGAAAAATGCTGCAACAGGCAATGTTGGTTTTACCTCCGGACCCCCTCCCCCCCCCCCTCGGCATCTGGTAGAGGCAATACTTCGGCGTGTACATTCGCGCTAGAGGAGGACCAAAAAGGTAGATATTAGAGATGGGTTCGGGTTAAATTTCAGGAGCCCGAGCCCGGCCCGCTTTCTTTGATTACATGTGTTTGCTGAGCCCGGTCCTGCCCGGGCCCGGATTCTTGGAAAATTTTGCTGATCAAGGCTTGCATTTATGCATTATACACTGGCCAAAGATATGGCCCAAGCGAGGATTAGTTTAAAAATCATTAGTTTAAAAAATTTAGTTCAGTTAATCCACTTCACAGTATTAATATGTTTTTTGAAATACTACGCATAAAGCCAAATGTTCTAAAATGTGGATTTGAAAATAAATAAATAATCAACGTGCCTTTCGACCGTATCAGGGGAATCAGTAATTTTTGTAAAAGCTGAAGAAAAGAGAATCGTTTAGAAAAAAAAAATACATTTGTTATTTCTTTTTGATTTCTAAATTTACTTTTATTTTGAATAAATTGCATTATAAAACGTACAACGCCGTACAGACAGTTGCAAGTGTTTGAAATTTTGACTCTAGAAAACTAATCTTTGCAATATAATTTACATATATACTAATTGGTAAGGGTAGTTTAGAGTGATGTAGTAGATTATAAAAAAAAGCATTTAGGGAAATTTCCAAAATTAAAAAAAAGAAAGAACGTAAAAGCATTCCAGACCAGATTATTCTGCATTTTGTAACATTAACAAAGCTTTGCGCATAATAGTATAATAATCACAACATTATCGTATGTGTGTGCAGTTTCCAGATCAAGTTCATCATGAAAAGAGAGAGAGAGAGAGAGAGAGAGAATTGCATCTAATGCCTCAGCGCTTCAACTTGATCTTCTTTTCTCTAAAACTCGACCTGCTGCACTAAAAACCAACGTCACCCCAAAAATCGCAGGAGTGGGGAAATTTAAAAAATAATAATAACAATACTTCTAACTGCACAATTTTGGAAATTAATACATCATTTTTAAAGATAAGATACTTGATTTTTAATAAAATACAAAAAATGGGAATGTGATTTTTTCCCAGTTTTTCGATACCAGACCTCCTTATACTAATCCTTGCTTGGCCTATAGCTTTGGGCAATGCATAATGCAAGTCTTGCTAAGCAAAATTTTTCTTGCAATGGCAGCTAGCTTAGGAAATTAAAAATCCTTCCACTATGGAAACAAATCAACAGTGAAATTCAACACGTGTAATTCAACCGAGCTCGGAAATACACGTGTTGAATTAATTACAGTAATGAAATTCAAGACGTGTAATTCCGAGCCTGGGCCCGGATTTTTCGGTAGTTAATGAATTCTGAACCCGTCCAAGCCCGGGCCCGGGCCCGAGCTCATCTCTAGTAGATATATCTAATGTTTTGTCTATTGAGTGTAAAAGATACATACTTTATACGACAACGGATTTACACTGGTGTTCAAAATTAAAAGATGATCCATAAGCATGTATAAATCTGCCGATGTATGTAAAATAATGCACTGAAAAATAGCAAACATGCAAATTTTTGCTACTATACGTATTTGCTTGTACCGCAGGTAATATACAAGTGGCCTCCTCCTTAATAACTTTTGAAATTTTAAAGTGATTTTAATGAAACTTCACTGACATGTACTATGAGATGTTACCAATGTGGGAACAATTCTTTTTCAGAATCAGAAATAATGATCATGAATGGCTGAGAAAAGCAGCAAGCCGTAATTGAATTCCTGGAAAAAAGGGATGTGAACCTCCAAATTTTTTAGAAAACTCCTGGCGGTGTATGGAGCTGCCACAATCGATATCAGTAATGTCCGAAGATGGATGAAGAGGTTTCGAGAGGGAGAAAGTTCAGTGTCGGACAAACAACGGAGTGGAAGACCCGCAACTGCAGGGACAGGCGCCAACAGGCAACGAGTGAAAGACCTCATCACAACTGATCGTCGTGCCACCATCCAGTAGTTGCAACAATAAACAATGCTTACTGTGTGTAGACACTGAAGAAGCTAACGGAAGCTGTCAGAAGGAAAAGATGTGACATTTTACTTCATAATGTTGTTTTACACCATGATAACGCACGTTCCCACACCTCAATGGAGACTTCGCAGGTTATTGCAAAAATATGGGGTGGACAGTGATGCCCCAACTCCCCTACAGTTCTGATTTGGCTCCCTCAGACGTTTTCCTGTTTGTCCCTGTGAAAAGCGCCCTTCGCGGGAACGTTTCGACGATGTGACAGACGTTAAACTGGCTGTAAACTCATAAGTGGAACGACAGACTTAGAAATTTTTCAAAACTGGATTTTACCAATGGGTTAAAACATGGCAGAAATGTATAGAAAGTGATGGACAATACTTTGAATAGATAGCGTTATTAACAATATGCCCAAGTATTTTGCTACCAAGTTTAACATTTTTGCTGTTACAAATAAAATCTTATGAGGGACACAGCATTGCATTTAGGATGCCCTTTGTAGTTTTAATGCTGCGTTAAAAAGACACGCGAGTCTATTTTTCAAGTTGTAGCGATAAGTCCGGCCAGGAGATTCATTTTTACGTTCGAGCACCAATGTGAAGAAAGGAATTTTCTTGCTTGTGGTAGAATTCAAATCCAAATCTTCTTACTTCCACCCGATTAAACTACGCTGGCAATGCATATCGTTTTGACTTGCCCATTTTACGAGATATGCTAATCAGGCAAAAAACTTACCGTTTTGACTTGCGTCACCTCAATGATACATCACAACTGTTGCTGACCAAGTCCACCAAACCATGCTCATGATCTTTGAAGGCCTGAGGAGACAGTGTGATAAAGTGTGCTTTATCTTCATCAGAGATTTAGGTGTCTGGATTTATGTGGATCCACGCCTGAATGCTAACTAAAGCGTGTTTATACATTGTTGCTGACCAAGTTGATATAAACATGGTCACTCTCTACCCGTGTGGTTGTGATGGATATTTCGAGAAGGATGATACAAAATGCAACAAACCCCCTATCGTCTCAAGATGGTTTCTGGAAAATGACAGAGAACTTTCCCTCATTATATTTAATCCCCAGGCCTTAACTCCATCCAGTATTTGTGCACTAAGTCGAACGGGACAGCAGAACTCTGAACCCACAGCCATCCAATCAACACGAACTGAAAAAAGCTAGACAACAAGACTGGACCAATATTTTTCCGGAATACTACTAAAACTTAATGGAATCAACGCCAAAGCACATTGCTGCTTTTCTGAAAGCTAAACACAGTCCCATACATTGATAGTAATCATAATTTGCCCGCAGAAAATACCCATTATTTAAAAAGTTGCTTCGTCATACTCATATTTGTCTTCTTTATTCTATTCGTCCGTCACCATTTTTTGAGTTTCTAAGCGTTTGCAATTTTTTGATAAACACTCATGATCATAGAAAACAGAATACATAAAAGTAGGAGCTACGACTTTGATTTTTACGAGATATGCTAATCAGGCAAAACCGCACAAATTATTAACAGTTCAGCGTCATAGGTGCATGGGTACAGCAGGGTAGGCAAATCAGATTGTGCAACGTCACAGACCGGAAAAAAAGAAAAAAAAACAGATTGGGTCTCCCATTTGTTGGGATTATTGCCGATTATTGCCGATTATTGGGAATATTGCCTATTAATGCCGTTTTTCTGTTATAAGCGCCACTTGGCTCTGTTGGCATATCAGGGCTTGATCAGACATATACTGACATGTCGATCTGCCTTGTCGTCCGATGTATGAGACAGCCGTATTGTCATATCAGCGAGTTCGATAGAAGTCACATTATCGGCTTGAGAGACTGCAACGCTTTTCTCCGGGAGATTGCCGATCGTGTGGGTCGCAGTGTGTCCGTCGTGGCAAGAGTGTGCACGGAATGGTACAAAGAAGGGCGTAGAACAGGAGAAAGGTTCTAGATGCGGATATCTTTGAATGACCGTTCGGCATCATCAACGGCGTTGGGTCATCAGTGGCGAACTGTGACGCATTCTCCCACGTCATCTGTAACAGTACGTCACCAGGCATCACAGTTCGGACGGCAGGCTCTTTGGCCCCTTCTCAGGCTAACTTTGATACCGCAGCAACTGACTGCCAGACTGCTATGGTGCATCGAAAGAAGATAGTGGCGTGACGGATGGTACAATATCGTGTTCTCGGAAGAAACGTGCTTCTGTTTAACCGAAAATGATAGCGAATCTGTGTCCGCCGACGATAGGGGGAGAGGCGTCGTATTCGCACCAGGCATACCGCACCAACACGAGGCGTTATGGACTGGGGTGCTATCGGGTACGAAAGCAGATTACCTCTCGTAAGAGACCGTACCACCACGTCAATGACATTCTACGGCCCATCGCCCTTCCGTACTTGCAGGACATACCCGAGACCATAGTTCAGCACAACAATGCCACACCGCATATTGCAGCAACAACATGTACTTTCTTCAGGGATCACAACGTTCCACTTCTGTCGTGGCTGGCTAGATCGGCAGATTTTGAAAATATCTGGGACATGTTCAAACGACAGGTGCAACTATACGTCCGTCCGCTAGCAACTCTTAATGAACTTTGGAGACGGGTCAATACAGCCTGGATGACCATTCCACAGGACACCATTCACACATTATTTAAATAGATGCCTCAGCGCGTACAACAGCTGATACAAGCCAGAGGTGGTCACAGCCATTATTAACTACATCGACGCACCTGATACGTATGACACCGGGATGCTAATCCTTTGTTCTGTATTACCCGATGAATATATTCTGTAAAATTAAAAGTCGTAGCTAGACACCTTTTAGGTGTTCTGTTTTTTCATGGACATGAGTGTATATCTCACCATCGTTTTTCTGATCTTTCTGCATCGATATATTTTGTTCAAGATCGATACGTTTCTTTCAAGGTGAATTAGAATGGGAAACCACCTTTTTTGTGGATTCGCTACCGTTTTTTTTATTTTTTCTGCCTCGATATGTTTCGTTCAAAATCAACATGTTACTTTCAAGGTGAATTAGTGTGTAAAGTCACCTTTTTTTCGGTTCACCATCGTTTTTCTGTCCTTTCTGTCTCGATATGTTTCGTTCAAGATCGATGTGTTTCCTTCAAGGTGAATTATTGTGTAAAATCAGCTTTTTTGACGGTTCACCATCGGTTTCCTGACCTTTCTGTCTCGATATGTTTCGTTCAAGATCGATATGTTTCCTTCAAGGTGAATTACTGTGTAAAACCACCTTTTTTGTCGATTCGCCATCATTTTTCTGAAATTTCTGTCTCGATATGTTTCGTTCAAGATCGACATGTTTCCTTCAAGGTGAATTGAAGAAAACGTATCATTGTTAAAAACCACCTTTTTGTTTTAAACAAAAAGATCATTTAAAACAAAAATTTTAAACTTTTTGTTTTAAACAAAAATGTGGTTTTAAAAAATGAACCGTTTGTAAAAAACATATTATTTTTTTTAAAAAGATACTTTTCTTTAATTCATTCAAAAACCACCGTTTTTGTCGGTTCACCATCGTTTTCCGGATCTTTCTGTCTCGACATGTTTCGTTCAAGATCGATACGTTTCCTTCAAGTGGAATTGCTGTGTAAAACCACCTTTTTTTCGGTTCACCGTCGTTCTTCTGATCTCCCTCTTCCGATATGTTTCGTTCAAGGTGAATTGAAGGAAACGTATCATTGTTAAAAATCACCTTTTTGTTTTAAACAAAAAGGCGGTTTTCAAAAATGATACGTTTATAAAAATCATATGATTTTTTTTAAAGGATACGTTTCTTTAATTCTTTAAGACCACCTTTTTTTGCCGGTCCACCATCGTTTTCCTGATCATTCTGTCTCGATATGTGTCGTTCAAGATCGATACGTTTCCTTGAAGGTAAATTATTGTGTAAAACCACCTTTTTTGTCGGCGGTGGATTTGGAACTCACGCGTCCCTACTCCGGAGGTGGCTGTTCTCTCAACTGAACTACGTCGGCATGGCTTATCGCTGTAAATTGTCGATTTGACTAATACATCACAGCCATAGCACGTCATCTACGTCAAATTATGTAGTACGTTACAAAATGTTTTGATGATTTTCTTTTCTTTTCTTTCAATACAATACTTATTTTCGTTTTTTCTTAAATTTAAATTTACAAAACCATAAACTTTTACTATAGTGTCTATTCCCATCCCTTTAGGATCAGTGACTTCTTTCAATATTCCTGATTGTCATCACTTCGGTTGTTGTTTCGAAGTTTCTTCGAATGTAGGCTTCAGTTGCCATTGTTTCGAAAGCTCGTGTTCTTAATCATTGTGTTAATATCTGAGTTTTTCAGAGCCTGCTTCCTGGGAGCGGTTATCTTGTTACATAATTTAAATTTCCGTAAATCCTTTCCCTTCTTTCGTTTCAGTTTAGCTTCACCGTTTTCAGTACTTTCGGCCTTTATCATTATGCTAAGATATGCTGCTTTTGTTTATCTCAGTAAGCACTTTATTTTATTTCCCTTCACTTCAGGTGTCAAGCGAAACTGCATTTTATTCAAATTTATTCATCTCCTTTTACTATCTGCATCTATCATTTCGCCAATTTATTGGAGTTCCTTTCTGTTCATAGGGGAAAACAATAATTTACTGACATATCTTGTGGCTCTCATGCATATTTTTGTCATTTAAAAAAAAATTTGGAAGAATGTTTCTCAGTTTTACCGAAAGACGAGCATGTTAATTCTTCTACAGTCTTTGAGAAAAAAAAACACTTGCGTTTTCCTTTATTTCAGAGAAGGCAAAACGCGAAATGCGCTTCGGATTACAGTCACGAAAATCTCTATTTTCAAATTAATGTTGAAACATTGCGAGCGTCCTTATTGTAACTGTATTCCACTTCCTCAAAAATAATTGTTATATTTTTTTATTATTAATATTCATTAGAGTTCCGCATATACTTTTAACACGCTGCTGGTGAGCATTCTGCGTTTCTCCTTCAGAATTGGCGTTCAGAGTTTAAATACACTGACGGAAAAAAAATCCCAACACCAAGAAGGCGTTGTGTTAGATAAACGACAGTTGGTAGGCGGTGAGAGTACATCTGTAAGATGACGTCTATGCAAATTTCGTGCTCGGCGCATACGTGTGGCGCTAGTAACGCCCCTCGGAACATGCAAATCAGGTTTGCTGTAAATGCGCGCTGTAACGTTCGTGAGCGTTAGTTATCGTTGAGATTCGACATAGAGTGTTGATGTTAGTCAAGAATGCCTTTAAGAAGACGAAGAAGCCATTATCAACAGCTCACGGAGTTTAAACGAGGTCGTGTAATAGGGCTACGAGAAGGTGGATTTTCTTTCCGCAATATTGCAGAACGATTTGGCAGGAATTTAGCCACCGTGCATGATTGTTGGCAGCGGTGGTCAAGGGAAGGTACTGCCTCAAGAAGACCGGGTTCCGGCCTGGCACGTGGCAGTACTGAGAGGGAAGATCGCCGTGTACGGCGTATGGCCGTGGCGCATCGTACTGCGTCTGCGGCAGCAATTCGAGCTGCAGTTGCCACCACAGTGACACAACGAACTGTTACAAATCGGTTACTTGAAGGACAGCTCCGAGACAGAAGCCCTGTAGCGTGCATTCCACTTACTCCAAACCACAGCCGTTTGCGACGTCAGTGGTGTCAAGCTAGAGCTCATTGGAGGGCGGAGTGGAGATCTGTTGTGTTTTCTGATGAAAGCCAGTTCTGCCTGGGTGCCAGTGATGGCCGTGTGTTGGTTAGAAGGAGGCCAGGTGAGCCCCTGCAACCAACCTGTCTGCGGCCGAGACACACTGGACCTACACCTGGAGTTATGGTCTGGAGAGCAATTTCCTATGACAGCAGGAGCACTCTCGTGGTTATCCCACGCACCCCGACGGCACAGTTGTACGTCGATCTGGTGATTCAACCTGTTGTGCTTCCATTCATGAACAGCATTCCAGGGGTGTTTTCCAACAGGATAACGCTCGCCCGCATACCGCTGTTGTAACCCAACATGCTCTACAGAGTGTCGACATGTTGCCGTGGCCGGCTAGATCACCAGATCTTTCACCAATCGAGCACGTATGGGATATCATTGGATGACAACTCCAGCGTCACCCCAACCAGCATTAACCGTCCCTGTATTGACCGGCCAAGTGCAACTGGCATGGAACTCCATCCCACAAACTGACATCCAGCACCTGTACGACACACTGCATGAACGTTTGCGTGCTTGCATTCAACATTCTGTCGGTTACACCGGTTATTAATGTACCAGCATTTCACATTTAAAATGGCTCTTCTTGCGCTTACATTAAGCTGTGATCTTGAAACCTTAATCGATTAAATATGTTACCTATACCCGCATTGCCGCCATTTCATTCCTCTATTGCATTGCATTGCCGCCATTTCATTCCTCTACAACTATTTTTTCGTGGTGTTGGGATTTTTTTCCGTAAGTGCATAATAAATTATAATGCGCATTTATTTGAAGCATTTCTACAGCACCTGAATTTATTAGATTGTCCAGAAAGTACGTTCTCATAGCTTGTTGATGATTGGTCGCCACGTGCCACCGTCACTATATGTAGATGAGGCAGCTACATAAAAGATGTAAAGCACACAGAATACAGTAATACTTAATACGTATTGTTTGATGTACGTAGTGTCCACTAAAATCTTTTTTGCCATTATTCATCAGCATTTTGCACAAATATTATGTTACACATATACTTTTACTTTCTTTTATTAACTGGATCACCACTGTTAAATGGAAAAGTCAGACAGAACTTCAACAAGAAAGATGCCACTGAATTTTCGGGTGTAATAAGCACGTCTTTTGAATCCGTTCTGACACAAATTAAATTTATCAAAGCTATTCAAAGTCAATGGAACCGGTATGGAAAGCAATAGTATCCGACGGAAGAAAGAAGTTTTCAATCGGGTCTTTAATCCGATTGAAAACTTCTAAAACTTCTTTTAAAAGATATTGCTGTAAACGGAATCGTTAGCTTACAAACTCTTAGAAACAGACTTATCGACAAAAATAAGATGTGGCTTTACGTCCCTTGGTGAGAAACCATGTATTATTTTAGGAAGAAAGTATTCACAAAAGGTTTATCCATATGAGCGGTATCGGTTTAAGAAAAAAAATTTTAGTCGAGTTTTCAGGAACCCAGATTTTGCTACAAATACATCAGAAGTAGAAATTAACACTTATGACCCCTGGTGGCCAAACCATTCTTTACCAAACATTAGAAATTACGTGAAAAATATTTTCCGTCAGGTCTTGTATGCGATACAGGAAGAAATTTTCAAATCGGAGTTTTAGGAGCAGAGAACTCAATTTACCATTGTGCGCCCAGCAGAAAGTCTATGATTTACTTGAAAATTTCGAATTTATAGGGAAAACATTTCGCATCGGAAACACTATCCAACAAAGAAGGAATTTTTCAAATCGGACTTTTAGAAGTAGAGATATTGACAAAAATAAGATATACATCTACGCCCCTGGCGTAGAAACCATGCATTATTTCAAGAAGAAAGTGTTCCTAAAATGTTTGTCGACATGAGTAGTATCGGTACACAAAAGACTTTTCTTCAATCGGGATTTTAGAAGCTCATATTTTGCTGCAAATACATCAGAAGCGGAAATTAAGACTTACGCCACCTGGTGGCCAAACAATTTTTTACAAAAATTTTAAATTTCGTGCAAACGATTTCCCATCAGGAGCTGTATCCGGGGCAGAAATATTTTTTCAAATCGGAGATTTAGAAACAGAGATATAGGGGAAAACGCAATTTACCTTTACGCCCCCTAGCGGAAAGTCTATGATTTACTTGAAAATTTTTAATTTATAGGAAAAACATGTCACACTAGAAACACTATCCAACAAAGAAGGATTTTTTAAATCGGACTCTTAGAAGTCGAGATAATGACAAAAAAAAGCTATACGTGTACGCCCCCTGGTGTAGAAACCGTGCACTATTTTAAGAAGAAAACGTTTCTAAAAGGTTTGTTGACATGAGTAGTATCGGTCTTCAAACGATGTTATTTTCAATCGAGAATTTAGAAGCTCATATTTGCCGCCCCGGTGGCGAAGTGGTCTAAGCGATGGCCTCTGATCATTCGTCCGAAAGGGGTCCGGATTCGAATCCCGGTCAGGCATGCATGTTGTGTTTGTCTTACGGCACTGGCTCTCTCCCTTCCCTGGAACCAGTGACCCTAAATTAGGGACGGGCGACTGCTTATAGCCCATTGAGTTGCTCACGGTGGTCGTTAAACCTCCAATAAAAAAAGAAAAAAAAAGCTCATATTTTGCTGCAAATACATCAGAAGCGGAAATTAAGGTTTACGCCCCTGGTGGCCAAACTATTTCTTTACAAAAATTGGAAATTATGTGCACACGATTTCCCATCAGTAGCTGTATCCGGTGCAGAAAGAATTTTTTAGATCGGAGATTTAGAAGCAGAGATATAGAGGAAAACGCAATTTACCTTTACGCACCCTAGCGGAAAGTCTATAAATTACGTGAAAAATTTTGAAATTATATGAAAAACATGTGACACGGAAAACACTATCCAACAGAGAAGGAATTTTTCAAATCGGACACCTAGAAGTCGAGATATTGACAAAAATAAGATATACATCTACGCTCCTTGGCGTAGAAACCGTGCACTATTTTAAGAAGTAAATGTTTCTAAAAGGTTTGTCGACATAAGTAGTATCGGTCAACAAACGACGTTTTTTTGAATCGAGAATTTAGAAGTTGATATTTTCCTGCAAATATAACAGAAGCGGAAATTAAGATTTACGCCCCCTGGTGGCCAAACTATTTTTTTACAAAAATTAGAAATTATGTGCAAACGATTTCCCATCAGGAGCTGTATCCGGCGCAGAAAGAAGTTTTTAGATCGGAGATTTAGAAGCAGAGATATAGGGGAAAACGCAATTTACCCATAGCGGAAAGTCTATGAATTACTTGAAAACTTTGAAATTATATGAAAAACATGTCAATTTTTCAAATCGGACTCCTAGAAGTCGAGATATTGACAAAAATAAGATATACATCTACGCCCCCTGGCGGAGAAACTGTGAAATATTTTAGGGAGAAAATATCCCGAAAAGGTTTATCGATGTGAGTGGCATCAGTCCATGAAAGAATTTTTTCAATCGATATTTTAGAAGCTCAGATTTTATAGTAAATACATCAGAAGCGAAAATCAACACTTACGCCCCCTGGTGGCCTAAGTATTCTTTACCAAAAATTCGAAATTATATGCAAAAGATTGCGCATCAGGAGATGTATCCGCTGAATTTTTTTTTCAAATCCGAGTTTTAGAGGAAGAGTTATCGGAAAAAATGCAATGTACTTTTACGCCCCCTAGCGGAAAATCTATGCGTAATTTGAAAAAGAAACTATATCCAAAATACTCTTCGACATAAATGGAATCGAAAGCTAAAAGATTTTTTTCAATCGGATGTTTAAAAGCAAATGTGTGGAATAAAACGTATTTTAGAAATCGACATCATCTGCATTTACGCCCTCTAGCGGCAAAATTGTACATCGTAAAAAAAAGGGAAATAAAGGATCATCATTCGCATAATTTAAGCTTTTGAATGCAAAAAGAATTTTTCAAATCGGACTAATAGTTGCGGAGATACCGTGGGTACAGGCGGACGGACGGACGGACGGACGGACGGACGGACAAACCGATAACATAAGCACGATCTTTTTTTACAAAAGACGTGCTAAAAAAGGACGTGTGGCAGTGTGGCTTCTACGTATATCAACTGAATATACTTTTACGCGTAGGTATTGCTGCCACTGCTACAGGTGAGGAATTCAACTACCATCTTGGATGGAAGTCTCTCTGCTGAGGCAGAGAGAGAGACTACTATACATCTTTTAGACGCAGTTATGATGCTATATTGCTGAAAAGAAATGCAAAACTCCTTGTCGTATCGACAGAATGATAAAAAATAAACGTTTAACTGAAATAGAATAATGTTTTTTTAATTTTCCATGAATTTTTTCAACGTTTTCAGACCGTAACTTCTAATATTCAATCAGCACCATGCGTAACGTACAAAATATCATAAACACATGATAGTTAGTATGTAAAACAACGTTAAACAAGGCCACGCCTCCAGCTGCGATCACTACAGAAAGTTTACACCGATGAACCAAAACTTTATGACCAGCGCGTCTTTATGCAAATAGACACACTGCATTTAAATTACGGCGCGCATCAAGGTCATGAAACAACACAAATAACAGTTGATACTAAGCTGTATTAATTAGTGTTACTCTTCTTCTTTAGATGGGAAAAGAAGTGACGTAAGCGAGTTTCACAAAGGCCAAATCGTAATGACCAGACGATTCGGTCAGAGAATTTCCTACACGGCAAAGGTTGTCGGATGCCGATGGTGAGCCGATGTTAGTAGCTTCAAAAATTGGTCTCAGGAAGGAAATTCCGGGTCAGAGGATTTCCTACACGGCAAAGCTTGTCGGATGTCCATGATCTGCCATGGTTAGTACCTTCAAAAGTGGTTTGAGGAAGGAAATTCCGGGTCAGAGGATTTCTTACATGGCAAAGCTTGTGGATGCTCATGGTCAGCCGATTTTAGTAGCTTCAAAAAGTGGTCTGAGGAAGGAAATTCCGTGTCAGAGGATTTCCTACACGGCAAAGCTTCTCGGATGCTCATGGTCAACCGTGATTAGTACCTTCAAAAAATGGTCTGAGGAAGGACATTCTGGGTCAGAGGATTTACTAAACTGCAAAGCTTGTCGGATGCCTGTGATCAGCTTGGTTAGTACCTTCAAAATTGGTCTGAGGAAGGAAATTCCGGGACAGAAGATTTTTTACATGGCAAAGTTTGTCGGATGCTCATGGTCAGTCGTGGTTAGTACCTTCAAAAGTGGTCTGAAGAAGGAAATTCCGGGTCAGAGGATTTCTTACATGGCAAAGCTTGTCGGATGCACATGGTCAGCCATGGTTAGTACCTTCAAAAGTGGTCTGAGGAAAAAATTCCGGGTCAGAGGATTTCCTAAACTGCAAAGTTTGTCGGATGCCTATGATCAGCCGTGGTTAGTACCTTCAAAATTGGTCTGAGGAAGGAAATTCCGGGGCAGAGGATTTCTTACATGGCAAAGCTTGTCGGATGCTCATGGTCAGCCGGGGTTAGTACCTTCAAAAGTGGTCTGAGGAAGGAAATTCCGGGTCAGAGGATTTCTTACATGGCAAAGCTTGTCGGATGCTCATGGTCAGCCGTGGTTATTACCTTCAAAAGTGGTCTGAGGAAGGAAATTCCCGGTCAGAGGATTTCTTACATGGCAAAGCTTGTCGGATGCACATGGTCAGCCATGGTTAGTACCTTCAAAAGTGGTCTGAGGAAAGAAATTCCGGGTCAGAGGATTTCCTAAACTGCAAAGCTTGTCGGATGCCTATGATCAGCCGTGGTTAGTACCTTCAAAATTGGTCTGAGGAAGGAAATTCCGGGGCAGAGGATTTCCTACATGGCAAAGCTTGTCGGATGCGCATGGTCAGTCATGGTTAGTACCTTCAAAAGTGATCTGAGGAAGGAAATTCCGGGTCAGAGAATTTCTTATATAGTAAAGCTTGTCGGATGCTCATGGTCAGCCGTGGTTAGTACCTTCAAAAGTGGTCTGAGGAAGGAAATTCCGGGTCAGAGGATTTCTTACATGGCAAAGCTTGTCGGATGCTTATGGTCAGTTGAGGTCAGTACCTTCAAAAGTGGTCTGAGGAAGGAAATTCCGGGTCAGAGGATTTCTTATATAGTAAAGCTTGTCGGATGCTCATGGTCAGCCGTGGTTAGTACCTTCAAAAGTGGTCTGAGGAAGGAAATTCCGGATCAGAGGATTTCTTACATGGCAAAGCTTGTCGGATGCTTATGGTCAGTTGAGGTCAGTACCTTCAAAAGTGGTCTGAGGAAGGAAATTCCGGGTCAGAGGATTTCTTACATGGCAAAGCTTGTCGGATGCTCATGGTCAGCCGTGGTTAGTACCTTCAAAAGTGGTCTGAGGAAGGAAATTCCGGGTCAGAGGATTTCCTACACTGCAAAGCTAGTCGGATGCCCATGATCAGCCGTGGTTAGTGCCTTCAAAATTGGTCTGAGGAAGGAAATTCCGGGGCAGAGGATTTCTTACATGGCAAAGCTTGTCGGATGCTCATGGTCAGCCGTGGTTAGTGCCTTCAAAAGTGGTCTGAGGAAGGAAATTCCGGGTCAGAGGATTTCTTACATGGCAAAGCTTGTCGGATGCTCATGATCAGCCATAGTTAGTACCTTCAAAAGTGGTCTGAGGAAGGAAATTCCGAGTCAGAAGATTTCCTACACTGCAAAGCTAGTCGGATGCCTATGATCAGCCGTGGTTAGTACCTTCAAAATTGGTCTGAGGAAGGAAATTCCGGGGTAGAGGATTTCTTACATGGCAAAGCTTGTCGGATGCTCATGGTCAGCCGTGGTTAGTGCCTTCAAAAGTGGTCTGAGGAAGGAAATTCCGGGTAAGAGGATTTCTTACATGGCAAAGCTTGTCGGATGCTCATGATCAGCCATGGTTAGTACCTTCAAAAGTGGTCTGAGGAAGGAAATTCCGGGTCAGAGAATTTCCTAGACAGCAAAGCTTGTCGGATGCTCATGGTGAGCCGTGGTTAGTACCTTCAAAAGTGGTCTGAGGAAGGAAATTCCGGGTCAGAGGATTTCCTACATGGCAAAGCTTGTCGGATGCGCATGGTCAGTCATGGTTAGTACCTTCAAAAGTGATCTGAGGAAGGAAATTCCGGGTCAGAGAATTTCTTATATAGTAAAGCTTGTCGGATGCTCATGGTCAGCCGTGGTTAGTACCTTCAAAAGTGGTCTGAGGAAGGAAATTCCGGGTCAGAGGATTTCCTACATGGCAAAGCTTATCGGATGCGCATGGTCAGTCATTGTTATTACCTTTAAAAGTGGTCTGAGGGAGGAAATGCCAAGAACCGCTGGCAAGGTGTTTACCGACCACGTCTCATCGATGCCAAAGGTTAGCGAAGGCTATCCCGTATGGTACGAGCCAACAGAAGGGATATTGTAGCTCATCTAACCGGTGATTGGAATGCTGGTGACGGGAGTAATGAGTCACAACACACAGTATATCGGACCTTGCTGAAGAAGAGGCTGCGTAGCCGCCCATGCTAACTTCGGTTCATCATCGAAAGCACCTACAATAGACACGCGAGCATCAAAACTGGACCTTGAATGATTGGAAGATAATCGTCTGTTCCGACGAATCTCGTTTCCTGTTGCACCATGTCAGCTGCCCGATAGGTACTAGTCGTTTACCTGGAGAATATTTGGCATCAGGATACACCATTGGGATGAAAACAAGTCGGTGGAGGAACTGTAATGCTTTGCGCAATGTTCTGCTGGGAAACACTGCGCCCAGTCGCACATCTGCACGAAACTATGACGTCTACTCCTTACCTAAACATCATTGCACACCAGGTACATTCCTTCTTCTAGTAGAGCCTTCTTTTGGCAGGATAAAGTGCCATTCCACACTGTCCGTATTGTTCGAAAATGGTTCGTGGAACACGAGGATGGCTTTCAAGTATTACCTTGGCCTCCCAATTCCCTCAGACATCAGACTAATCGATCATCTGTGATTTGTGTTGGAACAGCAAATCCCATCTGCGGCAACTCTACCACGTGACTTACAAGAGATAAAGAATCTTCTGGTAACGTGTTAGTACCAGATAGCATAAGAACAAATTTTGTAGCGTCGGCGCCTCATCGGGTAAGTACTGTATTTGCTCAACGTGGAGGACCGAAATGATATTGGACAAATGGTCATAATGTTTTGGCTCTTCGGTGTATTTTAATGAGCTCATACTGTTTCTTTTATGTGTCGATTTTTAACTTCGATTCAGTACCTCATTTTGATTGTAAAGTTCCCATCTTCTGTAATGTTAAAGTTCAGTTATAAAGTGTGATTGTGTGATTTATGCATTTTTGTTTACTTATATTTTAACTGCTTCCTTGAATACCACATGCTGGAAGGAATCTCCCTCTCTAATTCACAGTTGTCTACCCCAAAGAAAGGAGAGAGCCAAACCACAAATACATTCGCGAAACGAAAGCCTCACCAAGAGCTTGTAATTTAGAATGCATATATTTTAATTATTTATCTTTAAAAACAAACACACAGCAAAAACAAAAAGCACGAAACTTTTAAAACAACACCGAACAAAGAAACTGTAAAATAAATAACAGACAAACTAAGTTTGAAATCATTATCTTAAACATCGAATAAGCAAGTTAAAACAAAACAATTAAAAGTCGAATCAGGAATAAATTAAACTGCAAACTTAATGACTATGGTAACATAGAAATTAAGTTTGCAGTTTAATTTATTCCTGATAGGATTTCAATGGGAAAACTTCAGTGCTTTTGAGCTACCTCTAAATATCCTTTAAAATACATGAAATTATGAATGCAAACATAATTTTGAGTATGTACAAGGATTATAGGTTAAGATTTGCACATTTAAAAAAAAATTTGACCACCCTAACATACATTGCGACCTTTCTTTATCCGTGGAGTGGCACAAAAATCTGCTGAAACGGGTATATGGCGGGCTGCTCTATCGGCAGCATAATTATGCACACTGTTTTAGACACTAGCACTGATTTAAAGCACTAACACTAATTTAAAAACTTACACTGATTCTCAAACTTGAAATCAATATCTTTTAAAACTTAATCAGTAAATTTGTGCATTATAGACTGCTCAAATCTCACCTAAATCAGGAGATATTCAGTTTACGAGACTGGAAATTTGGACATTTTTTGTAATTAGAGTATTGAAGCTTGTGAGAGAAACACGATGTTTGAAGTCATTGTATAAGAAAGAAAAAAAACACTTTGATACCTGTGTGTGCAACATTGTTGCGGATATACTCGAATTTATCTCATTCAAGCTGTGCTTTAGCTACGCAACACATTTCAAACTTATTAATACAGGGTGTCCATAAATGAAGTATACAACTTCAGTATGCTATTGAAAAAAACTACAATAAATAATAACTTACTTTTAATGTCAAAACACGTGGTAACTGTGAAAGTTTTTTTAGTGTCAGGAGAACTCCACGTGGGCTCCGTTGGTTATTCGCAGGATGTCTAAACGATGTCCAGTTCTACCCACGTACGCTGCAGAATATCAGGTGTGACAAGGACGAAGACTGAAATAACCCATTCTTTGAGCTCGGTGATAGATGTAAACTTTTTCTCATACACGAGAAAAAGGTTACACTAGAGAGAGAGAGACATCCCGCGAAGGTTAATGTCTGGGCTGGCCTAATGGAAGGCAGAGTAATATGGCCCTTTTTCTTCGCTGAACCAACCGTTATTGGCATAACGTACCTGGACATGTTAGAAGAATTCGCAATTCCACAACTCCAAGATATTCAAGACATCATTTTCTAGCAAGATGGAGCGCCTCCGCACTGGTCTTCGGATGTACGCAGATCTTTAGACCACTATTTTCCAGGGCATTAGATTGGACGTGGTAATCCGACGGCATGGCCACCCTGTTCTCCTGATATTACCTCATGCGATTGTTTTCGTTGGGGGTTTATTAAGGACATTGTCTACAAGAAAAAGGTTGCATCTATCACTGAGCTCAAAAAACGCATTATTGCAGCTTTCCTCCTTGTAACACCTGACATTCTGCAGCGCACGTGGGTGGAACTGGACATCGTTTTGACATCTTGCGAGCAACTAACGGAGCACACGTGGCGACCTACTGACATTAAAAAAAAAAAAAAGACTTTCACAGTTACCATGTATTTTGGCATTAAAGGTAAGTTACTATTTACTGTAGGGTTTTTTTCAACAGCATACTGAAGTTGTATACTTCATTTATGGGTACCCTGTATTTTAAACATGAAACGAAAATCACACCGTCAGTCTGACAAAACTAAATTAGTAAAATCATGCAATGCATCGATTATGATAAGTTTTCCAACATGCCAGAAATCATTACTTAAGTTATTACTCAAGTTATGAAGATAGTGGCTGTGGAATAAATCTCGCTCCTGTGCCCTGACCTTTGATCCCATTTCGATGATATTCAACAGAACCCGTTCAGCATACCTCCGAAACAACATGATGAAGTTCTGTCGGAATCGAAACATTTTTACAACAGTTATGACGCATAAGACGATGGAATGGATCCGGCTCCTATATCCTGACCTTTGACCCCATTTCGTCCATTTTCAACAGGGTTCGTCCCCAGGTTGTCCCCTAACACATACTAAAATTTCGTCGAATCCGAACCATTTTTATGCTAATTATCGCGCATACAGACGGACAAAGCTGGGGCATATACGCTTCTTCAACCTACGGTTGGAAAGCATAAATAAAAACGTGAGGTAAGAAGATGAAATCCGTTTTAATACATGTTCAAAATACAGAAATCCCGACCTTTTTTTCTTTTTGAGGGGGTTAATGACCACAGTGAGGAATTCCATGAGCTATAAGCAGTTGCCCGTCCCTAATTTAGAACTACTGGTTCCAGAGAAGGGAAAGAGCCAGTGTCGTAAGACAAACACACCGTCAATGTCTCACCCAAGATTCAGGCCCTGCCCCAATCCGGCCGAATGGTTGGAGGCGTAGGTTTCATGCTACTCGGCCACTGGGTGGCTCTTCTGAACTTGAACTGTAGTACTGGGGGATGGGGGTAAGGACCACCATGAGAAATTTTGGGGGTTATAAATAGTCGCCCTTCCCTAGTTTGAACAGAGCAAGCACCGTCAGAAAAACGCACCGCCCTTGCTTCTTCTGTGACTCGAATCCTGGCTCATCTCGTACGAGAGGTCAGATTCCAGCGCCTCAGACCACTCGACCACCGGGACCGCAACTGCTGATGTTAAAATTCATAACGTTAAAACAGTCAATGTACTGCTGTGAGATTTCATGTCTCCTGAATAATGAAAATTTAATTACCTGATAAAATCAAAATCAACCCGGTATAACTTCGGAAAGAACATTTACCTGATTGACCGCTACCTTCAAAATCAAACCTTTTGGTAAGCGTTTTATTTTCCCGGACATGTTTTAGAACACAAATTCACCTTGAGTATAGCACACTGCTTCGAAGTTATGTTGCACGCAGAAACTTCGGTAAAGTGCTACTATCTTCATTCAATAAATTGCAAACAACTAATGCAAAACACGATGAAAATGGAAGAAAGCATTTAAAATTCCAGTAGATAAACTACACAGACACGTCCTGATACATACAGTATTATCGGCTAACTATGTGCCAAGATAGTGCTGCATAACAGAACGCCTTAAAGTTATCGATACAATGTCGTTAGCACATTCCGGTTTTTAAGAATACATTCCTTTCTTAAGGTTTTTTTTGTTCTCAATGTTTCGTTTTTTTTTTATTATCTGTGAGGAATGGTAGAGATACCTCCTTTTATACTGAGTATGGATAGTTGATTTCTTTTGCTTGAATAAAATCAACAAGGAAGCGATATTAGGCGCGTTTAATTTACTCTCAAAATGAAAAAAATATCGACAGGTGCTTCCAGAAAAAGTGCAAAAAGAAATTCTGATAAGGTTTAGGTAATAAATGACAGGTAATCAATAACGCCGAGTCATTAATGAAATAGATCAATAAGAAAAAAATGGATTCTTTTTTCTTCGTTGAATCTTGCGCATCTAAGGTATGTTCAGTACTCATTTTATATATTTGCAGTGTGTAATTCTTTGCTATGTTTGAAGCTTTGGTCGAGAAAGAGTTATATGTGAGACTGTGGCTCCTCGAAAACTACCTGCGCAAGCTACAAAATTCTTTGTTTGCAATTGCGCGAAAGTAAAAAAATCGACTTCATTTTCAGACCAAGAACAAATTTATATTTCCTTTAACACGTATCTTTTAGTTTTCATTATTATTCTTACTACTTAGTTTTAATTCATTGCATAAATAAAATCCAAACCATATGAAAAAAATAATTACTTATTTTGAATGTATGAAGAGCAAATTTGCATCAGATTTTTTTGGGAAATCTCAACGCACTTATCACTATGGTAGCGATACATTTGGGTTTCATTATATAAAAACCCGGAAAAACTTTTGTAATATTCTTGTGCTTTTACAAAAGCTTAACGGCGCGTGAACTGCTGCTCAAAATTAAGGATAATTTTTAAATTCGTACATAACTCGTAGTCTTTATAAGGAAGTTCAATGAAATTTCGTAAATGGGTTCATTATTACCTAACTTGTGTAACTCAAGCAGAAGAAATTTCTAATATTATAATTTGCATGAATTAATAATATCCTAATGTTGCAAATAGCATTAAAGAAAAATCCACAGAACGGTATGTAAAGGCTTTTTCCTGTGGTATTCTAATACGAAGTACGATCATCCCTGAAAAAATGCAGCTTAAGCAGTGAGTTCTCATACTGTTTCTGAAGGTATTGTTGAGATATTGAAAGATAAATGGCCACTCCTCTCAATATGAACTTCTCTGAGTTTTTGAACTGCTTTGGAAGGGGGCTGGCGAGCTACAATACGTTTCCCAACAGACTGTTATACAAGCTCAATAGGTCTCAGATCAGGGTGTCAAAGTAGCCTCTCCATTTGGCGAATATCTTCCTCTTCCAGAAAATCGTCCACCAAGTGAGCTAGCATATTCTGAAGCCCTCACTCACCTTCGCTCTCTCCCCCTCATTCGCTCCCCTCCCTCTTCAACTCTAGAGCTTCTTTCTGAACCCCTCTTCTTCAACTCCCTTGTTCATCCCCCCATCTCCCCTGTTTTTCATTCCCCTCTTGGCTCCGAGCAGGTGTAGTAACCGTACAAGACCTCACTAACTCGGATCTATCCTGGCGCCCTTTCTCTGGCCTCCCCCCTGATATTCTCTCGTCCCCATCCGCCCATTTGGTCTATGACTCTCTGCTAACTGCACTTCTTTCGCTTTTCCCTGATCTTGTCTAACCCACTGGTCTCGTCTCTGTCTTTTCTGCCCCTCTTCCGCTGCCGTTTTTCCTCCGACTCACAAACTCGGTTTTTCCTCTCTCCTCTCTCTCCTCTAAATCTCTTTATCGTTTTCTAGTGCACCTTGCCACCCCTTCACCGCTTTCTATTCTGGAGGTTCCCCCTGCTTCTCTTCCTCTTGTCTGGGCCGCTGCCCGCTCACCCTTATCTGCCCCTCTTGAAATTAATACCCACTGGCTCTTTTTGCATAATCGCCTCCCTGTTCCGTATTTTCTCTTTCACATACCTCTATAAGGGCTGGCATTGTCGTCCGGTAAAATAAAATCCTTCCCGACGGCTGCCTTGCCTGGCCTGACGTGTGGGTTCCGGATATCGTGTCTGTATAAGAGATGGAAACGGGTCACGGGTCGACAATTTCTTGCGGGTCCAACGGGTCGGGTCCAAGTGTTCCTGCCTGGCCCGATTTTGACCCGGTTTTATTCCCGTTTTATTTTCTAAAAGAGAAAAATATATTCCAAAGAAAAATGCGCGTTGTGGAATTCTGTAGTCGATACTGATGCCCACGGAGTGCATAATGATTTGCCATGCAAAAGTATTGTCGTCTCTTTCTTAAAGCAACGAAGATTTCCACCGACCTACGTCAGACACAGCGACACCACATCGTAAAAAGATACTTCCTTTGAGTTCTTTTATAGTGCGATTGTCCAGGGCAAGGTACAGGCAAACGCCATTCGCCTGCTTCTCAGCTGATTCACTCTCTCCGTGCGAAGTTCACTGTATGAATAAGAGTTACTTTTCACATCGCATCTTTTACATTGAGCATTCAGAGGTTTTCGATTGATGTGCTAACATCGCGTTCCCATGACATGCCATGTCGAAATTAACTCCTTATTTGTTAATATGGACGGATTTATTATTAAGGAGATTGAGAAAGGCGTCGAGGCCAACAAATACGTGCTTGTTGAAAAAAACAAGGGAAAGAGTGAATGCTGGAAATTATTTCGTCTCATTAAGGAACCGGTGAATAATTCTGTGTTGTCTGGTCTAGCTTGTTGTTCAAAATGTGGAAAGTGTATAATTACGAACAAAGATGTCGTCGGTGTAATAAAATATTATGGGGCCAACAATCTAACGGACCATTTGAAAGTATGCGTACCTCCATCAAAGCGTGGAAAGAGTGAACCATCTAAATGCATTTTAAAAAATACATTTGTGCAATCGTAAATAATGGTTCCCATTTGTAATGTACTCCATGGTCACGGTCACAGTCAGCCATGGATTACGCAAATTAGTGGCACTAAAAATGGCACTAAAATTTAGCAAGTAGCCAAATTTTATTATAGAAAAAGGATTTCAGTTATTAAATATCAAGCAGTTATTGGGATGAATACATATATTACGTTCATACGTATATATGTATAAATTGAGTTTCGAATGTATAGTTCAAATCAGATTTTTCCGGGTCTGTTACGGGTACCGATCGGGGCAGGGCGGGTCCAGTTGTGGGACGTCTGGGTCCGAGTCCGAAATTTTTGACCCGTTTCTAATTCTGCTCTGTATCTCAGGGCAGTAACTGAGTGACTCTGAAAGATGTACGGTTTGTGAGACAGTTAGTCATGAAGAAAAAGATCTGCCCGTTCGTCATAAAAAAAATTCTCAGTAAGGTTTTTGGAAGCGGAGATACAGAAGTACACAAACACCACCTAGCGACAGAACTGTAAGCTACAAAACTCCTCAAATACAAACCTTAAATGTTCCTGAAGATAAGTGGTACCGGTGTTTAAAAAACAAAATTTTAAATCGCACATTTCGAGACAGAGACATTTATAAAAACAGATTATTAAAGTTTTTGCCCCAAGTGGTGGAATTGTGCATTATTTTGGGAAGAAAATACACACAAAGAGTTTTCGTAGTTTATACTATCTGACCGTAAAATAATTTTTCAATCGGGTTTTTAGTCCCGCCAATATTGCTATAAACATAAATGTAAACTTAATCCCTTTAGAGGTACACTAGTGCTCTAAAAGGTTTTGAAATTATATGAAAATCCAACAAAGAAATAATTTTTTCAAATCGGAGTCTTAGAATTAGAGATATCGACAAAAATAAGATATACATGTACACCCCCTTGCGGAAAAACTATGCACTATTTTAAGCCGGAGGTATACTCAAAAGGTTTTCCGAGGGGAACGGTGTAGGTCCATGAAAGAATGTTTTCAATCGAGTTTTCAGAAGTTCAGATTTTGCTGCAAATGCATCAAGCAGAAATAAACAATTACGCCGCGTGGTGGCCAAACCATTCTTTATCAAAATTTAGAAATTATATGCAAAAGCATTTCCCATCTAAAGCGGTCCGATGCAAGAAAAATGTTTCGTATCGGATTTTTAGAAGCAGAGATATCGGGAAAAAACGGAGTTTAACTCTTTTAGCTGAAAATCTCCGTATTGCTTGAAAAAGAGACTGTAACTAAAATAACCTTCGATATAAATGGCATCGGAAGGGAAAAAAAATTCCATCGGATATATAGAAGTAAATGTATGGAATGAAATGAATTTTGAATTCAATATCATTTGTATTTACGCCCTCTATCGCGAAGTTGTGCATCGGCAAAAACCGCAATGCAAGGATCATCTTTCTCGCATTTTAAGCTTCTCAATGCAAAAGGAATTTTTCAGATCTGACTAATAGTTTCAGTGATATGGTGTCCACAGACAGCTGGACGAACGAAGTGATAACATTATTTTTCTTTATAAAAGACGTGCTATAAATAAAGGTTCACGCTGCTCTAAATGGGATATTCCGTTGCGGTACATCAGAGATGGAAACGGGTCAAGGATCAACGGGTCAGAAGGTCAACGAGTCGATAATTTCTAGCTGGTCAAATGGGTCGGGTCAAGGTGTTCCTGACCCGATTTTGGCCCGGTTTTATTTCCGTTTTATTTTTGAAAAGCAAAAAAAAAAAAAACTCTTTCAAAGAAAAAAATGCGCACTCTGAAATTTTGAGCTAGATACTGATGCCCTAGGACTGAAAAACGATTTGTTATGCAATATGAAGGAAGAGGGTCCTCAGAAGGAAAAGTGTCCCTTCCTTCTGAGGGGCAATGACGAAAACAATATCCACATTTTGGAAACTTTCAACTCATCATAAACTTGTGAAAATTGGTGCTGCCGTGAAACATATTCTGAAGCTTGATATGTTATCAAGAAAACAGCAAAAACTGAAATTAAACATAAAAAAACTGCTTAATTCAAAACATTTTACTTTTTCTCCATCAAAATTAGGTGAACAGCCTTAACATTACTGCGCAGGGACTTTTTGACTCACGCAGATGTATTTCAAATCATGTGTGAAACAGGTTATGTTTTGCAAATGAAGTACGAGAGTTTCAGTACTTCCTCTAAGTAAGCGAGTAAATTGCACTTTCCTATAATACATTTATTTGATTTCCATATAACCTAAGATACCCACTGTGGAGAGACTTTTTGAAAGCTCTGCATATACAGGGTTCCAAGGAAAGTCCTTGATTAGGCCAATATCTCACGAACTATGGCAGTTAGCGATTTACTTCTTATGCAGTTGTATGGGAAACCCCTCTATGGCGCACACAATAACACCACGAGGGGTCCCATCAACCCCCTTTTGGGGAGGTTGAGGGGCTATCGCCCCATTTTTGCAGATAGGGCAAAAAAGTCAATTACAAACTTGTTCGAGACAAAAATTGTACATAAATGTGTTTGTCCCATAACAAAAGATGGAAGGAGACCGGTAATGTGGCCCCAAGAAAATCACAACATCCGGAAGCAAGAACAGAGTATTTAGACAAGAATTTATTACTTAGAACTTATCTAAACTGGTAAGTTCTGAGTAAATGAAAGCACAAAGGAAACTGTTCCCTACAAACCTTATCAACAGTTCTTGTTCTGAAATAAAACACAGTTCTTTGACATATTCAATATCAGACTTTGATATCCAATACAGTAGACAATACACTGAGACAAGGAGAATATCAGACTTTGATGTCTAATACAGTAGACAATACACTGAGACAAGGAGAATATCAGACTTTGATGTCCAATACAGTAGACAATACACTGAGACAAGGAGAATATCAGACTTTGATGTCCAATACAGTAGACAATACACTGAGACAAGGAGAATATCAGACTTTGATGTCCAATACAGTAGACAATACACTGAGACAAGGAGAATATCAGACTTTGATGTCCAGTACATAGACAATACACTGAGACAAGGAGAACATCAGACTTTGATGTCCAATACAGTAGACAATACACTGAGACAAGAAAAAATAGCATAAAGTGGCGAAACACTCATCCAATAGGAAAACTATATGCACATCTAATTGACTTGAGTACGTCGCAAAGCTTTCGACTTCCTGTCACTGGTTCATTAAGTGTTGGCATACCGACCACTTTTGTATTCTGACTACGGAGGAAAGCACATTTGAAATCCATGAAGATATGCTTCGGACACAGCGACTTGGGTAGCTTTCCGCTTTTTTCGCATTTGGAGAGTCCCCTTCCATCTTTTGTCATGAGGCAAAAACATTTATGCACTATTTTTGCCTCGCAGAACAAGTTTGTGATTGACTTTTTTGCCCTATCTGAAAAGAAAGGCGGATTGCCCGCTCAACCCCCTAAAAGGGAGACTAGGGGATCCCTCGTGGTGTTATTGTGTGCGCCATAGGGGGTTTCCCATACAACTGCACAAGAAGTAAATCGCTAACTGCCATAGTTCGTGAGTTATTGGCCTGATCACGGATTTTCCTTGTAACCCTGTGTATTACAATTCAAAGCAGATTTATCCGGGTCGGGTCCGGATCAGTTACAGATCAGGGTCAGGTCCAGGTCAACTACAGATTAGGGTCGGGTCTGGATCAGTTACAGATCAGGACCTGGTCCGGGTCAGCTACAGATTAGGGTCGGGTCCGGATCAGTTACAGATCAGGGCCGGGTCCGGGTCAGCTACAGATTAGGGTCGGGTTCGGGTCAGCTACAGATTAGGGTCGGGTCCGGGTCAGCTACATATCCAGGTCAGATCCGGTTCGGGTCCAAACTTTTGGCCCGTTTCCAACTCTGAGGTACATGTGGTGCACCGTACCCACAGGACATGACCAAAGTTAATGTCTGGTCTATATCTAGAATAACGATTCTCGGTCATTTCACTGTTACAGTTCCCAAAGTACTCTGAGATTCCGCCAAGACTAATTACCACCTGACTAGCTCTTTGTTTGCTTTTAATTTATATGAAGAAAACCGTGTTAACGAGGCAAATAATGAATGCATTGTTTACGTCAGAACACAGCATCTACACTAACCAGATTGACTGAAAGGAATCCCCCCCCCCCCGAAAAAAAAAGAATAGAAAAAAGAAAGAAAGTAGGTAAGAATTTCTAATAAAGCAAACGCCATAATATGAAATTAGTGACAAAGGGAGCTTCATTAATTTCATGTCTTGATTAAATATCCGAAAAAGCGAGAAAAGCCATGCTTTGATCATCTGATAAATTTCTTATCCTACTTTCGGTTAGCGACAAAGAATTTCAGGGAAACTTATTAAACCGCGAGAATATTATGTTATTTTGTTTTAAATGTGCGCGGCTCATAAGAGCCTCTTTACGTGACCAGAAAGAATAACGCATAAACTTGCTTTCAATAACCATGTTATTGGTTCGTTTCTATGTCGATCTGCGGTAGGAAAACTTCCCAAAATTTATTAGAACGTTAAAGAAATTTTATCGTTGAAACTCAATACCATTACGTCGTTTCAAGCGATAAGGGAACTTACATATGTTCCCCGTCTGCTGTAGAATTATTACCCTCACACTTTTATGCGGAGGTCCTGTTTATAAATACACACTTTCAGCTCAGTTTTTTCCTGTGAGGTTTAACCTAAATTGTTTTGCTTTTTTACGCTTTCCAACCGTAGGTTGAAGAGCTTATATGCTCCAGCATTGTCCGTCTGCCTGTCTATCTGTCCGCACGATAACTCGTGTAAAAATGGTTTGATTTCGATGAAATTATAGTATGTGGTAGGAAACAACCTAGGAACGAACCCTATTGAAAATGGTCGAAATGGGGTCAAAGGTCAGGGCATAGGAGCAGGATCCATTCCATCGCCCTTATGTGTCATAACTTAAGTAAAAATGTTTCTATTGCGACAACACTTTATAATGTTGTTCCGGAAGTATTCTAAAGCGATTCTGTTGAATATCATTGAAATGGGATCAAGCGTCAAGGCACAAGAGCGAGATTTATTCCACACCCAGGATCCTCATAACTTGACTAAAAATGCTTCTATTGCAACAAAACTTTAGTATGTTGTTCCGGAAGTATACTGAACCAATTCTGCTTAACATCATAGAAATGGGGTAGAAGGTCAGGGCACAGACGCGAGATTTATTCTACTGCCATTATCCTCATAACATGACTAAAAACGCTTCTGTTGTGACAAAACTTTAGTATATTGTTCCGGAGATATACTGAACGAATCAATAGTCAGGGTAAAGAAGAGGGTTTGTCTGCACGCGATTTCTGGTATGTTGGAAAGCGTATCATAATCAATTCATTTCATGATTTTACTACCTTCTTTTTCAGTCCTTCCGATAACATCTTTCGCCTTCCTCTATTCCACGTTTAATTATATCTCCATATTCATAACTCTTTCTCACATATCCTTTCGCTCTTTCTCAATATATTCTTATTGCAGTATAGCCTTATTACACTCTTTGAAAAACAAAAAGCACCCAGAAGGAGTTATTCAATCGAGATGAATATTTTCATGTGCAGTGTACATGTATAGGAAAAGAAATTATTGCAATTCCACCGCAGTTGGGCCATTTATTCGGATAAATCCGCTACAGCAGTGGAACAAAATCAGTATGTTGTAGCGCTATCTCTGGCTCGGGTTACAATCGGTTACTCAGCGTGTCATAAACACATACAGTTCACGGATACTGTCTTCAGGTATAGCTTGCCAGATGGTGTCCAAATTGCGGGACAGTTCACCGACATTCCGGGATGGGCGTAGGTTGCGTCCCATCATGCCTCAAACATGTCCGATCGTACAGAGGTCGGGTGATCGGGCTGACCATGGAAGGGTGTCGGCATTACGGAAACAGGCCTGGGAGAACCGTGTGGTGTGTAACCGGGTATTATCCTGTTGAAAAATTGTTCGGTGATACTGCGGCATGAGGGGCAACACAAAAGGTCGTAGAATGTCGTTAATGTACCATTAATACAGAAGACTACCAAGGGTGTCCGGCAGTCGTAGGAAATGGCTCCCCAGGCGGTCACTCCCGGGGTGCAAGCCGAATGCCGTTCCACGGTAAAGGCCGAATTCGTGCGTTGGCCAGCTGGTCTCTAGGCATGTATGTGCTGATTATCAACTCCAAGTGCAAACAGTGACTCACCACTGAAGACAACACGAACCCGCGGGACACTATCCCACGTTGATCGGGCCCAACACCAATGAACCCGTGCCTGCGATGCTCGCTGGTCAGTGGTAGGGGCGGAGTGTTCTCCTGAAATGTTCTTTCCGTCTCACAACTCGTCTGACAACGGTCCGTATGGACACGTTCGTACCTGTAGACAACGGAACACGGCCACGGATAGTTGAAAGCGACGAATTCGTATCTGTTTGTGCAGTTCTCACAACCACTCCACCCTCGCGTTGCGTCGTTGCCCTCGGCCGTCCACTGCTTGCATGCCGCTGGATTGTGTCCTCCTCGACCCATTGGCGCCAACATCGTCCGATTGCCGGGTCACTCCGACCCAAATGGCTGGCGATAACGGCAACTTGACCAACCGGCCTCTCTCACCCCCAATTATAGCCCTCTTAGAGACTCGCTCATCTGCTCGTATTGTGTACGGATCCGACATCGAGGCATCCTCACAATCCGTGGAGGTTAATGCAACCTCAATCCGTTATCACAATGGTCACTTCGTGCGAGCTTTTTTCTTGATATACACTCCTCAATGGGCGGTTCCCATGCTTTGTTGCGAGCTACATTCAGGGGCGGATCGGGACGACCAAACCAGACCGGGAATTTTAGTCTTCCGGTACATTGTAAAAACACACGCACTTAGAGGTGAAGGAATTCCCTCATGAAAAAAATCTGTTAGATCCTAGAAGAAAGCTATCTGGTATGCAAGGTAAGACGAATGCAGTTGTGAATAAACTTTAACTGAAATTGCAAAAATTGAACAGCGAAAGAATTTCAAAAACCCGCACATGATTGATTGTAAGATCAAGATACGCACAAAATGAGTGCCGTAACAGATAATTATTTTCATTCGAGAAATTTGGTTTAGAAAAGAAATAGTTTCTGGAACACGCCATTTCGAAAATCACCATAACTTTCATTCTGAAAGTTGAAATGTGCACATGCCACATAGTTATTCTCCTATGCAATTGATTTTTATATTTATTTGGTCACGAACCGCCTACAGCGCTATAGTATTGGTAAATCCTCATTGAATAGACTCCTTTTTTATGTCTACCAATTATCTTTATCCATGAGCCACCATTTTGACCCATGAACCAGTACTGGTAGATCGTTGTTTCTTCTAATATAAAGGTGGGTGGGACACGGATTTCAAAGTATCTCTGCCAGAGCATCACTTTGTGCTCTGTGTTAGTCTGTGGATAAGGGAGTGTGGATGATGGGTCACTACAATTGGCACCAGTGCCTCCTTCAAGATTACAAAAGGAGAGTAGGGCATACCAATGACCATGGGATCCAAGTCCAATAACCTACGTCGAGCTGTAGTTAGTTTTAGCTTAATTTATAGTGATGCACTTGGCCCAGCAGCAGTTTTCCCACATAAGTACAGGGAATTTTTCTATGCCATTTTAGAGCAAACGCCGAAGAAAGACAGATCGACAGAACAGGAAATAACTTTTCAGACAGAAATAAAGCTCACATGAAGTTATCGATTGTTATTAATAAGTGCCAAAAATAATTATTCATTTGTTCCAAAAAACCCAGACAAAACAGAATACGAGTTTTTTGAGTGGTGCACCGGGAAATATCCCGGTGTCCCGGTGGGCCAATCCGCCTCTGGCTACATTGGTTGTGTTTTTTTTCAATCACTTGCATATTCGGCCCTGAGGTACTCGCTTTCGGAGTTTTACCGGGATCGTACGACTTTATCGGGGTGCTTAGTTCCTTTTTTTTTTTTTTTTTTTTTGCAAATAGTGCATTTTGCACCTTCCTCAAACATTCTGTGATCACGTGAGATAACTTCCATGAATTCAGATTTCGGATTTTCACATCATCCGTCACTTTAACCGTTGCCTTTATCCTTTCTTTTTTAATTCTTTTTTCTTTCTACACATTAGGCCACAGAATTAGAAACTGCTATTCAGACTGAGTTGGACCTCCTTTAGCCCGAATTGCAGCACGGTTTGACGTAGATTGCACAAGGTGTTAGGGGGCATCTACGTCTACAGCATACCAGGCGTTTACCAGACAGTTTTTTAACTGGCTCATATTTGACGGAAGACGATTTTGCTCCTGGATCTGTTTTTCTAACATGCCCCATAGATTCTCAATAGGGTTTGGATCTGGGCAATATGGTGGCCAGAAAAGATGGTGGAAGTCGCTCTCATTTTTGCTGAACCACTGCTGAGCCCATCTTGCGCGATGTCGTCGTTGTCCATGAAACAACAGTAACCTGCTGGATAAAAAGTCAACATTGCAAGATGGGCTTGATCGCCAACAACGTTCAGATAATCCTTGGAGTTAACCCGACCTTCCAGCAATATCAGGAGAGACGTTCAGTACCAACAGAACGTGCCCCACATCATGACTCCACCTCACCTTGAGTTATGCTTACAAAGTAATCTGGGTCCATTGCTGAATGAGGCTCCCACCTACCTACCGTCAGTAATGAATAAGGTGTACAACGACTCGTCGGACCACACGACTTTTTCCAGTCTCCCAGTGTCCAATCACTGTATTCCTGACACCACCGTAGACGAACTTTTCGGTTCTTTCCTTTATCAGTGATTTCTGTATACGAATGTGACTCCCACTATCGATCCCTTGACTTCCATTCGCATAGTTCATTGACATATGGGTACAGCCTTTATTGAATGCTTCAATCAGTTGCTGCACACAGGAAGTCCTGCTTCTCCGTACAAGCCTTCTCAGATGACGTCAATCTCGTTCTTGACAGATAGTCGGCGCGCCACAGTTACGCCTCATACAGAAGCAATGTGGGTTATTTTTCCACTGATTAAAGACCCGGTATATCTCACCTTTTGAGAATCCAGTCAGCTCTCCTGTTTTTAAAATCGTCTCTCAAGCCAGACGAGCACTCTCAATTATGCCATTTATCGAACACCGAAATATCCCATGTCTTTCCCGCTTCGTAAGTGACTTTTACGTGCATCTGCCTAAAGGTTTCTAATTCAATAGCCGGTGTGTATCGTAACAGCATAAGCAGATTCTTCACCTTGATTAATGCAATGTTAAAATTACTTTTTAGCAATACTTTTATATACATACACTGGCGGAAAGTGAAAAAAGAACACCAAGAAGGAGACGTCTGATACCAACGAAATTTATACAGCATAATAACGGAATACAGAGAATAATGTGATCAAAACATTATGGCAAAATACAGCTGTATTTGCTGGTGAACTGAAAAATAACATTTCCATAAAACATGGCTAGTACGAGGTTGAACCGCCATGAACTGCGTCACACTGTGCAATTATGGCATGAAGTCTGTCGTACAGATGTTGGATGTAAGCTTGGGGTATTGAGTTCCAAGCATCCTCAACCTGGACGCGTAAATCGGGGATGGTCGTGGCTGACCGTGGAGACTGGATAAGTCGTTGTCCCATAAAATCCCACACGTGCTCAATGGGGGACAAATCCGGTGAATGTGCAGGCCATGGAAGTTGTCTCACACCCTGAAGTGCATGCTGCGTTGCACGTGCCGTGTATGGGCGTGTATTATCTTGATGGAAAACACCACGATGGGCCGACCTTACAAATGGCACAACAACGGGCTGAATGATGTTGTTGATGTAGGAGGTGCTGTTTAACGTACCCGGTACAAACACTACTTGTGTACGGGAGTGATAGCTGATCGCTCCCCACACCAGGAGACCAGGTGTAGGCCCCGTGAGTCGCTGGCGGATGCAAGAAGGGTGGAGGCGCTCCCCTGTGCGTCTGCGAACACGCATTCGGCCATCGGAGGCTCCCAAGCAGAACTGCTTTCATCGCTGGACACGACAGACCGCCATTGCGTTCTCCAGTGCAGACGTTGGCGACACCACTGCAGCCGTTCCTGACGGTGGGTTGGAGTCAGAGGTACACATGCCAGAGGCACACGTGCACGTAGTCCTGCATCCAGTAGACGGTTGCGGATTGTTCGCACAGTCACCTCAGGTGCAACGGCAGCTCGGATTTGCGTCGCAGTGGATGTTCTGCTTGACAACACCGCTCTTCTTATGCGTTGATCGGTCCGCTCATCAGTCCGTCTTTGACTCCCGGTTCCACGTCTTCTCGTGTGGGAATGTTCCTCGGAACATCTACGCTACCATCGTACCACCACCGATACTTCCCGTCCAATTCGCTCCGCAATACGACGATACGACCACCCGGCCTCGCAGAGTCCGACTAGACGACTTCGCTCAAAGTCCGATAACTGCTGAAATCGTACACGTCTTCCATGTCCAGGCATTGCAGCTTCTTCAGGGTCTTCGCACGTGTCCGTACGCCGACGATTGATTACATTCACTTCGCCGTACTCCTTAAATACCACCGACGATAATTTGCATATTATGCCGTGCTGTGGCGCAAGTGCTCACCGGTTGATCCCGAAATTAACATCACACCTACGTAAACTCAACCCATTAACATATGTAAATTTCATGATCGTCCGCCAATTCCTTCTTGGTGTTCTTTTTAAACTTTCCGGAAGTGTATATATATATATTAGCCGCCCTGGTGGCACAGTGATCTAAGCGATGGCCTCTGATCATTCGTCCAGCAGGGGTCCGGGTTCGAATGCCGGTGTGGCAGGGATATTGTGTTTGTCTTACGGCACTGGCTCTCTCCCTTCCCTGGAACCAGTGACCCTAAATTAGGGTCGGGCGGCTGCTTATAGCCCATTGCGTTGCTCACGGTGGTCGTTAAACCTCCAAAAAAATTTATATATATATATATAAAGTACGTGCTTACAGTATCAATCTATCTGTCCGTCAGTCCATCTGTTGGCACCATATTTCTGCATCTATTAGGGGTATGCAAAAGTTTCCGCCGTATTAAGGAGAAAGGAGACAGGGACAATTAGAAAACCAATACGCATTTTTTCAACGAAATATTGGCCGTTAGCATCAATGATCTTTTGCTATTTTTCATGCAACCCTTGTGATAGAAGGGCTCGCATTTTGAGCTGAAGAACGCATTGACGAAATTTTCCACCTCTGGAACTATGGTGAACCACTGTTGGGCTAGGGAATATTGCATAGAGCAAAACAGATGAAAGTCTGAGGGTGCAATGTCCGGGGAGTAAGCCGTGTGGGATAAAACCTCCCAGTGTAACTGTTTAAGGGTTGATTTCATGGTGGCACTGGCATGTGGTCTGGCATTATCGTGTAACAGGATGACTGAGTGGCATCCTTTTCCTGTCCATGGGCGTTTTTTGCTGGATTGCGGCATTAAGTTTCATCAACTGATCGCCATATCGTAGTGCAATGATTATTTATTCCCGGTTTCAACAGTTCGAAGTACAGCACTCCATGTATATCCCACCACACACACACACACAATAGCACCTTTTTGTCCCGTGGATATCCTGTTTTGCAGTAGATGTTGATGGCTGGCTTGGGTCGAACCAGGATCGCTTGCGTACGGGATTATTGCAATAGAGCCATTTTTCATCCCCAGTGACAATCTTCCACAAGATATTTTTCCCTTGAAACCTCTTCAGCAACGACATGCAGATGCCCAATCGTTGACCAATATTACGCCTCGTTAAAGTATGCGGAACCCACTTACCAATCTTCTGGATCTTCCCCAAGGCCTGTAGACGCCGTACCACCGTCGATTGAGCCACTTTCAAACGTTTCGCCAGTTGCGTGGTCGATTGTGTGGCATCCTCTTGCAACAGCGATTCCAGCTCCTCGTCTGCGAGTTCCTGTGGTCTACCCGCACGTGGCTTGTCTTCCAAGCTTAGATCACCTTTCTTAAACCTGGAAAACGATTCTCCACGCGTTCGCTCACCCATAACCGTTTTGCCATAAGCTTGACATATTGTACCGTATGCTTCACTCGCACGTTTCCCTAAAATAAATATGAATAACAAACAGTGCCGCAAATAAACGCTATCGACCGCCATGATTGTCTTCATGTACGAACTGGCAGCACGAGTCGACAGCCGGTAAGACCCCTACAACGGCCCCTAGCGGGGACGGCGGACACTTTTGCATACCCTTAATGTTTTTCCTATTTGAAAAATTTATTTTGCATTGGAAAGGTCGAAATGTGAGAACGCTGACCCTTGCTGTTCGGCCCTTTTCTGATAAATCACTATGCCGCAAAAGGGCATAAATGCAGATGCTATTGAATTCAAAATACATTTTATTTCATAGCGTTGCTTCTAAATGTGCGATTGAAAAAGTTCTTTCTTCCCTTCGCTACCATTTACAACAAAACTATTTTGGTAGAATTTCTTTTTCAAGTAATACTTTTCCACTTGGAGGCTTAAAGGTAAATTACGATTACATCGATAGCTCTGCTTCCAAAATCTATTTAAAAATTCTTTACAGTCACTTAGTTTCGGGTGCGAAACTGTCTGCATATATTTCTAATTTTTGGATTATCTTTTTGCCATTGTGAAGCATAAAAACGAGGGTTGTATCGAAAGTAATGCAAAAGTGGGCATAACTTTTTTATCAACCGACAGAGGTCGTTCAAATTGCACGTGTTGGTAGAGTAACTCTTCCTCTATAGTAACCCTTCTTCATTGCAGGTAAATAAGGGATTCCAAGCAGAAGCAAAGGTTCTTGACGAAGGAAAAGTGCAAGCTTCCCGATATCCACAGAAGGCTACAGAATGTTTACGGAGATGACACCATTGACAAAAGCAATGTACACAGATGGATGAAGAAATTTAAAGAAGAGGAAACCAGCACTGCAGACAAACCACACAGTGGGAGATCATCATCTACGACACTGATACGAGTCGTCAGCGAGTGGATGAATTAATTCAGAGACGAGTCATAATCCGTGAGCTTGTTGCACAACTGAACTGTGGTCACAATGCCATACAAAAGATGGTGGAAGACAGAGTATCGGAAAGTGTGTGCAAAGTGGGTGCATCAGTAGTTGACACCCTATTTGAAGGAAAGAAGGATGCAAGTCTACTCTGATCTTCTGAAAGCGTTTGATGCCAATGAAAACCCGTTTTTTTCCCGATCTGGTGACAGGGGATGAAACGTGGGCGTATCTTTGCGATCCGAAACTAAGATTCAATCCATAGAATGGCGTAACACCTCTTCACCAAGGCCTAAGAAGTTTAAGAGCCTGCGATCAACACATGGTGACTGCTTTTGGGAATGACAGGGGTGTCCTTTTCCTTGATTTTCTGGAACGTGGGCGTACCGTGGCCAGCGAGAGCAACATTGAAACACTTGAGAAGCTTATAGAAGCCATAAGGAAGATGAGACCGTACAAGAATCTGAAAGTATCGATATTCACCATGACAATGCGAGACCGGCCACATCCTTGGCAACAAATCAGGCGAGTAGCAAATTAGGATTGCTGGTGGTCCCCCATCCACTATACAGCCCACAAATTGCTCCCACCGACTTTCACCTGTTCGGTCCAGTGAAAGACAGTCTCCGGGGTCAAGCATTTGGTGACACGAATGAGGTGAAAGTGGCTGTGAAGAAGTGTGTAC
This sequence comes from Macrothele yani, assembly GCA_039090855.1. Lineage (NCBI taxonomy): Eukaryota > Metazoa > Arthropoda > Arachnida > Araneae > Macrothelidae > Macrothele > Macrothele yani. The sequence goes on along the minus strand of CM076995.1, from coordinate 152,764,899 downwards.
AACAGTCCACACCTGAATTTTTCCAAAGAGGATTCGAAAGTTGTAGTCAACGTTGGCGCAAATGCATCGCTTGTGATGGAGACTATGTTGAGTAGTACTTTTGTACAGAGAAAGAGTTACTCTACCAACATGTGCAATTTGAACGACCTCTGTCTGTTAATGAAAAAATTATGTCCACCTTTGCATTACTTTCGGTACAATCCTTGTGCATAATTATGTTTTGGTTGTTTTTGCAGCAATATCTACGCTTCGGAAAACACAATTAAAACAATTTCTTTACGATCAGATACTTCTCAGCATGGAAACTCTTTTGCGCATATTTCCTGCATATAGTAATGCACAGTTTCTGCAGGGAACCTAGATATGTATCGTATTGTTCTCGATATCTCTGCTTCTAAAGATGATATTTAAAAACTTGTTTCTCTATCGGACAGTGTTTCTGAAGTGCCACGTTTAGCGTATCATTTCAGTTTGTTCTTATCGCACAAGTTTGTCACTAGAGGACGCAAGTTCACGTTTCCGTTTACAGAATAATTCCAGAAATATATGCGCGTCTAAATTCCCGATTAAAGCATTCTTTATTTGGAGAGACTCTTCTATGTAAACACTTTATGCTCGTTTCATGCCCATTATAGTATCAATATTCCCGCTAAATAGCGCAAATATTTAATCTGGTTTTCTTGATATTTCTGCTTCTAAATGACTAACTGAAAAATATATTTCATCACCGAATGCTATTCACCTTGTGGAACAGACTGCATGGGTATGAAGTTCGCAGATCTGCCCCTAGGTGGTGCTAGTGTGTATTTCTCTTTGCAAGTGTATCTCTGCTTCCAAAATCCTTGGAGTAAAAGGAAAGACACTCTCGCTTTGCGTATTTTAAATTATGCGCACTTTTTCCTAGGTGGTGTAAGTGTATTTCTCTCTTTTGCTGACTTTTCAGATTTTCCAAAAATCTACTTTGAAATATTTTTGAGTCGGAAGGATTTAAAAGACGATCTCATTACAACCTGTAATTCGGTGCCATCTTTCTTGAATGGAATATCATGAATGGAATACTGGATAACACCATACAATACAAAATTCTGAAGATGACAATTCGTTTTTTATATCTGATTTACTATCCTTGTCATATTTACACCAAAAAAAAACGGATTGTCATCTTTCCTGTTTACTATTGTTTCGGGGTTTGGTGGCCCACGTGAGCATCTACTGCTATTATAAGAACTCTATTGTTGAAAAATACCATAGGAACAACGCAAAACCCACACTACATCTGGGACTCGAATGATTAGTCAGAGCCCACACCTCTGGATAATCACCCACCTGGGGCTTATGTCATTCTCTACAGTCCTTGTCTTCAGATAAGTCTCATCACTGCGTGGCACTGTTGGTCAAACTGCAACTTTGAAAGCCTTGTCTGAACCTCAATGAGCCGCCCCAGTGGCGCAGTGGTTTAAGCGATGGCTTGTGACCATTCTTCCAGGAGGGGTCCGGGTTCGAATCCTGGTGAGGCTTGGATGTTGTGTTTGTCTTACGGCACTGGCTCTCTCTCCCTTCCCTGGAACCAGTGGCCCTAAATTAGGGACGGGGGACTGCTTATAGCCCATTGAGTAGCTTAGGGTGGTCGTTAAACCTTCAATCAAAAAAAAAAAAAAAAAAAGAACCTAAATGGTAATCATGTAACGTCTATCACAAAACGCACCTAATGTTTTCCTATAAGTATGTTTTCCTTCTCGACAGCACTCATACGATACGATAATGGACTTTAAGTAAAAGATTTTAAATAAATGTAATTGTAAAAATGGCTAGTTAAATAAATCGCGCCTTATCCCACCCCGTTAATCATAAACGCATAAATTTTATTATAGCGGGTCGAGGTTGCGCTAGCACAAGGCTGTTTGCGCAAGAGTTAGAAATTTTAGGGGTGAGCCCAGAACGTCTCAAATGAATAAGTTGGAAAGCCCAGATAAACAAAAAAAAATCCGCCTAACCAATTTTGAAATGGGGTATTGCCAAACGGGGATAGACAAGAGGAAAGAAATTTTAACTGTAAAACAAAATGGTCATAAAAAGAAGTTAATTTTGAATGGGGGACCCCCACCCCCACCCCACCCATTGTGCATACAAGGTGCAGGCTTAAGAGGAGATTAATGTCTCCTTGAAGAACCCAAAGGTTTCTGACTTTGCGAATCGTTCCTCTGTCCAATGCTTCATCTGAAGGATAAGAAGATTTCTTACGAGATCTTCTTTGATGTTCTTTAGGATGGGAATTTAATGAGAATGTAGAGGGCCTTACAAAACTCGACATAACTCAGTTATTCACTTACCCCTTTCATGGCTTTGCCTTCCTTTAACATTTATTCCAAGTATTCAGACCTTTTTACCCTTTTCGCTGATTTTTACCGCATGTTAAACCTAAGAATTCGGCTTTCACTTTCCTTTCCCAACCATGCTGGCTCAGTGTTCAGAGATGAAAACTTCTGGCTAATGCCCCGAGTTGGGCCCAGGCCATTTAGGAGGGAGAAGGCCATAACAATAGAGCGATGAGTTCCCTCCTTTCATGACATCACTCTCAGGTTGCATTGTCTAGTACAACGGTGTCGTATTTGGCCTGGATCGTAGCAAGCTTTTCTTATATGGGAGTCCAAGATTTTAAATTATGCCCCTTCGAGTTCAAAATTACGCCCCTTCAAGTTCAAATTCACGCCCCTTCGCTTTCCACTCAAATAATACGTGGTTTTTACTTTCTCACTTACCGTCTTTATAGGAATGTATTATGATCGTTCAAAAATCACACTTCATGCCGCCAAAGATGAACTTTTTCGATTTGCAGAACGAATGAGTATCAGTATACTGAACGTAACAATAAGAAGAAGCTTTAGTATTAGGGTTTGGAAAAATTCCTTTCAAGATTAAACGCTTAGAGAACATTTTGAGACAGAGCATATATGATTACTTAGCTTTTCATTCCAACGACATGTTCAGAAAGGCCATAGAGGTTAAGCATATCAGCATATTGTTTTTTTATGCCTCCATTCACTGTTTCGGAAAATTTCCTTCGTAGATATAACATGTCGACACCTCATAGTGTATGTTATTCTGCACCCTGGTTAGCTGCATGGAATACTGTATGAGGCTAAATAAAGTTCAAAATGAAAATACTGAAGGATGTAACTTTCTTTAGTAGTTACAATTTCTATTTTTTACGTCTTCCAGAGCATAAATTTACGCCCGTGAATGACCATTCTGGGAGGGAAACCGCCCTCTCTGCCCTCCCAGTAGCTACGGCCCTGTTTGATGTCACACATAACTGCATCGGAAACCAATCCGAAGCATTGGTTTTCGCGTAATGTCACGAATGGGGAGAACTCATCCTTCTGATACCATGGCCTTTTATTTCAGGGCCGCGGGTGGCCCAGACGGCTTAACGTGCCCATCCGACGCACGGCAGTGTTCCTGACTGCCAAGATGATCGACTTAGGTTCGATCCCGGGCAGGTACGAACGTTCGAACCACTAAATACCCATGCCGTGCGTCGGATGGGCACGTTAAGCCGTCGGACCCCGGGTACTGGCCCCTGGTAATAAAAAAGGGCGTCTTCCTCCCCTTTCTATCTCGCATCCGTGTCAATTTCCTATCAGGCACTCTAGCCCAAATCTCCTAGCTTCCTATTTCTAAGGGTTGTTTAAGACCTGTGGTCAGACACTCCTTTCTTAAAACCCTCTTCATATGATCTAATCTTTTATTTTATACACGGCACTGATTGGGCCGATTTCAAGCTTCGGATGAGTCATGCGTGGTGTTCTCGTGCGCTACGGAAATAGTTTTGTCCCTTCCCTGGAATCATTCGCTCTAAATTAGGGACAAACGGCATCATATAGCCTCAAGTGCTCGTTCAACCCTGAAATACACTGGTTTCCATAAACTAAGGAAAAATCACAAAAATAACGATAACTCAAAAAGTTACATGTTGATTTTAATGAAACTCAGACAAAGTTTGCAACACATAGTAAAGTGTACAATAACATAAAAACTAAGTACCAGACAATTATGATGTTTTAGAAATTAGCACATGTCTGAAATTGACAAATTGGATGTGTCAGTTTGGTATAGGGAAGGTATATTCAATACGGAGTATGATCACCCCGAGCAACAATACAGCACATACAGTAATGTGTGATGCTACCGATTATGCGGTCTATGAGGTCAGTAGGAAGCGAGAGCCATTGTTCTTGCAAAGCTGCTCTAAACGTGGCAAGTATCTCAGGAGGAGGATTGAGAGCAGCAACCTGTCTCCCTAGAGCATCCCAAACATGCTCGATGGGATTCAGGTCCGGAGGTCGAGCTGGCCACTCCATGCGCTGAATTGTTTGCTGCGGAAGACAATCTTCCACGATACGAGCCCTTTGTGCTTTAGCGTTGTCGTCTTGTAGGATGAAATTATCACCTATTGCACCGGCATAAGGGCGCTCATAAGCATCAAGGATGTCATTTCTATAGACTTGAGTAGTCGCGGTCCACGTGGAAAGGCATGGAAGTCTGTGCGTCCACCCAAAGAGATACCAGCCCACACACAAATACTGCCTCCTCCGTATGAATCTCTTTCACGGATGTTTGATGGATGATAACGGGTTCCAGGCTCTCTCCAGATCAAGCAACGTCTGCTATCTCTTTGCAAGCTAAACCTGGACTCATCTGTGAAGAGAGCATCCCTCCATTGATCTGCAGTCCAGTGGACATGTTGACGTTCCCATCTCAAACGTTCCCTCCTGTGACGCGAGGTGAGCGGCACACAAATGGCTGATCGCCTCGCGTACAGACCACCTTCATGAAGTCTTCTGCGCACAGTAGACGTTGACACCATCCTTCTGGTGGCTGCAGCAAGCCGAGACCTAAGTTGGGTTGGAGTTTCATCGGCGCTCGACGTGGCTCTTGACCTTCCTTGGCTGAACTTTCTGGATGCCGAATTTGTGGTTTGGAATTGTTGCCAAAGTCTATGAACCACAGAAGGACTCACATTTAACCATCTGGCCACGCCTGTCTGATTTTGAACTGTGTCTAATCTCCCAATGGCTCTCCATCGCAGTTCTTCCGGCAAATGATGCCTCGAAGTCATTGTAAGGAATTGGCTATTCCAGATTTCTTATCCCACTATCACAGCGAAACTGACAGTCTTACTCTCACACATGCATTTATATGGTACTTGCAGGTGTCGCATTCCGATTGCAGCGCCACTATTTTGCACATTGCAGTTTTATTCAGCACCTTTTATATAACAACATACTCAAACTTCGTATCGACTGGTTTCTTTCTGAAAGGCGTTATTGCTATTTTTGTGATTTTTTCTTAATTTATGGAAACCAGTGTAGTTCTTTTCCCCCTTTTTTACGCTTTCCAACCGTAGGTTGAAGAAGCGTATAAGCTCCAGCTTTGTCCGTCCGTCTGTCGGCACGATACCTCGCGTAAAAATGGTTCTATTTCGATGAAATATTAGTATGTAATAGGGGTCCATGGCGTCGTTCAATTAATGTTGCCCATGCTTAGAAATTTTATGACGTCACAATCTCGCGCTTATGATGTTGGCGCGCCGTCACGCCATCTGTCTCATTACGTCACGCCTTGTGTGTGGATTCTATTAAAGTTTTATGACGTCACACTCTTTCTAGCAGGTGGTCGCGATTCCCATCTGCCTCATTACGTCACGCGTTGTGTGCGTATGACCAGCCGCACGATAACTCGCGTAAAAATCGTTCGATTTCGATGAACTTTTAGTATGTGGAAGGGGATCACCTGGGAAGGAACCCTATTGAAAGTGAACAAAATGAGGTCAAAGGTTAGGACATAGGAGCTGGATCCATTCCACTGCTCTTATGCATCATAACTAACGAAAAAAAGGTTCGATTTCGATTAAATTTTAGTATGTGGTAGGGGACCACCTGGGGAGAAATCCTATTGAAAATGGGTGGAATGGGGTCAAAGGTCAGGACATAGGAATGGAATCACTTCCAACGTCATTATGCATCATAACTTACGTAAAATATCTTCGATTTGGATGAAATGTTAGCATGTTGTATGGGCCTGCCTATAAAATGGGCGAAATGAGGTCAACGAATCCTATTGAAAATGGGCGAAATGGGGTCAAAGGTTAGGACACAGTAGCGGAATCTATTCCATAGCCCTTATACATCATAACTTACGTAAAAATGCTTCCATTGCGACAAAATTTTATCATGTTATTTCGGAGGTATACTGAATCGGTTCTGTAGAATATCATCAAAATGGGATCAAAGGTCAGGGCACATGATCCAGATTTATTCCACAGCCATTATTCTCATAACTTGAGTGATAACTTGAGTAATGATTTCTGGTATGTTGGAAAGGGTATTATAATCAATGCATTGCATGATTTTACTAACTTGTCAGCACGTGTTTTCTGTCTTGGTTTCCATCTTTTGCCTTATACTTTCAAATACTTTCCTTTAGATTTCAATTTTGTCTCTTCTACTCTTTTTTTTTTTAATTTCGCCACAAATTAACTACAGGCAACATTACTCACTCCTGCTTCTGCCGTTACCTCATCCATAGCAAAAGCAAACAGTAATGTGATGAGCCATACCAATGGCTGGATGATGTGTGTCGTTGGCTTTTAACTTTTTGACCGAGATTGGACCAGAAATCCAAGATGAGGTATGGGTGGTGTGCTTGTCTTACGGCGTTGGCTACTTCCTCTTCCTGGAATCAGTGGCTCTAAATTTGAGGCAGCCTACTGCTTGTAGTCCTCTTGTAAGTGTTCAGCTGCTAATTAATGCATTTGACTGCATACTACTTCTCGCGCTTGACAGTATCTAGGTCGCAATTCGTGGTGTTGGAACAGATCTGACGTACTACAGAAATAAAGCACGTGTCAAGACGAGAAATATGCAGCGATACATTCCGTCCGCGTTGCTTAGTTGGGAGAGCAATTCACTCCGGAGTGAGGGGGCGCGATTTCGATCTCCAACAACCTTGTTTTTTCACACAGACACCAAAGAAGGTTATTTCAATTAAGGTTATTTCCAAGCAGGTTCTTTATGTTATTCGAGCCGCCTCGTTTGTAAGATGGTTAAAGGCGCGAGATTTTGGCGCCAGCTAGACTAGGTATTAGTCTCTTTGTGCTACGGCCTTGGTGTCAGCAGCCCCAAATTAGACATAGGCTACTTCCTGTTGCTTCAGATGATCTTGGAGGAGGGGTCGTTAAACACCTGTACTCGGCGTTTTTCGGAATATGTAGGGTGAAGGTAGCTTTATTTCCGATACTTTCGGTTAAAAATCGACGAATAAACTGAAATGAAGTTAACGGATACGTAAAATACTTTCCAAAATAGAGCGAAAATCGCTATAATTCCATGACACGTTCTATTAAGACAATAAAACATGATGTTCGACATGTTGAGTAAATGTAGTCGCACCACTTAGAGGACAGAAAAAAAATAGTAGTAGAAGAAAATATGACGCTGTTATTTATCTCAGCGTCAGTAGATAAATTCTTGATCACGTAGCATCTGTTCTCGATGCTGAACAACCGTCGAATGCAGTGTAGCTCATTATAGCTACGATAATTACAAAATTGCGTCTAAACGTCATTCCGTTACGTTGAATCAGGTGTGATATTACATATTATCCTGCTATTATCATCAAACAAGTAATTAAAATTAATTCGGAATTTGCTACGGCACTCAATAAGATTTTTTTTTCTTACTCCTTTCCTCCGGAAGATATTTAATTACTCAATTATCCAAAGTAACATCTGTGTTGTTTGAATTTTAGGAGCGCAAAACTGCTTTCTTTCCTTTGAGGCTGGAAAACACAATAAAGTTCGTGCAAATTAGGGCTGTTAATTTTCCCCCAGGATGTCTATTTCATAGTTACAGTCGTGAATTTTAAATAAGAAATCATTTAAAACTGACTACAATTTTTTTAGTAGGTAGCATTACATCACTTACCGCTTCCTCTCAGATGAAATTGCCAGCGCAAAAAAAAAAAAAAAAACAGCAGAATGTAACAGGAGGTATTTATTAATTTTATTTTGCTAATTAACAACTGCTTGCAACTGACGCGTATGCTTACGAAACGCACACAGTCGTATCAGAATAATATGACTACACCCCGGAATCACAGTGTGCCCGCCCAAGCGCATCACAGAGTGCATGTGACAATGTCGACCAAACAGAGGTATGAAGCGGTCGGTCAGTACAAATGAGCCATAGTGCGTCACGTGAGCACAATGGGCAGAGGTAGTGATTTGAAGGACGTTCAAAAAGAATGATCATCGGCTACCGTGCCAAGGGTGGAGGCATCTCAGAAACAGCAGACTTCGTGGGCTGTTCGCGAGGTGCTTTAGTAAGGGTGTACCAAGAATGGACCGCTGGTACACCGAGTACCTCGTGACGTCATAACTGTGGAGCCCCCAAAGGCAATCGACCCCCGAGGAGAACGTCGCCTTCATCGACTGGTATAGGGCAACCGACGCGCAACAGTGCAGCAGTTGACCATTCCGACACATTTTCATATTAGATCCAAACTTGTCCCACTCCTTCTAAGTCCAGTATTACCCCTTGGAATCCAATCCGGTATTTCAGCTGTCCAACTATGGTCAGTTCGCATAGCAATGTGTCCAGCCCATTGCTACTTGAGGGTATTTATTTCGATCGTGATATGATCCACTCTTGTTACTTTCTTGATCCATGAGTTCCTTTCATTATCTTTCTTCGTTGTACGAAGGAGGCATCTCTCCAAGCTTCTTTCAGTTATCCGCAGATCTGTATGGCATGTTAGTTAATGTCTCTGATTCATAAGTAAGAACTAGAAAGAGGCACTGATTAAACGCTTTTAAGATATAATGAAAACTTGCTCTTGAATATTATACTATTTCTTCCAATTGCCCTCCAGTCAGGTTTTATGCGTCTATTAGTTTCTTCTTTGGTGTAACACTCGCTTGATATCTCGTGTCCTAAGTAGATGTAGACATCTCAGCTGTTTCTAAATTTTCCCCAATCTTTAGTTCTTTAAAAAGCATTGTAGGGTAAACAGCGGCAACTTCTTGATAATTTCAGAAATTTCCATTTTGACCACAAAAATTAATCACCCATGTTTATCACACCCTAGTACTCCATACGCAACACATTTGTACATAATACCAGTAACTTGGAGAACTGTAGGACTCTATGTTTGAGTTCCAAAACAGATGTTTTCGCTTAATGTGTACCAGTGGTTATTCTATGATAACCTTAGTAACTTCATGATAATACCTTGCTACGATCACGATAGCGAACAAGTTGTCCATTTCTACGCACAACATTGCGTGAATGTGTAAAAATATAGAAATAATATAATATACATGATATACAAGGAGTCGCACATGAACACATTTTCATTTTCATTGTAAACGTGATGGCACTTCTTGTGGTACCATATCATGCAAAAACTACATCGAATCCACTGAACTCTGCCTTCTTTTTTCTTTTCTTTCCTTTTTTTTTTTTTTGACATCCTAGTTATATACACTATCTACCAACAAGTAATTGGACACCTGTGATAGCAAAGGAAAACGAAGTTTATTCACCTTCAATAGTTGGTGGAGCCTCCACGAGCGGCAATTACAGCTGCGACCCTCCGGGGCATACTCTCAACCAGGCGTTGTACGACGGCTAGCGGTATTTTCTTCCACTCGGCTTGGAGAAGACAGGTCAGTTCCTTCACCGATTTCGGACGGTGGGGGTACCCCTTAAGTCGACGCCCCAACTCGTCCCAGAGGTGCTCGATAGAGTTAAGGTCGGGGCTCTGGGCAGGCCAGTTCATTCGATTAACCCCATTGCCACCATACCAAGCCATGGTGGACCTCGCAACATGACAGGTGGCATTGTCATCCTGAAAGTAACATGGGTCTACCCCGTAAAACTCCCACAACGTAGGAAGCGCATGGTCATCCAAAATGGTGCAGTAGGTCTCGGCGTTGAGTCTACCAGGAATTGCGACCAAGGGTCCCGTGCCATACCAGGAGAAACAATCCCATAGCATAATTCCACCGCCGCCGAACTTCACAGTTGGCACAATACATTACAGCAGGAGGCGTTCTCTAGGCAGACGCTAAACCCAGATCCTCACATCCGAACGGTAGAGGGTGAACCTTGATTCGTCGCTCCAGAGAACCTGTTTCCACTGTTCAACGGTCCACTGTCGACGTTCTTTGCACCACGTTAGCCGAGCAGCGCTATTGCACTTGGTGATCAAAGGCTTGTGGGCAGCATCACGTCCATGATAACCGAGCACATAGGCTTCCTTACGGATGGTATTCATCAAAAGAACACTCTCGGGTGCCTGTTGAAACTCCTCGCGGATGTGGCCCATCGATTTGGTGCGGTTCTTCCGAATTTCTCTGGCCAGCACCCGTCGGTCTCTAACTCCCAGTTTTGTGGGTCTGCCGGGCCAGGGCACATTCCGACAGTCATCTCTCATCTTCCACTTGCCAATCACGTAGGCCACTGCCGATTTTGGGTACTTCAACTCGCTGGATATGTCACGTATGGATCGGCCATTTCTGTGATACCCGACGATTACACCTTTCTCGAAATCAGAGAGCTCCGAGCTGCGTGGCATCTTGAATGCGACTGGTTGCGTTGCTGTTTCCCACACGATATTTAACGGCGGCAGCCGTGGCGTATATCAGGACCGCAGATAGCGTCGATTGCAGGGGTGTCCAATTACTTGTTGGTAGATAGTGTAGTTGTGTCCATAAAATTCGCCATCCCAGTTATCGTTTTCTCTTCGCATGGGCCTCTTGATGAAAACGGTACGTATGAGCTATATCTTGTTACATTTCAATTACATCAATACTATTACGAATCACGTGGTTACCACTTGTAGGTGATAAATTTGTTATGCCTTGGTTATTTCGTGACGGCTAAAATTAATTAAAAACCGAAACTGAAATGTCTATTTGAACCCCAACTATCATTATTGCAATTCAGAAATCAGGTACTGTAGTTTAAATAATGGAAAAAAAAGGTGTTTTTTTTAAATCAACATTAATACCTGAAAAAATTAACTCTCATAAACAAGGATCATGCGTCCGTGGCTAAGCTTCTACACTCTATAGAATGCTCATTAATGACTTGCAAGTGCATTTTTAAATTAGAAAGGAATCTAATTAATAACTGGGTTAAATATTGTTTGCTTAACTCAATTTTCCTTCCTGAAATCCTCTCTTCTACCTTGTATACTGAACACCATCACAAAAGACTATCCGATTCCCGGTCACACGTTGAATAACTTTCTTTGTGATACGAACAAATCAACTCACTGACGATGTCCTTCTGATTCTAGAAAATGGACATATGCTGCTATTTATAATAAAAAGTTGAAACTAATTAAGGGAGTAGTTACTCTACGAATAACCGCTTACCCTGTATCACGAATTTACCTATGCCATGAAAATACCAATGATTACCCTACATCAGTTTTGTTTTTGCTAGTTCTCCTTTAATCCCACTTCTTTACTTTTTGAGCAAGTTCTTGGATCATACTCGGTAGATCTGATGGATTACTGGCACAAATGATCATGTCATTAGCAAAAGAAGGTGGGTTAAACACAACCTCCATTAATTACTATTCCCTTGTCTTCACAATTCAATGATCGAAAACCCGTCTGCAATATGGCGTCAAAGTGTTTTGGAGATATGATGTCATATTTTATCGAATAGTCGGACCTTTGCACTTGCATTTTCGTCCTCGTTATTAACAATGCTAACGTGTTCATATTCAATAACCCAAGATTTCGAATCCATTATAACTCCTTATGGTTTTACAAAATCAAAAGCTTTTTTCATAATCAATAAAGGCCACACATGGTGGGAGTTCATATTAATTCGCTCTTTGAATTAGTTCTCAAAGTGTGCGAATATGATTTACAACATAATTTGTTGAATATCCGCGAGATGCGCCCCATGAGTTTGCTTCGACGTGAAATCAGCGGTGCTTTTCATGTTTCTTGAATAACCTCGGGGTTTTCTATGTTTGTTACAAAAGAACACCCAAGTCACTCTCTGAATCGCTGTGTGTATTTGAAGTCTATATCTGTGTGTTATTAAACTGAGGCTGGGTTCAGACCCCCGGTGAGACCCGGATGTTGTTTGCTCTTAAGGAGTTTGTTGTCTCCAATTCGTAGAACCACTATCTCTAATAGCGAATCAGTAACTCCTTCTATGATAGAAAATCTGCATAAAAATAAATAATGATAGAAGATCCGAATCAGTAACTCCTTCTTTGCAACTGCATTATGGTGTTAAATTGATTACTAGTAGTACATGAATGCCGTTATTACACGATCGGAATATTCAATATACAAACTCGGATTAAAATTAAAAGTATTTTATTTTAATTTCAAGCAATACTTAGACGTACAAGATCTTTCGAAGTGCCAATCACTTCATCGTCAGGTACAACGTTCTAACTATGGAATTACGAGCTAAACTTTAAACAAATGGATATAAATGTGCTGCAGGACAGTTGATAAATAAATAGATATAAATGTCTCACAGCACATTTAGATCTATTTGTTTAAAAATTAGCTTCTAATTCCATAGTTAGAACGTTGTACCTGACGATAAAGTGCTTGACACTTCGAAAGATCTTGTACGTTTATATGTTGCTTGGAATTAAAATCAAATAACTTTAATTTCAATCCGAGTTTGTATATTGAATATTTCGATCGTGTAATGACGGCATTTATACACTACCAGTAACTCCTTTTATAAAAGATCTGTTTAAAAACAGATACAAATATTGGGTTGGCCCAAATGGAATGTCCTGAGCGAACGAGCAGTGGAAACAGACTCCTACCACAGCGGAATCGATCCACCCACAGGTGTGACGGGTATTACATCACAGAGTTACTATAAATAGCTAAAAAACTAGCACGTGTGTGAAGAACAAGGTTCAAGCGTGGTTTGCTTGGACGTAACGTGGCTTGCAAAGAAAACATGCAGACGCCGGATTTGAGAGTAATCCTCCTGTATGAATTTAAACTGGGTCATTCTGCAGGACTTGCCGCTCGAAACGTTAACAAAGCGTTTGGGGAGAATACAGCCAACGAACGAATCATTCGGCGATGGTTTGGGAAGTTTCGAAGCGGAGATTCGGACCTGCAAAACGAAGCACGTGATCACCGACCTGTTGCTGTTTCTGACGATGTTCTGTTAAGAATGGTCGAAGCGGACCCCCGAAAAACGTGTCGTGAGATAGCGGCGGAGGTAGATGTCCACCACACGACAGCTGTTTGGCGTCTGACTGCACTGGGTCAGGTGAAAAAGCTGGACATGTGGCTGCCGAATGAGTTGACAACTGCCAACAAGACCAGGCGTTTGGAAGTCTGCACGTCGCGGCTTGCCAGGAATAAACAGGAACCTCCGCTGCATTGAATCGTCAGCTGCGACGAGAAGTGGGTGCTTTATGATAATCGAAAACGATCTGCACAATGGTTAAGCAAGGCACAGCCTGCTGGACGGCATCCTAAGCCACATCGACACACCAAGAAGATGATGCTCCTTGTCGGGTGGTCCACAGCCGGGATAATTTATAGGGTTTATTGGCAAGAGGCCAACCCCAATTTCCGGTACATCTGATGTAATTCAGCACAATAACTGCAGAACGTTATTGTGCTGAATTACATCAGATATACCGGAAATTGCTGCAGAAACAACTGTCTTTGGTCAACAGACTCCAGGACAACGCCCGCCCTCATGTCGCACAACAACCGATGCTGACACTAAGTGCCTTGGGCTATGAAGCACTGCCTCGTTCTGCCTATTACCCGGATTTGTCTCCGGCAGACTACCGTCAGTTTTCGTCGCCTGGATCATTTCCTGTCCGGGAAACAGTTCACGACAGACTATCATCAGTTTCATTTGTATCCAAGAGACTATCATGGGTTTCTCCCACAGACTATCATCAGTTTCATTTGTCTCCAACAGACTATCATCAGTTTCATTTGTCTCCAACAGACTATCATCAGTTTCATTTGTCTCCAACAGACTATCATCAGTTTCATTTGTCTCCAACAGACTATCATCAGTTTCATTTGTCTCCAACAGACTATCATCAGTTTCATTTGTCTCCAACACACTATCATCAGTTTCATTTGTCTCCAACAGACTATCATCAGTTTCATTTGTCTCCAACAGACTATCATCAGTTTCATTTGTTTCCAACAGACTATCATCAGTTTCATTTGTCTCCAACAGACTGTCATGGTTTTCTTCGACAGACTATCATCAGTTTCATTTGTCTCCAACAGACTATCATGGGTTTCTCCGACAGACTATCATCAGTTTCGTCGCCTGGATCACTTCCTGTCCGGGAAACTGTTCACGACAGACTATCATCAGTTTCATTTGTATCCAAGATACCATCATGGGTTTCCACGACAGACTATCATCAGTTTCATTTGTATCCAAGATACCATCATGGGTTTCTACGGCAGACTATCATGGGTTTCTCCGACAGACTATCATTAGTTTCATTTGTCTCCAACATACTATCATGGTTTTCTTCGACAGACTATCATCAGTTTCATTTGTCTCCAACAGACTATCATGGGTTTCTCCGACAGACTATCATCAGTTTCATTTGTCTCCAACAGACTATCATGGGTTTCTCCGACAGACTATCATCAGTTTCGTCGCCTGGATCACTTCCTGTCCGGGAAACAGTTCACGACAGACAACGAGGTCCAACGTGCAGTTGATGACTTCTTCGGGTCCCAGCCACAAGACATTTTTCGTTCCGGGATCATGACCTTGCCGGGCAGATGGCAACCATTGTGTCGATGCCCAGGGGGATTATTTTGCCTAGGTAAGTTGTCCTATTTTTCCGTTCTCGCCGTCCACGTCTGCTGATCCTTTGCCGGACATTTCATTCGCACTAACCCAATGGAAGAGCCGAATCAGTAACTCTTTCTAGAGATCTGTATAAAAAAAATGATAGAAGATATGTATAATGAAAGCAGAAAAGTTGGTCTAAGTGTAAACAGAGAAAAACTAAAATCATGTTCAATAATTTTGTAACACCAAAAAACGTAACATTAGAAAACTATTTCTTAGAAACAGTCTCTTCATACACTTACTTAAGTCATCTGATTGATCTAAATAATGGACTTCCAAAGGAAATAAATAGTAGAGTTCAACTTGCCTAGTGTGCATTTCGAAAATTCAGAAGCATTTTTCAAAGCAGTGATATCCCACTCTGTTCAAAAACGAAGACATTCAACTAGTGTATACTTCCAGTCATCGCATATAGTTGTGAAACCTGGACTCTGACAAAATCATGGACAAATAAAGATGTAACAACTCAAAGAAAAATGGAGAGGCTAATGCTTGGTATCACATTAAGAGGTAAGAAACGGAACACCTGGATAAGAAGCCAAACTCGTACACAGACATCGTTCTTTACCACAAGCGACTAAAGTGGAAATGGACCGGACATCTATCCAGAAGAGAAGACGAGTGGTGGATTACCATACTAATGAACTGGATAACTTTATTTTCAATACACCAGACTTGAATAATAATGAAACGCATATAGCGTATTAAATCCGTTTATTTTTGTGGTGTAGTCAGCATAAAGATTTGCCAAGCTTTCTCACTCCACTGGGAGGCTTTCGCAAGGCAATGGTAGACATAAAAATGCAGGGAATTGGAACACGCAAAGAACAAAGATGATTTTTGAACATAACGTGGGTGACATCACGAGCATATTACATGAATTTTTATCACGCTATTAGACGGTGCGCCGTGATATATTTTCCTCTTTTAATAACATATGCCAAAGCATTGGTTGTTCAGTAGAGACTATATCATTGCATGCCACTTTGCTGGATAGTATTTCTACTGTTTCTTTGATGGCAGTCTCTTTAAAATTCGTGTAAGGGGTAATATTCTAACATTATTCCATACAGGAGCGGCCGAGCAATGCATGGCTTCTCTGGCGAGAGCTGTATTCTGCGTGTCCCGGTTCATAATTCGTACGTGTTCTTTACATCTAGTGTCCAAGGATCGCTTTGTCATTCCGATATATATTTTTTCCGTGTGGTCAGGATATACCAACGGTATAGCGTACACTCTCGCCTTTTCTTTTCATTCTCACACTGTCTCTCCTTGTCTCATTATTATATGTGCTAACGGGGTTGGGGATTTCACTGCTATTGATATGTTGTATTGGTTTAATAAATTCTTTTACCAATATGTAAAGCCTGGTAATGCCTAAAAGTTCTAAAATTTCATTCCAGAACTTTCAGACATTACCGGGCGTTAGAGATAATAGCCACACCCATTTTGTTTGATATACTTCTCCGAAAAGTCAGTGTCCTAATTTCAAGAGAGGAAGAGGTCCTGAATAAGAAGATCGTAAGAAGCTACAGATTCTTCGATCAACTCAAATTCGAACTAATAGTTACAGAGTCCCCTTCCTAAATGAATCGATAGTATAAGAATGACGGATGAACAAGTGAAAGTTTTGGAGCATGGGCCAAAATATTGCCCTCCATCAAAGCCTAAAATCAAGCAGTTAATATCAGAGGCAGAAAGTATAATCTCCCAAGTACTAGCAGAAGATTTTGATAAGACCAGATGTTTAGCGGTATTAAAGTTAAGCTGTGTAATGAATTTTAACAGGTGAAATATTGAAAAAAGGAACTTTAAGGAAAGTGACAGGCAAATTTTGAAAGTTTTAGGGAACCTACGCAATGACTCTAGGATATCGATGACACTATCCGGCAAGTCGAATCAGATTGTTATTATGAACAGGTCTGATTATATTAGAAAACTTAAGGAGTTTGCTGATCAATCGGACTCAATTCTGCAGCCGACGAATCCTCTAAACAGCATAATACGGAAAGTTCAAGCTCTGGCCAGGGACAAAGATCTACCGGAAATTATTAGAATGCCAGCCAAGCTTCCAGCGGGCCTTACAATTCCACCACTCTTTGGACGACTAAAAAATCATAAACCTAGATCTGCCCTTAAACCTATAGTAGCAAAAAACAAAGCTCCTACGTACATATTAGAAAAATCCCTAGCTAAATCTTTCTCTGAACGCTTAAAAAACTCCGATTACGTAATCAAGTCAACAAAAGAATTTGTGGAGTGCGCAAGAAATGTAAATACTATATTTGATAATGATATAATGGGAAGTTTCGAGATAATGTCCTTATATCCGCCTATATCTATACCAGAGGCTGTTGCAAACCTTGAAGAGGTCTGAGCGATGGCCTCTGATCATTCGTCCGAACGGGGTCCGGGTTCGAATCCCGGTGAGGCATGGATGTTGTGTTTGTCTAACGGCACTGGCTCTCTCCCTTCCCTGGAACCAGTGACCCTAAATTAGGGACGGGCGACTGCTTATAGCCCATTGAGTTGCTCACGGCGGTCGTTAAACCTTCAATCAAAAAAAAAAAAAAAAAAAAAAAAACCCTTGAAGAATCAATCGTTACTTCTCGTGAATTCACACTGACCCAAACAAAGAAAATTATCGGCGCCTTAAATCTGGTTACTAACCACAACTATTTCAAGTTGGACGGAAACATGTACAAACAAACTAAAGGAGCACCGATGGTTTCACCTCTAACTTCAGTCCTTACGGAAGCAGTACTTAGATCTCTAGAAGATCTCATCCTTTTAAATTGTATCAAGAAACCTCGAGGGTGGATCCGCTACGCTGAAGACATATTCTTCATATGGGAACATGGACTTGACGAATTAAATGATTTCATGCGCAAGATAAACAACCTAAACAATACAATAAAGTTCACCATGGAGCTTGAAAAAGGTGGGACGTTGAATTGTCTTGACGTCGCGCTCAGAAGAAATAGAACATCCAACTTCGATTTTAACGTTTATTATAAACCGACCGCAGTACCGAAACTTGTCCCTCTTGATTCGCATTGCCCAAAAGAATACAAACTTTCCGCATTTAGAGCATGGTTCTATAGAGCGTATAACGTATGCAAACCTGACCACCTAAATAGTAAAGAAATTGATAATATTTTTAACAAAGGTCATCCCTTCTGTCTATGTAATCCTTCTTATATCCAGCCTTTAGACCTTTGTTATTTTTTAACAAAGGTCTAAAGGCTGGATATAAGAAAGATTACATAGACAGAAGGGATGTAAGGTCAAATGATGCGTAACATCACAGCCTCTCCTTGACAAATGTCAACCCCGCCTTCTCGTGGTGCATCCTGTTCCCACTAAAGGGGCTCTGACGACCGCAAATAGCGGTATAACTATACCATCGGGATCAGAGGAAATGCTATCCCACACTCACCAACCCGCTTGGCCAGCGTGGTGAGTTATGGCCAAACACCTCCAAAATGACTTCACAACTTAAATCTTGGCCCTCAGTCTCCGGCAGCTGGAATGTACCTGGCCAAGGCAGCGGCCAGTGCGACATGAAGGCAGAGGGTGCTTAGAATCCCCGGAGGACCGGACTAGGCTGCCATTTGATGCTGACCTTGGCTACTTACAACGGACGCTCCCTATCTTCTGATTCAAGGCTTCTTGAATTGGAAGAGGAACTACAAAGGATCAAGTGGGACATCGTCGGGCTGAGTGAGGTAAGGAGAAAAGGAGAAGATCTCATTGAACTGAAAAGTGGACATCTCTTCTATTATCATGGGACAGATACTGGCAGAACTAGTGGTGTTGGATTTATTATAAACAAGAAACTGAAGGATAAAGTGGTAGAAGTTGAAAGTTCCTCTGACAGAGCTGCACGACTCGTTATCCAACTATCGAGAAGATACCAGGCTCAGATTATTCAAACTTATGCACCCACCACAAGTCATCCTGAAGAAGAAATTGAAGAATTTTATGAGGAAATTCGTCATCTAAATAATAAAGGTAAGCAGCACTTGAAGATAATTATGGGAGATTTCAATGCAAAAATAGCGCACCGGCAACAGAATGAAACTTCAGTAGGTAAATTCGGTCACGGCAACAGAAACCAGCGTGGAAATACTCTCGTTGAGTTTGCAGAGGCAGAAGGATTTTTCATCTTGAATTCCTTTTTCAAGAAAAAGCCACACAGGAAATGGACATGGAGACATCCAATTGGGACGACAAGTGAAATTGATTTTATTATGTGTAACAAAAAATTCGTCATCGAAGACTGCAGTGTGCTAAACAAGTTCAACACAGGTAGTGACCATAGATTGGTGAGATGTAAGATGCACCTCAACACTAAACTGGAACGTGGCAAGCTCATAAGACAAACAAAATGTATTGACATAACCAACCTTAAAAAACACCATAATACTTTCAAGTTGGAACTGAAGAACAGATTCTCTGCTTTAGAAGGCCTAACATCGGAAGAAGTGGATATTTCTGAAGTTAACAGAAAAGTAACCAAAGCTCTTATGGAAACAGCAACAAAATTAGCTGGGTCTAAGAACAAGTTGCATGTAAACAAATTATCAGGAAAAACCAAAATGTTGATGCAAAAAAGAAGAGAGATGAGGACAACTAAAGAAGATGTGACTTCCAAAGTGGAATATATAGAGCTATGCAAGACAGCACGAAAAAGTATCACTGAAGACGTAAGGAAATTCAACTGTGAGCTAGTGAGGAAAGCAATTGAAAACAACCAAAGCCTAAAGATAGCAAAGGGACATCTCAGTAAGGGAAGAAAACAGATTATGGCTCTGAGAAAAGAAGATGGTTCTATAACAAGAAATAGAGGCGAAATTTTGACAAGAGTGAAAGATTTCTACTCCAAACTATATGAAAGGGATGATACATGTACTCCAGACATCATGAAAGGTACCAGAGTTCTTCCAGTCCTCCCAGCAGAAGTTGCTCATGCAATCAAGAACATGAAGCGGGGGAAAGCTCCAGGAGAAGATGGAATTACTATAGACATCATACAAGAAGCAAGTGGAGAAATCGAAACAGTACTCGCCCAAATTTTCACTCGATGCCTTAATGAAGGGAAGATTCCTGAGGATTGGAACAATGCTACAATGATCCTGCTACATAAAAAAGGTGACATTGAGGATCTCAGGAACTACAGACCTATCAGCCTCCTATCAGTGGTTTATAAAATCTTCACTAAAGTTCTTTCACACCGCTTGAAGGTAACACTGGACATGGCTCAACCGAGAGAACAAGCTGGATTCAGGAGTGGCTACAGCACAATAGATCATATCCACGTACTGAGAGAACTAATTTAAAGAGCGAGGGAATATGAACTTCCATTGTGCATGGCTTTTATCGATTATGAAAAAGCCTTTGATTCGGTGAAACCATCAGCAGTTGCAATGGCTCTGAAATCCTGCGGTATTGAAGATGCATACATTAATATTGTTAATAACATCTATGAAAATGCAAGTGCAAAGATTCGGCTGTTTGAAAATACAACACACACAAAAATTGGAAAAGGAGTGAGACAAGGTGACACCATATCTCCGAAGCTCTTTAATGCCACGTTGGAAAATGTCTTTCAATCACTGAACTGGGAAAACAAAGGGATAAAGATTAATGGAGATTATCTAACCCACCTTCGTTTTGCTGATGACGTAGTCATTTTTGCAACTACCCCATCAGAGCTGCAGAGTATGATCCAGGAACTTGCTGACAAGAGTAAAGAAGTGGGATTAAAAAGGAACTTTCAGAAGACAAAAGTGATGTTCAATGCTTTTACAAGAAATGAAGATTTATCGATTGATGGAGAAAAACTGGAGATAACAGATACGTATGTTTATCTTGGACAGCAGATATCAAGTGAGGGTCACATTGATGAAGAAATTAATCGGCGTACAAAACTTGCCTGGAGAGCTTTTTGGAAGAAACAGCATAATTTTCAAGAGCAATATGCCATTATGTCTTAAAAGAAAAGTGTTTGATCAATGCATCCTTCCAGTGCTTACGTATGGTGCAGAGACGTGGACCTTAACTAAAAGAGACATACAAAGGCTGCAGACAACTCAACGAAGCATGGAGAGGTGCATGCTTGGTATAACCAGGAGAGATAAGAAGAGGAACTCGTGGATCCGAAAAATGACGAGAGTGGAAGACATCATGATCAGAGTTAAATCCCTGAAATGGCAATGGGCTGGACATACTGCCAGAAGGACAGACCATAGATGGACAGCCGAAATTTTAGATTGGATTCCAAGGGACAGGAAAAGACCCAGAAAAAGACCACATGGGAGATGGGTGGATGAAATTCGTAAATATGCGGGAGTGACATGGAGGAGACTGGCACAAGACAGACCTTTGTGGAGGAAACTTGGGAAGACCTTCGTCCAGCAGTGGATTGATAATGGTTGACAATGATGATGATGATGATGATGACATAGACAGAATACATGGGACTGTAAGAAATCGTATAGCGTCAGCAATAACAAAATCAGCTAGTAGGACGATGAGATACTCAGGATCCATCACATATATCCCAGGCTTTACATGTTGGTTAAAGAATTTATTGCACAAATACAACATATCAATAGCAGTGAAGTCCCCAACTCCGTTAGCACATATAATATCAAGCTGAAAGGAGAGACAGTGTGAAGAAGAAAAGAAAAGGCGAGAGAGTACGCTATACCGTTGGTATATCCTGACCACACGGAAAAGGTAAATATCGAAATGACAAAGCCATCCTTGGATACTAGATGTAAAGAGCACGTACGAAGTGTGAACCAGGACATGCAGTATATAGCCCTCTCCGGAAAAGGCATGCATTGCTCGGTCGCTCCTGTATGGAATAATATTAGAAGAATTGCCCCTTACACGAATTTTAAGGAGACTGCCATCAGGGAAACAGTGGAAATCCTGTCCAGTAAACTGGCATGCAATGATATTAGTCTCTACTGAACTACCAATGGTTTGGCATACGTTACTAAAAGAGGAAAACATATCGCGGCGCACCGTCTAATAGCGTGATAAAAATTCATGTAATATGCTCGTGATGTCACCCACGTTATTTTCAAAAATCATCTTTGTTCTCTACGTGTTCCAATTCCCTGCATTTTTATGACTACCATTGCTTTGCAAAAGCTTCCCAGTGGAGTGCAAAAGCTTGGCAAATCTTTATGCTGACTACACTTCAAAAATAAACGGATTTAATACGCTATATGCGTTTCATTATTTAGGAACTGGATTCCAAAAGTGGAGAAACGAGGCAGAGGACGTCCTGGAAGGTGCAGAGATGGATTGCCAAAATTTCTGGGGAAAAATTGGCTAACCATAGGCAAGAATAGGGGAAAATGGAAAGAACTGGAGGAGGTTTTCGTCCAGCAGTGGACTGAGAAAGGTTGAAAAGAAAAAAACGAACTCCTTCTACCTTATAATACAAAAACGGTTCATTGAAGTCCAAAAACAAGCAAAAAAACCGTTGTGCTGTTGTGTCCGTGCAACTTATAAATCTAGACCCCAGGCTCCAGTAGTAACCTTCGCTGCTCCTTCTAAATACAGTGCAGTTGATTTTATAGAATAATGAACGACATTCATAGACGCTATAGTCAAACACACACACACACACACACACACACCCGCGCAGAAGAAAATTAGTGGTTTTTGTTACTGGAGTAGCTTTCGTGCCAAAGAAAAGTACCAAAGCATTTTTATAATCGAACATTTATAATAAACAAACATTATAGTAAAACGAAAAGGTGTGGTCATAATGACAAATGGCCACAAATCCATCAACGGAAACAAATACGTATGTGCCGCATTATTCTACATGAAACGAAAACAGGGTCAGAGAAACACATTAACACATTATTGACGTACAGAGACCTCAAGTAATGTTTTCATGATATCCGGTGCCTTGAATTATCTGCTCTGCGAATATCATTATCTACCCGATCTCCGAATAAAACAAAAGTTTGAATAATCAAACACGAGTTTAGGCTATTCTGCTAAGTGAAAAATGTTTGCGTTCTACAAATTAGTTATGAATGCTATTACGAGTTTTCGTAATTATGTAAATAACTTATAACTCATCTTTGATGTTTAGATTCCATTTTTTTTTCACGAGGTGACTGTTAATGAGAGATATGAGTCCACCAGAACAGCTAACAAAGTCTTTCGTTTTGGAAAAGGTAAACACCACCGCTCTCGTGTTAAGTTTGCTTAGGGAAATAACGTAGTAGAATAAACAGCCCATATTCCTAGTTTTACAGTGTCTCTAGATATGACTTTAAAATGATTTCAAAAATAAAATATTCCTTCCGTTAATACGCATAACATCTTTATAACCATTAGTTGGACAAACAAATATTCTATGTCTGATAGCTAATGGGAAAGCCAAGAGTGTACACACACATCTTTCAAATTTTCTTATTTTAGTTTTATCAGGAAGAAAGGTTTGAGAGGATGATAATGAAAGAAAACAATACGATTTAAGCAAAATAGCATTAGTAATTACAATGAGTAAGGGGGTGACTTCGTATTTGGGCCACTCTTCGGATAGCCCCGAGATGGCAGATTTAGAATTAGCGGATCACCTGATCGAAAGGATGGCACACAAGCTTAACCTAAAGTCTTAGTCTTAAGTAAAGGAAATATATACACTGCCGGAAAGTGAAAATAGAACACCAAGAAGGAGACGTCTGATACCAACGAAATTTATACAGCATAATAACGGAATACAGAGGATAACGTGATCAAAACAATATAGCAAAATACAGCTATATTTGCTGGTAAACTGAAAAATAACATTTCCATGTAACATGGTTAGTACGAGGTTGAACCGCCATGAACTGCGTCACACTGTGGAATTCTGGCATGGAGTCTGTCGTACAGATGTTGAATGTAAGTTTGGGGTATTGAGTTCCAAGCATCCTCAACCTAGACGCATAAATCGGAGATGGTCGTGGCTGGCCGTGGAGACTGGATAAGTCGTTGTCCCATAAAATCCCACACGTGCTCAATGGGGGACAAATCCGGTGAACGTTCAGACCATGGGAGTTGTCTCACACCCTGAATTGCATGTTGCGTTGCGCGTGCCTTGTGTGGGCGTGCGTTATCTTGCTGCAAAACACCACGATGAACCGACCTTACAAATGGCACAACAACGGGCTGAATGATGTTGTTGATGTAAGAGGTGCTGTTTAACATACCCAGTACAAACACTAGTTGTGTACAGGAGTGATATCTGATCGCTCCCCACACCAGGAGACCAGGTGTAGGCCCTGTGTGTCGCTGGCGGATGCAAGAAGGGTGGAGACGCTCCCCTGTGCGTCTGCGAACACGCACACGGCCATCATAGGCTGCCAAGCAGAATCTGCTTTCATCGCTGAACACGACAGATCGCGTTCTCCAGTGCAGACGTTGGCGACACCACTGCAGCCGTTCCTGACGGTGGGCTGGAGTCAGAGGTACGCATGCCAGAGGCACACGTGCACGTAGTCTTGCATCTAGTAGACGGTTGCGGATTGTTCGCACAGTCACCTCAGGTGCAACGGCAGCTCGGATTGCGTCGCAGTGGTTGTTCTTCTTGACAACGCCGCTCTTCTTATGCGTCGATCGGTCCGCTCATCAGTCCGTCTGTGACTCCCGGTTCCACGTCTTCTCGTGTGGGAATGTTCCTCGGACCTTCTACGCCACCATCGTACCACCACCGATACTTCCCATCCAATTCGCTCCGCAATACGACGATACGACCACCCGGCCTCGCGGAGTCCGACTAGACGACCACGCTCAAAGTCCGATAACTGCTGAAATCGTACACGTCTTCCATGTTCAGACATTGCAGCTTCTTCAGGATCTTCGCACGTGTCCGTACGCCGACGACTGATTACATTCACTTCGCCGTACCCCTTAAATACCACCGACGACAATTTGCATATTATGCCGTGCTGTGGCGTAAGCGCTCACCGGTTGGTCCCGAAATTAACTTCACACTTACGTAAACTCGACCCCATTAACATATGTAAATTTCATGATCGTCCGCCAATTTCTTCTTCTTGTTCTTTTTTCACATTCCGCCAGTGCATTTTTCATAATTATCGGGCTGTGTGTCGCATATGCGCAATAACCGAACATGAAAAAAAAATCGCAATTTAATAAATAAATTCGATTTAAGCGCCGCACCCTAAAATTTTCAGCCATCGATGCAAGTGATTCAACAAAAAACCTAGCAACATACACTGCCTGACAGAGAAAATGCAACACCATGACGGAATGCGTGAAAACAGACCAAACTGCACATACAGATAGCCAAGTAAGTCCTGAACAAATGATTTAAAAGTCACATAAAGACTAGGCTCCAGTGGCCGAATATACAGGATGATTAATAAGGAGTATGCCCCCATTTTGGGTGATACAGCGTTGAATTCGACGTGGCATCGAGGCAATGAGAGTCCGAATAGAGTCCTGTGGTATCGTGGACCATTTGGTGTTGATCCGAGTTCACAGTTCATCTTCTTTTCGCGGGAGTGGGAGGGTACTCAACCGACGTCCAATCGTGTCCCACAGATGCTCGATGTGCGAGAGGTCGGGGGATCGTGCTGGACACGGATGCTCGATGGGCGAGAGGTCGGGGGATTGTGCTGAACACGGATGCTCGATGGGCGAGAGGTTGGGGGATCGGGTTGGATACGGAAGTATCTTGTTGAAAAACGGCGTTTGGAATGCCCTGCAGATACGGTAGAGCCACAGGCCGCAGCACCACGTCAACATAGCGGCGTGCCGTCAATGTGCCCGTAATGCGTACTAACGGTGAGCGATTGTTTGTGCTCATAGCACCCCACACCATGATTCCACGTTGCCGCGCCATTGTGGCGCTCCACAACGGCGGAGGAGTCCACCCGTTTGACACGTCATCTCTAGACTCTCACACGGTGATCATCCATGGTGAGACAGAACCGCGATTTTTCGCTGAACACCACACTGTTCCATTCGGCACCCCACGCAGCTCTAAAGCGACACCACGCCAAACGGTGACGACGAAGGCTCGCTGTTAAGGGTAGCCTTCGCAACGAGACGGCTGGACAGCAAACCAGACGCAGCCAATCGGCGCGACACTGTCCGCGTCG
Source organism: Macrothele yani (assembly GCA_039090855.1). Taxonomy (NCBI): domain Eukaryota; kingdom Metazoa; phylum Arthropoda; class Arachnida; order Araneae; family Macrothelidae; genus Macrothele; species Macrothele yani. Next base: position 152,738,831 of record CM076995.1, on the reverse strand, counting down.
ATATCGGAGCATCCAAGCCTCCCCGTACCCTCCGCAAAATGGCGCCCGTTGTGGCCTGTGGGTTCGATACGGCATGACGTCTGATGTGACGATCGGGGAACTCGGACGTCCGTCTCCGGGCTCCGGTCCCCCTACGACGTTGCACAGATCCTTCCTGGGACCAAATTCCCCATATGCGACAGACGGTTGTGACATCACGTTGCGTTTCTTACGCAGTACGACGCAAGGACCATCCGGCGATACGATGACACCTCTTGTGAACTCATCCGTTTCATGAAATCGCGTACGACGGCGTCTTAACGGCATTGGCACTCCTTGTTCGTTCTCCAGACACAGTTACAGCAGAACAACTCACTTCTTGAGGACGTCTCGACTGATGGCCTCATGGGCTGTTTGTCCGCTTATATTCTGAGCGCCATTCGCGCGATTGGCCTGCAAATACAATCATTTACATAACTTGTTATACGTGTGTATCCACCCTGCAATTTGCATAGTGCTTCGTTCACGTCTTCGTGGTATGACAATTTCTCTGTCAGGCAGTATATTTACATCAATATTTCAACTTTCCGGATATTTTAAAGTGATGTTTTCGTAATTTGCTTTCGTGTTACATTCGGCTGTCTATGCACCTATTATAATTTTAAGTTAGGGTGACATTTTGATGGGAGAGGCAATAATCGTCTTTAAATTCTGATGAGTTTCAACTTCTGGACAAACTTTTAATCATAAGAACGTCCAGTGTTATTTTAAGGTGAAACAAGTTAGTAAAATCATGCAATGTATTGATTATGATACGCTTTCCAACATACCAGAAATCATTACCCAAGTTATTACTCAGGTTATGAGGATAATGGCTTTGGAATAAATCTCGCTCCTGTACCTTGATCTTTGACCCCATTTTGATAATATTCAACGGAACTGGTTCAGTATACCTCCGGAACAACATACTAAAGTTTTGTCGCAACAGAAGCATTTTTACGTAAGTTATGACGCATAAAATCAATGGAATGGATCCCGCTCCTATGTCCTTATCTTTGATCCCAGTTCGACCATTTTCAATAGGATTCGTCCCCGGGTAGTCCTCTGCCACACACCAAAAATTCATCGAAATCGAACCAATTTTAGGCACGTTATGTTATGACGCATAAGGGCAATGGAATGGATCCCACTCCAATGTCCTGACCTTCGACTCCATTTCGTCCATTTTCAATAGGGTTCGTCCGCATGTGGTTCCCTACCACATACTAAAATGTCATCGAAATCGAACCATTTTTATGTGAGTTATCGTGTGGACGGACTGACAGACAGAGACGGAAAAAGCTGGAGCATATACGCTTCTTCAACCTACGGTTGGAAAGCGTAAAAAATTAATTTTTCTCTAGAAAAATACCCGAACAAGTCATTTTTTTACCATCTAATTTGTCGTACTTTCATAGGACATAGATAAATAAAAGAATATCCATTTTGGAAAGAAAATATAAAAAAGCATATACATGAAACCTGTCTAAGACGGAATCCAAGGGACCGAGAATATAAAATACCGGAACCTTTTAGACAAATTTCCTTTTTCTATAAAGGTGCAGAGCTCGAAATGGAAATTTTGGAAATACCGGTATGCTTAAATTTAGCTAAAAATCATCCGGAAAAAATTACCTCCGCCAGAAAATCTCTTAAAACTGAAAAAATAACAAAAATTCCCTAGAAGAAGAACTCCTTTGTTTGAAAACGTAATTGTCAATTCCGTGGAATACGGAATTGTCTATTGCGTTTCATTACTCAGAAACGATATGGCGTGGAATACAGATTTATTATTTTTTATGGTGTAGAACACACCATAAGTCATAAACGGTGGTGGTCAATTTCAGTTGGTTGATTTGTGGATCCAGCGGACACTACTTATACTACACCGAGGACTCGGTTAGACTTGTTTAAAATCAGGAGTCTCTACCCCGGGACCAACGGATTAACGAGACTTCCGAACCTCCGCTAATCATTAGTGATTCAGCTGGACTTTAAAAGTCCCGAGCCGAGAAGTCACTCCCTTCCAATAGGGACTTTCATGAAGTAGAAAGTCAGGCAATTAGAATCTCCGCAATCAGAATGAATATTCAGTCTTAAATTAATAGCAATCTCACTACCCTCCAAAAAAAAAAGAAATTAAGTTTGATACCCATTGCTGCAAAGCTAAAATTTATTTTCAATCTATTACTCCTAACTCTTCGTTCTATGAAGAACCTCTTCTAATTAAATATATTACATTAATGATATGATAAAAATTAGCAAATATGCACTGGCTTGCAGAAATTAAGGACGAGACGGTTTTTCGAATGTAACGTCCTGCAAAAGTGCTCCACATCGACTCAAATCATACCATAAGATCCCAAAGATGTAAGAATATGGGACAAGTGAGCAAAACCGTCCAAACGAAGAATCCAAAGTACACAAAGGCACTTTATTGAAAAGGTAGCTTCGAGCACAACTGGACAGAAGACAGAAACGTCCATGTGACAGGCGGCTGCCAAAAAAATCCAGTCTTTAGTAGGGGATATGATCACCCCTGACTGCGTTGCAGGATTTACAACGTCTGTCCATGCTGAGGACGAGGTTGTCAAGGAGCTGTTGAGGCATCGCGGCCCATTCCCCTTGTAGCGCCAATCGCAGATGCGGAATCGTTGCTGGCGGCTGGTGACGTGCTGCCAAGCATCTCCCGAAAAGGTCCCACACGTATTCGATTGGATTTAGGTCCGAGGACCTTGCGGGCCAATCCATGCGTTGAATATCTTTACTCTCCAACAGGTCTGCGACAGCCACTGTACGATGAGGTGTAGCGTTGTCGTCCATCAAGAGGAACTCAGGACCCACAGCACCTCTAAAATGACGCACGTGAGGCAGTAGAACCTCGATACAATAGCGGACACCAGTGACTGAACCTCCGTGGAAGATGTGGAGGTCAGTACAGCTACCAAACATGATACCGCCCCAAACGAGAACTCCGCCACCTCCAAACCGGTCCCTTTCGATGATATTGGAGGTGTGATTGCGTGTTCCCTGCTCTCTGCAGATGTGTATACGTCCAGAATCGCTTGTCAGACTAAATCGGCTCTCATCCGTAAAGAGAACTCGATCCCATTGCTGATGTGTTCAGTTCTTGTGTTCCTGGCACCACAGAAACCGCCGTCTCCGATGAGCAGGCGTTAATGGCACACACCGTACTAGTCGTCGTGCAAATAGATCACCTTTGTTTAGCCTCCTGGCCACGGTAAAACACGAAAACGGACATCCAGTTGTCTGTTGCATGTGACTTGCGATTTCTCCCGCTGTCTACCGTCTGTCTCTTCTCGCCTGTAGGACAATATACCAGTCGTCCGCCGCCATGGTTGCTCGTGGACGACCACTGCTAAACTCTCGGACAGCTGTCCCTGTTGTTTGAAATGCTCTCCAAGCTAGTGAAACGATGCTGTGAGTGATCCCGAACTCCTCGGCCACACTAGTCACACTTCGACCTTCTTCTAACTTTTCAACGACGCAACCTCGGGTAAAGTCATCCAGATGTCGTCTATACTGGATTGCCTGTTGGCCATATCACACGGTGGCAGCAACTCCATGTAGTTCAAACCGATGTACACCGTGCAATAGCTTTCGCCGAATTGCTGAGCATACACCGCCCGTGTGTTTTATACTCTTCAGACCCCCTCCCCTACGTCATGCTGTATATATGCGCATGCCCTACCGTACCGGACCCTAGTCTATCTCCTGAGTGGTCTTTCTGTCCGTTCTGCAGGCTCGTTCCGCTGTTATGCTAATTTCTCCTCTTCGTCCTTAATTTTTTCACACCAGTGTATTTTGCGCTGGTTGTAAAACAACGTAAGACGAATGAAATCTGATTATCCTTGCCATTCGAAACCTGCGAGATATGGCTGTTGATGGTGACAGATATCTTTAGTGAGATGATCTGGGGCTTGGGCAATATGTGATCATGCGCAGTGATGTAGAAGAGGCTTAGCGCTCCTTAGCGGCGCTAAGGCTCTGTTTTTGAGCTATGCTATTTCGTAGTATATTTCGTACTTTTGGGTTTAGCCCCGCTAACGCACTTTTCGTGGTTACATGTTAATAGGATGTGGGCAAAGCAACTTTTTTAGATGATCATGTATGCAAAAATAGATAAAACTGTGTTCTGTATGCAAACATACTTGTATCTTAACCGAATGTTCATACTGTACAGAAACGGCCGCCCCGGTGGTAGAGTGGTATGAGGCGCAGGATTCTGACCATTTTTCTGAGCTGAAACTGAATCTCAACCCCAGGTGTGTCATGGGTGGTGTGCATGGCCACAAAGGTGCTGGATCTGTCTCTTCCCTGGAACAAGTGACCCGAAATTAGGGACCGCCGACTGCTTATAGCCATACGTGTTGCCCATGGTAGTTGTTAAACATAGAAACAAACAAACAAAAAATACTGTGTATATTGATCTACATAGCTGGATAACGCAATAGGGTGTCTCACAAATCATAAGATTCTATCATAAAGAGAATGTGAAGTCCTTTGTCTAGACAGTCAAAATAAATTTGCAGGAGATGGTTACTCTGTAGGGTTAAGATTGCAGTGCTCAAAGAGAAAACGGTAGTGATGGACATTTGTATTAAACAACTTACCACTGGTATCGACTCCAATAAAAGCAATCCCCTGAGCTCACTCTTTGACTCCTTAAAGGGAATACAAAAATCTTCCACATGTACCACATAATGTTAGTAGAAATAGCGCATTAGTCATGTTGAATTGATGTTACTCTGTTAGTTCACAAATATTCCCAACCCAACGCATATTTAAAATCGTATAGGACGCCACAGAGCCGTACGTAGAACAAAAACTTTACAATCTTAGCATACAGTGGAGAGCAATTGAATTAGAGATACCTGTCTAGCAACGTGTCTAGGTTGCTAGACACGTTGCTAGACGTTGCTGTCTAGCAACGTGGTCGTCCAGGATATCCCGGTAACGTTGACCTGTGACGGACGATGTCACATGTACCAGGGGTCCCATTTCAGTCCACGTAAACAGTCCCCAGACGAGAATGTCACCCCCACCAGCTTGAAGAGTACCCTGCTGGCAAGAAGAATCCATCGCTTCATGTGGTTTGCGCCGTACTCGTATCCTGCCATTCGCATGTACCAACGTGAATCTCGACTCGTCAGTCCAGGCAACATTTTTTCACATGTCTAGGGTCCAGTGGCGATGTTCCCGCGAACATGCCAATCTTTGCATCCTGTGATGTGTGGTCAGCAGCGGTACCCTCGTGGGACGATGGCTTCTGTACCCCATAGCGAGGAGATGGTTCTGAATGATGTGGCTGCTTACACATTTTTGTGCACCAGCGTTAAATTGCCGAGTGATTTCTTGCACTGTGGTCCGTCTATCCGCTGTTACAATGCGAGCTAGCCGACGATGAGCCCGCTCATCCACACGCTGTTGTCCACGGCAGTTGGCCCTTGCTGGGATAGTTTTACCGGTGCACCCGTTACACAGTGGCTCGTAAAAATCCCAGTGCCTGCACGACATCCGAGATGGAGTGACCCATTCATCGGACCCCGACAATTTTCCCACGATCAAATGCGTTTAGATCCTTTGTCTTACCCATACTCCTCCCGAATCTTACTGATTCCCGTCGCATCACTCCTTATATTGTCGGATCGCTGCATACGTCATGTCGTTTCCGTTTACAGGGCCGCCCACAGCGCCACATTTGCATAACGCCAGTTGTCTCTAATTCAATTGCTCTTCAGTGTATGTCTCTCACGTTACATTCTTCCTGTTATTTAAAATTGCTCAGGTTACACAGTTTTAATATAAATTGATATTAATAATGAAAATTAAAAAATGATGATGAATTTTAAAAACAACAAATCAAATTTTGAGGGTATTTTTTTCCTAGTCCGTCCACCGCTGAGGCACTGTTTTTTATTTAGAACTACATCACTGAACATGCGCTGTTTTTATTTCCATCCTTTGAAGGATTGAACTTATAAATGATGTGTACACCACATCCCTACCCTTTACGGTTCCCGCACAGCTATTTCTGAAGGGCACGAGGCACATAAGGTTTCTATGTTTGAAAATGCGAGCTCGTAAGTCAGGGACAAAAACAAAGAGTAATTTCTGCAGTTCCCACTGCTAAAATTAGTACCGGTATGTAGATTTCGGGTAAAAAAAGTGCCGGTATGAAATGCTAGGAAAAAAGAAATACCGGTATGCCATACCGGCGTATGCCGGACCATATCGAGCACTGTACAAGTGGCGATCCATAGAAGCTATTGAAATGTAAAATTTTATTTAATTTCTACCATGCTATTACATAACTGATGATTACCTAAGATAATGTATTGTTCGTAGTACTTTAATCGACTAAAAATTACCAACTTCAAGTTGGAAACACATGGAATAATTAATATAGACATAAATCAAGCTGGCCGCCCCGGTGGCGCAGTGGTCTAAGGCGCTGGCCTCTGATCATTCGTCCGTAAGGGGTCCGGGTTCGAATCCCGGTCAGGCATGGATGTTGTGTTTGTCTTACGGCACTGGCTCTCTCCCTTCCCTGGAGCCAGTGACCCTAAATTAGGGACGGGCGACTGCTTATAGCCCATTGAGTTGCTCACGGTGGTCGTTAAACCTCAAAAAAAAAATCAAGCTGTTATTTCTATGTAATATAACCACACAAATTTGAAAATTTAATCGTCTAAGAACTGGTGCAGACCGGTGTAGTAAAAATCAAAGTCTGGCGTTACATATTAATGCCTCAGTTGTTTGAATTTCATTGTCCTGGGTGGTGTAATAGTTAGCATACTCGAGCGCAAATCGGGAGATGCGGGTTCCAGGACGATTAAATTTTCAAATTTCTGTGATTGTGTTACATGGAATGAACAACTAGATTTATGTCTGTATTACGAACTTCTACGTTTTTTAAATAATCCCCCATTTATTTCTGTACACTAACACTTACAATATGAGGCTCAGTGAGAGAGCGTGCAATGCTCATTAACGGAAATAATTCAGAGTCACCTCGGTGAAGTGCAAAATATCAAATATTCTGAACACTTTGCAATGCGTGATGAAACGTTTTTAACCTAGACGTGGTTTCTATATTCACTTCCTCTAATTCATCAACCTCACTGCTATTGTTTCTTTGTTCATTTTGATGTCGCTGAATAATTTCTTCAAGATCTTCGTTACAATGCTCAGTCACAACATCGCTTTCGATGTTTACTGGGTTACAAAACTGGCTGTAGATCATGTGTACTTTTTTTATTGAATATTTAACGACCACAGTGAGCGACTCGATGGGCAATAAACAGTAGCTTGTCCTTATTTTCAGGTTCCACGGAAGGGAGAGAGCCAGTGCCGCAAAACAAACCAGCATCCATGCCTCACCGAGATTTGAATCCGGACCCTCCTGGTCATAAGCCACATCTGTACTTTCACCACACTTGCCTGGTAAGTCCTCCAAAGGAAAATTTGCTTTCATTAAACATGACTTAATTGCTTTGGTTGATACCTCGCATGATGCTTTTGCAAGCCATCCAGTAGCATATGTTATGAATTTCCTCAGTTCGCTAGAACAGGATGCGAATTCCATATTCGCGAGAAGCGACTGCATGACAAGTTTCCGATCATGAATTTTGATGTATTGAATAATCCCATAATTCATTGGCTGGCAAATTCTGTTTGTGTTTGTGGGAAACTAAGCAAGTTTACGTTCGATAGCTCAAGATGAGGATGGCATGTTGCATTATCCCGAAACAAAACAAAAAATATCTGTTTTGCGTTTTCATCTTGGAATTGAAGCTTTTTAGCCACTCGGCTGTAATTTAAGCTGTCATCTAGGTTTTCTTGTTCGATTTCTACTTAAAGGGAAGCTTTCTTAATTGGCAAAACCGCCAAACCACGATCCAGTGCCAATCATTGATAGTTTTTACACCTCCCCAGACATAAACACAAAAAGAAAAACTGTGAGACGTTCCTTAGAACTTTCTCCTCCAATATAGATTTCGTTTTTTTAAACACAAAGTTTTATTCGGCAGTGCCCGAAAGAACAAACCAGTTTCATCACCATTAGCAATGTTCCGAGTTTCGCAGCCTCCAATGAGTGTTGATAATTTTCGTATCCATTCCGAATATCCAGGGGCGGTTCGTCATTAGGGGCCAGAAAAATTTCTATTTCTAGATTTTTTTTTTTGCCCTGATTCTTATTCTCTCTCTTAACTACATGGTGATAAACCTTTCCCTTCAAAAACCATTACCTAAGGGAAAAGTTTCCTTCAAAAACGAAAAACTATTCCCTGAGGAAAGAGATCACGTTCAGAGTGTGAGGTTATTGGGGCCAGCTCCAACATGCCCCAGTAACATCACTACGCAAGCAAAGAGGAGACGATTTCCTCCCCGTCTCATTCAGTATAAAGACCTACATACAATACTGTTTTAACCGCGTGTGGAAAAAAGCTGTGGGACCAGATAGATCTGGCCCCGCGCTAATTTGATTGGCTGGGAGAGAATTCATTTCCTTAACGCCGTGGGTTGACAGAGAAGCTTACTCCGACCAAGCTCAAGGGTGGCGGAAGATTTTCAAATACCGTAGCAAAGTTCAGTTAGTTGTTTTTTTCTGTGTGTGTCTCTCTCGGTGATGTGTTGTTCCTTTGTGTCGTGACTTTTTTGCTTGTCGAGTACAATGAATGGAGTGGATATTTTGTTAATATCTCCGTTCTTTGCTTTAAATGTGGAAGAAAAGCTGCATTAAAAAAATTCAGTGCTTATCACCCCAAGAATTTTTAGTTTGAGTTTCACTTTAAAAAACACAGTGCTCATTAGTCCAAGAATTTGAGTCGAAAAGCTTCACTTAAAAAAAATCGGTGCTTATCAGCCCAAGAATTTGAGTTTCCAAGAGTATGAAGTTTACAAAGCGCTTTGCAGAACTAATTTCAGTTTTAACTAAGATGATTTTCTATGTTAAAAATAAATAAATAAATGAGAAAACCTGTAAGTATAATTTGCACATGAGTACATATATGTTTTTAGGTTTCACAAGTTCTTTAAAAAAAAGGTTAAACCTTTCAAATAATGCAAATGGTAGTATGGTACTCATTCTATATGGGACGAATTCATGAAACATTCCCTCCCTGCATATATTTGGAGTTATTATTTTTTCACTACATGTTTTTATCCTGTGAATCCTGTGATTATTATTCCTCAGTTGAGAAATCTGAAGAAACACAAAATACAACTAATCTATTCTGAGGAAATTTTTGCTGAGAATAGATTAGTTGTGCTTAAATTTCCTCAGAATAGAGCACAAATGCATTCTATTCTGAGGAAATTTTTTCGGTGTGCAATACAATAGTTGACACATTCCTACCTGATTTGGGCATTATTGTGAGTCAAGGGGGTAAACAGAAGCAAAGTAAAGGAATCTTGGGGAGGGGAGGGTCTGAATAGTTGGCCTAATAATGACAGTTTTTTTTATTTCGTTGTTGGACTTCGAATAAAGGCCCCACGTGTTTCAGTTGCCACGAGCCGCCACTGCGAGTATCTATTCCTTAGTAATTCCGAGTATCCATCAATATCCATCATTAATTCCATTGATCCAAAATAAATATAACGCTATGAAATAATATATTAAATAAATGTATGGATACTCTATATAAATAATATAGTTTATGGATATCGATATAGTTTATGGACATGATATAAATAATTTATTAAATAAATTTATGGATACTCTATATAAATAATATAAGTTATGGATATCGATATAATTTATGGACATCTATTTAAATAATATATTAAATAAATTTATGGATACTTATAAATGTATATTTTAATTATATATTAAATATAATTTATTAAAGAATACATAAATATAATATATTTGGTCGAAGATAAATATAATGTCAAACCCGCCTTCTCGTGGTGCATCCTGTTCCCACTAAAGGGGCTCTGACGACCGCCCATAGCGGTATAACTATACCATCGGAATTAGAGGAAATTCTATCCCACACTCACCAACCCGCTTGGCCAGCGTGGTGAGTTATGGCCAAACCCCTCCAAAATGATTCCACAACTTAAATCTTGGCCCTCAGTCTCCGGCAGCTGGAATGTACCTGGCCAAGGCAGCGGCCAGTGCGACATGAAGGCAGAGGGTGCTAAGAATCCCTGGAGGACCGGACTAGGCTGCCATCTGATGCTGACCTTGGCTACTTACAATGGACGCTCCCTATCTTCTGATTCAAGGCTTCTTGAATTGGAAGAGGAACTACAAAGGATCAAGTGGGACATCGTGGGGCTAAGCGAGGTAAGGAGAAAAGGAGAAGATCTCATCGAACTGAAAAGTGGACATCTCTTCTACTATCGTGGGACAGATACTGGCAGAACTAGTGGTGTTGGATTTATAATAAACAAGAAACTGAAGGATAAAGTTGTAGAAGTTGAAAGTTCCTCTGACAGAGCTGCACGACTTGTTATCCAACTCTCGAAAAGATACCAGGCTCAGATTATTCAAACTTATGCACCCACCACAAGTCATCCTGAAGAAGAAATTGAAGAAATTTATGAGGAAATTTGTCATCTAAATAATAAAGGTAAGCAGCACTTGAAAATAATCATGGGAGATTTCAATGCAAAAATAGGGCAACGGCAACAGAATGAAACTTCAGTAGGTAAATTCGGTCACGGCAACAGAAACCAGCGTGGAAATACTCTCGTTGAGTTTGCAGAGGCAGAAGGGTTTTTCATCTTGAACTCCTTCTTCAAGAAAAAGCCACACAGGAAATGGACATGGAGACATCCAAATGGGACGACAAGTGAAATTGATTTTATTATGTGTAACAAAAAATTCGTCATAGAAGACTGCAGTGTGCTAAACAAGTTCAACACAGGTAGTGACCATAGACTGGTGAGATGTAAGATGCACCTCAACACTAAACTTGAACGTGGCAAGCTCATAAGACAAACAAAATCTATTGACATAACCAACCTTAAAAAACACCATAATACCTTCAGGTTAGAACTGAAGAACAGGTTCTCTGCTTTAGAAGGCCTAACATCGGAAGAAGTGGACATCTCTGAAGTTAACAGAAAAGTAACCAAAGCTCTTATGGAAACAGCAACAAAATTAGCTGGGTCTAAGAACAAGTTGGATGTGAACAAATTATCAGGAAAAACCAAAATGTTGATGCAAAAAAGAAGAGAGATGAGGACAACTAAAAAAGATGAGACTTCCAAAGTGGAATATATAGAGCTATGCAAGACAGTAAGAAAAAGTATCACTGAAGACGTAAGGAAATTCAACTGTGAACTAGTGAGGAAAGCAATTGAAAACAACCAAAGCCTAAAGATAGCAAAGGGACATCTCAGTAAGGGAAGAAAACAGATTATGGCACTGAGAAAACAAGATAGTTCTGTAACAAGAAATAGAGGCGAACTTTTCACAAGAGTGAAAAATTTCTACTCCAAATTATATGAAAGGGATGATATATGCACTCCAGACATCATGAAAGATACCAGTACCAGAGTTCCTCCAGTCCTTCCCGCATAAGTTGCACATGCAATCAAGAACATGAAGCGAGGAAAAGCTCCAGGAGAAGATGGAATTACTGTAGACATCATACAAGAAGCAAGTGGAGAAATCGAAACAGTACTCGCCCAAATTTTCACTCGATGCCTTAATGAAGGAAAGATTCCTGAGGATTGGAACACCGCTACAATGATCCTGCTACATAAGAAAGGTGACATTGAGGATCTCGGAAACTACAGACCTATCAGCCTCCTATCAGTAGTTTATAAAATCTTCACTAAAGTTCTTTCACACCACTTGAAGGTAACACTGGACATGGCTCAACAGAGAGAACAAGCTGGATTCAGGAGTGCCTACAGCACAATAGATCATATCCACGTGCTGAGAGAACTAATTGAAAGAGCGAGGGAATATGAACTTCCATTGTGCATGGCTTTTATCGATTATGAAAAAGCCTTTGATTCGGTGAAACCATCAGCAGTTACAATGGCTCTGAAAACCTGCGGTATTGAAGATGCATACATTAATATTATTAATAACATCTATGAAAATGCAAGTGCAAAGATTAGGCTGGTTGAAAATACAACACACGTAAAAATTGGAAAGGGAGTGAGACAAGGTGACACCATATCTCCGAAGCTCTTTAATGCCACATTGGAGGGTGTTTTTCAGTCGCTGAGCTGGGAAAACAAGGGGATAAAGATTAATGGAGATTATCTAACTCACCTTCGTTTTGCTGATGACGTAGTCATTTTTGCAACTACCCCATCAGAGCTGCAGAGTATGATCCAGGAACTTGCTGACAAGAGTAAAGAAGTGGGATTAAAAATGAACTTTCAGAAAACAAAAGTGATGTTCAATGCTTTTACAAGAAATGAAGATTTATCAATTGATGGAGAAAAGCTGGAGATAACAGACACGTACGTTTATCTTGGACAGCAGATATCAAGTGAGGGTCACATTGATGAAGAAATTAATCGGCGTACAAAACTTGCCTGGAAAGCTTTTGGAAGAAACAGCATAATTTTCAAGAGCAATATGCCATTATGTCTTAAAAGAAAAGTGTTTGATCAATGCATCCTTCCAGTGCTTACGTATGGTGCAGAGACGTGGACCTTAACTAAAAGAGACATACAAAGGCTGCAGACAACTCAAAGCAGCATGGAGAGGTGCATACTTGGTGTAACCAGGAGAGATAAGAAGAGGAACTCGTGGATCCGAAAAATGACAAGAGTGGAAGACATCATGATCAGAGTTAAATCCCTGAAATGGCAATGGGCTGGACATACTGCCAGAAGGACAGATCATCGATGGACAGCCGAAATTTTAGATTGGATTCCAAGGGACAGGAAAAGACCCAGAAGAAGACCACATGGGAGATGGGTGGATGAAATTCGAAAGTATGCAGGGGTGACATGGAGGAGACTGGCACAAGACAGACCGTTGTGGAGGAAACTTGGGGAGACCTTCGTCCAGCAGTGGATTGATAATGGTTGACAATGATGATGATGATGATATATTTTTTTATTTATGTTTATATTTATTGATCGATTATCCATTAATTATTTCAGAATCCCTTCCTTAGAAATGTTCCTATCTATTCCGAAGCTCACAGCCTCCAACGAGTGTTGACAATTTTCTTATCCAATCCGAAAATGTTTTCTCGCTGTCGTCTGCAGCTTCGCATACTTTTCTTGAAATAAATATTGCGCTGCTCCCGATAACTCTATATTCATCTATTAGGAGCCTGAAGCTCTTGTCCAAGTTAGTTTTGGCCACATCTCTTGCTCGTTTTTGCAGCATACGGTTTGACTGGCAAATTTCTCGCTCTTGCGTTAACAAACCATTCCCAGACTATCTCATTCAACTTTTCATTTCCGGTTTTTCGAATTTTTCCTTTCGTTGAGCAGTACCTTTACGCCCCTGCTCTGTTCTAGTTCGCCTTTTCGCTTTAAAATATCACGAATCTGTGTTTTTCCGACGTGGAACTACTCCGTCCAGTGCTTGACACTCGCGCTTTCTTTTTGTGCATTTTCAAAACTTTTACTTTTGATCCCAAATAGAGAAAGTTCTTTGGCGCAATAGCAAGAGGCAAACGAACGAACGCAAGTCGTAACAAGCAAAGTCTGTGAATGATCATCTTAATGAATAAAGAGAGAATTAAACTGGAGCGCCTCTTCGAAATCCGTACTATAATGAATAAACTTTTCTTACTGGTAGTGTTGTAGTAGTAATTATAATGAACAAGCTTAACTGCTAGTAATGTTGCAGTAGTAATTAAGATGAATAAAGTCCTATGCTGGTTGTTAATAGTAACACTTAATGAAAGAGACCTAACAGCCAGACAGAGGTCTGACAAAACTATGAACTGAGAAAAACGTATTTACTAAGGAAACCTTTTATTAGGGGAACTCCTGGTATTATCCACACATACTTCACAGGTCACACAACTACTCGATATCTGGCTCTCACATATAACGAAGTTCCTCTCACATAAACGAAGCTGTCTTTACACCAAACGAAGCTCTCCCTACGCACATAAACAAACGCTCTCCTAGGTATCGTTGAACGCGCTTATTTATACTGCCTACCACCACGTCATGACTTACACTCATTGCCACATATCATTCAGCGGGAGAAATAACATCTCGTTAAGTAAGAAGATAATTTACATAGGAAAATAAAATAACGAGAGATATTAAATTAAAAAGGAAACTGAATCTAGAGTATACGTTACAGTACGAAACAGCGATCTGCAGAAATTTTGGACTTTGTATCCACCAAAGAGAGCAACGCTTTTCACGTGACCTTAACCTGAGTCACGCTACGTTCTTAAAGAGAAGCCAAACAGTGGATGTGTTGCAGCGTGGGTTTGTGTAAACAATCTAAAAGCAATCTCTCTCTCTCTCTCCTATGTTATCTTCAACCTTATAAGGATGTCGTCAAACAACCGTCGCTTTTGATACAACATTTTCATTTATCCAGAACATCAGAACAATACAGGCTAAATTTCAAAGTACATGCCATGATGTTCAAAAATTCAACGATTTGAACTCATCGGTTTCCCATGTTAAATTCCTGCACGGTACCAAGCTTTCCGTGCAGGTGCAGAGAACTCTTGGCATTCGCATCCAACATCGTCCAAAGTATCCGATTGCTTGACACTGAAGAAATGCGCCATCGCCTGAAGCAAGTGGTAGTCTGAAGGTGCAAGGTGGGGGCTGTATGCTGGAAGAGACAGCGCCTCAATTCGATGTAGTTCTTGAAGTTTAACTTGGGTCCGATTAGCGGTATGAACTTTTGCACTGTCTTGTTGCAGCAGTGCTCGCTTTCGATTGAATAAGGCAGGATACCTCCGCTGAAGTTTTTTATAGGTATATCCTGTTCAGTTGCTGAGAATACAGTTTGGCATTGATAGGTCGTCCATTCGGAATGAGCTCAAAGCGGATTACACCTTCGTAATTCCACCAGACAAACGGCATGAACTATTTCTCAAAACGTCCGCGTTTGGGGATATGTCAAGCTGGTTTATCTTTATTCAACTAATGTTGTGAAGAATCTGAATTACGCAGATACATCCACTTTTCATCCACAGTAACTACTATTGCGTGGATTTCTGAGCAGTTCCATGCATACCTCGTTGAGGTTGAGCTGGGGTGAGTTCATGTGGCACCTCACGGCATCGTCTGCAAACCTTTCCGATCTTGTGCAGTTGCTCAACGACGGTAGATTTAGTAACTTCCGGTTCTTTTGAGAATTTGCGAGTGCTTGTTCGTGGATTGTTTTTCAAGCCACTTGTAGGTTGCCCGAATCAACAGCAGAGGGCCTACCCGGAACTTCCTTTCTTTTCAAGCTTTTCAGTCCCCAGCCGCAGATTTCTTGAACCATGTTCGCGCCGTCCGAGTAAGCGGCAGTCCTTCACCTTCCAGTTCATTTAATTTTTCTGACTGCTTCAGCAGCTTTAAACTTCTGTATCCAGTAATGTCGCAATAGAACCAATATTTCAAATTTCGTAATTTTTGAATCTGATCGCGATAAAAACTCAACGCTTCGTTCGCGACGTGTGTTTTGATTCTGCATCATAGGAAAATTTCTCCTGAGAAAAAAATTGCATATTTACGTCGTGGAACAGACCTGTGCAAACACGCCGGGGTTTTTTTTCCGGACACCCTAATATATACGTACCCCTCAGAGCTAGCAAAATCCATGGTAAGAAAAAAGAGTGTCTGAAATACATCTTTTAGAAGCAAAGATAGCGAGAAAAAAGGGTCGATATTTACGCTCCCTAGCAGGAAAATGTTCACTACTTAAAGAGAATAATTTTCCAAATCTTACACCACGTAACGCAAGAACTGCGAACTACAGAAACCCAGGAGTACTTGCAAAATGTTCCACAAGGTGAATGGTATCTGGTGCAAAAAAATTAAATCCGACTGTGAGAAGCACAGACATCAAGGAAAACAGCTTAAACGTTTGCCCTCCCAAGAGGAGAAAACGCACATTATTTCGGGTAGAAATGCGCCCAAAATGTTTCTGTAGTCAGTAGCATCTGACCGAAAAAGAATTTTTTCAATTGTGCTTTCAGAGGCGCTGATGTTGCTGCAAACATACTGCGAAAGAAAACATGAGCTTAAGCTCTCTAGTGGCAGACTTGTTCGTAAAGAAAAATTTTAAATTATATGCATATCTTTCCATAACAAAAACACTGCTCGACAGAAAAAGACTGTTATAAAAAATATATATAGAAAAAAAGGTTATATAAGACAACGCACCAAGAGTAAGGGATGTAAGGTCAGGTGATTCGCTACATAATACAGCCTCTCCTTGACAAATGTCAACCCCGCTTTCTCGTGGTGCATCCTGTTCCCACTAAAGGGGCTCTGACGACCGCCAATAGCGGTATAATTATACCTTCGGGATTGGAGGAAATGCTATCACACACTCACAAACCAGCTTGGCCAGCGTGGTGAGTTATGGCCAAACCCCTCCAAAATGACTCCACAACTTAAATCTTGACCCTCAGTCTCCGGCAGATGGAATGTACCTGGCCAAGGCAGCGGCCAGTGCGACATGAAGGCAGAGGGTGCTAAGAATCACCGAAGGACCGGACTAGGCTGCCATCTGATACTGACCTTGGCTACGTATAATGGACGCTCCCTATCTTCTGATTCAAGGCTTCTTGAATTGGAAGAGGAACTACAAAGGATCACGTAGGACATCGTCGGGCTAAGTGAGGTAAGGAAAAAAGGAGATCTCATTGAACTGAAAAGTGGACATCTCTTCTACTATCGTGGGACAGATACTGGCAGAATTAGTGGTGTTGGATTTATAATAAACATGAAACTGAAGGATAAAGTTCTAGAAGTTGAAAGTTCTTCTGACAGAGCTGCACGACTCGTTATCCAACTCTCGAGAAGATACAAGGATCAGATTATTCAAGCTTATGCACCCACCACAAGTCATCCTGAAGAAGAGATTGAAGAATTTTATGAGGCAATTCGTCATCTAAATAATAAAGGCAAGCAGCGCCTGAAGATCATTATGCGAGATTTCAATGTGAAAATAGGGCAACGGCAACAGAACAAAACTTCAGTAGGTGAATTCGGTCACGGCAACAGAGGCCAGCGTGGAAATACTCTCGTAGAGTTTGCAGAGGCAGAAGGGTTTTTCATCATGAACTCCTATTTCAAGAAAAAGCCGCAAAGGAAATGGACATGGAGACATCCCAATGGATTGACAAGTGAAATTGATTTTATTATCTGTAACAAGAAATTTGTCATTGAAGACTGCAGTGTGCTAAACAAGTTCAACACAGGTAGTGACCATAGAATGGTAAGATGTAAGATGCACCTCAATGCTAAACTCGAACCTGGCAAGCTCATAAAACAAATAAAGTGTATTGACATGACCAACCTTAAAAAACATCATAATACCTTCAAATTGGAACTGAGAAACAGATTCTTTCCTCTAGAAGGTCTAACGTCAGAAGAAGTGGACATCTCTGAAGTTCACAATAAACTAACCAAGGCTCCTATGGAAACAGCAGCAAAAATAATTGGTACTAGGAACAACTTGCATACGAACAAATTATCGGGAAAAACCAAAGTTCTGATGCAATAAAGAAGAGAGATGAGAACAACTAAAGGAGGTGTGACTTCCAAAGTGGAGTATATAGAGCTATGCAAGACGGTACGAAAAAGTAGCACTGAAGACGTAAGGAAATTCAACTGTGAACTAGTGAGGAAAGCAATTGAAAACAACCAAAGCCTAAAAATAGCAAAGAGACATCTCAGTAAGGGAAGAAAACAGATTATGGTTCTGAGAAAAGAAGTGGTTCTGTAACAAGAAATAGAGGTGAAATTTTGACAAGAGTGAAAGATTTCTACTCAAAACTATATGAAAGGAATGATACATGTACTCCAGACATTACGAAAGGTACCAGTACCAGAGTTCTTCCAGTCCTCCCAGCAGAAGTTGCACATGCAATCAAGAACATGAAACGGGGAAAAGCTCCAGAAGAAGATGGAATTATCGTAGACATCATACAAGAAGCAAGTGGAGAAATCGAAACAGTACTCGCCCAAATTTTCACTTGATGCCTTAATGAAGGGAAGATTCCTGAGGATTGGAGCAATGCTACAATGATCATCTTACGTAAAAAAGTGACATTGAGGATCTCAGGAACTACAAGCCTATCAGCCTCCTATCAGTGGTTTATAAAATCTTCACTAAAGTTCTTTCACACCGCTTGAAGGTAACACTGGACATGGCTCAACTGAGAGAACAAGCTGGATTCAAGAATGGCTACAGCACTATAGATCATATCCACGTACTGAGAGAACTAATTGAAAGAGTGATGGAATATGAACTTCCATTATGCATGGCTTTTATCGATTATTTAAAGGCTTTAGATTCGGTGAAACCATCAGCAGTTACAATGGCTTTGAAATCCTGCGGTATGGAAGATGCATACATTAATATTATTAATAGCATCTATTAAAATGCAAGTGCAAAGATTCGGCTATTTGATAATACAGCGCCCATAAAAATTGCAACGGGAGTGAGACAAGGTGACACTATATCTCCCAAACTCTTTAATGCCACATTGGAAAATGTCTTTCAATCACTGAACTGGGAAAACAAAGGGATAAAGATTAATGGAGATTATCAAACCCGCTAACCCACCTTAATTTTGCTGATGACGTAGTCATTTTTGCAACTATCCCATCAGAGCTGCAGAGTGTGATCCAGGAACTTGCTGACAATAGTAAAGAAGTAGGATTAAAAGTGAACTTTCTGAAGACAAAGGTGATGTGCAATGTTTTTTTACGAAAAATGAAGATCTATCGATTGATGGGGAAAAACTGGTGATAACCAATACCTACATTTATCTTGGACAGCAGATATCAAGTGAGGGTCACATTGATGAAGAAATTAATCGGCGTATAAATCTTGCCTGGAGAGCTTTTGGAAGAAACAGTATAATTTTCAAGAGCAATATGCCATTATGTCTTAAAAGAAAAGTGTTTGATCAATGCATCCTTCCAGTGCTTACATATGGTGCAGGGATGTGGACCTTAACTAAAAGAGACATACAAAGGCTGCAGACAACCCAAAGAGGCATGGAGAAATGCATGCTTGGTGTAACCAGGAGAGATAAGAAGAGGAAGTCGTGGATCAGAAAAATGACAAGAGTGGAAGACATCATGATCAGAGCAAAATTCCTGAAATAGCAATGCGCTGGACATATTGCCAGAAGGACAGACCATTGATGGACTGCTGAAATTTTTGACTGGATTCCAAGGGACAGGAAAAGACCCAGAAGAAGGCCGCATGTTTGATGGGTGGATGAAATTCGAAAGTATGCGGGAGTAACATGGAGGAGACTGGCACAAGATAGACCGTTGTGGAAGAAACTTGAAGAGATCTTCGTCCAGCAGTGGATTGATAATGGTTGACAATGATGATGATGATGACCAAGAGTAAAATTCTTCATTGTTTTAAGCAGAAAATATGCTCAAAAGGTTTTCTGTAATGAATTTTTTTCAACCGAGGTTTCAGAAGCGTAGGTATCGCGGCAAAAACATCGGAAACAGAAATATATATTTACGCCCCCTAGTGGCAAAATAATTCTTTAACAAAAATTAAAAATGATAAGCAGAACATTTAGAATCAGAAATTCCACTTGACCCAAAAGCAATTTTTGAAATCTGTGTACTCCTAAAAGTAGAGAACGAAATTTATCTTTACGTCTCCTGGCAAAAAAAATTTTTCATCATTTGAAAAAGAAACTCTGCCTAAAATAGTCGTCGTTATAAATAATGTCAAAAGGAAGAAATGATTTTTTTCAGTCTTATATTTAGAAGCAATAATATGGAATGAAAGTGCGTTTTGAATTCGATAGTATTTGCATTCACGCTCTTTAGTGGTAAATTTATGGATCGGAAGAGAACCAGAAAGAAAGGATCATTGTTCTCACATTTCAGGCTTTCCAATTCAAAAACGGTTTTCAAATAGGACTAACAGTTCCAGAGGTATGGTTTCCACAGTGGGACGGACAGATGGACAAAGTGATACTACAGTATAAGTACTTACCTTTTTTTAAAAAAAAAAGACGTGCTAAGTGAAACCTTGTACGCAAACCTAAAAATCTTCTTAGTAGTTTTATTCAGAATAAAACACCTAATGCTACGATCGAACGACGTACATCAAGCTATAGCATGCCTGAAAATAGATTAACTTCAGTTGTTTCTGGTATTTAAAGAAAGAAATCTATAAAAATTCGATTTTATACCCGAATTGGAATTTTATTTTTAAAATTTAACAGCACCAGTGGAAATCCTAATCTACTGAGCTCCATGTACTATCTTCAGTGATTTTGTTTATCTCACTAAGAAAAATGAAAAGCTATATTTTACGTATCAATAGAACCAAAGACGTTCCTTACATTTGCTCTGTTCTGGAAGAATGTATCCAGGACATTACTAAAATGTACAGAGCGAGTCAAATTCAGACTTTGTTAGTATTTTACTCGTAAAAGGGACAGCGGGAAAGGAATAGAGTTTCAGAAATTCATTTCTATTTGCGCAACCCTATTTCTTCCTGCGCAGATGCCAGCTATAAATTCGCAATCATTCAACAAAATAATTTGCTACGTACATCCGTAATGGCAAGGCTAATCGCTGCAACTTACCGTTTTAACTCATGCGTTACATGTACAGGGTGGCCAAAAAGTTACTTTGCCAATTGAATGGGCTCCAGGGATGGCTATAATGGATGGATGGAATGGAAATTCAGAATATAGGTGTTACGCAACATGCGCTAGTGACGCGCGAAGGAAAACTCGTGCAACCTGTCACGGTTACGGCTGCGGTTACCAACCTTCGAAATGTTTGAATGACAACACTTTGATTTTTTAACGTTACTGTAACAAGCGCCATAAAAAAAACGGTAAATGTCGTGGTAATGGACCGAAAAAGTGAACGAGATATCGTAGAATGAAGGACGCATGCGAAGTACGGAATTAGCACGACAACCGGCAATAGGGTCGGATGCACACATGAAATGATGTCAGTAAGCTGCGAAGAACAAATGAGATGATGTCACTTGAAACACTGTTTAAATGCAGCCTGCTGCCGACAACCAGAAACACCCGAGATGCTGCTCTCAGGAAACCTATGGGGTGAACTCGTAAAATGTTGTTACCTGAATGGTCGTAATGCTGCAGCGCATTACGGGTCTTCCGCTGGAATCATCATTTACGCCGGGGTCCGTGCTCTACTCAAGCTGTCCGTGACTTCATCCATAACTTTTAAGATACAGAATGCACGTGTGACAGATCTCAATCTGGACGATCTGCAACTCCTGAGAAAGCTGTAGCTGAAATCCACCACACCATCCGTGAAGATTCAGGAGCAAGAAGTGTGTTGCATGGATGCCAGACATACCCAAGGGTACCGCGATAAAGATTCTACGGTCAGTCCTGCGTTTGTTCCCGTACCAGTTTCACCGCGTGCACATGTTACCACGGAGACCATTAGCTCCGTCTAGACTTCGCAAATGAATTTCTAATATGGTAGGATGTCGATGACAACTGGCCCCTGTGAATTCTTTGGAGAGATAAAGCGCATTTTACCTTAATAGAGCAAGTGAGCTCAAATAATTGTGTGCACTGGTCAGACACCAACCCTCGTGAGGTTATACCCGTTCCCATAAAAGAACAGAGAGTGACCGTGTGGTGTGGGCGACCAATAATTTTGTTTTGTGAGCTATTTTCTTTTTTCTTTTTTTTTTTTTTTTTTTTTGAGGAAGTTACCCCTTGAGGAGCACGCTTTCGATCTTGCATTATCTGGTGTACTCACCACCAATATTCCTTTTCACCTTTTATGCTAGTAAGAGACGTTAAAACTCCCCAAAAAACAAAACAAATGAATACTCTCATACTTTTCAGAATTGTTTTTATATTTTATGAAACGGTACACACATTCCTCTTCTGTAAAGTAGTTCTAAAATGAGCACTGTTGTGGCAACAGCATAACCGAAGAGCATGAAAATAATGACACCCTTAACTTCCATGATGGATAATGGCGTTGTTTTGCTTTTACGTTGTTTCAATCCTTGGGAAATAGAAGAGACTTCGTTAGTCTTCCACTTCTGAAAAAGCCCCGTCTCAAAAGCTCTTCTGATTCTGTAAAACAACATTCTTTTGCTCATCCAATATAAGAATAAACCTTGAAATATTAGTGGAATGAAAAAACAACTAGAGAAACAAAAGAAATCCTTTAGAGTACAGTTAAATTTTAATGCTGCGAAAATAGCCATCAATATTCCACCACAGATTTCCTTCACACCTATAGGAAATTACACTTTAAGTGCAGTAACTTTTGAAACAACACTTTATGACGTAGAAGTCCTGTCTTACTTCTACGTTAACTTAAAACATCAATATACTAAGAAATAGTTCCTAAATGAAAGAAACCTTAACGGCCAGCCGAAACATGCAAACAACAGAAGTCAAACTTACGGAAAAAGTGCTTTATTCAGGATGTAGCAAACACATCGTAGCATAGCATATTGCACTAAACTCTCCACACACAACGCTCTTTTCACAACGCTCCTTTCAATAATCAGTTTACAATCCAACGCTCTCAAGCAATAGATTAGTCGTCGTTTTTATCTCTTGTTCTTATCAAAATTCAGGCATACGTCACGTTCATTCAACCTCAATTGTGTTGTCAAACGTATTCATTTGAGAGAAAGATATCCCGTTAAGAGTGAAGAATAACAGAATAAACGCAAGATTTACATAGGGAAAGAAACTAAAAAGGAAAGTTAATTTTGAATATGCGTCACAACTTTTGTCAAAAACTTTTGAAACAGCACTTTTGTCAACTTTCAAAACAGTATAACGCATGTTCAGGTATTTATCCGGAAAAGCGAAAATGGAACGTCAAAAATGTTGAGTTATTTTCTACAGGGGGATGATTTTATTTTTCACTCAGTTTTATCGGAATCATTTAAGAAAAAATTTGTTATGAGCGTTTGCCGACAAGTAATATAGATCTGATTGAGCAATGCCTTCGCGTTTTATTCAGCATTTTAATCCTTTTTAGGAAGGGATACCTTCAAAATGGAGAATGGATGTCACAACTACAGTATACAGGCTATGCTTTAAACATGTTAAACACATCTAAACAACCTTGTTTGATACGCGAATACAGGTCGAGGACACCAGAGCTCGTGTTTCTGGTTCTTCGTTGGCTGAGCCGAGACAAGACATGGCATTAGAGAGATGAAATGGTAATTAACACAGCAATCAGATGTCTCTGAATTGACTGTATTTATTGTTCTTCGCGTAATATCAATCACATCAGAGAACTTGAAAATTTCATCGCAGTCGAGTGGGAATCGAATCCGCATCTCCCGGTTATTGTTCGAGTGTGCTAACCATTACACCACCCAGGATGAGAAAGTCACAAGTGTCTGAGTGTTAAGAGCATCGCAAAGTAGTCCGACCGGATTCTTAATCGAAGCAACTGTGCTGCCATCTAGCGTTGTTAAGCATATCACCAGTTGTTAAGCATTCTCGTCCTGGGAGGTGTAACGGTTAGCATACTCGAACGGTAACCGGAAGATGCTGGTTCGATTCCCGCTCCAGGGCGTTGAAATTTTAAAGTTTTCTGAAGTGACTGATATTACGCGAAGAACAGTTAATTCAGAGATGTTTGATTGCTGTGTTAATTATCATGACGCATTTCCACGTATTATAAGAGCAACATTTCTTCCACATTATATATTAGAGGAATGAGTTCCCTCTTGTTGTGACGTCACGCGGAAACCAAGGCTTCCGATTGGTTTCCGTGTCGTGTGTGACATGAGACACGACACCGATGTATCAGTACGTGTATCATGAGAGTGACGTCACAATCGGAGGGAACTCACCCCTCTAATGTCACGGCCGTGTATTTTCCAGACGGCCTTGTTAAGCCTAGTTTGATATCGCTAAACGCGGATTCTATGTTTGTTCTTTGGCTGTGGTTACCTCTCTTCCCTGTTCCTTCTGAAATTAGGGACTGGCGATATTTTCTAGCCTTAGGCGTGATAGCTGCCGTCAAATGCTGTGAAAACACAAGTTTGTCCAGGACGGTCATTTGAATCCATGTCCCCTCACTCCGGAGTAAGTCGCTCTCCCAACTGAGCTACGCGGACAGAATGTCTCGCTGCAGATTTGTCGTTTAACACATGTTTTCACCTCTGTAGTACGTCATAATGCCAAAATAAGAAATCGATGTCACTCCTTGAAGCCATTTCTTCACGATTTAAATTACAAATAGGTCAACAACTACATTGATCAAAAAAATTTGAGATATTGCTGCTCCGAAGAGAAAATCTAGTGATATGCAAATTTAGCGACTACTAGAGATCAGTTATCAGCGTAGGTAGCGACGTCATATGTAAATTAGCATCATGACAAGCACGTGGCGTGAGAACTCCGATAAAAGTACCCAGCGAGAAGTGGGTAACGGGTCGTTTTCTCCGCTTGATCTGGAAGCTTGCATAGCCTTCAGTGCGGGATTAACTTGAAATGATGTCCAGACGACATTTAAGCATTAACAACAGAAATAAGGTTGTTGGCATGCTACAGGAAGTGCACGGCAGATCGATGTGGCTGCTGCTTTAGGAGTTTCATAAAGTGTAGTAAGTGGGTTACACACAAGATTTCTACGGCATGGAAATGTTTCAGATCGACCAAGAAGTGGTCACCCGAGGATAATCACTGGGAGACAAGATCGCTGCCTGAACGTAAGTGCTCGGAGAAGGCCTAGTATGCAAACTCCAGGGATCACTATGAGTTACTTCTGGTGTCACAGTATTTACTCAACGGTACGAAACTGTCTTCACGAGTACTGGCTCAGAGCAAGGAGGCCTCTGATATGTATAGCAATGGGATCAGCTCACTGTCGTCAAATATGTACCTGGGACCAATAGTACATGTCATGTAATACAGAGTGGTATCATGTGCTTTTCACAGATGAATCCCGTTTCGCTCTTTATTCTGATACTCAACGAGGACACGTGTGGAGGAGGAGGTCCGGCACACAAATGCAACGGCACTGTGTGCGGTGCGTCCACCCATACCAGCGGCAGTCAGTTCTGGCCTGGGAAGGAGTGTGTTTTAATGGCCGTAATTCCTTGTATGTTTGTTAAAGTAAACTGAATGCTTCAATATACCGAAACAAATTCATTGTGATAGTTTCACCTCGCTATTGGACATCCATTCCGTTTTCTCGACGGCAATGCAACCGGACACCATGCCTGGAGAGTGCTTCAGGAGCTGGAAAATCATGGGATTGAATTATTACAGCTGTCTTTAATGTCTCTTGACCTCGAAGACAGCTTTAACACTTTTCAACAAGCTATAACACTCTTTAACCAGCTGTAACACTCTTCAACCAGATGTAACACTCTTCAACCATTTGTAAAACTCTTCAACCTCGAACACTCTTCAAGCATTGCTGGAAGAATACAAGCTGGTGGGGGCAGCGTTATGGTCTGGGGAATGTTTTCGCGGCATTCTCTGAGTCCACTCATACCTATGGAAGGCACTGTGGACCAAATTCGTTATAAATCCATCCTTACAGACCACGTACACCCATACATGCTTATTGTCTTCCCTGTGGCGGATGGGATCTTCCAGTACGACACTGCGACGTATCACACAGCTGAAAATGTCCGAGAGTGGTTGGAAGAGCACGATGAAGACTTCAAAGTTCTTCTCTGGCCTCCTAATTCCCCAGTCTTAAACCCAATTGAGCATCTGTGGGACTACCTTGATTGTGTTGTTCGCTCTATGGATCCTCCACCATGCACCGTCCAGCAGCTTTCAGATGCACTGCAGTTGGCATGGCTCCACATACCTGTGAATACCTTCCAGCACCTTACTGAGCCACTTCCACCCCGTCTAGCTGCTGTCTGCGCTGTACACTGCGGTTACTTTGGATATTAGCTGGTGGTCACAATAATGTGACTCGGCCGTGTATATGTCAACGAAATGCAAATAGAATATAAGAAAAGAAATGCGAGAAAAGTGTGAATTTCCTCACTTCTAGTTTCTTTGAAGCTTGGCATTGCTATTCTTCCGTTTGCGCATTCTCCCCCTTCATCTTGACTATTTATTTATTTTATTTTGCCGAATGTGATGAGCGTTGCCTTGATTATTTGTGTCTTCGTGTTTCTTAGTGCAAATTTAGTCATATGTCCTCTTTACATATGGGATGTTAATGTATGTAGTTGGAAACAATGAAAACCTTTTCGTGTTGGCTCTAAATAGAAGCACACTGAACATTATTTGCCCACATGCTCTTCAAAGATAATCTTGTCTCTAAATGAAAAAATACTGAACATGGTTTACCCACATGCTCTTCAAGGGTCATCTTGGCTCTAAATGGAAGGATACTGAACATTGTTTACCCACATGCTCTTCACGGAAGACTCTTGGCTTTAAATGGAAAAACATTAAACATTGTTTGCCCACATGTTCTTCAAGGGTCATCTTGACTCTAAATGGAAGAACAGTGAACATTGTTTTCCCACATGCTCTTCAAGGATCACCTTGCCTCTAAATGGAAGAATACTGATCATTGTTTACGCCGCCCCGGTGTCGCAGTGGTCTAAGCGCTGGCTTATGACCATATGTCCGAGAAGGGTCCGGATACGAATCCCGGTCAGGCATGGATGTTTTGTGTGTATTACGCCACTGGCCCTCTCCCTTCCCTGGAGTCAGTTGCCCTAAATTAGGGATGGGCGACTACTTATAGCCTATTCAGTTGCTCACGGTAGTCGTTAAACTTTCAATCAAAAAAAAAAAAAAAAAAGGAAGAACTTTGTTTACCCACATGCTCCTCGAGGATAAACTGACTTGCGCGTGGGAAGAACTGTATATTGCACTGACACCTTAAGAATAAATTATCAACGTTTATTCACAATTAAAAGCTTTATTAGCATCGACTATTGTTTCGCAGAGCTTCTGGCTCGGCTTCATCAAGACGAATGGAGCGTAAACATTCAAATCATTGTGACATCATTAGAGTTCTGACGGTCACGGTTTTTGGTGAGTTGTTTCCACGCGCTTGAAAGACATGGAGTCGACATCATGTCATTGACAAGCAGTGAAGAGTTCCGGTATATGTGAAAAGCTTCTAATACATTAAGCTTGATCGTTGAATCAGGTTTATCAATGAGCGTAGCGTTTCCAAACAGAAATTTATGGTTCTTTTCGTGACAATGCTGGGCTATAGACGACTTCTTCAGTTCACAATTCCGTACGTAGGTCTTGTGCTCCTTCACACGGAAATTTAAAGCCCTGCGGGTTTGTCCTATATATGAAAGTCCACATTCACAAGGTATCTGATAAATTCCCCAGGAATTTATGTCTTCGACGTAATCTTTTGATCCGAAAAAATTATCTTGTTTATGGGTTTAAAAATAACTTGAAAATTAAAACTCTTGAGAATTTTTTAAATTCCAAAGCAAATCTGTGGAGCAAATGGGATAACCGCCCAATTCTGTCGTATTGGGTTGTCTACCGGCGTGAGTTAGCAGGCATGCTTCGGTTTCCTAAATTTTTGGATAGCTTTATCTATAACGGAATGTGTATATCCTCTGTGTAATGCAATTCGTTTAAGGAAATCAAGCTCTTTCTGCAAGGAATCCTCAGCTGAGCATATATGTATTGCACGATATACTTATGTTTAGAAGGCAGAATTTTTTTGTTTCCATGGGTGATTTGATTTTGCATGTGGGGGTAAGGAAACAGCAAATGGTTTTCGGTAAACTGTTGTACTAAAGGAACCTTGAGAGCGTGACACAAGGACATCCAGGAATGGTAAGCAGCCATTATTTTCAGTCTCACATGTGAACTGTATATGAGAATCAATTGAATTGATAAGTTCAACTAATTTAGGTATTTCCGAATTCCTGCCATGCCAGAGGACAAAGGTATTATCTACATATCGAATCCACGGGTCGAATGTAATGAGCTGAAAGAGTTTGTCCTCAAAGTGACTGACGCATGTAGACTTCGCATAAAAGTGGCGACAGCAGGCTACCACCCATTGCAAGGCTATCATTCTGTTGGAAATATCTTCCGCGAAAACGGAAACTGTTTCGTTTGATACAAATTTCCACTAATCTTAAAATTTCTTCAACTTCCGGTTGGCTGAAATGATGTTCAATGAAATGATGTTTGTCCTCTGGAATGGCAGGAATTCGGAAATACCTAAATTATTTGAACTTATCAATTCAATTGATCCTCATATACAGTTCACATGTGAGACTGAAAATAATGGCTGCTTACCATTCCTGGATGTCCTTGTGTCACGCTCTCAAGGTTCCTTTAGTACAACAGTTTACCGAAAACAATTTGCTGTTTCCTTACCCCCACATGCAAAATCAAATCACCCATGGAAACAAAAAATTCTGCCTTCTAAACATAAGTATATCGTGCAATACATATATGCTCAGCTGAGGATTCCTTGCAGAAAGAGCTTGATTTCATTAAACGAATTGCATTACAAAGAGGATATACACATTCCGTTATAGATAAAGCTATCCAAAAATTTAGGAAACCGAAGCATGTCTGCTCACTCACGCCGGTAGACAACCCAATACGACAGAATTGGGCGGTTATCCCATTTGCTCTACAGATTTGCTTTGGAATTTAAAAATTCTCAAGAGTTTTAATTTTCAAGTTATTTTTAAACCCATAAACAAGATAAATTTTTCGGATCAAAAGATTACGTCGAAGACATAAATTCCTGGGGAATTTTTTAGATACCTTGTGAATGTGGACTTTCATATATAGGACAAACCCGCAGGGCTTTAAATTTCCGTGTGAAGGAGCACAAGACCTACGTACGGAATTGTGAACTGAAGAAGTCGTCTATAGCCCAGCATTGTCACGAAAAGAACCATAAATTTCTGTTTGAAAACGCTACGCTCATTGATAAACCTGATTCAACGATCAAGCTTAATGTATTAGAAGCTTTTCACATATACCGGAACTCTTCACTGCTTGTCAACGACATGACGTCGACTCCATTTCTTTCAAGCGCGTGGAAACAACTCACCAAAAACCGTGACCGTCAGAACTGATGATGTCACAATGATTTGAATGTTTACGCTCCATTCGTCCTGATGAAGCCGAGCCAGAAGCTCTGCGAAACTATAGTCGATGCTAATATAGCTTTTAATTGTGAATAAACGTTGATATTTTTTTCTTAATCAATATCACAAGCGTGTAGTCTTGAATTATAAACAACACCTTAGACAAATGTAAATGTTTCAAATATTTCGAATTTTGCATATTCACAGTGAATGAAGACGGTTTCAGCCAATTCTGCTGTCATTAGTCTTGATTTTAATCTTGTTTTTTAATTAATATCTGATGTTGCTGGAATATATTTTAATTTATGCTTCCGTGCAATAAGTCATAATCATAATATATGGTATTCATAATTACAGGCAAACTCGGGCAACGCTAGCCCATAATCCGACTTATGCATTTATTGCTAAACTTGGGCAATGCCAGAAACCTTTGCTAATTTCCAGTAAATCGGATAGGAAATGTAGGGATCCAGAAAAAAAAAATTAAAAGATATATTTCATATGTTTCTGTGGAAGCACATTAATAAATAAATATTAAAACAATATTTTCATTGCAAAATAACCCTTTCATCAATTTTATGAGTCCGAACTGAACATTGTCACTGTATTAAATTAATATCAAACTGGTCTCTAAGGCACTATGTTTTGCGTTTCCTGTCGGTTGCTTTCTAGAGTGTAGGAAAGTAAAAGTGCTGCAAAAGGTGGTTCAGTTGTATAAAAATTTGACAGGGATATTTCAGCTGTCCTTTTCAAAGAAGGATACGCATCCAACACAAAACAAAATTAGTGTAAAGAATGATGTCTGATAGTGGCGCCAAAAGCATCACAGAAATCATTTCGTCTGATGCAGACAACCCAAGGAAACATTAAAGACCACTTAGGAGGCCATAAGAAAGTTCCCATTACGCGAAGTGACGAAATAACAGCGGCCGCGAAGCAAACTCCGATGAGTCGCTCTTTCTGAAAAGAAGCACTACCACACAAATGACAATTGCACAAAGTCTTAATGCTCCCCAAATAACTGACAATCGCATGATTGTTCTTAAGGTATTCCAGTAAATACGAGCGAATCACAGAAACATTACCATCACGTCCGAACTGTAGAGAACAGGTCTCTTTTAGGCTGCAAATCAGACAGATGACGAAGCAAAGCGATTCCCGAATTGTTTCTTAAAATATATTTTCACACTGTAAACATAAAACAAATCGTCACGAATTTTAATCATCTAAAGTACTCGGATTTTCTTTGCTTAGTAGCATAGCTAACTCTATTTGCGGAAGAAAACCCTAAATTAAAGAATAATTGTTAGCTGGTTTGTATAAAGTTTATCCGTTTCCATATTTTGCTTTCTAGTTATATTTGGAATTCAGTGCTGCTCCTCGGAACACCAGGAGCTTAGGGACATGAATGGGCTTCAACAGGATCACTAGGAATTCATTTCCCTGCAACTGCTTCCCTAAGAACTTCAGAGTCCTTTCAAGATATCAAACTTTTTACAATTCCCTATGCACTTCTCTAGGAACTTTAAAAGTTTTATATGTGTTGATGTAGAGTAAAATGTGTTTCTATTGGATTGGTGCGAATGAAATGTTCGGGAAAGGATCAGCACACGTGGACGGCGACAACGGGGAAGTAGGACAACTTACCTAGGCAAAATAATCGCCCTCGGCATCGACACATAGTTGCCATCTGTCCAGCAAGGCCATGATTCCGGAACGAAAAAGTCTTCAGGCTGGGAGCCGAAGAAGTCATCAACTGCACGTTGAACCTCGTTGTCTGTCGTGAACTGTTTCCGTGACAGGAAGTTATCCAGGCGACTAAACAGATGATAGTCGGTCGGAGACAAGTCCGGGGAATAGGCAGGACGAAACAGTGCTTCGTAGCCCAAGGCACTTAGTGCGGCATGAGGGCGAGGCGTTGTCCTGTAGCAGAAGAATACCATGTCTGTTGACCAAAGCCGGTTGTTTCTGCAGCAATTTCGGTACATTTTATGTAATTCAGCACAATAACGTTCTGCAGTAACGGTTTGGTCAACAAACCGTCACTGCATCTCTTCAACCAGTAGACTCCACAAGTGGCAAGACACTAATGTCGATGAAATGTATTTGTTCTTTGTCCTTACCATGCTGATGACAAGAACGAAAAAGTCGAAAATTTCTGAATATTGGTTCGCAAAAGCCCTACTTCACACCCCGATTTTCTCTCACACAATATCTATAAACAAGTACCTAAATATTCACAGTATGCTTCATTTCTCCAGTCTCACCCGTGTAGACAGTACTGATAAACTGTACAAATTGAAACCTCTCATAGATCATCTTCGGACTGTGTTCAAACAAACACTGCACCCCTGCCAGAATCTATGCATTGATGAATCACTTGTCGCTTTCAGAGGTCGGCTGGGTTTCAAACAATACATACCGAGTAAGAGACATGGATTTGGAATAAACTTTTTGTTCTTTGTGATGTGTCTCTTTAGGAATGTCTGGTGCAGTTGTCACAACTCTTATGGAACCCTACTTTGATTAAGGGGAATTCTTTGTTTGTGGATAATTGGTTACCAGTCCCGCTCTCTTTGGCTTTCTGCATAAACATCTAACTAATGCCTTTGGCACTGTAAAGCAAAACCGAAAGGGAATGCTTTCACTGCTCCAGAAATTGCACAAAGGTGCGACAGAAGCGTACCACGATGGAACTATGATGGCGCTGAAGTGCCTGGACCGCAGAGAAGTACGCATGTCTACTACGATGCATACTAATGAGATGACCATGACGTCAAACACGGACAGAAGTACAAGCTAGCCACAACAAAAACCTAACTGTGTACTGGAATACAATGAAAACATGGGCTCCGTAGACCAGACCGATACGATGCTGAGCAAATTGGACTGTATGAGGAAAAGTATAAAATGTATTTGTCCTTAAACTAACACAAGAAATTGGCATTCCACTTCATCGATTTTATGCTGCTGAACTCATACTTCATGTACAGCACGACAACAGGAAAGAAACCATCACTTGCAGACTATCCTTTGGCACTTATCCATCAGCTGACCCAGAGATTCCACAGACCGACACTCAAACCGAAAGGAGAAAGACCATCGACATCTCAAGACAACCCGACTCACTGCTCGATATTTCCCCGCCCTGGTTCCTGCTACAGAGAAGAAGAATGCTGCTCGTGTTTGTGTGGTCTGCTCCCAAAACCAAGAGAAAGGACAAGAGAAGAAAGGAATCACGTTATGTGTCCAACTGTGATGTTGGACTACGTGTAGTTCCCTGTTTTGCAGAATATCACAATCTCATGCATTTTTAATTATTATCTTATTATATTATTATTGATGAGTATTATATAACATGACTTATAACATCATTGTACTTTCTATATATTACATTTTGGTTAATTATTTTGATACAGTTAAGCGCCATAACTGTATTTGCAGACATCGCATTTTTCCGTTACTCAAAAACCTGACACAGAGGGTCTGTACATACACAAAATACACGACAGTGAAAGGGTTAAAAAGCGTTCTTTTTAGCAGTCCGAAGGCACAATAGTCCACTGAGACACGTGTCAAGACGAGCGATACATTCCGTTGGTCCGTTGGTCAATGCATTGCAGGATTTTACGAACTTGTTTTTGTTACGGTCGGTTAGAGCAACTAACTCCGGAGAGAGGAGACGCTGATTCGATCAGCGTCAACGACAAATTCCTGTTTTCACAACACATCCGGGGACTTTGAAGGAATAGGAGCGAAGGGTATGTCTCCTTTTTTATTTTTTTAAGAAATAGAATGGTAGATTTGGATGTATGACTGCTAGCTTTATCCTGATGGAGTTCTACTCTTTGAAGGCTCTGTCGATAAAGGAATGGTATTTTCTCTTTAAATATAAGAGTTAAAACATTATTCTGGTAACATGTAGAATTGATTTTAGCATTCTTTTCAACTTTTCTTAACCTTAATTTCCCATTGTACGAAAACCCAGCGATATTCATGAATCCTTTACTGAAACATTCTTTGAACTTTTGGAACAAAGTTTGTTAATCTTTTTCTGCTGTTTTGCGATAGTAAATCGACTTATTTTTACGCTTTCCAACCGTAGGCTGAAGAAGCGTATATGCTCCAGCTTTGTCCGTCTGTCTGTCTGTTCGCCCGATAACTCGCGTAAAAATGGTTCGATTTCGATGAAATTCTAGTATGTGATAGGGAACCACCTGGGGACGAACTCTATTAAAAATCGACGAAATGGGGTCAAAGGTCAGGACATAGGAGCAGAATCCATTCCATTGCTCTTATGCGTCATAACTTACGTAAAAATGCTTCGATTGCGACAAAATTTTATCATGTTGTTCCGGAGGTATACTGAACTGGTCGTGTTGAATACCATCCAAATGGGGTTAAAGGTCAGGGCACAGGAGTGAGATTTATTCTACAGCCATTATCCTCATAACTTTAGTAATGATTTCTGGTATGTTGGAAAGCGTATCATAATCAATGCAATGCAGGATTTTACGAACTTGTTTTTGTTACGGTCGTTTAGGTAAATGCTTCATCAATAGTCACAATAAATTTCCATCTGTCTCCGGCTAAGTGATTTTCATGAAATTTAGAACCTGTTCTGAGCTCAGCCACGTGCCTATAGGAAAAGGCTGTGAACATTATGGTTTCTTTTGTTGTTGTTGTTTTAGACTCAAATCTTCGTTTATTACCTTATTTGCAGTTGATACAGCTAACGACTTGTCGATTGCTCTTTGGGTCGGTAGATTTTCTTTTATGAACCAGAAACCTTACTTTTGAAATTGTCGTAAAGGTACGTACCTTTTTTAGATATCCGTTTGGTGTTCGCTTTCCTGTTATAAACAATCCTTGCTGATTTCCTCCTCTAATATTAATAATATTGCTTATTTTACATTCAGAAATGCTGATTCCGTGATGCAGCTCCGGTGGCGCAGTTGTCTAAGCGATAGCCTGTGATCATTCGTCCGAAACGGGTCCGGGTTCGAATCCCGGTGAGGCATAGATGTTGTGCTTGTTTTACGGCACTGGCTCTCTCCCGTTCCCTGGAACCAGTGACCCTAAATTTAGGACGGGCGACTGCTTATAGCCCACTGAGTTACTCACGGTGGTCATTAAACCTCCAATAAAAAAAATAAGATTCCGTGATTTTTCACAGAGTTTTTATTTGCAAAATACGAATATTTCTCTTCATGAAGAGCAAAAACATAAAACATATGCACAGCTTGTTTACATGCGCCATTTTTTTAGCAGACGATATTTAACTGCAGCAGATGTTTCTTTCGTGTTTATCTAATACGCTGTTGCCAGTTCCAATTCTTTGTACTTCTTTTATTTCTTGGAATTTTTTTTATCAAAAACGTTCTAAAAATCTGTATTTGTCTAATAAAGAACCTCTAGCAAATATGTCATAGCCTTGCATGAAACTGAGTGATAGGCTTTATGAAAAGCTGTGAAATGAAGCTTAGGATTTTTTTTTTTTTTTTTTTTTTTTTTTGATTGGAGGTTTAACGACCACCGTGAGCAACTCAATGGGCTATAAGCAGTCGCCCGTCCCTAATTTAGGGTCACTGGTTCCAGGGAAGGGAGAGAGCCAGTGCCGTAAGACAAACACAACATCCATGCCTGACCGGAATTCGAACCCGGACCCCTTACGAACGAATGATCAGAGGCCAGCGCCTTAGACCACTGCGCCACCGGGGCGGCGAAGCTTAGGAATACCTTTACATCCTTCTCATAAAAAAGAGTACGTTGGGGACGTAAAACTCTGAAGCCATCGTCTTGGTGATGTTCTTTAAACGTCTGCCTCTTTGATTTTACATTTTGCAAAATGCAAGCTATTAGGGGAAACAGATTTCTCTAAAATCTCTTACACATAATTCTAACCAAGCGCACCTTAGGACTATTTTCAGAATTACATTCCACATAATTTTAAATTCAGTTGCACGCCTTGCATTTTTTTAATATTTCGATGTCGTAGAAAAATGATCAACGATGTATATTTTACCAACATTTAGTCAACTTTCCGTATACAGTAGCAATGTGTTTTTATTACAGCTCCGAACTTTCAAAAGTTTGCCATTTTTGACAAGGTATAAGACTGTACACGTTCGTATCAGAATAATATGTCCACCCCCTGAATCACAGTGTACTCGCCCAGGTGCGCCACAGAGTGTACGTGACAAGGTCGTTCACACGCTCATATACGAGGCCAGCCAAGACAGATGAGCCGTAGTGCGTCACGTGAGCACAATGGGCAGAGGTAGTGATTTGACGGACGTTCAAAAAATAATGATCATCGGCTACCGCTCCAAGTGTGGTAGCATCTCAGAAACAGCAGAATTCGTGGGCTGTTCGCGAGGTGCTGTAGCAAGGGTGTACCAAGAATGGACCGCTGGTACACCGAGTACCTCGTGACGTCATAACTGTGGAGCCCCAAAGGCAATCGACCCCAGAGAAGAACGTCGCCTTCATCGACTGGTATAGGGCAATCGAGTGCAGCAATTGACCACGCACGTGAAAGCTGGGGCACCCAGGTATGTGTCCTCGAAAACAGTAGATCGAACCCTGTTACGCATGGGTTTCCGGAGTTGACGCTGCGTCGAGGCGCCCATGTTAATCCAGGTCCATCGGCAACGACGGCTGCAGTTCGCATGGGACAACCATGATTGGACAGTGGAAGAGTGGGAAAAGGTTGCCTCCTCCGACCAATCGAGGTTTCTACTCCACACAAGTGACGGGCGGTGGCGGATACGGCGTCAGACACACGAGAACCAACATCCGGACACGCTTGTCTGTAAAGTACAGGCCAGCGGTGGAAGTCTGCATGTCTGGGTGGATGTTTTCCTGGTATGACCTGGGACCGCTAGTACCACTGGATGGGTTCCTGAACGCTAATAGCTACCTGTCCATCCTCGCTGACCACATGCATCCCTTCACGTTGGACGTTTACCCTAGTGGTGATGGCGTCTACCAACAGAACAATACGCCGTGTCACGTCACTAAGGGGTGCGCGACTGGTTCTAGGAACACGACAGTGATGTCTCCGTTCTCCATTGGCAGGCGAAATCGCCCGAGCTCAATCTCATAGAGCACGTGTGCCTCGGGCAACCTTCCAGGACCTGTTTGCGCCCATGCCACGCAGTCTCTCAGCTGTTATCCGGGCCAAGGGTGGTTATTCCCATTATAAGGTGGGTAGGCATATTATTCTGATACGACTGTATATATTTTACCAATATTTAGTCAACTTTTCGTATAAAGTAGCAATTTATTTTTATTACAGCTCCGAGCTTTCAAATGTTCGCCATTTTTTGGCAAGATATAAGACTGTATATTATAAAGATGTGAACTCTAACAACACTTACACAAAATTTAGGTGATGTTTGTATGGAAAGTTCCTCCGGATAGCCATTGCGAGCAAATCGAATCCATTCGATTCCTCGCTCATGTAGATGTCATAGAACTTCAGTTTATACATAGTGTATTCCAGTGCTGTCTCGGAGCCGAGAAAAGCGAATTTTCCTCCCACCATTCTTCTAAAGGCTTCTTTTATTGAAGGCACACGGCCTGATGGGTCCTCAAATACTGTTTTCGAAATGATGGACAGCTCACCACCAAGACCCTGCATAAAGAAACACAACAGTATAAAATCTAAAATAGGCACAACTTAAATAATTAAAAGACTTCGTACTACATGGTATGGTCAGGAATCCAAAGCTGTCGAATGCACGATTCAGAAGTTGAAAAACTTGCACTTAAAAATTTGTATTTATTTACAAGTTAAAAAAGGTAGAGATAAAACCAACTACATTGGCAAGCACTTTCGAGGCTACTTTAGCCTCATCATCAGGCCAATTGAGCGAAAAGATAGTTACAGGGATTTATATACAATCATGGAATGATATAACTGGTGTTGCCAAATTGAAAATGGCATGTTACAAATATTTATATGTGCATAAGACTCGCGTATCTGGAGATTCAACAGATGAAGCATCTAGCTGGTTCAACAGTAGAATCCCAGGGTGAGGTATAGTTACAGGTAAGTCGTCATTGCTACACCTGGAGGAAACCCGTATAATGCACAAACTTTTAGCAAGCAACAAAGAATGTTTATCAAGTGCAGAGGCAATTAGTGTGGTACGACTCCAGTCTGGGTAATGTTCACCTTGCGCAACTGTGCGTGCTAAGGCAGAAGAAGTAGAACCAATACGAACTGCGTATATGTGCTCTGCCACCCGTACTTCCACCGAACGTAAGGTGTAGCCTATATATGTAGGAAGTGTCTTCAGAGTTCGGTGAATTGGAAGCGAATGGGATGTTATAAATACCAGGTCTATGTAACGGGTGAATCTTATCACGGTCCTTGCGCAACAAAATGAATAAATTATAGGTGCATATTCCAAAAGAAATGTGAAACTTAGCACAGACATTCTTAAGGATGTTGACAATAGTTGGGTTGTAATCAATCGTACCCGCATATCGCACAGTGTGTGGCTCACATTGTAACGCTGTGAATTGAAGACGATTCGTCCTTCTGTCCAGGTACTCTGCACCTGATAAACATTCTTTGTTGCTTGCTGAAAATTTGT
Organism: Macrothele yani; assembly: GCA_039090855.1. NCBI lineage: Eukaryota > Metazoa > Arthropoda > Arachnida > Araneae > Macrothelidae > Macrothele > Macrothele yani. The sequence continues at coordinate 152,701,004 of CM076995.1, read as the reverse complement.
GCATTACACGGTTTTCCTCCAGGTTTTGCAATGACGACTTACCTATAACTATATCTCGTCCTTGGATTCTACTGTTGAACCAGCTAGATGCTTCATCTGCTGGATCTCCAGATACGTGAGTCCCATTTACATATAATTACTTGTAACATGTCATTTTCAGTTTGGCAACACCAGTTATATCATTCCATAATTGTATATAAATCCCTGTAACCACCTTTTCGCGCAATTGGGCCCGATGATGAGGCTAAAGTAGCCTCGAAAGTGCTTGCCAATGTAGTTGATTTTATCTCTACCTTTTTAACTTGTAAATAAATATAAATTTTTAAGTGCAAGTTTTTAAACTTCTTAATGGTGCATTCGACAGCTTCGGATTCCTGACCATAGTCACAATTTATAAATGAATTATTTTTTTTTTCTTTAAAACCCTGCTACCATGTTCATTTCGTGCCTACACCTAAGGCGTTTGGGTCAAAAATGACTCATTTACTCTGACAATAAAATTATATGATAAAATTTAACCCATTTGTCTTTACCTACATTGTTGTTGTTGCACTTTAAGTGATTTGGAAAATATTAACAAAAAAGTCATATTTAGCAGTATCATAATAGTTTTTCATAATTTGTGGGCATTTGTTCTCAGTATAGCACAACGTTTATAATAAGATCCCCTGCTTACTCATATTTTTTGGGAATATTTCTAAGTTTGTTCTTGCACACATTTTATACATTTGACTGATCTTTTATTATCAGTATTCCGGGTGCAAGCAGAATCTCTTCACGGAAGTGGCCCGAAATATTGAAGAAGCAATTGCAAATAAAAATACCCAAAAGTTGAAATCTCCAAAAATATAGAGGAGCGATATATCCGCCAAATCAAAATGCGTTTCCAATGATTCTTAAGCGATGCATTTAAAAAATTCATACAAATATACAACTATATTTTAAAATAAGCAGATAATACCAAAGAACGAAAGATCAAGTTACAACACGTTGGAAGGGCCAGCCAGTCACCCTGGGGCACCCCCACCGAGTGCTCCATCGAAGGAGGTACTTTGTATGTTTCTTGGTGTTTACTCACATGATGGCAACGATACTTCAATCCATCTAACTCGTCCGCCCACGGCGGTTTGAGTCCCGCAAATACGACTATTCACCCTTGAGGCAAAGAAGCGTTTATATTCTTTGCTTGAGGATTACTGGCCAATTAATGCAGCCGGCTTGCCACTCCTCTGCTGCATACGGGTATGGGACAAAGGGCGTTCGGGACCGCCACCCACACAGTGCATAGCGACTCAACCAACTCCGCTACGCCGGTGGTAACGATACTTCAGGTGCTTAAATTGATATTACAGTTTCTCTTGACACGTGATCGTGTCTTTGAGTGTGCTCAAGTTTCCCAAAAAGAGTCTGCTTATAAAATCAATTTTGTTTCAGTGAGAGAAGTGTAGAGAGCAACCGTTTTATAAAATGTTCTTTTGTGGGGTTACATTTCAACACTGTTTTTGTTGTGTGCGCGTGTGTGTGTGTGTGTGTGTGTGTGTGTGTGTGTGTTTGTTTGTGTGTTTCAGTATCATTTACTTTAGCATCATTCTGGGGAGTACTATGCAAAACAACGCAATTATTTATGGGGGATGTGAGAGGATGTACAAAACGAGTGCCGTATCATTTGTACACTACTCTTTCTGAAAATTTGCAAGATCATGAAGGGCTTCTGGTATTAGCTTGAAACTTACAGGATGTTTATAACTGGTTGATACATGCATATTATTAAAATGTCAGTGAAAATGCGCATGCGGTTTCGGAGCAGCGTCTTCTGAATTGCCCGGTCTTGGGTATGAATAGCTGGTTCACACGAGATGTTGAAATCAGGGAAAAGCCGACATTGAGTCGAAAGGGTATTTCTTGTGTCTCACTATGTCCCGTCGCCGAAGAAGGTCGCATTAGGAACACCTGACGGACTTTGAGCGACGAAAGGTTCTTGGGATGTGAAAAGCGAAATATACCGCCAAATTACCACTAGTACAAGACGAAAGGCCAGTAAAGTGATGCGAATGTGGTGGCATCAGTGAACAGATGACGCTCAGATGCATTAAAATCCGGGAAATGGCCCGCCAAATCGCACGACTGCACGAGATGACAAATACCTGTACCACATCGTAGTGACCGATCGCACAGTGACATCCACGGCCATTCTTTGTACCCAGAACAGTTCGACGTTGTCTGTTTAACAGGGGACTTGTCGCTAGCAGCCCATTGCTGCGCATTCCTTTGACCCTCAACCACAGACGCTTCAGACTGCACTGGGGTCTAGAACACAGACATTGGCGCTCTGATTGGGAACAGGTCCTATTTTCTGACGAGTCACGATTTAATTTGATGCACCATGATTGTCGCATGCATGTTCGAAGGCATCGCGGTGAACAGCACCTTGCTGCGTCATTCTGGCCCAACGCCAAGCGTCATAGTTTGGGGCGTCATTGGGTTCAATTCGCGATCTCGCCTGATACGAATTGAGGGAACTCTCAAAAGCCAGCGATACATCAGAGATGTTTTAGAGGCAGAGGTGATACCCTTCCTTCAGAGTTGTCCTGGCTCTATTCCAGCAGAACAATGATCGATGATGAATTTCCAAGACCTCTTCCATCATTACCGCTTCTTCCCTGGCTTGCACGTTCACCGGATATGTCCCCTATCGAACATGTCTGGGACATGGTAGAAAAGCGACTGGCCCGGCAAGCGCCTCCGCCAGTCACCACAAATGAACTCTGGTCTCGCATAGAAGCAGCCTGGCAGGCTATTCCCCAGGACGATATCAAAAACCTCGTCCATTCAATGGCACGTTGTGTAGAGGAGCCCTGTTATTTTTGTTCGTGGTGACTTCACAGGATGCCGAGTTTTGAAGCGAAAAAATCTTTTATAGCTTTACAAATGTAATCATTTATCTCCTGAATAATGAGAAATCTGCGATATAAATTTAATTTGAATAGCGCGATTCTTTCTTGGTGTTCCAATTTTCACAAACAGTAGTAGTGTGTATTTTGTAGTAATCGATGCATGCAACGAGGTAAGCATGTCTGCAACAATTTTAATCGTATTAATTGCGTATGGCATTACGGGATATGATGATGCAGTGCTACCTCGGGGTTTCTGCAGTTGTTTTAATCACCTGTTCCACGAGCTGGCAGTACCCAGTCGCGTATTACATCATGGAATATAACTTCACACGAGGAAAGCTGACGGCCCGTTGGCGACGTGATCTAATCGCTGTCTTCTGACTATTCATCTAAGGCCGATCTGGGTTCGAATCCCGGTGAGACATGGATGTTGTGTTTGTTTTCTGGCCCTGGCTCTCTCCTTATCCCTAAATTATGAAAGGGCGACAAATTATAGTCTATTGAGTTGAACACACTGGTCGTTGAACGAAGAAAGAACTTAGCTACACTCACGGACAATGAAATTTGTGCAGCAAAAAAAGGCATCTGATTGAACTGAAATTTCATGGACGTAATGATACAGATGAGTAATGCACATGATGGCAAAAACAGAGCTGCAGGACAATTACAGAGGAATCTGTGGCACGCAGACCGGTCATCTTCAATAGCGCTTCGCACCGCCTCGTGCGACGATACGATACATGCTGCAATACGGTCCGGCATGGAGACGAACAGACACCTGATGTTGTCTGCGGTACACTGGCCCACACGTGTTGGAGGGTGTGCTCCAAATCCCGGATAGTGCGGCACGACGGCAGCTGGCGTTTCGACTGGTAACACACATGCTCGATAAGGGACATGTCCGGTAAGCTGGCAGGCCGTGGAAGTGTCTAGACATGACGTAGGCAGTCCTTAGCAACGCGAACCGTGTGCGGGCGGGCATTATCCTGCTGGAATAGCGCACCTGGAATCCCGGCCAGGAATGTGAGCGCATGGGGCCGTAGAATCTCATCCACATACCGCTGGCCAGTCAATGATTTACCTACCACTAGTAGAGCTGATCGGCTATCGTAGGCAATGGCTCTCCAAACCATAATGCCTGCTGTGGGGGAGGTGTGGTGCTCGATAGCGAGGTTAGGATTGTGCCGTTGATCCGGGGACCTCCACACCTGGACACGATGATCATCTGTCCCCAAAACGAAGCGGCATTCATCGCTAAACACCACGCGTCGCCAGTCTGTGGTGTTCCATGTCGCTCTGGTCTGGTACCACTGCACACGGAGCCGGCGATGTTCCGGTGTTAATGGCAGCACACGTAAGGACCTCTTTGATCGCAGATTCGCTTCCACGAGGCGTCGGGAAATGGTTCGTGGGCACACAGGAACCGCTGCATCTGCCTGTACAGTGGACTGTGTCCCCGTGGGATCCGTTCGTGCATGGCGCGATCCGTCGATCCTCTCTACCGGTGGTCCTCCTGGTCGGTCCAGAACCGTTCCTCCGTGTGTCTGTGCCGTCACGTGTCCACTACTCCCAACACAGTCGGACGGTATGATCGGAACGATCCACGTGGCAGTCTATACAGCGCACCGACCACTCTGCGGTCTTCAGCCCGATGATCCGGCCTCTCTCAAAGTCCGTAAGTTTCGTAAATCGACGTCTCTAGCGTCTACCCGACATTCTTGTCACTCTGTACTCTTGCTTGCGTCGGCCGGTGCTTTTCGCTTTCATGGGACATCGACTACACGTCGGCTTATAAGGCTGCCGGTTCGTGCTTGCAGCGCCACCACAGGGTGTGCAATCATGCGCACACGCACCAAACGTGGATCATTTGTATACCAGCACGCACTCTAGCTATTTGCAAAGTTTCGCGGTTATAGCATGTTTTCTTCTAAGTGCGCAAATTTCATTGTCCGGGAGTATAACTTAAGTGCTGATAGAGAGTAAAGGGGAGAAAATTAGATGCAGTTGGCTAAGCTTAATGTGGCCATTTGCGGAGGGAGATAGTTTGTCAATGATAACCGGATGATAAAAGTGACCAAAGATTTTATATTTTTTCTGGCTTTTGGGGTTACCAGCATTTAAGTCTATAAGGAATTGCTTGTTTCGAATTTAGGTCCACAGGTTCCAGAAACGTGACAAATCCACCGCCATTGATGCGTTGTCGTTCTGGGATTTTCGGTGCTAAAAGTTGCCATTAATTTTTTAAGGGATATTTATCTCTGTAGTGTTTTGACTTTTGAGCTTTAAGCCAACTTATAAATAAATGTGAAGGTTCACTTATTTTCGAAATGTATTATTATATTAATTTAACAATCTGTTAAAAAAAATTTATACGTCCATTACGTTTTTTTTTTTTTTTTTTTTGGTACTTGATGAATGGAAATAAAATCCCAAAGTAATTTTAAGGGTTTGTGTTAAGCATTCTTACGACCAAAGCTTAATTTTCGAATGGTTACAAAAAAGACAACGATTAACTTTACTTGCCTGTAAAATTTCGTCAACGCTAGTTCCTGGAATACGTCCGCACTTGAAGCCTTGTTTTCTTATTGCTCCTGACAAATCTTCCAGTGTTTTGATTGGCACTTCCTTTCCTGGGAATGTAAGAAATGCCATGACAGTGCCGCTGTAACTGGACTGGATTACTAGCACGAATATCAGCCACATACCAAGGACGAAGCGAAGCAGAGTAGACCGGTACCATTTCATTTGTCCTCCTGGAAGAAGAAAATCGGCAAGAACACGAATAACTCCTAAGTAAATTATATTCAACACAACTTTTTTTGCGGTCTTGTTTAATGTCATTACACCAAAAATCCAATTAATGAGTATGATATGAAAAAAATAAAAACCTGAAACTTTTGATGCCTTAGAATGAAATCATTTCTGGGTTTTACTCTAGTGAAATTTTATTCCTTCGGAGAAGCAGAATTTGGAATAATTTCTATTTGGGATGCATTAAACAAATAAAAATGAACAGCACACTTTCTAAATTTACTCTTCGAGATACTTCGTGGCCTCTCGTATTTACATCAGCTGGTTTTATTGTACTAACAGAAACACAGTTATATTTATGAAAATATTTGATGATTTTCTTAAAAAACGTTTAAAAGCTTGACTGGTTTTTTTTTCAAGCATATTCAAAATGTTATGCTGGAATCACTGTGGAGAATTCTTCAAAAGACTTCCTCAGATCTGGAAGGCGAACTGCGCCGTGAATCTCCACAGACTCGGGTCCTGTGTCGCCACCTCTCCCCGAAAACAGTGGCCCACACAATGCTATCAAAAGTGCTTAAATCACCTTTCAGATGCTGATAAAAATGCTCAGTTATGTATCCGTGAAAAACAACGTTTCAAATACATGCGGTTACACTCAGTCATTATTTTGTACTCCCCTCCTCTCTCTCTCTCTCTCTCTCTCTCTCTCTCTTCTAATGTTTCATTTTTAAATTTTGATACTCCTTTTATTTCTTCGCAAGACACGGCTTTTGCTGTCAAAATCATTGTTTTGCAAAAAAATAAAAAAAGGATTTTGACAGCAAAAATAAAATAAAATTAATGAACAATAAAATTAAAAATAATTTTTAATTCGGAGTAAAAATCAAGAGCAATGACTTGGATTCACTATTTTTTTAATTTTTTTTATTTCTATCGTGATTTTTTCCTTTTCTTCTCCTGTGTGTGTGAGAGAGAGAGTGTGATGTGTGTGTGTGTGTGCTTGCGTGAATTTTGTATGATTTTGCTTTTGGGTTTTAACAAACTTATAACTGATTTTCTTTTTATTTCAAAACATGCCCTTTAACTTTTGTGTTCAGCAGAAACTTTTACTTACCTTTACTTTCAGACACTCATCAACAAGTTCGCCCATAATGAACCCCACCCCCAACCCGGAAATTAAAGGATTTGTTGAAATACTTAATACAGCATCATCATAACTTTGCCCAGTTTTTCAAAGACTGATTTGCGTACAAATATGAAAATAAGATCATCAACTAAATAGAAAACAAAACTCACCTCTTCCGTTGAGAAATTTTCACTCTCACCTTCCCTTTTACAATTCTCTACGTCTTTTTTTTCTTCTCTTCGTGTTCTCTATGAATATTTACTTATCTCTCTCTCTCTCTCTCTGTCTCTCTCTCTCACTCTTTCTCTCTAACTGCTTCTGCTTTTTATTTCATTCCATTCGTTTTAATACTGCTTTCTCTCTTTACTTTCCTCTTTCCTCCATGCTTTTGGCTTTATACACTGAGTGGCCACTTTATTGTGACTACCACCTCAGCACTTCGTTGGACCACCTTTTGCCTTTAATACCGCGTCGATTCTTCGTGGCATGGACTCCAAGAGATGTTCTTAGGTGGTTTGTGGAATCTGAGACCATGCTTGATGAATAGCGCTTTCCAGGAGTGTGAGATTGCAGGGTTGTGGATCCAGCTGTCTGATGGCTCGTTAAACTTCATCCCACAAATTCTCAATGGGGTTAAGATCTAGTGATTGTGGGGGCCACCTAAGCAAAGTAAACTCACCGGCATGTTCCTGAAACCAATCCTGTACAATACGAGCACTATGGCAGGACGCATTATCTTGTTGAAAGTAGCCGTCGCCATTGGGATAAACCATCCACGTGACAGGATGCACTTGGTCCGAAACGATGTTTAGATATGATGTGCCAGTCAGACGCTGATCAACACGAATTAAAGGGCCCAAAGCATGCCAGGAAAACATTCCCCAAACCATAACGTTGCCTCAACCAGCTTGAAGGGTTGTAGCAATGCATTTGGGGTTCATGTTTTCGTGCTGTTTCCGCCAAATTCTTCTCACTCGGCCATCAGCAGGGTGCAACTGAAAACGTGATTCATCGGACCACATAATTTCTTTCCAATTATCGACTGTCGAATCCTTGTGCTCCTGTGCGAACTGCAGACGCTTTTCTCTTGTTAACTGCAGACAGCAAAGGTGTTCGAACAGGCCTTCGGCTGCCATATCCCATCCGATGCAGTGTACGGCGAACAGTACCTGCAGAGATCATTTGAGAGGATCCATGATTACCATGGTCTGTAATTTGCTGCACTGTTGCCTTTCTGTTGTGTGTTACCAGTCTGGGCACTCTCCGTTCCGCCCGAGCAGTCACTAGTCGAGGACGACCACACGTTGCACGTAGAGACCCAGTTTTTTGGCTGACAGTCCAATCTTTAAACACTTTAACATCAGCTGCTCTGGAACATTGCACGAATGCGGCGGTTTCGGTGATACTCGCTCCATGACTCCAAGCTCCTGCAATCATCCCACGTTAAAAGTCCGTCAAATCGCATTTTTTTACCCATCTCGTCACCCAAAAATCACTTCTACTACGGTCGCAAACACTAAGTTTTCCCTTTTATACCAGCCTCGCCCTCTGGCGGCAACAGCGTGCAGCCACAGCTCATTTGCTTAAAACTGTCAGGTTGTCCTAATAAAGTGGCCACTCAGTGTACTTCTTACTTCTTTCCATTTCTCTTTCTTTCTATGTATCTGTCTGTTTCTTTCTTTCTATCAGTGAATCGCTTTGACTTTTCTTTCGCCCTATACTTCATTTTCCATATACACTGAAGAGAAATTGAATTAGAGATACCTGTCTAGTAACGTGTAGCACCACCTTTCGGCCTGATGACGGCGGCGATTCGTCTCGGCATGGACTCGACAAGACACCGGAAGCGTTGGGAAGCCATACGGATCCACGACCCCTGAACAATCTCCCACATTTCACGAAGATTTGATGGAGGGGGGTCAGAGCCTCGAACATCTCTCTCAATGGCATCCCAGATGTGCTCGATGGGACTGAGGTCAGGTGATCTAGCTGGCCAAAGAAGTGAGGTCACGTCGGTGGAGTGTTCATCAAATCATTCGGATACAATTCGCGAGTGATGGCACGGTGCATTGTCTTGTTGCAGGATGAGGTCCCTAGTGGGATGTTGAAGACGCACAAACGGGAGCAAATGATCGTCCAGGATATCCCGGTAACGTTGACCTGTGAGGGACGATGTCACGCGTACCAGGGGTCCCATTTCAGTCCACGTAAACAGTCCCCAGATGAGAATGCCGCCCCCACCAGCTTGAAGAGTACCCTGCTGGCAAAAAGGATCCGTCGCTTCATGTGGTTTGCGCCGTACTCGTATCCTGCCATTCGCATGTACCAACGTGAATCTCGACTCATCAGTCCAGGCAACATTTTTCCACATGTCTAGGGTCCAGTGGCGATGTTCCCGCGCCCATGCTAATATTTGCACCCTGTGATGTGCGGTCAGCAGCGGTACCCTCGTGGGACGATGGCTTCTGTATTCCATAGCGAGGAGATGGCTCTGGATGGTGTGGTTGCTTACACGTTTTTGTGCGCCAGCGTTAAATTGCCGATTGATATCTTGCACTGTGCCCCATCTATCCGCTGTTACAATGCGAGCTAGCCGACGATGACCCCGCTCATCCAAAGGCTGTTGTCCACGGCAGTTGGCCCTTGCAGGGATGGTTTTACCGGATTCGGTGTACTCACGGTGCACCCCTGACACAGTGGCTGGTGAAAATCCCAGTGCCTGCACGACTTCCGAGACGGAGTGACCCATTCTTCGGGCTCCGACAATTTTCCCACGATCAAATGCGCTTAGATCCTTCGTCTTACCCATACTGCGTCCGACTCTTACTGATTCCAGTAGCATCACTCCTTATATTCTCGGATCGCTACATACGTCATGTTGTTTCCGTTTACAGGGCTACCCACAGCGCCACATTTGCATAACACCAGCTGTCTCTAATTCTTAAACGAATTGCAGCACACAGAGAGGATTCAGCCCTTCCGTTATAGACAAAGCTGTCCAAAAATTTAGGAAACCAAAGCCTGTCTGCACGCTCATGCCTATAGAACTCCCAATACGAAAGAATTGGGCAGTTATCCCATTTGCTCCTCAGATTTGCTTCGGAATTTCAAAAATCTTTAAAAGTTTTAATTTCAAAGTTATTTTCAAACCCATAAACAAGATGAATGTTTACGGATCAAAAGACTACGTCGAAGACTTAAACTCCTGGATAATTTATCAGATACCTTGTGAATGTGGACTTTCATATATAGGACAGACTCGCAGGGCTTTGCGTTTTCGTGTGAAGGAACACAAGACCTATGTACGGAACTAAGAACTGAAGAAGTCGTCTGTAGCTCAACATTGTCACGAAAATAACCATAAATTTTTGTTTAGAAACGCTACGTTTATATATAAACCGCACTCGACTATCACGCTTAATATATTAGAAGCTTTCCACATATGCCGGAACTCGTCACGGCTTGTCAACGACATGACGTCGACTCCATTTCTTTCAAGCGCGTGGAAACAACTCACCAAAACCCGTGACGGTCAGAATTCTGATGATGTCACAATGATTTGAATGTTTACGCTCCATTCGTTCGGAGGAAACTGAGCCAAACGCTCTGCGAAACTATAGTCGATGTATAATAAACATTTTATTGTGCGAATATTTGTTGTTATTATTCTATTTCTCCCTCCTTCAATTTCTTTCTCAGTTTTCTTCTCCTTCATCCCTTCTCTGTCTCTTTCTTCCACTTTCGACGTCTTTCTACCTTTCCTTTGTTTTTTCCATTTTCCACTCTCAATCTTTACCTTGCATTTACTACCTTTCATTCTTTGTTGATGTCTATCGGTTTCTTGATCCTTATATCTTTCCCTTTCTGTTTTCTTTCTGTACATGTATCCCATTTATTTTTTCGTCTTGTACGCCTCTCTCTTTGTTTCTCACCTTAATCCCTCTATCTTCTTTATCCTTTGCTCGCATCTCTTTTCTTTGTATTCTGCGTGCATTTATTTATTTATTTATTTATTTATTATTCTCCTTTATGCATACCCTCCGTGCTGTATTACCTCGTATTAACCAAAAGGATTTTTTTGAATTTTTGATTAATAGCGTTTAGCACACATGCATATGTATCAATGTAGAGCAAATATCGAGGACTTTGAAATCGATATCGCCTGGGCGCAGAAAATGTGCCGCTTGGTAATTAATTTAGAAGTGCAAAAGCATTTTTTTTTTTATCACTCAATATATTTTTCGCTTCGGCTTTGCATTTGAAATTGGCGTTTTTTGGTCTCGCAGAAACTTTAATAGGTTCAATCTATTTATCAAAATGTTGCGAAGCAGAAATCGAAAAGCTTTCTTCCGCTTTGATCTCATCGACTGGCTCTTTGAAAACTTTCTTTAATTATATTTCAAAGATTGTTTTTACTTTAATAACGTTTTTAGAATAATTTATGCTGCATGGAAGCAATCAAATGCAAATTTAAAATATATCTGCACTGTAATTTTTTTCCCAGCTCGTCGCCAACGACTGAAAGCATCGTGTAGGTAATAGAGTTCAGATTGTTTTGATATTGCGGAATATTTACGCAATTTACGTACAACAAAAAAATCATTTGTGTAAAAGAACGAGTTTAAATCTTTACCAGACCCAGTCTCGCTTTCTTTTGAAGAGCCCATCAACACTTTTCCTGTCCTCCTGCAATTTACATATACTTTTGTTCGAAATCGCGGCACAGTTTTTCTTGACTTCAATTTGATTTTTCACGACACATCGATGAAATGGTTTCCATCACAACTTTTAATATTACCTTTCCAATGACAGGAAGCTCAGTAACAGTAGTGTTCTTCCAGTCTATTAAATATATATAATCCATCGCTTGAAAAAAAGTTTGGGAATTACTAAATCTTTGATATCCTTTGATTTTAATTCCTCACCTTCAAAATTATTCTCAAACTATACAAAACGAAAAGTTAATGTCTGAGTATGCAAAGTAACAGTTCCACTGAATCACGGGATCATTTACATTTTTTACGCTTTCCAACCGTAGGTTGAAGAAGCGTATATGCTCCAGCTTTGTCCGTCCGTCTGTCGGCACGATAACTCACGTAAAAATGGTTCGATTTCGATGAAATTTTAGTATATGGTATAGGACCACCTGGGTACGAACCCCATCGAAAATGCACGAAATAGGGTCAAAGGTCACGGCATAGGAGCGGGATCCATACCATTGCCCTTATGCGTCATAACTAGCGTAACTATGGTTCGATGTCGATGAAATTTTAGCATATTGTTGGACACCGCCTGGGAATGACCCCCATTGAAAATGGGTGAAGTGGGGTCAAAGGTCAGTACATAGGAGCGGGATGCATTCCATTACCTTTATGCGTCATAAGGTGCGTAAAAATGTTTCGATTTCGATGAAATTTTAGCATGTGGTAGGGGACCACCTGGAGACGAACCCCATTGAAAATGGACGAAATGGGATCAAAGGTCAGGACATAGGATCGGGATCCATTCTATCGCCCTTATCCCATACTATTAAAGGAGCAATTCATGTATGTATGTAAATTTTATTTTGAAAACGGCTCTAAGGATTTTGATGAAAGTCGTTAACTCACCGTTTTCTGGTACTAAAAATCGATTTAGCTTGATCTAGACTTTAAGAAAGTTCGTTTAGTGCGTTAAATAACCACCCCGAATTACCACGTTTTTAGTGTGATATCGTCCCATTAATGTTTCCCATGCTTAGAAATCCTATGACGTCACAATCTCGCGATTGAGATGTTGGCGTGCGGTCACGCCATCTGTCTCATTACGTCACGCGTTGTGCGTGGATCCTATTAAAGTTTTATGACGTCACACTCTTTCGAGCAGATGGTGGCGATTCCCATCTGCTTCATTACGTCACACGTTGTGTGCGTATGTCCGTCCGCATGATAACTCGCCTAAAAATCCTTCGATTTCGATGAACTTTTAGTATGTGGAAGGGGATCACCTGGTACGGAGCCCTATTGAAAGTGAACGAAATGGGGTCAAAGGTCAGGACATAGGAGCGGGATTCGTTCCACTACACTTATGCGTCATAACTAACGTAAAAAAGGTTCGATTTCGATTAAATTTCAGTATGTAATAGGGGACCACCTGGGGACAAACCCTGTTGAAAATGGGCGAAATGGGGGTCAAAGGTCAGGACATAGGAGCGGAATCACTTCCATCGCCATTATGCGTCTTAACTTACGTAAAAATGCTTCGATTTGGATGAAATGTTAGTATGTTGTAGGGGCCTGCCGGAGGACGAATCCTGTTGAAATGAGCAAAGTGGGGTCAAAGGTTAGGACACAAGAGCGGGATCTATTCCATAGCCCTTATGCATCATAACTTATGTAAAAATGCTTCCATTGCGACAAAACTTTATCATATTATTTCGGAGGTATACTGAACCGGTTCTGTTGAATATCATCGGAATGGGATCAGAGGTCAGGGCACAGGACCGAGATTTATTCGACAGCCATTGTCCTCATAACTTGAGTGATAACTTGAGTAATGATTTCTGGTATGTTGGAAAGCGTATTATAATCAATGCATTGCATAATTTTACTAACTTGTTAATATTATTACATTGAAAAACATACTTTGCTAAGACAGCAAAAAAATTGAAGATGTAGCAAATTTCGCTAGTGAAAATAGGCACAGCGAGTAGCCATGCTATGCGCACTAACTTCATTGACTGAAGGCATTTTGTAACAGGGACAAAATTTCTAGTTACTGTAAAAATCTGTTCTTGTTGTTCTAGCAAGATTTCTGTTTTGTGTGGCAAATAGTTCTTGCTGCCCTAGCAATAGTTTTGCTATGTCTAGCTCAGAAAATTTCTGCTAGAGACAATAATCCAGCAAATAAGCATTGCTACTTCAGCAAAGTTCATTAGTTTTTTTTAGGGCCGATCTGACCACTAGGCGAACTAAGCGGCGGCTTACGGCGCTAATTTTTTTTTTTTTTTTTTTGGGGGGGGGAGGCGCAAAGATTTCGAGTTCATAAAATCGAATGAGTTAATAAATGAGAAAACAAATTAAATAATAAAACGATAAAAATAAAGGTTATTTTATTTTCTGCTGTCTTTTTCGTTATTCGATAGAACTTACGAATTCTCACACTCTGCGTGAGTGAAAAACGGAGACCTGCGCAGACAGACTGAGCAGTCAGCCTACAGTAAATCCGAGACCGACGCGAAAAGGCGGATTTTTCGAAAAACTGCCATACAGCCAAGCCCGTCCTTATACAGCAGGCAAGCAGTGCCGTAACTAGCCCGTGTTGCGCCCGGTGCGAGTTAACCATTTTACGCCGGCGTATAGTCTAATCTATAATTTATTTGCGCATTTATGCCGTGCGCTTTTGCGCCCCCTGGGGCCTTGCGGCCGTTGTGGGGGCACCGACGGCAACGCCCTAGTTACGGCCCTGAAGGCAAGTCAGACGACGCCAGAGTGCGACACAAAATGTTTAAAGAAAATGGATTCTATGGTATTCGACTTTTTCTTTTCTTTTCTTTTTTTATATTGGAGGTTTAATGACCACCTTGAGTAACTCAGTGCGCTATAAGTAGTCACCCTTCCCTAATTTAAGGCCACTGGTTCCAGCGAAGGGAGACAGCCAGCGCCATAAGACAAACACACAACGTTCATGCTTCACCAGGATTTGAACCTGGACCCATCTCGGACGAATGACCAGAAACCATCTCTTAGACCCCTACGCCATCTGGGCGGCGGTATTCGGCATTTAATGACTATACCAAAACTGTCCACTTCTTCTATTACAAATTATAGCAATTCTCAAAACCCAAAAGTTAACACCTGAATAGGTGTAGTTTCCATTATTTTCTTTCTGTTTAGTTTACGTTGTATTTTCTGCACCTCGAAATTACTTAATAAATGCAATATGTTTAGCCACACAAATGAATAACACAAATTTTGGGGACGAAAAGCCGGTGGCTTGCCTAGCGCGCTAAGGACATTTTCACCGGTCCTGGTCATTTTAAAATACACTGGTAAAAAAAAACCATTTAAGTCAAAAATTTCCTGTAATACCATGTAGCAAGGTTTATACATCTGTTCTGTTCTAGCGATTGTTATTAATTCGATTTATTTTCAGCTGAAAGTTATCAAAATCATGTGAAGTACATCATTTCAGTAAAACCTGAAATATCTACAGGAATCGGCTTAATCATTTTTAGAAACTCTGAATATGACATTGCAACAGATATTCGAATTTGTTTCGAAAAATGACCACAAAGTGCATTTTGGATTTACTTACTTTCGAATCTCTAAATGCTCTTATTTGGAAGGTCCCTGTTATCTGTTACTGTTAAATTTGATATAACTGAAATCTCTAAATGCTCTTACTTAACTTTCAAATCTCTGAATGCTCTTACTTAACTTTCAAATCTCTAAATGCTCTTACTTAACTTTCAAATCTCTAAATGCTCTTACGTAGAAAGTCCCAGTTCTATGTTACTGTTAAATTTGATATAACTGTTGTATTTGAAAACTCCGTAATTCCTGTAATGATGCGAACATACAAAACAAACAATCCCCAGCGCAGCCTATAACTCCAATATGGATGCCGCGATGACATAAGCTGCACATAGAAAATGGAATGGCAACGCTTGGAGGAAAGACAAAGGCACACAGTCGTGTGTAGTAAATGTCGCAAAACGTATTTGCTTGGTTGGAGTTCCCAGTGTGACCAACAAAATAATTTTAGCTACAAGTTTGCTGCAGTTGCAAAACTGTTAATGGCAATAAGCATGGTATACATAGCAAGTGTATTCGGTTGGTTCTACAAATGCATTGTGCAACTTACAAATTTTTGGCAGCAACAGCGAAATTCTGAATAGCTAACAAAATTTGAAGTTTTCCGTCTGTTGGTACAAATTATGACAGGAGTGGTAAGTCACATGATATCCGAAAACATAAAAATTTAATCGTCCTGGAGCAGGAATCGAACTCGCTTCTACCGGTTTGCGCCCGATGAATGCTAACTACTACACCACCCAGAACAACCAAGTTTCAAGTTTCCAATTAATTTGAATATAACCATCACACGATTTGCAAGTCCCAGCAACCGGCATTCATATATAGAAAATCTGGACGCTTAGAATGCATTCCCGTGTTTGCCCAGAGAAGCAGAATGTCAATGAATGAAATACAAGAATACACTACTGTACGAATCCGTTTATTAGTGTAAATATGACATGGATGGCATAGATTCACATCTTCCAAATTTGTACTGTACAACGGTGTAATCCCGTATTTCATTCAGTGATCCACAAATATACACTGCTGGCCACCCAAAATGCAACACCAAGAAGGAAGCATCCGATTGGCCTGAAATTCGCAGCATGCGTCGCCTGCAAGAAGACATGCAAACGATTAGCATTGCAGGGCATATGCGAATCATGTGCTCCCGGCACGCCACCGAGAAGCACTATAAGAAGGGTGCAGAGAAGGCGGGGTGTAAGTAGTGGAAGTGTGTTGTGCTGCCGGGCCTGTGCGTGGGAAGTTTCCTGATGCCTCGTCGCAGAATACGGCAGTCATTCCAGCACGTTTCGGAGTTCGACAGAGGATGAATAGTGGCCTATCGCGACAGCGGTTCATCGTTCCGAGACACCGGCGCCCGTGCGGGACGACATCCAGCCACAGTGAGGCGAGTATGAATTCGGTGGTTGCAGGAGCGACGGGCGGACCGACGTGAGCGATTGCCGCAGCCGCGGCGGCACACCACCGAACGAAAGGACCGGCATGTTGTGGGGCGGCATTGACGGCTCGCACCGCCACATCACGAACGTTAGCGCAGGAATTAGGGTGTGTTGCGCAACAACCTGTGTCAGCACGTACGATTCGACGTCGTCTGCAGGAGCGGGGACTTGTCGCACGGCGCCCATTGCTCCGATTACGATTGACGTTACACCACCTACGAGTACGGCGGCAGTGGGCCGTTGAACGCCGCACCTGGACTATGGAATGACACGACATTGTCTTCTCCGACGAATCCCGCTTCTGCCTGCAACAACACGATGGTCGGATCCACGTGTGGCGGCACCGTGGCGAGAGACTGTATGACGCCTGCATTATGCATCGCCATACCAGTCCGTCGCCTGGCGTTAATGTTTGGGCCCAATTGGATATGCCACTCGCACCCCTCTGGTACGCATCGCTGGTACACTCAACAGCCACTGCTGCATCTCCGACGTTTTGGAGCCTGTAGTCCTCCCTTACCTGCAGGACCTGCCAGCGTCCACATTTCAACAGGACAAAGCGCACCCGCACGTGGCACGCATCGTGAAACAATTCTACGGCCCACCAGGTGTCACTCCTGCCATGGCCCGCCTGTTCTCCCGATATATCGCCCATCGAACACGTCTGGTCGCTGATCAGTAACCGAGTGGCCCGGCAAGCACCACCCGCGGCTACTCCTGTTAAACTGTAGCAACGTGTGCAAGCAACCTGGACCGACGTATCCCAAGCCCACATTAAAAGCCTCTTTCGTTCGATGCCGCGGCGTTTAGCGGCCGTTAATGCCAGTCATGGAGGCCACACGAATTATTGATGTCTGCGTGTTCCGCAAGTTTCACGGGCCTGTAAGCTCAATCGTTTCATCTTTGTATCTGTTGCTATGTGTCCAGTAAATCTGGCTTTGCTATCTCGTGTCCTTGATGTTGCATTTTGGGTGGCTAGCAGTGTAATTGCTACTTTCTACCACAGAAGCTGGAAAGTGTGTTTTGAAAATTAACCAGCTGTGTACAAAACGTTCCCCGTTGCAAAAGATATCAGAGGCAAAATAGATTTTCAAACTATGCAATATGAAGGAAAGTAAGAATACAACGTGATGTAACTTTACACGCCGTAGCGGAAAAGCTATGCGCTACTTAAATAAGAAAATGGGTCAAAATGCCTTTCATAACGAAGAGTATTCTACCAAAAAAGGATTTTTAAGGGATTTTTAGAATTGAATGTAGCATAGAATTAATTATACGCTGACGTCCTGTGGAAGCAAAATTTTGAAAAATGGAAAAGTATAAAATATCCGAAAACTATTCTTCATAGCACGAGCTATGCTATGGAGAAATATTTTTTCAAATTCGCCTTGGAGCAGAGATAGCGGGAAAATAGTTTTGACATTTACTTCCCCAAGCAGGAAAACTATACGTTATTTATAAAAGAAAATGTTCCTAATCTTCACTGCAGCGAATGGTACACTGTTAAAAACTGGTACTTAGAAATAAGCAAAATGTACTCGTTTTTGAGTACATTCTGGGCTTATAATAGCTCCGAGTACTTGTGCATCATTTTTGGAACTGACACGTACTCATTTTTGAGTACATACAGGAAATCAATTATGAGTATATCTGGTATTTCTAATTTGAAATGTATGTACTCATTTTTGAGTACATATATTTCAAATATATGTACTCAAGAATAGTCAATATATTTCAAATATATGTATGCGCTCTAACTGCATTCAGTTTCTGTGCCCTCTCGGGCAGGGCACAGAAACTGAAGGAATTCAGAGCGAACCTAGCGATTCTGACAGGATAGTTTCTAAGTGAGAGAGAGCACACTAGATGGCACCACCGTACAAGGTACGATTCTGCACATACACTGCTGGCCACCCAAAATGCAGCACCATATATCATCACTGATTTTAATTCATTAACACTTCACACAAACTGAAACAACTCTCGCGAAACATGGGCTAGAAGCATGGAGGGACTGAGGTAGTCCGAAGTCTACTTTTTCTGAGCGAACCCTTGCGCAAAGCAATGGTCCACTCACCTAAGTAGCGCATTCATGTTGTCATGGAAACTTTAGCAGGTGATAGTATCGAAGGTCTTCGCATCAGAACATCGAAGGCTTTCAAAGACCTACTTGAGTTATGCCGTTGATCATCGCTCGCCAGACTGATTCTCATAATCGAAAGAAGCGAATCCGCTCGTGTGTTGTTTTGTTATTTTTCGCACCGAAAGCATCGACATATCTTAATACCGCTAATTTATGTATATTTAATCGACTTTTATTTGTGCATTCTCTGAGCTTCGCAGCTTGCCTAGTTAGCCTCGAATAGACGCCATTGCACACTTACACCTTCTAGTGGCATAAGTATTCTTTACCAAAATTGGAAATTATCCGACGCTAGAGGTATTTTTCAAACCGGACTTTTAGAAGCAGAGATATCGACGAAATCGCAGTTTACATTTAACCTCTCTAGCGGAAAATCTATGAATTAGTTGAAAATAAAACCTCCCTAAAATAGTCTTCGTAATAAATGGTAACAAAAGAAAGGATGATTTTTTTAATTGGATATTTAGAAGCAAAGATGTGGAAGAAAATGTGTTTTGTATTCTATAGCATCTGAATTTAAGCCCTCTAGCGGAGAAGTTGTGCATCGTAAAAGGACCAAAGAGCAAGGATCATCATTCTCATATTTCGTAGTACCAGTGCAGAAAAAGATTTTCAAACGGCTCTAATAGTTGTAGAGATATGGTGTCCACAGACGGATGGACGGAAAAAGCAATACTATGATGAGCACGTACTTTTTTCTACAAATGACTTGCTAAAAATGGATGGGAACTGCTAAAGCTTCTTTCTGCAAGACAAAGACACGCTAATTTCAAGTACAAAGTTCAACCAGAAGGTATTGTTTGTTCGAAAAATGCTTAAATCAGACTAAAGGCAACGTAGTGGTGTCAGAACGACGCGCTATCTTTTGCTGTGTGGACGTGTGAGGGTTTGGAAATGAAAGCGTGCAGCTCCTCAGGTCTAGTCACGGCGTTAGTCCAGCCTCGTAGGTGAAATTAGAAATCCTGCGGTGAAAAACTCCGACACAGATCCACACTGCTCTGCAAGAAGTTTGTGGGGAAGGAACTCTTGATCGAAGTACAATTTCTTTCTATGGACAAAGTTGAGACCGAAAATTCCTCAAAATCGCAGCCACTTGCTGAAAGCGGCAGCAATCTTGCTGCATGATAACGCATCGTGTCATGATGCAGCATTGGTACGAGGACTTTTGTTGAAATATGGCTGGGAAACTTTATCCCACCCACCATATAGTCCTGATCTCAGTCCACTAGACTTTTATTTTTTCCCAAAGTTACAAAATCGGCTCTGTAGCATCCGCTACGAATCTCTGAACGAACTGTCATCGGACGAGACCCGAGTAATACGACACCTGAACAAAGATGGCATACTACGGAGCATCCAGGACCTACCTCACCGCTGGCAAGCTGTCATTAGGAGTGGAGGGAAGTACATTGAACGGCAATAAGGTAAGTTTTCTCCGTTACTTCACACTTTTCACAAAAATGAACAGTGTGCAGAACTTTTATTGTGACCCACGTATATCGCCTTTGGAAATTGACGATTTTCGATTAAAGTCCCTGCGAGAACAACAAGTTAGTAAAATCATGCAATACATTGATTATGATACGCTTTCCAACATACCAAAAATCATTACTCAAGGTATTAAGATAATGGCTGTGGAATAAATCTCGCTCCTATGACCTGACCTTTGACCCCATTTCGATTATATTCAACAGAACCGGTAAAGTATACTTCCGGAACAACATTATAAAGTTTTGTCGCAATCGAAGCATTTTTACGTAAGTTATAACGCATAAGGACGATGAAATGGATCCCAATCCTATGCCCTGACCTTTGGCCACATTTTTTCCATTTTCAATAGGGTTCGTCTCCAGGTGGTCCCCTACGACATGCTAAAATTTCATCGAAATCGAACCATATTTACGCAAGTTA
This sequence comes from Macrothele yani, assembly GCA_039090855.1. Classification (NCBI taxonomy): domain Eukaryota; kingdom Metazoa; phylum Arthropoda; class Arachnida; order Araneae; family Macrothelidae; genus Macrothele; species Macrothele yani. The sequence goes on along the minus strand of CM076995.1, from coordinate 152,680,437 downwards.
TGACGCATAAGGGCAATGGAATGGATCCCGCTCTAATGGCTGAACTTTGGCCCCATTTTGTCCATTTTCAATAGGGTTTGTCCCCAGGTAGTCCCCTACAACAAACCAAAATTTCATCGAAATTGAACCATTTTTACGCGAGTTATCATGCGAACGAACGGACAGATGGACAAAGCTGGAGCATATACGTTTCTTCAACCTACGGTTGGAAAGCGTAAAAGAGCTCTAATTTTAGATGCAAAACGGAACGGGAAAGTATTGTTTGATCAAACAAATCTTTTACATGCATAAATTGATTACCAAGCTGCACATGTTCTTTATCCAGGCGATATGGAATTCGAAAATTCACGATTTTCACTCTATCTTAATATGTATACTGAGAGCACGTTCAATATTTTTATGTAATTTTTTTATTAACACCTTATAATTACCTCCAGAACATAGATGTCCAATGAAAAACCAAATTATACGAGTGAGGTCGACGCATGTAGCTGGAGACCAAATCGCTTGCACTCTCATAATGAAATACAGGACCAAAATATTTCCAAAGACGGTTAAAAGGATGACAAGCCACACCTGAAATTAAAAGAGTAAAAAGTGTATCAGGTAAAAGAAAGCAAAAATATACGAGGCTTGTCCTAAAAGCAATGCCTTTTTATAATAACTTCTGTAATTTTGGAAATATTTACATGACAGTTTGTATGAGTACAAATCTATATTCACCTTCTGAATAAATGTACACCTTTTTTACGCTTTCCAATCGTAGGTTGAAGAAGCGTATATGCTCCAGCTTTGTCCGTCTGTCTGTCCACACGATAACTTGCGTAAATATTGGTCGATTTCGATGAACCTTTAGTATGCGGTAGGGGACCACCTGGGGACGAACCCTATTGAAAATGGGCAGAATGGGGTCAAAGGTCAGTACATAGGAGAGGGATCCATTCCATTTCCCTTATGCGTCATAACCTGCGTAAAAATGGTTCGATTTCGATGAAATTTTAGTATGTGGTAGGGGGCCACCTGGGAACAAATCCTGTTGAAAATGGGCGAAATGGGGTCAAAGGTCACGACATAGGAGCAAGATCCATTGGATTGCCCTTATACGTCCTAACTTGTATAAAACTGGTTCGATTTCGATGAAATTTTAGTATGTGGTAGCGAGCCACCTGGGAACGAATGCTATTGAAGACGGGTGATATGGGGTCAAAGGTCACGACATAGATACGGGATTCATTCCATCGCCATTATGCGTCATAACTTGACTGAAAATGCTTCAATTGAGACAACTTTATCATGTTGTTTCGGAGGTATACTGAACCGGTTCTGTGGAATATCATCGAAATGGGATCGAAGGTCAGGACACAGGGGCGAAATTTATTCCACAGCCATTTTCCTCATAACTTGAGTAATGATATCTGGTATGTTGGAAAGCGTGTAATAATCAATGCATTGCATGATTTTACTAACTTGTTATGTTTCGAGTGGATATATGAATATTTACGATGAATATTTGCCGAAAGCAAAAAGCTGCTATTGAGTTTTTGGTAACGGAAGGTTACAAGGCAACGGAGATCCGTATCAGGTAGAAAAGGGTTTACGGAAATTCGATGATCGACTTCAGCAGTGTGAAGATAGACGAAGAGACGTCGAGTGGGAGAAAAAAAAAATTCGTCGGCTGCAAAAAATAATGGAGCGGAAGGTCTTCAAATTCGGTCATCGACGAAAACCAACGACAAGTTAAAAATGAAGAAATTTCGTGCTGCACTTCAAGTTAAATGACAACTGCCGTCTCAAAATGATCTTGAAGGATAAAATATTTAATATAAAGCTTTAGTTAAAATCATATACAGATAAAAAACACATAAGACCTTTCAGGTCTGCACCGGACCTTTCCTCAGATGTGGTTAGTAGCATGTGAAAGGTGTGGTTAAACATACTTGGGTGTGGGCATGGGTAATATAGACATGCGCATATAGGTGATGATATCATAATGAGGTAACAAAATACAAAGCTAAACAATAGTCTTAAAGTCAATTATTCATGAGTCTTTTTGAAGAGATGTTTCCAGGGGTTTTTGGAATAATGCAAGGAAGGTCGTCATTACAGCATAATGATTGGTGATGAAAGATTTGCAAACTTTCCGTAAATAATGTTAAATTTCGTGACACTGGAGTGGCTAATATAGTTATCTTATCCCATTGAGGTTGATATGCCCCTTCACAAACAAGGCGGGATAAGGCCATGGAGGCAGATCTTGTTTTAATATTGTATTTGTGCTCCGATAAGCGAGTCTTCAAATTACGGGTGGTCGATCTGATATATAGCCGATCTTCCAGGTCTGGATCCAAGGTTTTCAATGGAACTGCAAAAATACATACTCGGTATTTATCCAGTACATAAATACATACACGGTATTTATGCGAATTTCTAACTAAGGTTTTTAAGTCAGGTCAAGGTATTCACCCAACGAGAGGAACTACGTATTCAAGGAACTCGTAGTTCCTCTCGTTGGGTGAAAAACAGCTGAGCCCCACGCAGTGATGTCGCAATCCATCTGAAGCGGCTGCAAATCTTGTCCGACGATATGCGTTTTTTTTTTTTGCTGTTGTTTTTTTCTTTCTTTTTTTTTTTTTTTGTTTTTAGCGCTGCGATGCTATAATTCTAACCATAATTGTGTTTATTCCTGTGTGTTGTTTCTTGAAGCCTTCTGTTAGAATTTCTATCAACTGAAGATTATCCTCGTATAGTCCTACCTGTTAACACTGCTCTGTAAAACAGCAATAACAGTTTTTTGTTGCAGTATTACTTCGAAGATATGTTATTTTCAAATATTTTATTTTATGGTTACGTAAATTTTATAGGGATCACAACAAATTAGCTAAGATGACGCATCCTCATTTGGGATATTTTTCCTGTTGAGGATCCCAGCACTGATCATTAATATTTCATAGAAATTCTGTTTGACTTACGGATTAAAACGATTCGAATTCCAATAGCGGTCATTTTTATTATAGAGTTTACCACTGATCACATAATAACCTTTCTCGATGTTACTGCGACGTGGTACCCCAAAAGCAAGCCCTAGAAGTAGGTGGGGAGAAAGTCTCTTGCACAACTAGCTTGTTGAACATTTGATTTAATCAACATTCTATCAACATCCTTCATCTAGCACACCAAATTTCCTACGCGCTATCGCAATTTTTGTCCTGGATACCACCATTTTTATTCCTCCATTCCAGCATAGTGTGCAGCAGATTTTCTCTGCCTCGTTAAATACGGGATTTCATTAAATTTTGTTGCTTTGCTTGTTAAAAATTATCATCTTAGCTTTTCTTTTCTTTGTTAAGTTAAATACGGTGATTTCATTAAATTTTGTCCGTTAAGAATAATCAAATTAACGGTAATGCCCTAATACAGAGCACTTTGAAATCCGCCAGGAGATGCAGCGAAGTGTCGCGTAGAAGATTGCGGTCAGGCATGGTAGCTACAGGGGTTGTCCAAAATAATGGAAACACCTCGCCGAAAATAGATACTTTGGTATGTGCTGCTTTTCGCGTAAAACGAACATGTAGCTATGATTTTTTTGTAAAATTTCTTATAGTCTCAAGGGTCTGGGCGATTGCATTGTAAATCGGTGGTTGCATAATTTTGTTCCTGGTGAAGGCACAATGAGTGACCTGTCGGAATTCCAAAGAGGGCATATTGTAGGAGCCTGTTTGGTTGGTGCGTCGGTAATCACAGTGGCACAGGTATTGGGGGTATCGAGAGTTACCGTGCCGAAAATCATGACAATATACAATGTTCACGGCACAACATCATCTGCGAGACACAACTGTGGAAGGAAAACCAAACTCACTGCGAGAGACAGGAGGACATTAAAGAGGATTGTGACCGCAAGGATGAAGACCACGGCGACGAAAGTGATTGCTGAACTTCGTACACATCTCCAAAACCCAGTGTCGACCCATACCGTACGAAGGGAATTGCATAAGCACAATATTTACGGCAAGCTGCGATTGCAAAACCCTTGGTGTCACAGGTGAATATGAAACGAAGACTACAGTGGTGCCAGGAACATAAAACGTGGACTGCGGATCAATGGAAACATGTCTTGTTTTCCGATGAATCAAGTTTCTCATTATTCCCTACCACAGGACGGGTTTACGTGTGGAAAACCCCCGCAGAATCCTACAACCCAGACTGTCTCCTTCCAACAGGGAAGCATAGGGGCGGTTCCGTAATGGTTTGGGCCATCATCTCGTGGTTTGCAGCAGGTCCCATTTTCACCTTACACGGACGGATCACTATCATTGACTATGTCACTCTTTTGGCCGACCATGTGCATTCAATGGCGCAGACATTGTTCCCGTCAGGGGATTGCACCTTTCAAGATGATTATGACCCGATTCACAGAAGTCAAACTGTTCAATCATGGTTTGAGGAACATGAGGATGAGGTTGCACACCTTCTCTGGCCTGCACAATCATCAGACTTAAACATCATTGAGCCCCTGTGGTCTGTGTTGGAAAACAGAGTTCGATCCCGTTATCCTCCTCCGGCGTCTCTCAAGGAATCGGAGCGGTTTCTGCAGGAAGAATGGTACAACATACCACTTACCACCATCCAGGACTTGCATGCGTCCATTCCAAAGATGATTCAAGCAGTTATAAATGCCAAGGGTGCTTCCGCTCCATATTAGGTGCGTAACACCTATTGTTTCCTTCTTTCCTTTTTTTTTATTGGTGGTTTAACGACCACCGTGAGACCCTCAATGGGCTATAAGCAGTTGCCCGTCCCTAATTTAGGGTCATTGGTTCCAAGGAAGGGAGAGAGCCAATGCCGTAAGACAAACACAACATCCATGCCTCACCGTAATTCGAACCCGGACCCTTTCCGTACGAATGATCAGAGGCCATCGCTTAGACCACTGCGCCACCGGGGGCGGCACACCTATTGTTTCAAGGTGTTTTCATTATTTTGGACAACCCCTGTACCTTTGCTGACGACTGTCGGCTCTTGGACCTCTAAGTGGCCCGTCTGCAAATTGCGTTTTTAACAGTAACCTGGGAAACACAGCCAGGATAGGATCCATTTTTCTCTTTTAATCATAGCACAAATATGTACCATACACTAATACCAAAGGCAACGTGTACCATAAAATACAGGCATGCTGATTATGAAAACCTTAAGTAGAAAAGTAGCTTTAGTTTTTCTATACTCAGGGTAAGGCTAACCTGACTATGCAGTTAAAGTTACGGAGTGTGTACTTCCAATGCATAATATAGTTTCAGTTGAAAAGTACGTGTTTGAGTTTGAACTGAGACCTAAAAACGACACATATATATAGAGTTTCAAATGTTATACGTACGTACATTATAAAAATAAAGATCCCAGTTTCGGTCGCGTTTCTAAAAAATACAAGTATTCGAAATTTTGGCGACGTCATTGTTACTTGTGTTTTGCTTCGGAGATGCTATACAGTATACACGGAGGATATTTACTGCGAGCGGGAGGAGAGAATTGTGTTAGCCCGAAGGGTAAGTGGGGAGATAATGGTTTGGCGATTAAGCTTGCTCCTTTCTTCGTGCTTACTGTTTTAAAATACTCATTCAGAAATCGTTTGTCTGGTGGTCAGAAAGGTTGAGAAAGTGTGGCGGTTGAGGGGTGACATCCTGATGGAACGCGGGAAGTTTCCTTTTGTCTGGCCTTAAGTCCCCCTTAGGGAGAAAGGTCCGCGCTATATGGTACCCCATTAGTACTCGGAGAAACACTGATACACAAGAGATATCTTGTCGGTGAATCGGTTTCACAGCATCAGCAGTGTAATCAGGTTAGCTTTCCCCCGAGTATAATTACTTCACTGTCTTACTTGCTGTCAGGGTAATAACATTTAATAGCTTTTTTAGTATTAGTCCAGGATCTCTTCCGATAACGTAATCCAGATAGCACTTGTCCTAAGCTTTAAAACAAGTGGTATTAGATTTCCGTATCACTCTTAATGCGGGAGATAGCATTTGGTGTCAGCTCATTTGCATACACTGAACCTTTGCTTTTCCTATTTGGGCTCTCGCTCGTTTTCCTGCTGCACAACTACTTGGAACAACTTAGGTTCATGTTACAAACGCAATTTGTTGGCGGGCCCCTTACAGGTCCAAGAGTCGACGTCGTCAGTGGAGAAAGCTGCCGCGTCAACTCGTGGTCTACGCCGCGAGACTTAGTTACATCTCCCGGTGAATTTCAGAGTTGTCTGTATTAGGACATCACCAAATTAACTTTCAGTTAACATTATCCCAAACAAATGTTCCAATTTTACTCGTTAAACCCGGAATCTCGCTAAATACAGGCTCATTGTAAGCGGATTCTACAATATTTCCTCACTGTAAGCTTATTTTACTGCTGAAATGAAAAGATCAGATCAGATCACATGTAAAAGATTTTAAGAAGGGAGTGTCAGACTCCAGGTCTTAAACAACCCTTAGAAATAGGAAGCTAGGACATTTGGGCTAGAGTGCCCGATAGGAAGCTGACACGGAAGCGAGGTAGAAAGAGGAATGAGGAAGCCCTTATTTATTACCGGGGAGCCAGTACCAGGGGTACGGCGGCTTAACGTGCCCATCCGACGCACGCCGGATATTTTGGGGTTCGAGCGTTCGTAAATGCCTGGAATCGAACCTGAGGTTTCTCCGTGGGAGTCACGAACGTTGACCACTAAGCCATCTTCAGGCCGCTGAAAGAAGAAAATACTTCATCTCAGCGTTTTATCAAAGCTCCGCTGTCGAAGCTGAGTTTCGTTTACCGTATTCCATCGGTTATTATCAATTATTCGAATGCTTGAAAACTCATCATTATTACTTCTTCCTTAAACACTAAGACTGGTTTCAATTTCTTTCGCCATATATTTTCGGTTTTGTTTGAGAAACACAGGCAGGATTTATTTCAGAAAAAAAAAATCTGATTTCCTTTCTCTCCTAGTGTTAAAGAATATCACATTTTGATAAATAACTTTTCGTATCTTTTCATTCCGATCACCTTTTAGAGCCTTTTAATGCCTATGTCTTCGTAAAAAGAAACGCCAAGAAAACCGGACTTGTTTTTCTGGTACGCTGAGCACTTGTTGAAATAAAGGATTGTGCCAGTCTCACAGCGTGTCACGGAGCTTAACATTTTCATGCCCTCAGGGAGTCTGGAGAGCGGATATCTCCTAAAGTAGCTTTGTAGTAGAACTTCATCAGGTTAGAATGCCAACATCGCAAACCAAAAGATAAGTTAGTCAACCAAGTGGGATTTTCGAAATCGAAGTAATCACGACAACAAACACCGAACACAGTAACGCATCGGGCAAAAAAATCGAGATAGTTTTTCGTTCACAGCTAAAAAAACAGAGACAGGAAAAAAACTGTTATGACAAAGAATTCTTGATGACAAAGAAATCCTTTCTTAAAAGAAGTTTCACAATTTCTTTAAAGAAAACTTCCTTTCAAAGACTTAAAAAAACTGTTGTTGGAAATTCTCTGTGATTTTCTGCCCGCAGAAATGATACGTTGTCATCTGATAATGGTCGCGCTTACGTCACTGCAGATATTCACTCGGAGAAGTTGGTCTTCGCTTACGAAATGTGACTTTTCTTCGTGTCTGATTGCGCGATTGAAGTGTCATTACGTTCCTAAGATTCCTTTATTACTTTGAAAACGTGTCTGAACGAAGTCCACTAGAAAAAATCTTTCGAAACCTACCATCAGAAACTATGTGTCTACCTCACAAATTTAAAAGTTAAGAAAGCCACAAATTTATAACCCAAATTGTTCCATTGATATTCGGCCTCCCCGGTGGCGCAGTGGTCTAAGGCGCTGGCCTCTGATCGTTCGTCTGTAAGGGGTCCGGGTTCGAATCCCGGTGAGGCATTGATGTTGTGTTTGTCTTTCGGCACTGGCTCTCTCCCTTCCCTGGAACCAGTGACCCTAAATTAGGGACGGGCGACTGCTTATAGCCCATTGAGTTGCTCACGGTGGTCGTTAAACCTCCAATAAAAAAAAATTGATATTCGTGTTTTTACAGGATAACAACAGTAATTATTCTACTATGTACAGGGTGTCGGAGAAAGAATGAATATATTTTAAACATGTTTCATGAAGAAACCAAGAAAATCAGGAAAATACATTTTTTTTTGCCAATGAGCAAGCAACTCATTAAGTGTTTAACATTTAGACCTGAGGCCCGTTTGTCGATCTTACAATGCCCATCCGTTATTCAAATGCGCGTAAAAAGTTGGCACACATTTGAGGCATGAGGTCATTTACAGAACGATCGTTGCCAGAAGCTTAACCACGGAGGGGGTGTAGGGGTGGCTGTCCCGGGCGCAGTTCAAGAGAGAGCGCAAAAAACACTGCTTACAGTCTGATTAAAATTGGAATTCAAACTCTTCCTCCAGTTTCTAGTATATTACACTTTGTCGTTTGTCCATTTACAAAATTAAAAGAAAAAGCTCAATGCTTGCGACAGTAATAGAAGTGATTCAACGTGGGATGATTGCAGGAGCTCGGAGTCATGGAGCGAGTATCACAGAAACCGTCGCATTTGTGAAATGTTTCCAGAGCAGCTGATGTTAAAGTGTTTAAAGATTGGACTGTCAGCCAAAAAACGGGGTCTCTACGTGCAACGTGTGGTCGTCATCGACTAGTGACAGCTCGGGCGGAACGGAGAGTGTGTCCAGACTGGTAACAGACAACAGAACGGCAACAGTGCAGTTAATTACAGACCATCTTAATCAAGCATCTCCTCAAATTATGTCTGCACGCACTATTCGCAGTACACTGCATCGGATGGGAAATGGCAGCCGAAGGCCTGTTTGAACACCTTTGCTGTCTGCAGTTAACAAGAGAAAACGTCTCCAGTTCGCACAGGTGCGCAAGGATTGGACAGTCGATAATTGGAAACAGATTATGTGGTCCGATGAATCACGTTTTCAGTTGCGCCATGCCGATGGCCTAGTGAGAATTTGGCGGAAACAGCACGAAAGCATGGACCATAAGTGCATTGCTACAACCCTTCAAGCTGGTGGAGGCAACGTTATGGTTTGGGGAATATTTTCCTGGCATGCTTTGGGCTCTTTAATTCGTGTTGATCAACATCTGACTGGCACATCATATCTAAACATCGTTGCGGACCAAGTGCATCCTGTCATGTGTATGGTTTATCCCAATGGCGATGGCTACTTTCAACAAGATAATGCGTCCTGCCATAGTGCTTGTATTGCACATGCAGGATTGGTTTCAGGAACATGCCGGTGAGTTTACTTTGCTTAGGTGGCTCCCACAATCTCCAGATCTCAACCCCATTGAGAATTTGTGGGATGAAGTTGAACGAGCCATCAGACAGCTGGATCTACAACCCTGCAATCTCACACTCCTGGAAAGCGCTATTCATCAAGCATGGTCTCAGATCCCGCAAACCACCTATCAACATCTGTTGGAGTCCATGCCACGAAGAATCGACGCAGTATTAAAGGCAAAAGGTGGCCCAATGAAGTACTGAGGGGGTGGTCATAATAAAGTGGCCACTCAATGTAATACGTTTCCCAGTTTCGGTAGCTTCGATAGCTCAAATTTTGCATTAATTCCTCAACATGTTCAAGGGATGTATGTTACTTTCTCATATTCAGGAATGAAGGCGTAGCTTTATAGTCCGTCCAACTGAAGAAGAACCACAGCCTTCGTCGACAACAATCGGACCTGCGGGTTTTCTTTAGTTGAATATACGTACTATGCATACTTTGCAAGATAAGGATGTCATTCAGATTGCTGAAGATTCTCTGGGGGCTATTTGACCATCACTGTGGCTGCGAGTCACGACCTCCAGCTACATTTGATCCGTTTGATGTGACATCAAAATTTCGAAAAACGAAGCATTTGCGAAAAACTGTAGAAACAGTGGCAGTGTTATTGTGTCTCACGCATAGAGATAATATTAGGATATGACGTTAATTTTGTTTTCTAGCGCAGTGTATTGCATGCTAAAGTGATAAAGCCCACCATTAAATTAGTAGGATATATAGAATAGGAAGAAGGACGGGGGCAACAGCTTTTTGGTTTGCCCCGACAATTATCAATCCACTGCTGGACAACAATTATCAATCCACTGCTGGACGAAGGTCTCCCCAAGTTTCCTCCACAACGGTGTGTCTTGTGCCAGTCTCCTCCATGTTACTCCGGCATACTTTCGAATTTCATCAACCCATCTCCCATGTGGTCTTCTTCTGGGTCTTTTCCTGTCCCTTGAAATCCAATCTAAAATTTCAGCTGTCCATCGATGGTCTGTTCTTCTGGCAGTATGTCCAGCACATTGCCATTTAAAGGAATTTTACTCTGATCATGATGTCTTCCACTCTTGTCATTTTTCGGATTCACGAGTTCCCCTTCTTATCTCTCCTGGTTACACCAAGCATACACCTCTCCATGCTCTTTGAGTTGTCTGCAGCCTTTGTATGTCTCTTTTAGTTAAGGTCCACGTCTCTGCACGAGACGTAAGCACTGGAAGGATGCATTGATCAAACACTTTTCTTTTAAGTCATAATGGCATATTGCTCTTAAACATTATGCTGTTTCTTCCAAAAGCTCTTCAGGCAAGTTTTGTACGTCGATTAATTTCTTCATCAATGTGATCCGCACTTGATATCTGCTGTCCAAGATAAACGTACGTGTCTGTTATCTCCAGCTTTTTTTTTCCATCAATCGATAAATCTTCATTTCTTGTAAAAGCATTGAACAAACTTTTGTCTTCTGAAAGTTCATTTTCAATCCTACTTCTTTACTCTTCTCAGCAAGTTCCTGGATCATACTCTGCAGCTCTGATGGGGTAGTTACAAAAAAGACTACGTCATCAGTAAAACCAAGGTGGGTTAGATAATCTCCATTAATCTTTATCCCTTTGTTTTCACAGTTCAGTGATTGAAAGACATTTTCCAATGTGGCATTAAAGAGCTTCGGACATATGGTGTCACTTTGTCTTAATCCCTTTCCAATTTTTATGTGTGCTGTATTTTCAAACAGCCGAATCTTTGCACTTTCATTTTCATAGATGTTATTAATAATATTAATGCATGCATCTTCAATACCGCAGGATTTCAAAGCCATTGTAACTGCTGATGGTTTCACCGAATCAAAGGCTTTTTCATAACCGATAAAATACATGCACAATGGAAGTTCATATTCCCTCGCTCTTTCAATTAGTTCTTTCAATACGTGGATATGATCTATTGTGCTGTAGCCATTCCTGAATCCAGCTTGTTCTCTCGGTTGAGCCATGTCCAGTGTTACCTTCAAACGGTGTGAAAGAACTTTAGTGAAGATTTTATAAACCACTGATAGGAGGCTGATAGATCTGTAGTTCCTGAGATCTTCAATGTCACCTTTTTTATATTGCAGGATCATTGTAGCATTGTTCCAATACTCAGGAATCTTCCCTTCATGAAGACATTGAGTGAAAATTTGGGCGAGTACTGTTCCGATTTCTCCACTTGCTTCTTGTATGATGTCTACAGTAATTCCATCTTCTCCTGCAGCTTTTCCCCGCTTCATGTTCTTGATTGCATGTGCATCTTCTGCTGTTAGGACTGGAAGAACTCTGGTAGCTTTCATGATGTCGGGAGTACATGTATCATCCCTTTCATATAAGTTGCAGTAGAAATCCTGCGTAACATCACAGCCTCTCCTTGACAAATGTCAACCCCGCCTTCTCGTGGTACATCCTGTTCCCACTAAAGGGGCTCTGACGACCGCCAATAGCGGTATAACTATACCATCGGGATTAGAGGAAATTCTATACCACACTCACCAACCCGCTTGGCCAGCGTGGTGAGTTATGGCCAAACCCCTCCAAAATGATTCCACAACTTAAATCTTGGCCCTCAGTCTCCGGCAGCTGGAATGTACCTGGCCAAGGCAGCGGCCAGTGCGACATGAAGGCTGAGGGTGTTAAGAATCCCCGGAGGACCGGGCTAGGCTACCATCTGATGCTGACTTTGGCTACGTATAATGGACGCTCCCTATCTTCTGATTCAAGGCTTCTTGAATTGGAAGAGGAACTACAAAGGATCAAGTGGGACATCGTGGGGCTAAGTGAGGTAAGGAGAAAAGGAGAAGATCTCATCGAACTGAAAAGTGGACATCTCTTCTACTATCGTGGGACAGATACTGGCAGAACTAGTGGTGTTGGATTTATAATAAACAAGAAACTGAAGGATAAAGTTGTAGAAGTTGAAAGTTCCTCTGACAGAGCTGCACGACTTGTTTTCCAACTCTCGAAAACATACCAGGCTCAGATTATTCAAACTTATGCACCCACCACAAGTCATCCTGAATATGAAATTGAAGAATTTTATGAGGAAATTTGTCATCTAAATAATAAAGGTAAGCAGCACTTGAAGATAATTATGGGAGATTTCAATGCAAAAATAGGGCAACAGCAACAGAATGAAACTTCAGTAGGTAAATTCGGTCACGGCAACAGAAACCAGCGTGGAAATACTCTCGTTGAGTTTGCAGAGGCAGAAGGGTTTTTCATCTTAAACTCCTTCTTCAAGAAAAAGCCACACAGGAAATGGACATGGAGACATCCAAATGGGACGACAAGTGAAATTGATTTTATTATGTGTAACAAAAAATTCGTCATAGAAGACTGCAGTGTGCTAAATAAGTTCAACACAGGTAGTGACCATAGATTGGTGAGATGTAAGATGCACCTCAACACTAAACTTGAACGTGGCAAGCTCATAAGACAAACAAAATCTATTGACATAACCAACCTTAAAAAACACCATAATACCTTCAAGTTGGAACTGAAGAACAGGTTCTCTGCTTTAGAAGGCCTAACATCGGAAGAAGTGGACATCTCTGAAGTTAACAGAAAAGTAACCAAAGCTCTTATGGAAACAGCAACAAAATTAGCTGGGTCTAAGAACAAGTTGCATGTAAACAAATTATCAGGAAAAACGAAAATGTTGATGCAAAAAAGAAGAGAGATGAGGACAACTAAAGAAGATGTGACTCCCAAAGTGGAATATATAGAGTTATGCAAGACAGTAAGAAAAGGTATCACTGAAGACGTAAGAAAATTCAACTGTGAACTAGTGAGGAAAGCAATTGAAAACAACCAAAGCCTAAAGATAGCAAAGGGACATCTCAGTAAGGGAAGAAAACAGATTATGGCACTAAGAAAAGAAGATGGTTCTGTAACAAGAAATAGAGGGGAAATTTTGACAAGAGTGAAAGATTTCTACTCCAAATTATATGAAAGGGATGATACATGCACTCCAGACATCATGAAAGATACCAGTACCAGAGTTCCTCCAGTCCTTCCAGCAGAAGTTGCACATGCAATCAAGAACATGAAGCGGGGAAAAGCTCCAGGAAAAGATGGAATTACTGTAGACATCATACAAGAAGCAAGTGGAGAAATCGAAACAGTACTCGCCCAAATTTTCACTCGATACCTTAATGAAGGGAAGATTTCTGAGGATTGGAACACCGCTACAATGATCCTGCTACATAAGAAAGGTGACATTGAGGATCTCGGAAACTACAGACCTATCAGCCTGTTATCAGTAGTTTATAAAATCTTCACTAAAGTTCTTTCACACCGCTTGAAGGTGACACTGGACATGGCTCAACAAAGAGAACAAGCTGGATTCAGGAGTGGCTACAGCACAATAGATCATATCCACGTACTGAGAGAACTAATTGAAAGAGCGAGGGAATATGAACTTCCATTGTGCATGGCTTTTATCGATTATGAAAAAGCCTTTGATTCGGTGAAACCATCAGCAGTTACAATGGCTCTGAAAACCTGCGGTATTGAAGATGCATACATTAATATTATTAATAACATCTATGAAAATGCAAGTGCAAATATTCGGCTGTTTGAAAATACAACACACGTAAAAATTGGAAAGGGAGTGAGACAAGGTAACACCATATCTCCGAAGCTCTTTAATGCCACATTGGAGGGTGTTTTTCAGTCGCTGCGCTGGGAAAACAAGGGGATAAAGATTAATGGAGATTATCTAACCCACCTTGGTTTTGCTGATGACGTAGTCATTTTTGCAACTAGCCCATCAGAGCTGCAGAGTATGATCCAGGAACTTGCTGACAAGAGTAAATAAGTGGGATTAAAAATGAACTTTCAGAAGACAAAAGTGATGTTCAATGCTTTTACTAGAAATGAAGATTTATCGATTGATGGAGAAAAGCTGGAGGTAACAGACACGTACGTTTATCTTGGACAGCAGATATCAATTGAGGGTCACGTTGATGAAGAAATTAATCGGCGTACAAAACTTGCCTGGAGAGCTTTTGGAAGAAACATCATAATTTTCAAGAGCAATATGCCATTAAGTCTTAAAAGAAAAGTGTTTGATCAATGCATCCTTCCAGTGCTTACGTATGGTGCAGAGACGTGGACCTTAACTAAAAGAGACATACAAAGGCTGCAGACAACTCAAAGCAGCATGGAGAGGTGCATACTTGGTGTAACCAGGAGAGATAAGAAGAGGAACTCATAAATCCGAAAAATGACAAGAGTGGAAGACATCATGATCAGAGTTAAATCCCTGAAATGGCAATGGGCTGGACATACTGCCAGAAGGACAGATCATCGATGGACAGCTGAAATTTTAGATTGGATTCCAAGGGACAGGAAAAGACCCAGAAGACGACCACATGGGAGATGGGTGGATGAAATTCGAAAGTATGCAGGGGTGACATGGAGGAGACTGGCACAAGACAGACCGTTGTGGAGGAAACTTGGGGAGACCTTCGTCCAGCAGTGGATTGATAATGGTTGACAATGATGATGATGATGATGATGATATATATATATATATTACTTTCTATTCTGCCTTTTATTACTTTCTATTCTGCCTTTTATTACTTTCTATTCTGCCTATTACCTACGTCTATACAATATCATGTTATTAAGGTCTCAAACTTCTTCTATACCACATAGGGCGTCGCGTTGTTTACCAAGGCCCGCGTTTGATTCCGCGGAACAGGGAATCAATTCTTCAAATATGTTACTGCTCCCGGGAGATGGACCTGAGGCAGAGGGGTCCGGCTCTTCAGTTTTGCTACGGTCTCCATTGGATATTCTTTCCACTAATTCGCCTTCTAGTTCACTTTTTTGTTTGGTTGATTTACCTACTTTATTATTTTCTAATTGTCATGACACTAGGTGTAAAACTTGCCGCTATATGGAGTACAAGTAGCGGCAAGTTTTACACCTAGTGTAAAACTAGGTGTAAAAACTGTGTAAAACTAAAGTGTGTTTACACCTAGTGTAAAACTAGGTGTAAAACTTGCCGCATGAGGCAAATATTGGAGGGGGTAGAACATCCTAAATTTTTTAAAGCTATCAACTGTGTTTATATGCTGACTTGCAACACCAGTAGTATGGACTATGTCGGACAATTCAGTAACCCTTTACATATTCGTATGCATGAACACAGGTCCAATATCAATACGTTTCGTGACAAAAATGATATTGAATTGATACATTTTCAAAAATATGATTTTGTCAATATTACAATTAGGATTTAATTCATTGAACCCAACCTCGAAAGAAGATTGAAACTTGAGGCTTGCTGCATGCTTCAGTTCCGCACGCTGTACCCATATCGTCTTAATGATGTTTTCAATGGTACCCGCATTACTACTCTTCTATCAGAGGCTATTGTTTTTCATTATTTTAGACTAAAACCATTTGGGGATAAGCGGAAGTCACATGGTAGAAAATGCAGGTGTAGTGGGTCCTCCAGTTCTAGGTTCGTGGATTTTGATAAATTTGTTGCTGAATGCGATGCATGTCATTGTGACATCGTTAAGTTCTGTGCTACTCAGGTTTTATCCCTCTCCATAAGTAAAGTTAAGGCCCTGAGGAAAGTACATGTCAAACATCTTTATAATACCACTCAAATTAAAGACCTACTTTCTGATCTAATTAATTTTCGACTGGCCGATAAATTGGTCCATGCTCGTCAAGATAACATCTTAAAAAGTTATTGTGTTATTAGGTTTGCTGACAAGACTTTTAATAATGTCAAGTTTGGTAAAATTTTCTGAAAAAGATCATGATTATTTTTCTTTGAAGAACGAAATTAAGGTGGTGTCATGCTATAAATATGATAGACCATTGGGCAGATGGATTTATAATTACCGTGAAGCGAGCCAAAGTTTTCAAGAGTTATGGAAAACCGGAGATGAACTGTGCTACTGCCATTCGGACAGGTATGCTGCTTTTGTGAATACAGATACTGGTTATATCCTTACATGTAATCTGGATATTGTGAAACAAGAAACCTTGGGATCAAAATTTAGATATCCTCGCAAGTTTTATTTAGATCGTTGTCTTGACACTTTTAAATCAGATTTGATTCAATTTGCGCTCAAATTAGCGTATAAATTCCACACGCCATATCAAGGGTTTGTAATGTGGATTTGTCAGGTTCTTGATGATTTTAAGCGTCAGATTACCTCTCAGAGGATATTCAAGAGACCTCATGTATACAACTGGCACAAGCTATTGGGAGAAATTGCAGACCTCAAAAAGGACTTTATTATCACCCCAGTCGACAAAGTGAATAACAACTTCGCTATCTGGTGTAAAAAATTGTACTTAGAAATTATCGATGAGGAGCTGAATACTAGTAAAACCTATCAATTTACAGGTACGAACAAAACTGTGATCTTTAAAAAGCTCATTGCCTGGCAAAAAAGGCTCACACTGGGTACCTTTGCATTACGTCTACCTTTTATTTATGCTATACCTAAATTTCATAAAAACCCACTAAAATTTCGCTTTATTACCAGTGCGTGTCTTTGTTATGGTCAAAGGGCTGGTGTTGTTTTTGAGGGCTATTTAAAACATTTGCTTAAGACATTGGGAGACACGTGGATTATTGGAAACAACGCTTCCATCTCAGAGTTTTTGAACCAAGAGGGGAGTCAAATTAATCACATTGACACGTTTGATTTCTGCAATTTGTTCACTTCTATCCCTTTAGATGACCTCATCACAGTGTATCTCAACCTTTAGGATGGTTTAATGACCTACTTCAACATCACCAGAGAATATTGGGGTTTTCTGGTACACTTCTGTATTGATCAAAACTTTGTCATGATGGGATCACATATTTACCATTATATTACAGGAGTCCCAATGGATAGCTCGTTTTCCAGCACACTTGCCAATTTATATTAGCATTTTTATGAAGCTAGGGCCTTTAATCTGCATAAATTAAAAGCTGGACATATTTTTAGATATATTGCTGACATTATTGTCTTTAATATTCTAGAATTTGATACTATTGCTAAAGTTATTTATCCTTCGCAACTTACGGTGGAAAAAAAAAAATTCAGTTGATGGACATACACATTTTTTGGACATCGACATCATCTGGGAGGATTTACCTAACATTAGAGTTGGTGTCTTTGATAAAAAGAGAACTTTTGCCTTTGATATAATTTATTATATTAATTGGAGTTCTAATATTTCTATTTCTATTCATAGAAACTTAGTAATCAAACTAATCCTCAGAATTTGTAAGATCTGTAATGATAACTTTGCTATCATTAGAAATTTAAAAGATCTCTTTGTTATATTAATGAGGAATGGTTATCCTTTTGAATTTCTTAAATGCTACTTTTCTCAGTTGCTGTCTCGTCAAGAACTGGGTTTGAAGTTTGGAGACATTACTAACTAAAGGCCCTTCAATATTAATAACTAAGGACTCACTAGACTGTTTGGTAGGCCACTTACAGCACATGGTCACTAATTACAACACAGTTTACACCTATTCTGCAGTTTTATCTGCAACCGTGTGTTTTTTGAACTTTGACCTCGCTCTTATCTGGGATTCTTTATCAGTGGTTCTTGGTGTTGTGCACTGTTAAGATATGTGTAGTTTTATGTTACTTTTGAGGTCGTTCTTGCTTTCTTTGGTAACTTTGGGTCCGGCCTTCTTTTGTCCGTGTGGGAATAATCAGGTTTACCTTTTTCGTTCTCTTGTTTGTATTTTATTTATTTTTTTCTTTTGGTATTGTGACTTAGGTAACTTCGCGTCCGGCCTTCTTTTGTCCGTGTGGGAATAATCAGGTTTACCTTTTTGTTCTCTTGTTTGTATTTTATTTATTTTTTTCTTTTGGTATTGTGGCTTAGGGAGCACAACCAAGGGGTCTTTTCGATTATGTCTATCCCTTTCTTGGTTTTAGAAAAAGCCACTTGCAAAAAACGGGTGCTTCCCTGATGACGACCGTTTTTATTTGATTTAAGTATCGTCTTTGTTCATTATTTGTTTTGTTTTGTTTTGTTTTGTTTTGTCATGTTTAACTTTATTTCTTAGACTCTTTTGTGTGCTGCATTTGCGCTGCTTATGTGTCTGACTTGTCTTATATTGTGTGTTGTGTTTTGTCTTGTATTATAGAAGTGTTTAAGGTTCAATTTTAGTATTATATATATATATATATATATATATATATATATATATATATTCTATAAAGAAGATACCTAAGCAAAAAAATACATATATAATTTTGACTCACACCTAGTACAACATAGAAAAGGTTATGTACTACCTGTGTGAGTAAAAGGAGAAAAGATAAAAAATAAAATAAAACAACTGAATGTAGAAGGTGTCGAGAATACTGAGCCTTGGCTTTATCAAGGACCAGCAAAAACTCTGCATTTTCTCACTTCCACAAAGACCTAGTTGGAAATGGGTTTCTGCAAGGCCATAGATGCAAGTAACATTCCCACCTAAAATAGTTTAAAAAATATATATATAAGTCATGTCCTCCGTAGAGTAGCATGACCTAGCACTAGTTAACAATTTCGCTTGCATCCATTAACCTTCATGGCCCGACCCATGCTCTTCATCTGTTACTATTAAACAGAGAGAAGAAGATTAAAGAGAACTCAAGCTGTGAGAGTGACATAATAATTAGAAATGATTTTCAGCTATAACGAAATTCCAAGTTCGTTTGAGAGAGAATTTAAACCTGAAAAACAATGCAAAAGAAATCCAAATTTTACATTGCAATTAAAAAAGGAAATGTTAATTTATAACGAACAGATTTTTGAAAGAAAATTTGAGTCTAAAACCCCCTACTCTACAACTTATGACAGCACGAAAACGAGAATAAGTTAAAGATAATAATTAACTAAAGAAAACTTTGTGAAAGTTATATACCTTAAACAGTTAGTTGCAATATGTACAAAGTATTTCAGCAGTGCTTTAAGTGCATAATTAATTAGTTATTAAGAACTTAACTACTTTGAAAAAACAGCGCATAGACAGCGCATAGAAAAGGAACAAGCTTAGCCATCTTCTGTTCCTAGGTACCCCAAAAGACGCTCAAAGTTACAAAGAAAAGTAAGAGTTAAAACCCGCAAAAATGTTAACAGACAAACCAATGCTTAAAAGCTGAAAAGCTAAAAAACGACAGAGAAAAGGTACATGAAGTACAAACATTGAACTTATAAAACCTAGAACCCAAAAACAAGGAAGAGAGCTTACCTCTTGGGTGACAAAAACTTTTCTCCTCACAAGAGAAGAACATGGCTGACCTCTTCCGCCACTCCCTAGACGCTGGGGAGTGGCGGAAGAGGTCAGTCTTCAGTTTTGCTCTTAGTCTTCAGTTTTGCTCTTAAGTATATATATATATATATATATATATATATAAACAGCATAATTTTCATGATCAATATTCCATTATGTCTTAAAAAAATGTGTTTGATCAATGCATCCTTCCAGTGCTTACGTATGGTGCAGAGACGTGGACCTTAACCACAAGAGACATACAAAGACTACAGACAACTCAAAGAGCATGGAGAGGTGCATACTTGGTGTAACCAGGGAGATAGGAAGAGAAACTCGTGGATCCGAAAAATGACAATAGTGGAAAACATAATGATCAGAGTAAAATTCCTGAAATGGCAATGGGCTGGACATACAGCCAGAAGGACAGACCATCGATGGACAGCCGAAATTTTAGATTGTATTCCAAGGGACAGGAACAGACCCAGAAGAAGACCACATGGGAGATGGGTTGATGAAATTCGAAAGTATGCTGGAGTAACCTGGAGGAGACTGGCACAAGAGAGACTGTTGTGGAAGAGGCTTGGAAAGACCTTCGTCCAGCAGTGGATTGATAATGGTTGATGATGATTATGATGATAATATATATATATATAGTAGAACCCGCTTATAACGAGGAACTCGGGTCCGGCAGAAATGCATGCTAAAGTGATAAAGCCCACCATGTTAAGATATGCATACGTGATAAAATGAATACGCATTTATGTAATATAACCATAACAATTGGATATACTTGAAAAATGTAATTAATTACCGACAGTAATACAAATTAAAATAAAATAAGAATTTTTCATGAATACCTATTAGTAGAAGCGACTCCTGAAGTAGACATCACCTGGAAACACTTTTTTTAAAAGAATTTGAATTTTTTTATGCAGTTGAGAGATTGGAAAAGGTCTTACACGAGAACACGAAAATCTTACCCAAAAGGTTGAAAAATATTAATAAAAAGAAGAACTGCAATCAACCCGGGTGAAGAACGTATTGAGTATAAAATTTCTATTGAACAGATCTTATTTATTTATGTTTTAACGATTTAAAGTCGTGAGGTAATTTCAGCACATAGAGATGCAAATTTGTTTTATTTACATGCCCAAAGACGCTTTTAAGTGTGATATATATAAATCACAAAAAATACTCACATGTAAAGTAAATGGCATTACTGCAGCGTAGTCTTTTGATCGGTCTTTCGGTGGCAGAGTGACGATAACTGTATGATCCATGCCGTATACACTCGTAAAGTCACATGCTTTACTCCTAGTGTAAGTCAAAGATATGCTTCCAACTGCGATATCAGCTTCCTTTGAAACAAAAAAAAGTGTATTTATTATTTCATTTAAATAATGACTATGTATTCAGCATTATCTTCTAAAATATAACAGCACTACATAAGTGAAATATGATTAGCATAGTTAGCTGTACATTGTGCACTCATCTATTAATTTAAAAAAGTAGACTGCACTTCGTGCGATCGTTATTATTCTTGTATTAAACTAATTCTTGCTAAACGGGTTATAAAGTAAATGCCGCGGATGGCCAAGTGGTCAACGTTCGTGACCGCTACAGAAAGGTCTCTGGGTCAATCCCATACCGGTACGAACGCTCAAACCACTAAATATCGGTCGTGCGTCGGATGGGCACGTTAAGCCGTCGGACCCCGGGCATTGTCCCCAAGGTTATAAATAAGGGTGTCTTCCTCCTTCTTTATGCCTGGCTTCCATGTGACTTTCCTGTCGGGCCTTCAGCGTAAAACTTCTGGTTTTCTACTTCTGAGGGTTTTTTAACATTTGGGGTCAGACACTTCCTTCCTAAAATCCTCTATATATGATCTGATCTGATATAAATTCCCATATAAATGATGTACCAGACTCTTAAGATTACGATTTTTAAACCGTTTCTATCATATGTATTTCATAACTAAACTTTCGATGGCACCTTTTTCTTTGCTTCCCAGGTAGCCGAGTGGTTGACTTCTGTCCAATCACACGAGATAGGCCCAGGTTTGAGTCCCGGATAAGGCATGTGAAGAAGAGGGGTATCGTTCACTTGACCGAAAGGTCACTTGACCGAAAATCACTTCGCCGAAAATCACTTGATCGAAAGGTACATTTCACCGAAGGGTCACTTGACCGAAAAGTTCATTTCACCGAAAGATCACTTCACCTAAAAGTTCATTTCATCGAAAGGACACTTGATCGAAAAGTTCATTTCACCGAAAGATTACTTTACCTAAAAGTTCATTATATCGAAAGATCATTTCACCGAATGGTCAGTTTATCGAAAACTTAGAATTTTGTTGTTATAGATCTGTTGGAGTATGGTGCTGGTTTTTAAAAAACTGGTCACCTAAACATTATTGGATTGTATAAAAAATACACTTTTAATTTCTTTTAAACACCTCCCCATAAGTAGGTTTTTCGAAATATAACATTAATTATAAGTCATAGATAGACCTGTGCCTTTTTGCCAAATTTTAATCCCCCGAGCTCATATTCATGAAGTTTACATAACAACTCAAGTTAATGAGTTGTTATGTAAACACACTTATTCAGACAAAAAAAAAAAATCAGTTTTAGGGCCCTTGGCCTCGGTTTAGGCCTTTTTAGAACATTTTAATCGTGCGTGCTCATATTCATAAGGTTTACGTAAAATGTCCAGCTAATAATGTTGCACATTTATTCAGGCAAAAAAGAATCAATTTTTGGGCCCTAGGCCTCGGCTTAGGCCTTTTTAGCAAATTTTAATCGTGCTTGCTCATGTTCATAAGCTTTACATAAATAGTAAAGTTAATAATGTTACACATTTTTTCAGGCAAAAAAGAATCAATTTTAGGGCCCTAGGTCTCAGCTTAGGCCTTTTTAGAAAATTTTAACCCTGCGTGCTCATATTTATAAGGTTTACATAAAATGTCAACTTAATAATGTCGCACATTTATTGAGGCAAAAAAGAATCAATACTAGGGCCATAGGCCTCGGCTTAGGCCTTTTTAGCAAATTTTAATCGTGCTTGCTCATGTTCATAAGCTTTACATAAATAGTAAAGTTAATAATGTTACACATTTTTTCAGGCAAAAAAGAATCAATTTTAGGGCCCTAGGTCTCAGCTTAGGCCTTTTTAGAAAATTTTAATTGTGCTTGCTCATGTTCATAAGCTTTACATAAATAGTAAAGTTAATAATGTTACACAATTTTTAGGCAAAAAAAGAATCAATTTTAGGGCCCTAGGTCTCAGCTTAGGCCTTTTTAGAACATTTTAATTGTGCTTGCTCATGTTCATAAGCTTTACATAAAAAGTCAAGTTAATAATGTTGCAATTTTTTCAGGCAAAAAGAATCAATTTTAAGGTCCTAGGCCTCAGCTTAGGCCTTTTTAGAAAATAATAACGGTACGTGCTCATGTTCGTAGGTTAACCTAAAAACTCAAGTTAATGATGTTGCACACTTTTCAGGCTAAAAGAATCAAGTTTAGGGCTCTAGGCCTCGGCTTAGGCCTTTTTAGCAGATTTTAATCGTGCGTGCTCATATTCATAAGGTTTACATAACAACTCAAGTTAATGATGTTGTACACTTATTCAGGCCAAAAGAATCAGTCTTAAAGCCCTAGGTCTCGGCTTAGGCCTTTTTAGAAAATTGTAATCGTGCGTGCTCATATTTATAAGGTTTACATAAAATGTCAAGTTAATAATGTCGCCCATTTATTCAGGCAAAAAAGAATCAATATTAGGGCCGTAGGCCTCGCTTAAACCTTTTTAGCAAATTTTAATCGTGCTTGCTCATGTTCATAAGCTTTACATAAAAAGTAAAGTTAATAATGTTACACATTTTTCTGGCAAAAATAATCAATTTTAGGGCCCTAGACCTCGGCTTAGGCCTTTATCGCAAATTTTAATCGTGCGTGCTCATATTCATAAGGTTTACGTAAAAAGTCAAGTTAATAATGTTGCACATGTATTCAGGCAAAAAAGAATCAATTTTATTGCCCTTAGGCCTTTTTTTTTTTTTTTTAGCTTAGGCGTTTTTAGAAAATTCTAATCTTGCTTGTTCATAAGTTTACATAAAATGTCAAGTTAAACAAATCAAGAGGGGGGTTAAAGATTGCCGTTTCTGGGCATATATTGAGAACTGAATTGGGAACTCCAAACGCATTTCGCGAAAACGGTCCATGTAAGCCAAGCGAGGCGAGAATTGCACTTTAATTTGAAGAAAAAATTGCCGAGGATCCGAGGTACACCTAGTTTTGGGAGGGTGTACCCCCAACTTCCGTAATATTATGTTCGGGGCCGCTGGAGTCTGTCAGTGTATCCAGGATGTTCCCCTTGAAGCGTCCGCGAGGTCCGTCATCTTGGGGGGGGGTTGTCTTTCCCCCAAAATGTTAAAATGGACGTAGAGCTGTAAACATTAGACCCATGCTTTATATAATGATTCTGTACACGACCACGAATTTTCAGGAATGTGGAGTGAAACTGAACCCCCCCCCTCCCCCGTTTCCAAGAGCTCTTCAGGGGTAACATCGAGGATACACTGATGACCGACTCCAGAGGTCCAGAATATAAAATTACGGAAGTTGGGGGTAGAGCCCTCAAAACCAAGCACCTCGTATCCCTTTTACAGACTTCACCAAATTTCTGGGGGAGGGGGAAGGGCATACATAGTTTGGCACTAAACACAACATGAAGCATAGAAATTGCGAGCAAATCCCTTACCTTGAACACCTGTCTGCGCTCTTAGAAACTTGGGGAGGATGAATTCGTCCCACCCTCCTGAAAATTCGTGATCGTGTACAGAATCATTATATAAAGCAAGGTTCTAATGTTTACAGCTCTACGTCCATTTTAACATTTTGGGGGAAAGCCCCCTCCCAAAGCTCACGGACTTCGCAGACACTTCAAGGGGAACATCCTGGATACACTGACAGACTCCAGCGGCACAGAATATAATACTACGGAAGTTCGGGGTACAGTTCCCTCAAACCAAGTGTACCTCGGATCATCGGCAATTAATTTCTTTAAATTAAAGCACAATTCTCGCTTGGCTTACATGGAACGTTTTCGCGAAATTCGTTTAGAGTTCCTAAAAAGGCCTAAGCCGAGGCTTAGGGCCCTAAAATTGAATCTTTTTTGTCTCAATAAATGTGCAACATTATTAACTTGACTTTTTGCGTAAACCTTATAAATATGAGCACGCACGATTAAAATTTGCTAAAAAGGCCTATGCGGAGGCCTAGGGCCCTAAAATTTATTCTTTTTGCCTGAATAAATGTGCGACATTATTAAGTTGACATTTTATGTAAACCTTATAAATATGAGCAAGCAGGATTAAAATTTTCTAAAAAGGCCTAAGCCGAGGCCTAGGGCTTTAAAGACTGATTCTTTTGGCCTGAATAAGTGTACAACATCATTAACTTGAGTTGTTATGTAAACGTTATGAACATGAGCACGCACGGTTAAAATTTGCTAAAAAGGCCTAAGCGAGGCCTACGGCCCTAATATTGATTCTTTTTTGCCTGAATAAATGTGCAACATTATTAACTTAACTTTTTGCGTAAACCTTATAAATATGAGCACGCACGATTAAAATTTGCTAAAAAGGTCTAAGCGGAGGCCTAGGGCCCTAAAATTGATTATTTTTGCCTGAAAAAATGTGTAACATCATTAACTTGATTTTTTATGTAAACCTTATGAACATGAGCACGCACGGTTAAAATTTGCTAAAAAGGCCTAAGCGAGGCCTACGGCCCTAATATTGATTCTTTTTTGCCTGAATAAATGTGCAACATTATTAACTTAACTTTTTGCGTAAACCTTATAAATATGAGCACGCACGATTAAAATTTGCTAAAAAGGCCTAAGCGGAGGCCTAGGGCTTTAAGACTGATTCTTTTTTGCCTGAATAAATGTGCAACATTATTAACTTGACTTTTTGCGTAAACCTTATAAATATGAGCACGCACGATTAAAATTTGCTAAAAAGGTCTAAGCGGAGGCCTAGGGCCCTAAAATTGATTATTTTTGCCCGAAAAATGTGTAACATCATTAACTTGATTTTTTATGTAAACCTTATGAACATGAGCACGCACGGTTAAAATTTGCTAAAAAGGCCTAAGCGAGGCCTACGTCTTTTTGCCTGAAAAAATGTGTAACATCATTAACTTGATTTTTTATGTAAACCTTATGAACATGAGCACGCACCGTTAAAATTTGCTAAAAAGGCATAAGCGAGGCCTACGGCACTAATATTGATTCTTTTTGCCTGAATAAATGTGCGACATTATTAACTTGACATTTTATGTAAACCTTATAAATATGAGCATGCAGGATTAAAATTTTCTAAAAGGGCCTAAGCCGAGGCCGTGGGCTTTATGACTGATTCTTTTGGCCTAAATAAGTGTACAACATCATTAACTTGAGTTGTTATGTAAACCTTATGAACATGAGCACGCACGGTTAAAATTTGCTAAAAAGGCCTAAGCGAGGCCTACGGCCCTAATATTGATTCTTTTTTGCCTGAATAAATGTGCAACGTTATTAACTTGACTTTTCATGTAAACTATTTATGAACATGAGCACTGAACATGATTTTTATGAAAAACGTATGAACATGATAAAACTTGCTAAAAAGGCCTAGGCCGAGGCATAAGGACTTAAAATTAATTATTTTTGCCTTAAAACTAAATCTTTGCGTTCTCTGTGACACGGAGAAATCAAAAGTGCAATTTGAGTATGATCCCCTAACGTTTCGGTGGTCTGTCTGTCAAACTTGCACCATGCTTCAACAGATCCTGTAATGAAATCTAGCGTTTTCGATAAACTGACCCTTCGGTGAAATGACCTTTCGATGAAATGAACTTTTAGGTAAAGAGACCTTTCGGTGAAATGAACTTTTCGATCAAGTGACCCTTCGGTGAAATGTACCTTTCGATCAAGTGACCCTTCGGTGAAATGAACGCTTCGATCAAGTGATCTTTCGGTGAAACAATTTTTTCGGTGAAGTGATTTTCGGTCAAGTGACCCTTCGGTGAAGTAAACGTCGGGCAAATGAACCAGACCCGAAGAAGAGGAGGGTGGAAGTCTACTTTGGTCTGCTGGAAGCGTTTAAGACAATGAAGAAACTTTTTTTTTCGATCTGATGACAGGGGATGAAACGTGGGCGTATCTTTACGATCCGGAAACGAAGAATCAATCCATGGAATGGTGTCACACCTCTTCACCAAGGCCTAAGAAGTTCAAGAGCCAGGAATGAGCACAGAGATTCATGATGACTGTTTTTTGAGATGACAGGAGTGTCATTCTCCTTGATTTTCTGGAAGGTGGGCGTACCGCAACCAGCGAGCGGTACATTGTGGCACTCAAGAAGCTCGAGAAGCCACAAGGAGGGAGAGATCGAACAAGAATCTGAAAAAGTTCTACATTCACCATGAAAATGCTAGGCCACCCACATCTTTGGCAACAAATCAAGCGATCAGCAAGTTAGGCTGGTCGGTGGTCCCCATCCACCGTACATTCCAGATCTAGCACCCTCCGACTTCCACCTGTTCGGTCCAATGAAGGACAGTCTCTGGGGACAACGATTTGATGACACAGACGAGGTGAAACTATCTGTGAAGAAGTGGGTACAACAGTCTAGACCTGAATTTTTTCAAAGAGGATTCGAGAGTTGGGTTCAACGATGGCGCAAATGCATCGTTTTTGATGGAGACTATGTTGAGTAGTACCTTTGTATAGAGAAAGGGCTGCTCTACTAACATGTGCAATTTGAACGACCTCTGTCAGTTAGTAAAACAGTTATGCCCGCTTTTGCATAACTTTCGGTACAACCCTTGTATTTTTGGTTTGTTTTTACCTTCTTCAATGTCTTTTAGTGTACAAATGTACAATATGGCATGATGAGTGTCAGTTAAAGGTAAAGAGTGGTCTAATGCCTGAAATATTAGACGCGAAGATACTGAACGCCGAAGCAACTCAATTTCTACTAGTTCGTCAGTGTAAGAATATTTCTTTTTCGAGAAATATGTTTCTGCGCTTCCTGCGATTTAGACCCAGGTTCGAGTGGAACGGGAGCTACTCAATGAACTTGGCACAAGCCGCAGGTTCTGTCCATCACCCTGGAGCCAGTGACTTCAGAGAGGACTGGAGACCCGTTATAGCTTTGATAGGCACGTAAGTCGTTAAACCCTGAAACAAAAGAAAGAGAAAGGAGGCGAGTTTGTAAATCTTATTTTACTATTTCCGTAATAGAAGTACTCTATCTCTTAATCTGTGACAACCCTGGAGGAAAAAATCTTGCAATTAGCTTGTTGAAAATTTTCGGATTTTGAAAACTCGTGTAGTTGGACGGTAATTTAGGAATTAACATATCGCGCGATGGTGACTTATTATACTCATCGTCAAAACAATAGTTCATCTAGAAGGAAGAGTCGGATTGCAATGCTATTCGGGAGGAAAGTAAAGGTTACCAGGAGCAATAAATATTTAAACGTTGAGACTGATATGGGCAAGATTTATTGAGCTACATGCCAATAAGTAGTTTCTCTCATTATGACATAAGGCCGCCATGATTGCTCACACAACATGCCAGACGTCTCGGCATGGAGTTGTATAGGTTCCTAATGGTGTCCTATGATAAGCCATCGCAGGCAGCTTGAATCTTCTCACACAGTTCCTGCAGGATATGGGTGGAATGTAGATATCACGTCCAGTAGCATCCCACGCATTTTCAATCGGCAATAAGTCTGGCGATGCGGCTGGCCATTGCACAGTGCCAGTGCCTTGAAAGCAAGTTCTCGAGACAACATCAATATACAGAGGAGCGTTGTCCTGTTGAAAAATCGCAACGGACTGATCGTTTAGAAAAGGTAGGGCCACGGGTTGCAGGACCTCATTAACGTAACGTTGGGCTGTCAAGGTGTCTGTAATGAACACCAAACGTGATCTGGCATCGTCGGCAATTGCACCCCACACCATGACACCAGGCCTTCTGGAAGTGTGACGCTCGACAACAAACCGTTCATATTGGCGCTGACCACGGTGACTCCACACACGGATTCGGTGGTAGTCTCCTCCAAGACAAAAGCGGGACTCGTCACTGAAGATCACCAACTCTCATTTTGAGCGGCTCCTTGGCAGTCTGGCACGACACCATTGCATTCTTTGGTGACGATACAGTTTTGTTAAGAGCAGTCGTCGTAACGGCCTGCATGCGTGTAGTTCTACGTCGTACAGCCGTCTGCCAATGGTGCTGACACTAATCGGGCGATGCATGAAGGGCACCACTGCTCGCTGAATATCTGCAATCGTGGCTGTTGGGTCACTCCGCGCATGTCGGACAACCCGTTAGTCCTCTCTCTCTCTCTCCGTGGTTCGACTAGGTCTACCAGAGCCTTCTTGTCGCTGCTGCGTGCTTTGTTCTATCCACTGCCGCCAACAGCGTGATATATGGTGATATCCGCAAGGCTGGTATGGCGCGCAATATGGCGATGAGACTATCCCGCTTTCCAGAGCCCAACGATGAGGCCCTTCTCGAAATCCTCCAACTGCTCGTATTGGTTCCGAACTTTTCTCCGAGGCATACTGCACATGCGTCACACTTTCCAGTTTGTTGTCGAGTGTCACACTTCCAGATGCAACCAACACAACAGCAGGAGTTCGGATGGCAAGCACGCGCAACGGGGCCACTTTATATAGTCGGTCAGCTACAGTGTTACTACGACCCCTCCTTGCTTGCATCACATGCGCGGCCGAGCGTGATACTTGAATCATTTGCATGACTAACGATATCAAACCTACCCACGAAGTTTAATTCCTGTCGGTTGCTCCCTTCTGGGTGCAACTTTTTTTTTTGACTATGAGTGTATATGTAAACTAGCGTATAGCCCGCCCTAGGACGGTTGTTTTTTTAGCTGTAAATAAATATTAATATATAGGGTACGTTGCCTGTCCTATGACGGAGTGAAATTTGTAATTGAAACAGATTGAAAACAAATGAATTAGACGCCGAGTTTCTGCAAGGAAATATAGTAAAATCTTATACAGGGTGTTTCAAAACTAATGGAACAAACTTTAAGTGGTGATAGAACACACCGAAACAAACACTTTTCGTCATAGAATGCATGGTCACAAGTTACGCGGTTAGGCGCTGGAAGGTGCTTTCCGTTTCCCCACACACACGCAGTCTTTCGCAACGCAAAAACAGGAATGGCACAACAAATCAAAACAAAGCTTTATTGCAGACAAAATAAGAAACAAAACGTGACATCACAAAATTTCATCAAATTTGCAAACATTAATAAGTAAATACTGAAATTAATTACATTTACAAAAGCTGTTCAAAAGGGGCGACAGCCACTCCTGATACACGCTTCGCATCGTCGACGTAAAGATTCCCATATTTTGTGGAAAATATCAGGCATTTTCCGGACTGCTGCAGTAGCGACTGAAAGTCTGGCGATAAGATGTCCCCATAAAAAGAAATCCAGAGGGGACAGGTCTCGTGATCGTGGGGGGGCCAAGCGATGGGCCCACCTCGGCCAATCTATTAGCCTGGAAATGTGGCGTTCAAGTAATCACGCACCTGAGTGCTGAAATGAGCTGGCGTTCCATCATGCTGGAACCACATTTTACGGCGGACGGCTGCTGGTACATGCTGGATAAATTCAGGCAAGACTTGTTGAAGAAAAATAAGGTACGTCCTCCCCATCCAGACGTTCCGGTAAAATATATGGGTCTTTGCGTTGCGAAAGACGGCGTAAGTGGGGAAACGGAAAGCGCCCTCCTGCGCCTAACCGCGTAACTTGCTACCATGCATTCTATGACGAAAAGTTTTTGTTTCGATGTGTTCTATCACCCCTTAAAGTTTGTTCCATTAGTTTTGAAACACCCTGTATAGTAAGAACCGATTCATGTTAGAACAAAAAATTATATCCTATTTATTTCTGTTTTTAAAAAGACTTCGCTATAAATAAAATTCTGTACAAAATATTTGTTAACAATTGTAGGTTAAAGCGTTTAGATAGATCGATATTTTGCAAAATGTGAAATGTAATCAGCACTAAACTCGGAAAGTTGCTTTTGTGTAAACTTACCTTAACAACTTTTACTTTGATTGTTCGCGTACTTTTTCTCCGGCACACTTGTTATTGCCTATTCGACGGTTAGTTTGAAACTTCATACCGAAGCCTTTTCTACAAAATAATGCGACATCTGGTATTACAAACTGGAACTATCTAAATTCTCAACAATCTGCTATTGGTGCTTTTAGATACAATTTTGTTCACTTTGACATCTCAAGATTTCGGTTTTTGTTGTGCGTTTAGATGGATCGATATTTTACAAAATGTGTAATGTAATCAGCACTATAAACATGGAAAGTTAGTTAAATTAAAAAAGTAAGATATAATTAAATCGTACAAATTAATATTCGAATTGTGTTAACTTAAATTAATGTACAAAAGCAATTATCCTGTGATATAAAGAATTCAATTCGAATTTTGTAAATCGGATAAATAGAACTCAATTCATTGATAATTTAATGTTTTTAAATTGGCACGCGATCAGCTTTACATCTAAAAGTGATCGCGTGCTATTAATATAGCAAGCAATCACTTTGACATTTCGAGAGCACACACGAATTGATTGATACGTGGTGGCGCACCAATGCAGACGTTGCTGTGATGTCAATCGTTCCAGACAGAGAGAGAGAGAGAGATCTGGTTGTTCATATTTATAACTTAAAGCAGCAAACCTACTGCCTATAAAGCACTGGTCGTTACATCAGTTCCAATGGAATTATGCTCCATTGAACAGGACGATGGATCAGAGCCAATTTCGTATCAGTTTCATAACTGAATTTAACCTTGCACACCGTCCATTGGAAGCACTTCACAACATCAATACCGCATTTTGGAAATGTACCATTAGTGAACAAAAAGGCCCAACGTTGGTTTGCTACATAAATCTGGTCCGGTGATGTGGTCGCAGAAAATGAACCACGCGGTAGACCAGAAGGGGATGTTGATGATGCCGATTTGGGGGTCTTGATTAAATCTGACCGACGTCCAACAGAATGAATACTTATCTTGAAACTTGGAGTAAACAGTGCAACCATTTATCAACATTTAAAGACAAAAGGCCAAGTGAAGAAAATGAATATATACGCCAATGAGCCATGGTATAATGATCACCGCCATCCTAGAGAAATCAGCGCGATTGGAGACCGAACGGTGGCGAAGGTGCAGTTCACAGATAAGTATATATACAACCCGAGAACCGGTTTTCGGTTAGTAGAGTGTTCAGGGTCACAATGGGAAAAGCTGCTGATTTAACGGAGTTTGATAAAGGACAAATTGTAAAGGCACGGCGCTTCGGAACTACGATCTCAGAAACGGCACTGCTTGTGGGTTCTTCACGTGCTGCTGAAGTGAGTACGTATCAAAAGTGGTGCACATATGGCCAAACGACCAGTCGTGTGTCGTTCGTAGCTCATTGATGCCAGAGGGAAGCGGAGACTGTCTCGCATTGTTCACAACGACCGCAGCGCCACAGTGCGACAAATCATCCGCAGCTACAACAGTGGTGATCAGGGAAATGCGTTACAGCACACAGTTCATCGCAGCCTTCTGCGCATGGGCCTACATAGCCAAAGACCCAGCCGGGTCCCCATGCTCACTGCATGTCATCGCCAACAACGCATGAAATGGGCTCAAGATCATCAAGATTAGATCGTGCATGATTAGAAGAAAGTCGCCTGGTCTGACGAATCAAGATTCCTGGTGCATCACGTAGACGGCTAAGAGCGGATACGCCGATTACCAACGGAGGTTATGGCACCTGCATGCACCGTTGGACGGAAACAGGCCCGCGGTGGCCGTGTTATGCTGTGGGTGATGTTTCCTTGGGACATTTTAGGCCCCATTATCCCTATAGTACAATCCCTGACAGCTGTCAGGTATCTGAACATCGTTACCGACCAAGTTCACACATTCATGGTAACTGTGTCTCCTGGTGGTGATGTCCATTACCAACAGATAACGCGCCATGCTACATTGCCAGAATCGTGAAGCAGTGGTTCGAGAAACATGTTGGGGAGTTTCTGTTAATGCCCTGGCCTCCAAATTCACTTGACATGAACCCAATCGAACATTTGTGGTTCGCCTTGGAAAAACGGATTCGTGCTAAATCACCACTACCCCGAATTGTAGGGGAACTGGAGGACCTGCTGTTGACATTATGGTACCAGATACCCCAGGATACCTATCGCCAATTCAGCGAATCGATGCCTCGCCTAGTGGCCGCTGTTTTGTGGGCTAAATGGGGTCCTATAGCTTATTAGGTAGGTGGGGCTAATGGAATGGGTCATCGGTGTAGGTCTCACGTGATTTGATGGAACAGCACAAAACACAACGATTTGATACCTACTGTTCTCTGCTGGTCCGCAAACAAACAAACGACATTTTGAGGAGCCTTGTCACATGTGATGAGAAATGGTTGTTGTGTAACAATCGCGAACATTCGGTGCAATGGCTCAACAGCGGTGAAGTGCCGAAACAGTCCCTAAAATCGACACGCCGTTCCAGGAAAACAATGTTTAGTGGTTTGCCGCAGGTATTATCTACTCTGCTCCTTCTTACAACCAGGTCAAACCATCACGGCGGATAGGTATCGTCAAGAATGTGACATTATGCATGGAAAACTGTACACCAGACAGCCGGCAGTAGTCAACAGCCATGGGCTCGTACTTCTACGAGTCAAGGTACGAAACCTTACCTGATCCACCTTATTCACCCGATCTTGCTACTACGGACTAGCATTTCATCAAACCTCTGGACACCGTTCTGCACGGTAAATCTTTTCCCAATCAAACGTCAGTTGAAACCGCATTGCATTAGTTTATCTCATCCCGAAGCTGGACATTTTTTCAAGACTCTATACAGTAGCTTGTATCTCGTTGTCAAAAGTGTATTGTTGCTGGCGGTGATTATTTTGAAAAACAAATTTTATTGTGCACGGTACTTTTGGGTGTTTGAGGTTTCTAACAATATTGTTTCTCGTTTCACCCGAATGCATCGAGAAGATATCTAATCCCATCTCTCTACAAAAGTACGTTATCAAACGTTCGATAACTTATAACTGCACATCAGTATCCGGAAATGTAATGTAGTGCAGAATTTCCCAGTTTGGTCACAGATAGCAGTATACCTAAAAGTCAGTTCTCTAATTACAAGACTGTCTATTTGCTGTTTGCGTGCAGTCCTACATTAGACATAACTTCGGTGCAAGAAAAAGAAAAAAGTATGAGATTGAAAGAAAAGTGGAAGTCCATAGGAATGAATATACAGGGTGTCCGTAAATTCCTTCGCACATTACAAAAATTTATATTAAAAATCTATGAAAATTAAAATAAAATGGTTGGCAACATACTATAACAGCACTCATAAAGTTGTTGTTGTTGTTGTTGTTGTTTTCTGTTCTTTAGGTGAGCGCCACTGCTGAATTAGAGGAGCATTTCATGGATAATGGCTTCCATGCAAGAAAAAGCGGCGTACGTAATGTGGTTCCATGAGACCAAATCGGCGGTTACTGTCCAGCGTCATTTCAGAAAACAAGTTAGTAAAATCATGCAATGCATTGATTATAATACGCTTTCCAACATACCAGAAATCATTACTCAAGTGATGAGGATAATGGCTGTGGAACAAATCTCGCTCCTGTGCTCTGACCTTTGATCCCATTTCTATGATATTTAACAGAGCCGGTTCAGTATACCTCCGAAATAACATGATAAAGTTTTGTCGCAATGGACTCATTTTTACGTAAGTTATGATGCATAAGGGCTATGGAATACATCCCGCTCCTGTGTCCTACCGGTTGATCCCATTTCGCCCATTTTCAACAGGATTCGTCCCCAGACAGGCCCCTACAACATACTAAAATTTCATCCAAATCGAAGCATTTTTACGTAAGTTAAGACGCATAATGGCGATGGAAGTGATTCCGCTCGTATGTCCTGACCTTTGACCCCATTTCGCCCATTTTTTTTTCAATAGGGTTTGAAAATGGGCGAATTCCGCAGGTGGTCCCCTACCACATACTAAAATTTGATCGAAATCGAACCTTTTTTACATTAGTTATGACGCATAAGAGCAGTGGAAAAAATGGATCCCGTTCCTATGATCTGACCTTTGACCCCTTTTCGTTCACTTTGAATGGGGTTCCTTCCCAGGTGGTCCTCTACGACATACTAAAATTTCATCGAAATCGAACGGTTGTTAGGCGAGTTATCGTGTGAACGGGCATACGCACACAACGCGTGACGTAATGAGGCAGATGGGAATCGCGACCATCTGCTCGCAAAAGTGTGACGTCATCAAATTTTAATAAGATCCACACACAACGCGTGACGTAATGAGACAGATGGTGTGACCGCGCGCCAACATTTAATGGGACGATACCATGACACTACACTAAAAACGTGGTAATTCGGGGTAGTTATTTAACCCACTAAACGAATTTTCCTAAAGTCGAAATCAAGCTAAATCGATTTCAAGTACCAGAAAACGGTAGGTTAACGACTTTCATCAAAATCCTTAGAGCCGTTTTCAAAATAAAATTTTCATAGATACAAGAATTGCTCCTTTAAGGTGGACGTCAAGTAATTTTGCTTCCTATACGTCCAATGGAAAACTTATGTACACATTTTCTTCACAATTAATGCGTTCCCAAGGATGAAAATTTGAACATCGATTAAAATATCTTCATTTTATAACTTGGGATACTTTATATTTTCTAAAACATAACCATGATTATACAATCCAACATATATTTGTCTACTGACGTCATCAAAGTACAGGTCGCGCCATCTTTTTTCTGGTTTTAACCCCACCAAACGAAGCGTTATTGTTTTTTAATATAATTATGGTTATGTTTTAGAAAATGTTAAGTATTCCAAGTTATAATATGACGTTATTTTAATCGATGTTCAAATTTCTATCTTTGGGAACACACTAATTGCAAAGGAATTGTGTAGAAAAGTTTTTTCATTGGAAATCTAGGAAGCAAAATTACTTGACGTCCACATTAATAGTATGGGAAAGGGGCGATGGAATGGATCCCGATCCTATGTTCTGACCATTGACCCCATTTGTCCCATTTTCAATAGGGTTCGTCTCCAGGTGGTCCCCTACCACATACTAAAATTTAATCGAAATCGAACCATTTTTACGTACGTTATGACGCAAAAGGGCAATGGAATGCATCCCGCTCCTATGTCCTGACCTTTGACCCCACTTCTCCCATTTTCAATAGGGTTCGTCCCCAGGCGGTCCCCTACCACATACTGAAATTTCATTGAAATCGAACCATATTTACGCAAGTTATGAGGCATAAGGGCAATGGAATGGATCCCGCTCCTATGTCGTGACCTTTAACACCATTTGTCCCATTTTCAATAGAGTTCGTCCCCAGTCGTCCCCTACCACATACTAAAATTTCATCGAAATCGAAACATTTTTACGGGAGTTATCGTGCCGAGAGACGGACGGACGGACATACGGACGGAAAAAGCTGGAGCATATACGCTTCTTCAACCTACGTTTGGAAAGCGTAAAAAAGTACAGACGATCACCTCTGGACCAAATAAGCATAAAAGCTTAGTATGAAAGGGTTAAAGCGACGGATAGTGTTGGCGATCTCCCCCGAGCGAGCCGACCAGCTGTTACACAAGAGACAGCTGCAGCTGTTCAGGAGACACTTCTGCTAAGCCCCAGGAAATCCATTCGTCGTGCTTCAACTGAGATTCCCCGTGTCACGTTTCACAAAATTTTACACAAGCGTCTTCATCTGTATGCTTATAAAGTACAGATCGTTCGAGCTCTTCAGCCTGATGACCGGCCTCGCCGTGCTGCATTTGCGACGGAGATGTTGCAGCGCATAGCTCATGATAGTGAATTATCTGCACCGTGTCTGTTTCTCAGATGAAGCCACATTCCACGTCTCTGGTACAGTAAATAGGCATAATGTGCGAATCTGAGGATCAGAAAATCCCCATTACGTCATCGAACAATAG
Organism: Macrothele yani; assembly: GCA_039090855.1. Taxonomy (NCBI): domain Eukaryota; kingdom Metazoa; phylum Arthropoda; class Arachnida; order Araneae; family Macrothelidae; genus Macrothele; species Macrothele yani. Next base: position 152,643,742 of record CM076995.1, on the reverse strand, counting down.
AGGGCTAGCCCGAAAGTGAACGTATGGTGCGGCCTGACGCATGACAGAATCATAGGACCCTTCTTTTTTACAGAGCCCACGGTTACATGTAACGTGTGCCTGGACATTCTGGAACTTTTTGTAGCACCTCAGGGTGCATGCACTCCAACCTTCGGTTATTTTCCAACAAGACGGTGCCCCATCACATTGTTCAATGATGGTTAGTGAGTTCCTGAATGCTACAATTCCGGACAGATGGATTGGCAGCGACGGTCCCATGACATGGCCGCCTCGATCGCCCGGCATAACCCCTCTAGATTTTTTTTCCTGTGGGGTATGTGAAAGGCCAAATTTACTCTAGCAGTGTTCCGGATGTCGAGACGTTGAAGAGCAGAATAACGGAAGTCATTGGTTCTGTCTCTGTTGAGACGTTAAACAAAACATGGCGTGAAATCGAATATCGCTTAGATGCCCTCCGGGCCACAAATGGCGCCCATGTGGAGGTGTACTGACACTGGAAGAAAATATTTACTTGTGCAAACCCTTTCTTGTACCTGTAATACATTGTTTACATTATTTTTTTGTGGGAAAGACATCATGGACACCTTGTAAAACGTAGTCCAGATTGGCTTTCGATCTCGAGCGGCAACTAAAATTATTAAGTTCTCGGAAAACACCATCGATGCCTTTTTGAGCTTACATAACGGACAGAAAATGTTTTTGTCGAGATTCAAGGAAATAATTTAATCGAGAATAAACGTAATCCCATCTCTCTAAATAAGTATCTTATCCGATAACTTATAACTGGATATCAATATCCAGAAATGTAACTTAAGCAATGCAGAATTTCCCGGTTTGGTCCCAGATAGCAGCCTATCTATTTCCTATTTGTGTGCAGTCCTGCATTAGACAACTTCTGTGCCAAAAACATAAAAAGGAAAGAAAGAAAAGAATGAGAGTGAAAGAAAAGTAGAAGTCCATAGGAAAGGACTGAAGTTCTTGGAAAATATCATCGATGCTTTTTTGAGCTTACGTAACTAACAGACAGGAAAATAATGAAAGTATTTATTTCCTTGCCTCTTTGTTAACCATCCCAATCATGCCGGTCCAATGCCCATCAGTATATCTTCCCCATTCTCTATCTGCTGGGCGTTCTGCATGCAACCTTCGAAAAATAAAAAAGAATAATAATATGAATGGAGTATTTTCAGAGATAAATAGCATCATTTAAAATACCAATAATATTAGCAATTTATTTCATCAGTGCCGTGTAACCAAAACTTACAGCGATGAGTCATTACATTATGACCACTCCCAGCCTAGAGAAACGAGCGCGCCTGGAGAACGAACGGTGGCGCAGGTGAAGTTCACAGAGCAGTATATATACAACCCGAGGACTGGCTTTCGGTTAGTAGAGTGTTCGGAGTCGGAATGGGAAAAGCTACTGACTTATCGGGGTTTAATAAAGGACATATTGTGATGGCATGGCGCCTCGGAACTACGATTTCGGAAACGGCGCGTCTTACGGGTTGTTCACGTGCTGTTGTAGTGAGTACGTATCAAAAGTGGTGCACAGATGGTCAAACAACGAACCGTCTGTCCAGCCGTGTGTCTTCCGCAGCTCATTGATGCCAGAGGGGAGCGGAGACTGTCTCGCATTTTGGTGACTTGTCGACCGCAGCGCCGCAGTGCGACAAGTCACCCGCAGCTACAACAGTGGTGATCAGGGAAATGTGTCACAGCTCACAGTTCATCGCAGCCTTCTGCGCATGGGCCTGCGTAGCCGAAGACCCAGCCAGGTCCCCATACTCACTGCACGTCATCGCCAACAACACATGAAATGGGCCCAAGATCATCGAGATTTGACCGTGGATGATTGGGAGAAAGTCGCCTGGTCTGACGAACTGGTACATTACGTAGACGGCCAAGCGCGGATACGCCGATTTCACACTGAGGCTATGGCACCTGTATGCACTGTTGGGCGGAAACAGGCAGGCGGCGGCGGTGTTATGCTATGGGCAATGTATTCTTAGGACACTTTAGGCCCCATTATTCCAATAGCACAATCCCTGACAGCTGTCAGGTATCTGAACATCGTTGCCGACCAAGTTCACCTATTCATGGCAACTGTGTTCCCTTCTGCTGATGGGCATTTCCGACAGGATGATGCTCCATGCCACAATTCCAGAATCGTCAAGGAGTTGTTCCAGGAACATGCTGGTGACTTTCTGTAAATGCCCTGGCCTCCAAATTCGCCTGACATGAACCCAATCGAACATTTGTGGTTCGACTTGGAAAAGCGGGTTCGCGCTAAATCACCACCACCCCGAAATGTGCGAGAACTGGAGGAGACATTATGGTACAAAATAGCCCAGGATACCTATCGCCACCTCATCGAATCGATGCCTCGCCGAGTGGCCGCTGTTTAACGGGCTAAAGGGGTTCCTACAGCTTATTAGGTAGGTGGTTATAATGTAATGGCTCAGTGGTGTATCGTTTGCAAGAGTGCCTGGTACTATTCTCACGAAATTGTGCTACACACAGTGTGAACATTCAGGCTGTGCCGGATAGCTGAATTGCACATTCCGCCACTGTGGCGCAGTGGTCTATGACCATTCGTCCGATATGGGTCCGGGTTCGAATCCCGGTGAGTCAGGAATGTTGTGCTTGTCTTACAGCACTGGCTCTCCCTCCCTTTCCTGGAGCCAGCAACCGTAAATTAGGGACGGACGACTGCTTATAGGTCATCGAGCTGCTCACGGAGGTCGTTACGCCCTTCCCCCTTCAAAAAACATTACACACTCTGTGCACGATTAAAGGAGATGTATAAGAAAATATACGGAATTCAATTGGAAAATACACCGATGCGCTATTACATTGTGACCACCTACCTAATAAGCCGTAGGACTCTATTTGCATATTCCTGATGACTGCAGTGCTATTCCTATTCAGTCGAATATTCATAATAAACTACTGTTGTTTTTGCTAACTGTTTGAGGGAACAATTTAAAGTATCCCTTTACTGTACACTAAGCGTTCTAAAAATCAGCAGCAGTGTGCTACCTGCAAATCATCTACACTGCTGGACACCTAAAATGCAACACTAAGAAGGAAGCATCCGATTGGCCTAAAATTCGCATCATGCGTTGCCCGCGAGAGGACATGCAAACGATTAGCATTGCAGGTCATATGCAAATCATGTGCGCCCGGTACACCACCGAGAAGCACTATAAGAAGGGTGCACAGAAGGCGAGGTGTAAGTAGTGGAAGTGTGTTGTGCTGCCGGACCTGTGCGTGGAAAGCTTCCTGATGTCTCATCGCAGAATACGGCAGTCATTCCAGTACGTTTCAGAGTTCGACAGAGGACGAATAGTGGCTTATCGCGACAGCGGTTTATCGTACCGAGACATCGGCGCCCGTGTGGGACGACATCCAGCCACAGTGAGGCGAGTATAAATTCGGTGGGTGCCGGAGGGACGGACGGGCCGACGTGAGCGATTGCCGCAGCTGCGGCACATCACCGAACGAGAGAACCGGCATGTTGTGCGGCGGGCATTGACGGCTCGCACCGCCACATCATGAACGTTAGCGCAGAAATTAGGGCGTGTTGCGCAACAACCTGTGTCAGCACGTACCGTTTGACGTCGTCTCCAGGAGCGGGGACTTGTCGCACGGCACCCATTGCTACGATTACCATTGACGTTACACTACCGGCGAGTGCGGCAGCAGTGGGCCGTTGAACGCCGCACCTGGACTGCGGAATGGCACGACATTGTCTTCTCCGATGAATCCCGCTTCTACCTACAATACCACGATGGTTGGATCCGCGTGTGGCGGCACCACGGCGAGAGACTGTATGACGCCTGCATTATGCATCGCCATACCAGTCCGTCGCCTGGCGTTATGGTTTCGGGCACAATTGGATATGACACCCGCACCCCTCTGGTACACATCGCCGGTACACTCAACAGCCACCAATACATCTCGACGTTTTGGAGCCTGTAGTCCTCCCTTACCTGCAGGACTTGCCAGCGGCCACGATTTAACAGGACAATGCGCGCCCGCACGTGGCACGCATCGTGCAACAATTCTTCACGGCCCACCAGGTGTCACTGCTGCCGTGGCCCGCCTGTTCTCCCGATATGTCGCCCATCGAACACGTCTGGTCGCTGATCGGCAAACGAGTGGCCCGGCAAGCACCACCCGCAGCTACGCCTAACAAACTGTGGCAACGTGTGGAAGCAGCCTGGACCGGCATACCCCAAGCCCACATCCAAAGCCTCTTTCGTTCGATGCCGCGGCGTGTAGCGGCCGTTATTTCCAGCCATGGGGGGCCACACGAACTATTGATGTCTACGTGTGCCGCAAGTCGCACGAGCCTGTAAGCTCAATCGTTTCATCTTTGTATGTGTTTTTATGTGTCCAGTAAATCTGGTTTTGCTATTTCGCGTCGTTCTTGGTGTTGCATTTTGGGTGGCAAGCAGTGTATATCTCAGTCTTAAAATTTTTAATTTTAATTCCGAAGCTTTGTTTTCATGTATAAATCCAAAGATAAACTACCTTAGAAAAGAAAATGAAAAAGATCGAGAAAGAAAATTCATGACACTTACTCGAATCCATATTTCTCCTGCAAAAGTTTTAATAATTGAACTTCTAGTCCTCCCAGTAAAACAACTTCCTTCGTAGTCGTATCATTCAGAAACACAAACGGAACAGCCTGAAATTCATGTAGAGAAATACATATCAAATACTTTTAAATGCATCTGGAAATATTTCTCACGGTGAATAACATGAAATGCAATAGCTCAAGACAAGTTGGAAATAAATTAATTGACAGACGCGAACAAATGTTGTTCAGCAAATCTTTCTTTTTAAATGAACATGAATCACAAAGAAGGCAACAAAACATTCCGATATCAAAAATTACTCGAAATCTAAAGGTTCGAATTATGTTCGAACTTTAATTATACGAAAATTACTTAGCTAGGCTTAAGGAACGCATTAACTGCTGTGCCCTCGAACAGGATGACGCTTTGTCAACTTCGTAGCAGGAGCGTAGTGTTTCTTATCCGGGAGGGCGAGAATTGGAATTACGCCCCTTCGACTTTCACTCAAATAATACTTGGTTTTTACTTTCTCACACACCGCCGTTATAGGAAAGTACTGTGATCGTTCAAAAATCGCACTTCAGATTTTTGACATAATTTTATTAAAAATGAAAAAACAAGGTAAATACCCAAGAACCACAAGTTGTAAATACCAAGTAAAACGCAAACGGTATCTGAACACCAACAACTCCACAGAAATGCAGAACGAAAAACAACCCAGCACAGAACGAATGAGTATCGGATAGGGAACGTAACAATAGGAAGAAGCTTTAGGGGTAGGGCTTCGAAAAATTCCTTTCAAGGTTAAACGAGACTTCTTGTGACAGAGCACAAATGATTAATTTGCTCTTCGTTCCAACGGCATATTCGGTAAGTTCATGGAAATTAGGCATATCAGCAATATTGTTTTACATGCCTCCACTGTCTTGGAAAATCCCCTTCATGGATATGAGATGTTCACACCTCATAGTGTATGTTACTCTGTACCCTAGTTAACTGCATGGAAAACTGTATGAGTCAAGTCTGTAAAAACAAAATACTGAAGGGTGTGACTTTCTTTTTCAGTAACAATTTCTCTATTTTTTACATCCCTCCCCAAGAGTATGAAATTACGCTTCTGGAATATAACCATTCTGGGAGGGCAACCGCCCGCTCTGCCCTCCCGGTAACTACTGCCCTGCTTCAAAGCACAATATTTTCACATCCAGTTGTAAATATAGCATACATTCTTCAACGTTCAAAGAATGTCACCATTTTATCATACCCTTTACAGCTGTACAAAATTAAAGTAGTTGTATGTAAGAGAGGTAAAGATTAATGGAGATTATCTAACTCACCTTCGTTTTGCTGATGACGTAATCATTTTTGCAACTACCCCATCAGAGTTGCAGAGTATGATCCAGGAACTTGCTGACAAGAGTAAAGAAGTGAGATTAAAAATGAACTTTCAGAAGTCAAAAGTGATGCACAATGCTTTTACAAGAAAGGAATATTTATCGATTGATGGGGAAAAGCTGGAGATAACCAATACCTACATTTATCTTGGACAGCAGATATCAAGTGAGGGTCACATTGATGAAGAAATTAATCGGCGAATTAAACTTGCCTGGAGAGCGTTTGGAAGAAACAGCATAATTTTCAAGAGCAATATGCCATTATGTCTTAAAAGAAAAGTGTTTGATCAATGCATCCTTCCAGTGCTTACATATGGTGCAGAGACTTCGACCTTAAGTAAAAGAGACATAGAAAGACTGCAGACAACTCAAAGCAGCATGGAGAGGTGCATGCTTGGTGTAACCAGGAGAGATAAGAAGAGGAACTCGTGGATCAGAAAGATGACAAGAGTGGAAGAAATCATGATGAGAGTTTAATCCCTGAAATGGCAATGGGCTGGACATACTGCCAGAAGGACAGACCATCGGTGGACAGCCGAAATTTTAGATTGGATTCCGAGGGACAGGAAAAGACCCAGAAGACCGCATGCGAGATAGACGAATGAAATTCGAAAGTATGAGGGAGTAACATGGGGCAGACTGGCGCAAGGCAGACCGTTGTGGAAGAAACTTGAGGAGACCTTCATCTAGTAGTAGATTGATAATGGTTGACAATGGTGATAATGATGATGATACAAGAGAGGTAAAAAAAGTGTGGAAGAGTGTGTTGTTGTGTGTATTGGTATCATCATCAACCATTCGTAAACCACCGCCCAATGAAGGTCTTCCAAAGTATCTTCCAAAATTCTTTGTCTTGAAACTTTTTCTTGCATATTACTCTTGCATTATTTCCTATTTCATTCGCTCATCTCCACGTGATATTTATTCTCTTGAGTCTTCTTCAGGGTTTCCTTCCTGGTCTTTTCGTCTCCCTTGATACCCAATCTAGTATTTCAGTTGTCCAATGGCGGCCAGTTCATTATTTATGTATTATTACGTTCAGCCCTTGCCACTAAAGGGTCTTTATTTTTATCATAATGTCATTCACTCTTATCATTTTCCTTATCCACAAGTATCTTTTCCTATCTTTCATGGTTACATCTGGAATACATTTCTCCACGCCACTTTGAGTTGGCCGCAGCTTCTGTGTGACTTTTTAGCACGTCTTTTGTAAAAAAAGATCGTGCTTATGTTATCTCTTTATCCGTCCGTCCGTCTGTGAACACCATATCTCTGCAATTATTAGTCCGATTTAAAAAATGCTTTCTTTATTGGATAGAATTTCCGGTGCGACATGTTTTTCATATAATTTCAAAATGTTCAAGTAATTCATAGACTTTCCGCTAGGGGCGTAAAGGTAAATTACGTTTTTCCCGATATCTCTGCTTCTAAAACTCCGACTTCAACTTTTCTTTCTTGTATCGCATTCAGCTCCTTGTGGGAAATGTTTTGCATATAATTTCTAATATTTGGTAAAGAATGGTTTCACCACCAGGGGGCATAAGTGTTAATTTCTGCTTTTGATATCATCATCATCATCATCATTGTCAACCATTATCAATCCACTGCTGGACGAAGGTCTCCCCAAGTTTCCTCCACAACGATCTGTCTTGTGCCAGTCTCCTCCATGTCACCCCTGCATACTTTAGAATTTCATCCACCCATCTTCCATGTGGTCTTCTTCTGGGTCTTTTCCTGTCCCTTGGAATCCAATCTAAAATTTCGGCTGTCCATCGATGATCTGTCCTTCTGGCAGTATGTCCAGCCCATTGCCATTTCAGGGATTTAACTCTGATCATGATGTCTTCCACTCTTGTCATTTTTCGGATCCACGAGTTCCTCTTCTTATCTCTCCTGGTTACACCAAGTATGCACCTCTCCATGCTGCTTTGAGTTGTCTGCAGCCTTTGTATGTCTCTTTTAGTTAAGGTCTACGTCTCTGCACCATATGTAAGCACTGGAAGGATGCATTGATCAAACACTTTTCTTTTAAGACATAATGGCATATTGCTCTTGAAAATTATGCTGTTTCTTCCAAAAGCTCTCCAGGCAAGTTTTGTACGCCGATTAATTTCTTCATCAATGTGACCCTCACTTGATATCTGCTGTCCAAGATAAACGTACGTGTCTGTTATCTCCAGCTTTTCTCCATCAATCGATAAATCTTCATTTCTTGTAAAAGCATTGAACATCACTTTTGTCTTCTGAAAGTTCATTTTTAATCCCACTTCTTTACTCTTGTCAGCAAGTTCCTGGATCATACTCTGCAGCTCTGATGGGCTAGTTGCAAAAATGAATACGTCATCAGCAAAACGAAGGTGGGTTAGATAATCTCCATTAATCTTTATCCCCTTGTTTTCCCAGCTCAGTGACTGAAAAACACCCTCCAATGTGGCATTAAAGAGCTTCGGAGATATGGTGTCACCTTGTCTCACTCCCTTTCCAATTTTTATGTGTGTTGTATTTTCAAACAGCCTAATCTTTGCACTTGCATTTTCATAGATGTTATTAGTAATATTAATGTATGCATCTTCAATACCGCAGGTTTTCAGAGCCATTGTAACTGCTGATGGTTTCACCGAATCAAAGGCTTTTTCATAATCGATAAAAGCCATGCACAATGGAAGTTCATATTCCCTCGCTCTTTCAATTAGTTCTCTCAGCACATGGATATGATCTATTGTGCTGTAGCCACTCCTGAATCCAGCTTGTTCTCTCGGTTGAGCCATGTCCAGTGTTACCTTCAAGCGGTGTGAAAGAACTTTAGTGAAGATTTTATAAACTACTGATAGGAGGCTGATAGGTCTGTAGTTTCCGAGATCCTCAATGTCACCTTTCTTATGTAGCAGGATCATTGTAGCGGTGTTCCAATCCTCAGGAATCTTTCCTTCATTAAGGCATCGAGTGAAAATTTGGGCGAGTACTGTTTCGATTTCTCCACTTGCTTCTTGTATGATGTCTACAGTAATTCCATCTTCTCCTGGAGCTTTTCCCCGCTTCATGTTCTTGATTGCATGTGCAACTTCTGCTGGAAGGACTGGAGGAACTCTGGTACTGGTATCTTTCATGATGTCTGGAGTGCATGTATCATCCCTTTCATATAATTTGGAGTAGAAATCTTTCACTCTTGTCAAAATTTCGCCTCTATTTCTTGTTACAGAACCATCTTCTTTTCTCAGTGCCATAATCTGTTTTCTTCCCTTACTGAGATGTCCCTTTGCTATCTTTAGGCTTTGGTTGTTTTCAAATGCTTTCCTCACTAGTTCACAGTTGAATTTTCTTACGTCTTCAGTGATACTTTTTCGTACTGTCTTGCATAGCTCTATATATTCCACTTTGGAAGTCACATCTTCTTTAGTTGTCCTCATCTCTCTTCTTTTTTGCATCAACATTTTCGTTTTTCCTGATAATTTATTTACATGCAACTTGTTCTTAGACCCAGCTAATTTTGTTGCTGTTTTCATAAGAGCTTTGGTTACTTTTCTGTTAACTTCAGAGATGTCCACTTCTTCCGATGTTAGGCCTTCTAAAGCAGAGAACCTGTTCTTCAGTTCCAACTTGAAGGTATTATGGTGTTTTTTAAGGTTGGTTATGTCAATAGATTTTGTTTGTCTTATGAGCTTGCCACGTTCAAGTTTAGTGTTGAGGTGCATCTTACATCTCACCAATCTATGGTCACTACCTGTGTTGAACTTGTTTAGCACACTGCAGTCTTCTATGACGAATTTTTTGTTACACATAATAAAATCAATTTCCCTTGTCGTCCCATTTGGATGTCTCCATGTCCATTTCCTGTGTGGCTTTTTCTTGAAGAAGGAGTTCAAGATGAAAAACCCTTCTGCCTCTGCAAACTCAACGAGAGTATTTCCACGCTGGTTTCTGTTGCCGTGACCGAATTTACCTACTGAAGTTTCATTCTGTTGCTGTTGCCCTATTTTTGCATTGAAATCTCCCATAATTATCTTCAAGTGCTGCTTACCTTTATTATTTAGATGACAAATTTCCTCATAAAATTCTTCAATTTCTTCTTCAGGATGACTTGTGGTGTGTGCATAAGTTTGAATAATCTGAGCCTGGTATCTTTTCGAGAGTTGGATAACAAGCCGTGCAGCTCTGTCAGAGGAACTTTCAACTTCTACAACTTTATCCTTCAGTTTCTTGTTTATTATAAACCCAACACCACTAGTTCTGCCAGTATCTGTCCCACGGTAGTAGAAGAGATGTCCACTTCTCAGTTCGATGAGATCTTCTCCTTTTCTCCTTACCTCACTTAGCCCCACGATGTCCCACTTGATCCTTTGTAGTTCCTCTTCCAATTCAAGAAGCCTTGAATCAGAAGATAGGGAGCGTCCATTGTACGTTGCCAAGGTCAGCATCAGATGGCAGCCTAGTCCGGTCCTCCGGGGATTCTTAGCACCCTCTGCCTTCATGTCTCACTGGCCGCTGCCTTGGCCAGGTACATTCCAGCTGCCGGAGACTGAGGGCCAAGATTTAAGTTGTGGAGTCATTTTGGAGGGGTTTGGCCATAACTCACCACGCTGGCCAAGCGGGTTGGTGAGTGTGGGATAGAATTTCCTCTAAACCCGATGGTATAGTTATACCGCTATTGGCGGTCGTCAGAGCCCCTTTAGTAGGAACAGGATGCACCACGAGAAGGCGGGGTTGACATTTGTGAAGGAGAGGCTGTGATGTTACGCATGAGCTGACCTTGATATATTTGATATATTTGCAGCAAAATCTGAGCTCCTGAAAACTCTACTGATTTTTTTTTCCTGGACCGATACCGCTCATATCGAAAAACCTTCTGATACTACTTTCTTCTTAAAATAATGCATGTTTTTCCCGCCAGGGGACACACATGCATAACTTAGATTTGTCGACATCTCTGTTTCTAAGAGTCCGATCTGAAACATTCTTCTTTTGTTGGGGAGCGTTTCCGCTGTAAAATGTTTCTCATATAATTTCACATATTTCTTAACGTAAATTTCTTAATTTCACATATTTCTTAAGTCTGCAACCAGAGGGCGTAAGTTCACGTTTCCGTTCCGCTTACAGCAATATCTTCGGGATTAAAAAGCCGATTGAAAAACTTCTTTCTTCGGTCAGATCCTACTGTTTTCCGTACTGGTTCCATTGACTTTGAAGAGCTTTAATAAAGATTCAAAAGACCTGCTCATTACACCTAAAAATTCGGTGTCATCCGTCCTTCTTTGATCCATCAGAAATAATCGAAAATATGCATTCATTGAACACTTTTTTAAAACCATAATAGTATATTCCTTTTTAGAAATTGTACTATTTCTTTCAAATGCATTTCAGCAGAAATTTTATAGGCCTGTTAATTTCTTTTTCGATAACCATCTCCCTCGAAATCACTTGCCCAAAGTGGTTGTATGCATCAGTTACATCCAAATATTCCACATCAACCTCTAAATCTTCAGTCCTGGTAAAAGCGCTGTACATCAATTTTATTTTTTGTTAAGCTCATGTTCAGTCCCACGTTTTACTGTTGTCAGCAAGTTCTTGAATCATTGTGTACAGCTCTGAGGAGATGCTTGCAAAAATTACTCTGTCGTCAATAAAATGAAGGTGAGTTAAACAATCCCCATTAATCATTATCTCTTAAGCTGAATGATTGAAAAAAACATTCTTGTAAAATGGCATTGAAGAGCTTGGAAGATACAGTGTTACCTTGTTTCACTCCCTTTTGAATAATTGTGCGTGCAGTGTCCTGGAGCCAACGAACCTCTGCGCTTGCATTTTCATAGCTATTATCAATAACATTGACGTATGCATCTTCAATAATGCAGAATTTCAAAGGCATTGTAATTGCTGATGGTTTCATGGATTGAAGAGCCTTATCATGATCAGTAATGCACGCGCACACGCACACACACACACACACACACACTCACAGACACTCCAACCATGGTTGATACGTACTGAAAAAAATGGGCATATAAAACTTGCCTGGAGTTCGTTTGAAAGAAAGAGTACACTTTTCAAGGGCAATTTACCACTATGTTTTAAAAGAAAAGTGTTGAATCAGTGCATTCTCCCCATCCTTACTTAGGAATAAGAAACATGGGCTCTAACTAAAAGAAATACGGAGACAGCGGACATCACGAAGAACCATGAAGATATGCATGCTTGGTGTAATCAGGAAAGATAAAAAGAGAACCCATGGATCAGGAAAATGACAAGAGCTGATGACATCATGAAAAACCCTAAACTGGCAATGAAGTGAACATATTGCTAGAAGACTTCACCACCACTGAACAACTGAAATACTACACTAGACACCAAGGGAAAGACATAAAAGAATAATGCATAGGAGATGGACAGATGAAATTCGAAAGCATGCAGGAGCGACAATGAAGAGGAGTGCTCGAGAATGAAAGTTGTTGAAGAGACTTTAATCTAGCAGTGATTGAGAGTGGTGGAATGTGTGTGTGTGTGTGTGTGTGACTTTAATCTAGCAGTGATTGAGAAATCAGAAAATGTGTGTGAGACTTTAATTTCCCAGGAATTTATGACTTTAATCTAGCAGTGATTGATAGTCTTGGGGAGACTTTAATCTAGCAGTGATTGAGAGTGATGGAATGTGTGTGTGTGTGTGTGTGGGTTTTCTTTTTCTTTTTTTTTTTTTTTGGAGGTTTAACGACCACCGTGAGCAACTCAATGGGCTATAAGCAGTCGCCCGTCCCTAATTTAGGGTCACTGGTTCCAGGGAAGGGAGAGAGCCAGTGCCGTAAGACAAACACAACATCCATGCCTGACCGGGATTCGAACCCGGACCCCGTTCGGACGAATGATCAGAGGCCATCGCTTAGACCACTGCACCACCGGGGCGGCGTGTGTGTGTGTGTGTGTGTGTGTGTGTGTGACTTTAATCTAGCAGTGATTGAGAAGTCAGAAAATGTGCATAGACTTGGGGAGACTTTAATCTAGCAGTGATTGAGAGTGGTGGAATGTGTGTGTGTGTGTGTGTGTGCATTTTGTGACCTCCTACCTGGTTGTCGATTTGGAGTAGTTTTCGGGCTTGCCCCGGCGTATTTTCCTGTTCCAGTTGTTCGTGAACATCCAGTGCTTCGTTTAAAGTACTCCTGGTTCCTTGGTAAGCGAATTTTCCTTCGTAACTAATCCAATTTTGTTGTCGTTCAGCGACGTTCCTAACTCACTCAATTCCAACATGGCGACTTCCGGTGTAGATAACACCAGCCAAGCCAAGCCGGATCAGCAGAGTCCCACGTCACTCAAGTCTCGGCAATCAGACGCCATGACGTCAGTGATGCTCGCGAGTAGTACGTCTGCAGCAGCCGACGCTGTACTTGATACCTCTTCTCCTGTGGAGTATCCCGGATTACTCAAGCCTACGCAGCCTTCGCCGTCTTCTCGTCGGCGCATTGACTCCATGACGCTGCGTGACGTCAGCGTGGAAGAGATGAATCCATCGAGAGGCAGTAAGCAGGTGTCATCAGCCACTTCATCGACGTCTGCTGATTCTGTTCATCCTTTGAATTATGCTGATGCAGTTAATCTTCACTCAAAGCCTTCTAATCATTTGGCGGCATTAGCGCCAACTGTGTCTCTCCGTGATGGCAGTGTGACAGTCACTATAGCAGAAGACTCGGGTGTTGGTCGTGAACATCATGCGCTGCTAAATAGGGGTGTCTTATTTCATGCTCTACCTAACACTCCCATCCCTCAGTACTTGGCGGCATTGGAGCTACTAGGGGATCCACACACGATTGCTGGCGTATCACGATGTCCTAGAGGCATCACGGTCCTCTTTGCGACACAAACATCTGCTGACATAGTGCTGGCAAATGGCATTGATATTAGTAACCAACATCTCATGCCTTCTTCTTTGACTCAGAAGCCAACAACAGTTACCTTCTATCCGGTTCCGTTGGAAGTACCAGATACAGCGCTTCCTATGACCATTTCGTCAGTATGCAAGATTGTGGGGAAGGTACAGCGCATTTCGGATGCTCCAAGGGACACGCATTATACCGATGTGGGTGGACTGAAGCGACAAGTTCGCGTTGTTTTCCCGACAGGTGCAGCAATAGACAAATGCCCCACGAAAGTCATAGTGAAGATTGGTGTCAGATCCTATGAGTTTGGCGTCTTCATAGGAAAATGGTGTAATTTGTGTCAGTTGGCTGGGCATATAAGATCACAGTGTCCCAGGCGTGTTAACAATAGCATACTTGTTAATTTGCCTAAAACATCTCAGTCTTCTGCTATCCCTTCGAGTGAGACTGTCTCTGAGGAAGTTGAAGTGTTGCCGAAATCCCCCTTCACGAGTGTTGCACAGTTGCCTGATGGGAATCCTCCAATCCAAGTTGGTGAAGAGGTGCCTCTAGGATGTCCTGTTTCTAAATGTTTACCTCCTCGGAAGGAAATTGCATTGTACCCGGATGATTCTGTAAGCACACAGCAGGGAGACCTGGAGGTAGCCACAGTGAATGCTACTGAAAAGATGGACACTACTGTTTCAACCGGTACAGATGAGGGACAAAGCAAGTGATCGATGTGATTGAAACTGGGGGACCCATGCAGCAGGAGATTGCGGGTACCATCACTAAGAGATCGGAATCTACTCCGGACTCCTCAAGTAAGAAGTGATCGAAGCCTACCCAGGAATTAATGCAGCCAGATGCTCCTGAAGTGTCAGGGGATGATGTGGATAACAATTCTCAGTATCCAGCAGTAACATCTCGCAGATCTGGCAAACGTGTGTCAGCCTTGTTAAATATTACCGAGGACAGAACTGATCAAGATATTGTTGACTCATTAATTGACGCTTGGCCAAATTCAGAGGGACCATTGACCCTCGATATGGTGAAGAAAATGTTCTCACTACATAAATTCAAATCAGCTGTATTACTTAATCATGTAACTGATTTTCAGGTCGATATCGATGCTAGTATTGTACAATTGGGAAAGTGTCTTAAGTATTTACAGCCGCCCCGGTGGCGCAGTGGTCTAAGGCGCTGGCCTCTGATCATTCGTCCGTAAGGGGTCCGGGTTCGAATCCCGGTGAGGCATGGATGTTGTGTTTGTCTTACGGCACTGGCTCTCTCCCTTCCCTGGAGCCAGTGACCGTAAATTAGGGACGGGCGACTGCTTATAGCCCGTTGAGTTGCTCACGGTGGTCGTTAAACCTCCAATCAACAACAACAACAAGTATTTACAAGGTGTAACCAAAGAGTACCCCTCCTTTCAGATACATATCAACACATTTCGCACCCGAGTTTTCCGATTGAGAAATGATCTATAGAGTGCTCTTTGTAACTCTCCACATGTCAAGTCCCGTTTCAAAAACTCGTTAGTTTATGAGGAAATCAACCCACATCTCCCGGATTTTCTCTTCTTTCAGGAGACGAAATGTTTGGCATCTGCACCTTTTCATAAGTGGAGAAATTGGCCATATCAATTCCATCACTGTTTTGGTACTCGTCCCTATGCTGGAGTGTCCATTGCAATCCATAATCGTCTTAAAACATCACTCTCTGGTATAGTCGAGGTGGCACGTGATCCGGGTCATTTCCTCTATGTCTAACTCTCTCTTGCTGGCTTGTTCATCCATCTTCTTAACATCTATGTACCCTGTTCGGATCAGTTGGCTCTCCCTCTGTTGGACAAAGTTCGGTCCTCTTTGGCGTCAATCCCCGCTGATGATCTTGTTGTGTTCGGTGAGGATTTTAACTGTACGCTGGATCCTGTCCTTGATCGGATTCATTCTACTGAATACCGTTCTCTCCTTGTTAGCTCGCTATCTGACCTCGTTGATACCTTTCAACTCCTTGATATTTTTCGTACTTTGCATCCTACCGTGAGGACATATTCGTGGAGGGCCTCTTCTGCCACAGCGCAAGGTGAGGTTCGCCTTGATAGAGTCTATGTGTCTGCGGCTTTTCGCCCGTCTTATCATTCTGCTAGATATCTCCCATCGGTCGCATCGGATCATGATCTTTGCACAATCTCGATCGTTCTCTTCAGGAATTCCAATCCACGTCTTCGTCTTTGGTCGCTCTCTGATTGCTACCTTACTGATGATACCTACCACCAACAAGTCGCAGAGATTCTTCACAAAGCAAATTAGTCCCTGCGAACATCAACTGATCCTATCTCGCTGTGGATGACTACTAAGATTCGACTTATCGCTTTCTCAAAGGGATTCTCTGCCTCCAAACGCCAACATGACCCTCTGGCGATCGCACATCTTCGGTCATCACTTTGGTGTATTTCACCGTCATCTCCCTTGTATTCTGCCGTAACTGCAGACCTTAAAGATCTTCTTGGACAAACAGCTCAAAACGCTTTAAGGAGGCTTCATCTAGATGATCTGATGAGTAAGATACAGGATCCGGTCGCGATTGCGAATACCGAGCAACACATCCGTCCACCGCAGTCTCTTACGTGTCTCACTCTTCCAGATGGTTCAGTCACTAATGATCCTTTGCTCATCGGCCCTGTTGTCCATGATCATTTCTACCAGCGGTTTAATCCGCCCCCGGCACACCCATCTTTTTCTTCTCCTCTCCTTACTAACCTGCCATCTGTGCCGGACCATCTACATCACTCACTTATATCACCAGTTACACTCATGGAAGGCTGGACAGCGTTGCAGTCCTTGAAACAACACTCCGCACCTGGACTGGATGGACTTCCAACGATGTTCTACCGATCCTTCGCTGTTTTGCTTCTACCGTTGCTACTTGCCTGTTTCAACGGTTTTCTTAACGGATCTTTAGTGCCAACGACGTTTACAGTGGCTTATATCAGGCTTCTCCCTAAGAGTGGAGATTTGCTCGACATCGGCAAATGGCGGCCGATCAGTATCCTCAACACTGACTATAAGCTATATACGAAGATCTTAGCATACCGTCTGAATCTGGCTCTACCGTCCCTCATCCATCCTGATCAATCGTATGCAGTACCTTCACGTTCAATTCATGACTCATTGCATGTCATCCAAAATCTCATTCTTCTTGCCGAACGAAGGGTCGAGCCTCTGGCGGTGTTTTCCCTTGATCAACGTCAGGCATTCGACCGCATTTCGCATTCGTTTCTTTCTCATGTCCTCACGGCATTTGGTTTTCCTCATCCTTTTGTCGCGTCATTACTCAACCTGTATCACGGTTCTGTTTTTCACGTCCGCACTTCCACTTTGCTGACCGGTGCCATTCCTTTTTCCTCGGGCATTCGTCCAGGATGCCCACTCTCGAGGCAACTTTTTAGTTTGGTTTTCGAACCTCTCCTTATCCGTCTCAGGTCCACCCTCTCGCTGTCTTTGACCACGCTGTACCCTATTTCTCGACATCACGCTTACGTGGTTTCTGCTTACGCCGATGATCTTACTCTCTTTCTTCGTTCCGAATCCGATTTTACTCAGGTTGATCTTGTCTATTCTGAATATGCATAGGCCTCCGGGGTGGCGTTGAACCGGGCCAAGTGCTCGGGGTTGTGGTTTTGGGGCGTGGAGGTCACGCTCCGATCACCCCTGGGGTGCGAAATGGTCTGCGACGGTTCAGCGTTTTCTCGGAGTCTCTCTTGGCTGTCATCCACGGTTCACGAACCCCTCTTGGCTGTCATCCACGGTTCACGAACCCCTCTTGGCCTCCCATTCTTTCCAGATTTCGACAGTCGCTTGCTTCATGGCATCGTGCTCGGTTGCACCTCTCGGTGTGGGGTCGAGCGCGAGTGGTTTCTTCTTATCTGTTACCTCTTCTGGAATATTACTGGACATCCCAGGTGGCTCCATCTTCCTTTCTTTCAGCTGTGGCTTCTACCCTGCATAACTTCATGTGGCATCGGCAGCATTGGGTCTCTGCCAGAGTGCTGTCCCTCCCGGTTTTATTTGGCGGTGTGAACCTTCCGGATGTTTCCGTGAGGTACAGAACGACGCGCCTTTTCTTTCTTTTCCGTCAACTCTCTTTTCCTGTTACCCCGGC
Organism: Macrothele yani; assembly: GCA_039090855.1. Classification (NCBI taxonomy): domain Eukaryota; kingdom Metazoa; phylum Arthropoda; class Arachnida; order Araneae; family Macrothelidae; genus Macrothele; species Macrothele yani. Next base: position 152,625,757 of record CM076995.1, on the reverse strand, counting down.
CGTTCGAACTCTTGATGCCATTCTCGCACCTTTTAATCCGTGCCTCACGTTTGCAACCCTCTTGCGTATGTATGCCTTATCTCTCGTTCCATCTCGTCTTCCTCCAGTGGCGAAGGAAGCCCTTCGCTTCTGCAGAGAACTTGCACCGACGCGTCTGCCGCCAATTAGTATTCAAAAACTATTATTGGAACCCTTATTCTATTCCACCCTTGTTTGCCGTTCCTCGGGAGACCCGTTTGTTTTTCCTGAGTGGATTGCTGGAGGGGTTTTGACGGTTGGGCAACTGGTTGCACCAGACTTATCCTGGCTACCGCTCTAAAGTGTAGTTCTTCATCTTCCTCAATCTCAGGCTAATTTTCGCTCCCTCCATGTTTTACAGTCAGCCTTGTTTCGTCTCTTTCCGAACCTGGTGAGTACAACTGGACTTATTTATCAACTTGCAGCGCCAGTTTCTTTTCCATTCTTCATTACTTTGCATACAGGTCCGGTTTTCCTCCATTCACTCAAGTCCAGACAACTTTACCGTTTTTTGCTCCTTCGCAATGAGTCTCCTCGACCTATTGGCCAGCTTCCATCAGCTTCCTGGCCTGTCGTTTGGAATGCCCCACACCGGGCGCTTAACCTTCCGGTTGAGCGGGGGGTGCAATGGCGTTTTCTGCATGGCCGTCTTCCTGCACAAACTTGGTTGTATCGGTCCACTGTTGTTTCGTCCCCTTTGTGTTCATTTTGTAACGTTCCCGAAGATTTGCTCCATTCGTATAATACTTGTCAGGTTCTCGCTCCACTTTTTTCTCTTGTGTCTGCGATTCTTTCGCATGTGTGTTCAGTTGCCCATCCGCTTCATGATTTTAATTTTCTCATTCCTTCGAACCGACTTTCGCAGCACAACCCATCCATTTGTTCTTTTCTCTTTGTTTTCTCGAAATTTGTCATTTATAGGTTTTGGCTGTCACTCCGGGACGTTAATCCTGAACCAACACTTTCCCAGGCTCGAGCCTCTCTTGAGAACCGGTTCAGGGACGCAATTGTCGATCGCCTAGCCAGTGAGCGGTCCTCTGCCACCCGTCGGGGGACCCTGGCGCTGTTCAATAGAATCTGGTCCCCTGGAATTCCTTGGTTCTCTTCAGATTCTACGCCACTCACGCTCGCCGTTTAGGGTCAGAAAGGGGGGATTTGCAGTGTTTCAGTTGTTGTGTGAGTACAACTCCTTCGCTTAACGAACTGTATTATGGTTTAGGAAAATTGTGTTGTTGTTTTTTTAGTGCTACTGCATAGTTCTTCAGTGTTGTATATATATGTTCCGCAGATGTATGACGGATGTATACTCTTTGTAAATATGTGTGTCAAGTATGTAATAGTGTTGCTAATGTTCCCGTTACTCACTTGCAATAAGTCTATTTGTGCTCTGTTAAAATACTCACTTGATGTTTCTAATGTTGCGTTGTGAATGCCTCACCTTTTCTTATTGTGTTGCAGTTTCCAAAATTTTGGGCTCAATATGTAATTATTGCTGTGTTTTGCCATTATGGAACAGATCTGTGTTCTTTTTCTGACATGGAATTGTAATTCCAGTACCTTGCACTTTCAGTTGTTTTCATTATCATTTTTGTACAGTAAACCAAGTACACCCATTCTTGTGAACTGGGGTTTTTTTCCCCCTAATTATGCATATGTGAATGTGTTGAAACTGTTTAGTTACTTTTAATGTTTTTATATTTGCGTTTGTAGCATACCTTTGTTATTGCAATAAACTAGGCTTGGAAAGTTTTCCTTGCCTACAGTGTTTTACCGTGTGTGTGTGTGTGTGTGTGTGTGACTTTAATCTAGCAGTGATTGAGAAATCAGAAAATGTGTGTGAAACTTTAATCTAGCAGTGATTGAGAGTGGTGGAATGTGTGTGTGTGTGTGTGTGTGTGTGTGTGTGTGTGTGTGTGAGTTGTGACGTACTAAAGAAGTGAAGCACGTGTAAAGACGACAAAACTGCAGCGATATATTCCGTCGGTTTAGCTTAGTAGGTTAGAGCAACCCACTCCGGAGCGAGAAGATGCAGATTCGACAAATTCCTGTTTTCACAGTGTGCGTGCGTAAAGGAATATTTGTATATATGTGCCCAATCACATGAGAGCATTAAAATACTTTCTTGAGATTACAAGCTCTGGAGATTTGGCCTTATCCAAAAATCACAGATACAAACAAAAGCTCATAACAGCTGTGATGTTCTTAGGTTTTAAGGGTGTAACAATATGTACAAAGTCAGTTTACCAGAAACACCAACGTTAAGTGAAGCTTAATTAATTATTGGAAACGCCGCCCGGTGGCGCAGTGGTCTAAGGCGTTGGCCTCTGATCATTCGTCCGAAGGGGTCCGGGTTCGAATCCTGGTGAGGCATGGATGTTGTGTTTGTCTTACGGCACTGGCTCTCTCCCTTCCCTGGAACCAGTGACCCTAAATTAGGGACGGGCGACTGCTTGTAGCCCATTGAGTTGCTCACGGTGGTCGTTAAACCTCCAAAAAAAAAAAATTGTTGAAAACTTCGGATAGTTTAATACGTTTTATTTAATCTGTGATTAATTAAGACCGTTCTTAATTAATCACAGATTAGCTAAACAAGCAGATAATATAGTCGGTATTTACTCAAATTCCAACGTTTTAGTTAGGTCTGCAGGCACTAGTTAGCACACTCTTTAAATACACAATATTGACAAAAGTCGCCGGATACCTAGAAGAGAAACACAACATAACATTTATTGACATACATTAGTACGGTGTCGGTCCATCTTTGGCCTTATAGCATGCACTGACCCTTCGAGACATGCTTTCGACAAAGTTTTGGAATACACCGATAGGTATGCGCTTCCATTCAGTACATAATGCTGCCGCTAACTGTAGCTTAGTAGTAAGCCTTGGTTCCAAACTTCTTATGAAGCGCTCTAATTCATCCCCTGAGCCCTGATCTTAATCAGAGCCCTGATTAAGATCAGGGCTCTGTGTTGGCCAGTCCACACACGATACAGAATTATCGTCAAACCACGCCGTAACAGTCCATAAAGCAAGGACTGTTAGCCATAAAGCAAGGACAAGGCTCGGCTCCATAGTATTTCCACAAAGTTGATAGGGCACAATTGTCCAGAATATGGGACCATACCATGAAAAACAGCCCCACACGAGTACACTGCCAGCTCCAAATTGACCGTAGGAACAGTACACTGTGGTAAATAGCTTTCCCCTAGCTGCCGCCATACATACACACGGCCATAAGATATGAATTCATCAGTCCACAGGACCCGTTTCCATTGATCTACGGTCCACGATAAATGTTCTTCACCCATGCTATGTCAAAAAGGATCGGTATGATTTACACACGTGATTTTTCCACGCGACGATTTCTCAGCTTGGGTTTTTGGGGATCAACTACACAGAAATTGTCTTGTATACAAAGTATTATGGTTCATTCCTGTGACAATTTTATTCGGTGAGTTTCATCTTCATAAAAAAAAGCGTTTAATTAAACTGCGACAACAATCAACGCACCCTATTTCCTATTCTGGTAAAAGAACATGAGGAAGGAACTTCACACACACTTTTTACTTCCCTGAATCGTCGTGAAAAATTGTGTTCAGATACTGTCTTTGCCGTTTGGCATTACATATTCACTATCAAAGTGATGTGACGATCCATTGGAACCAAAAGCAGCACTTCTTTTTTTATTATTCATAGCTTCGGGGTTTAACAATCATGATGAGCAAGGGCTGTGATCAGCCGCTCGTCCTTGAGGTGGACAGGTACCCTAAAATTGAGGGGAAACCACATTTTGTTTTCATAGGCATTTCTGAAAGGTTGGAACCTTACCTTTACAACGATATATTGCATGAGAAAATCCGAGCACTAGAAGTATTTTTTTTTAAATCAAAAAATTATGTTTTCGAAACATTTCGCAAAAAAAATTCTTTTTCACTTCCTACCGTCTTTGTTTTTTTTTAAATAATTTTATAATGCACGCTAATTTAAATTTTGCAATTAGTTCAGAAAAAAGGCTTGTTTCGTTAGGTTTTAACTGTTACTGCAACTTTTATTTGTTTATTGTTGCACTAACTGTAACCGCAACTTGATTGCACATGACCACGTTTCGAATTTGTTGGTAAGCTCTTCGTACATGTGATGTGTGTGTGTGTTTGTATATGTAAAGATCTTTCTATATATTTTTTGTGCAGATTTTTCTACCTTTATGAATTAATAACAACCAGTCATGCCCCGAGTAGGTAGACATTTTAAAAAGCGTACTGCTGTTGGAAAGAAAAACATGTCTATTGAAAATGGATTGCCGAAAAGTGAAACTTTGTCAGCAGGTAAGCTGGGCAAGGTTTTGAAGAATATGAGGAATTCAGTGACCAGAAAAGTACTAATAAAATTATATATTTATCTTTACTGGCGTCTGCTATTTCAAATGTGGCCGTGTGCAAGGAATGTGGAGAAGATATTATAAATGTCGAAAAAAGAATAGGCTTAGCGATGCAATTGCAAATATCTTGTGCATCATGTTCAAATAAAACTTTATGTTACAACTCTAAAGCACATCAAGAAGGTAAATTCTATGAAATTAATACTACATATATATATGGCCTGAAAGGCATATGTTTTGAAAACTGTGGTTGTCGTAATTGAACCAGGAGCAAATGGTGTGCAGGTTATGAAAAATCTTGACATTTTACGAGTCTCGGTAGCTCAACGAAAAATGGCTGAAACAGAAGAAAAAGCCCGCCAAAAAAGAAATAAAAGAAAAACAATGTTAGAGAATGATTTTCTGGAAGAAGAAGGGACAAAAATTATTAAATAAATGCTTGCAGGTATGGAAGTTAACATTTTTTACTTTAAACGCGTTTATCTCTAAACCTACTTTTTCAATGTTTAGGTACATTTTTCTCAGAATCCATCGAAGGTTTCAACAAAGACCTTTAAGATACATAGACTGGAAATTATCGTGTAAATGTGTGGCAGCAGCTGGCGACATTTTGATCGTAGAGCTCGTAGGGCAAAACGGCATGTTTCCTATGTAAACAACGTTAATTAAGCTCTTTCACCTGCGCGAAAATACAGGGTGCGCCATATAAAAGAGGCCCCGTGGTCAGACGTTGTTAGGCGGGTTAAAGTTGTTCGGCGGGTTTCCAGTTAAAACCGCTTTGTTCCACTTCTAACCGGTTTCTGTGTGTACAACTGCAAAGGAATTCTCCGGAGTGGTTAGTCACAGCCAGAGCAGTTTAGGTACGTGATGATAAGTGTAAGTGAAAGAGAGAACAAAGGCAACGGAAATGTTTTTAAGTACGGAACAGCGGATTTTTATTGTGGAACAGTATTTCAGAAATAACTCATACAAGGTTTTAAATGAGTTCTTTACAGAAAAATTTCCATGTTGTGCAGCACCGGCGAAATCAGTGGTACAGAAGTTAGTGCGGAAATTTCGTGAAACCAACACGGTGTGCAACAGGAAAAGAAACAAACCCAAGACAATTCGTACTGAAGACAATATCAAGGGTATGTGCACAATGATGTTACAAGGTCCTCGGAAGTCGATTCGCCGATTATCATCTGCAACGGGAATATCTGCCACGTCATGCTGCCGACGCATGCTTAAGGTGGATTTGCATTTTCGGCCGTACAAAGCTATGGCGCTCCAAGAACTTAAAACTCCTGATTATGTAAAACGGATGCAATATTGTAAGAGGTTTCAGGAGATCGTTGTCAGCGGTGAAATGGACCCAACACTTTATTACATGACAGATGAAGCATGGTTTCATCTGTCCTGCAATGTCAATGCGCAAAACAGCAGGATTTGGACCGACACGATTTCCAGACGGACAATGGAAATTCCTCTGTACGACCAAGAGATAAGCGTTTGGTGTGCTGTCTGTGAAGAGGATAGTCGGCCCATTCTTTTTCACTGACACCATCAACTCGGAGCGTTATGTTCAACAGCAACTGTTCAACCCATTTGTTGCCGCACTTACAGAAGAAGAGCGAACATATGCTTTCTTTCAGCAGGATGGTGCTACGGCGCAGACTGCGCGGAACAGTCTACGTGCTGTGCATGAAGTGTTTGGGAAGAACAGTACTGTATCGAAGGGACTATGGCCACCCAGATCACCCGATCTCTCCACCTGTGACTTTTATCTGTGGGAAGCATTGAAAGGGAAAGTGTACACAACTAATTCGCACACACTTGATGAATTAAAAGTGAACATTACGGATGCCATAGACCAGATTACTGCCGATGAGTTGTGGCGCGTTACGAACAACATGTTCCGTCGTGTGCAGCTGTGCCTTGATGTCGGAGGACAGCACTTTCAGCAATTGTTGCAAACGCAGGTAAAGTACTCCTGTTTTCTGCCATTCCAACTATTCTTTACCATGTATAGTAACATTGCCTGACTGCTGTCGTTCATTATACTCGGGCCTCTTTTAAATGGCACACCATGTAGTACTGCGTATATATTTTTTTCAATGGGGGATAAATTGGACGTTGCACCTTTTAACTTACGATTAAAGAAAACGTCATTATCGTAATTTTGGGAGATATGAAATAACTGAAGGGAAGCGTCGCTTGTCCTACGGGTAAAATATATTTCGGCTTCAGCTGCTTGCAAACTGCGTGATCTAGTTGCATGAAATTCGTAAGTTGCATGAAATTCGTATTTCACACTCTAAGTAATATCAAAAATCATTTTAATGTGGCCATTTGTTTATTAAGAGAAGTTACCGAAAACAAAACTTTTAATTGGAGGTTTTTCCTACAGTATTGGGAGTTCGTAATAGCTGCTCAACAGGAGAAAAAATAAATAAAATTAAATGTGATAGAAAGAAATGCCCTCTTCACATAATTTAGAGTTTAGACATTTCAAATCTTGGGGATTTATAGTCTCGGAAATGAGAATTGTTTAAATTGAGAAATTTGTAGCTCATTAAAAAGTTTTGTTTAAATGAAAATTTGTTTAGCTCATTAAATCTGGCTATATTATTTTCTGAAATACTTTACATTATATACATACTATTTATAAAAACAAAAAATAATAAATCTTACTGGTTATATATATAAAAAACGGATATAACTGACATAAACACGTGAACGCCTTTAGTAAAGAACAAGATGTGACAGGTTCTTGCCGTAGAACGCTGAAACTTCAAATGTCGCACTGTTAACTTACGGTTTTCCAGTCTATGTATGTTAAAAGGTCTTTGGGTTTCAATATGATATGTTTACCAGATATACATACGATGTATTTGTACAAACAGACGAAGCGGATTAAAAGTACCTAATTTTAAAAAATTATTAAAAATAAAAATATGTCGTTTTTATGGTAGAATTATGAAATGCATATTAAAAATTCGTAAATTTTCAAAAAATTAAAATATTGTTAAAAGCTCTCGTTAAAATGTGTACAAGTTTCCAATAAATAAATGATAAAAGCTTTGTTTTAAATTATTGAATAGTTTTTGAGAAGCATTTTTAGAAAAAGCGAACCGGTCTACCTTAATTTGGTGCCACATGTTCCGGGTATGAGAGTCCAAAGACCTTGGAGAGAATAGACCGTCAAACGTAATGCTGCCCTTCGTAGGTAACGAGAAGCACTTGAGACAGCAGCGTCATCTGTAACCACGAGTACTTGGTGAGAAAGACATAGCTATTGGAAAGGTACGTATACAGTGTTTGATTCAACGCATAATACATATATATATCGTATAAATAGCGCAGAAGGAATATTCGGGTGCGAATGCGAACCAGCAAATATCTAGATCATAATTTAATTAGCAAGTTCTCAATTTCGATGAAAATTAGCTATGAAATAGAAAATACGCCGCTGCATACAACGAACACCTGATACGTGAAGTTGCAGCAATGCGAATTCAAATATACGGCATTATCGTTCCTTCATATTACCCTTAATCACCCGATTTCGTTCCTAAAATTGTTTTATTGAAAAATATTTTTGCCCCATGAACTCATGAAAATGAATATCGCATAAAATAAACAAGTTAGTAAAATCATGCAATGCGTTGATTATAATACACTTTCCAACATACCAGAAATCATTACTCAAGTTATCACTCAAGTTATGAGAATAATGGCTGTGGAATAAATCTTGCTCCTGTGCCCTGATCTTTGATTCCATTTCGATGATATTCAACAGAACCGGTTTTGTATACCTCCGAAATAACATGATAAAATTTTGTCGCAATCAAAGCATTTTTACGTAAGTTATGATGCATAAGGGCTATGGAATAGATCCCGCTCCTGTGTCCTAACCTTTGACCCCATTTTGCCCATTTTCAATAGGATTCGTCCGCAGGCAGGCCCCTGCAACATACTAACATTTCATCCAAATCGAAGCATTTTTACGTAAGTTATGACGCATAATGGCGATGGAAGTGATTCCGCTCCTATGTCCTGAACTTTGACCCCATTTCGCCCATTTTCAATAGGGTTTGTCCCCTACCACATACTAAAATTTAATCGAAATCGAATCTTTTTTACGTTAGTTATGACGCATAAGAGCAGTGGAATTGTTCCCACTCCTATATCCTGACCTTTGATCCCATTTAGTTCACTTTCAATAGGGTTCCTTCCCAGGTGGTCCCCGACCACATACTAAAATTTCATCAAAATCGAACGATTGTTACGCGAGTTATCGTTCGGACAGGCATACGCACACAACGCGTGACGTAATGAGGCAGATGGGAATCGCGACCATCTGCTCGAAAGAGTGTGACGTCATAAAACTTTAATAGAATCCACACACAACGCGTGACGTAATGAGACAGATGGCGTGACCGCGCGCCAACATTCTCAAACGCGAGATTGTGACGTCATAAGATTTCTAAGCCTGGGTAACATTAATGGAATGACACCATGACACCGAAAATGTGATAATTTGGGGTGGTTATTTAACCCACTAAACGAATTTTCCTAAAGTCGAGATCAAGCTAAATCGATTTCTAGTACCAGAAAACGGTAGGTTAACGACTTTCATCAAAATCCTTAGAGCCGTTTTCAAAATAAAATTTTCATAGATACAAGAATTGCTCCTTTAAGGTGGACGTCAAGTAATTTGGCTTCCTATACTTCCAATGGAAAATCTTATGTACACATTTTCTTCACAATTAATGCGATCCGAAGAATGAAAATTTGAACATCGAATAAAATAGCTTCAGTTTATAACTTGGAATACTAAATATTTTATAAAACATAACCGTAATTATGCAATCCAACATTTATTTGTCTCCTGACATCATAAGTACATGTCGCGCCATCTTTTTTCTGGTATCAACACTACCAAAGGAAACGTTATGGTTTTTTAATATAATTATGGTTATGTTTTAGAAAATGTTAAGTATTCCAAGTTATAATATGAAGTTGTTTTAATCGATGTTCAAATTTCCATCCTTGGGAACACACTAATTGTGAAGGAAATGTGTAGAAAAGTTTTTCCATTGGAAATATAGGAAGCAAAATTACTTGACGACCACCTCAATAGTATGGGATGAGGGCGATGGAATGAATTCCGATCCTATGTCCTGACCTTTGACCCATTTATCCCATTTTCAATAGGGTTCCTCTCCAGGTGGTCCCCTACCACATACTAAAATTTCATCGAAATTGAACTATATTTTCGCAAGTTATGAGGCATAAGGGCAATGGAATGGATCCCGCTCCTATGTCGTAACCTTTAACCCCATTTGTCCCATTTTTAATAGGGTTTGTCTCCAGGTGATCCCCTAATACATACTAAAGTTTCATCGAAATCGAACCATTTTTACGTGAGTTATCGTGCCGGCAGACGGACGGAAAAAGCTGGAGCATATACGCTTCTTCAACCTACGATTGGAAAGCGTAAAAAAGGGGGTCAACAGATATCATGTTTACAAAACTATCACGGCTTTTCCTTAGACATGCAGAGCTCTTTCTCTTTATATCTATTATTAATTGCAGTGCCGTATTCATACTCAGGAAACTAATTTTAAAAGCTATTCCTACATATAATTTGAAAGAATAACACAGCACTTTATCTCAACTAATTTTCTAATCAAACACTTGTGTGCCTCAGTAAACACTATGATCTTATGAAGCAAATGAACAATTAATACATCACTTCCTCTAAATGATAGATGCATACAAAAATCCTTTTCTCACTATTTTTTTCTTTGACTACAGACCTGTGTAAACTGTTATTCTTTTTTTTTTTTTTTTTTTTGCTAAGAAAAGACTACGTAAACATTTTTTCAAATTATCTTTTAAAAGATCATAAAGGAGAACATAGCACAGGATAGGCACTGAAATAGTGGTAAACAAGCTTTGTTTTCCTTCCTGCAATTATGATTTAGTCAAATGCTAGCTTTAATATGAAGTAAATGTCAACAAACTGTTCTGTAATCAAGTAATGTTTTGACCCACTCAGCACGTCGATCCCCATGAGTGTAACTTTTACCGATGAGATTGTAGGCTAATCTCGATAGCTAATCTGAGAATGTGCTAAGTTATTTTCAATCGTACACCTTGTATGCAACAATTGTGTAGCAACATTTGACAAAATTCACTTCGCCAAGTTGTTACCCATTGGCGCCTTGTATTCAACGATTGTATGCTGTAAGCAAGCACAGAATAGCTTGTTTATCACAACCACAACAAACTGAATTGGTGAAAATACAGAAAATTCACTTCACCCAGCTGTTAACGAAAAAAATGAGAATTGTGTGCCACTTTTACATGAACACATCTTCCATTTGAAATTGTTCTGGTTGTTATACAACACAAAATTCACATCACCCAGCTGTGATCAAATGAAATGAGAATTACTTGACCACCTGGCACTTTGACATGAGCACACCTTCCATTTGAAATTGTTCTGTGAACACATTGACAACTTGATATTGTGCAGTGGCTCAGCGTTACTTGATAACCATGTCACATGGGCTTACAAACCTGACATATTGGGTTATTAAACCAAAGAATCTTGCACGTCACATAAGAATTAGCTTTCAGGGGTCACAAATGCTGTGCATTTCTAGCTTCCGAGGGGAGAACGTTGTTGATACACTGTCCAGAGAAGCGGAGAAACTGTCCACGTTTTTTTGCCACGTTTCTGGTAATTTAATTTAAAATATGATTAAAATGTTTGAATCCATAATTCATATTAGTTTCCAACTGGTGTGTTTTACCAAATTTAAAAAAAGTAGGGTAATAATCTATATAATCTTTCCAAAAGAGATGGAGCATACAAAAGATGTTTACGCAGAGAGCCTTGGAGGCTTTTCACCATGTTTTGGTCAATCTTATTAAAAAAAATGCTTAAAAATTTAAATCCATAGGAAAAAATAGTTTCCAACTGATGTTTTTCAGCAAATGAAAAAAATAAGATTCAATGCAAATACTTCATCTTTCCACAGGGTGGGAACACACATACATGGTTGTTTACGCACAGAGCCTTGGAGGCTTTTCACCATATTTTGGGCAATCTTATTCAAAAAACGTGATTAAAAATTTGAATTCATAGGAGGAAATAGTTTCTAACTGGTGTTTTTTAGCAAATTAAAAAAATGTGAGGCAATAAATATATTTCATTTTTCCACAGAGGAGGAACAGCATGTCACTTTTCACAGGGGTGATTGTCTAGGAACTGTATTTGCATTTCTAGTGCTCGCAGACAGAGTTTAGAAATTCTGATGTCTCGAAACACAGTTTTTGACATTTTCAGTATCCCATGTTCAAAAACCTCAATTACAAATTATTCTTAGGCCCCAAATGTGACTATTTGGATGTCGAACATGTGTTCCGAGGTTTGACTTTTTCAACATGGAATACAAATACAAATACATGTGATATAAGAGAATAGTCAGAGGTACAAGCAACATACCACTTGGGCACCAGAATGGCATAGGAGAGTTTGCTTAACATAAATATATATTTTTTCTTCTGGCATAAAAAATTATGGTTCATAAAAATCAGGTCTTGTGAACCACAGTTTAGCAAGTAACCTATGTTAAAAACCCATAATGTGGTAATCTCTGCTGTTTTCTGTGCATGTTCAAAAAAATTTTAAATGTGTTCTTTCTCAGTCATCTTATTAGCACAAACTATGTATACATTGACTTTCTTTTTAGCCTCGGAAAAACATTCAGGTGAAATGTGGTACACTTTCAGGGCAGTAGCTTGGAAGCCACCAGGGAAAGTTTTGAGCCTCCCTTAGGAAAGACTCTGAATGCAATAATACACTGGCGGAAAGTAAAAAAAGAACACCAAAAAGGAATTGGCGGACGATCATGAAATTCACATATGTTAATGGAGTCGAGTTTACGTAGGTGTGATGTTAATTTCGCGACCCACCGGTGAGCGCTTACGCCACAGCACGGCATAATATGCAAATTATCGTAGGTGCTATTAAAGGAGTACGGCGAAGTGAATATAATCAGTCGTCGGCGTACGGACACGTGGGAAGACCCTGAAGAAGCTGCAATGCTTGGACATGGAAGACGTGTACAATTTCAGTAGTTATCGGACTTTGAGCGAGGTCGTCTAGTCGGACTCCGCGAGGCCGGGTGGTCGTATCGTCGTACTGCGGAGCTAATTGGACGGGAAGTATGGTGATCGTACGATGGTGGCGTAGATGGTCCAAGGAACATTCCCACATGAGAAGACGTGGAACAGGGAATTACAGACGGACTGATGAGCGGACCGATCGACGCATAAGAAAAGCGGCGTTGTCAAGCAGAACATCCACTGCGACGCAAATCCGAGCTGCCGCTGCAGCTGAGGTGACTGTGCGAACAATCCGCAACCGTCTACTGGATGCAGGACTACGTGCACGTGTGCCTCTGGCATGTTTACCTCTGACTCCAGCCCACCGTCAGGAACGGCTGCAGTGGTGTCGCCAACGTGTAAACTGGAGAACGCAATGGCGATCTGTCGTGTTCAACGATGAAAGCAGATTCTGCTTGGGAGCCTCCGATGGTCGTATGCGTGTTCGCAGACGCACAGGGGAGCGTCTTCACCCTTCTTGCATCCGCCAGCGACACACAGGGCCTACACCTGGTCTCCTGGTGTGGGGAGTGATCAGCTATCACTCCCGTACACAACTAGTGTTTGTACCGGGTACGTTAAACAGCACCTCCTACATCAACAACATCATTCAGCCCGTTGTTGTGCCATTTATAAGGTCGGTTCATCGTGGTGTTTTCCAGCAAGATAACGCACGCCCACACACGGCACGTGCAACGCAACATGCACTTCAGGGTGTGAGACAACTTCCATGGCCTGCACGTTCACCGGATTTGTCCCCCATTGAGCACGTGTGGGATTTTATGGGACAACGACTTATCCGGTCTCCACGGCCAGCCACGACCATCCCCAATTTACGAGTCCAGGTTGAGGATGCTTGGAACTCAATACCCCAAACTTACATCCAACATCTGTACGACAGACTCCATGCCAGAATTACACAGTGTGACGCTGTTCATGGCGGTTCAACCTCGTACTAACCATATTACATGGAAATGGTTTTTTTTCAGTTTACCAGCAAATACAGCTGTATTTTGCCATAATGTTTTGATCACGTTATCTTCTGTATTCCGTTATTATGCTGTATAAATTTCGTTGGTATCAGACGTCTCCTTCTTGGTGTTCTTTTTTCACTTTCCGCCAGTGTATTCAGCACATGTCATATTTGGTGTGGGGGTGCCAAAAGCAAATTTAGCATCACATAAACACTGACAAACGTTGGACGAGTGAATTACTTGACTGGATACCAAAGGAGAAAAAATATGTGAGAAATGGAGAAAGGGTTGTATATCACTATATATCAGTGGCGTAGCCAGAAATTTTTAAGGTGGGGGGGGGGGTCCATGGGTTTGGTTCATTGGTGAAAGCCTCGTATACACGTATATATCGCTTTAAATTCGTGCTCAGTCTGCCCTCAAGGGAGGGGTTCATATCCCGACAACCCCCAAAGCCCCCCCGGCTACGCTACTGCTATATATCAATCTTATTGAGAAGAAAGCCTGTAAATCAGCTGATTAAAAATCATGTCCACACAGAAGCTTGTTTAAGATACAACAATTGGCAGATCAATTTCTGTATTTAAAAACTTTCGAAATCATACACAGTATGTATGCCAGTCCATTCCCTGCATTTACTATGTGCACTCATTTTTGAAACGCTTTCCCTTTTTAGAGATCTGCTGGAAACGTTTAGGGTGGTAAATATTATGTTGATATTAAAATGACAAAACATGAATAGAAAGTACCCAGAATTTGAAAAGCAAGTCAAATATTCCCAACGGTATCACAGTACATAATAAGAAACCATTACATGCAATTGCCACAATTAAACATAGTCATGGCATGAACGAAGGAGAATCTATGTTTCAAAAGCAGTAACATAATGCAAAACTTAACATTATTAGATACGTATGCTATATGCAGACCCCTTTAACAGCATGAAAACACATCTCTCCGTTAAATAAATTGCATTCCGTAGAATTTCTGGTTAATATTGCTTTCAGTTAGTAGTTAGTTAACTATTCTCAGTGTAAGAACGGACATATTAATTATGTTAAAATATAATGAACTGAACATTATGCTACTTTTTCACAAAGAAAAGTAAGACAGTACAAAGCCCAAGAAAGCGACAGAAGGTTCGAGAACATTTTTTCTGATGTCGAAGGCCTCAAACAAAGAACCTCAGTTTTCTCACGTCTTAGAAAGGGAGAGGCCTTTCCAACGAACTAATAACATCTTCAATGATACCGCGACTTTCGCTGTACATTGTCAGCGTTGCACAGACGCCTAAAAGTCTGGAAAACCATCCGTTCACTTTTGTGTAGATATAACAATGTATATTGTGTTATTGTAAGAATATACTTCGGCGGTAGGATTACTTTCTCAAAGGGTGCACTTCCTAATGGATAAATATGACGGACCGCAGGGACACGAAAGGTGGGATTAAAACCCATCAGTTAAGTACGCCTCGCCGAAGCCAGGGATTAGTCGGCGCGTGACGTCAAAAGGAGGGACGCGGGGCAGGAGAAGAGCGCACGTCAGCAGGTCGGCGAGAGGGCAGTTTCGGCGCCGGGGACTTCGCGCATGCGTAGCGCGGAGGAGGTGAGGAGAGCAGGTCTCTTAGGAGGAACCTGTTAGTTAGTCTGCTTTCGTCTAGCGGAGAGAGTAGTTCTCTGGTAAGGGGACGCAAAGCGTTTTCCTTTTTTTGGGGAGCGGACGGACGCTCCAGTTATACGGAGGTCCGAGGCTCTGGATGAGGTTAGCCAGCGCACTATCTTTGGAGAAATAGGGCTTTTGGGTGCAGCGGTACAGGTCCCGGTCAGGGAATCCCGCTTGCGTAATGGATATTCCTCTACAGCGAGTCGATTCTTAGTACTGGGTAAGATTGAATTTGTAACGACGGTGGAGCACGGGCTAGGCTAATCATAGTATTCTCAGATATACAGATCTACCTAATAGTAGGTAGATTCTCTCTAGGACGTCAACGCCGAAAGCGAGGACTTAGATATTTTTCTTCGGAAGTGATTCTCTTAGATTTCATGTCTACGCCCCATCAGATCTTAGCCTTAGTGAAAACCCGATGCTAGAGGAACATCAATCCACCGCCGTCGGAACCTAACTCATTATTTAATAAATGTTTGTGTTGTATTGCAAAATCCTCTTAAGATCCTTATATCTTAGTGGGGATTATTATTCTGTTCGTTCAGCTGTTTCGATCAGCCTTCCTGGACCACAGATTTCATAACAAAGTGGGGAAGGCTTCGTTTGTTTGCCCGAATAGAGTTTAGGGAGTGTTTCAGAGAAACAGAAACGCTTCCTTGTGTCTGTGAGAAGTACCTATAACGTTGACGCCTCAGAGTCATAAGTAGGAGGCGGGGCCACGGCACGTGACCAGTACTTTCGCTCTCACACTCAGATAAAAAAAATATTAGTAATTTCCCTTCAGTTGTCCTTGAATGATGTTTCTTTGGGGTTCTTAAAATCATTGAGTCCAGGTGTTTTTTATTTTAAAATTGCCTAGAGCCTAAACAAAATGAGCAGTAGTTTTGCATTGTATAAAGGATACTTTAGTCCAATTTCGACCAAATCAACTATAAACATTTTCTTAATATACATATAAACCTCTCAAGGGTACCTCTACTTTGGTGACATTTTATTTTTGTTTGTTTGTTTGGAGGTTCAACATAATTATTTATTGGACTTGGTCGACAGATTCATTGACATATATGCTGAACATATATTGGACTTGGTTCACAGATTTATACAGTAGAGACATTTCGTGTTTCAACTTCAGCAATGTACATAGGTGAACTCAGCGAATAAACCCACGAAAGACAAACATAAATAATCATGCCTTACCGGGTTTCGAACCCAGCCCCTCCGTTGGGCGAATGATCAGAAGCCATCCTTAGATCACTGAGCCATCAGGGCGGCCGTAAGACAAACACAACATTCATTCCTTACCGGGATTCAAACCCAGAGCCCTCTGTTGTGCGAATGATAAGAAGCCATTGCTTAGACCACTGCGCCACTGGAGCGGCTACTTTGGTGACATTAAGGACATCAAAACAGGAGGTATGCTAGGAATATACATACATAGTCTGCTGTGCTTATCAATTTTTCAATATATATACTGCTGTAATATGAAATATATTACAATATTTTAGTCAATATAAGTTAAAAGTTAATTTATGAAAGTACCTACAAATTTTCTAGCCTTCCCTTGATTATAGCATACCTACGGCACTGTACACGTTTACATGTGAAGTTTTGCGATTATTAGTGTACGAAAGCCTAAATTGTACTTTGGAAGCTTAATAAAATCTTCCTGAAAAGAAAAGCATATTTGAACCTTCTTTTAAGTCGATTCTGACAAACTATGAAGGTAGGATTACCACAGTAGCAATCCCAAGCTGGGCTACAAGCTAGAAAAAAACAACAAATCAGCAGCAACAGACTTCGTTATATTTTTCACTACTCCACATTTGCTGTGGTCCACGTCAAATTTCATGTGCTACAACACGGAAATAAATCAATTACATGAAAACTTCATATGAATATGATTGATAAATGTCTGCTTAATTTTGCATTTCCTTTCCTACGTACTACATGTAGTTGAGTTTCCACTATTCGTGAGACGTGAAATAATTTTGATGAGCAAATTCTTTTTAATAAAACAAAGCAATGTTTCTGCAATGCTCTCAAAAAAGTTATTTAATTACAACCGACTTTCTTACCAGTCAGAAAAGACTGAAAACTTCTACATAAAAGTAATGTAAACAACCAAAAATATTATAAACAACAATGAGTAAAACACCTAATTTCACCTACTTCTAAAGTGTTATCCCTTCCTTAGTCTTCCGTAGAGAACATATCTATGTTCTTATAATCATAATTAACATAGAACCTTAATTTTTAACAATTATTTAAAGCACGATTTGAAACACGCGCACTACTGGTGAATTCACGTCAAACACTTTCTGTCATCACTAATGGCGGAACATCCGGTTTCCAAACTCTAGCAGAAGTAGCTGGGTATTTTCCAGTCTATTCTCTCCAAGGTCTTTGTGAGAGTCAATGACTCAACCCAAAGACCTTGGAGATAATAGACTGGCAAACCTAGTGCTGCGCTACGGAGGCAACGAACAGCGATTGAGACAGCAACGCCATCTGTTACCGCGAGGAGTTAGTGAGAAATTCAAAGCTATTGGAAAGGTACATACAGTGTTTGATTCAACGCATAAAATATCGTATAAATAGCACAGAAAGAATATTCGGGTGCGAATTCGAATCAACAAATTCCTAGATCAAAATTTAATTAGCAAGTTCTCAATTTCGATGAAAATCAACTGTGAAATAGAAAATACGCCGCTACATACAACGAATACCTGATGCGCGAAGTTGCAGCAGCGCGAACTTAAATATATTGCATTATCGTTCCTTCATATTACCCTTAATCACCCGCTTTTGTTCCTCAGATTGTTTTATTGAAAAACATTTTTACCACATGTGCTCATGAAAAATGAATATCACATAAAACAAAAAAGGAGGTTTTCAGACATCATGTTTACAAAACTATCACTGCTTTTCCTCAGACATGCAGAGCTCTTTATATCTATTATTAATTGCAGTGCTGTATTAATAATCAATAAACTAATTTTAAAAGCTATTCCTACGTATAATTTGAAAGAATAACACAGCACTTTATCTGATCTAATTTTCTAACCAAGCACTTCTATGCATCAGCAAACACTACATGTTCTTATGAAGCAAATGAACAATTAATACATCACTCCCTATAACTGATACATGCATAAATATATTAGGTCGTAATGCTGTCTAAAACACGATAAAACTTCATTAAAACAACAACACACTAGTTGCAAGATGAAATGAAAATTTACTACAATTAAAACCATATGTTACAATTAAAATGATGAAATTACATGAGGCGAGATCTTTCGGGTCACCCCTTGGTGCCCATTGTCAAGCCAACTATGAATACATGTGGTGCAGTGACAACTTATATGCTTTATAATAGTCACGTGATGTCGCCATGGTAACAGTAATGCGCATGTGAATAAACGTAGATTTTTAAGGTTAACATTAAAGTCAAATTAACGATGGAGATTCCAGTGGACGTATAAGACGTTGCCAGGTTAAAGGGAGAGCATAAGGTAGGTCATCGTTACAGCATAATTTGTTAAACCATACTATAAAATGTACTTCCGTAAACAAGGTGTCTTTCTTGTATTTGGTGTAAGCGAGATGAGAGACTTCGTTCCAACACGGAGTAAAATGATTGAGGGTTACCGTGCGAGCTAAACACGTGGTTGTGGCTTCCCTGGAAATGTCATATTGGTGTTCACGGGATCGAACCGAAATTGTTCGTAGAGTGGAGCCAATGTAACTCAAATTTGGTTTATTAGGGGTTTGGAGGCGTAGAGGAATACAGTATACACCATGTTTTTCACCTGTTGATACAACATCTCGGTCAGAACGTAAATCCTTAAAAATGTTAGAGGTTTGGATCCCGAAATGTAATTTATGTTTATTACAAAATTTGTTAAGCATGTTGACAATACGGATGTTAAAGGTTACAGAGCCAACAAATTTCACAGTCGGTTTGTCTACTTGTAGTTTTGTGGAGACAGTCCGTTGGTAACGAGAAATAAGCTTCGGTACTACATAAGGTGGGTAACCAAAGGTCTTAGCTAAGTTTGAGTTCGACGATGACGAATTGAAGAAGAGTGAGTAAACGCTCTTGTTATATATGAACGTAATCCTGCTAGTTTATGTTGAATCGGATGGTATGGCGAGAAAGGGATAAGTGATGGTGCAAAAGTTGGTTTACGAAAAACTGAATAAGATGGCCGATTGGTACCGGGTTGACAATGAAGACAAAGATCTAAAGAAGGAAGGGAACAGTTTTCTTCCTTACCTATGGTAAATTTAAAAGTGAGAATGAATGAGGAGAGTGTTTGAACAAATTGTTGAAACAGTTGCAGCGAATGAAGCCAAAAAATCAGAACATCGTCTACATAACGTAAATAAAGTAAAGGAGGGAATGGGGTTTGCGAAATGATAGATTCTTCTAAAAACTGTAACACAAATTCTGCAAGGATAGGAGATAGGGGAGATCCCGTTGGAGCCCCATCAAGCTGTTGGTAGATGATGGCGTCAAATTTAAAGTATGACCTTTTTGCAACAAGTTTTAAGGCTGACATGATAGCTTCATTTTCAACAGGTGAAGTATTAGACGTAGAGTATAAGTTCTGTTCAATACGTTCATGGGTAAGTGAAATAGGTACATTGGGGAATAATGAATTAACATCAAGGGTTGCCATAAAAAACGGAATATCAGTCCGGTTAAAAGCCTTAATAGTATCTAGTGCTTGACGAGAACTTTGGATGGAAAATTTTGAGGGCAAAAAGTAGGGGGAAAGGAAAGTAGAAATGGCTTTCTCTAATGGACGGGTAGGACTATTGAATCCGGAGACTAAAGGTCTAATTGGGTGGTCTTCCTTGTGAAGTTTTAATTTGCCAAAAAGTAATGGGATACCAGGTCCATTTGGTGGATGCATATTTGAAGCAATAGACGTTGGAAGAAAGCCCTGAATTTTTAGTTTACTTAGTGAACTGATAGTAGCAGATTTTGGATTAGTGGAAATAATTTTATGGGGAATAGTGTCTATTGCCTCTTTAAGTTTTTGATAGTCATCAGCTTTGTCAAGGAACACAATTTGAAGTGATTTGTCAGCAGAAATAGTGGAAATAGATGGAGTTTGTGAAAATTTTAAAAGCTGTGCCCTTTCATACTTAAATGTATTACGTGGGGGAGCACTGGAAGAGCAATTCTCAGATTGAGAAAAATTACAGAAAGTACATCTTACAAGTTTTTGATCATTGATTGGTAAAGTTCTAATAACACCCTCTACTTGTGGGATTATTTTAATAGGGTTTATTTTTTGTGGAGGATAGTTATGCTTGTAGCCTCGTTGCAAGGTGGACATCTGGATGTCGTTAAGTGAGAATGAACTGAGGTTGACATAAGAAGAAGGAATATTAGGGTTAAGCAAATCTGTTGAGTAGGTCCGTTGTGTGCGAGAGTCAACTTCAGAAGACACCAAGATCCTGAGTTCATGAATATGACGAATTTGATATGTTTGCACTGTGGACTGTAAAGTTGTATGAAACATCCCAGGAACTAACTCAGTTGAAATGGATGTAGAAGCTTCGTAAACCGTGAATAAGCTATATATTACTTTCGGTTTAGGTAGTTCAATATGCCACGTTTGGTTCTCACTTCTGAGCGTAACCTCTTCATCTGTGCAAGTTGTAGTACTCTACTGTCAAGACGAGAAAGTGGGTGAGTTGTAATTCTTATGTAACGAGGAATGACTTCCAGGTCTCTGCAGTTAAGTAGAAATGCTAGATGAGTATTTTCTATGGCAAGACGTTTCCGAAATTTGCAAAAAAGCTTCACCGCACGCACCATGCGTACAACACAAATAAATTCCTGATGGTTGATGATTGATAGAGCATTAAAATCAAATAAATTTCTAATTATTCAATGAGCAGCAAATACATATCCAAAGTTCTGTGTGAGAATTCGTGTTACCATTCACAAATATATTAGGTTGTAATGCTGTCTATTTTGTAATAAACATAAATTACATTTCGGGATCCGAACCTCTAACATTTTTAAGGATTTACGTTCTGACCGAGATGTTGTATCAACAGGTGAAAAACATGGTGTATAATGTATTCCTCTACGCCCCCAAACCCCCAATCAACCAAATTCGAGTTACATTGGCTCCACTTTACGAACAATTTCGGTTCGATCCCGTGAACACCAATATGACATTTCCAGGGAAGCTACAACCACGTGTTTAGCTCGCACGGTAACCCTTCAATCATTTTACTCCGTGTTGGAACGAAATCTCTCATCTCGCTTACACCAAATACAAGAAAGACACCTTGTTTACGGAAGCACTTTTTATAGTATGGTTTAACAAATTATGCTGTAACGATGACCTACCTTATGCCCTCCCTTTAACCTGGCAACGTCTTATACGTCCACTGGAACCTCCATCGTTAATAAGACTTTAATGTTAACCTTAAAATCTATGTTTATTCACACGCACATTACTGTTACCATGGCGACATCACGTGACTATTATAAAGTGTATAAGTTGTCACCGCACCACATGTATTCACAGTTGGCTTGACAATGGGCACCAAGAGGTGACCCGAAAGATCTCGCCTCATGTAATTTTATCATTTTAACTGTAACATACTGGTTTCAATTGTAGTAAATTTTCATTTCATCTTGCAACTAGTGTGTTGTTGTTTTAATGAAGTTTTGTCGTGTTTTAGACAGCATTACAACCTAATATATTTGTGAATGGTAACACGAATTCTCACACATAACTTTGGATGTGATACATGCATACAAAAATCATTTTCTTACCTTAATTTTTACTTTAACTACAGATCTGTGGGAACTGTTTTCTTTTTTTTTTTTTTTTTTTTTTTTTTTGTTGATGTTTTGCTAAGAAAAGATTACTATGTTTACGCAGAGAGCCTTGGAGGCTTTTCACCATGTTTTGGGCAACTTATTCAAAAAACGTGATTAAAAATCTAAATTCATAGGAGGAAATAGTTTCCAACTGGTGTTTTTCAGCAAATTAAAAAAATGTGAGGCAATAAATATATTTCTTCTTTCCACAGGGTAGGAACACACAAACATAGCTGTTTACGCAGATAGCCTTGGGGGCACTCTTATTCAAAACACGTGATTAAAAATTTAAACTCATAAGAGTAAATAGTGTCCAACTGGTGTTTTTTCAGCAAATTATAAAAAATGTGAGGCAATAAATATATTTCTTCTTTCCACAGGGGAGGAACAGCAAGTCGCTTTTTACAGGGGTGATTGTTGAGGAACTGTATTTGCATTTTTAGTGTTCCCTGGCCCAATTTAGAAATTCTGATGTCTCAAAACACACAGTTTTTGACATTTTTAGTATGCCGTGTTCGAAAACCACAATTGCAAACAATCCTCAGGCCCCAAATGTGAATATTCGGATGTCGAACACATGTTTCGAAGTTTGATTTTTTGAATATTGAATACAAAAAATTGAAATGAACAAGAGAGGGTGTTCAAAAATTGTTAACAGTCCTATATTCAAACCAAAAAACATTGTTCTATAGATAATAATTATTATATTTTGAACATGATGTAACATCCATATATTCCTTCATACTAGTAAAAAGCATCATCTATGCAATTACAGCCAAAGACATTATGAACAACAATGAGCAAAACATTTAACTTACTTCTGAAAATACCTGTTTTTAATGTCGGCCGTTATGTTGTATCCATGTCTAAAACAGTACCTGACGCAAACCTGACAATATATATGTTTTATGAGAACTATTTAAAGCACAATTTGCAATACAGCATATGCTCAGAAACAGCTTTCACTCCTCGCTAATGGCGAAACATCGGGTTTTGAAAAACTCACGGAAGTAGCTAGGTATTTGCCAGTCTGTTCTCTCCAAGGTCTTTGACTCCACCAGACACCCCAGCGCCGTAAGTCAAAAACACCACTCATGTCTCATCCAGGGCTGGTACCTAGGCAAAGCTGGGACGACTGGTCAGAAACCTCTGACCAAGGCCGTCTAGAAAGTACAAGGGCATGACATTAGAGAGATGAGTTCCCTCTGTTTCTGACGTCACTCTTATGTTACGCGGCCTGATACGACAGTGTCGCGTGTGACTTCATAGACGACATCGTTGGAAACCAATTGGAAGCCGGAAGCCTTGGTTTCGGCGTGACGTCACTAAAGAGGGAACTCATCTCTCTAATGTCACAACCATGTATTTTCTAAACGGCCTATCTCAGACTAATTGGTCAATCGGGTACGGCCAGAACTTCTATTGTGGTTCAACTAGTTGATGGGCGGTCTATCCGTTCGCCGGCCAGCAAGGATTTTCTATCTCCTTGAAATCTTTTGAACCATTCAAATGTTGTTGAAAGCAGGACCGGATTAAGGTCTTAGTGGGTCCGTAGGCTAAGGCATCTGAGTGACCCCTATTCTAAAACCTCTGAGTGGGTCCCCACAGAACTTATGATGGAGAAACATTATGAAGACCGTTAAAACGCGAAACTGTAGTAATATGCTTGTGATAATTAATATACGTAGTGCATTCTTCAAACTAATAAATCATCTGCAAAGTTTTCATAAGTCACTGTATTTTTTATTGTTCTCATAAGAGCATGATTTAAAAGCTTAAGCAAAGACAAATCTGGGAATTTTATACTTTTCTTATGGCATCACTTTTGTTAGACAATGTGAGGACAGAGGAAACTTCGAATATTCATTGTTTCAAAGTGCAAATTGGGAGGTGTGGGTGGATGGTAGTGAAAAAGCTGAAACTGTCTCCCCGAGCCCGCTGTATACAGCGACATGAAACCTTTACCCTTGGTGAGTCACTGCCTTTAAATCTGTTCGTTTTCCAGCCTCTGTTTTTGACCAAGTGGATATCATACGAGACAAAATTAAAACTATTTTACAAACATCTCTCTCTATTATTTGCCCAAGTATGCCTCCTGGGCCCTTGGTAATGGTGGGTCTCAAGGCTTGAAAGCAACAAATATGCAATGCCGTGCGCTTATTTTAACATTTCACGCCATCTCCCTAGCACTTTTACCCCCAAAAAATAGCTGTTTGCTCCATCGTGAAATTCAGGCACAACTCTGCGACACAGTAACCAGTGTGAATTTGAACCTCAGCTTCTGTCTGACCGACACAGGCGAAACTTGCTCACGTGCCACCCACTTCTTGATACGAACAAGTTTCAGTTTTGCTCGACAAATGGCGTTAGCAGTACTTCACACACACAAAAAAATCAGTTCGAGATCGTTTTAGACGAACTGTGCAAACATAATTTCGTTTTTTTTTCGTGCAAATCTTGTATTTCTGTGACAACAAAATTAGTAAAGAGTGAAAAAAAAGGTAACTGATTACTATGTTTACTGCTACTTTAAGAAGCAGTCCCTTTGGCACAGGCTCCAAAGTTCTTGGCATTTTCCAACAGAAACCAGAATGATGGACTAAAAAAGAGCTTCCTGAAGAGTCGAGATTTTGATGAAGTCCTTGTGCTTCACGAAAACCTATGGAAAAGAATACAAATTACAAAACACCCAAATAAAATTTCAGCAAATTGAGTTTGAGATATGCCCGAGGGCCGTCCAAAACTTCTGTTAGTAAGCCACCTACATATTTGTAAGTTATCATATGCGTTCGATACATTGTCGGAAAATTCGGTTTTTAATTTGACAATTTGGGACGTATACTCTAATTTAACTTTTCTTTTTGGTTTCTAATATCTTACGTAAATTTTGATTCATTCTCTTGAAGCAGTTTCTAACTTAACGCTATATTTCCTCTCTTGCTGAATGTTGCTTTGGCAGCCTGGCATTAGATCAAAAGTCAATGACATATGCTAACGAGACTGATAACAGCGTTGGTTACGAATGTGGTCAAGACAAGGGGTTCCTAATTTAGGTTTAGATACCCGAACCCACAGCGCTATGCGCCTTTTGGCAGGTTAAAGAGAATCTAAGAGAGTTAGGAGCAGATTGCCCTGATAGAATAGCACGAAAGAAAAGTATGGAAATATTAGAGCACAAGAAGTAAACGGTTTCCCGTTAAGTAGTGAAGTTATAAGCTGCCCTACATACTTACCTGCAACAACAAGCCGATCCGAGCGATATATCTCTCCGCAGAAAAATGTCCGGTACACCGCTGTCACAGATGAGTACTGGGGAAAAGAAGGGAAGGACAAGGGAAAGGGGAACCTGAACCAAAAACATCCCACACAGAATAAGTTTCCCAGAGGAAAATCGACGTTCAACACCGGATCAGACGAAACTGGCCATTTGCTCAGTGTTTCTCTCGGGTCCGCTATTGCTTCGTTACTCGTTAGCCAATGAGAGAAAACAAATTTCCCTATTGGTTTAAAAGAATTTTCTCAGGTTTACTTTTGTTGATTCTTGCCTGACAAGCCAGAATAACCATAGCTGAGGTGGTGTGATCACAAGATTACACAGATCGAGGTTTAAGTTACTAATTTTGAATAAACAACAGAAAAACAAAAATACAAAAACAGCCACCATCAGGGTTTTTATTCCTTATTTAGGAAGCCGGTAGTGTAAGGGCCAATCACTTTTTTTTTCTTCGCTACTTGTCTGCTTGTTGCACAATTGAGTGCAACAGCGGAAAAATTTAAGTCCTGTTTCATTTATTTATTTATTTATTTATTTATTTATTTTTTAAGTCAGAACTAAGGCGTAAGAAAAAAAAATGTAATTATAAAAGACAAGACCAACAACACGTTGTTAGTTAGGGGAAAGATATTCAGTACAAAAAAGATAAATCTTTTATGCAACATTTTGCTCGGCCCTTAAAAGGGCCGCCCCCCCCTCAAAACTCCTGATATTCAATTCTTGCTTTCTTCCCATGTGTGAAGAATAACTTCAATTTAGTCCCAATTATTTTTAATTTTTTTGGAAGTATAACTGTGAACTAGGTTCTTTTCAGGAATTTTATTTAAAATAATCCTCGGTCTGTTAAATTTGTCAGTATCATTGACAACATAATTAAGGGCCTCCCTGACAAGAGGATTGGTATGTTTCTTGGCTTTCTCGTAATACCTTTGCGCTAGATCATACATAGTATAATGTATAGAGTTGATATTTAGCATACTACGGATAGCATCATTGGATGTTTTTCCATCGAATCCTACCAT
Source organism: Macrothele yani (assembly GCA_039090855.1). Taxonomy (NCBI): domain Eukaryota; kingdom Metazoa; phylum Arthropoda; class Arachnida; order Araneae; family Macrothelidae; genus Macrothele; species Macrothele yani. The sequence continues at coordinate 152,599,401 of CM076995.1, read as the reverse complement.
CATACGAAGAGTTTTATTTTGAAACGAGGTAATATTATTTTTTTGCTGCTTTCTGCAGTTACCCCAGATAGGACAGATATAGGTAATCACCAGTCTGAAGCATGCTTTCCATAACAAGGTTTTATTTTTTTATGTTTTGCTAAGCCTTTTGTTTTTAATTATGTGTCGGAGACTTCCTCTTAGTTTAAGTGCTTTAGCCAGGGTTTCCTTAATATGCTTATTCCAGCTCAAATTATGATCCATAATGAGGCCTAAATATTTGACATCCTTTACCCAAGGTAATTTTTTGCCATACAATTCAATTTCAAAGTCAGGATTGTAATTGTATGTTTTACGGGAGAACAGAATTGCTTGTGTCTTGTCAGTATTAATTTTTATTTTCCAGTCTAGGAAGTAATTCTCCAGTTTTTCCACATAGTATTGCAACATAAATGTTGCTTGATTTTTATTCATGGAAGTATAGGCCAGTGCAGTGTCGTCAGCATAAAGTGCCGTATTCAGATTCCTGTTGTTAAAATTAGGAAAATCTGAAGTAAAAATAGAGTATAACGTAGGAGCAAGTACACTACCTTGTGGAACACCGGCTTCAACTATTTTTTTTGAAGATTTCTTCCCATTCTTCCCGAGAATAGTGTGTACCAGGTTCTCCGCAGGCATCGACGACTTGCGTTTACCGCATTAGAAAAAACCCGCACCCTTGCCAGGTACGTCGGATCCATGATCTATTTTTCCGGCTGCACCAGCGTTCTAAAATATGCATGTGCCAAGTTTAATATAAACTTTGGTTTACAAATACGCAGTTTGTACACTCTAATTAAACGGGACAGGGATCCCGTTGAAACCAAACACAGGTATACGGCGTCTACCTTATTCCCCTGAGAGCTTTAAACCACAATGAAATAGATCAAGTGTACATAGGCTCCACCCTACGTAATTTAAAAACCCGTTTGCTTGAACACTCACGCGATGTCAGAACAGGCTCGCATTCGACAGCCCTAGCCCGATTGGTAGCTAGCGGCATACATAGACCATTATGGGATGAATGCAAAATCCTCATTACACACAGCACCAAAAGCATGACCCTCTTTGCAGAAAGCTTATATATTCACTATCATAGAGGTATTTGCTGTAATGACGACGTACCTTTTTTCCTCAGACGAACATGGACTAATCTACTTGAACATTGCGGAAATAATCATTACAGCTGAATTATTAATACTTGTGTAGCATCATTTTTACTTTCTTCGTTTGCAGTACTGTTACCTGTCTCTCTCTATGTCTCTCTCTCTCTGTGTTGACAACAACTTTCGTGAGCATGCGCTTTACCCATTGTTTGGGTCATCAAAAATCCCTATATATTGCGTGTCGACGTACTTTGATATCATTAGGTGAGTGACCTGATGAAGATCACTAGTGTGATCGAAAGATCTAGTGTTTTAATCTATCATATGTTTTAACTTGTAAATACCGTTTTTAATTTGATTAAATGTAGAAGTGATCTTCATCATTTCGTCAAAGGTGGTTAATGAGCAAGTTACTATTCAGTGCTTAGTTAGTTATAAGTTACATACGAGAAATGATCAAAAAGTAAGGTGTGTAGAGCCGACCTTGCTGCGGAAGCAAAGGAGAGGATTTCAAGCACAACCATCAGATGTTTTACATTTTATTCAAATTTTCTAATTTTTATTTGAATTTTTCAGCACTTGTATTTTTGTATTTTTAAAGAATCGGTGTTAGAAGAGTGTTGATCTCGAAAATGAATATTAAAACCATCCCTTGACTCCATTCTTTCTATGAAAAGCCCAGAACTTGTCAGCACTCTATCGTACTATACTCTCACAGATCAATTAACCGTTGTACAGGATGTCGGGATAATGACTGCACACTGAATGTACGAATTGCAATAATGTAATAATAAGGCAATTTTGAATGGAATTACAGTAAAAATGACCAGCCACGTTGAAATGTTCGGTGTCATGGTAACCTTCATGTCTCCCCACCCCGAAGCGCGCGCAGCTGTCATTCCGAGTGAAGGTCATTCCCGAGCGCTTGGTCGACGGAGGAAGACTTGTTGATTGATCACTCGTCTCGGCACAAGGACAATGGTGGTGACTGTTGAACAGAGAGTGCTTTTGTTGGAACATGTCTTTCGTCATGACGACAAGTACACGGATGAAGTGCAAAGGCAGGTCGCTAGGAAATTTCGTGATACATTACGTCAGCAAAAAGTGAAGTTTCGGGAAACTGGCAGGGCTTTGGATGCCCTCCGCCTCGGTAGGACATCCACGGCCTACAAGAACGTTCAGGATATCCAGGACAGGATACAGAGGAGTCCACACAAGTCCGTGAGGCGACTGTCACAACACGCTAATGTGCCAAAGAGTACAGCCCACGATATTCAGCAAAGAAAGTTACGTTTCCACAGATACAAAGTGTCTGTCGTGCATCAGCTGAAAGAAACAGGCTACGAGGCGCGTGTTCGGTACTGAAAGTTGTTCAAAGAGTTCCTGTCTGAAGAAGGTGAGGACATTTTGGACGTGACTTTCTTTACAGGTGAGGCATGGTTCCACTTGTCTAGGTACATGAACAGCCAAAACACTCGTTTGTAGGGTACTGAAAATACCCACTAATTTAAGGAAGTACTTCTCTACAACCAGAAAGTCTCCACATACCCTAAGAAATGTCTTCACTAACATGCAAAAGCGTGTGCAGACATGTCTGTACGTTGGTGGGGCCCATTTCCAGCACCTCCTGTAGGAACCAGTTCGACGTAGTAAGTGTTACTTTCAACGCACAGTTATTTTTCGGATACCCGGTATTTCGATATTGCCTTCATACGAGAAATTTTGGGGATTCTTACCTATTACGAGCCACACATATTGTTCCCTAAAAGATATTGTTTTAAATTCCCTAAAACAAATTGATATAAATTTTAGCGACACTGGAGGCGAAGAGTGTGTCATTGCTCGTAATATGTTAGGTAACTATGAATCTGTCAAACGCTGTCTGTACCATGCACAAGCTGTGCTTTAAATTTAGAAGTCCAGCATGCTGTGAAGCAGCTTGATAATTCAGTTTCGTACAAAACTGAAATATAGATAAAGTTTTATTGCTTTTATTTTCTGCATCGGCTCAAAGGTGGGCGATTTCGTGTAAAAAATTTAAATCAAATGTAAATAACCTGTTGCTATGATTGTTTTGAAATCGCTTTGCAGCACTAGGTGGTCCCCATTATAAGTCATGCAAGAATCTTGTATTAAACAATATAACAAAATACTTGAAATTATTAATAAAATAAAAGGAAATCACACACGAGATGAACTTTCTCACACATGGCTTCACGGCATGAAAAATATATCAGGTCGAAACATGAGAAATATGGCTGTTATTAATACATATAGTCGAAACAAGAGAAAATGTACCTATTTCCACCCCTTCAAAAGGAAAATGGTTGTGCTTCTTGAATAAGTAATTCACCTGTGACGCCTGGAGAGATAATTCAAATTACGAAGCTTGGACAAACAACACAGTGTGTTTCTAAGATAGTCGTCATTCGATTGAAGTTCTTACCTGCAAGTGTTATTTCATTAAAATAGTACTAGTGATCCGAATTCCCTGGTGTAGAATATAAATCAAAGTTTCCCAAATTGTTGAAGTGTTCCATTATCCAGTTTGCAGTTAGCTGGCTCTTGAAAAAGCCATCTGGTTGATGTGCGAAAGCTTGGAAACTTTGATTTATATTCTACGCCAAGAAAGTTGGATCACTAGTACTATTTTAAATGTAATTGGTGTGCAGTGCCTTGTTATTTATTGGTTATTTCGTCAGTTACACAACCCTTGAATACCCCCTAGCCCCTTCAAAAGAAAAATTTCTGTGTTACTTGAATAAGTAATTCACCTGTGACGCCAGGACAGATAATTCAAATTGCGAAGCTTGGATGGGCAACTCAGTGTGTTCATCAGATAGTCGTCATTTAATTGAAGTTCTTACCTGCAAGTGTTATTTCGTTAGTTACACAACCCTTGAATACACTGAGTTGCCCATCCAAGTGTTATTTCGTTAGTTACACAACCCTTCAAAAGGAAAATGACTGCGTTGCTTGAATGAGCAATTCACCTGGGACGTTTGGACAGACAATTCAAATTACGAGGCTTGGATAGGCAACTCAGTGTACTCCTCAAATAGTCGTCGTTCAATTGGAATTCTTACCTGCAAGTGTTATTTCGTTAGTTACACAACTCTTGAATGTTCCCTACCCCTTCAAAAGGAAAAGGGGAATTGGCTGTGCTACTTGACTGAGTAATTCACTTGTGACGTTAGGACGGATAATTCAAATCAGTAAGCTGGATGGACAATTCAGTGTGTTCCTCAGATAGTTGTCATTCAGTTGTAGTTCTTACGTGCAAGTGTTATTTCGTTAGTTACACAACTCTTGAATGCTTTCCTCCATCTCCATACACAGGCCAGAAACAAGATGTGAAAGCATACACAGTTTTACACACCGAAATGCAACTTCTGTGATTCGAATATTACTAGAATCAGTAACCATAATATAACAGTAGTAGCATATATACACACCGGCGCGCTCTCACCACACACCGAATTAGCATTACAGAAACCGCATGCATAATGGATACACATGTAATTTTGAAACTCGATGCTTTAATAGACCCTAATTTTTTGCAGTTCGGGACGCTACAGAATAAGGAACCAACTTCATATGATCACGAAAACTCATTTGTTAGAGTTCAGTCTTAAAATAAAGAGAACAATGGAGGCATCTTCAGAAGTAGCAATGGATTTTCGACATTCGTATTTAGATATCACAGGGAAAATATTTTCTTGTAAAAATGCCATGACATGTTCTATGGATCTAATGGAAACTTTCAAGTGTATTCATAAGAAAAAAATTCTTACTTGAAATTCATGAAACCAAATCTGCTTACTGCGTCACTTCTGTCGGATACCAAACGTATTTTGTTCGGATGATTGACAAAAGTTCCCCGTTTTTATAACAATCATGTTTTCTTTTCCTTTTCTTTTTCTTTTTTTTTTTTTTTTTTTTTTGCCTTTTGTTTTCAGAAACAATCATATTCTTAGTACAGATCTCTGGCTGCCTTTAATCGGAAAACAAAATGAATTCACTTTTATATCCGAAAACAATAGAAAATCTTCATAATAATGAATAAAAGAAAACCGTGGCTTTCAATTGCTTTCAAACAAACAAAAAACCGTTCAAACCAAAGAGAATGGCCGAATCCCCGTACGTAGTTTTAGCATAAGCTCAAGCATGCAAGTTACTTCCAGAATCAATTTCTCTCTTTAAGTATTCATCAATTCAGAAAAGCTGAAAGCCGGTAAAGTGGGATATCAATAAAAATTATGACTAAGTGGGTATCCGCATCGAGGAAACTGACAATCGAACATCGTCTTTCAGGACTTCCAGAAAAAAAAAAAAAAAGTTATCGCGTTAGCTTTGCAATTTGTTCAACAGAAGGGTAATATTTTCATATAATTTAGAAGTCTAGAAATGTTGTCGGACGGAATTATACGATACAGAATTCGTTGCCGATTTCTGCATGAATCGACCAAAAAGCAAATAATTGCTGTTATGGCATTCGTGTCACTGATATATAATTTTAATCTGAGAAATTTTTATTCCTTTTCCCGTTCTTTTCCTTAAGTCCTGCAGTGATATTCCTTTTCTACTTATAATTTCTGTCAGGACTTGAAATGATGGCTCATGAAAAGTATACGATAAGTTTCAATCCCACATATCATCAAGAGTTATTCAAATAATAGGGCGTTTCTTGCAAACATTTAATCTGCGCAGTTTCGAAGCATGACCATGACAGCACTGATCAATGGTCAGTTTAGAAATGCATATAATTAACTGGATGGTGAAGAAGGGGAAATTTTGCAACAGAAAATGCATTCTTAGCTAGCAGTTGAAGCTAGAATCAAACATTTGTGACTTTTCTTTGTCATAGTAATTACAGGTTGTGTTGACCGATTTGGACATGTGGAACTGACAGTCGCTTACAGAGATCCCGATCACATCCAAAATAGATTTATTATAATTCGGTGCGAAGGGTATAGTGCACTTTCTTCTCATCGTATTATGTGGAAAATTTTGCTATTTTTTGCAAAGAATTTCTTCAAAAATCAGGGTATGAAGGCATTCTTCTGTCAAGTTTTCTATGGCAATAACAGGGTCTGTATGCGTGTGCCTGCGGCAGTCATGACTCATCGGGATGCCTTGGCAAACACTTTGTGGAGTTTAAGCTTTGTTTTAGGTGAAGTTTTGAATGATTAACTAGCAAGCCCCCGGTGGCACAGTGGTTCACACTATTAAAAATCAGTGGGGAATTCCCCGCAGTCAGAAATTTCGTTTATTTCATAAAAGTCCGGTTCAGGTTTTTTCCGTATTTATACAGAAAATTCGCAGTCATTGAATGTCTCAGGCCGTTCACCAGATAATTATTCCTCACGGGTAAGAACAGAACCGACGTCGTTTGGGTTGGTTCAATAGATAACGCGCCTCTTAACCACGTTCATGATAAAGCTAATTTCACGATGATTGTTTTTTTTTTTTCATTAATGCGAGTGATTTACTCATTTTATTTTTTATTGAAGCTTAATATTTTTTTAATAGGTTTGTAATATTTTTTTTTCTGTGGGAGGACTTATCACAAATTAAGTATTTTTCACATCGTGATTTTTCGAAGCAACAGAATGCTTTGGAACTTGAGATCTTTTTAAACTGAAAAGATTTTCAGTTATCTTTAAAGAAAGGTAAAATGTACTGTTTCATAGTATTATTTCACAAAACTCCTAAATATAAAATTTACTCTTGATCGCTATAATAGCTTTCATCTTAAGGTGGTTCCACCTAAAATCTCTGCGTTATGTTTCCAATGGTAAAACTTCTTTACATATTTTCTTCGCAATTAATGTATTCCCAAGGATGAAACTTTGCACATCGATAAAACTAACTTTAAGTTATAGCATGAATGCTTAATACTTGCTAAAACATAACCATAACTAAGCAATCGAACATTTGTTTGTCTACTGGCGCCATCAATGTACATGTTGCGCCATCTATTAACAGGTCTGAACATTACTCAAAGAAAAATAATTGATTTTTAATATAATTATGGTTATGTTTAGACAGTATTAAGTATCCCATGCTATAACTTAAAGTTAGTTTTATCGATGTGCAAATTTTCATCCTTGGGAATACATTAATTGCGAAGAAAATATTTAAAGAAGTTTTACCATTGGAAACATAACGCAAAGATTTTAGGTGGGACCACCTTAAGGGGAGCAAAGACTGATACATCGACATCGTACAATCCACTGTAAAATAATTTGTATAGGTGATTGTAGTAATTGTACCCGGTTTCTTGCACTAACACAATGTACATGAGCTGCTGCACAAAATGGGGGAAAGGAGAAGAAATATCGTGTGCCACAATAACAAAAATTCATGCAATTCACATTATCCGATCTCGCTACAGAACTTCACAATCAGATCCTTCGATGGACAACTGAAAAATCAGAACCTTCGAAAGACAAAATCAGATCCTTCGATAGATGACTGAAGTTTACCAGATCCTTCGATGGACGACTGAAGTATCAGATCCTTCGATAGGCAAAATCAGATCCTTCGATAGATGACTGAAGTTTAACAGTTCCTTCGATAGACGACTGAAGTATAACAGTTCCTTCGATAGACGACTGAGGTATAACAGTTCCTTCGATAGACGACTGAGGTATCAGATCCTTCGATAGACAAAATCAGAACCTTCGGTAGACGACTGAATTTTAACAGATCCCTCGATAGACGATTGAAGTTTAACAGATCCTTCGATAGACGACTGAAGTATCAGATTCTTCGATAGACGACTGAAGTATCAGTCCTTCGATAGACGACTAAAGTTTGCCAGATCCTTCGATGGACGACTGAAGTATCAGATCCTTCGATAGACAAAATCAGATCCTTCGATAGACGACTGAAGTAACAGATCCTTCGATAGACGACTGAAGTACCAGATCCTTCGATAGACGACTGAAGTAACAGATCCTTCGATAGACAAAATCAGATCCTTCGATAGACGACTGAATTTCAAGAGATCCTTCGATAGACGACTGAAGTATAACAGATCCTTCGATAGACGACTGAAGTTTAACAGGTCTTTCGATAGACGACTGAAGTATCAGATCCTTCGATAGACAAAATCAGATCCTTCGATATATAACGAAGTTAATTTCTCCGTCATTTCTGTCCACGCCAGGATTCGAACCCGGATCCAGTCATTCCGGAACAAGTCACTCTACCAATTGAGCTACGCGGACGTTTTATTCTGATTCCTATCTGCCTTTATGTCGTGTGCGTCCTTCTGGCAGGTACGTCACATCTCCTGGTACGTTACAGATAGACGACTGAGTTTTAACAGATCCTTCGATAGACGACTGAAGTTTAACAGATCCTTCGATAGACGACTGAAGTTTAACAGATCCTTCGATAGACGACTGAAGTTTAACAGATCCTTCGATAGACGACTGAAGTATCAGATCCTTCGATAGACGACTGAAGTTTAACAGATCCTTCGATGGACGACTGAATTATCAGATCCTTCTATAGACAAAATCAGATCCTTCGATAGACGACTGAAGTTTAACAGATCCTTCGATAGACAACTGAAGTATCAGATCCTTCGATAGACGACTGAAGTATAACAGATCCTTCGATAGACGACTGAAGTTTAACAGGTCTTTCGATAGACGACTGAAGTATCAGATCCTGCGATAGACAAAATCAGATCCTTCGATATATAACGAAGTTAATTTCTCCGTCATTTCTGTCCACGCCAGGATTCGAACCCGGATCCCCTCATTCCGGAACAAGTCACTCTACCAATTCAGCTACGCGGACGTTTTATTCTGATTCCTATCTGCCTTTATGTCGTGTGCGTCCTTCTGGCAGGTACGTCACATCTCCTGGTACGTTACAGATAGACGACTGAGTTTTAACAGATCCTTCGATAGACGACTGAAGTTTAACAGATCCTTCGATAGACGACTGAAGTATCAGATCCTTCGATAGACACAATCAGATCCTTCGATAGACGACTGAAGTTTAACAGATCCTTCGATAGACGACTGAAGTTTAACAGATCCTTCGATAGACGACTGAAGTTTAACAGATCCTTCGATAGACGACTGAAGTTTAACAGATCCTTCGATAGACGACTGAAGTTTAACAGATCCTTCGATGGACGACTGAATTACCAGATCCTTCTATAGACAAAATCAGATCCTTCGATAGACGACTGAAATTTAACAGATCCTTCTATAGACAACTGAAGTATCAGATCCTTCGATAGACGACTGAAGTATAACAGATCCTTCGATAGACGACTGAAGTTTAACAGGTCTTTCGATAGACGACTGAAGTATCAGATCCTTCGATAGACGACTGAAGTTTAACAGATCCTTCGATGGACGACTGAATTATCAGATCCTTCTATAGACAAAATCAGATCCTTCGATAGACGACTGAAGTTTAACAGATCCTTCGATAGACGACTGAAGTTTAACAGATCCTTCGATAGACAACTGAAGTATCAGATCCTTCGATAGACGACTGAAGTATAACAGATCCTTCGATAGACGACTGAAGTTTAACAGGTCTTTCGATAGACGACTGAAGTATCAGATCCTTCGATAGACAAAATCAGATCCTTCGATATATAACGAAGTTAATTTCTCCGACATTTCTGTCGACGCCAGGATTCGAACCCGGATCCCCTCATTCCGGAACAAGTCACTCTACCAATTGAGCTACGCGGACATTTTATTCTGATTCCTATCTGCCTTTATGTCGTGTGCGTCCTTCTGGCAGGTACGTCACATCTCCTGGTACGTTACAGATAGACGACTGAGTTTTAACAGATCCTTCGATAGACAACTGAAGTTTAACAGATCCTTCGATAGACGACTGAAGTATCAGATCCTTCGATAGACACAATCAGATCCTTCGATAGACGACTGAAGTTTAACAGATCCTTCGATAGACGACTGAAGTTTAACAGATCCTTCGATAGACGACTGAAGTTTAACAGATCCTTCGATAGACGACTGAAGTTTAACAGATCCTTCGATAGACGACTGAAGTTTAACAGATCCTTCGATAGACGACTGAAGTTTAACAGATCCTTCGATGGACGACTGAATTACCAGATCCTTCTATAGACAAAATCAGATCCTTCGATAGACGACTGAAATTTAACAGATCCTTCTATAGACAACTGAAGTATCAGATCCTTCGATAGACGACTGAAGTATAACAGATCCTTCGATAGACGACTGAAGTTTAACAGGTCTTTCGATAGACGACTGAAGTATCAGATCCTTCGATAGACGACTGAAGTTTAACAGATCCTTCGATGGACGACTGATTTATCAGATCCTTCTATAGACAAAATCAGATCCTTCTATAGACGACTGAAGTTTAACAGATCCTTCGATAGACAACTGAAGTATCAGATCCTTCGATAGACGACTGAAGTATAACAGATCCTTCGATAGACGACTGAAGTTTAACAGGTCTTTCGATAGACGACTGAAGTATCAGATCCTTTGATAGACAAAATCAGATCCTTCGATATATAACGAAGTTAATTTCTCCGTCATTTCTGTCCACGCCAGGATTCGAACCCGGATCCCCTCATTCCGGAACAAGTCACTCTACCAATTGAGCTGCGCGGACGTTTTATTCTGATTCCTATCTGCCTTTATGTCGTGTGCGTCCTTCTGGCAGGTACGTCACATCTCCTGGTACGTTACAGATAGACGACTGAGTTTTAACAGATCCTTCGATAGACGACTGAAGTTTAACAGATCCTTCGATAGACGACTGAAGTATCAGATCCTTCGATAGACGACTGAAGTTTAACAGATCCTTCGATAGACGACTGAAGTTTAACAGATCCTTCGATAGACGACTGAAGTATCAGATCCTTCGATAGACGACTGAAGTTTAACAGATCCTTTGATGGACGACTGAATTATCAAATCCTTCTATAGACAAAATCAGATCCTTCGATAGACGACTGAAGTTTAACAGATCCTTCGATAGACAACTGAAGTATCAGATCCTTCGATAGACGACTGAAGTATAACAGATCCTTCGATAGACGACTGAAGTTTAACAGGTCTTTCGATAGACGACTGAAGTTTAACAGGTCTTTCGATAGACGACTGAAGTATCAGATCCTTCGATAGACAAAATCAGATCCTTCGATATATAACGAAGTTAATTTCTCCGTCATTTCTGTCCACGCCAGGATTCGAACCCGGATCCCCTCATTCCGGAACAAGTCACTCTACCAATTGAGCTACGCGGACGTTTTATTCTGATTCCTATCTGCCTTTATGTCGTGTGCGTCCTTCTGGCAGGTACGTCACATCTCCTGGTACGTTACAGATAGACGACTGAGTTTTAACAGATCCTTCGATAGACGACTGAAGTTTAACAGATCCTTCGATAGACGACTGAAGTATCAGATCCTTCGATAGACGACTGAAGTTTAACAGATCCTTCGATAGACGACTGAAGTTTAACAGATCCTTCGATAGACGACTGAAGTATCAGATTCTTCGATAGACGACTGAAGTTTAACAGATCCTTTGATGGACGACTGAATTATCAGATCCTTCTATAGACAAAATCAGATCCTTCGATAGACGACTGAAGTTTAACAGATCCTTCGATAGACGACTGAAGTTTAACAGATCCTTCGATAGACAACTGAAGTATCAGATCCTTCGATAGACGACTTAAGTATAACAGATCCTTCGATAGACGACTGAAGTTTAACAGGTCTTTCGATAGACGACTGAAGTTTAACAGGTCTTTCGATAGACGACTGAAGTATCAGATCCTTCGATAGACAAAATTAGATCCTTCGATATATAACGAAGTTAATTTCTCCGTCATTTCTGTCCACGCCAGGATTCGAACCCGGATCCCCTCATTCCGGAACAAGTCACTCTACCAACTGAGCTACGCGGACGTTTTATTCTGATTCCTATCTGCCTTTATGTCGTGTGCGTCCTTCTGGCAGGTACGTCACATCTCCTGGTACGTTACAGATAGACGACTGAGTTTTAACAGATCCTTCGATAGACGACTGAAGTTTAACAGATCCTTCGATAGACGACTGAAGTATCAGATCCTTCGATAGACACAATCAGATCCTTCGATAGACGACTGAAGTTTAACAGATCCTTCGATAGACAACTGAAGTATCAGATCCTTCGATAGACGACTGAAGTTTAACGGATCCTCCGATAGACGACTGAAGTTTAACAGATCCTTCGATAGACGACTGAAGTTTAACAGATCCTTCGATAGACGACTGAAGTATCAGAATCTTCGATAGACAAAATCAGATCCTTCAATAGACGACTGAATTTTAACAGATCCTTCGATAGACGACTGAAGTATAACAGATCCTTCTATAGACGACTGAAGTTTAACAGATCCTTCGATAGACGACTCAAGTATGAGATCCTTCAGTAGACGACTGAATTTTAACAGATCCTTCGATAGACGACTGAAGTTTAACAGATCCTTCGATAGACGACTGAAGTATCAGATCCTTCGATAGACGACTGAAGTTTAACAGATCCTTCGATAGACGACTAAAGTTTAACAGTTAATCAAACCTCAAGTATTCCCACGAATCGCTCCTAGTACCGTAAATTTCTCATCATGTGGATACGGAAAAAGTGAGAACAGAATATTTCCGTTAATGTACGAAAGGAACTGAGGAACGGTTTCTGAAAACTCAGAATTTTCCGTTAACACATCTTAGAAACGGCAATTTACCATCAGTATAAGAAAGGAATTGGGGAAAGGTTTCTGAAAATTCAGGATTTTCCTGGCGTATAAAAAATCCGTGAAATTCAGGTTTTTTTCCGTCATTTCACGGAAAAGGTTGTATCAGAAACACGCTTCGTTAATTCACGATAAGAATCACAGAAAGTGGCTCGTGAATTTCAGAAATTGTTTTACAGTGTAACCGCTAACGTCTGACCATTCGTCCAAGATGGGTCCGGAATCGAATCCCGGTGAGGCATGGATGTTTTATTTGACTTATTGTGCCGGTTCTCTCCCTTCACTGGAACCAGTGATCCTAAATTATAGGGACGGGTGACTGCTTATATATAGCACATCTTGTTGTTCAATGTTGTCGCTCAACCCCAAACCAAACCAAACGTACTCCATTTTAGAGACAAATAATCAAGCGGCCTGGTAGAAAGAATCAGCTATTCACATATACGTAATTCCAGTAATGTGCCCTGTATTTCGGGACATCAATATAATCCAGTGCCAGAATACAGTATAATCTCGCTGATATCAACAGAGATATCTATCATATTAAAATGACCTTTATTCGTCGACCATATAAAACCTGTATAATAGGCTGCGTGTGTCCCTAACGCTCTGACGTCATTCAGTACTTGCAGCTCCATCTGCTTTTATCCGGTGGCCGAAATCGAAACTAAGCTCACAGCTTACGCACGATGCGTAAAATCAAGGGCAAATACCATAAAATAAAATAAAGTTACTAAGGCAAACGACTTCATCTGTGGCAAGACGAGCGTGCTCGAACAACTATCTGCGACGTTTGCCCTGTTACGTAGGTGTTAAGTCACATTGCAGAGTAATTTCATAAAAAGGAATAAAATTGCAGAGTAATTTCATAAAAATGAATCAGCATTTTTATAAATATAAATACCCAGATCTATTTAAAACGCTCTAACCTACAATAAAAACTGAAATTTTGAGATGTCAAAGAGAGCAAAATCGCATCTAAAAACATTTTCAGCTCTTATATGAATAAGTTTTTACTATACACTATATTGACAAAAGTCACCGGACACTCCTTCAAAAGCAAATGAACGGATCCGCTGAGTTGTTAAGATGCGGTACAGCTGCAAACGGTATAAAAACAAACCTGCAGCTGACCGCGATCATATCGCACTGTAAAGTTGAGTGAAAATGTCGCTGCGGGAGAGAACTGACTTTGAGAAAGGAAAACTTGTTGAGTGTTATATTAGTGAATTGTCCATAGGAGAAACCGAAAGGCGTTTAATCATACCCAAGTCTACTGTTTTGGATGTACTGAATACGTGGAAGACACATGGCGTGCCTGAAGCAGCAAAACGTACCGGCAGACCAAAGAAAATCCGTCATAGAGGACGTCGAAGCCTCAGGAGAGTCGACTGCACAAGACCTCGGTGTACAGGTGATTAAAAATACTGGAACCTCGGTATGCACACGTACCATTCGCAGAGAACTTCATTCCATGGGTTACCGTGGTCGTGCGGCTGCTCATAAGTTTTTCATCTCCACTTGGAATGCTACTCGTCCTTTAGCATGGGGTAAAGAACATTTATCGTGGACCGTAGATCAATGGAAACGGAACCCATGGACTGATGAATCCAGATACATGATCCATCAGTCTGACGGGCGTGTGTGGGTATGGCGGCACCCTGGGGAACGCCATTTACCACAGTGTACTGTTCCTACGGTGAAGTTTGGAGCTGGCAGTGTACTCTTGTGGGGGTGTTTTTCGTGGTATGGTCCCGGCCCATTGGCTATCGTAGACAAGCCTGTTAACCAGCACGTCTTTTTTTTTTTTTTTTTTTTTTTTTTTTTGATTGGAGGTTTAACGACCACCGTGAGCAACTCAATGGGCTATAAGCAGTCTCCCGTCCCTAATTTAGGGTCACTGGTTCCAGGGAAGGGAGAGAGCCAGTGCCGTAAGACAAACACAACATCCATGCCTGACCGGGATTCGAACCCGGACCCCTTATGGACGAATGATCAGAGGCCAACGCCTTAGACCACTGCGCCACCGGGGCGGCCCAGCACGTCTACATCGATATTCTGGACAATTATGCCCTACCAACTCTGTGGCAATGCTATGGAACCGATCCTTGTTGGTACTAGCAGGATAATGAACCGAGCCATAAAGCAAGGACTGTTGCGGCGTGGTTTGACGATAATTCCGTATCGTGTGTGGACTAGCCAGCATAGAACTCTGATCTTAATCCCATAGAACGCCTATGGGACGAATTAGAGCGCCGCATAAGAAGTTTGGAACCAAGGCCTACTGCGAAGCAACAGTTAGCGGCAGCGTTATGTACTGAATGGAAGCGCATACCTATCGCTGTGTTCCAAAACCTTGTCGAAAGCATGTCACGAAGGGTCGGTGCATTCATTAAGGACAAATGTAGACCGACACCGTAATAATGTATGTCAATAAATGCTATGTTGTGTTTCTTTTCTAGGTGTCCAGTGACTTTTGTCAATATAGTGTATCTCCTTACAGAACTCCGGCGTCTATTTGATATGTTTTCAATCTGCTTCAATTAAAAATTTCATGCCGTCCTAGTTCGGGCAACATCCCCTATATATGAATATTTGTTTAAATCATAAAATCAGCAGTCGCAGGACGGGTTGCAGGCTAATGTGTGTATAATTGTTTTTATCCCTTTAGCAATATCAACGTTTAACGATCTGCTCGCAATCTTTCGACATCTCTGCAAATAGGCTAAGGTGGATAGAAGTTAGGAGAGAAACACAAAAAGCTGAGGTGGGTACAAGTGCTAGAGAAACACAAAACAACAACCTTTAACTGAATAACTTACTGCTACTCAAAAGTTTTCTTTTCGAAGAACCCAGTGGGTTCACCTTTATTTTGATACACACACAAAAACAAATTATTTTAGTCAGTTGTTTGGTTTGATAAATTACAACCAAACAAAATTTTGGGATTCGCAGCCGACATTTCACTCAGATATATACTATATATATAACCTGAGATGTTGAATTAGTGTCTATAAGTTTTTCACTCACAAAAATCCGGATGTCAAAAAATTGTTTTTGGTATTTGTGTATAACTCTGCATCTTTACATTGATACAATTTTTTTCAACCTACCGTAAAGTATTTCGAGAGGAATTAACACTGGTATTTGCCTAGTGTCTCGTTGAGTGTTTAACTGGAATGTTTTGAGTGAAACGTTGGCTGCAAATCCCAAAATTTTGTTTGGTTGCAAAAGGTTTAAATTTTCATAAAACATTGAGTGTGGTTATTAAAAATTGTATGCCGTCCACAAGGACGCTTATGTTGATAAAGTGAGGCTAAGACCCAGAATTTTTTTAAACAAGCACAACTCGAGTCAGTGATTTACTCGACAAAGGCTAACATTTCTTTTATTTGGACTCTAACGTAACTGCCTGTCAGCCAAGGAAGCATTTAAAAACAAAACAAAACTCATATTTTGCAATTCATCAAAACAAACTACAACACTAAAATGTATTTGTGTGTGTGTGTGTGTGTGTGTGTGTGTGTGTCAAAATACATGTGAACTCACTGGGTACTTCGAAAAGCAAATTTTTGAATAGCAGTAAGTTATTCAGTTAAGAGCTGTTGTTCTGTGTTTCTCTAGAAAATGTATCCACCTCAACCATGCCTGAGGGTGGAAACGTTCCTTATCAAGGGTTCTAAAAAAAAGGTTCCGTGATCACGTTGCCTTTTATGTTTTGAAATGAATTGTTCATGATATGTGCAGAATTTGATATCTCTTGCGTGTTTAAGAAAGAGTTTGTTGCATTTACAATTACTGCATTGGTACCAGTACATTTGAACTATAAACCATTTGACAGTTGTTTTTTTATTACATATCATACTCAAGGAAAACGTTATTTTTTACTTTGATGGGAAGTCCACGCCACTATTTCCACTACTTACTTATTAAAGAGATATCACTTGCAGGTAGAGAGGATTGGGAAATAGACCAGATCTCGTGCCTTAGATGAGCTGTCCTTCAAGTAACCGATTTGTAACAGTTCGTTGTGTCACTGTGGTGGCAACTGCAGCTCGACTTGCTGCCGCAGACGCGGTACGATGCGCCACGGCCATACGCCGTACACGGCGGTCTTCCCTCTCAGTAGTGCCACGTGGCCGGCCGGAACCCGGTGTTTTTGAGGCAGTACCTTCCCTTGACCACCGCTGCCAACAATCATGCACAGTGGCTACATTCCTGCCAAGTCGTATAGCAATATTGCAGAAAGAAAATCCACCTTTTCGTAGCCCTATTACACGACCTCGTTCAAACTCCGTGAGCTGTTGATAATGGCTTCTTCGTCTTCTTAAAGGCATTCTTGACTAACATCAGCACACTACGTCGAATCTCAACGATAACTAACGCTCACGAACGTTACAGCGCGTATTTTACAGAAAACCTGCTTTGCGTGTTCCGAGGGGCGCTATAGCGCCACACGTATGCGCCGAGCGCGAAATTTGCATAGACGTCATCTTACAGATGTACTCTCACCGCCTACCAACTGTCGTTTATCTAACACAACCCCTTTGGTGTTGGGATTTTTTTTCCGTCAGTGTATTTATTGGATGGGTAATAAATCTCAAATTTTTCTTCAACGTGCAAGTTCTTGCAATTAAATAAGTAATTGATGCTATATTTGGTAGGTTCCATTGAGAGTTCTACAACTTTTGTTCAGTACATTTTTTCATTGAACTCTTTCTTCAAGTGAAGTTATTGTACTTGGAACATTCTTTCTTATAGGGATAACATGCAGGTATTCCATAATTTCTGTCCGCTCTGTGTATAGTAAATTCTCTGGCTGGAGATATTTTTTCTTGTACAGAGTCACAATGAAATTTCAGTACAAAATCAAAATGTAGCTTTGTTTGCGTTTTTTTTTTTTTTTTTTTGATTGGAGGTTTAACGACCACCGTGAGCAACTCAATGGGCTATAAGCAGTCGCCCGTCCCTAATTTAGGGTCACTGGTTCCAGGGAAGGGAGAGAGCCAGTGCCGTAAGACAAACACAACATCCATGCCTCACTGGGATTCGCCACCGGGGCGGCTGTTTGCATTTGCTGCCCCCTATGAGTAACTATTAAAATTTATCAGAAGTAATATTATGCATGATTGTATTGTATTGCTATTTTATACTTAAATCATATGAAAATCATCCTTCAGATTGATCGTATGTTTTCCCGAGAAACAAGACAATTATAGTATGGTTCATAACATACTTTGCTAAACTTCGGCTGTAATATAATGTGTTAGATGTTGTCCTCAATTGTGTCCTCATTTTAAAACGAAATTGTCCTCAATTTTGCATTGAATTTGAAGACAACGTGTCACTTTGTTCTGAATTCCGTTCTCAAAAATCTGGCTGCCTTAATGGATCAGGAAAATGATAAAAAATTGATGGCATGATGATTAAAGTTAAGACTGTCAAGTGGGAATCGGCTGGACATTCCCACTTGACTGTCTTGACCATCGTTGGACAACTGAAATGCTGAACTAGACAATAAGGAGTGCGAAAAGATCCAAAAGTCCACTTGACAAATGAAATGATGCAATTTGAAAGCATGCCGGAGAAAATTGTTTAAGACAGAGAGTTGTGGAAGATATCTGGGAAGATCTTCATCCAACAATGGATCGAGACTGGTATATAGATGATAATGACGATACAGTAAATCATTTTTCTGTGTCTCAAGTGCTGTTTCTAAGCTACTTTGAAATGAGGTAAAGATAGGAAAAATCATTATCCACATGAAAAACTCGAGTGGGCAAAACGTTTCGTCCAAAATCGAGAGAAAATTCCTATCTTGCAGGAACCGACTTAAAAATCAGCGCGAATTTCCGCACCTTTTTAAATGTTTATATGTTTTTAATAAATAATGGAACTTAGCGTAACTGTGCTTTAGACAGAGGTTAAGTTAAGTTCAATTTATCCTCACTGAATTCTTTCTGAAATGTGTTATAAAAGTGTTATTTGAATTGTTACATTGGATATGGATGTTCCATTCCACTGACATAAAATGAGAATGGTTTTATTAAAATTGCCTGGCACTGTATTTTATGAATGGTAGTTATGGATTTGTGGCTTTATTGAGCAATGTAGTAGTAGCTTGCACCTTTTCTCATTAATGAAGTCCAAGGCTATACAAAATAAGAGTTATTACTCGGTTCGTTAAATTGGTTTATGTTTAAGGCACTGCGACCTCAACTTTAATTTAAAGCCTTAATTTTTCGCTGAACCTGAATTAGTCTTAGTCGTTCGTATCGTTGCTGTAAATCTTAACTAGATATTCAGAATAGCGAGCAAAGCTAAATAACAACAGAATTCTACTTACTGAAGGCCACTTCCACTTTATTCGTATTTAAATACGTTAGGCAGTTCTTCTACAAGCAAGTTTTTCGTAACATAATACGCTGGATAGAATTCAATCAAAGATGTCTCACTTGATTCAGTTCTATTCAGTGTAGACTTATCTCTCCACGAATAAAAATCTGCTCACTCAATACAATCTGTTTCTACAAGAATCGCTCGCTATCTTCTTTAATCAACACTGCACACTAAGTTCTTATCTCAGAGCACTTTGTCTACGTTAATTGTCCAACTTTTACCAGCTCGTCGGGAGGAAGAACTTTGAGGGGTTAAATTAGAAATTCTTCAGGGGGAGGAACCAAATTTACGTAGAACACAGAAACTCAAAAGGGAGGTAAAATTAGAGATATACATCCCCAGTAAAGGAAATATCCTTACTGCGGAGTTGTTAGAGGTTCACATCGTCTGCATTATGCTGCTGTTCTGTATACCTACCTTAACCCTTCAGCCGGCTGGAACGAATTAACCTGAGGTTAGCAAAGTGGTCTGAAATGAGCTCGAACAAATTTATTCGCTGTCTGAGAAGTGGGCCGCACATGGCTGGAACGAGTGAACCTGCGCATCGGAAAGCGTTGCTTTCTGCTAGCTGTTCAAAGTGATCAACTAAGAGGATGACTAACACTAATCCTTTCTGGCTGGTTACTTGCTAAAACGGCGGCTGTAAAAAATAACAACGAACCTAGGAAAGGAGAGAGAAAGAGCAGGTGTTTGAGTCACTTGTATCTACCCAGTAGCATGATGTGCGTGTCAAGGTGACTAACATTTCCCCTTCATGCATTGGGTCATGGAGCAAAGAATAAAGCTCTAGAAGGAACGCTGATGACCAGCAACAGTATAATGAATAAAGCTTTTAACTAAGCTAGTAATGTTGTGGTAGTAATTAAGATGAATAAAGTCTTAACGCTGGTTGTTAATAATAATCAACTAATGACATAAACCTAACAGCCAGACAGAGATCTGACAAAAACTATGAACTGAGAAAGACGTACTTACGAAAAAGCTCTTTTATTAGATAACTCTTGAATCATCCAACGCACACACACTACTCGTATCACAATAATGAAGAATCAACCTAATCACATAGAACGAAGCTCTGGCTATACAACAACAAACGCTCTGGCTATACAACAACAAACGCTCTCCTTCACCTAAACCAACGCTCTTTCTACGTATCGTTGAACGCGCCTATTTATACTGGCTACCACCACGTCATGACTTACACTCATTGCCAGATCTCATTCAGCGGGTGAAATAACATCTCGTTCAGTAAGAAGATAATTTACATAGTAAAATAAAATAACCAGAGATAGTAAAATCAAAAGGAAAGTGAATATAGAGTATACGTTACAACAGCTCACGGTAAGTACTGCTTACGTGATAAGCAACAGGTCATGGTAAGTACTGCTGAGATTAAAAGTAACAGGTCACGGTAAGTACTACTGAGATGATATGTTATAGGTCACGGTAAGTGCTGCTGAGATGATAACAGGTCATGATAAGTACTGCTGAGATAATAAGTACATAGCAGGTCACGGTAAGTACTGCTGAGAAGATAAGTAACAGATCACGGTAAGTATTGCTGATATGATAAGTAACAGGTCACCATAAGTACTGTTGAGGTGATAAGTAAACAGTTCGTGACAAGTACTACTGAGATAATAAGTAACAGGTGACTGTAAGTACTACTGAGATGATAAGTTATAGGTCACGGTAAGTGCTGCTGAGATGATAACAGGTCATGATAAGTACTGCTGAGATAATAAGTACATAGCAGGTCACGGTAAGTACTGCTGAGAAGATAAGTAACAGATCACGGTAAGTATTGCTGATATGATAAGTAACAGGTCACCATAAGTACTGTTGAGGTGATAAGTAAACAGTTCATGACAAGTACTACTGAGATAATAAGTAACAGGTGACGGTAAGTACTACTGAGATGATAAGTTATAGGTCACGGTAAGTGCTGCTGGGATGATAACAGGTCCTGATAAGTACTTCTGAGATAATAAGTACATAGCAGGTAAGTACTGCTGAGAAGACAATTAACAGATTACAGTTCGTACTGCTGATATGATAAGTAAAAGGTCACGGTAAGTACTGCTGAGATGATAAGTAACAGGTCACCATAAGTACTGCTGAGGTGATAAGTAAACAGTTCGTGATAAGTACTACTGAAATAATAAGTAACAGGTCACGGTAAATATTGCTGAGATGATAAGTAATAGGTCACAGTAAGTACTGCTGAGGTGATAAGTAAACAGTTAAAGATAAGTACTGCTGAGATGATAGGTAACAATTCACGGTAAGTACAGCTGTGATGATTGGGAAAAGGAATTGTTCTGATGTAGCTTTCGTAAAACCTGGCCATTATGTGAACATTTCTGTTCGAGGAAATCAGGAAATTTTGAGCACCATTTGGTTCAGGTACATGGGCCGCTTAAAGGGTTAATGTACAATGCTAATGTGGCTCTGGTGTAGAGTTTGTTGGCAACATGAACGAGAAGGCACTTTTCGACGCTGTAGCTCGAAATGCGCCAGTTCACTTTAAATATTTAAAACTACACTAGTGTCCAAAAGTTAAGCATGGTTAGAAAAAGACATTTTAGGTTATGACGCAATATCACATGACAAACGATAATTGGCATTAAAGGAGAAGGCACATTTGTGGAACTGAGAAAGAGTTGCAAAAAAGCGAAAAGTGGCATTTCTTGTCATCATCACGCCCTGCTACAGAGTGTTTCACTTAGTAGCCCACCCTCACCCCAAAGAGCCAACTATTGTTGTTTTTTTACCCACTCAACATAGAAATATGACGTTTGGTTTACAAGCGACCTTGATTCTTGAGAAATGCACGGGAGTGATTTTCCTAATAAGGCCATGACTCATTGTGACGTCACCCCACCAGATGGCCGAGCACGCTAATTCTGTCGGAGACAATCTTCGCGTTTTACTGTGTCGCTGAACGTCGTTCAGGATGGCTGTGTATATCATTACGGAGCTGGTGTTTATTGTGAAATATTATTGGAAAACAGTCTTTTTTCTCCCCCCCCCCTTCCTTTATTTCTTGGTATAAGGTGAGTTTACCGTCGGTACGAAAGAGTAAGAACACTCTTCAGCAGATACGACTATATTGGTGTTATATCACATGTATGTATTTTTCAAATACCATATATGTATCTTTCAAATTCGATATACATTCTGAAGGAAGGAAGGAAATATTGATTTCGCCTGCGCTCTTATACAAAAGTTTTGCTCTGAAGCCTTTTGGGTTCTTAAATACAACCAGTGATATGTTTTCTACGCCGCATTATTTAGTCAAAAGAAAAAACAGTAAGTCTTTGTCTGGCAACATAAGCGTCGTTGCCGAGAGTTCCTCTTGCGTTACAAACAAATTTGCGACAACGAAATAAAAGGAATAACAAAGAAGAAAATGCTGCATAGGGCAAATATACAGAAGCCGGCATGACTTCATTTCTAAGCTGGGCGCACTAGACTAATGAGATTACAATTGCTTCAGTCGTGCTTTTTGTAAAGAGAGGCGAGGAGGGATGATCGCTGAAAAAGTGTCTTTTTTTTTCTTTTTTCTTCCGTTACTAGTGTACCTGCAGTAAATAGTTTCATTTTATTCAATCGTTTCAGAACCAGAACATATAAGATGCTCGTTCACATAAATTATGGGAAACAAACAATTCATGAAGTAGTTCGTCAGCCGGCCAAAAGTAAAGTGAGCCATAGAAAAGAAATATCACATCTAAACACATGAAGGAGAGACTAGATAATAGACAGTATTACCTTAGAGTTACTATGTACATTTCGCTTGCTTTTTGTTTTGTTTTTCAAGCTGTTTTCCATCGAAACTGGGTTAAGTGTGTATCATGTTTTGAACGAATCTTGAAAATATTCGTAATCAGTGATCGTACAATCAGTTACGTGGTGCAATAGTATCATATATCTGGATTATGTTGTCTTCACCAGATTAAGCATCTCTTCCCTATCAATGTCCTAAAAACATTTTCCTATGCTTTTACTTATACCCATCTTTCCTATTGTCTGGAATCTTGGTATTTAAATATAAGTGCAAACAATAAGTTATGCTTGCTCAAATTACAGAAGAAATCTGTTCGCTATATGCTGAACACAGATTACATGTCTCATTCTAAACCATTATTTCTAAAACTAAATATTCTAAACATTCATGAAATTTTTACCTTGAAACTAGGTATCATGTTTTTTAAAATAATGCATCTTAAACTGCCTATTTTTCAATCTGACATCAAATATCTGGATTATTCTATCTTCACCAGATATGTTGCTAACAACAAATTGTGACAGCCGTTTGTTAGACTTAATTATGGTTTAAATAGCATACTGTATAAAGCCATTATCCTATGGAATAATATCCCAGAGAGCATCAGATCCCTGGAAAATATCAAAAAGTTTTCCTTCTCTCTGCGAAATTACATTGTAAATCACCCTGATCTCCATAACGAATCTCAACCCTATCATTAAATTGTAGTTCCAAGCATGCTGCTAACAGTGGTGCTTCTGTTATAACCATCTTACTTGCTTTCATATATGCCATATGTTTTATTCTTCTTACATCTGATAGGGGGAATCGCCTTACAACCAATACGTTCAGATTCCTCCTGGTGTATTGCATTTTCATATAACTGTAAGTTTTAAATGTGTGCAATAAATAATTGTATTGCATTGTATTGTATTGTTATACTTAATTATGGTTTAAATAGCGTAATGTATAAAGCCATTATCCTATGAAATAACCTCCCAGATAGCATTAGATATCTGGAAAATATCAAAAAGTTTTCCTTGTCTCTGCGAAATTACATTGTAAATCACCCTGATCTCCATAACGAATCTCAACCCTATCATTAAATTGTAGTTCCAAGCATGCTTCTAACAATGGTGCTCCTGTTATAACCATCTTACTTGCTTTCATATATGCCATATGTTTTATTCTTTTTCTTACATCTGATGAGGGGAATCGCCTTACAACCAATGTGTTCAGATTCCTCCTGGTGTATTGCATTTTCATATAACTGTAAGTTTTAAATGTGTGCAATAAATAATTGTATTGCATTGTATTGTATTGTTATACTTAATTATGGTTTAAATAGCGTAATGTATAAAGCCATTATCCTATTAAAATAACCTCCCAGATAGCATTAGATATCTGGAAAATATCAAAAAGGTTTCCTTATCTCTGCGAAATTACATTGTAAATCACCCTGATCTCCATAACGAATCTCAACCCTATCATTAAATTGTAGTTCCAAGCATGCTGCTAACAGTGGTGCTTCTGTTATAACCATCTTACTTGCTTTCATATATGCCATATGTTTTATTCTTTTTCTTACATCTGATAGGGGGAATCGCCTTACAACCAATGTGTTCAGATTCCTCCTGGTGTATTGCATTTTCATATAACTGTAAGTTTTAAATGTGTGCAATAAAAAATTGTATTGCATTGTATTGTATTGTTATACTTAATTATGGTTTAAATAGCGTAATGTATAAAGCCATTATCCTATGTAATAACCTCCCAGATAGCATTAGATATCTGGAAAATATCAAAAAGTTTTCCTTGTCTCTGCGAAATTGCATTGTAAATCACCCTGATCTCCATAACGAATCTCAACCCTATCATTACATTGTAGTTCCAAGCATGCTGCTAACAGTGGTGCTTCTGTTATAACCATCTTTCTTGCTTTCATATATGCCATATGTTTTATTCTTTTTCTTACATCTGATAAGGGGAATCGCCTTACAACCAATGTGTTCAGATTCCTCCTGGTGTACTGCATTTTCATATAACTGTAAGTTTTAAATGTGTGCAATAAAAAATTGTATTGTATTGTATTGTATTGTATTGTTATACTTAATTATGGTTTAAATAGCGTAATGTATAAAGCCATTATCCTATGGAATAATATCCCAGAGAGCATCAGATCCCTGGAAAATATCAAAAGTTTTCCTTGTCTCTGCGAAATTACATTGTAAATCACCCTGATCTCCATAACGAATCTCAACCCTATAATTAAATTGTAGTTCCAAGCATGCTGCTAACAGTGGTGCTTCTGTTATAACCATCTTACTTGCTTTCATATATGCCATATGTTTTATTCTTTTCTTACATCTGATAGGGGGAATCGCCTTACAACCAATGTGTTCAGATTCCTCCTGGTGTATTGCATTTTCATATAACTGTAAGTTTTAAATGTGTGCAATAAATAATTGTATTGTATTGTTATACTTAATTATGGTTTAAATAGCGTAATGTATAAAGCCATTATCCTATGAAATAACCTCCCAGATAGCATTAGATACCTGGAAAATATCAAAAGTTTCGCTTGTCTCTGCGAAATTACATTGTAAATCACCCTGATCTCCATAACGAATCTCAACATTATCATTAAATTGTAGTTCCAAGCATGCTGCTAACAGTGGTGCTTCTGTTATAACCATCTTACTTGCTTTCATATATGCCATATGTATTATTCTTTTTCTTACATCTGATAGGGGAATCGCCTTACAACCAATGTGTTCAGATTCCTCCTGGTGTATTGCATTTTCATATAACTGTAAGTTTTAAATGTGTGCAATAAATAATTGTTTTGCATTGTATTGTATTGTTATACTTAATTATGGTTTAAATAGCGTAATGTATAAAGCCATTATCCTATGTAATAACCTCCCAGATAGCATTAGATATCTGGAAAATATCAAAAAGTTTTCCTTGTCTCTGCGAAATTACATTGTAAATCACCCTGATCTCCATAACGAATCTCAACCCTATCATTAAATTGTAGTTCCAAACATGCTGCTAACAGTGGTGCTTCTGTTATAACCATCTTACTTGCTTTCATATATGCCATATGTTTTATTCTTTTTCTTACATCTGATAGGGGGAATCGCCTTACAACCAATGTGTTCAGATTCCTCCAGGTGTATTGCATTTTCATATAACTGTAAGTTTTAAATGTGTGCAATAAATAAATGTATTGTATTGTATTGTATTGTATTGTATTGTATTGTTATACTTGATTATGGTTTAAATAGCGTAATGTATAAAGCCATTATCCTATTAAAATAACCTCCCAGATAGCATTAGATATCTGGAAAATATCAAAAAGTTTTCCTTGTCTCTGCGAAATTACATTGCAAATCACCTTGATCTCCATAACGAATCTGAACACTATCATTAAATTGTAGTTTCCAAGCATGCTTCTAACAGTGGTGCTTCTGTTATAACCATCTTACTTGCTTTCATATATGCCATATGTTTTATTCTTTTTCTTACATCTGATAGGGGGAATCGCCTTACAACCAATGTGTTCAGATTCCTCCTGGTGTATTGTATTTTCATATAACTGTAAGTTTTAAATGTGTGCAATAAATAATTGTATTGTATTGTTATACTTAATTATGGTTTAAATAGCGTAATGTATAAAGCCATTATCCTATGAAGTAACTTCCCAGATAACATTAGATATCTGGAAAATATCAAAAAGTTTTCCTTGTCTCTGCGAAATTACATTGTAAATCACCCTGATCTCCATAACGAATCTCAACCCTATCATTAAATTGTAGTTCCAAGCATGCTTCTAACAGTGGTGCTTCTGTTATAACCATCTTACTTGCTTTCATATATGCCATATGTTTTATTCTTTTTCTTACATCTGATAGGGGGAATCGCCTTACAACCAAAGTGTTCAGATTCCTCCTGGTGTATTGCATTTTCATATAACTGTAAGTTTTAAATGTGTGCAATAAATAATTGTATTGTATTGTTATACTTAATTATGGTTTAAATAGCGTAATGTATAAAGCCATTATCCTATGAAATAACCTCCCAGATAGCATTAGATACCTGGAAAATATCAAAAAGTTTTCCTTGTCTCTGCGAAATTACATTGTAAATCACCCTGATCTCCATAACGAATCTCAACCCTATCATTAAATTGTAGTTCCAAACATACTGCTAACAGTGGTGCTTCTGTTATAACCATCTTACTTGCTTTCATATATGCCATATGTTTTATTCTTTTTCTTACATCTGATAGGGGGAATCGCCTTACAACCAATGTGTTCAGATTCCTCCTGGTGTATTGCATTTTCATATAACTGTAAGTTTTAAATGTGTGCAATAAATAATTGTATTGTATTGTATTGCATTGTTATACTTAATTATGGTTTAAATAGCGTAATGTATAAAGCCATTATCCTATGAAATAACCTCCCAGATAGCATTAGATATCTAGAAAATATCAAAACGTTTTCCTTGTCTCTGCGAAATTACATTGTAAATCATCCTGATCTCCATAATGAATCTTAATCCTATCATTAAATTGTAGTTCCAAGCTATGCTGCTTGCAGTGGCGCTTCTGTTATAACCATCTTACTCGCCTTTATATATTTTATGTATTTTATTCCTTTTTTTACATCTGATTGGGGGAATCACCTTACAACCAATGTGTTCCGATTCCTCCTGGTGTGTGTTGCATTTTCATATGACTGTAAGTTTTAAATGCGTGCAATAAAAAAATTGTAAATTTTAAGTTGTAAATATAATATCTTGAAAACAGCAAAATATATTCATTAAGGCATTTCTGTTCTTCACATGCTGTTTCGGGCTTAAAAGCTTGACGAATCAGATTAGAGCTTTTTCGATAATGTCTTATAAGAACTATAGTCCTGTACAAGAATTTAGAATATAATCTCTCCATCGCTTCATCCTCAGGGTCGTCCGTGCAATGACTCCCTCTCTCGTCTCTTAATATTTTAGTTTTATGTTTTATTATTGATCGGCCTTTTCCATCAAGTAAGTTTTTATTATTATTATACATATAAACACCCATATCTCTCTCTCTCTCTCTCTCTCTCTCTGGAACGCTTGATATCACAGCAACGTCTGCATTATTGCTCCATCACTTATCGATCAATTCATGTGTGCTTTCCAGATGTCAAAGTGAATTCCTGCTACATAATAGCACGCGATCACTTTTAGATGTCAAGGTGATCGGGTGCTAATTTAAAAATATTGGATCATCAATGACTCGAGCTCTATTTTCCAGATCTAGAAAACTCGAATTGAATTCTTAATAA
Source organism: Macrothele yani (assembly GCA_039090855.1). Taxonomy (NCBI): domain Eukaryota; kingdom Metazoa; phylum Arthropoda; class Arachnida; order Araneae; family Macrothelidae; genus Macrothele; species Macrothele yani. Next base: position 152,570,989 of record CM076995.1, on the reverse strand, counting down.
CGCGGCAAGTTCCGTGTGTATATTTATTTAATTTAGCACAATTCGAATATTAATTTGTACGCTTTAATTATTTTTTACTCTTTTAATTTAACTAACTTTCCGAGTTTAGTGCTGATTATATTATATATTTTGCAAAATATCGATCTATCTAAACGCTCTGACCTACAATAAAAACCGAAATCTTGATATGTCAAAGCGAGCAAAATTACATCTAAAAGCAGATGTCGTCCAGATAGCACATTGTCGAAAATTTAGATAGTTCCGATTTGTATTATCAGATGTTGCATTATTTTATACAAAAAGCTTCGGCATGAAGTTTCAAACTAACAGTCGAATAGGACAGTCTAAAACAAAATGTGAAGGGAATAACAAGTGTGCCGGAGAAAAATTATTTAAACCGAAAAATCAAAGTAAAAGTTATTAAGGTAAGTTTACATGAAAACACCCCTCCGGGTTTAGTGCTGATCATATTAAACATTTTGCAAAATATGGACCTACATAAACGCTCTAACCAACAATTATTAAATAACACATGTTTTACACAGAATGTTATTTATCAGAAGATCTTTTGAAAAACGTAAATAAATAGCATGCAATTTTTAGTTCTAACATGAATGAATTCTTACCATATAAGTAATTACTACACGATCGAGTCACATTATTGTGGCTACCAGATATTATCCAGAGTAACCGCAGTGTGCAGCGCGGACAGCAGCTAGACGGGCTGGGAGTGACTCAATAATTTTGCTCGAAGGTGTTCACAGGCATCTGGAGCCATGCCGACTGCAGTGCATCTGACAGCTACTGGAAGATGCGTGAAGGAGGATCCATAATGCGAACAACACGATCGAGGTGGTCCCACAGATGCCCAATTGCGTTTACGTCTGGGGAATTAGGGGGCCAGGAAAGTACTTTGATGTTTTCATCGTTCTCTTCCAACCACTCTCGGACATTTCTGGCTGTGTGACACGTCGCATTGTCGTGCTGGAAGATCCTATCCGGCGCAGGGAAGACAATCAGCATGTATGGCTGTACGTGGTCTGCAAAGATGGATTCACAACGAATTTGATCCATAGTGTCTTCCACAGAAATGAGTGGACACAGATAATGCGACGAAAACATTTCCCAGACCATAACACTGCCCCCACCAGTTTATGTTCTACCAGTAATGGTTGGAAAGTGTTTGTTCTCCGCTGTTTGTCGCCTTATACACCAACGTCCATCCGTTCGATGAAGCAGAAAACATGACTCATCGGAGAAAGCAATCCTTTGTCAGTCAGCGTAGGTCCAATTCTTACACTACCATGCAAATATAAGCCTTTTCTGCCAATTCATCTTCGTTAGCATAAGTGCAGTGACCATCCGCCTGCATCGGAGCCCCATACGCAACAGGGTTCGCTGAACTGCCGTTTTACACACACTTCTGGTAGCCCAATGGTTCATTCGGCCAGGGAGTTGCTCCACTGTAGCTTGTCGATCGGCTCTCACGCACCTTTGAAGCCGACGTTAACCTGCCACATCAATGGCACGTGGTGCTCCGCAGTTTTCACGTCGCTTATTCGCAGTGGTGCCATTTGTCCAATCACGATACACTTTAACCACAACAGCACGCGAACAGTTCACAAACTGCGCTGTTTCAGAAATACGGCCACCTTTGGCCCGAAAGTCGATAATCATCCCTTTTTGCAAATCTGCTAAATCGCTCCTTTTATTCATGACAGCAACGAGTGATATTTTTCAGATTGCCTAGAGCGCACCTTATGTACCCTCCATGCCAGCTCACGACACGTGCCTTCTTTCATCGGCTACGCGCTGTTGACGTCAAAAGTAGAAGTTGGTCACAATAATGTGACTCGACTGTGTATATTTCCTTACAAAAATGCGGCGTCCTTTTTATTTGTTTTCATTCTGCTTCAATTAAAATGTTCACTCCGTCATAGGGCGGGCAACATCCCCTACCTATACATAGTACAAAATAAAATTCCCGGTAGGCGTCTGTCTGTTTGTTCGGGCTAATCTCGAGAATCACTGGACGGATTTTGATGCGGTTTTCACTATTTCATAGAGCATTTGTCGAGGAAGGTTTAGGTGTATGAAACATTAATCGATGACAAAAACAAACCGAGCAGTAACGATTTTAGTGACAAATCACAGAAAAAACCGACGTTCGCATTCTTTCGTGGTTTCCACTGCCTAAACAACGATGCGCAGCGACCGGTTTATGAAACTTTTTTGCTCATTGGGAAAAAGACGCGAGGCGCATGCGCGGTGGCAGGACTGACAGCATGTAAAGCCACAGACTAAATGCGTAATTACATTGGACGCTGAAAAAATTGGTTTATCTGCGCTCACACAGACTTAATGCGTAGCTACATCGGATGCTGAAAGAATTGGTTTATCGGCGCTCGAACAGACTAAACACGTAGTTGTTTTCGTCCACACGTATGTATCTCTTTGAGCAGCTCTTTAATTAAAATTTAAATACTGTATTAACATTATGCCGAGACGAAAACCAAATATGCACTGCTGGCCACCCAAAATGCAACACCAAGAAAGACACGAGATAGCAAAGCCAGATTTACTGGGCACATAACAACAGATACAAAGATGAAACGATTGTGCTTACAGACCCGTGTGACTTACGGAACACGCAGACATCAATAATTCGTGTGGCCCCCATGGATGGCAATAACGGCCGCTACACGCCGCTGCATCGAATGAAAGAAGCTTTGGATGTGGGCTTGGGGTATGTCGGTTCAGGCTACTTCCACACGTTGCCACAGTTCATCAGGCGTAGCCGCGGGTGGTGCTTGCAGGGCCACTCGGTGGCCGATCAGCGACCAGACGTGTTCGATGGGCGACTTATCGAGAGAACAGGCGGGCCACGGCAGCAGTGACACCTGGTGGGCGGTGAAGAATTGTTGCACGATGCGTGCCACGTGCGGGCGCGCATTGTCCTCCCTTACCTGCAGGACCGCTGGCAGGTCCTGCAGGTAAGGGAGGACTACAGGCTCCAAAACGTCGGAGATATAGCGGTGGCTGTTGAGGGTACCGGCGATGCGCACCAGAGGGATGCGGGTGTCATATCCAATTGCGCCCCAAACCATAATACCAGGCGACGGACCAGTATGGCGATGCATAATGCATGCGTCATACAGTCTGTCGCCGCGGTACCGCCACACGCGGATCCGACCATCGTGGTGTTGCAGGCAGAAGCGGGATTCGTCGGAGAAGACAATGTCGTGTCATTCGGTAGTCCAGGTGCGGTGTTCAACGGCCCACTGCCGCCGCACTCGCCGGTGGTGTAACATCAATGGTAATCGGAGCAATGGGCGCCGTGCGACAAGTCCCCGCTCCTGCAGACGACGTCCAACGGTACGTGCCGACACAGGTTGTTGCGCAACACACCCTAATTCCAGCTCTAACTTTCGTGATGTGGCGGTGCGAGCCGTCAATGCCCGCCGCACAACATGCCGGTCCTCTCGTTCGGTGGTGTGCCGCGGCCGCGGCAATCGCTCACGTCGGTCCGTCCGTCCCTCCTGCCCCCACCGAATCCATACTCGCCTCACTGTGGCTGGATGTCGTCCAACACGGGCGCCGATGTCTCGGTACGACAACACTATTCGTCCTCTGTCGAACTCCGAAACGTGCTGGAATAACTGCGACGAGGCATCAGGAAGCTTCCCACGCACAGGTCCGGCAGCACAACACACTTCCACTACTTAAACCCCGCCTTCTGTGCACCCTTCTTATAGTGCTTCTCGGTGGTGTGCCGGGCGTACATGATTTGCATATGCTCTGCAATGCTAACGTTTGCATGTCCTCTCGCGGGCGACGCATGCTGCGAATTTCAGGCCAATCGGATGCTTCCTTCTTGGTGTTGCATGTTGGGTGGCCAGCAGTGTAGGTCGTAGTACATCGGACGCTAAAAGAATTTATTTATCCCGTCATAATGAAACTTTCGAAGAAACAGACTCTCGATTGGCAAATAACAGACAAAGAATGACTTTACAAAGAGAAAGACAATCGCCTGTTGAACGTAATAATCGTATCTCTTTAGATTCGCCGTAAATTCTAAATTGCTACAGTGCGAATCCGGGCCGGGTCGCTAGTATGTCAATGTTTATTTAAAGCTTAAAAACAACCGTTCTAGGACGGGTTATATGCTAGTTATTATTATTATTATTATTATTACACTTTTTGTTGTCGTGATTTCACTTCTGATTCAACTGAAAGAAATGGAAATTAAAAATTTTGTTCGGTTTGAATACATGTAGCACGAAGCCACAGAAACACTCGCTTAGAAAACATTCGAATGCTTCGGGTTTTCTTGCCCAACTTGAAGTCCTACTCAGTTCGGCTGGTAATCGGTAAAGAACTTCCTACGAAAGTCGCCCACAGGAAATCTTCCCCACGTTTGGTGAGCTCCTCCGAGTTACGAACGTCTCCCACAGGAAAATTCTCCCAAGGAATAGCGTTTCCACTTTCGAGTCAGAGACCACGTCGTTTTTATTGTGGCCAGTGCAGTGGCAGACAGCAAACACAGTTATATAAGGTGTTTATTCTGTGGCTGACATTAACAAATCCAACCACTTCCATGGAGACAAAAATAAATGAGAATATTGACTTAATTTGAGGAAGTGTCCATGCTGAGTGAAAACAACTTAGATCCAGTTTTCGGGAAAATAAAAAGGTTTACATATTTCTGTTATGCAGGTAATTTTTTTATCCATCTTAGAGGAGAAAATGTATTTCTGTGTTATGGAAAGAATTTTGATCCGCATTAAAATAAACTTAAAGTTTAGATGGAAAAAGGATTTTTTTTTCTCAGAACGGTAGCCCTTAAAAGTGATTATGATTTATCATGGCAGATATGAATAATTCGGCTCTTTCCTGTTATTCAGGGGAAAGAGTCAAAATTTAGGTGGCACTAATTGCCAGATTAAAGATATAGGGACATTATGTTTTATATATGCTATTATGTAATTTATTAAAACACACAATTGCACCAGCAGTACAGAAATATAAGCACATGCACTAGTTTCTTTTATTTCCACAGGATCAAAATCAGCAGTGGGGAAGGCGTGCCAGGGCTCGCTCTGACTCACAAAATGGCAGTAAATATTTAGTTTTTAAAGTTTTTTTATGTAACAATTTGTTATGTGTCTATCTAAACAAAACCTAAAGTAAAACGATGACTCCTTTATATAATTTGTGACTACAGACTTGTGTTGTTTAGATAGAGAGAAAATACCAACGTTTACCACAACATAAGGTTTATTATTCATCGACTATAGTTTTGCAGAGCTTTTGGCTCGGCATCATCAGCTCCTGATGATGCCGAGCCAAACGCTCTGCGAAACTATAGTCGATGTATAATAAACCTTTTATTGTGGTAAACGTTGGTATTTTCTTTCAATGACTCCTTTGTTGTATAACAACAAGATAATAATTATTTTATTGGGAGACACATGAGACGAAACTATGCTACCGCGCTGCCTTCGGGTTGTCAACACAGAACAAAAAATAATAAATAACAAAATTACACAAATGGCACTACATCGTATAGGAGCCAATTACATAGTGTGGTCTACTACACTATGTGATTGGCGCCTCGTCTGCCACGTGCACCATTTTGAGATCACGACAGGTATGAAGAGACGAGCACCAGAAGAAGAGGAAAGTTTTTTTTTTTTTTTTTTTTTTTTTTGATTGGAGGTTTAACGACCACCGTGAGCAACTCAATGGGCTATAAGCAGTCGCCCGTCCCTAATTTAGGGTCACTGGTTCCAGGGAAGGGAGAGAGCCAGTGCCGTAAGACAAACACAACATCCATGCCTGACCGGGATTCGAACCCGGACCCCTTACGGACGAATGATCAGAGGCCAGCGCCTTAGACCACTGCGCCACCGGGGCGGCTGAGGAAAGTTTGGAAGCTCTTCTGACAGTCTGAGGCATCTATTAGTCATGGTTATACGTTAACTGTGTGTAAGTGTAACTATTTATATCATGTTAACAACTACGACAACATATTGTGTTGCTTAAAGTATTTACTATTAATATTTTATGTCATAGTGATAGAGCTTGTAAAGCGCCCCAGTACTATCTAGTTTACGACTATATCACTGAAAATCAGTAACCGTTCGGTTCGTGCAACCTGGCACTTAAAATTTATGACGGTTTACCAAAAAAACGGTACTTAAGTAGTCAAGAGCGAACACAAACTTTAAAGATAAAACAAAATAATGGGAAGAAATGGTTGATTGGATATCATTGCTGTAAATCACGACCGAACGTTAATTGCACTGCACTGAGTGTTAATCTCCCCAGTGAAAGTCCTATGATGTGGAGGAAAGGGAGTTATGCGTGCGCAGCAGTAAATAAAAGTACTTTGTTTACATAGTGAACCCTAGAAGCGTCAATAGAATCACGTACAAGTTCTAGAGTAATGTGCAGACATGACAAACAACTGCATAATGAAAACAATTAAGTAAAAAAAGAACAAAAAAAAATAGATAAAAATAAGTGAAGAAAGAAAGATAAAGTAATAAAAGAAAACAGGTCAGCCAAATAACCAGATTTTGAATCACTGGCTTAACAGCTCTGAGTTTGTTTGCTTTTTTCTTCTTAACTAGGCAATATTGTTACGACGCCCCACGGGCATTTTTATGTTAATTTAATGGTAGCGCTAACGGTCGAGCTGAACTCGCTGGGGCGCAGCAAACAACATAAATAAATAAATTTTAATAAAAAAAACTTGCAAGGTTACTGCGCCTCTCTCCTCCCGAAGGATGTAATTAGTGGAGTTTACACTCACTTAAACCAAATTTACAAAGGTTAGATCTACTAGCATCTATAAATAAGTTCCTGGGATTTTTGGCACAATACACAATACACATTAACGTGTGATACAAATATTTGCAATATTTATAAAACTGGGTTTTCACTGTTCACAAGTCACTACGACCGATATTATTTTCCTAACAATCTACTTTTCCAATCATGGATTCCAAAACAGTTAATTGGACGTCTTGTCACAGGTAAGCTTAACATTAATCTCTATCCTGATTATAAATTGTTCCTCACAGGAAAACATTCAACGTAATAAACAGATAAATAGTTTTATTCCGGCGTTCCAATTATGCATTCAACGAAATGGACACAACATTGTGCTGGAACTCCCGTCTGATTCTCCAGCGGCGGACTCCTTTATATCTACACTTGATAGGGGTGTTTGTTTTGAATCCCTGAACACTGTGTAACGTACCAGGAGATGTGACGTACCTGCCAGAAGGACGCACACGACATAAAGGCAGATAGGAATCAGAATACATGTCTGCGTAGCTCAGTTGGTAGAGCTACTTGTTCCGGAATAAGCGTACTCGGGTTCGAATCCCGGCGTAGACCAAAAATGACGGAGAAATTCACTTCGTTATAATGGCGCCCGAACTATCCGGATGACCCGACCGTTCAAAATCTCGCATTGGTGTGATGTTATTTCCACACCGCGAGATAGGAAAAATATGAGCAGCACTTCGAAAGAAAAATAAGGGGGAGATGATGTAACGTACCAGGAGATGTGACGTACCTGCGAGAAGGACGCACACGACATAAAGGCAGATAGGAATCAGAATACATGTCCGCGTAGCTTAATTGGTAGAGCAACTTATTCCGGAATGAGTGGACCCGGGTTCGAATCCCGACGTAAACCAAAAATAACGGAGAAATTCACTTCGTTATAATGGCGCCCGAACTATCCGGATGACCCGACCGTTCAAAATCTCGCATTGGTGTGATGTTATTTCCACACCGCGAGATAGGAAAAATATGAGCAGCACTTCAAAGAGAAAAATAAGGGGGGAGATGATGTAACGTACCAGGAGATGTGACGTACCTGCCAGAAGGACGCACACGACATAAAGGCAGATAGGAATCAGAAAAAAAATGTCCGCGTAGCTTAATTGGTAGAGCAACTTATTCCGGAATGAGTGGACCCGGGTTCGAACCCCGGCGCGGATAAAAATGACGGAGAAATTCACTTCGTTATAACTGTTAAAATAAAGGACTATGCCACAAAGCTCAAACAGATGTTCTCCGCCTCTGCCATTTCACATATGTTCCGGCGTGGTAGGACCATAATCGTGTATTTCACCAAGGCAGACTATGCGCATTCGGTGATTACTACTGGACTCACCATCGGTCATCACCATATATTTCCGGAGCCAGTAGCGCAACGCTCAATTAACGTCTCCTTCTATCTGGTACCCCCAGAGGTATCTAATACAATGCTGTTCGCAGTCCTCTCTACTGTAGGACGAGTTGTAGGAGACATCAAAACCTACTCGGCTGCGCCGAAAGACAAGGATGACAGGGACATTTGCAGCGCGCGCCGTGTTGCTCGGTTCCTTTTTGCTTCTCAGGATAATATCGCACATATCCCTACACAACTTACCATAAAGTGTGTTGAACACACCCGCCGAATTGACTTCCTGACGGAGTTCCATTGCAGTGCTTGCAAGTTCTTTGGACATTTTTACGAAAACTGCCCCAGCTTTACCACATCTTTTACGACAGACCGTCCAGATGGATCCCCAATATCATCAAGATCTGAGGTTCCGCTAAATCTTACTACAGAGACAACCTCTGCAAAGTTGTCTCCTGCTGTTGAGTCAGACACTCCACCTCCACTTACGGCGGCGAATTATCCCTCGCTATCCGAGGTGGCCCCTCAAGCAACTGAAGTTCCGTTGAAACCTGGTTTCATCGGCGCGCTCTCCGCCACGGATATCTCATTCATAGATATTGACCCTCCTGAAGCTGACTTGGATACAATCAACCAAAGTGCGGCACAAGTCCATAGTGGAGGATCTGACACTGAGCTTCGTTCACGACAGGTGAAGCGTGACGCGCCTATGCCTCCTCGCACTTCTGTCAAATGAAATGCAGACGTCCCCTGGATGGGGGACCCATCCGATCCTCCACTCGAACACGCTCTGCTCATAGCAGCACGCGTGAAACAGTCTCAGGCGACGATTTGCTGGTTGATTCTGATGATATTCCCATTTATGATATTTTTCCTGGTTATCTTGAGACAGCATGTGTTGCAGGCTCTCCCCTCTCACACAAAGAGTTATATGAATTAATAGCGACCAGGAAAAAACCTCATAACCTCACTCGGTATGTTAAAGACCACGAATCCATTATTCAGCCACTCCTTGCACAACTCGACCTGATATCTACCATAGTTACGGCCAAACCTGCTTCTCTTGGTCTTTCCACTCCTTTCATTTGTCACCTCCGTCGACGAATTACGTCTATTCGCAACGCTGCCACCAAAGCTGCGACCCCACCTGAAGGATTGGAGATTTCAAGTTGATTTCTTTGAATTGCCGCGGGTTCTCCTCGGCCCAGGCTAACTCTCTCGTCTATGAGGACCTCTCCGATGCTTCTGCGGACTTTCTCCTGTTACAAGAAACGCATTGCTCTTCCACCACTGCATTCCATACCTGGAGGTATTGGCCCTATGTGTTTCATCATGCATATTGCCTAACAAGAACTGGTGGATTGGCGATTGGAATCCACCAACGTTTGTCAAACATCCTCATCACACCGATTGTTACTAATTTACACGGTGACCTGTTACCGTGTTTAACCTTCTCTCACACTAATGTTCAATATCATATTTTTATATATATATACCATCTGCCGATTCATTAATTTTCCCGTTATTTACTGCTTTACGTTCCGCTTTTACACTGATTCCTCCCGAAGACCCTTGCATCCTCGGAGGAGATTTTAACTGCACCCTATGGCCTTCCTTAGATCGTTGCTCTCTTCGTGGCGAGTACCGCACCCGACTAGTTGATGAATTAACGCAGTTTCTGTCGTATTACCATTTTATCGATGCATTCCGTCAACTATATCCATCACGTATATCATACACCGGTGTGCTTCTTCAGGGAGAGGTGCCATTGCAGCCAGACTGGATCGAATTTATATTTCTTCTTCGTTAGCCCCAGTTATTACAGCTGCTTCACGTCTACCTACAGCTTCTTCAAATCACAGTGCGGTTTTGGTGTCACTCTGCACTTCCTCTCCGCCTTCCTTCACACGACGCTCCTGTACTTTTGATGACTCCTTACTTCAACGAGAAGACTTTTGCGCTGCTGTCAATTCTTTCTTGCCAGCTAAGCGAACTCTTCTCGATAGTACTCCGAGGGCCATACGATTTTGGCTGGATGTTAAGAAGGATTTAATTCTGTTGCTCCGGCGCCTTGCTCATGCGATTCTCAATGACAGGAAGATGAAGATTGATAATCTTCGACGCTTATTAGCATCTCTCCCCATGACGGATCCACTGTACGCAGAGTTGGAAGACGACCTTCGTGCTCAACTTCTGCCTCTCGCACAGCAAGCCATGCATCGCCTTAAACTGCTGCACCTGTCAACATCATCGGTTTCATATGAGGTATTGTCTCGCTTGGAATCGACTAGTCATGCATCACAGTCCCTTCGATGTCTTAATCTCCCAGATGGGACCGTCTCTTCCGATGCCTCCACAGTTTGTTCTGAGGTTTACTTTTTCTTTGCGTGTAAATACCGAGCGGTGGCGCAATCCTCCGATCCCTATAACTCTTCTCTTCTATGCTCTCTTCCTCAGGTCTCCTCCCATCTACTTTCCTCCCTTCTAGCTGACTTCTCCTCTGTGGAAGTGGGGAATTCTTTTGCCTCCCTTAACTCTCACGCTTCTCCAGGACCTGATGGCCTAACATACTCTTTCTATCGCACTTTTCTCCCGTCCCTTCTACCTTTTCTTTCTGCCTGTTTCTCGTCTGCTCTATCCGCCTCTGCGCTTCCGCCGGAATTTACCAACGCACATATCGTTTCCCATTCCAAAAAAAGGAGACCCTTTGGACATTGGAAATTGGTGCGCAATCTCTATCCTAAATTTCGACTACAAATTCCTCACGAAACTTCTTTCACGCCGTCTTAACCCCATACTTCCTTTTCTCCTCTCAACCGACCAGTCATACACTGTGCCTGGTCGGTCTATTAACAACAACATCTCCTTTCTTCTAAATCTTGTTTCTCTTGCTAAAACTCGCTCTGAAACACTAGCACTACTTAACCTCGATCAGAAATCCGCATTTGATAATATCTCTCACCACTATCTCTCTGCTGTTCTGCTCAGCTTTGGTTTCCCCTCTTCCTTCGTTACTTTACTTCTCAGCGTTTACCGTGGCGCCCGTTTCCATGTCCGAACGATCTCCTTCTTGACTGCTCCAATTCCTTTTAATTGTGGCATCCGGCAGGGCTGTCCTCTTTCAGGACAGCTTTTTGCCCTGGCGTTTGAGCCTTTTCTTTTGGCGGCTCAACGTTCGCTGCTTTCTCTTCTGCCACCTCAACTCCCGAGTACTCGCCACCATCGTTTTGTCATCTCGGCATACGCTGACAATGTAACGTTTTGTCTTTGGCATGATGCTCAATTTTCCAGCCTTCTTACAGCTTATCAACGTTATGCGGCCATATCAGGAGCAACACTTAATGCTTCCCAGAGTACTGATCTTTGGTGTGGGTCGTGGGTGGGCCGCGCCGATGCCCCGTGGGATGCGGTTTGGTCCTCCACGGTCCAGAAGATTTTGGGAGCCTATGTTGGTTCCCCACTCCAAGCTGCCTGAATCTTATGGGATGCACTCCTTTCTCGGCTGCGTCGTACTGTTGCTTTTTGGCAGTTCTGTCGCACCTTCACCTCATATTTTCAGGGCGCTAACATTGCGCAACGGTATCTTCTATCACTCTGCTTTTTTTCGTGGTCGTTCAGAACGCTGCGGAACTCTCAACTAGCGACACTCAACAACCTGCTCATTTCCTTCATATGGCCAGCAAAACATTGGATTGCCGCTTGTTCCTACCTGAAAACCATGGTGGAATTATGATGCCCGACGTCCGATTGTTCTACAGGGCGAACCGGGTAGTCTCTTTCCTGCGCCTTCTTCTTGCTCCCTCACCCTCACTTCACTCTGCCCTGAATGTACTCACTTTCTCCCTTGATCCATCCTTTTCTTTTCTTCTTTTCCTCAGGATGGATTCCTCCACTTTTTCCTCCTCCCACTTCCCTGCTCTCCTTTCTAAGTCCTTGGTGCTTTTTCGTTCTCTCCCCCTTATCCGAGCCTTACCTACTACAACACTTGATCTCCTGGCCGAACTCCTTTTCTATTCCACCCTCATCCATCCACCTGATCAATCTTTCTTTCTTTTCCTTTCGTGGGTGCGCTCCGGCATCCTTACGGTTCAATCTCTCGTTAACACTGACCTCTCTTGGAAACCTCTCTCATCTCTTTTCCCCAGCTCCACTGCTTCTCTTGAGGCTGACTACGCTCTTCTTCGCTCCTCACTTCACTCTCTGTTTCCTTCATTAGTCTCTGCTCATGGCCTTCTCTCCGTTTCTGGACCGAGTCTTTTGGTTCCTTTTTTCCTCCCTTCTAGGGACTCGGTCGCTCTAGCTACCTCCTTTTCAACAGCTGCCCTCTATCGCTTTCTTCGAGCCCCGTTGACTTCTTCCCATCCTATTCCTAGCGCACCTCCCTCTCTTTCCTTTCCTATCTGGTCAGCCTCATTCACCCCTTCTTTCCTCTCCGTCTGAACGTGACACACACTGGTGCTTTCTACACCAACGGTTACCTGTCCCTCTTTCCCTATCTAGGATGTCTTTACTTTCCTCTCCTCTCTGTTCTTTCTGCGGGCAGGAAGGAGATGTTCAGCATGTATATTGTTATTGCCCCACAATCATGCCGTCGTTGTGCTATATTTTCCTCTTGGCTAACCATATCAGTGGACACGATCTTCCGTTTCTTGCCTATGCGTGGCTCCTATTGACGAAACACCCACCTACATTTTTATCTCCACTATGTACTTATATTTTTGTTTTGGCTAAGGACGTCATTTACGTTTTTCATAATTCACAGCGACTTTCCACAGCTCCGCCCTGCATTCATGCTGCAGGAGGGACAATGTGTTCAATCTTCTGTAATCGCATTCGCGCTCGTCTGCGTCTTGAGTACACCTCGGCGTGCTCTAAGCATACTCTTCCCCTTTTCCATCGGACGTGGGCCAGTAACAGACACTGGTTCCACGTCGATGGCACCTCTGTTATTCTTGACATTTAGTTACAGTACTTAAACTTCTTGCAGCGTTTTTGTCTTGTTCTATGCACTTTATCCAGCTCTCACTAGACCCGATACCGGTCTCTAGCTTTCTTTCTTTTTGGTGAAACTACTCCTCTGTCGTGAGCCAGTCTTACTACATCTGCCTATACATTGGAAGTTCTTCCTTTTGAGTTTGTTCGCACAGGCCGCTTTTACTACTTGCACACTACTTGCATATGTGACATTCTTTCACACGTTTTATTCGTGCTTACGTTGCAAAGAATTTTCTTTACACTGCTCATCGGTTGAATGTACAATTTTTGTTTTTAGTGGATCTTTTTCCACGCTGTATAATGTTGTATTTCGATAAATCCATAGAGCTTATCACTCGAACTTCATGTTAACTGCTATTTACACTATTATACTATTCTATATTATGTAATGTTGCAATTCTATTTTGTATAAAGAGCACAATGTTTATATCACGCGTACATGGACTATTTTACATTAAGTGCCACATTCTTACCCGCATTTTGATTATTGTTTTCTTGTAATTCTTATACCCCACGTTTTGTGCTTCTTTTTATCCATATCCGATATACTGTCTGTTCACTATTAATGTTTTTTGTATACCACGGCAAATCTTTCATACCCACTTCGATGTCGCACTTTTTTGTTCATCTTTAGTACGCCTCTAAAGTTTATTATGTGTGTATGTACGTTTCCGCAACTTTCTCATGTTGTATCTGTTATTTTAACACCTAATTAGTGTCTTGACCCTCATGATCTTGTCCTGTACCATACACATCTACCTGTACAGATATCCCTGTGCAACCTTATGTTTTTATCATTTCTTATGTTTTTGTTTTTGGGGACCGTTGTTCCCCTCATTGTACATTTTCATCGTCATTTCACCTTTATTCACTGTTATATTTTTTCGCCTGTCGAGCTGGCAGATCGTCACACAATTTTCACTATAAGAATCTAATTCTTGAAAAACACTGTGCTGTACTCCTACCTTTTCTCGATGAAATGTTTTCCTTAGTATCTGTTGTTTGATTGTTCTACATGACACATGTTCTCTTTGTTGCGCTTATTTTAAGCATAATGTTTGACCTGCATCATGTGATTGTACTCTATGTCAAAATGTATTACTTTTTTATGTATATATTCTGTGCACGCCACTGAGAGTTCAGTGTTTATTTCGACATACAGCATTTGTTATCATCTGCATACCTGCAATACTTCGCCATACGGCAGTCTTCGTTTCCTGCTGTTTCTTATCATGTTGTTTTGATTTTTCTGTATTTACACAGCATGTATCCCTGCATATCTTTGCTTTATGCCAAGATTCTGTTCTGTGCATTTTCTCCATGTATCACCACGTTGATCTCATCATTTTGTGTTTCGATAAATGGAATGATGTTTCCTTTCATTGTATATATTACATCGTCATGTTCACCATTGATGTTTATGCTTTCGAATGTCAAGTCGACAGACTGCCATGTGTTTTTATACCACCAATAAATTTGTTGAACACATGAACTCCATTCTTCTTCTAAATACTTTATTTCTACATGTAACTCCATTCTTCTTTCCTTTTGTGTGAACTTGAGTGGTACGTTTTCTTAAAATGTTTCTTCCGAGTACTTTTTCGTATTTAAAAATGTTTTTCTCTATTGACAAAACAGCCAAGTTTTTCGAATGTGCATATCCTTGTGTGGCTGTAAGATATATCTTGAACAAATGATCATATATAGAGGATTTTAGGAAGGGAGTGTCTGACCCCAGGTCTTAAACAAACCTTAGAAATAGGAAGCTAGGAGATTTGGGCTAGAGTTCCCGATAGGAAAGTGACACGGAATCGAAGTAGAAAGGGGGAGGAAGACGCCCTTATTTATTACCGGGGAGGGCCAGTACGCGGGGTCCAACGGCTTAACGTACCCATCCGCGACGCACGGCGGATATTTAGTGGATCGAACGTTCGTACCTGGCTGGGATCGAACCTGAGGTCCTTTCCGCGGCAGTCACGAGCGTAAGATATATCTTGATTCTTTTTAATGCTGAAAAACTTCTTTCGGCTGTTGCAGTTGTTGATGGAAAGTTTAATATGAGGTCTGCTTATTTGTATACCTCACTAAACACTACGTCCAATTTATTCAACTTTATGTAACACGTAATGTCTCTTACTGATTTGTTTTTGTATTCATCAAGGGAATAAAACAACTTCAGTTCATTTTTTGTTGAGCTGTATCAAACTTTGAAGCATAGAGTTCTTTAAGTTCTGACAGTAGATGTTAAGGGAAGCAATTTAAGATATAATATCTCTAATTTTAATTCATTGACACTACACAAAAACTGAAACAACTCTCGCGAAACACTCTTATGGGCGGGAGTATGCGAGTGACAGATAGTTTAAGTCTTCTTTTTTCTGAGCGAACCGTTGCCCAAAGCAATGGCCCATTCCCCTCAACCAGCTGATTCATGTTGTCATGGAAACGCTAGCATGCGATTGTACTGAAGGTTTTCGCATCAGAACTGCGAAGACTCTGGAAGAGCTGCTTGTGTTATGCCATTGGTTTTCGCTCGCCAGACTGAGTCAAAGAAGCGAATCTGCACGCGTTTCATTTTTCACACCGAAAGCATCTACATATTTTAATACCGTTGATAATTGACTTTCATTTGTGTATATTTAATTCAGTTTTATTTGTGCATTCTCTGGGCTTCGCAGATAGCCTCGAATACACGCCACTGCTCATTAAGGTGAATCAACGTAAGCCTCGCACACCTCGTACTTTTGGATACATTAGGCATGTAAAAAACCCCTAAGTTATGGCACTAATGGCAATTGAACAGAAAATTAATTTAGACTTATTTGTGCCACCCCACACCCCCAAAAAAATTTGGTTACCCTATTCCTATGGCTTACAGGCCTGTAGAAGTTTTAATCCACAAATAATCTAAGCGCACGTACCAACAGTACACCACCTATCGAAGTTGCACTGTCTTTTCACTACAAGCCATTCTTTGATTTTGCTAGTGGATGCTTCCGTAAACTTTCACTCTCTCAGGAGAATGCGTTTTTATTCCATCGGGTTGGCCAGGGAGAAGCGACTGGGTACGGGATAATGCCATAGATCTCTGAATCCTGCTCTGCTTCAAAGCGAATGCGCCGCCGGTCAAAGGGAGTATGACTTAGCCTGGCGGACGTTCTTCGCCCATGCTACGTCACCAGGAATTCTGCTTTAACCTGCTAGACTATCCTTTCTAGCCTTTAATGGAGCTTTGTACTTAACATCATTCCGTGGACTTTTCAGCTGTTAGTCTTGCTCAATTCACTCCGTGTGTCTTACAGACTCTTCATTCTTCAGTGCACTTCTTCGTTCATTTTACCGCTTCCAAAATACAGGAGACTCAATCTCTCTCTCTCTCTCGTCTCGGGACAGCAAATCTTTTTCTTCCCTTTAATTCCAACACACACAAGAACACAAAGTACTTAAAATGCCATTAAGGCGACCAATTTACAAGTTTTAACGATCTTTGGGTCCCCCTTTTACTATAAATCACTATGTAAAAGGTACGACCGGGCGCCGAAGTCATTCCCTGGAAATCCCCTTCAGACTTAGAAACATGGCGTAGTTTAATCTACAGCCTCTCGTAATCGATACAGATTTACGATTGTGTTTTTTCCTCGTCCCCGAATACACACAGCGATAAATCCTCCTTGCAGAGGCGTAACTAAGCTTTCCTGCGCCGGGGGCAAAGCACAAAACATTGCGCCCCCATCTATCTTATAAATTAATAGTATACATTTTTTATTTAATCGCGTATACATATGCACACATGTAAATGTATATTGCTCGGCAAAACGAAACGTCTCATCCCAATGTATCTGTCTATAGAGGAGGCATAATCGAACTGCGGTTCCGGTGGTGCAGTTGTCAAAGCACTGACTTCTGACCATTCGTTCGAGATGGGCCGGTTCCAAATCCAGGTGCGGCATGAATGTCGTTTCCCTCGAAACAGTGACATTAAATTAGGGACAGATCCTCCCTTTCCTGAAGCCAGTGACTCAAAATCAGGGACGGACGACTGCTTATTGCCGATCGAGTTGTTCACGGTGGTCGTTAAACCCCCAAACTAAAAAACTCGGACTGTGCTTGTTTGCACTGCTTAGGACCTAACGATATTCGGTACGACATCAAATGGAAGTCGAGGTTCAAAGTCTCAGGAATCATTAAATAGTCACCAGAGAATGTTCAACAACGTGAACGACATCCTTATCTTGCACCACACGTACAACTGCGCCTTCATTTTTGGATATGAGCAATTAATATCCCCTGAAGGTTTTGAGGGAAAACGATAAAAATTTTAGCAGAAACTGGTGCAAAGTTTCAATTGCAATTTTAATCAGAATTGAGCTTTGCCTCCTGTCTTCAGCTGCGCCCGGGGCAACTTCCCCGCTTTCCCCGCCCTAGTTACGCCTGTGCTCCTTGAGTGGTAAACCCCACCTCACTTCGGGGCATTCTTCCTTGCCCTAAATCCCAATCAGAGCCCTCGAATTTATCGGCCAAATTGGCTACGCCCATTCAATCTGAAAATAATGGCGCTTAGATCATAATAATATACTGAGTTGGCTTTCTGTCAGCAACACCTGCCCAACACCTGGTGAGCCCATCTTTTGCCCGTAATACTGCCAACATACCGCTTGATATGGATCCCATAAGGTGTAGCAAGGTGTCTTGTGGTAGTGCTACCCTATGTTCCACAATGCGTCCCGTAATGACTGCTCGTTTTCAGGTGAAAGGCCATAGCAAGTACTGTCAATATCCGGAATTAGGATTGCAAGTCAAGCTGCAATCCGAAGTTCTATTTAATAGCGATTCGTAATTTTGTTTTTCATTATATTATTCGCCGTCCCTTGTAAATACTGTAGTATATCTCCAGCTTTTCGATTGATGGGGAAAAGCTGAAGATAACCAATACCTACATTTATCTTGGACAACAGATATCAAGTGAGGGTCGCATTGATGAAGAAATTAATTGGCGTATAAAACTTGCCTGGAGAGCTTTTGGAAGAAACAGTATAATTTTCAAGAGCAATATGCCATTATGTCTTAAAAGAAAAGTGTTTGATCAATGCTTCCTTCCAATGCTTACGTATGGTGCAGAGACGTGGAGCTTAACTAAAAGAGACATACAAAGGCTGCAGACAACTCAAAGCAGCATGGAGAGGTGCATGCTTGGTGTACCCAGGAGAGATAAGAAGAGGAACTCGTGGATCAGAAAAATGACAAGAGTGGAAGACATCATGATCAGAGTAAAATTCCTGAAATGGCAATGGGCTGGACATATTGCCAGAAGGACAGACCATCGATGGACAGCCGAAATTTTAGACAGGATTCCAAGGGACAGGAAAAGACCCAGAAGAAGACCACATGTGAGATGGGTGGATGAAATTCGAAAGTATGCGGGAGTAACATGGAGGAGACTGGCACAAACCAGACCGTTGTGGAAGAAACTTGGGGAGACCTTCGTCCAGCAGTGGATTGATAATGGTTGTTGACAATGATGATGGTGACATGAGGTTTTAGCCATCTTCTAGATATTTTGGGGAAAATCTGACGACTTCCACGAGTATTAAAGCTATGAGCAGTACTCCCTAGTTTGGGACTATTAGCTCGAGGAAAGCGAAAGAACCAGAGCCGCGGGACAAACACAATGTCTACACCTCATGCAGGAATCGAACCCAGAACAAAATTCGATGATTAGACAGAAGTCCGCACTTCTGACCAATCGGCCACGAAGACAGCTTTTCTGTAGATTTCCACGGGAGTAGCTGGAAAGTAACTTTTCGCACTGCGCTTTCACAAAATACAGTTCAGCCTTCGCAAGAAACACCCAATATGTTTGATATCTGTTACGCAGGTTACATGCTGCTCAGCAATTTGCATTCTAAATGGAAAAATAAAATCAGCGAAACTTCAAGAAATAATTGCAAAACATATCTGCAGAGCAGAACGTCCGCTGAATATTGTTAGGTCATCAGTTTTTACCATCTCTTGAAGTGACGAGTCTGACTTTTCTTTTCTTCGATTGTACTGTCGTGTGAAAATGCACACGTGATTTCGTTGTAATGAGAAAAACCATTTCTGAGTAATACTTCCGCCTGAAACTATGTCCTATATTTGCACTTTGATATGCACTCATCACCAAAAAAATAGTTGCACCCAGAAGAAAGCAACCGAGAAGAATGTAACTTGGTGGGTAGGTTAGACATCGTGAGACGTGCAAATGATTCAAGTATCACTCTTAGCCGCGCATGTGACGAAAGCAAGGAGCGGGTCGTACGTTGTGCCTGACCGGCAATATAAGGTCGTCCCGTTGCGTTTGCTTGCTATTCTGACTCGTGCTGTTGTGTTGGTTGCATCCTTTGCAAGTGAAGTATGCCTCGGAGAAAAGTTCGAAAGCAATTCAAGCAGTTTGAGGAGTTCGAGAGAGTCCGTGTCGTCAGGCTCCGGGAAGCGGGATGGTCTTATCGCCGTATTGCGCGCCATACCGGTCGTGCGGATATCACCATGGCACGCTGTTGGAGACAGTGGATAGAACAAGGCACGCAGCAACAACAGGAAGGGTCTGGGAAATTAGACGAACCACGGAGAGAGAACCGACGGGCTGTCCGACATGCACGGAATCACCCAACAAACACGATTGCGGATATGCAGCGAGCCGTGGCGCCCTCCGAGAATCATCCGACTAGTGTCAGCACCATTGGCAGACGGCTACACAACATAGAACTACACGCACGCACACCAATACGGCAACGGCCCTTAACACCATTGTATCGTCGCCAAAGACTGCATTGGTGTCGTGCCAGACTGTCATGGAGCCACTCAGAATGGCAGCTGGTGATCTTCAGTGACGAGTCCCGCTTTTGTCTTGGAGGAGACGACCGCCGAATCCGTGTCTGGAGGCACCGTGGTCAGCGCCAAGATGAACGGTTTATTGTCGAGCGTTCCACGTCCATAAAGCCTGATGTCATAGTGTGGGGTGCAATTGCCTACGATGCCAGATCCCCTTTGGTGTTCATTACAGGTACTTTGGCAGCCCAACGTTACGTTAATGAGGTCCTGCAACCAATGACTCTACCTTTTTCTGAACGTTCACTCCCGTACTATTTTCCAACAGGACAACGCTTGTCCGCATACTGCTGCTGTCTCGAGAGCTTGCCTTCAAGGCACTGACACTCTGCCATAGCCAGCAGCATCGCCAGACCTATCGCCGATAGGAAATGTGTGGGATGCTATTGGACGTGCTATCCATAGTCCAACCTTCAAGAACTGCGTGAGAAGATTCAAGCTGCATTAAATGGCTTGTAGCAGAACACCATTAGGAACCTGTACAACTCCTTGCCGAGACGTCTGGCAACTGATTCCAAAATATTTTGCTTTTTTTCACTTCATCTAAAATAATTTCAGTTAGTTTGTTTTTCATTACTTGAATGAATTCTTCGCAACTAGTTTTTGACAATTACGATGTATTTCGCTTCCCGCTTTTCCATAACGCTTCAGGTGTTCCGAGAGGAACGGATCAAATTGCGCAATTAGTTCTTAAGTCCGTAAAACATTTCTATTATGTAAGCTACCTACACGCTTATCTGAACCACGAAACAAGGTCTGAATCTATGCGCCCTTTAGCGGTACCTCTTGTTTTAAGTACGGTGCAGTGACGCACCCAGGAATTCCTGTTGGAGGGGGCTATATATTCGTATATATATATATATATATATATATATATATATATATATATAGTGTACACCTATAGATTATATACGGTTGTTTGGAACCAATGATACCTTACCTGAGAACTACCGTCCAATATCTCTCTTGTCCGTGTTTCAAGAGACAATCCGCTGGGCTACCTCCACTAAGTACCTAGGGCTTCAACTCGATTGTCGATTATCGTGGGTGGCGAACACTATCTACCACACGAATAAAGCTAGACAATGCCTTGGGCAGCTAGCTCCACTACTCCACCGGAGAAGCTTTCTTACAACACGGCACAAAGTACTGATGTATAAGACGGTCGTCAGGGCGGTGCTTACCTACGCCTCCTCCATCTGGATTGGTATTAGTAGGAATCAGCGAGAGAAAATCGAGATGGTGCAGAGCCGAGCACTTCGAATGATCACTGGGGCTCCCCCTTGGAACCCACTTCGGAACCTGAGGAACAGACTTGGAATCGAGAAGGTACATGAGTTTTCCACCAGACTCGCCAAGAAGTTCTTCAAGAAAGCAGAAACCCACCCTGATGAATTTGTTAGGGACGCGGTTGACTACAATCCCAGCGAATTCCTTAGGTATCCCAGAACTAAGGAGGAGATCGCTAACCCTCCTTGATGGAGACAGTAAGTATGCGAACACTGGGGAGTTAGACAGACCACCCAGCCTTCTTTTTCAGATTGGCATCGAGACGTTAAAAATGGATTCTGCTCGGGCATTTGGATTTGGTCTCATTGAGTTGCGGTGACCCCCTGGTGTGTCGGCGGCCGGGTAGTGTTGTGGTTCTATGTGATTTTGTGCGGTGCTTGGTCCCCCTTACCCCCACCCCTTCCCACAAGACTGGTGTTACGGTTCACAGTATGAAAGATGTATCACCCTCTCCTTTCACTCATTTTTTCTGTTTGTCTTTCCTATTGAGTTCACTTACTCAGATCTCATAGCTTCCTATTTCTAAGGGTAGTTTTCGACCTGGGGTCAGACACTTTCTTCCTAAAACTTCTTCAACTATCGTATCGTATCGTATCTACGGTTGTGACGTACGTCGCTCTTAATCTCTTTAGGGCTTTGGGAAGAAGACACCATGTAATAGAAGACACTATGTCAGAAACTATGTAATTTTTGAACATGTAAAATAATATTTTTGAATGTTTAATTTGTGACGTACGTCTCTTTGGGGGCTTTGAGAAGAAGACACCGTGAAATAGAAGACACTATGTCAGACACTATGTAATTTTTTGAACATGTAAAATAAAATTTTTGAATGTTTAATTTGGGACGTACGTCGTTCTTAATCTTTTTGGGACTTTGGGAAGAAGACTCCATGTGATAGAAGACACTATGTAATTTTTTGAACATGTAAAATAATAGTTGTGAATGTTTAATTTGGGACGTACGTCGCTCTTAATCTCTTTGGGGCTTTGGAAAGAAGACACTATGTCAGACACTATGTAATTGTTTGAGTATGTAAAATAATATTTTTGAATGTTTAATTTGTGACGTTAGCATAGGCGGATTTATAGGGGGCCAAAGGGGCAATTGCCCTGGGCCCCCTTTATACGAAAAATGTAATGACTAAAAGATCACTTTATTTTATGTAAATAGAAAACAAATTGTGACAAAGAATTTTAAACAATGACCTACTTTTTAATTATGGTTACTAATGCAGTTATCAACACAAAATTTATTTACAACACGAGCGTGCCGATTTCCGTTTAATTGGCGTAAGAGTACAAACCAAAAACACTAGAACACTCGCTTTCACCGCCGAAGATGGGCGGCTTCATCAGGTTGAGTACAGAATCATACTGAGGAAATTTAAACTAAAACAAACAGGAATCACGTAATAAGAGCACGTGATGTTAAACAATAGATGACAAGTGAGATGATCCCGTTCGTGGATGTATATCTAGGACGGTACGCCAGACAGCTGGTAGATCTGTGGAAAGACCAGAATTGCAAGCGCTTTCGAGTGTTAGTATTTCCACGGATTCCTTGAAGGCGGTGGTTCTTGTGTCTATATATGTGGCTAATTTCTTGAGGTCGTCTCATTAAGGAATGGCGCCGTGGTTCGCAACTTCCTTCGCTAGAGCTGTTGTAAGATTTTGGTTCTTAATGTCACGCTTGTGCTCGTTAATTCTCAATCTAAATGATCTTTTTGTCATGCCAATGTAATGTTTAATGGAGCGATCTTGATAGAGCAAACTGATGGAGTAGACTCCAGCGTCTGAGAGTAGCACGGTTGGATCTCTGTTCTGTCTGAGGATACCTGACAAAGACCTCGGAGGCTTTGTACCGACATCGAAGCCAAACTTTCTGAGGGTGTTCTTGATGAAAAAAGCTAGGGCAGAGATGTATGGGATTGAGCCCGAAATTGCCGGGTATTATCTCTTTTGTGGACAGATGGGTTGTTTGCATTGGTTTCTGCATTCTTGATAATCTCATCAATAATCAGCAAGTCGTGGCCTGTGTATGAGGCGAGTTTTCAGATAGGATGGCTTTAATGACTGGAAAAAGCAGTTGAAAAAATTAAAACTCATGAACAAAGCCAAGGCCACGGAGATTCTGTGTTGAAGTATAATCTTCGATGCAGGGAATCTGCTCATGTTTACAGGGAGTTGGATAAACAAGTGCAGGGGAAAATACTGGAGGGAAGTATTGCGCCGTGTTGTAGCCGTGGCAATCTTTCTTGCTGAGAGAGGCCTGGCATTTAGAGGCCATGAAGAAATCGTAGGATCCAAACATAATGGTAATTTCTTAGGAATTATGGAACTTATTGCTCAATTTGACCCATTTCTGTTGGGTCACCTTAAAGAATATGGCAATCCTGGGAGTGGTAAGCAGTCATACTTATCACTAACCATCTACAAAGAAATTGTTCTGCATATGACAAAATTTGTTAAGAATTATATCGTGGCAAAACTTAAAACTGCCAAGTATTTCTCTGTTTCAGTAGATTTAACACCAGGCCTGGCTCATGTTGACCATCTGACAGTCATTGCGATATGTTGTTTCTGGGAAGCCAGTAGAAAGGTTTTTAACTTTTCTGCAGACTGGCTCTCACAAATCTAAAGAACTTAATACAGCTCTGCTAGAATTTCTAGAAAAAGAAGGCATTAATTTTGAAGACTGCAGAGGACAATCATACGATAATGCTAGCAATATGTCTGGTCACTACACAGGAATGCAAGCCAAATTTAAGGAGAATAACCCAGCAGCAGTTTTCATTCTCTGTGCTGCTCACTCATTGAATCTTGTTGAACATTCTGCTGCCTCTTGCTGTGTTGAAGCTGTTAGTTATTTTGGCTTTATACAAAAGTTATATACCTTTTTTTCTGCGTCAAGACGGAGATGGGCAATTCTAATCAATTCTTTGAAAGGAAATAAAAAAGTATTAACGGTCAAATCCCTTTCAGACACTCGTTGGTCAGCAAGAGCTGATGCTACGGAAGCCCCAGTAGATGGATACAACTACATTCAAAATGCCCTCAGAGATATTGAAAGTGACTTGGAGCAAACACCTGAAACAAGACATGAAGCTCAGACATTGGCAGACAAAATGGACTGCCTTGAAACTGCTCTGATGGCCAAGGTCTGAAACTTAATTCTTGTGTGATTCATCATTACAAATAAAGCTGTTCAAGGAGTTAAAATTGACCTGAAGAAAGTGGTGGGTCTAACTGATTCTCTGGAAAAGTTTCTGGAATCATTTTGGAATATGTATGAAGAGTAATCTAACCTCTGTATCAGAGGAGGTTGTCTTGTCTTCGAGAGATGAATTCAGATGTGGAACTTTCAATATCATTTTAGAGTTGTCTGTTGCCTTACCAGAACGCTGGATAGCGTACCAATCAGTGTATAACAGGTTCAAAGTCATAGTTAACTTATGTAATCTACCTGACGCAGAGATAAGAATTGAAGCTGAGAAACTTATAAATTCTTACCCCTGTGATTTCAGTAATGTGTGCATTGAGGAAATTGTCCAGTTTGCAGCCTTTGCCAAGCTCAGGTCGTGTTTCACTCCATCTCAACAGGCAGTTTTAGTCCATGATGAAGGGCTTTGGGACACCTTACCAAGTGTTAATGTAGCTCTTAGAATATATTTTAGCATGATGTCCATTATTTGTTCAGGAGAGAGAGAGATCAGTCAGCAAACTGGCACTGATTAAGAGTTATTTGAGGACCACGATGACTCATGAAAGACTAAGTGCTCTGTACCTAATGAATGCAGAGAGCAGTGTTCTTAAGATGATAGAGTTTGAGAAATTCATTAAAGATTTTTCAGATGTCAAATGCGGAAAGAAAGAGTTTCTGTAAGTATTGGACAGACTGTTTCCCTGTATAATGTACATTCCTATGTACTGTATGTATAACCTGTCAGTTCCAATTACAAGCAGTACATTGGCTGTGATGTGCAAATTTGGTGAATTCTCCTTTCTGCTCTTTATTTTAATTTCCGAATTCCAAGGATTTGTCGCCCTGGTGTCGCAGTGGTCTAAGCTATGGCTTCTGATCATTCGTCCGAGTTGGGTCCGGGTTCGAATCCCGGTGAGGCATGGATGTTGTGTTTGTCTTACGGCACTGGCTCTTCCCTTCCCTGGAACCAGTGGCCCTAAATTAGGGACGGGAGTCTGCTTATAGCCCATTGAGTTGCTCACGGTGGTCGTTAAACCTCCAATCAAAAAAAAAATTTTTTTTTTTTTCAGATGTCAAATGCAGAAAGATTAACAACTGACTCCTAACCTGTAAGACACCAACTGAGAATTGACTAAACACAAAAAACACTCCTGAGGAGCACGAGATTCAACTGATGTGTATAGCAGTGCATAAAAAGTGCACTTGGACAAAACTTTCTAACTAAGCACTAAACTGCCTCTGCTTGACCAGCCATGACCGAAGCTCCGTCATAGGTCTGGCTAACGACTTTGTCTGTGACATTCCAGTCGTTCAAAACTTTGTGAATTAAGTCTGTTAAGTCTTCAGCTGTTTTGTCCCTTCAAAAGTCATGAAATTCAAGAACTCTCTTCTCAATCCTGTCTTCATCACAATATCTTAATATTACAGTCATCTGGCTTTTACAAGATACATCAAGTGTTTCATCAGCTTGTATAGAAACAAAGGGAGTTTCTTTCATTTCAGATTTAATGGTTTCGTATCATACAGTCGTGATAACTTCAGTCAAATTATTCTGTTTGCCAGGTGATGTTCCTTTGAATATAGAAGATGACTGTAAGTGCTCTCGGATGGTTGATTCGTTCAAAGCTAATAGCTCTAAAAGTTCTAAGTGATTTCCTTTGTTGACTGAATTTGCACCTTCCTTGTGCTCTCGAAATGCTTAATTCTCGTTTTGCAAGGAATAAATATTGACTGGATATTTCTCTGATATTTGCGACTTGTTATGTTTCACGGCTTGAGTGCGTACTGCTTCTGATAAAACATGCTCTATACGAATTTTTCCAAACAAAACAAAAGACTCCATACATTGCAAACGTCCTCCAGAAGTGGCATGTTTATTTGCTTTTTTGATGAAATTGCTCGTCTGAAATGTCATTAATGCACCAGATGTCTTTTTCTCCAAATAGTAAGAAAACGTAGCAAAACATTTCTTTGGACTATAAACAGTAGTCTATTTGTATCTATCATACCGCCACGAGGACCACCAAGTACGAGTACGACTACTACCTTTACTTTCTGGCTAAATACACTGACGGAAAAAAATCCCAACACCAAGAAGGGGTTGTGTTAGATAAACGACAGTTGGTAGGCGGTGAGAGTACATCTGTAAGATGACGTCTATGCAAATTTCGCGCTCGGCGCATACGTGTGGCGCTAGTAGCGCCCCTCGGAACATGCAAAGCAGGTTTGCTGTAAAATACGCGCTGTAACGTTCGTGAGCGTTAGTTATCGTTGAGATTCGACGTAGTGTGTTGATGTTAGTCAAGAATGCCTTTAAGAAGACGAAGAAGCCATTATCAACAGCTCACGGAATTTGAACGATCGTGTAATACGGCTACAAGAAGGTGGATCTTTTTTCCGCAATATTGCAGAACGACTTGGCAGGAATGTAGCCACTGTGCATGATTGTTGGCAGCGATGGTCAAGGGAAGGTATTGCCTCGAGAAGACCGGGTTCCGGCTGGCCACGTGGCACTACTGAGAGGGAAGACCGCCGTGTACGGCGTATGGCTGTGGCGTATCGTACCACGTCTGCGGCAGCAATTTGAGCTGCAGTTGCCACCACAGTGACACAACGATCTGTTACAAATCGGTTACTTGAAAGACAGCTACGAGCCAGACGCCCTGTAGCGTGCATTCCACTTACTCCAAACCACTGCCGTTTGCGACGTCAGTGGTGTCAAGCTAGAGCTCATTGGAGGACGGAGTGGAGATCTGTTGTGTTTTCTGATGAAAGCCGGTTCTGCCTGGGTGCCAGTGATGGCCGTGTGTTGGTTAGAAGGAGGCCAGGTGAGCGCCTGCAACCAACCTGTCTGCGGCCGAGACACACTGGACCTACACCTGGAGTTATGGTCTGGGGAGCAATTTCCTATGACAGCAGACGCACTCTCGTGGTTATCCCACGCACCCTGACGGCACAGTTGTACGTCGGTCTGGTGATTCAACCTGTTGTGCTTCCATTCATGAACAGCATTCCAGGGGTGTTTTCCAACACGATAACGCTCGCCCGCACACCGCCGTTGTAACCCAACATGCTCTAGAGAGTGTTGACATGTTGCCGTGGCCTGCTAGATCACCAGATCTTTCACCAATCGAGCACGTATGGGACATCATTGGACGACAACTCCAGCGTCACCCCCAACCAGCATCAACCGTCCCTGTATTGACCGACCAAATGCAACAGGCATGGAACTCCATCCCACAAACTGACATCCAGCACCTGTACGACACACTGCATGAACGTTTGCGTGCTTGCATTCAACATTCTGGCGGTTACACCGGTTATTAATGTACCAGCATTTCACATTTAAAATGGCTCTTTTCGCGCTTACATTAAGCTGTGATCTTGAAACCTTAATCGATTAAATATGTTACCTATACAAATGTATTGCCGCCATTTCATTCCTCTACAACTATTTTTTCGTGGTGTTGGGATTTTTTTCCGTCAGTGTATTTAAGCATGGCGTAAGTCTTTTGTTTTATAAATAGCGCCGTTTCTTCCGCGTAAGATTACAGCTGGGAGTTTTTTGCAAATAATGAATAATATCCTCGTCAGTAATTTTTTTCACAGTAAAACTAACACTGAACACAAAAAACAACGCTGAACAACAGAGAATATTTATTGCCTACGCTCGCGAAACTCGTTCTTGCCGAAAGCTGGCGTTTCTTGCCGCAGAGAAACCGGGGTCATTACAAGGAGGTTAGAAAAAGATATCTGGAGATGCCTTGGTCTCTTAACCGTTAAGCCGCAAAAAGTGTGGAATTTTGTTTGTTTACATGATAATCATGTAGTTTCAGCTGTGTGTATTTTTGAATTGCACAG
The DNA here is from genome assembly GCA_039090855.1 of Macrothele yani. Classification (NCBI taxonomy): domain Eukaryota; kingdom Metazoa; phylum Arthropoda; class Arachnida; order Araneae; family Macrothelidae; genus Macrothele; species Macrothele yani. Next base: position 152,542,569 of record CM076995.1, on the reverse strand, counting down.
GTTTGGGTTGCAGAAATCGTGTTAATATCAAATCTGAATGAATTATACTTCATACACGAGTGAATTTTTCAATTTTAACGTTATGTTTTGTTTCGAATTAGTAATAACGTTCATGTAATTCAATTTAAAATAAAAATGAGAAGAATCCTTAAAATAATTAAGAATTTTATATAATTCAGCATTTTCTCACGCATCGGAGGCAAGTTACCAGGCAAAATTAGAAAGATTTGTGACGAAAGATGCGATTTGGCTAACACAAAATGCATTGCAATAGCTTTGAAACCACCAGCTTTCTCACACTTTAACGGCCGTCGCTCGCTGCTATAGGCGACGTACTGCTCCATTAACAAAAGCATCTCCAGATATTTTATTCAAACCCCCGTGGGTGATTACCCTTCGCGGGCATTCGCAGTCACATGAATTCGACGCGCTCCTCTTTTTTCTCCAAAGCCATCAGACACTGCAACTAGCCTGGTCGAACGTCTGGAATTGAGGAGAAAAGAATTTTACAGCAGACGAGCAGAAAGAGAGAGGGAACTGAGTAGTTTGCTTTTATGAGGAAATAAACGCTAACATAGTGTTTTTAGTGCTACGTATTTTTGTTAAGAATAATATTTAGAATTGCCGAGGGAAATATAATAGAATAATACATTCTTTTATATGCAAGAAAAGGCACTATTCTCAAATTTTCAAGAGACACTGAGCGTACCAGCGTCCCCTCATGCTACGCCCCTGCTGAGCAGAGCATCTCCAGAAGCCATATTTCAACCTCTTTCTTTCTTCCCTTTTTTTTTTTTTTATGGGGTTTAACAACTACCGTGAGCAGTTCAATTTCTTTATTAAAACAAGATATGTCACAATGAGTCGCTCAACAGCAAATTAAATTATCAAAACAATGAGTGACGATGAGATGATCTGTACATGATGCAAGTGGCAAACCGTCCCATAAAACAAAAAATCGAATGATAAAAGACATTATCGGGTGTCAGCACCCGAGGCATACATTTTATGAACAGAACATGGGTAATTATGTATATTGTTATGCAATACAGTTACCGGACAAAACAGAAAGGCAGAAGAGCACGGTGCAAACAAAGAGGAGGAGCACATTCGACGAAAACAATAGTAGTTGGAACACACGAGCTTGTGGTTTGAAAGACAGGTACATAACGAGCAAAATGCTTATAACAAATTATTAGAAGGTATGTACAGAGCAGTTCACAAAAAGCACGGTGCAAAGAAATTACAGTACAATAGCGGAAAACCGGGGCGTGCCAACATAACACTGATAATAATGCAAATCAGTTTCCGTGATAAAGCATAAGACACGACACCAAAGGCAGAAAAGCGCGGTGCTAACAATACAGAAGCGCATGACGAAAACAAAAGTAATCGGGGCACACGAGCTTGTGGTCTAAATAATCAAGAACATAACGTGCAAAATGCGTACAACAAGATTGTAAAGGGTATGTACAGGGCAATTTACAAAAAGCACGGTGCAAAGAAATTACAGTACAGTAGCGAAAAAAAAACTGGGATGTGCCACGAAGGTACATGCACAACACAATAATAAAGGAAGGATATATGCAATACAGTTTTCGCGATTAAGCAGAAGACACGATACCAAGGCAGAGAAGCACGGTGCAAACAAAAAACAGGAGCACATTTGAAGAAAACAACAGCAATCGGGACACAAGAGCTTGTGGTCCTGAAAAAACAAGGACTTAACGTGCGAAATACATAAGACAAAAATAACAGAAGATATGTACAGGACAATTCATAAGAAAGACGTAGCAGAACACAAGTACGGAGAAAGCACGGTGCAAACAAAATACAAGGCCCGAACGTAAAAAGAGAACCAAAGTCTGGACACACAAGGTTGTGGTCTCAGAAATTAAGACACAAATCACTCGCCCAGTATTAAATCTGGGCAAGAAAAAGAACCAACAAAAAGTACTAGCAAGGTGAAGAGAACAGCCCAACACCAAAACAAAGACAATCCAAAAGAGGACACAATCAAGTCACCAGTAGGATGTCAGAGCCAGCAATAGAAAACCACCCGGTGCGCTGGGCCCAGGTGTTCTGAAAGGTGCCGATTGTTTGCGTAGAAGATGCAGCTGTGAGTTTCAACCAGAGGCGAGCCACGAGCCGGCCCTGAAAGCCAGCCCGCAGCCTCATACCGGCCGAGAGAATTCCGGAGAGATTGATGAAATGAGTGAATCACTTGCTTGTCAAGTATGAAAAGAAAGCAGCAGGCATCCGGAAGGCGGGTGGGCGGATGTTTTGTGAGCAACAACCACGGATATGCGTGAAACGGCAAGTCCTTAGAGCAAATTATGTCAGCTAACCGGAAAACAGTATGAAGAAGTGGCAGCAAGACAGGGCAGTGGCAGTACATATGAGCGACATCACCGTCAACGCCACAGAAAGGACAGAGAGGAGAAAAGAGAAGAGACATGCAATAGCGAAGATGGGGGACAGGGAGCCGGCGATGAAAGAACCGCCAGTAGGTGTTACGGTCTAGCGGAAAAGAAAGCGGGGAAGAAGAAGCAGGCCAAACGGCCAGGGAGGAGAAAGGAGAAACCCCGGAAATGGGACGGGGAGCCTCAGAGGGCGCACGGAGGAGATGATACAAGGCAGCGGTAGAAAAGGAAAGGACAGATGTGACAGAGTCACGAAAAGGAAGAAAGAAGGGGAGAGGAAGGCTGGGGCCGGGGACGACGAGGAGGCCGTCGTCAGAAACAAGAGAAGGATAGAGAAGCTGAAGGAAGAAACGGAGAAGGGCATAGTCATCCTCGAGGGAAGGAGTTGGGGAGGAAAAGAGTGAGTCGAGGGGTTTCCAAGAAAAATCGGGATTAATGAGGGCCTGTACGGTTAGGATGCCAGCACGGAACCAGGAGAAAAATAGAGAGAAAGGTTGATCGGGGTGTGAACCAGGGTAGAGAAAAAGAGTGGTTCCGCAAGGAAAACCAGGGTGGTGGTGGGAAGAGAGCGATAGAGAGGGAGGGATCGGAAAAGCGCTAGAGCCTCAGATAAAATAGTAGGAAAGTTAGAAGAAAGAATAGTATAGTAGTCCATCCTGAGGAAAAGAAGAAAAGTGAAGGATGGATCACGAAGAGAGAGAATAACGTCAAGAGAAAGTGTAAGAGAAGGAGAAGGCGAAGTGACTAGACGAAGGAAGGATGCGATGCGGTATGCACGATAGTAACAGTGAACATCTATGAGATTAATGACCCCATGCTTGACAGGGAGATATAGCGTCGGAGCGGCTGACCAGTGCTGTGAAGCCCAGATGACTGAAGTGAAGATGCTGTTGAGTTCCGTCCGGCGGGTTGACAAGAAGACGGTGGAGGTCCAGGAATAGGTACAGAGGGAAAGTAAGTATCGTCAAACGATGTAAGCTCGCTAACAGTAAGAAGTAATAGGAATCGCAAATCTCCAAAACTCTGCTTGATGACGTAACCTAGACTACAAACTGAACCATGTCAAAAGGCCCGCGGTAAAGGGGTATCCGATTTGGGCTCCAAGGATCTTCTGGGTTGAGGAGGACCAGACCGCACCCCAGGGGGTATCGATCCGGCCATCCACGACCCACACCAAAAACCAGTACTTTTGGTGACATTAAGCGAAGCGCCAGAAACAGTAGCGTAAAGATGGTAGGTGGAGAGAAGGTTGTCGAACTGGACGTCCTGGCGTAGACAAAAGGTTGCGTCATCTGCATATGCTGTAAGTACGCACTCATAGTGCCTAGTGCTGGCAAATGTCGGAGGAAGAGTAGACAGGAGTGATCTTTGAGCAGCCAGGAGGAATGGTTCAAAGACAATGGCGAAGAGTTGCCCCGAGAGGGGCATCCCTGCCGGTTTCCTCGAAGAAAAGATACGGGCTCCGCCAAAAAGGAGGCAGTCCGGACGAGTAAGAAAGCGCCCTGATAGAGCTGAGAAGAAGAGTAACGAAGGAGGAAGGAAAGCCAAAGCAGAGAAGAGTGGCAGAAAGAAAGTCGTGAGAGATGTTATGGAATGGTGATTCTCTGATCTAGGTTAAACAGGGCGAGGGGTTCGGAGTGGGTGCGGGCGAGAAAAACTAGGAGCTGGAGGAAGGAGATGTTGTTAGAAATGGACCGACCAGGCACAGTGTATGACTGGTCGGGGGAGATAAGAAAGGGAAGCACAGAGTTCAAGCGGCGAGAGAGAACTTTAGTGAAAAGTTTATAGTCCAGACTGAGAATGGAAATGGGGCGCCAATTTTGCAAGTCCAAAGGGTCTCCCTTTTTGGGCAGCAAGATGATGTGCTGTACAGTAAACTCCGGCGGTAGTGCTAAAAAGGTTTGGGGGTAAAAAAAGCAAGCGAGAAGAAAAGGTATCAGAGACGGGAGGAAGGCGCGGTAAAAGGAGAAGAGAAGGCCGTCTGGTCCCGGAGATGCGCGCGAATTAAGGGAGGCAAACGCCTCCCGAAATTCAGCAGGAGAAAAGGCAGAAAGAAGAGGATCACTGAGTTGGGGTGGGACCTGAGGCAGAGCAGAAAGAAGAGGGGAGGAAGAGATAGCATCCGTAAACACCACCGCACGGAATTTGTCCTGGGAAAAGCGCCGAACCTCCGTACATAGACGTGAAGGGTCAGATGAGATGGTACCATCAGGTAGGCGAAGGTGGCGTAGCGTTTCCGACGTACGGTGTGTTCTTTCGGTATGTGATATCTCCTCGTAGGAAATCTCCGGCGAAGAAAAGTGAAGCATCTTCAGCCTGAGAGTAGCCTCCACTGCGAGCGGATGGAGTTTCGCTCGTAAAACATTCTGAACAACAAGGTAGGCGGGATCTTGTAAGGGGAGTGCAACCAAGGAGCAACGGGGATTAGAAATATCCTTCGCACGTTCGTTACGAATAGCGAACGAAAGACTGCGTACGAGCAGACGAAAATTGTTTTTGATGTCCAACCATAGACGAAGGGTATTGGGAGCGGTGCTGATGAGATGTTGTCGATCAGCAAGAAACCGGCGGACGTCGGCGCAAAACGCCATATCTATAAGCAATGAATAATCGAAGGTCCAGGAGCGTTGTCTGGAAGGTGGGAAAGAGGAAACGCAGATGGTGAGCGCCACAGCACAATGGTCGGAAGAGGTGGAAGTATGATGTCTCGCCGCAGTGATCGCTGGAAGCAGCGGTGGGGGGATACCGCCGATCCTTGTGCTGGAGAATTCCGCCGAGTATAAAAAATGGTGTCCGGGTGAAGATGCCGGTACGAGTCAAGAAAATGGAAATCGGTAATAAGTTGAGTAAGAAGATCGACAAGAAGGGAGCGGTGCTGTCCCCACCCTGTAGATGTGCGGTCGAGCAAAGGCTGTAGAGTGCACTTAAAGTCACCCCCGAGGACGCAAAAGTTCCCGGGGTGCCGCAGCAAGCGCAGTCTGAAGGCAATGAAAAAGCGGATGGAGTTGAGAGTCGTCGGTAGGAATATACACATTAAAGATATGATGTGGTACACAATTGATACAAAATGTAAAACATTATAATTGATCTGTAAATAAGTTGTTAACAGCAACAGAAGTGATGTATGGTCGAAAACGGTGATGTATTCCGACAGCAATTCCGCCTGAACGCAGTACACGGTGGGCATGATGGAAGGTGTACTGCCATCGGCGCCACTGATGGAATGGTGTTGTAGGCGAGCACCACGTTTTCTGGAGTAGGAGGATATCGGCACTAATTGCCGAGAGGTCCTCATGCTCGGCGAAATTCACTTCCGGGGATCCAAACCCCCGACAGTTGAAGGAAACTGCCGTGAAAGCGCCAGGTTACCCGGTGACGTGGTGAGCCTGGTGATGGAAATCTTGAGACCGTGGATCTGTTAGCGAATGAACTTGACCGTCTTAGCGGAAGGACCGGATAAGTAAGGAGAATTGTCCACAAGATTGTCCAGATCGGAAAGCTGTTGCAGGATAGCAGGAAGTCCAGCTTTATGGGTCTTCGCATACTGGAGGAAGCCGTGTGCTTTTTGCGTGTAACAGGTAAGAGCATGCAGCTCCTCATACGCAAGAGGCAAAGACGGGAATGATGTGTCACGGAGAGTCTGATCAAAGTCCTCAAATGATACCATTGGAGGGGAAGGGTCAGAAGTGTTATCAAAATCTTGAAGATATGATGGTTTCTGGCGGGTCCGGGAAGAGGAGCGAGTGGGTCTCCCAGCAGCTCTCCCTCGCTTGGTAGTGTTTCGAGGAGGTTTGGGCGCCGCCCTCTTATCTGGGCGAGCGCTGTGATCAGGCTTAGAGGTGTCACTCATGGTCTGTTCTGCACTGGTGTAAGCGCCGTCAGGATCTGCAATTGATACTTCAGTATCTGACATGACAAGGTCGTCTGCAGAATCAGCTGGTGGATCAGGGGCGCGGAATTTGGCGGACTCCAGCAGCACTGGAAAATCGGTCGCGGAGAGAGACGATCGTCTGAGAGGTGCCTCAGACGATAGTCGTGGAGGCAAGGGCGAGTCAGAGGATTGAAGAGAAGTCACCTGCGGGGAATCTTGGGGAGCAGCAGCAGGACTGGGACACTGCTTGTAAAAGTGCTTAAACTTCTTGCATGTGCTGCAGTGATGTTCAGTGAGCACATCAATATAACGGATCTGGTTACCGCACTTGGCTTTGAATTGATTCGGGATAGTCTGGATGTCCGCCGGGGAAGAAAAAACAACCCTACCCACGCGACGAGTGCCGAGCAGGGAATTGTCTTTGGGGTCTTTAGGGGCAGCAGAATACGTCTGAATCGTTTCAGCCACACGGCCGAATGACGCAAGAACCGCAAATTAAACTGTATCGGCAACTGGGCTGGGAACAAGATGTTGATCGCCGATGATGACGCCGGCATTCGTCACGGCACGAGCAGAGTCGGCCTTGGGAAAGTATACGACAATCGTTCGATCTCGCCGAAACATGTGTGAAATGGCATGTTTTGGAAATTGCCGCTTTAAAGCGGTAGAATAATCTTTGAAGAAGGTGTTTGGCAAGGATTCAAAGACAACACCTCTGTCTAAGATCGTAGTGACAGCACTACCTGCTGGCGAGTCCTGGGGAATTTCCAAAAAAACGGTATTTCCGTCTCGTTGTAGTTGTAATTGGAGAACTTCGGCGCCGGCGTACATGCCCTGCGGGGGCGTTGCACAATGGAAGAGGTTTAGATGACATGGGGAAGGTACCGTTGCACGAGGCATCCATTGCGTCGTCGTCAGCAACGAAGGTGGTAGTAGCTTGAGATGAGTGAGAAGGCAACTGAACAGCCTGAGAAAAGGGGTTGTTCACTTCACGAGTTGAGGGCAGTGCAACGCCGCTACTTGGGGAGGGCAGCGAAGCAGCATCCATGAAAGAAGAAAAGGTTGTCGTCAACATCGTGGGACACCGGAAGTGAGATCCAGTTTCGGGCCCCCACCGCCGGAAGACGCCATTTGCAATAGCGCCTACTATCGTAGCTTCGAACAGCTCGGCCGAGAGATAAACAAGACGTAATAGGAAAAGAAAAAGGCAACTCACCAATCTGGGAGTATTCACAAACGATAGCGGAACCTTCCAAAGGTAAGCGTTTTGAAACTTGGGATCCACAGCTCACTAGAAACACACAAAATACGCCCGAATTTACGGAGCACAGAAGTCCCAACTCCTACCACCGTGAGCAACTCAATGTGCTATGAACAGTCGCCCGTCCCTAATTTGGGGCCAGCTGTTGCAGGGAGGGGAGACAGCCAGTGTCGTAAGACAATCACACCATCCCTGCCCCGCCCAGGATTCAAACCAAGGCCGTCTAAAAATTATACATTGTAGAGAGAAGTTCCCTATGACATTAGAGAGATGTGTTCCCTACGTTGGTGACGTCAATCTCGTGTTACACGACCTGATACCTCAGTGACGTAGGTGGTGTCATAACCGACAGCCTTAGAAACCAATCGGAAGCCTTGGTTTCCTCGTGAAGTCAATAAATGAAGGAACAGTTCTCTCTAATCTCTAATGTGATGGCCTTGTATTTGCTAGACGGCCTTGATTCAAACCCAGTCCATCTCGTAGGAATGATTAGAAGCCAACTCTTTGCGTCACTAGGCCACCGAGGCGGACTAGCTTCCTTGTTTCTTTCGCGGTTGAAATACCAAGGTTATCTTATGAACCTCTTTGGGCTGCCTCGGTGGCGCAGTGGTCTAAGGCGATGGCCTCTGATCATTCGTCCGTAAGGGGTCCGGGTTTGAATCCCGGTGAGGAATGGATGTTGTGTTTGTCTTACGGCACTGGCTCTCTCCCTTCTCTGGAACCAGTGACCCTAAATTAGGGACGGGCGACTGCTTATAACCCATTGAGTTGCTCACGGTGGTCGTTAAACCTCCAATCAAAAAAATATAAAAAAAAAAAAAGAACCTCTTTGGTTGCACCTTCTAAGATTGCACCTAATGTAATTCTTGTTTACCGAGCATTTGAAATTTCTCCAATTGCTGTCACATGGTAAAACTATGCAACAGAAAGGAATGGCATTTCGAAATTTTATGTCCTTAACCCTTTACTACGTGAAGTTATTAAGGTTTCCCTGAAATAACGTTAAAAAATCCTTATAATAATGAATTGAGGTGGCTTTAATTACCAACGATGTACATTTTTAAACCTGAAGTCGCGCATATTAGTTTTGTATACATACTAAGAAGGGATTTTTCATTTTCCTTCTTATTTTCAATCCATTCACTGAAGGTGGGGATCGAAATCAGCTTGCTCTATGGAAAACCGATCTTATTTTCCGGAACTTTTTTCTTTATTATTATTTATTTTAAAATATTATATAGCCTGGTGGAATTTGATTTCTATAACTGGGTAATCGAACCAGGCCGCCACAGTGGTTTAAGTGTTGGCTTCTCTGACCATTTTTCCGAGATGGATTCGGGTTCAAGGCACGAATGTTCGGTATTATGTTTGGCTTACGGCACTCGCTCTCTCCCTTCCATCAAACCAGTGGCCTAAATTAAGGACGCGCGAATGTTTTTAACCATCGAGTTGCTCACGATGATGGTCAAATCTTAAAAGAGAGGGAGAGAGAGAGAGAGAAGTAAACAGAGCCAGTGTTTTTAGGAAAAAGTACCAAAAGTAAAAGAAAGAAAAACAACGAAAGTTTGAACCAAGCCTATTTTATTATTTTATGACCATCTTGTTTCAGTTAATCACAATGTACTTGCTTTCAAAGTGAGTAAAGAGTGCAGCACTCTTCCTTGAAAAAAAATGATAACCATTTGAATCTTACATGAAACTATGGAAATGAACTTCGGATGAGTGCACTAGAACCAAGAAGGTCCTACTTGCCTAGAACCAAGTACCAACTAATACAACACCCTCTGATAATTCTTCCAACATCATCCTACAAAGGATGAACCAGAATGAACGCTGTGTGTGTGTGTGTGTGTGTGTGTGTGTGTGTGTGTGTGTGTGTGTGTGTGTGTGTGTGTGTGTGTGTGTGTGTGTGTGTGTGTGTGTGTGTGTGTGTGTGTGTTAGATTTTTCGAAGTTGATCAGTTTATACCCAAAAAATGCATACATGAAGTATAAGCCAAATATTTAGTAACGAATATTTTTTTCAGACATTCACAGGAAAGGGACAAAAGACTGAACTGTAAGACAAGAATAAAATCCATGCTTCGTTGTGATTCAAACTCGTATCCAACCAGGAAAGTTGGTCAGAACCCTTACCTCTTAGCTCTGAGATACCGGAATGGCTGAAGCGAGCATTAGGTGTTACTCGTATCTTGTGTGCACTCTGGGCGTCTCAGAGTTTCCTTACAGCATGAAGATGGTTGTAGTGAAGCCAATTACATCCTTTCCCTAGTTTCTTTCATCATTTTTTTATATATTATAAAAAAATTGTATTTGCATCAGTCAAACGTGATGAGTTCAAACTTTACTATTATCTCTAATTCTGTTCTGTCTAAGAGAAAATATTGTCGTACCTGTCACTCAGTACAATCATAAAAATATTGTCTTACGGCACTGGCTCTCTCCTTTCCTTGGAACCAGTGACCCTAAATTAGGAACGGGCGACTGCTTATGGCCCATTGAGTTGCTCACGGTGGTCGTTAAATAAGCTGACCAGATGTCCCCAATTCTTGAGAACAGTCCTCGAATTTAGTTTACTGTCCCCAAAAACGTCTGAAGTCTTTGGGGACGCAAATTGTCCTCAAATTTTAATGTTTGTACCCAAATGTCCTCGAACTTACACTTCCTCATTAACACTTTAGATAAGGGGTTCTCAACCGGTGGGGAATTTCCCCCTAGGAGGGAATTTCGTGGTTTGAAGGGGGAATGCGGCGCCAGCCTGGCACAACGTCTTTTCAGTCACCTGACTTCACCGCGGCACTCGCTGCTGCATCCCAAGTGAAGAAAAAAAAATATGAAGAACCGAGAGAGGAATCGGGCGTGCTGCCAAAGTCACCGCTCGCTCGAAACCGGTTGGAAACGCTTTTGTTGCACAGAAGGAAAAGCAAGTTTTTACGAACTCCTACGTGTTCATATCCCTCTGTAACGTCGGAGCTTGTTATTGCGCGTTCATTCTTTGCAAGGAAGTTGTAGTTGAGGGAGGGGGATTTTTCTCGCTCAAAGGCTTGTGATACTATTTCCTCAACACAAGGAAAAGCAAGTTTTTACGAACTCCTACGTGTTGATATCCCTCTGTAACGTCGGAGCTTGTTATTGCGCGTTCATTCTTTGCAAGGAAGTTGTAGTTGAGGGAGGGGATTTTTCTCGCTGAAGGGCTTGTGATACTATTTCCTCGTGAACTTTTTATTTATCAATAGTAGAACAGAATGAGTGTCAAAAAAAAGAGCGTATGATAATTCATATATTCAATATGGATTCACATCCGTTAAAGTCAATGGAGAAGACGGACCTCAATTTGTAGCAAAGTTTTGTCAAACGATTCCTTGAAACCAAGCAAGTTGAATAAACATTTACAGAATGTTCATCCTCAACACAAGAACAAGGACAAAAGCTTTTTTGAGCGGCATGGGAATGCTCTCAAAAAGATGAAACTGGATTCAACAGGGGCATTTCAAGAAATGAACCACAAGGTTACCGAAGCTTCTTACGTCGTAGCATTGGAGATAGCAAAGCAGAAAAAACCACATATAATTGGGGAAACTTTGATCAAACCTTACGCTCTCAAAATGGTGGAAATTGTGTTGAGAAATGAAATGGAGAAAAAACTTGCAGCAGTTTAACTATCAAACAGTACTGTTCATAATTAGTAAAATGGCCATTGATTTCAAGGATCAAGTTATGCAGGAGATTAGGGGTGCAACATTTGCCTTATTTTCAATTCAACTTGATGAATCGACTGATGTGGCATCGTGTTCCCAGTTACTGGTGTTCTTTTTTTTTTTTTTTTTTTTTTTTTTTGATTGGAGGTTGAACGACCGCCGTGAGCAACTCAATGGGCTATAAGCAGTCGCCCGTCCCTAATTTAGGGTCACTGGTTCCAGGGAAGGGAGAGAACCAGTGCCGTAAGACAAACACAACATCCATGCCTCACCGGGATTCGAACCCGGACCCCGTTCGGACGAATGATCAGAGGCCATCGCTTAGACCACTGCGCCACCGGGCTTACTGGTGTTCGCAAGATATCTTCACTTAAGTTCATTTAAAGAAAAGTTTCTCTTTTGTTCTCCTCTAGAAACAAATACCACGGCCTCAGATATTTTGAAAAAGGTTTCATCTTTCTTTGAGTCAGAAAATCTTTCGTGGGATAATGTATGTGGGTGCTGTACAGATGGAGCACCAGCTATGTTGGGGACAAAATCTGGATTTCAAGTTAATGTGAAAAAGTTGTCTCCAAAAGTGAAAGGTATTCATTACATGATCCATCGTCAAGCACTGGCCTCAAAAACACTTCCAGCTCCACTATTGAAAGTTTTGGATCAAACAATTTAAATTGTGAATTTTGTCAAGGGAGGAGCTCTTAATTCACAACTTTTCAGGCAGTTATGTATTGACCTGCATGCAGGCCATCATTTGCTTCTTTTCCACACAAATGTTCGTTGGCTTTCAAGAGGAAATGTAAGTGAGCGAGTATTTGAGCTTAGAGATGAGCTTAAAATATTTTGTGAAATTAAGGGTAAGATGGAATTTTTTGCCTGGTTAGACGATGAGGAATGGATCTTGCGCCTTGCTTATTTGGTTGATATTTTTGAGCAGCTGAATAAATTGAATCTTCAGATGCAAGGAAGAAATACCAACATCTTAAAATTAATTGATTCTTTGAAAGCTTTTATGAGTAAACTAGAAAATTGGAAGAGAAAAGTCAACATGAAACATGTTGCAATGTTTGAGAAATTGTCATCAATTCTTGTTACTAGTGGTAATGACGAAGTACTTCCAGAATTTGCAAAAAATGAAATTTTGCAGCATTTGACAGCACTAGAAAATGAATTCAGCCGATGTTTTCCTGAATTTGTGATGAGGAGTTGGACTTAGTGCGAAACTATTCAAATTATCGGTTGAAAAAGTTCCTGGTGCTTTTCAAGATGAATTTCTGGAACTGACGACTGATTCGCGAGCAAGAGACATGTTTGATGAGAAACCAGTCACAGAATTTTGGCCTCTGATGTGTGACTCTTACCCAAGAGTGGCTGAGAGACAGTGGCGGCTCGTGGTTGAAAAAACAGGTGAAGAGCTACAAGAGCAATATGAAAAGATATCTACTGTCTTTATCGAAAATCACTATATGAGGACTGGCCTATTTTTTGTACATTAGATCAATTCTTCTTTCTTCTAAAGCTGCAAATTTGTCGATTATGTCGTCATATAATGGTTGTTTCTTCGTGAGCATCAATAAAATATCTTTCTGAATAGAAATATTTGCCAAAGAAGCAAGTCTGTCTTGAGAAATAGTGTTTCTTGAGTAAGTTTGAATTCTTTTATGGCAATAAAAATTTCTTTCCACTGACTCACTTTAAGATGGAATGGTTAAAATGAGAGCAACCAATTTATAAGCTTCTGTAAAAATGTCTTTATCTTCATGAAGCACTCGAAGAAGTTCTTGAGTCGATACATTCCTTAATTTTTTCGTTGGCATATACAAGACTCAGTTCATTTTTAAGGCGCTGGAGTTTAGTAAATATTTTTCCGTAAAAATGTTGTAGATTTTCAAAAGCGTGAGAAGGAAAGCTTGAATTAAATTATTCGAATTTGGTTGTGTCAGCAAGACAAGCAAACTGAAGTTTTTCACAGTCTTGAAATCTTATATCCATTTCCATAAGAATGTGGTCTAAAATTTCAAAATACAATTGTTTATAATTTTGAAAAATTGTTTTTTGTGTAAGAGCAGCATATTCCCGTTTAGATCTGCTTATTTCTGTGATTTTGCTAGCTTTTCCAAACAGTGTTTCAAATACTTCATCGTTCCTTTTATGACTCAAAATTTCACGAGTTTTTTTAATTTGAGTTACACAGTAGTTAATGTCTAGTGATATTTTCTGCAAAATTTCGAATAATAGATCGGTTTAGACCAAAAATTTCATTAAATACTATTGCTAAAAATGTAAATTCAAAAGTGTTCATATCGTTTAAAAACCCCTTGGCAAGTTGAATCGATTTTTGTCTGATTGCTCACTATTTGTCAGAAATTCGAATACTTCCTTCAATTTATCCCAATCTTCAACAATTACACTTATTAACTTCGAAGTGGAGGACCATCGAGTTTCTGCTATGGTTGGTATGCGTCTTGTGGTTGTAGATGTGAGTGTATAAGATCGCTTCACTGAGTGGTAAAAAAACGAAGGAATTCCAGTGAGGCTTGCATAAAATATACGACACTTTGAAATTTTAGAAAAACTCTGCTGTAATACAAGGTTCAAACGATGTGCTAAGCAATGAACAAAGACAGCTTGAGAAGCTTTATCCTGGATTTTTTTCTGGAGCCCATTCAAGTGTCCAGACATTACACTTGCCCCATCGTAACATTGTCCTATTAATTTGTGTTGATAATCGAATTGTTCCAAAATTTTGTCAAGCATTTTGTGTAAAGCTTCTGACGTTCGATCTAAACTCACGTCGTGGAAACCCAAAAATCGCTCAGCCAATACATCTTCCGAATCAACAAATCTTATTATTAAAGAGCACTGAGAAGTCTGATTTATGTCTGTGGTGTCATCTATTTGAATAGAAAGCATTGAACTTCATTTATTTCAATTTTAACGTGATCGTTCATATATTCAGAAACACATTCAATTAATTCATTTTGAATAGCTTTTGAGTTACCTGTGAACACATTTTTTATCTTTTTCGTATTGATTTTGAATTTCTAAAGGACTTCTTGATATCAACAATGAAAGCAATTCCTTGAAATTTCCACGATTTATCGAGTCCATGCTTTCGTCATGGCCACGGAATGCTAGTTCTTGTTTGCTCAAATATAATACTGCAGCAATCACTGTCTGCAGGAAAAGACTATGTAAACGAAAGTTTTCGTTGAAATGCATTTTCAAAAGCCTAGCATTCTCCCTCAGGGCATCGGCAATGGTGTTTTGATTTTTTTTCAAAATTCCTTATCATTAACTCGCATTTCAGGTGTTCGCTAGAGTCACCATGTTTATGAAGTGAGCGTGTTATATTTAATAAATCTGAGAATCCGTCTTTATTCCACGCTGAATGTTTATTACTAAAAAGTAAGCAGTGGCAAGAAAATAATTTTTGTAACACAGAAGTACTACAAAGCTATTTATATTCAGTAAACCAACAATTTTTAAAATTAATATTGTAAGATTTACCGCTTTTCTTGATTTCTTTTTTGGCAACAATTGTCAGTGAATCTGTCGTATAGCGTCTAGAAGGGAAAGTGTGCCGAGCGCCTAGCGTACGTAATGATTGGCGTGGATACCGAAATTTGTCCCCTTCGTAGATGGCGCTCCGATCGCCTTCCCTTCCCTCTTTCTTACTGTGATGGGAGCGGGAAACTAAATTCGTGTTGCTTACAGTGAAAAGAACGGTAATTTAGACGAAAACGTGTTATGTTTTAGGTTTTAGAAGGAATGTGGATTACCTAAATATTGTATATAAGTTATACTTAGCTCATTATGCGGAAGAGAAATAACCATAGTTTTGTGCCAGGTTGCAATACTCAGTACAAAAACAGTAAGCCGTCACTCTTTGGAATACCCAAAATGATAAAACTTTTACAGCAGTGGCAAAGATTGATTCCCGGTGCAAATAAAAACTTGACAAATTTAGTGCTGTATGTGAACTGCACTTTGAGAGATTTGTGGTTGAAATTTTGTGCATAAAATAAATGAGGAGACTGTGTTAATACCCAGAGATCGGCCCATCTTGACACCAGATGCAATTCCAACAATATTTCCAAACCTTCCCCATTATTTGTCAAAACCTCTGGCAAAATACAGGAAAGTTAGGAAACCGATGATAAGCCTGATGGTAATTTAAATAGCTTGGAATTTACTTCCCAAAGAGTTACACTAAACTGCCTTCTGAATATCACAGCCTTCAGAATTTTGGGGTAAGCAAATTCCTGCAAATAATTCAAAGTGCATAATTTTCCATGTTCATTCATTCAAATGTGAATTGTCAAATTCATTGACAACAGAAAAACTGGTTGTTGTTACCAAAGTTAACCAGAGGTTACCTGTAAAGTGTATTTACGTGGAATAAAAATTAACTCAGTTTCTAATATTACTTCTAAAGATGAATCAAAATCCATTATTCGAGACACTGATAGGCTACCAGTATGTCATGGCACAGGCTCCATTTCAGAATTTGAAAATAACATGAAGTACCTTGAAAGTGGAGTTATTTTTAGAATAATTTGTACAGCAAAAATTGTGTAAATAAAGGAACAACAAAGACTTGCCTCAGATGTAAGTATCTGCAGCGCTTACTTTTGCACAAAATAGCTTATCATAGAAGAAAGGCTACATTTAAAAATAAGTATCAAAATACAGTTCGGAAAATCAACAGGCTGAAGAAACTAGTTATTTCGCTCTCTAATTAAACTTAAAAAAAAAAAAAAAAGGAATTTTACAGAACTTTCCATTAATGAAAAAATAGCAGAATTACCCATTAAGCAGCAGCAAATGGTTATTCATTGTTATAAGGCAGCAAAGAAATCTGCAAGAGGTATGTCATATACCAAAGAATGGTTACTTGAATGCTTACTAATGCACATAAAAAGTCCAAAATTGTACGAGCACATACGGAAACACAAAATCATGATCCTACCTAATAGAACAACTATTAGAAAGTATATTTCAAATTACAACAGCAGTTTTGGATTCAATGCACTGACGTTTGAAACTATTTCAAAGAAAACAAGTGAAATGGAGCCTTTTTGCAAGACATGGTGGTATATTAATAGATGAAGTGAAGCTTACAGAAAAAACTGCATGCAAAATCATCTGGTGAAATATTAGGGTTTGTTCATATTGAGCCATACACTTCAAAAACTGTTAAGTATACCCCATGTAATCACGGACTGGTAATGGTGTTTCAGCCATTAAATGGAGATTGGACCCAAATAATTGGTGTTTTTGCCACAAGTAACAATATAAG
This sequence comes from Macrothele yani, assembly GCA_039090855.1. Classification (NCBI taxonomy): domain Eukaryota; kingdom Metazoa; phylum Arthropoda; class Arachnida; order Araneae; family Macrothelidae; genus Macrothele; species Macrothele yani. The sequence goes on along the minus strand of CM076995.1, from coordinate 152,526,018 downwards.
TGGAACTTTGCTTGCAAAATTAATTATTAAAGCTGTTATTCTCACTGAAAATGCAGGTCTGTTTGTTAATTTCATTACGTGTGATGGGGCTTCTTGGACCAGGAATATGTGGAAGACATTTGGTATATCAGCAGATTGTTCTGGAACTAAATACAGCATTATGCATCCTACAGATTGTTCTAGTTTACATTTCATATCAGATTTTCGCCAGTCAAAGCGAGCCTTGCTTCATCGTAGCTCAGCTATTTAGAGTCAGGTCGATGCTTAGCAAATTCCCAGTTATACAGGTAAACACTGGGGAAGAAATATTTCTTCTTATTATACGTGGGAAATATATCTCTATAAGCAATCTGAAATCACATATTTACTGTTACGTAACTGAAATCAAACGATCGTCCATGGAATGGAAACATGTCACCTCCCCAACAAGGAAGACGTGAAAAGTCCAACTGTCTCTGTCTGCGGGAGTGGTCATGATGACTGTGAATCTGTTGTTTACACAGAATTTCTGTCAAAAGAGACAACCATCAAGTGACTCATATTGCCAAACACCATTAAATTTGCGAAATTCAATTAAGGACAGATGCCGGGGTAAGTTGAGCGAAGGTGTCACACTGATGTCCAAGAACATTACACAGCACGGAAAACTAAGGGAATTGCTGCATTAATTCAAGTCGGAGGTGTGGCAGCATCCACCTTACAGCCCCAACTTATCCCCATGCGGCTACCATTTGTTCGGTAAAATGAAACAGGAGCTTAGTGGACAGTGATTCCCAACGGATGAGGCTGTGAAAAGTGCGGTCCTTAACTAGTTGCACCAAACTGGACTTTTCTTGTACAGGTATGGGAAAGTTAATCGCACATTCTGATAAATGTTTACAGTCCTTAGGCGACTATGTCGAAAAATGAATTAATGATGTAAACCAACATACATCCCCTGAGTATATCTTTGATTTTTTTATTCAACAGTGTAACTAACTTTTTGATCCACCCTCATATTATTAAAGCACTTTGCTACAATTCAGAAATTAATTTTTTAGTTTGTTTTAAAAATTAGCATAAATACTACATTTGGATAAAGAATCAACTTACCTATTGACTATGAATTTGTCTTGTATCTTCAAGCGGAACAAAAGTAAAAAATACTATTAAAAATAAACAAATGGGTCCATTCTTTTACATAAATGTACCTCAAATGTCTGTTTCAAATAGTTTGAAAGAAGGAAGTCATCACAAGCTAAACAGTATTCAGCTTCAGATTGTTACCCAAACTTCCTTTTATGTGATAGCATCTGCAACAAAGTTATAGATACACACAACAAAATAAAAAAAGAATTCTTGCTAACCAATGGCAGAAATTAAGACATCTGTTTCAAATAGTTTGAATCATCACAAGTTACATCAAAATTATCTCAGCTTTAGATCCTCCAGTGTGTGTTACCATCTGAATATTTTATGTATGAGTTATGTCAATTATTTTCTTTACCTAAAATCTATTCTTGTAATGTTCATACCTAACTGTGATCTACTTTTTTATAAAACATATTTGATATCACTTTTAGATTAGACAACATTTTAACAGTATAAATAAATATTTCCCACACATTTCTAAAGGAATTAAGCAGAATTGGTTAGTAGTTTTTCATAACACTAGGGAATTTATACATTTTACTAACATTCTTTACTAGAAGCCAAATTTGCTCATTATAGTAAAATTAAATTTTTACTTTCAATATACCTACTATAAATGTCAAGCTAAGCACTAGTACACACACACACCAGTGCTGAGACGGGCCGAGCCGAACCGGGCGCTGGCTGTAATACTTACTGGAGTTCGGGCTTGGAGAGAGGGGAAGAATTTTCTTCCTTTTTTCTTTTAATGTGATTTTATATAATTTAGCACACGAGACTTTTTACACTTTCTAGTTGTGAAGAGAATTCTTCAGCAACTGGGTCAAATGGGGAGTAGGAATTCTGCAGGGCTATCCATTCCGGGCTTGGATAACAAAATACCATAGGCCATGAATTACAGGATTTCTGCCAAGGATAAGTTTTAAGAAGCATAGATAGTAGATAGCAAGCTGACGGAATTTTGCTCCCTACCTCAAAGGGGCAGCTCCCTGCTAATTCTATTGAGCAACATACGACGTAGTTTGTTGTGCCTCCAGATGTCCCCCCCCCCAAAAAAAAAACATTTCGGGAATAAATGAATGGTTAAAGGTAACTATAGAAATAGATAGACATCCCTTCTCCACTCCGCAGTTGAGAAAGACATCAGTTAATTGCATGGGTAGGAAAGAGTGGAAGTCTGGAAGACTTTCAATGCTTAACAGGTTAATCATAGTTTTCGGGCTCGTTCGAGCTGACATACTTCAGGCTCGGGATCTTGAAATTCAGCCCAGACTCAGCTCTGACACACACACACACACACACAGTAACACTTCAGTTAATTTCTCACAGGTGTTTTTATCAAAAATTTTATGGCAATGAAGTCATAGTGGTAAGTATGAAAAATAAGAGAAATTTCCTGGAATTTTTTGGTACAGTATTGAAACATAAACAAAAATGCTACAATATTACTGCTAACATTTATTAATCTGAAAATAAGTGACATGGAACTCGTACGGGTATGGTGTCGTTGAGGGACTAGCCGGACCCCATGACGCGAAGGAGTACAGCATCATCTTCCACGGAAAGAAAATAGTCCATAGATTTTCAAATGAATTTTGACAGATGAAATCAAACCTGCTAGTAAATGAGGACCTCTGGTCCATTTTGAAGACGGGCAACCACTGCACAAACAGTATTAGTTCCAATTTGAAAAAAAAAAGACACCACCAAATATTAAATACAAATCTTCAGTACAGAATGCCACCAACCACTCCGCATCACTGTGTGAATATGTGATGAAGCAGAAAAAAGATTGGAAATATGTTACGAGAAGCTAACTGAAGTACTGCTTCCTGGTATACAAGTTTCAAATAAAATTAAACCAAATATGACGGATCTTTACTTTCCAGTTTCAAAGATAACTTTTCAGAAATGTTATCTTCATTTATTACAGAAGAAAAATACATTTCAATACTTTAACCAACCTGGCTATACACTTTTGCATATAAAATATTTGATAAGTTTGAACTCTTTTTCCTATCTCAGGACTTACTCTGTGCACACTATGCACTAAGGAGAGGCACACAAAACTAAGCGTTCAGACTTTCAACTTCTTAATTTTCCTTTCACGTGATTTCAAATAATTTCAGTTGTCATGTTTGGCTTTCACTAAGTTGTTCAAGAGTATTTTCCAGCTGAGGAGAGTTATGTTTTCCTATTTAGTTTTCAAGCTACTCATACACAAACATTCCACGGAAAATGAACAAGGAAATCTAAAATCAGAACTTTGTCTGTTTAAATGTATGCAGCAGATTTTGTATAAGACAATTGGTATGGCAAAAGTTGTAAGTCTCCTTTTGACTTCTATAATTTAACTAGCAGCCACTAACACTGCAACACTGTGGCATGGCAAATTTTGGCAATTCCTGTAAAAAGAATTACACCTTTTAATACAAGTGAAGAACTAGATATGAAATTTTTAATCGAAAGTAGTTCCCTATGTTTTGTACAGTTAGAATAAAGTTGATCATGCAAGTTTTTCAACATAATCTGTCCACACTGTTCAGACAGCTTTAGTAAATTCAATCAGACAAATGCTATATCACAGTTGCATTAAGTTACGAAATTAAAAAATGTACTCTTTTAATTCAGAGACACATTACAATGCAACAACAGTTCAAGCATTAATTTCGTAAAGAAAGGGCTAACGATTGTTGGAGATGCAAATGTTATACAAATTACGAAGGCTAATTTCCTGAAAAGTTGCCCTGATTTCTGGTAATATTCAAGCTCTATGTGAATCGGCATTGGCAAAATATATTAATTATTCTATTTGAAATAAGAATTCAACACTACAGAATAACTCACTTCTTTATACTTCACTATTCACGAGACATGAACAGATTTCAACACGTGTGAAACTAAGATCTACTCATTAAACCTATAATTATTACTAAAACTAAATAAAACGTTTACTAAGAATTAACCTTACCTTAGAAATATAATAATACCTACCTTACAAAACTATACGTGTATCCAAATGGCAATAAACGGAACACTCACTCAATACAAACAAATGTGAACCAACAATGAAACGCAATGGCTGTTCAACCGATTGACTTGGCGACAGCACTAAGTTGTGCACGTGACTATTTCGCACCGTAGCCTGTCTTTTTCGTCAGATTCGACTCAGCTTACCACTAGCCGCTACTAAGTGACATACATTTAAATTTTCCAAACAGCACTTCTTTACTTGGCACATACAAGCCATTTGTTAGCCTTTTTGGTAGGCATTCTTCGAGGAGGTAGCATATCAATTTAAATCACGCATAATTATACTTTCAATTACATTTGCCGACGCTGCACTCTGCGCCAGACGTAGACATTTCACTGAACCATAAAATGTGTTTCCATAATCACACACTTAAGAAAATCGTACATATCCTAATCCAACCCCTGTTGTTTGGTTCACATTGCACAACAGTACACACAATCTTTGACACAGACGCCGTCTGCAGCGCCGCGATGCGGCGTGGACATATTTCGAACGCAGATTTTGAGTTCGCACGGCACACTTCCCCTTTTAGACGCTATATCTGTCGGTCGTCTTTAAAGTAAAATGTCTCTTTTATCTTCATCTTTCCACCGATTAAATGGAGTTTGTAGTAAATTACAAACAATGTCGTTCACAGGATACATACTTTAATTAAAGCTATCACTAACTGTTAAACTGTACACGAAACTACAGTATAGCGTCTAAAAGGGGAAGTGTGCCGTGCGAACTCAAAATCTGCGTTCGAAATATGTCCCACGCCGCATCGCGGCTGCAGACGGCGTCTGTGTCAAAGATTGTGTGTACAGTTGTGCAATGTGAACCAAACAACAGGGGTTGGATTAAGGATATGTACGATTTTCTTAAGTGTGTGATTATGGAAACACATTTTATGGTTCAGTGAAATGTCTACGTCTGGCGCAGAGTGCAGCGTCGGCAAATGTAATTGAAAGTATAATTATGCGTGATTTAAATTGATATGCTACCTCCTCGAAGAATGCCTACCAAAAGGCTAACAAATGGCTTGTATGTGCCAAGTAAAGAAGTGCTGTTTGGAAAATTTAAATGTATGTCACTTAGTAGCGGCTAGTGGTAAGCTGAGTCGAATCTGACGAAAAAGACAGGCTACGGTGCGAAATAGTCACGTGCACAACTTAGTGCTGTCGCTAAGTCAATCGGTTGAACAGCCATTGCGTTTCATTGTTGGTTCACATTTGTTTGTATTGAGTGAGTGTTCCGTTTATTGCCATTTGGATACACGTATAGTTTTGTAAGGTAGGTATTATTATATTTCTAAGGTAAGGTTAATTCTTAGTAAACGTTTTATTTAGTTTTAGTAATAATTATAGGTTTAATGAGTAGATCTTAGTTTCACACGTGTTGAAATCTGTTCATGTCTCGTGAATAGTGAAGTATAAAGAAGTGAGTTATTCTGTAGTGTTGAATTCTTATTTCAAATAGAATAATTAATATATTTTGCCAATGCCGATTCACATAGAGCTTGAATATTACCAGAAATCAGGGCAACTTTTCAGAAATTAGCCTTCGTAATTTGTATAACATTTGCATCTCCAACAATCGTTAGCCCTTTCTTTACGAAATTAATGCTTGAACTGTTGTTGCATTGTAATGTGTCTCTGAATTAAAGAGTACATTTTTTAATTTCGTAACTTAATGCAACTGTGATATAGCATTTGTCTGATTGAATTTACTAAAGCTGTCTGAACAGTGGACAGATTATGTTGAAAAACTTGCATGGTCAACTTTATTCTAACTGTACAAAACATAGGGAACTACTTTCGATTAAAAATTTCATATCTAGTTCTTCACTTGTATTAAAAGGTGTAATTCTTTTTACAGGAATTGCCAAAATTTGCCATGCCACAGTGTTGCAGTGTTAGTGGCTGCTAGTTAAATTATAGAAGTCAAAAGGAGACTTACAACTTTTGCCATACCAATTGTCTTATACAAAATCTGCTGCATACATTTAAACAGACAAAGTTCTGATTTTAGATTTCCTTGTTCATTTTCCGTGGAATGTTTGTGTATGAGTAGCTTGAAAACTAAATAGGAAAACATAACTCTCCTCAGCTGGAAAATACTCTTGAACAACTTAGTGAAAGCCAAACATGACAACTGAAATTATTTGAAATCACGTGAAAGGAAAATTAAGAAGTTGAAAGTCTGAACGCTTAGTTTTGTGTGCCTCTCCTTAGTGCATAGTGTGCACAGAGTAAGTCCTGAGATAGGAAAAAGAGTTCAAACTTATCAAATATTTTATATGCAAAAGTGTATAGCCAGGTTGGTTAAAGTATTGAAATGTATTTTTCTTCTGTAATAAATGAAGATAACATTTCTGAAAAGTTATCTTTGAAACTGGAAAGTAAAGATCCGTCATATTTGGTTTAATTTTATTTGAAACTTGTATACCAGGAAGCAGTACTTCAGTTAGCTTCTCGTAACATATTTCCAATCTTTTTTCTGCTTCATCACATATTCACACAGTGATGCGGAGTGGTTGGTGGCATTCTGTACTGAAGATTTGTATTTAATATTTGGTGGTGTCTTTTTTTTTTTTCAAATTGGAACTAATACTGTTTGTGCAGTGGTTGCCCGTCTTCAAAATGGACCAGAGGTCCTCATTTACTAGCAGGTTTGATTTCATCTGTCAAAATTCATTTGAAAATCTATGGACTATTTTCTTTCCGTGGAAGATGATGCTGTACTCCTTCGCGTCATGGGGTCCGGCTAGTCCCTCAACGACACCATACCCGTACGAGTTCCATGTCACTTATTTTCAGATTAATAAATGTTAGCAGTAATATTGTAGCATTTTTGTTTATGTTTCAATACTGTACCAAAAAATTCCAGGAAATTTCTCTTATTTTTCATACTTACCACTATGACTTCATTGCCATAAAATTTTTGATAAAAACACCTGTGAGAAATTAACTGAAGTGTTACTGTGTGTGTGTGTGTCAGAGCTGAGTTCGGGCTGAATTTCAAGATCCTGAGCCTGAAGTATGTCAGCTCGAACGAGCCCGAAAACTATGATTAACCTGTTAAGCATTGAAAAAAGTCTTCCAGACTTCCACTCTTTCCTACCCATGCAATTAACTGATGTCTTTCTCAACTGCGGAGTGGAGAAGGGATGTCTATCTATTTCTATAGTTACCTTTAACCATTCATTTATTCCCGAAATGTTTTTTTGGGGGAGGGGGGGGACATCTGGAGGCACAACAAACTATGTCGTATGTTGCTCAATAGAATTAGCAGGGAGCTGCCCCTTTGAGGTAGGGAGCAAAATTCCGTCAGCTTGCTATCTACTATCTATGCTTCTTAAAACTTATCCTTGGCAGAAATCCTGTAATTCATGGCCTATGGTATTTTGTTATCCAAGCCCGGAATGGATAGCCCTGCAGAATTCCTACTCCCCATTTGACCCAGTTGCTGAAGAATTCTCTTTCACAACTAGAAAGTGTAAAAAGTCTCGTGTGCTAAATTATATAAAATCACATTAAAAGAAAAAGGAAGAAAATTCTTCCCTCTCTCCAAGCCCGAACTCCAGTAAGTACACCACAGCCAGCGCCCGGTTCGGGCTCGGCCTGTCTCAGCACTGTATGTGTGTGTACTAGTGCTTAGCTTGACATTTATAGTAGGTATATTGAAAGTAAAAATTTAATTTTACTATAATGAGCAAATTTGGCTTCTAGTAAAGAATGTTAGTAAAATGTATAAATTCCCTAGTGTTATGAAAAACTACTAACCAATTCTGCTTAATTCCTTTTAAGAAATGTGTGGGAAATATTTATTTATACTGTTAAAATGTTGTCTAATCTAAAAAGTGATATCAAATATGTTTTATAAAAAAGTAGATCACAGGTATGAACATTACAAGAGTAGATTTTAGGTAAAGAAAATAATTGACATAACTCATACATAAAATATTCAGATGGTAACACACACTGGAGGATCTAAAGCTGAGATAATTTTGATGTAACTTGTGATGATTCAAACTATTTGAAACAGATGTCTTAATTTCTGCCATTGGTTAGCAAGAATTCTTTTTTATTTTGTTGTGTGTGTATCTATAACTTTGTTGCAGATGCTATCACATAAAGGAAGTTTGGGTAACAATCTGAAGCTGAATACTGTTTAGCTTGTGATGACTTCCTTCTTTCAAACTATTTGAAACAGACATTTGAGGTACATTTATGTAAAAGAATGGACCCATTTGTTTATTTTTAATAGTATTTTTTACTTTGTTCCGCTTGAAGATACAAGACAAATTCATAGTCAATAGGTAAGTTGATACTTTATCCAAATGTAGTATTTATGCTAATTTTTAAAACAAACTAAAAAATTAATTTCTGAATTGTAGCAAAGTGCTTTAATAATATGAGGGTGGATCAAAAAGTTAGTTACACTGTTGAATAAAAAAATCAAGGATATACTCAGGGGATGTATGTTGGTTTACAACATTAATTCATTTTTCGGACATAGTCGCCTAAGGACTGTAAACATTTATCGGAACGTGCGATTAACTTTCCCATACCTGTACAAGAAAAGTCCAGTTTGGTGCAACTAGTTAAGGACCGCACTTTTCACAGCCTCATCCGTTGGGAATCATTGTCCACTAAGCTCCTGTTTCATTTTACCGAACAAATGGTAGCCGCATGGGGATAAGTTGGGGTTATAAGGTGGATGCTGCCACAATTCCGACTTGAATTAATGCAGCAATTCCCTTAGTTTTCCGTGCTGTGTAATGTTCTTGGACATCAGTGTGACACCTTCGCTCAACTTACCCCGGCATCTGTCCTTAATTGAATTTCGCAAATTTAATGGTGTTTGGCAATATGAGTCACTTGATGGTTGTCTCTTTTGACAGAAATTCTGTGTAAACAACAGATTCACAGTCATCATGACCACTCCCGCAGACAGAGACAGTTGGACTTTTCACGTCTTCCTTGTTGGGGAGGTGACATGTTTCCATTCCATGGACGATCGTTTGATTTCAGTTACGTAACAGTAAATATGCGATTTCAGATTGCTTATAGAGATATATTTCCCACGTATAATAAGAAGAAATATTTCTTCCCCAGTGTTTACCTGTATAACTGGGAATTTGCTAAGCATCGACCTGACTCTAAATAGCTGAGCTACGATGAAGCAAGGCTCGCTTTGACTGGCGAAAATCTGATATGAAATGTAAACTAGAACAATCTGTAGGATGCATAATGCTGTATTTAGTTCCAGAACAGTCTGCTGATATACCAAATGTCTTCCACATATTCCTGGTCCAAGAAGCCCCATCACACGTAATGAAATTAACAAACAGACCTGCATTTTCAGTGAGAATAACAGCTTTAATAATTAATTTTGCTAGCAAAGTTCCACTTATATTGTTACTTGTGGCAAAAACACCAATTATTTGGGTCCAATCTCCATTTAATGGCTGAAACACCATTACCAGTCCGTGATTACATGGGGTATACTTAACAGTTTTTGAAGTGTATGGCCCAATATGAACAAACCCTAATATTTCACCAGATGATTTTGCATGCAGTTTTTCTGTAAGCTTCACTTCATCTATTAATATACCACCATGTCTTGCAAAAGGCTCCATTTCACTTGTTTTCTTTGAAATAGTTTCAAACGTCAGTGCATTGAATCCAAAACTGCTGTTGTAATTTGAAATATACTTTCTAATAGTTGTTCTATTAGGTAGGATCATGATTTTGTGTTTCCGTATGTGCTCGTACAATTTTGGACTTTTTATGTGCATTAGTAAGCATTCAAGTAACCATTCTTTGGTATATGACATACCTCTTGCAGATTTCTTTTTTGCTGCCTTATAACAATGAATAACCATTTGCTGCTGCTTAATGCGTAATTCTGCTATTTTTTCATTAATGGAAAGTTCTGTAAAATTCCTTTTTTTTTTTATTTTTTTTTTTTTAAGTTTAATTAGAGAGCGAAATAACTAGTTTCTTCAGCCTGTTGATTTTCCGAACTGTATTTTGATACTTATTTTTAAATGTAGCCTTTCTTCTATGATAAGCTATTTTGTGCAAAAGTAAGCCCTGCAGATACTTACATCTGAGGCAAGTCTTTGTTGTTCCTTTCGTTACACAATTTTTGCTGTACAAATTATTCTAAAAAATAACTCCACTTTCAAGGTACTTCATGTTATTTTCAAATTCTGAAATGGAGCCTGTGCCATGACATACTGTTAGCCTATCAGTGTCTCGAATAATGGATTTTGATTCATCTTTAGAAGTAATATTAGAAACTGAGTTAATTTTTATTCCACGTAAATACACTTTACAGGTAACCTCTGGTTAACTTTTGGTAACAACAACCAGTTTTTCTGTTGTCAATGAATTTGACAATTCACATTTGAATGAATGAACATGGAAAATTATGCACTTTGAATTATTTGCAGGAATTTGCTTACCCCAAAATACTGAAGGCTGTGATATTCAGAAGGCAGTTCCGTGTAACTCTTTGGGAAGTGAATTCCAAGCTATTTAAATTACCATCAGGCTTATCATCGGTTTCCCTAACTTTCCTGTATTTTGCCAGAGTTTTTGACAAATAATGGGGAAGGTTTGGAAATATTGTTGGAATTGCATCTGGTGTCAAGATGGGCCGATCTCTGGGTATTAACACAGTCTCCTCATTTATTTTATGCACAAAATTTCGAACCACAAATCTCTCAAAGTGCAGTTCACATACAGCACTAAATTTGTCGTAAGTTTTTATCTGCACATCTGCACCGGGAATCAATCTTTGCCACTGCTGTAAAAGTTTATCATTTTTGGGTATTCCAAAGAGTGACGGCTTACTGTTTTTGTACTGAGTATTGCAACCTGGCACAAAACTATGGTTATTTCTCTTCCGCATAATGAGCTAAGTATAACTTATATACAATATTTAGGTAATCCACATTCCTTCTAAAACCTAAAACATAACACGTTTTCGTCTAAATTACCGTTCTTTTCACAGTAAGCAACACGAATTTAGTTTCCCGCTCCCATCACAGTAAGAAAGAGGGAAGGGAAGGCGATCGAAGCGCCATCTACGAAGGGGACAAATTTCGGTATCCACGCCAATCATTACGTACGCTAGGCGCTCGGCACACTTTCCCTTCTAGACGCTATAACTACAGTAACAGCTAAACTTTTTGACAAATAATCACAAAGCACAAAAAAAAATCCCTTTCGGAAAGCATGTACCACAACACCGTAAGAAAAAAGCCCTAGGCGATTGCAAGATACCCTGGGTAAACCGTCCCGTTTCACCGTGATCTCCGAAGGTCACGATTCCATCTGCAGAGTTTCGGTGCCAAAAGCTAAAAAACTTCACTTGCGCGCCAGATAGGGGAGGTTTACGTCACGGTTATCATGGCAAACTCGGTCGAAAGCTGTTGACTTTCAAGGGTTTTCATTTCAGCTCTTCGCTTGCACTGTTTTGCGTATGAGAACTTGTTTACCGTATTGAATGCGCTATGTGAATTGATATCTAATCAAAATTTTGAGTATTTTGTAACACAGTTGAGACAAAAAAGAATATATTATACAAATTACTGAATAAAACTTTATTTTAAGTAAAATAGGTGAAGCCGCACTTCACCTACTTCACCTGAAAAGCCGCCACTGCTGAGAGAGCTATCCGTGCATTGCTTCCATTTGTGTCGAAGTATCTTTGCGAGTCTGGCTTTTCAACTCTGTTGCAAATGAAAACGAAACAACGAAGTAGATTAGAGGTTGAAAGTGACCTGCGTTGTGCTCTTTGAAGCACTCCTCCGCGTATCCAAGAATTGGCAAAGAAAAAACAATCACAGGTTTCTCATTGAATATGAAATGAATTACAATATCCAAGGCATGTTATTGATTTTTTTATTAATTGAGGTATGTGTAATTTTATTAAGCCAGATTTAAGTGTTTAGTTTACGAATATAAAAAACTGACTTTATTCATGTTCTAAAATTCATCAACATTTTCTATTGCTGTTTATAAAACTCTGTTATAAAAATAATCTAAATAAATATATATGTACTAATATAGACAAAAAAAGATTTCAGTGGTATATTCATTAAATTTGGTAATCCATTTTTCGCAGTTTTGGAAGGGGGGAGGGGTGACCTTTCTGACATATGGTAAAAAGGGTGCATGGAGCAAAAAAGGTTGAGAACCCCCTGCTTTAGATTTTCAATAAAAAATGTTCTTAAAAGTAGTTTCCATTGTATTAATATTCCAACATACTTTTTTGTGAAAGCTAATTTTGACTTCTTTTTTCCTTTTTCTGGGTTTAACGACCACTACGAGCAACTCTAAGGACTATAAGCAGCCACCTGTCTCGAATTTGGAAACATTCGTTCTAGGGAAGGAGATACCAAGTGCTGCAAGACAAAAACACCACCCGTGCCTCATTCGGGACTCGAATCCGTACCAACTTGTAAGAATGGTCAGTAGCCAGCACTAGGTCAATGCACCACTGACGCGGTCAAATTTCGACTGTACTTGTTCTGAGTTTCTCTAAAAACTTTGGCAAAATGAAAAATTCGCCATGCAATTCTTATGATGCGCAGCCTAATTTTAGTTCAGCGCATGTACCTAAGGTAAAGCAATTCACTTTTGCTAATATGTTCTCGCCATCATAGTTCTGCCTTGTTAATACAAATTACCAACATTCTACAAGATATATCCTTTTAAGACACAGATTTTAATGTGTAATATCACACTTATTGAAGCAATGCAGTTTTGTGACAAAAAAATGTACATATTAATTTTGAGTACGTATGTGTCCCCAAATGAACTACCGATTTGGGGACGCCACGTTCTTTTGTCCTCAAATCGGCGTTCCGATATCTGGTCACCTTATTGCTAAACCTCCAATAAAAAAATAAAAAAATCATAAAATTTTGTTGAATTAAAAACAACAATCTTTCCGGACAGAAATTTTTTAATTTCGAATTTTTAGTGCTTCATCAAATTTTTGCTGTAATTAATAAAATCGTTTTATATTCTGTTATTTTTTAGAACTCTCTTACGTATGTAGATGAAGTTACATTTTAAACCATGTTCCTACCTCCATGATTTTAATGCCTCAGAGACATCACAAGCAGTTCACGTTGGTGGCGCTGCTGCTGTGGTTCTTTTGTTTCTTTTCTTTTGAGATTTAGTTATTTACGTGTTGACGTCTGCAGTAAATATCATGTATGTGAAATTATTTTCTTTTGATTTAATTACATTTCATCTGTGTTTATTTTGTGCTAATTGCACGTTTCATTTCAGGTCGAAAGTAACTTTCAAGATTACGCTGACGTCGGACCCAAAATTACCTTATAAAGTGTAAGTATTGGGGTTAATATTAGTACTTTTCAGTACCATCCTGTCAGATCCCAGTTTTAATGCTTATTTTCCCTGAGGAAACCACACCGATCTCCGTTCGTTAACACTGTTTTTGATTAGTAATAACTGATAAAGTTTTCAAGTATTAGATTCTCTTAAGTAAAAGGGAAAATTCCTGTCTCTGTTTTCAAAATCTGTTAATCTTTTGCATGAAACATCTGTTCACTCTTGGAGGGTAGGTTCACAAGCAATTTTTGGTTAGAACTGCAACAAAATTCTACTCAGATTAAATATATTCATTCTACAAAACCTATAAATTGGCAGCTGTGTTGCAAATTATATGTGGCTTTGAAAACTTTCACCAACAGAATTTTATTAGAGGTGGAGCATCAGGCTATCAATGCTCTGTAATTTATACCACATACAATACATAAAACTGAACGTACTGTAAAAGAAAATTAGTTATGTAAAATTCTCAAAACTGAAACTGGACACTATTTATGCTATGAAATGGGCAAAATTTACCGGGTTAGCATCAATGGTAGAAGATGGGTGGGTCTTGTTGTGTCAATAAGCCTCTCTACCTGGGGTTAACAGCACAATGTGACTTCTCAACCATAATAGGTTTTGGGGAGTGGCAGCAACAAAACACCAACCTAAGCCATGCACACTATGCAATCTGCAGCTGTACGTTGAGTAAGGATGTTATATGTAATTTACATTTTGATTAACAGTGCAAAATCCAACTGTAGGTCCATATGTGGTGCACCTCTTTCAAATGTGACATTTGTTTATTTCACTGACAGCAGTCATTATTTAATCAGTACTGTCCAGCTGTTCTAAAATCTTATTAATGTACTGTTGATAAATGGTCAGCACATTCATTCTTATAAGGCTTTTAGAACTTTTCTCTGTTTCAGGATATTTTTGTGTAACAGAAGTAACCAGTGACTGAACTCAAAAGAGTGAGGAATTCAGAAGCTGATTCATCTTCTGGAAATTGAAAATATCTGGGACTATTTTCACTAGTGAAAGTGAGGCTAAAGTGTGGCTTAGAGTTGCCAAAATGCTCTATGATCAAAGCAGTTTTGTCATTGGAGTTGGAAGAAACATTTCAAGCATGTCTTTACTATCAGTATGTGACCAAATAACCACTTTGGCATTAATATTTGCACACTTCATTTCAATTAAATGCTCCTTTTTAAAAATGCAAGAATGTTAAAAAGGTTCAAAACACAGACTGTGTCATATACTGTGCTTAATTATATCATCAATATTTCAGGCATTCAGAAGCAAATATCTATGATCAAGGTGTAACCAACTTCAAAAGTCAACACTGAGACTCAAGGTCCAAAGCTAAACACTTTTGTTGCTGTTTTTTGTTCTCTGTTTACCACCCCTGAAGATAAATTAGTTGCCAAGACCACATATTGCAAATAAAGAATTTAGGTGTTTTAATTGCTTGTTATTATTTTGCTGGTTTCATTAGTTGTGTGGTGTTGCCCATGGGAACCCATTTAGGGCAACAAGAGAGGGCATTTGCCCTCATCATCTGTAAATTGGACCATGCCCTTTTTCATCTTAGAAGGTTCTACAGAGATTTTTGTAATAACACTAATTCTCATTGCTATTTTTTTTTTCTTCTTTAGAGCTTCTGAATACAGTGTACGCCACAAAAATTGGAAAAATGAAATGAGAAATATACCATTGTCTATGGTAGCTATTTTCTACTGGACGAAGATCTTTTTAAAAATTTCCAGAAATTTGTCTTGGAGGTATTTTTTCGTTCTTGATGACCAATTTAGTGATCTTCGGAGTTTTGTGGTCCACACGGCCCAAGTGGCTGAAAGTATCAATGGAACTACAAAGAAATTTTGTTATTGCCCTAATACAGTGTTAGAATTAGAAATGAATCTTTTTACTGGCCTACTGGACCAGTAGAATTTGCAAACCACTTGTCCGTAAAATAAAAACTCCAAAGAACCTTACATTATTTTCTGCATATATTATAAATGTCTATCATTTCAATGAAATTACCTCCAGTATTTGTTTTTAAAACGTCAAATTTGAAAGTGCAACTCGCAGAACAAAGAATGTTTCCAGAATAAGATTCTAATAGATTGGTGATATAGCAGAGTAAGAGTGCATTCTTAATTTGTTTTTAAGTAAGAAGGGAATGAGAAGACTTCAAGGGTACAAAAATTCAAAACCTTTTTTATGTTTTATTGTTTAGCTTCTTTTTCCTTGTTTTAGTCTTATTGCTTATCCCTCCTACTTTCCCATGAAGTTAATTTCAATCCCCCATTGAACACTGTCACATGTACATTGCTTTTTTACAAAAATTACCTTCACGCATTCAATTGACATCCTCCGCTAGCATGTTTTCTTGGGACAAAAACAAAGTCGTGTCGGTATCTGCTGCATTCACAATGGCGGGTGAATCCAAGGAAGAGCAGGTTATTTATTGTGCTTCTGCTCATTATGAATGGTGGAGATGGAGGTAACGAAAAGTGGCTGTTGTCATTACAAGACAAAGATTGGGAAAACTGCCTTTCTGTATTTGTTGTTTTTCCACTCCAAGGATAAAAACAAATAGCTGTTATCCAATAGCATTTCATGAACCTGTAATTAGTTTGCCACTTACAAAGAAAACTGTACAGCAAGGTAAAAGAAATAGAAATTCAGTTTTCAACTTGTGACAACTTAGGAAAAAACTTGCTGGCCAGCAGTGGCGGCTTGTGGTTGGAAAAAGAGGTGAAGAGGTACAAGAGCAGTATGAAAAGATATATACTGTCTACAATGAAAATCCCTTAATGGGGACTTACTTATTTTTTGTATATTAAATCAATTTTTCTTCTTCTTAAAGCTGCAAATTTGTCGATTATGTCGTCGTTAGATGGTTGTTTCTTTGTGAGCATCAATAAAATGTCTTCCTGAATAGATATATTTGCCAGAGAAGCAAGTCTATCTTGGGAACTAGTGTTTCTTGAACAAGTTTGTATTCTTTTAAGAACACTTCTTTCCACTGGCACACTTGTAGATGGAATTGCAGGGATCGCATTCCTCCTAAAATTCCTAATATTTTGTGACCCTCCTTAAATTCCTAAAATTATACCTAAAATTTGCTATTCATCCTAAAATTTTCGTAAGCTTATTTTTATTAAAAACACAACCGTTATTAACGCCAATAAATTTACCATTACGGTAAGGTAAAAAGACCTGTTATTGTAGAAACACAGCCTATATGCTGTGCTGCTGAAGGGAGGGAAAAATGACGCCATCGAGATGCACTTGCTTCGGGGCGGGCGCTCCACTTTTTGCCTTCGGACAGTTTTCGAGAGTAACAAGAGATCTAAGGGAAAAGGGGGGTCATTTTCACCCCTGGTTTGCGCTTTGCAGACGAACTCCGTGGCACGCAGAAGATCGTACTTTATTTTTGTACATGCCTTGTGGAACCTCCTCTTTCTGCTGATGTTTTGTTATTGTAAACCGCAGGTGGGTGGAAGCAAAGAGGAAACATGCGGTCTCCTTCCGTAACCTCCGGTAATGACGATGGGATGGTAGCTGAGTGTTATCGTGGCAGGCAGTAGAGCACGTGATCATTGACCTTCGATCGTGCGTCGGCGACAGCGACCTTCGATGCGCAATATATCTCGGCTCCGACTCGCTTTGACTGAACTTGCGTGAGATGCGTATGATAGTTTCTGGTTTTGCGTCTTTTATGGTGTTCTCTGTGCTGTGTGCAGGTTCAGTTCTCTAGTGGTGACCTGCTTTTTTTTTTTTTTTTTTTTTCATATCTTCTGACATCCTCGCAGCCAAATTTCGGGAAGTTGTCTGGTTTTGCAATATGGGAACGTGTTTTTGTACTTCCCTTTCATTTTCTGGTTAGTAATACGAGTGTTTAAGATGCCTAAATCCAAAACGAAATTTCAAGATGCGTGGCTCGCCCGCCAAAGAATTGGACGGAGTGAAGTTGAAAGAATGGTGTTCTGCAACTGAAACAATATTTTCTGCTAAGTGTATATTGTGTTCAGAAATTTTCAACATTTCTAATAGTGGCTTTTCACAAGTAAAAGCGCATCATAAAGGAAAAAAATTTGCAGAAATTTCAAAGTAAATTTCAAAATAAGTCCATCCTGAAAGCCTTTGGAGGACGGGATCTTCAGCCCAAAACAAATATTAGTGAAGTACTGAGTCATGATTTACAGTTGGCTAAAGCCGAAGCATTATGGGCCATGAAAGTTGCTAAGGACAATATGTCTTTTGTTTCATGCACTGAAACAGTTGAACTTTTCAAAGAAATGTTTCCTGATTCTGCTATTGCAGCCAAAATGCAACTTAAAGAAAAAAAGTTGCTTATGTGATATCACATGGATTGTCAAAATATTTTGAAGAGGATTTGAAAAAAGACATTGCATCTAGTAGCCCAGGAAAGGTTACTATAGCATTTGATGAAACTATAAATACACAAGTGAAACGGCAGTTGGATGTGTATCTCAGGTACTGGTCTTCAGAAATAAATTCAGTTTTTTGCCGATACCTAACAAGCATTTTTCTGGGTCATGCAACAGCAGATATTTTGCTAAAAGAAATTCTTGATGTGTTATCATCCTTCAATATTTTGTTGAACAGAATTATTTGTGTATCCATGGACAGCCCAAATGTAAATAAGTGCTTTTACGCAAATTCAATGAAGTTGTAAAACAAGAAACAGGCCAGAAATCTTTGGAACTAGGTTTTTGCAACCTGCATGTTGTTAGTAATGCATTTAAAAATTTTTTGACAAGCTTAAATATAGATTTTGACGAATTTGCTACTGATATGCATTACTTTTTAAAGAGTAGTGCTGCAAGACGAAAGGATTATAAATCTGTCAAGGATATAACGTTGGTCACAGCCAAATTTCTTTTGCGTCATGTCAGCAACAGATGGTTAACCGTTGGTTCTGTAGCCCAGAGGCTCTGGGATCAATGGCTAAATATTACAGAATATTTTTTTAACTTCTTGCCATCTCAAAAAATATTTGAAAAACAACTACGCAATTCGGCAAGGTATAAAGGAATTCACTGTTTCCTGAAAAATGAGCTAACTCCTTGCTATTTAGCATTAATTTCATTTTCACACCAAAATTTTGAAAAGTTTTCATTATGTTATCAGAGTGAAGAACCAAAAATACACCAGTTATATTCTGATTTAAATACTTTAATGAGGAATGTTATGGCTCAGTTTATCCAAGATGATGTTATTGCAGGAAAATTTGGAGAAGACCTAAAGAATGTAGATTTTGAAAACAAAAATTCGTGGAAAAAACTAGGGGAGTTAGAAGTTGGTATGAAGACAAAAAATCTCCTCAGGAATGTTCAGGAGACCAGGCAGGAATTATTTCTCTTAGATGTAAGATCATCATTAATTGCAACCACAAAATATTTAAAGTCAAATTTGCCATTCTGCAATCAAAAGCTTAAGAGGCATAGAAGTTTTAAAGGTAAAAGAACCAAAGAAAGAGTCCACTCAACTTTCAGTCACTGAAGGACTTTCGGAAATAACCAGAATTTCAAGTGTTTTGCATCTTTCTGAGGAACAAATTGATAGAGTAAGAGAAGAGTGGAAACTTTTAAATTGCAATAAGCCAACTCTAGATGAACTAGTGAAATTTTCAGAGGAAGGGCATATTCCAGTGCGGATTGAGCATTACTGGCGTAATATATTTACTATTAAAGACTCTAGCGGAAAAGAAAAATACTCAAATCTTGCTAAACTCATCAAGTCAATATTAGTTTTACCTCATGGTAATGCTGATGCAGAAAGGGGATTTTCGGTTAACACTACTCTGTTAAGGAAGGACAAGGCTAACGTAAAAGACTCAACTATAACATCATTAAGAATAGTTAAAGGGGCCATTAAACACTATGGATGTGTAAGTAAAGTTCCCATAACAAGAAATTTGTTAAATAGTGTTCGTGATTTTACATAAATTTTATAAAGAGTGTTGATAAGCTGAAGGAAGAAGAATAAAAAAAGGTAAAAGAAAGGAAGCAGAAAGAGAGGGAAAATAAGGAAAAGCAGCTAGAGAAAAAAAGAAAAGCTGAGTTTGATGACAAAATAAAAGAAAATGATGCAGAAATAAATAGGCTTAAAAAATATAAAGAAGCCTCCCTAGCAGTAATTCAAGAGGGAACAGAAAGAATGAGAAAAGCTGTAGAAAAACAAAATACTGTTGAAATAGCAGTTGCCTCTAACTTGATCATACAAGGTTCAGCTGAAATAAAGAAAACTGAAAGTAAATTAGTTGTGGTGGAAGCAGAAAAAGATAGGCTAATCAGGAAAAGGTTAAAACAATAATATGAAAAAAGTAATTCAGTGAACAATTGTACATAGTTCTTGGTTTTCAATTACCTTTTTAGGATATTATAATTTAATGTGAAACCTGAAAACTTTACTGTGAAAATCGTGAATTGCTTCTGGTTCAACATCATATTAATGTTCAAAGTGAAACTTGAATGTGGTAAATATACTTGAATATGATAACACGTGAAAAGATAAGAACTGAACATTAGAAAGTAAATCATACTTAAACTTTAGACATTAGACGTTATGCAAAAAATTTGGGTGTGAACTTCGACCATATATACTAATGGACTGCGCATTGACAATAGCTGCATCAAAGCCGCCATGGCTCAAACATTGGGCACGTCATTATCAGACTCCAAATTTCGTGTAAAAATGCTGTTATGATTACTAATTTACGCTGCAGAACTTCAGTGTTTTCGGTGTATTATGTGAATGCGCCTCATATACACTGCTGGACAATTGCTAAGGACGGATCATAAACGGCTATATAGCGCATAAAAAAGTAAGTGTGGTTGGATGCCAAGTGAAATAAAATAATGTCAGAACGCCAGGACATTACAAGAAAGACAATTTATTGTGCTCTGAAATCCAGAAGGCTTTGGAACGTGTTCAAGGGACAAACAGACCATTTTGTGCAGAATACGTAAACGTGAAAAAAATGCAATTGCCGTCCGCAGGCGTTCCGGCGTAAGATGTCAATACGGGATATGGACACCATGGAGGGCGATGCAAGATTCCACACGTCGGGTCATGCGCTTTGCACAACATTATCAAGCAGCTGTTGGGGTAATTTATCCCATTCCTCTGTCAGCGCACGGATGAGGGTGTCCTTGTTTATTGGAGGGCATTGCCGACCAGCAAGACTCCTCCCCAAAGCATCCCACACATTTTCAATGGGATTCAGATCTGGAGAACGTGCTGGCCATACGAGGCGTTGAATATCCTCGCTCTCAAGACACTCCTGGACAGCGACTGTTCGATGACATGTTGCGTTGTCGTCCATGAAAATGAATCTATCACCGACAGCACCACGGAACATGCGAACATGAGGTAGCAGAACATCATTAATGTATCGTTGGCCGGTCATAGTCCCAGTTGGAAGCACATAGAGGGACGTACGGCCATTGATCACAATGCCAGCCCATACCATGACACTACATGTCGGATATCAGTCCCTTTCCTGTATGTTTGCTGGACAATATGCAGTACCACTATCACGCCAGATCAGTTGTCGTCGACAATCAGGCGATAGACTGTATCTACTCTCATCGGAGAAGAGGACAGCAGACCAGTCGTTATCAGTCCAATTGCGATGTTGATGGTACCATTGCAAACGGGCGGTACGGTGACGTCTGGACAATGGGATGCACACAACAGGGCGGCGGGTGTGTAGTCCTCCTTCATGCAAACGTCTGGCGACAATTTTTTGGGAGATCCGCTTGCCAGTAGCATCCATAAACTGATTTGCTACCTCACTAGCTGTGCTGCGCCGGTGTCTTTTTGTTGATAGCACTATGTACCGATCTTTTGCAGGTGTCGTACTGCGAACACGACCTCCCCCGTGACGTTTGCTACACTCTCCATTTGTTTGAAATGATTTCCAAAGCCTTGAAACAACACTGTGGCTGACGTCGAACTCCCTGGCAACATCTGTTAATTTTCGCCCTTCTTCAATCTTGCCAATAATACGGCCACGCGTAAAATCATCTAGATGATGTCGGGAAGACATACTGAAAATTGCAAGTTCGTCAATTGATTCTTTCCCTTTCAACTTTGCGTTTGAACAACAACGGTCAATACGCGTCAAATTCTTTATATCTCTTATCAGCGCTATGACGTCACGAACAAGTTCGGCAATCCAAAATTTGCATACGCACAGCACGTCTTACTGTATCCCGCACTTATGCTAATTTCCACATTTTCCTGCCTTCCATTTTAGGGTTGCTATCGTTGCTATTGTCATCCGTCCTTAGCAATTGTCCAGCAGTGTATAATGAAAACTCTTCAGGTAAGTTTACTTATGAGCTATATACATGCATGATTGGGTTGTTTACATTTTGTGATTTATAATGTGATGAACATTTGCGAAGAATTTGGAACATGCATTCCATTTTTTTTTTCTTAAGTTACTATATTTTTATATCAATAGTTGCAAGTTTCTGGTTAAGTAATTGAACTTTATTGACTTAGGTATTTAATTCGTTTCTTACCCATGAAAAATCATGGAACTTTCTTTACTATATCGCTCAGAGCAACCATAAGCACAGCATGTGTAACCCATCTTTTTGACTGTTGTCATGTGATTTTATGTTGGAGCCAGAAATTTTGATGTCATGCGCAGTCTATCAGTATATATGGTTGAAGGGTGTGAAGCAAACTCTTTACAATGTATACAAAGTTGTTTTACTAGATGTATACAAATATACATCTAGTTTTTATTGAAATACACTCCTAAAATTTTCCTAAAATTTTTCTAAAAAGTCCTAAAATTCCTACCTAAAATTTTCCAGAAGTATGCTATGATCCCTGGAATTGTTAAACTGAGGAAAACCAATTTATAATCTTCTGTAAAAATGTCTTTGTCTCCGTGAAACACTCGGAGTTCTTGAGTCAATATATTCCTTAATTTTTCATTGGCATATACAAGACTCGGTTCATTTTTAAGGCGCTGGTGTTTAGTAAATATATTTCCGTAAAAATGTAGATTTTCAAGAACGCGAGTGGAAAAGCTTGCATTAAATTATTCGAATTTGGTTGTGTCAGCAAGTCAGACAAATTGAAGTTTCTTACAGTCTTGAAATCTTATATCCATTTCCATAAGAATGGGGTCCAAAATTTCAAAATACAATTGTTTATAATTTTGAAAAATTGTTTCCTGTGTAAGAGCAGCATATTTCCGTGCTTATTTCTGTGATTTTGCTAGCTTTTCCAAACTGTGTTTCAAATAACTCATCGTTCCTTTTATGGCTCAAAATTTCACGAGGTTTTTTTTTTTTTTTTTTTTAAATTTGAGTTACACAGTAGTTTATGTTTAGTGATTTTTTTTCTGCAAAAGTTCAAATAATAGATCGGTGGGGCCAAAAATGTAAATTCGAAAGTGTTCATATCATTCAAAAACCCCTTGGCAAGATGAATTAATTTTTTGTCTGATTATTCGCTATTCGTCAGAAATCCGAACACTTCCTTCAATTTATCCCAATCTTCAACAACTATACTTACTAATTTCGAAGTGGAGGACCATCGAGTTTCTGTTATGGTTGGTCTGCATCTTGCGGTTGTTGATATAAGTGTATAAGACCGCTTCGTAGAATGGTGAACAAACGAAGCAATTCCACAGGCTTGCAAAACTTATTCGACACTTAGAAATTTTAGAAAAACTCTGGTGTAATACAAGATTCAAACGATGAACTAAGCATTGAACAAAAACAGCTTGAGAAGCTTTATCCTTGACTTTTTTTCTGTAGCCCATTTAAGTGTCCAGACATTATACTTGTCCCATCGTAACATTGTCCTATTTATTTGTGTTGGTAATCAAACTGTTCCAAAATTTTGTCTAGCATTTTGTATGAAGCTCCTGACGTTCTATGATCTTCATTCACATCATGGAAACCCAAAAATCCCTCAACCAAATACACCTTCCGAATCGACAATATAAAATTATTTAATTTAATTTTTGACGTGATTGTTTATATATTCAGAAATACATTCAACTAATTCATTTTGAATAGGTTTTTATCCTTTCGTATTGATTTTCAATTTCTAAAGAACTTCTTCATATCAACAATATAAGTAATTCAATGAAATTTCCACGATTTATCGAGCCCATGCTTTCGTCATGGCCATAGAATGCTAGTTCTTATTTGCTCAAATACAGTATAGACTAATACTGCATCAATCACTGTCTGCAGGAAAAGTCTATTTAAATGAACGTTTTCGGTAAAATGTGTTTTCAAAAGCCTAGCATTCTTCCTCAGGGCATTGACAATGGTGTTTTGAATTTTTTCGAAATTCCCTAACATTAATCCACATTTCAGGTGTTCGCTAGAATCACGATGTTTATGAAGTGACCGTGTTATGCTTAATAAATCTGAGAATCCGTCTTTATTCCACGCCAAATGTTTATTACTAAAAAGTAAGCAGGGCCCCCAAAAAAATTAACACAGAAGTGCTGCAAATCCATTTATATTCAGTAAACCAACAATTTTTAAAATTAATATTGTTAGATTTACCGCTCTTCTTGATTTCGTTCTTGGCAACAATTGTCAGTGAATCCGGTGGTCGTCCTTGAAGCAAAATGTCTCTTTCCTCAGAATAAATGGAGTTTGCAATAAATTACAAACAATGTCATCCACAGGATGCATACTAAAAACTGTCACTCTCAGTTAAATTGTACACAAACCTAAAATATCAGTTAAAGCTTTAAACAAATAATCACAAAGCACGAAAGAACAAATTCCTTTCGGAAAATAATGTACCACAGTATTACAAGGAAAAAAGCCCTAGCAGATTGCATGGTAGTCTGCCCACTCCACCGTGATCTCTCACTACTTTACGCTCAAAAACCGAAAGATGCAGAGGTAAGGCGCGTGAAGCTGAAACACTTCACTTGAGCGAGCAGATTGGGGAAGGTGACGTCACGGTTACCATGGCAACTCGGCGGAAAACTGCAGACTTCCAAGCATTTTCATTTCGGCTCTTCACTTGCAGTGTTTTGCATATAAGAATTTGTTTGCTGTATTGAACGTGCCATGTGAATTAATATCTATTCAAAATTTTGAGTATTTTGGAACTGAATAAAGGCAAAAAGGAATATATTATAAAAAAAATACTGAATAAAACTTTATTTTGAGTAAAATAGGTGAAGAGGCACTTCACCTGAAAAGCCACCACTGCTGGCCAGCCAGGCCAGTAAAATCAATAGTCCAGTGGTCTGACGGAAGTGTTACTGGCCAATGCCCAGTGGACCATTGGGTAATTCGAACACTGTAATATGTTGCCTAACTTCATTTGTCCATCTTTTTATGTAGTTAATTAGATCTTCTAGTTTCCAGTTAAATTCATTTATTGAGTGTTGTAAAAAATGTTAGACAACAAGAGGCCATAGTGCAAATTTGCATAGTGGGTTTGTGCATGTTATTTGTAGTCAGTGTTTAAGCTGTCGCTCACATTTTTGCAAAATCACAACAAAAAGTCACCACTGAATAGCCAAACAGCTAATGTTTCTTGTCATTGTTTCTTTTGCTATCCTCCACCCCTGCTTTGACCTTGCGTTGTTTTTCATCCCCATCATTTTTTCGTTTCGTCATCACTGTTTCGCCCCACTGACATGGTTTCGTTATGTCATTTATTTTGATGTTTTATATATATGTGTGTGTGTGATTTTTGAAAATTTCAGTATTAAATAATAGAATTTCATTATTTTCCCATAGATGCTTCGATATATTCCACAACGTGTGAAACAGTAAACATTATTATCAACTTATAAGTTGAATGCTTGATATGGGAAGTTTAATGTTCTGTAACTCTTCTGTACAGGTGCTTTGAAAATAATTGGTGCTGTTAGTGTATGGCAGTTGGTGAACAGCAAAGTGACATTTCATTGAGGAAATTTTCAATGTGCAAGTATTCAGGAAAATCCGTTACAGAGGGTGAAAAGCAAAGGTGGCAGTTTAAAGATTTTTGACTGAATTCTGGTGTTATCAAATCTGTCTGATCATCTAGCCACTCCTGGAAGCAGTAGCATATGCAAAACCATCTTTTGGAAGGGAATCAGCATGTTTTTGATGTGTTAATTGGAGCATTTGCTCTTTAAAAGCACCTACATGTTTTCAGTGTTCTTTGTTTGCTCTTTTTTTTTTTTTGTTCTTTGGCAATAATCATATATGCAGTTGCAGTGATGGGCCATTATGGGTCTTTAGAATTGTAAAGTTAACATGATTTCTTTTTTCTTTACATAGATTGAGTGTTCCCGAAAATACTCCTTTTACCGCAGTATTGAAATTTGCAGCTGAAGAGGTAAGGTTTTTTTTTTTTGCTTTGGTGCCCCTTTTAAATGTGTGCTTTGCATTGAAGTACTTTCTCACATAATTTAACATGTGTGTATTTCATTTATTCTGAATTATATAATCTTAAGACAGGACATTAGAAGCAATTTGAAATTTATTAATAAAATGGAAAAAGGAGAGAAATGAACGTTGCATTTTGAATGAATCGTGCATTCAAGATAATAATATATCTTTCTTTACATTAGAAGTAATATGAAATTTATAAATCCTTGACTTTACGTTACCATACATTCAAAATAATAATATGTCTATTTACCAGAAGTGGTATTCACAAGGCATGTAAATATTTAGACCATTAAGAGGTAGACTGATTGTGACTTTTCACTGTATGCAAGTTCCAAAGACAATATTTTTTCAATGTCAAGGGGGAAAACATTTATTTGAAAAATTCATTTTGCAAAAGAGATAATTCGTAAAAAAAGGTAACACTTTGTCATTGCACATGGAGAATTTTTTTTTCTTAATCAGAGACAGCATTAGTTCAACCTCTCAACCGGGTAACAGAACCCTGGCACTGATTGACAGTTTCAAGAACTATTTCAAAAGGGTCTGATGTCCTGAATACAATACTTTAACAGATATCATTCCAATAATCTTATAATGCACGATTAAAAATCATTAATTTGGTTTGTGATAAGTAACAATAAATTTGAATTTTGTTTCAGGTGAGTTAGGTATCCCATCCTTTCTGGTATTGTGCTTAAATATAGTAAATTCTGTACCAATTCAGTTCTGCAAGGCTTTTTTTTTTTCATTCTGTCACAAATTTTATTTTATTACAGTCTGTTGAAGTATGAAACATTAAAATAGATTATGAAAAAGCACACCACTTAAGTGAGTCCTGCGACAAGGCTTCTCTGTTTTATGTTTCTTATAATAATATCGATACTATAGGAAACTTACTTTTAGCATTCTTTATGACAACAAGTCCTATTTTTAATATAACATTTTCTGCACGCCATTTTTTTGATACCAGGTCCAACTTATGGTTGGATTATATGCTCAATTTATCACAATTCCCTCTTTAATCACTAAAACTATTGTGTTAATATCCTATGCAATTCATAAAAAACATTTCTTTAACATACAAATACCAAACAAAGGATGCATTTGGTTTTTTGATGCTATATACTTAAGAAAATCGTACTCTTGGTCAAAAAAGTGTGATAGATTTTGTTGTTTACGATCAGCGTTTAAAACACTTAGTTGTTGACACCGGTGTGATGAGAGGTGCGGATGTTGGTTCTGATCATCACTTGGTAGTGTCACGAGTGAAACTTAATGTTGGTTGGAGGAAACTGAATAGGAAGAGACCCAGGATAGAAAGAATAAAGGTTGATAGGCTCCTTGAAGATCATCAGCGGTATTCTGACTTACTCAGAGAACGACTGAAGGATCTGAAATTTTGTGAGAGGGATGTAGAAAAGAAGTGGGAAAGATTTAAGAGCTGTGTTGTCACTGCTGCTAAAGAGGTCTGTGGCACCACAATAGTGGGTAACAATAGAAGTGATGCTTGGTGGAATAGTGAGATTGATGAGGCAGTAAAGAAAAAGAAGGAAGCCTATTTGGGGATGTTGCAAGGTAGAGTCTCTGTGGATGAATATCGCTGTAAGAAGCGTAAAGCTGGTTCGCCACAGTAAGGCAAAAGATAGGAAGGAGAAAGTGGAAAGGCATGAACTGACTTTTTGGAAAGATAAAAAGTCCTTCTGGAAGTACATGAGACTCAGGAAAAATAGGGGAAACAAAGTTGTAAGTTGTGTGAAGAATGAGATTGGGGAAATGATATGGGAGCCCAAATGAGTTAGGTGAGAGATGGGGTGAATACTTCTATGAGTTATTAGATCAGGAGAGCAAAAATGATTCTGAGACAGATGCAAATGATGTCACAATGAGGGATGAAAGCACAGGAGGGATCTCAAGAGAAGAAGTGTGTAAAGCTCTAAAATCTCTTCAGAATGGTAAGGCTCCAAGAGTTGATGGCATAACTGCAGAGATGTTGAAGTATGGTGGTGACTCTATAATTGACTGGTTAACTGAAATTTGCCAGTTGTGCTGGGAGTTAGGAATAGTCCCTCCGGATTGGAAGGATGCTATTATTATTCCCTTGTATAAGGGAAAAGGTGATCAGACTGAATGCAAGAACTATCGTGGTATTAGCCTACTGAGTGTGCCAGGGAAAGTGTTTGGTAAGGTTGTTATTGAAAAAGTACAGGGTCTTACATCACTGAAAGTGTGGGATGTTCAGAGTGGTTTTATGCCTGGTAAAGGCTGCACTAACCAGATTTTTGCATTACGCATGATGATTGAAAAGTATCTGGCTGTTGGGAAGAAAGTTTTTACTGCCTTCATAGATTTAGAGAAAGCTTATGACCGAGTGAATAGGACACTTTTGTGGAAGGTATTGAACAAATATGGTGTTACTGGGAATCTACTTAATAGTGTAAGAGCCATGTACGCTGGTAGTAGAGCTTGTGTACGAGTGAATGGTGTTTTATCAAAATGGTTTTCCATTGGTGCAGGAGTTAGACAAGGTTGTGTAATGTCACCATGGCTGTTTAATATATTTATGAACGCATGCATGCGTCAGGCCAAAATAGATAATAGTGATTTATGTCTTGGTGATATCCGTGTGTGCAGATTGCTGTATGCTGATGACACTGTCCTGTTGGCAGAGAGCAAAAGTGAGTTGCAGAGTATGTTGACTCGGATGCACGAAGTTTGCATGAAATTCAAACTGAGTATAAATAAGGGGAAAACCAAAGTTATGGTGTTTGAGAGAGGAATGGGTAGCAGTGAATGTAATGTAAGTATAAATGGCACTGTGATTGACCAGGTGAGTGAGTTTGTGTATTTAGGAAGCATGTTTGACAGAGAGAACAAGTTGGATAGTGAAATCAGTAGCCGAGTGAATTCTTCTTTGAAAGTCATCGCTGCTCTGGGAGGTTTTCACAGGAATGATGGGTTCTCTAGAGAGTACCGCATGGCTGTGTATGAAACAGTAATTGTTCCTACTCTGATGTATGGCAGTGAAACCTGGGTACTGCAGAAGAAGCATAGGAGTTGTTTGTTTGCTGGAGAAATGCGTTACTTATGTGGGGTTTGTGGCAAGACACGATCTGATTGTGTGAGGAATGGAGATGTATTGCAGTTGTGTGACGTGAAGCAAAATGTTGTTAGCAAGGTGGAGACCAATATGCTTCGGTGGTTTGGCCATGTTGAAAGAATGAGTGATGAAATGCTTACTAAGAAAATTATTTTCAACCCAAGTGGCATTAAGGAAAGGCAGAGGAAGGCCAAGGAAGACATGGGTGGATCAGATTCAGGAGTGTCTGCATGAGAAAAAGATTATGAGTATGAAGTATAAAAGATATTGTGTACGGCGTGTAATGGATATCAGTGAAGCACGAGTTGTATGTCAAAATCGCTGTAAATGGCGAAGTTTGATACGACAACAATAAGTAAAAATATCTGGAAGTTTGTACTTCTTTTTGGAGCTAACCTCTGAATCTCAGAGAACAGCTTAGTGATATGTATGTATGTATGTATGTATATGTTAAAGGGATGTTTTTTATGAATTGCATAGGATATTAATACAATAGTTTTAGTGATTAAAGAGGGAATTGTGAAAAGTTGAGCATATCATTCTGCTGTAAGTTGGGCCTGGTATCAAAAAATTACCTGTAAGAAATGCTATGTTAAAAATAAGGCTTGTTGACATGAAGAATGCCAAGAGTAGGTTTCCTATAGTACTGATATTAGTCTTAATTTGCACGTTTATGTAGCATGGAAGGTTGGTTACAAATAGTCACTTGACATATCTTTTTGTCAATTCTAATAATAATATTGATTTTCATACTTTGTTTCATTGTAGATAAATATACTTTTAAAAAACATTATTTTTGGAGTGTTTTTTTTTTTTTTTCTTCTCAAAAAATTTTGTTTCTTCTAATAAAAAAAATTGCTGAACAGAAATTGAATGATTTCTGTATTGGTAGATTAGTGGTTTCCAAACTTTTTGAGTCCCCCCCCCCCCCGACCCACCCACACACACCCGAAATTTTTTAAGTATAAGAAGAAACAAAGAATGCTTACCTTCAATGGGAGACATGAGACTGATGACTGCGGCAAATTTTTTCAATATCTGGACAAGTTTTTGACAAACGTACTCTCATTTCATCCTCTACTGATTTCAGTTTAATTCTTTTTTTTTTTTTTTTGGTTTTGATATTCACCAAAGTAGAAAAATGCATCTCACATTGATATGTTGTTGAGAACTGAAGAAGTACTCGAAGGGATTTGTTGCCAATAGTAGGATATTCTCTGCTGGCGCTAATGCAGAATTAATCCAATGAAGACTCGAAATGCTTTAATTTGAATGTGCAATCACAGCGAATATCGGTCAATTCTTCGTGCTCTGCCAAACTTAATTGTGTTTCTTCTGAAAAAGATGCAACGAATGGGTTTCTGATCCAGTCATAGATGTCGAGCGGTTGATCAGGGAAGTAATGCTGAAATCTTTCTTCTAAAGCAAACAAATGGGTATATATTTATTGGCGTAAATGTTTTCTGTTTGTCAGTGCTGCGTTGGGAAACATATCAATGTTGTCTTGATTAACTTTTCTTTTCCGTAGTTGTATTTTACTTTGCAAGGCAGCAATTTTATCTGAAGAAGTTAATATATTTTAATCTTTTCCTTGCATACTTGCATTAACTTTATTTAAGTGCTCGAAAATATCGGTTAAATGTGCAAGTTTCGCGCACCAGAAGTAATCTTGCAATAGCGAACTAAATGTTGATTAAGTTCGAAAATAGCTAACATCTCTTGCCTCAATTCGTATTGACAACCATCTAACTTCAGTGTAAAGTATCGGATTCAGATCCCATGTCTTTGCAAAGTCTTGCAAATAAACGTGATTTGAGCGGTCTGATTTTAATATTATTCACCATTTTGATGATGCTGCACAAAACTGCTTTAAGTTCTTCCCCTATGGTTTTTGATACTAATGCTTCTCAATGTAAAAAACAGTGAGTTAACATGATGAGGTTATTATCTTTTTTTGCAAGGGAGACAAAACCTTTCAAACTACCAAGCATTGAGGGTGCGCCATCGGTGCATACACCTACACATAACTGCCAGGACAGACCAACGGACAGCAAATAGTTTTTTACGTCAAAAATGTCTACCTGTTGTGGTATGTTCAAGTTCTTTGCAACACAAAAATTCTTCCCACTGGCTTCGAATTGCATATAATGGACGAAGGCAACCAAATGCGCTTTTCCTCCAATATCGGTTGACTCGTCAACCTGGAGTGAAAAAAGAGATTCATTTATTTTTAGGGCAACGTTCTTCTCTATATTTTCAGACATATCTTTTATACGGCGACTTATGGTGTTATTTGACAACAGAACTTTTTTTATCTCTTCTTCTGCATCTGCCCCTAACATTGTTTTAACAATTGCAGCACAAGCTGGAAGAATTAATTCTTCCCCAATTGTATGGGGGTTTCGTATTTTTCGCAATAATTTCGGCCTCAAGGTAACTGGATAACTGAGCTTGATTAGAAACTGTAAATATCCGACAAAATTTCTGACTTATTTTTTCTGTTGAAGCAATCAATCTTTTGAAATACTCTGACGTTTTCTTCGAAAGATAGTTGTGCTTTGAAGTGAGATGTTGCTTCAATTTGCTTGGAACCGTGGCGTCATTTGACAAAGTTTCTCCACACACAATGCACTTTGGATTAGGAAAATCTTCTCCACACCAGGTAAATCTGAATTGTAGGTAGCTCTCCTGATAAAGGTGAGTTTTGATTCATTTCCTTGACTTCTTATAATCGTTGTCAGGATTTTTAGTGCTTAATTCTGAAGTACTACTGGCTAGGCTTGTGTCAGGAGAATTCACTATCTGAACTTTTTCTTTTCTAATTAAGAATTTCTCCATATTTAGACTACCCAAAAGTAATATAAAACTATCGGCAACCTGCACTTCAAAGAGAGAATTAAAAATATGTCTTTCGTCTCTGGTAGTGAAAAGAGAAATGCTGCCAGTACGACACCTCGGTAGTGACAAAAGACCACCCAAAAAGCCGCCACGCAGCTGGAATGCCAACAGCCCATTAACAAAAACTCAGCATCGGCGGCATCTGTTAAAAAGAGGGGGAGATGATGGGGTGGGAGGAAAGACTGGGAGGGGAGAGTTTGATTGCTCGTTAGTCAAGGCAACTTGCGGCATCCTGGCGGCACTTTTGGGATATCCTCACAGCACCCGCTTTGGGAACCACTGTGGTAGATGAATTAATTCAATGTTCAAGTATATTTAAACAGTCCTCTTCTCTGGAGGAAGATAATTGTTAAAACCTATCTCGGCTGAGAAATTTGTTTTCACTTGAAGAATGCTCAAGGCATTATGTGTTTTCTCATTATTTTCTTTGGCGTCGTTTGCATTTTGCTTTATTATTTGTTGTTTTTAACATTCATATAATGTATGAGGTGATTTTTATGCATAATTCTATCACAGTTATTCATAAAATATGAAGTATTAAGCAGGTATAAAGAGAAATGCAGTAATAGGAAATTTATACCAAAGCATTTTCAATGTGTCTCACATTTAACAATAATGTGTCACAGTTTGAGCATAATGTTGCAAAGAACAGGACTCAGTGTTTCTTTAGCTGGGGCAAAAATTTCATCTTCAGTTGCTGTCTTCAGCTCTGGCATGTTTCATGGATTTCTTTAGACACACTGTCCTTGAAATCTCATTGAGGGAAATCATGCAGATCTGAACTTGAACTTTCACGAAATCTGAGATATCAATTTATGCCATCATGTCAACAAAACCTTCATCCACAATTGTAAGAACATTTCCAGAAGTGGGAACCCCCCCCCACACACACACACACACGCACACCATCCTACTGAAACCAAATCAATCCTATATATGCACACCACACAGCTACCCTTTGTACATACAGTAAATAATTACTGACAATTAGGGTTCTCCAGAGCCCACTTTCATGTAACCATTCAACAGAAAATCAAAATTTGTTGCTAATGTCATTGCATGTAGCAAAAGTTGACTGAAATCTGTGGCAGGCTGGAAATGTTTTCCTATTAGCATAATTGATTGATCATTTTATACAGGTTTGCATGAGCTCTTTATGGACTTCAACAACAAACTTTTCAAACTTTTTCTGGCATTGTCACAGAAAATTATATGGCCGAAAGGTATATTTCACAAAATGGTCACTTGATTGAAAGGTATTGGGTATGTAAATAAGTTTTGAGGGATTTGAGGTGAACAAAACACATTGTTGGAGAACAGAAACAATATTTTAATATTAATTGAAGTATGCTCCCTCTGAAGCTACAACTTTACCCCATCTTTCGGGCAGTGAACGTATGCCCCGAAGGAAGAATTCCGGTTCCTTGGAAGAAATACAGTTGTCCAGCCAATTTTTGATGTCTTCATAAGAATTAAACCGTTCTCCAGAAAGTGCTGACTGCATTGACCGGAACAAATGGTAATCGGATGGCGCAATATCTGGCGAATATGGTGGGTGGGGTAGAACTTCCCAGTCGGATCCTTCTAAGTACTTTTCCACAGGTCGAGAAACATGTGGTCTTGCGTTGTCATGCTGTAAGATGACTTCGTTGTCGATTCTCCCATTCCGGCCATTTTTGCATGAGAGCTCGTTTTAAACGCATTATTAATTGGGTTTGGTACCGAATACCAGTAATAGTTTCTGACGGTTTTAGCAGTTCATAGTGGATCACACCCTTTTGTTCCCACCAGATACACTGCATTACCTTTGAACCATGGATATTATTGCATTTTGGCATTGAAGGACCTGGTTCACCTGGCTTCACCCATGCTTTCTGCCGTTTAGGGTTATCGTACCATATCCATTTCTTGTCAGCAGTAATAATACGATGCAAAAAAATCTTTCTTTTTTGCCTTTCAAGCAGCAATTCGTAAATGGTTTTCCGACGTTCAAGGTCTCTTTCCCGCAAAGCATGTGGAACCCAATTTCCTTCTTCTTGCACCATTCCCATGGCAGCTAAATGTGAAATGCATGGTTGACTAACATTTAATGCTGCTGCTAGTTCTTTTTGGGTCTGGCACGGATCCTCGTCGAGTAAAGGTTCCAATTCGGCATCAGCAATTTTTTGGGGTGGCCCAGAACGTTCTTTATCACTGACATCAAAATTGTTCCTTTTGAATCGTCTAAACCAATACTCACATGTTTTTATGGATGGGGAATATTCACCATAGATTTCTGACATTAAGCGATAGCTGTCAGCAACACTTTTCTTGACAATAAAGTAATGCACTAACACTTCCCGCAAATGCTGTTTTGTCGGGATGAAAGTTGCTATTTTCCATCGAGTTAAACAAATAAGTCTTCTCACCTCCATCGAATGGCGTATACTGACTCTGACAGCTGGCGTCTCGTACTGCGATATCGCAGTGTTGCCACCTTAAAATACATGCGAACAGTAATAAATACGACACCAAACGGAAATCCCTCAAAACGTATTTATATACCCAATACATTGTACCGAACGGTCACTTGATTGAAAGGTACATTTCACCAAAGAGTCATTTTTATCGAAAAGTAAATTTCATCAAAAGATCACTTGATCAAAAGGTACATTTTACCAAAGGATCTCTTCACTTAAAATTGCATTTCACCAAAAGGTCAGTTTATTGAAAACTTTGGATTTTATTGTGGGACCTGCTGAAGTATGGTGCAGTTTCGGAAAACTGACCACCAAAACAGTAGGGAATCATATAAAAATTCCACTTTCAATTTCTGTGTGTCCGCTTCCCCCAAAGGTCTGTCTCTCTTTTGACTTCTAACATTCATTTTGAAGCCATAGGCCAGGGCCTTTTTATAATCCTCCTGGCTAATATTCATAAGGTTTACATAACAAGTCAAAGCAAATAATATATCTTGTGGAAGAAAGACGTAGAAAATACATAAAATGTAGAAAATGCATCACTATAATAAGACGTAGAAAATACATCACTATAATTAACACAGCAATGAAACATCTCTGAATTGAACGTATTTACTGTTTCTCACATAACATTAATCACATCAGAAAACTTGAAAATTGCATCGCCTTGGAGCAGGAATTGAACCTGCCTTTCCAGGTTTCTGTTCGAGCGTGCTATCCATCACACCACCGAGGACGACTAAGTCCCAAGTATCTGAGTGTTAAGAATATCAGAATATTCTCCGACCAATTGCTAGTCGAAGCAAATTCTGCTTAAGTAAATCACCAGTCACTTAATTATATTGTATGGAAAAAATATTCTCATAATATGTAGAAAATTCGTCATTATCATACACGAGATTCATCCGCGGATTCACGTAATTCCGCTTTCTGTTTTCATCATTTGGCTCATGCTCGAGATCAATGCTAAGCATACATAAAAATCTTCCGCGAGTTCGTAGAATTCCACCTTTTTTTTTTTTTCCTTTGTCATCATTTGGGTTATTCTTGAGATCGATGCAAAACTGAAGAAAAAATTTTTAAGGATTAATTGGGGGGGGGGGTTACGTTTTCCAGTCTAGGGATGATATTTTGTTTTACAAAACTTTCGAAAACGGAAGTTAAACGGAGTGAAAAATATTTGTGTAATCGTGATTTCTTTTTCTCGTGATGTTTCTTCTGTGCAGTATTATTGTTGAAATCAATTTTATTCCATAAGTATTTGCATTGCAGCTTGAAACTGGAAGAAAGTTTCCAAATACAGAAGTTAGATGGTGTGAAAATTTCCCTGTTATCTTCAGGCACGAGATTCTTCCGTGGATTCAAAGAATTCCACCTTTTCCATCGTCATTTCAATGGCTCTCAAGATCGATGCAGAACCGAACAGAAATCTGGAACGGATTGGCGGGCGGGGGGGGGGTCTCTCAGAGACGGAATTCCGACTTGCAAAACTTTCGGAAATGTTAAGTTAGACAGAGTGAAGGTTTCTCCCGTCATCGTAATTATTTCTTCTCGCAATGTTTTTTCTAGTTAGTAGTATTGTTAAATATCATTTATTCTAAAAATATTTGTATTGCAGCTTAAAAATGGAGGAAAACTTAAAGTGGAAGTCAGACAGAGCGAAGATTTTGCCTGTAATTGTAATTTTTTTCTTCACAATGTTCCATTTATTCTGTGTTGTTGTTAAATGTAAAAAAAATATTATATTTTAAATACAGTTATGTACTCCAGTTTAATATTTACATAAATTTCAGTGAACAATTATCTTGCTCATGCCACATTATATTCACGCTGTTTCGCAGCACGTTCTTATTTTTCACCCGGATGAAAAGTTCAGCTTTTTTTTTTTTTTTTTTTCTTCATCAGTCTCATGTATGCATTATAAGTTATGTGTTTTAAGCATTTTATAATGTGATTAATGTTATGTGAGAAAGTGTAAATACAGACAATTCAGAGATTCCTGACTGCTGTGTTAATTATGACAAGTTAATGTTGCGGTTTTACTCGATCCCAAAACGTTAATTTTAAATGCCTAGGTTTGGGCCTTTTTTTCAAACTTTAATCCTTCAAGCTCATATGGATTCAAAAGGTTTACATAAAAAGTCAAGTTAATAATTTTGCATGTTTACTCAAATGCAAAGCATTAATTTTAAGGCATTAGACCTAGGCCTTTCGTGCAAGTTTAATCCTAATGAGCTTGAAGGATTAAAGTTTGCTTAAAAAAAAAAAAAAAAAGCCCAAACCTAGGCCTTTAAATTTAATGTTTTGGGCTTGAGTGAAAGTGTGACATGCATTATTAATTTGCTATAATTGACAATAGTTTGTTGCTTAATTTAATATGCATGGAAGCCTACTGCAGGCTGAATTTTTTAAAGCTAATGGATTTAAGAGACTTTGTACAGCTGTAGAATCTTTCTGGACCACATATTTTCCATAAAAGAGACAATTGTGTAATGCTGCAGTTGAGGAATTGGTGTGTTTTTTGTCATTTTTTTTTAAATGGATGCTATTTTTAATGTGTGTGTGTGTGTGTGTGTGTTGCCATCTATCATTACAAGCCATGGCTGAATGAAGGTCTCCCTAAGTTCCTTTCAAAACTTTCTAACTTGAGCCAGTATCCTCCATGTCACTCCACCATGCTTACAAAAGTTATCCACCCAGGTCCCATGTGATCTTCTTATGGGTCTTTCTCTGTCCTTTGGCATCCAGTCTAATATTTCAGTTATCTGACAGTAATGGTTAGTTCTTGTAGCAATATGTTCTGCCCATTGCCATTTCAGTAATTTTGCTTTGATAATGATATCTTTCGCTGTTGTCGTTTTCTTTTTCTGTGAGTTCCTCTTTCCATCTTTCTTGGTTACACCAAGCATGTACCTCTCCATGCCTCTTTCAGGTGTGTGTGTGTGTGTGTGTGTGTGTGTGTGTGTGTGTGTGTTAGTTAAGGTCCATGTCTCTGTTCCATGAATAAGAACTGGAAGTATGGATGGATTAAACACTTTTTCTTTTAAGACATAATGATAAGTTGCCCTTGAAAATTGTACTGTTCCTTCCAAATGCTTTACAACCAAGTTTTTTGCACCTATTAATTTCTTCTTTGGTGGGCCTCACTTGATATCTGTTGACCAAAGTAAATGTAGGCATCGGTTATTTCTAGATTTGCCACATCAATCACTAAATCTTCAGTTTTTGCAAATGTGTTGTGTATTAATTTTTGCTTTCTTTACTGTTGTCAGCATGTTACTGGCTTATTCATTGCAGCTCTGAGAGGGTACTTACAAAAATGACTATTATTTCAACAAAACAAAAATGTGTTGAATAATCTCCATTAATCTTTACCCACTTTTCTTCTCAGTTCATTGGTTAAAAGACATTCTACAATGTGGCATTTAAGAGCTTTAAGGGTTTGGTGTCACTGTGTCTTACTCCCTTTCCAATTTTTACTAGTGCTGTGTGCCTCAAATAGTTAAACCTTGTACTTGCATTTTCATAGAATGATAGTAATGTATGCATCTTCAACACCATAGGATTTCAAAGACATAACTGCTGATGGTTCTGCAGAATCAAAAGCTTTTTCATGATCAATAAAAGTCATACACATTGGAAGTCCATATGCATTTGCTCTTTCAAATCTCTCAGTACATGGATGTGATTTATTAGTGCTGTAACCACTCCTGAATCCAGCTTGTTCTCTTGGTCATGGCATATCCAGTGTTTACTTCAGGTGATGTGACAATACTGTAGTGAAGATTTTGTAAGCAACTGGTGGGAGTCTGAAGAGTATGCAGTTCCCGAGATCCTATGGGTCCTTTTTTTTAATATAGGAGGAATATAACCTTCATTGAGGCATCTAGTGAAAACTTGGG
The DNA here is from genome assembly GCA_039090855.1 of Macrothele yani. NCBI lineage: Eukaryota > Metazoa > Arthropoda > Arachnida > Araneae > Macrothelidae > Macrothele > Macrothele yani. The sequence goes on along the minus strand of CM076995.1, from coordinate 152,487,722 downwards.
CTTGTGTAGTTTCTATTTCTTCATGAACTTCCATTACAATGTCCTCAGTAATTCCATCTTCCTCTGGAGCACTTTCCTATTCCATGGTCCCAATTGTATGAGAAGCTTCTGCTGGGAGGACTGAAGAAACTTTGTTGCCTGTATATTTCTCTATGCTTGTAATAGGCATATTATCCCTTTTGTGTGGTTTTGTGTGGAACTCTTTAACTCCAGCCAAAATTTTGCTCTGTGTGTTGTTATGGTACCATCTTATTTTGTGAATGTTGTAATCTCTTTTCTTCCATTACTGAGATGACCCTTTATTTTCTTCAGGTTTTGGATGCTCTCAGTTGCTTTTTTCAGTTGTTCACAATTAAATCTCCTTATGTCTTCAGTGATATTTTTTTTATTTATTTTAGTACTGTCTTGCATAGCTGTGTGTTCTACTTCAGAAGATACATTTTCTGTATTTATCTTCATCTCCCCCTTTTTTTTTTTTTTTTTTTTTTCTGATACATGTGCAGTACCACCAGTTTTTGTCACTGTTTCCATAAAAGTCTTGGTAAGTTTCTGTTAACTTTGGAGATGTTAGACTTTCTAGAATTAGTAGTGATCATGTGAAAAAAAAATATCCTTCATGTATAAATTACATTGCATTTTATATTCATAACAAAAATGGGCATTATACCAGACAGGATTATGCATATTAGTTTAGCATACTCATTATGTGAAAAACATTTTTCTTTTTCTGACATAAGTGCACTTGTCCCTATTGATGCAATTCATTTTGGTGGTTTTCAGGTAGGAAACATAGGTTTCTGTTATTGATACAAGGTGCCTCTCTTCATATTGTTATTTTTTTATGTGAAAAAGAAATTGTGAACTTTGATTCAGCTTCAAATTTTCTAAATTTATTCACATAATTTTGTATATATATATTCACATATTCTTGTCTTTCAGTTTAAAGTTCCACCTGCTACAAGTGCTATTATAACTGATGATGGCATAGGCATCAATCCATCACAAACAGCAGGTAAAGTCTTTAAAGTTTGTTTTTTTAAATCTGAGTTCATTTTGAGTATGTTGATTTATTAAAAAAATTTTCCACTTTTTGTGCACCCACAAAATGTGTTGATCCCCCTCCCATAAATGGCTATTATTTTCTGTATATCTTTCAAAGAAGAAAAATGCAGAGAAAAAAATAAATTCACTTAATATATAATTATTTTCTTCTCTACGTCTGTGGGTTGGTTTTGCCACCTCATCAACAAATTTTTAATTTTGTATTAAGTTTCACTGTTGTGAAGTGAAAAATAAAGGCAGGTTCTGTACCTGATTAAAGACATTGCTTATTAAATTCATTTAAGCTTATACAACAATTGTGTTGTATTGTTAGTTACTGTTTCACACATTATTAGATAGTTTTAGCTATGCAGGAGTACTATTTATTGCAAATTTAAAACAGTACATATCAACATATTCTTATAAATTTAGCATGGTATATTGCTATTCTTACCTTTCTTCCACACAGTCCGTCCCTCCCATTCAATGTCGTCTGGGCCGACCCGGTGGCGCAGTGGTCTAAGGGAGGGCCTCTGATCATTCGTCCAAACGGGGTCCGGGTTCGAATCCCGGTGAGGCATGGATGTTGTGTTTGTCTTACGGCACTGGTTCTCTCCCTTCCCTGGAACCAGTTACCCTAAATTAGGGACGGGCGACTGCTTATAGCCCATTGAGTTGGTCACGGTGGTCGTTAAACCTCCAATCAAAAAAAAAAAAAATGTCGTCTGGCCAACAAGTGTGGCCATGAAGGCGTGCTTGAAACACCACGTTGAAAAATGAACGTTGTTGTTATCACAGTTGAAAAATAAAATAAAATGGCTTGAATGGAGACTATGAAAGATGAATTAATTTTTAAAGAACTTGGATGATGCTTTAAAAGAAATATTAAAGACTGAATCAGTCAAAGGCAATAAAGGAAGGGATAGACTTTGATAATCTATCACTAACAAAGAATGTTTAAAATTGGAAATACTATGACAAGAAGCACAAAATAAGAAACATCCAGTGAACTATTATTCATGTGCAGCCGTACCCAAACTAGTTTTGACTGCTGTATTGCAGTCATCTTTGGTGGGGTTCATTTTGTTTGCCTAGTTTGGGTACGGCTGCACGGGAGGAATAGTTCACTGGATGTTTCTTATTTCGTGCTTCTTGTCAAGGTATTTCCGATTTTAAATGTTCTTTGTTAGGTAATAGACTACCAATGTCTATGCCTTCCTTTATTGCCTTTGACTCATTCAGAGTCTTGAATATTTCTTTCAAAGCATCATCCAAATTCTTTCAAACATTCATTCATCTTTTATAGTCTATGTATAATTACATTGCATCTCAACTGTGATAACAACATTACTAAGAATAGCATAAATATACTAATAATCCGAATTTCTTGGCGTAGAATAGGAATCAAAAAGTTTCCAAGCTTTCACACATCAACCAGATGGCTTTTTCAAGGAAGGTAGACAGCAGACTGCGAACCGGATAATAGAACGCTTCAACAATTTATATGCGCCAACTTGACTTGACAATAAACGAAGAGATGCAATGTAATTATGCAATTGAAGACACGAGGCATCATGTTCGTTTTGCATGCAGAATCCTTGGAGGAAAAACAAAACAGGTATTCACTATTTGAAGAATTGGTTCCAAATTCATGTTAACTCTAGTGAGACGCTGTCATTGCTGGCCTCATTGTTGGTAATGATCTCCAAGGTTTCCCGAATGGCAGTGGATTTAGGAGTAGAGTAGGAAGCTAATTTCTTTGTCATCCCACATAGGATCAGCAGACTTGAACTGGACTTCTCTAGAAAGGCTGTGGTTAATTTGCCCCTCTTAATATCCCTCTTATGCTTGTTGACTCTAATTCTAAATGAACGTTTGGTCATCCCAATATAGTATCGTTTGGAGTTGTCTTGATATTGTAGAGGTATGGCATAAACACCTGCCTTGTTGGAAATTTGGTGCTTGTCAGTATTTCACTTAAGCATAGCATATAAAGATATTGGAGATCTTATGCCGATACCAAGGTTCATCTTTCTGAGCGTGTTCTTGAGTTTATAGGAAACTTTGGTATTTAAGGAACAGGGCCTAGATAGCATGGCCGCGGCATAGAAAAATTAGCATGACTCTATCAGTGTACCGTGTTCGCGTCATATCCTGCCTCAGTGGCCAATTCGATAGCGCTTTTTAATTTGTTTAGTCTAGAAGGAACATCAGAGGAGATTGGTGAAGGCTCTTCTGATTGGAGAATGGAAGAAAGCTGTCTTGTACTCAGCGGGGCAGAATGAGCTGCGGAGCATCGGGTTGGGAACGGAAGTGGGTTTATAATAGACTTTTGTATGGATGCGATTTTCAGGTGATTTACTCAGTAAAACATCCAGATAAGGCAATGCATTATTCTGTTCTAGCTCCATTATGAATTTCATCTTAGGGTGTATATCGTTTATTTTATTCAGGAAAAGCGGGAGCGTCTCCTTTCCACGAGGCCATATGAAAAATACGTCTGCAGCATATCGCAGCCAAGTGGTAGGTCTTAGAGTAATGCTGATGAACATGTGCTGCTCGATTGGGCGAAGGATTGGATCTGCGAGAATTGCTGAAAGTGAAGATCCTATTAATAATCTAAAGCAACTTTTATGGGAATTTTACTAAGAAATTTTTTCTTTAATAGCAAATTTTCGGAGAAAACTCTTCTCCTTCTTCAGGCTGTCTTGTTGTTGTCACTTTTTACTTGTCACTATCACGGTTACGGTTTACCTTGACGGTTACGGTTAACGTGATAGTGACAAGTAAAAAGTGACAACAACAAGACAGCCTGAAGAAGGAGAAGAGTTTTCTCCGAAAATTTGCTATTAAAGAAAAAAATTTCCTAGTAAAATTCCCATAAAAGTTGCTTTAGATTATTAATTCAATTAAACTAGGAAGCCATTTCTCAACATGAGCTTTATTCAAAGTGAAGATCATATCGGAACGCCATTTGTCTGTTTTTAGATTTTTCCTCGGAAACTATAGTAGCTAGAATTTGAGACTAAGTCCATTAATTTGAAGATGCTGAGGCAAGACTCTTGTGAATAAAGTGATGAACTAGGTATGGCCTGTTTTAACGTTCCGATGGCTTCTGGCACGGGTTCCAAAGGATAAAGAGAACCCACGTCGAAACTGCCGATAATGTCACGTTGTTGGACAGAGATGTGCTTGATTTTCATGATAAAATCTAGAGTGGAATTTATTATAAAGTCTGATTCAGGGAGGTGATGAGCCAGAAATTTGCAAATGGTACATCAATGCGGATCTCCTTGACACGATGGGTCTCAATGGATTATTGGGCGTGTGGTGTTTTTAAGTCTTCCAAAGAGTTTCGGGATCTGGGCGCCTGGTGGTAATTTGGCGGCTTTCTTGAGATCCTCCGGGATAGCGTTCAACCTGGCAGCTCTTTGTACTTGTGCAATCCAACAATTTAGAGGGTTGATTCATAGTACTACAGATCCAGAAGTGGAGATGAAGTCTTCGAGTTTCTGATTGTAGTCTGCAGCATTCATAATTGCTGTCTGGCCAGATTTGTCCGTTACCGTTAATACTATTAGAACGGCCATTTCTAAGGTTTGAAATCGGTCTCGGAATTTTAAACCCATTAGATGATTGTTTTGAATTGTACATCGACCGAAGCCTAGAGCTACAGAGGTGGCGTAGTTCATCTTTGGTGTTTTCTGGAACTCGGGATATTACGCTCTCCAACTCAGAAATGACTCTTTTTGCATTCAGCCTCGTTCAGAAGCAGAATTTTGGTCCAAGTTCCAAAACTTTCTTTTCTTCCAGTGTGAGCGTCCGGTTTGAAATATTAATGAAGAGAACAGTACAATCTTTTGGGTTTTGGATTCTGGGTTGATTTCAAGTAATCCAGCTTCTTTTTATATCTGGAGGATAAGGAAGTTTGGAGTCTTTCAACTAACATGTCCACTCTGAGCGTAAGGTTGTTGAAAGTGATCAGGTTGAAAAGTATATGTAATTTCATATATAGGGCCATAGCACTTGGATTCCAGTGACATTACATCCTTTCTTTTCAGGTTCACTATTCTTGATAGCGTCTGGCAAAGAAATTGTCTTTTTTCTTCTTGAACCATTATCCTTTTACCAATGACAGTGTCTCACTTAGAGTTACCACGAATTTGGAACTAATTCTTCAAATAGTGAATACCTATTGTTTTTCCACCAAGGATTCCACGTGCAAAACGAACATAATGCCTCGTGTCTTTAATTGTATAATTACATTTGCATCTCTTCGTTTATTGTCAAGTCGCCGCATTTAAATTGTTGAAGCGTTCTATTATCCAGTTTGCAGTCTGCTGTCTACCTTCCTTGAAAAAGCCATCTGGTTGATGTGTGAAAGCTTGGAAACTTTTATTCCTTATTCTATGCCAAGAAATTCGGATTACTAGTATATTTATACCATTCTTAGTATAGTTGGTGTACAGTTCCTATTTATTAATAACATTTATTTTTCAATGTGGTGTTTCGAGCACACGTGGATGGCCACAACTGTTGGCCAGACGACATTGAACGGGAGGGATGGCCTGTGCGGAGGAAAAGGTAAGAATAGCAATATATCATGCTAAATTTATAAGAATATGAGACTGACAAAGGAAAAAAAAAGCTGAACTTTTTTATCACATGGGTGGGAAATAAGAATGTGATATATATATATATATATGGCTGGACATACTGCCAGAAGGACAGATCATCGATGGACAGCCGAAATTTTAGATTGGATTCCAAGGGACAGGAAAAGACCCAGAAGAAGACCACATAGGAGATGGGTGGATGAAATTCGAAAGTATGCAGGGGTGGCATGGAGGAGACTGGCACAAGACAGACCGTTGTGGAGGAAACTTGGGGAGACCTTCGTCCAGCAGTGGATTGATAATGGTTGACAATGATGATGATGATATATATATATATATATATATATCTTCTGATTCAAGGCTTCTTGAATTGGAAGAGGAACTACAAAGGATCAAGTGGGACGTCGTCGGGCTAAGTGAGGTAAGGAGAAAAGGAGAAGATCTCATTGAACTGAAAAGTGGACATCTCTTCTACTATCGTGGGACAGATACTGGCAGAACTAGTGGTGTTGGATTTATAATAAACAAGAAACTGAAGGATAAAGTTGTAGAAGTTGAAAGTTCCTCTGACAGAGCTGCACGACTCGTTATCCAACTCTCGAGAAGATACCAGGCTCAGATTATTCAAACTTATGCACCCACCACAAGTCATGCTGAAGAAGAAATTGAAGAATTTTATGAGGAAATTCGTGATCTAAATAATAAAGGTAAGCAGCACTTGAAGATAATTATGGGAGATTTCAATGCAAAAATAGGGCAACGGCAACAGAGTGAAACTTCAGTAGGTAAATTCGGTCACGGCAACAGAAACCAGCGTGGAAATACTCTCGTAGAGTTTACAGAGGCAGAAGGGTTTTTCATCTTGAACTCCTTTTTCAAGAAAAAGCCACACAGGAAATGGACATGGAGACTTCCAAATGGGACGACAAGTGAAATTGATTTTATTATGTGTAACAAAAAATTCGTCATAGAAGACTGCAGTGTGCTAAACAAGTTCAACACAGGCAGTGACCATAGATTGGTGAGATGTAAGATGCACCATCAACACTAAACTCGAACGTAGCAAGCTCATAAGACAAACAAAATGTATTGACATAACCAACCTTAAAAAACACCATAATACCTTCAAATTGGAACTGAAGAACAGATTCTCTGCTTTAGAAGGCCTAACATCGGAAGAAGTGGATATTTCTGAAGTTAACAGAAAAGTAACCAAAGCTCTTATGGAAACAGAAACAAAATTAGCTGGGTCTAAGAACAAATTGCATGTGAACAAATTATCAGGAAAAACCAAAATGTTGATGCAAAAAAGAAGAGTGATGAGGACAACTAAAGAAGATGTGACTTCCAAAGTGGAATATATAGAGCTATGCAAGACAGTACGAAAAAGTATCACTGAAGACATAAGGAAATTCAACTGTGAACTAGTAAGGAAAGCAATTGAAAACAACCAAAGCCTAAAGATAGCAAAGGGACATCTCAGTAAGGGGAAAAAACAGATTATGGCACTGAGAAAAGAAGATGGTTCTGTAACAAGAAATAGAGGCGAAATTTTGACAAGAGTGAAAGATTTCTACTCCAAATTATATGAAAGGGATGATACATGTACTCCAGACATCATGAAAGGTACCAGTACCAGAGTTCTTCCAGTCCTTCCAGCAGAAGTTGCACATGCAATCAAGAGCATGAAGCGAGGAAAAGCTCCAGGAGAAGATGGAATTACTGTAGACATCATACAAGAAGCAAGTGGAGAAATCGAAACAGTACTCGCCCAAATTTTCACTCGATGCCTTAATGAAGGGAAAATTCCTGAGGATTGGAACACCGCTACAATGATCTTGCTACATAAAAAAGGTGACATTGAGGATCTCAGGAACTACAGACCTATCAGCCTCCTATCAGTGGTTTATAAAATCTTCACTAAAGTTCTTTCACACCGCTTTAAGGTGACACTGGACATGGCTCAACCGAGAGAACAAGCTGGATTCAGGAGTGGCTACAACACAATAGATCATATCCACGTACTGAGAGAACTAATTGAAAGAGCGAGGGAATATGAACTTCCATTGTGCATGGCTTTTATCGATTATGAAAAAGCCTTTGATTCGGTGAAACCATCAGCAGTTGCAATGGCTCTGAAATCCTGCGGTATTGAAGATGCATACATTAATATTATTAATAACATCTATGAAAGTGCAAGTGCAAAGATTCGGCTGTTTGAAAATACAACACACATAAAAATTGGAAAAGGAGTGAGACAAAGTGACACCATATCTCCGAAGCTCTTTAATGCCACATTGGAAAATGTCTTTCAATCACTGAGCTGGGAAAACAAAGAGATAAAGATTAATGGAGATTATCTAACCCACCTTCGTTTTGCTGATGACGTAGTCATTTTTGCAACTACCCCATCAGAGCTGCAGAGTATGATCCAGGAACTTGCTGACAAGAGTAAAGAAATGGGATTAAAAATGAACTTTCAGAAGACAAAAGTGATGTTCAATGCTTTTACAAGAAATGAAGATTTATCGATTGATGGAGAAAAGCTGGAGATAACAGACACGTACGTTTATCTTGGACAGCAGATATCAAGTAAGGGTCACATTGATGAAGAAATTAATCGGCGTAATAAACTTGCCTGGAGAGCTTTTGTAAGAAACAGCATAATTTTCAAGAGCAATATGCCATTATGTCTTAAAAGAAAAGTGTTTGATCAATGCATCCTTCCAGTGCTTACGTATGGTGCAGAGACGTGGACCTTAGCTAAAAGAGACATACAAAGGCTGCAGACAACTCAAAGAAGCATGGAGAGGTGCATGCTTGGTGTAACCAGGAGAGATAAGAAGAGGAACACGTGGATCCGAAAAATGACAAGAGTGGAAGACATCATGATCAGAGTTAAATCCCTGAAATGGCAATGGGCTGGACATACTGCCAGAAGAACAGACCATCGATGGACAGCCGAAATTTTAGATTGGATTCCAAGGGACAGGAAAAGACCCAGAAAAAGACCACATGGAAGATGGGTGGATGAAATTCGAAAGTATGCGGGAGTGACATGGAGGAGACTGGCACAAGACAGACCGTTGTGGAGGAAACTTGGGGAGACCTTCGTCCAGCAGTGGATTGATAATGGTTGACAATGATGATGATGATAGATATATATATATATATATATTACATTTAATAGCAACACAGGATAAATGTAACATCGCAGAGAGAGAAAAATTACGATTACCGGCAAAATCAACGCTCTGTCCGACTTCCGTTTTAGGAAAGTTTTCCTCCATTTTGAAGCTGCAAGACAAGTATTTATGGAATAAAATTATATTTAACAACACTACTGGGTAGAAGAAACATCGCAAGAAAAAAGGATTAACGGAAGAAGCCGTCACTCCGTCTAACTTCCGTTTCCGAAAGTTTTGAAAGCCGGAAAACAACCCCACCACCATCATCACTACCACCACTCATCCCTCCCAAATTTCTGTTCAATTCCGCACCGATCTCTAGAACCATCGAAATGACGATGGAAAAGGTGGAATTCTTCGAATCCACTGAAGAATCACGTGCCTGAATGTCACAGAAATGTTCGCTACAACTTCCATTTTCGAAATTTTTCTCCCATTCAAACTGAAATGCAAATATTTATGGAATAAAATTACATTTAACAATAATGCTGCAAAGAAGAAACATCGTGAAAAAAGAAATCACGATTACGGGGGATATTTTCACTCCTTTAAGTTCTGTTTTCGAAAGTTTTGAAAAACAAAATATCATCCCCCCCACAACGGATCCTTTAAAATTTCTCTTTAGTTTTGCATCGATCTCAAAATAACCCAAATGATGACAAAAAAAAACGGAATTCCGCGAATCCGTGGAAGAATCTCTTGTATGTAATATATGATGTTTTCAATTTGGAATATGGGTACTTCTGCATAGCTAAAAACTATCTAATAACGTGTGAGACAGTAATTAACAATACAACACAATTGTTGTGTTTAAGCTTAAATGAATTGTCCAGCCCCGTAGTGCGGTTTAATATATAGAATTTGAACAATGAGTAAATTGTCTAAAGTTCGGTTTTATTTTTATTTTTTTAAACTGAGAATTAGTAAAAATCTGAAGGAGTAATCTCCAAAGAATATGATATTTTATCAAAATGGTTTTCTGTTGGTGTAATGTCACCATGGCTGTTTGATATATTGGATGCATGCATGATGCCAAAATAGACAATATTGGTTTATATCTTGGTAATATCTGTGGGTGTGGATTTGTGTATGCTGTTGGGGCAGAGAGTAAAAGTGTGTTGCAAATTATTTGTAATGAGTTAGCATGAAATTCAAACTGACTATTAATAAAGAAAAAACCAAAGTTATACATTTTTGAGTGAGAAACTGTTAGTACTGAATGCAAGATCAGTCTGAATGGTACAGAGAGATAGACCATGTGAATGAATTATTTAAGAATTATGTTTGACAAGGAAAATAGATCAGATGGTAAAAGTAGTAGGCAAAAGTAAATTAATTTTTGAAAGTCATAGCTGCCTTATAAGAAGACTGAAGAGTTTTCTGAAGCTTAGTGAAATGGATGTGTAAAGATTCCATATGCTGAATTCAGGGCATGTGTATTACTTGTTTGGCAGGCTATAAAAGTACTGTAGTTACCTGGCTAAAGCAACTGGATTTGAAAGAAAAAAGTTGGTAAGGAGAATTTGCTACCATAAGAAAAGGACTGTGACCCCCTCCCCCAGTCATTTTTTATATCCTTGCCAATCACAAAAGTTGTATTTTAATTATTATTACTATAGAGTGGACCAGGAGAATATCATTTTTTCAATTATATGTAGCTTCAGGTCCAACATTTATTGTGTTTTTTTTTACTGTAGAAAAAAGGGGGAGGTGGGGCTTTTGATTTGTCTCCACAAAAGACTAATATTCTTAAGAGTCCTGCTTTTACTACCTGGGTAAGTAAGTTTTTTTCTGTGCAGTCTCAGCTGGGCATATAACTTTTCAGATATTTTTCAAACCTTGCAAATATTATCAGAGTTAGTTAGGAATTTCTGCTGTGTTACTTAAGCAGGGACAAATGAATGGATAAACAGATGGACATCTAGCATCTTGTCTGTTTCTTATTAGTAGTAGTGCAAAGAGTACCTAATGAGCAAGTCTCCTTCAAACTCAAGAACATCTGTGTATTAACATGTGTATTGCTTTTAAAATCTGCAAAGATGGACAAGATTTTAAAACTTTGGAATTTTAGGCAACAAAGTATAGTTATACCTTTAAAATGTCTCCCTGGTAGCCAAGTGGTAAGAGGCCCTGGTTTCTGATTTTTATCTGAGCTGGAGCCAGGTTGGAGTCCCAGATGAGACATGGGTAATATGCTTGTTCTACAACCACTGGCTCTCTCCCTTCCCTGGAACCAGCAGCTCCAAATTATGGACATGCAACTGCAGAGGCATAACTAGGCATTTCTGTGCCCTGAGCAAACCACAAAATATTGCACCCCATCTGTCTTTCTATTTGTGTGTGTGTGTGTGTGTGCGCACGCTCGCTAGTAATTTAATCAGGTAAATACATCAGTGTGGAGTATTAACCCAAAGCTGACAGTTCCAGTTGGTCATTCAACCTTAAGGATTCTGGAACAGAACCCAGTGAGTTTGGTTTTTGCCAATGTCACACGGAAACAGCTGGCACCTCTCCAAGATTCACAGATGCCATTGTTGCTGTTATGTATGCCATTGTTGCTGTTATGTATGCCATTGTTGCCCATGGAGTGCCCCGAGGAGGCAAACTCATCTCTCACTAAGACCGCCCACTGAATGTAATATAAGTCTAAATGGCACAGTGATTGACCAGATGAATGAGTTTGTGTATTTTGGAAGCATGTTTGACTGAGAGAACAAATTGGATGGGAAATTAGTAGGCAAGTGAATTCTTCACTGAAAGTCATAGCTGCTTTGATAGGTTTTCACAGGAATGATGAGTTCTCAAGAGAGTCCCGCATGGCTGTGTATGAAAATTTTTGCTGCCTTCATAGATTTAGAGAAAGTTTATGACCAAGTAAATAGGACACTTTTGTGGAAGGTATTAAATGAATATGGGGTTACTGGGAGTCTACTTAATAGTGTAAAAGCCATGTATGCTGGCAGTAGAGCTTGTGTACAAGTGAGTGGTGTTTATCAAAATAGTTTTCTATTGGTTCAAAAGTCAGACAAGGTTTTGTAATGTCACCATGGCTGTTTAATATATTTATGGGTGTGTGCATGTGTGATGCCAAAATAGATAATACTGGTTTATGTCTTGATGATATCTGTGTGTGCAGATTGCTACATGCTGATGACACTGTCCTGTTGGCAGAGAGCAAAAGTGAGTTGCAGAGTATGTTGTACCAGGTGTACAAAGTTTGCATGAAATTCCAACTGAGTATAAATAAGAGAACTGGTAGTACTGAATGTAATATAAGTCTAAATGGCACGGTGATTTACCAGGTGAATAAGTTTGTGTATTTAGGAAGCATGTTTGACCGAGAGAACAAATTGGATGGTGAAATTAGTAGGAGAGTTACTTCTTCATTGAAAGTTATGGCTGCTTTGGGAGGTTTTCACAGGAATGATGGGCTCTCAAGAGAGTCCCGCTTGGCTGTGTATGAAAGTGTAATTGTTCCTACTCCGATGTATGGCAGTGAAACCTGAATACTACAGAAGAAACATAGGAGTCGTTTGTGTGCTGGTGAAATGCGTTACTTATGAGAAGTTTGTGGCAAGACACGTTCTGATTGTGTGAGGAATGAAGATGTATTGCAGTTGTGTGATGTGAAGCCAAATGTTGTTAGCAAGGTTGAGACTAATATGCTTTGGTGGTTTGGCCAGGTTAAAAGAATGAGTGATTAGATGCTTACTAAGAAATTTTTTTTAGCCCAAGTGGCAGGAAGGAAAGGCAGAGGATGGCCAGGGAAGTCATGGAAGGATCAAATTTCAGGAGTGTCTGCTTGAGAAAAAGATTGAGTATTAAGTATAGAAGATCTTGTGTACGGCGTGTGATGGATGTCAATGAAGCCCGAGTTGTATGTCAAGATTGCTGTAAATGGAGAAGTTTGATACAGCAACAGTAAGTAAAAATTATCTGGTAGTTCGTATTTCTTTGTGGAGCTAACCTCTGAATCTCGGAGAACAGCTTAGTGATATGTATGCATGTTATTAACACAACAATCGGGAGGTGCGGGTTCAGTTCCCACTCTTGGGCAATGTAATTTTCAAGTTTTCTGATGTGATTAGTGTTACAAAAAACAGTAAAATCCACGCAATATTCAGAGATGTCTGGTTGCAGTGTTAATCATTCTTAAAACAGTTTTGCTGTTAACTTGCGTCTTTGTTTAAAATAGAATTGAATATCTGTATTTTATTTTATTTCGTAGTAAAATTTTCCAAAGACTAAAAAAACATAAATTATGGACTGTTAGGATGGGGCTAATGGGGGGGGGGAGTGTAGTTGCTTAAAACTGAAACATGAGCACCTACTTGCTGTGCCAACCACTTGTTGGACCAGATTGGAGAATTGTGGGAAAATTAATAAACAGGATTTGTTAACTACAACAACACTGCAAATAAACTATTTCTGATATATGAAAATTTTTAAGGGAAGAAATTATTTACTGAGAAGATTTGAATTTCATCTTAATTGTTTGCAATGTGCAGTTTTTCCTTACCATTATTACTAGCCCCAATAGCAGCTCATGGTAAGCTGAGGTGAGGAGGGGGTTGGCTGTATCCCACTTCTGTAGATATCACTACTAAAGTTAAATTATTGTGAACCTGATAGGGTTTTTTATTATTATCATTGCTGAAATTGTGACCACTATATACAATGAAGTGTTTCAGTTGATTTAAGATGAGAGGATGTTGAACAAACAAGATTATCACATAAAAAGTTCGAGCTATTTAAAAAGTACTGGTATTGCTTTATTCCATCGACCCACCCTTTTCTTTTACTTCCTTTTTATCAACAGCATAGATTTTTTAACTTATTTGTAACTAACTGAATTGTGCTCAGTGCAGCCTGAGTGTAATACTGTTTAAGATGCAACCTGTATATTCTGATTTTTACTGCAGTCAATGATTGTGTTGTGAGTAACGTCTCCTGAACCACCTAACCAAGAAAAATATTCGCTTTGTATACACTTCATTCGTGCAAATGTTGCTAGTGCTGCAGGTGCTGCAGTAATATTATCTTTTAAATACATGAATATAGGAAAATCTCAGCAGTTCATAACCACTACTTTATAAACTAACATTGAGTTTAACAAACGGACCCTGCATACCATTTTACGAACCATAGGTACTATAATTTACCCAACACCTCTTTGCAAGAGTGACGTATGCTCATTACCACCAAAGGTTGTGGTCACGTCACTGATGGAACAGCAACACCTAATTAAAGGATCCTGTTTTTATTCATGCATGACAGAAACCTTTTAATACCTGTGCCAATGGCAGTGTACACACATTTAAGGTTACATATGCATTCTCAGCTGTTTCCTAGGATCCCATAGAAAAATAATAAAACATTTTGCTTCTAATATGCCCCTCATTGAAACCACTTCAACTTGAATGGCAATGAAAAACAGTGTGCCTAATTTTGAGAAATCTGTCACAATTTTGCGATAGTTATGTCTGCGTTACCACACCAAGAGGCATTCTCGTTAATTATTGTAGATTAAAAACACTGTAATTTTTTGTTTTTGAAGTCATGACTACAATTTACTGTAGAACATTTTGTTTTGAAAATTTATAATCTTCATAAATTTTCTAAACAACAAAAGCTACGTTTTTAAAAGTCTTTGCTAGAACAGAATATTATAGTTGAGTGTATGTCACTTATTTCTCATTCCTTTCATGATAATATATAAAAAACACTAGCTGTCCCTTAATGCCTACATCTCTGATTAAATGTTATTCATTAAGGGATTAAATGTAGCTCACTACCTGAACTGTAATGCACAGCTTGTTTTGCGAAAAAAGAAATGTGCCAGAAAAAATAATACCAAATGGAGTGTAACTTCAATGATTTTGATGAATAAAAATGTACATGAGCTAGAGAGCAAAAATTTTGCTGCACTAAGTGAAAAAGTCAATTTTATGCGAGCATTTTTCTGAAGAAGTTAGTTACGTTTTTTGTTTTATTTGCAATTCATTCGTTACTGAACTTTGTTCTTAATTGCAATTTATTCACTACCAAACTTTATTTTTAATTGCAATTTATTCACATGCCCATTTGATTAGAAAAGGAAGTAACCAAAACTTCTCACAAAAAAATAATGGTAACTGAGATTTTGTTATTAGCAAACGCAGATAATTTTTGCCACATACTGTAGATGGGTATCACATTGCTGTTAGAAATATTGCATTCAGTTAAAGGCCAAACCAAACCAAAAATTGAAAGAAAGAAGAGTAAAAAAAAAACTATCGGATAATACATTTGACATTTTTTTTATTGATTTCACCATTTTATTTCATATTCAGCAGCACTGCAATTGTATTAACGAGCAGAATTGCAGCTGTGAAATACACTCCAGTTATGTCACCAGCTGCACTTCCGTGGAGAACTGAAATATTCTGTATGGGCAGCCCTTATTACTAAAACCTGCTTCACGATGGGGCTGTTACCAACACAGCTTCGAATGAGGTTTTAACTCATGGAAACTAAAATATGCAGCCAACTGATATGGGAGTAAGCAAAGATTTCCACATGAACTGGTTTCAGTCAACTTCAGGACTGCAATCTGTCCAGCTTCCAGCAGATAGGGGACTACAGAGGCAAAGGATTGCACTTCATGCAGAAAAAGAAATTCAAGTTGAGTTCAGAAAACTTTGGCATGGAAAGAAAAACAACTGTGCTGGGTAATGGGGTGGGGCTGCAGCCCCATAGCACCACCCGCCATTGACTAACACTCATTTTGTGTTCGTTATTCGATGTTTTGGCAACAATGAGTGCCCCCTGGTGGCGCAGTGGTCTAAGGCGCTGGCCTCTGATCATTCGTCCATGAGGGGTCCGGGTTCGAATCCCGGCCAGGCATGGATGCTGTTTGTCTTACGGCACTGGCTCTCTCCCTTCCCTGGAACCAGTGACCCTAAATTAGGGACGGGCGACTGCTTCTAGCCCATTGAGTTGCTCATGGTGGTCGTTAAACCTCCAATCAAAAAAAAAAAACAGTGAAGTGTGAAATTAAGCATGCACATTCACAAAATACTCCACTTCAAAAGCATTATGTTCTTGAAAAGAGCTGAGAGCTGTAAATTTGATGTTGAAATGCTGTTTGTAGAAATTTCAGAATATAATAGAACAAATGATGACACTATGTCCAGGACTGAGTGTATTTTTTTCATCTGTTTATTTGTGTTATCAATGTTAATGTTATGTTTGATGATTAATTTTTATTCTAGGCAGAATATTTGACAAGTTATTTAACTGTTAATCCTTTTAACATGATTCTGTGGTTTATATCTTTCTTACTGAATGCAAAAACTTATTTACATAAGTCATAAAATTTTAAACATGCATACCTGCCAACTACTACAGAATGTCTGTAGTTTCTATGGATTTAGTTGTCTAACTACGGACTTAGCTGTCGAAACTGCAGATTCTACGAATTTTCATTTTAGTTAAATTTTCTTTTCTTTTAATTTTGCTATTGTTTTATGGAAGTAACCAAAAGCTGATTCGTGGAATTCCACATTTTTTGTCATCATCTAGATCGTTCTCAGAATCGATGAAATACTCAAAACAATTGGGGGGGGGCATTTTCTGTCTGGAGAGAGCATTTCGTGTTGCAAAACTTTTGAAAACGGGAGTAAAATTACTATAATCATAAATTTTTTTCTAACGATGTTGCTTTAGTGATTGTTTTATTAAATATGATTTTATATCATAAATGTTTGTATTTCAGCTTGAAACTGTAGGCAACAATTTGCAAAAATGGAGGTTAGACGCCCCAAAACTTTCCCCGTAATTTTCAGGCATCAGATTCTTCTGCGAAATCGAGGAATTTAGCCTTTTTCGTTATTATTTGGGTCATTCGTGAGATCAATGCACAAGTGAACATAATTTTTTTTTGCAGGCAAGGGTGGGGGTGGTGGTTGATGAAGATGTTTGTCGGAGAACGGAATTCCGTCTTTATGAAAATTAAAAACGGAAGGTCGACGGAAATGAGATTTTTTCAGTAGTCATAATTCCTTTTTTTTTCTCACGCTGTTTCCTCTGCCTGGTATTATTGTTAAATAACATTTTATTGCATAAATATTTGTATTTCACTGAAACGATGAAAGATTTCCGTCTTTAGCACGATTTAATGATTAAAAGATGAGAAATATATACACTGCCGGACAATTGCTGAGGGACGGATGACAATAGCAACGATAGCAACCATAAAATGGAAGGCAAGAAAATGGGGAAATTAGCATAAGTGTGGGATACAGTAAGACGTGTTGTGAGTATGCAAATTTTGGATTGCCGAACTTGTTCGTGACGTCATAGCGCTGATAAGAGATATAATGGATTTGACGCGTATTGACCGTTGTTGTTCAAACGCAAAGTTGAAAGGGAAAGAATCAATTGACGAACTTGCAATTTTCCGTATGTCTTCCCAACATCACCTAGATTATTTTACGCGTGACCGTATTATTGGCAAGATTGAAGAAGGGCGAAAAATAACAGATGTTGCCTGGGAGTTTGACGTCAGCCACAGTGTTGTTTCAAGGCTTTGGAAATAATTTCAAACAAATGGAGAGTGTAGCAAACGTCACGGGGAGGTTGTGTTTGCAGTACGACACCTGCAGAAGATCGGTACATAGTGCTATCAACAAAAGAACACCGGCGCAGCACAGCTAGTGAGGTAGCAAATCAGTTTATGGCTGCTACTGGCAAGCGGATCTCCCAAAAACTGTCGCCAAACGTTTGCATGAAGGAGGACTATACGCCCGCCGTCCTGTTGTGTGCAACCCATTGTCCAGACGTCACCGTACCGCCCGTTTGCAATGGTGCCATCAACAACGCAATTGGACTGATAACGACTGGTCTGCTGTTCTCTTCTCAGATGAGATTAGATACAGTCTATCGTCTGATTGTTGACGACAACTGATCTGGTGTGATAGTGGCACTGCATATTGTCCAGCAAACATACAGGAAAGGGACCGATATCCGACATGTAGTGCCATGGTGTAGGCTGGCATCATGATCAATGGCCGTACGTCCCTCTATGTGCTTCCAACTGGGACTATGACGGGCCAACGATACATTAATGATGTTCTGCTACCTCATGTTTGCATGTTCCGTGGTGCTGTCAGTGATAGATTCATTTTCCTGGACGACAACGCAACATGTCATCGAACAGTCGCTGTTCAGGAGTGTCTTGAGAGCGAGGATATTCAGCGCCACATATGGCCAGCACTTTCTCCAAATCTGAATCCCATTGAAAATGTGTGGGATGCTTTGGGGAGGAGTCTTGCTGGTCGCCAATGCCCTCCAATAAAAAAGGACACCCTCACTGTGCACTAACAGAGGAATGGGATAAATTACCCCAACAGCTGCTTGATAATGTTGTGCAAAGCATGACACGACGTGTGGAATCTTGCATTGCCCTCCATGGTGGCCATATCCCGTATTGACATCTTACGCCGGAACGCCTGCGGACGGTAATTGCATTTTTTTCATGTTTACGTATTCTGCACAAAATGGCCTGTTTGTCCCTTGAACACGTTCTAAAGCCTTCTGGATTTCAGAGCACAATAAATTGTCTTTCTTGTAATGTCCTGGCATTCTGACATTATTTTATTTCACTTGGCATCCAACCACACTTACTTTTTATGCGCTATATAGCCGTTTATGATCGGTCCTTAGCAATTGTCCAGCAGTGTACAATTAAAACCATGAGCACTTTCGAGGCAGCAGCTACCTCTTCTTCAGATGTAATAAATAGATACACATTTAATCTATATATAATATAGATCTTTGCATTGTGAGAAGCAAGGTAAGTTATTAGCCAATAGTAATCTACATGCGCCAAAATGTTGCGTATACTGTTGACCCAATGGTCTGAAGAAAACATGGAAATATATTATAGAAATAAATGGTGTAGGGTGGGGTGAACATTCAATTTTAAGTGTATATTACCATTTATAATTTACTGTTTTAATAAGGGATTTCCAAACGTTATGTAACTCATAGGGGGCATGTTCATTACAACATTGCTCACTGGAGGCCTCTATATACACACTTTCTGCAATTAAAAGGTCACCAGGTTTACTAGGAGTATTAATTATTCTTACATTACTCCAGTTGGGATTAAGATCATCTTGTATAACAGATTTGGCTAGGGATGTACAAATACATGCCTGTTTTAATATTGTATTTGTGCTCTTTAATTCGTAATGCAATATTGCATTTTGTAGAACCCACATAATTAGAGGCTGCTTGTCCTGTAGGTGCCTTAACCAGAGGGATATTGTAAATACCCCACTGTCCCATTTTGCTGTTCTGTTCACGATCCTAACGAACTACTGAAAATAAGTTTTGTGTTTGTGAACCAAATTTCAAGCTATATGGTTTACATAGTTGTGTTAAGGTTCTCGTTAAATGTGGATTGTATTGCATAGAGCCAACATATGTGGAATTGCAGTTGGAGTTTCTTAACAGGGTAGTGTATGTAGGGCATGTTTGACTTTGCCAAACACCTGCCTAATCAGATATTTAGGGAACTCATTGCTCAGCCAAACCAAAAATGTAGTTAACTTCTTGCTGAAATGATTCAGTAGTAATTCATCACACCCAAAACAACATAAGTTGACAGCATTATTCTATTTGTTTAGAAGAGCTCATTCACATTCATCAACTACTGAATCATTTCAGCAAGAAGTTAACTACATTTTTGGTTTGGCTGAGCAATATGAGTTCCCTAAATATCTGATTAGGCAAGTGTTTGGCAAAGTCAAATATGTCCTACATACTACCCTGTTAAGAAACTCCAACTGCAATTCCACATATGTTGGCTCTATGCAATACAATCCACATTTAACGAGAACCTTAACACAACTATGTAAACCATATAGCTTGAAATTTGGTTCACAAACACAAAACTTATTTTCAGTAGTTCGTAAGGATCGTGAACAGAACAGCAAAATGGGACAGTGGGGTATTTACAATATCCCTCTGGTTAAGGCACCTACAGGACAAGCAGCCTCTAATTATGTGGGTTCTACAAAATGCAATATTGCATTACGAATTAAAGAACACAAATACAATATTAAAACAGGCATGTATTTGTACATCCCTAGCCAAATCAGTTATACAAGATGATCTTAATCCCAACTGGAGTAATGTAAGAATAATTAATACTCCTAGTAAACCTGGTGACCTTTTAATTGCAGAAAGTGTGTATATAGAGGCCTCCAGTGAGCAATGTTGTAATGAACATGCCCCCTATGAGTTACATAACGTTTGGAAATCCCTTATTAAAACAGTAAATTATAAATTGTAGTATACACTTAAAATTGAATGTTCACCCCACCCTATGCCATTTATTTCTATAATATATTTTCATGTTTTCTTCAGACCATTGGGTCAACAGTATACGCAACATTTTGGCGCATGTAGATTACTATTGGCTAATAACTTACCTTGCTTCCCACAATGCAAAGATCTATATTATATATAGATTAAATGTGTATCTATTTATTACATCTGAAGAAGAGGCAGCCGCTGCCTCGAAAGTGCTCATGGTTTTAATTATATATATTTCTCATCTTTTAATCATTAAATCGTGCTAAAGACAGAAATCTTTCATCGTTTCAGTGATTAATGTCGCACGAGTCTTCAATATTTGTTGCTATTTGTATTTCAGAATGAAAATAGTGAGAATTTCCAAAACCGGAAGTCTTACGGTGCAAAGATTTCTCCCATAACCCCCTCCTACCCCAGCATGATGTTTCCACTCTCCTGCATTGTTAAATATCCCTTATCCCATAAGTTTTTACATTGAAGCTTGATAAGGAAGAGGGAAATTCCCAAAAATGGAAATGTCAAAGTTTAAACATTTGTAAAAATTGATGCATGGTGTTCAAAAGTATTAATATTCTCAAAGTTACACCATTTATCTAAAATATTTAAAGCTTTGATATCATGCACTCATGGTCCTCAGGCTGAAAGTTCTTTCAGCATTATGGATGAAGTTAAACTGTTATCAAGGGGCATAAAAAAGAAAGGAAACAAAAGCATCAATGAAGAAATAGGGAGAGAAAGATATCAGCAGAATGAAAAATTAAGCAATGGATGCTGTGCAGCTTCAGAGTCAACAAAAGACAAACTGACAGCAGTCTGAATTCTTGCTGTGTGTTTTGATTTTTCATACAGTTAAAACATTCAGCTTTTTCTTTTCCTTCTTTGGTGTCATCTTGACATAATCTACAATTTTAGAGGCAGTATGATCATATGGTAAATGGAGGTTCATGCACTGAGGGTTCACTTGCTTGGAATTCCTGTCTGTCAAGCATTGTGGAATTTAGAACACATCTGACTGGTTTTTACTGGTAGAAGTTTCGAACTTAAATCTCTCTGTGTTACCTATCATGTCCTCGCTTGGGGAATCAACTTTGTGTCCGTTTTACTTTCATTAGTGTCCTTGTTTGTTGTATTGTTTTGTTGTGGTGCATATTTCATTTTCACAAAGAGATTCATATTGTTGTTTCGTAAAAAAGTGTATGTATGCCGCCCAATAATATTGTTTACTACTGACAAGGCTTTGCCAATATTGGCAAGTATGAACATGCAGTTTGTGTACTATAGTCATAAATTTAATTGTGTTTTTCATTATGCATATTCAGGATCATTATATGCCTCAACACTTAAAAAAATGACTGAAGTTTTTCAGTATTATATATTTGAATTATTTCAAAAATTAAAAAAAAATAAATTGTGATATTAATGTTTAAAAGTCTGCTATGTTCGTGTGTGTTAAAATGTTTGTTCTTTAAATGCAAGGAAGTACATTTCATCTGAATTTTTCTTATCTTTTCTACAGGTGATGTTTTTTTAAAACATGGCTCCGAACTAAGGATCATTCCAAGAGATCGTGTTGGTCATCAATGAAATGTATTTTTTACTTTGCAAAATTTTTGTACATTATCAAATATTTTGAATTGTATTTATTTTGATAAAAGCAGCACAATCGTGTTAGAGTTCAAATTTCGTAGTATTTGTCTGCACCATCTTCGTTAACTGTTAAATTGGTGCACACCTTTATTTATTTATTTTTTCTGAAGGGAAAGAAGAAATGAGACCTAACATTACAATCTTCAGGTATTTTCATTATTATTGCTCATTAAATCACATAATGTGATGCCTCTGAAAAAATATCTGCATGGGTATGGGTTTCATTTTGAATCATTCTTTGCTTTTTGTGCAAAACTAAATTAAAATATAAACAACATTAATGCTAGTTTCCTGATAAATATACATTCCTACCAGAAGCATTGTTTGCTGTATAAACTAATTATAATGCTCCTGTGTTCAGACATTTCTATATCATACATCAGTAAATGAGGAACTTAGCCACAGAAAGTCATTAATCTTCAAGCATCAGTAGTGCTGCGTGTTGAAAAGAAAATAGACAAAGAAAGGGAGGCAGAGAGGGTGCTCTACATATTTTAGTCAAGATTAGGTGTGCCTAAAAGTAGCATCTGATAGGAATAACACAAATGCTGTATCAGAAATATTTAAAATTCACTTTACTGACTAACAGTAACAATGATGTGTCGTACCAGCAGAAAATAAGCACAATCAATGAGATTTCATCAGTAGAGCTATCTTTTGTTCTTATTGTTTTCAATGTAATTTTCAATATGATAGATGTACAGGGAAGCACAAAATAATAAAAAATGCCTGGGAGAAAAGCTGCAAGTATGCCTTCCCCCCTAAAAAATAAGATGTTGGGCTACCCCATGCATTTAGAATCCCTTGTAATCAAAGTGGAATAGATTCAAATTAATCATGAAACAGTCTTTAGAGGAATATTAGACCATTCCTTATGGATGAAAGCCTCAAGCAGACATGCCAACTATCCGGGTTTAGGCCGGTAATGCCGGATTCCATCATGATTTCTGTAGCGTAAATTAAAAAGTAATGAGAAAGTTCGAAGTTCTCCAAGGCATCGGGAGAACTTCTGTGATTACCGTAGCGTAAATTAAAAAGTAATGAGAAAAGTTCGAAGTTCTCCAATGCATCAGAGAACTTCGTTGATTACCGTAGCATAAATTAAAAAGTAAGGAGGGGAAAAGTTCGAAGTTCTCCGAGGCATCGGTTCATTAGCGGAGAAGCGACCTTTCCCTTCTGAGTCAGCATCGAGCAGTTTTGCTCTGCATTACAGTGTCTGCGTTGGCAGCAATGTTTACGGAGTACGAGCGGGCTTGGCCTTGGCGCGCACTGTACGTACTGACACAGAATTTTATCGGAAGCGCGCAGTAGTGTTCTGGTTTGTTTTATGTACTTCGTCTGTCTTCACAGGAATTTTGAGAACTTTTGGTGCATGTGTTTAATCAAGCGATGGCTGGTAGAAAATATCAGTCTGTTTTTAAGAAGTATACGACAGATTATCAGTGTATAGTCGAATCAAGGAAGCGCCAACAATTTTCGTTTTGCTCTATTTGTAGGTGTGATTTTTCCGTTGTCCACAAGGGCAAAGGATATATCGTTAATCACATTCGTACGCAAAAACACGTGAACAATTCTAAGTGCGTGGAAAATAACAAAACATTAAAGTTTTTTCGAGATAGTTCCTCTTCCGATGCCATTATCCATGCTGAGTGCTTGTTTACTTCATTCCTCGTGTAACATAACTTACCTTTAAGCTGTGCCGACCATGCATATGTGTTTTTTAAGAAAAGATTCCCAGATAGTAACATTGCAAAAAAAAATATGCACGTGACAGGAAAAAAACATTGTGTGTTGTTGCCGAAATCTTAAAAAACATACTTGCCAACTTTTACGGATTTCTGCTTAATTTTACTGATTTGTGGATAGAGGTCTTTTATTTTAACAGATTTTTTTAATATTTTGATTACTCAATTGAAATATTTCAACCCCCTGCAACCATCCACTTAGATTTTCTACCAGACCTTACGAGCGCTGTGTCACGCGATGATGTCATCTATGACTCGCTGGCTTCGTGACGCATCGTGCAGTAGCTCTCTCTCTCCACGGTAGTGCTCAAGTGATGTGCCGACCAAAGTTCGCCAAAATGCGTAATTGGGCGTTTAGTACGCATTGAAATTTTACCAACGCGTACAAATACGCGTCGGGAATTTTTCTCTGCGTAAAAATATGCTTCGGGAATTTTTTCTCGCGCATAAAACTGCGCATTGAATAATTTTACCAATTCGTAAAAATGCTCATCGAGACGGTACTTTGCCTTTCAGAAACGGAAGTAAACGAAATAAGGATTTTCTCCGTAATCATAATTTCTTTTTCCTGTGATGTTGTCTCTGTCCAGTATTGTTGTTATATATCGTTTTATTCCATAAATATTTGTATTTCAGTTTAAAAATGGAGGAAAAATTTCCGAAATCGGAAATTTGACGGCGAAAATTTTTCGCTGTAATCTTTAGACATGAGAGTGCGACAGCTTCGAGTAATTTCTCCTTTTCCATCATAATTTGGGTTATCCTCCAGACCAAACAGACTTAACAGAAATTTAAAAAAAAAAATTGTTTTTTTTTTTTTTTGATTGTATGTTTAACGACCACCGTGAGCAACTCAATGGGCTATAAGCAGTCGACCGTCCCTAATTTAGGGTCACTGTTTCCAGGGAAGGGAGAGAGCTTGTGCAGTAAGACTAACACAACATCCATGCCTGACCGGGATTCGAACCCGGACCCCTTACGGACGAATGATCAGAGGCCATCGCTTAGACCACTGCGGCAAATATATATTTTTTTTAACAGAAATTGTTTTACATTTTTTATATGCCTTAACGTAACATTTGTGCTTCAAATTATGTCCATTGATACTTCAAACATACGAAAGTAGGCTTGCAGGATTTTCATAGAAAATTGCAGGATTTTTCTCTTCTTAAGGTTGGAAAGTCTGCTCAAGCTCCTTGAGTGACGACGGTGGTGAAGGAAATCTTTCTCATTTTCCTCCCCAATCTGGACCCATAGCTGAATGAGGGTAACAGGTGACTCAGATTTTATTAGGTGTACAAATAAGTCTTAAAGCATTTTTGTGTGACCTATACTGCTAATTTACATGTCCAACATTCCTCTGCATTGTTGTCATGTGACCGTAACTGGTCCAGAGTATAAAATGTTCCACAGAAGTTTGCCTTACAGTCAAACACACTTGCACATTGATAGGTGAAAGATGGCAAGCAATATTGCATTTCTTCGACACTGCATTTGTTACAAATTTCATCTAGGAAAAAGTGCTGCAAAAGCATGTGCATTGATCTGTTCTGTTGTGGGGGAGAATATTGTATCAAAAAACGTGAGAGTTTTGGTTTAGATGGTGTAAAGCAGGTGATTTTGATATTAGCGATCAAGAATGTATCGGCACCCTGCAGCAGGTTGCACATGAGTAACTGCAAGCACTGCTGGATGAAGATTTGTCTCAAATGCAAAAAGAACTAGTTGAACAACTGGGGGTAACTCAACAAACCATTTCCAATCATTTACGTGAAATGGGGAATGATTCAGAAGGAAGGAAAATGTCATGAAGTGTTTGAATCTGTTGAATAAACAACACAGAAAGTATTTCCTGTGGAAAATCGTTACAGGTGATGAAAAGTGGATATGGTACGACAATCCCAAATGCAAAAAACACTGGGTAAACCCCGGTGAAGCAACAACTTCCCACACACACCGAAATGCAATATCCACTCCAAGAAGGATCTGCTGTGCATCTGGTGGGATATGAAAGGTGTGTTCCATTATGAACTATTGCAACAGGGTCAAACTGTTACTGCTGATTGCGGCAAGCAACAATTGCTGTGATTGAACCAGGAAATCTGTCTGAAACATCCATTCACAGGCAAAGGAATGCATCCCGTGAAATTACTGCATGACAACGCTAGGCCGCATGGCGTGAAATCGGTCAAGGAAATGTTATGGATTCTTGGCTGGGAAGCTTTGGAGCACCTGGCATGTAATCCCGACATATCCCCTTCAGGCTATCATTTGTTCCGATGGATGCAACATGGTTTGTCTGCTAAACGGTTCCGGACATGAGATGAAGTTTGTAAAAATGGGTTGACGACTTCATGTCACACGACAAAGTATTCTTTATGGCTGGAATCAGTCAGCTGCCTGACCGATGGCGAAAGGTGATAGATAATGATGGCACATATTTTGATTCATAAAAGTATTGTTGTTGTTGTTTTTCTCAAATTACATGTTGTGCTGTCTTAAAATGCTTTAAAACTTATTTACACACCTAATACTTTGGTCCTGCAGACAAAAATGATATCCCATAACTATTTTTAATCCTCTCTTGCTGACTCTTGATCATGCATGCAAGTTTTCCTTCTGGAGGTGGAATTTCGCCTTTAAAAACGTTCCAAAATCAGTCATTTCGAGTAAAGTTTTCTCCCATAATCATAATTTTCTTTTATGTCATGATATTCCTCTGCCCAGATCATTAAATATGGCATTTTATTACATAAATGTTTCAGCTTGAAAATGGAGGCAAGAATTTTCTGAAAACGGAAGTTAGACGAAGCCCTGTAATCTTAAATTCTTTTTCTCGTGATGCCATCTCTGCCCTGTATTGTTAAATGTTATTTTATTCCATAAATATTTGTATTTCAGCATAAAAATGGAGGAAACATTTCTGAAAATGGATGTTGAATGGGAAAAAGATTTCTCCTGCAGTCCTAATGTGTGTGGCATTCCCCCTGCCCTGTATGGTTGTTAAATATCATTTAATTATACAGTGTGATTCATAAAGAAGTATACAGTTTCAACGCTCTATAAAACTAGAACAATGTAAGATATTTTATGTTACCTGTAACAGAATTGTAAGGGAGTGTTTCAAGTTTTTTTAGAGACAGTCACAGATGTTGTATGTGTGCACCCTTAGTCACACGACACACATCGAGCCGGCAATCCATTTCCACTCAAACGTAAGGTAAAATATCTGAATCAAGTGCAGCGATAGTATCTGTGATATGCTGTTTCAACTCCGCTAGATCAGCAGGAAGGGGAGGGGTGAATACCTTGTCCTTTACATACCCCCACAGGAAAAGTCGCAAGGTGTTAAGTCGGGACTTTTGGGTGTACATTGGGTCAGTGGCATGTTGTAGTCCATGGCTCGTCCAATCCATCGGTGAGAAAGATGTTCATCGACTGACTAGTCACATGACACGCGCACTATCGCCTATGCCACTTCCCTCAGTGGCAGGACACAAACTTTACGAGTAAATCTACTTAACGGTTCACAGTTGTGGTCCATGTCTTCAACTGTTACTGTTTTAAAGCATCTGCAAACTCTATACTTCTTTATGAATCACCCTGTATAAATGTTTGCATTTAAGATTGAAATGGAGAAAAATTTCTGAAAGTAGAAGTTGGGCGGAGCGAAGAGATTTCCTGTAATCATAATTCTTTTTGTTTCTCGTGATGCCCTCTCTGCCCTGTATTGTTGTTAAATACCATTTTATTCCATAAATTTTTGTTTTTCAGTTTGAAAATGGAGGAGAACGTTTCCAACAAACGAAAGTTAGACAGAGCAATAATTTCTCCCAAAATCATATATTTTTTCCCCTTGTGGTGTTTCCTCTGTCATGTATTTTTGTTAAATACTATTTTATTCCATAAATGTGTGTTAGCATTTCATCATGATCGTAAGTCAGAAGATCTTACTTTTGCTTAGAGCTTGTAAATTGTACCAAGAAATGCAAGTTCTGCATTTGTATGTTCTACGTTCAGAGGGCAGAATGTTTTTGATCCTAGTTATAATTGCAGTTGATTTAGTACCTGGACTAGGCTTTCATTTTAGGTAGAAGAAATAAAACATGGTCATCCCCCCCCCTTTTTGTTTTCTTTTTTTCCATCCAGTAGTTGTTTTACCCAGTGGCCACCCCACAGATTATTTTGGGGCACCATAATATCCATTACAGACTGATCAGAAACTTTCTGCTATGTGCAAATTTAGCTCATAGGTGCTCAATGATGTTTAAATCTGGTGATTGTGCAGGTCATGGGATATGTGTAACTTCTGTTTCATGTACCTCAAACCAAAATGGGACATATCTCATGTGTATTGCAATGTTATCATCTTGAGAGATGGCAACATCTGTGGGGAAGCAATGTTGGCACCATGGGATGAACTTGAACATCCAGAAATTCAGGGTTGCAGTGGCTGTAACTCACCCAATTGTGACCACAGGGGCTCAATGATGTTGAATTCTGGTGATTATGCAGGCTGTGAGCAATGTTTAACTTCAGTTTCGTTCTTCACAAACCAAGACTTGGACACATTTGGCTGTGTGTATTGGGACCTAATATCTTGAAAGATGCCATTGTTAATGGGAAACAATGTTTGCACCATGCAATGAACCTGGTCACCCAGAATATCAAGGTATGCAGTGGCTTTAACATGCCCATTCAGGGTTATGATAGGACTTAAAAGACCCCCCCCCTTCTCTCTCTCTCTCTCTCTCTCTCTCTCTCTCTCTCTCTCTCTCTCTCTCTCTCTCTCTCTCTCTCTCTCTCTCTCTCTCTCTCTCTCTCTCTCTCTCAAACAAACATTGATGATTCTTCCCATTTTTGACAACTGGTACAAGACTGTCAAGATTATGAATTTCCCTCAGCATTCATCAAACAAACTTTTTGCAAAGTTGGAGAAACTGTGAATGATGATTTGATGCTGTTTTTCTCAGTCTTGCTGAAGGCAGTGATAACTTTTGATTCAGCTGCTTGGAATATATTCAACAAATCCATAGTTTCAGTCATCGACTCCTCTGCTAAATGGGCTCCAACAATTTGTCTGCTTTGGAATTCAGGCAGGTCAGCTGTTTTGTCCCGTGTAGGTTTTTTTATTACGAAGGAGTTACTGTTTATATTCTCAGTCCTTGACAGTACTACTACCTTCAAGAAACAAAAAATGTTATCACTGTATGTTAATGAATAAGTAAGTGAGCCGTTACAAAAAATAGTGCATTTATAGCAGGTATTTCCATTAATTTGTGTGCCCCTGTACTTGAAATAATCAAAGAAACACTTCAAGTTTGTGGCAACTAGAAAGATGACAAAACTTTGTACTCCATACAAAATTATTTCTTATGGAAATTCCAAGAATAAAAAATGCAAACATGACTCAGGTAGACACTTCCCTTGATTTCAGAATTCACGTGACGGAATTTTTCTTCTGTCCTGCTAAAAGGGATTTCCAGGTGGCAAATTGAAAAGTTTGTAAATTGCTTCTTCCATTCAGAACATTATTACAGAAAATATTAGGGCTTTGTTGACAGTGAACTACTACTTTACAAATGCATGCCAGTCTGGCAAAGCAGGCATGTCTTCCAGAATAAGACTACAGATAGAATTAGTAATTGTAATTCCTCTTGTAAATGACATCTCAAAGTCATTACAACTC
Organism: Macrothele yani; assembly: GCA_039090855.1. Lineage (NCBI taxonomy): Eukaryota > Metazoa > Arthropoda > Arachnida > Araneae > Macrothelidae > Macrothele > Macrothele yani. The sequence continues at coordinate 152,458,432 of CM076995.1, read as the reverse complement.
AATCTCTAACACAAAATCCTTTTCTTCAGTCTCTACACGTGAATTGGCACCTCACTAAGAAACAACCAGCTTTATGCTGTTGTTAATTTGCATAAAGCTATACCAGCACCACTCATTTGCATACCGTTCACTAATGCTGCAGTACTTTATCTGTAACATATGCAAATTCCGTTCATGTTTAACAATAATTAGCCAACTTATGATTTTTTCATTTTGTTCCTTAATTTATGAAAACCAGTGTAGTTTAGGTGGGGGAAAGTGTGGTCTAATACTTTTTATCAGATCTCATAATTTCGTCATGAGCAAGCAGTATATTAATTAGCCTGCTTGCTAATGATAAACTGATTTTTATCACTGAAAGCCTTTCTAATAATTTGAATTGTTTCAGCTGAAAGCAGAGTTTCTGGTAAAATGTTATGCAGATTCTCTGCTTTAGCTTGCTCAGTCATTGCAGCACAAGACAAGAATGCAGCAGACAGTTCACAATGCCAGAGTTTCACTACCACACACCAAATGAGCCAGTCAACAGCATGGCAAGAATTTGTGCATGTGCACTGAAGTTCAAGATTGCAAATCCCTAAGCTTCTGTGTCATGCTCTATCTAGTTTAGGTGGGGGAAATGCAGCTGGATACTTTTTATCAGACTTCATAAATTCATCATTAGCAAGCAGCATATTACCCAATAAGTACTTCTAAAGCACTTGTCTACAAGTTTCACAGCACACCATGCCTGTTTTGAAGCCAATTACTTTTGGAACAGATCCACACATATTCAACTGCTTAGAAAGCTTGAAAATTCTATTCTCCATCTTAAGGTTCATTAGACAAAGTCTCATCACACAAATATTACATCAAATACTGCTGGCTGTCCCTGGCAAGTGAATGTGTGGACAGTGCTGTCATTAGGCCAACTATGCAGCTGCCTGCAGCACAAACCTAAGAGGGGCATAGTAATACTGACCTTTGAGAAGCAGTTTTATACTGAGTAGTTTTTCCTTCTCATGTAAAAGTACAACCAAAAATTCATATTTTTATGAAAAATTTCTATACACTGTTTTAATTTATCCTTTTTATGTGGTATTTTATTTTTCTTTGAAATTTAGTGATAAATTGAAGTTGGCCAATATATTTTTTTTTTTGGGGGGGGGGGGTTACAAGTAGAGTTAGTGTTGCCTGGAATGCAAAATAGCCTGGCACCAACACTGGTAAACATGAAAGATTCTCTTTCCTATTGCACTGCTGTGTAGCAGTATGCTGTAATAGTGTTTCTTTGGGAAAAAGGGCTCAGGCCCGCTAAAGTTTAGAGAAGAATAGTAGCACAGTATGGTAATAAGTTAATTTGCCAGAGAAAAGTTGACAAATGGTTAGAGAGGTTTAAATCTGACAGAAGTGTGATTAATGAAGCTTGATCAGGGTGCCCCATCAGTATCACAAACTTGCACTGTTAACTCTCTCATTCAAGAAGACTGAAGGATTGCTGTGTCTGCTGCTGCATTAGACATAAGTTACGGTTCTGTGTACCAGTGGTGTGTAAGGACTTAGTATACCAGAAAGTATATGCCAGGTGCTTCCCAAAACATCTGACGTATTAGCACAAATGACAACGTATAGAGATTTCTGATCAATTTTCATGATGTTACGAAGATCAATCTTACTGCAAAGAATTGTCACTGGGAATGAGACCTGAGTCCACCATTTTGACCCTGAATGTAGGAGACAAAGTATGTAGTGGAAAAATCCTTAATTCCTAGCAAAAGACAAGTTTAAAAGTGAACCTCTCTGTCAAAAAAACCTTGCTAACCTTGTCTTGAGATATTAATGAACCTATTTTGGGAAATTATCAGGAATATGGATGAACTGTTCAGAAGTGCTAAAAGACAAGCTAAGCTGAAGCTGGCAGTTTGCAACAAAATAAGAGGATTGTTAAAAATTGCTCTTTTGTACTATGACATTGATCATACCCCTTAGAGGGGCTGCAACCATGACAGCAATTTGAAAACTCAAGTTTGAGAGGTTCTTCCACATTAAAGGCCAGAACTCATGCCAAACGATTTTATTTTCATCTCTTCATTTTGCTTAAGGAAGCAGTAATGAGTTGCCAGTTTGGTAGCTATGGAGAGGTGAAAGAAGCACTGCATACATGAAAGAAAAAAAGGACAGCCAAAAATATTAGATGGGATCAAGAAACTTGATCCATTACAAAGGGTGTGTGGAACTGCAGAAAGGTTACAGCTAGGTAAATTTCATTTTGTTTTTCAGTAAACACAATATAATTGCCCTTTTTTCACTTGCACTCTTTCCAGGAAAATCTTTTTTGTAAGCAAATTTGGGACATAATTTACAGCTGTTCTTTGATACCCTGGTGGCTTCTGACCATTCATCCAAGATGAGTCTAGGTTCTAATCCGAGTAAGGTGTTGGATATTGTGTGTTTGTCAGACAGCACTGGCTTTCTTCCTTCCCTGGAGCTAATTGCTCTAAAATAGGAATGGAGAACTGCTTATAGCCTGATGTATATAACTCTATGAGAGTTACTTACTTGTTAAACTCATAAAGTATTTCTATTACGTGGTACATAGGTTTTAGATATAATGACATAACCTGTCAAAATTTCTGTTCATCACGTTTTATTTGACCTACGTCGGAGGAGCCATACAGGTTGTTTGGTTGGTTCTTATTGCTCTTGTGTTGTTTTAAACAAAGAAATGCATTTACCTTGAGTCTTTCTTTCTTGTTTTTTTCTTCCACGTCATCAATTCGTCGAGATGTTATACATTTTCGTTGAAGGGTACATCTTTCGTACGTACGTTATTAATCACATGAAAGAATAGCAGAATATTTATGAAAAAAATATTCTTATATTAAATTTTTTCATGTAATTAATAAAAAAAAGTATTGTTATTAATTACATGAAAAAAAGTATAGTTATTAATTACATGAAGTAATAGTTATTAATTACATGAAAAAAAGCAGAATATTTATATTAAAAAATAGAAAATTTTATAAATTTCTATTTTTTCATGTATTTTAATAACGTATGTACGAAAGATGTGCCCTTCAATGAAAATGTATAACATCTCGACAAATTGATGACACATGGAAGAAATTAAAAACAAGAAGCAGCAACTCTCAAGGTAAATGCATTTCTTTATTTAAAACAATAACACAAGAACAATAAGAACTAACCAAAAAAAAAAAACTGTATGGCTACAACAACGAAGGTCAAATAAAACATGAACAGAAAATTTGACAGTTTATGTCATAATATCTGAAAAAAAAAAATTCTTATAGCCCATTGAGTTGCTCATGGTGGTTGCTAAACCCCAAATAAAACAGCTGTTCATTTAATGAATTAATTCAGCTTCAAATTGGGCACTTCTGTCATTTTTAATCACATATTCTACAATTGTTATTCACTCTGGTTGTTCAGCTTCTCCAGTAGACTGGTTTGGTTACTGTCACACAATAATGTTGAAATTATTTTCTTGACCTATGTGAAAATAAGATTTTTGTTATTTACTTTTTAGTTGCACTGTTTGGGTGGTTTCTCAATCTGCTTACATAGTTTTCTGTTAATAAAAAAAATTGCTATTAGTTACATCATATTGGTAATGAAACATGATTGAAAGTTATAAGTTTAAAAAAAATTAAAAGAGAGGGACATTATTGTTCAAAGTTATGAGAATATGAAGTGCAAAGCCAGAAGACAAACAGCAGCTGGAATTTTTAGCCAAGTGTGCTTAATTTATGTTTTAGTTAGACTCAACTTAGTGAATTTCTTGTAAAGTTTTTGACTTGCAACTTTTAGCATCCTATCACTTGGAAGTTGACTACACCAGCATAGTGTAACTAATAGCATCATTTTTTAAACAGGAAATTATTTGCATGAAGGTTGAAAAACTACCAAAATAGTATATGTAAACAGCCCAAACCCTGTTTATCATATAATTAAAAAATACTTTCAAAGTTATTATATTACATATCCCTAACTACAGTCTACTAGGTAGACCATGAGTTAATGGCAATTGTAGTAAATGCAGCGGAATGAGACTGAAGGTTGCACATAAAAAAGGAAGCTGAATTCATTCATTAAAACCAAAGGTACGTTCAGCTGTATTCCATCTCAAAATTAAATTGTGGATGAAATCATTGGTGCACAACCTTTTTATGGGTGCGACCCCACTGAACAGTTATTTTACTATGCAGACACGGACACCATGTAAATAAAATAAGGGGTTAAAAATTATGATTATATATGCATTTTAAAAGACATTTATTTTGCATTCAGCAATATTAGTTACATTTATTAATTAAAAACTTCAAAATATTTCGTCTAACTAGAAATATGTAGGAAATATTGAAACAAAAATAAACACAATCTTTCTTTAACAGTCCTAATGTGAAATTTGAGCTCGAATATTGGGAATTATGCTCTCCATTCTTGGTTTTATCCTTGAGATCACCACTCTGAGATTATCTTCAACTTCTATTTTAGAGTGGTGTTTGGTCTTGATCATGGCAAGAGCAGAAAAGGCAGTTTCGTATAAGTATGTTGACACAAAAGGAAGTAAGCCGCCCCGGTGGCGCAGTGGTCTAAGGCGCTGGCCTCTGATCATTCGTCCGTAAGGGGTCCGGGTTCGAATCCCGGTCAGGCATGGATGTTGTGTTTGTCTTACGGCACTGGCTCTCTCCCTTCCCTGGAACCAGTGACCCTAAATTAGGGACGGGCGACTGCTTATAGCCCATTGAGTTGCTCACGGTGGTCGTTAAACCTCCAAAAAAAAAAAAAAAAAAAAGGAAGTAAATATTGTAGTGCTGTTTTCACTAATATTGGATGTTCATTCTGCACAGATAGCCAAAATGTCAGTCAGTTATTCAGTGGTGTAAGCAATGGCTTCTGATCATTCGTCCGAGATGGGTCCGGGTTCGAATCCCGGTGAGGCATGGATGTTTGTTTGTCTTACGGCACTGGCTTTCTCTCTCTTCCCTGGAACCAGTGACCCTAAATTAGGGACGGGCGACTGCTTATAGCCCGTTAAATTGCTCATGGTGGTCATTAAACCTCCAATAAAAAAAATCGGTTAATGTCGTTGTTCTAAAACTTGATTCGTAGAGTTTTACCTGTAGATATTTCAGTTAACGCTTTCTTTCCTTTCAGAGTTAGTCTTAAGGATGAATCAGTGTTAAATAAAAATGGATCTTGAACCCAGCAAACATTAGGAATCTGAGGAAACTGGCTTTTGATGTTGAACTTCAGCTTTAAAGAATGTTCAGCAACATTAGTTTTAATTGGTCCAACTTTTTTTTGATTGAAAGTTTAACGACCACCGTGAGCAACTCAATGGGCTGTAATCTGTCGCCCGTCCCTAATTTAGGGTCACTGGTTCCAGGGAAGGGAGATAGCCAGTGAGTGCCGTAAGACAAACACAACATCCATGCCTCAATGGGATTCGAACCCGGGCCCCTTACGGACGAATGATCAGAGGTCATCGCTTAGACCACTGCGTCACCGGTGCGGCGGGGGACTAGCATGTAAACATTACAAAGCATTGCACCAGCAGACCAGGATTGTGAAACAAGAAGGGGTGAATGAAGCTGGAGAGAGTAGCAATTCCTACGCAGGACGTACCGCGTTTTTGCTGATGCGCGCAAGTCACCTCTCCGCTAAGACAGTCCGCGAGAGTATTTGAGACAGCTGAGGATTGCATATTATCTAATTCTATAATTGTATTCTTTTGGTATCCACTCTATTTTCTATTAAACCAAAAAAGAAAAAAAAAAAGAAGGAATGGTGACCCCGAAAACGGTACTGACCAAAAGGTTGTGCACCCCTAGCTTAAGGTGGGTCCACCTAAAATCTTTGCCTCGTATTTTCAATGGGAAAACTTCTGTAGCCATTTTCTTCACTATTAATGTTTTTCTCAAGGATGAAAAGTGGCGCAGTGGTCTAAGCGATGGCCTCTGATCATTCGTCCGAAAGGGGTGCGGGTTCGAGTCCCGGTCAGGCATGGATGTTGCGTTTGTCTTATGGCACTGGCTCTCTCCCTTCCCTGGAACCAGTGACCCCAAATTAGGGACGGGCGACTGCTTATAGCCCATTAAGTTGCTCACGGTGGTCGTTAAACCTCCAATAAAAAAAAAAAGGATGAAAATTTTAACATCAATAAAAATAGCTTCATATTATAGCCTAGTATATTTAAAATTTTATAAAATGTAACCATAATTAAGTAATCCAACATTTGTTTGTCTACTGACTTCATCAATGTACAGCTCGCGCCATCTATTTTCTGGTCTCATACCACCAAAGAAAAAAGTTATTGATTTTTAATATAATTATAGTTAAGTTTTTAAAAAATATTAAGTATACTAGGCTATAATACGTAGTTATTTTTATCTATGTTCAACTTGTAATCTTTTGGAACGCATTAATTGTGAAGAAAATGGCTACAGAAGTTTGCCCGTTGGAAATACGAGGCAAAGATTTTAGGTGGATCCACCTTAATTAATAAGGACAATTTGTTACTGTCATTATTATGTTCTTTTAATGCCAGCTTAGTTTGACACACTACAACGTATTCTGTGCGTGCGTTCACAGTTTGACATCGAGGAAGGTTTCTCTGAGCCTTGCATTCGAAATTAATGTGAATTATTTGCAGCTGGATAACAGAATTGTAGATTTTCTTGTAAGCGAAACCGAAATAAGCAAAAGGTTTACGTCGTCTTTGCAGTTTTGCAACGGAGTGTTAATTATGTAGTTTCCTTACGTAATTGTACAAGGTTCTGTGGATTCTTTGTGAATTGTGTGCTGAACCTGCATCCTATCGTCACTGAGTTATAATGGCATGTATTCTAGTAATTCAAATTGATTATAACTCTAACGTCACCCACACTGAGATGGTGTAATGACGTCCGATTTGTGGGCAGTTTCAACACTGCAGAAACGCATCGTTGCACCTGAGTACACAACTTCGGAATATATTAATCCCCATTTTTCCAGCTTAAGGAAGCCACGTAGTTTCTAGGTTTTTGACTGTTGTTTATATACGATATTTTAAAGGGCCGTGTCCGGGTATAATGATGGCTGTTCCCGAAGTTCAATGTGTTTCTAATGACAAAACTTTTTTCGCTTGAAAACTGTTGTATTCCATTTAAAAAAATTCATTTAAATTTGTGTTCCATCACGTTTTTATAGTATAGAAAATTCTGGATTTTTTTTTCTTTCGATTGGAGGTTTAACGACCACCGTGAGCAACTCAATAGGCTATAGGCAGTCTCCCGTCCCTAATTTAGGGTCATTGGTTCCAGGGAAGGGAGAGAGCCAGTGTCGTAAGACAAACACAGCATCCATACGTTACCGGGATTCGAACCCTGACCCTTTCACAGTCGAATGATCATAAGCCAGCGCTTAGACCACTGCGGCCTGGAAATTTCCCTTCAGAATATTACGTCCCAGGGATCACTATTTCTTAAGTAAAAATTGAGCTTCCCTCAAAAATCAGAAGCGCGGGCCTCTGGCTAGTCATCAGGGTTAAGTTCGGGTCTCGAACGAAGCAAGACGCTGTGTTGTGCTTGTCTTGTGGCGCTTGTTCTCTTCGAACCAGCGACCCTAAATGGTATAACTATACTCATGATCCGAATTTCTTGGCGTAGGATAGAAATAAAACTATCTTGCTTTTTCAAGGAAGGTAGATCTTCCTTGAAAAAGCTGTATGGCTGATGTGCGAAAGCCTGGTAAGTTTTATTTCTATTCTACGCCAAGAAATTCGGATCATTAGTATAGTTATACTATTTAGAGTATGATTGGTGTACAATTACTAATTAATTCAGTGACCCGAAATTAGAGATGGTCGATTTATTTATAAGTTTAGATGCCTGTGGAGTTAAACCCGGAAATGTACCGTCCCAGGGACCGTATAGCATATGGCGCTGGCTTCTGACCATTCGCCCGAGAAGGGTTCGAATTCCGGTGAGGCATGGATGTTGCGTTTACCTTACAGCACTGGGTCTCTCCCTTCAATGGAAACAGTAGCCCTAAATTAAAGACGGGTGACTGTTCGATATACACTGCTGCCCCCCAAATGCAACACCAAGAAGGAAGCATCCGATTGGGCTGAAATTCGCAGCGTTCGTCGCCCGCGAGAGGACATGCAAACGATTAGCATTGCAAGGCATACGCAAATCATGTGCGCCCGGCACGCCACCGAGAAGCACTATAAGAACGGTGCACAGAATGCGGGGTGTTGTGCTGCCGGACCTGTGTGTGGAAAGCTTCCTGATGCCTCGTCGCAGAATACGGCAGTCATTCCAGCACGTTTCGGAGTTCGACAGAGAACGAATAGTGGCTTATCGCGACAGCGGTTTATCGTACCAAAACATCGGCGCTAGTGTGGGACGACATCCAGCCACAGTGAGGCGAGTATGGATTCGGTTGGTGCAGGAGGGAGGGACGGACCGACGTGAGCGATTGCCGCGGCACACCACCGAACAAGAGGACCGGCATGTTGTGCGGCGGGCATTGACGGCTCACACCGCCACATAACGAACGTTAGCGCAAGAATTAGGGTGTGTTGCGCACGTACCGTTCGACGTCGTCTGCAGGAGCGGGAACTTGTCGCCCAGCGCCCATTGCTCCGATTACCATTGACGTTACACCACCGGCAGAGTGAGGCGGCAGCGGGCCGTTGAACGCCGCACCTGGACTACGAAATGGCACGACATTGTCTTCTCCTACGAATCTCGCTTCTGCCTGCAACACCACGCACGATGGTCGAATCCGCGTGTGGCGGCGCCGCGGCGAGAGACTATGACGCCTGCATTATGCATCGCAATACCGGTCCGTCACCTGGCGTTATGGTTTGGGGCGCAATTGGATATGACACGCGCACCCTTCTGGTACGCATCGCCTGTACATTCAACAGCCACCGCTACATCTCCCACGTTTTGGAGCCTGTAGTCCTCCCTTATCTGCAGGACCTGCCAGCCGCCAAGTTTCAACTGGACAATGCGCGCCCGCACGTGGCACGCATCGTGCAACAATTCTTCACGGCCCACCAGGTGTCACTGCTGCCGTGGCCTGCCTGTTCTCCCGATATGTCGCCCATCGAACACGTCTGGTCGCTGATCGGCAACCGAGTGGCCCGGCAAGCACCACCCGCGGCTACGCCTGATGAACTGTGGCAACATGTGGAAGCAGCATGGACCGACATACCCCAAGCCCACATCCAAAGCCTCTTTCGTTCGATGCCGCGGCGTGTAGCGGCCGTTATTGTCAGCCATGGGGACCAATCGAACTATTGATGTGTGCGTGTTCCGCAAGTCGTACGGGCCTGTAAGCTTAATCGTTTCATCTTTGTATCTGTTGTTATGTGTCCAGTAAATCTGGCTTTGCTATCTCGTGTCCTTCTTGGTGTTGCATTTTGGGTGGCCAGCAGTGTATATACATATACCTTCCTAATACCGCGTTGGTTCTCCCAATCAGATAACGGCCGCAACGTGATGGGCATGGATTCCACGAGCTCTCTGTAGTATTGTGGACAGTGCACTACATGCTACCTGGATGGCATCTCACAATTCCATAATATTCGCCGGTGGAGGATTCCTGATTGACGGCACGTTGAACAGCATCCCAAATATGTTCAATGGCGTTTAAATGTGGCAAACGTGGGAGCCAAGTCTGGATGCCAAATTCCGTGGAATGTTCCTCCAGCCAAAATTGGGCGACTGTGGACGTGTGCGGTGGCGTATTGTGTTGGAAAGATTTCGAACCCGTCGGAATGGTTGCGTGACGAGAACGGGTGCAAATGATCCCCAAGGATGGTTATGTAGCCTCCACAGGTCAGCAGGCTAATGACAAGCTCTAATCCGTGCCACCTGAAAACACCCTACACCACAACAGAACCACCGCCGGTCTGCACTGTCCCTTGTAGGCGTGCGGGATCCATTGACTCGTGGGGTTGTCGCCTACCCGGAATCGTCCATCTGCCCGAAACAGTGGTACCACGATTCGTCGGATCAAGCTACACGTTTCCAATCATCTTGCCTTGCGTCCAATGGAGGTGTTCCTGAGCCCAGGCGAGGCGCACAACCTTGTATCGTCGGGTCAGCAATTTTTTTTTTTTTTGGATTGGAGGTTTAACGACCACCGTGAGCAACTCAATGGGCTATAAGCAGTCGCCCGTCCCTAATTTAGGGTCACTGGTTCCAGGGAAGGGAGAGAGCCAGTGCCGTAAGACAAACACAACATCCATGCCTCACCGGGATTCGAACCCGGACCCCTTTCGGACGAATGATCACAGGCCAACGCCTTAGACCACTGCGCCGCCGGGGCGGCAGGGTCAGCAATGTCACCCGGGTAGGCCGTAGGCTGCGGAACCCCATAAAACACGAAACGTTGCACTGTCTGAACACTGATGCTACTACTGGACCCAGCATTGAATTGCCGTGTAATTTGCGGCAATGTTGTACGACCGGCAAATGTTACGAAAATATAAATTTTTTTGGCACTTTAATGTATAAACTGGAGCATGGATCCTTGGTATTTGTAGGTGCAGGATCATGGGTGAGAATGAACTTTTCCAACACGTCCGATAAGTGCCCTATTGGGATCATGTAGAGCGAACGTGGTGGCCACACCATCCGTCGGAACTGTCCAGAACGCTCCTCGGACCAATTTCGGACAACTTGGGCCCGATGACATGGTACTTTGTCCGTCTGGAAAATCTCATCGTTGTTGGAGTACATGAAGGGCTGCAAATTGTCATCCAGCAGAGCAACAAAGCGATTACCGGTTAATAACGTGTTTACAAGGACCAGAGAACCCACCGTGCCACGTAAAGACTCCCCACTCTTGTATGGAACCACCACCAGCTTCCACAGTGTCGTGTTGACAGCTTGGGTCCATCGCCTCATGTGGTCTGCGCCATAGCCAAATCCTACCATCAGCTCGTAACAACTGATATCGTGACTTATCGGACCACGTCACCAGTCTTCCAGGGTCCAATTACCGTGTTCACGAGCCCAGGTGAAGCGCTGTGTCCGATGTTGTGGTGTCAACAAAGGCACTCTGGTGGGTCTTCTGCCCCCATACCCCATGGACGCCAAATTACGCTGCACTGACCTGATGGATATGTCTTCGGTACCTCCTACGTTGAATGTGGATGTTATTTGAGCCAGTGTCGCTTGTATGTTACCATGGACAATCCTGGTCAGACGCCGCTGGTCACGGTCATTCAGCATCCCATGTGGGCAACTGCGCTATCCACGGTGGTTGGTAATGCCTTCCATGAGGTATTCTCGGTACACACGGTGGTTGGTAATGCCTTCCATGAGGTATTCTCGATACACACGGTGGTTGGTAATGCCTTCCATGAGTTATTCTCTGTATATTTATATACACACATTCATTTAAACACATATATAACACACGCATTGATGCGACTAGGCCGCCCCGGTGGCGCAGTGGTCTAAGCGATGGCCTCTGTTCATTTCGTCCGAACGGGGTCCGGGTTCGAATCCCGGTGAGGCATGGATGTTGTGTTTGTCTTACGGCACTGGCTCTCTCCCTTCCCTGGAACCAGTGACCCTAAATTAGGGACGGGCGACTGCTTATAGCCCATTGAGTTGCTCACGGTGGTCGTTAAACCTCCAATAAAAAAAAAAAAAAAAAAAAAAAAAAAAGATGCGACTAGCGGATCATTTGTACCTTCAGCAACTCCGCCCCGGTGAAGTAGTGGTGGTCTAACCGTTGGCTTCTGACCATTTGTCCAAGATGGATCCCAGTGAGGCATGGATTTTGTCTTACGCACTGGCTCTCTCCTTTTCCTGGAACCAGTGGCCCTAAATTAGGCACGAGCTACTACTGCTTATAGCCCATCAAATTGCCCCTAGTGGTCGTTAAACAGCAAACCATCATACGTTCAGCATCTGTCGAGAAGTAATTTTGAGGCGCCCTTGAGTTTTTATTGAAAATCACTTTATTACACAGGATAGCGACTTTTAACCTGGTCGCGCTGAGATCACTTTCGTCGGAGACTATGAATTAGGGACTTCACTACATGCGAACTTTAATGAGCCAGGAACAGATTAAACCACTGAATAAAACATCTGATTCTCAGGTACAAGCATAGAGGATCTGAGATATAACACACGTGCATTTGTTCTTAGTAATAAATAAATGAAGGATATACGCGGTGATGGGCACAATAATCGGCTTTCTGCGCCATTGAGCAGCAAGGCACGATTTAGTTTCAGTGCTTACAGCTCAGTTCTTTTTTTCTTTTTTGCGGGGGTGGGGGTGGGGGGGGCTTTAAGAACAACTTGATGGGCTATAAGCAGTCGCTCTTCTCTAATTTAGGGCCGCTAGTTCCAGGGAAGAGAAAGAGCCAGTGCTGAAAGACAAACACAACATCCATACCTCAACCCAGACGAATGCTCAAAAGCCAGCACAGGAGCAGCCACTAATTTTACGAAACTGAACTCCTGAAAGGTATAATGCCGTCAGATAAGCCGCCGCATGGTCCTTTAGTTCTCGAGCGTCTGAGCTCAAAAACTGTTTAATCGTGCAGAGTGTGACGATAAATAAGTAAAATAGAACGGAATTACAATTTGCACGCTGGACGGCAAATATCTAATGTAGCTGAACACTTGTGGCCGAACACTGAACACATTTTTAGCAGGCACCTGTTTACAGCACCTAATTGATTTTTGATGCAGACACACCTGTATGAGATAAGGACCGGCGGCGTGGAATAAGCGCATCACCCATTCTTCATTTGGCACGCCAGCCCGCACCGGCTCGGACGACTAACCCGAAACCAGCGACTCTGACCAATCAGTCGCAGGGTCGGGAAGAGCAAAATGAATTCGTAAAGTTCGAGACCTGTTTAAAATGAAGTTGAAAGCCTATCCTCTGATGTTTTCACATGATCTCATAATTTATATGTCATGATTAATTATTTGCGGGCAGTTTTATGCAACCCTAATTTTCAGCTTCCGTAGAACGATAGGAAGTCAATTTTTCGTGCTGAAGGATATTAAGAACACTTTTGCCGTCTTTACACGATTTTAAAAAATTACGGTTAAAATTATATATACATCAGAACATTAGCACTTTCAAGTCCACTGTGGACCCGTCACCAGATGGTATGGTTGCATTATACCCTTGGAGGGTATATATTATGTAGCATGCACACCGACGAAACAGTATGTTTTGGCATGCGCATGCTCACTACACAATCATGTCGTTTCATCAGAGCAGCCGGTATTGTCTCTTTCGCAGTAATAGTTACAAAGTAGTTTCCATGGCAACGGTATAATGATAGGGGTATCGTCGTTACAGCATTATGCCCTATGTTTATGTATCAAAAGGCTTTCTAACAGGAGAATAGATGAACAGGTAGTCGGCGTATGTAGCATAGTAACATCGTCCCAGATAGGTTGGTGTTGACCCTTCAGGCATAGTCTTGAAAGTGCGGTGGAGGTGGAGCATGTTTTAACATTATACCTATGTTCAGAGACACGTAAATTAATATTGCGACGGGTCGAACCTATGTATATCTGGTCGGTTACATCAGCATTCATAGCTTTTAGTGGGATTGCGTACACACCGAATTTGGAACCATGGGGAATCTGATCCCTGTCATTTTTAATATGGGCAAGAATGTTGCACGTTTTTATGCCAAAATCAAAATTAAATGGACGACATGCGCTTTTAGGATATTTGTGACAGCAGGGATGTATGGTAGTTTGCCGACGTATGAAGTGCTTGGTCTCGTTCTTGGTAATGTTGAGAATGATGCATTAAAGACACGGCGCATTATGGAATTAACTGTGGTAGATGGATAATTATATAATGCTGCAATATCCATAATTTTTGCAACTTCTAGGTCTCTTTGATCAGTTGAGGATGAATGTGTAACTGCTCGGTGAAACATAAAGTGAAGGGCTGAGAGTTTTTGCCTGAGTGGGTGGTAGGAGTTATAGGGAATCATAGCTATTGTTGCAGTTGGTTTTCTATAAACAGAGTGAGTTACTTCGTTCGTACTAGGGTTTCTTTCCAACAAGATGTCCAGATAGGATAATGCATAATTGGTCTCGAATTCTGTAGAAAATTTTATGGAACTGTATTTTGTAGACAACAAGCTGGTGAACTCGGTAAGGCTTTCAAGGGTGGACTGCCAAAACAAAAGCACATCATCCACGTATATCAGGTATAAAATAGGTTTCACATGAAAGTTTGCGAAGACTTCGTTTTCCAGGTCTTGTAACAACAACTCAGATAGAACTGCTGAGAGGGTGACCCCATAGGGGCCCCTTCCCGTTGACGGTAAATAGTTTCATTAAATCGAAAAAATGTTCTGTTGTACACTAGTCTTAAGGCATTAACAATGCCTTGAATTTCATTATGGGTATAAGTTCCGTGGGCTGACAACATTTCTTCGATGATACGGTGGACAGCAGGTACAGGTACGTTAGGGTATAACGAAATGATATCGAGTGAGACCATTATAAACTGCGAGCTAGTTGGTGTAACAGAATGTATTTTATTTAACGCCTGAGCGGAACTGGACACCGAGAATATGGATGAGGTGTCCAGTTCCGCTCAGGCGTTAAATAAAATCTAATTCCATTAACCACCTCATCCATATTCTCGGTGTCCAGTTCCGCTCAGGCGTTAAATAAAATACATTCTGTTACACCAACTAGCTCGCAGTTTATAATGGTCTCACTCGATATCATTTCCTTATACCCTAACGTACCTGTATCTGCTGTCCACCGTATCATCGAAGAAATGTTGTCAGCCCACGGAACTTATACCCATAATGAAATTCAAGGCATTGTTAATGCCTTAAGACTAGTGTACAACAGAACATTTTTTCGATTTAATGAAACTATTTACCGTCAACGGGAAGGGGCCCCTATGGGGTCACCCCTCTCAGCAGTTCTATCTGAGTTGTTGTTACAAGACCTGGAAAACGAAGTCCTCGCAAACTTTCATGTGAAACCTATTTTATACCTGAGATACGTGGATGATGTGCTTTTGTTTTGGCAGTCCACCCTGGAAAGCCTTACCGAGTTCATCAGCTTGTTGTCTACAAAATACAGTTCCATAAAATTTTCTACAGAATTCGAGACCAATTATGCATTATCCTATCTGGACATCTTGTTGGAAAGAAACCCTAATACGAACGAAGTAACTCACTCTGTTTATAGAAAACCAACTACAACAATAGCTATGATTCCCTATAACTCACTCAGGCAAAAACTCTCAGCCCTTCACTTTATGTTTCACCGAGCAGTTACACATACATCCTCAACTGATCAAAGAGACCTAGAAGTTGCAAAAATTATGGATATTGCAGCATTATATAATTATCCATCTACCACAGTTAATTCCATAATGCGCCGTGTCTTTAATGCATCATTCTCAACATTACCAAGAACGAGACCAAGCACTTCATACGTCGGCAAACTACCATACATCCCTGCTGTCACAAATATCCTAAAAAGCGCATGTCGTCCATTTAATTTTGATTTTGGCATAAAAACGTGCAACATTCTTGCCCATATTAAAAATGACAGGGATCAGATTCCCCATGGTTCCAAATTCGGTGTGTACGCAATCCCACTAAAAGCTATGAATGCTGATGTAACCGACCAGATATACATAGGTTCGACCCGTCGCAATATTAATTTACGTGTCTCTGAACATAGATATAATGTTAAAACATGCTCCACCTCCACCGCACTTTCAAGACTATGCCTGAAGGGTCAACACCAACCTATCTGGGACGATGTTACTATGCTACATACGCCGACTACCTGTTCATCTATTCTCCTGTTAGAAAGCCTTTTGATACATAAACATAGGGCATAATGCTGTAACGACGATACCCCTATCATTATATATACCGTTGCCATGGAAACTACTTTGCAAGTATTACTGCGAAAGAGACAATACCGGCTGCTCTGATGAAACGACATGATTGTGTAGTGAGCACGCGCATGCCAAAACATACTGTTTCGTCGGTGTGCATGCTACATAATATATACCCTCCCAGGGCATAATGCAACCATACCATCTGGTGACGGGTCCACAGTGGACTTGAAAGTGCTAATGTTCTAATGTATATATCATTTTAACCGTAATTTTTTAAAATCGTGCAAAGACGGCAAAAGTGTTCTTAATATTCCGTAGAACGTACGGTTACTGAATTTCATTGTTCATCGGCGGAGAAATAAAGTTGCGGGTTTACCATTGGGTTAACCTCGGCCATGATCCAGGCCACTACATATAGAGGAGCGCGGAAATTTTGAGATTACATGTGACAAAAACCGCTTTATCGTATTACGGAAACGAAACGAGGAGAAAAAAAAGGCGATGGAATAGCATTGCACATTTCTACAAATAAAACGGAGTAGTATAATAGAGTTAATACTTAATATTATAATCGTATTAGTACTGTTTAAATTTATGTATTAAAATTTTCAACTTATTTATTTATTAAAATATCAGCTCATAAGAGTTACCAGACACAGCACTGGTTTTGCCCACTCATTTTGCGCGACGTTCGTGTGAAATGAAGTTTTTGTTGATACATGGCCCGTCCCCACGGTTTTTGCTTCTGACACATTAGTGCTGTAATCACAAAAAGTTTAGCTGGAGATTTCAATTGAAATATGTATATTATATATATACACTGCTGGCCACCTAAAATGCAACACCAAGAAGGACACGAGATAGCAAAGCCAGATTTACTGGACACATAACAACAGATACAAAGATGAAACGATTGAGCTTACAGGTCCATGCGACTTGCGGAACACGCAGACATCAATAGTTCGTGTGGCCCCCATGGCTGGCAATAACGGCCGCTACTCGCCGCGGCATCGAACGAAAGAGACTTTGGATGTGGGCTTGGGGTATGTCGGTCCAGGCTGCTTCCACACGTTGACACAGTTAATCAGGCGTAGCCGCGGGTGGTGCTTGACGGGCCACTCGGTTGCCGATCAGTGACCAGACGTGTTCGATGGGCGACATATCGGGAGAACAGACGGGCCACGGCAGCAGTGACACCTGGTGGGCCGTGAAGAATTGTTGCACGATGCGTGCCACGTGCGGGAGCGCATTGTCCAGTTGAAACGTGGCCTCTGGCAGGTCCCGCAGGTAAGGGGGGACCACAGGCTCCAAAACGTCGGAGATGTAGCGGCAGATGTTGAGTGTACCGGCGATGTGTACCAGAGGGGTACGGGGGTCATATCCAATTGCGCCCCAAACCATAACGCCAGACGACGGACCGGTATGTCGATGCATAATGCAGGCGTCATACAGTCTCTCGCCGCCACACGTGGACCCGACCAACGGGGTTTTGCAGGCAAAAGCGGGATTCGTCGGAAAATACGATGTCGTGCCATTCCGTAGTCCAGGAGCTGTGTTCAGCCGCTCACTGCCGCCGCAATCGCTGGTGGTGTAACGTCAATGGTAATCGGAACAATGGGCGCCGTGCGACAAGTCCCCACTCCTGAAGACGACGTCGAACGGTGCGTGCTGACACAGGTTGTTGCGCCATACACCCTAATTCTTGCGCTAACGTTCGTGATGTGGCGGTGCGAGCCGGCAATGCCCGCCGCACAACATGCCGGTTCTCTCGTTCGGTGGTGTGCCGCGGCTGCGGCAATCGCTCACGTCGGTACGTCCCTCCTGCACCCACAGAATCCATATTCGCCTCACTGTTTGTGGCTTGATGTCGTGCCACACGGGCGCCGATGTCCCGGTACGATCAACCGCTGTCGCGATAAGCCACTATTCGTCCTCTGTCGAACTCCGAAACGTGCTGGAATAACTGCGACGAGGCATCAGGAAGCTTCCCACGCACAGGTCCGGCAGCACAACACACTTCCACTACTTACAATCCACCTTCTGTGCACCCTTCTTATAGTGCTTCTCGGCGACGAGGCTGTCGCATATGATTTGCATATGTCCTGAAATGCTAATCGTTTGCATGTCCTCTCGCGGGCGACGCATGCTGTGAATTTCAGGCCAATCGGATGC
Source organism: Macrothele yani (assembly GCA_039090855.1). Taxonomy (NCBI): domain Eukaryota; kingdom Metazoa; phylum Arthropoda; class Arachnida; order Araneae; family Macrothelidae; genus Macrothele; species Macrothele yani. Next base: position 152,440,384 of record CM076995.1, on the reverse strand, counting down.
TTCCTTCATGGTGTTGCATTGTATGTGGCCAGCAGTGTATATACTGTCCACAAAAAGTTTGGAATATTGCGGTTTCGAAAGGAAAATATGGTGATATGCAAATTTAGCGACTACTGGCGATCGGCTATCAGTGTGGGTAGCTACGTCATATGTAAATTGGTATCACGATAACACAGCACATGGCGTGCGATCTCCGATGAAGTACACTGCGAGAAGTGGGAAACGGGTCTTTTCAGGGCTTGGTCTAGAAGTTTGCTGAATGTATTGCCTTCAGTGTGGAATTAACCTGAAGTGATGTACAGACGACGCTTAAGCATTGACAAAAGAAATAAGACTTTTGGTATGTTACATGTTACAGGCAGATGTACTGCAGATCGATGTGACTGCTGCTTTAGGAGTTTCGCGAAGTGTAGTAAGTTTTACACGATTTACAGGTTTTCAGTCATAGTAAGATTTAAGTGTAGTAAGTCGTAGTAAGAATAAGTGTAGTAAGTCGTAGTAAGAATAAGTGTAGTAAGTCGTAGTATGAATAAGTGTAGTAAGTCGTAGTAAAAATAAGTAGTAAGATTTACACGACATGGAAATGTTGTAGATCGACGCAGGAGTGGTTGCCCGAGGATAACCGCCCGGAGGCAAGTTCGCTACCTGACAGTAAGTGCTCAGAGAAAGCCTAGTAGCACCAGTAGCCAAGGCCGGAAATCACTACGAGCTGCTTCTGGTGTCACAGTGTCAGTATGTACCCAAACGGTGCGAAACCGTCTTCGTGAGTTCGGAATCAGAGCAAGGAGGCCGCTGAAATGTATAGTATCGACATCAGCTCACTGTTGTCAAAGATGTTCCTAGGTCCAACAGTGCATGTCATGGAATAGAGAGATGCACCATGTAGTTTTAACGGACAAATCCCGTTTCACACTTTATCCTGATCCTCGACGAGGACACATGTGGAGGAGATTCAGCACACGAATGCAACGGCACTGCTTGCAGGCCATCCACCCTTACCAGCGCAATCGGCTCTGATCTGGGCTGGAGTGTGTTTTAATGGCCGTACTTCCTTGTATTTTTGTCAAGGTAACACGAATGCCTCAGTGTACCGAAACGCGATACTTGTGCTCATAGAGACACTGTTTCACGCTGCTATTGGACATGCATTCCGTTTTCACGATGACAATGCAACAAGTCATCGTGCCTGGAGCGTGTTTACGGAGCTGAAAAAATCATGGGATTGAATAGTTACATCTGCCTTCGAGGTTTCCTGTTCTTAATCCTTTTGAGAACATTTGGGACGCTGTGCAGCGACGGCTGGATAACCTCGTTCCATACCCTAGTACACTGATAGATCTCCATAACGTGTTACGAGCCGCTCCAGCCAATCATCAATAATGTCATTGCATGTATGTCTCGTAGGTGGGAAGACGTTCTTCGAAAGCGCGACGCTTCGAGTTGGATGGTGGCTTTAACCCACCCAACTTTTCTTTGAGCCCACCGTTTACTCCCCCCCCCCCCCGAAAAAATTAAACAATTAGAACGTGTTGCTGGTGCAAGTGTCTAAGATCTTGGATAAACGTACGTGAATTTCTCGAATCCACAGTAATTTTGTTATGTAAAATGATTTTTTTGTTAGAATCAGTGTCTGTACTTCTGGGAAACTGAAGGAGTCCTGTGAGCGGATTTCTAAGAAAGTAGTATAAACACGCGATTTTTGTAATACGTACGTAGTTTAAAAAGAAGAGAGAGAGAGAGAGTTTCCTTTTTAGTTTACAAACTAAAATTCATAAACAACTATGATAGCAGAAAAAAGAGAAAACGACGTAAGTAAGCTAAGATGGTGTAGAAATAGTAACTTGCCATAGAAATTCGTATTTCCTCAGAATTGGGTAGGCTGTTATGGGGTTTCCATACTTAAATGCTTTAAATAAATTCTACATATAGTATACACATGAAAACTTTTTTTTCTTTTTTTGACTAGAGATAACATTATTAGCGTCGGGTAAAATCTACACGATCGGAATTGTTTGTCAAAATTTCTGCCTAGCACTTAAAAATTTGTGCGTCCCACCCCCACCCCATCGTGCTGAGAATCTTCATAGCCTACACAGTTCTGAGAAGCTGGCATCGCCTCTGGTTCTTCGACATAGAGGTCGGGTACTGAAATCCTGAGGTATGGACATTCTCCGAATTTACAAGTTTTGTGTATATTGCAGTGCTACTTCGTTGTGTGCAGAAGTTGCACAATAAATTGTTTTTGTGAAAGCACTCCTGATCGTTTGCGTTACGTAGCCTTGCTGATGTTATTTCAATGCGTGTTACTTGAGCTAGATACATTCATTTTATGCAATATCCGTAACATACTGTATATATACAGTGAAGTGCCAAAAAAACTGATACACCAGTCTAATACTTGGTAGGTCCCACACGGGAGCGCAGGACTACCGACATACGACGGGGCATAGACTCCACTAGCTTTTGGAAATGTGCTGTAGGCAATGCACACCATACTTCCTGCAGAGCGTTCCACAAATCGGGTGTATTCCGAGGTCTCGGATTCCTGTGTTCGATAACGCGTTGCATGGCATCCCAAATGTGTTATATCGCGTTCAGATCTAGGGACTTGGGTGAAAATGGCAACACCCCAAACTCAGATGAATGCTCCTCTAACCATAATGTGGCGTCCCGACACTTGTGTGGAGGTACATTGTCTTGTTGGAACAGGCCCAACCCATCAGCATGAATGCAGGACATGAACGGGTGTACCTCGTCAGAAAGGATGCGCACATAGCGTTGGCCGGTCAAAGACGTTTGTAGACGTATCAGGGGTCCCAGTGAAGTACAGCTAAACACACCCCATACCATTACGGACCTCTCTCCCACCAGCCGGTACAGTTCCTTGTTAACAGGCGGGATCCATGGCTTCATGGGGTTTGCGCAACACACGAATCCTTCCAATCTGCCCGATACAGTTGGAAATGCGACTCGTCGGACCAGGCTACTTGTTTCCAGTCATCAAGTGTCCAGTGGCGGCGTTGCCGTGCCCAAGCGAAGCGCATAGCTCTGTGTCGTGCCCCCATCAAGGGGACTCGAGTTGGACGTCGGCTCCCAAAGCCCATATCGTGCAGGGTACGTTGCACATTTCGGACGCTGATGCTTGTTGAGACTCCAGCATTGAATTCCGATGATACCTGCGAGAGTGTTGTACGCCTATCGCGTGAAACGATTCTTGACAGCCGACGATGGTCACGTTCACCCAATGTCTTTTTACGGCCACACTGGTATCGTAGGTAGGATGTTTTTACCGGATTTCTTGAAGTGACGGTTACACCCTTGCAATGGTCGTCCGTGGAAATCCGAACTTCGTTTCTACCTCCGAAATACTATGGCCCATCTCACGAGCGCCAACTATTACACCGCTTTGAAAATCGCTTAAATCGTTATTAATTGTCATTCTCATGCCGAAAACAGCTCTGACAGCTGGCAAGGATGTCTATCGCTTTATATACGCACTGGCGGACACAACCGAGAACGCGTATAGGTGACGTTGCTACGTATTTTGCATAAGCTCGTCTGTACCAGTTTTTCTGGCACTTCAATGTATATAGTCAGGTGATGCGTAACATCACAGCCTCTCCTTGACAAATGTCAACCCCGCCTTCTCGTGGTGCATCCTGTTCCCACTAAAGGGGCTCTGACGACCGCCAATAGCGGTATAACTATACCATCGGGATTAGAGGAAATTCTATCCCACACTCACCAACCCGCTTGGCCAGCGTGGTGAGTTATGGCCAAACCCCTCCAAAATGATTCCACAACTTAAATCTTGGCCCTCAGTCTCCGGCAGCTGGAATGTACCTGGCCAAGGCAGCGGCCAGTGCGACATGAAGGCAGAGGGTGCTAAGAATCCCCGGAGGACCGGACTAGGCTGCCATCTGATGCTGACCTTGGCTACGTACAATGGACGCTCCTATCTTCTGATTCAAGGCTTCTTGAATTGGAAGAGGAACTACAAAGGATCAAGTGGGACATCGTGGGGCTAAGTGAGGTAAGGAGAAAAGGAGAAGATCTCATCGAACTGAAAAGTGGACATCTCTTCTACTATCGTGGGACAGATACTGGCAGAACTAGTGGTGTTGGATTTATAATAAACAAGAAACTGAAGGATAAAGTTGTAGAAGTTGAAAGTTCCTCTGACAGAGCTGCACGACTTGTTATCCAACTCTCGAAAAGATACCAGGCTCAGATTATTCAAACTTATGCACCCACCACAAGTCATCCTGAAGAAGAAATTGAAGAATTTTATGAGGAAATTTGTCATCTAAATAATAAAGGTAAGCAGCACTTGAAAATAATTATGGGAGATTTCAATGCAAAAATGAGGGCAACGGCAACAGAATGAAACTTCAGTAGGTAAATTCGGTCACGGCAACAGAAACCAGCGTGGAAATACTCTCGTTGAGTTTGCAGAGGCAGAAGGGTTTTTCATCTTGAACTCCTTCTTCAAAGAAAAGCCACACAGGAAATGGACATGGAGACATCCAAATGGGACGACAAGTGAAATTGATTTTATTATGTGTAACAAAAAATTCGTCATAGAAGACTGCAGTGTGCTGAACAAGTTCAACACAGGTAGTGACCATAGATTGGTGAGATGTAAGATGCACCTCAACACTAAACTTGAACGTGGCAAGCTCATAAGACAAACAAAGTCTATTGACATAACCAACCTTAAAAAACACCATAATACCTTCAAGTTGGAACTGAAGAACAGGTTCTCTGCTTTAGAAGGCCTAACATCGGAAGAAGTGGACATCTCTGAAGTTAACAGAAAAGTAACCAAAGCTCTTATGGAAACAGCAACAAAATTAGCTGGGTCTAAAGAACAAGTTGCATGTGAACAAATTATCAGGAAAAACCAAAATGTTGATGCAAAAAAGAAGAGAGATGAGGACAACTAAAGAAGATGTGACTTCCAAAGTGGAATATATAGAGCTATGCAAGACAGTAAGAAAAAGTATCACTGAAGACATAAGAAAATTCAACTGTGAACTAGTGAGGAAAGCAATTGAAAACAACCAAAGCCTAAAGATAGCAAAGGGACATCTCAGTAAGGGAAGAAAACAGATTATGGCACTGAGAAAAGAAGATGGTTCTGTAACAAGAAATAGAGGTGAAATTTTGACAAGAGTGAAAGATTTCTACTCCAAATTATATGAAAGGGATGATATATGCACTCAGACATCATGAAAGATACCAGTACCAGAGTTCCTCCAGTCCTTCCAGCAGAAGTTGCACATGCAATCAAGAACATGAAGCGAGGAAAAGCTCCAGAGAAGATGGAATTACTGTAGACATCATACAAGAAGCAAGTGGAGAAATCGAAACAGTACTCGCCCAAATTTTCACTCGATGCCTTAATGAAGGAAAGATTCCTGAGGATTGGAACACCGCTACAATGATCCTGCTACATAAGAAAGGTGACATTGAGGATCTCGGAAACTACAGACCTATCAGCCTCCTATCAGTAATTTATAAAATCTTCACTAAAGTTCTTTCACACCGCTTGAAGGTAACACTGGACATGGCTCAACCGAGAGAACAAGCTGGATTCAGGAGTGGCTACAGCACAATAGATCATATCCACGTGCTGAGAGAACTAATTGAAAGAGCGAGGGAATATGAACTTCCATTGTGCATGGCTTTTATCGATTATGAAAAAGCCTTTGATTCGGTGAAACCATCAGCAGTTACAATGGCTCTGAAAACCTGCGGTATTGAAGATGCATACATTAATATTATTAATAACATCTATGAAAATGCAAGTGCAAAGATTAGGCTGTTTGAAAATACAACACACGTAAAAATTGGAAAGGGGAGTGAGACAAGGTGACACCATATCTCCGAAGCTCTTTAATGCCACATTGGAGGGTGTTTTTCAGTTGCTGAGCTGGGAAAACAAGGGGATAAAGATTAATGGAGATTATCTAACCCACCTTCGTTTTGCTGATGACGTAGTCATTTTTGCAACTACCCCATCAGAGCTGCAGAGTATGATCCAGGAACTTGCTGACAAGAGTAAAGAAGTGGGATTAAAAATGAACTTTCAGAAGACAAAAGTGATGTTCAATGCTTTTACAAGAAATGAAGATTTATCGATTGATGGAGAAAAGCTGGAGATAACAGACACGTACGTTTATCTTGGACAGCAGATATCAAGTGAGGGTCACATTGATGAAGAAATTAATCGGCGTACAAAACTTGCCTGGAGAGCTTTTGGAAGAAACAGCATAATTTTCAAGAGCAATATGCCATTATGTCTTAAAAGAAAAGTGTTTGATCAATGCATCCTTCCAGTGCTTACGTATGGTGCAGAGACGTGGACCTTAACTAAAAGAGACATACAAAGGCTGCAGACAACTCAAAGAAGCATGGAGAGGTGCATACTTGGTGTAACCAGGAGAGATAAGAAGAGGAACTCGTGGATCCGAAAAATGACAAGAGTGGAAGACATCATGATCAGAGTTAAATCCCTGAAATGGCAATGGGCTGGACATACTGCCAGAAGGACAGATCATCGATGGACAGCCGAAATTTTAGATTGGATTCCAAGGGACAGGAAAAGACCCAGAAGAAGACCACATGGGAGATGGGTGGATGAAATTCGAAAGTATGCAGGGGTGACATGGAGGAGACTGGCACAAGACAGACCGTTGTGGAGGAAACTTGGGGAGACCTTCGTCCAGCAGTGGATTGATAATGGTTGACAATGATGATGATGATGATATATAATAAAAATAAAAATGAAAGAAAAATATAATTTTTTCTTTCATTTTCAATTTCTTGATATAATTCAAAATTTTTGGCACCTCTTCACATGAAATTTAGTAGTTTGTAGTTTTATTAGGAGAAGACAGACTGTGTGTGTTTACATTTCCATTGAAACTGCAGAACCGGAAGTGGAATTTCGTCTTAGCATTTTTATTATTTCTTCTGTTTTTTACCTATGCGATAGTATACCACCAATTTAATAGATCGACAGTTCCCTTAAAAACCCCAGACATGGATAAACCAGATTTGAATATCTCGTAAAACCAACTTTTTAAATGCTACTGTACTCTGTACGGTAACAGTCTTGTGTAGTAGTGCCTAACTCCACACTTTTGTGCATTTATTTACTGATCAGTAGAAAAGGATTACACTTACATGGGCATTTGTGTATATGATAGAACAATCAAAGCAACTGCGTAACCATGTTTCAAAATCTGGGGGAGGGGGAGGGAAGGGGTCCGATCACACATACACACATTATATGTATACATATTATATACATACTCTATAAGATAGAGTTTGGGACCGCCTCCCACACACACACACGCAGGAGCAAAGCAGTTGCTGACGCACGATCTAACGGGCACGACATAGACGCCCTCTGTTGGCGAATTGTGGAATTTAGCGAACACAACTGTAAAACTATGACAGATAGGGCAGAAATGTAAATTGCAAAGTTTTTTTTTTTTTTTGATTGGAGGTTTAACGACCACCGTGAGCAACTCAATGGGCTATAAGCAGTCGCCCGTCCCTAATTTAGGGTCACTGGTTCCAGGGAAGGGAGAGAGCCAGTGCCGTAAGACAAACACAACATCCATGCCTGACCGGGATTCAAACCCGGACCCCTTACGGACGAATGATCAGAGGCCAGCGCCTTAGACCACTGCGCCACCGGGGCGGCAATTGCAAAGTTGTAGAACTGACTTTGCTTATTAGGAATCGACATCGCTATTTTATTGAGTACACATTATACACGTGTTTGTATTCTACGAAAAATTACAATCTTATATTATTAAATTTAGTCGGTTCACATCATAAAAAAAGTGTGCATTATATTCCCGAAAAATGGGGGGCTTTATATTGGGGATTGCTGACTCTGAAAATCTAGGGGGTCCTGACCTCCCCCTCTCCAGTGGCCACGCTTATTAATCAAAGCCACATCATATTGCAAAAACAATACTCGTTCACAAAATAAGTGCAACAATAATCTCGCATTATTAAATTCTTGGTGCAGTAATAGGGTTTCGTTCGTTTCTATGGCCTTCTGATTCATCTTCAGAATAAAAAGCAGGATGACCAAATTTTCGTTCACCCGAAAGAACAGTTGTGAAGGTCACTCTTTCCTCTCAGGTGTTTTGTTCTTTATCGACTTCTAGAATTGCGCCGCAAGTGCTGCATTTGTGGAAACACTGTCGTTAATTTGATGACGTTCGTGGACTTGTCCCACTTTTTAGTGAGGGAGGACGGGGAGAAAACCAATAGTTCTTCAGCAATTTTTACTTCTTTTGCAGTAGTTATTTTTTTTTGTAATGAGTCTCAGTCTCTTCCTTCCATCATTCATTGTCAGATTTTATTCGAGAAAAGAAAGCTATCTTTTTCTACGGCAGTAAGAACACTATCTAGCTAGTATTTAAAGCTTCAACAGTAGGTTTAGATAGATCGCCGAAAAAAGCATCCTCCGAACTCCAAAGATTTGGGGTGCCACTGCTGACTGTCATTGTTTTGAGGGCAAAATCCAACTATGTCTTTGGCCTTCCCCCTCTTAACTTTTCGAGCATGGAAAAGCGCAGTAGTCAAGTATAAGCTTAACGGAGGTAAGGGGGGGATTAAGGTGCTGAAATTCAGCCCCTGCACGCTGCACCCCTACATTGTGTTCATTCTGAGGGGAGATGTAATTCCGTTGGGTAACGTCCCCAAGGCGACACGACAAGGCTCAAATCTCTCTTTCTTTTACTGGAGTCGGACGTCGGAAGAACAAAGTTAATACCCCCCCCCCCACACACACACACACACACACTCGCGCACAGGATATTACCAGCATTTGGAAACAGCCTAGTGTGCAGGGCTGATAGAATACAAAGGCTGGGTCATTCCTTTGAAGAAATTTTGCCGCCACGGATACCCTCAGCGGTGACTGATGACCTGTTTCTCACGTCAATGTGTTGGAACTCGGGTTGGAAACGTGAAGCTCCCGTGAAGGGTCTCTCTACTTACGCTGTATTCTTTTCTTTGCTTTGTGTGGATAAGTATTCAGCTCTTAAAATTTGCTCTTAGAGAAATCGTTTAGTTAGTTTACATTGAAATATTTATAACAATGTCGAGTTGTGCTGTGGCCACTTGTAAGAATCATTACAAAAAAACTAAAGGTCAGTCTCAGTGTATTGTGTACCATGCATTTCCTTTGAAAAATCCAGATTTGGTGAAAGAATGGCTGAACAAGTGCTAAAGGTCAGGCTCTGTGAATGTAGCGAATGCTAGAGTTTTCAGCGAACATTTTCATTCTTCCGATTACGAAGATGATTTAAAAAATCGCCTACTTGGACTCCCGGAGAAAAAAATACTGAAACAAAACGCGGTGCCTATCCTGAATCTGCCGAACTGTCAGCAAAACGGACACTGTGTCACTCCACGATGTAACAGAAAGCGCAAACGAGATACTTTAAAAAGTGCTTTCGATCGAATGGATAATTTAAGTCCGAAAAAGTTTTGTGTGTAAGAAACGCAGGATCTCTGTTATGAAGTTGATGAAACATCAGGTGATATCAGTTGTTCTTACTGTATCAAAATAACAGAGGAAAATAGATTGCTGCTTGAAAATGTTGCATCCCTTAAAAAAGAAATTCAACTTTTAAAACTGAAGAGAACCAAGGAGTTCAAAATGAAAGCTAACGGAAGACGACAGAGAAAATTACGAATGCAACGACTGTTGTGTGAAAACATTGAGTTTTTATATCAACATAACTTCATGGACTTGTGACTTTTCTTTGATTAATCACAGAAAGCCATGCTTCAATCTGTTTGCTCCTCTTGCATATGTGATCAAGATGAACTGGTCTTCTTCTACCCTCCTGATTTTTATCCGGAGAAAGTATTAAGTTATTTTGGTAGGACTTCATAACAGATTTTTAACATGAACAATTGTCCCATTTATAAACAAATTTACAAAAGCAGTCTCATCTACAACAACAAATTGTTCTATTTTTTTTTTTTTTGATTGGAGGTTTTACGACCACCGTGAGCAACTCAATGGGCTATAAGCAGTCGCCCGTCCCTAATTTAGGGTCACTGGCTCCAGGGAAGGGAGAGAACCAGTGCCGCAAGACAAACACAACATCCATGTCTGACCGGGATTCGAACCCGGACCCCTTACGGACGAATGATCAGAGGCCCAGCGCCTTAGACCACTGCGCCACCGGGGCGGCAAATTGTTCTATAGAGTATATGTCATTTATGGCTCTAATGAACAACGGAAATTCCGTTTTTTTTTCTCGAGGTTGTGAAATACGCGCCTGGACCGCCCCGGTGGCGCAGTGGTCTAAGCGATGGCCTCTGATCGTTCGTCCGAAAGGGGTCCGGGTTCGAATCCCGGTGAGGCATGGATCTTGTGTTTGTGTTACGGCACTGGCTCTCTCCCTTTCCTGGAGCCAGTGACTCAAAATTAGGGACGAGCGACTGCTTATAGCCCATTGAGTTGCTCACGGTGGTCGTTAAACCTGCAATTAAAAAAAGAAAAAAATACGCGTCCGGGCAGCGTATTTCACAAGTGAATGTACGAAATTGCGATTAGAGCCATTTCCGCCACGCTATTGGTTCAGAGCTACTTTGGAGATTGCGAGTAGGCGGGGCTTATGAGGAGAGTCATGTGACTGAGACATTTAAGCTCGGCTGCACACGCAATAAAATGTTCGTGTGTTTTCATTGCAATAATGGTTACCTTCATTTGTTTTACCTGTACAGTCGGAATGCGACAGGAGGTAAATAGCGAGTGTAATTTTTTGGCAGGGGAACTTTTGGGTTTTTATATCAACATGACTGCATGGACTTGTGACTTTTCTTCCGAACTACCTTCAATCTATATAATTCTGACAGAGCCGACAGATGTCAGCACGTCAGCGCTCACTGCTCTAGCACAGGATTAGTACTGATGTGTTTTGTATGGGGAACCCATGAGCTGTTTAACGTTTTTTTTTCGGGGAGAAGGGGGTTGAAATGTGGAATTGAAGGCATGTTTGATGAAGTTTGGGGGACAAAAATATGAAGAATTTCCTAAATATTAGAAATATATATATATGACAGATCACTTACTAATTTCTGAGACACAATATATGGCAAACAACATTGTGGATTATTTATTCCAACGGAAGTTTCTTACTTCAACAGAACACTGTTTAGAGGTCTTACTTCCTGTCATTAGGTAGTTCTTTGCCAATGCAAAATCACTCTGTTTGATTTTTTTTAGCTAAACTTTCTCGCATTCAAGAGGGAAAAACCTTAATCTTCAAGATAAATATTTCGGTGTGGAGGCATGCTTTTCATTGTTAAAGGTCTTTTTAAGGGTAATAGAAAGGACCTTTAAAAGGGCATTTTTCAGTATCCTTATAAACATAATTTCACAACAGCACAAAGCGTAATGGGTAGTTTACGTGCTGCCATCTATTGGGCAATATGGAGTATGGTATACAACTAGCTACTTACTGAAGTTGTCCTCAATATTAAGATAGATTTCGACTTGTATTCGTCTGAGAAACTGCAGATATTCCTTATGATAGCGTGCACAAAATTACTTTACCGTATTATTCAATATGATCATTTGTCACAGATATTAAGTAACCTCACAGTAAATTTCTTAGGAAGCAGAACTTCCCACGATAAAACTTTCCACGATATAATTCAATATGATTATTTCTCACATATGTTAAGTAACCTCACAGTGAATTTTTTAGGAAGCAGAACTTTCCACGATATAATTCAATATGATCATTTGTCACATATGCCTCACAATGAATTTCTTAGCAAGCAGAACTTTCCCGGATAAAAGAGTGTTCCTTTCACATGACTCTCCTCATAGGCCCCGCCCACTCGCGATATCCAGAGTAGCTCTGAACCAATCGCGTGGCGAAAATGCCCTTAATGGCAATTTCCTACATTCACTTGTTAAATACGCGGCCCGGACCTAGTGGGCCTATTGGGAAATCCGCCACTGGGGTTGTCCCTGGGAATATGCTGATTCTTTTTCGTGATAAAAATATCTATATAACATTTAAATAGGAAATTCAAATTGAAGTAAACCTTTTATATTTGAATGCATTTACTTGGGATTGTAGGTGTCTGATTTTCGTTGGGCCAGGGCTCTGTATAATTTTATCCTACCTTTTGTGGAATTTTATTGATTTTGGCAAGTGAGGCTTCACTTTAAGCAGCAGTGTTGAAAACGGATGTGTATTGGAGTACATGTACTGCACTGGAGAGCAAAGTTTCTTGATCACTCAAAATGGTTCTGAACTGTGAACAAGGAATTTTTATTGTGGAGCCTTATTTTGAAAATACATGTGTTCTGCCAAATATTATTCAACACTCATATGCACGGCATATGAATGCTGAATAATCTCATTTTGATCTTGGGGCAACCAAAATTTTAGTTTACGTTGGAGTTAGAGCTTACTATTTTTGCCTGATTTTTTTTTTATTGGAGGTTTGACGACTACGGTGAGCAACTCATTCAATGTGCTATAAACAGTCGCCCGTCCCTAATTTAGGGTCACTGGTTTCAGGGAAGGGAGCGTGCCAGCGCAGTAAGACAAACACAACATCCATGCCTCACTGCGACTCGAACCCAGACCCATCTCGGGCGAATGATCAGAAGCCATCGCTTAGACCACTGTGCCACCGGGTTGGGGTGGCTGTCTAAAATTCAATTTCGTTTACATTTTTTTCCTTGTGTTTCAATCAGACTTGTAGCTGCAGGGCTATACGTGGATACTGCTTCCAGTTCAAGTTCGTATGTTCGTGTTTCACTAAGACACCCGGGACTGTTTTCTGTTTGTTTGTTTAGTGGCTTAAGAACCACCGTGAGTAACTCGATGAGGTTGGCCAGTTGCCGTCCTTGATTTTTAGCCACTGGTTCCAAAGAGGGGGAATGATAGTGCCGTAAGACAAACATAATATCAAAGCTTCACCGAGATTCTAACCCGAACCCATCTCACACGAATGTTCAGAAGCCAACGTATAGACCACTGCACCATCCTGGTGGCACCTAATCTTTCCATTGTAAACATCACGGAATGACTGAAAGAACTCAAGCAAATAAAATATCTTTAATGCCTCAGAAATCACAAATAATTCTGCAGTCATATCTATTAAAAGGTCCGAGAAAATGTGAAAATTTTTGCATTCATCTCGTCTTGCTTTCCGAATGTAGCGGCACCTAGCGTCATTTGGAAGGAGAGGAGTAGCATAGCTCGTCAGATGGCGCTCTAGCGTTCACCAAATCCGAAATTGTTGTGGGCGTGTTTACGGTAGTTTATGACCGTGCGTGTGTATGTTGTATGTATTCCTAGCAGTTTGTTAGAGTACTCGTGTTTTGGATTAACGTGACGGTTGGCTGTTTGAGAGAAGCGAATGTGTACGACTTTTCAGCGTTACAGAAAGATCTCACAGCAACGTGCTTGAAACGTGCTGCAGCCGGGTAAACCTGCAGCAGCAGATATTTTCACATCAATTAGTTTGCGGTAATGCTTTTACAAACAAATGAGCATGTGCGTGATGCGTTTCTGCTTTGCACGCAGCGTTGCTGCTCCATGTGAGAACGAGCTGAATTATTCATAGACTTAAAAAAAAAAAAAAAAAAAAAAACGCGTGTTATCGTAGTGGCAGTATTTAAATAATGAAGTGCATTTCTCCCGAAATTGGGAGTTTTAAAATAAGAGAAATTTCGCCCCAGCCCCACTACCTTGCAGGCACACCTGTATCTTTGGGAGCTACCTTTGATAGGAAGTCTCCTACAAGAACGCCTGGTAATCCTGTACTGAAAATAATACCAGAAATGAAAATTCACCAATTCTCAGACAAACAGTCCATCAGTAACTCGGATGTGACCATGTCTTCCAAGGCACACACAAATCATGTCACATTTCAAAGAACATTCAAAGTTACCTATTTGGGATACGCAGTTCTTGATAGAAGGTATACTTTGCCCATGCTTCCATGGATCATTGCCGAAATTAAACGATACGGAGCGCACAATGCTGAAGATATACTGCTAGAGGTTACAGAATCTTCACTAAAAGCTGTGAAAACTGATTCGAGCCAGCTGGTGTTTGAGCATAAACTACAAAGCATTTCAAAATTCGCACAGACAGCACAAGACCCATCATGTTTTACTTACATGACGCGAGAAATAGTACATGGGCCATGTGCATATCATGTATTTCAAGCCATTGATGAAAGCACAGTAAGTCAGGTTTTATCAATGTAGTTTTGACATGCATACTTTGTTCAGTGTCCTTAGATTTTTTGTGGATAATTTTTCAGGTACCTAAGTGTTTGTGTGATGAGCTATAGGGTATATGTATACAGTGTTTGAAAAACTAGTTGCAGCAACTTTGTGAATTTAGTAACATGTGGAGTTTGATGACTGTAAATTTAGTCTTTAATTATAGGTTAAAAACATTTATATGACCAGTGATGTCTTACTGAATGGTTCATAAACAAGCAATTCTGTAAAATATATATAATCAACAGTGATGTCATTAATTGGTACAGGCTTCTGGCATCTAATATTACAGGAGTTTTAAAATCCTGTTATAGTCCACTAGTATTGTGCTTGTGCTAAAATTCCTGGCTTTTTTTTTTGTTATCTCAGGAGTCTGTAATTTAATAATGAGCAACTCCTTTCATGCTATGTTTAAAAGTGATATGACTTTGCATGTGGTCCAAACTTTCTTAAATATGGTTTTCAAATGTTGAAAAGGAAACTTTTCTTTCTTTTAAATGAATGATCCTTTTAGGTTAAACTACTCAAGAAAGATTCATAAAAATAGGGGCTGAGTATATTCAGTGGTTAGGAAATCAGAGATATTTCCACTGAACCTTGATGGGTAACATGTTTCATTTGTATGTGAGTCATCTACTACAGCAAAGTCAAGTTGAACCTCTCCTATTCATGAAACTCTCTCATGAAGCAACAGTTTCTAATTTGTGTCTAATTGGATGTTTTCTACGAATATTCTGGTGTTTTGATTTCCATGTTAAGTATATCTGCTCTTCAGAATTCGTTACACGTTCCTTCCTTGGGTGATGCATTTTTTTAAGGTGGTCACGTAGAAATGTTAATGAAGGCATTTCTATGCTAAAAAGGATTGGGCACTATTTATATTTACTGTGACTCTCAGGTTTCTTTTCCACTCATTTTTCATTTTTTTCAAAAAGTCTTGCCATGCTTATTTGATGTCTGTGTTCTCTGTTTTAGTTACAGGGTAGATTTAAGTGTTATCTGAGAACTAGATCTTAATTAAGTGACTTTCCTTTTGAATTGTGCAAAATAGCTATAAAATTTTATTTCAAGAAACCCTTAGATTTATAAATCCAATAAGTCTTTCATGTTAATCTGGACTGATATATTGTAATAGGCTTATACTTTTACTTTCATTCTGTGAATAGGGGCTGAGTATATTCTATGAATTAATAATTAAATATCATGCCTGTGATGATATTATTTAAGTGGTATAGTGCTACACCTGTTTGTTTTTCGAAATGAAAAGCTCCTGATGAAGACTGGCAACGTGATTGTGATGTTTGCTTAAAGTCAAGCCATCTCTGTTCCTCAATACAAGTAATAATCAAAAATGAATGACAGTTTAAATACCCTAGGCAGTTACAACTAGTGCTACAATGAGGGTGGATGTACTTAAGATAATAATTCCTTAGGGCATTTTTAAAATGTGGCTACAAGCATCTGAGGTGACTAAAGAGCTTTTATATTGTAATGATAGGTCATTTGTGGGGTTTTTTTCCCTTATGTTTTCATCATCGTTCCATAGATAGCTTCTTCCAGTTTATAAATTTTTAACAGGGACCATGAAGGAGCACTATGAAAATCCTAATTTGGGTTCCATCCACCTTTTTGTAGCCCTGATCAGAACACTTCTCAAAATAGAGAAACTTGGCTGCTGTTTTTTCTTTTTGGTTACATCTAGTTGCAGTTTACTGGGTGTGAAGATATTTTTTTCTTTCTGTTTTAGGATTTGTAGTAAATGTGTAATTTTGTATCAGAGGCATAACTAGGGGTAAGAGGGGTGGATGCTCCTAGCTGTAGCTCAAGAGAGGACACAAAAATAGCAGCTTTCAGTCTGATTCAAATTGGAATTGAAACTTTTGCACAAGTTTCTGGTATGTTTTGTCTCATTATACTTTGACCCCTACATTTGTCCATTTACAGAATTTGTTTATATGTTTCTCCAGTTTTGGTAACCTGGGCAAATTAAAATTCGCATTTGTTCCTCAAAATGTTCAGGGTATGTCAGCAGAATTGCAGAATGTTGACCTACACGAATAGTTTTCAAATTATTAGCAGATTTTGCAGGTAGTTTTTGCTTGTAGATCCAAAAAAAAAAAAAAAAAAATTATTTACATAGCATTAAGACATTTACTCAAATTGATATACTTAATTTTATTTTAACTTGAACTTCACTTATTTTTCACATCTGAGTTCCTTGGTCTCTAGATTTTATTAAGGCCTGTTACCAATGTATAGAAACAGTAGCAAAAGTTTCGTTTACACAAAAAGAATTTAAATTTTGCCAGGTTCTGCTCTCAGTTGCCAGCTGTTAAATTAAAATCTTTTCCTTGTGTATTTTGCAAATCTACTATTTTTGAATTAAAGTGTTGAAAATGCTATTTATAATTTATGAATGTTCATTAATGAAACTGTTTTTCTTGATATAAAAGCTTTCTTTAATTAGTCTCTTGTTTTTATGAGGTTCATAGTCCAATATTTTGCATAAAGGTCCATTTCACACACATTGCAGCACATTCAATTGTATTTATTTTGTCCTCATTGGAATCTGTAATGTTCTAATAATTATTTATTAATGTATTATTATTTTTTTTAAAGTATCTTATTCTATTTCTACCATGGATTGCGCTCTGCGGGTTTGCAGCAAGTTTTCTGTTTCGGTGGTTGTGGACACAGATAAATTTTATTTTTACGTAACTCAGAATATCAGTTGATCAGTATTGTTTACATTGTTGTATGCATACTTTGTAAGAGAAAAATATTGTTCATATTGTTGATTAATTATCTGAGGTCCATTTAATCAATTCCAGAGTAGCAGAATGTAGACGTATGTGCTTACCCTGTATGCGGATAGTTTCCAAATTATTAGCAGGTTTTGCTGATAGTTTTTGCTTGTAGATTAAAAAAATATAAATGCTACTTACAGCAATTAAAACACTTATGCAAGGCTTTACTTAGATTAATATACTTAATTCTATTTTAACTTCAAGAACTTTAAAAAATGTTTCACATCTTCTGAGTTATTTTGCTTTTACGGGCATTTCTGGCCTTTAGATTTCATCAAGGCCTGTTTCCCAATGTATAAGAACTGTATAAAAAATTTTGCTTTCATAGAAAGAATTTAAATTTTATTCGCAGGTTCTTCTTGCAGTTAGTTGTCTGTTATTAAATCAAAATAATTTCCTTATGTATCTTGTAAGTCTAGTATTTTTGAATTAATTTGTTGAAAATGCTGTTTATAATTTTTGAAGGTTTATTGATGGAACTGTTTTTCTGGATATCAAAACTTTGTCTTTCGTTTTAATGAGGTTCATAGTCCAATATTCTACCATAAAAGTCCATTTCACACATATTGCTGTAAATTCAATTGTAAAGTACTTATTTTATTATCCTAAGGTTTTTATAATTATTTGTTTTATTAATTTTTCTTTAAATTCTTATTCGTGGTTTGCAGCAAGTTTTCTGTTTCAATAGTTGTGTATGCAGATAAATTTTATTTTTATGTTCTTATAATTATTTGTTTTATTAATTTTTCTTTAAATTATCTTATTGTGGTTTGCAGCAAGTTTTCTGTTTTAATAGTTGTGTACACAGATACATTTTATTTTTACACAACTCTGATCATTACTGCGGGTACTGAAGTAGTTGGGAAAAGCCCTACAGTCAGTCAGTCAGTCTGGTTGTGTTTCCCGTCGGCATTTCTGTATCCGTTTCATATCCTAAATAATTTTTTCTGTTTCCTGTGAATATGTGCAATATTTATATGAATAATATAAGGATTCCATTTTATGAAAGCATCAGTTATTTCCTGTTAATTGTGGTTTTCTTTTTATGTATACTAGTCGTGCAATAAATGTGGTTTTCCTGGGGTGGGGATGTAAGGCTCTTGTCCTGATTCATGCCTAACTACTAATCAAGTTTTCAGTTAAAAAATCTCTTGACAACCTGATTAAAACTGAGTAGATTGCATCCACATGTGTTTTTGAGTCACACGAATTGCTGAATGTCTACAGAAATGACAAGAATACTCAGTGCAGGTGGCCCAGGTCCTCCCCATGCATTATTTGTGGTTTTTTGTTATTAGCTGATTATTTTTAAATATATCTTATGAATCATTGAAAATGCACATTAATATGGAGATATTTTTATTGCTTCCCAATATTTCGGGAGATGTTTTCTCTGGGGTAGCTTTATTTGCATTTTCAATATTTTGGGTCTCTCCCATTTAGAAATTATAAGTGCACCACTGATAGTACCCATTTCTTGTTAGTTGTGTATAATAATAAGACATGGGTACTGTCTGTGATGTATTGTTGCATTCAGTATGTGTATATTTGTTAATGTATTTTCTGTTAACTCCACCATTTGTAGATAGTGTTTGTTTCACAGTATTTTCTGGTGAAAGTTAAAGAATGACAAAATGCAAATTTTAATCATGGCTGACTGTACTAATATACGTATCCTTAATATTTCAAGGTCTTTTCTGGGGTGTAATTTATAAGCTTCCAGGAGGGTTTAGCCCTCATCCTGTATGTATGCCGAAAAGAAACACTACTCTTAAATTGCTTTCTAGTGAATGCACAAGTATTAGATCTCATAATAAATGTCAGGAGATTTCAGAGCTCATTGAAAGAAACTGTACTAAGACAGGCTGTAGCACTTGAACACTTTTTAGCCACCCAAGTAGTGAGAAGTGTAGGTTCTACCTAGTCACCTGACGTGGGCAGGTACGGAGAAGTGGCCACCGAAGAACTGGCCACATGGAGAACTGGACACATTGGAATTTCAGTGCCATAAAATTGTTCTGCATAAAGAAATTTCCTGTAGCTATATTCCCCACTACTTGAACAACTATTGTTCATAAAATATTTTTTTTTTAATATTTCATTTTCAGTAAGAAATTTAGACATTTCCATGATTTTGGGGCCAAAGACAAAGTGGAGAACTAACCACCAGAGAAGTAGCCACCTGGAGAACTGGCCACAAAAATTTTAAGGGGCCATATAAAAATTGCATTCTGGATTGCTCCATGGCTACGTCTCCCAAGTTTGGTTATCTGACACACACAAAATTTCCATAATTTCGTATTTTCTTATTTACTATATTTTTCATGGTATATAAATTACAGCTAAGCAAATTCTCTGCAGGTATGTGCAAACCCAGGAAACGTGTGTGTGTGTGTGTGGGGGGGGGGGGGTGCATAAAACCTAAAATATGAAATATAAAGAATTTCTGGTCCGATCGGGGATTTTCAGCATTCACAACCTAAAACTGAACAAATTATCTTAGGGCGTGTGCCTACCCAGGAAACCGGTAGCAGGGGGGGGGTGTAATACCAAAAGTGTAGAATGTAAAGAATTTCTGGTCGATCGGGAGATTTTCAGCATTTACAAGCTGATAACTCGACGCATTATCTGAGGGCATGTGCCTACTCAGCAAACCTCTCGGGGGAGGGGGAGGGTTGGTAATCAAAAGTGCAAAATGTACAGAATTTCTGGTCAGATCGGGAGATTTTGAGTGTTTACAAACTACATCTGAACAAACTCTTTGCTAACATGTGCTAACGCAGAAAACCTGCCTGGGGTGGAAGTGGGGCGTAATTCCAAAAGTGTAAAATATAAGGATTTCTTGTCTGATCGGGAGATTTTCGGCACGTACAACCAGAAATACTTTGTTTTATATTTCAGGTATCTAACCCCCCCCCTTCCGCCGACAGGTTTGCTGAGTAGGCACATGCCTCCAGATAATGTGTTGAGTTGTAGCTTGTAAATGCCGAAAATTTCCCAATCGGACCAAAAATTCTTTATATTTTACACTTTTGGTATAACCCCCCCCCCCATCCCGACTGGTTTCCTGAGTCAGGACTTCAGATAATTTGCAGACTTGTAGTTTGTAAACCCTAAAATCTTTTGTTGAGTTGTAGATCATAAATTTTTTTATGAAGAATTAGATTAATTATCGCAATTAAGAAAAGACAAAATTACGGAAACTTTATATGACTCAGATAACCAACCTCTGTGGGTCGTGGCCACAAAGCGGTCAAAAACTCAATTTTTATACCGCCCCTTAAAATTTTTGTGGCCACTTCTCCCAGTGGCCACTTCTCCTATACCCGAGGTGGGTCTGCATTCATGTTTCAGATGAAGTATGGGTGTTATGGTGCCTGACTCTATTTCCTGGAACCACTGGCCACAAATTAGGGATGGGCAAGTGCTATAGCCTCTAGAGTGACTTATGGTGGTTGTTGTACCCAAAACTAAAGTTTTAGTATGTTAATGGACATATGTAACAAATTATGCAAATTTAATCCATGCTGTATTTTTAATGTGTAAAAAATTTGCCATCAGAGCTATTGCCAGTGTATCAAGTATAGTTAACTGGTGGGTGACTGAATATAAGAAGTCATGTGATGCATTTTGATCTTACACCTGTTTCCAGCAGAGATACCAGATGTTCCTGTTGTTGTGTAGTGCATTGAAATTGCACAAGTTCTGAAATATTTAGGTATTTCTGCAGTGATAGTTCTAGACAAAAAAAAAAAAAAAATGACACAAATTCCTGAATGTGCCAGTAATTAAAATTAATATGTAATTCCACAAGAAAAAAATGTCATATTGGGGGTGGGGTGCCCCTGCCTAGAATCACCACTGTGCTTCTGTGCAGTGTTTGATGGTTTTTGTTAAGTGCAGATGTGAATTCAGTGGTGTTTTGGTCTATTACAGTTAAGCTATTCATCAGAGTGAGAATGAGAGAAGCTAAGGAGGAGAGTGGCCTGCATTCCAGGTTCTATAACACTAAAATGGGAATTTCTTCAAGTGTTTAGGCAGATTAAATTTAGTTTGTCATCGTTTTCTTGTTTTATTATTACATGAATGAGCTTGCAGTGCTTCTACAAAAATCTTCTTCACAAAACATTTTGTGTACAAAATCTATAGAATTTTTCTAAAAAAATGTTTTCTCATTACTTTTGTTGCTCCTGAAAAAATAAGTAAAATTACGTGCCATTTTGAAAATTGGTAAAGTTAAAATATTTTAATTTCCCCAGAAGAAATCATATTCAAATCATAACTCATAGTTTTATTAAAGCAGATACAAAAGTACTTGAAGAATTGAAGTGAAAAGCAACTAGTAAGTTAAATTCCACTCCATGCTGTGTGCTGTATTTATTGAGTGAAGTTTACTTGCCAATGTTATTCAACTTGTGGTTTTGTAATTGTTCATCGTAATCGTGAGTCTCATTCATTTAACAGTATTGGCACTAGTTCTTATTTGTGTGTTGTTTGTTTTTCTGGTACTGATTTTTGTTAGTGGTGAATGCTTTTTTTCAGTCATTTGGACAATGTTTGTTTGCTTACCAATTTAGAATTTCACTACAACTCTATAGATAGTGTATTTGAATTTTGCACTCTTGTCACCATTTTCCGTTATAACATTATAAATATAACATTTTTTTTTGTTATGCCAGTTGAAAGTATGCCAGACTGTGTACAAAATGCTTATGGCATAGTATAAATTCATTTACGTATTTAGTGAGGTAATGCATACATACAAATCAGCAAGTTTTTGCTCTCCACTGTGGTTAGACATAAAATACACTTTATGAAAAAATGTATTTTACATAAAATACATTTTTATGTCTAACCATTGCACCTTGAAAAAGCCTCCCAGTTGAAAGAGAAAGCTTGGTGATTTTTATATACATTCATGGGCGTCACTGGCAAATAGGAATGGAGGGGGGGGGGTGCAAGCATTATTTGAATGAAAATAATGCAAAACACGAAAAGGGTTGCAGTCAGAAATATGGAGGGCTGAAATATTGGAGGGGACATGTCTCCCCCACACACACCAGCGATGCCCATGACTACATTAGGCCAATGAATAAACAGATTTCATTATGCTATAATTGTTTTGTAAATTTTTCTGTAATATCTTTGAAGCATGCATAGTCATTTCTGAATTGTTTTAAATGAATTATTTAAGCCCTCCTGGTTGTCTGAGTGGTGAGAGGAGTAGGCTTCTGTATAATTATCTGTGTTGGGCCTGGATTTGTGGAATAGGTGTCTTGATTGTCCTGTAATGCTTGTTCTGTCTCTTCCCTGAAACCAGTTTCCTGAAATTACAAATTGGTGACTCCTTATCATGAGCACCCATACCATAGCTTAACTTCCAGGAGGGGGCAAATAGAAATGGTAACTAAGAATATCATACAGAAACACCATGTGCAAATTTGCAGTGTGCCTCCATGTTTATCTAACCAATTTTATACCACTCTCTCAATGCATATATTTAATTAGAAGCCAGAAGACCCCAAAGCTACATATAAAAAGATGGATAAATGAATTTAGATCCCATGGAAAATAAGAATTTTTTTTGTCATTTTCTTTCATTGTTTTGGTCATTTGTGTCACATGCATGACAAAACCCCAGGGATCACACTCAACTGGCCACCAAATGTTAAAAAAATACACGACAGATTTCTCGGAAAAATTTCAAGAGATCTCAGTGAATAGCTGTTGCAGAGAATGATATACAGGAAAATGTCAATTATATGGGGCATGATTATCCATGGGGTTGAATTTAACCCTGGTCCCCTGTAATTTTCTCTCTATGCAAGTGGATTCATAAAATAACAGAGAATTAACAAAAATCATGGACTTCCTATCAAAATGAGTTTGAAGATGTCCAGTTCTATATTTACACACTACAAGAATGTTTTAAGTTTTTTTTTTTATGTATTTACCCAATAAAACATAACTTGGATTAATTGTGTTTTTCTATTATCTGGGCTCTAATGTACCCAGTTACCATGGATAATTGACAATTTTACTGTATTTTACACTTTTTCGTCTTTCATACTTTTTCACACTTTACATATACGTGTGCTATTCTTTAACATGCAATAGGGAATTTCATTATTACTTTGCACTGTAAATTTCCTCGTTTTTTCCGGGAAAGTTCCAATGTTTTTCCTGTTTCTATGGCATCCAGAAGTTCTACAGAAAAATCAGCAATCAGAATTAGTGTTGTCATAACTTCTAAAGAAGAGCAGAAATAGTATCGTCCGATTTTTAGGGGAGGGCAAATTCCCCCCTCTTGCTTCACTATATGGGCATCATGTTCCTTATACATTCCTAGATAATCATGCTAGTAATTGAACTCCAAAACAAACAAAAGAATTATAATCACAGCTTCTCAGGCCCATATCCTGGGGGAGAAGTGCTGGATTGGGTGGTTGGTGTCGTAGCGATTTTATATGTGCAATGGAACCTCGGTTATATGCAGTGTTGGAATTAGAAATAAATCTTCTACTGGCCCAGCGGACCACTAGAATTTGCAAACCACTGGTCCACCCAAAATGCCACGGGTTTGAAAAAAAAAATAATTATAATGAATAAATCTTAAAGACATTTTAGCATATGTAGAAAATAACATCATTTCAATAGAATTATCTTCAATATTTGTTTTTGAACCTATAATTATTGTAATGTTGTAATAAAATCTGTCACAAATTATTCTGTTCATCACGTTTTTTATGCCTTTGCTAGAGGAGCATTATACATTTGTTAGTTCTTATTGCTCTTATGTTATTTGTTTAATAAAGAAGTTTTTTTACCTCGAGTCATGCTGTTCGCAGTTTCTTACTCTGTTGCCACTTCAATATGTGCTAAACATTTACAGGTGGTAGGTGTCTCTCAAGTCCTCTTAGGTAACCTCTTGGATTGTAAGTTATTAATTCGATGAAAAATATAAGGGGGTTAAAAGTGGGGGGGGGGAGAATATTTCCATCAAATTCACACTGTGAAGAAATGCACAAATTTGGAGATTTTTAATTCCAAACTTGTGCATTTCTTCACAGTATGAATATGATGGAAATATTCGTAACCCCCCCCCTTTTTAACCCTCTTATATTTTTCATCGAATCAATAATGTACATTCCAAGAGGTCACTTAAGAGGACTTGAGAGACACATACCACCTGTAAATGTATAGCACATATTGAAGATGCAACAGTGTAAGAAACTGTGAGCAGAATGACTCAAGGTAAATACACTTCTTTATTAATCAAATAACATAAGAGCTATAAGAACTAACAAATGTATAACGTTCCTCTAGCAAAGGCATAAAAACATGAACAGAATAATTTGTGACAGATTTTGTTCCAACATTATCGTAGATATACCACATAATTGAAACACCTGATGAGAATAACTTACGTGCATTTCTCACAGAAGTATGTACAAATCTATCATTAGTTTGCAGCCTAAAAAGAAAACCATACAGCAAGGTAAAATAAATAAAAATAATTTTTTAGCTTGTGACAAATCAGAAACAAAATATTTACTGGCCAATAGGCAGCAGACCACTCGGTAATTCAAACACTGGTTGTATGTTTTTAACATTTGTATGTAATTCTGCATTACTCCCGATATTTTACTGTAGTTTCTAATGTTATTTTTTAACTCCGTTATACACAATTCATTTGTATGCTTTTTTGCAATTATACACTAAAATTCGAATTTCAGATTATCTGAAATACACTATTCCTTGATTCTTTTATGTGTAACATAATATGTTACAACTTTGCTCGATTTGAGACAGCATAGTTGTGTTCCTCTTTGGTGCAGCCCAAGTCTAGCCTTGATCCAATCAGAGAAGGCTATGTTTTTTGTTTACTTTTGGTTTGGATGAAAAATTGATTTTGCATTTCGTGACTCACATGCACATATGCACCATTTAAAAACTGATAAATTTCAGACGTAACGTTGTAACTCCACTGTTTTGTGATGTAGTAGAATAGAATATACAGGGTGTCCGAGAATTATTGGACACATTACAAAGTTATATAAAATAAAACATTAAACAGATAGAAAGAAACTGACTGTGCTAACTTGCAATGTAACTACACAAGTTAATAAATTTTGATGTGAGGTCCCTTGGTTGCTCGTATTATGTCCAAGCGATACTCGATTTCATGTCATGTATTGGCAAGCATCTGAGGAGTTATGGAATTAATAGCTGTGATACGCTGCTTCAGTTCTTGCAAAGCAGTACAAGGCATCTGATAAACACGATCCTTCACATAATCCCACGTGAAATAATCCAATGGAGTTAGATCTGGAGAGCGAGGAGGTCACGGAATGGGACCACCATGCCCAATCCATCTGTTCCAAAATGCTCATTTAGGCACTTGTGTACAGACGTTGAGCAATGTGGAAGCGCGCCGTCTTGTTGGAAAATGGCTGGGGTATAGTGAAATTTTCTAGCATATCCAAGTAAATGTCACCATTTATGTTTTTTTCGCAGAAGAAGAAAAGGCTAATAACTTCTCTTTTTGATAGGGCGCACCACACATTAACTTTTGGAGAATCACGTTCCAGTTCAATAGCAGCATGAGGCGGTTCACTGCCCCATATCCTATAGTTGTGAAGATTCACAATACCTGATACATGAAATGTGGATTCATCACTAAAAATGACAGTACTGAGAAAGTTTTCGTCGTTTTCCACTCGATTCAGCATATCCACAGCAAAATGGTATCTTAGAGTGTGATCATTTACATGCATCTTTTGCACTATTTGAATTTTATAAGCATGAAATTTTATTTTTTTGTGCAAGATATAGTGAACTGTAGATTTCGGAATGCACAGTTCTCTGCTTGCTTTACGAACAAATTTCTTGGGGCTTCGTTGGAAACTTTCATTAACTTTGTCAACTGTCTCACCGCTGACGCTAGACCTACTGGCTCCTCCACGACGTTCCACATTGCTAGTTTCTTTAAACTGTTTCATCCACTGCTTAATTGAATTCGTTGACAGAGGATTACAACCATACTCTAAACGGTACCGTCTTTTAACTTTAATGACAGACTTTAATTCCGCAAGCCATAACACACACATCGCCTTCTGCTGTACGGATGACACAACTACTGATTGCGCATTTCTCATACATTCCTTATCAGGCCACACCTAGCGCCATCTATCGGATTCTGGGAATAACAATTCTGCAAAGCAAAAATATAGAAACCGTGTTAGTAATACATGAGATAGAAAAACAGACAATGCTCAGTTTTTTTGTACATAATTTTGTAATGTTTCCAATAATACATTCATACTTCATGTTGAACCTCTTCGTTATCTGTGAAACATTTCCCGCCCAGATGAGTTTTTAGTGGACCAAACTGGTGAAAATTACTCGGGGCTAAGTCGGAGCTGTAAGATGGATGTTTAAGAAGTTTCTAGCCTAGTTGTTTACATCCCGAAGCATCATCAAAATTTCACAGTACTATGTGGCATTCACATTCTCACCTCACTTATGGAAATGGGTTAACAACACTCTTTGAGAATCCCAAAACACTGTAAGCAAGCCTTCCCTGTTGATGGCGAAATTTGGAATTTTTTGGTTGAAGGTGAAAAGGGATATTTCCGTTGCATTGAAGCATGCGTTGATTCGGGTTGGTAGTGATGCACCTATGATTGATTCATTCCCAGTATCAATCCTGTTAAGCATGCCTTCTTCTTCACATGCGTACTGAGAGAGATTTTGCGAGGACAGGTGCATTCAGTTCATTTTGTGTTCCTGAGTCGGTTCTCTGGCAGCACAGCCACATTTTCTCGAAATTCATTCATGCATTATGCTGTAGGCTAAACTATGAAACACCTTATTGCAGTTGCTACACTATCTATCGTTACTTGTCTGTCAGCTCAAATAATCTCCTCCTCCTGCCTCACAGTTACTTCTGTTGCAGTCTGAACTGACGACCAGGTTGGTCTTTGTCAGCAACTTTTGAGGGTCTTTGAGGGAATTTATCAACCCAGTTGTGTACCGCTTTACAGAACAAACATTTCTCACTGTAAACAGGAAACATTTCCATATAAATATCCTTTGCAGGAAGTCTTTTGTCTAAAGAAAACGTACAACTGCATGCTGCTCTTTGTTCATACATTGCTTGAGCATGGTCGCCATTTGCAATCTGAGCTGGGCATGTGCATGCAACACCTAGCATCTGCTACATTCAACTATGAGTAAGCAGGAATGTGCTGCCACGTAATGACACCTTTAGAAACCAATAACTACCATTACCACTATCCCATAACTGTGTCTTATTTACTGACTTATTAATTTTGACAGTTGAAGGTCAAAATTCAATTACTAATCAAAAACTTCTGTTATGGGAATTCTTACAAGGAAATTTTCTATTTTAATTGCAAATTTTCGGAGAAAACTCTTCTCCTTCTTCAGGCTGTTAATTTTGTTGGCACTTTTTTTCCGCCACTATTGCGGTTATGGTTATTTTTCATCAAATCCTGCCGGATGTTAGGCAGGGATAAATCTGCAGTCATTGATGATGGAATTCTGATTTTTCTCAATCTCTATTCCTTCTTTTAGCTTTCTTTTTTGAAAATTGCTTTGGAAACTGATGACTTTAAGAGAATTCAAATCCATGCTGTGACCAGTTTCTCTAACATGTCTATCTAAACCAATCTTGTTGGAGCATTTTTTTATAGCAGTTATATGCTCTGCTATACGAGTTTCTAGTTTGTGACCTGTCTTACCTATGTAAGATAGTCCACAACTACATTTTACTTCATAGACAACACCTTGCATTTTTAAAATATCATCTTCTCTGTGAATTATTTTAGGGAAAAATTTCTTAACCTTGTTCTCTGAACTTGAAGCTAGCCTAACCTTTCTTGTCACAAAGGTTTATTTGATTCCTTAAAGAAAATTAGTAAGAAGTATAATATTAGGCTAGCTCCAAGTTCAGAGAACAAGGTTAAGAAATTTTTCCCTAAAATAGTCCAGATATCTTATTCTAACCATCATTTTATCACAGTTTGCGAAAGGTAAATGTGAATTAATTCTCCCTTTTAGATACGCATTATCTTTTTAACCTTACGAAGGTGTGTCATCGTATTTGAATTATTTTTTTTAATTAATAACATCCAGTTGCATTAAATTGTATCAAAAAATAAAAAGATATTTAGAAATTATTGAAAGTATTTGTATTTTGAGGTTCTGTCATAGTATAGAACTGTATGTCTATATTAAAAATAAAAAATGTTCTGGAAGAATGGATTTTCTTTTTCAATGCCACTCACTAAACGTTTTTTCTTTCGGGGGTATGCAGTGCTGATTTGACAGTATCTGTAAAGCGAAAAGAACTGCGAACTTCTCTTGAAATAACACATTTACAGTTCCGGAGAAGGCCATATATGCTATGCTCCTGAGTTTTTTTTTTTTTTTTTTGTCTTTGTTTAATGCCACATTTTGTGCACACAATTCAGCGATTGAAAATGTATGTTATTACATTATGCAAGATATAGCGAATTGTTCTGATCAAACGAAACAGCCATTTTGGTTAACAGGCAGAATGCAATTTGCGTTCCGGCCTGTCTTTTGTTTCGCACACAAAAACTATTTCAGGAAAGACCCCCCCCCCTTGCAATTAATAAATGCAAAATAATATACGATATTTCTAAATAATTTACTGTGGTAATAGCAATTGTAAATTAAGTAACGGACACCATGACAACGATACAGTTTCACCGCATACGAAGTGTTTAAATTGTGTTAATTTTGACATTCAGTTGCCGCGATGTCTTTTGGACAGTGGTCCATAAGTGAAAAATTTAGTGTACGGTGTTCAGATCTTGAAAGCTAACGATTGAAAATTGCTTATGCAGTTTTTAGTCAGACGTGTCGAATTTTTTCTTATAGTATTACAAAAGCTTCAACAGAGATTTTAAAATTTTTAAATGTCTCCAGTATAGAAATCTGTATGTTTGCATTAAAAAAAAAAAATGTTCCGGAGGAATGGTTTTTCTTGGTGGCGCAGTGGTCTAAGGGATGGTATCTGACTGCTCATCCGAGATGGGCTCAGGTTCGAATCCCACAATTATTACAAAACGAAACCCCCATCATATATGTAAACATGTATGCGGAAAATTTTAATGTCAATTTTCATTAATCGAAAATCACCACTGTGCGGAAGATCCATTACATACAGGAAAATATATTTACTGTGAATTCTTGTATTTCGTTAGTTGTTTCTAAAGCGCCTTTTATGTGGAACACCACATTTTAATTTTAATAATGACTTTTCACGTTATTAAAATTAAAAACTCAATTTCTCTAAAACGCGTATTTGACTTTGCTTTTAGTAGTTATGTTATTGAGAAAGGGAGAACAGTTATTGAGAAACGGGAGATAATGGTTTCAAACACGAACAAAAAATGATCTAAGTTCACGGTCAAACAAATGGTTTCCATGGTTACCGAGTTATGCTGATTTGTGTCTTTGCACTTTCGAAAAACGTTAGAGTTCCAAAACAATTGATCGCGAAATGTGGGAAGGTGAATGCTGAATTTGAATTGTAAACATCCCAGCTCACTGTTTACTAACACTTTTTTCTTTTGTGATCTGCTTGATTAAATTAAGTTAGCATACATTATTTGAAACAACGTTAACTTATTAAAACACAAGTGGTGTATTTTATAAGAGTTAAAAAAAATCCAAATTTCGTTATGTTTGTGCCGCTGGCAGTTCACAATGTACAGTTAAGATTTGGATATTTTCCGGAATGGTTTTTGGTATTTGTAAACCTTGATTGAAGTTGAGAAACTGCTTTGCCTATTCCGCAAATTACGCCAGCATTTTTTCACTTTCAAGATTGTGCTGGTTACATGAAACGTTTTTCAGTGCACTAAGCTATCAAGAGCAGAGGTGGGTCACCGCACAGGCGCAAGAAGCGTGCGCTTTGGAACCACGGTATAGTAGGGGCCTCAAACTATCAAAAAAATAAAATAAAATAAATAACGCTTTAATTGATAAACAATAGAAAATAGTGAAAGCAAATTCTGTTGTGTTCTAGGATGTTTTCATTGTGGGCAACATTTTCACGCTATACGAATATTATTACTAGTGGAGTTGGCAGTTATCTTGATCAAGGTTTCGCTGGAATTTAACGGGAGCAGGCGAATTCATCGAAAGAATACTTTTTCGAAAAAAACGAACGAATTCATCGAAAACAAATTTATTGAACGAGCAGTTTTCAGATAACTACTTTTTCGAAAAGAATGAAACGAATTCATCGAAATAGAGTTTAAGACAAGTGACCACAGTACAACTGACCACTAAACAGCTGGCCACAGAAACAAATGGCCTAACCACCCGAAACCCATATTATCAATGCCTTGGTAAAAATGCAACACTACAATAAGTTATTTTGATACAAATAATTTATTTTCCAATTCAACCAATGCCGAAGAGCACGATGAGATGACAGTAATAAAAATTGTAATAGGTGATCGACGGGGAAAGTAGACACGGTGAAATCAAAAGTCTGATTCTTGTAAGGCTCCCTAAAGGGTTTTATGGTCATCCTACAAGAAGAAATAAAAATACAATTTTATACGTCCCCGAAACGTTTTTGTGGCCACTTGGCTGTGACGTAGGTCACGACTTGGCCATATTCCACTCTCAGTCGAAGTTTTCAAGAAAAGCTTACCCTACGATTTTGCATCTTGCGGTCATTTCGCTTTCGATGAATTCACTTGAAGCCCTAATTTTCGAAGAATTTGCTTTTCGATGAATTCGTTTTCGACGAATTAGTTTTCTATGAATTCGCTTTCGATGAATTAGTTTTCTATGAATTCGCTTTCGATGAATTCGTTTTCTATGACTTCATCTGGAGCCCTAATTTTCGACGAATTCTCTGTTTGATGAAGTCGTTTTCCACGAATTCGGTTTCGATGAATTCGTTTTCCATGAATTCAGCCGGAGCCCTAATTGTCGAAGAATTTGCTCTTTGATGAATCTTCGAAGAATTTGCTTTTCGATGAATTCGCCGTTCGAAGAATTTGCTTTTCGATGAATTCTCCGTTCGAAGAATTTGCTTTCCGATGAATTCGCTTTCGATTAATTCGGTTTCGATGAATTCGTTTTCCATGAATTCATCCGGAGCCTTAATTTTCGAAGAATTTGCTTTTCGATGAATTCGCTTCCGATGAATTCACCTGAAACCCTAATTTTCGAAGAATTTGCCTTTCGATGAATTCGTTTTCGACGAATTCACCTGAAGCTGATTTAACTACCAATGTTATTCCGTGAAATTATCAGCCAGCAGTTATAATATCATTGAAATCCTGCGGTATTGTAGATGTATACATCATTGTGGGGTGTACATCATCCCCAAGTTTGTTGTACTTGGTAGTAGTCCGCGCTCATACGTTAGTCACACGCAGTAGAGTCCCAGTTCGTGACAACTTAAACACTCCCAATATCCAGCGATTGGAAAGCTACTTCTTAAAAGTATAGCTCGCTACTGCTACAACTATGTTCTTGAAAAAATAGCTTGCTACAACTACTTTTCCTGAAAAATACCTAGTTGCACTATTTTTAGCTCCATTTTTACTATTAGGTTTAAGTTTAAAGTACACATTTTCGAGATGACCTGTATATATGTACGAGTACATTTTTTACATATTGCATTGCGAGCTAAATACCAAGGTAAATTACACAGTTAAATTACCTTTCTGTTTTATCCTTTACTTATGATTATCATATGTAACATATTTTAACATATTAATTCCAAAATTGCAGATGTATGGGTGTTAAAATGTATTGTAATACTGAAAAGATGTGTATTTTTTTTAATAGATTTAATGGTAATAACAATAACCAATATAATAAAGTATCAGCACACACACACACACACACCGATGCTTTGTTGTTCTGCTTGTGGGTAGAAAGAAAAAAAAATGTCTCCACATTTCCACACACTAATTTGTAAGTATGATTAGCAGTTTGACGAACGAACGAATTTCTCTAAACTTAGGTTTGGTTCCGATGCATGCAAGCCTCTGGCCAGATCATAACAAGCTGGGAACATGGAGGCCTCAAGTATCGTTGACGTCAGACTGCACGCCGCATTGCTGCTCAGACTACACGGCAAAAGGAGGGAACAGACAGGACAGGAAGGAGGATGAAAAATTAGAGTTTAAGAAAATACACGCCGAGGCGTCAAGAAAAGAAATAGTAAGCTCCTACAGATGGGCATCGGCAAGTGACCCTCGCGCATATTAAGCAGCAGATACTTAGCTACCAGGTATTGAGCACAGGCCGGTTTAATAAGCAGGAAAGGTGTGTGTGTGTGGGGGGGGGGGGGGGGGTTGTCAGGTGCTGCAAATTAATTTGGGTTAACTATGTGGAAGGCTTCTCCTAATAGTAAGAATTATGGTATCATGGTTGAGCAAGCTCTCTGATTTTGGATTACATCTCAATGGCAGTTTCTCACTAAACAATTTGGATGATTTGGTATAATTTCAATATGTTCTTGAGGTCAGATTTCGTTGAGTATAGACACGTGATGTTGAATTCCGTGACCCACATTATTAACTGTTTGACTAGCTTTCACAATGTAAGTTAAGTCTGGTACGTGATTGTAGGCAGGGTTTGAGATGTTGTTCCAGCCAATAACGCTTCAGGAAATCTGGAAATGTCACATGATTTAAAGAATATATTTTTCAACTTTTGTCTTTGAGTAGATGCGATTTGTAGTGCAAATTTCCGGTACAAGCTACTACTATATTTTGTAGCGTGCTATTGCTACGACTATATTTTTCTATTTGTTGCGATGACATTTGCCACGCTACAGTAGTAGTGCTGCTTCTGATCACTAACCATATCATACACCGGCATGGTTAGTCGATGCCACGCATGAAGGATAGAGATAGGCGATCCGATTTTTTTAAATAATCGATTTGACTCACTAAAAAGGTTCGTTCGTGTTTCGGTCGGCGATTCTTCCGGTTTAGAGAACAATTTGTATTTAGGGAAACTATTCTGAGTCGGATCTTTTTCGTTCGTTGACAGTTTACGGTTTAGGGGATGATTTTTAAGTTTAAATTTGTTTTTAATTGTTAGGGAAAATTTGTTCCTCGGTTTTTTTTTTATAAGTTCGTTTCGAAACGTTCACGTAATTTATTGTATTTGTACACTTCTGAATAAGGTAAGATTTTCTGGCTAGAACCTCATTGAGGACACCGGGGCGAAATTCTGGCTGATTCATTCAAGGAATCGGCTGTTTTGCGGAATCGATTCTTTTCAGGAAAGATTTGTTCCCCAATGAGTTTTCTGATCCGTTCTTTTCGAACGAATCGTTGGCGAACGACACATCTCTAATGAGGGATCGATAGCGTTATGCTGTTGACGCTAAATATGGACTTGACCATCGGTAGAACGGAATGTATATCGTGATTCATCGGACAAGCACATGTCCTTCCACCTTCTGTCGTTCAATCCGCAATGCTGTTGGCACCGGGAGACTCGCTTACGGTGACTGACTGTTGTTAAAGAGAGGGTTATGTATAGGGCGTCTACTTTTGTAGGCCACCCGTGCCAGCGTGCCACTGATAGCCGTGTGGGATTTTGTTTCTGCTTGACCCATACTGTATTAGGCCGTCAACTGCAAAACTGTGCTGCGCCGATTGCCATGTATATGGTCATGCAACTGTCGTTTACCTCTGCAATCAATTTTTCGCCACCCTTTACAGTTGCGTGGCGGGTTCGAATGTTTCGCCATTTTCGCTCCACTCCTGGTACCCTTTTAATCACGGAGGCCCTCGAACAACCGACAATTAACGACGTTTCCGAAATGGGCGCGCCGCCCCGGTGGCGCAGTGGTCTAAGGCGTTGGCCTCTGATCATTCGTCCGTAAGGGTCCGGGTTCGAATCCCGTCAGGCATGGATGTTGTGTTTGTCTTACGGCACTGGCTCTCTCCCTTCCCTGGAACCAGTGACCCTAAATTAGGGACGGGCGACTGCTTATAGCCCATTGAGTTGCTCCCGGTGGGCGTTAAACCTCCAATCAAAAAAAAAAAAAAAAAAAAATGGGCGCATCAACGATTCGTGCTCCCACAATTTGGCCTTTCTTAACATTCGACATACCCTTGGTATTACTCTGCATTCTCAATAACTTGGCTCTCAACTGACCCACCGGCCTTTTGCACACACCCATTTAGCTTATAGGCCACGCCCTCCACGTTACGTCCGTATCGGGCATAACCAAGGCCGTCAAAAAGCAGAAGGCCATGACAGAGTGATAAGTGTCCTCTGTTTGTGACGTCACCCTCATGTTACACGTTTTAATACGTCGGTGTCATGTTTGACGTCATACACGACAGCGTTTGAAACCAATCGAAAGTCTTGGTTTCCACCCGACGTCACTAAAAGAGAGAACTCATCTCTCCAGTGTCATGGCCTTCTCATACAGGGTGCGGCAGCGTTCATAGTGTAATTTGCCGCGTGTCGTACAATGACGTCATGTATCAATGCGCGCCCGATGACGCGGCATTTTTATGTCAATGAGCTGCCATTTTGTTTTTGTTCGACATGGTGAGCTGGACGGTTGAACATCATGCTTTCGCTGTTGAAACGTATTTCAAGAATAACGATTCTATAGGTGTCACACAACGTCTATTCAGGCGATATTTCAAAGTGGGACGTCATGAGAATGTGCCAGTTGGTCGCACCATCACAAGGTGGGTAAGTTCCTTTAGATTTACAGTATCGGCTTGTAATCGTAAACCAGTAGGTTGCGAAAGGACTGTGCAGACACCGGAAATTATTGAAAATGTTCGTGCTGCAATCTTGCGTAGCCCTAAAAGATCTGCTCGGCAACACTCTACAGCTATGCATATTTCCGATCGTTCATTCGGGAGAATATTGCATGAGGATCTCCATTTTCACCCTTGTAAGCTCCAAATTGTGCAAGAAATTAAGTCTCAAGATTTGGTTGCACGCGAAAATCTTCGGCCAAGAGATGTCACCATAACAGTTTTGTTATGGCGGCATCCCTTGGCCGCCCCGGTCCCCCGATCTAACATGTGCTGATTGTTTTCTTATGGGGGTACCTCAAGAAAGAAATCTTCCAAACACGTTGTGCCACCAAATTGGAATTGAAGGGCCGTATCAGAGCTGCCGTCACCAATATTCCTGGCGATATGTTACGACGAGTAATGGACTCCTTCCAACGCCGCTTAGAATTTGTGGTGCAGCGGGGCCGCCATTTGACAGGGGTCATATTCAAACATTGACTGATCAATGGCATTCTTGTAACTACTATTTGACATAGAGAGTAATAAATAAAAAAAACATTTGTTCGCTTACTGTGCGATTTTATTAATACGCTATCAACGCTGCCGTACCCTGTATTTTGAAGACGGCCTTAGTGCAATTCACTTTGCATGGGGGTGGTCGTGATTCAGTGAGCCCTCAGTGTAAATCTCACGATACGTTTTCAGCGATTTTAGTTAACTTTTGTCATACGCTTGAAGTGATCATTTTTTCTACTTCAGATGGGAGATTCACCATGTCAGTGTCCCTAAATGTTAAGTGAAAATAAAAATGGAGATATACGAAAAGTGAGCTGGGTCAAAATTTGTTTTGTTGACCCAGAACAGTTGATTGACTACTACGACGCCTTTATGGCGTATTTATAGAGGTTCACATGCTTTCATTTGATCTGTCCGCTTTCTTGTTTCGTTAAGCTACGATTACACCTTGAACATATTTGTTATTATCAAATGCGATGAAACAATTTTTAACATTAACACACCCACCTCTCTTTTTTTAATTTGAGCAAGCACATGGGAAAAGGCGGAAGCGAAAAGATACGCAATTTTTCTAATATCTGTTGTTCACCGTACTCTCTGTATCAGAAGTCTTATAAAGAGGCCAGATCCTCAGACCACACGGTTACCGTGTGTTCTGAGGCTTCTGATCATTCGTTCGAGACGGAGAATGTGTCAAGCTGGTCGAACCACATATCGAAAAATTTAAATTTCCACTGTCACTATTTGGTGCTCGATCAGTGCTAATTAGTGCCCGAATCGCTGAATTAGTGTTGCAAAATTAAGCAAGTTATTAAGGTTTTAAGGTGGTTCCAAAAGGGATGTATACACCCCCAAATTTTCTCAGACACCTTAAACTAAAAAAAAAAAAAAAATCAACACCCCACCTCTCTCTCTCTCTCTCTCTCTCTCGCTCTCTCTCTCTCTCTCTCTCTCTCTCTCTCTCTCTCACACACACACACAGAGAGTTGTCAATAACAGTTATGGCATTTACATGAATTCCTCAACTTTACATTAAAGTATCTTTTATAATAATAAAATATCTGTTTTTAATTTGAAGTTTGTGTACATAACATAGCAGTCTATTGTTTCTTTTTCAGTAGAGCATATGTTTCAAGTCAGTCAATTGCAACCAGAAAACGAATGTTCGTATCTGTTCATGTTAGTCTGCTACGAATTTTGCAGATGTACTTCTGAATCCTTTTAGCTTGCACAACGTTTGTGAGAATATCAATATCTACTGTTTCATCAAATTTAGGAAAGCATTTACACATGTGACATGTGAGATAAAAAATGAAAACCTCGCAAAATCGCAAAAGCAAAATAACCGTATGTAGTTTCGGCAAAAAAAAAATCCCGGGTTAAACCATTCGCAGTTATAAAACAATTCGCCAGTTCCCTATTTTTTAAAGTTTTTCTCATTTTCAGTCCTAGGTTTAAAGCTTATTTAGTTCACTACGAAAATAAAAAAAGAAAGAAAGTGTTTTCATCCATCTCCAATTCAAAACTTTTGTTTTCATCACGCCCCAATTAAAAATTCTTGGATAAATCTCTAGCCTCAAATTAGGGACGATCGACTGCTTATCACCCCACCAAGTTACTCACGATTGCCGTTAAACCTCCAAATAAACAAACAAACAAACAAACAAACTACTTGACTGACCAAATTCGTCAAGTCAGTTTGTAAAAGCGTTCATGAACGCTTTTAAGAACTGTTTGGAGAGTCTCGCACAAATCCAGTAATGTTTCGTTACATCCAATGTTGTAAAATAAAAGAGTTTCATCTCTTCAAATCCTGAACTAGTTAGTACAAGGTAGTGTAAGGAGGGGAGTTCGAATAGTTCGTCGCTTGAGTAGCATTACATTTTCTGTACGTTATATGTAAACCTTCACAGTTATCGAATTTCACCCTTTTAAAACAATTTCTCCTTTGCCTACAAGATTTGTTTTTGTGTGAATGGGAAATTAAAGAACCTAGTAATTAACATGGAAAATTATCGAAATACAGGGTTATTCAAAATGATTCATGCCCTATGTTTTCAAAGTTTACAAATACAGAGTGAGTAATGATAAAGTACATCATCAACAAAAAAAAAATATGTATATATATGTCCGAGTTTGTCCCTCACCTTATAATTATAAGTGCTCTATGTGACTTCCCTTAGTTACACGAGCAACGTCGGGACGATAGCCTTATTTCCTTCCGTACACGCTCTAGTACGTCCGTTGTCACTGACTCCACCGCAGTAACAATGAGTTTTTTTTTTAAGCTCATCCAGGCTTGTAGGCAACGGTGGCACGTATACACAGTGCCTTTAATGTACCCCCAAAAGAAGTCGCGCGGGGTAAGTTCCGGTAACCTAGACGGTCAGCTGTAGAGCACCAAGTCATGGGGTCCACTGCGACCAATCCAACGGCGAGGGAGCACTTCGTT
This sequence comes from Macrothele yani, assembly GCA_039090855.1. Classification (NCBI taxonomy): domain Eukaryota; kingdom Metazoa; phylum Arthropoda; class Arachnida; order Araneae; family Macrothelidae; genus Macrothele; species Macrothele yani. Next base: position 152,402,491 of record CM076995.1, on the reverse strand, counting down.
GAGAAAACGGCAAACAGCGCAATACCAGTGAGGCGGCGCCCCATCTTGCTGGAAGATGTAGTCGCCGGAATTTTCGTTCAGTTGTGAAAATAGCCAGTTCTGCGGCATATGCAAATAAGAGTCGCGACTTCTATTTGCATATGCAATGGCACAGAAGATGTTAGGTGAGTCGCGGCTCGTGCTGAATTGCTGCATGTAGCTTTTCCATGCCCTATACGCGAATATAGTGACGATTCATCTTGCCATTTAAATGAAAAGCTGCTACATCACTAAACACCAGGCCGGGAGCAATATCGTCGTCCTCCATAGCATCCTGCAAGAGTTGGCGAAAGTTCCATCGCTTTAATTTGTCTCCTGCTTTAGAGGCTGTAGCAGGTGCAACCTGTATGGCTTCATAATCAAGCGTCGTCTCAAAACGTGCCAAACAGTCGTCTGAGGAATTCCCAGTTCTCGACTGGCACGGTTGGTTGACTTCCTCGGGCTATGTAGGAAACTCTGATTCTTTGCACATTATCCTCAAACACGAGCGGTCGTCCTGTGCTCTTGCCTTTACACAAATATCCTCTTTCTTCGAGCTGCCCATACCACCAACGGATACTCGGATCACCCAACCATACTACCAACTGATACTCGGATCACCCGGTGGATCATTTCCATAGCGTTTACGAAACTAACTCTGCACTATGTCTACCGATTCACACCTCCAAAACTGCAGCACACAAAAAGCCTTCTGCTGTACGGTCACTATTTTCTCACAGACTGTCGCGAAGGCACAGCGACAGTGGGAGCCCTCATACTATGACCTAAAACTCTGAAATCTTCTCTTTCATTTGGTGTATGCCAAGGTCATACACGGTTAATAGTTTTTTTGAAATCAGATGAATCAATTTGAATAACCCTGTATAATACAAGAAATTAAAGAACGTAGTATAACTAATATAGAAAATTATTGAAATACGGGAAATTCAGATCATATGTAGAGGATTTTAGGAAGGGAGTGTCTGACCCCAGGTCTTAAACAACCCTTAGAAGGAGAAAGCTATATAGGAGATTCGGGCTAGAATGCCCGATAGGAAAGTGACACGGAAGCGAGGTAGAAAGGGTGAAGGACGACGCTTTTATTTATTACCGGGGGCCAGTACCCGGGGTCCGACGGCTTAAAGTGCCCATCCGACGCACGGCGGATATTGACTGGTTCGAGCGTTCGTATACCTGCCCGGGATAGAATCTGAGGTTCCTTCCGCGGCAATCACAAACGTTGACCACTAGGCCATCCGTGGCCCCCGAAATACGGGAAATTAAAGAACCTAGTAATTAATATGAAAAATTGTTGAAATATAGTACGGGAAATTAAAGAATGCAATAACTAATATGGAAAATTGAAGCTAGTAACTGTTATGGAGAATTGAAGAACTTAGTAAATAATATGGAAAACTAATGAATGTAGAACTAATATAGAAAATTATTGAAATGTAATATGGGAAATTAAAGAACCTAATTACTACTAGGTTGATTATATATTAAAATATCAACCAAGTAGTAAGTAATCAATTTTTGGAGTGGGGGGGGGGGAGGAAAATGCCGAAAGCCATGTAGGATGGCATAGCTGTGACATTTGGGAGGATGCTCCTTTCTAGAATTAGGTGCGGAATTCAAACGGAGGTGGGAGAGCCTGGAAGATGCCGCACACCGTGGAAAATCTGCCACCTGAACCACTCAGAACTGAAGTTGTTGACGTTGCATGGTCTGGTTGGTGATGAGTGATAATCCGGCACTTTTCCATGCAGTATTCTGGGCGTCTACACTGAACGTGTCCCACGTGTTCGCGGATGATGTTCTGGCAATGCGAAAGGTGTCAGCATGATGGATCCAAATACTTTAGACAGCTGATCAAAAGGCACAAGAGCGTCTGGTCCTGTGACAATTTTCCTCGATTTACAGCAGATGTGGCAAATTTCTGGGCAAGGTTTATGACAATGGACGAGACATCGATTGTCGCACAAACCTCTATATTTTAAACCGTTAGTTTTAAATCGGCTCGTCGTGGCTGTAAGCTGTTGTTTTACGCCTAAGTTCGGATCTGAAACTACTCATAGACTCCAGTTCTGTATCAGTAAAGTTATTATCTAGTGCATATATAGCAGCCGTTTCTTGTAAAGGTTAATTTTCAGTTGATTCAAAGTTTGCCTTTACACTGCTTGGATTTGACATACTATGTTAAGCTGATGAGCTGCACATTTAGTTGACTTTTCAAAACTGCAAGCTTGGACAGCATTTTAGCATTTCTTTTTCGATTGTGACTGAATCGGCGTACTACTTCTTGTAGCATCGTCGATAGAATTGCCCGCTCTCTTTGTGGAGAAAAACCAAGAAAGTCGTCAGTAAAATCTTTGATAATAGCAGAATGTTTTAATTTTGCTACCGTTTTCTGAGAAGAGAGCCGCGGGTGGCCTAGTGGGCAACGTTCGTGACTGCCATGGAAAGGACCTCAGGTTCGAACCCAGACAGGTACGAACGCTCGATCCACTAAATATCCGCCGTGCGTCGGATGGGCACGTTAAGTCGTCGGACCCCGGGTACTGATCCCCCGGTAATAAATAAGGGCGTCTTCCTCCCCTTTTCTACTTCGCTTCCGTGTCACTTTCCTATCGGATGCTCTAGCCCAAATCTTCTAGCTTCCTATTTGTAAGGGTTGTTTAAGATCCTCTACATGTGATCATGATCATTTTTCTGAGAAGAAACAGTTATTTTTTTGTAGTTTCCTCTCCAATCTGTATCTGCATCTTAAATAAAGGTACAGTATCAGTCGGACTCATTCCTCTATACACAGAAATATTGCTGTTCTGTAGGATTATTTCTAGAATCATAAAATAAACAACGTAAATATACGAATTCGTTTTTTTTTCTCGCTAAAGTAACATGCCACACCCTGCGTGTGGGTCTGATCACCATGCTTTAAAAAATATGTTTTAAGAATAAGGCTGCGCGCGTTTGTGTGTGTGTGTGTGTAAACGTGTTTGGGTTGTGGAGACAGATGGCTAAGGTGAATTTTTTTTTTGAAGGGATGTGTGTGCGTGTGTGCTTGCGTGCTTATGTGGCTTCTAGCCTTCTTTCCTATCAATTTTCGAGGTGACTGAATTCAGCTTTTGGATTTACCAGAAAAGTTGGGAGAATTTTTCTTTTCTTTCATCTGAGTGGTTGTGTGAAGAACTTTCTACTAGCGAGCAGGTGGTATTGACTTTCTTTCTGTATCTTGTGAAGAAGATTCGACTGTGGAGATGCCGTTATTCGACGAACAGCGCCGTGCTATCAGTTACAGAAAAATGTTCTCCCAATCGCTATCGCGCTGTATATGTAGTCTGTAATCGAAAAAAACCGAATGCATGGATCTTTTCGTAGAAGTAACTTTTCTCTGGATGCGTGAGCAAAACCAGTCCTTTTCCCCCGCAGAATGGTAGGAATTTGAGGTTGGAAAATTGTGAAACGTCAAATCCAAACGTACGTTACTTATACTCCCGAATATCAGATTCAATATTTTGAGATGTTTTCAAACATTGTCAAGCACATAAAGTTGAAGAAAACAACGTTTAATCACAATTTATTTTTATTTATTTTATATATATATATATGTAATATTACGTACAGTTCTTGAAAAAAAAATTCGATAAGCTTAAACAGTTTTTGAATAGTTCTTGAATATTACCTTCTGAGATGTGTGCTCTCTTATTGTTAAAGCAGTTTATGTACTTTTAATAGGTAAAATAATCTAATTTCCCTGAGCAATTAAATACTTAAGATTTCCAAATATCGTTAGCAAGGAGCATTATTAACTTTAGGACTTTTCACTCCTGCCGTTTCTAGAGGCCGTAGATTAAATTTTATCACTAAAGATTTTCGTTTAATGGGCTTTGTTAAGATCACGCAAGAGACCAGAGTTAGCAGATGCTTAAGTCATAAAGTTGTATCTTCGATATTCATTTTGGACGGACAAAAATACATACATATTTAGAGATATCTCCTAGAAGAAAGTCATGAACTGGACGAAAAGTGAAAGTGCGAATCATATATGAAACTTGTCCTTCGAGTTAGAAAGTTGGATAATTCACACGAAACCAAAAGTACTGTATTCTGGTATCAGTAGCGGCTATGTTTTGTGTAAGCCAGCCGTACGTCTTCTAAAATACTATGCTCTGAAACTTTCGTATTTACGTAGCTTAGAGTTGAGGTTTGAACTGTTGCATCACTTCCCTTTGCCGTCATCCATGATTTGCAAGTGTACGAGTATATTCCCTTTATTTTCTGTATGCCGTTAAATAACGTTGATTGTAGTGGTTTCTCGAATGTGTCATTCATCGTTGGACTCCTAATATTTATTAACTGACCGTCACTGATTTTCGTAAAACTTTGTGAACAAAGGAGGCCGAAAAAGTACTCCGAAAAAGTGGGATTTCTGAGACAGAAAATTTTCTGAGATCTGGCTATCAGAAATATTTTAAAACACACACACACGCGCACACCTATTCGCGCCTGTGCGTGAATTTACCTCTGTCGGATAAAATTGCTGTAGCAACCAAACTGAACTTTGTAGTTACACAAAACTTGAAAGTTAAGTTTGACGGCATTTGAAAGCTTTTAAAGTGGGATTTCATTTGATATGTAGCATGAGTGGGTTTTACGAAAAAAATAAGTAAACAAATTCAAGGTTAAACACTAAACTTCGACTGAAAAAAACTTTTTTTTTTTTGGTTTTTAAAATTAGTTGATGTTACTTATCAAATGAAATGCCATTTCAAATCTTTCAAATTACTAGAATTGACGTTCTGGGTCTATTTGGAAGAGAGTTCTGTTCTTTTTCTTTTCTTTTTTTCCCCGTATGGTCAGGTCAGTTTTTCCCGACTTTTTGGTTGATTTGATGTAAAACAACCCAAATGCCACGTAAAATTTTTTCGATCAATGATTTCAGTTTTGAATAATGTTCTCCTTTCTTGCCTGATCTGTGTGATTGATCTGTGTGTTAAAAGAAAGTATAGTTGGCCGAGTGATCAGAGGTGTGGGTTTCCGGCTAGTCGTCCGAGTTGGGCCCAGGTTTGAGTCCCGTATGCGGCATAAGTGGTGTGTTTGCTTTACGGCGCTGGCGCTGCCTTTCCCCCTTCTCTGGAATCGGTGGCTTCCTAAATTAGGGACTGGCTACTGCTTATTATAAATAGCCGTTAGCGTTGTTCATCATGGTAGTCGTTAAACAACTTCAAAGGGGAGGGGGATATCATTACAAAATATTATAATTTGGTTCTTGCAACTGTCTGTCTTACGGCTGGGTGTGAGCTCGATTTTCTAGGAAAGCCATGGATGTTGTTTGTCTTTTGGGCGCTGGTTCTTTGTTTGCTCTAGATGAGGGTTCAGCTACTCATGATAACCTTCTCTATGCCCTTGGAAGGGAATCGTTTGGCACCTGTAAAAACAAACAAACAAAACTGGGTATTTCGGAGCAACGCAATCATGATCCCTTTCACTTGCATTAAGTCGAATATTATTCTCTCTGATAACCTAAAGATGAAGAAAAGTACTTCCAGCATGCAGCCATAAACATAATTTAAAAATGGAAAGATGATAGTCAGAACTCTCAGCGTCTCGTCTGTGCTGTGGTCTCTCGTACAGAACGAGAAATACACTGAAGTGCCATAGAGATGCCTGCCTGGTAGCGTGTTCCGCTGCCTCTTGTCCAAATGACGGTGACCACACGACGACGCGCGGACTCCACTAGCATGCTGAAATATTCTGCAGGTATTCCATTCATGGCTGTCCATAATTCGCTCTCAGTTTCGTAGCCGATGCGTCACGTGCCCAAAACAGCCTGTTCGACGGTATCCCAAAGGTGTTCGAAATCCGGGCTTCTAAGTGGTCACAGAAGCGTTTCAAATTCTCTACAAAGCTCTTGTAACCCTGCAGTACCCAGGTGGGACCTGTGGGATGGTCAATTATCTTGCTGGAATACGCCATTGCCACTGGAATGCAGGCTGGACATGAATGGGTGTAAATGGTCGTCTAAGATGTCTGCATATTTGGGGGCACTCAAGGTCGACTGTACACGTACCAGAAGTCTCAAAAACATTCCAGTTGAAGATACCAGACCATCACTGGTCTTCAGTGTTTCAACTTGACATGAAGGATCCATGGCTTCATGAAGTTGAATCCAGATCCGCACTCTTCCATTTACTCGATTCAGTTTAAATCTGGATTCATCACTCCAGGCTATCAGATTCCAGTCCTCCGTAGTCCAGTGTGGGTGAGCTTTTGCCCAGACAAGGCGTTGAGCTTGGTGTGCTGTCAACAGTGGGATTCTTCTCGGCCGGCATCACCCGAATCCTAGACAAGTTTAAGAGTGCGTTGCAGTGTCCTTGTACTGGCATGGCGACTTTATCCACTGTTCAAGTCGGTGGTGTTTTATGGTATTGCCTTGCGCATATCAGTTAGAACAATGCAGCCCAAACGGCGTACACCACGAGCTTTCAAGGCTGGTATGCCTCTGCAGTTCATTCGGAAGATTGTTCTTTTGCCAGAATTTTCGTATTCCCGAAAAAACTCTGAACACTGTAGCACAGGAAAACCACATTGTGTTAACGACTTTCGAGATGGAGTGAGCCATCCTGCTGACGCTTGCAATCTACTCTGTCAAAAACATCCAAATCACGCGTTTTACCCATCACGCCTGCAATCGACCGCTACTGGAGAAGCTGTGGGCGATGGTTGTATTTAAACCACAGTTTCAGCCGGACATACTCGATAGTGCGAGAGTAGCGGGTAAGGATGTGCGTAACTTGTGCTATCTCTAATTCAATGGCACTTCAGTGTATTTGACACTACCTTGGTTTGTGAATGGCCCAGATAAGGAAACATTTTATTAGATTTCGTGGAAAACGCTGATCAGCTCTGTTGTCTGAAATCCTGCAACGAACCATGCGAGCGACAAGATGTTATTTCATGCAGTCTTGTTATCGCGTGTGACGAACCGCGCAAAAGACAAGATGTCATTACATTGTGAACTGCATACGTTTCAGAAAAGACTTCTCGCGCACAAGCGACAAGTCACCGGAACCAGTTCCGTCTGCTGTGGATCACATATTGTCTTTTCAGCATGAGAGCTACAGTGCGTAAAAGAAAGTACAACCGTGAAATTTGCAAGTCAAGAATGAACTCAGTTCACCGGACCAGTTGCGAAAGGTGCAGCAGCAAATAAAGGAAAATGCAATTGCGTCTTCAGGTTTATATTCATCAAATTTCGGAACACAGTAAACCATATACTGGTGTAGAACTGTAGACTACGATTATTTTATTTTTTAATTCATATATATATTTTTTTCATAATATCGTTCCACATCAGAGAAAGCGGTGCGTGCGGAGGTGGTGACATCATGGTTTTGGACAGGCATTGCCGATGATGGTTGAATCGATCCCCGCGTGGTGTTTTAACACAGGTACCGTGACTGCTCAGATGTAGTGAGGAGTGGTACTTGAACCTTATTTTCACCTACCTGCTGGTGCCATGGGGCCATGCATTCCTTTTAATAGGTGAAAATGATTTCACACGTACGTCTGAAGGAGGAATTTCTTAAAAGCAAGCGTATTCAGCGTATCAACTGGCCTGCAGGATCGTCTGATCTATATCCCATTGAGCACCTTTTTTAAAGCTTTGCGGAGACAGATTGCTGCTCTCACTCCCACTCTGAGACCTTAGTAACCTTCGGGTCTTCCGAAGCCTGAAATTGTTGTAAACCGGTATACTACCATCAGAGCTGATCGACGATCTTGCGGACAGTACAAATTGACGTTACCGAGCCTTATTTTTCTTTCTGTGGTGATAACGCTCTCTAATAGCCGGAATTTTTTATTAGTTCAATCTTCGTTATGGGTGAACATTTGTGACTTTATGGTCAACATACACTGAAGTGCCAGAAAAACTGGTACAGACGAGCTGATGCAAAATACATAGCAACGTCACCTATGCGCGTACTCGGTTGCGTCCGCCAGTGCATATATAAAGCGATAGACATCCTTGCCAGCTGTCAGAGCTGTTTTCGGTATGAGAATGACAAGTAATAACGATTTAAGCGATTTTCAACGCGGTGTCATAGTTGGCACTCGTGAGATGGGCCATAGTATTTCGGAGGTAGAAACGAAGTTCGGATTTTCACGGACGACCATTGCAAGGGTGTACCGTGACTACAAGAATTCCGGCCAAACCTCCAACCTACGATACGATTGTGGCCGTAAAAAGACATTGGGTGAACGTGACCATCGTCGGCTGTCAAGAATCGTTTCACGCAATTGGCGTGCAACACTCTCGCAGATATAATCGGAATTCAATGCTGGAGCCTCAACAAGCATCAGCGTCCGGACCGTGCAACGTACCCTGCACAATATGGGCCTTGGGAGCCGACGTCCAACTCGAGTCCCCTTGATGGGTGCATGACACAGAGCTATGCGCCTCGCTTGGGCACGGCAACACCTCCACTGGACGCTTGATGACTGATAACAAGTAGCCTGGTCTGACGAGTCGCGTTTCCAACTATATCGGGCAGATGGAAGGATTCGTGTGTTGCGCAAACCCCATGAAGCCATGGATCCCGCCTGTCAACGGGGAACTGTACCGGCTGGAGGGGAAGGGGGTCCGTAATGGTATGGGGTGTGTTTAGCTGGACTTCACTGGGACCCCTGGTACGTCTACGAACGTCTGTGACCGGCTAACGCTATGTGCGCATATTTTCTGACGAGGTACATCCGTTCATGTCCTGCATTCATGCTGATGTGTTTGGCCTGTTCCAACAGGACAATGCACCTCCACACAAGTGTCGGAACGCTACATTATGGTTAGAGGAGCATTCATCTGAGTTTGGGGTGCTGCCATTCCCACCCAAGTCCCCAGATCTGAACGTGATAGAACACATTTGGGATGCCATGAAACTCGCTATCGAACACAGGAATCCGAGACTTCGGAATACACCCGAATTGTGGAACGCTCTGCAGGAAGTATGGCGTTCATTGCCTACAGCATATTTCCAGAAGCTAGTGGAGTCCATGCCCGTCGTATTTCTGCAGTCCTGCGCTCCCGTGTGGGACCTACCAAGTATTAGACTGGTGTATCACTTTTTCTGGCACTTCAGTGTATATTCATCTGTTTCGTGATCACTAATTTAGTTTTTTTTTTTTTCCATAATTGTCACTATCTGTAAAATTTCTTTATAAAAGCCAATGGAATCTTTTAAATTCAACCTTTTCTCTATGTACCTTAAATTTTGCACAACGGTGTATTTATGACACTTTTCCTCCGCATTTTTTCTGCTAGAATTAAGTTTTTAAATGGTTTTACATCCTTCAAAATAGTACCAATGAACGTATATTATTGCCATTAGAGTTGCTCATAACGGTCGTTGAAACCCCCAAAACAAGCAAATAAAAACGAAACTAATCAAGAAAGAGGGGTCGAGGTCAGAGGTGACCAAACCAGCCCCCTTCAGCTCTTTTATGTTTGCTCGTTGCGCTTTTCTTAAGCATACAGCTTCATTTTCTCAAAAATAAATTTCGAGAATATGCTTTCTCTTTACGATATTGTGGAATTATTTTGATCGTGTTGTCATAAATCTTTGTTTAAAACAGCCGTTGTTTGCCGCGACTGTGAGTTATGCTTCAAGAACGCTGCGTTCCCACCGATGAGTGATTCTCCCCACTCCCACCTACTTACTCCGGTTCAACGTGTTATCCTAACGAAATAATTTTGTATTTGAAGTTTTTTTGTTTGATTCGATTTTTAATTAAAAGTGGATTACTACTTTATTGTTTGTGATCGTTTCTTTGAATATGAAGTTCATTGTAAGCTTGCTTTTATTATTTTCCATACACACAGTATTCGTCTGTATAGGATTGGAAGAGAGTCTTGTATATCCACTTTTATTTTCAGTTAGTTTTACAAAGTGAAAAACTGCTAAATCTTGTAACACAAGACATGACTGGAACCATAGCTATAGGATTTAAATTTTTTTTTTTTTTAAATCGACTTTTTTTTTTTTTACAATAAGAAAAACTGGTATTTATTTAATGCATGTATCTATAATAGCGAAAGATAGCGTCAGCGCGCGGGTGTAGCGGTCATAGTTTATCAAGATATCGTGTGGTAGACACGACATAGTTTGGCAGATTGTTTTCCATTGTCCGTGTTACAATGGCCAGTTTCAAGTACAAAATCCTAACAGGGGAGGGTTACGGGTGCTAAAAGAATTATTTACCTTTCTCTTTCTGCGGGAACCAGAGTGCCAGTGCCGCCCCGGTGGCGCAGTGGTCTAAGCGATGGCCTCTGATCATTCGTCCGAAAGGGGTCCGGGTTCGAATCCCGGTGAGGCATGGATGTTGTTTGTCTTGCGGCACTATCTCTCTCCCTTCCCTGGAACCAGTGACCCTAAATTAGGGACGGGCGACTGCTTATAGCCCATTGAGTTGCTCACGGTGGTCGTTAAACCTCCAATCCAATCCAGAGTGCCAGCTGAGAATGACCTTGAAATGCGCGGGTGCTCTGCCATTGGCACCTGCTGGTAAATGTTCCTGTCACATGTGTAAGAAATTCCTACCGGCTGTCCCTGTGGCGCAGTGGTCTAAGGCCATGGATTCTGCTCATTCGTCCGAACGGGGTCCGGGTTCGAATCCCGGTGAGGCATTGATGTTGTGTTTGTCTTACGGCACTGGTTCTCTCCCTTCCCTGGAACCAGTGACCCTAAATTAGGGACGGGCGACTGCTTATTACCCATTGAGTTGCTCACGGTAGTCGGTAAACCTCCAATGTAAAAAAAAAAGAAAATTGCTACCGAGACTATGCCTGTCGAAGTTCCATGAAATTCAACCTAGAGGCCTCAATTTTACCGAGTTACAAGGTGGCGCTGCCACTCGCTGTTTACGTTTTATTTGCTGATAGCTAGCGTTACCTGGAGACCGAATAATTGAGTTTTGAGTGTATAGGTGGTGTATAAAAGTGTGCAGTTCGACAAAGAAGTGATATGTTAATACGACGTTGTGTTTTAAAACTTCTTGTAATGTTTACTTTCAGACGTGTTTAGTAAGTTAAATATTTTATTAAACGTTAAGTTCGATTTCTGCTTTTCTCATCTGAGCATAGCAATTCTCCGTGCAGCTAGTGGACAGCTTGCTAGCTAGCTTCTACCAAAAGCATAAACTTTGAAGGTAGATTTTATTTGTTTACAAATTACCAACACAACAACGCAAAACAACTGCTCGTATTTGGGCATTGCTTTTTTATGAGCGGTCGGTATTTTTTCTGACGACCAATTACGTCGCCCTTGCTGTGCATGCAGTGCTTCACTACTGGGAAAATTATTTTACTCAGTTAATTTTGTACAGGGTGTGTTTGTCTAACATATTTTTATTGCATTTCTTCTGGAATACTAAATTCATGACTTCAGCTAGAGCAGTAGTCTCAAACTCGCGGCCCGCATGAATTATTACGAAATAAAAATAGATCACCCCTTTTTTCAAGTATATTGCAATATATTATTAGGTGTACAACTCAATTCTCGGCCCCTAACTGCAAGCCATCATAGAACGTCGGCAAATGCAAATGGTTGATTGCAGCGCCATCCAACAGCTTTCCAGGCAACCGTAACTGCTCACAGCTGTAGTGACAGAAGGGGCTAAAGTTGACGGTGAAAGTAATGTCGTTCGAGAAGCAACATTTGAGGCACTGCTTCTTCTTCGCGTTTCAGCTGAAAAAAGTGTCGCGGAAGCCCAGCAAATGATCTGTGCTGCTTTGGGTGAGGCTGCTGTATCCTACAGTACGTGTAAAAAGTGGTTCCAGAGGTGTTTGGGCAGGGAAATTTTGATCTCCGTGATGCAGAACGTCTGGGACAGCCACAGGAAGTTCACGATGAGTAACTGGGACAGTTGTTTCAGTTCCTCATCGTCAACCTTCTGTTGGACGCGGATCCCTGTTCCACACAGTTAGAGCTCACCCAGGAACTCGGAGTAACACGGCAAGCCATTGCAAAGCACCTGCACAAGCTTGGAGGTATTCACAAGGAGGGCCGTTGGGTGCCCCACTAACTCACAGCTGCGAACAAGTCTAAGCGCTACGATGTTGCTGTGTCCTTGCTCTCCAGATTCACGAATAATGATTTGCTCCACAAGATTTTGACCTGTGGGGAGAAGTGGATCCCCTACGGTGAGAATTGGATCCTCTACGTGGGGTTATCCAGGTCAGCTTATCACCAGTACTGCCAAACCGAATATCCATGCCAGAAAGTTGTTGCTGTGCATATGGTGGGATCAGCTCGGGGTCGTACACTATGAGTTGATCAAACCTGGTGAAACGGTCAATGCTCAGCGTTATTGTCAGCAACTCATTCGTGTGAGTGACGCACTGGAGGCGAAAAGGCCATACACCGGCAAGGGCAGAAGGTCGGTACTGTTGCTTCAGGATAACGCGCGTCTTCACACCGCGAAAACGACTTTAAACACGATCACCGACCTGGGATGGGAGATTTTATCCCACCAGGCGTATTCTCCAGACTTCGCCCCGTCGGATTATCACCTCTTTCGCTCCCTGCAACACCACCTGAGTGATACGCACTTCACTTCTGTCGAGGAGGTCCACACAAGTATTGATGACTTTATCAATTCGAAACAGCCCTCTTTTTTCCGCAGTGGCATTCGGCAGATCCCTGGTCGATGGCTCAAATGTATCCAACACGACGGGGATTATTTCCCTGATTAGGTACGTATTCGATTTGCTATAATTTGCTGTCAACGTGTCGTGTCTGTGGCCGAGGATTAAGTTACACGCCTAATAAATATAATATAAACATTTCGTATATGATATTGTTACTTATAAAGAATTCAAGTCTCCATTTTCCCATAATGCTGGAAACGCACCTGAAGAACTTCAGCTTGAATTAATAGACTTTCAGTGTGATTCTTTCCTAAAAGAAAAATTCAACAGCTGCAATCCACTTAGTTTCAAAGGACAAGTATGTAAACATTCCTAACCTATAACTGCACGCGTTATGGTCTTTGTTCGGAACAACATTCTCATGTGAAACAGCCGTTTACAAGAATGAACAAAGTAAAATGTCTTGAAAGGAATAGGTTAAGTGACAGTCAGTTACGCTCACTTCTAAAAGTAGCATGTTCAAAGGACATCATTTCAAATATCGACAATTTAGTGACAGAAAATCGAGTCCAAGTTTCTGGTCAGAACAATTTTCTGTTCTGTGTTCAGTAAGTAAAATGTGATTGTTTTAAGATTGAAGTGAAAATAATTGTCATATAAAAGTGATTGTTTTCGGTGGTTGATGAAGCATTTGTTTTTACTAATCACCGATAATTAGCAATAATATTCCACTCTGGTGCTAGGCCATTAGTGTAGTTTTGTAAATTTTATATTTATTCATAAGAATTTTTTTAACATTCATGCGGCCCTCTAATCCCCTAAGTTCCTTCAAAACTGGAAAGTGGCCCTTCGAAGGGTCTGAGTTTGAGACCATATCATATCATATGTAGAGGATTTTAGGAAAGGAGTGTCTGACCCCAGGTCTTAAACAACCCTTAGAAATAGGAAGCTAGGAGATTTGGGCTAGAGTGCCCGATAGGAAAGTGACATGGAAGCGAGGTAGAAAGGGAGAGGAAGACGCCCTTATTTATTACCCGGGGGGGGGGGGGGCAGTACCCGGGGTCCGACGGCTTAACGTGCCCATCCGTCGCACGGCGGGTATTTAGTGGTTCAAACGTTCGTATCTGCCCAGGATCGAACCTGAGGTTACCTCCATGGCAGTCACGAATGCTGACCACTAGGCCACCCGCAGTCCTGGGTGAGTTTGAGACCACTGAGCTAGAGCTATTGTAAAAGAAGGAAACTGACAGCAAACGTTTTAGCACACAATCGGAAAACGCTTATAGCGTAGCAAAATACCTTTATTTACTGGCGTAAAAAGTATGGAGATTCGTTAAACTTTCGTTCTCTACTGGGAGGTCTTTTCAAGGCAATGGGTAGTCATAAAATGCAGGGAATAAAAACATGTAAGACACGAAGATGTATTTTTTTTTTTTTTGGAAAATAACGCCGAGGACATCACGTGCGATATTCCGGTGTACTTTTATCACGCAATTATAAAGGTGTGCCGTGTAGTGTTTCCATCCTTTAATAACGCATGTCAAACCATTGGTTCCATAGCGACCATATCATTGCATGTCAGTTTGCTGGAGAGGATTTTGACTGTTTCCCTGATGGCAGTCTTTTTAAAGTTCGTGTAAGGGGCAATTTTAATATTATTTCACATGGGAGGGGGCCGAATGTGCATGCCTTCTCTGGCAAGTTGTGTATTCCGCACGTCCTGGTTGACACTCGTATGTGTTCTTTACATCTAGTGTTTAAGGATAGCTTTGTCATTCCGGTATATATCCCTTCTGTGGTGTCAGCGTACACGGCGGTCCCCCCCCCCCCCAATAATCTTTGCCTCTTACGTGTTCTAATTCCCTGCGTTTTATGTCCACCCAATGCTTTGAAAAAGCCTCCCAGTGGAGAGCGAAGGCTTGGCAAATCTACATAGGTGAACCAAAAAGTAAGTTACACTTAGCGCCTTCTGGAGTGGGATTGCAATCAGATCGTGTGTGCTTGGTGTGAGCGAAAGTAGGCAATACGTCATAGCTGCCGACGGGAGGTGTTTTAGTTCAGTAACTGCGTAAGGCGTGTGCAGGAGGTAGTTTTTAATGGCGCGTCAACTGGACTGGATTCTTATCCAAATTGGAAGTGCGAGAAACCATTCGAGTTTTGTGTGCTAAGCGCCTAAATTGCACTTGACATTCATCGAGAAATCTGTGCTGTATACGGGAGAAATGCCTTATCTCGCCCGGCCATTGTAAAATGGTGCCAACAATTTGAAAAGGGCCGCACAGATTTGACGGACGAATACCGCGAAGGCAGACCGTCAATATCCAGCACTCCGGAGCATGTTGCCCTGGTTGACGACATGATACGGGATAATTGGCGTGTCAAAATCAAGGAAATTGCCAGTATACGTCAGACATTTCGTACGGGACTGTGCATTCCATCATTCACGAGCAGCTTGGATTTCGGTAATTGTATGCGATATGGGTGCCACGTTTACTCACCGACCAGCACAGAAACCAACGTTTCCTGTCGTCTTTGTCTCTTCTGCAACTGTGTTATACTGAGGGTCAACATTTTTTGCTTCGAATCATCACAGGTGACGAAACGGGGTTACACCTTTTCACCCCTGAAACCAAACGATCGTTCATTGAATGGAAGCATGTCCCATCTCCAACAAGGAAAAAGTGTAATGTCCAGCCGTCTGCAGGAAAGGTCATGACGACTGTTTTCTTTGACTGTGAAGTTGTTGTTTATACAGAACTTCTGCCAAAAGGGACGACTATCAATGCTGACACATACTGCCAAACGCTACGAATTTTCTTTTTTTTTTTGATTGGAGGTTTAACGACCACTGTGAGAAACTTAATGGGCTATAAGCAGTCGCCCATCCCTAATTTAGAGCCACTGATTCCAGGGAAGGGAGAGAGCCAATGCCTTAAGACAAACACAACATCCATGCCTCACCGGGATTCGAACCCGGACATCTTGCGGATGAATGATCAGAAGCCATCGCTTAGACGACTGTGACACCCGGGGCGACGCTATATACGAGATTTGCGAAAGGAGCAGTTAAAGACAGACTCCGGGATAAGTTCAGCGAATACAATAATGAAAAAATGCCGTCTGTGCACGGTATACTCCGGGACCCATACTGGAACACCCAGATAGGTTTTGTTAAAACACAAAAGTAAAAGGTAAACCTTTTACTTTTAAAGTATAATTTTAACCTTTTACTTTTGTGTTTTAATAAAATCTATCTGGGTGTTCCAGTATGGATTTTGGAGTATACCTTGCACAGAAGGCATTTTTTCATTATTGTACAAGTTCTGCACGTAGTTCTTCATTATTACCCATGTTGAGCGAAGGTGTCATTCTGCTGCACGACAACGCCACACAGCACGGAAAACAAAGGAATTCTGCAGTCATTCAAGTGGGAGGTGTGGCAACATTCACCGTACAGCCCCGACTTATCCCCGTGCTACTACCATTTGTTCGGTGGTAAAAATAAAACAGGACCTTAGTGGACAACGATTCCAAACCGATGAGACTGCGATCCTTAACTGGTTGTACCAAACTGGAGACTTTTTTTTCTGTACAGGTATGGAAAAGTTAATGACACTTTCCCATAAATGTTTACAGTCCTTAGGCGACTATGTCGAAAAATTAATAAATGTTGTACCTTTAAACCAATGTACATCCCCTGAGTATATCTCTTTATTTGTTTTCTTTTATTCAATGATATAACTAACGTTTTGATCCGCCCACGTACGAGTATACAGGGTAATTCCTAAAGTCCTAAGTCACCTCAATAACTTGGGAACAAAGACAGCTAGAGCTATGAAAGTAAGGTATGGTATAGTAAAACAACCATGCGCTATCGGATGAGAGTGACTGCAGCGCCCGTAGTGGCAAAATGTGGAAGTTAGCACTCCTATCTCGGAAACCACGAGAGATACGGGTAAGAGATCAGTTAGAAACTTGTAAAGCTTCAACGAATTAGTAGGAAACGACATATGGGTAGAAACGGCTGGGGTAAATAGAAGGCTGGAAACGCGAACTTGTGCGAAGCCGGTTCGTGTCGTTGTAACAGTCTAACAGAGAGAAATGTATGACGCATGCGACCGCACGCCTGTGAGTGTCGTACGCAAATTCTGGTGTGACATAACGCCTGAATTTGTATCAGGCGCGGCGTGGCAATGTATAAAGGATCGTCGGTCAGGAGCTATGCCATTCGTAACGTGAGTATCGGCTAAAGAACGAGCATGGCAGGCTATTCGAATGAACAGTATTGCGAGATGGTACTGCTATATGGAGAATTCGGAAGCAGCGCGAGGAAAGCGTCACGCCAGTATGGCTTACGATTTCCGACTCATCCATCACCGACAGCGTGGACCATCAGTTGCGCGGTTCGACGACTACGAGAGACAGGCAGTATTGCAGCGCGTCCCCGTTCGGGCCGACCCACCGGAATGGGTAGGGATGTGCAACCAGCGGATGTTCTGGCATACGTTTTGGCTAATCCACACACCAGTACGAGGGAAGTCAGTATGGCATGTAGCTTATCACAATCCCGTGTGTGGAACATTTTGCATCAGCATGGTGCCCATCCGTACCGTACAGTACCGCTGCACGTACTGATGCCAGGGGATAACCAACGACATCTAGATGGGTGCAATTTTGTAATGAACACCGTAGAAAAAAATGCGGCATTTCTATCAAACATCCTTTGGACTTACGAGGCGCAGTTAACACGTGCTGGGGTGCTGAACAAACAAAACACCCATTACTGGGCAGTTCAGAATAAATTTTTTACACGGGAAATGAGGCATCAGGTGCGCTGGTCGATCAGTGTCTGGTGTGGCATCTGGAAGGACCGACTTTTTGGGCCTGTATTCTATGAGGGCACATTAAATGGACGAAGATACTTGCAGCTGTTACAAAGCATATTACCTGAGTAGTTAGATGATCTGTCATTGCAAGATGTACGCTCATTATGGATTCAGCATGACGGCGCTCCGGCACATCAACCAACAGCGGTACAGCACTTCCTGTCCGACACTTTCGGGCAACAGATCATCGGTTATGGTGGTCCCGTAGCGTGGCCTCCACGATCCCCAGATCTAACTCCCATGGATTTCTTCCTCTGGGGTTACCTAAAGGGTCACGTGTACAGAGTGGAACCGACGAGTCTCCACGATCTCCGACTGCATATCTTCGCTGCGTGTGAGAGCGTGACACCAGTTATGCTGGCGAACGTACAACGGGAAGTTCTGTCTCGCATTCAAATGTGTATTGTGGCAGATGGTGGCCATATTGAACCCTATTTACATTAAACGCCACGTTATGTAAGTACCGCTGTTGCATTAAATACGACCAATGTACTCCATTTGTATTCATGCCTGAGCATAATAAACCTCGTGTTTCCCTCACGTTTCCAGCCTTCTACTTATCCCAGACGTTTCTACCATATGTTATTTCCTACTAATTCGTTGATGCTCTACACTTCAAAATTGCCTTTATTCTTCAGTAAAATAACATTTCTAAGTACATGACAATGGAATTCTGCCAATAAATACAGAGGTATATACATCAGCTGGAAAGTTCCAGTGAAACGTAAAACAAAATATTGTTAAAATCATAAAATTATTTCGCCACGTAGGGCGAAGGAGAGGCAGACAATAAAGCACGAGCGATACAAATGAAAATGTTTACCTACAGCATTGTAGACAGGGAAAGACATGATTCTATACTATGCACAAATTCCAATTAAGCATTACTACCATACTAAAGATTAAACATGCACAAGGTACTAATTCACATAAAAGACCATGGGTGAGAAGGAACTAACAGGTGCAACAGTATTTAGAGATATGACAGTAATGGTAAAAACAAATAAGCACAAATACTAATCATATGTACAGAATTATGCAGTGACAAGAGAGAAATATGCTAAACGGACCCAGGAGAGCAACTATACAAAAAAAACAGAAATCGAACAGTAATGCAATGCACAAGTTTCATATCAAATGTACAGATGCCGCCCCGGTGGCGCAGTGGTCTAAGGCGTTGGCCTCTGATCATTCGTCCGTAAGGGGTGCGGGTTCGAATCCCGGTCAGGCATGGATGTTGTGTTTGTCTTACGGCACTGGCTCTCTCCCTTCCCTGGAACCAGTGACCCTAAATTAGGGACGGGCGACTGCTTATAGCCCATTGAGTTGCTCACGGTGGTCGTTAAACCTCCAATCAAAAAAAAAAAAAAAAAAAAAAAAATGTACAGAACAATACAGTGACAAGGAAGAAAGCCGCTAAACATACCCAGAAGGGCTGCTTCTCATGAAACAGAAATGCAACAGTAATGCTACATTCAAAATTTACAACATATGTACAGAAGTATTCAGTGACAAGGGGAAATAACGCTAAATGTACAGAGAGGGGCATCTTGTTACATTAAATTATACACACAGTGACTAATATTTTAAAAATATATTCAACATAATGAAGGGGACATTGCGTGGGCAGTAAACTGTGCAGAAGGAAGAATTATATACAACAACATAAAATCCAACATTTTCGAAGAGAACATGGGAAACATGGTGAGCTATCTCCAATGGCACAAAAAACAGAATAATCACAAATAGCGAAGCACCAAAATTAATACGAAAAACATGATTTGTTACAGTGAACGTGGGCGACAACAAAACTCCCACTTATATGTTGACATGTAACTGCAAATTGTGGATATGGAACCACCCAGCCGATTGGGCCCAGGTGGATTGAAAAACGCTATCGGTGTTTGTTGAGGCAGCACGAGTGTGCTCCATTTGGAGGCGAGAGGTTAACCGTGCTAGGAAGCGTCTCCGAATGATAGCACTTGCCTCCTGAGGAGGTGGAATAAGAGCAGGGAAGCGTTGTTGAAGATGGAAAGCATAGACAGTGAACTTCACAAGAAGAAAAATGTAACGACACACAGGAGGCAAGTGAGTAGGTGGATGCTTTGTTTGGAGTAGCCAAGCATATGCAAGAAAGGGTAACGATCGAGCACAAATTCGATCAGCAAGACGAAATGCTGTGTTTAGGACTGGCAGGAGAACGAGGCAGAATAGGTATTGATGTTGCACGTAGCTGACTTCAGGGCAAAAGGAGCATTGTGGAGAGGTGAGAAGAGTCATGCGAAATAGTACTGATGGGGCGGGGAGACGAAGGTGAAGAAATTGCCAATGGACATTGAGTTCAAGAGGGGAGGAAAGGGGAGAGGTAGAGGCTGTCCAGATGGCGGGGAGAAGAGAAGGAGGAGCAGAATGCACAGAAAGTGGAAGTGCGGGAGGGGAAAGAAGAAGCCAATAAAGAAAAGAGGAGGAGATAGAAGTAACTAGAACCGAGGAGCTACGAATGAGGAGAAAGAACGGTAGAGAAAGAGGAGCGGAGGGGACCGAGAAGAGACCATCAGGTGAAGCGAGGAGTGGAAAGAGGCTCCAAAGCGCTGTGCAAAGGAGAAGATATTCGTTAGCAAGAGTAATGGTTGGAGATAGAAACAGGGAAGAAAGAGGTCTCCAGGTTAGATCAGAAGTTACGAGAGAACGGACAGTTATCACACCAGAGCGGATCCAATGAGGAAAGTAAAAGTAAGGGAGGTTAGGAGGGTGAATAAGAGAAGAGAGGTTCATCTAGGAGATCAAGGGTTGAAGAAGGAAATGAACGGAGAAGAGGAAGCGAACGAAAGAGAGAAAGGCCCTCTCGCAGGACAGGAGGGAGGTGGGACGGGAGAGGGGAGTATGCATCCATCTTCAGAAACAGTAGGAAGGTGAAAGATGGGTCACGGGAAGAAGCTAGAACATTCAAGGTAGTGGTAAGGGACGGAACAGTTGAAGTGGCAAGGCGAATGAAATGAATAATGCGATGTCTTTTATAAAGGACAGCTAGATCAGGAAGCTGGATGCCACCTAATGAGGCTGGCAGATGAAGCGTGGCAGGTTTAACCCAGTGATGTGAAAACCAGATGACGGAAGTTGAGAGGCGAGTGATGGTCATCATTTGTGACACGGGCACAACCGTCGACATCCAAGAGTATTCGCATAGGGAGATAAGTTGTCGACGAACAACGGATGCTTGTTGACGGAACGATGTGAAAGGGCGGGACTTACTCCAGTAGGCAGCAGTCCGTTGTATCCGGGGAAGAAGAGCAGTCCAGGTGGCGGATGCAGAAGCCAAGGGCAATCCAACATACGCACCGAGGATCTTCTGTGTAGTGGCTGTCCACTGCGCACCCCAAGGAGCATCGGTGCTGGCAGCCCAAGCCCCGCACCATAAGCCAGTACTTTTAGTGGCATTCAGCGCAGCTCCAGATAATGCAACATACTGTTGATATACAGAATACAGGCGATCAAATTGAGATTCATCCCGGACGCAAAAGGTCACATCATCAGCATAGGCGGTAAAAATTATTCGATAATGACGAGTAGTAGCCACTGTCGGCGGTAGGACATCCAGGAGTGATCTTCGGGCTGCTAACAGGAAAGGCTCAAAAGCGAGAGCAAACAGCTGGCCGGAGAGCGGACATCCTTGCCGGATGCCTCGCTTAAACGGAATTGGAGCGGTTAGAAATGTGGCCGCTCGAACATGGAAACTGGCGCCCTGATAAAGGGCCAAGAGTGCGGAAGAAAAGGCAGAAGGAAAGCCAAATTGTGAAAGGACAGCAGAGAGATAAAAGTGAGAAACGTTATCAAAAGCGGACTTTTGATCCAGATTGAGAAAGGCAAGAGGTTCATCAAAAGAACGAGCGAGGAAGTGAAGATGAAGGAGAAGAGAAACGTTAGTGGAAATAGTCCGAGTTTCTAATTGATCTCTTACTCGTATCTCTCATGGTTTTCGAGATAAGAGTGCTAACTTCCACATTTTGCCACTAGGGGCGCTGCAGGCACTCTCATCCGATAGCGCATGGTTGTTTTACTGTACCATACCTTACTTCCATAGCACTAGCTGTCTTTGTTCCCAAGTTACTGAGGTGACTTAGGACTTTAGGAATCACCCTATATATTTTCTACGCCAGTAAATAAACGGATTTTGTTACACTATAAGTTTTTTTTTTATTGTGCTCAATATGGTGTTAACTAGTATATTACGTTTTAACCAGTGGTCGAAGTGGCACAGAGAGCTACTGCCGGCGTGGTGTCGACCATAGATCCACATAGTATAAATAGGTTTCGAAAGAAATACATACTACATAGTATAAATAGGTTTCGAAAGAAATACATACCACATAGGGCCGTGGGTGGCCTAGTGGGCAACGTTCGTGACTGCCACGGAAAGGGCCTCAGGTTCGGTCCCAGGCATGTACGAACGCTCGATCCACTAAATATCCGCCGTGCGTCGGATGGGCACGTTAAGCCGTCTGACCCCGAGTACTGGCCCTCCGGTAATAAATAAGGGCGTCTTTCTCCCCCTTTCTACTTCGCTTCCGTGTCACTTTCCTATCGGGCGCTCTAGCCCAAATCTCATAGTTTCCTGTTTCTAAGGGTTGTTTAAGACCTGGGGTCAGACACTCCCTTCCTAAAATCCTCTACATATTATCATTATGATCATTACATACCACATAACTGTTTTTTTTTCGTTAAAAAATTAATGTATATAATATTTAAAAAGTTAAAGTAATAATTAAAAAAAACTTTAATTGAAGGGTTGGTGGTCTCTTTCAGTCCAAGCTGCTAATCATTTATCAATTTTATCCGTTAAAAATTTCATTTGCCGATTTTTGCGTTAAAATTTGTGCTTTCATCATAATTTCTTTACGTAGTTTGTGACGTGTGTATAATTTATTACATACCGGGATGGTAAACAATGTTTTGTTAACTACCGGTATGCTATACCGGCCCACTTCGAACACTGGTTTTAACACCTAGTCGAAAGATAATTAACGTAGTTTATGAAGCGGTATTCAAACACGTAACTGAGATTTTTCCGTATTCATGTAATTATAAAGATATCAGTATTCCACTGCTAAGATGATTTACCCCCGTAAAATGCAGGACAACTAATTTTCTTAGTTTTTGTGGTTGTTTCGATTTCGTTGCTTTGTGCTGGAGTCGCGTTTGCGATTTCGCCTGCGGAGTGCTTTAGAAAATTCAAATGCGCACGTGGTAGCATCCAGTTTTCAGTTGTAGCTAATAAAGAATAAATTGAGAAACGTTTATTTGCGATCCACGGTTACGAATCGAACAAGTAAAACCTTCTTTTGCATTGGTAAGAAGTTGTTTCATTGATTTTTAAGTGAGGAACTCTAAAAGCGCGCGAGTACGAAAAAACTGAATATACTCCAGGGGATCGTCAAACCTGTTATAAAACATATGCCTCAGTTGATGGGATATTCGGGTAGGCAGTTGCTTCCTACAAGTCTATTTAGACATACGTGTCATGAAAACGAATGATTCGTGTTCTCTAATAAAAGCTTACCAGAAACTTCTCGGAAGTCTGCATTTATGAATCTCTCGCGTGCCACGCAGAGAATTCATGGATTGTTGAGTTAGGGAACACCAATTACTCGGGCAGAAAAAACGTGAATTCCCCGTTTTTCGAGTTTGTCACGTATACCATAAGTAACTGCCGAAACAGAGTATCTTCTCTAGAACGAGAGAGAGAGAGAGAGAGAGAGAGAGAGAGAGTGAAACCTTCAAAAGAGAGGTACATCTTTTAAAAGAAATTGAATTCCCGATTACAGCCATGCCTTAGGGAAATCAATTTCCATGGAAGAGAGAAACGTGATGAGTACTTATCCGTTAGAGAAAATAAGGTTGTACTATCCAGCGCTCGTTATCTCGAAGCGTTACTTGAGTGCACATTTGCGGTATTCCACGTTTTTATTTGCATCTTCACAATGGCATGAACACAAGCGAACAGGATTTAGTTTAACTGAGAAGGCGACATGTTACAGAAAGTGGACATAAGATTTAAGTGGTACTTATATTGACATTCCAGACTTCAAAGGATTTCGTCACCTTGCTAAAGGTGGAACTTTTCTTTCTTTTCACCTCCGTTTTCGGTCGAGTAGCACATTATGTTCTCGTCGAAGCATACTTTGATGCCTCTTACGATGTTCTTTCTGCGCGATTGTCTTACGCAATTCATATTCAAACTTACTCAGTACCATTGTTCTTTACGCTTTCCAACCGTAGGTTGAAGAAGCGTATATGCTCCAGCTTTTTCCGCCCGTCCGTCGACACGATAACTCACGTAAAAATGGTTCGATTTCGATGAAATTTTAGTATGTGGTAGGGGACCACCAGGGGACGAACCCTATTGAAAATGGGTGAAGTGGGGTCAAAGGTCACGCCATAAGAGCGGGATTCATTCAATTGCCCTTATGCGTCATAACTTGCGTAAATATGGTTCGATTTCAATGAAAGTTTAGTATGTGGTTGGGGACCACCTGGGGACGAACCGTATTGAAAATGGGACAAATGGAGGCAAAGGTCAGGACATAGGATTGGGACCCATTCCATCGCCCTTATCCCACACTATTAATGTGGACGTCAAGTAATTTTGCTTCCTATATTTTCAATGGAAAACCTTTTGTACACATTTCCTTCACAATTAGTGTGTTCCCAAGAATGGAAATTTGAACATCGATTAACACAACTTCATACTATAACTTGGAATACTTAACATTTTCTAAAACATAAGCATAATTATATTAAAAAACAACGTTTCCTTTGGTGGTGTTGAAACCAGAAAAAAGATGGCGCGACCTGTACTTTGATGACGTCAGTGGACAAATAAATGTTGGATTGCATAATTACGGTTATGGTTTAGAAAATATTGTTATGGTTTAGAAAATATTAAGTATTCCAAGTTATGTAATGAAGCTATTTTAATCGATGTTCAAATTTTCATTCTTGGGATCGCATTAATTGTGAAGAAAATGTGTACAGAAGTTTTTCCATTGGAAGTATAGGAAGCAAAATTACTTGACGTCCACCTTAAAGTAGCAATTCTTGTATGTATGTATGTATGTATGTATGTATGTATGTATGTATGTATGTATGTATGTATGTATGTACATTCATTCATTCATTTATTTTATTTTGAAAACGGCTCTAAGAATTTTGATGAAAGTCGTTAAACTACCGTTTTCTGGTACTAGAAATCGATTTAGCTTGATCTCGACTTTAGGAGAATTCGTTTAGTGGGTTAAATAACCACCCCGAATTATAACGTTTTTAGTGTCATGGCGTCGTTCCATTAATGTTTCCAATGCTTAGAAATCTTATGGCGTCACAATCTCGCGTTTGAGAATGTTGGCGCGCGGTCACGCCATCTGTCTCATTATGTCACGCGTTGTGTGTGGATCCTATTAAAGTTTTATGACGTCATACTTTTGCGAGCAGATGGTCGCGATTCCCATCTGCTTCATTACGTCACGCGCTATGTGCGTATGTCCGTCCGCACGATAACTCGCGTAACAATCGTTCGATTTCGATGAAATTTTAGTATCTGGTAGGGTATCACCTGGGAAGGAACCTTATTTAAAGTGAACGAAATGGGGTGATAGGTCAGTACGTAGGAGCGGGATCCATTCCACTGCTTTTATGCGTCATAACTAACGTAAAAAAGGTTCGATTTCGATGAAATTTTAGTATGTGGTAGGGGATCACCTGGCCACAAACCCTATTAAAAATGGGGGAAACGGGGTCAAAAGTCAATACATAGGAGCGGAATCACTTCCATCGCCATTATGCGTCATAACTTACGTAAAAATGCTTCGATTTGGATGAAATGTTAGTATGTTGTAGGGGCCTGTCTGGGGACGAATCCTATTGAAAATGGGCAAAATGGGGTCAAAGGTTAGGACACAGGAGCGGGATCTATTCCATTGCCCTTATGCATCATAACTTACGTAAAAATGCTTCTATTGTGACAAAACTTTGTTATTTCGGTGGTATACTGAACCGGTTCTGTTGAATATCATCGAAATGGGATCAAAGTTCAGGGCACAGGAGCGAGATTTATTCCACAGCCATTATCCTCATAACTTGAGTAATGATTTCTGGTATGTTGGAAAGCGTATTATAATCAATGCATTGCATGACTTTACAAACTTGTTACATTTTCATTTCACCGTGAACGTCTGCTTTTGCATTCACTTTTATGCATGCCATTTACCTTCTGTTTTGCATTCTGATGCAGCAGCGCAGTGGTCTAAGCGATGACTTCTGATCATTCGTCCGAAAGGGGTCAGGTTCGAATCCCGGTGAGGCACGGATGTTGTGTTTGTCTTACGGTGCTGGCTCTCTCCCTTCCATGGAACCAGTGGCCCTAAATTAGGGACGGGCGACTGCTTATAGCCCATTCAATTGCGCACGGTGGTCGATAAACCTCTAATCAAAAAAAAAAAAAAAAAAAAAGGTAGCACTAAAAACGTTAGTAAAAATGGAATGTCGCAACAGAGGAGGAAGGAAATTTTAATATGAATTTGCTACACAAAACCACACAGCAGGAAGAACATCGTAGCGGACATTAAACTGAGCTTCGACTAGAGCAGCGGTTCTCAATTTTTTCGGTCTCTTAAAACCTCTTAAAAGTTAGTGCGCTCCCCAAAGAGATTTATTTGATTTGACTATATTCGGCGATATATATTGGTATTTACCGTGTTAGAAATTAAAACTGAGAAATGTTTTAAATATTTATTTATTAATTCACTTAAAAACAATACTCATTAGATATTAACATAAATAACATTTTGTATGAAAAATATTTTCCAAACCAAAAACCAATTAATGAGAAGAGTGACACTGTTGTACATTTTTGTAAGTTTCCCTAATTTCTGGCTTAATAGAAGTCATCTGGATTCTCATACTTGCTTCTGTATTTAGCTGGTTGCGATATTTTGTTTCGGTTGAAGTATGTATGAAGAAAATCCTGCCTCTCGCATAGATATAGTTGGAAAATGGAATATTTTAATATACTCTTCGGATAATTACGGATACATTTCTTTGATACCACAGCAAAAACTGGACAATTGGTAGTTTCGTAAAGGTTAGTTACAGGTGAAATCTGAAATAAGGAGGTTAGAATAAGTCTTCTATAGATGCTTTGGGTCTCTTGATCGTGAAGCCACAACGTGTAGGAATGTGTGTAGTCATCTGGGGTTCGATTCCCCAGCAGTGGCCAAATAAAATTTTTTCGGTTGCTGTGTGTTGGTGAAACGTAGAAAGAGCGATGTCTTGTTTATTCACTAACGCCACGTATTTGGAGGATTTTCACAATGTAGCAATTTTTATGTTAGTTTACATGATATCTACGGAGTTTCAGCTGTGTGTATTTTTTGAATTGCGTGGTTTTTGGTTGCAGAAATCGTGTTGATATCAAACCAGAAAGAATTTTACTTCATAGGCAAGTGAAGTTTTTAATTTTAACGTCATGTTTTGTTTTTATCTTGCACTAACGTTTCATGAATTCCAGTTTAAAATAAGAATGGAGCCTCGAAATAATTAAGAATTTTATAAATCTATCATTTTCTCACACATCGGCAGCAAATTACGATGCAAAATTAGCAATATTTGCTACGAAAGAATGCGATTCAGCCAGCATAAAATGCATAGCAATATTCTTGAAAATCACCAGCTTTCCCAGACTTTAATGACCACCGTTCGTGGTTGTAGGCTTTACGGAAAGTGGTAGTGCTCCATTGATGAGGGAATCTCCAGATATCGTATTTCAACTTCCTTGGTTTGAAACCATATTAAATGACTTTTCGTATAACTGTGTGCACGATTTTGCTTCTAGTTTGCCCATATTGATCTGGAAGGTTTTAAGTGTCATAATTTGGAAAAGATCAAACGAAATTAAATTTCTGATTATTTTTGAAGTGAGCAGTAGTGGTTGAGCTTTATTTTTTGTGTGCAGCGTTTGGTGATTTCAGTATATCTCCTTTTTTTTTTTTTTTTTTTTTTTTGCTGCTTTATTGCGCGCTATTACTTGAATTGGGCCCGGGTTCGAGTCCCAAATGAGGCATGTCTGATGTGTGTTTTACGGCGTTCACAGTCTTTCTTCCCTAGAACCAGTTGGTACTTCATTAAAGATGGGCGACTGCTATAACCCTTATAGTTGCTGATAGTGGTCCGTTAAACCCCAAATAAAATAAAATAAATACATAAAATCACTAGTTGGGCTTCCTCCACGGCGGGGGAGAGGAGTGGGCCCAATTAGTGTCTATAATGTATTCACTGGAGAAATCTGCAAGAGGATAAATGCCATAGAAATCCTTGGAGCTACGGAAATTACGGTACCTGTCATTTCATCTTCCCCTCCAAGAAAACCAAAATCACACTAAACAGACGCTAATCTGTTCAGTGTAGCACATGCGTCTCAAACAACACGCGTACACTCAGATGAGACAGACAAAAAAATACGGGTATTATCTGGAGATGCCCTTGTTAATGGAGCAGTACCGCTTTGCGTGAAGCCTATAACCGCAGGCGACGGCCGTCAATATGTGAGAAAGCTGATGGTTTTCACGGCTATTGCTATGCGTTTTGTGTTAGTCGAATCGCCTTCTTTTGTCGCAAATGTTTCCAATTTCGCATCGTAATTTGTTGCCGATGTGTGAGGAAATGCTGAATTTATAAAAAATGTTAGTTATTTCGAGGCTCCTTCCCATTTTTTTTATTTGGAATACACGAACATTAGTGTGAATTCTAAACAAAACGTAACGTTAAAATTGAAAACTTGACTCGCGTAAGAAGTATAATTCATTGATACTAACACGATTTCTGCAACCCAAAACCACGCAATTCCAAAATATACATCAGTTGAAATTACATGGGTGTCATGTAAAAAACGTCAAATTCCCACACCTGGCGGCTTCACGGTTAAGCGACTCAGGACATCTCCAGAAGTATTATTCTAACCTGCTTGGTATATACTTAGAAAGAGAGAGAGAGAGGCCACAATAAATACATTCCAAGAGATATTCTTGAGTGTTTGAAGGCGTATTCGTAACTCAAGTGCTGTTCTTTTGCTTCTCAATGTGAATATCAAATTACAGTCGCTACTTCCGTCTCATAGATTGAGCCAGTTAAAAGACTGCTTAAAATGATGCATTGC
This sequence comes from Macrothele yani, assembly GCA_039090855.1. Lineage (NCBI taxonomy): Eukaryota > Metazoa > Arthropoda > Arachnida > Araneae > Macrothelidae > Macrothele > Macrothele yani. The sequence goes on along the minus strand of CM076995.1, from coordinate 152,373,735 downwards.
GATTTAGCAGATGGTTTTTCGGTAATCCTGGGATTTCATAAATTATGTTTGGGTAGGGGGGAGGAATTTACTCTAGGTTGGTGTTTTCATGCCCGTCGCTTTAGCGTAAAATACAGTGACAGGTGACATTTGTTTGGTTGGGAAGAAAAATCGCTTTCATAGTTGCGTGCTGGAAAAAAAAAATATTGCTTGCTGCATGGCCATTCATAATTTGGGCCGTTTGCCAAATGCCATTCATTTATATGCCGTACTTAGTAAGCAGCATTTTTCTCAGGAAGCTTATTGTTGGCTTGTCTGCATCTGATAAAAGCTGTTAACGTTCGTTCTTGTCTGTTATGTTCTCTCGAAACACGATGCAGGCAGGCGTGCGCGTTTCAGTGAAAGTTAACGCAGATGGCGAAAGCATAAACTGACCCCTAAATGAAAGAACAGCAGACTTCTTTATCAATCGCTAGTCCAAATTTTTCGACGCTTTTAGGTCCAAGCTATTCTGACCAGGCTCATAAATTCGACCACACCCTTTTCTGCTCTCTTGTGGTCAGTGTTCTTTCGAGTTGACAGCTGGAATCCGGTCAGAGTTTGGTGAATCGCACACGGCGGGGACCAAACTGCTGTAAATAATGAATAGCACAAGTTAAATTGAAATTGTATGTAAACTAGCTGAACTTCACCCGGGGCAATTCGATTACAACTTTTGAGATGTAGCCTGTATACCCTAATTTTAGCTGCAACTTCATGATCTCTCTAATCACGAAAAATATTCGATTTTTATGCAGTATAGAGAATAATTCTTCTTAGCACAGATGTTCCCAAACTTTTTGAAACCGCGTCGCCCTTCACATGTCGCATTTAGCTTCTATTCAGGCAGATTACACACTGAGTATTGTGACGTGCCTGTCCCGCAGGACGCACACGAGCTAAAGGCAGATAGCAGTGATGACACATGTCCGCATAGCTCAGTCGGGAGAGCGACTTGCTCCGGAGTAAAAGGGGACCCGGATTGGATGACGTTATATTGGCTCCCGAACTTTCAGGATGACCCGGCTGTTAAGTTTCTGGCAATGATGTGATGTTCTTTCCACACGGCGAGACAGGAAAAATGAGAATCTCTTCTTCAGTGCTTTGGAAAAATAAATCAGTGTGATGTTACGTTCCACACACCAAATTTGTCTGGGATTTCTCAAATGCACGTTCTTCATAAGATGACTGCCTGCAGCGACACATGGTCCTCGCTGACCCGTGGGCCATGCCCCCGGCCCTCTTTCTGTGGTGGGAGGGGGTGAGATGTGACGTGCCTGCCCCGCAGGACACACACGAGATAAAGAGAGATAACAGTGAAAGCACATGACCGCGTAGCCCAATTGGGAAGAGCGACTTACTCCGGAGTGAGGGGGTGTCGATGCCCGGCGCGGACAAACTTGTACGTTATAGTACGCTGTTCGTTCTTAACAACATTGCACGTGAAACCGAAATCCAAGTACGTGTCATTTTAATTTCTGGACTTGTTCCTTCTCGCCTGTTTAGAACTACTTGCAACTTCTTCTACACCACGTTTTTTTTACTTAAAAAATTCTCCATTATCATAAACGGACACACACACTCACTCACATAAAAATAACTACGTTCACAGTTATTAAAACATTGAATCTCAGTTCTAGTGGACGTTTATACCCGATCCATATGTATCGAATGAAGACTGCGTAGTAAACTAAGCGTCCGACAATGCGGCGGCAGAACGTTACCGCTTGACTTTGCCTGACTCAGTCCATTTTCAGACTGCAGGGGAGCAAGATCTGCACGACGTCACGCCAAGTTTTCAAAGAGCATTACAATCCGGAACTCAGGTGAAAGGATCACTTTCACAACAAGAAAAATGGTACAACTTTTGATACATTCATGGTTCCATTCAAGAAAAATGGTGGTTTTTTTTTTCTTGAACATTCTTTCTTACAATTCATTCTTTCAAATACGTACACCTATTGAAAACTTGCATGTTGCGTTTCACTATAAATTATAAGTTTTAGTTTTTTCTTATAGTCGCGACGCCCCTGACCAGTACCAGGGCGTCGCAGATTGGGAACCTCTGTGTTAGCAGGACATTAATACTATCTTTGGAATGTATGGATGCGGTGAAAATCTCAGTCATAAATTCGCAATAATGCATCTTTATTACTCTTTATAAACTACGTTTATAAACTTTCAGGTGCAAAAAGGTTACCTTCCTTCCATTTCTCTTCTGCTTCCATAGCTCTTGCTGCATCACGAATTTCTTTGTCCAGCACGACTGTAATGAAAATGAGTTTGACTTACACACCGTGTATAATCCTTTCTGAACCTTGGGCAAATAATTAACCCAACAGTAAACCGATAGCTAATCGCTGCATGCACCGTGAGAGCGACGTTCACTCGCCATAAAGAAAATTCCTCACCACTGATAGCATAGCAATGCCTAAATATGGGAAGTTGTTATGCGCCTTGCGATTCACGCGTGGAGACGCCAATAGCAGAACACTCATTTACGTTTAAAGTAACATTCGCGTTCTCAGCAGTCTCTCTGGTTTCGAAAAGAATTGGTATGGCAAATATTTGTTGTTTTGCTTTCTTAGCAAAGATCTCTCCCCATTTTTGGAATTTTGACTTGAAACTGGTAACTGTGATTGATAAAAAAAACAATGAAAAATGATTTGCCAGATTTTGAAATGTCTACAATGATTTTTCAGTGAGTTAAAACACTCTCTCTCTCGCACACACACACATTCTCTTTTATCATTAAAAACGTAGATTCAGGTTGCCTTGGTAGATTAGCCCGCAACGTTGATAATGATTTCGAGCACTCTAATTGTTACCTATGATACGAAATACATATCTCCCAAGAAAAGATGATGCCGGGACTATCATGACGATTCTTTGTAAAGGCTGATATTCAATTGTATTATAGCTTTTAAGATTGCTTCTCCTATAGAAAACAATTCGGGGGAAACTATAGTTTATAACAACACACATTGATTTGTGGAACCACGTAAAATACACTCACGGACAATGAAATTTGCTTTCCTAGAAGAAATCATACTACAACCGCGAAACTTTGCAAATAGCTAGAGTGCTTGCTGGTGTGCAAATGATCAACTTTTGGTGCGATTACGCATGATCGCACACCCTGTGGTGGCGCTGTAAACACGAACCGGCAGCCTTATAAACCGGCGTGTAGTCGATGCCCCATGAAAGCAAAAAGCACCGGACGACGCAAGCAAGAGTACAGTGTGACAAGATTGTCGGGTAGACGCCAGAGACGTCGATTTACGCAATTTACGGACTTTGAGAGAGGCCGGATCATCGGGCTGAAAACTGCAGGGTGGTCGGCGTGGCGCGGCGTATAGTTCGCCACGTGGATTGTTCTGACCATACCGTCCGACTGTGTTGGGAGAAGTGGACACGTGACGGCACTACCACCCAGCGGAGCGGCTCCGGACGGACCAGCAGGGCCACTGGTAGAGAGAATGAACGGATCTTACGAGGACCTGGTCCACTACACAGACAGATGTAGCGGTTTATGTGTGCCCACGTGTCATTTCCCGACGCATTCGCGGAAGCCAATCTGCGATCCCCAGCTACCCTTACGTGTGCTGCCATTAACACTGGAACATCGCCGGCTCCGTGTGCAGTGGTGCCAGGCCAGAGCGACTTGGAACGCCATAGACTGGCTACGTGGGGTGTTTAGCGATGAGTGCCGCTTCGTTTTGAGGACAGATCATCGTGTCCGGGTGTGGAGGTCACCGGGTGAACGGCACAATCAAAACCTCGCTATCGAGCGCCACCCCAACCCCCTTCCCACTGCAGGTATTATGGTCTGGGGAGTCAAAACAGCCTACGATAGCCGATCAGCTTTAGTAGTGATACGTGGATCATTGACGGGCCAGCGGTATGTGGATGAGATTCTACCGTCCCATGTGCTCCCATTCCTGGCTGGGATTTCAGGTGCGCTATACCAACAGGATAATGCCCGCCCGCACACGGCACGGGTTGCCCATCACTGTCTACGTCATGTCTAAACACTTCCATGGCCTGTCAGCTCCCCCACATGCTCCTATCGAGCATGTGTGGGACCAGTTGAAAACGCCAGCTGCCGCCACTATCCGGGATTTGGAGCAGACCGTCCAACACGTGTGGGCCAGTATGCCGCAGGACAACATCAGGCGTCTGTTCGCCTCCATGCCGGACCGTAATGCAGCATGTCGCAACGCACGAGGTGGTGCGACGCGCTATTGAAGATGACCGGACTGCGTGCCACAGATCCCTCTGTAATTGTCCTGCAGCTCTGTTTTTGCCACCATCTGTATCATTACGTCCATAAAATTTCAGTTCAATCCGATGCTTCCTTCTTGGTGCGCAAATTCTATTGTCCGTGAGTGTATGTACCAAGTATTTCGTATATTCACTGATAATTGGAGGGAAAAAAATGTTAAAGAATTCCGCCAAAGATTATAACTGTTCATCTTTTTAGTACCTTTGTTATCTCGACTCCGTTGTTGATTCATGCAGCAGTTGCAGAATGTCGCTCATGGTTGGTTTGACACATTTTATGGGATCCAAGTGAGTCAGAGGAGGTCCTGCAACCTTATCGAAAGGTGTCGACGCAATGGTAAACAACATTTGAAGATATCGCTGAAGTCCCGATGTATAAAATTGATTTGTGAAAATGTTCTTTCGTGTTTTAATGTAAAGATGGACCTTATTCATAGCCCACTATAGAAAGAAGAAGCCCTGAAACGAACGGCTGTCACTGAGATCATGTTCCCAACTTAGTCCCGGCTACCCTGTGTGCGTCGTCTAAGCTATCAGTAATGTGCTGAATCGGAAGGGTGACAGAGTAGCGGGAGAATTTCATAAAACGTGCGCTGATAGAAACTTTGAAAGCTGTGTTGCAATATGAATGAAATGTGCTAATATTTAGTTCACAAAGTACTTTGAAAGTTTTACCCAAAATGAAGGAAATAAACAAAACTGAGTTTTACACAAAATGAAGGAAATAAACAAAACTGAGTTTTACACAAAATGAAGGAAATAAACAAAACTGAGTTTTACACAAAATGAAGGAAATAAACAAAACTGAGTTTTACACAAAATGAAGGAAATACTAATGCTTAAACAAAACTGACAGAGTATTTGCGAAGTTTTTGGTTAGAATTCCAGCTGATGGGAACTTTGAAATTCGCCGCACAAAACAAATGAAATATGCTGTTGGTTTTGTTGATAAATTATCTAAAAAGTTGTGGCACGAAATGCGAATATTTTAATGTATTGAATGTCTGCATCGATTTCAAGATAACGGCTTGTTTACAAACTTTTTTTTGCTCCTGGTGATTTTTGCGGAACTTTTTTCAATTTCCTTCTATTTTTATTGAAGCACTTTGCTCCGCCACCATTCCGGAGGTTCCGGCGTCGGCATTTTTGGCTCTGGCCTATACCCGTAATGTTAACATTACCGGTGTGTGGTGTCAGTTTGATCCTTATTCATGGATTACTCAAGGAAGAAGACTTGTAACTTGAACATATTTTCTCAGTTTTTTTTTTTTTACTGTCGTTATTATTGTTATTTAGTTAATTTTTTTTATTGTGGGTTTAAAAAACTAGACCTGGTGGTACAGAGACGTAACAAACAAGCAGACATAGACGGGATACAGATGTTTCACATTAACAAGTACATATCAAATATGGTCTTCACATAATGCTAAATGACTAATGTACACAGAGAGCCAGTGTTGATCAAGTAACACATTATGAAAAAGTACACAAGTACATATCAAACATAGTTTTAGAGTATGGTAAATGACCAATGTACACAGAGAGCTAGTGTTGATTAAGTAACACATTGAGAGACAGTACCGAAAGACAAACATCCTTGCTTCACTGGGAGTCGAACCCGGACCCAACTAGGGCGAATAGTCATAAGCCATCGCTTAGACCACTGCGCCACCGGGGCGGCCGATATTTTTGGAAGGGCGGACTTTTTTGAACAAAAACGCTCAACATTTTCTTCTGTTGAAGTTGGTAAATGAACATTATACACTGCTGGCCACCCAAAATGCAACACCAAGGAGGACACGAGATAGCAAAGCCAGATTTACTGGACACATAGCAACAGATACAAAGATGAAACGATTGAGCTTACAAGCCCGTGCGACTTGCGGAACACGCAGACATCAATAGCTCGTGTGGCCCACATGGCTGGCAATAACGGCCGCTACACGCCGCGGCATCGAACGAAAGAGGCTTTGGATGTGCGCTTGGGGTATGTCGGTCCAGGCTGCTTCCACACGTTGCCACAGTTCATCAGGCGTAGCCGCGGGTGGTGCTTGCCGGGCCTCTCAACTGCCGATCAGCGACCAGACTTGTTCGATAGGCGACATATCGGGAGAACAAGCGGACCACGGCAGCAGTGACACCTGGTGGGCCGTAGAATTGTTTCACGATGCGTGCCACGTGCGGGCGCGCATTGTCCTGTTGAAACGTGGCCGCCGACAGGTCCTGCAGGTAAGGTAGGACTACAGGCTCCAAAACGTCGGAGATGTAACGGTGGCTGTTGAGTGTACTGGTGTCATATCCAATTGCGCCCCAAGTCATAACGCCAGGCGACAGACCGGTATGGCGATGCATAATGCAGGCGTCATACAGTCTCTCGTCGCGGTGCCGCTACACGCGGATCCGACCGTCGTGGTGTTGCAGGCAAAAGCGGGATTCGTCAGAGAAAACAATGTCTTGCCATTCCGTAGTCCAGGTGCGGCGTTCAACGGCCCACTGCCGCCGCACTCGCCGGTGGTGTAACGTCAATGGTAATCGTAGCAATGGGTGCCGTACGAGAAGTCCCAGCCTCTGCAGAAGATGTCGAACGGTACGTGCTGACACAGATTGTTGTGCAACACATCCTAATTCCTGCGGTAACGTTCGTGATGTGGCGGTGAAAGCCGTCAATGCCCGCCGCACAACATGCCAGTCCTCTCGTTCGGTGGTGTGCCGCGGTTGCGGCAATCGGTTACGTCGGTCTGTCCGTCCCTCCTGCACCCACCGAATCCATACTCGCCTCACTGTTTGTGGCTTGATGTCGTGCCAAACGGGCGCCGATGTCTCGGTACGATAAACCGCTGTCGCGATCAGCCACTATTCGTCCTCTGTCGAACTCCGAAACGTGCTGGAATGACTGCCGTATTCTGCGACGAGGCATCAGGAAGCTTCCCACGCACATGTCCGGCAGCACAACACACTTCCACTACTTACACCCCGCCTTCTGTGCACCCTTCTTATAGTGCTTCTCGGTGGCGTGTCGGGCGCACATGATTTTCATATGCCCTGCAATGTTAATCGTTTGCATGTTATCTCGCGGGCGACGCATGATGCGAATTTCAGGCCAATCGGATGCTTCCTTCTTGGTGTTGCATTTTGGGTGGCTGTTATTACGAGTGTTATTTCGATTTTCTTTGGAAAGAAAGCCACAATAATAAATAAAAATATGAACAACTTCACGACAACACATTAACGGACTAATGGCGTTCACGACTTCACGTGCAGTTTGAGCAGGGAAGCTGAGACCCTTTTGGTCACATGACTAAATCGTTTCAGGGCCTCTTCTTTCCAGTGGGCTATGGACCTTAATCATGTGACGTCAGAATTGGATTTCTGCGGACCAACATGGCTGCTGATTTAGTGTTGTCGCCATTTGACTACCCCTTTTTGTTGGCCAGTTTTTACAATCTTAACGTCTTGGGGAATGCCAAGGAATTAATAGAGCTACAGGGCGAAGAAGAAGAAATTAATTTCTTAGAAGAACAAATCAAGGTTGCAAAAATACAGCAAGACAATTTTGTGTTCTATGTTGATTTCGCATGATCAGAACATCGCCATTAGTCATCATGAAGTTTCTAATGAAGCATTTCTCATACACGGTATATTAAATTTTCATGTTCCTGCCAAATACTGGCGAAACATCTGAAATATAAACTTGGGAATCTTTTTTTTTTTCAAAACAAAACATTTAGAACCCAAACAAATACGTAATATGGAAACAAACTGGTGTTAAAAAAAAAAACTATACTATCGCTCGCTCGGCAATCTGCTTAAAAATTAAATGAAAGCGTAACATTAAATAAAGGAAAAATTAAAGATATATTTGTTTCGTTCTTTGGGAAAAGAACGCAAAACTTAATTCGTATATATGTATTTTTTTTAAATTGAAATTCGAAAGAACTCAGGTTTCTACTGCCTTTGATTCGTAGTCTCATATTATCCTAAACGCTTTTCGTTTTTAAAATGGGTCCAACATACTCGGGAATCCGCATTGAGATGGAAATCATCGCGTTTCATTTTGCACAGCCATTCGTTCCTTTAACAATTTCGGCTTTTTCAGGGAAATAAATTATTCCTTCCTCTATACAATTTAGGTGGCAGGATTTACTAGCACAACCATGCGATGGGCAAAAGTTAGGCATGTCGTTAATAAATTTCACGAAAATCGCGATTTTCCTGTACCCCTAGAACGTAGCGCCTTTTTAAGCAATGGGAAAACGCATGTAAACAAACTATTGTTGGTCCGCAGAAAAGCTTTCCATGATGCAATGCGAGGTGAATAAGGTCCTTTGGAATAGTGTCCTGAAAACTTCAGTGGGATTAATTTTCCTGGATTTTGATTTTTCCAAACTACAGTTGAACCCACTTATAACGAGCATGTGTTTAGCGAGATCCCGGATTTAACGAGCAAAACAGGAACTTTTTTACGCTTTCCAACCGTAGGTTGAAGAAGCGTATATGCTCCAGCTTTTTCCGTCCGTCTGTCCGTCCGTCTGTCCGTCCGTCTATCGGCACGATAACTCACGTAAAAATGGTTCGATTTCGATGAAATTTTAGTATGTGGTAGGGGACCACCAGGGGACGAACCCTATTGAAAATGGGTGAAGTGGGGTCAAAGGTCACGCCATAAGAGCGGGATCCATTTCATTGCCTTTATGCGTCATAACATGCGTAAATATGGTTCGATTTCGATGAAATTTCAGTATGTGGTTAAGAACTACCTGGGCACGAACCCTATTGAAAATTTGCAAATTGGGGTCAAAGGTCAGGCTGGGCATAAGAGCGGGATTTATTCCATTGCCCTTATGCGTCATAACTTGCGTAAAAACGGTTCGATTTCGATGAAATTTTGGTATGTTGTAAGGAACCAACTGGGAACGTAACCTATTGAAAATGGGTGGAATGGGGTCAAAGGTCAGGACATAAAAGCAGGATCCATTTCATTGCCTTTATGCGTCATAACATGCGTAAATATGGTTCGATTTCGATGAAATTTTAGTATGTGGTAGGGAATCACTGGGCACGAACCCTATTGAAAATAGGCGAATGGGGTCAAAGGTCAGACAGGGCATAAAAGCGGTATTTATTCCATTGCCCTTATGCGTCATAACTTGCGTAAAAATGGTTCGATTTCGATGAAATTTTAGTATTTGGTAAGGAACCCCTGGGGACGAACCCTATTAAAAATGGGCGAAATGGGGTCAAAGGTCAGGCAGGACATAAGAGCGGGATTTGTTCCATTGCCCTTATGCGTCATAACTTGCATAAAAATTGTTCGATTTTGATGAAATTTTAGTATGTGGTAGCGAGTCACTGGGGACGAACCCTATTGGAAATGGGGTCAAAGGTCAGGACACTGGAGTGGGATCCATTCCATTGCCCTTGTGCATCATAACTTACCAAAAAATGTTTCGATTGCGACAAAACGTTATGTTGTTCCGGAGGTATAGTGAACCGGTTGTGTTGAATATCAATGAAATGGGGTCCAAGGTCATTGCACAAAAGCAAGATTTATTCCGCAGCCATTATTCTCATAACTTGCGTAAAACTCCTTCTATTGCGACAATGTTATTCTTGAGGTGTACTGAACCGGTTCTGTTGAATATCATCGAAATGGGGTCAAAGGTCAGGATACAGGAGCGAGATTTATTCCACAGCCATTATGCTCATAACTTGAGTAATAATTTCTGGTATGTTGGAAAGCGTATCATGATCAATGCTTTGCATGATTTTACTAACTTGTTTTTTGCATAATGCTACTTCAAAGATAATTTGATCGTTTTAAACCAACAAAATTTAACGAAATCGCGGGATTTAACGAGGGAGGGAAAAACTATTCTGTAAAAAAAATTCGGAGATTCATGAGCCACTTTCTGTGATACCTTTCGAGAGTTAACGAAGCATATTTCTGAGTCTTCTGAATTTCTCGTATGCTACGAAAAATCTGAATTTTCAGAAACCTTTTCTTAATTCCTTTCTTATATTGACTGTAAATTGCCATTTTAAAGATGTTTTAACGAAAAAATTCTGAATTTTTAGAAACCGTTCCTCAATTCCTTTCGTATATTAACGGAAAAAACTCGATTCTCACTTTTTCCTTACCCATATGGCGAAATATTTCCTGTAATACAGGGTAATTCATAAAGAAGTATACAGTTTCAACGCAATATAAAACAAGAACAATGTAAGATATTTTATGTTACCTGTAACAGAATTGTTGGGGAATGTTTCAAGTTTTTTCAGAGACAGTCACAGATGTTCTATGTGTGCACCCTTAGTCACACGACATACATCGAGCCGGTAATCCATTTCTGCCCAAACACGAGGTAAGATATCTGAATCACGTGCAGTGATAGTGGCTATGATAGGCTGTTTCAGCTCCGCTAGATCAACAGGAAGGGGAGGGGCGAATACTTTGTCCTTTACGTACCCCCACAGGGAAAAGTCACAAGGTGTTAAGTCAGGACTTCTGGGTGGCCATTGGGTCAGTGGCATGTTGTAGTCCGCGGATCGTGGGTCGCGGGTGACCTAGTGGGCAACGTTCGTGACTGCCGCCGAAAGGACCTCAGGTTCGATCCCATGCAGGTACGAACGCTCGATCCACTAAATATCCGCCGTGCGTCGGATGGGCACGTTAAGCCGTCGGACCCCGGGTACTCCCCGTAATAAATAAGGGCGTCTTCCTCCCCCTTTCTACTTCGCTTCCGTGTCACTTTCCTATCGGGCACTCTAGCCCAAATCTCCTAGCTTCCTATTTCTAAGGGTTGTTTAAGACCTGGGTCAGACACTTCCTTCCTAAAATTATCTACATATGATCATGTCCGCGGCTCGTCCAATCAATCGGTGAGGAAGATGTTCATCGACTGACTAGTCACGTGAAGCGCGCTGTCGCCAACGTCACTTCCCTCAGTAGCGGGACACAAACTTTGAGTACATCTACTTAACGGTTCGCAGTTGTGGTCCGTGTCTTCAACTGTTACTGTTTTACAGCATCTGGAAACTATACTTCTTTATGAATCATCCTGTATAATAGAAGCGATTCGCGGGAATACTTGATTTGATCGATTGTTAAATTTCAATCGTCTGTCGAAGGATCTGATTTTGAAGTTCTGTAGCGTGATCGGATATTGTGTAGAGTACATCGCATGAGCTTCTGTTATTGTGGCACAGGATATTTCTTCTCCTCTGCCCCATTTTGTGCTCCAGCGATTGTGTTACCCTAATGGTTAGCATACTCGGGCACAAATCGGGAGATGCGGGTTCGTTTCCCGTTTCAGGACAATAAAAAAATGTCAAATTTCTGTGGTTACGTTAAATGGAAGAACAGCTTGATTTTATGTCCGTATTGTACAGATTGTAAATTGTCTATGTTTCAGTCGATGTCTATGTATTGTACGTTCATTGTCTATGTATTGTACGCTGTCTATGTATCAGTCTGTGGAGTCCTTAAGACAAAAGTTACTTATAAGCTATCAAGAGTAAATTTTATACAGTCAACTGTGGATTTAGGGAACTCTGTAATAATGAAAATTCGGCTGTAGTTAACCTAAATCATTGGTCCCGACCCGCAACATCGGAAATGTACATTAAAATTTTCGTTTATAGTGAACCCTCAGTTTCGGTTATGGTGAACCTAAAAAATAAAACTTCAAAGAAAAGAATGTACTTGTAACATGAAACTGTAACTTATTTCAAAACGAACGTTCTTGTAAAAACTTGAAAGGATGTGCTGAGAACAATCAGTGGCGCACTCAGGAATTCTTGTTGAAGAGGGCTGTATATATATATATAGTATACGTGCACAATGTGTGTACATATATGTAGTGTACGCCTATAGTTCATATACGGTTGTGACGTACGTCGCTCTTAATCTCTTTGGCAAGAAGACACCGTGTAATAGAAAACATTATGTAATTTTTTTAACATGTAAAATAATATTTTTGAATATTTAATTTGTGAAGTACGTTGCTATTAACCTCTTTGGGAAGAAGACCCCGTGTAAAAGAACATGTAAAATAATATTTTTTAATGTTTAATTTTTAATTTGTGAAGTACGTCGCTCTTAATCTCTTTGGGAAGAAGACACTATGTAATAGAAGACACTTGTAATTTTTTGAACATTTAAAATAATATTTTTGAATGTTTGATTTGTGACGTACGTCGCTTTTAATCTCCTTGTATTAAGAACGACGCCCCCAAAGCCTCCTCCTTTGGTGCGCCAATGAGAACATATTGTAGGCCTATTACACCTTAAGTGCATTGAAGGACAAAAGTAGGATTAAATACCTCAGCAACATCAAGCTGGTGTTCCTGCCTGCCAACACCACGTCAGTCCTCCAAACCATGGATGTGATTCGGAATTTTAAAACTTATTACAGAAGGGAATTAACGCTTCATTTAATCCAAGACTTTGAATCAAAGTACACTGGCGTGCAAAAATTAAGGACGAGACGGTTTTTCGAATGTAACGTCGTGCAGAAGTGCTCCACATCGACTCAAATCATACCATAAGATCCCCAAGATGTAAGAATATGGGACAAGTGAGCAAAACCGTCCAAACAAGGAATCCAAAGGATACAAAGGCACTTTATTGAAAAGGTAGCTTCGAGCACAACTGGTCAGAAACGTCCATGTGACAGGCGGCTGCCAAGAAAAATCCAGTCTTTAGTAGGGGATATGATCACCCCTGACAGCGTTGCAGAATTTACAACGTCTGTTCAGGCTGAGGACAAGTTTGTCAAGGAGCTGTTGAGACATCGCAGCTGTGGAATCGTTGCTGGCGGCTGGAGACTTGCTGCCAAGCGTCTCCCGAGAAGGTCCCACATGTGTTTGATTGGATTTAGGTCCGGGGATCTTGTGGGTCAATCCATGCGTTGAATATCTTCACTCTCCAACAGATCTGCGACAGCCACTGTACGATGAGGTGTAGCGTTGTCATCCATGAAGAGGAACTCAGGACCCACAGCACCTCTAAAAAGACGCACGTGAGGCAGAAGAACCTCGGTACAATAGCGGGCACCAGTGACTGAACCTCCTTGGAAGATGTGGATGTCAGTACGACTACCAAGCATGATACCGCCACAAACGAGAACTCCGCCACCTCCAAACCGGTCCCTTTCGATGATGTTGGAGGTGTGATTGCGTGTTCCCTGCTCTCTCCAGATGTGTATACGTCCAGAATTGCTCGTCAGACTAAATCGGCTCTCATCCGTAAAGAGAACTCGACCCCATTGCTGATGTATCTAGTTCTTGTGTTCCTGGCACCACAGAAACCGCCGTCTCCTATGAGCAGGCGTTAATGGCACACACCGTACTGGTCGTCATGCAAATAGACCACCTTTGTGCAGCCTCCTGGCCACGGTAAAACGCGATAACGGACGTCCAGTTGTCTGTTACATGTGCCTTGCGATTTCTCCCGCTGTCTGCTGTCTGTCTCTTCTCGCCTGTAGGACAATATGCCGGTCGTCCGCCGCGGTGGTTGCTCGTGGACGACCACTGCTAAACTCTCGGACAGCTGCTCCTGTCGTTTGAAATGCTCTCCAAGCTCGTGAAACGATGCTGTGAGGGATCCCGAACTCCTCGGCCGCACTAGTCACATTTCGACCTTTTTCCAACTTCCCAATGACGCGACCTCGGGTAAAGTCATCCAGATGTCGTCTACTGGATTGCCTGTTGGCCATATCACACGGCGGCAGCAACTCGACGTTGTTCAAACCGATGTACACTGTGCAATAGCTTTCACCGAACTGTTGAGCATACACCGCCCGTGTGCTTTATACCCTTCTGACACCCTCCCCCTCCTAATTCATGCTGCATATATGCGCATGCCCTACCGTACCGGACCCTAGTCTATCTCCTGAGTGGTCTTTCTGTCCGTTCTGCCTGCTCGTTCCGCTGTTATGCTAATTTCTCCTCTTCGTCCTTAATTTTTGCACACCAGTGTATTATAATGCATTCCCTCGAATTGTAAACGCAGAAGGCCCACTTTAAGAGTTCTTAGTGTACTAGATCCCCTCCCACCCTGTACGCGACTAAACTCCTGCTGCCTTTTGTTAATTCAGTTCCACCCTTATATTAATAATACATAGCTACTTTAATCTATCCGGCTTGAATGTTTTCCCATTTGCCACCATCACTGATTATATTTCATGGAAACGGCTGCCTCTGTGTACGTGTGCTTCTTTATTAATCGGGCATATTTTCTGCATCTTGAAAATCAAAACCAATTAAAAAAAAAACTGCAAATGGAAATTATTTTTCACTTCAGATAATAGTTTTGAATTTTTTTTTTTTCGTTTTAATACAAAAGAGCTTTCTTTTCTTGTTCGACACAGTTTTTCTTTTATTTTTATATATTTTTTATAGTTATTCATTTATTTTATCTTTCATCATCATTGTCAATCATTATCAGTCCAGCGCTGGATGAAGGTCTCCCTAAGTTTCTTCTACAACTTCTGTCTTGAGTCTGCCTCCTCCTTGTTACTCCGGCATGCTTTCGAATTTCATCCATCCATCTGTCATGTGGTTTTATCTCTTTCTGTCCTTTGGAATCCAATCTAAAATTTCAGTTGTCCATCGGTGGTCCGTTCTTCTGGCAACATGTTCAACCCATTGCCATTTCAGGGATTTTACTCTCATTGTGATGTCTTCCACTCAAGTCATTTTCCTTATCCACGAGTTCCTCTTCTTATCTTTCTTGGTTACACCAAGCATGCATCTCTCCATGTTCTTTCAGTTGTCTGCAGCCTTTCTCCGTATTTTTTTTTTTTTTTTTTTTTTTTTTTTGTCAAATTCCATGTCTCTGCTCCATATGTAAGAACTCGAAGTATGCATTGATTAGACTTTTCTTTTAAGACATAATCATAATGGTATATTGCTCTTGAAAATTGTACTGTTTCTTCCAAAAACTCTACAGCCAAGTTTTATACGCCGATTAATTTCCTCATAAATGTGACCCTTGCCTGATATTTGTTGTCAAATGTAAATGTAGGTATCGGTTACCTTGAGCTTTTCCCCATCAATCGCAAAATCTTCGTTTTTTGAAAAAGCATTTTACAATTTTCTTTTCTGAAAGTTCATTTTTAATCCGTGTTTTTTTCATGTTCATTTTTAATCCAGCAAGTTCCTTTATCATATACTGTGTAGCTCTGAAGGGGAAACCTAGAAAACGTTTTTACCTAAAGTGAAAAAAAAATCCACTTGCAGTTTCTTTTAAATAGTTTACTGATTTTCGAGATATGGAAAATGTGCCAGATTAATGAAGAAACAGAGGCACGGACAGAGGGACATTTCTATGAAACACAATCACCGATGGTGCCAAATGGGGAAACCATTCGAGCGGGATAAACTGACGTTTACTACTAACGTGGAACTGAATTAACAAAAGGCATATTCATAGCTGGAGTTTTAGCCTCGTAAGCGGGTGGGGGGGGGGGGGTCTAGTACACTAAGAATTCTTACATTGGGCTTTCTGCGTTTACAATTCCAGCGAATGCATTGTAAATGATATTTCTTGCTGTAATAAAAGTTTTGCGTGATTTTTATAGTTTATCTGTGAAGGAGGGGAGCTGGAGGAGACTGGTACAATAGTAATGGTAGTAACAGCGTGCATTTTTAGCCCGTCTTTTGTAAAAAAAGATCGTGCTTATGTTATCGGTTTGTCCGTCTGTAAACACTATATCTCTGCAACTATTAGTCCTATTTAAAAAATTATTTTTCCATTGGGAAGCTTGAAATATGCGAATGATGATCTATCATTTCGTTTTTTTACGATGTAGAATTTCGCAGCTAGAGGGCATAAATGCAGATGATGTCGAATTTAAAAATACGTTTTATTCCACATATTTGCTTCTAAACATCCGATTAAAATTTTTTTTTTATCTTTCGATTCCATTTATGTCGAAAAGTATTTTAGATTTAGTTACTTTTTCAAATTACCCATAAATGTTTCGCTAGGAGGCGTAAAAGTAAATTACATTTTTCCCGATAACTGTTCTTCTAAAACTCCGATTTGAAATTTTTTTCTTCAGCGGATACACCTCCTGATGGAAAATCTTTTGCATATAATTTCAAGTTTTTGGTAAAGAATACTTTGGCCACCAGGGAGCGTAAGTGTAAATTTTTGCTTCTGATGTATTGGCCATAAAATCTAAGCTTCTAAAATATCGATTGAAAAAATTCTTCGTGGACTGATGTCACTCACATCGATAAACTTTTTCGGAATATTTTCTTCTTAAAATATTCTATAGTTTCTCCGCCAGGGGGCGTAGATGTATATCTTATTTTTGTCAATATCTCTACTTCAAGGAGTCCGATTTGAAAAATTCCTTCTTTGTTGGATAGTGTTTCTGATGCGAAATGTTTTTCCAATAAATTCAAAATTTTTAAGTAAATCATAGACTTTCCGCTAGGAGGCACAAAGGTAAATTGCGTTTTCTGCGTTATTTCTCCTTCTAAAACTCCGATTTGAAAAATTCTTCCTGTATCGCATATAACACCTGATGGAAAATATTTTTCATATAATTTCTAATGTTTGGTAAAGTATGGTTTGGCCACCATGGGGCATAAGTGTTAATTTCTGCTTCTGATGTATTTGTAGCAAAATCTGGGCTCCTGAAAACTCGACTAAATTTTTTTTCTTGGACCGATACCGCTTATATGGAAAAACCTTTTAAAAATACTTTCTTCCTAAAATAATGCATGGTTTCTGCACCAGGAGGCGTAAAATCATATCTTATTTTTTTCGATATCTCTGTTTCTAAGAGTCCGATTTGAAAAATTCTTCCTGTGTTGGAGAGAGTTTCCGGTGCGAAATGTTTCTCATATAAATTCATATTTTTCTTAACGCACAAGTTTGCAACCAGTGGGCGTAAGCTCACGATTTCGTTTACAGCAATATCTGAGGGATTAAAAACCCGATTGAAAAACTTCTTTCTTCCGTCAGATACTATTGCTTTCCATACCGGTTCCATTGAGTTTGAATAGCTTTTAGCTTTGATAAGTTTAATTTGCGTCAGAACGGATCCAAAAGACGTGTTTATTACACCCGAAAATTCGGTGTCATCTTTCTTGTTATTTTTTTATTTGCTACGTTACACACAGTTAACTCCATAGCAACATAACAGGGAAAAAGGCTAATGATAGCCTGACTAGTCCCTGTCCCCTAAATTAAGAAAAATGTCAAGTAATTACATATTTTTCAACTTATATACACACATTTGCAATACGATATAACTCAAATTAATCACATTTAACTATTAACATAATATTCCTTTAGTGCTTTTTTAAACGGTACGAAACTAGCAAGTGATTTTATATGAATCTGCAACCAGTTCCAGAGCCGGGGGAAATGAGCATTAATACAGTGTAACTTGGATAATTCGAAGCTGAAGAGACCACAAAAATAATTCGAATTATCGACAAATTCGAATTAGGCAAGTTTGAATATGGGCACAATAAAAAATCCCTTCAAGTACTGTAAAAAACAACATATTTATTCATAGCATACCAAACAAAAGTACAGTACGGTAAATTTACATTTTTTTTTGTTAAAAAACGTGAAATTTTGGTCTGATTTTTTGAATTTATGTTATGGGTAAGTGTAAATTCCTCAAGTTTATCGAGTGAATGAAGTAGACAGTGCAAATAAGAATGTTCGTAGTTTTCGCCGGAGTGTTCGACTCATCTTTCCATCAGAGGAGCATCTCCGTAAGTTCCCACGGATCCTAAACGTCCGATGTGGGCAGCTCTCCTACAGAATTGACATGCTAACATCAGAACACTGTGCTAATTGCAAAGAACTTGGGCATCAGCGTGCTCGATGCCCCAACAACGAGTATCCAGCTCCCACGGCTTCTACAGTGCCTACCGCCTCTAAGCAGCCTCCTGCTACATCTCGCTCTCGACCTGCACCGTCTTCAAATGTGCCAACTGCCCCAGGGCCGAGTTACACAAAAAGTATATCTACAGCCTCTCGTCCACGAGCGTCTTTTGATGCTGATCTCACCTCCCACCTTCAATTTCTAGTGCTCACCTCACCTATTACTCCTCATCACGTGGCAACATCGGGAGACTTCGCCGCTGGTTTCCCATCAGTCTTCACTGTTGGTGTCTCCGAGTGTGACGGCGGTGCCGATAACTCCTCTGACTCTGCGTCAGCTTCCCGAAGCATCGTCGCTCCCTGGAAAACGAATTTCTGGCACTCTTACAGGTACCCTACGTAAGAGGAAGAAGAAGAAGAAATCTTCCTCTGCGGATGGGCAACCGTTCCGTACTACCAAATCTTCAGGAGATATTTCTCCCTCTCCTGCGCCAACAGAAATTGAAAGGGACACTGATGATGATGGGTCTCCGCCTACGTTTGAGGTCTTTTCAAGTGTACTCTCCAAATGTGGTGCTCCTTCAGAACCTCTCAATCTTGGAGATTATTATCAGTTTTGCACCCACACCACGAACCTGGAGTCGACGTATGACTACCTCCGAGACCGCGAAGACATTCTTCCCGCGCTGCTCCTGCAAGCCGGATGCATTGCTAAGTACCTTCGTGGGTTTATACATGACCCCCTGCACCACTCATGGACCCTTGGCTGCGTAAACCGATTACAACAACTCCTGAAAGTTGCTCCGCGACTCCTCCAACCAACGACTCACCAGTCCATTCAAGGTCACGACCCTTAATTGCAGAGGGTTCGCTAGCCCCCTAGCGAATGCTCTTGTAATGGAAGACCTCTCGCCCCTCGGGGCCGATCTGTTACTACTACAAGAAACAAACTGCCATTCCTCCACTCTGTTTACTCGCTGGCGTGCTAGCGATTATGTGTTCCATCATGCTTTCCGCTACTCATCTCATGGTGGACTTGCTATCGGAATACATCAACATTTCCGATCCACCCTCACTGCACTCTCAGTGCAGAACTTATGCCGAGATTTACTCCAGCAAGTCTCCTTCACAGTTGGCGGAGCTCGATTTCATATCTTTAATGTGTATATTCCATGCACCTCTATTCATTTATCCATCTTGTTCACCAAACTCCGTAAAGCTCTCTCGAAAGTCTCACCTTCGGATCGTGTGCTCTTGGGTGGAGACTTCAATTGCACCCTTAACCCGGCTCTGGATCGCTCTCCTTCGTCACGAGAGCGTCGGACGGATCTCGTCGCACTACTCCATGTCCTTGTTGCTGATTTCTCCTTCACCGATGCTTATAGGTGCCTTCATCCACAAGAGACCTCACACACGTGGCGCTCGTCTGGGAGTCAGCTTCCATCAACTGCACGCTTGGATCGGGTTTACGTTTCCACACCGCTTCTTGCGTCTATTACCGAGTTGCAACATCAACCTACTGCTTCCTCAGACCACTGCACGGTCACCCTCACAGTGTTTGTTGCGGCGTCACTCCCTCGGACTGTACGTCCGTATACATTTGACTCCAATCTCCTCACTGATCCTGAATTTTGTGCCTGTGTCCGTTCTTTCCTCGCTGCTCGTCGCGCAGGGTTGCATTCCGCACCCTGTACCTTGACGTATTGGCTTCGTGTCAAGCATCAGCTCCTCTTACATATCAAGCAACTTTCCTTCACCATGAAGACTTCTAGTCAGATGCGCCTCGATCACGCCAGGCAGATGCTCACACTGATTGGGTTATCAGATCCGCTTTTTCCAGCATATCAGGCGGAGCTCCAGGCTTTGCTGAAACCTCTTGCGCAGCAAGCACTTTTACGTCTGCGCATTAAACATCTCAATCCGGAGGAATGCACCTATGATTTTCTAACATCAATGGAATCTGCACGTAAGTCTTCTACCTCGCTTCGTCATCTTCGCCTCCCCTCTGGCGAAATCACATCCGATTCGGCAGTGATTTGCTCTCACGTTCGTCAGTTCTATACCACCAAGTTCAGTGAAACTCCTCCCTCTTCTCCCTCTGCTCTCCCCCATCTTCTCAAAAACCTGCCTCAAGTTCCGTCTCATCTTGCTCACACCCTGTCTCTTTCACCCACATCCACGGAGGTGTCCGGCACCTTCTCTTCCTTTAACCCCCATGCCGCTCCGGGCCAGGACGGCCTCTCTTTTCCTTTTTACCGTGCGTTCTTGCCTCTTTTGTTGCTTCTCTCCTCTCCGCTTTTTCTGCTGCATTTAACTGCTCCCTCCTCCCGAGGAACCCCGCACGGGGATAACTGGTTTTCCAGTTATTTGGGGAGCAGCGCCCCACGGCCCGAGCTGACCTTGTGACTGGTCAACATCTGATGTCATGCCACCGCTTGTTTTTTATTTTGGTGCTGATGGTGTATGCAGGGACGGCTGTTCATCCAGCTGTTGGGGAGTCGCGGCCCCACGATCCCGAGCTGGTCTTGTGTCTCGCTTTTTCGTTTTTATTTATTTTCTCCACTGGCTAGTTGCCCGTGTTGTATTCTACCTAATCGCTACCACGTTGTGTACTAACACCCCGGTCTTGTGGTTTTGTTACCCTCCACCACTAACTGATTTATATTAACCGCTCAGTTCGTAGGTTGCTGAGATTCTGTTTAGGTTCCCTGCCAGGATTTGTCTTCTTTGGGTTTCTTTTTTTCCTTTTAGCTGGTTTGGGTGCTAGGCCTACCTGCATGTTTGCCACGTGCGGAGACCCGTGAGGCGGAAATGGGATGTCTGGCGGCTGAGGTCGCGGGGAGACCGGATAAGTGCCTCCTGTGTACCAACACTCCTCTTCGACCCCGGCTTCGCTGTAAACGGGAGGCTAGAGACTAACCCACCTCTAGTCAGAAGTCATGTACCAAGTTGTGTACAGGGCTTTAGCGGCTTTTGTCGTATGGCACGGCAGGGTGAGCCCGGGGGCTGTGGGATCATGCCAAAGGCGTTGGCATGACGGTACCAGGAGGCCGAAGTGTCCGCCGAGTGCGTGTGATCACAGCCAACGGACTATATCTGCAACGTATAAGCTCCAGAACTGTGTCTAGCGTCATTTTCTTGGCTTGCGGACCTCCAGTTCTCCCTTGTAGGGCTCGGTGGTGGGTGGAGTAGTCTGCAGACGAATCTTCCTTCTTTTTTCCATGGGTAGAAACAAAAAACAAAACTCCAAATTTCGGACACCTGTGAATATGATAGTTGACAACGACTCTCCTTCGTCTTCTCAACCTACCAAGTCTCATACCCTTAAACGATCTTTAGACCATGACCTGGACCAAGAATGTGGAACCTCTTCTTCGGCAGCTGTACCAGTCGCTCCGAAGCGTCGTCTCCCTCAATTGCTGTGACTACGCATGCTACTCACTTGCTTGTAGAATCCATCGATCCGAATGAGAGACTGTCCACCAGATCTCCCTTTTTCATTTCTAAAGCTTTGGACGCTGCGGTTGGCCCCTTGAGGTCTGTGAGGAAGCTTCGCTCTGGGGACCTGCTTGTCCAAACTTGCAGTGTTTCTCAGAGTAACACTTTTCTGCACCTCACTAGTCTTCAAGGCATTCCTGTCAAAGTGACACCTCACCCGTTTCTTAACACCTCTCGGGGTGTTATTTCTGAGTTTGATCTCTTGCCATGCAGTGAAGAAGAATTGGTGACTGAACTTGCAGATCAAGGTGTTATTGCTGCGCGCCGTATGATGTTTCGGCGCGATGGTTCTTTAATTAAGTCTAAAAATGTTATCTTGACTTTTAACTCCCCGAAGGTTCCGACCGAAATCAAGGCTGGCTACTTGGTCTGTGGCGTTCGCCCGTACATTCCCAGTCCTCTGCGCTGTTTCAGGTGCCAGAGGTACGGGCATTCCCAACGTTTTTGTAAGAGTTCCGCTCGTTGCGCAAATTGTGGCTCCAGTGAACATGACGGGGAAGGTTGCACTTCTGCGGCCTCCTGTGTTAACTGTGGTGAGGCCCATGCGGCTTACTCCCGCACCTGTATGAAATGGAAGGACGAGATGGCAATCCAGCGCCTCAAGACCCTGGACGGCCTCTCGTACCCTGCTGCCAAAGCCAAGTTGGGTATTCCCAACACCCGACAGCAATAGTTTTGCCGCAGTTGTTCAGTCTCAGCCACCACCCGTGCAGCCCTTTGTTCCGCGCCCTGTAGCTCTCGCCGCACTTGCCAAGCGATCTACAGTTGAACAAGCGACACAGGTGGATTTCACCGAGCTCCAGCTTATTCGACCAGCTGAGTCTGCGCCTTCTCTTTTGAAGACGACCGACTCTTCCAGTTCCCAGCGGAAGGCCTGCACGTGCTGGAGAGTCGGCCCTCAATCCTCTAAGGTGTGCAGTGTCCATCCACATGTCGCGGCCATCATGGCCGACTTTGCAGCTGTCTCGGACTCAGCGCGGTCCCCACCCTCACCCAACATAGAGGAACATAGGGGGAGGAGAGTGACAGTTCGTCCCCAGCCTCAAACAACATTGCAGAGGACCATGGGGGGAAGAGAGTGACAGTTCGTCCCCGCCCTCTGCCAGCATTGCAGAGGAGTGTGGGGGGAGGGAGAGTGACGGTTCGTCCCCCTCCTGGTGAATCATCCTTTGTGTAGTTGTGTTTACTGCTGATTATATTAGTTAATTATTACATACCTAAATTTTTATATAAACCTAATTCACTGCCGTGTCTTCACAGCTTTCTTCATCCTCTTTTCCAACTTTTACCAAGCCTGTTTTCTCTTAATCCTTTTCCCCGCTTTTAAACATCTGTCGCTGATAGTCCTTTGTCTGGCGCTCTTTGGCCAAACCTGGCCCTTGCGCCATTAAAATTCATCAACCAACCAACCAACCAACCTCCCGAGGAGTTTCACGGACGCACATGTGGTCCTATTTCCCAAGAAGGGTGACCCTCTTGACTTGGGAAATTGGCGCCCCATTTCTCTTCTCAATCAAGATTATAAACTCTATACTAAGCTTCTTTCCCGTCGACTAAACTCTATCCTCCCTCACATCCTTGCTGACTCGCAAACCTATACTGTTCCTGGCCGTTCTCTTTCCTCCAATGTTCAACTTCTTCGCGATCTCATTCATCTTGCCAAGACTCATTCTGAACCTCTTGCTCTCCTTTCCTTAGACCTCCGTTCCGCTTTCGATAATATCTCACACGCCTATTTAACACAAACCCTGCTACACTTTGGCTTTCCTCCACAATTTGTCTCCGTTCTTCTCTCCCTCTACCGGGACGCCGTTTTCCATGTCAAGACGGCATCTTTTCTCACAGCACATGTTCCCTTCAAGCGGGGAGTTCGTCAGGGCTGCCCGTTTTCTGGTCAACTGTTTGCGATTGCCGTCGAGCCTTTTCTACGCTCTCTGCAAACATCTCTCCTAGCACAACTTCCACCACCAGTTGCCAGCTCACGGCATCACTCAGTCATTTACTCTGCTTATGCAGATGACATCACCGTCTGCATTCGTAGCGACTCACAGTTCCAACTGCTTCGTCGTTTGTTCTCCGCATATGCTTCATGTTCTGCAGCTGAACTGAATACGTCTAAGAGCAGTGGATTGTGGTGCGGGTCGTGGTCCAATCGCTTGGATGCTCCATGGGGGGGGCACATGGTCATCCACTACCCAACGCTTCCTAGGTGTGCACTTAGGCGCACCACAAGCTACATCCAGTGCAACTCGCTCGGAACTCCATCCTCGCCTCCTCCGCACAGCTGCATTCTGGTGTCGTGCGCAGTTCTGTACGTCCTACTACCAGCGTGCAAATCTCACCAGGACATACCTTCTGTCCATCTGCAAGCATTCTTGGATTGCATCTACGACCCCGCTTTTCTGTCTCCAGGAGGTTACACGCTGCCTTACTCGAGTAATGTGGGCGGGTCATCACTGGATTAACGTCCACAAGCTCTGTGCTCCTCCCTCCTATGGTGGTGCTGGCCTACCTGATGTCCCGCTGTGCTACAAAGCAAGCCGAGTGATCAACTTCATTCACCTTTTCACGGCTCCAGTGGCTTCCGCAGTTCAGGTACGTGACGTTCTTGCCTCCTTGCGTAACCCACATTTTTCCTTTCTTTCTTTAGTTCTCATGGATTGCTGTCCTTTCCCCCCCCCCCTCCAAACTCCCACCTGCATATTCTGAAGCCCTCACTCACCTTCGCTCTCTCCCGCTCATTCGCTCCCCTCCCTCTTCAACTCTAGAGCTTCTTTCTGAACCCCTCTTCTTCAACTCCCTTGTTCATCCCCCCATCTCCCCTGTTTTTCATTCCCCTCTTGGCTCCGAGCAGGTGTAGTAACTGTACAAGACCTCACTAACTGGGATCTATCCTGGCGCCCTTTCTCTGGCCTCCCCCTGCTATTCTCTCGTCTCCATCCGCCCATTTGGTCTATGACTCTCTGCTAACTGCACTTCTTTCGCTTTTCCCTGACTTGTCTCCCCCACCGGTCTCGTCTCTGTCTTTTCTGCCCCTCTTCCGCTGCCGTTTTTCCTCCGACTCACAAACTTGGTTCTTCCTCTCTCCTCTCTGTCCTCTAAATCTCTTTATCGTTTTCTAGTGCACCTTGCCACCCCTTCACCGCTTTCTATTCTGGAGGTTCCCCCTGCTTCTCTTCCTCTTGTCTGGGCCGCTGCCCGCTCACCCTTATCTGCCCCTCTTGAAATTAATACCCACTGGCTCTTTTTGCATAATCGCCTCCCTGTTCCGTATTTTCTCTTTCGCATGTCTTTTCTCTCCTCCCCTCTCTGCTCCTTCTGCGCACAGGAGGCAGACGTTTCTCACGTCTACCTTTACTGTCCCATCCTGATGCCTCTCATCCACCAGGCTTTCCGGATTGCCAGTCGCTCTTGTTCTCAAGATCTTCTGTTCACTGCCTGCAGACATCTTCTTCTGCGGGCTCATCCACCTACGCCTCTTCCGTCAGTATGTGCCTATCTTTTCGTGCTGGTTAAACACGTTATTTACGTATACCTTCAACAACTCCGCAGCGTTTCCTCGTCAGTCTCTTTACACCAGGCCAGCGCAGCACTTTTGTGCCATTTTCAAGATCGATTGCTTTCTCGACTCCGCCTGGAGTACCAGTCGGCTTCTTCCAGTCGTCGAGAAGCCACCTTCTATGCTAAGTGGGCGCCGGCCGCTCCATGGTTTGCGGTTGATTCTGGACTGCTACACCTATCAGTACCCTAGGACATTCTACACCTCCTTTGCTGAGTTCCGTGGCACCCTGGTGCCCCTCCTCCACTCTACGACTCGTGCAATCCACGCTACCGTTGAATTGTGAATGCTAATGCCCTCTCAGTGTATTTTCATGCTTACTCGTGTACATTACTTACTTTCACCCCGCCTGTATTATGTTGCTTTGGTGCCCTCGTTAAATAACTTGCACAATTGTGCACGCTGTGTTTTTATCTCATGTATGTAATGTTTTACCTTCACGGCGGTGTTTGTGCTGTTCTTTTTCTAATTGTGTACTATTGTTTCGCCTGTGTTATCCTGTAAATCATGCCCAGCCAATGTCATGTGACACGATGTGTTTCTCTCTGTCACTTCTGCAATTTTTATTCAATAAGCTTTGCTTGCAGCATTTGTTATTCATCCCCATTGTCATTGCAGTGTATATACCATCATGTTTTAACAGTTTTGTATTATTTCCCAGTGAGACGCCCAATACTGTACGTCTCCCTCTTATGTTTTCTTATGATAAATTATAATAAAGCGATTTTGAAACCATCAACAAACTTTCTTAACTGTTTGAGGTGAACCAAGGCGCTCTTCAGGAAATTCTGGCCGTTCCAGTTCTTCATCTGAAGATACACAAGCAGGTCTTCTTATTCATCACGTCAGCCAAGATCTCATCATCTGTGAGCTCACCCCAAACAGCTAAATTGTCATCAACTCTCACAAAAGCCTCATACGGTACATCACGGCCTACGTCTTCCGAGTACTCCACAGTCGGTATGGATCTCCTCGCCACCAATACCTCAATTGATGTAGTCGAGATTCATCATTGGGGTGCTGGAAGCCTGCTTTTCCGAAGCAGTTGGCTATAGTTTCAGGTTTAACTTGTTGCTTCATCCGGAACAGTATTATACGTACCTATTTTAAAAGGTAATTGTGGAAAATACGATATTACGAAAATGGGGCTTTCTTCGAATTAAAAAAAAAAAAAAAGGGGGGTTCGAATTAAAGGGTTTTTTTTTAACATTGTTTATATAGAAAATTCAAGGGACCAAATGAAAAGTTCGAATTAGACAAGTTACACTGTATTACACTGAAGAGCAATTGAATTAGAGACAGCTGGCGTGATGCAAATGTGGCGCTGTGGGTGGCCCTGTAAACGGAAACGACATGACGTATGCAGCGATCCGACAATATAAGGAGTGATGCGACGGGAATCAGTTAGAGTCAGACGCAGTATGGGTAAGGCGAAGGATCTAAGTGCATTTGATCGGGGGCAAATTGTCGGGGCCCGACGAATGGGTCACTCCATCTCGGAAGTCGTGCAGGAACTGGGATTTTCACAAGCCACTGTGTCACGGGTGCACCGTGAGTACATCGAATCCGGTAAAACCATCCTTGCAAGGGCCAACTGCCGGTGACAACAGCGTGTGGATGAGCGGGTTCATCGTCGGCTAGCTCGCATTCTAACAGCGGATAGACGGACCACAGTGCAAGAAATCACTCGGCAATCTAACGCTGGTGCAAAAAAACGTGCAACCAGCTACACCATCCAGAACCATCTCCTCGCTATGGGGTACTGAAGCCATCGTCCCACGAGGGTACCGCTGCTGACCGCACATCACAGGGTGCAAAGATTAGCATGGGCGCGGGAACATCGCCACTGGACCTTAGACATGTGGAAAAATGTTGCCTGGACTGAGGAGTCGAGATTCACGTTGGTACATGCGTATGGCAGGATACGAGTACGTCGCAAACTACATGAAGCGATGGATCCTTCTTGCGAGCAGGGTACTCTTCAAGCTGGTGGGGGTGGCATTCTCGTCTGGGGACTGTTTACGTGGACTGAAATGGGACCCCTGGTACGTGTAACATCGTTTCGTACAGGCCAACGTTACCGGGATATCCTGGACTACCATTTGCTCCCGTTTGTGCGTCTTCAGCATCCCACTGGGATGTTGAAGACGCACAAACGGGAGCAAATGGTATCATCCTGCAACAAGAAAATACACCGTGCCATCGCTCCCGAATTGTATCCGAATGGTTGAATGAACACTCCACCTACGTGACCTCGCTTCCTTGTCCAGCTAGGTCACCTGACCTCAACCCCATCGAGCACATCTGGGATGCCATCGAGAGAGATGTTCGAGGCTCTGACTTCATCAAATCTTCGTGAACTGTGGGAGCTTGTTCAGGGGTCGTGGATCCGTATGACTTCCCAACGTTTCCGGTGTCTTGTCGAGTCCATGTCGAGACGAATCGCCGCCGTCATTTGGCGAAAGGTGGTGCTACACGTTACTAGACAGGTATCTCTAATTCAATTGCTCTTCAGTGTAAAATACTGCACATTAGTACGAGCCCTTGGAATTAAAAAGTTATCATACCCACGAGTTTGATTACTCTGTGTAGAGTAACATATATTTATTAGATTGAGATGTTTGTTGGCATAAACAAGCTCATGCATTAACAACATCAGTCTGTAACTATAATCTCTCAAAGATCAGTAATTTGTAACGACTGAACAGAATTTCCACATTTACCAGTGGATTCAACAAACGGTCGACTTTTTTTTTTTTTTGTAAAGATAAAATTCTGTTAATGTTACATTTAGTTGTCCTATCCCAAACAAGCAGACAATAAGAAGGTAGGGATGAATAAAAGAATAGTAGAGTGTTAATTTAATATTTAATTGCAATAGACTGGAGACTCCTAGTCGAGACCTCAATTCCCGCGAAATAACTTTACACTTTTGCTGGCATGGTGGTAGACATCATCAACAAGAATGGAAAGAAGAATTTTCTTGAAATATTAAGATCCACCGTTTTATTTCGTTTAATTAAAATTGGGGCAAACTTGATACTGGCAAACGAGATTTTATTTGGGGCAAACGAAATTAGGGGAAATGAGAATTAGGGTAAAAGCGATTTCGGGTAAACGGAATTCGGGCAAACGTGAATTAGGGGAAACGGGATTTAGTGCAAACGAAATTAGGGGAAATGGGAATTAGGGTAAAAGCGATTGGGGCAAAGAGGAATTAGGGGAAACGGGTTAGGGGAAGCGAATCTACGCTGACTCCAGAACACTGTTCGGAGCAGAGACTGCTCTGGCGGAGTAATGGCTGCATGTAACAAGACTGCTCTGGCTGGTGTAATGGCTGCATGCATGCTTGATATGATATCGATGTATTGTGAAAAGCAATTCGGAACGCGTAATAAAGTTACGTTTTATTTATCTACATGAATGATACTTATTATGGATATGGCTAGATGAGTGGTTTATTAATGCGTAGTTAATAAATATTGTGGGGACACGACAGTGCGAACTCCAATCTCGAACACAAAAGCTTTTCATGATTGTCGCGTTTATGTGCCCTTTGCATTTTTGAACAGTACCGTATTTTTTAATTTATTTTCTTTGCGTTTTGGTTTTACTACTGATGGAAACTGGTTTTTGATAACGATATTACGCCATCTGTTATTAATCAGTGGACTACCCGCAGTTTTAGTCACCCTGTTGTCGAGTGGACTAGGTCGCGGCCTTCTGACTTATGGGGTGTGGGTTCGAATCCCGAAGCAAAATGTGCTTGTTGCGTTTATTTCTCCAGTGCTGCAAGTATCTCTTCCTCGAAACTAGTGGCTCAAAGTTGGTGCCGGGCGGTTTTTTATAGCCTTAGATGCTCGTATGGCTGCAACAAAAAATACTTCGTTTGCCGCCGAGTGGTCAGAAGCGTGCGTGTTTCTGGTTTGTCGACAGAATTGGTCTCAGGTCCCAGATGAGGTGTGCGCGGGTGGTGAGTTTGTTTTAAAACGCTGGCCCTCTCCTTTCCCTAGAACAAGTGGCCCTAAATTAAGGACGGGCGACGACTCATAGCCTTTAGAGTTGCTGATGATCGTTTGACCCTGAAACTTCAACTAAGAAGAGTTTTAGGTTTGTGGGCTGTTTATTTCCCCAAGCGACAGGTAACGCTTTTGTTGATAACGTCTGTTACCTGTTCCTTGTGTATAGGAAGTTTTGAATTACGCCTGTAGCTTTATGCACTCATAATCATAAAGCTTATTTTCACGACTCCGCCCCTGTCTAATTATTGCCATCTGTTGCTTTGCCATGAACCTGCTAACGTCAGCCCGTGCTTGAATCAGTCTTGATTAAAAAAAAAAAAAAGTGTTAGTGGTTCTGCCTTTTGTCCTTCCTCCCACAATTTCATCCTTAACATAGTTTAAAAACAGTATCACTTGGGTAGCCTTAAGTGCATAAAAATTGCCAGGTGCCGCACTAGAAAACGTCACTTCTGCGATTCTTTGTACGCAGAGAGGGAGAGAGTAAAAAAAAAAAAAAAAAGTGTACCGGAGATTTTTTGGCAGCCGGCCTAATATTTTAATGGGGTTTTTCAGTTACGAATACTTCATTGGGAAGCCCTCGCCAGGTAGTCACAGCCCTTGACATTGTGTTCCGTTTCGACTCTTTAAAAACCGCATTGCAGCTATTTTAACTGTTACTCCGTCCCTCCCTCATTCCTTCACTAATCCACTTTGTGTTTCAGCGGATTTTTTTATCTTTGCTTCTCACTTTAATGAGCTTTGCATGTTCCGGCAACCAGTATCTGTAGGTTGCACGGGCGTGCGTATTGGGAATTTCAATACGAATTGAGTTTACGGTAGCGGAAGTTTGAATAATGTGCCTTTTTACTGAAGGAAAATATTATTCATCTACGAAATGCAGAGCCGTACAAAATTTTTTTTCAGTTCAGACAGAAGAGTGAAAAAGGTATTTCGGCTCAACCATCCATCCTAGTACAGCGGTTGCTTTGGATTTTTTTTTAAAGTGTTCGCCAACCCATTCTTCAAATTCAATTTTTTTTTTTTTTTTTTTTTTTTGCCAAATGTAATTTGAAGTCGCCAATTCTTTTCACTCTCCATTAGAAATATAGAAACCATGAAAATATAAAGTGTTATAATAGTACGGAAACAAATGGTTATAGATTCTTTACAATTAAGCAACAAAATATTATGTTATGGAATCCGAATCCTAATGGAAAGAAATATAAACACTTATTTTCAATTTCCTACTACCTGTAAAATTTCTAAGCAAAGAATTATTGACAGGATAAATTTCAAATTGAAAAATTGCGTATTACATTTATTCTGTATCTTAGTTCTAAAAGGGTCAGTGAAAAAAAAAAAATACAGATGTTGTTGAAAAATTGCACTTTATTACTTATAGAACTTTAATCTAAGTCTGCAGTATTGATTTGTGGTTCACATCTAAACATAAGAAATCCATAATTGTGATCGCATTTAAAAAAATCCTATATTAATTTTTAAAATATCCTTGCCATTGCTGAAGCAAAATTCGACATGACCAAAAACAATCTTTAAAGATTGTTTTGCAAAACAAACAATCATGACCAAAAACAATCTTTTTTAAAGAATGTTTTTGCTCGGATGTCATTAAAAAAGATAATCGCCTATATTTTCGCCGAAACTTTCTATCCATCGCCAATTTTTTTTTCTTTTGGCAGATTGTGCATGGCAGCACGAAAGGTAAGAAATAGAGAGGGGGGGGGGGGCTCATTGAATTACTGGAATTGTAAAAGAACTACAGAGTTTAATCTCTTGCTACTTTACATTTGCCTGTTTATTGGTGTTGTGCTCCTCGTCAGTATTACACGTGACCGAGAGGGTAAAAGTACGCCGTACCGATGACGTAGTGGTCTAATCGATGGTTTCTGGCCATTCGTCCGATATGGGTCTGGGTTCGGATTCCGATGAGGCATGGATGTGTTTGTCTTACGGTACCGGCTCTCTTCCTCCCGTGGAACCAGTGGCCTTAAATTAGAGATTTATGTAGAGGATTTTAGGGAGTGCCTGTTCCCAGGTCTTTAAACAACCCTTAGAAGTAGGAAGCTAGGAGATTAAGACGCCCTTACTTATAACCGGGGTGCAGTACCCAGGGTCCGAACGTGTCCATCCGACGTAAAGCGGATATTTAGTTAGTGGATCGAGCGTTCGTACCGACCTGAAATCGATCCTGAGACTTGTCCATGGCAGTCACGGAAGTTGACCACTAGGCCATCCGCCGCCCAGCCCTACGTTAGAAACGAGCGATTGCTTATAGCCCATCGAGGTGCTCACGATGGTTATTAAACCCACAAACAAACAAAAGTAAAAGTACCGTTTTAACGCTTTGTCATTCGTAGGTGTGCCATTTTAACGCTTTGCTCGCTTGCTCTAAGTGCCACAATTTCAGCGGACAACTTAAAAAAATATATATACGGATCCGAAAAATTCGACAATAAACCAGACATACTCTCATTTTGTATAGCTTTGACATAACACATGGTCGAATTACTAAAAAAATTCTAGTTCGGAAGGAGAGATGGAGGAACGGACCTGTCACTGTCAGCTCTACCGAAGCACAAAAGGGGCGTTTTTAACTTGAATACCAAATCTAAATGTTTCGTATCAGTGTTATATTTTAGATTGTTAAAAACATACGTTATTTTCCTGGGGGTTTTCAGTGTATTAAAAGTATAGTACTTCTACTGGTAAAAATATTCTGTAGTACTTGAAATGGTGTTTAGGTTTTCAGAAAACACACACAAGTGAGAAATGATGAGGGTTACGTAAGGTAATGCATATATAATTTTTGGTGGGACAAATAGCGGTTAAAAGAACTACTGTCGCATTTATTTTTTCAAACATTAGAAAGAATGTGCTAAACATTAAGCTTCCCCCTCTGTTTCGCATAATTCAATCTTACGCTGTGTGAGCAGTAGACACAATTTGATGATTGTTAAACACAAGACAAAAATATATAGAGCACATTTTGACTGTGGTTGTAGAGTGTGATTCATGAAAAAGTAACTATCATGGCGTCGGTAAGAGTTTTATTAGTAACAAAAGAATAAAAAATGTTATATTACATTTGAGAAGTTATTTAGTTATTACTAAAGAGCGTTATTTACCATTTTTAAAGTTGTGCTGAAAATGGTTTTCACCGGCGGCGGCGATGCATAGATACGTGCGCCGTAACGTGTTCATGAAAACAGATTTTTATTCAACGGCTGAGATATTGTTTATCTCTTGGTGTATAGTGTCCTTCAACTCTTCCAAGGTTCATAGATTGTGCCTGTGTACTTTCTCTCTTAGAAAGCCCCAGCGGTATAATTATAACAAGATGATAGGTCTGAGGAGCAGGCCGACCACAGACCTGTACTGACAGTTCTTTCCTCAGTGAATACACTGTGTATTAAGATGAGCAACCACAAGCAGATGTGTGATGTGTCACTCCATCTTGCTAAAATAAGGTGTAATTCAGTTCGTCTGGAGTCAACTGCCCCACAAACTCGTCGAAAATACGCGGGCACA
Source organism: Macrothele yani (assembly GCA_039090855.1). NCBI lineage: Eukaryota > Metazoa > Arthropoda > Arachnida > Araneae > Macrothelidae > Macrothele > Macrothele yani. The sequence goes on along the minus strand of CM076995.1, from coordinate 152,340,971 downwards.
CATCTGTGTTAATGGTTCCCTCGAAAAAGATCGGTTCAGCAATCCGGTTCTTGGAGACCGCACAGCAGACACTAGTTTTGAAATCGTGAGATTGTCACTGTTGGCACATATGTGGGTATTTTGAAAACCACTATAGTGTATATTCGTCGTGTTGACAAATGAGACCAGACTTCATCTGTTAAAAAGAAGGATAACGGGTCGACAAAGCCTGCCGCAACCATTTTCAAGAGTGCTAAGGCATGCTTCCTCTCCAGCGCGCGGGCACACACACACACACACACACACACACACACACACACACTCACTCACTAGCAAAACTCACACACACACACACACACACACTCACTCACTCACTAGCAAAACTCACACACACACACTCACTCACTCACTAGCAAAACTCACACACACACACACACACACACACACACACACACACACTCACTCACTCACTAGCAAAACTCACACACACACACACTCACTCACTCACTAGCAAAACTCACTAGCAAAACTCACACACACACACTCACTCACTCACTAGCAAAACTCACTAGCAAAACACGAACGGCAAGTCCCCGGGCATCCTCACTACCGATGAAACTACGGCGATCACGTGACTACGCTTGCTGCTGCTAAAACCAGTGCGAATCTCCTGGGCTGCTTTTTTCATGCGTCACCCTGTATTAATTTGCTGCTCAGTAATCGCGCTCCTCTTTTAACATTTTGGAGAGACACTTGAAACAACATGTTCGAACGCACACTATATATGAGTTTAAATTGTATCCTCAGTTTCGGTTCACTGAATCAAACAAACGTGGGCGATGTAAGCGTTTTTGAACCTGAGAACTCAGTGTGAAAAGCGAAAGCACCGCCCAGTGCCCAGTTGGTCTGAGGAGCTGGATTCTGAGCACTGGTGTGAGGTGGACCCGAGTTCGAGTCTCGTATGGCGCATGGGTATTGTGCCTGTCTTACGGCGCTGGCCCTGCCCTGTGTTGAAGCTGTCGCTAGCATTTTCGCCGAATCGCGATAAAGACTTAATGCTGTTACAAAAAGTCCCACTAAATCTCCAAAAAGCGAAAGTTTGACGTCACATTTTCTTTCCGTAATCCCGCCTACCCCGTGCTTTGCCCTTGCGTTTTTTTCATCTCCGCCATTTTTCCGTTCCGTCGTCGTCGTCGCTTCGTCACGTTGACCTGGTGTCCTTCCCCGTCATTTTGTATTTCCATCTTCGTTGTCGCATGCTGCTGCTGTACCCTTTTGTCATTTTTGCATTCCCGTTGTCTCTTCTTCTATTGCAGAAAAGCATCTCTGAGCTTCGAGAGCACCTTTCACAAGGGCTTTGCTGCGATGGTTAAGGAAAGAGACGTTTCGTTTGTTCCTTTGGCGGCTCGCAACCGAAGCAGCAGCACGCGTCGTTTCGTATTGGGTTGACCAGTCGGTTGGTGTGTCGTCAGTTGTGGCCTTGCTCAGTCCGGATCTTTGTATATATTTTCACAAACTGCATGCATCAGCAATTGTATGTATTTTTTATTGAAATGAAAAGTGTTAAAAGCCTATTTGTTTTTATTCTTGAATCCTATTTAAAGTACAAAATTTTATTTAGCCGCTACATTGTGCTTGTATCTTCATATGTAAATACAGCAAAAAAAAAAAAAAAGAAAAAAAAATAGAACCACAAATTTGGCTAATCTGCATAGCATTTTGCTACAACTTTAGCTGAAAAAATAGCCAAATTGCTACAACCGAAAAAATTCCAGCTTAAACACTGGCTCTGCCCTTCCTTGGAACCAGTCGTCCTTTATTAGGGACGAACCGCCCTATGAGTTGTCCACGGTGGTCCTTAAACCCCGAAACAAACAAAAAGGGTTTGCAATGCGAACTGAATTCAAGCTTGACCTTTTCTCTGGGACGACTGCCAATAGAAATCATGACAGGAGTGCCCGGATATACCAATGGCAAGAGCTAAGGAAGGATCTTGAAAAACAGTGGCTTTGGTTTCAGGTGCAGTTAGGAGGCAGTGAATCTTGCTGCATGCATGCACCTGTATATTTCTAGTTGTTGGTTTTCTACGTATTGCGGCTTTCGACCAGTTCTGTCAGGGTAATTTCTGTGTGCACCCTTTCTTGTTTCTTAGCGTCTGTGCTTGTGTTGTACAGAGTGTCTATTAAGTTCCTATGCATGCCGGTTAAGTTATATCTGTATGTCTCCACCATTCTCCTCACAAGTTTAAATTTTTCATGCGTTCTTCTTCCACAATGATGGTTGGAAGTTATTAAAGCAGTCCCCGACGGCTGTTTTTCAGGTCATTAACTGTCAGGCTGAGTTGCAAAATTGTCTATTTTACAATGCCCCAAAGAAAATCCCTGCAAAAGGGTCTTGCGAGCGACCTCACGAATGGGCCAAGTCTGCCGGAAAGCTCATTAATCCCTTCAAGCTAAAATGCTTCAATCCCAAATCCGTTTTCTCTATAGTTTTTCGACTGTGTGTCGCTATAGGGTGCTTTACCCAGCTTATCTTTTTTAGATGATTTTTGTAGTGGTCTCAAGGAAGACGCTTCAACAATGTCCATATGGTGTTGAAGTGATGCTGAACGATCAGAACGCTTGAAATTAACGAAACTTCTGTGGAAAAGACCTCCTTCTCCCTTACCATGACCGCATATCAGCCTCTGCAAATGTCTTCAAAACTCGCACCTTCACGTGCGCGGATATGAATCCAAACACAAGTCGTCAGTTTCTTTTATCATATACTGAATGAGGTCCGTCATAGTATATACCTAGAAAACATAAAATAATTATTAATTATAATTATTATATATATTGGCAGGCTTTCACGTAGTATTTATTAATCACTAATGATGTACTAGTGATTAATAAATACTAGGTGAAAGCCCGTCAATGACGGGAAAATGATATATGTAGTTATTTTTTAATAACACCAGTTTTTATTTGTGATGTCCAAATGTGAAAGTATGTTTCATGAACATTACAACAATAAAAGAAAAAAGTGTATTGGTTGAGGCAGGGATACGACAATTAAAACAGACAAAGCGCTCTTTCCACTGCGCCATCGAAGTGGCACAAAGGTTGTTTAAATGTTCAGACTAAGGAAATTATATTGTTTTAGATTTTAACACCTAGAAAACAAATAAAATAAATAACAGATGACAATCTCATGCATATAGGCACCTTTTGCCCACTCTGTAGGTCACAATATAAGTAAACACTATTCTTAGCCTAAATTTTTGTATTTCGCTTTATCTTTGAAATATTTATGTATAAGTGGTTGCGTGGAGAGATGATGTACACCAAATTAAACAGCTGTGTAATTTCGTAGTTGATAAAAATAATTTCATTTTTAGTTGCCTTCAGAGCACTTATCAGATAGTGGAAGTTTTAAAGACTTGTGATAGGCCTTTTCATGACGTAGATGGAAGCGCAAACGAATCATATTGGGAAAAATAATGATGTGGTCCAGGAAAATATTACTGGTATAGTGGACTTGATGACAATCACGATCTGACGTGACCTGAGGCGTTGGCTTCGGATCACAAGTCCGATAACTGAGCCCGAGTTCGAGTCTCGGATGAAACATGGGTGGTGTGTTTGTCCTACAGCACTGTCTCTCGTGCTTTTTCTGCAACGAGTGGCCCTAAATTAGGGACGGGTGACTACTTACAGCCCAACGAGTTACTTATTCTGATCGAACAGTGGTTAGTGAAAATGATGTACAGTATTTACCCGAATATAAGACTTTTTTCTTTTTCCTCTCCGCGTTTAGTTCCCCCAAAATCGTGGGTCGTCTTTTATTCGCATACAAGAAAAATTTTCCGTCACTGTTAATGTTTTTGCCGAAGTGTTAGTATATATATATATATATACTAAAGAGCAAAGCCTAAAACATAAGAAAAACTTTAGAATTTAAAACGAAAGTTGCAAAATAACCTGAAGATCAAAACGCGGAACGCAGCAGTTATGAAAATTCAGAATTCACATTCTATTAAGAAGAGACTGAAGCAAAAAAATTTTTTGACTCATACCAAGTACAACATAGAAAAGGTTATGTATTGACTGCGGTGTGAGTAAAAAGAAAAAATAGAAAAACTGAATGTAGAAAGTGTCGAGAATACTTAGCCTTGGCTTTATCAAGGACCAGCAAAAACTCTGCATTTTCTCACTTCCACAAAGACCTATATGGAAATGGGTTTCTGCAAAGTCATAGATGCAAGTAATAAGCCCTCCAAAAAAAAATTAAAAATATATATATATGTCATGACCTCCGCAGAGTTGTATGACCAAGCTTTAGTCAACAATTTAGCTTGCATCCATAACTTTCCTGGCCCGACCCATGCTCTTCATCTGTTACTATTAAACAGAAAGAAGATGATTATAGAAAACTCAAGTTGTAAGAGTGACATAATGAATCAGAAATAATGTTCAGCAATAACAAATTGCCAAGTTCGCCTGAGAAAGAATTTAAACCTGAATAGCAATACAAAAGTATTACAAATTCTTAACATTGCAATAAAAAAAGAAATATTAATTTTTTTCTAAAGCGCAGATTCTTGAAAGAAAACTGGATTATAAAGACCTTATAAAATTATAAAGACCTAAAACCCAAAGACAATGAAGAGAGCTTACCTCTTATGCAACAACTTCTGACTCCACAACTTCTGACAACAAAAAAACGAGAATAAAATAAAGACAATAATAAACTAAAGAAATGCTTTGTGAAGGTTATGTGACATAAACAATTAGTTGCAATATGTACAAAGTATTTCAGAAGTGCTTTAAGTGCATAATTAAGTAGTTATTAAGACCTTAACTACATTGAAAACACAGCGCAGACTACAAGAACAATGAAACGGCCGGCTGCTTAGCCTTAGTTCCATAAAAAACGCGCAAAGTTACCAAGAAAAAAAGAGTTAAAATCCGCAAAAAAGTTAATAGACTTGCTAGTGCCTAAATGCTTAAAGGAAAAAGAAAAATGTTCAAGAAGTTCAAACATTGAACTTGGAAAACCTAAAACCCAAAGACAATGAAGAGAGCTTACCTCTTATGCAACTTAACTTCCTCCACTCTTGAGGAAACATGGCCGACCTTTTAACCCAAACTTCCAAACACCCCTGCCACTCCCTAGTCGCTGGGGGCAGTGGGGGGGCTGTAGGCCTCCACACACTGAAAAAATCCTACTCGCGGAGATTTTAACTAGAGAAAAAAATATAATTAAGATTGTGGACCTGTATGATCAGAAAGAGCAGAATTTACTCTCCAGAATGCATGAGAAATATTATGAAATACACAAGTAGTGTATTTAATAATCTTTGCATGTATTTAATCACCTTAGTGAGCTTCTGTAGACTATTCAGAATCCTATTAATTTTAATGTTAGTTTTACTATTTTTAGTATAGCTATTCTAGTGAGTGAATAACTAGTTTTCTTTTATATTTATTTTTATTTTATTTTTATAAACAGATTTTTAAGGGGTTTTTTTGTGATTTTGTCTATATTATTTAATTTTTTGTTTTTAATAGGACCTTCTTATCCATAGCACTAAGGTTCCTTTTTTGTAGTTAATATTCATGTTCTAGCCAACTTCCAAAATGCTTTCATTGGTCAGAATCATATTATTAACTGTGTAGAAAATTAAAGCAGATCTGCCAACCTTTACTCAATTATTCAGAATAATTTTTCTTAAAGTTCTTTTTGATGAAAGAAGTAGGAATTTTGTTCTCTAGAAAACTGTCTAATAGTATATTAATGTGGTAATTGAAGTCCAAATTGTTGCTGCAAATTCTTGAAATTCTAAGCACCTGAGAAATTAGTACATTCTCAATTACTTTGGTTGATATGTTATTATTCCAGTGTAGATATTTAATTACTTTGAAAGGAAAATTAACTCTTTTATCAAAGAGGCTAATAGATGGGTTACCTCTGTTAAGTTTAATGCTTAAGTCTAGGAACTCTAGTTCCTGATTACTGTGGTTGGTTTTACATAAGTTAAGAGAGCTAAGATAGATATTATCAAAATCACTCTCTATAACTTCTGAATTATTTATACACAGCAGATCGTCAATATATCTAAATGTGTAAAGGTAGTTATCGGAGCAAGTGGAGTGATTTTTAATGAATTTATATTCCTTAAAGAACAGGAATAGATTTCAATACTCGTGGATGTTGACGTTCCCATAGGGATACCATTTACTTGCTTATAGAGAGTATTATTATATAAGATATGGTTATTTTTTATGCAGCAATTGAGATAAGAGTTCCAGGCTCCTACATTAACAAATTGGTTAAGTTTAAATTCTGCATACAGCTCTTTAAAGGTAGTGATTATATCTGATAGAGGCAGATTAGTATATAGGTTCTCAAAATCATAACTATTAATATCTAAGGGATTTACTTCAAGTATAGTGGAAATTACTTCTGCATTATTATTAATGATCCAAAAATCTCTGTACTTTAAATTAGTACAGTTACTAATGTGTTTCAAAACCTTCTTCAAGATTTCTTCAAAAGCTAGATCAATTTTCTTTTTATGACTCCTAACTCCACTAGCTATGAATCTGAACTTCACTGGATCTTTATGAAACTTAACAGTTGCAAAAAGAAAGGGAAATTCAGGCTCATATCTTCTTATTTGTGGAATTTCAAGTTTCTTGAAGAATGCCTTAAAGCGATTTTCTAACTGCTTGGTAGAATAATTTACGGGCTCGTAGGTTACTCTATTATTGAGTTCCATAGTTAACAATTCAAAATAGAACTTCTTACAGATAATTGCAAAATTATTGCTAGCTTTATCCGTAGTGGTAAAAATAAATAGGTCTTGTAGTTTGGAGAGTGACCTTTTAGCATCTCCAGAGAAAAATAGATTTCTATCAAAACAAAAATCAAGACCTGCCAACTCATTAGTGAAGCCATTGATTACATTATATTTCCATTCTGCGAAGGCCTCAATAGGCTGATTGTATGTTAAACTAGTTTTTATAATGTACCTATTAACATCTTGAGTGAAGCTCTCAAGAATCCTCTCTTTGGAAATTTGGAAGGAAGGTCTAAATTTAGAACCATACTCTAATAAATTCCTAAGCTTTTCATTTTCAACAAAACTCAAGTTTCCAGTTATAATATGCTTGTAATTCTTATCATAGTGAACTGTTTATGTTCATCACAAGAACATGTAGTAACTACAGGTATGGCAAGGCTCAGTATTCTCAACCCTTTCTACATTCAGTTGTTCTTTTTTTTTTCTGTTTTTTTTTCTCTTTTTACTCACACCGGTCAATACATAACCTTTTCTATGTTGTACTTGGTATGAGTCAAAATTTTTGTTTGCTTCAGTCTCTTCTTAATATAATATATATATATATATATATATATATATATAGTGGGATGTAAGGTCAGGTGATGCGTAACATCACAGCCTCTCCTTGTCAAATGTCAACCCCGCCTTCTCGCGGTGCATCCTGTTCCCACTAAAGGGGCTCTGACGATCGCCAATAGCGGTATAACTATACCATCGGGATTAGAGGAAATGCTATCCCATACTCACCAACCTGCTTGGCCAGCGTGGTGAATTATGGCCAAACCCCTCCAAAATGACTCCACAACTTAAATCTTGGCCTTCAGTCTCCGGCAGCTGGAATGTACCTGGCCAAGGCAGCGGCCAGTGCGACATGAAGGCAGAGGGTGCTAAGAATCTCCGGAGGACCGGACTAGGCTGCCATCTGATGCTGACCTTGGCTACGTATAATGGACGCTCCCTATCTTCTGATTCAAGGCTTCTTGAATTGGAAGAGGAACTACAAAGCATCAAGTGGGACATCGTCGGGCTAAGTGAGGTAAGGAGAAAAGGAGAAGATCTCATTGAACTGAAAAGTGGACATCTCTTCTACTATCGTGGGACAGATACTGGCAGAACTAGTGGTGTTGGATTTATAATAAACAAGAAACTGAAGGATAAAGTTGTAGAAGTTGAAAGTTCCTCTGACAGAGCTGCACGACTCGTTATCCAACTCTCGAGAAGATACGAGGCTCAGATTATTCAAACTTATGCACACACCACAAGTCATTCTTGAAGAAGAAATTGAAGAATTTTATGAGGAAATTCGTCATCTAAATAATAAAGGTAAGCAGCACTTGAAGATAATTATGGGAGATTTCAATGCAAAAATAGGGCAACGGCAACAGAATGAAACTTCAGTAGGTAAATTCGGTCACGGCAACAGAAACCAGCGTGGAAATAGTCTCGTTGAGTTTGCAGAGGCAGAAGGGTTTTTCATCTTGAACTCCTTCTTCAAGAAAAAGCCGCACAGGAAATTGACATGGAGACATCCAAATGGGACGACAAGTGAAATTGATTTTATTATGTGTAACAAAAAATTCGTCATAGAAGACTGCAGTGTGCTAAACAAGTTCAACACAGGTAGTGACCATAGATTGGTGAGATGTAAGATGTACCTCAACACTAAACTCGAACGTGGCAATCTCATAAGACAAACCAAATGTATTGACATAACCAACCTTAAAAAACACCATAATACCTTCAAGTTGGAACTGAAGAACAGATTCTCTGCTTTAGAAGGCCTAACATCGGAAGAAGTAGATATTTCTGAAGTTAACAGAAAAGTAACCAAAGCTCTTATGGAAACAGCAACAAAATTAGCTGGGTCTAAGAACAAGTTGAATGTGAACAAATTATCAGGAAAAACCAAAATGTTGATGCAAAAAAGAAGAGAGATGAGGACAACTAAAGAAGATGTGACTTCCAAATTGGAATACATAGAGCTATGCAAGACAGTACGAAAAAGTATCACTGAAGACGTAAGGAAATTCAACTGTGAACTAGTGAGGAAAACAACCAAAGCCTAAAGATAGCAAAGGGCCATCTCAATAAGTAAAAAAAAAAACAGATTATGGCACTGAGAAAAGAAGATGGTTCTGTAACAAGAAATAGAGGCGAAATTTTGACAAGAGTGAAAGATTTCTACTCCAAGTTATATGAAAGGGATGATGCATGTACTCCAGACATCATGGAAGGTACCAGTACCAGAGTTCTTCCAGTCCTCCCAGCAGAAGTTGCACATGCAATCAAGAACATGAAGCGGGGAAAAGCTCCAGGTGAAGATGGAATTACTGTAGACATCATACAAGAAGCAAGTGGAGAAATCGAAACAGTACTCGCCCAAATTTTCACTCGATGCCTTAATGAAGGGAAGATTCCTGAGGATTGGAACAACGCTATAATGATCCTGCTACATAAAAAAGGGGACATTGAGGATCTCAGGAACTACAGACCTATCAGCCTCCTATCAGTGGTTTATAAAATCTTCACTAAAGTTCTTTCACACCGTTTGAAGGTAACACTGGACATGGCTCAACCGAGAGAACAAGCTGGATTCAGGAGTGGCTACAGCACAATAGATCATATCCACGTACTGAGAGAACTAATTGAAAGCGCGAGGGAATATGAACTTCCATTGTGCATGGCTTTTATCGATTATGAAAAAGCCTTTGATTTGGTAAAACCATCAGCAGTTACAATGGCTCTGAAATCCTGCGGTATTGAAGATGCATACATTAATATTATTAATAACATCTATGAAAATGCAAGTGCAAGGATTCGGCTGTTTGAAAATACAACACACATAAAAATTGGAAAGGGAGTGAGACAAGGTGACACCATATCTCCGAAGCTCTTTAACGCCACATTGGAAAATGTCTTTCAATCACTGAACTGGGAAAACAGAGGGATAAAGATTAATGGAGATTATCTAACCCACCTTCGTTTTGATGATGACATAGTCATTTTTGCAACTACCCCATCAGAGCTGCAGAGTATGATCCAAGAACTTGATGACAAGAGTAAAGAAGTGGGATTAAAAATGAACTTTCAGAAGACAAAAGTGATGTTCAATGCTTTTAGAAGAAATGAAGATTTATCGATTGATGGAGAAAAGCTGGAGATAACAGACACATACGTTTATCTTGGACAGCAGATATCAAGTGAGGGTCACATTGATGAAGAAATTAATCGGCGTACAAAACTTGCCTGGAGAGCTTTTGAAAGAAACAGCATAATTTTAATTTTCAAGAGCAATATGCCATTATGTCTTAAAAGAAAAGTGTTTGATCAATGCATCCTTCCAGTGCTTACGTATGGTGCAGAGACGTGGACCTTAACTAAAAGAGACATACAAAGACTACAGACAACTCAAAGAAGCATGGAGAGATGCACGATTGGTGTAACCAGGAGAGATAAGAAGAGGAACTCGTGGATCAGAAAAATGACAAGAGTGGAAGACATCATGATCAGAGTTAAATCCCTGAAATGGCAATGGGCTTGGCATACTGCCAGAAGGACAGACCATCGAAGGACAGCCAGAATTTTAGATTGGATTCCAAGGGACAGGAAAAGACCCAGAAGAAGACCACATGGGAGATGGGTGGATGAAATTCGAAAGTATGCGGGAATGACATGGAGGAGACTGGCACAAGACAGACCGTTTTGGAGGAAACTTGGGGAAACCTTTGTCCAGCAGTGGATTGATAATGGTTGACAATGATGATGATGATGATATATATATATATATATATATATATATAGTATACACAGCCGATATTGTAGACAGGACGGTGCTAGGGTGTTTGGCGCCCTAGGCAGTCCATCCGCATTGCGCCTCCAAAAATGTATTATCTTTGTGTGGCCAAATATACTGCATTTATTCAATATTTATTTCAAGATGCAAAAATGCAATGAAAACTAAATAGGAAGAAACTAATGCAAACTACATCCATTTATACTTACTTGTCCAATGAAAATTATATTAAAATTTCATTTTGCGTGCTATATTTTTCGCAAAATTATCAACAAGTGTTTCCAAATCTACGTCAGTGGCGATTTTTTTGTTCGATTGGTAATGCATATAACCTAAAAAGGTTCTCTCCTGCATCTCCCGATAGAGAAAAGAAAAGAAATTAAACTAGAAAAGAATTCTAGTGGAATGAATGTAGCAGCATAGCTTCTCTAAATCTTGCCCCTGTTTTTACTGGAAAACAGTCTGAGTGAAACAATTACTAACCTTTAGGCAAGCCAAAGGTAACGCAGTGGTCTAAATACTGGCTTTTGACAATTCGTCCGAGATGGGTCCCGATTCGAAACCCGATGAAGCGTAGATGTTGTTTGTCTTACGACACTGGCTCTCTCTCCCTTCCCTGGAACAATTGGCCCTAAATGAGGGATGGCGGACTGCTTATAGCCACTAAGCTGCTCACGTTGGTCGTTAATCCCCCCACCCTCCCCATACCTGTCCCAAAGGACCTTAAACGTTGAGCATTGCCACTATTTGTGATGGAAGAAGTGGACTGTCTAGAATAGAGATTTCCATTGAAAGCCGAATACTACAGAATCCATTTCCTTAAAAAAAAAAAAAATATTGTGCCCTCCTCAGCCCGTCACCTGACTTCTCTGCTGCAAATAAGGACGAGCCTGGTTTATAGCAGTTTTTCGACAGATGCGCGCTTTCGTGGCAAGCTGACTTACCCATTCTATGAGAACAGGGTACCGTTTTTCAATGAGTAAGAATTCGCAACTTATATCGAATGGACAACAGAAAATAAAACTGTCTTCGTCTACCTTCCTTGAAAAAGCCATCTGGTTGGTGTGCGAAAGCGTGGAAATTTTGATTTCTATTCTACACCAAGAAATTTTGGATATCTAGTATAGTTATACTATTTAAGTACAGTTGATGTATAGTTCCTTTTTATTTAACTATTTTATTAGTCTTTGTTTTTACTTTTTTTTATCATTTATTAACTATTTGATTTTATCAACTCCAAATCTTAGCGCCTCTCAAATTTTAGCACCTAGGCAGCTGCCTAGTTCGCCTAATGGTTGAACCGGCCCGGATAGTAGATTGGAGCGTATTGCAGTTCTGGGTCAAGCTTTTTCCGCCTTCTCAACTGCTGATACGTAAACAGTGCACACCAATGTCCCTGCCTTGCTTTAAGCGCTTCTGCTCAATTGTTCTGTAGCACTGAACGTGAGAGGGAGTCTTAGTGCATCGAAATTTTTAATGCATTATTTCGGGCATAACTGACCACGTTCCGAGAAGAGCGTCTACAGGAACGCAATTATCACAATCAGTGCACCGTTGTTATGATGCAAATTTTAAACTCATGGTGGTAAGATGTGCAGAGGAAAAGCAGTCACTCTGCTGCCAGAACATACGGCGCAGCTGAAGCTACCTATCTCTAGAGGCATTTAAGAGGGACCTAAACCAAAATGTGAAGTAGGTAGTTCTGTAGGTGAAACGCAGATTTAGTCATCATACCAAGAAGCATCACCTCCCAGTTCCCTTGATGTCTTCAACAAGCCTTTTAAGGGACCACATTTACGCGTAATGATTGCTGACTGGAAAAGCCCTACAAGACCTTCTGGAAAACTGAAAAAATTTTCTCAAGCATTACTGGGACAGTTCATGATAAAAGACAGCATCTCATTGGACACATTTGTTATAATTATTAGTTTTGTTTGCCTTGTTGATTTGAGGTTCAACGACCACAGTGAGTAATCCAAGGTCTCTAATTTGCCGGCACTGATTCCAGGGAAGAGAGAGAGCCAGTGCAGTAAGACATATAACATCCATGGCTTATCGAGATTCGAACCCCGATCCATCTCGGACGAATGGTCAGAAGCCAGCGCATAGATCACTACGCCACCGGGGTGGCTATCGTTATTTGTGTTAATGACCTCTTTTAAAAAACTTTAATTGTAGTATCCTTAAAAAAAAAAAAACTCATTAGGCCTTGGGATTCTGTATCAATTGTTTTTTTGATTTCGTCCTTTCTATTTTATATTTAGATTCAATAGTCATGCCTTCAAGAGGTGCTGATTGTCGAACAAACAAGATGGAAACTTGGGCTCCTTTAGCTTAGGTAGTTTTCAGAAGGAGACAAACAGAAATTATAACTACAAACACCAAATACAATTTTCCACTGTGCCTTTCAATTATCTGACAGTTTTTACCCCATTCTCAACACACAAATTTAACTGGCAACCAGATGACCCAAGAAACTCGTACGTAAAAGTGACGGATAAATGAAATTAAACAGCTTGTTGGCACAATACGGAAATTTCTGTGTCTTTCTATTAATCCTTTCGGCCACTTGTGTCGCATGCTTCACGAAACCCCAGAAATCACTCGATTGGTCATCAAGAAAGAAAAAATACCCTCAAGGCAAAAATTTCTGGGAAATTTTTCAAAAGATCTTTGTCCAGCAAATAAGTAGCTGCTGAGGATGATATAATTTTTCCTTTCTTCGCCTTTCGTACTTTTCCGCACTGTATGTATGTACGATGTTTTCCAATATGCAATGAGAAATTTCATTATTACTTTCTACTGTGAATTTCCACTTTTTCTATTGAAAATTCCCAACGTCTTTCCTATTTTTACAACATACACACGCATCTGGAAATTCTGCATAAAAATTAGCAATAAGAATTAGTGTTTTAGCGAAAATTTGTGTAATACTTTCCAAGAATAGAAAGGGGAAATCTGTGTAATACTTTCCAAGAAATAGAAATAATTCAATTTGCAGGGAGGGCAAACGCACCCTCCTGCCTCCTTATATGGGCACCCATGTATGGAACTGAAGAGGATATAATATGGGAAGGTAATGACTACGAGCGATCAAAATCGTCAAGTGCTGAGAATGATAGCGGCTAAATAAAAAAAAATGACTTTTTCTTTCTGGTTCTGACAGAATTGTAATTCGAGATTTATATCACATATTGTGTTATAAATAGAACTTTTTCATAAACGTCAAGTTTTAGATTTGGACGTTTGATTTAAATAGGTTGACGTGGACCTATATACAGTATATGTAAGTCTGTCTCTAATAAATGTTTTTTTTTTTTTTTTTCCTTATAAACGCTACATACTTTTAGGGGGTCGTCTTATATTCGAGTAATTACGCTTGGGGACTGTTAGACGACTAAAAGGATAATAAAGGGTACGGATTTCGTAAGACGGAACTGTATGCGTACTAGCATGGATAACGATACGCAAGAGTGAATACTTGAGCGATATTTACCAACATAAAGTAAGGATTATGAGGAAAAGTCATTTTCAGGACTATTATCAGCAAGTGGGAAAAAAAAAGTATTTTGGCCAAGTCTTGATAAACTGCAGGGCGTGTTTTGCTCCTGTCGAAGAAACAGGTAAAGGAATAAATGAAACTGGAAATCAAGTGCCGTGGAGTTATCTTTGTTATTCGTAAATGCTTCTCCGAAACAGTCTCGTATTTTCAACCGGTTTGTGTTGATGCGATATGAGCTTTGAGTAGGTTATACGGTTGGTCTCAAACTCAGATTGCGTGCGGGCTGTAAACATAACTTCAAAAAATTTGCAGGCAACATCACGAAATTCCGACCACACGAAAGAGAGTAATACCTGTAATATCAAAAAGAACAATAATTATAAAAATATATACAAAAATGGATATCCAAAATATTGCTATTAACTTATTTAAGACGTCATTTTCCAAATTTTCATACTAACATATTTCGGATTGAAAGAATCTCCAACAATAACTTCACTGACCACTCTAACATTTCTAAATTAGGCATTTACCACCATTTGGTCTTGCCAAGGTACTTTCCCTCTGTTATTAAAATAATCCAAATACATATTACGGCTTTGTTTAGCTGCGTCGGTAGAATTTTTAGTTTGTTTTTGCAAGCCAGAAGTACTGTGGCTCCGTTCTCCATTCTGCTCACGTCAGTTAACAAATTACGTTTTCGTGGTCAATCAGGCTAAAATGCATATATGTACTTTTTGAGTTTCGTCGGAGAAAGTTGTGCAGTATACATGCGCCAAGCACAATGTAGTGTAAGTTTTTCAGAGAAACATTTGACTCTGTGTGAAAAATCCTGAACGTCGAAGCCAAAAATCCAAACGCATTTTCCGACACCCTTCTGGCCTTCGACAACCTGTAGTTGAAAATTCGTTTATATATATATACTGTTTTTTTTTTTTTTTTTTCCCCGTTTGCCGAAATTATTACCTCTAACGCTTTGCTCTTTTCTGCGGTAAGGAAAAACGACATTTTGTAGAGTTCTGCTGGGAACGAAGATTGACTGAGATGATGGGAATGAAAAGCGCGAGGTTTTTAAGTTTGTGTCTGTGGCCAAACCTAGTCAGGGGGAAGGTAAAAGTCTGTGTGTGTAAAAGTCCGTCCATACTTTAGGTTCACTGGCTCCAGTGAAGCGAAAAAAGCGGTACTGTAAGACAAGCACACTACCTATGCCTCGGCTGGGACTCGTCCACGCAGAGGAACGGTGAGTAGCCGACGCCACCGTAGCGGCCACTTCTCGCTCTTTCTACATGGATGATCACGCCTACTGCGTGATCCGAAAGTTTAGTATCGCCCTTGCAATACGAACGTTCTGTTAAGGTACGAGTGTGCTTTCATATAAATCAGAATTCTTTTTACGTGATTATATAGAAAAAAATCTTAGCCTTTTTTTTTCTCCAACTGAACACGAAAAGTGCCTTAGCTTCGCTAAACCGCGCCTACATCCCTGTTCCTCACTACTGCAGTTACGTTACAACAAAACTGTGCATCGTATGTCCATACTCTGGGCAGTGCCAGGGCAGGTGACAGTTCCAGTTCGACAAAGTTCTTCGAAAACGAACGGACTGATGATAAAACTGCTGTTAACCCACGCTAAATTGATGACTTTCAGCAAGTTCGAAGGAAGTTGTCGGATCGTGTGGAGGTTTTCGAGATTAAATGCGGTGGTTTTGGGTATTCACAGTTCGGTCAGGTGAAAATGAGCCTCTTCTTCCCACAAGAATCTTCCACGACCACCATCGTCGATCTGCATTCAAGCAAATGTTAGTCAGTTTCTACGTCACCGGACAACAACTGTCAAACGTGGCTGATGTTTTAAGGACACAAACGCAGCATTTTACTCAGAACTCCTTGCACAGTCGTGTAGGGCATATTCAACTGTCTGGACACTCCACGTGTATTGCTGGAACCGTCTGCGTTATCCAGTGATCGCTGAGCTACAGCAATGGCAACGTCTGATCCGTTCTGCAGAAATCGGTTTGCGTCGTCTTCCTGGTCTTACTGCTGGATATCCGGTTTCTTCAAAACGAGCGATCATTCTTCTGAGGGCAGATGGTGTGAGTGGACCTCTACGCAGTCGTTTACTTCGTCAAAATTCCGGGATCACAGCATCGGATTTGATAGTCAAGAATCAAGCAAAGCATGTTCCGGCAAGGTGAGAGTTATCGCGCTTTCTTTTACTGCACGAATAACATAAAACATCTCGTGTCTTTTTTTTTTTACCCATCAGTCGTCTGCTGCCTGAGCAAATGTCATGCTGTTTCGCCGCTCGCAGCGCCATTGTTTCCTCTCGTGGTGATTTTTGAACTACTTTTCTTCGTTCTGTAGAAATCGCTTTCGCATATTCGAGATAGTATAGTTTAGTTAAGTTTCGGCTGATAGATGTAGCAGATGCCTTGGAATAGGGATACTTTAATTATGGTCACCCATCTATATCAAAGTAATATACCAAATGGGAAGTTGCTTCATTGCTGAAAACTCTTCAGGAAGTTGCTCCAATGCTGAAAACTCTTCAGGAAGTTGCTCCAATGCTGAAAACTCTTGTCTCATGTAGGTTAATTTCCTCTCGTGGTGATTTTTGAACTACTTTTCTTCTTTCTGTAGAAATCGCTTTCGCATATTCGAGATAGTACAGTTTAGTTAAGTTTCGGCCGATAGTATAGTTCGAGATAGTATAGTTTAGTTAAGTTTCGGCCGATAGATGCCTTGGAATACGGATACTTTAATTATTGTCACCCATCTATATCAAAGTAATATACCAAATGGGAAGTTGCTCCAATGCTGAAAACTCTTTGGTATCTGAAGAACTTGATTGTAAAGAATTTACCTTTACCAAGGTAGCCTCGAAATCAGACGTACAGTGTTTTACTGTAGACCAGGAAAAGGTCTTAAATTTTTAAGTACGGCACGACCCGAACGTTCAAGTCAGAACGTTCAAGTCCTTTACAGTCTTGCCACGACCCGAACGTTCAAGTCCTATCCTTTTACAGTCTTGCCATCTTTTATAGTCCTGCCTGTTCTTGGCAAATCCAACACCCTGGTATGTTACCAGTCCTTTTCAGACTTTCAGCTTATGACATGGCGTAGGTTTCATTTATCATTAAATGAATGTGCCTGATTGGTGATGCACTTTCATATCTTCCAGCTCATTTTGTGATCCTACGTCGCCCCACAAAGGAAGACATCATACCGTGAAAACGAAACTTTATTGCAACGGTTTAAGAGCTGACTGTTTCAGCCGGATGTGAACAGGAATATGGGTGATTGAGAAAGTAGAGACATTTCTGTTAAAAAATCTGAACGATATGTCTTAAAATATTTGTACTTGGAGAAAAAATCCTTTTTCGAGTGTAAATCAGACAAGTTTTTTATCTTACAAAATCAGAATGTATTTTCGTTAGTAATTCTAATCAGTATTATGAGGAGATAATATAAGGAATAGCTGCTTTTTATGTCCCATGTCAGTTTTCAATTTGCAAGTAGAATGTTTTCTTTAATCGGGCAACAAAATGCTTAATTTTCTTCAGTCGGTCCAGGTTGCAGAACTTTCGAGGATTAATGTGGATTTTACTTAAACGAAGTAAGTGAATGTAACCTCATGGAGTCATTTGGTTTTGCAGTTGATTGGGAGTTGGCGTTCCGAAGGTCATATCTGACTCTTGCATTCAAAAATATATCGATAGAGTGTAGCTCCACGTAAATGGAAGAAAAGCAGTCAAAATTTTATTTTTATCTATTCGTGAACTGCTAGAAAGAACTGATTTCTTGCCTTGCAGGATCAGTTTGGTAGATAACTGAGGAAAGGGTGCTGCTTTTATCAAAACCGGCATATCGACTTTCTGTTAAATGCTGTGGAAGATCAGACAGACGTTGACATAAAGGCACCCTTAGTCATAATTTATAACGTACCGTACAGGGAGGTGTTTTCGGGGGAAATTGTTATGCGGAAAAGTGAAATAAAAGATAAAAATAATCCAAAGAAATGAAAAATAAGTCTTTTCTCAGATTTAAGAAAGATCAAACTGCTAGTAGCAGAGAGTATAGAAATTTCCAGAATATCTGCTGTGACGGAAGATCGGTTTATTGCCCGTACTGTGGAAATGAGATCCTAAGAAAGAAAATTTGCGCTTTGGACATTGTTCTGCACACAATATGAATTTGATTCTCAACAACACAGTGAACGGGGAGTGCCAAAATTATAAATAGAGTTTATTCATTTAAACGAAGTCATTTATTTCGCCAGTTCTATTAAGAGATAGGCTCATTGATTAATTTCCGTTGTTCCCAACATAAAACTGAAAGGCCTTTCTCACAAGCAATGATTTAGATATAAATCATGGCACCGCCTCGGTTTCTGAGAGGTGAAAGGCATGAGTTTCTGTCTAGTTATTCAACCTGGTCCCGAGTTCGAGTCCCGGAGAAGGCGTGGGTGTTATGTTTCTCCTATGATGCTGGGTCACTCCCTTCTCTGGAGCCAGTGGCTCAAAATTAGAGACGGGCGATTACTTTATAATAGCCCTTGGAGTTTCTCACAGTGGTCGTTAAATTCAGAAACGAATGAAAAAAATGCTGCAGGCAACGTTGCTTGCAACTAAGTTTGGGTAGCAACGTATTATTCAAATATTGCGAAAACTTATACAATCCGTAAACTATTAGAGGGACGGGCGAGTGCATAGCCCATCGAGTTGCTCCCGGTGGTCGTTAATTCAAATATTGTGAAGACTTGTACAATCCGTAAACTATTAGAGGGACGGGCGAGTGCATAGCCCATCGAGTTGCTCCCGGTGGTCGTTTAAACCTTCAGCAAAAAAAAAAAAAAAAAAAAAAAACGGTGCGTTAGTTTCCGGTGCTCCTCGTAGCGGGCTGTAAAAGCAAAACAGTTGAATTTTTGTCGGAATTTCGTGCTGTGGGAGTAAGTTAAGGTGGCTGTACTCGCAATAATACTACGTTGTACGACAAGTATTGGCGGACAGCCCACACGTGCGGTTAGTTGAGGTATGAAATAGCGATCGACAAGATGAATACTAGTCACACTGTCTGTTGTTCATGTTTAATCTCGGGAAAACGTTTGCAATAAAAATTGCCTTTATCTTTGTAAAATTCGTTTTACCATATTCTTTAGTTTCGTCGTTAGCATTGGTCGAGCTAGGGGCGATGATCATTGGGTAGTATCTGCCGCGATCACCTTTAAAATTAGTATACGACTGTTACTGTGAGTCACGAAAATTCAAAATTGATATCTGTGTGCGTATTAAGGAACTGTTGGTTTTAAAAATAAATTGTGTGGAAAATTAAAATTATAAAAAACTAAAGATGTGTATGTGATTATTTATAAACATTATAAATATTTTGTAGACATTTTTCTATGTATAGTTTTGGTACGATGATATATGAACTGCAGTTAATGTTTTTTTTCAACATGTCTTTAATTCTTTAACCAGCTAGAACGAATTAACTCGGGGTTAGAGGGTAAAATGGATTGAAATAATCTAGGACGAATATATTCACTATCTAAGAAGTGCTCCGAACGCGGCTGGGACAAGCCTGTGCGTCAGAATTCGTTGCGTTCCCCGTAGATTTGATTTCCAAAGTGGTCATCTAGAGGGATGATTGACTTTAATCCGTTCTGACTGATATATGTAAAATCGGCTATAACAATGCCATAGAACCTAAAAAAGGAGAGAGAAGAAATTTGAGTCACATGCTCCTACCCAGTGGCATGATGCCCGTGTGAGCGGGACTGGTACTTCTCCAGTATGCGTTGGTTCATAGAGGACTAAAAGGAAGCTGACTAGCCCTTTCCCTGTATGACTTGGTTTCCAAAGGTCTAGGAGGGATTATTTATAATCGGTGACATGTTTTCGGTTGGTGCCGTTCAGATGAGGGGGAGAAAGGAATTGTTTTGGTGTAGCTTTCGTAAAACCTGGCCGCTATGCGAGCATTTCTGTTTGGGGTACGCAGAATATTTGGCACACCATTTGGTTCAGTTACATCGGCCGCTTAAAGGGTTAAAGAATCTTTATTAATCCCATATGACTTATTATTCAGTAACTAGTTCATGAGATATAAAGATATAGAAGCACGAGAGTGGATTTGTTCGCTGCAGGTGCAAGCACATATAATGGGCGATTTATGAAGTTCAGAATTAGTGATTTCAACGTGGAGGACAAGCAGCGTAGCAGATGGCCAAAGCAGATGTAGAGCACTGATTTTTAAAAGCTATTGTAGACTAAGATGACGCCCATTTGATCACAGGACTGGTGATACAGTTAGGCCTGAATCAGTGGACTGTTGTTAGACTGTTGCATGACATGAAAAGCGGGTCCCTAACGAATAAACGCTGGAAATTTGACATAATATTTCCTGAACGAAAAGATGCCAGTTTTCTAAGATGTTTGCGCTCCAGTTTGTGTCGCAGTAGGAAATACTGCTCGTGCTGGTTTTGATAGATATACAAAAACCCGGATGTACAACACATTTGAAAATACTTTACCTTTACCAAAGAAGTACCCGAGGAGCTGTAAAGAAGTCCCGGGAAATGTGCGAAGACTCCAAACGAACATCAGTGGTTTGGGAAGTGAAGGCGTTCAGAGAGTAACAGGTGGCTGGGGAAAAAGTTGCTTCGACGAACTATTTTTAGGGAACGAGAACTAACTGACGTCGAGTCTCGGTTCTGAGCAGACGTGTTCGATGGTTGTGCAGGCATTGTCATCAAATAGCTGCTAGAGAGCGAGCGCTTTTATAGTTGGAAGCTTGTATTTCGCACTGTTCAAGTGATTGAGCCGCTTGAACTAGTGGTATTGTCAGACGTTCAACTTTGTAAATAGGCATGAATAATAACTACCGAATTACTATGGCTACCTTAGCAAAAAAATAACGCGGATATGCGTAAATACCTGCTGTTCTGTTTATGTGTAGAAAAAAATTGAAATAATTGCTGTTCAAAAATTCCGTTAGGTGAGAAGTATACGGCGTACGTGTTTTCAAGATGATCATAATAATAATAATAACTGGGGTGTTATTTATTACCTGGATTGCAGTTTGTACTGAAGGCCTTCGTCCTGTCAGTCATAAATCAGAGTTGGAAACGGGTCAAAAATTTTGGACCCTGACCCGACAATCACATAGTTGGTTGAGCTATAAATTCTATTATATTGTTACACGGCACTAGCAGTGTACCTGCCGAGTCGGCCGGTAACGGTGCTTGGAACCTGTCGTACAATTTAGTTGGCCGCGGCACCAGGTGAGAATCTCAGGTGCACTGCTGCACTCAAAGATTCACACCAGAACATAAAAAATGAAAAGTTGAAGAATGACCCGAAGCATGAGGCTTGGGTGAATCCACCGTGTGAACAAAATAACAACAACAATAAAAAAAAAAAAAAAAACGATACTTCGGGATCAGAGAGTTGTGATGAGGTTCACCCGCAATCACCAATACGTGACTGAGTGTAGTGGTTCCGGATCTTACTCCGGTACATTCAATCCCCAACCAACCAGAACAACACTCACTTTCGCAAATAACACATGATTCTCAAATACACAACACAACATTTAATTACGTTCTGCGAGATTTAAACAGATACGGCGCTCTCTAGGCGCACAGACAATTTCCCCTCTTATGTGGGCAGCATACGGTGTCACACTTTACTGTCGGAAGACGCAAGCCGACTGAGTCTCCACCGGACTATCTGAACAAGAGATACTACTCGTTAACACACTAAATAGAGCAGCAGGTGATATTCATATACAATTGCTTAGAGAATAAAAAAAAATTATATGCACACAATCACATTAAAAATACTCGCGACACAAAATACACAAGCACGTTAATTTGCGGTATACGATTATAGGTGCGAAATACTGCCAAAGTTAATTAACTAAATCTAATAAGCATGCACATGCAGATCCCTTCCCCGCTCACGTTTGGCCCTGAACCAAAGTTAAAAGAAACTGTCCCGCCCAGCGGAATTTGTGGCCACACAATTAAAATGGTGATATCACGCCGCACTTTGTTGCGCTGATGCGAGTATACATGGATCCACTCTTGTGAAGATTTAAAGGTGGCCGTTAAACAAAATAGCCCCTCTCACATCTGCTGTTGCGGTTTCAGAGACTGATTTTCTGTGTTCCTGGGAAATGATTTCTGTTGTCGTGAAGAAATAATTCTGACCGTCAACTGCCTGGAGAGTGGGACCCCCTCACTTCCGCTGCTGCTATAGTAGATTCCGTCCGTCGCTACCTTCCGTCCTTTTTGACCGTTCATTCCCAATTCAGTCAGTTCCTTTCCGTTAGCATAACATCTACCCTGCCTGAGTACGCAGTTCAA
Organism: Macrothele yani; assembly: GCA_039090855.1. Classification (NCBI taxonomy): domain Eukaryota; kingdom Metazoa; phylum Arthropoda; class Arachnida; order Araneae; family Macrothelidae; genus Macrothele; species Macrothele yani. The sequence continues at coordinate 152,318,506 of CM076995.1, read as the reverse complement.
ATATGCCCCTCGCAGGTTTTGTTTCCATTTTTTTATCGAGTTGCGACCGCCAGCCCTGAGATTAATTTTCTCGGCCGAGCGAAATCAGACGTGCTTTTAATTTAAGCGTATATCAGCAACTGCTGACCGAAAACGACGCTCGAATTCACCCCCTATTCTTTTCGGCGATTCTATACTCTTAATTGCCCATTGTCCCTCGCAGACGTCAGAGTATCTTTCTTGCTGACAGAGTTATGTGTCTGCTGAGGGTCTCTTGACCCACCCACTGAAGTAAACATACGGACCACAGCGTTAAGCTACAAGCGGAAAGAAGAAGAAAAGTGAAAAACCACTTCGAACATTGCTGCTTCCATCCGCATTCGAAAGCACGTTTCCCTAGTTTGCTTACACCCCCTAGAAGACCCTTGAGATAGGAATTTTTATGTTTCACTTCAGGGCTGTGTGTGAGGTCTAGCAATTCAAAATGGCAAAATATTGCGTTTCTTGCCTTCAAGAGCATTGGAGCGACTTCCTAATTATCCCGCAATTTTGTTAATTGATTTAGAGAACAGCCGAAAGAAAAAAACAACGTAAATGAGAAATAAATAAAAAAAACCCGTAAACTGTAAAAGAGCATGTGAGCCTGCCGAACTGTGATTTCCCGCTTCCTCATACAATACGCGACATGGCGGACAAATTTCAGAGTTTTCTTCAGGTTTTAGGTGGGGGGGTCCACTGTAACAATATCATCATCATCACCATTATTTGTCAATCATTATATATAAATTCACTGCTGGATGAAGATTGTCCCAAGTTTCTTCAACAACGGACTGTCTTGGGCTACTCTCTTCCATTCACCCATCTCCCACGTGGTCTTCTTCTGGGTCTTTTCTTGTCTCTTAGAATCTAGTCTAAAATTTCGGCTGTTCGTCGTTGGTCTGGCAAATATGTCCAGCCCATTGCCATTTCGGGGATTTTACTCTGATCATGATGTCTTCTGCTCTTGTCATTTTCCTTATCCATGAGTTCCTCTGTTTATCTTTCTTGGTTGCACCAAGCATGCATCTCTCTATGCTGATATCCATTAACAAGAATAAATGCAATATATATATATATTTTTTGACAGACTTTGTACACCATTCCGATGCTAAGTCTTAGTAACAAGCAAGTGAATCTGTAAACTGCTGGAACTATTCGCCCGTCGTGTTTAGCGAGTTCGTTTAAACGGTTGCAAGATACGTTTTTCTGCCAAACAGTGTATTTGGTCTTGAGTCCTGACTAGCGTAATCATTAAAGCATTCGGCTGTGGAACCCAAGTTCCTCGGCTCGAGCCCAGATGCCGCCAATCAGACACCACCATTCGGATGGCACTTTAAGTATAACCCATTTCCTCACCCGGAGTGCGAACTCCATCATAAATAAAGCAGTATACCCTCATCTTCTCAAACCTGTGTACCCCGCTCGCACTGCATGCTTTCCAGTCAGGGTATTCCAGCTCGCGTCTCAGTCCTTCACGATTCTTCCATCACAAAAACTCCCTTGAAATGCAGAGAGTCTGTTAGCTATACCTCATTTTGGGCATGCTTGCGGCGAGAATAACAGGGAATTGAAATTTGTTCTTCCTTTTAGGTGAATTATGGGCAACATAATAACAGCACTTGACAACTGGTGAAAAATTGTAGCACTTGCAAGGTTACCAGCTCACTTCCGGAAAGTGAGTGTGTTATTTCATTCACTGATTGGCCTTTCAAAATGAGGCAGGAATCTTCCCTTTCACCCCTTCTCTGAAAAATGATGCGTTCTCTTTAATAGTGAAGCCAAATTTTTCATTCAGCTGGGTGTCAATTAAAAGTGTTTCAATTAAATATGTAAAATATTACGACCTACAGTAGTGGCCAAAATTGTGGAAACCTTTTGGAAAATATTGTATTTTCGAGGTTTGATGGTTCATAACGCCACTTTTATTTGGAGTAATACCATAAAATTATATATAAATGGAAAGATAATTTCATCAAGAATGTAATGCAATAACTTTTATGAAGGATTTTGTAATACAACAGCAGTTATGAAGAAGAAAAGTGCAACACATAGAAAAAATGAGATATACAAAAATTCTCCCCATGTCGGTTAATACTTAATTGGGTAATCTTTAGCGTTAATTACGGCCTTACAACGCCTTCCCATGGAGTGAACCAAGTTTTTTAGTTCTGCAGCTGTTATAATGTAAAACCAAGATTGAATTATAGATTCTATTAATTGGGTTTTACTGCTGGGTTGCTTCTGACTAACACATTTCTTTAATCGGCTTCATAGATTTTCGATGGGGTTAAGATCTGGGGCTATTCCGAGGCCATTCCAGCAGTGGAATGTGATTATCTTGAAAAAGCTTTTTGCACAGAGCACCAGCAGCAACATGACATGGATCTAAACCCTGTTGAAATATAAATGCTTCACTATCTTGGAAAAGGTCACGTACGAGAGATCAGTTTGGGCTCAAGTATTTCATTAATGTATTTTTGGCCATTTATATTCCCACTAATCACACAAATTCTGCCCACACCTTTTGATGTCATACAACCCCAGATCATAACACTAACTGGGTGTTTCACGGTACATGTAATGCAATCAGGATGCAAATCTTCTCCGATTCTTCTCCTTACGTATTTTATGCCATCACTACCAAACTGGGAGATTTTGGTCTCATCCCTCCAAATAACACTGTCCCATTGTTCCGCTGTCCACTTAACATGGGTTTTAGCCCAGTTTAATCTCTTTTTTTTTTTTTTTTTTTATTGGAGGTTTAACGACCACCGTGAGCAACTCAATAGGCTATAAGCAGTCGCCCGTCCCTAATTTAGGGTCATTGGCTCCAGGGAAGGGAGAGAGCCAGTGCTGTAAGACAAACACAACATCCATGCCTCACCGGGATTCGAACCCGGACCCCGTTCGGACGAATGATCAGAGGCCATAGCTTAGACCACTGCGCCACCGGGGCGGCGTTTAATCTTTTCAACCTTTGTTTGAGAGATAAAAATAATGACTTTTTTTTTTTCGTGTAATTCTAGCTTTTAGACTAAATTCCTGCAGTCTGCGCCGAACAGTTCTTGCACTCAACTTCACAATGCATTGCGCTATTTCATCTTGTATGCATCCAGATGATTTTCTTCTGTCACCTAGGCACAGTCTCTTAAGTTTTCTATCATTCCTTGCTGTCGTGCACCTTTTCTTGCCTTTACCAGTCTGGTTTTGTAGTGACTGAGTCTCCTTACACCTCTTCAATAATTTAGAAATGCCACCTTTGGTTCAGTTTCCACCAATTTTTCTTCTAATTTCATTATAACTGAAGCCTTGTTCACCTAATAGTACTGTATTTTATATCGCTTTCTGGGGGACCAGTCAACTCTTTGCGCCATTTCTTTAATTTTATTACGTTTTACAAGCTCACTAAATGAAAGAACACACACTAAAAAAAAAAACCAACCAACTTGATAGCAATCACAATAACACAGTGACAAATGTCCTCTCATCTCCAATACATAACATCAATAGCTGAATCCTACTGTGACCTGATTGGCTCATTGGCAAAACAAGATGACACCTGATTGGCTCTCTAAACACTCATGCTCATTGGCTACATTCAAATGAAGGAAAGCTACTTCATATCAACCTAAGCAAATTGTGCTTCCTTTTTCTGGTTATTTGGCTATAACTTTTCATATAAAACAGATCATTAAACAAACGTTCTTGCATTACATTCTTGATGAAATTATCTTTCCACTGATATATAATTTTATGGTTATTACTCCAAAAAGAAGTGGTGTTTGAGCCATTAAATCTCAAAAATACTCTTTTTCCAAAAGGTTTCCACAATTTTGGCCATTACTGTATAACATCCTGTATGTTCATCAAAATAAAATATTATCGTCGGTTTTCAGACTCGGTGAGAATTGTTTTATTTTCCTTTCTGTCGGATGCCAGTTGGGCCGCTTGTTTTAATTTTCTCGTATACCGCGTCGTTTCTAGAAAGTTCGTTCCGGCTGAATTGATGTAAAGTAGCATGACGATGTCTATTGCGCGCTTGTGCAAGAGATAATGTTTTATGACCTGGCCGTGATCCAGAGCTTTCTGCTGCTGAAAAGCCAGGAATCTCCGCAGCTTGTTAACACTAATAAAGCGATCATGGCGTCCCTGACGAAGATGGAAATAATAAAAGGGGTCAGCGCTTACATTAAAACTTCAGCTGTTACGCGTGTTGTTCAGTTCCCAACTTGTTAAGTCACTCTGTGTGATAATCTGCGATTTGTTGGATTGCTCTAGGAATAGAAGCCCGGACGTTGACACTTCGCATTTATGTGTTTCTCGTCCACAAAATTGGCGCCTGCACTTTTTGACTATAATCTTAGAGGTGCCATACCGAATTACAGACATTATAAACTCATTAATTCAGTTTGGTAATATTTTTTTTGACACTGACATTGTGATTATCCTAATTGTTTTTTCGTTTGTCGTTTTTTTAAATAATTTATTTTTGTTGTTGCATGTTCTAAGAAAAAAAAAAGAGTAGAATTTTTTTTTTGACTATTCATGAATGGCGAACATGTTGTGAAACAACAGGGAAGACAAAGGAAAAAGCCAAAATGGTCTGACATTTTCTTTTCTCATACTCTCTACTCCCCGAAAAATAAAAGCAAACGAAACAACAGATAGACACAGACAGTCAGGAGTAGTTTCATCCTTTTTTTTTTATGAATTCTGGAAAAAATTAAGTTTCTTTTAAATAAATTAAAATTATTTAAATTAGTCAGGTCATTTGGTAAATAATTCCAGTAGTGAGGACCTCTGTAATTTAAAGTAAGCTTCATTCATTCCGTTTGTGGAAAAATAGGTTTTAATTGTAATTTATTCTTTGTTTCATAAGAATGTGCATGTGTATTAAGTAATACTGTATAAGATCTGAATATAAATTGTATTTAATTCGTTTGAAAATAATTTTAGCAAGATTAAAATAGTATAGCTGAGTAATAGTTAGTATATTTATTAGGATATACTTTTGTTCTAGATTTTATTAACGGTTGAGTATTAATTAGGCTGCGATTTGAGATCAGTCAGTCTAATATATTTATTTTGTAGAATTTGTAAGTTATTTATATTGTATTGTGTCGTTTGTCCCCAAGATAGTATGCAATAATTAATGAGTTCGAAATAATGTGTAATACAATGAGATCAATGTTTTAGTTGTAAGATCAGTCAGAATATTACTTACTATACCAATGTAATTTAATTAAAAGAAAATCAATATGATTATTCCATTTGAGGTAAAAATTTATTATGGTTCCAAGGTAATTGAATGAAGATACTATATCAATACTCTTATAATTAAGGGATTTTTGTGCATTTGGTGTTAAAGGAGATAACGAATAAGAAAAAAAAGCATTGCTTTAGTTTTATTAACATTAATTATTAACTCATTTGAATTTAACCAGTCGGAAACAGTTTGCAACAGATTGTTACATTGTGTTAAAATTTCATGTAACTGTTTTTTCTTTTTATAAGTGTCATCCGCATACAGAAAAAGATCCATATGAGTTGACAGTGAAAACAGATCATTAATACACAGTATATATTACACAATGAAGGGCCGAGAACAAAACCTTGAGGCACTCCTGATTTCATAATTTGAAATTGCTCAATTTGTGTATGTTGTTGTCTGTTCGTCAAGTAATTTTTAAAAAGTGGATAAGTGTTACTCATGATTTCTAAATTTTGTAATTTAGAAAGAATATCATGATTTAAAGCATCAAATGCCTTTGATAAATCCAGAAATAAAGGCATTGTTGTATATTTTTGAATAAAATTATTTCGTAATGCATTTTATAGGTATAGCAATGCCAATTCTGTAGATTTATCGGCTAAAAATCCAAATTGATACTCATTAAGTACCTTATATTTTTGAAAGCTGGGAATTAATCAAGCATAAATTAATTTTTCAAGGATCTTGACGGTTTCGTAGCTGCGATGCACGTGCTTCAAAAGCTGTGTAACCTTGTTACAAAAAAAAAAAAACTCAACTATAAAATGCTCCTATATTCGAGAATATTAGGGACCAATCTTTTAGAATATTCTGTGGCAAGGAGAGTCAGCCTAAACCAGAGGCGTAGCTAGAGACGGGGAGAGGCTGCTGCTGGATACCAATCTATGGGGGCGTCGAAAAAATTGGAATGATGTTGCTAGTAAAGTTGGAAATGCGCACCCAAAGGCGTAACTAGACATTTCTGCGCCCGGGACAAACCACAAAACAAACTAGGCAAAGAACGATAATATCCGTTTATTGGCATAAAACAGTAAACAACTGGTTGCAAGCTTTCAGCACCTATAGGCGCCTTCTTCAGGCTGAGACGTGGTTTAAAACAACGTTAGTAACCTAAATGAATGGACAGAAAATTTAAGTATGCATGTGAAATGTATAAAAATACGAGACAGCACGGCTCGTGCGGAAACAGTTGAAATTTTGGAGAAGCAAATACTTTAACGAGTGGCACGCAGGAACATGCGCCATACAAAAGGCAGCTCCAATGAGACGTCATTGTTGCAGACGTCACTGCTAAACAAAATCTCTAAAGACTCTCTAAACACACCTAACGGCGCTGTACCTCTGGCGGTAGTGTACGGTTCAACCTGTTGCAAATCAACCTATTGGGGGGCGGCATAAGATGTCATGCCCTCCCGATAGAGGCAGTGGATGATTTATTCCTCTAGACGTCTTTTTTGTGTTCAGAAAAACGAGTTGCAAAGGACCTCTTTGTCATACCTATATAAAACTTGGTATTTCCATCCTGGTATCGAAGCGGTATGGAATATACCCCTGCGTTAGCAAGGTTACTAACGTTCTTTTAAACCACGTCTGGGCCTGAAGAAGGCGGTGCTGAAAGCTTGCAACCAGTGGTTTACTGTTTTATGCCAATAAAACGGATATTATTCTTTACTTAGGTATAATAGCTTTTGTATTAAGGGGGTTTTACAGACTGATACATGAACTCAGGGTCCCCACAGTCCTTATAAATCCTTAAAAATAACTTAATTTTTTTAGGGTGCCTAAAAGTCCTTAATTTTTAAGAAAAATTACAAAAGGTACTTAAAAAGTGCTTATTTTTCCAAACTGGCTGCTTGAAATCCAAGAACTTTTGCTTCTGATTGACTATGTAACTTCACGTAGTGTCAACTGAAAGCACGGAGTATTAGCGAGATAAGTTATTTGGTGCATAAAACTAAATGCCATAGATTAACTTAAACACATCCAGCAGGTTCTACTTAACAAGCTCCATCACCATTTCTTGGTACCGTATCACCATCTCTTTAACTTTTGTATCTCCCCGTTTTGTGTATGCAAATAGCAATTATTCAGTTATACTATGAGAAAATTAAATGCAAAATTGAAATCGCGGACACGTAAGTTTTTGTTTTTGCAATTTAAACCATGAGGTGATTATGTGCAAAATCCAAATCTTTAACTTTAAAAAAAGGCTTTTTTCAGGGCTTTCTGATTAGAACAATATAAACGGTTATCTGTTCATGTCGCTGACCAAACGAATTATACTATCCGGCTCGAAGAACGTTTTATTTTGGCATTTTAGATAAAGGTTCAAAGTGTATTTATTCCGCATCAGTCAAGTCACCGCGTTCAAAATGTTGATGCGTTCTATTATTCAGTTTGCAGTTTCTGTCTACATTCCTTGAAAATCCACCTGGTTGATGTGTGAAAGCTTGGAAACCGCCAATAAATAGGATTACTAGTATAGTTTTATTGTTTCATGATAGTTGTTATTAATTAATTTAAAGTTCCTTGATCATACTCTGTAGCTTCGAGAGGGTACTTGCAAAAACAACTGTCGTCAGCAAAACGCAGTTTAGTTAATCTCCATTAATCTTTATCTCCTTGTCTTTCTAGTTCAGTGATTGATAGGCATATTCTACAATGTGGTATTGAAGAACTTAGGAGAGGTATCACTTGTTCGCCTCTTTTTCCAATTTTTTGTATGTGATCTGTTCTTGAACAGTCAAACCTTTGCACTTGCAGTATCTTAGATGTTATTAACTATACGACCTAGTTAATAATGGTACCTTATGTTCAATGACTGATGGTTATTATCAAAGAGTGTTATTTAGGCAGTACGTTGGAACGCTTCTGTTTATGAGGGAGACAGATGGTAAGAATAAGTCTATAACCAAGGAATTCTGATGAAAGTTTCCCGTGTAAGACAATATAGATCTGACAACAGAAATCTCGTGTTGTTTTTAATGCTGTTTGTCGCGATATATGCCATGCACGTCTTCGTGTTCTTGGGCTTGAAAGAAATACCACTGAAACATTATGATGCTGAGTAGTACGGCACGGTCATAAAGCAATCTACGAATGTTGTTGTTCTCTTACGAGAAGGATTTCTTTCTCGACGAGCCGAAGCAGTTGTCTGACCAATGGCTGGAACGTGAGTTAGATACTCAACGAAAGTTAATGTCTGAAGCATTTCTAGTTTTTAAGCGGCTTTATTCGATCCAAGTGATCCTGTTCGTCAACAGAGCTCTAGTATATCGAAAATCTTAGAAAACACCCTTTCTCGAACAATGAAAAACAAGGAAATAAAGTAATTATCTGTAATTTTTTTTTCTCGTGTTTGTTATGAGAAAAGACATTACCTGATGAACAAAGCGAGGTCTGTTCCACCTACATCATGTAATGTTTGACTCCGAGACAGAGAGAAAAAAAGATATCGTCGCAACCACCGTTTTCAGTTTCCAAACAGCTTCATCAGCATCACTCAAGATTGTTAAAAATAACTTTCTGTAATTTGTTCCCCTTTTGTTTCTGAATCAGAGTTAAAATAGGCTTGTTTTCACGTATAGACTATTATTTTAGGACTCAATGAGGAAATTAATCCATACATATATAATCAAAGACGTTTAAAAACGTACGTGCATACAAAAATTAAACATTCTTGCCGGTACAGTTTATTTTTTATTTTTGATGTTTTACAACCATCGTGAGCAACTCGATGGGCTATCGCCCGTCCCTAATTTAGAGTCGCTCGTTTCAGGGAAGGGAAAGAACCAATGCCGTAAGACAAGCACAGCATCCATGCCTCACGGGATTCGAACCTGGACCCATGTCGGACGAATGATCAGAAGCGAGCGCTTAGACCACTGCGCCACCGCGGAGGCCCGGTACAGTAAATAATACGTATACTAAACATGCTAGCAATGTGCTAACATAGTGATATCAGGAAAATAACATTAACAGAAAGTGGTGATTTATTAAAATATAGCTGAAGAAGTAGCAGCTGTATTTTAATAAATTAGGTCTTTTTTCCATTTAAAATCATAAAACGATTTTCCTCCATTTAAAATCATTGGAGGATTTTCAATGGGAAAAGTAGTAAACGAAGAGTTTCCGTATCCTCATTATGCTTTAGGGCGCGTGAAAGTCACGTTGCCCAAAGAATTAGATATGTTTAACAGCGTGCTCTTACTACGCGTTACTGTACAAATATAATGTAATAAGGGGACTACACTTTGCCGCCCCTGTAGCCCAGTGGTCAGAGGCGGGAGTTTCGGATCTGTTAGCCGAATGGAGCCAGGGTTCGAGTCTTAAATGAGGCATGGGTGGTATGTTTATGTGATGTTCTAGAAAAGGAACAGAGACTAGTGGCTCTAAATTTGGGATGGGCGACAGTTTTACAGCTCTTAAAGTTTCTCGTGTTGGTCGTTAAACTATTAAATCCCGATTAAATAAATTAAAAAAAGAACCATACTTGCCGTGTAAATTACAGCATTGTTATTAGTTCATCGATATCTGGCAATGACTTTTTATTTTATTTTTTATTTTTGGTTTAAAGAACACGGTGAGCACCTCGATAAGATGTCGCCTGTACCTAATTTAGGGCCACTGATTTCAGGGAATGGAGAGTGCCAGTACCATAAGACAAACACTCCACTCATACCTCAACCGGGACACTCGATCACAGGCCCACTCAGAGCAATGGCTAGAAGCCAGCTCTTAGACCACTTCGTCACCGGGACGGCGGCAGTAACTTCACTAACAGCTCTTACTTGCTTGACTTACGCAGCCTTCGTTCGGTGGAGCAGTTTCTTCGAAGTGAAGGGCCGGGAATACGTACAGTAAAACCTCGTTTATCCGATCTAATTGGGAACCATGGGACGGTCGAAAAATTAAAAAAAAAACACTCCGTATAATCGAGAACATTCTATAATTTTTTACTTTTTTTTTTTTTGATTGGAGGTTTAACGACCACCGTGAGCAACTCAATGGGCTATAAGCAGTCGCCCGTCCCTAATTTAGGGTCACTGGTTCCAGGGAAGGGAGAGAGCCAGTGCTGTAAGACAAACACAACATCCATACCTCACCGGGATTCGAACGCGGACCCCTTTCGGACGAATGATCAGAAGTCATCGCTTAGACCACTACGCCACCGGAGGCGGCCTATATTGGCTACCAGTCATAGTTGTAAGTAAAGGAAATTTAACACTATGTGAATTGTTTTCTCGTTAAATTTGTAATGTTTCTTTTTCTTTCTGACATGTGATTGATTGGCTTTCGCGAGGCTGAAGGAGGGGGGGGTAGGAAATGGGAGTGGTATGTGACCTCTTGACACTTCATCACACGCTGAACACTGGCGGAAAATTTTGGAAATAACACCTAACATGAGAAGAGTGTTTACGGGGAGCTCGGGATAAACGATAGTCGGTTAAAAGAGTTTTTACTGTATTTATTATATGTGTACCGTAATTTTCGGGATAATCGCAGCATCGGCGGAAGAGCCATATCTGACAAAAATTGCTATTTAAGAAGCAACTTCGATGTAATAGCCGCACTGGCGGTTATATCGAATTTGTTCCCCACCCCGAAAATCCGAAATATTGTAATCATTTAACCATCGATGTAACAGCTTCAATAAATAATATCGTAACACGTTTGGATCGCCATCTGAACTCCCTACATAGTTTTAGCCCCCCCCCATAATTTCAGAATATTTTAGGTTACTTTTGGGTAATTTTCGTAAGCTGATATAAAACTAAAATTGAGGATGGCATTCAAAACTCCTTTCCTTTATTTTCTCATTCATTTATTTGCGCTTAATAATCGTTCGTGGAGGGTGATATTGATGATTAACACACTTTGCACTGCATGAATTGCTCGCATTTTATTTTTAGTTCAAAAGACTGATTTGTGCTATCAAAAAAGTATCTGAACTAAAATAAGTAAGAAAGTTGAAAAGCCATTTCTCATGGAAGAATGTTCATGAAAAAGTATAAAAAAAAGGATGAGTGAAGCAGAAACGTGATGGAAGAAATAAATGAAATTCAATTCTGCTTTTAATTTCAGGTAGTTTTACTGCCTGTGTTAAAACCACGAATGTTATTTTTGATAAGTTTTAACTCGTTTTCTGGAACAACTCTAAATTTTCAGAGGTGCCGCGGATTGTGACGTGACAGAAACGTGGAATCACTGTTACAAATTCTTGTTTATTAATATTTGGCTCTTAGTTACTGTTGTGACCATGTATGAGTGAAATGCCCTTCAACTCTGTCACGAAATGGTAGTTTCTATCCTTGCCTTTAACCTCCCAGCAAGGGAGGGGAAGAAATCAAGAATCATTCACGGGACAGCAAGGTCGTGTGGTAGTGGGCTGCGAGAGAAAAAGTACGCATTAAAACAGGAAGATCCGTATTCAGCCTGCCACTTCCCTACGGAAAAAGAGGAGCGAAGGTAATGAAGCATGGCGTACAAACGGAAGACGTACAAACTTCACGCTCTCGGAACCGACTGTAGAGGGTCTAAATTTTTGAGCGCTGCTGTCGTTAGATTAGGAGACTTGCATTATTTTAAATTAAATATTTTTGTAGAAAATTATTATGTGAGTTGAATTAATGAAAAAGTGTTAATGCGTTCAAAGTTTGATAATTTGTTCTTCTCCCATCAATATCAAATATAGTGACATAACGCTGAATTTTGATGTTTTCGATAGATTTCGCTATGTTTAAAATTTTTTCTCAGTGTAGTTTTGTAAGATATGTGTAAAACAAGTATCAGGAAGGGGAGGAATAACGGCGTGTATCTTTCGTACTCAGTAACCTTGCAGAGGATAAGCGTATACACTGTTAAAAATTTCACAGTTAGATTACGGGCAATGGCCGGCAACTGGGGGCCCGGCCGTTGCCCATAAAACTACAGCTTGGCCCATTTTTGTGAAAGCCCATGAAATTACGGTCTGAACCCTAAATACTAAGCCCATAATCTGAAGAGCAACGCCCACAAAAAAATAAGTTTGACCGTATTGAGCTACGCCATAATTTGAAGGGCATTGCCCATAAAAAAAATAAGTTTGACCGTATTGAGCTACGCCATAATTTGAAGGGCATTGCCCATAAAAAAATAAGTTTGACCGTATTGAGCTCCGCCATAATTTGAAGGGCTATACCCGAAAAAATAAGTTTGACCGTATTAACTTAAGCTGTAATTTGAAATGCAATCCCTGTAAATATGAAGTTTGGCCATATTCGGTTAAGCCTCACGGCAAGTAGTCACCGACTTTTACATAAATGCATTTTTTGTGGAAGAGTGTGCAAGTAAATGCATGTTTTTTGTAGAAGAGTGTGTGAGTGTGAAATTGTTGGATACTTACATTATAACTGAATCAATTCAGTTCTAAATGTGAGTAATGATATTTTCATATCTTAAAATCAGGTTTATTACAATATGATAAATAATAACATCAGTTACACACAGATTTGTTTAACATTAGGCTTTACGAACTCTGTACACACAGTTGGTTGAACAATACTTACGTTTCTTTTAGACATGTTTTAATTGGAGAATTATTTCTAAAGCACAGTTGGTTGAACAATACTTAGTTTCTTTTAGACATTTTAATTTGCACATACGTACTTATGTAGTATTTGCATGAATGAATACAAAGGGCAGTTATGTAGTAAAGATATGTACAGGCATATTCTTGTATTTATATGTTATATCAATGACAAACAGAACTACGAACTGGCATCCGAGTACATTGCGTCTATAAGGGTATTCAATCCACAATGGTGTCAAAGTTGGTTTTTCATGTAGGTTTTGGCTAGTATTACATTTGACATAGGGTTGAATCATGCTTTTTTGTTTTCACATTCACTGCCTTGTGTGCTGGTTCATTTTACATTCTACTGAGCACTGTGTTGTCAGTGTTCCCAGAACTTTTACTGACTTGTTTCCTATCTCTAATCTTTGGATATTTACCTACTTTTCACATGTTTAGTAAAATTATGTCAAAAACTGGAAGTACTGCTTTTGAAAGATCACATTGCTTCCCCATAATTAAGGTATCAGAAAGAAAAGAAAAAAATACTTGAATGGAAATGAGAGCTTTTGAACTTGATAGGGCATAATTTCAAATCTCAGACCCCCACCCAAAAGAAGAAACACTTGTTTAGACCCTGATTCTAACTGAGTCATTGTAGAACATTAATGCATATCAATATTTCTAAAATATTAAATTTTCCTGTTTGGAATGTTTTAGAAATGACTTCAGTGACTAAACCTGTTCTTTCATTGTTGTGTTGCCACAAGGAAACCATTTTGGAGCACAAATTTTTTTTTTGGAAAACTATTAAATAGTTGTATTTATAATATCTTGGCAATACCTGAAGATACTGAAACAATTTTTATTGATGTGCAAATCAGGTGTTTAGTGACAAAGGAAAAGAACACGGCAGAATCTTTAAATTTCTCAAAAGACAATTTCATCACATCATTTTGTACCAATTTCAGCACTATCATCTTAAAACATGAAATACATGCTTTGCATATTGAACATTTTGAATAGACCTTTAAAATAACAATTACAAAATGTGTAAAAAAATTTCATATTTTTTAACTTAAAAAAAAAAGTGGCTTCTGATTTATCTTAAAATATAAATTTTCCTGGGCATCCAGGTTTTACTACCTGGGTAGGTAAATAATTTATGTATATACCCAGCTGCGCATGTAACATTTCGGATATTTTCCAAGCCCTGCTTAAAGTGACACAGGTGAAAGATTTCACTCGCAGAAATTTAGAATGAAATCAATTCTTTTTACATTTAACTTTAATTACTACATTTGCAAAGCAAAGAAACTGTTCACGATATATTTTCACTGTCATTTTCTTGGCCAGCATTTACCAGATTCAGTAAAAAAAGAATAACCGTCGAAACTCGTTATAATGAAATTCAAGGGGGACAAAAAAAATTGTAGCAACGTATTGTTCTTAAAACATTACAAATTTTTCATTAAAAAGTTAGTATGTACTACAGAAATTTTCATTACGCATAAGATTGCAATGCTGTAAAAGTGAAATAGTACCCACAGAGACAAGCAAAGGTAATTTTTTTTGTAATGGGAAGTTTTTGCTAAAGTAGTAATAATGAAATATATAAGCTTTAATTAATATGTATGTATGAAATTATGTACTGTATATATTTTTACTTATACATATCAGGGTTTGAAAAATACCATGCCTGAGTCGTGTGAATCATTGACCTGGGCAGGTAAATAAATAATCTAGTTGCCCTAGGTGCCAGACTGGGCAATTAAATCTAAAAATGAAGTTCAGAATATAATTTTCTACTACAAGAAAAAAGACAGTCATCGCATGTCATGTTGCTTTTCACTGCTAACCACTGGAACTTGTGTTATTGTTACGCAGTGCCAAGGACAGAAGAATATCACCTTCTTTAATTATTATGCTTTAGGTCCATAAATTGGAAGCATATGTAATTTTGCTCCAAATGTTTAAAGTCAGCGACTGAATGCATGCCCCTGATGGAACTAGCCTCTTGTGTTTATTGACAAAGGGTTAAAACTTCATATTTTTCATATTTTAATGTATTTCATATTTTTTCAGATATTTCATATTTTAAACGTGTTTTAAAGATTTTTATTGTAATATGGACCTGTGAGTCTGACACTGTGAAGAGAAGCTGCGATAGGAATAATGCATCGCTCCAGTGAAGATGTGAAGCTTTGGTCCGTTAAAAGGAAGGTTTGTTGCTGTGTGGAAATGACGGGTACAAGAGAAAGAGGACTTACGTTATTGGCAGAAGAGCAATAAATGTTGTAGTGATACGCTACAGAAAATAGGTCCACAGCAGCCACCCTTTCTTTTGTTGTATCCTGTACATTGTTGGCAGGAAAAACCGGATAAAACCTTTTCGATTTGCAAAAGATACATATGAGTAAGATAGAAACTCGCGTGCGAACAAGCTATTAACAGAAGAACCAAAAGTGCAGAGACACAGCAAATCTGTTCAAACCAAAACCGAAATTTATAGTTCCCCAGTTTTCTATACAACATAGAAAAGCATATTAGTACTTTCGGTAAATGTGTACTTCAGCGTCCTAAACTATTTCGTTGGAAAAATTTAACTGTGGGTGAAAAGTTCGATGCACACATTTTTTTAAGCATGCAAAATAATAGGGAAAGGTGAAAAATTATATTTTTAAATAAAAAGGAAATAATTTTTCTGAAGTATTAACCTGCGAGTACGATGGTTTGTTGTAGCAGGTGGTGCGGGAGGCTGAAGCGATGCTAACGGCCACCACGTGAAGGTGCTGTGCGACGGAGCGAAGTACGAGTTGGTAGCAAATGCGTGGAAGAATACGACAGCAGTAGGGTATATTTTTCGGAAGAGTATCGTGTAATTGTGCGCAGAAGTAGTTCAAACCTGTTTTATTCATTTTTGAGAAAGATATGTGCAGAATGTCGTTATTAGTGGTTTCACAGTGTCTCCGAATGGAAAGAAATTAAGGAATGTAAAATAATTTATGTACGACAGAAGTTTTGAGGAAGACGTTTTGGTTCCGGTTGAACCCAAAGTTTTAGTTTTGGTTTGGAAGATGTGCACAGGTAGGTGATTTCTTCAAGCACTTCATTTGCAGTTCTGCTGTTATTCAGTACATCGTAGCTCACATTTTTTTCCTCGTGACATGGATATTTTTCAAAATAAGCAATTTTCTTCAATTCATATATCGCACTATGGCAGGGAGACAGCTTCTTGTATTGTGGCGGATAATGAAATTTTAAGCCCTGACGAAATCCGAAATGACTGACGATTTTGTACTTCCGCTTTCTCAAAATTACCCTTAAAAAAAACAAAAACTTACAATGCTGCACAAATTCAACCTCTTTCTTTCTGCATATGCCTACAAGACTTTTCGATGACTACGTACTGCTAAACCGCTTCCTTCTTAATTCTTCAGCCCGTTAATTGCCCTTCTCAACGAAGCTTCCATTCACCGGACTCCACCTTGATGCCGTTGCCGCTCTCTCGTCCTATGCCTATACCGCACGTACTCTTCCAAACCATCGCACTCTCAGGTAAATACTTTGGAAAACTTATTTCCTTTTATCTAAAAATACTATATTTTTGCACCTTTTCGCATTATTTTGCATGCTTAAAATATTGTATGTCACACTTTTCCCACACAGTTACATTTTTCCGACGAAATAATTTAGACGCTAAAGTACACATTTACCAAACTTTCTATTTCGGATCAGGGAATCATATGCGAAAGAATGAAAAATTTCACGTCTGCTTTAAAAACAATTACAAAACATGAACAAACTATATTGTGTAGCATATGAGTATAAAATGGTTCGCTCTCCTGGCAAGAAGGTACTTGCTTGGACTTGTAGTCATCCGCACGTGAATTGCACGGCGAAGCGAATCTTCCTTTCAACAAAGCAAATCTTCACATCGTTGCCGTAGTGATGTGTTAGGCCTACCACAGCGTCGCACTCGCAAGTCAATATTACAAGTTTCCGACAAAATAATTTAGGACGCTAATCTACACATTTACCGAATAATCTGCTAATGATGAAGATTGGAGTGCCATTTCAGGTGGATTCAGTAGTTTTAAAGAGTTTGTAGAAATCAATGAAAATGCATTATTGGGGAATTGAGGGATATTCAAGAAATAGCCAATGAAATTCAGGATGATGATGAAGAGACATAACAAAGAATTAACAAAAGATCCCCAGACTGTCACGAAAGCAGTGTAGAAGCTTTGGAAACACTGTCACTACATACAACTCACCGATACATCTAATTGCCACACATTCCTGTTTAAACAAACTTGAAAAAGCTGTTTTCAATGAGAGGCAACAGCAGAAACAGTCTTCAATTTTACATAACTTTAAAAAGCCATAAATATAAAAAAGGTATGTAATTAAAATTTTGAGATCAAGTAATTTACATTTTTGAGTAATCTAAGCTTTAAAGTGTTAAATTTAACTAAGTAAATTCAATCATTGATATTTTTCTTATTTTGCATGTTATTCTCATGTTAATTACTTTTTAAACTTAATTTTGGCTGGAATTACACTAACTTTTACTTATGCTGCGCTCTTATTTATGCGTGCTTTGGTTTGCGCTGACATATATGTGAAATATTACTGTATACATGTGATGATGAGGTGATTATAGATATAATTAAAAAATATATATTTTTTAGCTCTTCTGGTTTCCAATTAAATTTATGTAATTTATGTGTTGAGTGGTAAAAAAGCTGTTTTCAATGAGAGGCATATGGGGTTTGTATATATGCAGATTTCCATTGTTTGCTTCTTCCTGCTGAAAACTAAGCTAGGGATGCCTATGAGTTAACTGAATATACCATAGTCACAAAATGATTGATAATTATATACCTAAGGAATGTGAGTGAAATGGTATTCCTAAAAGCAATCAAAACCATGTAGCAGTCAGGGAGAATCACAAATGTGTTTCCTGAACGAAAATGTGACATTTCATCACATGAAACTTTTTTCCCGCCTCTAAATTGAGGCCACTGGTTCTAGGGAAGGAGAAAGCCAAAGCTGTTATGTTATGTAAAAAACAGGTTTCTTTTTTAAAGGTTTTAACGGCTAATGTGAGGAACTAAATGGGATATAAGCAGTCCCCGTCCCTAATTTAAGAGTCACTGGTTCCAGGGAAGAGAAAACGCCAGTGCTGTAAGACAAACACAACATCCATGCCATACCGGGATTCAAACCCGGACCCACTTGGACAAACAATCATAAGATGGTGCTTAGACCACTGCACCACCAGGGTGGCAAAACTAATGCCTCATATGGGACTCAAACCATATGTTAAATTGTGACTGCTAGCCAAAAACCTTGATGTACAACCAACTCTGATACCAGAACGGCTTGAACATCCTCTAGACCAATAGTTCTCAAAGTGGGTTTCACTAAAATAATAGGGGGGGGGGCATATGCGGATTTGTTAGCAACCATACCGAGTCACATAGTGAACCAATTTTCAAAACAAAATTAATCTGAATTTATGGCTAGTGCTGGTAGGATGTGTGGTGAAGTTTAGCATATTTAGCTGAAATTTCTGAAAAATGAACTAGTGGAACTTCTCATTACAGGGTGAAAACAATCTGTTCAATGTTGAAAAAACAAAACACAAGCAATGACCAAAAAACTTTATGAGAAAACCAAATTACAGGGAACAGCTCTGACCAATTTTCATAACTGGATTCATTATCATCAGAAAATGAGCAAACAATTGGAAACTTGATGTTAAACAGCTAATAATCGTCCATCTCTGCACTCTCCAAACATTTACAAGGCAGTATTTCCCATTCCCACTGAATGAACTAGTTACTCATTCACATACAATGCAGAAATGTGTAATCTTCTATTGCCAAATAAAAAACTTATGAGACATCTTTTAACTCTGGTTGGTTTGAAAAGCATTTGTTCTTTGAAATCACCGACTAGTTTTTTTTTTGTTTTGTTTTTTTATTGGAGGTTTAACGACCACGTGAGCAACTCAATGGGCTATAAGCAGTCGCCCGTCCCTAATTTAGGGTCACTGGTTCCAGGGAAGGGAGAGAGCCAGTGCCGTAAGACAAACACAACATCCATGTCGGACCGGGATTCGAACCTGTACCCCTTACGAACGAATGATCAGAGGCCAGCGCCTTAGACCACTGCGCCACCGGGGCGGCGACTAGTTTTTGGATTCCAATGGAAAAAGAATTTCCAACATTGTCGAGCACTGCCTTAAGTATTTGTTGCCTTTTACAACTACATATTTATGTGAAACTAGTGTTTTATCCTTAACCACCATAAAAACTAAATATTGAAATAAGCTGGATGTTGAAGATAACTTGTTTGTACATAAGCAAGAAAACTCAAAATATTGATGAACTTTGCAAGAGTAAATGAGCTCATACATCTTACTGATACTAAACAAATGACTTGACCAGTTTTATTTGATTTTTTTTTTTTAGCCATTTGTGCAATTTCTGTGACATCAGTGTATGTAATTTTAGCAAATATACCTGTGTATTTGTATTTTTTATATATTTTATACCCACATAAACACACTGGAATAAACTTTTCATTAAAGAATATGCCTGTACATATCTGTACTCCATAGCTAATCTTTGTATTCATTGGTGCAAATATAATACTTCACAAGTTCTTAAGTACATGAGCAAATGAAAAGGAGTCTTAAAAAACCCCAAAGTATTGTTCAGCCAGTTTGTGCTTTAGAAATAATTCTGTCTAAATTCAGGAGTTGAACACTATGCCGTAAAAAAAAAAAAAAGCACAAAACGATAAGACAATATTTATGCGTGTTATATTGCAAAATGGAATTCATTTCAGACTACAAACATACGAAGAATGCTGCCCTACGTAATTCCCAAATCAGCATGTACAGATCGAATTTATTCGACATCCTAGTCAACGCTAGGTATATACCTGGCGATAAAGACTTGCACAGAAAGTAAAGCACTGTATCATATTGATGGTAAAACATATATGGATGTGACAGTTATGCCCCTACCCCAGTCAAATGAAATCTTAGCTACTACATAGATTTTCCTGTGTGACAATGCTTCAGCCACCCTCGTTTGGTGGTGAAACTTTTAAAATTATATATATATATATATATATATATATACGTACACAGTTCGTGAGCTTAATATCAAACAAAAATGTGTGTAATTGATTTCGTTACTTTTACATATCATAATAAACTTAATTTTAAAAAATGTCTACTCACATGTTTTCATGGCGTCTTTCCTGCACATGTTCGTGGCTTCGTGTTCGTCAGTTAGGGATGGGCGATATTTATCAATATCTCGAAATATCGATATTTTTGTCCGATATTTCGATATATAGTATTGATATCCAAGTTACGATATATCAGAAAATCACTATATCGGTGCGATATTCAATATATCAGCCCATGGCTGATGTGATTTAATTTGTGGAATGAAATCTGTGTTCTTTCCTCTGTCATGTCACGAAAATTATGTTGCTTGAGGACTATCAAACTGCGATCTCATTATCGAGATTCACATGATATTATGTCACCTTCCGATTTCTAGAACTTTACAAGGAAAAATATCTGCTGTGTTGAAAACCTCGATGGTTGAAAATTTTAACTATTAGTTGACAGTAGGCACCCAGAAAACAAATTTAACGAACGGTTGATAGCAGATTGTTCTTTTGCCTATGAGTATTATGTTTGAAGTAAACTGGCACTTTGACCAAAATTAAATACATACCAATGACACACAATTTGAAGTGAAGCATTTTTTTTTGTTTTTTTTTTGTTAGTGATAAAGTATGTAGATCTTAACAGCTGGGTAAGGAAATGCAAAACAGCTTTTCGAGAGTTTTCTTGATGTCTTACAAGTGATGTAGTATAAAGTTTGTTGTAATTCAGGCTATGTATATATCAGACGTAATTTTTTTTATCATCCTTTGACAATTATCTTGTTAATACATAGTGAAACTTCCTGAAGTAATTATATAATCTGGTAAAAATATGAGCATAACAACTTTCGTCTTGATCTGCTGATTTTCCCACACTTACAGCATGTTATTTCCTCTGATTGTCCATTCGTTTTTTTGTTATCTAGGAGAGACAGGCTTTCATACATTAATTAGTAAATATATACTTGATGAATTTGGATTATGATATTTTTTTTATGTTTTTCATACATTAATTAGTATGGCTTTCATTAATTAATTAGTAAATATATATACTTGATTAATTTGGATTACGATATTTTTTATGTTTTTATTTTTATAATCATATTTTAATGGAGGACTAATAATCGTTAGCATTTTTTTAAATATCTTTCTGGAAAAATAATTGCTTTCTATGAAAAGGCCATCACAAATTATTCGTACTCTAATTACTGTTTTTAACAAAAATGTCACTTGTAAACATATTATAAGCACTTTAATTTTTTTGCTTATGCCATGGGAACTATTTTTGCTTACACCATAGAAGTAATTATATCTGTATACTCCATTAACATTGTGTTCTGCCTTAAACGATAAAAAAAAATAGCAAACATTGTTCACACCTTCTGAAAAATATAAATGTATACAAAATGCTCTAAAAATTACAATAACAAAGTTTTTTTAAAGATTTTTTTCCATAACATTTCCTTGCAAGCTAATATAATGTTAACTTTGACATTTGCATCCCAACAAAAATAGTTATTCTTTCTATAATTCAGTTATTCCCACGTTAATTGATGGTTAAGATTCCAGTCTGCTGGGATTAATAAGTACTTTTGTTTTTTTTGTCATTTATGCCATACTGAAGCTTCAACTTACCTTTTCTCGAAATGTTGGAAATACATATTTCTCGTAATCTCACATTGATGAAAAACTCATGAAAACATTCCTTTGCAACTGGGATTTTTGGAAACTTCTTAGCAGAAACCATATCCCTGCTCGTCGAGCAATGCCCACACATGAAACAAGAAAATCACCTTTTGGGTTTTGGAAAGTATATTCAGCATTTCTGCAGATTACAAGCTCACTTCTGTTGCATGATTTTTTTATTTATTTTTGCATCAAAACTTTCTGCTATATATTTTTTTTTTATTTTAGAATCTGAAAAACAATATTTTATGTGTTTTTCATATCACTAAAAATACAGCTTGAGAGCTGCAATCTTGCATAAAGATAGTTTTAAGCTATAAAATGTAATAATAAAGGACAAATAAAATTGCTCCCTTTTAGCAGGAGAAAGCAGCTCTTGAAAAAAAAATTCAGCTGATGTTTCTAAGAAATTATCTGAGAAAACTGGTAGGATATTTATTCCCCACATTCACTGCCAAGCTTGTGTATTATAATTAGTTATTACTTATTACCAAAACAATTTTTTAAGGTAAAGAATATTTTTATGTCTTAAGAGACACATATGGTTGAGTCGTCATTAGACTATGTAAATGCTATCTGTGGAGAGTAGTTACTCAATTATGTTTGCTCATGCTGATGAAACAATCCTGTTGGCAGAGAGCAAAAGTGAGTTGCAGCGTATGTTGTCCCACATGTATGAAGTTTGTATGAATTTCAAACTTAGTATATGAAAGGAAAAACCCAAAGTTATGTTTTTGACAGATGAATTGTTAGTATTAAATCAAACAGATCAGTCTAAATGGCAAAGAGATTGACCAGGTAAATCAATTTACATATTTAGGAAGCATGTTTGACAGAGGAAACAAATTAGGTGGTGAAATTAGTAGGCTAGTAAATTCATCTTTGAAAGTCACAGCTGCTTCAGGAGGATTTTGAATAAATGATGAATGATAGGTTCTCAAAAAGTCCCTAATAGTTGTGTGTGAAAAAGTACAGTAATTGTTCCTACTCTGATGTGCAGCAGTGAAGGTGGAGTACTGCAGATGAAACATAGGAGTGATTTGTGAGCTGTAGAGATGTGTTACTTATGGGGGTGGGGGCAAGATATGTTTTGATCATGTGAGGAATGAAGATGTTTTGTAGATGGGTAGTGTGAAGCAAAATATTGTTTGTAAGGTGGGGACAAATATTCTTTGGTGGTTTGGAGAATGAGTGGTGAGATGATTACTAGGAGAATTTATTCTGCACAAGTGACAGGAAGAAAATGTAGAAGATCAAGGGAGGACCAGATTCAGGAATTCCTGCATGAGAAAAAGAGAATAAATGTGAAGTACAAATGGTCTTGTGTGTGATGGATGTCAGTGAAGCTCAAGTTGTGAGCTGAGATCACTGTAAATGCAGATGTTTGATACATCAAGAGTAAATAAAATGTATTGCCATCAGTTTTAAACTTTAATCCAGCAGATAAGCTCTCATCAAGAAACTAACCTATGATCTTAGAGAACAGCTTAGTGATATATATGCATGTAAAGAGAAAATCCCTCATCTACAGCAAGTTGAATATAACTAGAGGTGAGAAATCAGTACTTATTTTTGTGTTGTTTTGGTGTTAATAAGTGAAACATTAAATGTTATATCCCATTTGAGTTCAAAACTGTAAAAAAAAAAATTTAAATCTGCTGACTTCCTTAATTTTAAGGATAGACTCCACCAATGCGCATTTAAAATGTAAAAAAAAAAAATGATATGATATCGAAGATAGCTCCTCAGGCGTTTTAGACTTGATAAAGAATACTTCAGATATTTATTGTGTACAAGTTTTTAATGGAGATGAGAAATCCAAAGAAATGGACTGAGAACTGGAAAAAAATGCGTGAAGTGGTGTGTGTGTGTGTGTGTGTGTGTGTGTGTGTGTTGATCTCCATGAGCATCTAAAGTTGTTCCCGAATGTGTAGAAGCTCGATTCACCATAAGCAGACACATGTCCCTAATTTAGGGCGAGTGGTTCCAGGAAAGACAAGACAGGAACAACTTCTTTATGTATTTTACCACTTGGTAGGCACATTTTCCATGATTATTTAGATACTGAATAGTTTCCATGACATTTAATGAACATTTCATGACTGAATAGATTTTATTCATGACATTTAATAAATAGATTTCTTGACTGAATAGATTTCATGACATTTAATTGCTAAAACCTGGAAAGAGCGACATCTTTGTTTATTCACTGACGCCACATATTTGGAGGATTTTCACATTTAATGAACAGTGCTTCTTATTTTGAAAATTTGACTGTTTTCTAGCAGTTTCTGAGGAAGAAGTAATCTTTTTGTATGAGAATTTTCCTGATATTGATGCTGAATCAGTTGTAGCAGGTATAAAATCACATACAATTTTTGCAAACTTGAACAAATGTAAAACCGATGGGTGCAATGCAAGGTATTCATATAATCTTTAATGGTAGTCTAAGAATTCCCTTCCTACAGCTAGTGTCAAACATTTGGCACAATGTATTGCCTTTTAATCAAACCAAGAACCCATATTTATGAGTACAAATGCAATTTTTACATTGCACATTTATTAGATTTTAGCAGCAAAAGAATTTTGAAAAAAGTAACTTTGTATACTGTAAAGAAACACTAGAGAAATCAAATGAGGAAGAGCACTGCACATTAAAACTTTTCTGGACAACAGAATTTTGTTAATGCCATTCCGTTTAAGAATAACAGTTTTCACAAAAAAAAAAAAAAAATATGTTCACAGTTATTATCAAGAGAGAAATAGACATAATGACAAAATGGATAACACTGGGCAAATTAGGCCGAAACCTGTTAACAAGGTTTGTTGTATTTTCAGTTTTTTTTTTTTTTTTTTTTTTTACAAAAAAAAATTATATATGTATCTACAGTGTATATGCACACTAACTTTGAAATAATATATTTTCATGTATGTGTGCAAACTTCTTCAAAATTGCATTAAAAAGCTCTAGCCATTTACCTCTCAACAATATTATGACTTTGCAGAACATTCTGCATTAGAAATTGCAATTATATGCTGTGATTACAGGCTAAGGGGGTAATGTTTCAGACAGAAGTAACCCAGTGATTTTGTTTTAGGCATTTTACTCCGCTTTTGTACTTAAATAAACATTTCGAATAATGGAAAAACCTTAACATGTGTAGAATAATCAAATCAATGAGACTTATTTACCCAATTGCCTGTGGTTTACTGGTCTTCTATGTAGCAAAATATTTCTGCCACAAATTCCATTTCAAGTGTGTGTTTTTATTCATGTATATTCTTTAAAAAGATGTTGAGTGTGCTTAACAGGAAAGTTGACATCTAATTTGTTTACTTTTAAATGATAACCAAAACCTTCAAATATCGTTGGTGACAGTTGATACTATCCACAGCCACAGCCCCCCCCCATTAGTGGAAGGGGAGTGCAGATGTTATATAAACACAAAAGTGCACAACACTTTTATGATTGCTTTTTTGACTAATTTTGTCTCGCTGTATCAACAATCTTGCATAGGTAGCAATGTTAAGTACAGAGAATCATGATAACATGTTTTGGTAAAAAAACAGTTTCCGCATTTATGTTCTGTAAATTTATGTGACAACTTCCTGCCCTTTGGCCACTTTCATCCCATCTGTGCTCTGCCCCTTCATTAAGAAATGCAACAAGGGGCATATATAGATTTTTTCTGAGGGCGTGCCGTGCCAATGAAATGAAAAAAAATTAAATCCACCAGGACAAAATAAAAGAATGAGAATAGAAAAAAAAAAAATTTTAACGTAAATTAATGAATTTTTTTATTAAATTAAGCATTTTTGTTTCCAATGTAAGGCACATTTTAACAATAAGTAAAACACATTTAAACACTTTGGGGGGGGGGGGGGGGGAGTGGGCATAAATATATGCCACCTTACATTACATAAATGTATAAAATATATAATATAAATACGCCCTTACATTACCATGGCTACGATGTAAACAACCCTGATGTTGGCTTTCCAGCTCAGCATACAAGATATATTTTTAGCGAATTTTTATGAATTATAAAAACGTAAAATGTTAATTCCGCTGTCGAAAATATTTATTTACGTAACAAAACAACGTAAAAGGGCGAAATAAAAGCACTAAGTTTTTAACGAGTTTTAAAGTCGTAAAACCCATGGCGTCGGTCTTGTAAAAAAACGTTAAATATCAATTCCGCTATCGGAAATAATTATTTACACAACAAAACGACTGAAATGGCAAAATAAACGCTCTACGTTTATTTCCAAGTACAGCGACCGTCTTGTAAAAGGTACGAAGTTAGTAATATACATTACTTTTCTGAGATATCACTATTTTAAGGTATTAACAAAACTTGATTGCAGCTATATTTTCAAGCTGCAGGATAATTTAGTACTGGCTGAGATTTGTGCGAACAAGCCAACAGCCAATTAGTCCCAAGTTCCCAATAGCCAATACTTAACACAACATTGGATCGGATTCAGTAATAACCCAAATGCAGTATGCAGTGAATAAACCGAAATATCAGTCTTATTGAGATCAGAAGTATTGAAAAATATCGAAAAATCAATCCGATATATTGATCTTTAAATACAGATATTTTCGATTCAATATATCGGTCTCAGAAATATTTAAAGATATCATACTTTTGAAAATATCGTCCATCCCTTCGTCTTGGTAAAAACACGAGCAGCCACCGTAAAATCACGTGACGACTCGCTGACCAATAGCAGAAAGCGACGCATGCCGCATTCCTTTTCTGTCATTATCGTTCATTGGCTAGCCCGTGCCTCTTAGCAACGCCCATAAAATTACGGTTTGGAACAGTTGTCCTACATATCCATGCCCGTTAAAATACGGGCATCGCCTTGAAACTGCAGAAACGAGCCTTGATCGTAAAAATACACGGGCAACAAGACTTTTTTACGGGAATTTTTAACAGTGTAGTTCGCGAGGGCGGGGGGGGGTTGATGAGCAGCTGTTCAGAAAAACGTTCGAGATAAGAAACGCAGGGCGGGCAAACCGCACTTTTTTTTTCTTTTAACCATAAGAGCCGAAAATTGCGGTGCCGCTCCGGTAGCGCACTGGTCTAAGCGATGGCCTCTGATCATTCGTCCGAAAGGGGTTCGGGTTCGAATTTCGGTGAGGCATGGATGTCCCTAAATTAGGTACGGGCGACTGCTTATAGCCCATTGCAGATGTGCCAACTCTCCGGATTTAGGCGGGAGACTTCGGATTTTCAGCCCTTCCTCCCGCCCTCCCGATGAATGTCAAACTCTCTTGATTTTCACCGAGAATTAGCCGTTAGGATGGTCGAAATTCCATCAACCACCATGATTTCGAACCGCCTGTGAAATCTTTTTCCTTCTGGGTCGATGCAAGGTGGCATTACAGTCATCAGTTCCGTATTCTTCCTCTCCTCCTTTCTGCACAAAGAAAGCCACCCAGGTTGTGCAGTGCTCTAAACGCTGGCTTCTGACCAGTTGTCCGAGATGGGTCGGAAAAAAATTGCTTTAATTTATTCTATCCCAGTCCGATTGTCATACGACGCCTTCAGCAAAAAGCTCACCCGCTCTGGCACTAGAATGCCGGAGAGGGTCAGTAATTGACTGACAGATGGGAGTTGCCCTGCCTTCTCCTTGCCTCAACACAGCCGCTCGCATTCTAATGATGATAAACAGTTGTTTTGCGGCGAATTCACTTAACGATAAAAGGGAGTAGTTATAGCTGTTTTCGCCTTGTAACGAAAGCCAATGTTAAGTACGAGGTTTTTTGTAGTCTTCGCCTTCGCGCACAAACTAAGGAAGAAGCGAAAAACAGTTGGCTGCAATTTTATTCGTAAAAAACAGCAACATGCGAGTCATTTTTCATGTATATTTTCATTAAGTTGCGGAATCGACGTACTTGAAAACGAATTTCAGTAAGGGGAAGAGGCGTTGATTTTCGCGCTGTTGTTTTTCTTTTTCTCCAGAACTTTTAGTGGACCAATGATACTACTTCTGGAAAATTGTTTTTACGTCTGGAGAATGTCGATAAAAAGTAGCGTTCGTGTGATTTTATGAGCTGTAAAAATCTCCCGATTTTCAGATTTTGAAGGTTGGCATGTCTGCCATTGAGTTGCTCACGGTGGTCGTTAAACGTCCAATAATAATAATAATAATGAAAAAAAAAAAAAAAAGAAAGAAAATTGCGGTTACTGGCCTGCAGGATTACCCCGATCTAAATGCTACCGAGGATCTGGAGGATATTTTCTCTGTGTTCCAGGTTCTTTGGGTAGCCCTTTTTTACAGGAGCGAGATTTCTTGTAATCTGTATTGATTTAAGTTTTTATTTACCTTCGTGGATATCCGTCACGTAACTATATACACCGAAGAGACAAAACATTATGACCTCCTGCCTAATATGACGCTGTTCTTCCACATGCAGCCGAGACAGCTCTTACCCGGCGAGGGGTAGACGGTAGAAGATTTCTAAAGGCGTCTTGTGGTATTTGGTACACACACGTTAACAGCAGATCCTATAACTCTTGTAAGTCACGTGGTTGAGCCGCCGCAGATCGGATTTGCTGTTCCAACACAAACTATAGATGCTCAATTGGATTGGTGTCTGGAGAATTTGGAGACCAGAGCGATACCTGGAAGTATTCCTCATGTTCTGCGAATAATCCGGGCAGTGTGGCATGGCGCATTTTCCTGTTGAAAGAAATCCGGATCCAGTCATTCATATGCACGAAATCATAGTTTCGTGCACATGAATGACTGGGCCCAGGATTTTCCTACAGAACATTGCCCAAAGCATTGCACTTCCTCCACAGACTTGTTTTCGTCCCACGGTGCATCCTGGTGCCAACACTTCCCCAGGTATACGACGCACGCGTACCCGGTCGTCCACGTGGTGAAACAGGAAGCGAGATTCATCGGACCAGACGACATGCTTCCAATCATTCAAGATCCAGTTTTGATACTTGTGTGGCCATTGTAGGCGCTTTCGACGGTGCCCCATTTCAGCAGGGTTCGATGTGTTGTGACACATCCACATCCGTGTGTCACCAGCATTCAAATTACCGACGAGTTGCGCCACTATATCCTTCTGTTGGCTCTTACCATGCGTTACCCCACGTCTTGCCGGCAGTTCGTGGGTTTCCTTCCTCGGACCACGTTTTGGAGGTACGAACAATGGCTGACCGTGAACATCCCACAAGCCTTGATGTCTTGAAAGTCCTCTGACCCAGTCGTCCGGCCATTGTCAAACTTGCTTAATTCCTCTGCCTTTCCCAGCTGCAGAATAAGAATAACCCTTATTAACAGAACAGATCAGATCATATGTAGAGGATCTGATCTGATCTGATCTTAGGTAGTGTCTGACCCCAGGTCTTAAACAACCTTTAGAAATAGGAAGCTAGGAGATTTGTGCTAGAGTGCCTGATAGGAAAGTGATACGGAAGCGAGGTAGGAAGAGGAAGAAAGACTCCCTTATTTATTACTGGGGGCCAACACCAGGGGCCCGACGGCTCAACGTGCCCATCTGACGCACGGCGGATATTTGGTGGTTCGAGTGTTCGTACCTGCCTGGGATTAAACCAGAGGTCTTCTTTGTGGCAGTCACGAACGTTGACCACCAGGCCACCCGCGGCTCATGATTAGCAGAACTCAGAATCATGATTTATTTATAACGCTTCGTGAGATTCACACGCGCTGTTGTTTACCTGCAGTTGCTTCGATTTGCATAAAGATGCGCTTGGTCATAATGTTTTGGACTCTTGGGTGTAAAGTAATTCAATTATTCATCGTATAACTTTCTCCTGGTACACAGCTGTTATATGTTATCACCGCTGCTTGCGTGCATGAAATCGACAAAGTACCAATTTCTGGGTTTTTAACTTCCCCTCTGTGGTGTGTTTGCATTAGGAAGAAATTACCTCCGGTTGAGCAGTTGCACATTTAATAATTTATTGCATTTTGCTTTTCATGATCAGTAGTGTCTGCGATAAATACGTCACCAAAGGAGACTGAAAAGAAAGAAATGAAAGTAAAACAGACGCTCCTTCACCGTGAGGCGTGCTCACGAAAGACAAGGTGGTGCTCATTCTGACAGACATTGATTAAGATAGGTGTATGGATATTTCGACCTTCTTTAAACAAGTTAAGCTGTTGCGGAGTATGTTTCAGACACAAAGGTGCACTGCAGTGTGGGCTTTGAAGTTTGTTTTGATGACCCATTCCGCGTCTTCGCCAGTGACATAGTTCATTAGCGTGCCTACTTTCTTTCCAGTTGGGTGTTCTTGCTCGAGACATTGTGGGCAAATTTTCGTGTCTGTGTCTTCCCCCCTTCCAGTCTGTTCTCTCTCTTGCTAGCTAGAATGCTCAGAAGCGTTCACACGAACTGTTAGTTTGTATGCCTAAAATCAGCAGAGAATGCTCCGTTTGTGTGGCATATACGCTGCTCAACTTTGAAATCACAACACCGAGAAAAAACGACGTACAGACGTGCAAATCTCACGATACAGTGGGCTACCTATGGTATGCAGATGATCGGTTCTGCTGCTATCGGTTTCCCGGACGTCAGATGAGCAGGGTTTAAAGACTTCGCACTGCTTCATAGTAAGGCAGACGTTCAGGGTACAATGTTTTGTCGAAAACGTTAAAGGAGGTCTCTTTCCAGCAAGATAACACTCGGTCACACACTGGAAACATCTCCAGAACGTTCCTATACAAGGGGTTCATGTAGCTTACATGGCCAGTGAGATCTCCGGAGCTATTACCCATCGGGCATGTATGGGACGTCATTGGATCACGTTTTGAGTTGTGAAATCATTTTAGGGGTTGGCCATAACTTACCATGCTAGGCAATCCGTTTGGTGAGTGTAGGATACTATTTGCTGTAATCCGACAATATAGTTATACCGTTATTACTCGGTCATCAGAGTCCCTTAAATGAGAGCAGTATGCTTCATGAAAAAGCACGATTGACATTTATGTACGAGAAGCTATGCGTTGTGCATCGACAGACCTAGCAATCTATAATACACCCTGATTCATAAAGAAGTATACTGTTTCCAGATGCTGTAAAACAGTAACAGTTGAAGACACGGACCACAACTGTGAACCGTTAGATAGATGTACTCATAAAGTGTGTGTCCCGCTACTGAGGGAAGTGACGTAGGCGATAGCGCGCGTGTCACGTGACTAGTCAGTCAAAATGGCAGCGTCTGCAGGCGTTTTGTGTTCTTGAATTGAGCAAAACGGAATCTTTAACTGTTGTGCAACGGTATTTTCGATCACGATTCGGAAAAGAACCTCCAAACAAAAAATCTATCAACGATTGGCATAAAAAAATTTGAAACTACGGGCTGTTTGTGCAAACTTAAAAGTCGTGGACGACCGCGTGTATCGGAAGAAGTCGTCGATAGTGTTAGCACCGCCATTCAACGAAGCCCGGGAAAATCAACGCGGACGGTGAGTTGTTGTGAAGCGTAGATTTCACAACCCACTGTCTGGAGAATTTTGAGAAAGAAGCTGAAAATGATTCCATACAAAATGCAGATGTTGCAAAATCTCACTGCACTTGATTCAGATATCTTACCGCGCATTTGGGCGGAAATGAATTAGCGGTTCGATGTGTGTCGTGTGACTAAGGGTGCACACATAAGAACATCTGTGACTGCCTCTAAAAAACCTTGTAACATTCCCCTACAATTCTGTTACAGGTAACATAAAATATCTTACATTGTTCTTGTTTTATACTGCGTTGAAACTGTATATTTCTTTATGAATCACCCTGTGTTATGGGCGAGTGCATATCGTTCTCGAAGAAAAACGTGAAATATTTTTTTTAACTATTAATGTTTCAATCGGGAATAAGAATCGATAATCCCAGTGCTCAGCGATGTGTTATTTCAGTAATTTATGCCTTACTAAGTGTAGAACGTCGCGATACTGCTAAACGGGGTGAGGTTAAACAGGACTTATCCGTGGTTAGCTCTGTTTTATCCATTTCCTGTACGCAAGTGTCCAA
This sequence comes from Macrothele yani, assembly GCA_039090855.1. Classification (NCBI taxonomy): domain Eukaryota; kingdom Metazoa; phylum Arthropoda; class Arachnida; order Araneae; family Macrothelidae; genus Macrothele; species Macrothele yani. Next base: position 152,286,760 of record CM076995.1, on the reverse strand, counting down.
ATATTTACCTCCCCTCCCAGTTCTGCATGCTTAAAGAATTAGCTGTCACGGTGAGTACAACAGTGAAAACCGCGACCCAGACACTCGGGTCACGATCTTGATTTTGAAATTTCCCGTTGAGGCCATTGTGCGTGCAGCAGACACAGTTGTCGAGGTTTGAATTGGCTTTTATTGTCATTCTGTGAGCAGTTATTTATTTGCAGGTTTACGTATCACATTATTTTTGGCGTGAACTTTGCAGCAGGGCTCTGCATAGTTATTGCATAAATGACATTCCGGAAATCGTTACATGGAGAATGTAATTTATTTTTGTGCGTAATAAGAGTAAATAAATGCAGCTAGCTTTTCTATGTATCGAAAGCGTAAAATTAACTGAATTACATCATTTACTGCTTCAGTTGTTGGTACGATTCCCGTATTATGCAAGTGGTTGCAGAACCTGTTAATTGTGATATTCTTTGTTTTGTGAGTCCATTCTGGAGTTGAACACTCGTATAATTTTGTTGAGTTGACCGAAGCTATTGAAGTAAATTGACTTCAATATAACAACAGCCTTAAGTGTGGACATTCTCCATCGAGAAAATTGAATTTTTTGCTAACCTTCGAGGCAGAGCAATTCAGTAATTAAAGAGTCGTTTTTATTAAATTGTGAAATTCGAAAACCCAAAACACCTGCCATTTATTTTGGCAACAAAGATGGAATGTTTTCGGCATGCCATGCTAAGGAATGCAAGACTTCAGTTCCTCAGATTCGTGTTAAAAGTTTGGTATTAAATTGATCAGCTTAGGAAACTGGAATAACAGCTATCAAATATAATTTGACAGGGTAAAGAAAACAACGAATTTGTTTCGTGTTCTTACACATTGAAAATTCAAAACAGTTTTTAGATATGGCGATTTGACTCTGCACAATCAAACCCGTTTCTTCAGTGTTTCAAAATGTTTAGTGAGATTTTTCTGACTTCGGAAAGAACCTCTCTTTTTATCGAAAAAAATAAAATGTGATACTGATCTAACCAAAAGTCTCTGTGTTGTCGCTGAATATCCGCCGTGCGTCGGATGGGCACGTTACGACGTCGGATCCCTGGTACTGACCCCCGTTATAAGTGAGGGCGTCTTCCTCCCCATTTCTACCTCGCTTCCGTGTGGCTTTCCTGTCGAGCATTCTAGCCCAAATCTGTTGACTTCCTATTCCTAAGAGTTGTTCAAGACCTAGGTTGAGACACTCCGTTCCTAAAATCCTCTGCATATGATCTGATGTTACCCTAAGTTCGAGGTTACGATGAACACTGTGATTTTTGTGCTCCAAACGTCTGAATTGCAGTGAGGCAGGAACAACGTTCCGGCACTTTCTTTTATAGCCGGCACGCGTTCTCGTAAACTCTATACAGCATTCTTCCTTTTTTTAAATGCGAAAATCCTATAATTCTTTTCCTATAAAAAAAAATGGAACAGAAAAGTGGCACAGTTAGTGGAATTAACGTCCCATGTTTGTTTGAAGGTAGAGTTAGTCTCTAAATCCATTTTTACTTGACAGTCCCTTGAAACTCCTTTTCCTACTGTGATTAAGAACATTGAGGGTGGAAATATTGCAGTGGAGAAATTAATGTAATTGGAAATTTAATTAATCTATTCATTAATAAAGAGTACAGTTGTGAGTCACGGTGAATTTAGTCCAGTTACGAGTACCCCTTAATAAACGTGGCAGTAGAGAAGATTTATTTTCCTCCCTGGAGCGTTAGGTCCATTTCACACAGGCGGAAAAAATCCGTCGAAGCGATACAACTTTAGGCTGTTCTACCGCTAAATTTCAGACTGACTATTTGTAATTGGAAATTTATAGTACGGGTGATTCAAAAGTCCCAGAAACTGTGAATTCAATGTCCGTCTAAACGAGCTGTTCTAGCGTTCGTTTTCAGACGGACTATAGTACAGGGTGATTCAAAAGTCACCGAACTCTGAATTCAAATATTTCTATCAGGAATATAGTATGTATAACTACTGTTATACATTCAAAAAATTCCGGAACTTTTTATATTAAAAAAGAATGAGTACAGATAATACCTGTTTATGCGGTGTTTCCTTCGAAGTAGTTACCGTATGCATTTTTGCTAGCGCTCATACAAAAATTTAAATGCAGATTGCATGCCTTCTTTTGCCATATCCTCCAGTGCCTGCGTCGCAGCTCATTGCACTTCTTCGGAACTTGAGAAGCGTTGCCCCTTAAGCAAATTCTTCATCCGGGGAAAACGGAAAAAGTCACACGGGGGCGAGATCAGGGGAATAAGCTGGTTGTGGAAGAATGGGAATGTGATGTTTGGACAGGTAATCGGACACCAGGAGGGATCTGTGAGCCGGCGCATTATCGTGATGGAGTACCCACGAGTTGGTCTTCCAAAGATCGGGTCGCTTGCGTCTCACTGATTCTCGGAGACGTTTCATGACGTTGACATACTCTTCTTTAGTGACTGCACGACCATGTTGAAGGAATTCCTTGTGTACGTCCCCCTTGCAATCGAAGAAAACTGTTAACAAGACCTTTCCTTTGGAGTGGTCAGCCTCCAAAGTAAAGGTCGAAGGTCGTCCTGACACCTCATCATCCTCGATACTCTGTCGCCCGTTTTCGAATCGTCGATGCCACTCATAAACTCCAGTTCGACTCATTGCAGTCTCACCGCTCATGGTAGTCGATAAACCTCTTAATAAAAAAAAAAAAAAATAAAAAAAATTTGAGGAACCCTGCTTTTCACACGAACAACTCTATGTCGTCTGCTCAAGGGTTGAGCAGGCGACATAGAGTTGTCCCTAAAGTAATAACCTAAATGAATTAAAATAAATTTACTGGAAAATTACAGGAATATATTTTTAATTCATAAAATATCACCCACTGAACTTGGTAATTCGACGATTATTTATCCGGGAAATACCGGGTACCCCTGCTAGTAATCAATAGATGGTGTACAAAATGGGAGAGAGGAAAAAAAAATATTCTGTGCCACAATAAACAAAATTCATGCGATATGGGATCCACAATATCCGATCTCGCAACAGAACTTGAAAATCAAATACTTCGACAGACTCTCGAAATTTAAAGTTAATCAAGCTTCCAAGTATTCTCGTGAATCTCTCCTATTACCGGAATTTTTTCGTCATATGGATACGGAAAAAGTGAGAACGGAATTTTTCCGTTAATATAAGAAAAGACTTGCGGAAAGCTTTCCGAAAATTCAGAATTTTCCCGTGGTACGAAAAATCCGCGAAATTCAGGTTTCTTTCCGTCATTTCACAGAAACTATTGTATCAGAAATATGGTTCATTAATTCACGAAAGGAATGACGGAAACGGCTCGTGAATTTCAGAAAATTTTTTAGTGTATTTTTCATTGTTCCAACAAACTAATTTCATTTATCCATCTGTGTAGGTAGTTTTGATTTCTTCTGATTTCAGGTAAAAACGGTTTAGATAACAAGAAAGCACAGTGGAAATTTGCATGCGGTGTTTGTGTATATTATTTTTAGTTACAGTTTGTGTTTTTTTCCCTTGTTGAAAACTTGTTAAACAAAAGTCTAGGATATGTAAGTTCGCTCACAGAGAATTGGATTTTTCAAAACTATGTTGAACTGTAGTTCAGGTTCGGGTTACAGAATTACAATACTATCCTATTTCTGATAGTTTTTGTATGTGCTCCATTGTATTGAACGTAGGATTAGTATATTTGTGTAACTCATGTATGGATATCGATCTGTACAATTGCGTGCTGATGCCAAACTGCAAGTCTAATGACCCTGAATGCATCTAAAGGTTGTTGATTTGTGGTGAATACTCGCATTCTTTATTCATAAGACATTATTTACATGTGTGTGTAGCAATTTCACGAGATAGTAAAAAAATCCGTATTTAGTTTGTAGATAAAAACTGCTATTTTTATTGGTGCAATATACTGCGTATATACCTTATACGTAGTGGTGAAGTAATTGCACTTTATTTATTCTTATCAGCTTGAAGCTCGCATCTTTAATGTGTGCGATAACGAAAAATAATACTTCTCTAGTAAAATGGAAAATCCAGGTTATTCGCTGGTCGAAGGGCACTTATTACGTCAATTTTCTTTATGTGCGTGCCGGAGTTGCGACGATTACATTGTGCGCGAATTTATGTAGAAGATTACGATAAGGAGTTCGTTGTTGTATTTTTATCATTAGACTGTTTGCTACTTCTTTGTGTTATTAGGGACTTTATATGTTGCTGTCTGGTGCTAATTTAATTGGAGACAATGAATTGCTCGTATGTGTACTAGAGAAAGGATGAGCATACAAGGTAAGAATGTTAGTCTAATGCTCTGCAAATCCCCTTGTGACTTTCATAGAATTCCGCAAATTAAATTTTTCAATTCATTTATTTTGCTGAGCCGAAAACCAGTGTTTAAAAAATATCAACTGAAACAAAGCGAAGCAAGGGGAAAAGGCCAGCAACGCCTGACAGTGTCCCTTGCTCCCCAGACAAATTTTACAATGAAGTCAGGAGTTGAAGTTACAAACAAAACAGTGTTTCAGAAAAAAAAAAAAAAAAAAAATGTGTAAGAAGATTATAAACATTACAGGTGATACTATTGAAAATCAATTTACATCGAGATATACAAGTCAGTAATTGACATAGTCCCCTCCACTGCAATCATCAATTTGAGGAGTCAGAATTCATTCTGCAGTTTTTAAATTTTTTTAAAAAACGTTTTAAGTTATTTAAAGAAGTCAGTTCCGTCGGTAATGAGTTCCAGTAGTGTGGGCCAATGTAATTTATACGCTGCTTCGTGATTTCCGTGTTCAGATGAATGAGCCTAATATGTAATTTAGTACGTGTGTCATGTGAGTGTATCTGTGATACAATTTGTATGATGTCAGTGTGTAAATTATTCTTAATTCGTTTTAACATAATTTTCTCAATATTAAAGTAATATAGTTGGTTAATCGTAAGAATGTTGTATTTATTTGGGAAAACTCTTGTGTTATTATATAGTGATAGTTCTGTATTTCTATCAAATTTTAGGTCAATTAATCTTATATATTTGTTTTGTAGAATTTGAATTTTTTTTAAAAATTATATTTGTTCGTCTGTCCCCACGTTAAGATAGCATAATTGATATGAGTCTGAAACATGGTACATGTATAATATAATTGAATTAGTGTTTTACAGGTAAGGTTTGTGAAAACCGTTTTTATTGGCTCCAGATCTGTACATCATTTCTTCCTTTGAATCAGCGAATGATTTCTCAGTCCACTGCTAGGCGAAGGTCTCCCACCAAGTTTTTTCTACAACTCTGTCTTAAGCAGTCTTCTTCGCTATTACTGTGGAAGGCTTTCGAATTTCATTCACCCATCTCCGACGTGGTCCTATTATGGGCCTTTTCCTGACTTTTGGTGTCCAATCTAGCATTTCAGTTGCGCAACGGCGGTCAGTTCTTTTAGTAATATGTCCAACCCATTGCAACTTGAGGGTCTAACTTTGATCATGAAGTCCTCCAGTTTCGTCATTTTTCTGATCCATGAATTCCTCTTCCTGTATTTCCTGGTTATTCCAAGCATACATCTCACAATACTTGTTTGTGCTTTCGCAGCTTCTGTACGTCTCTTTTAGTTAAGGTCCATGTTCTTGATCCGTAAGTAAGAACTGGAAGGATGCATTAATTTAATACTTCATTTAAAGCATAACGGTAAATTGCTGTTTGAAAATTGCATCGTTTCTATGAAATTCAAGGGGATAGTTTTATGTGCCTATTAATTCGATGTGGCCGTCTCTTGATTTCTGCTGTCTGAGGTAAATGAAACTTTTAAATTTGTGCCATGAACCTCTAAATCTTCAATTAAAAGCGTTGTACATCAATTTAATTTTCTGTAAGTTCATCTTTAAGCCCACTTCTTTACTACTGTCTGCAAGTTCCTGGATATATACCCTGCAGCTTTCAGGGGATACTTGCAAAACCCACTAAGTCCTCGGCAAAACGAAGTTGAATTAAACTATCTCTGTTAAGGATTCTCCTTAACTTTCTAGTTCAAAGATTTAAAGACATTCTGCTATGTGACAATGAAGAACTTGGGAGATGCAGTTGAATAACAACTTAAAACTGTGCGTTATGGCAATGGCTGATAATGGGGTATTTAAATGACTCAGATTTTCTGTTTACAGCAACAATGCATCGTTCATGAAAGATCAAAAGAAAGAAAAAGTGCCGCCCGATGGCGCAGTGGTGTAAGCGATGGCTTTTGGTCACTCGTCCGAGATGGGTCCGGGTTCGAATCCCAGTGAGGCATGGATGTTGTGTTTGTCTTACGGCACTGGCTCTCTCCCTTCCTGGAGCCAGTGGCTCTAAATTAGGGACGGGCGACCGCTTATAGCCCACTGAGTTGCTCACGGTGGTCGTTAAACCTCAAATAAAATAAAATAAAATAAAAAGTGCAATATATCGTTTAGGATTTTCGAGCTGAATTTTTAAAAATAAATTAGCAATAAAACGTGTGCCATCGCAGATGACTACCATCATTCAATTAAGGTGTCTCAGTTAAAATATACATACGAAGAACAAAAACGTACTATATGCGTGGTAAAACAACTTATGCTTCTCAGGTCATTAAGGAAACGTTTTGAGATAAATTCTATTTCTAGTTTGCTTCATGCATGTTGTTTGGGGTTACAGTAAAGCCAGGAACCGAACAGTATGCATATACGTACTTTATTTCTTGTTTCTGTTTACATTGTGTTGCGAGTTTGGACCATATTTGACATTTAAATAGACACTCAGATGTTGTTTTTTTTAATTTTTACAGTGTTGTGTACACTGTAAAAAACTTTCCTAAAATTCATGAGTTATTTTCGTCATTCCTTTCGTAAATTAACGAAGCATATTTCCGATACAACCTTTTCCGTGAAATGAAAAAAAACCCTGAATTTCACGGATTTTTCGTACACCAGGAAATTTTTGAATTTTCAGAAATCTTTCCGCAATTCCTTTTTATAAATTGCCGTTCCTAATAGGTGTTAACGAAAAATTCTGTTCACTTTTTCCGCATCCATATGACGGAAAAAATCCGATAATAGGAATGATTCGCGGGAATTCCTGAGGTTTGATTAACTGTTCATAATCATGTGTTGATTGTATGGTGCCTATGTATCAGTTTTTAGACCTTTAAGACAAAAGCTATTATAGCTATCAACAGTAAATTCCATATTTAGGAGTTTTGTGACGTAACACTATAAAGCAGTACATTTGACCTTTTCTTAAAGATAATGGAAAATCATTGTCTGTTTGAAAAAATCTCGAGTTCCAAAGCATTCTGTTACTTCGAAAACCCATGATAAAAAAAGCAAAAAAAACCATGCATAATTCGCGTAATAAGTCTTCTATAGAAAAAATAAAATTGATACAAATGTATTCAAAATTATAATAAACTCCAACAGAAAATAAAATGATCAATTCTCCCACATTCACACATAGGGTTAGTCGAAAGTTTTGCAATATTCGGATCACTTTATGCCTTCATACGTACCTTTACGACAAAAGTTGACTAGCATTCAAAGTATTGGCCATCCTGTTTCTCCGTCTTTATCCGTCTTCCAGTTCTTGTCATTCGAGGCAAAGAACTCCTTCACCCCAGCTACCACCTCCTCCTGGTTGTTGAAGTGCCGCCCGCAAAGGAAGTGGGCCATGAACCGGAAGAGGTAATAATCCGACGGGACAAGGTCCGGACTATATGCTGGGTGTGGAATCAGTTCGAAGCCCTCAAGTTCCTGAAATTTTTGGGCGGGTCGTTCGCGCGGTATGAGGCCAAGCGTTGGCCTGCTATAGGAGAGTGCGCTTTCTGTTCACCAGTGCCGGGTACTTCTCCTCCAAAACGGCATACACCCGCCCCAGTTGTTCAGAGTAGAAGTTTGCGTTGATGGTCTGACCGTCTGAAACAAATTCCTAATGGATTATCCCCTCGAAATTCCACCAGACTCAGAGCATAACCTTGTGACACTCACGTTTGGTTACAGGTTCAGGAAGCTAGCCCGGGCCCAACCACTGCCGTTGTGTGTTAGAAATACGGAAATAGACCCACTTTTCATCGCACGTAACAATTTTCTTGATGAAACGTACATCGCGTGGATTTTCTAAGAGTTTCGTGCACACTTCCACTCGGCAGTTTGCTTCAGCTGGCGTCAGTTCGTGAGGGACAATGCGGCAGCTCCTGTAGACGTTGCCGAAGTCCTGAAGGTGACGAACCACGGTGGTCTGTGATAAGTCCAGCTCGCCTGATAATGTCCGAATGCTGGATGTCGGATTTGTCTCTACGGCCTGGCACACGGCCTCCGAATTCACTCTTCGCGGCCTACCTTACTTTGGCTGATCGTCGGTTTCTGTCACGTGAGCGAAATTTCTTGAACCATCTGGTTGAGGTGCAGTGGTCCACGGAACCTTCCCCTTTAGCATGACAAATGTTTCATGTTGCTTGAGCAGGGTTATGGCCGAGTTCAAACTCGTAAAGCAAAAGTTCCCTAATTAGCCGGTTGTGGGTGTTCATCTTTTAGGCGTCCCAACCACAGACAGAACGACGACATGCAATGCTGTACACAGCAACAACTACCACTTTATATCCCTGTCGACTGACTGCAGTGCACGATTTGAACTAGTCTAAACACGTGACATACCCGCCGCAGCACATGCGTTTATGCAAATATTGCAAAACTTTATAGACTCACCGTCTGCAAAAAAATAAAAAAATGATTGAGCGATTAAAGGTGTACCTTAACGCTAGAGGTCTTAATGAGGATTTGACTTAGCGGTAAGACACCCGCTTAAGTTCAGAAGATCATTAGTTCAAATCTCACAAGGGACGAATAATGAAGGGCGCGTTAACTTAGTACGCCGGGAAAGTAAAATTCAGAACTAAAGATTTTGCGAAATTTCAGTAAAAATCCGGAAAAAAACAACCGAAAACGGACTTTTTCTGAAATAAACGGAATTACTGACTACGGGAAATTCTGTCAAAACACTGAAGTTAGAAAGAAACGGAAACTTTTAAAACTGAAATTTGGTTAAAAGACGTCACCTACTAACAAATTTGCTGTACGTTTTTTCAGAAATTTTCCGTTAGTTCACACCACTTATTTTTTACTGTGTATTGCAAAATCTGTTCTGAATTATCAAAATTTTGTATTATTACACACCTATAATAAATACCACATACCAAGTTTTACAGTTTACCATAAAATTTCCAGAAATTCTAATTGTTTTCCTGTTATTTTACGGACGGCATATTGTACAGATTTTGTTATTGTTGTATTTTGGTTTTGCCAGGTTAGCCCAATTTCGAGCGGAGAATTAGTGTTTCGAAAGACTGTATAACACCTGTGTATATTTGAGTTACTTGATCACCTTTAATCCTTTCCAATTCTGCGGCTCCAACCTCCTGTGCTCGCAGGTTAGAGGGAATGACTCGGCAAATTCGATTAGGATTGGCGATAATTTCTGAGATATATCATCATCATCAATCCACTGCTCGACGAAGGTCTCCCCAAGTTTCCTCCACAACGGTCTGGCTTGTGCCAGTCTACTCCATGTCACTCCCGCATACTTTCGAATTTCATCCACCCATCTTCCATGTGGTCTTCTTCTGGGTCTTTTCCTGTCCCTTGGAATCCAATCTAAAATTTCGGCTGTCCATCGATGGTCTGTCCTTCTGGCAGTATGTCCAGCCCATTGCCATTTCAGGGATTTAACTCTGATCATGATGTCTTCCACTCTTGTCATTTTTCGGATCCACGAGTTCCTCTTCTTATCTCTCCTGGTTACACCAAGCATGCACCTCTGCATGCTGCTTTGAGTTGTCTGCAGCCTTTGTATGTCTCTTTTAGTTAAGGTCCACGTCTCTGCACCATACGTAAGCACTGGAAGGATGCATTGATCAAACACTTTTCTTTTAAGACATAATGGCATATTGCTCTTGAAAATTATGCTGTTTCTTCCAAAAGCTCTCCAGGCAAGTTTTGTACGCCGATTAATTTCTTCACCAATGTGACCCTCACTTGATATCTGCTGTCCAAGATAAACGTACGTGTCTGTTATCTCCAGCTTTTCTCCATTCAATCGATAAATCTTCCGTTCTTGTAAAAGCATTGAACATCACTTTTGTCTTCTGAAAGTTCATTTTTAATCCTGCTTCTTTACTCTTGTCAGCAAGTTCCTGGATCATACTCTGCAGCTCTGATGGGGTAGTTGCAAAAATGACTACGTCATCAGCAAAACGAAGGTGGGTTAGATAATCTCCATTAATCTTTATCCCTTTGTTTTCCCAGTTCAGTGATTGAAAGACATTTTCCAATGTGGCATTAAAGAGCTTCGGAGATATGGTGTCACCTTGTGTCACTCCTTTTCCAATTTTTATGTGTGTTGTATTTTCAAACAGCCGAATCTTTGCACTTGCATTTTCATAGGTGTTAGTAATAATATTATTGTACGCATCTCCAATACCGCAGGATTTCAGAGCCATTGTAACTGCTGATGGTTTCACCGAATCAAAGGCTTTTTCATAATCGATAAAAGCCATGCACAATGGAAGTTCATATTCCCTCGCTCTTTCAATTAGTTCTCTCAGTACGTGGATATGATCTATTGTGCTGTAGCCACTCCTGAATCCAGCTTGTTCTCTTTGTTGAGCCATGTCTAGTGTCACCTTCAAGCGGTGTGAAAGAACTTTAGTGAAGATTTTATAAACCACTGATAGGAGGCTGATAGGTCTGTAGTTCCTGAGATCCTCAATGTCACCTTTTTTATGTAGCAAGATCATTGTAGCGTTGTTCCAATCCTCAGGAATCTTCCCTTCATTAAGGCATCGAGTGAAAATTTGGGCGAGTACTGTTTCGATTTCTCCACTTGCTTCTTGTATGATGTCTACAGTAATTCCATCTTCTCCTGGAGCTTTTCCCCGCTTCATGTTCTTGATTGCATGTGCAACTTCTGCTGGGAGGACTGGAAGAACTCTGGTGCTGGTACCTTTCATGATGTCTGGAGTACATGTATCATCCCTTTCATTTAATTTGTAGTAGAAATCTTTCACTCTTGACAAAATTTCGCCTCTATTTCTTGTTACAGAACCATCTTCTTTTCTCAGTGCCATAATCTGTTTTCTTCCCTTACTGAGATATCCCTTTGCTATCTTTAGGCTTTGGTTGTTTTCAATTGCTTTCCTTACTAGTTCACAGTTGAATTTCCTTACGTCTTCAGTGATACTTTTCCGTACTGTCTTGCATAGCTCTACATATTCCACTTTGGAAGTCACAACTTCTTTAGTTGTCCTCATGTCTCTTCTTTTTTGCATCAACATTTTGGTTTTTCCTGATAATTTGTTCACATGCAAGTTGTTCTTAGACCCAGCTAATTTTGTTGCTGTTTCCATAAGAGCTTTGGTTACTTTTCTGTTAACTTCAGAAATATCCACTTCTTCCGATGTTAGGCCTTCTAAAGCAGAGAATCTGTTCTTCAGTTCCAACTTGAAGGTATTATGGTGTTTTTTAAGGTTGGTTATGTCAATACATTTTGTTTGACTTATACGCTTGCCACGTTCGAGTTTAGTGTTGAGGTGCATCTTACATCTCACCAATCTATGGTCACTACCTGTGTTGAACTTGTTTAGCACACTGCAGTCTTCTATGAAGAATTTTTTGTTACACATAATAAAATTAATTTCAATTGTCGTCCCATTTGGATGTCTCCATGTCCATTTCCTGTGTGGCTTTTTCTTGAAAAAGGGGTTCAAGATGAAAAACCCTTTTGCCTTTAAACTCTACGAGAGTATTTCCACGCTGGTTTCTGTTGCCGTGACCGAATTTACCTACTGAAGTTTCATTCTGTTGCCGTTGCCCTATTTTTGCATTGAAATCTCCCATAATTATCTTCAAGTGCTGCTTACCTTTATTATTTAGATGACGAATTTCCTCATAAAATTCTTCAATTTCTTCTTCAGGATGACTTGTGGTGGGTGCATAAGTTTGAATAATCTGAGCCTCGTATCTTCTCGAGAGTTGGATAACGAGTCGTGCAGCTCGGTCAGAGGAACTTTCAACTTCTACAACTTTATCCTTCAGTTTCTTGTTTATTATAAATCCAACACCACTAGTTCTGCCAGTATCTGTCCCACGATAGTAGAAGAGATGTCCACTTTTCAGTTCAATGAGATCTCCTTTTCTCCTTACCTCACTTAGCCCGACGATGTCCCACTTGATCCTTTGTAGTTCCTCTTCCAATTCAAGAAGCCTTGAATCAGAAGATAGGAAGCGTCCATTATACGTAGCCAAGGTCAGCATCAGATGGCAGCCTAGTCCGGTCCTCCGGGGATTATATATATATATATATATATATATATATATAACCTAAAATTGCGTTTGTAAAGGTATTCTTTCTAACATGTTGACACAAAGGTTCGAGGTCAAAACCTCAGTTAAAATAAAATGTTCCGCAAAAATTTCACTGTTACTGGTGAAATTTATTTCTGTGCATGTAGCATAATAATAACGTACTAATAAGATAATTAGTCATTTGCGGAAGTTTAAGACCACCCGTCATGTTATTTAAAATTAAGATTTTCAAAGAAACATTAATAATGAATTACTAGTCAGAGATATTTGAAAAAATCGCAATACAGATTAATACTTACATTCTTTAGAACACAAAAAGACCAAAATCAGTACTTTGTGTGGCCACCTTTGTATTTTATAACGGACAGAACACGATGTGGCATACTCTCAATGAGGGATTTGCAGTAGTCACTTGAAATGTCTTTGCACGACACGCACTTTATCGCGTCAGTCAAAGCCTGGAAATTTGATAGTTGTTGTTCTGCTAAATTGTCTTTTAAAATGGTCCACAAATTTTTGATGGGGTTAAGGTGGGGATTATTACCGGGCCAGTCAAGTACAGTTATGCTTTTCCTCTGCAGGTAGTCCTTTACTGTCTTTGATCTGTGGCATGGAGCACCATCATGCATAAAAATTGTGCATCTGTGCACTTGCACATGAGTTAACAACTTATCACGTAACATTTCCACATAAAAAGGACCAGGCACTACTAGTCCATAGAAGGACCAGTAGTATAATGGACTTTTATATCATAGAAGGACCATGATATAAAGTCCATAGAAGGACCAGTAGTGCCTGTCGGCAAAAAGGATCATGAAGCAGTACCGGATGCTGACATAGCACACCATACATCTGACTAGGCGGATATCTCACTGTGATAACGGTGTATTTTTCATCAATACTTTTGGTCATCGAACATGTGCTTCAGCACGTGATTCAAATTGACACACTGTTGATTCATCGGAAAAAGGAACTTGGCTCCAGTTTTTAGCAGTCCACGATTGATGACGCTTCGCAAACTTGGAGTCTCCTCTCTTTTCATGACAGAGGTTAGTCTAGGTTAATTAGACTTTAATCCAAAACCTTTGCTAAGACGTCGGGAAACAGTGTTCATACTAATATCAGACCCTTTTGAATGTAGAAAGGTCCTGATTTTCCTGCACGTACTCCTCGGAGAAAGCATAACTATTCGCCTTATGGTATTGTAATTATGTGGGGTTGTTTTCCTTGGACGTCCACTTCTCTTTCGGTCGGTACATTCACCTGTTTCTTCGATATTTCATGTTCGTATTATGAACAGCTGTCTTGCTCACATTCACCTTTCTTCTTATGTCACGTTCGAAATAACCTCGTCGCCCCGGTGGCGCAGTGGTCTAAGCGATGGCCTCTGATCGTTCGTCCGAAAGGGGTCCGGGTTCGAATCCCGGTGAGGCATGGATGTTGTGTTTGTCTTACGGCACTGGCTCTCTTCCTTCCCTGTAGCCAGTGACCCTAAATTAGGGACGGGCGACTGCTTATAGCCCATTGAGTTGCTCACGGCGGTCGTTTTAAACCCCCAATTAAAAAAAAAAAAAAGTAGTAACCTCCATGATATAAAGTCACTATTTGTGCCCTCTGAGTAACACTTAATGACGCTTTTTTGCCCATTTTTGCTATGTAGAAATACGTACAAAACCTCTCAGCATGAAATCCAGAAGCAAACTGATGCTCACATGCTTCCTTCAACTTTATCAAGAGCTGCCGCTATAGGATGATGCAACACCAACAGGAAGTTGAGTAATACAGACAGTAGCTGCCGCAATCTGCCGAAATCTAATACTAACAGGTGCTCTTAAGTTTTGCAAAGGATTGTATGTATCGTTGTATGTTAGTCGCTATAAGTGTTCATGATGCTAAATATCTTATTATGACATAAAATTCCTTAAAATTGATCAATCAGTTGTATAATAAATTGGCCTTTAATCTATATGTTTGATACATTTAATCAACATATTCGATACAACAGGCATTCAAACATATCAATTAAACGTTGACGAAATTTTTTTTGAATTCCTGAAAGTTGGCAGGTTTGACACTATTTTATGAAATCAAATTTTAATTAACTGGTGGTCCATTTTATCTTGGCACTAATAACACATGCGTGCTTTATGGTAAACAAATAAAACTTGGAGGCTTTGGTTAGATTGGGGAAACGGGCACGTTTGAAATATCCACTGAAAAAAAAAAAAATGCTTTGCTATAGCAGTAAAAAAAAAGAAAGAAAGAAAGAGGCTGTGCCTATTTTAACCAATGAAAATAGGTACATCCTCCCTCTTTCTTTGCTAATACCTGTGCATATTTTCACTAACGAAGATAGGCACAGGAAATCTATGCGTAATAGCTGGATTCCACGAGTATTTAGTTTGGAACGGCAGCAAGATTTCTGGTTTGGTTTGTGAGGCAAGCAGTTCCTGCTGCCCTAACAACTACGGAGTCTAACTCAGCAAATTTTATGCTGCAGTTTTCCTGCACATAAACGATTTCAGCAAAGATCATTAACGGTTTAAAAATAACCTGGTAAAAAAACAAAAACAAAAAAAAACATTAATTTAGGTCAATCCTAATACCATGGAGTAAGGTTAAATATTTTTCCTGTTCTGGCGATTGTTATTAATGCGATTTATTTTCAGCTGAAAGTGATCAAAATTACGTTAAGTACCTCATTTGTAGAAAATATGGAATATGTACAGATCATAGGCTTAATCATTTTCAGAAACTCCGAACTCGATATTGCAACAAAGATTGGAATTTGCTTCGAAAAAATCACGATAGCTTCAAATCTCTGAATAATCTCGATTGGAAGGCGGACCCCGAGCTCTGTTGCTGTTATGTTTACATAGCTGTTGTATTTCAAAACTTCATAATTACTGTAATGGTACAAACATGTGTGGAATAAACAATCCTTAGCGCAACGTACAACTCCAATAATGGATGCCTCTATGACTTGGTGTTGCGCCCCGGAAATGATGTCAGTGCGTGAAGAAAAGACAAAGGCATACATGCGATCATGGGTGGTGTATGTAACAAAACTTATTTGCTTGGCAGGAGTTTCCGGTAGGGCCGAATTAAGATCTTAGTGGGCCCCTAGGCTAAGACATCTGAGAGAATTACCGGGGCTGTAGTTGGCCCCCTGAGAACTTGTGAACAGAGCCTGATTTACGCAAGGGCACAGGGTCCCCATGGACCGGGGGCCCCCAATTTAAGCACTAACATTTAATTTTTATTATTATGGGCAGCAAAAACGGTGACATCGGCGTGCACCAGTTAATTTTCACCGAGCGCAAATACGCATCGATAGTTGCTTCAAAAAAATCGATTATTAATATCCATTTGAAAGATGGCAATTCGGCGGGCTACACTTGTTTAAGTCCGTTTTATTTTAAAAATTAACATGAATATTTAAAGAAATATTTTTACTAACCCATGTTTGATGTTTATGTCACATCGTCGGCAGAAACATGGGTCAGTAAAAATAGCTCGCTCAGAAGAAGAAGAAAAATTTAGCTCGCTGGTAACTGATTTTAACTTTAAAAAAGGCAAGGAAACTCCCACTATACGATGAATACGAAGTGAGTTCATGTACTTTTGGACAGACCGTTGTGAAAGAAACTTGGGGAGACCTTCGTCCAGCAATGGATTGATAATGGTTGGCAATGATGATGATATGCGCGAAGCACCATGGGGGGCTGCCTTAATACACGCAAGTACCATTGTTAATTTATTAAGAGTATGATTCTTGCCCGGGGATTGGGGGGGACACCAAGTTGTTTGTGCCCATGGCCCCACTAGTCTTAAGTCGGGCTCTGCTTATGACGGAGAATCATTATTGAAGTCCGTTAAAACACGAAACTTTAGCAATATGTTTGTAATAATTAATACGTAGTGCATTCTTCAAATTATTAAGTTACCTACAGTTTTTCCATAAAAAGTCACTGTATTTTCCACTGTTCTCACAAAACAAGAGTTAAAAAGCTTAAGATTCCTAGATTTTATTTATCTTGAAGTTTATAATACAGTAATTTAGCAAAACATGCTTTTCGTGGTGCTTTTTTTCACGGCATTTCATACAAAACGTATTTCTTAAACTATAGGGTGTCAATCACCACGCACGAACAAATAAATTAATTTGTGTAGAGAAACAATGAAAAATTACACACACAAGAAAGAATCTGGCGCGTAAAATATTTCCATTAAACTATGTTGTTCGACATTTTTTTCCACTTCTAGCGGATTGTAGAAGTTCTTTGCCTTTTAAAAACTGTTCAAAAGTATATTTGCAATCACATTAAAATTCACATAGACGTGCAGTTCTATTTTTACACTGTCCAGATCGAGACAATTTCGCTCATTCCCCCAAGCAATTTTCAAGAAAGATCAGATCAGATCATATATAGAGGATTTTAGGAAGGGAGTGTCTGACCCTAGGTCTTAAACAACTCTTAGAAATAGGAAACTAGGAGATTTTGGGCTAGAGCGCCAGATAGGATAGTGACACGGCGGAAGCGAAGTAGAAAGGGGAGGAAGACGCCCTTATTCATTACCGGGGGGCAGTACCCGGGGTCCGACGGCGGCTTGACGTGCCCATCCGACGCACGGCGGATATTTAGTGGATCGAGCGTTCGTACCTGCCTGGGATCGAACCTCTGGCTCTTTCCGTGGCAGTCACGAACGTTGCCCACTAGGCCACCCGCAGCCTTTTCATGAAAGAAAACACCCTTTCGCAGTTTATATTAGAGCAAGCAATGGAAAATTGCAGCTCTAATGCACACTTGTCTCATAATCCATAGCGTGTTTTTACAAGTAGTCAACTGCTTCAGGGATGAAAAGCGAATGACGTTAGAATATGGTTTCACCCCACCCCGCTGGGTTGAATGATTTTGAGCTTTTCCTGAAAAACCGGACAAAAAGCGGACTGTCGGGGCTAAAGCAGGGCGAATGGCCACCGTAGAAGTCACAGTGAATTTCACCCTTTACGGTGGTTCCACCTAAAATCTCTGCCTTATGTTTCCAATGGTAAAGTTTTTTACATATTTTCTTCGCAATTAATGTATTCCCAAGGATGAAAATCTACACATCGATAAAACTAACTTTAAGTTATAGAATGGGATACTTGCTAAAACAACCATAATTAAGCAATCCAACATTTCTTTGTCTACTGACGTCATCAATGTACAGGTCGAGCCATCTATTAACAGATCTGAACATTATTGAAAGAAGAATAATTGATTTTTAATAAAATTACGGTTATGTTTTAGCAAGTATTAAGTATCCCATGCTATAACTTAAAGTTAGTTTTATCGATGTGTAGATTTTCATCCTTGGGAATACATTAATTGCGAAGAAAATATGTAAAGAAGTTTTACCATTGGAAACATAAGGCAGAGATTTTAGGTGGAACCACCAAAGTGCAAGCAGGGAGTTGTAGGTGGATGGTAGAGAAAAGCTGAAACTAACAGACCCCGCTATATATTGCTACATGAAACGTTTACTCGTAAGGTGGCGACACACACACACACACACACACACACACACACACACAAACATCCTACACACTTTTAAATGACACGCTAGAGTGGGGATGACCACCTGGGGTCACCCGGAGGATTGGTTTCGGCCACAAACAGTCTTCACTTTTGAGTGACACTTCTGTGGAACACGTCTAGTGAAAATGTTTTTTTTCTCATAAAAGAAACGTTAAGTTTTATCTATGAAAATGTTGATGAATGAAAGGCAGGAAATAGATAGAAAATTTTTCGAACACACCTAAAGAGTTTTTTTTTAATAAAAAAAAAATTCCGTGATGAAGTGGTACCTGAAAGCAATGGTAAATATGAAACTGAAATGGCTTTTGTGTTTTTATTCTGAAAATGGGCGACTGTAGTTTATTAATGCAACTCAACAGCAATTTATTGTCAATATCTTATAAAAATGTGACGCTGCCATTTGTAGCTCAAATACCAATAATCACGTTGAAACCCACCTGGACAGGCTTTTTTTTTTTTTTTTTTTTAAACCTTACCAGCAACTATAACCTTTTTTATGCTTTCCAGCCGTAGGTTGAAGGAGCGTATATGCTCCAGCTTTTTCCGTCTGTCCGTCCGTCCGTCTATCGGCACGATAACTCACGTAAAAATGGTTCGATTTCGATGAAATTTTAGTATGTGGTAGGGGACCACCAGGGGACGAACCCTATTGAAAATGGGTGAAGTGGGGTCAAAGGTCCCGCCATAAGAGCAGGATTTCGATGAAATTTTAGTATGTGGTAGGAGACCACCAGAGGACTAACCCTATTGAAAATGGGTGAAGTGGGGTCAAAGGTCACGCCAGCGGGATCCATTTCATTGCCTTTATGCGTCATAACGTGTAAATATGGTTCGATTTCGATGAAATTTCAGTATGTGGTAGGGAACTACCTGGGCACGAACCCTATTGAAAATTGGCCAATTGATGTCAAAGGTAAGGCAGGGCATAAGAACGGGATTTATTCCATTGTCCTTATGCGTCATAACTTGCGTAAAAATGGTTCGATTTCGATGAAATTTTGGTATGTGGTAAGGAACCACCTGGAAACGAAACCTATTGAAAATGGGTGGAATGGGGTCAAAGATCAGGACATAAAAGCGGGATCCATTTCATTGCCTTTATGCGTCATAACATGCGTAAATATGGTTCGATTTCGATGAAATTTTAGTATGTGGTAGGGAACCACTGGGCACGAACCGTATTGAAAATGGGCGAATGGGGTCAAAAGTCAGGCAGGGCATAAAAGCGGTATTTATTCCATTGCCCTTATGCGTCATAACTGGCATAAAAATGGTTCGATTTCGATTAAATTTTAGTATTTGGTAAGGAACCGCCTGGGAACGAACCCTATCGGAAATGGGGTCAAAGGTCAGGCAGGACATAAGAGCGGGCTTTGTTCCATTGCCCTTATGCGTCATAACTTGCGTAAAATTGGTTCGATTTCGATGAAATTTTAGTATGTGGTAGGGAGCCACTGGGGACGAACCCTATTGAAAATGGGCGAAATGGGGTCAAAGGTCAGGACACTGGAGTGGGATCCATTCCATTGCCCCTGTGCATCATAACTTACCAAAAAATGTTTCGATTGCGACAAAACGTTATCATGTTGTTCCGGAGGTATAGTGAACCGGTTCTGTTGAATATCAACGAAATGGGGTCAAAGGTCATTGCACAAAAGCAAGATTTATTCCACAGCCATTATTCTCATAACTTGCGTAAAACTGCTTCTATTGCGACAAAGCTTTAGTATGTTATTCTTGAGGTGTACTGAACCGGTTCTGTTGAATATCATCGAAATGGGGTCAAAGGTCAGGACACAGGACCGAGATTTATTCCACAGCCATTATCCTCATAACTTGAGTAATAATTTCTGGTATGTTGGAAAGCGTATCCTAATCAATGCATTGCATGATTTTACTAACTTGTTTCATATTATTTTTATAATTAATTTTGAATAGACTACGTGAGTTGCATTTTAAAAATAGTCCTCAGCAATATTGTAAAATGGGAAACTGCCTGCTGCATGTATGCTCCTATATGTTTGTGCCGATTTGAACTTCCCAAAATGGTTATATATTGGAAACTAGAAAGTCTTTATATTTCTAACAAGAGCGTACGGTAAATTTTTTCCAGGGTTCATGATATATGAAAACAAAGTTACAGTAGCTTGAAATTCACATTATGAGATGACACTAATTTGAAATATTAGAATGAGTTAAGCTATTGCTTAACTCATTTTAATTTTTTTTTTTGTTTTAATATAAGCACATATGCCTTCATGTAGGGTTCCCAGGCTTCTGGACCACTCATGTTTTCAGGACTAGGGAAAAAATTTAAGTTTTTGGAAACATTTTCATGCCTTTATGCCTTGCTTTACTTTGTTTTCCAGTATGGGTGCCGGAAAAAAATAATATGCGCAGCATGTTTCATAAGCTTGCAATACGTGCAACACGCATCATAGGATTTAACTGAGCTACGTTCATTTCGGCATTGGAAAATTGCTGCACCTATTTTTTCTTGCATTTTAATAAATTCCGTAAATTTTTTGCACTTTGTATTTAAAAATAATCCAAAACCGTGGTACTTACATTTAATTCGAGGTTGTCGTCTCCTTCCATTCCATTTTGATCATCAGTATTATTGACAGATTCCTTTGGCTCTTCTTGAACGCTAGTAAATCGCGAAAGATCGAAGTACCAAGGCGACGTTACGTTAGCATGTTTAATGTATGTTAGCATGTTTTTGAAAGTTCCGGTTTTTTTTTTTTTGGTTTTTTCATTTCTTTCCTGAAGCGCACCCTCGGATGGTATTTATTTTTTTCAGAACAAATTCCTTGTTTACACTCTGAATGTGGGGCTCCGAAAGTTTATCCAATTTTTTTTATATGCTTCAACTTTTAATTTTTTTTTCATGCACCCTTTGCTTTTAATTTTCCATAAACGTGGATTATCCCGATAAACTTCAATGAATTGTGTCATCACTTCCAGGCTTTTAATAAGAGTATGTACTCGTGGCTCTAAAAATAATAAAGGGTAAACGATGTGCATCCCCAAACTCGCGCGCAGAACTGAGTTGTGTCCCTCTCAAGGTTAGGATTTCTGGCAGACGTTGAAGAGCTTCACTCCTGGTTCACTCCACGCTACATGCCGCCACAGGCGCAAAACTCCCCCATTTCCCGGCGTCCCACTAAAACGTGTCATTCAAAAGTGTGTGTGGCCGCCATGATCATATGTAGAGAATTTTTAGGAAGGGAGTATCTGACCCCCAGGTCTTAAACAACCCTTCGAAATAGGAAGCTAGGAGATTTGGGCCAGAGTGCCCGATAGGAAAGTGACACGGAAGCGAAGTAGAAAGGGAAAGGAAGACGCCCTTATTTATTACCGTGGGGCCATTACCCGGGGTCCGACAGCTTAACGTGCCCATCCGACGCACGGCGGATATTTAGTGGATCGAGCATTCGTACCTGCCTGGAATCGAACCTGAGGTCCTTTCCGTGGCAGTCACGAACGTTGCCCACTAAGCCACCCGCGGACCGTGTGTGACCGCCTTTAAGGTGGCCACAGACAGGCACTTTTGAATGTCACGTTTTAGTGGGACGCCAAGAAATGGAATTTTGCGCCTGAGGTGGCATGTAGCGTGGAGTAGAGAGGATTTCAGGCAGGCGCTGAAGAGCTTCACTCCATACTACATGCCCCCTCAGGCACAAAACTCCCCATTTGCTGGCGTTACACTCAAACGTCGTTCAAACGTGTGTATGTGTAGCCGCCTTAAAGTGAGTCACTGCCTCGAAATCTGTTCGTCTTCTAGCAACTGTTTGTGATATAGTGGAAATCATACGAGACAAAACTAAAACTGTTTTACTTCACTCTCTGTGTAAATATATACACTGATTGGCCACTTTATCATGACCACCCCCTCAGTACTTCGTTGGGCCACCTTTTGCCTTTAATACTGCGTCGATTCTTCGTGGCATGGACTCCACGAGATGTTGATAGGTGGTTTGTGGAATCTGAGACCATGCTTGATGAATAGCACTTTCCAGGAGTGTGAGATTGCAGGGTTGTGGATCCAGCTGTCTGATGGCTCGTTCAACTTCATCCCACAAATTCTCAATGGGGTTGAGATCTGGAGATTGTGGGAGCCACCTAAGCAAAGTAAACTCACCGGCGTGTTCCTGAAACCAATCCTGTACAATACGAGCACTATGGCAGGACACATTATCTTGTTGAAAGTAGCCATTGAGATAAACCATCCACATGACAGGATGCACTTGGTCCGCAACGATGTTTAGATATGATATGCTAGTCAGACGTTAATCAACACGAATAAAAGGCCCCAAAGCATGCCAGGAAAACATTCCCCAAACCATAATATTGCCTCCATCAGTTTGAAGGGTTGTAGCAATGTATTTGGGGTCCATGCTTTCGTGCTGTTTCCGCCAAATTCTCACTCGGCCATCGACATGGTGCAACTGAAAACGTGATTCATCGGGCCACATAATTTGTTTCCGATTATCGACTGTGCAATCCTTGTGCTCCTGTGCGAACTGGAGACGTTTTCTCTTGTTAACTGCAGACAGCAAAGGTGTTCGAACAGGCCTTCGGCTGCCATATCCCATCCGATGCAGTGTACGGCGAACAGTGCGTGCAGAGATCATTTGAGGGGATCCTTGATTAAGATGGTCTGTAATTTGCTGCGCTGTTGCCCTTCGCCGCCCCGGTGGCGCAGTGGTCTAAGGCGCTGGCCTCTGATCATTCGTCCGTAAGGGGTCCGGGTTCGAATCCCGGTCAGGCATGGATGTTGTGTTTGTCTTACGGCACTGGCTCTCTCCCTTCCCTGGAACCAGTGACCCTAAATTAGGGACGGGCGACTGCTTATAGCCCATTGAGTTGCTCACGGTGGTCGTTAAACCTCCAATCAAAAAAAAAAACAAAACTGTTGCCCTTCTGTTGTCTGTTACCAGTCTGGATACTCTCCGTTCCTCCCGAGCAGTCACCAGTCGTCATACGTTGCACGTAGAGACCCAGTTTTTTGGTTGACAGTCCAGTCTTTAAACACTTTAACAACAGCTGTTCTGGAACATTTCACGAATGCGGCGGTTTCGGTGATATTAGTTCCATGGCTCCGAGCTCCTACAATCATCCCACGTTGAAAGTTCGTCAAATCGCATTTTCTACCCATCTCGTCTCCCAAAAATCGCTTCTACTACTGTCGCAAGCACCAAGCTTTCCCCTTTTTATACTAGCCTCGCTTGCCCTCTGGCGGCAACAGCGTGCAGCCATAGCTCATTTGCTTAAAACTGTCAGGTGGTCGAGGCGTCTGACCCTCAACCACAGACGCCTCAGGCTGCCTTGGTTGTGGAATACAGATGTTGGCGCGCTGTTTGGCAACAGGTCGTGTTTTCTAACGAATCACGATTCGTCTTGATGCACCATGATCATAGCTTACGTGTTCGAAGATATCGTGATAAACGGCACCTTGCACCGCCATACCAGCCCAACGCCAAGCCTCATGGTTTATGGCGCCATTGGGTTCAATTTGTGATCGCGCTTAATACGAATTGAGGGAACGTTCTGTAGTCACCGATGTAGCAGTGATGTTTTAGAAGCAGATGTGGTACTCTTCCTTCAAAGTTGTCCTGGCGCGCTATATTCCAGCAGGACAATGCTCGTCCACATGTGGCCCGTAATGTCCAAAATCTCTTCCATGCACGCCAGATGCCGCTTCTTCTCCAGCCTGCACGTTCGCCGTATATATCCCCGATCGAATATGTCTGGCACGTGATAGCTAAGCGACTGACCCGTTAAAACGCCTCCGCTAGTCACCACAAATGAACTCTGATCTCGCATAGGAACAGCCTAGCAGGTTATTTCCCAGGACGATATCAAAAACCTCTTCCACTGAATGGCATGGGCACGTCGTGTAGAGGGTGTTATTTTTGTTCGAGGTGGCTTCACCCGATACTGAGTTTTGAAGCGAAAAAAAATCTTGCACAGCTCTACAAATGTAATCAGTTATCTCCTGTTACATGATGAATCTGTGATATAAATTTCTTTCAAATAGCGCGATTATTTCTTGGCGTTGCAATTTTTACAAGCAACCGTAGATCGTAAATAGACGATACATCGCTTTTTCAGTTGCTATGAGCTGGTTATAATAACGTGGACAGAGCGATGTCATCGTCTGTTTGCATTATCTTCTCGTCTTTCTATTTTCTTCACCATTTTTTTCCGCCCTTTGGATTTACCAGCTGTAATTTCGTAGCTTGCCCCGTTGAATCCCACCAGGTGGCGACACATCAGTTGCTGAGCCCATCAATATGGATTTGTGTAGTCAGATGCTGACTGATAAACTACGCATAGCTCTGTGAATTGTTGGCAGTGTGGTGTAAAGCGAACACACTCGGCTAGTTATCTAGAGTTCTGGGGTTCGATCCCAGCGGTGTCGGATGAACAGTTTTTCAGTTGCTATGCGTTGTTTATAAAATAACGTGGGCAGAGCGATGTCATCGTCTATTTGCATTATATCAGTCTAATTTCTTAATCGTAGATCGTATCCATGTATCAAGTGTACTGATTGTTTGAATGAATGAGAACTAGTGCTGCGCATATTGGCTTCATTGATTATGCGAAAACCAGAGAAAGACCTGAGACATATGAAACTATCCTAATTTCTGAGACTTCTGCCACAAGATATATTGGTTCAGTGAACTTTCATGCATCGCTAATCCCAATTCTTAAGAACATTTGTAGAAGACTGCAATTGGGGTCCGAACTCGGAATATTTTTTTCTCTTGTACGTTCAGACCGTGACAACGGTCTGAACGTTCGTAGAGGAACTTTATAAACAACGTGGTGTTTATAAAGTACCTCTACGGACCCTGGAACCGTCATTGCCTCTTTCCTGTTACATAGGTTCCACCCGGAGAAGCCTAGGGTTACATTTGAAAGTACATAAAAATTATTTGAAACAGGGGAACTTGTCCACGGCTCTAGCAGAACTGTAAGCATGGGCACGTTCCACAATGGAACGAGACAAAAATTATTTCTTCAGCCACTACTCAGGCTTAACTTGTTATTCTTGGATAGCCTGCACATTTATCATTTGTGCGACACCTGTTGTAATGACAGTGCCCTTCGTCAAATTCCAGGACCGTGGCAATATCTGTTTCAGCCAGCCACGTAATTTGGGAACTAGAGACTTTACACCGTCACCATAATGTCAAGACTGATATGTAAATTTTCTTATGATTCTGGTTTCTTACCTATATGTTATTTATATACAGGGTGTCTACAAATGATTGGAGCGGTTTCACGATTTTATTGTAAGTATATTATTTGACATATGATCACAAAACTTTACAATTACATATAGCAATGCACATACGTTTTTTGGGGGCATATTACAGACGCTCGATATGAGCCCCTTGAGTGATTCTGTAAACATCAACTCTGTAATCAAGTTCCCTCCCACACGCGAGTTAGCATGTCTGTATCAATGTGAGCAAAGGCATTGACGATGCGAGCCCGCAGTTCTGGTAGATCGCCTGGTAAAGGCGACACAAACACCGAGTCTTTCACATAACCCCACACGAAAAAAATCGCAGGGGGTTAAGTCGCGGGAGCGTGGAGGCCATAACAGCAGTTGGTGATCACCATTCCCAGCACAACCGATCCATCGCTTTCGCAATCTGGCGTTCAAGAATTCACGAACATCGCCATGAAAATGGGGCGGAGCTCCATCCTGTTGGTAGATGAAGTCCACACTGACGGTCTCCGACTGCGGCATGAGCCAATGTTCCAAAATGTCCAGATACACGTGTCCGGTAACTTCTTTTCTCAGAAGAAAAAGGGGCCGTTAACTTTAAATTTTGAGACCGCACAGAAAACATTGATTTTTTTAAGAATCCCGAATGTGCTCCACGAAGGCGTAGGGGTTTTCTGTGCCCCAGATTCGCACATTGTGCCTATTCGCTTTGCCACTAACAAAAAATGTTGCTTCATCACTGAAGACAAGTTTGCCGCCCCGGTGGCGCAGTGGTCTAAGCGATGGCCTCTGATCATTCGTCCGAACGGGGTCCGGGTTCGAATCCCCGTGAGGCATGGATGTTGTTTTTGTCTTACGGCACTGGCTCTCTCCCTTCCCTGGAACCAGTGACCCTAAATTAGGGACGGGCGACTGCTTATAGCTCATCGAGTTGCTCACGGTGGTCGTTAAACCTCCAATCAAAAAAAAAAAAAAAAAAAAAAAAAAGGACAAGTTTATCAGAAAACGCATCGTCGTCTTCCATAAAACTTTGAAATCGCGAACAAAACTCAAAGCGACTCACTTTGTCATCGGGCGTCAGGGCTTGTAGCAATTGCAAGCGGTACGGCTTCTGCTTCAATCATTTGCGTAAGATCTTCCAAACAATCGATCGTGGAATATCCAGTTCTCTACTCACTGTGCGCGTCGACTTCTGAGGGCTACGCGAGAGTGTGTAAATCGGTAAGTCGCAGCACGTACAGTCTCACGTGCTCCTGAGAGTGTACGTGCTGCGCCTTACCGATTTACACGCGGTCTGCGACCCCCACCCCTCCCCACCCCAACTACCACTTTCACTTTAAAGGCCTCATTAGGAATTGGGCAATGGGATCATCATCTTGATCATCGGGGAAAATACCCGAGAGCAGATTTTTGTAATTACATATGAATTAAATTGATTATTCATTTTGTTTACCTCTTAGGCGTTAATGGTTAAATTTTTAATTGTATATTTGACAGAGTATTAATCCTAATATTTTGCGGAATTATACGGCTTGATTAATCTGCCCCGTCTTCAGATAGGAAAACATGATCAGATCTTGATCATCGTGGAAAATAGCCGAGAACAAAATCAAAGTTCTGTATATTTTTAATACGAAACTTTTTTACAGTGTGCTTCAATATACAATTCAGTCAAATCACTCTTGCAACTTTATTATTTGCTATTTTGAATGCACTTTGAAGAGCTTAAATATGAATTAATTATATATGAATGAACGAAATTACTCAACGTATTGCACAAGTAAAGAGTTTATGAAATGCAAAAGAAAAGAGAGAAGAAAAAAAGAACGTAGATAATAATTGCACATGGATCAAGTTTTAGTTTCAGCCCCTCCCAAAAAAGATTACGAAAACCACAATAAAGAACAAAAAATTAGAAGCACAGATAGATTTTAACTGACTGATCAAGCAAACATTATGAGAGCACAGAAACAAACAAACGATCAGATAAGTTTTCCCTATATTCTATTGGTCAACTGTCCTGCTCCCAGTTCCGATGGGAGAAAGAAAGGGATGAAGGTCTTTGGTTTCAACGCCGTTTGCTGCCGGCAATCTTATATCGTGCTGAGAGAAACACCGCACGCTGGAAACCCTTGTGAACGGTTTGACAAGAGGACCCCCCAAGAGGTGTGTGGTGTGGGAGGCAGGAATGACACCCTGTTGGTGCCGTGCTACTTGGTTTGCAGCACAAAAGACCGAACGGATAGGCGGCAGCAGAGCCACGCTGTTATTCCTTCAGATTTCCGTGTGCTAACCGACACCACAGACCGAATGACGAACAGGAGCCTTGATTACGGCCTGTCTAAAAATCAGATTTTGTGCTGGCAGCAAATCATATGCATGCATGCACTTTCAGGCTTTCATCTACAATAAGCAGTACGAACCTGAATTAAAATTTTTTTAGCGTGCTGCAGCACGGCGTCATCGGCCGTCACTGCTACGCACGAAACTTCACCACACTAGTTCCACGGTTTCGTCAGGCACTGATAAACGACCCGTTGATTTCCCTTTACACAGGTATCCTGTCGCGTTAAACTGTTCATACCATCGTCGAATGGAGTTTGCGCTGGGTGGAGTTTTCCTAAATTTCGTTCGAAAGTGTCGTTGCACTGTTGTCACAGATTGACTAGCATGAAATTCGTGGACAGCAAACGCTTTCTCGCTGTTTGAAGCCATCTTACCGACTATAACACAAGTACTGCCCTCAACGAGAAGTTAAGGCTCGGCGAGACGAGACTAGCACCGCCATATCTTCAGAGAAAAATGCAGTGCACAGAAGCCAACATACAGGCTGATGCCAGAGCAGACTGCGCATGCGTGTTTCTGTTGACTTCAATTCTTTACAGTCAGCCGAGCTACTAACAGCACGTGAATGTTACCTTCTCGGTAGCATAATCACTTCGCAAATCAGATATGTTAGTTTTGTTGCGCCAATCGGGTTAGTTAAGGCTTTTGTTTGTTCAGTTTTTCATAATTCCCTAGTATTTGACATTTTCAATGCCAAATACTAGGGAATGTCTGCATTTTGTACGGATCCTTAGGCCTAACTGTAATATTTGCTGAAATTTAATTTAAGTAGTAATACTAATGTTATTGCATATTTTTCTCACCAAAATAAGGGATGGGCGGGATATCAGAAAACAACAACAACAAAAACTGCTCTAAGCAAATAGTCATCAGATTAAAGGAAACCATAGTGGATGAAAGAAAAGCTTCACTGCCGTAGTCTCCCTAACGTGTTTTACTCCTGAATGTTATCTTTCCCGCAGAGCATATTACCTCTTAAGATGCGGTGGCGCTGTTGGCGCCTGTTTTACATTATCTCTATGAGAGTTGACCTTCTTTAAGCGTTAGGTATTCTTTGACTGCCCTCTCGCGGCCGCTAGCGATGACCAAAGTAACCTTTGAGCAATGCGTGGCTGGTAACATCCAACTCGAGCAGCATATCGCTGATTTACAGCCACAAAACAATCACGAAACCGCTCCAATCATTTGTAGACACCCTTTATATCGGGATGTGCAGTCTAATTTTTACCATCTGAAGATGGGCGTATAGTAATGTCCGAAATATCTCATGTGTGTCAGTGCTTTTTAATAAAGTTTTAACTAATGTAGTTTTAACTTATTTTATCGTGCAACTAGACGGAAGTCGTTAATTCTGATATTGAATCTTTTTATATAGAGATTATGCGCTAACTCTTGACGCTTTAGTTGTTACCTGTAATATTTGACGACAGTTATATGGTCTGGAACATTTAAAAAGTTCCTCGCATCAGCATATCTAAAACATGTCAAATCGAGCTTTGAGCACATAAATAGCCTAGAACCGCGAAAAGTTCTTGAAAATTATATAAATATATGAAAATATAAAATCATGGGGTGAAGCCTGCGGTTGTCATAATATCCGCACATTTGAACGCGTTCAAAGAAGAATTGTTTCTTCTCTGAAGAGGTGAAAAACTGTCGGCAAAAGAACTGCATTGCAAATCCGTTCCGTGGGGGACATGACGACTGGGATATCGACAAAGGCCGACGAAGAACTCGTCGATCTGTCTGAAGCACCTCGTTAAAAATGAATTTCAAGCGCAAAAAAATTGACATATTTCCGACTGTCTGTTCAAGAAACATCCAAACAATCTGCAACTGTCGAACTCCTTGCTCCTGGAAATAACTCTCATGAACGCGGACGTCAATGCAGCCATGATCAGTAACCGAAAACAAGCACACCCTTTGCAGACGCCTCATTGTGAGAAGTAGATTAATTTTTTTTTGGAAAATTTAATTCAATTTATTTTTATTTATTTGCCATGTTACACGCAGTTAAGAACATCAACTAGAAATCCTTGATAAAACAGAAAAAAAGAAAGCCCCAAATAGAATAACGTTATATTCTATTAAGAAACACATACACTGAAGTGCTAAAAGTCATGGAATACGTACCTAGTATCGTGTAGGACCCACTCTGGTCTGGCGAAGTGCAGCAACTCGACGTGGCATCGATTCCACAAGATTCCACTAGGCCGGAAGACTTCTGGAGAGATGTTAATGAGCTATGCCGTCTGATCAGCCGCCCAGTTCCCTGGTATTTGTAGGTGCAAGATCTTGGGTGCGAATGGACTTTTCCACCACGTCCCACAAGTGTTCTATTGGGTGCACGTCGGGCTAACATGGTGGCCACAGCAGCGGTGTATTGCGGCCGAAACGTCGTTCTGCTACTTATTTTCGAGCCGGAACGACGTTCCCCCACTTTTTCTTAGTATTTGAACGATTCGAATGCGTTCGCAAAATGTAAAAAATGTAATATTTGTGCTAGGAAATATTGTGAAATGAAATAATATTTATGCATGCCAGACGGAAGTCGTTAATTCTGATATTGAATCTTTTTATATAGAGATTATGCGCTAACTCTTGACGCTTTAGTTGTTACCTTTGTCATTCGTAGCAAATTGGGCTTCTTAGTGAATGTTCCACCCATTCCAGTTCTAGTACAGACGTCTGAGACAATAGGCGTATAATGGATGGTGAAGCCTTTGGCGTTTACTACTTGTGCACACACTTGTACTTTTTACATTTTTATTTTATTTTAAAAATTCTGCCTATTATATACACGTGCATTCAAAAATCGTTCGTGTTACTTGGTGCGTTCCGGCACTTCGTTTTTTAGCAAATACACCACTGGGCCACACAATCCGTCGGAATTGTCCAGAATGCTCCTTGAACCAATTTTGAACAACTTATGCCCGATGACATGGTGCATTGCCCGCCTGGAAAATACCATCGTTGTTGGGGACATGAAGTCCATAAAGGGCTGCAAATGGTCACCCAGCAGAGCAACAAAGCGGTTACCAACTAATGACGTGTTTACGAGGACCGGAGGATCTAAACCATGCCACGTAAAGACACCCCACACATGTGTGGAACCACCACCAGCTTGCATAGTGCCTTGTTGACTGCTTGGGTCCATGACCTCATGGGGTCTGCGCCATACCCGAACCCTACCATCAGTTCGTAACAACTGGTAGCGTGACTCATCGGACCACGCCACATGTTACCAGTCTTTCAGGGTCCAATCACCGTGTTCACGAGCCCAGGTGAGAGGGACTGTGATCGAATTCGTGGTGTTAACAAAGCCACTCTGGTGGGCCTTCTTCTCCCATACCCCATGGACGCTAAATTACGCTGCACTGACCTGATATATATGTCTGTGGTACCTCCTGCATTGAACATGGATTTGTCTGTTAGCATGGACAATCCTGGTCAGACGCCGCTGGTCAGCACCCGTGGTCGGCCACTGCGCTGTCCATGGTGGGTGGTCATGCCTCCATGAGGTATTCTCGGTACACACGTGACGCCGTGGATCGAAAAATGCTGAATGTTCGCACAACTTCGGAAACTGAATGTCCCATCCGTTTAGCCCCCCCCCCCACTACCATGCCTCGTTCAAACACCCATAATTCCCGTCGGCTTGCCATAATCCAACTGGCGGTTGTTCAACCTGACTCACGAGATCACACCTCGCAACTGATTAAAAATCGTGGCGTGAGTCAAAGCCTTCATGCGACGGCAGCGCCAGTTAAAAATTTGCATACTGCTATCCCATGACTTTTGGCAGTTCACTGTATATAAACACCCATAATTCAAACATACCAGGAAAAACGGCCAATGTTAGCTTAACTAGCCCTTGAAGAAAGAGAAACTTCAAGTAATTAGATATTTTTCAACTTGCGTACGCATAATCGCTATACATTATAATTAAAGTGAATGTAATTTAACTGTAAACATAACACTGCCGGACAATTGCTAAGGACGGATGACAATAGCAACGATAAAATGGAAGGCAGGAAAATGTGGAAATTAGCATAAGTGCGGGATACAGTAAGACGTGTTGTGCGTATGCAAATTTTGGATTGCCGAACTTGTTCGTGACGTCATAGCGCTGAAAAGAGATATAAAGGATTTGACGCGTATTGACCGTTGTTGTTCAAACGCAAAGTTGAAAGGGAAAGAATCAATTGACGAACTTGCAATTTTCAGTATGTCTTCCCGACATCACCTAGATGATTTTACGCGTGCCCGTATTATTGGCAAGATTGAAGAAGGGCGAAAAATAACAGATGTTGCCAGGGAGTTCGGCTTCAGCCACAGTGTTGTTTCAAGGCTTTGGAAATCATTTCAAACAAATGGAGAGTGTAGCAAACGTCACGGGGGTGGTCGTGTTCGCAGGACGACACCTGCAGAAGATCGGTACATAGTGCTATCAACAAAAAGACACCGGCGCAGCACAGCTAGTGAGGTAGCAAATCAGTTTATGGCTGCTACTGGCAAGCGGATCTCCCGAAAAACTGTCGCCAGACTTTTGCATGAAGAAGGACTAAACGCCCGCCGTCCTATTGTGTGCATCCCACTGTCCAGACGTCACCGTACCGCCCGTTTGCAATGGTGCCATCAACATCGCAATTGGACTGATAACGACTGGTCTGCTGTCCTCTTCTCTGATGAGAGTAGATACAGTCTATCGTCTGATTGTCGACGACAACTGATCTGGCGTGATAGTGGTACTGCATATTGTCCAGCAAACATACAGGAAAGGGACCGATATCCGACACGTAGTGTCATGGTATGGGCTGGCATCATGATAAATGGCCGTACGTCCCTCTATGTGCTTCCAACTGGGACTATGACCGGCCAACGATACATTAATGATGTTCTGCTACCTCATGTTCGCATGTTCCGTGGTGCTGTCGGTGATAGATTCATTTTCATGGACGACAACGCAACATGTCATCGAACAGTCGCTGTCCAGGAGTGTCTTGAGAGCGAGGATATTCAACGCCTCGTATGGCCAGCACGTTCTCCAGATCTGAATCCCATTGAAAATGTGTGGGATGCTTTGGGGAGGAGTCTTGCTGGTCGCCAATGCCCTACAATAAACAAGGACACCCTCATCGTGCACTGACAGAGGAATGGGATAAATTACCCCAACAGCTGATTGATAATGTTGTGCAAAGCATGACACGACGTGTGGAATCTTGCATCGCCCTCCATGGTGGCCATATCCCGTATTGACATCTTACGCCGGAACGCCTGCGGACGGTAATTGCATTTTTTTCACGTTTACGTATTCTGCACAAAATGGCCTGTTTGTCTATTGAACACATTCCAAAGCCTTCTGGATTTCAGAGCACAATAAATTGTCTTTCTTGTAATGTCCTGGCATTCTGACATTATTTTATTTCACTTGGCATCCAACCACACTTACTTTTTTATGCGCTATATAGCCGTTTATGATCCGTCCTTAGCAATTGTCCAGCAGTGTATTACTTTAGTGCTCTTTTATAAGATGCACAAATGACATGATTTCATAATAAATCGGCAACCCGTTCCAGAGGCGGGGAACATGAGCAGTGATATTAAAATATTGCGCATTTGTACGAGTCCTAGGGATCAAAGGTTGTCATACCCACGAGTTTGATAACTCTGTGTATAGAGCAACATATATTTATTAGATTGAGATGTTTATTGGCATAAACACGCTCATGCATTAACATCAGTCGACAACTATTCAGTTTCTCAAATATCAATTATTTAGAACGACTAAACTAGACATCCGCATTTCCAATGGATTTAACAAAAGCTAAATTATAAACTTAAACAATAGGTAACAAAATAAAAAAAAATCTGTTTTTCATTTTGTGAAATTAGATACAATGATAAATGAAAGAACCAGCAGTAAAAAAAAAATTAAATTGAAAAATACCCCCCCCCCCTCTCATGTTCATTAAAGCTGGGTGGGTCGCGATTCTAAAAGTTTGCCAAGCACTGACTTAGGAAGTGGAAGTGAAATAATCGACACGAGTGATCTCTCCTGAGGTTAGGGCTGGCATGGGGAATTCTTTCCAATCAGCGTACTGAGATGACAAATCTGTAGAGATTAACGGAGATATAGCTGATCTTCGTTTTGCCAGAGGGATTGTTACTTTTACCAGTAAGTCTGCGGAACTTCAGTTAGGTAATTTTGAAGCTGAGTGAAATGAAGGGACAGAATTTAAAATGAAGTTGCGGAAGATAAAAGTACTTTTCAAAAGATATGAAGGGGCGGAGAAGGAAAAAAATATTAAAAAAACAGAAAACATGGTGAATTGTAATCACGAGGGACTCGCTAAAGAATATTTAATATATTAAGCTTATTTTCCGAAGTATGTTTTAAAATATTTAAAAAGACATTTCCGGTAATGTGAAAGAGCAAGGCCCCCGAACTTTTCCTGAATTTATTATGCTATCGAAGAAAAAATAAAATAAGAATGGATAGTCTTTTCTATAAAAGACTGTTCCATAAAAAGAGTTATTTTTTTTTTGAGTTGACAATACTGCGAAGGGGAAAATAACCACGCAGACGACTAACTGAATTAAGGAAGTATCTATGGCAATAGTTAATAGCCTTGGCAGACTATTCTTTTTTTTTATTTCGCAGTTATTTAAGGTACGTCTGCATTTCGCCATACAGCTACGGAGGTGAGTGATTCAGGGTTAAGAAGTGAAATCCGTTGTGCGATGAAATTTTGCTATCGTGTGGGTAAAACGGCTCCAGAAACAGTTGATTTAATGGAAAAAGCTTACAAAGATAAATTATTAGGTGAATCAACGATTTTTAGACGGCACCATAACTTAAAAAAAGGCGGTTGTCGGCAGAATTCGCTCCTAGGCCTGGTCGACCTGAAAGTGTTGTTACGGAGCGTATTGTTAACACTGTTTGGGCAATCCTGCAAGAAGATCGACGAATGACGTGCAAAGACATAGCGGCGTCAACTGATATTTCAAAAATGTCCGCATTCTAGGCGACAAATTACTGTTGCATCGTGTGTGTTCCAGATGGGCACTTCATCACCTGACGAGAGAACAATTGTTAGCCGGAGTTCAGGTGTGTCATGAGTGGAAACAAATGATCGCAGAGTATCCAAACTTTCTAAACACTGTAATAACTGCCGATGAAACATGGGTCCCCTATTTCGACCCCCTCACGAAGCGCGCAACGAGTGTCTGGAATCACACAGGCTCGTCTCCTCCGAAAAAGTCCGACAAACCAAAACAGCTGGGAAGGTGGTGATGATGTTGTTCTTTGATCATAAAAGTGTAGTCTTTGAGAAAGAATAACAAGGTGTAGTCTACCAGCATGCCATTCCTCCACAAATTACTGTCAATGCTGGGTATTGCATTTCAGTTTTGAAGCGTCTGCGACGACACATACCGATTAAGCGACCGGAACTGGTGTGCAAGTGGTCCCTACACCATGATAACGCCCGCCCACATGTGGCTGCTTGTGTTCAACAGTTTCTTACGAAATGCAGTATAGAAATCATTCCACAGCCTACCTACAGTCGTGACCTCGCCCGTGCGATTTCGGTTGTTTCCAACAA
Organism: Macrothele yani; assembly: GCA_039090855.1. NCBI lineage: Eukaryota > Metazoa > Arthropoda > Arachnida > Araneae > Macrothelidae > Macrothele > Macrothele yani. The sequence goes on along the minus strand of CM076995.1, from coordinate 152,251,595 downwards.
TGAAGAAGTTCCGTGGCGCAACATTCAACAGAGATGCTGGGGCGTTATTCAAGCTGTACAGTGGTCGCGGCTTCCACAAAATGCCTTCTCCACATGCTTTGAAAAGTGGACTGAACGATGGGACCGTTGCATATCATCCGAGGGAAGATACTTTGAGAAAGAATAACATATATTTTGCTGTACACATATTTCTTTATTTTGTGTGATTTTACTCTGTTTTTATGGAACTGCCGTTGTACATATCTATGTAAATATGGTGTTGGAAAAGTTGATTTGCGTGCATCAAAAGGGTATAACTTCGCAAACCAGCTATTTAAAAAATGAAATGGGCTACGTATTTTTTCAAAATCGATTTTCCTCGTTTTGACTTTACGGCGTGCGAAAGATTGAGAAATACTGCTTTTTCAACGAGTATCTAGTACGACCAACTTTATAGAAATGTCAAACCATTATTATTTGCAATTTTGAAAGTTTTTATCCCTCCAAATTGGAATTGCGACCTTTCGCATTTTTCAAGTAGAATGAATAAATCTGTGAGCATTTAAAAAATAATAATGGTTTTTCCTCGTGCAACGTTGTTGTAAGCTGAAAATTTTTAAGGAAGAAATTCTGATGCTAATAAGTTGTTAGCCCTTAGCCTTCCTCTATAATAACACATTGGTGTAATTTAGTCGGCGTCTGTTGACTGTGAATTTTTTGGGAAAAAAAACTGCTTTCCACTGATTTAAAATGCAACACTTGCTGCGCTTTGCAGTTTTTATTTATTCCGTTCATTGACCCAGTGCAAAATCTATTTTTAAAGATCACAGGTGCGTGCATTAAGTTCCTCAATTTTCCGAGAACACGCTTTCTTCGCCGCAAGTGGAAGTAAGTGTTAAAAAGTCAAGTCTGCGCGAACGCAGCATATGCGTGCCGTCATTAAAGAAAGGTAGTTAGCTATCTGTGTCGTATGTGAGGAATGCCGCCCGATATCTAAACAATAGGGATCTCTGTGAAACGGCAGCCTGGTCTACATTAAAGTTATTTGGGTCTCCGTACAGTTGGTGTTGCCCTACCTGCACTTTCACTTAATAAAAGTCTGCGTCATTCCAACTCCCATCAAGCATGGAAAAAAAAACGAAAAAAAAAACTTATCTACCGGAAGGCATGATAGGTTTAAAAGCCTTTTCGTGCCGCAGGTAACGGATCTGTTATCTATCACCAAATAGTAGGCTTTTTTGAACAATTCTATTTCGAATGTAGTCTTCTGTTACGCCATCTTCTTCCCGGGAAACTTTCGCAAGAAGGCGAAATTAGCTAGAAAAGTCAACACGAACCTTCTTAGGCATTTGTGATTGGATAAGAGTGAGATAGATTTTTCCTGTTGTCATTTATTGTCTTCACGATAAAGATGAAGCGCACTCAACGAATTTCGGAATAGGTTATAAATAAGTCTCACCTTGAAAAACACATGAGTTACCTAATGCCTTTCGTGAGCAAACTAATTTTTTTTTTCCCCTTTCCCCGTTGCCTTTTAGACATATCTAGATTTAATGGCATATTTTCGTGCCCTAAAAGTGGTTTCAAGTTTGGGCCGGGAACAGTACCTGATTTAGGGCTTTTGGAGCCCTAGACCAATTTTTCCACGCCCCCCCCCCCATATTCGAATTTACTCCTATAATATTTTTTAATAAACTTATCTTTAAGTTAATAATATAATAATTGGTAGCATAATTTTATTGTTAAATAAGTATTTAAATAAAAATTATTTTCATTTAACTTGTTAAAGGTTGTAAAAAAATATTTCTGTCAGACGTCGCATGCGCTTTCTATCGCACTCGTACGAACACGGGCATGCTCGCAATGGAGCTATTATTACATTCTTATTTTTTTAGTTTTATCATTCAAGATAAAATAAAAAATTACCGCTACTTTATTTTATTCAAGTAAATTAAAATAACGGTACCTCCCTTTTCCAAGTTTCCGTGTTCTATTCTCTCTGGTTTTTTGGATTCTACACCTGCGGCCCTCTACAGCCTGCGGCCTAGTGGTAAATCCGCCGCTAGCCGGGAATCACCTAACGTTTTGCACTAGTGATTTCCCAACGGTTAGAGTGCTAATTTCTGGCGCAGCTGATCTATCGGATTCTTGCCTTTTATTTAACCCTGGTTCTCTGGTAGCTAATAACCCTAAATTATAAATTGGGTGAATCCTGGTTTGCCGTCCCGGTGGCGCAGTAGTCTAAGCGATGGATTCTGATCATTCGTTCGAACGGGGTCCGGGTTCGAATCCCGGTGAGGCACGGATGTTGTGTTTGTCTTACAGCACTGGCTCTCTCCCTTCCCTGAAACCAGTGACCCTAAATTAGGGACGGGCGACTGCTTATAGCCCATTGAGTCGCTCACGGTGGTCGTTAAACCTTCAATAAAAAAAAAAAAAAAAGAATCCTGGTTTCCGGTCGCTTAGCCGTGACTGGTGCGGTGCCAGGATGTGGATTTCAGGTTCTTTGCTCTGCTGGGTATGGGTACGAATTCAGGGTGAAACATCGATGCGGCTTTCTTCCTGACTGCGATGGGTTGCTCCTTTTTCTGGAATTAGTGTTCCTAAATTAGGGATTGACGACTCTTCTAGTCCCGGTTGCTCCCGGGAATCGTTGAACACGAAGTGGTGTGAATTCACGGACAATTTCTGAAAATAACGTGCAGCAAAGTTGACGGTAGGTGTCCGTCTTTTAACGAAATTTACGTTTTTTAAAAGTGCCCGTTTATTTCAACTTCCGTATTTTCACAGATTTTCCATAGTCAGAAATTCCGTTTATTTCAGGAAAAAAAAAAAAAAAAAAAAATCCATTTTAGGTTTTACGTATTTTAACTGAAATTCCGCAAAATCGACGACCCTGCTTTTTTCAGCCCTTATCCCAGATAATCGTTCAGCTGCAGTCAGGATCGAGCCCACGTCGTTTAGGTTGGTTCAACAGGTTACGCATGCTTTTAACCACTGAGCTACAAACGCTCGGAAATCGGAATCACATACATCTTGGAACAAATTGCGCGACGCCGAAATTTTTGTTTTGTCATCAATGCGACTGATTTAGTCATTTTATTTGCTGTTGGAGTTTATTATTTTTCTGAATAGGTTTGTAATATTTTTGTTTTGTAGGAGGACTTTTCACAAATTAAGCATTTTTCATCGTGATTTTTCGAAGCAACAGAATGCTTTGCAACTTGAGTTTTTTAAACTGACAATGACTTTCAGTTACCTTTAAAGAAGACGAAATGTACTTTTTTTTTATAGTATTATTTCACACACACACACACACACACACACACACACACACACACACACACACACACACACACACATAAAAAAAACTAAATATGAAATTTACTCTTGATAGCTATAATAGCTTTTGTCTTAACCCTTTAACGACCATGACCCAAAAATCTTGCATCACTCTAAATAAAATAACGCCCGAAACTGTCTGTTGTTTCACTTCTTTTTTTAATAACAACAATAGTGACTCCTGCTGATCCCGCATTTGTCGAGAAAATTTGAAGAATCAGTAAGGATAAGAAATCTGACTCACTCTAGATAGGCGTTTCAGGCGTCTACAGCAGTTTGTACACACGGGCGTTTTGGGCGTTAAAGGGTTAAGTTGTCCAAAGACTGATACATGGACGTCATATAATCAACCATCTGTACAGTAAGTACCGGTTTCTTACAGTAACGCGATGTATGATAAATAGCTGGTGCACAAAATATGGGAGAAAAGAAATATCCTGTCCCACAATAAACAAAATTCATGCTATTTGCTATCCACAATATCCGATCTCGCTACGAAACTTCAAAATTCGACAGACGATTGAAATTTAAAAGTTAATCAAACCTCAAGTATTCTCACCAATCGCTCCTATTTAATTACCGGTAATATTTCGTCATACAGATACATAAAAAGGGAGAACGGAGTTTTCCCATTAATATACGAAAGGAATTGCGGGAAGGTTTCTGAAAATTCAGAATTTTCTCGTGGTACGAAAAATCCGTGAAATTTAGGTTTCTTTCTGCCCTTTCGCGGAAAAGGTTGTGTCACTGAAATATGATTCGTTAATTCACGAAAAAAAATGACGGAAAGTGGGTAGTGAATTTCATATTTTTTTTTTTTTTTACGATGTAGTAGTTGCCGAGGACTGTCACCGGCCTTTGCTCCATGAAATCGAATAGCATGCACCGAACAGCCAAAATATTGTGACTAGCACGTCTTCATGCAAATCGAAGAACAATTGCGGATAAACGACTGCGCGTGTAAAGGTCATGAAAAGGTATAAAGAACCCATGATATTGAGCTCTTGTGATCAGTGTTGTTTTTATTTTTCAGTTGGGAAAGGTAGCAAGCTAAGCGAGTTTGAGAAAGACCAAATTGTAATGGCCAGATGACTGGGTCACAGCATTTCCAATGGCAAGGCTTGTGGGACGCTCACAGTCAGACGTGGTTAGTACCTTCAAGAAGTGGTCCGAAAAGGTAAAACCACGGACCGCCTGCAAGGCGTGGGCTGACCACTGCTGATCGATGCTAGAGATGAGCGAAGGCTATCCCGTATGGTACAAACCAACAGAAAAGGAAAACATTCGTAAATGGGACCGGGGTTGAAATGGTAGTAAATGCCACCGGCTTAACGCAGAGTGATGAGGAAAGAAAGAAAGGAAGTCAGATAGGGGGCGGAGGGAGTGAGCTGCTGCGATCAGGGCTGGCTGACGATGCGGTGTAACGAAACGGATAGTGCTTGCGACCACCGCGCGAACTACAGAAATGCGTTTATTTCTATACAGTAAAAGAAGTTGCTTTGTACCAAAGTACGTACTTCAGTTTGAACGAGACAGAACTTCAGTGTTTTGATCGCGTGTTTGGGGACTCACAGGGCGGTTTCACCTGCATGAATTTTAGATCTCCAAAAAATATTAAAAAATATGGCTTTGATTCATTTGTCATTTTTAAGAATAGCTTATTTATGCTATTCTTAAAAATGACCACATAATAACAATTGGTTAGAAAATGTAGAAATATCATTCCGCAGAAAGCATTTCGTTCCTTCATGTATTACCCTTTTAATTCATCATAGATTATTTTACACGTATCCGGAACTATTATTCCTAAAAATTCTGCAGAAATAACTGTTGTAAATTTCAGATCTTCATACAAACGCGCAGTATCGGACTGGCGTTCCATAAACAGCCCTGGAAGCAGATTTTTTGCGGCTCACTGTTTGCAAAAAATATCCAAGTGCCCCAAACCTAAAAATTATGAGTATGCCAACATCACCATTTACTGTTGAATAGCATCTTTTTACCAAAAGACTAATAATTATTGTATTGTTTGTATTTACAAAATAAGCTTATTTTTAATTTCTCCATGTTTCAGAGCGAACTCTGGATTTCGTATAGCAAACTACAAACGTCATCTGCTCGGAGCTGAACCATCACCCCCTAATACCTTAACAGGCCCGCGCACCGGTTTGTGACGTCACTAGAGTAGTCCGTAGTCGCGGAGAGGAGCATTACGGCGATGTGCGAACGAACGCGTCTTTACGTACACCAACTAACCAGGTCGTGCGTTCTTTTAGAGTTTCACTGCATTTAAATAAGAACTTCTGTGTTAGTTTTTAAATAACTGCAGAGTTAACAAGTTTGTTTAATAATCTTTTAAAATACAGAAGAAAAAAGAAATTACAGCCTAAAATTTAGCGTAGCAATAATTTCGACTTGAAAGGGTAAGCAAGACAGATTCGTCAACTTAATGAAAACATCGCTGTCATTTCATTGGAAGTGATAAACCATTCCTATAATCGAAATTATAAACTGTTGTCGTAGTTTCACTTGAAGTTATAGTGTCTTTATAGTTAACCGAATGATTACTGTACTTGTGAACAAATTGTTCTTGTACTTGAAAGATTAGTTTGAGGGTCCATTACGAAGTATGGCCATCGTTTCAAAAGATGTCGATTGACTAATTTAAGGAATCAGATTTTTCATTCATTGCAAACTTATGACTATGAAAATTTTAGTAATGAAAAAATTCCTTTAGTGAAAATGTATTTTCACATCAGACAGTAACTAGCAATTTATATGCAATCCGTGATCACTAATATATAAAAAAAGGTCAAGAAAAACTGAATTTTTTTCTGTGTTTTTTAATTATTACCAAAAGCTCAATAAAACGCTTTTTAACATACAGTCAGTGAAATGCTGCTTGATCCACTGATTGCATCAAATAAATTAAGATTTCAAGAAAATTATGCAGTTGCTACATTATTAAACGTGCAATAATGACATAACAAGTTTTCCTAATTTTAATACCATCAGTTACGTGTTTGGACAACTTCATTTTGATAAGCAAATATAAAGTTTATAATTTTTGTCTTCCAGAGCACTATTTCAAAAAAGTTACCTTGTCAAAGTTCAACACCTCTGTATTAAGTATATTTGTAGCATTAAGAAAAACTATTTGGATCCACAATATAAGCATTTCTTTTTATCTGGAAAAATACAAGTAACTTATTGGCAGAAATTTCCTGAAATTTGATTTTCAAGAAGTTTTCAGGAAAACTGCCTATGTACAAATAATTATGGTTGTGTAGTTCTTTGTGTATCACAAACACTACTTAATTATGTGTCCGTTAGCTGTTCCTTGAAGAATTTCTAAGAAAATCTGAACTTTGTTCCAATAATTTCTTAAAGTATTTTTTCAGAAAATTATTATATTTTTTGAGAACCTGACAAATGCACATGCAGTTATTGTACTGAATAAATCTAAGCGATTGTTTTGGTACTATAGGATGTATTTTAAAAGATGTACATGTTTCATTATAAATTGACTAACTTGATGTACCATTTTCTCAGAAACTATAAAAAGCAATGGTATAAAATTGCACAAATGTTTTGTCATTACTAAACCTATTGAAAAAGATTGTTTTTTCCTTATTTTATGATTTTGGTGGTTTCAAAATAAATTCTATGAAGGATTGAAGAAGTTTTTCCCCATACAAAAATTGGCACCCACCCCCCACGTTTGGAAGCACACTTTCCAGTAGTTATCTGTAGCTTGTGAAGACACAGTGCAGGAAGTCTGGAAATAGACAAGTCTAAATAAATGAATAAAAAGTTGATCTCTCATTTTAAGCAAATGTTTTTTTAAAAAAAGCGAGTATATATTTCTACTTGTATTTTAAAAATCTTGTTTGTTTAGAACATAGTTTCCCCAATATGTGGATTCATGTCGATCCAGGTACTTTTTTTTCTCTTAAAAATAACAATATCCATGGCTTAAAAATACCATGCCCGAGATGCCCAGGGCATGCAAATCATTCGTCTGGGCAGGTAAATAAAACATCTTAATTGCTTGTGCATGGCAACTAAATTTTAAAATAAAAAAGTTTGTAATAAAATTTCCTACTACACAAGAAAAAAAAGACAGTCATCACATGTCGTGTTTCATGTCATTGTTAATTAATGGAAGTTGTATTATTGTTACGAAGTACCAAGGAAAGAGCAATATCACATCTTTAATTATGTTATGCTCTACGCCCAGAAATCGGAAACCTAGTTTTGCTCCAAATTTTGTTTATAATCAACAACAGGATGCATGATGCATGCCTCTGATGTAACTGGCCTCTCATGTTTAGTGACAAAGGAAGAAAACTTTAACAAAAGGAACATGGCAGAATCACTAAATTTCCGAAACACCAGTTTCATCATCATACCAATTTTAGCATCAGCATCTTAAAAATTGATATACACACTTTTGTGCATTGAACATTTGTAATACAGACCCTTAAAATGGAAGTACAAACATGTTAAAACAGTTCATATTTTTAACTTAAAAAAAATATTAGGGTTCTGGTTTGTTATCTTAAAAGATAAATTTTCCTGCTCATCCAGCTTTTACTACCTGGGCAAGTAAATAATTTTTTGCCCACGTAGTACTAATATATTTCACCTAATTTTTAAGAAATTGAATGGTTCTGATAAATTCCCGTCCTACCACAGATAGAGCATACACACTGCTCACACGAGAGTTCTTCAATGTGTTGGTTTGTAGAAAAATGCTTCAAAATCTTTAAACAGACATTTTAAAGGCAAACTTACTCCTGAACTATGTGTGAACTTCTGTTTTTGTGCATTCATATCTAATTTTTGCTGTCTATACTTGATTCAGTGTTTGTGTTCCTTTAGTAATAAATATTAAAAATGGTAATTCAATGCAACTCTCCAGGTCTGCAAACACAAAAGATGTATTTTACATGGCAACAAGGCCTTAACATTTATATAAAGGACATAGGCATGTTAGATGTGTACATGACATACATATATTTCGTATAGGATATAGGTATTTTACAAGCACTTGTGCCCAGAAATAGGGACCACAAAAAAGTTAATCTGGCACTGGATTGGATGGATGACGACCACCGTGAGCAACACAATGGGCTATAAGCAGTCGCCCGTCCCTAATTTAGGGTCACTGGTTCCAGGGAAGGGAGAGAGCCAATGCCGTAAGACAAACACAGCATCCATGCCTCACCGGGATTCTTGACGGGCGAATGATCTTAAGTCAGTGCTTAGACCACTGCGCCACCGGGGCGGCAATCTGGCACTGCCTAAACACAGAATAATAAGGGTTTGATTGTTTTTGATCGGGTCTGGTTCATTTGCCCGACGTTTACTTCACCGAAGGGTCACTTGACCGAAAATCACTTCACCGAAAAAATTGTTTCACCGAAAGATCACTTGATCGAAGCGTTCATTTCACCGAAGGGTCACTTGATCGAAAGGTACATTTCACCGAAGGGTCACTTGATCGAAAAGTTCATTTCACCGAAAGGTCTCTTTACCTAAAAGTTCATTTCATCGAAAGGTCATTTCACCGAAGGGTCAGTTTATCGAAAACGCTAGATTTCATTACAGGATCTGTTGAAGCATGGTGCAAGTTTGACAGACAGACCACCGAAACGTTAGGGGATCATACTCAAATTCCACTTTTGATTTCTCCGTGTCACAGAGAACGCAAAGATTTAGTTTTAAGGCAAAAATAATTAATTTTAAGTCCCTATGCCTCGGCCTAGGCCTTTTTAGCAAGTTTTATCATGTTCATACGTTTTTCATAAAAATCATGTTCAGTGCTCATGTTCATAAATAGTTTACATGAAAAGTCAAGTTAATAACGTTGCACATTTATTCAGGCAAAAAAGAATCAATATTAGGGCCGTAGGCCTCGCTTAGGCCTTTTTAGCAAATTTTAACCGTGCGTGCTCATGTTCATAACGTTTACATAACAACTCAAGTTAATGATGTTGTACACTTATTCAGGCCAAAAGAATCAGTCTTTAAAGCCCTAGGCCTCGGCTTAGGCCTTTTTAGAAAATTTTAATCCTGCTTGCTCATATTTATAAGGTTTACATAAAATGTCAACTTAATAATGTCGCACATTTATTCAGGCAAAAAGAATAAATTTTAGGGCCCTAGGCCTCCGCATAGGCCTTTTTAGCAAATTTTAATCGTGCGTGCTCATATTTATAAGGTTTACGCAAAAAGTCAAGTTAATAATGTTGCACATTTATTGAGACAAAAAGATTCAATTTTAGGGCCCTAAGCCTCGGCTTAGGCCTTTTTAGGAACTCTAAACGAATTTCGCGAAAACGTTCCATGTAAGCCAAGCGAGAATTGTGCTTTAATTTGAAGAAATTAATTGCCGATGATCCGAGGTACACTTGGTTTGAGGGAACTGTACCCCGAACTTCCGTAGTATTATATTCTGTGCCGCTGGAGTCTGTCAGTGTATCCAGGATGTTCCCCTTGAAGTGTCTGCGAAGTCCGTGAGCTTTGGGAGGGGGCTTTCCCCCAAAATGTTAAAATGGACGTAGAGCTGTAAACATTAGAACCTTGCTTTATATAATGATTCTGTACACGATCACGAATTTTCAGGAGGGTGGGACGAATTCACCCTCCCCCAAGTTTCTAAGAGCGCAGACAGGTGTTCAAGGTAAGGGATTTGCTCGCAATTTCTATTCTTCATGTTGTGTTTAGTGCCAAACTATGTATGCCCTTCCCCTCTCCCCCAGAAATTTGGTGAAGTCTGTAAAAGGGATACGAGGTGCTTGGTTTTGAGGGCTCTACCCCCAACTTCCGTAATTTTATATTCTGGACCTCTGGAGTCGGTCATCAGTGTATCCTCGATGTTACCCCTGAAGAGCTCTTGGAAACGGGGGGGGGGGGGGGTTCAGTTTCACTCCACATTCCTGAAAATTCGTGGTCGTGTACAGAATCATTATATAAAGCATGGGTCTAATGTTTACAGCTCTACGTCCATTTTAACATTTTGGGGGAAGCCAACCCCCCCCAAGATGACGGACCTCGCGGACGCTTCAAGGGGAACATCCTGGATACACTGACAGACTCCAGCGGCCCCGAACATAATATTACGGAAGTTGGGGGTACACCCTCCCAAAACTAGGTGTACCTCGGATCCTCGGCAATTTTTTTCTTCAAATTAAAGTGCAATTCTCGCCTCGCTTGGCTTACATGGACCGTTTTCGCGAAATGCGTTTGGAGTTCCCAATTCAGTTCTCAATATATGCCCAGAAACGGCAATCTTTAACCCCCCCCCCTCTTGATTTTTTTAACTTGACATTTTATGTAAACTTATGAACAAGCAAGATTAGAACTTTCTAAAAACGCCTAAGCTAAAAAAAAAAAAAAAAAAAAGCCCTAAGGGCAATAAAATTTATTCTTTTTTGCCTTAATAAATGTGCAACATTATTAACTTATTAACTTGACATTTTATGTAAACTTATAAACCAGCAAGATTAGAATTTTCTAAAAACGCCTGAGCTAAAAAAAAAAAAAAAAAAAAAAGGCCTAAGGGCAATAAAATTGATTCTTTTTTGCCTGAATACATGTGCAACATTATTAACTTGACTTTTTACGTAAACCTTATGAATATGAGCACGCACGATTAAAATTTGCGATAAAGGCCTAAGCCGAGGTCTAGGGCCCTAAAATTGATTATTTTTGCCAGAAAAATGTGTAACATTATTAACTTTACTTTTTATGTAAAGCTTATGAACATGAGCAAGCACGATTAAAATTTGCTAAAAAGGCCTAAGCGAGGCCTACGGCCCTAATATTGATTCTTTTTTGCCTGAATAAATGGGCGACATTATTAACTTGACATTTTATGTAAACCTTATAAATATGAGCACGCACGATTACAATTTTCTAAAAAGGCCTAAGCCGAGACCTAGGGCTTTTAAGACTGATTCTTTTGGCCTGAATAAGTGTACAACATCATTAACTTGAGTTGTTATGTAAACCTTATGAATATGAGCACGCACGATTAAAATCTGCTAAAAAGGCCTAAGCCGAGGCCTAGAGCCCTAAACTTGATTCTTTTAGCCTGAAAAGTGTGCAACATCATTAACTTGAGTTTTTAGGTTAACCTATGAACATGAGCACGTACCGTTATTATTTTCTAAAAAAGCCTAAGCTGAGGCCTAGGACCTTAAAATTGATTCTTTTTGCCTGAAAAAAATTGCAACATTATTAACTTGACTTTTTATGTAAAGCTTATGAACATGAGCAAGCACAATTAAAATGTTCTAAAAAGGCCTAAGCTGAGACCTAGGGCCCTAAAATTGATTCTTTTTTGCCTGAAAAATTGTGTAACATTATTAACTTTACTATTTATGTAAAGCTTATGAACATGAGCAAGCACAATTAAAATTTTCTAAAAAGGCCTAAGCTGAGACCTAGGGCCCTAAAATTGATTCTTTTTTGCCTGAAAAAATGTGTAACATTATTAACTTGACATTTTATGTAAACCTTATAAATATGAGCACGCAGGATTAAAATTTTCTAAAAAGGCCTAAAACGAGGCCAAGGGCTTTTAAGACTGATTCTTTTGGCCTGAATAAGAGTACAACATCATTAACTTTATTTTTTATGTAAACCTTATAAACATGAGCACGCACGGTTAATATTTTCTAAAAAGGCCTAAGCCGAGGCCTAGGGCCCAAAAATTGATTCTTTTTTGCCTGAATAAATGTGCAACATTATTAGCTGGACATTTTACGTAAACCTTATGAATATGAGCACGCACGATTAAAATGTTCTAAAAAGGCCTAAACCGAGGCCAAGGGCCCTAAAACTGATTTTTTTTTGTCTGAATAAGTGTGTTTACAATAACAACTCATTAACTTGAGTTGTTATGTAAACTTCATGAATATGAGCTCGGGGGATTAAAATTTGGCAAAAAGGCACAGGTCTATCTATGACTTATAATTAATGTTATATTTCGAAAAACCTACTTATGGGGAGGTGTTTAAAAGAAATTAAAAGTGTATTTTTTATACAATCCAATAATGTTTAGGTGACCAGTTTTTTAAAAACCAGCACCATACTCCAACAGATCTATAACAACAAAATTCTAAGTTTTCGATAAACTGACCATTCGGTGAAATGATCTTTCGATATAATGAACTTTTAGGTAAAGTAATCTTTCGGTGAAATGAACTTTTCGATCAAGTGTCCTTTCGATGAAATGAACTTTTAGGTGAAGTGATCTTTCGGTGAAATGAACTTTTCGGTCAAGTGACCCTTCGGTGAAATGTACCTTTCGATCAAGTGATTTTCGGCGAAGTGATTTTCGGTCAAGTGACCTTTCGGTCAAGTGAACGATACCCTTTTTGATCCCAAGAGTAATATGTTGATACATTCGTACTTAGTTATTTAAGAATCTGGCACTGCCTAAACACTTAAATAACTAAGTACGAATGTATCAACATATTACTCTTGGGATCAAAAACATGCAACCCTTATTATTCTGTGTCCATAATAAAGTTTAAAATCCCTTCCTAAATATACATATTTTACTTTGAATTTATTTGGTACATTGGCAAAAACATGTTATGGGTTACTATAACAACACAAGCAATCTATTCTTTCCATTACAAACCTAAATTTCATTTTTCAAAAATCTTTTCAGCGCTCAGACTTCCCGCTGTGAGATGCATTAGATTATAAAATTAGCCAAATTTAAATTTTCTAGTTCAAAATTTTTATTTTACGAGTAGTTTAAATAAGGTTAACAAAAGGTTTCCACTTACCTTAGAGTTCTTGGTCACTTGAAAATTTTCACGCTTAATTGCTGTAATCCATTTTCTGAGAACCTCCCCATTAGTAGGGAATTCGCACGCACTTGTGGTCCATCATAATTACCGCGACAGCGGGGTAATGGCATATTGAATTTACTTCTGGTGCTGTTTTTCCTAAAAATATTCCTTTATGAAAATAAACTTAGTTGACAATTTGACAACAACCACCACGCACATCGACAGTCACGCTTACACAGAGTGAGCAAGCTCATGCATGCTCAACCACCCACCACGGATGAACAGCCTACTCTCCCTTACGTCACGCAGCTTCCGGTGCTCGGTGCGCGGGCCTGTAAAGCTATTAGGGGTGATGGTGTGCCTCCCTCTGCCCTTGCGAAAGGATGTCACTTCCGTACAAAGGGGCCCCTTTGTACGAAAGTGACACACGATCAGTGTGCCTCCGTCTCCTCTTGCGAAAGGATTAGGGGGACCTTTTGTACCGAAGTGACACACGATGAGTTTGCCTCCCTTTCCCCTGGGGGGGACTGTCAAGGAATGCTTGCTTGTCCGGATTTGACACAAAATTTTCATTGTAAGGAAGTGCCATTTCCGGATGTACCATGACACCGGAACCAGTGACCCTAAATTAAGGAAGGGAGACTGCTTTTAGACCAGTAAGTTGCTCACAGTAGTCGTTAAACCCACAAAAAAAAAAAAAAAAAAAAAAGAAAACACGGTTTCTTCATTTTCCTATGTTCTGTTGTTCAAAGGTCTTCTGTTTAGGTAATTTATAAGACCCTAAGCAGATGCTTGAAATCGAAATCGTGTTTTTGTTTTTGTTTTGTACTTGTGCGATTTTCACTTTATCTCACATTGACGTGAAGTTAAAAAAGAAAAACTGCATCCTTAACTTTTAAACGAAGCAGTGTTTTTCCTGTTGCACTTTTTTATTAGGACACACGGCTTTTTGTTAGGGATAAATCTGGTTATGTGCCAGAATCATGAATGCGTTGTTCTTCCGTGATTTTTTTTTTCCTTATATAATTTTGCATGAGTGTCGTGATAACTTTAATTCTTCTTTCGTGTATTTTAAACTTGACATCGGCACAGATCACTTATCATATCGTTTCTGCTTTTTTTTTTAAGACGTCTTGATCTTTTTTTGATTCTTTGGTATCATGGTAAATATTATCTCTCTCGAAAAGCATAAGATAGTTCCGTTCTTCAACATTTCACGCGCGTAGTTTATCGCTTTGGCATAACTTTATCTCTGCATTGGTCTTACATCATGTCTAAAAACATCAGCACGAAAATTAATATGAACTCACTGCTTCTTCTCATGTGTTTAGTGCTTAGAAAATATTTAGTGTTGTAGAAAAAATTGTGTCTTAGATATTTATGTGAGTGGTTGAACTGGGATTATTTGCATATACAAATTTACAGCAGATTCAAATATATTTTTAAGAAGCTTGTACCCCCATAAGATTTCAAATCTCCGTATCAGTCATTCACTTCTGGCTGATTCAAATCACGTAACAAATCCAATTAATGAGCGCAGCTGTGCTGAACGTACTTTTGGCTTGATGAATGTGCTTTGTTCACGCTGTTGCTAAATCACATACACAGCTGTTTATTTGTGTTCTCGAAAAGTGTTATGTAACGGCATAGAAAATTCGAAATCATTTAAGTAATTATTTTTTATATCTGAACGTACACTGGTGTCCGAAAGTGAAGCAGAGTTAAAAACAAAAATGCATCTTAGAACAAACGAAAGGTAAAAGAAATGTAATACACTGAAATGCCAAAAGTCATGGGATAGCAGTATGCAAATTTTTAACTGGCGCTGCCGTCGTATAAAGGCTTCGACGGAAACCACGATTTTTATCAGTTGCGAGGTATAATCTCGTAAGACAAGTAGAACAACCGCCAGTAGGATTACGGCAAGCCGACGTGAATTATCTGAGTTTGAACCAGGCACGGTAGTGGGTACGAGGCGGACGGGACATTCAATTTCCGAAGTTTTGCGAACTTTCAACATTCCTCGATCCACGGTGTCACGTGTGTTCTGAGAATACCTCATGGAAGGCAATACCACCCACCGTGGACAGCGCAATGACCGACCACAGGTACTGAATGATCGTGACCAACAGCGTCTGACCAGGATTGCCCATGCTAGCAGACAAGCGGCACTAGCTCAAATAACATCCGCATTCAATGCAGGAGGTACCAGAAAGGTATCCATAAGGTCAGTGCAGCGTAATTTAGCGTCAATGGGGTATGGCAGCAGAAGACTCACCAGAGTGCCTTCGTTAACACCACTACATCGGACACAGCGCTTCACCTGGGCTCGTGAACACGATAATTGGACTTTAGAAGACTAGCAACATGTGGCGTGGTCCGACAACTCACGCTACCAGTTGTTACGAGCTGATGGTAGGGTTCGGGTGTGGCGCAGACCCTATGAAGCCGTGGACCCAAGCTGCCAACTAAGCACTGTGCAAGCTGGTGGTTGTTTCATATATGTGTAGGATATCTTTACGTGGCACGGCTTGGATCCTCTGGTCCTCGTAAATACGTCATTAACCGGTACTCACTTTGTTGCTCTGCTGGGCGACCATTTGTATCACTTCATGGACTTCAACAACGGTTGGATTTCCCAGGCGGACATTGCACCATGTATACTGAAGAGCAATTAAATTAGAGACAGCTGGCGTTATGCAAATGTGGCGCTGTGGGCGGCCCTGTAAGCGAAAACGATATGACGTATGCAGCGATCCGATAATATAAGGAGTGATGCGACGGGGATCAGTAAGAGTCGGACGCAGTATGGGCAAGACGAAGGATCTAAGCGTATTTGATCGTGGGCAAATTGTGGGGGCCCGGCGAATGGGTCACTCCATCTCGGAAGTCGTGCACGCACTTAGATTTTCACGAGCCATTGTGTCACGGGTGCACTGTGAGTACATCGAATCCGATAAAACCATCCGTGCAAGGGCCAACTGCCGTGGACAACAGCGTGTGGGTGAGCGGGTTCATCGTCGGCTAGCTCTCCAGAAGTCTTGCTCGCATTGTCGGCTAGCTCAATGAGCGGATAGACGGGTCACAGTGCAAGAAATCACTCTGCAATTTAACGCTGGTGCACGAAAACCTGTAAGCAGCCACACCATCCAGAACCATCGCGCTATGGGGTACAGAAGGCCATCCAGAACCATCTCCTCGCTATCGTCCCACGAGGGTACCGCTGCTGACCGCACGTCACAGGGTGCAAAGATTAGCATGGGCGCGGGAACATCGCCACTGGACCCTAGACATGTGGAAAAATGTTGCCTGGACTAATGAGTCGAGATTCACGTTGGTACATGCGGATGGCAGGATACAAGTACGGCGCAAACCACATGAAGCGATGGATCCTTCTTGCCAGCAGGGTACTCTTCAAGCTGGTGGGGGTGGCATTGTCGTCTGGTGACTGTTTACGTAGACTGAAATGGGACCCCTGGTACGTGTGACATCTTTCCTCACAGGTCAACGTTACCAGGATATCCTGGACGACCATTTGCTCCCGTTTGTTTGTCTTCAACACCACACTGAGGACCTCATCGTGCAACAAGACAATGGACCGTGCCATCGCTCCCGAATGGTTGGATGAACACTCCACCGACGTGAACTCGCTTCCTTGGCCAGCTAGGTCACCTGACCTCAATCTCATCGAGTACATCTGGGATGCCATCGAGAGAGATGTTCGAGACTCTGATCCTCCTCCATCAAATCTTCGTGAACTGTGGGAGCTTTTTCAGGGGTCGTGGATCCGTATGGCTTCCCAACGCTTCCGCCCTTGTCGAGTCCATGCCGAGACGAATCGCCGCCGTCATCAGGTGCTACAAAGGTGGTGCTACACGTTACTAGACAGGTATCTCTAATTCAATTGCTCTTCAGTGTATGTCATCTGGCCCAAGTTGTCAAAAATTGGTTCGAGGAGCGTTCTGGACAGTTTCGACGGATGGTATGTCCACCACTTTCGCCCAACATGAACCCAATGGAGCACTTATGGGACGTGGTGGAAAGGTCCATTTCGCACTCAAAATCCTGCACCTTCAAATACCAGGGAACTGTGAGCGGCTGTCCAGCCGTCATGGCTGAACAGCTCTCCAGAAGTCTTCCGGCCACTTGTGGAATAGATGCCACCTTTAGTTGCTGCACTTCACCGGGCTAGAGGACGTCCTACACGACACTAGGTACGTATCCCATGACTTTTGACACTTCAGTGTAAAGTACAGAGGACGTGGGAATATGCGAATGTGGACAATAATGACTCAGTACCGTGTGAAGAACGATAATTGTCATAAAAAGCGAAGCAGGACATTTGTGGAATTGCGAAAAGTGACATTTCTTGTTGTCATCGCACCGTGCTAGTAATAGAATTTATTTTTTATTAAAACAATATGTCAGAAAGGTGGCAAGTGGATTTGTTTACACGTGGTCGGATTATCGGAATGTTGGAGTCCGGCCAGACGCACGGTAACGCTGGAGTGACAGCATGGAGGAGACTGGCTCAAAATAGAAGTTGTGGAAGAAACTTGGGGGACCTTCATCCAGTCGGGAATTGATAATGGATGGTATGCACAGACACAGGGTGGGCGAAAAGTTACTTTACCATACTTTTATTTTATTAACGCAACTATATTTCAACTAAATAAAGTGTACACCAAGTAAATTAATAATTAAGTTAAATGTTCAAAATGACTTTCGTCTATGCCTAAATAGAATTGCCACGTTTTAGACACAGAGTGGCCAAGTCATCTTCTCAACTCATGATTATTTTTCAACTTGGCAAATTCTGCTGTAATTCTTTTTTTCAATTCATGAGGACTTCTTGGCTTAGTCTGTAATTTTTACCTTTAACGAAGTCAGAGGAACTTGCCATTCAACAGTACCCCTTCTTCCAACCCATGTGTCGAAAGTGTTAGAGAAATTCTCGCACATTCCTACCATAGTGTGAAAGGGCACCATCGTTCATTCAAATTATGTTACTGAAATTTTTCAAACTTGCCAACTTAGGCACAATTTGTTCTACTAGCAACTTTAGGTAATTTTCCTGGTTAACGGTTTTTTCAAATAACATTAGACCAAAGGAGGACATTTTGCCCCACACTGTAACACTAGGGCTGTTTATTGGTACTTCTACAAGGTGAGGATTTTCTGTACTGTAGTAAATAGAGTTGTGTTTGTTTACACTTCCATTCAGTTTGAACTGAACTTCATCAGTCCAGAAAATTCGATCTTGAAAATCATCACTCAGATTTCATTCACTATATTACCAGTTGTAGAATTCATCTCTTCTATCGTGATCATAACCATTGAGTGTTTGTACATAGTGAAGCTTCCAGTTTCTAAGTTGTAATTCGTTCATAATCCTTAAAGTTGTTCTCGCAGTGTCCAGTTCACTTGATGCTCTCTATTTCCTGATCGTGGTGCGTCCTTTACTGACCCTGTTTCATGGAATTTTTTTGCCAGTTGTGACTTTGTTTGACGATTGGGTGCAATGGTTTCTGGAAAGGATTCTTGAAATTTTGTTGTTACTAAGTCGTTTTTTTCTAAATGATAGCCGGTTTTCGAAAAAAATTCTTTGTCCTAAAGTTAATCGACGTGCAGCAGTTGCCATACCTTATCTCAAATTACAAAGAAAAAAAAATTAAATATTTATAAACAGAATTAAAAGACATTAATAATAATAATAACATTACGGTAAAGTAACTAAATTAAAAAGAAATTAAGAAAAAAGTAATGGTATGGTAAAGTAACTTATTAACTTATACATGTGCGTGTATATATATCTTTTTTTCCCACCCTCTCACTTACTAGGTATGTGTGTGACATGTGATCCCGAATGCCACTGGTCTCCAAGTAAGATCCTGGCTACGTGATTACACCTATGTGATACAAAATTTTTTTGTATTAATCACCCAATATGGTTCTCTTTTTGGTTCTTTTGAGTTTATGTATATATATATATAGAGAGAGAGAGATTTAATGATTCTTATGAACACGGATAGATAGATAGATAGATAGATAGATAGATAGATAGATAGATAGATAGATAGATAGATATAATATGGTTCTTATTTATTTCCTAGTAGTTTTTTTTTTTTTTTTTTTTCCGGTGGAGGCTGGGTTGTGTTATGTTTTTAAAATAGGAACAGGACGTTGTGGACTTGCTGCATTGTGAGTCCACAAAGCTACAGTCATGGCTTTCTTTTCGGAGGGTGAATGAATAATGAATGCCTTACTTTTACGGCGAAAGAAGTCCGTCCGTGGTGTTATTGAGCGGTGTGTGTGTGGGGGGGGGGCATTACATCACCCTGCCGCCTGTGAATCGAAGCTGATCCCCAGTATGCCACGTTTCTCGTTATTCTTTTGAATCAATAAGTTGATGGCAATGTCGGTTGGTGAACGAGACCCAGCTGGTTTGGGTTGGATTCAGGTAATGGATGGCTATAATGTTCAGTGCACGAAGGATAGCGGAGAGAATATTTGGGGAAACCTGGATTTATCACAATGATTATGAGGCTGTTCGCAGACATATGTAGCCTACACATGTGGAACCGCCAGCATTGTTCTTGTATTTAGGATTTGAGGTGCAAATTCGGGATCGAAACGAATGAAATTTGCGCCTTGGTATGCACGACATGGTCTGACATAAATTTCCCCAGTGTTCGCACATGGTTTTCTTTATATTCTACAGCGGTAAAAAATGTTCGAAAAGCATTATAAGCAGCTTTAAAGTCAGAAAACTGTTTCGTAAGGAGCAAGCAAAGGTAATATTCTAAATAGGCCGTAGTTCTCGTTTTGTGTATCGTCAGAAGATTCCCAAAACGCGGCTTTCACATTATGGATTGAGTAAAGACGTGTTCAGAAGTTAAAGAATGCGATGACGTGAAGTCTGATAGTCGCCCGCGGGTGCCTAATTAAATACACGTTTGCGATTAATCAAGAGGCGTTGTAGTGAATTGGTTTGGTTATCTTCAGAATAGGTATCCACATACTTTTATCTCGAAATATATTAAACAAAGCTAGTTTTTGGATTAAAAGTAATTATGCAGGAATTATTTGATGGTTTGTTTATTCTCACCGATCTTGTTTTGTATAAATTTCAAGCGACTTTCTTCGATGAAGTTAAAAGAAAAGAAAATATAATAGTGAACTTACACTACAAATTTTTTTTTCTGTTATTCTAAAGTCCATTATTATGCATATTGCTCTCGTTAACTTGAATTGTTTTAAGTTCATCGCTTTAAAAAAATGTATGTGTTTATTGTACGAGGGAGGCTGAAAAGTTTTGCTCAGAGGCTGATAGCCTCTCTTCGGTATCCGTTATTGGGATGAAACAAGGAAAGAAAGTTCAGGATCTTGCACGTGCATACTCAGTTTTTGCTTGACATCTGTTATCCACGTTAAATGTAGGTATCTGTTACTTCTGTAACTGCTTCATCAATCGCTAAATCTTTAGTTTTTGAAAAAATATTGTCTATCAATTTTGTTTTCTGTAAGTTCATTTTCAAGCCCACTTCTTTCGTCTTAACAGCAAGTTCCTGAACCATACATTCTCTGGTGGTGGAGTATCTTCCTCTGATGGTAGACCATACTCCTTTTATGTTCATAATCGAAGTTTCTGGACCATACTCCTCTGAGGTCTAGGAACTTGCTGTCAAGAGGAATGAAGTGGGCTTGAAAATGAACTTACAGAAAACAAAATTGATGTGCAATACTTTTTCAAAAACTGAAGATTTAGCGATTGATGGAGCAGTTGCAGAAGTAACAGATACCTACATTTAACTTGGACAACAGATATGAAACGAGGGGCACATCGAAAAAAAAAATAGTTGTATAAAACTCGGTTGTACAGCATTTGGAAGAGACAGCACAATTTTCAAGAACAATAAACCTTTACGTACGTCTTAAAAGAAAATTGTTTAATCAAAATGCATCCTTCCAGTTCTTACTTATGGATCAGGGGTGTGGACCTTAACTGGACCCCCCTTCAGAGGCTGCGGATAGCTCAAAGCATCATGGAGAGGTGCATGCTTAGTGTAACCTAGAAAGATAGGAAAAGGAATCGATAGGGAAAATGACAAGAGTTGATGACACCATGATCAAAGTAAAATCCTTGAAATGGTGATGGGTTGGACATATAGCTAGAAGAACTGTGTGACGTGCGTACCTTAGAGGTTACGCACCTGCCAAGACGACAAAGTTGCAGTGACAAACTTTATCGGTGTAGCTT
Source organism: Macrothele yani (assembly GCA_039090855.1). Taxonomy (NCBI): domain Eukaryota; kingdom Metazoa; phylum Arthropoda; class Arachnida; order Araneae; family Macrothelidae; genus Macrothele; species Macrothele yani. The sequence goes on along the minus strand of CM076995.1, from coordinate 152,230,199 downwards.
AACTGGGAAAGCATTTGGCTCCGGAGCAGAAAGATTCTGGTTCAATTCACGCCACCGGCAAATAGCTTTTACGCTATAACTTGCAACAGTTAGACAACTAAAATATTACATAGGATAACAAGGAACAGTAAAAGAGCCAGAAGGCGGCCACGTGGGTGATGGATGGAATACTAAAGCATGTCGGAGTGAGTTGACTGGCTCAAGACACAGACTTAGGGAAGACTTTCATCCAGCAGTAGATAGATAATGGTTGATGATGAATTTGTTTATCAGACACTTATGAAAGGGGTCATGCTAACATAGTAATAGTAGTGTGTCAGAGGTGGACAGGAATGCATTACAAAGTAATGGAAGTACATATTACAATTAACGTGTAATGCATTACAAGGTAATCCCAAGTATGGTTTGCACAAGGTAATGGAATTAATCTGTAATGCATTACAATGAAGAGGATATAATTAAATTATTTAATAATGCCATTCAAACGCAATGTAATTATTTGGTAATGAAATTACACGATTTGCAAATAATAATTACATACTAATAGTTTATAGAAATGTACATGTGCCAAAAGCTATGTCTAGAAAGGTCGGCCATGTAACATAGCAGACAGAGACCGAAGTGTCGCGTAGAATGTTCTAGAAGCGGCAAGAATGGGTTACCGTTTGTAGAATGTTCCAGAATGATCGCGCAGTGGGAAGTTGGAAAGCTTTTAAGTAAATCAAGAATATTCCAGAAGGTTCAGGTCCAGTCGTGAAGTATATATACACTGAAGAGCAATTGAATTAGAGATACCTGTCTAGTAACGGCCTGATGACGGCGGCGATTCGTCTCGGCATGGACTCTACAAGACACCGGAAGCGTTGGGAAGTCATACGGATCCACGACCCCTGAACATCATACTCCCACAGTTCACGAAGATTTGATGGAAGAGTATCAGAGCCTCGAACATCTCTCTCGATGGCTTCCCAGATATGCTCGATGGGATTGAGGTCAGGTGACCTAGCTGGCCAAGGAAGCGAGGTCACGTTGGTGGAGTGTTCATCCAACCATTCGGATACAATTCGGGAGCGATGGCACGGTGCATTGTCTTGTTGCAGTATGAGTTCCCCAGTGGGATGTTGAAGACGCACAAACGGGAGCAAATGGTCGTCCAGGATATTCCGGTAACGTTGACCTGTGAGGGACGACGTCACACGTACCAGGGGTCCCGTTTCAGTCCACGTAAACAGTCACCAGACGAGAATGCCACCCCAACCAGCTTGAAGAGTACCCTGCTGGCAAGAAAGATCCATCGCTTTATGTGGTTTGCGCCGTACTCGTATCCTGCCATCCGCATGTATCAACGTGAATCTCGACTCATCAGTCCAGGCATCATTTTCCCACATGTCTAGGGTCTAGTGTCGATGTTCCCGCGCCCATGCTAATCTTTGCACCCTGTGATGTGCGGTCAGCAGCGGTACCTTCGTGGGACGATAGCTTCTGTACCCCATAGCGAGGAGATGGTTCTGGATGGTGTGGCTGCTTACACGTTTTTATGCACCAGCGTTAAATTGGCGAGTGATTTCTTGCACTGTGGCCCGTCTATCCGCTGTTACAATGTGAGCTAGCCGACGATGACCACGCTCATCCGCACGCTGTTGTCCGCGGCAGTTGGCCCTTGCAGGGATGGTTTTTACCGGATTCGATGTACTCGCGGTATACCCGTGACACAGTGGCTCGTGAAAATCCTAGTGCCTGCACGACTTCCGAGACGGAGTGACCCATTCCTCGGGCCCCGACAATTTGCCCACGATCAAATGCGCTTAGATCCTTCGTCTTACCCATACTGCGTCCGACTCTTACTGACTCCCGTCGCATCTCTCCTTATATTGTCGGATCGCTGCATACGTCATGTCGTTTCCGTTTACAGGGCCGCCCACAGCGCCACATTTGCATAACGCTAGCTGTCCCTAATTCAATTGCTCTTCAGTGTATAAAGGAGTCAGTCGCTCGGTAGTCCAGTGTTCGTACGGGACAAGTAATGGACAACAACACTTGAAAAGTACAGCAAAATTGTCAAGAGTTCGCAAATTTCTATAATATTCGGCAGTGCACCATGAGTTGCTGATCTGTGAGTATACACTGAAGAGCAATTGAATTAGGGACAGCTAGCGTTATGCAAATGTGGCGCTCTGGGCGGCCTTGTAAATGGAAACGACATGACGTATGCAGCGATCCGACAATATAAGGAGTGATGGGAGGAAAATCAGTAAGAGTCGGACGCAGTATGGGTAAGACGATGGATCTAAGTGCATTTGATCGTGGGCAAATTGTCGGGGCCCGACGGATGGGTCACTCCATCTCGGAAGTCGTGCAGGCACTGGGATTTTCACGAGCCACTGTGTCACGGGTGTACCGTGAGTACATCGAATCCGGTAAAACCATCCCTGCAAAAGCCAACTGCCGTGGACAACAGCGTGTGGATGAGCGGGGTCATCGTCGGCTAGCTCGCATTGTAACAGCGGATAGACGGTCCACAGTGCAAGAAATCACTCGGCAATTTAACGCTGGTGCACAAAAACGTGTAAGCATCCACACCATCCAGAACCATCTCCTCGCTATGGGATACAGAAGCCATCGTCCCACGAGGGTACCGTAGCTGTGATCGCACATCACAGGGTGCAAAGATTAGCATGGGCGCTGGAACATCGCCACTGGACCCTAGACATGTGGAAAAATGTTGCGTGGACTGATGAGTCGAGATTCACGTTGGTACATGCGGATGGCAGGATACGAGTACGGCGCAAACCACATGAAGCGATGGATCTTTCTTGCCAGCAGGGTACTCTTCAAGCTGGTGGGGGTGGCATTCTCGTCTGGTGACTGTTTACGTGAACTGAAACGGGACTCCTGGTACGTGTGACGTCGTCCCTCACAGGTCAACGTTACCGTGATTATCCTGGACGACCATTTGCTCCCGTTTGTGCATCTTCAACATCTTACTCGGGGGCCTCGTCCTGCAACAAGAAAATGCACCGAGCCATCGCTTTCGAATTGTATCCGAATGGTTGGATGAACACTCCATCGACGTGACCTTGCTTCCTTGGCCAGCTAGGTCACGTGACCTCAATGCCATCGAGCACATCTGGGATGCCATGGAGAGAGATGTTCGAGGCTCTGACCCCCTTCCGTCAAATCTTCGTGAACTGTGGGAGCTTGTTCTGGGGTCGTGGATCCGTATGGCTTCCTAACGCTTCCGGTGTCTTGACGAGACGAATCGCCGCCGTCATCAGGGCGAAAGATGGCGCTACACGTTACTAGACAGGTAGCTCTAATTCAATTGTTCTTTAGTGTAGTGCTAACATGTGCTTGTGGCTACAGTGGGGTAATTATTTGGGACAGTGAAATGCATGTAATGGACGAGAATACTTTACTGGAGATGGACGAAATGTGTATCTCTAACCGAAATAAATATCCCATTCGTACGTACTTCATATGTATTATTTCGTTCAAATCACATCAATCAGTGTATGACATAAGTAGTTGCCCCGAAGACGGGGCAACTACTTATGTCATACACGTACAATTTCGAATACCTACATACACGCATTTTGAGGTCCGAGGGGTGGAACAATTGTCAAATAACCTACACAACGTGTAAGGGTGTACTGGTTGCTGATTTATTCACGTTGTATTGTTACCCACACGTTATTGGTTAATTAGGAACATATAGTTAACCATTACGATTATAATGGGTAACTGCTACATGCCATTACAATTATTATGTAATTCTAATGACCAGTTCAGCATTACCATGTAATGGTAACGCTAAGTTCTTTTGCCCATTACCATTACGCTGTAATGCATTGCCGATTAATTCAGTTGCGATTTTGCCCAACTCTGCAGTGTGTGCGTGCGCGCGCGCAAATTTCTCAAGCAATATAATTATTGTATTTTAAGAGATGAACTTACTAGAATCACTTACAAAAACATAACGCTATTTATAAAATAGACCCTCCACTCTTCGTCTTACCTTCTCGGTGAAAAATCCTGAGTGAGTTCCTCTTAATGGAGTTGGCAGTGTTCCCCATGATCCCATGCCTGTAGACATCAAAATTTTGTTGTTGTTGAATTTCATTTTCTATATACGAAGAGCTACCGATATTGTGTGAAAACGTAGTCTTAGAAGTCGTCTAAGCGACTGACGACTGATGCTTCAACGATGACGTCATTATTGTGCTGGCTCTTCTTGATCACTATGATCTCTCCTGACTTACGTTCGCCCATGAAGAAAACTCGGCGCTTCTTGTAAGAATAGTTCGCGACCTTACAAGATCCTTGGTTTTATGCCGCAAGATCTCGACACTAGAACGCAGAAACAGAGACTTATACCAGCAGCTTTGCAAGTTCCTCATAACCACGAGGATAAATAAAATCTGTGCTAATTTCTTTTATTTTATGTTTGTATCGTGAATACTTTAAATTATTCAAGTGAAATATATAAATCCCGTAACGTATTTTTAGTTATCCATTCAGTTCGTGGTAACGATTCTCGTACTTGTTACAGTTGGATTGTGTGTGGAGTCAGGTAGTCGCCAAAGGAACAGTATTGCGAGATTTTGGTCTGCGAAAAAATTCTATACAGGAGCAATTTTTCGATGCAAGAGTCACGTGGTGTGACATTTTAGGACCATAAGAATTGGAACCCCACAGCACTTCGGTGTTCCTCTTCGCTTTTGAATACGAATATCAAGTAATCGTCTGGGCCTGCAGTTTGAAAAATTTCGTACAGGGAAGAGTAAAAATTCGTATACAATTCTGTTTCGGCCTTAGTCTACCCCAATCAAAAAATAATTTTTCAAATTTGCGTTTTCTTGTGAAATCCACAGATTTTCTCTCGTGCTCTTTAGTGGAAAATATCCAAATGTCACGGCTACAGCTATATGCTGCAAAGAGAATATATCCAATCCTACTTATAGAAGCAGAGTTCTATATTTTCTTTTAATGCACATGTTTTTCGAAAGAACTGCGTAAAAGATGAGTGTTTTTAGTTGTGTGTTTCTAGTTTGATAGGAACTAAATGCTTTAACTTGTGTAATGTTACCTGGGGCATACTGTTAAGGGGGGATAGCGTAACGCATAATTTTGAACTCCGTGGAAGCTTTGTCTTAAAACTATTCCGGCCTTAGTCTTGGTGAGACCACGTTCTGATACAAACTGGGTCGTCTACTTTGTGAGTTCATTTTTCAGAATGGTTTCTCCAACAACTATTGCCTCACATCCGTAAATTAGGGTTTGGATTCGTGTCCCTAACTATCGTAAAAGAAACAAAAAACAAAACAAAAAAACCCCGTAAAATATCTAATTGTAGTTCATGTGAATGCCATATTTATTATCCCCTTTCGCTCATTCGTGTCATCATATTGTGATAGTGAAAGAAGCAGGTGCCACAATTTTTTGACTTAATTAGCATGCCTTTTCACAAATGTTTCGCAGTTGCAAAATTTTGCATGAAAGATATCGAAAAATATGATCCTGATCAGAGCCGAAATTTTTTTTTTATTTTTTCCCCAATCCTACTGCTGCAAGCGACGATATTTTGGCTAAATATGAACATATTTCTCCGAACCCCTGTTTTTTAAACTGTGACTGAAAATGTGTAAAATCTTGTTCATGTTCACAGCTAGGCCGAAACACACAGGTTCTTTTCGCACTTATAAATACTATGCCACATAAAAGAAAAAATTTCCATCTGTCCCCAACGGATTCTTCTTTTTCTAAGCCGTGAGCTCAAATATTGTACGAAACGCAATTGTGTATTTACGCCACATAGCAGGAAAGTTTTGCATCGAAGTGAATATATGTTCTATAACCTTGCTCATGGTTTCATGTACACTGTGGAGAAAAAAAAAATTCAGTGGGGTAATTCTAAAGCTGAGCTATCACACCAAATAAAAATGTAGAATTGCTCCGTCCAGTGGAAAAAATTTGCACCCCGATAATTGTGTTAGTTCTGGGTAATATTGATCATGACTATAACTGTCTGCCTTTAAGATATTACCAATAAGCAGGGGTCCAAAAATGATACTTGTCCACCAGTCAGCAGAAAGTGTCACTAGTCAGAGATTTTGTGAATTCTCTCCTCAGTAACAAGACTGCCCAGTTGCCCTCCCCATCAACTTCTTGCATTCCCCAATCCTCCCATAACATCCTCCTTTTCCACCTTAACGTTTCACGTGCGCGCTCTTTGTTCTATATTCTAGGACTGGCCGAACTTCCCATCTCACGTCCGCCTACGCTCCCACTTGCACAGCTCAGGACGCCGGGCAACTCGGGAAGATGTTCCAGTCACTTGTTTCTGCCCAGTGTCATGATGTCCGTGGTAAAGGGACTATCCCTTCCCTATCATGCCTTAGGTCATGGAGCAGCGAATATAGGACTAGAGGGGATGTCTTCTCACGAATGACAGGTTTGTGGTCCGTACCGCTGAGATGAGTTCGGGAAAGAAATCGTTTTGCCATGGTTTTCGTAAAACCCCGGCCGGTTTGTGAATATTTCCGTTTGGAAAGTGCAGAAGATTTTGGGCATTATATGGTAAATGTACTTCGGCCGCTTAAAGCAGTGTTTCTCAAACTTTGGTCACTCATGGACCACGTTAAGCATTTCTTTACTTAACGCGGACCACAAAGCGGGGTAGGGGGGTCTGGGGAACGTCCCTGTGAGAAATTTAAAATTGTAAAAAATATATTGTTTGAAACTAAGGTTGCCAACTCTGGTTAATAATATTAAGACCTATCGGCCGCAGAGTGATGACTCCACCTCCCCCTCCAAGTAAAGACACAACCAAAGTATTCCCAAATTTATGTGATTTATAGGTGGGTTTCAGATATGAAATCCGTCTCCATTTACCCCTAGCCCTTGAAATGTAATTTTTAGTTAAGTTTAGCTTCTTTTGTTAAATTTTAAGTATTTTTTCAGCAAATTTTCAGCTGTTCGTTACTTGAAAATAATACCTTCCCAAATACGGCCAGTAAGCAGTTGCCACTGGCCTTAGACAGAAATTCGCCAAAAATTCCGACCACGCGCTTAAAATACCGGTCGGTTGCCAACCTTATCTGAAACAAAGTGATTTTTAGAGTGCCTATATTTGGCCTATATTTGAGAAAGAAAGAAAGAGTTTGGTGAGTTATTTTATTTTGTAAGTTGTATAACAAAAAGAGAGCGTTCGCTTAATTAAATAATTGACAATGTAGTCACAGCGTGGGCGTAGTCAGGGGACAAGGTTTTGGGGGTTCAAAACCTCCTCGAAATGTCAAAAAGTAAGATTTATAACCGGTAATATTTATGGGAAATTACTTAAACCTTCTCCGAAAATCGCAACCTCCCCAACCTAAATTCTAGCTACGCCCATGAGTCACAGCAAAAAATTTCTTCATACAATTGAAGTTCCATCATATGCAAAATGTCATATGGACAATTTTACTTTGATTTTCTCTTTTGATTTTAATACTTTTCTGAAAGTCCACGTATAAAGATTCAGTAATTAATAACAATAAGTACGATGATAATCATAGCGTCTGTGAGAGGGATGCTACTGCTTGCGATCTTTTACCAAGCTCTCTATATCCGGTTGGATGACCAAGCTCTCTATATCCGGTTGGATGACCGATAGTTTAAGTGAGTAGATGACCAAGCGCTCTATATCCGGTTGGATGACCAAGCTCTCTATATCCGGTTGGATGACCAAGCTCTCTATATCCGGTTGGATGACCGATAGTTTGAGTGAGTAGATGACCAAGCGCTCTATATCCGTTTGTATGACCGATAGTTTGAGTGAGTAGCTTCCACATCTAATGTATTTCTTTTCTTGCTCTTATTTCAACTAAATTCGAAAATCCAAACTCACAGTTGTAAGTCGTCAGGAGCGGAAGATGATTAATGGCTCTATCTGATAGCTCTGGATATTCGTGTCGAGCATGCACTCAAAATTTAAGAGGAGAGATTCTCACATTCTTCATTAATTTTTCTTCGGAAATTTCTTGCTGACCACAAGACCGCCGCGGACCACCAGTGGTCCGTGGACCACACTTTGAGAAACACTGGTGTAGGGGTGAGACATAGGCTCTCGTGCTAAGTTGCTAAGTCCCGCCTTCTTTCCGATAGGCGTCCGTGAGTTATTTTAACAACTCCCCACTGACAGCAAATTATCTGAGGTTCTCACTCTCGTAATTTATTAATTATAAATCTATTATCCAGGCCCCTCTTCCTCCGCCTTTTTGTTTAAATTATCCGCGAATCAAGGAAGGGAGAGAATGGCTACCATAAAGCACTTCATCAACTTTCACTAACTACCCCGTGAATAAGAAAGACAATAAATTTAATGAAGCAAAAGTATTAGTGAGAGTCTGGTTCCGGTGCCAATGTCCACGTCGAAGAACTTAATTCACATGCGACGTCCGTCACGAATTGTTCAATCAAAAATCAGTTGCCTTATGGCAACTCTAATATCAGAGTCGTTCCGACTCCACGCTTTCTCCAGAAGCACTCGGCTTCACGCTAAATCAGGAACTTCGTTCCTCGGAGCCCAAACTCCACACGTCTACCCGCCTTCCAAGCTCACCTCTCACTCCTCTTCTGCTCTGCAAAAAGCTCTGTCTCTTATACCCCTAGCTTCGGAGAACCCCTCCTTTTCTCTGCACCCCTACCACGAGGCGTTGACTTTCGACCTTGTCAGATTCCGGAGCGAACCTGACCTTTGCCCGCAGGCCAACTTGCTTCGTATCAGTAAAGCAGAAGTTCCTGCTTCTTGGAACTGGCCCCCCACTTATTGTCTTCTGTGTCTGACGACCGCCTGTTTGACATTTTTTCTAACGGACTTCTGCGCATGGAAACCAGACTCTATACAGACAGAACAAAACATACAACAATACTGACATTCTGTCACATAAAGGACGTATTCAGACCTCCCAGACAAGCTGGCGCCCTTCTGCCACTGGACATTGTCTGCGTTTGTGCAGGTATTCTCTTGGACCAGATTTTTTGTGCCCGGCAATGTACTACGAACAATGTCTTTCCGCAGCTTTGGATTAGCTATATATATATACTTCCTGGCGTCGTCAACGTACGCCAGGCATTTTGCATTGTATATGCACACAGTTAATGAAATAAAGTTATTTCCTGAGTAAAACAAATATTCTTCTCGGGCGACATTTCGTCGTCCCACTGCATGCACGGGACATAGCCCCCCCCCCCCTTTTTTTTTCTTTTTTTTATATACATAAATTAACACTTGATTATATCTTAATTTATATGCATCTCATTAATATTTTTCGCCCTTACAACTGGCTTAAAGGGTTAAAAGGAAGACAAAATGTAGAACAAGAACGTAATTAGTCATATACTGTATAATGACTAATTACGTTCTTGTTCTGACGTATGTTACGGAAGGAAAGCAGGGAATTCTTTAAAGTTTTCACGACAACGATTAAAACCAGTGGGTTTTAACTTGGCTTAAAAAAAAAAAAAAAAAAAACAACAACAATGGTTGCCTTGGAGCGTCAATCGTCAGCTATAATTCTTGACTAGTCATGGACGAATGTAATTTGGGCCATTGCCAATAAAACTTTTAACTGAGATACAGAAAGAAATAAAATCTGTAAATTTACGCTGAACGCCCCTGTCGCCGAGTGGTCAGAGGCATAGGTTTTTGCCTAGCCGTCGGGGGTGGGACCTCGTGAGACAAATTAGGGATGGTCGGTTGTTTATAACCCTCAGTGTTGCCCACCGTGGAACTCAGAAACAAACAAAAATAACTCCAACTCACATGAAAATATTTTTTGAAGAAAGGGATGGAAAGTGCATGGAAAAATTTGGTATGGTAGCAAGAAAGCATTTCTTACATGCTTTTCAGAAATTCAGGTGTCTCTTGCCTAAATGAGAACATTTTACGCCACCTAACGGTAAACAGGTGCACTGTGCAAAGTAATTGATGTAGTGAAAGTTAGAAGTTTTTGCCGCACCAGTTTGAAGCAGGGATGTCAATGAGAGGGTGAGTGAGTGAGTGAGCTAGCTAGCTTTCTTTCTTCCTTTCTAGTATTAAAAAAAAAAAAAAAAAAAAAGAAGCTTGAATGTTAATAATCAGCAGGGATACGAAAATGTGATATGTCCTTAGCTATAACATCACATTCAAGAATTGTTTCAGGCCGATTTTTAGTAGCAAAGATACCGTGGTAAACGCAAATACATATATACATTTATGCCAACTGGTAAAAATTTTTGCATCGGAAAACACCAGGAAGTACATATATTAAAAGCTTGATTAAATTGAATATATCGTCGATAACACAGGGTGATTCATAAAGAAGTATACAGTTTCAACGCACTACAAAACAAGAACAATGTAAGATATTTTATGTTACCTGTAACAGAATTGTAGGGGAATGTTTCAAGTTTTTTTAGAGACAGTCACAGATGTTCTATGTGTGCACCCTTAGACACACGACACACATCGAGCCGGTAATCCATTTCCGCCCAATCGCAAGGTAAGATATCTGAATCAAGTGCAGTGATAGTAGCTGTGATTATTTTCAGTGATCATCTTGTATAGAATCATTTTCAGCTTCTTTCTCAAAATTCTCCAGACAGTGGGCTGTGAAATCTGCACTTCACGACTCACCCTCCGCGTTGATTTCCCTGGGCTTCGTTGAATGGCGGTGCAAACACTATCGGCGACTTCTTCCGATACACGCGGTCGTCCAGGACTTTAAAGTTTGCACAAACATCCCGTAGTTTCAAATTTTTTATGCCAATCGTAGATAGATTTTCTGGTTGGAGGTTTTTTTTTTCCGAATCGTGATCGAAAATGCCGTTGCACAACAGTTAGATTCCGTTTTGCTCAATTCAAGAACACAAAGCGCCTTCTCCTCTGCAGACGCTGCCATTTTGACTGACTAGTCTCGTGGCATGCGCGCTATCGCCTACGTCACTTCCCTCAGTAGCGGGACACAAACTTTGAGCACATCTAGCTAACGGTTCGCAGTTGTGGTCCGTGTCTTCAACTGTTACTGTTTTACAGCATTTGGAAACTATACTTCTTTATGAATCACCCTGTATATACGATACAAATGGGAACGTATTGCCGAAATAGCATTACACAGTTAAGCCAACATAATGTTTTTCCTCTTTTTTTTTTTTTTTAGTAAGGAAACATTTGGAATTTGCTAATAATTTGGACACCGTGATGTCTGCTATCCATAGCAAAACGAATTTTTCTAATCCATCTCGCTTAATTGGCGATACAAATACGGTACTGGGGGGAAGGGGATTTGGTACCTAGGAGAAACCGAGAAATGCAAGGAAAATCTTGCTGATGGACAGAGTTATCTGATGAAAAAATAATTCTTGATTATGCATTTTAGAAAAAGAGATGCAGTACCAAACTGATGTCTACTGTTGGTCTACGTAGCAGACAAATTGTGTACGATGTCGAAAGTCAAAATACAGTCGATTTCAGTTAGTTGGGACACATTGGGACTAGAACACTTTGGCCCAACTGAGCGTCTGACCCAGTTATATGAAGCTTTATCCCAAAGAGCTAATTTGTGATGGGTTTTTTTAAGAATTGTCCCAAATAAACTGATTAACTCATGGCCCAATTAATCGGAATCTATTGTATTCGAATAATGCTGATAACTGTTACATATGCCCGATGTTTCAAGTAGTTTCCCTCATCTTCAGACGGCAAGTTACCATACCAAAGAGAAATATATGAATTTGTCAGTTTGTAAAAAATATGTTGCGTGACGAAAAACGGCGGAATGTATAAATAATATATAATATTGGTTGTGAGTTATCTATCGGAAGCTGAAAATAATTTTTCAGATTGGACTTTTGGAAGCGGACACTGTCCGAAATTTAGATGTACTCCCACGTGGAAAAATTCCTTTGGGCCACCTGGGATGAACTTGACTCACCGTGCTAAGTTGAGAATGCATGAAGAGGCTTTGGAACTGATACCCAAGTACTGAAGAAATTTTTAGTGCCTGAGTAGCAATTAAATTGCATGTAAGTGGATTTGACCAGGTAAGGAAACAAAAAAACACAAAAGAAAAAACAGGTACAACTTATTGTGTTTTTTCCAACAAAATTCGCTTTCAAATCGAGATGCCTAAAGTGAGAAAGAACTTATTCTGACATATTTAATTCTTTTATTAATTCCAAGCATTTGGAAAGCAAGTGCATCTCATTAGCGTATCGCGAGCACACTAATTGCAAAATAGTCTTGAAAAAGGTGGTTAACAGTTCCCTTTTGGGCAATGTTACCATTCGTTCGGAATTTTTTCAGTTCGACTTACGGAAGTGACACCATGATACAAAAATACATTACCGCGATCTGAATATTGTGCAATAGAGTGATTCTGTAATGGTTTAATTTCCATCATCACTCATAGCGCTGACGATTAAGATTAAACCATGTACAAAAACCGTTCCATAAAAACTCAGGCCGCCCCGGTGGCGCACTGGTCTAAGCGATGGCCTCTGATCATTCGTCCGAAAGGCGTCCGCGTTCGAATTCCGGTGAGGCATGGATGTTGTGTTTGTCTTACGGCACTGGTTTTCTCCCTTCCCTGGAACCAGTGACCCTAAATTAGGGACGGGCGACTGCTTATAGCCCATTGAGTTGCTCACGGTGGTCGTTAAACCTCCAATAAACAAACAAAACAAAAAAAAACTGAGTTTTTTTTTTTTTGGCAACAGTGCGAAGGGAAAAACTAAACACGCAGTCGAATAATTGAATTAAAGAATTATCTATGTCAACAGTTATTAGCTGCCAGAGACGATTCTGGTTTTGTTATTGCGCAGTTGTTTAACCCTTTCCGCTCGACTGTCGGGTGATACCCGACATTACGAAATCGCCGAATAGGTCGTGTGTCACCCGCCACGCCGATGACGCCTCAATAGCTCACATGTCTGTGCTCGCAAGACATTTCTTTTTCGCCGAATAGCTCTCGTGCCTGGTGTCCGCCACGTTGATGACGCCTCTATAGCTCGCATGTTGGCGCTCGCGAGATTTCTCTTTTCGCCGAATATGTCGGGTGTCACCCGCCACGCCGATGACGCCTTTATAGCTCGTATGTCGGGGCTGGCGAGCCAAAGCTGAACTTTCCCTGCTAATTTGTGACCTCTACTGCAGACAAAAATTACGAGTGCTGGGTGAGTATGGGTGAAAAATTATTCAAGTGGAAAGGACTATGGTTACGTCTGCATTTCGCCATACACTTATGGAGGTGAGTGATTCACAGTTAAGAAGTGAAATGCGTTGTGCGATAAAATGTTGCTATCGTTTGCATAAAACTGCTCCAGAGACAGTTGATTTAATGAAAAAAGCTTACAAAGATAAATGTTTGGGTAAGTCAATGATTTTTAGATGGCACCATGATTTCAAAAAAGGGCGTTTGTCGGTAGAACTCGCTCCTAGGTCTGGTCGACCTGGAAGTGTTGTTACGGAGCGTATTGTTAACTCTGTTTCGGCAATCCTGCAAGAAGATCGACGAATGACGTGTGAGGACATAGCGGCGTCAACTAACATTTCAAAAACGTCGGCATTCCGGATTCTACGCGACAGATTACTGCTGCATCGTGTATGTTCCAGGTGGATACCTCATCACCTGAAGAGAGAACAATTGTCAGCCAGAGTTCAGCTGTGTAATGAGTGGAAACAAATGATTGCAGAGTATCCAAGCTTTCTACACACAGTAATAACTGCCGATGAAACTTGGGCCTACTATTTCGAACGCCTCACGAAGTGCGCAACGAGTGTCTGGAAACACACAGGCTTGCCTCCTCCGAAAAGATTTCCGGTAAACCAAATCAGCTGGGAAGGTGATGACAATTGTCTTTGATCATAAAGGCGTAGTCTACCACCCTGCCGTTCCTCCGCAAATCACTGTCGTGAAGCGTCTGCAACGACACATATCGATTAAGCGACCGGAACTGGTGGGCAAGTGGTCCCTACACCGTGTTAACGCTCGCTCACATGTGGGTGCTTGTGTTCAACAGTTTGTTACGAAATACAGTACCGAAATCATTCCTCAGCCTGCCTACAGTCCTGGCCTCGCCCCGTGCGATATCTGGTTGTTTCCAACAATGAAGAAGCTCCGTGGTGCAATATTCTAAGCAGATGCTGACGTTATTCAAGCTGTACAGTGGTCGCTAAAGCAGCTTCCATAAAATGCCTTTGTCACATGCTTTGAAAAGTGGACTGAACGATGCAACCGTTGCATATCATCCGAGGGAAGATAATTTGAGAAAGAATAACATATATTTTGGTCTACCTATATTTCTTCATTTCGTGTGATTTTACTCTGTTTTTATAGAACGGCCGTTGTGTAGTTATCGAAACTACCAAGTTGGACTAAACAAAATTTTAGTCCAACTTGGTAGTTGCGAGGATATCGTGTCCACAGACCGGCAGAAGGAACAGAGTGATTCTTCATTTTAAATCCTGTCACAAGACGTTAAAAAGTCGGGGTAATCCGTGAGTAAGAATATTTCCTGTTGTGGGTTCGCAAAAATACACTGTTCATCGGTTAACATTCTTCTATTTTCTGCTCAGGGTATTTCTCTTTAACGCTCAATACCTGAAAGCATCATGAATACAAAACAACTGCAGTTAAGGTGGACCTCAAGTAATTTTGCTTTCTATACTTCCAATGGTAAAATTTCTGTACACATTTTCTTCACAATTAATACGTTCCCAAGGATGAAAATTTGAACATCGATTAAAATAGCTTCATTTTATAACTTGGAATACTTAATATTTTCTAAAACATAACCATAATTATGCAATCCAACATTTGTTTGTCTACTGACGTCATGAAAGTGCAGGTAGCGCCATCTTTTTTCTGGTTTCAACACCACCAAAGGAAAAGTTATTGAATTTTAATATAATGATCGTTAATAATATAATGATCGTTATTTTAGAAAATATTAAGTATTCCAAGTTACTTAATATATATTTTATAATCGATGTTCAAATTTTCATCCTTGGGAACGCATTAATTGTGAAGAAAATGTGTACAGAAATTTTTCCATTGTAAGTATAGGAAGCAAAATTACTTGACGTCCACCTTAAATGCAAGATTTACTTTCGGAATAGCTGAATCAATAGTTTTCGGGAAATGATGCGTGAAATTGAAAGGAAACTAACAATTGTGTGTTTATTTTTTTCTTTATTTTATTTTTTTATTTTCTTCCTTATTGTGTGTTTATTTTCTTTTTGCTGTAATTAACTGTTTAGAGACACACGTACACAAACACGTGCGCTTTTTCTGAATATTTTGGCAACTTTTTTTTTCTTCCCTTTCATACTTTTCTAGAACTTTTGTGTGAGGTTTAATGAGTCGTACAGTTTCACGGCCATGGCCCTGCGTCAAGGACGCTTCGACCGAAATGCATGTCGCTGAGCGTCCTTCCTGTTACTCCCTGCTTTTCTATTTCTCGCTCGTCTTTCTTTTACGGCGACAGCTAGAACTATAACTCCCACAATCTCAAAATAGCACTTTATCTTAATAACTCAATCGATAGAGACGCGTTTCATGGAATGCATCCTCAATATTTTTTAAGCAGAACGCTTAACTTCCTGTGCGTTTGACATGCTTTTTTTGTTATCGCGTCCTTGGGGATGTTTGGGAATTGCATTTTTGATAGTCTTCTTCCCTTGGAAATCGACTAAGGAAGTACGCTTTTACTGATGCATATTCGGAAGCTTGTCCTCATGAATAATGCACATACACTAATCTACACATAAATCATATTTTTCATCGTGCATTTTTTTGATCGCGATAAATCAAAAAAATACACGATAAAATGTTGTGAAATTCGGTTTAAACCTGTTTCATGTCGTACGTTAGGGAAAGACCCTAAAACATTTCGTAAAAAAAAACACTTCATTCCGACAAAAAACAAGTTTTCACAATAAAATAGCCAAAGTACACTGTAAAAAAATTTCTGAAATTCACGAGCCACTTTTCGCGATTCCTTGCGTGAATTAACGAAGCATATTTCTGATACAACCTTCTCCGTGAAATGACGGAAAGAAACCTAAATTGAATGGAATTTTCGTACGCCAGGAAAATTCTGAATTTTAAGAAACTTTTCCGCGATACCGTTCTTACACTGGCGGTAAATTGTCATTTAAAGATGTTGAAGAAAAATTCTGAATTTTCAGAAACCCTTCCACAATTCCTTTCATATTATAACGGGAAAATTCTATTATCACTCTTCCGTATACGTAAGACGAGCAATTTCTGGTAATAGGAGCGATTCGTGGGAATACTTGAGGTTTGATTGATTGTTAAATTTCAATCGTCTGTCGAATGATCTGATTTTGAAGTTCTGTAGCGAGATCGGATATTGTGGATCGCATGAATTTTGGTTATTGTGGCACAGGATATTTCTTCTCCTCTCCCCCATTTTGTGCACTAGCTATTATATATTGTGTTATTGTAAGAAACCGGGTACTAAATTATTGTACAGGTGATTGTACGATGTCTGTGTATCGGTTTCTGGACCCCTTCAGGTAAAAGCTTGAATGGCTATCAAGAGTAAATTTTATATTTAGGAGTTCTGTGAAATAATACTAATAAAACGGTGCATTTCACCTTTTCTTAAAGATAACTGGAAGTCATTGTCTGTTTAAAAAGATCTTAAGTTCCAAAGCATTCCGTTGCTTCGAAAAACCACGATGAAAAAATGCTTAATGTCTGATAAGTTCTCGTAGTGTAAAAATAAAGTGTTTAAAAACCTATTCCAAAAAATAATAAGTTCCAATAGAAAATAAAATGACTAAATCACTAGCATCAACCACAAAAGAGAGAAAAATACCATTGCGCAATTAGTTTTACTATGAACGAGCTTGAAATTGCCGGGTCTTTCTAGCTCAGTGGTTAAGACGGGCGTTATCTGTTGAGCCAACCCAAACGACGTTTGGGTTGGCTCAACTGATCCCCACCGCTGCGAAAGGGTTAGCTGGCTTAAGGGCTGAAAAATTTAGCGTCTTCGATTTTGAAAAATACCTGTATAAATACGGAAAATTCTGAAATGGACTTTCCAAAATAAACGGAACTAGGCGAAACCCGTCGGAATCGAAGGTTAGTTTTTTTTTTTTAAATGATAAACTCATAAATGAAACAAAAAATGTAAACTTTATTTGATCGACAAATTCATTCAATTACTTCAGTAAAGACAATAGTCCAGGTTCGTGATTTTTTTTTTTTGACTGAAGGTTTAACGACCAACGTAGAGTCACTGGTTCCAGGGAAGGGATAGAGCCAGTATCGTAAGACAAACACAGCATCCATGCCTCACTGGGATTCGAACCCGGACCCTTCACGAACGAATCCTTAAAAGCCAGCGCTTAGACCACTGCGCCACCGGGGCCGGCCAGGTTCGTGATGAGCATCACGACTGCGCCCATTTTCAGTAGTAAAATGTGAGGCGGAAGTCCACTCATCTCGATCGTGTGCAAAAATTCAACTGGATAGCAGCGCACTCTTTCACTCTCATGTTCAGTCACAACTGTGTTTGTAAATGTTGTTGGAATGAGATTCGCGTTGCGAATACTCTTCATTGTCTCTTGTTTGAGACATATAGTTGCGACCCATTGATCGCTCACGCCTTCCAGTAGTAAGGCTCTTACGTTTTCTTTCCTTTCCTTTTTTTTTTTCTCTCCTGCGGAAGAGACATTTCGTTAATGGCAAGTATGCAATAAAGTACTTACTTTTTAGGACTGATCATAGAACACCATGCGCACACTAAGTATGACACTGAACTGAGCGCCTGATGTATAGATAAGGGCGGCACGCTTCTCCCATAGACTTTACATGGGAACTTTGCCCAAACCGCTGCCCCAATCTCAGTTTTCTCTTCGATTGGCACATCTGCATCTTAAGACCTTTATTTTGATACCTGAACAATATTTTTAAGTTCAGCCGTTCTCTCAAAATAAGTCTCGCTGTAAAAAACTTTTTAGAATGAAGATATAGATATAGATGGCGCAGCTCAATATGTCCATTCTAAATATTTTCACTAACAATCGTCAACGGAATGTTTATTTACATCTTTACATAATATGAAACGTCTTACCTACGTGAATAAACTGGATCGAATGAATATTAAAGTGTATATATACATACATCACACAGTTCAACGGCACAAGGCAATCAGGTCTTCGAGAGTGTTCCGATGAGAAGAACTGTGATACGAATGCCTGCTAGGGTTGCTTTGCGCAACGGTTTGCTCAGAAAGAGAAGACTTTGGACTATATATCAGTGCCTCCCTGCGACCGCCTTCAACAGCGCGTGAGTCAACCGCACGCTTCTCCCATAGACTTTACATGGGAACTTTGCCGCCCCACAACGCCCTATCCGTTGCCCCAATCTCATTTTACTCTTCGACTGGCACATCTACATGGTAAGACCTTTATTTTGATACCTCAACCATATGAGAGTATAACCATCTCTCACAGCAGTGCAGGCTTCACAGCGATGTTTCATACTGTTGATGATGGCGTGTAGAAACTCAATAGGTAACATCAACCATTATTCGTGCAAAGCGTGTCTGAGCGCCATTAGATCTTGCGGAGGGAGATGGAGGAAAGCAGCGCATCTCCCTAGAGCATCCCAGACATGCTCGATAGGATTAAGGGCGGGAGACTTGGCTGGCCATTCCATACGGACAATGGGCTCCTCTTGATGATATTGTTCTTCCACCTTCGCTCGGTGGGAACGTGCATTATCGTCTTGTAGGAGAAATATATCTCTTACGGCACCTGCATAAGATTTAACATAGTGGCCCAGGACATATTCCCTGTAGCGTTGAGCATTCATGGTACCTCTTGAAAGCTGGTTAAGGTCCGGGCGTCCACCTTACGAGGTGCCACCCCAAACCAGGATACTACTACAAATTAGTGTCCATTTCACGGGTTATAGAGTGATGACAGCGTGTCACTCGTTTTGTCCAGGTCAGAGCAAGCCTGGAATCTCCCTAGAAAGCAAAGCTGGACTCATCTGTGAAGAGTACTAATCTCCAGTGGTTTTCAGCCCAATTGACAAGTCTTGCCCAATTCAAACGTTCCGCTTGTGACCGGGGGTGTAAGGGGGCACGATGGGTGCCGGTCGCCTAGCATATTGGACCTCCTCCTTCGCAAAGCCTGAGCGGTGAAAATAGATGTCACCTTTCCTGTAGCATTTGGAATATTCGATCAGAACAGACCTACAGAGTTCCTACACCTCCTAGAATTTAAGAACTTCTTAAATGGGCACTTTTCTTCCTCTTTCCCCTTGGCTACCTGTATGTATGATCCTTAAATTTAAAAATCTCCTGGAAATTATTGTACTTTAGCTTTTTTTCTTTTTTTTTTTCTTCCATTGCTCATTTAACGGGGAGCTTAACTAAATGACAAAATTCCTGCTAATATCTTAAATGCATTATTTCTTCTGAACAACATCAAGACAAATGTTGTTGTTTGTGTTAAATCATAATAATAAAAAAAAGAGTGTGGCCCTGAAAACTGTCATCTAAAAACTGTAAACTGATACCTGACAACTATTAACAGAAAACTGTAAATATTTGCTATTTAATTCTCTTGGTAACCAGTTCTTAAATGCAATAAAACAATTACTCAAAATGCTCCAGTGCTCAAAATAAAAATATAAGTAAAATCAAAAGAAATAAATTAAAACGAAAAAAATTAAATACAATAAGAAATGTAGCTTATAAAAAATATAAGATCAATGAACCTGCTGAAAGAGATTTTATTCGAAGATAACTATTCTGAATTCTGATTTAATAATAATAAAAAAAAAAAAAAATCCTTGCGCTACATCCATGAAAGAAATATATAGTGCCAAACTCGTACAGTATAAATTTAAATTAGAGGTGTGCATTACTTAACGGCAAATTTTCTAGCTACTTCCCTGGCTTAGCATTCAGCCATTTAAGGCAATGTTGGTTTTTTTATTCTCTCGTATGTCATCACTTGGACTGTAGCTGTATCCTATCTGAACATATGCTCGTTCCTCTTTTTAAGACGGTTGGACCTACGGCGTCACGTCTTTTCCCGTTTTCAGGGGCTCCTGGGGGTTTGGGTATTGGCGACTAACCCTGTTAGGGAACCAGTAACCAGAAGGAGTTATTTCAAAATTGTGAGGTGTCTGTCTGCCTTAATAATTTTGAACCTTCGGTTCTTGAATCATCAGTCGACGCTTCACGACCACCATGTGCTTTTATAAGTATTTGCTCGTAAGCTTATAAGCATTTGCTCGTTAGCTTTATAAGCATTTGCTCGTTAGCTTATAAGCATTTGCTCGTAAGCTTATAAGCATTTGCTCGTTAGCTTTATTAGCATTTGCTCGTCCCTAATTTAGGGCCACTCACGCCAGGGAAGAGACAGAGACAATGTTAACTTGGTTTGTTCTTACAGGTTAACGTAGTAAATTAAGAATAATAAATAGGAGGTTTATTATCTTGTTGGTGAATAACGATGATCAGTGCTACGTAACTGATGATAAAAATGACTCTTTCACCTCGGGGTTCGTAGTTAGAGTTCGGCAGGCAAACACCAATGTGATGGAAACAATAGATGAGCTAAATATTGTGAGGAGGACGCTACACTATTTCATGAAATACTTCTGTATCTTATAACAAGTTAGTCAATCATGCAATGCATTATGATACGCTTTCCAACATACCAGAAATCATTACTCAAGTTATGAGGATAATGGCTGAGGAATAAATCTCGCTCCTGTGCCCTGACCTTTGACTCCATTTCGATGATATTCAAGTATACTTCCGGAACATGATAAAGTTTTGTCGCAATCGAAACATTTTTACGTAACTTATGACGCATAAGGGCGATGGAATGGATCCCGCTCCTATGTCCTTACCTTTGACCCCATTTCGCCCATTTTCAATAGGGTTCCTTTCCAGGTTATCCCCTGCCACATACTAAAGTTTCATCGAAATCGAAACCTTTTTTACGCGAGTTATCGTGCGAACGGGCAAACAGATAGACGGACAGAGCTGGAGCATATACTCTTCTTAAACCTACGGCTGGAAAGCGTAAAAAACGATTTATTCTTCCTATTTACTTCTGCGAAGGTTGTCCTAATGATTCCGCTATTCTGCATGTTGCGAGCACTATGAAATATTTCTGCTCCCTATGGATACTCGTTACCGATAACTTTCTACGCCTTTTCTTCCCGCCATCAGGAAAAACCCACCTTTCTCCGCTGCTAAGAAACTTGTCTCCTAGAAACAAAGCCCTCTGGTTTCTTACACGACTCAACCTTCTGTCTCTCTGAGTTGGCTATTCATTTCCCCTGCCACTTTGCCCGCGAGCGAAAAGATGACCAACCCCTTCTAAGACACACAGCGATACACAGCTTAGTCTCCCTCGGATTAAAAGAGTCGCGTTCCAAGACAAAAGTCTTAAATCTGAGGATAGTTGCTCTTGCATACCCTTCGGTACCTTTGAGCCTATACTAGTACCGAAAGGTGCAAATAACCAGAAGTAGTAATGCCAAATGCCGCTACGAAATACAAAGCCCAGACTTTTGAGATGCGACAACCTGGCGTCTCTGAATAAACCGTATTTCCTGATATTTCTTGACAGGGGTGCCGAAGCTAAAAGTTTCTCATCCATCGTGGAAACTAAGAAAATGGAGCACGAAAGCGAAATAAAAGTTGGGAATGAGATTTAATATTTTTGCCTAAAACGTCTTGTATTAAATCTCAGTAAGAACAAACTCACCACCCATGTCTCATGCCGGACAAATCGGCAGAAGCCAACGTCCCAGATTACTAGGACACCAAAGCGGCCAATCAGGGATATGAACAACTGTTTTACGAAGGAAACTAAACATACATACCGTCAGTGTTTGCAAATGTTCTACAGAGTTCGTACTTATCCGGTGCATAAAGGAATTCTTCAACTAGATTTTACCGTCGTTGCTAATAGGTACGCATACTTATGTCCCTAATGGCAGCACTGTGCGTCACGAAAGAGCAGAAAACATGCGCAAAATGTTCTTGATGACAAACTGAACGAGAGAAAAAGAATTTTTCATATAAGAATTTCCGGAGAAAAGATAACTAGAAAATAAATGCACAATTGCGCTCCCTAGTAAAAAAATAGTTATTTGAACCAGAAAATGTGCACAAAATAATCTCAACGTAAAAAAACAAGTTAGTAAAATCATGCAATGAATTGATTATGATACGCTTTCCAACATACTAGAAATCATTACTCAAGTTATGAGGAAAATGACTGGGGAATAAATCTCACTCCTGTGCCCTGACCTTTGATCCCATTTCGATGATATTCAACAGAAATGGTTTAGTATACCTCCGAAATAACATGAGAAAGTTTTGTCGCAATCGAAGCAATTTTACGTAAGTTATGATGCATAAAAGCTATAGAATAGATCCCGCTTCTGTGTCCTAACCTTTGACCCCATTTCGCCCATTTTCAAAAGGATTCGTCCCCAGGCAGGCCCCTACAACATACTAACATTTCATCCAAATCGAAACATTTTTACGTAAGTTATGATGCATAATGGCGATGGAAGTGATTCCGCTCCTATATCCTGACCTTTGACCCCCATTTCGCCAATTTTCAATAGGGTTTGTCCCCAGGTGGTTCCCTACTACATACTAAAATTTAATCGAAATCAAACCTTTTTTACGTTAATTATGACGCATAAGAGCAGTGGAATGGATCCCGCTCCTTTGTCCTGACCTTTGACCCTATTTCGTTCACTTTCAATAGGGTTCCTTCCCAGGTGGTCCCCTACCACATACTAAAATTTCATCGAAATCGAACCATTGTTACGCGAGTTATCGTTCGGAAGAACATACGAACAAAACGCGTGACGTAATGAGGCAGATGGGAATCGCGACCATCTGCTCGCAAGAGTGTGACGTCATAAAACTTTAATAGGATCCACACACAACGCGTGACGTAATGAGACAGATGGCGTGACCGCGCGCCAACATCTAATGGCTCGACGCCATGACACTACACTAAAAACATGGTAATTCGGGGTGGTTATTTAACCCACTAAACGAATTTTCCTAAAGTAGAGATCAAGCTAAATCGATTTCTAGTACCAGAAAACGGTAGGTTAACGACTTGCATCAAAATCCTTAGTGCTGTTTTCAAAATAAAATTTACATACATACAAGAATTGCTCCTTTAAGGTGAACGTCAAGTAATTTTGCTTCCTCTACTTCGAATGGAAAAATTTCTGTACACATTTTCTTCCCAATTAATGCCTTCCCAAGGATGAAAATTTGAACATCGATTAAAATATCTTCATTTTATAACTTTCAATACTTAATATTTTCTAAAACATAACCATAATTATGCAATCCAACATTTGTTTGTCTTCTGACGTCATCAAAGTACAGGTCGCGCCATGCTTTTTCTGGTTTCAACATTACCAAAGGAAAAGTTATTGATTTTTAATAAAATGATGGTTATGTTTTAGAAAATATTAAGTATTCAAAGTTATGATATGAAGTTATTTTAATCGATGTTCAAATTTTCATCTTTGGGAACACATTAATTGTGAAGGAAATGTGTATAAGGCCGGTGGCGCAGTGGTTTAAGCGATGGCCTCTGATCATTCGTCCGAACGGGGTCCGGGTTCGAATCCCGGGGAGGCATGGATGTTGTGTTTGTCTTACGGCACTGGCTCTCTCTCTTCCCTGAAACCAGTGACCCTAAATTAGGGACGGGCGACTGCTTATAGCCCATTGAATTGCTCACGGTGGTCGTTAAACCTCCAATCAAAAAAAAAAAAAAAAAAAAAATGTGTATAAAAGTTTTTCCATTGGAAGTATAGGAAGCAAAATTACTTGACGTCCATCTGAATAATATGGGATAAGGGCGATGGAATGGATTGCAAACCTATGTCCTGACCTTTGATCCCATTTCATCCATTTTCAATAGGGTTCGTCCCCAGGTGGTCCCCTACCACATACTGAAATTTCATCGAAATCGAACCATTTTTACGCACGTTATGACGCATAAGGGCAATGGAATGGATCCCGCTCCTACGTCGTGACCTTTGACTCCATTTGTCCCATTTTCAATATGGTTCGTCCCCAGGTGGTCCCCTACCACATACCAAAATTTCGTCGAAATCGAACCATTTTTACACCAGTTATCGTGCGGACGGATGGACGGACGGACAAGGCCTGGAGCTTATACGCTTCTTCGACCTACGGCTGGAAAGCGTAAAAAATCGATCATTATTTTTTTTTTCAATCGTATTTTCGTATCGAATAAAATAAATTCAGGTCAATGGAATTTGCATTTGTGCCTCCTAACGGCAAATTATGCGACGGAAAAAGGGCAAAAATCACTGTTCTCAGATAGCAAAGTTTGCAAGTCGAACTAACATCTGCAGAGAGAGAGAGAGAGAGAGAGAGAGAGAGACGGTGCACAAGTTGCAACTGCTTGCACGCAACCCTTTACGGCGGACAACCCTTTACGTTAAGTGCTAAAAGGAAAAAGGCGGACAACTAAATTTTTACCATTTTGTCAAATAAAATAAATACCCCGCAGTATAAAGATTCAGATTTTTGAAGATAAACAGGATTTCGTTGTTTTTTTTATATGCACATGACTTTGGATAACTAATGTGCCTGAAATTGTCTCCCCGATAAAACAATATTAACAGTTTTCTCACTTTCATATTTGAAGTGCGTTTATTTCTGTAACTTTCCAGGTAGAATATGACCAAAGAATGCCAACGGAGAGCTTTTGATTGATCATATCGAGTAGCTGTACATGTTCAGAAGTCATAGCACAGGGAAGCACGTGCCCCCAAACTTAAAAAGTCGAAAAAGTAATAACTAGTCGTTCGACTTTTAAATGTTATAAAGCCATTCCATGCACAATAGCATGCAGTCATCTGATGATGGTTTTCATCGTTAGATGAGGTGAGGACATATTTGAGGTGCTTTGAAAGTAATATTTTTTTTCTCTCATTAAGGTGAATCAGTGCAAGCCTCGTACAACTCGTAGTTTTGGATATATTAGGCATGTAAAAAACCTAAGTTATGGCACTTGAACAGGAACATTTCCGGAGAAACAATTTCTGAGACCCCCCCCCGAAAAAAATAGTTTACACTCATTTGCGCCCCCCTTGCAAAAAAAAAAAATAAAGGAATTGGGGTCCCGCTACGGCGCTTTGGCAGTAGTATGTAGATGTCACAAACACTTTTATTTAAAGATATTTTTGCAGTCTTTTTTACTTCGCCGCGGTGGAGCCCTCTCTCAGGAGGATCTTATCTAGCGTACTGTAGGATAATTACTTACGCCATTGACTGTGGAGTAAATGCCGTCGTCGTGCAAACTATGACAAGTGAAACAGGAATTTAGGGTGGAAAACAAACACTGACTTAATACATTGTTTAATAAAGCAGTCAACACTTGTAACGAGGGCGCATGACGTCAGCATTTCCCTCCTCCCCAACCAAGGTTACAGTGTGTTAGTGCTTGAGTCGTTGTTTACAAAGCAAAGCTGGTATTTTGGGCTCACCGAAATGAACTGCGGCGAAGATGCGCTTGTGAACAGAAATTTATTTCTTTTCTGGATGCCTTCGCTGTCACAGAAAGAGGAACCCTCTCACTGTGGAAAACGGGGGCAAGGGCAAAAAGTCGAGCAAACATCGTCAATTCAAACACAACATTCACTTTACAATGTTCACGCAACCTGGATATGATCCAGTAAATAGTGTGGCATGTCCCACTTATAACAGTGAAGATTTCTGGCCAAGGTTATTAAGTCAAAAATGCACTGCACTTAATCCTCAACAGGTGAGGATGCCTTAAACTTTTGTATGAATTCAACTATAAAAGCATATCATCTTCCTGATTGAATGTCGGCCAGAGATCCACAGTAGTCTAATCTTATAAGAAACATAGATCATCTTCCTGATTTGAATGTCTGTCAGTGGTGGAGTAGTGTAGGACGTGTGTTTCTGATTGCTCGTACTGTATTCAAGTCTCGGATGAGCACTGTGTGTTACCATTCTACTGATTTATCCGTAGATTTACTGATTTTGAAGTATTGTCTACTGATAGATTTTCGTAATCTACTGATTTTTCTCTGTTTACGACCGCCTCCTGAATTTTCTTTTATTATGCCTAATTTTTTGGCTTGAGGCGCAAGTTTTTGATTATTTGACTCATGTGTTTTTCTCTATAAACTACAAAATAATTTGTATGATGCACCTCTGGTAATAATGCAATTTTTCCAGCAGCGGGTTATGGTTTCTCTTATTGAACGCCTTAGAGAAGTTAAAAAGTCCTACAGTTATGTGATGCTGCGGGTTCTGTGTTCCATGCATTCTTCCTGGCAGGCCGAATATTTTGGGTTCGTTTATCCTTCAAGATGAATGAAGCAGGCCCTTATTTTGAACAGCTTCAGGAATCCATTAAGATGAAGTTCGATTATTTAATCACGTGTTATACACTACTGTTTGTGAAAATTTCAACACCAATAAGGAACCGTGCGATTGGAATGAAATTTATATCACATATGACTTTACATAAGTGAGTTGATTTTCAGAGCAATACAACAATTTTTACCTGCAAAAATCGGTATCTTGTGAAGCCTCCGCGAGCTACAATAAGAGCTTCTAGGCGGCGTAGCATTGAATCGAAAAGGCGTTGGATGGTGTCCTGGGTACTTGCTTGTCAGGCGGCATGTATGCGAGTCCACAGACCATTGGTATTAACCGCTGGAGGACTTTGATGGGCCAGTTGCCGAGTGACCATATCCCAGATACGTTCAATGGCGAACGTGCAGGCCAGGGAATAAGCGGTATCTGCTGTGCTGTTAACATTCCTGGAAACATGCGGTCGGGCATTGCCCTGCTGGAATATAGCGCCAGGAGTGCTCTGAACGAAGGGAATAACTTCTGCCTGTACAACTTCCTTGATGCAGCGGTCGCTGTTGAGATTGCCCTCAAGTAGTAGCAGCCGAGATCGCAAATAGTATCCAATGGCACCCCACACCATCACACTTGGCGTTCGGCCCGTATGACGCTCGATAATGCATGATGGAAGAAGGTGCTCACCACAATACCGTCAAATGAGTATGCGGCAATCATGGTAGTCCAAGTTGAATTGAAACTCGTCCGAAAACACGACATGTTGCCAATCAGAACGCCATTGTCTGTATTGAAAACCCCATTCCAGCCTGAGGCGTTCAGGGTCAAAGGAATCCGCCGTAATGGGATGCGTGCAACCAGTCTTCTGTGTGCAGCAGACGGCGTCGAGCTGTGGAGGCAGACAATGCCACACCTGTTGCAGTACTCCTTTGTTGTGCTTAACACTTGCGAAGATGCGGAACCGTTAGTCACTGCTATGTGGATAAGGTGTCGGTCATCCCGCGGTGTCGTCACATTTCTGGGTCCACTGCTGCCACACGAGCATCACTGTCATGACGTTATGTTCCGTCCGAGCCGCAATGTCGCGATTCGAAAATAAAACTTCAGAGAGACCAATCATTCATCTCCGTACAAACTCTGTCGTATGATGATATTGCGCCCTTCGTCGTCGCCGAGGCATTATTGAATCGTGGAAACACTTTTACAACTCTGTCCGCGGTGCACTACTGGTGTGTATGATCATGATCATATGTAGAGGATTTTAGGAAGGGAGTGTCTGACCTCAGGTCTTAAACAACCCTTAGAAATAGGAAGCTAGGAGATTTGGGCTAGAATGCCTGATAGGAAAGTGACACGGAAGCGAAGTAGAAAGGGGGAGGAAGACGCCCTTATTTATTACCGGAGGGCCAGTACCCGGGATCCGACGACTTAACGTGCCCATCCGACGCACGGCGGCTATTTAGTGGATCGAGCGTTCATACCTGCCTGGGATCGAACCTGAGGTCCCTTCCGTGGCAGTCTCGAACGTTGCCCACTAGGCCACCCGCGGCC
Source organism: Macrothele yani (assembly GCA_039090855.1). Taxonomy (NCBI): domain Eukaryota; kingdom Metazoa; phylum Arthropoda; class Arachnida; order Araneae; family Macrothelidae; genus Macrothele; species Macrothele yani. Next base: position 152,202,200 of record CM076995.1, on the reverse strand, counting down.
CCTACTGGTGTGTATCCTAAACAGTCCTCTTTTTATATCCCTCACTTGACTGTCCAGAAGGCGCTGCCAGGCTCTGACATGTGCAATGACTCTGCACTTCTAATCATTTGCATGTCCTACCCTGCTCTGCATACCCTGTAAGTTTCACGTGATTGTCATCATTCCTTCATGGTGTTGTAATTTTAACCAACAGTAGTTTATATATATATATATATAGGCCTACATTATTTACATACTTTATAGGTTATATCCCGTACAACGAAAAAACATTTCCCTGTATCTCCGTGACATCTCCTTTTCTCTCTGTAGTCTCGAATGCCCTTGTCGTCTTCCCTCTCCTAGCGAGCCTCTCAACCATTTGGCGGTCGCATTCTCGACACCTTGCACGAATGTCACTTTGGTTCCATCTCCAAGCATGTAAGAAGGCCAACAGAACATCACCATTGTGTTTAACAACTACTACTTTCTTAAACAGTTCGAACAAACATGGCGTCTTTTAGAAGTTTCACAAAATGGCCAGCAGTGTTTTGTGAAATAAATTGTCTTTCTTATACAATATATCTTACACTGTCGTTACTTGGACATTACACCCAAACACACATCATATTCATCACTGCAAGGCAAATTTGAATAATACATCAATTGAATACATAAATGATATTTATAGAGGCCTCTCGTCCGCGGAGATCCTCACAAGCTATTTCGGCGTAATTATATTTTTGGTGAAAGTTGATTAAAAACGAACGATGAATGAATGCTGTTGGAGTGGGATTTAGGAAGCGGAGTGTTTGACCGTAGATCTTATACAGCCTATAGAAGTAGGCAGCTAGGAGCTTTGTGCTAGGGTGCTCGATAGGAAAGGCACATGGATGTGAAGTACAGAAATATACGTGTCAGTTAGTCAATTCTGACTTCCGCCCGAATTCCACGGGTTGTAAGATTCTTGATTGCTAGTCACTAGATGACAAGGCAAAGAAACTGTAGGCAGTGGAGCTGTCAACGAGGTACGTCAGTACCTGTGTGTTTAATCTAACACACTTAGGGACATGCTGTCTAAGAATGTCTGCATCCTTTCAATACTCACCGTCTACTGATCCAACCGACAAGATTTTTACCTTATAACTGGTCTAAAGAAAAAAGCAGTCGAAGACGAAAATAAATCATCCACTTGCTATTTTTTTCTTCAAAATTCAAACTGGTTAGCTATGAAATATTTTTTTATTCTAGATAACTAATGTCTATAATAATACATTTTTTGATAATTTTTTTTAATATAGCACTTATTTCATGTATTTTGGGAACATGTGGCTATTGCTTAATAAGTATTATATATGACTGTTTTTAGGAAGGCAACAAGTAGGACCCATAAAACTGTGACTACATTTATGTCATCGTTAATTACACCAACATGAGTTTTAATTACATTTTGGTTTAGCCGAAACCCATTTATACAAAATTTATGTTATTTCTATGACCCCTTTACAACAGTCGTATGAGAATTATTTTATAAAGCTGATCATTAGCCGTATCTTGTAAAAAACCGATTCGGGAATGTATAATTTGAATTTGCATTACGGTGTTTAATAGTTTGTGGAGTACTGGTATTTGAAATACCAATAGATTTAAGGATTCCTTCGTGTTAAGATTACATCCAATGCTGCATTAACATTTGTCAGGTGGTGCGTATTTCAAACAGAAAACCTGATCTACTGATTTCTGCTGATTTTTGAGCTCCGGTCTATTGATGTCAGGTACAAGTCTCCGGCAACACTGCGGATGAGGCAAGGGTGCTTGTGGTGTTAGAACAAGGCCGCGTAGAAGACAAAGCCATGACATTAGAGAGATGAGCTCGCCCCGTTTATGACGTCACTTTCATGTTACACGGACTGATACAAATACTTCGATGTTTTGCTTGACGTCACACACGACAGCGTAGAAAACCAATCGGAAGCCCTGGTTTCCTCGTGGCGTCACTAAAAGACGGAACTTAATTTTCTAATGTCATGGCCTTTTGTTTTCTAGACTACCGTGGTTAGACCTACGGTTCTGGCTCTCCCTTCCCAGTAAAGTTGCCCATGGCTATCTCTCCCTCTCCATTAAAGTTGTACATATTTACCAGTCAACCCTATACTTGGACGACATGTACGACTTTGAGAATACTTATAGAAATCAGTGCTTCGTATGTGGACTAGGACAAGCCGCCAACAGTAACCGATAACTCGGGTACAGTTGGCAAATTTTGAGCGAAGCTACTGCGAAATCTAAGCTCATTAAGGCGTCTATTTTAACAAATTCTAAAGAACGAACGCGTAAAATTTATGACTTCTAGAACAACAGTGCGAAACATTCTAAAAAGAAATGCCTAAAATGTATCATGAACTACTTTCCTTCACGCTGGTTGTGGTCAGGTTGTATATAAACAAAGCGGAAAGACACACTCAGATCGAAAGCCACGGTTTTTATTTTGTATTGCGAAAGACAGACATACACTTACATACAGAAACTTCCTTTTATTGTTATAGATTAAGCAAGTGTTGAGCTAACAGACGGAGTCTTTCCATTTCTTCGTTTTTTAATTCAAACGATTTTTTAAAATTAATGTTAGTGAGCCGACTTTCGTGAAACGGTTCAAGTAAAGGCCATCTAGTTTTAATAAAAGGCCATCTAGTTTTAATCGGAAGGCGTCAAAACCTGACCATGGACGATGTCCAATCGCATGCCAAAAATCACGGTGATCAGATGTGCCATGTCGTAGCTATGCCCGAACAACTAATTGTCCCGAGTCTCGTATAGAGAGCGGATTTTTTCAGTTATTTTTTAAATTGGTCGGTTTTCTATTGGTCATTAACGATTTTTATACGACACGTCCAATCACCATGATACCAACCCCATGTCATTCACCATGTCCTTCCCTTTTTCTGTGGCAAGTGTTACCGCGATCGGCTGAAGATCTTTGGAGGAGATAGGTAACAAACGACCCTTTCTCAAAACCCAGAAACCCCCTAAAAATGCAAGTTTTTGGACGATTATTCCTCAATGACACGGAATTTCGGGAATCGGAAGACGTCAAAACCTGACCATGGACGATGTCCAATCGCATGCAAAAAAATCACTGTGATCGGATGTGTCATCTCGTACCTATGCCCGAACAATTAATTGTCTCGAGTCTCGTAAAGATAGCTCCGCTCGGCCTTCGGCCTCACTTCGCTCAACTAGTTCGAAAAATACTAATCAAAAATCGGAGTATCAAGAACAAAAGAGTTCTTTAAAATAGATTTTCGTGCATTGAAGGGTACTGATGTCTGTACACAATGTCTATATCCAGTTTTTATTGAGCCATTCTCACGGGAAAATGAATCTCCAAATTCTTGGGGTTTTTTAACTGTAAGTTGAAAGGGCGTATACATTCTCTTTTGCCGCCCCGGTAGCGCAGTAGTCTAAGCGCTGGTTTCCGGCCATTCATTCGAGATGGGTCCGGGTTCGAATCCCTATGAGGCATGGATATTGAGTCTGTCGCACGGCACTGGTTCTCTCCATTCCCTGGAACCAGTGGCCCTAAATTAGGGACGGGCGACTTCTTATAGCCCACTGAGTTGCTCACGGTTGTCGTTAAACCCCGAAATAAAAAAATAAAAATAAAAAAAGAACAATAAAAATATATTCCCGTTTGCTTACACAAAATGGGAGTGTTTTTGGTGGAATATTATTTTACTACTTTTATCTTCGTTAGACGAGAGTAATTTTAGAGGAGGCTGACTCAAAACATTACTTTTTCGTTTCTTGCTTTTGGGAAAAAGATTAGTGGGCACAAATAATGCAACCGTACCGTTACCAGATGAAACACAAAGCCGCCCCGGTGGCGCAGTGGTCTAAGCGATGGCCTCTGATCATTCGTCCGGAAGGGGTCCGGGTTCGAATCCCGGCGAGGCATGGATGTTGTGTTTGTCTTACGGCACTGGCTCTTTCCCTTCCCTGGAACCAGTGACCCTAAATTAGGGACGGGCGACTGCTTATAGCCCATTGAGTTGCTCACGGTGGTCGTGTTAAAACTCCAATCCAAAAAAAAAAAAAAAAAAAAAAAAAGAAACACACGTGTAAACTTTGAAATCAAATGCGCTAAAGATGCGAATAAGCAGTTTTCAGGGATTGATGAATGAATGTAAACAAGCTAAAAACGGGTATTATATCTATCCTTTTATATTAGGTTATTCACTCGTTTCGCAAAACTAGATTCACTGATTGAATATATTTGTGATCTTCCAAAACACGAACCGTATGGTTTCAGTTAGACTAGCTGGAATTTTCAGAAATGGAATTTCATTTTCAGTTGATTTTGAAAATTCATACTAGCATTAACTTTGTCACGATGTGCTTAGTACATGATTCTATGTTTCCTTTGCTGGACATGAATTGGTATATGTTATGTTCTAAAAATATTCCAAAAAGGTTGGATTGTTCGTCTTTACTATCCACTGAAAACGAAGAATTATTTTCATTTTCCGATTAAAAAAAGCAAAAAACAAAAAACAAAAAAAACTGATGCATGAACATTCGTAGACTGGAAAAAACAGTGAATGTTGTGAAGCCCATGTATTGCCTTTTTGAAAACGTTTTGATGTCTACAATTTCTATTTGGAAGTACTGCCATCTGATGATGGTCTTTAGGAAGACCGAAAGTTCTTATGGCTTTATTTTTAATCTTTTAACTTATACATTAAATAAGTTCCTCACTTCATCGGAAGCCTGCGTAGTGTTTTAATTATCGTGCTTTTAAGATTGCTACCTTAAGCTCTTATGATTGACTCATTCCGCAAGAGAACCTGATATCTTTTAATCTTGTTCTATTTGAATTTTACTTTCACTGTCCCAATTAGTAAGCAATCTTATTAGCTTTGTCCGATTAGCAGGTACTCTTATTGATATTAGCCTTGTCCGGATTAGCAGGTAATTTTACTAGTGTTCGGATCAACAGTTATTCTTATTAGCTTTGCCCCAATCAGCAGGTACATATCCTTATTAGCTTCGTCGTTATTAGCAGGTATTCTTATTTGCTTTTTCTCGATTGGCAGGTGGTGTTTCTAGGTTTGTATGATTAGCAGGTAGTTTTATTAGCTTTGTTCCGATTAGCAGGAAATCTTATTAGCATTAACTTTGTCACGATAAGTGACATTACTCAGCAACAAAAAACATTACAATATTTGTGGTGTTACGTAATGAAAATGATTGGTGACAATAACGGTCGCAACAAATACGATGACGACGATAAGATCAGCGCATTGAATGGAATTACTTGCTGTTTCTGTTGCTACAGTGGCGCGTTCCGAAATGTAGGAAGGGTTTTTGAAGAGTGTAGTTCAAGTTAAATTTCAAGAGGTGAGAGCAGCGTTAATTCTTAGGGCCGTTTATTTTGAACGCTGTATGCGGAAAATCATAATCCAGCTCATAGCTGTTAGAACTGAAAACAGAGTTCGTAGATTTAGTAGATAAATAAAGATTCGTTGAAAAATACTCTACTACGCCACTCAGTATGTGACGTACCTGCCAGCAGGACGCACACGACATAAAGGAAGATAGTAGTCAGAACAAACGTCCGCGTAGCTCAATTGGTAGAGTGACTTATTCCGGAATAAGGGAATCCGGGTTCGAATCCTGGCGTGGACAGAAATGACGGAGAAATTTACTTCGTTATAATGGCGCCCGAACTTTCCGGATGACTCGGCCGTTCAAAATCTCGCATTGGTGTGATGTTCTTTCCACACCGCGAGATAGGAAAAATCAGAGAATCCCTTCTCCAGCGCTTCGAAAAATAAAATGTGTGATGTTGCATTCCACGCACTAGATTGACTGGGAGTTCTCGAGTGCACGTTCTACAGTGGATGGCTGCCTGCAACGATTCATGGTCACGGCTGACCCGTGGGCCATGCCCCGGGCCCTCTTTGGGGGGGAGATGTGACGTACCTGCCAGCAGGACGCACGCGACATAAAGGAAGATGGTAGTCAGAACAAACGTCCGCGTAGCTCAATTGGTAGAGTGACTTATTCCGGAATAAGGGGATCCGGGTTCGAATCCTGGCGTGGACAGAAATGACGGAGAAATTTACTTCGTTATAAGTTATGCACGGAAAAGCAGAAATGGTGTAGCTTAACCGTGCTTTTATTGCACTTGTCAAAAAAAAAAAAAAAAAAAAAAAAAAAAAAACCGTGACTAAAAGAAGTGAACATGCCGTATACGTAGATAATCATGAAAAGCACATAATTCTTATTTAATAAATTTTATAAAAGATTGTTTTTATTTATTAAATTCAGTTAATTTCTTTCATCCTTCTCCTTTCCACCCGTTTTCTTCTTTTCTTTCCTTTATCTTTTGCTCTTTCTGTCTTTCGTTCCTTTCCCTCTCCTTTCGTCCATTCTTTCTTTTATTCCTCACGTGGTGCTTAGTTGCAACTTATTTGCCGTTTCCAGTGTTTCCCCTTTTTTTTTGTACACCCCTCTCTCGAATCATGGTTGGTTAAGACGCAAAACTTAATTTCTTTAATAATTCGATACTTCATCCCACTTACCACTTAATTAGAAAAACGTTCGCTTTCTTGTTGTTAGTGGCTTAGCTTATTCAGTTAGTGGCCTTTGGTTATACAATTTACGAAACTAAACGGAAAACGTGAGATAATGTACTGTTACAGGGCTTGGTGCTGAGTTATATTTCAGCGCCCTATGTTAAGGGTTCGTTTGATGCTTTGCTTCCAGAAAGTTTTGTTTCTTGACCTTAACCCGTATTTTACCCGACTTGAGCAGATAAGTAAAAGGTAAATAAAATGTCAACCAAAGTATCAGCTCACTTTGCAGTGAGGAAGGTGTTTATTCAGATGTTATGGGGGAATGTCTCAAAGCATTGTCCTGATCTCCTTTCCTCCTCTCTATATCATTAACAAGTTGATCGCCTTTCCGTTTGGCTAGTATTCGCTTCCTACTTTTTCATTCTCCGTCGATTCTCAGTATTTTCCCCAATTCACACCGACGAGCAAGATTTTAACACCTCGCTCTCTCCACTCCTTCCCACCGAATTCGGCTTCTGGACCCTTCTAATTTCGGCTGCTTGCGTTTTCTCCGTCGCAGCAAAGTTTCCACGTAACAACTCCTTCCCCTCGCCTGGGACGGCTAAAAAGCAATAATGTCCATATTCCCTTTTCTTAGAAAGCCAAGAAGTTTCTTAATTAGCTTCTTTGTCCCCTCTTCTTACTCCTTACCAGGAAAGTGAAAACCCCATAAATCTAACCCTCCCTCTGAAGGGACGCATGAGAAAAAGAGTACTTTAGCCGGTTACTTCCTGATTCGCCTATTCTTGTCTCGCCTAAAATTCTTGATTCGCGTACATCGAAAGTTAAAGGGGCGAGAAAATGCTATTACATTATTTCGCTTAAGCTTTGACGGAATGATTTAAAAAAAAAAAACTATACATCTTTACCTCCCGTGATTTTTTTTTTTTATCGAATTATCGAAACACTAAAGCTATCGTGTGCTAAAATAAAAAAGACAATTTTGTCCGTGAAAAAAAAAAAGCTGGTTTTATCCCTAGGGTTTAAAACTAGTTTTATTTCTTTAATCGAAAAAAACAGCCAAGTAGAAAAAAAGTAGTGCAAAACATTTATAATTTAAAAAAAGTGAGGGGGGATGCTATTACATTATTTCGCATAAGCTTTGACGGAGTGATTTTAAAAAAAAGATTCATCTTTTAATCTTTACCTTCCATGGTTGTTGTTTTTTTAATCAAAACACTAAATCACTAAATATTAATGTAGGAGATATCAAATGATGAGTAAAAAGTAAAAAACGGAAGGTAGTCCTCACAGGTAGTCGTCAGCGTGATTAAGGTATTAAACGTGTTGTCCAATCAAAATCGTGAGAAACTATAGTGAAGGGGGGGGGGATGGTTATGTGTGTGTAAGGGAGAATTCAAGAAAGCGCTGATAATGAAAAGTTAAAGAAAAATAAAGGGTAGAGGGATGTTGATGCGGGGTCCGGACTAAAGTCCACCGGACGCTGGCCCACTCGGATATTTGCCTACCCGGACATTTACCCATCTGACAGTTGCCCACTATGGATGATTTGTATATAATACATAACGTCGGAGGACGCTTCCGGTCTAGTCTAGGGAAACTGATCGCATAAATATTTACCGACCATATAAAAATAGCACTTTGTTTTAGAAATGTTGAAATTTAAGGGTGTTACCCCCAAACCTAAACTAATATATATTGCCTTTGCTATGGGTTCAAAAAGCTCAAACTTAAATCACAAGACAACGCTATCAATAGACGAACAACGCACTTGAAAATTTGGAAAAGTTTAAATTTAACCCCCAAATGCGAACTGACATATATAATCTTTATCATTGGTTCTAAAAAGCTCAAACTTAAATCACAAGACAAGGCTGTCAATAGATGAACAACGCACTTGAAAATTTGGAAAAATTTAAATTTAGGGAGTGATAACCCCCAAATGCAAACTAACATATATAATCTTTTTCACGGGTTCTAAAAAGCTCAAACTTAAATCACAAGACAAGGCTGCCAATAGCTCAAACTTAAATCAGTCTTGTAATTTGGGGCGTTTGCGCCCCCTAAATTTAAGCTTTTCGAAATTTTCAAATGCGTTGATCGTCTATTGACAGCCTTGTCTTGTGATTTAAGTTTGAGCTTTTTAGAACCAATGATAAAGATTATATATGATAGTTTGCATTTGGGGGTTAACACCCCTAAATTTAAACTTTTCCAAATTTTCAAGTGCGTTGTTCGTTTATTGATAGCGTTGTCTTGTGATTTAAGTTTGAGCTTTTTGAACCCATAACAAAGGCAATATACATGTATTAGTTTGGAGGTAACCCCCTTAAATTTCAACATTTCTAAAACAAAGTGCAAATTTTATATGGTCGGTAAATATTTATGCGATCAGTTTTCTTAGACTAGACCGGAAGCGTCGTTCTCCGACGTTACGTATTATGTACGTAACGTATATTATTTATATATTAAATCATCCATAGTGGGCAAGTGTCCGGGTGGGCAACTGTCAGATGGGCAAATGTCCGGGTGAGCAAATATCCGAGTGCGCCAGTGTCCGGTGGACTTTAGTCCGGACCCCGCATCAACATCCCTCTACCCTTTATTTTTCTTTACCTTTTCATTATCAGCGCTTTCTTGATTCTGCCTTACACACACACACATAACCATTCCCCCACCCCTCACTATAGTTTCTCACGATTTTGATTGGACAACACATTTAATACCTTAATAATCAGGCTGACTGTGAGGACTACCTTCTGTACCTGTGAGGACTGCCTTCTGTTTTTTACTTTTTACTCATCATTTGATATCTCCTACATTAACGCACGAAATATTTAGTGATTTAGTGTTTTGATTTAAAAAAAAACAACCACGGGAGGTAAAGATTATAAAAGATGAATCTTTTTTTTAAAAATCACTCCGTCAAAGCTTATGCGAAATAATGTAATAATATCCACCCTCCCTTTTTTTAAATTATAAATGTTTTGCACAACTTTGTTTTCTACTTAGCTTTTTTTTTTTTTTTCGATTAAAGAAATAAAACTCGTTTCAAACCCTAGGGATAAAACTAGCGTCTTTTTTTTTTTTCACGGGAAAATTGTTGTTGTTTTTTTAACACACGATAGATTTAGTGTTTCGATAAAAAAAAAAAAAAATTACGGGAAGTAAAGACTTATCGTCAAAGCTTAAGCGAAATAATGTAATAGCATTTTCTCGCCCCATTAACTTTCGACGTAGGCGAATCAAGAAGTTTGCTCCAGGTGAAAGTTTTAGGCGAGGCAAGAATAGGCGAATCAAGAATTCTTTCCTCGCCTAAAATGGAGGAACCCATTTACTTTCGACGTACGAAGAATAGGCGAATCAAAAACACACGACTTTAGCCATTGTCCAGCGCATTGAAAAAATGGCGGGAAAGTGATTACAATTTACTATCCTTGAAATGGTTCCTTAACTTCACTCCTGACAAATACGGATGCCCAGGTTACAATATTACAGTACTCACGTTACTAGGGCAATTTGTTCTCATATGAATAAGAAACTTGAAAATTTTGTGCTCTGCACGGTACCACTCTATTTCGTCGCATCGTGTAGAAAATTTGAGTTACGGGAATATCGTGTCCAAAAGCACAAAAGTATTACAATATCGTACCCCTTCTATATCCCCCAATGCATTTTGTTCCCGCAGAGCGTGAAAATTTTGCACGAAAGTAAATAAATTGGAAAACCTTTCTTGGAGCTTAAGTATGGAAAACCTTTCTTGGAGCTTAAGTATGGAAAACCTTTCTTGGAGCTTAAGTATGGAAAACCTTTCTTGGAGCTTAAAGTATAGAAAACACTATATTCTGAGGTGTACAAAAAAAAAAAAATTGCTCTTTTTGCTTTCGTATGTTTTTGCACACATCTTATATCTCTAGGTCAAAAACTAACTTGCTTGTAGTTCCTCTGTTTTCGTCTGTGGTGACAGTATCAGTGCTTATACGTTTGGAAAAAATCTTGCATTTTGGGCGCGTATGTTCTAGCTAAAGGTTTTTCTCAAACGCTTTGCTCTTTTCCATACTTAATTTTCCCTCTTGGTCGCGCAGTTTTTTTTTTTTTTTATCACTGTTGTAAAAATTGGCTTGAAAAATATTTTTTTTTTCTTGATAGATCTAAGCGTTAACAAGAATTTCCACGATGTTTCGTTGTTAAGGCGCTAGTAGATTGTGGTACATTGTAAAAACTATTTTTTGTCAAAATAATCGCTCATTGCATCCTCTCTTTGGTGTCATCGCCTCTGTACAGCATTGAATTTGGCTCAATAGTGTTTTTTCGGTGAGAAAGTCATTCCACGTGATAAATATTTGCCAAACATGTGCTTGAATGATGATGGTATCTTTAAAAAGAAGTATAGTTATCTGCCCTCTTACAAAAGGACACGCGCGCCTGATAGCAAAGTGCTCGTAATAGACAAAGCAGCTTACGTGATTGGTGAAATTTCCGTCGTTTTGGTATGTTGAAGCATCCTTCACTTTAAAAAAGGAAATGTCGCTTCACCATATTATCACGGCAGCTATTTTTTCACTCCCAAAAATAAGTCGGCAGCTATTTTTTCACTCCCAAAAATAAGTCATTGTTTGGTAAAATTCACAACCATGAGTGGCATCAAAACGCACAGGGGTTTAACAAAATAATATAAACACTTACTATTTGTAGATAACTTTTTATTAATGAGCTGTGGGTCCACTTCGCGCTTTCAGAACAGAAGCTATTCGACTTGGAATAGATTTATACAACTCATTCACACACAAAAATGGAATTTGGGACCAGTCTTCCTGTAAAATATGCCACAACTGTGCCAGTAATGCTGGAGATGGAAAGTATGACCTGACCTTTCACTCCAGATATTCCCACATATGTTCAGTAATATTGAGGTGTGGAGATTGAGGTGGCCAGGGTAGCTGCTGTACCTCATCTTCATGCTTTGCAAACTACAACTTGACACGTTTCGCACAAGGGACTGTCATTATTAAACGACCTAGAACATTTGATGCAGATGGTCTCCAAGAATGGATTCTTATGTTGCATTTGTGACACAATCCTGCAGAATAACCAATTACCCTAAGGAATGCCGTAGTATGGCCAAGAAGGTTAGAAGGAAGAGGAGCTGGCTATAGCCCTTCTCCCTGTGCTTTTGGCGTGACGCCACTTTTTATCAGTTGACTACGCCAATGCGCCCAATCCGAGAATCTCCTGTATGTCTCTGTGGGGAAATCGCGATTTTGAACGGAATTTTCGAACCTCTTACTCTACCCATACAGTCATGAAAAAAACTGAGGCTGAAATATTCATTCTCATAATTAAAAAACATCAGGAAAAATTTAAAAATATCTGTTTGTATTTCTTTAAAAAAATGAACAATATAATGATTTTTTGAGCGGAAGTGCATACTGCGCATGTGCAAGTAACCATGTTAAAATATAACCAAAACCCTAATGTTGAGAAATACGAAGTCCAAAATATTCCTTGATTGCATCCTTGGTTTGCATGCGCTAAGCGAAACCGCTTCAGGCACAGGAAGTGACGTCACATTTCCGAATTCCCGTAGATTCCCACCACCTCAGAGAGAGGATCGAAATAGCTGATCTGTTTTGGCTTCACTCAAGACGGGTCCTTTCACCTCCTCCTCTTCTTCTAACCTCCTGGAGTATGGCACCTCTCAGCATCAGAAATCCACCTCCATGTTTTACAATCGGAACCAAACAGTCGGGGTGGTACGCTTCTGAGGCGTTCGCCAGACGTACACTTTACGAGTGGAGGCAAACAGTATTAAACATGATTCATCAGATAAGGTGATACGTTTCCAGTCTTTAGCATCCCAGTTTTTATGTGCTTTGCATCACTTTACACGTTTTGTTGCGTTGATGTTGATTGTCAGAGGTTTGTGAATTGCAGAACGGCAACAAATACTGGCTCGATATTGTTCCTGACGAACTGTTGTGACTAAAACGGGATCATTCCGACTGGTGTTCAACTCGGTTGCTATTTGTGGTACGGTGGTCTTGTGCTTCAATTGTACAGGATAATTCAAATTGATTGCCCCGATTACAAATGACAATAACGTGCTATGAAGATAAATAGACAGCTGATATCCCTACACAAGAAAGAAGTTTATAATTTTATTGGAACCTATTGCTTTGTCGCTATCAATGGTGACGTAGGAAAGTGAACTGCCTGCTAATTTTTTAACGAAATTCTTCCGAACCATTGGATTATTCGTTGTGGACAGGACGACAGGGTTTTCTGCAAGTGGTCCCCCAGGTCTCTGTACCTTACTCTTGGTGACTTCTTTTTGTGGGGGTATGTCAAAAACTATGTGTATGTGCCACCTTCGCCGAGAACACTGCAAGTACTAAAGATGCGCATTCAGCTTGCGCACTGGACTACGGACATGCTTCATAATGTATGGCGTGAAATGGATTACCGTTTAGATGTTGTCCGCGTGACCCAGGGGAGTCACATAGAACATGTATAAAGTATGGAAACAAAATTCTAAACTTCCTTCTTTGTTTTGCAACAATTTGATCTCTGTGTCTATGTTCATAAAACAGGTATCGCCGGGGCAATCATTTTGAATTACCCTACAACTTCTGAAGATGCGAGTCCGTTATTTGTGTGTGTGTAAATATGACAAGGATGGTAAGTCATATAACATCCGAAAACTTGAAAATTCGTCGTCTTGGAGCGCGAATCGAACCCGCATCTCCCGGTTAGCGTCCGAGTATGCTAACCTCCAGATTCGGTAAACAAGAATGCCGGTTGCTTCGACTAGAGATTCCTGTGATGGTTATTTTCAAATTAATCGGAAACTTGAGACTTGGACGTTCTGGGTGGTGTAGTGGTTAGCATACTCGGGCGCAGTCAGGGAGACGCGGGTTCGATTTCCTCTGCAGGACGACGAAATTTTAAAGTTTTCGGATGTTATCTGACTTTCCATCTTTGTCATATTTACACCGAAAAAAAAAAAAAACGGATTCACATCTTCGAAAGTTGTTTTATATGGTGTAATCCCGTATTCCATTCATGATTGAATTACCCTGTACAATCTGTGTCAACATTCGCTTATCCCAATCTTACATCTTCATATGGCGTTCATAATTTGCACGTTTGGAGGCAACGCTGTGGGCTTTTTTGATAGGTAGTGACAACCTTTGATACAATTCCTTTTGTTACACCTACAATTTCTGCCGTTGTAGTTACTAAGGCTGTTGCAAGACGGGCATCAACGATCATGTCGTTTTTGACATTACTGAGATCTGACATTGTCTACAAATACTCCACCCACAAAAGCTGTTTCACCTGGGACTGTGGCACTGCTAAGAGTGATAGCTGACATCGTACCGCACCTCTTAAAATACCTCACATCGCTGGTGACGGCGTCCCTGTGATTTACATGTGGTGAATAACGTATACTCCACTCGCAGTCGGTGTTTCCGTTATTTTGATAAACCCTTGTAGGTTTGCACAGGAACTTCATCATAAACGGAGACAAAAATTGCTTTGCACATTTCACTTATTCATGGAAGAAAATGACCAGCAACATTGGAGGTTAATGCGCAGCCTATTTTTTTCCGGTATCTTTTTCACCGCCTAATTGTTAGTACTTTCGTTTAGTCAAAGACGGATTTATGACTTCGCCGCCCTTAGGCGTAAACAAATTTTCCGCCCCTAATCTCCTTTAAAATAAAGAATTTGAGGGCTACAATTTCATGTAACTCATTCGGATCCGATCCAGGAACAAAACGAAATGTTGGGGGGAATGTAGCCTACCCAAAGAAAAGTACAAATAAAAATAATAATTTAAAGCTTAAATGTGGTGAAATTACAAACACGAATTTTTCTAATAATAATTAATAACAAAATTTCGTCTGTCGTTGACAAAAGTTCCCCATTTTTTCCTTTCGCCATCAATTCCTAAATTGATTAAATATTATGTAGTTAATCAGTTGTTTCGGTAGAAGTTTGCCTTCCCTCTTTCTCATTTTTTGTTTTTTTAATTTTTAATGTTTTGATACATTGCAGCGCAATTCAGCCCTTGCCCTGCCCCCTACCAATGTATTCATTCTAAGGGGAGATGGGATAGCTTTGCGTGAACATCCTGCAAATGCCTCCCCCTAAAGCATAAAGCGCCGCTTAGGCCGCAGGTGGCCGAGTGGGCAACGTTCGTGACTGCCACGGAAAGGACCTCAGGTTCGATCCCAGGCAGGTACGAACACTCGATCCACTAAATATCCGCCGTGCGTCGGATGGGCACGTTAAGCCGTCGGACCCCGGGTACTGTCCCCCCGGTAATAAATAAGGACGTCTTCCTCCCCTTTCTACTTCGCTTCCGTGTCACTTTCCTATCGGGCACTCTAGCCCAAATCTCCTAGCTTCCTATTTCTAAGGGTTGTTTAAGACCTGGGGTCAGACACTCCCTTCCTAAAGTCCTTCTACATATGATCATTAATAGATCATTAATAATAAAGCGCCGCCCCGGCGGCGCAGTGGTCTAAGCGATGGTTTCTGATCATTCTTCCGAGATGGGTCCGGGATTCGAATCCAATGAGGCATGGATGTTGTGCTTGTCTTACGGTCTCCCTTCCCTGGAGCCGTGGCCCTAAATTAGGGACGGGCGACTGCTTATAGCCCACTGAGTTGCTCATGGTGATCGTTAAACCTCCAATCAAAAAAGAAAAAAAAAAAAAAAGCAAAGCATAAAGCGATCTTCCTTTATCTAATCCTGAAATCTGTTATCGAGCTCCAAAAGAACAAAGTTAACACCCTACTCGTTCCCTCCACCACCCGTTTGTATTCATTTCAGTCCTTAAGCATAGTCAAACAGATAAACATATGTTTGTCTATAATTTCACAAGTCGAAGAGCAAAAGCTTTACGGGAATTCCAAAACAAAATCTCCTATATATAGCAGTTTTCGGACTAAATGCTAGTTTCTACTTTTATTTTAAAAATGTTTATTATTTTTATGGGTTTTAACAAATTATTAATTTTTACTTCCAGTAAAATTTGCCGCTCTAGGCCCGGGCCTAGTCGGCCTATTGGGAAATCCGTCTCTGCGTGCAGTACATTGAATGCACAACTTATTATATACACCCCGATAGCATTATGCAAATCAGAAGTATCGCGTCTTGTCACGTGGGACGGTGATGCCTATGAATAAAGCAGATCTATCTATACGCATGGGAAACCAGTCACGGAAAAGTTAGTTTGACCGTGGTCAGATGACAGTATATCGTAGCTGCTGAACCATTGAAATTTCCACGTCATACCGTTGCACGTGTCTACCAAAACTATGTCAAATATAGCAAAACTTCCAACTAACGGGAGAAATGTCATAAACGTGCAGTTGATTCTCTAGGTGAGTGCAGACTCTCCCTCTTTGTTATGAGGAATCGCACGGCTGCCGTAAAGTAGATGACGTCGGAATCTAATGAGGGCGTGTCTACCAGAGCTGAGTTTGGGCTCAATTTTAAGTGCCCGAGCCTGAAAACTATGATTAACCTGTTTAGGCGTTAAAAAAAAAAAAAAAAAAAAAATATCTCCTCTTCCAGACTTTCCTCCCCGTGCAATTAACCGATGGCTTTCTCAACTGCGGAGTGGGGAAGGGATGTCTATCTATTTCTATAGTTTCCTTGACCATTTTCTTCCTGAAATGTTTCGGAGGGCCGGGCTTCAGGAAAAATCCGGATGCACAACAATCTACATCGTACGTTGCTCAATAGAATTAGCAGGCAGCTGCCCCTTTGAGGTAGAGAGCAAAATTTCGACAACTTGCTATCTACTATCTATAGTTCTTAAAGAAACTTTTCTTTCGCAGAAATACAGTAATTCATGGTCTATGGTATTTGTTACCCAATCCCGGAATGAATAGCCCTGCCGAATACCTACTCCTCATCTAAACCTAGTTGCCGAAGAATTCTCTTTAACAACTAGAAAGCATAAAAAAAGTCTCGTGTGATAAATCATACAATATCATATTAAGAGAAAAAGGAAGAAAATTCTCTCCCTCTCTCAGAGCCAGAACTCGAGTAAGTATTATGCAGCCCAAGACTGGTTCGTGCCCGGGCTCGACTTCGGGCTAGGCCCGGCTCATCACTGGTGTCCACAACATATGCACAAAGACTTCCCGTCGTACCATGGAAAAAAAAATAGGCTATGTCAGTTGACGTCCACATCGCGTCTCCTTGTTGACTGCAAGACATCGAAAGATGGATTAGACTCCTAATGCCGGAAATGGAGTACAGAGGACTGGTAGTACGCCATCTTGACTGACGAATCAAGGTTTCAACTCTGTCACGCCGATGGAACAAAGAATAAAAAGCTTCGCGTGAAGAACGTCAACTCCCGTTGAGGTAACATAAAACTGGAGATTACAGCGCCCCCACATCCTGGGAGCTTATGTGCTCTGACGGAAAGCAAACGTTCAGGAGTAAAAGACGTTAGCGGACTACGGCAGTGAAGCTTTTCTTTGATCCACGATGGTTTCCTTCGATCTATCGATCTAATGACCAGTGGCGCCCATATGAGTACTCTTAGGGGTGGGGGGGGGGGGGGGGGGCTAAGAAAAATTCTAACCTCCTTCAAGGTTGTCAAACATTTTAGTAAATGTACAAGATAATACAATATAACAAAAATAATTGATACAATCAATCATTAATATCTTATTTTTAAAAATGCTTAAAAAAAAAGGTTTCGTGTATTTTAGTGTTTCAAATTTATCAAAAATTTGGCTTACCAACTGCTGGGGGGAGGGGTTGAGCCCCTCCCTGTCCTCTTTATGGGCGCCCTTGCTAATGACTATTTGCTTAGAGCAGTTTTTTTTTTTGTTTTTTGTTGTTGTTTTCTGATATCCGCCCGTCTCTTATTATTTTGGTGAAACAAAAATGCAATAGCATTAATATTACTATTTAAATTAAATTTTAGCAAATATTATAGTTAGGTTTAAGGATCCGTACAGAATGCAGACAATCCCTAGTATTTGGCATTACTGAAAATGTTCCTGAAAAACTGAAGAACAAACAAAAGCCTTTACTAACCCAATTGGCGCAACAAAACTAACACATCCGATTTGCGAAATGATTGTGCTACCGAGAAGGTAATCATGTGTGAGTAGTAGCTCGGCTGACTGTTCTTTGCCAGAATTCAAGTCAACAGAAACACGCATGCGCAGTCTGCTCCGGCATCAGCCTGTATGTTGGTTTCTGTGCACTGCGTCTTGTGTCCTAGTGGCTGAGGGTTGACTGTTTGTCGGAATTGAAGTCAATAGAAATACGCATGCGCAGTCTGCTCCGGCATCAGGCTGTATGTTAGTTTCTGTGCACTGCATCTTGTATCTTAGGATACGTCGGCGCTAGTTAAGTCTCGCCGAGCCTTAACTTCTTCTCAGTTAGATATTCTTTGGATAGAAGGGTGCGTCTGTGGTTGAAATCACATGAAGCGATGGATCCAGTTTGTCAAGTTTGGGTTATGGAAGTGGTATAACAGTTTAGGGAGGGTTTAGATGGGCTTCCTTGGAGCCCTTTCGAACCAATCAAGACCTCCGTCACAGTCACAAAGTATATGAACATCCTCGCCGACCATCTGCACTTGTCCGTAATGATTCTCTTTCCACACCACGACACCATCTTTCATCAGGACAACGCCACATCAGATGTTTTCCCAGTAGCAAACAATTGGCTCCAGGAGCATTTAAGTGAGTTTACCACACTCGAATGCCCCCCACGATCACCGGATTTTGTTCCCATAGAGAATTTATGGGACAAATTGGAAAGATCTGTTCCAGCCGGCCAACCAGTGCTGAGACGAACCGAGCCCGGGACCTAACCGGGCTCTGAGAGTGGGAGATAATTTTCTTCCTTTTTCTTTTGAATGTGATTTTGTACGATTTAGCACACAAGGACCTTTTTACGCTTTCTAGTTGTTAAAGATAATTCCGGGCTTGGGTAGCAAATACCATAGGTCTTGGATTACTGGATTTCTGCGAAGGAAAAGTTTCTTTAAGAACTATAGATAGCAGGTTGACGAAATTTTGCTCCTTACCGCAAAGGGGAAGTTCCCTCCTAATTCTATTGAGCAGCGTACGACGTAGATTGTTGTGCCTCCCGATTTTTCCTGATGCCCGGCCGCCACAAACATTTCAGGAAGAAATTAGTGGTCAAATGATAGAAATAAAAAACAAACAAACTAAAAATGGTGAAACTATACACAGAAATAATAAAAACTAGAAAATGGTAAAACTATACACAGAAATAATAAAAAACTAGAAAATGGTAAAACTATACACAGAAATAATAAAAAACTAGAAAATGGTAAAACTATACACAGAAATAATAAAAAACTAGAAAATGGTGATAACTATACACAGAAATAATAAAAAACTAGAAAATGGTAAAACTATACACAGAAATAATAAAAAACTAGAAAATGGTGAAACTATAAAAATGAATAGAAACTATAGAAATAGATAGACATCCCTTCCCCACTCCGCAGTTGAGAAAGATATCGGTTAATTGCACTGGAAGGAAAGAGTGGAAGTCTGGAAGAAGAATTTTTTTTTAATACCTAAACAGGTTAATCATAGTTTTCGGCCTCGTTCGGGACCGGACTCTATCTTGCAATATAAAATTCGTGCTCGGGCGGGCTCGGGTTGACATACTTCGGGCTCGTGCGCTTAAAATTGAACCCGAACTCAGCTCTACCGCCAACTGTGGATGTTGTACGACAGGCGATTCTCGCTTCATTGGAGGCATTACCTCCCACCTTTGTGTTTTCAACATCTCCTTGAGTCCTTACTGAGACTTCTCTGGCTGTGCTGTTGTGAGGGCGATAGGTGGAACAGCACGTGATTATGTAGGTGTACATAATAATTTGTGCATTCAGTTTATTTTCTGCATGCAAGATCGCCAAAGTGCGTAACGGGGAAGGGTTGGAAGATAAGTAAGGAAAAGTGACTATGATTCATCGTTTTTTAAAAACTTGACTGCTCGGAAGTTTTTTTTTTTTTTTTTTTTGCTATTTCGCGGCAGAGGTGATTCTATTACTTTTTTCCGCATTCTTGATTTGGCATGATGAACAAGTTAGTAAAATCGTGCAATGCAACGATTATGATACGCTTTCCAACATACCAGAAATCACTACTCAACTTATCACTCAAGTTATGACGATAATGGCTGTTTAATAAATCTCGTTCCTGTGTTCTGATCTTTCACACCATTTTGATGATATTAAACACAATTGGTTCAGTATGCCTCCGGAACAACATGAGAAAGTTTTGTTGCAATCGAAGCATTTTTACGCAAGTTATGACGCATGAGGGCGATGGAATGAATCCAGCTCCTATGTCCTGACCTTTGACCCGATTTCTGTCATTCTCAATAGGGTTCGTCCTCAGGTAGCCCCCTACCACATACTAAAATTTCATCAAAATCGAACCATTTTTAGGCAAGTTATGACGCATAAGTGCAATGGAATGGAATAGATCCCGCTCCCGTGTCCTGACCATTTGATCTCTAATTTTCAATAGGGTTCGTCCTCAGTGGTCCCCTACGACATACTAAAATTTCATTGAAATCGAATCATTTGTACGCAAGTTATGACGCATAAGGGCAATGGAATGGATTCCGCTACTATGTCCTGACCTTTGACCCCATTTTATTAATTTTCAATAGGGTTCGTCCCCAGGTATCCCCCTACCACATACTAAAATTTCATCGAAATCGAACCATTTTTAGGCAAGTTATGACGCACAAAGGCAATGGAATGGAATAGATACCGCTCCTATGTCCTGACCTTTGATCTCATTTTCAATAGGGTGCGTCCTCAGTGGTCCCCTACCAGATACTAAAATTTCATTGAAATCGAATCATTTTTACGCAAGTTATGACGCATAAGGGCAATGGAATGGATTCCGCTCCTATGTCCTGACCTTTGACCCCATTTTGTCCATTTTCAATAGGGTTCGTTCCCAGGTGGTCCCCTACCACATACTAAAATTTCATCGAAATCGAACCATTTTTACGCGAGTTATCGTGCGGACGGACAGACAGACAGACAGACAGACGGACGGACAAAGCTGGAGCATTTACGCTTCTTCAACCTACGTTTGGAAAGCGTAAAGAACTTGTCATGCTTAAACACACAATGGCTGTTAGGGTGATCATATTGCTGTTCAGTGTTAGGAAATCTTAGCTTAGCATTTATAACTCTTGCGAGCAGTTTGCATGGAAAATATACTCTGACGTATTACATAGTATTAAGCTTTCCGGTAGGAAACAGTATTCCATGGTTGAACGAACTTAACGTCGAATGATATTCAAAGGAAAGCTAGCCGTTTATCTCGAAAAAAGATTCCAGTATTTTTATGAGATTTAACAACGAGAGAAATGCAGTTATGCTATAGCATGTTGTAAGAGAGAGTTCTCAGGCTTAATATCTCTTAAAGCCTAAGTATTCCGAAGTACTTCTCGTCACAGTGGTAGTTAACCTGATGACAGCAGGAAAAAATTCACTCTTTTGTTGCTTATACCTAGGAGCTGGATTGTGTAAGAATTAAATTCCCTTGGGTTGCCCTCACTTAAACGATAAGTAGCCTCAATATCCGTGTCACTGCGTGTCCATTTACGTGGGGAAGCCAAGTTTTGCGAAGCTAGCATTGCACACCAATCATTGTGCAATGTCTGTTGGAAATTTCGAATATTTTACTTGAGCGAAATGAAAGAAAGCTGTCTTGTTCCAAATTATATTTATGGGAAAAACTGTTGCATGAATGCTCGTATAAATATATGTAGCTCTTAAATATGAGACCCATCCTCTGAAGTACAGTTCAACCGGACGCTTGCTAATATTCACAGCAAAAGAAAGCAGTGACTTACAAGAATATTAGGGATTTGACTTCAATGATGATCGAAAATAATCTATTTTGCCACAGTCTTGATATTAATTCCATTTGTTTTTTCAGCAAGAATTGCATTGTAGCATAAAATACTTCTCACTTGAGAGATTTAATGTTATTTCTAAGGCTAGGATTTGTATGTAAAAAAATTTAAAATATGTATATAAAATATTTATTAAAAATCAGGAAAAACGTAAGAAAAAAACGAAAATCACTAAAATATGTGATATATTTCTTTTTATATTTGTAATAATCTTCTATAATTTCTTTACTTTTACAGTCATAGGAAATTGAAAATAGAAAAAATCTTGATCTTTTACTAATCCAATGCTGTCGAGGTTTTCATCAGGAGCGGAGTTTGATTTTTTGATTGGGGGTTGGCGGGTAGAGCTAAACATTTAGTGATGCCAGCGTAAGTTGAGCAGAAATATTAAATCCAGTGGAAATAGGAATGTATTACAATGGTGCATACTAATACGTAAGTAGATATTTTAACACATCAGTCTCGTCCAACCTGGGAACCAACAAAACTTTGGGGGGTAATTAATAAGCAACTCAAAATCTCGATTACAAATGAGTAAATATTAAGTGGATCTTACGGAACATCCCAAAAGATGTTAAGTACACTGCTAAATAATTAAATAAATGACAAAGTCATATAAATCCGTAAAAAATTGGTGTATAACAACATTTATTTTGTTGTGCCAAGCTTTCGCCTTGCAGCGGAAAGCTTTATCAAGGCAAACGTACACTAGAATAGCGATCCGTTTGGAGTTTAAAACCAAACAATAGCACGAGTATTAAACGTAAACATAATGCATTACAAACACGTGAACTTACATTAACTAATTGCATATAGATCGATACTCACGGTAAAGCAAGATATATAACATCAAGTCATATTTCATACTAGCCTCTGAAAAATGGAGGTCCACGGTTGTGGCAGCTCCATGTTATAACCCCATCATTGCGTACCGTCGCTTCTTGTGACTATCTCAATGGACTTCCTGTTCATAGTTCCCTTATAAGTGGTGAATGGGGCCACTATTTTTCTTTCATTCCGTATTGGAATCGCTGCGTTGTAAATTGCCTCCCTTCCTAAAGCAGTCGTTCCTCTTCCTTCTCTTATGTCGCACACATAAAGATCTTTTAGTCATACCGGTGTAGGATACGTAGGTATCCGGGAATTTTAATGGAATCGCGTACACTCCTGCGGCATAGTCCACGTCTGTTTTCTTGTTATTCGTTGTTAAAATCTTACCAATAGTTTTTGGTGGCTTCAACGCCACCTCGACATCATGCTTCTTTAGTAAATTCCTGACATAGAACGAGAATTGTGAAATATACGAAATGCTGCCTGCAAATTTCATGTTCGTTTTCTTGGTGGTGTCCTTTAATAGGCTTCTTTTCACTTTTTAGCACGTCTTTTGTAAAAAAAGATCGTGCTTCTGTTATCGGTTTGTCCGTCCGCCTGTACCCACGATATCTCAGCAACTATTAGTCCGATTTGAAAAATTTTTTTTGCATTGTAAAGCTTGAAATATGCAAATGATGATCCTTTATTTGTTTTTTGTTTTTTTTTTACGATGTACAATTTCGCCGGTAGAGGGCGTAAATGCAGATGATGTCGAATTCGAAATACGTTTTATTCCACATATTTGCTTCTAAACATCCGATTGAAAAAAAATTTATATCTTTCGATTCCATTTATGTCGAAGAGTATTTTAGATATAGTTACTTTTTTCAAATTACGTATAGATTTTCCGCTAGGGGGCGTAAAAGTAAATTACATTTTCCCCGATAACTCTTCTTCTAAAACTCCGATTTGAAAATTTTTTCTTCAGCGGATACATCTCCTGATGGAAAATCTTTTGCATATAATTTCAAATTTTTGGTTAAGAATACTTTGGCCACCAGGGGGCGTAAGTGTTAATTTTTGCTTCTGATGTATTTGCCATAAAATCGTAGCTTCTAAAATATCGATTAAAAAATTCTTTCGTGGACTCTCATCGATAAACCTTTTCGGAATATTTTCTTCTTAAAATAGTCCACAGTTTCTCCGCCAGGGGGCGTAGATGTACATCTTATTTTTGTCAATATCTCTACTTCTAGGAGTCCGATTGAAAAATTCCTTCTTTGTTGAATAGTGTTTTCCGTCTGACATGTTTTTCATATAATTTCAAAATTTTCAAGTAATTCATAGACTTTCCGCTAGGGGGCGTAGCGGCAAATTGCGTTTCCCCTATATCTCTGTTTCTAAATCTCCGATTTGAAAAATTATTTCTGCACCGGATACAGCTATTGATGGGAAATCGTTTGCACATAATTTCTAATTTTTGTAAAAAAAAAATAGTTTGGCCACCAGGGGGCGTAAATCTTAATTTCCGCTTCTGTTGTATTTGCAGCAAAATATGAGCTTCTAAATTCTCGATTGAAAAAAACGTCGTTTGTTGACCGATACTACTCAGTCGACAAACCTTTTAGAAACATTTTCTTCTTAAAATAGTGCATGGTTTCTCCGCCAGGGGGCGTAGATGTACATCTTATTTTGTCAATATCTCTACTTCCAGGAGTCCGATTTGAAAAATTCCTTCTTTGTTGGATAGTGTTTTCCGTGTGACATTGTTGTTCATATAATTTCAAAATTTTCATGTAATTCATAGACTTTCCCCTAGGGGGCGTGGCGGCAAATTGCGTTTCCCCCTATATCTCTGCTTCTAAATCTCCGATTTGAAAAATTTTTCCTGCACCGGATACAGCTCCTGATGGGAAATCATTTGCACATAATTTCTATTTTTTGTAAAAAAATAGTTTGGCCACCAGGGAGCGTAAATCTTAATTTCCGCTTCTGTTGTATTTGCAGCAAAATATGAGCTTCTAAATTCTCGATTGAAAAAAACGTCGTTTGTTGACCGATACTGTAATTCATAGACTTTCCCCTAGGAGGCGTAGCGGCAAATTGCGTTTCCCCCTATATCTCTGCTTCTAAATCTCCGATTTGAAAAATTCTTTCTGCACCGGATACAGCTCTTGATGTGAAATCATTTGCACACAATTTCTAATTTTTGTAAAAAAATAGTTTGGCCACCAGGGAGCGTAAATCTTAATTTCCGCTTCTGTTGTATTTGCAGCAAAATATGAGCTTCTAAATTCTCGATTTTAAAAAAACGTCGTTTGTTGACCGATACTATTCATGTCGACAAACCTTTTAGGAAAATTTTCTTCTTGAAAAAATGCATGGTTTCTACACCAGGGGGCGGGGCGTAGATGAATATCTTATTTTTGTCAATATCTCTACTTCTAAGAGTACGATTTGAAAAATTCCTTCTTTGTTGGATAGTGTTTTCGATGCGAAATGATTTTCCTTTAAATTCAAAATTTTCAAGTAAATCATACACTTTCCGCTAGGGGGCACAAAGGTAAATTGCGTTTTCTGCGTTATTTCTGCTCCTAAAGGTCTGATTTGAAAAAATTATTCCTGTATCGCATACAAGACCTGATGGAAAATAATTTTCACATAATTTCTAATGTTTTGGTAAAGAATGGTTTAGCCATCATGGGTCATATGTGTTAATTTCTGCTTCTGAAGTATTTGTTGCAAAATCTGGGCTCCTGAAAACTCGACTAATTTTTTTTTTCTTCGACCGATACCGCTTATACGGATAAACCTTTTGAGAATACTTTCTTCCTAAAATAATGCATGGTTTTTCCCACCAGGGGACGTAAAGTCACATCTTATTTTTGTCGATATCTCTGTTTCTAAGAGTTCGTAAGCTCACGATTCCGTTTACAGCAATATCTGAGGGATTAAAAACCCGATTGAAAATCTTCTTTCTTTGGTCAGATCTGTTGTTTTCTATACCGGTTCCATTGAGTTTGAATAGCTTTGATAAATTTAATTTGCGTCAGAACGGATTCAAAAGACGTGCTTATTACACCCGAAAATTCGAGGTCAACTTTCTTGTTGTAATATATGTTGCAGAGTTCGCATTCACGAAAGCCTGCTAAAACTCCTTTCTTTATCATGTTGGTGATTTTCCGATTCTTTAAATTATCAGATGAGCATACTGTCAGAGCCCTCTGCATCCATGATCTGAACACAGCAGTTTTGTAATACCTTGGACATGAGGAGCTGAGTGGAATTATGTTAGGTGCTGCTGTAGGTTTATAATACACCAACAAATGGCTAAGATTTCTGGACAATAAAACATCCAGGAAAGGCAACTTTCCATTTTCTTCTACTTCCATAGTGAAGGTGATATTTTGGTGTGCTCTATTGATTGCATCGAAGAAATTATTAAGTTCATTTCTTCCATGTGTCTAGACGAAGAAAATATCATCAACGTGTCTGAGCCAAACCTACTGTTTATTCATGGTACCGTTGAAAATCGCTGTTTCTAACGGGCGTAATATCTCTTCCGCTAAGATACTTGATAGAGGCGACCCCATTGGGGCTCCTTTCATTTGTTTATAAATCTTTTTTGGAATGTATAATAGTTATGCTGTGTTACTAAAGTAAATATCAACTAGAGGTAATGTCGTTCGACCACCTTACCTGATAAGAAAAGCATATGAACAAATTAATTTAATGCATAAAACGTTAACAAAACATTATAAGCTGATTACCGATGATTTTTCTGGTGATTTGAGAAACGTTTGAGGGGCCAAGCACCGTGTTAACACCACCCGCATGCAGTGGCGTAAGAACGGGGGGGGAGGTACATAGGTAGAATGTACCCCCCAAATTTTGGAGAGGGGTGCATTAATATCTACTGTACCCCCCCCCCCCCAGATATGAGCAAACACAAACCAATCATTCATAAAGAGTGAACTGTAAAATTTATGTGCTACTTATTTTTTTTAATTCTCTTTTTTTCAAAGAAATATCACTGGTCATCTGGGTTTTTTTTTTATATCCGAAGCTTGTATAGTGGGATTCTTTTCATCCACCAAAAACTGGCCAACCATCTGGGAAACTTCAGCAAATTAGTTCTGCAGGGAAACGACGAGTGCGAGGTTTTTGTTAATAACTTCAAACAAGCATATGGTAGGGCTAGGGCTTGATAACATACTTGTGATCAGTGTTTCTTTTCTCTTAAAATTCCATGCATCTTGATCAGGTCGTGCTTTCTGCACTTTAAAAAAAATATTTAATGCACAAGTGGACATTTCAGCTCACACAGCCCCGACACTAAAATTGTTTTCTGTCTTAAGATCTGTAGCAATACAACAAGTGCATTACGGATTTCACATACCACTCATAGAACTCCAATTCCTCGATATCTCCACCATCATTTACAAGTAGATTTGCACCAGACCAATGTGCTTTTTATATCAATTGTCAGCCTATGTATCGTTCAAAGTTATTAATATAGACTTCATAATGCTTCAATGGTACTATCTTCGCGGGCAGAGCAGTTTTTATCTTACTGCGGTTTTACTTTATTAACGTAAACGAAAATGATAAGAAATTTAATTCGTTCTTGTAAAGAGTTATATAACATTTCCTGAGAAAATCCCTCTTTTCCAAACCCTGCTGACAGAAATTCATCCTAATGTTGACTTGTCCCTGCTCAATATTTTAATGGGGAAAAAAAAAGTACAAAAATTAACAAGAGAGAACACACAAAAAAAAACTTATCCATTTACTTTCTGATAAGAAATTAATAATGTGAACTTTTTGTCAGCAATAAAAATAATAATGGTAATTAATAATATGATAACAATGTTCATTCGGATGAATTCCTGATCAGTATACGTATTTTATAAAAACTCTAATATACTACTACCCCCCCCCCCCAAAAAAAAAAATTCGGAGGGGGTCATTCATAGATGGCTTAATCCTTGAGATGTAAGGTTCATGAGCTTGTACTCCCCTAAATCAAAAGCGTTACTACGCCACTGCCCGCATGGGCAGGGCCGGATTAAGTGGCTCCCTAGGCTATAACACATCTGAGTGGGACTCCAAGGCTAAGACATCTGGATGGGACCCCAAAGAACTTATGATGGAGAATCATTAAGTCAATTAAGACACGGAATTGTAGCAATCTGCTTGGGATAATCAATATATAGTGCATTTTCGAACTAATAAATCGTCTGCAGAGTTTTCGTAACAAGTCACTGTGTTTTCTACTGTTCTCACAAGAACATGAGTTAAATTGTTAGATTTTATGTTGGGTTAATTCCAAGATTTTATCATGATTTGGCTTTTCTTTCTGCATCTTTACAGGTACGCAATGTGAAACCTCCGAGGACTTTGACCATTAACGTTTCCAAGTGTAAGTAGGGGAGGTATGGGTGGGTGGTAGTAAAAAAGTTGAAACTTCCCCACCGACGCGGAACTTTTACCCTTTGTGAATTTCTGCCTTGATATCTGTTCGTCTTCTAGCCGCTTTTTGTGATTGAGTGAAAATCGTATACGGGACAAAACTAAAACTATTTTGTAACCTTCTGTCTCTATATAAATATATAAACTGTGACTCACTAAGGGTAAAAGTTCTACGTGACATAGCGGCATGCCTCTCGGGCCCTTGGTTATGGTGGGCCCCTAGGCTACAGCCCCGTTAAACCTCCCTTCCCTTTAATCCGGCCCTGACCGTGCGTTTTTATGACCCTGCATTTTGATGGATTTTTGCAGTGGTGTTTGGAAGACCACAGATTTGTCGGTGCAACCTCGGTTCGTTCTTTACCTCTCTTTCGTTGCCGCAATCATTTGATAAGAACCGTCTTTGATTCGTTTTCATAAATTCTTACATGCGATCAACGAGAACGCATCAAATACTGTGATGATATATCTTTAGTTTCTGATAATTATCTGTATTGGACTGAAGAGTGTGTTTTATTATTCGAAATTTTCATCTTCATCATTTTGTAAACGAAACACGCGCTTTTCCCACAAGACATATTTTGGGATATTCCTCCCTGCTTTGGAATCTGAACCACGTGGGTCACGTGAAGCAACATGAAACTGTTCAGAATATTTCCTGGGGTTTCTGTATCACTCAACTTTTGGTGTATCGGATTTCTACCTTTTCTTTGAAACAAATTGCTTTACTGACCTCAAAACGAAACGTGATGTTGCTTATTATTAACTTCCTCAAAAGCCGCTCCGGTGGCGCAGTGGTCTAAGGCGTTGGCTTCTAATCATTCGTCCGTAAGGGGTCCGGGTTCGAATCCCGGTCAGGCATGGGTGTTGTGTTTGTCTTACGGCACTGGCTCTCTCCCTTCCCTGGAACCAGTGACCCTAAATTAGGGACGGGCGACTGCTTATAGCCCATTGAGTACGGTGGTCGTTAAACCTCCAATAAAAAAAAAAAAAACTTCCTCAAATCAATAATGTTCTTGAAGATGTTTTGTTTCCTTGCTTAGATTTAGAATGTCTTCAGTTGCTCATACACGCACACAGTTGTTTTTTTTTTTTTTTAGGTATTGTTCTTTCAGAACGAACGTCTTGCTGTCAGCAACTATGCATTTTTGTTCGCAGTTCATTTTCTGATTAACAGGGAAAACTTGTATAGCCGCATGTTGTCGTGAATTTTGATTCGTTTACTATTTTAATAAGATGGATACCTGAGTACGATGCTTATATTTTAACTGTTCGCAGTTGGAAATTAAAGTTGGTAAGTAAGTCAGCATATTATGACGGAACTGAAACATTCTTACGAAGGCGTAGGATTTTTATTTACGTAGGCAAAAATACTGCGTATTGAAGATGTCAATGAATGAAAATAAATTTGGTTACCTGAGCTTCTTTAATGCCATCCAAATTACAGGCCGCTTTGATTTTGTGATACATTTAAAAGCTTTTGAATTTCCGAATTATAAACAATATGAGGTTTTAGTTTTAAATCGTCCGCAGCGTTACCACCTTGCAAAAGGCTCTAACGACCCTTTTCCGCTTTGAAGCTCTCAATGTGAAACTGCTTTTTAGGTATTCGTTTCGTGTAAAGTCCAGTTTCTTCTGTGCTCGAAACTTGTTAAACAGAATAATAAACTTCTTCAGTAATTCAATGAGTTATTTTCCCTTTATTATTATTTTCAACGCATCATACCGCCAGCACTCCTTTCCAGACCTCTGTCTCCTTCTTAGACTCCTCTCCCTCCCAAAAATCCTTCTGTGTCCCTCTTAGCTCAAAGGGTAGAAGCGCCGGACGCCTCTGATTCAAGAAACAATTTAGTCGTCCAGATCGCTTTGCTGATGACAATGCCCATGAGTGCAGCGTAGGCCAATAAAACGATTTAAGCACTTAAAACTGCCCATGAATACTGCTTTACCGATTGCCATCTCCTGCTTCCCGAATACCACCATGCCGTCTGAGTTTGCTTGAAATGAATTAACACTAAACTCCTTTAAAATCTCCAAAATCCCCGTAACAGTTTCGTCATCCGAAGCGTTTATTCCTTCATCGTTAGCATTTCCTTCAGATGAAAATTTGACACTTTTGAAGCAACCCCAATCACTCGGAAGCCTTGTAGTGTGCAGAAATCTTTGGAAAATTCTGCCCCCCCCCCCTCCTCTCCACTCAGTGGCGTAGTGTAAATTACCTTTAGGCGCCTGTGAGAAAAAACAAACTCCTCAAAACCACCCCACCCGTGAAACATAAGGGCTCTCCTAGCTTTAAGTCTGTTTAATGTAAGAGTGAAATTGGGGAATCTTTTGGCTATAGTCTTAAAACGTTGCAAAAATGGAAAGCAACATAAGTGTACTGTTTGCTTGTTTCCAAAAAGAAATTTTCCCCACGATAGAGAGAAATTCTGTTTCCTTCACTAAAGGGAGGGGAGAGACAAAGAAATATGAACATGTTGGCAGTGCCAAGGCTGATTCTGGTAATGTTCCAGACATTTGAACCTTTTTAGCGCTGACTCCATTTTTTTCTTTTTCAAATTAAAAACTGGTACTCAACACTTTGGAGAAGAGGTTCGGTGTTTTCGACAAAACTGCTCTTCCGAATCGATTCCCTCTTTCTCGTTCCTTGTCCATAACTGTGTACAGGTAACCCAACTAGCTGAGTAAACGCCTCGCCTCGGCGCTAGTACTCAATTTGAAAACAGTTCTTGTTCCTCGCTTATTTAGTTAAAGGAAAATATTTTCGCCCATTGCTGAAGTTTCTCATTTACAAGGTTTAATGAAGATTTTGTAAAACTTTTGACGGAAGAAATCTTGCAACACAATTTGTTTTTTTATTTCAGATGAGGAAAATGTCTTTTGTTGATCTTAAAAAAAACAACAAAAAAAAAAAAAAAAAAGCAGGAAATCACAAACAGATAGAAACAAGAGACCGAAAATTAGTTCTGCTGCATTATACAGAATTTCTGTGATTTGGCGGGGAATGTTGTCCTACAAAATGGAAACTTTTAACTTTACGGAGGACTGGTTTTGTTCACGTATAAAAGTGAGATATTGACTGCTTTTGGTCAATCAGTAAAAAACAAAGTTCAAAAATTGACATCCGATATGCGGAAGGCGTTGTTGACATCAATCCCATCATTTTGTTATTGGAAAAATGAGTGTGAATTCGCGTTTATACAAGAAGTGCCCCTTCAGCGCATGACAACATTCATGACCAGCAGTCCGGAATTATGTCGCTGCAGATGTCGTCAAATACCGTTTTTACATTGAAAAATGACTGAGTTTATAAATTTCTTTATGGCATTCATGTAATAAATATGGTCACATCCTCTGGGTAGGTTACGATCACAGTAATTAATATATGCCGGATTACCCCCTTTAAATAAGATTGTGTTCTCCATCATTTGGGTTCGTTTGTTATCTTTCGTTCTTATGCTCGCACGCGCTTCATTCTTTCCAGGAAGGAGATGAGCCTATCCCGAACGGGTTATGTAACCTGCTGAAACTAAAAATAAAGAGAATCTCCTGCAAGAAAGATCCAGAGTGGTGGTGGTAGTAGTCGCGTAGTCTGTTACTAGGTGGCTGACTCTCCTCTCGTCTTGTACGTCACGGATTAAGGTGACATAACGCTGCCTGCCACTTAGCTTCTTTTTCTCTTCCGCTGTTTAATGTTGTGGCAGCCGCTGCTCACTCAAGTGCAGTTGTACTAGCCGATTGAAGAATAAATTGCATCGCTGCACGCAGACTATCTGCCCTTTATTACCTTCGTAGAATCGTTTTTCTCCCTTCAGCTGCTGACCATGTTTCAGCGTAATTTAAAATTCCCCGGTTCTGTTAATAGGTGCGCTTTACGTAATTAAATCGATGCTTTCTTGGAGAGACATGATAGGCTGTTTGTTGAACGGGTTGACAAATAAAAAATTCGTTAAAGCCTGTAACGTATGAGTTAAATGGACAATGGAGCAGCGACAAACCTGCCGCCGATTTTCAAGTAGAACACTCGCTTCGGAGTAAGAAGAGGTGGGTTCGAACCCTACTGTCGGCAAAAGAAAAGTTACATTGGCGCCCGAACGAAAAAGGATTTCCTGGTTGGGAGGATTGAAAAAAATGTGTAATGGTTCTTCCGAACAACGTGTACGTATTTTAAATAAACATTTCTTGAATGAAGTAGTCGCAGAGTTGTTGCTGTCAATTGATCCAAAATATGCTGAGCGATTTTGTGCCCCTTATTTTCTCAAGGCGGTGATGGAGGATGAAGGCTGATGTGACATGCGAACAATAAAGCAGCGACAAGCCTATACCGGCGTAGTTCAGTTGGAAGAATAGCCGCTCCAGAGTTGAAAGATGTGGGCACGAATCGCACTGTTGGCAAAAGAAAGGTTACGGGGGTCCTAATAAAAGTTCTGCACACTGTCCATTTTTGAGAAAAGTGTGAAGTAACGGAGAAAAGTTACCTTATTGCCGTTCAATGCACTCCCCCTCCTTTGCTAGTGACAGCTTGCCAGCTGTGAGGTAAGTCCTGGATGCCCCGTAGTACGCCATCTTAGTTCAGCTGTCGTATTATTCGGGTCACGTTCAATGACAGTTCGTCCAGCAATTCGTAGCGGATGCCACTGAGTCGTTTTTTTAACTTTGGGAAAAGATCAAAATCGGGTGGACTGAGATCAGGGCTGTATGATGGGTGGGATAAAGTTTTCCCAGCCATTTTTCGACAAAAGTTCCCATACCGACGCTGCACCACGACACGATGCGTTGTCGTGCTGCAAGATTGTTCCCGCTTCCAACAAGTTGGGGCGATTTTGACGAATTTTCGGTCTCCACTGTGTCCTCAGAAAGTCGCGATAATGTTGTGCTTTGACATTTTGCCCTGCCGGCACTCACCTTGGGCATCGTTCGCAAAAATCATCATTTGCTTCACTTTGGATTGTTGCCGACGACACTTTGAGGGGCGTGGGGAACTTGGATGCCTCCATTCCGTTGATTGTGACTTCAGTTCCGGTTCAAACTCACGGGTCCAAGTCTCATCAATTGCGACAATTCTGTTCAGGAAGGTGTCGCCCTCCCCTTCGAACCTGTGGAGGTGATCCTGTGCGATGCTCACTCTGGCTGCCTTCTGCTCGCGGGTGAGTTGATGGGTCACCCGAAGGGCTGCGATTTTTCTCCCCCCCCCCCCAGTGAGTCTGTCAAAATCCGGTGAACAGACATGGTTGACAAATTTGCCTGAAGAGCAGACTCCTCGACTGGTCAAACAGCGATTCTTTTCGAGAAGCGTTGCAACAATGGTGACAGATGTTTTGTCTGTCGCGGTTTGAGATCGGCCTGAGCGGTTATCATCTTCGATGCTGCTTCGGCCCTTTCGAATTCGCGATACCCAGCGAGAAATTGTGCTTCGATGAAGAGTTCCTTCCCCACTAACTTCTTGCAAGGGAGTGTGGATCTGTGTCGGAGTTTTTCCCCGTAGAGTTTCTATTTTCACGTACGAGCGCTGGTCTAACGCTGTGACTCGACCTGAGGAGCTGCATACTTCCATTTCCAAACCCTCCCACGTCCACACATCAAATGATAGCGCTTCGTTCTGACACCTTTGCGTTGCTGAGAGTCTGACCTTGACATGACGCAATCATTTGCTCGATTGCATCATCCCCTTCCGTTTTAGATTAACGTGTGCAGAACTTTTGTTATGACCCTCGTATAAGGCACGAGGCACTACTCTCACGTATATTTCGCCATATGTGTTAACAAGCTGGGGGATTAATTATCTAGAGCCCCCCCTCCCGTGGCGCAGTGGTCTAAGAGCTCGCAGATGACCATTCGTCTGACGAATCCCGGTGAGGCGTGGGTGTTGTGTTTGACTTTTGGTGCTGGCTCTCTCCGTTCCTTGAAACCAGTGGCACTAAATTAGGGACTGGTGACTACTTTATAGCTCGTCGAGTTGCTCACGGTGGTCGTTAAATCTTCAGACAAAAAAAACAAGCAAAAGGGGTCTATAGGTCGTGAAATAATTGCCGCCCCATGTAACGTTCAGTTATTTTTATAAATTCTTTTGAGCTAAATTTAATATAAGCATTATTGAAATAATTGGCATTAAAATACTTTATTGTAATTAATATTGCAAGCATAATTTAAATACACTGAAGTGTCAAAAAAGTCATGGGGTACGTTCTTTGTATTGTGTAGGACCTCCTCTAGCCCGGCGAAGTGCAGCAACTCGACGTGGCATCGATTTCACAAGTGGCTGGAAGACTTCTGGAGAGATGTTAAGCCATGCCATCTGAACAGTCGCTCACAGTTCCCTAGTATTTGTAGGTGCAGGATCTTGGGTGTGAATGAACCTTTCCATCACGTCCCATAAGTGCTCTTATAGGGTTCATGTCGGGTGAACGTTGTGGCCACACCATCCGTCGGAACTATCCAGAATGTTCCTCGAACCAATTTGTACAACTGGGCACGATGGCATGGTGGGCGCATTGTCCGCCTGGAAAATCCAATCGTTGTTGGTTTCCATGAAGTTCGTAAGGGCTGCAAATGGTCACCCAGCAGATCAACAAAGCGGTTACCGGTTAATGACGTGTTTACGAGGACAAAAGGATAGAAACCGTTAAAGACGCACATACATGTATGGAACCACCACTAGCTTGCACAGTGCCTTGTCGGCAGCATGGGGTCTGCACCACACCCGGACCCTATTTCCATCAGCTCGTAACAACTGGTAGCGTAACTCATCGAACCACCCCACATGTTGCCAGTCTTCCAGGGTCCAATTACCTTGTTCACGAGTCCAGATGAGGCGCTGTGTCCGATGTTGTGGTGTCAACAAAGGCACTCTGGTGGGTCTTCTGCTCCCGTACCCCATGGATGCTAAATTATGTTGCATTGACCTGATAGATGTGTCTCTGGTACCTTCTACATTGAATGTGGATGTTATTTGAGTCAGTGTCGCTTATCTAATTAATAATGGACAATCCTGGTCAGACGCGCCTGTCCACGGTGAGTGGTAATGCCTTCCATGAGGCATTCTAGGTAGACACGTGACACCGCAGATGGAGGAATGCTGAATGTTCGCACAACTTCGGAAATTGAATGTCCCATCAGTGTGGCTCCCACTACCAAACTTCGTTAAAACTACGATAATTCCCGTCAGCTTGCCATAATCCTGGCGATTGCTCAACCTGACTCACGAGATTACACTTCACAACTGATAAAAACCGTGGCGTGCGTGGAAAGCCTTTATACGACGGCAGCGCCAGTTAAATAATTTTGTACTGCTATCCCGTGACTTTTGACAATATAACGAAGTAAATTTCTCCGTCATTTTTGTCCACGCCGGACATCGAACCCGGGTCCCCTCATTCCTGAATAAGTCGCTCTCCCAACTGAGCTACGCGGACGTATGCTCTCGCTGCTATCTGCCTTTATCTCATGTGCGTCTTGCATGGCAGGCACGTCACAGGATTTCGGTGTATAAGGGGTTGGCTTCTGACCATTCGTCTGAAGTGGATCTTGGTTTGAATTCCGGATGAGGTATGGGTGGTGTGTGTATTCCTTCCCTCAAACCAGTGGCCCTACATTGTTGCGAAAAAAAAAAATACATTGTCCCAAACAGTGGTACTGCGTCGCCAGAAAGCCTCCGTATGGTGCATGGAACACACAACACTATAGTGAAGTAATGCACTATAATCTAGAATTCGTACGCTTCCTGGAATTTAAGATCCCCTCAAATGGTCCTTTTTTCTCCTTATTTCCTCTCAGTCAATAAAAAACTAATAAATTTAATTATGGCTCCTGGAAAAAAGTTTTGACTCCTGAAAATTATTGTACTTCAGATATTATTTTCAATTTCTTCCATTGCTTATTTAGAGTGTAAGAAGTAAAAAAGCTTGATTATTTTTATTTATTTTTATTATTATTATTCGCGATTTTCCATTGTTTTGTGGAAGAGTTTCTCTAGGCAGGTGTCCTCTCCTTCTAATTGGATGAGCAACAGGCGTGATTGGAAAAACTTCGTCACCTGCGAATAAGACCCAGATATCCCAAGTGCTACGGATCCTCTGTAGTCAAAACGGAAGTTGAAAATCTCGGTGAAATGATGTTATTCAACATTTATGTAAGCTTATTTTCACGTTTTCAAATTTCTAACATTTATTTATTAAACATTTTTGGGGTTGTTTATTGTATGTTTTTTAATATCGTAACGTTTTATTTTTTTAATTTTATTTATTTATTTATTTACTTTTGGACGTCTTCGTGCTGTTCGCTTCCCGAAAATGTTTGGAACCGCTGGAATTGATTTGTCCTAACAGGGATGAAAATGCTCCCCGGGTTTTTTTTAATGGAATTTCAAGTTTTTCTGAGCAAGTTCTGTGAGTTTTTTTTTCTTAATTTCTCTTCCTGATTATGTTCATATTTTTTTTATATTTTTTTAATCATGTTCCTCGTTTTTAAATGTCTTTAGTAATAGCGAAAAAGAGCGACTTCGAATTTTTTTTTTTTTTTTTCTAATGAAATGCATATTTTTCCCATTTCCAGCAGTCTCTCCTTTAAAACCAATCACCAGAGCAAACATTTTTACCATCTTTCGCGACCTGTAGAATTGTTTTCACATCACAGTGAACAATGCAGTACCGATTTTTGTTATTTAATCTCCCTAAAACGTGTTTTTTCCTGTTTTTTAGTCATTTCTTGTCGTATAAGGGGCAGAGAAAGAATTATTTTTTCTTTTGTTTAAACTGAAATCAGTGCTCAAAACTGCTATTGCGTACATACTCTACAGAGAAATAGACTTTACGGGGAACGAAAGACTGCGATGGCGAGTTGAAGTTCCGATTTTGAGTTTCAATTTTTTTTTTTTTGTGAACATGAGAAATGCTTACTCTTGCCAGTTGGCATATGGCAAGAAGAGACTGATCAATGAAAACCCGTGCATTTTCAGAGATATTGAACTTTAAAAAGTTCTAATGGCGTCGTCGACTCTTGTAAAAATCCTTAAATGAGCTTCCGAAAATTAGTAGGAACCTTGCTGGTATCCAACCGGATAAGTACGAAACTGCACCATTTACACCACGTTTTTATGTTTTTCGTACATCACGTAAGGGTGTACTTTGGCCCCAAAAGGTGGTGCAATTAGTGTAGCAGTGCTTTTTGTGGCAACCTGCTACAAAATTTTTAACACTAAATTATGAACCGGTGACTGCTTAACCCACAGAGTTGCTCATTGTCGTTCAGTCCCCAAATTATAATAGGTTTAATCGCCTCGCCTCGCCTCCTTCGCAAGCAAACGGTGACGTTATTGCCCCAGCGGGTGGATCATGGATCCAACCTAAATCTATCGCAGAGAATGCATTCTCACGAAATTTTGACTGAACAATGTGCGAAGCTAAAAACTTGCAGCCAAAGCTTCAGCAGAAGCACATTTACATTGTACGTAGAAGAAATTAACATCCATGTGAGAATTTCACTTAAAATGAGCCGAGATTTTCCACAAAACTTGGTGCATATTTTTTTAAGGGAAAGAGAATAGGAAACGTTTGTACTAAAGTCATATTTACTCTAGTTGCAATGACACTTTTTCTTTTGCTTTTGAATAGATGAAAAGGAAAATATTGTATAATGTTACATTATACGCTTCTCAAAAATAAATGTTGTTATGCCAAACAAATTAATATCTCGTACTAGACGAAACCCGTCGGAATCGACGGTCAGTTTTTGTTGTTTTTTTTTGTTGTTTTTTTTTTAAAAGAATAATCTCATATGAAACAACAAATCTGAACTTTATTTGATTGACAAATTCATTCAATCACTTCAGTAAAGACAATAGTCCAGGTTCGTGATTTTTTTTTTTTTTGACTGAAGGTTTTAAGACCACCGTGAGCAACTCAATGGGCTATAAGTAGTCGCCCGTCCCTAATTTAGGGTCCGTGGTTCCAGGGAAGAGAGAGAGAGCCAGTGCCTTAGTCCCGTAAGACAAACCCTTCACGAACGAATCATCATAAGCCAGCGCTTTAGACCACTGCGCCACCGGTGTGGCCAGGTTCGTGATGAGCATCACGACTGCACCCTTTTTCAGTCGTAAAATGTGAGGCGGAAGGCCACTCACCTCGATCGTGCGCAAAAATTCAACTGGATAGCGCACTTTTTCACTCCCATTTTCAGGCACAACAGTGTTTGTAAATGTTATTGGAATGAGATTCGCGTTGCGAATACTCTTCACCCGTCGGAATCGACAGTTAGTTTTAGTCTTTTTTTTTTTTTTTTTGAAAAATATAAACTTATATGAAAACAACAAATGTAAACTTTATTTGATTTCAACCACTTCAGTAAAAACCAGGTTCGTAATTTTTTTTTTTGACTGAAATTTTAACGACCACCGCGAGCAACTCAATGGGCTATAAAAGCAGTCGCCCGTAATATTTTCACCAACAGAGCCGCGGATGGCCTAGTGGTTAGCAGTTCAGACTATCGATGCAAGGTCCTCAGGTTCGAACCTGGGCTGATCTTTCAGAGATGGTGTGGTTTACTAACAATCGCTGAATATCGGTCGTGCATCGGACGAGCACGTTAAGTGACGGCCTCCAGGCTGGACCCACTGGTTAAATGGGTATCCTTTCCTATGCCCCCCCCTGAAATTCTCTCACCCTTCTATGTGC
The DNA here is from genome assembly GCA_039090855.1 of Macrothele yani. Lineage (NCBI taxonomy): Eukaryota > Metazoa > Arthropoda > Arachnida > Araneae > Macrothelidae > Macrothele > Macrothele yani. Next base: position 152,163,726 of record CM076995.1, on the reverse strand, counting down.
AATATCGTACTTGTACGGTTGCGCCATCTACTGTACTCTAATATCACTACAAAACTGTTCTGTCAAAGTCGCTAGACTTGCTCTCATTCCTTCCGTTTCTGTGTCCTGCCCAAAAGGCGATCTCGCTGTAGGTGGCTGGGACCTGAACTCTACTCACTGTGGACGGAAGTCCTACAAGAAAATGACAAATACAAATTTTCACCAACAATTGTCAACGTAATGTTTGTTTACATCTTTACATAATGGGAAACGTCTTACCTACGTGAATAAACTGGATCGAATGAATATTAAATTGTATATATACATCACACAATCCAACGGCTTAACGCATTAGGTCTTCGAGAATGTTTGGTGTTCCGATGAGAACTTTGATAGGAATGCCTGCTAGCGTTGGTTTCTGTAACGGTTCGCTCAGAAAAGATAAGACTTCGGACTATCTCAGTCCCTCCATGCTACCGCCTTCAACAGCGCGTGAGTCAACCGCAGGTGATCAAATGTCAACCGCACGCTTCTCTCATAGATTTTACATGGGAAATTTGCCACCCCACAACGCCCGAACCGTTGCCCCAATCTCATTTTTCTCTTCGACTGGCACATCTACATGGTAAAACCTTTATTTTGATACCTGAACCATATCTTTATGTTCAGCCGTTCTTTCAAAATAGGACTCACAGTAAAAAACTTTATAGAATTAATATATAGATTTAAGTCGTTGCTAGGGTGATAAAAGAAAAAAATACCGAGATAACGTTAAGAAGATAGATAACAAATAAATATCTGACTTAATTAAGCCCTTGCTTAGGGAGATTGGGACAGTGACGTCACGAAGTAACCACGGGAACTGTAAAATGAGCTGTTTATTAACCTAGTATCAAATGTATTCTTTTTATTTTATGTAGATACAATAAAATATTGTGAAAAATGTTTTATTTTATCTACATATCAATGGCTCTAGGGAATATGAAATACACTCACTCTATGATCAAAAGCATCCGGGCATCACTTTTGAATAGTGGATTTTCCCATATAATTCACAGCCATGATCCATGCAGGTATAAAATATAAAACATACCGGATAAAAAATTAGTCGCCCCTGTCAGAACATATCTATAATAACGGGTTCCTCTTGCCTTGATAACAGCATGAATCCGGAGTAGTACAGACTCCACGATGTTGTGGATATATTGAACATCAATTTGCAGCTACTCGTGCGTCAATTGATCCATGCAGCACGTTATCATTCAACAAATTATTGCAACACTTCGTCATTCAGAATGCGAAAGAACGCATGCTGGTTCACATTTATCATCACTGCAACGAAAGGGCCCATTTCGTGGTACGAAACACATTCCCAAAACATCACAGAACCCCCTCCAGCTTGAACAACACCTTCTTCGCAATCAGGATTAAAGGCTTCATTGGGCCTGCGATGCACTCATCGCCTCCCATCATTGGAGTACAAACAAAAACGAGGCTCATCAGACCAAATTATTCGTTCCTAATCCTCCACAATAAAGTTATGGTGCCTCTGAGCCCATTGATAACGTGCGACTTTGTGACTTGCTGTTAAAAGAGGCTCATCGCAATGTCCTTTCGGAAATTGGTTGGAGTAGTGGACTTTTATTGACTGTTTGGAGTAATTGTTGCCTGGTTTGAAACCGATTTGCAGTTACTATAGGAGTGAAACATGGTGGCGGCCTCTGTTGGAGAGAATCGTTTTCCGGCCACAGTGCGGCGGTCTCTGTTGGAGAGAATCGTTTTCCGGCCGCAGTTACCTCGCCGATTTTCAGTTGATTGCAAACTACACCAATGTTTATAGACCCGCTGGACAGTACGCTTCGACACGCCAACAAATTGGGTGACTTCAATAACTTTGTGTCCGTGGGCACGGCCAAACACGACGGCTCCTTTTTGCCACTCAGTAACGTCTGTCTTACGACCCATATTGCAGTCTAAATTCAACACACACGTTGCTCTTCACCACTGCACGAGACAGAAATTATCCTGTTGACCACGTCAGTGCTATTTATCTCCCAAGAATGCTATTACGGCGCCCTCTGTGCAATCGGTAACTTTCTACTATCATTTCTGTTAGGTGTGACTAATTTTTTGTCCGGTGTGCTTATAAATGTGGCCTGGCAAAAACACCACAGACAAGCATGAAACCCACTCAGTGACTTACAACATGGCATGGTCATATAGGATTCCATCTCGGCAACAAGTCAGTTCGGAAAATGTCTGCCTTGCTACAGCTGTCCCGATCAACTGAATGGTGCTTTTGTAAAGTGTAGTGCTAACTGAAAAAATAAAGGAACGCGTGGTGCCTTTACATTTTCAATACCTGTCCCGTCTCACCCCCCAACCCCATAACGCCTCTCCCCTTTTTACTGTCTTATATTTATATTGTAAGAAAGTATAGTAATCGGTCGAAATCAGACTTCCGGATTTACACGTTGTGGCATTCAAGGAACAAGGTTTCACGTCTCCGTGGCGCAAGCGGACGCGCCGTTTGCGGACAGGTATGAAATCATGACATTAGCAGATGGTTATGCTTATGATGAGTAAGAAATACCCACCCCAGAAGCTGTAATATCCGGATGTAATTTTCATTTTTCACAATGTTTGTGGAGGAAAATTCAGGAGATAGGATTGGTAATCCAATATAAAGAAAATGAAGGAATTCAAACTGTATGTAAGATGTGCGCAGCCCTGGCTTATCTGCCTGTGGAAGTAATAGAAGATGCGTGGTTACATATTATGGCCAAATCTCCAAAAAAAAAATGAAAAATTATACCAATTTCTTGACTATTTCGTTGAGCAGTGGCTGGACAGCACAAATATGTCTATCAAAATGTGGAATGTTTGTAGACAAAGACACAGGACGAATAACGGCGTAGATGAGTGGAATTCAAAGTTAAATAAGTTTGTAAGCCAAAAATAACCAAATAGGCAGTGAACATTTTAAAAGAAAATTTTTCAATTTGTTAGCTTCCAAACTCTGTGAAGCAATGAGTGTTTTACAGTGTTTGAAAGAATTGGGACAAATAGGAGAAAAAAAAGGGGGGGGGACACGCAGCTGCATAAACGAATCGAAAATATTATTACGGAGTTTGAGCGCCCAAATGACCTGGGAAAATGCATGCGACCCTTAAGCTACGTGGCATTAGAAATATATTTTTCATTTATTTTTAAGGAGTGGGTGTTTCTTACTAATGACATAACGCTAATGCCACGCTAATGCCACGATTTCCTACTCGTCCGCAAACGCCACGACACCAGGTTTCATCATGTTGGTAAAAATAGCTTATCCACGTGACTTTATATCGGGGGATGTTGATGTTGGCTGCCTTCAAAATTAGTCCGGCGTAATTTAAGGAGTACTCGTAACTGAACTAAATTCTCTGAAACTCGTAACTATTAGGTGTGCAACTTAATTCTCGGCCCCTAACCGCAAGCGATCATAGAACGTCGTCAAATGCAAATAGCTGTGTGCGATAATGGCTGATTGCAGAGCCATCCAACAGCTTTCCAGGGAACCGTAACCGCTCAAAGCTGTAGTGACAGAAGAGACGAAAGTTGGCGGTGAAGGCAATGTCGTTCGAGAAGCAACATTTGAGGCACTGCCTCCTGTTCGCGTTTCAGCTGAAAAAAAGTGCCGCGGAAGCCCAGCAAATGATCTGTGCTGCTTTGGCTGAGGCTCCTGTGTCCTACAGTACGGGTAAGAAGTGGTTCGCCGCCCCGGTGGCGCAGTGGTCTAAGCGATGGCCTCTGATCATTCGTCCGAACGGGGTCCGGGTTCGAATCCCGGTGAGGCATGGATGTTGTGTTTGTCTTACGGCACTGGCTCTCTTCCTTCCCTGGAACCAGTGACCCTAAATTAGGGATGGGCGACTGCTTATAGCCCATTGAGTTGCTCACGGTGGTCGTTAAACCTCCAATCAAAAAAAAAAAAAAAAGAAGTGGTTCCAGTGGTTTAAGCAGGGAAATTTCGATTTCCGTGATGCAGAACATCGGAGACAGCCACAGAAAGTTGACGATGAGGAGCTGGAACAACTGTTTAATGCGGATCCCTGTCGCACACTGTCAGAGATCGCCCAGGAACTCGGAGTAACACAACAAGCCATTGCAAAAGGCCTGCACAAGCTTGGACGGATTCATAAGGAGGGCCGTTGGGTTCCCCACCAACTCACAGCTGCGAACAAGTCTAGGCGCTAAGATGTTGCTGTGTCCTTGCTCTCCAGATTCAAGAAAAAGGATTTCGTCCACAAGATTTTGACCTGTGATGAGAAGTGGATCCTCTACGATAATCCTAAGCGGCGCAAATCGTGGGTTTATCCGGGTCAGCCTACCACCAGTACCGCCAAACCGAATATCCATGCCAGGAAGTTGTTGCTGTGCATATGGTGGGATCAGCGCTGTGTCGTATACTATATGAGTTGCTCAAACCTGGTGAAACGGTCAATGCTGAGCGTTATTTTCAGCAACTCATTCGTGTGAGTGACGTAATGGAGGCTAAAAGGCCATACACCGGCAAGGGCAGAAGGTCGGTCCTGTTGCTTCAGGATAACGTGCGTCCTCACACCGCGAAAACGACTTGAATCTCGATCACCGACCTGGGATGGGAGATTTTGTTCCACCCGGCGTATTCTCCAGACTTCGCCCCGTCGGACTATCACATTCTTTCGCTCCGCGCAACATCACCTGAGTGATACGCACTTCACTTCTGTCGAGGAGGTCCACTCAAGTATTGATGACTTTATCAACTTGAAAGAGCCCTCTTTTTTTCCGCAGTGGCATTCGCCAGCTCCCTGAGCGATGGCTCAAATGTATCCAACAAGACGGGGATTATTTCCCTGATTAGGTACGTATTCGATTTGCTATAGTTTGCTGTTAACGTATCGTGCCTGTGGCTGAGAATTAAGTTGCACACCTTATAGATTCCTTAAATATGAGTAGTTTAAGTAAATTCCAAATTACCTTATTTTCCCACTGCAATAACCCCACCTCAACGTTCTTAACAACAGTAGGAAAAAAGTGTTTCAAGGAACTTCCAAGTGAGAATGGATTTAGAGACCAACTCTACCTTCAAACAAACATGGGACGTTAATTCCATTAACTGTGTAGTGTTTCTGTTGCGGTTTTTTTTTTTTTATGGGAAAATAAATTATAAAACATTCGCATTTAAAAAAAAAGCAAATTATGCTGTTTAGGGTTTACCGAAATGCGTGCCGGTTAGAAAAAACAAAACAAAAAAACTATCGGCACACCGTTCCGGTGCATTCCGGCCCCACTTACACCACTGGTTGGAGTGGTACAAAGCTCAGTGGACTGTGGCCTAGTGGACAACGTTCGTGACTGCCACGGAAAAGATCTCGGGTTCGATCCCAGCAGGTACGAACGCTCGAACCACTAAAAATCCGCCGTGCGTCGGATGGGCACGTTAAGCCGTCGGACCCCGATTACAAATAAGGGCGTCTTCCTCCCCATTTGTACCTCGCTTCCGTGTCACTTTCCTATCGGGCACTCCAGCCTAAATCTCCTAGCTTCCTATTTCTAAGGGTTGTATAAGACCTGGGGTCAGACACTCTCTTCCTAAAATCCTCTACATCTGATCTGATCTGATCTGTGGAGCAGTGGAGACGCATTCTTTGGAGTGATGAATCTGGGCGTCGAGGTAGCCGGATGAACGCTGCTATCGTGACTGTGTTGTGCTAAATGGGAAGTTCGGTGAAGGATGTATCGTACTATTGAGCTTTTTATTTATTTTATTATTTTTGCTAGGGCTGGGCTCCCTAGTTCCAGTTTTCGGGATTCTTAAATCTGCTGCCGGTAACAGCATTCTATAAAATTCTGTGCCCCCAACATTATGGCAACAGTTCGGTAAAGGCCCTTTCCTTTACCAATGAGACAATATCTCTGTCCACACAAAGCCAAACTCCGTGCAGGAATGATTTGATGAGATGGGTGGGGAAGAACTTGGTTGGCTTGCACAGATCCCCGATCTCAACCTCATGGAACACCTTTTAACTGAAATGCCGACTGCGAGCCCGGTCGAACTGCCCGACCAGTGACCGACTTAACCAATGATCTTGTAGTAGAATGGACGCAATTCCAACAGCAACGCACCAAAATCTTGAAGAAAGCCTTCCGTGTTGAGTGGAGGCTGTAATAGCAGCAGAGGGTTGACGTACTCTGTATTAATTCTTTTCCTATCACAGGGAGTTTGTGGGTAGGCAAGTGTCCGGATACTTTTGATCAGATACTGTATCTTAACCGCATAATGTTTGGTTTCCAGTGATTAATGTTTTCCAACATTTTTCATCGCTACCTTATTTTTGGAACCTTCTCTGCGTGCAAGAATTTCATAATAAAGAACAGGAAAGATGACGCCGAGCAGCTCATATTGAAACAAAGGAATGTATCATAGCGTTAAAATGCAATAATCACCGAACACTTATTGGTATACGAATTCTTTCAGGAGGGGCAAACAGAAATTGTAAATGCGAATAACATATACACAAGCACTGTATACAAATTTCCCCTGTACTTTCTGTGTTGTCAAACCGTTTCTGACACACACACACACGCAGATACAGTGCGTCCCAAGAACTGAAATGGTATATACATTCAGATTTCCAAGAGAGAAGTGCCTCCTGATATGGGCGCCTATTATAATAATGCCTCATCGGAGATTTGAGTCCTGGCCCATCTTGGAAATCTCTATATAAAAACCAGATGATAGATAATTTAACGTCTGAAGTTCAGAAGATATACCTTTCTAACAGTATTTCATATTTTTAACCCTCAGAAATATGCAATTTAGGGAATAATATGTTAAAAAGTGTTGCATATATGATGACCAGAGTGAAGAAGTATAAATAGAAAAACAAATTATTTGAGCAGTTTGCTGGGATATTTAGCTGTTAATGCCATATGTTGTACATATAAAGATCATCCTAAGAATTTGTACCTTAATGTTACACCTAAACTTAAAAATCTAGCTAACTAGTAGCGAAAGTAGCTGCATTTCAGAAAAAGTATTGGAGTAAGCTCCTATAGGGCCAGACATATCAATTCTTAGATAATACCTTTTGTTTCCCGCCGTATAGCGAGCTACCGCCTCGCCTTTACTATACGATCTGGCTATCAAGGCGGCTGAAGGCGTCCTTGTGTAGAAGAATAATTACCTCTACAAACTCAGTCCAGCACACGGAAATAAAAACAACAACAAGACTTTATTATTCCGATAACATTTGCTTCACGGGTTTCCGATTATTTTCCGCTCAGGTTCCCGTGCTGACCTCGTGCTACCTTTCCACAATTCTTTCCGCGATACCCGGTGGACGAAGGAATCCTCCTTCCCGTTCACCACGCTGCACGTCTGCGATAACCGCAGTCCTTCCGTCAGAAACTGGTGTCCAAACCAGGACCCTCTCTCCTTGACGACCGAAGCTCAACTGTCTCACTTAATCCTCCTCGCCCTTTCTGTCCTCTATCACAAATGCGCAAGAAAAACTGGTTTCCCCGGTCAGCACGTGAAATACCTGAACTCAGGAATGTCGTCGGATACCCGCAGGGGATTACAACCTTGCAAGTATACAAAAGCAGTATGACAACTTGTTTAACAGAAGCACTCGAGCAGCTGACTCTTCAAGGTCAGATGCCCCAGGTGTTCATGCACCCCTCTCTTAATCCCCCATAGGATTAAAATCGTATCACGTGGGTGGTGAAGAATATCAGTTCTTATCTGAAACAACAAAATGGCGGAATGAAACGTCCGTCCGCACGTGTTCATCACAATATTAAAAGTACATAAATTCATAATTGACAGTTCGATTGCGGGCGACCCTTACAGGCCCCCACCAAATGAACGAGAGATACAGTCTTTTGCCGTATTCTCGAGTCAGTCTCTTCTTTGCCTGCAGATCTTGGGTGACACAACATAATACACTTTTTCACTTCTCGCACGTTATGTAACATATACACTTGTACCACCCTGAGACCTTCTGTGGATCTCCAACTGTGCCGTGAAACCTTCTCACCATGGCGCTGCCCTACTCTTTAAAACTGAGTCTTGACAACGCATCGGCGTGAGGAATTAGTTTGCCCGCGACATGAGATATGGATAAATTAAATTGGGAAATAGCCAAACTCCAACGCTGTAATTTTGAACTTTGCGATGCGGAACGGGTGAGAAAAGTAAGGGGGTTGTGATCGGACATAACTTCGACCCGGTTACCGAAAATCCACCCTTCAAACCTTTGCAAACCCCATACTATGGCGAACGCTTCCTGATGGCTGACCGCCCATCTGGCTTGCGTCACATTTAATTTTTTGCTAGCATAGGCCACTGGCCTAATGTTGCCTTCCTCATCCCTCTGACTCAAACAACATGCCACCGCAAAGGAACTCGCATCCGTGTGTAAGATAAAATGCTTACTGAAATCCGGGGTGTTTAATACCGGTGCCTTACACAAATTTTCCTTCAGAGTCCTGAATGATTCCTCCAACTTTTCCGACCAAACTACCCAATCTGCCGCCCTTTTTCCTGTGCAATCTGTTAAAGGTTTAGCTATCTTTGCGAAGTTAGGTACGTAATCACGGTAATACCCACATAATCCCAAAAAGCTACGTATTTCCTTTTTCGTCTGAGGGGGCAAAAAGGTCCCTGATGGCCTGCAATTTCTCGGGGTCCGGCCGGTGATGGCCCGAGCCGACCACGTGCCCTAAGTAATTCACCTCTGTACGGGCGAAACAGCATTTGTTCAAATTTCCCGTAAAGCCTGCCGCCTCCAAACTTTCAATTACTCCTTTCAAATGCTCCTCCCATGAGCCAGAAAAAATAGCCACGTCGTCCAGGTACGCTATCGCATAGTCTTGGTGCGGGGTCAAAACTTTATTCATGGCTCTCTGAAAAGTAGCCGCCGCTCCTGATAACCCAAAGGGCATTACTTTCCATTGATAGAGCCCTTTATGCGTTGCAAAAGTGGTATACTTTCTACTGTCGGGGTCCATTGGGATTTGATAGTACCCCTTTAACATATCAAGCGTAGTAATATACCGGGCTGCTCCCACCTTCGCTAACAAATCTGGGATATGAGACATCGGAAATGCGTCCGGAACAGTGTGAGAATTTAGCATTCTGTAATCTACACACATCCGAACCTCTCCATTTTTCTTAGCCACGCATACTACCGGATGACTATACTCTTCTTTTGATTCTTCAATCATCCCACGATCCCACAACTCCTGGATCTGGCTCTCCACTGCTCTCTGCATCGATTGTGGCACCTTGTACCTGTGCTGGGTACGAAGTACGCTTTCCGGCTTGAGTGTAATTGCGTGCTTCCCCACTGACGTCTCTCCCACTTCTCCCGAAAAGAACTTCTTCGAGCTGTTCTCACCAGCTCCTGTAACTCCCTAAGTTGCTCCCGAGTTATCCTCACCCTATCTATCCTGATTTCTTCAGGTTCTAATAACTGTAACTTAACTTGTCCCAACACTTGCTCCCGATGATACAACATTCCATCCGTATAGAGATATACACCTCTCCCATTTTCCGCCTCATTCCTAGCGGCTGCTAACGTCACACACCTCTTTTGTTGCTCTGTAAACAAGCGTCTGTCTGAACTCTCCTGAGCTTCACTCGTGTCCAAATCAGTAACACTATCTCCTGTTCCCTCGCTAGCTGTCGTTGCCTCTCCTGATTGGTCGGCCTGCTGTTGCTCTCGCTGATTTTCCTTGCCGGCTTTAGCACTGAGCGCTAAAATCCTGGGGCTATTTTGCTCTTCAAGCCACGTTCCACCAACTAAGCGCGCTTGCTCCTCCTCCGCTGAAATATCTGTGATCGCCGGGCTTTCCATTCCTAGAATATCCTCCTCTTCGACTAGCGCTTCGCCAGTCTCAGTTTCTGGATGCACATCCGGCCTATTCCCTAACTCTAACGCCTTTTCACACGAGGTTGCCCACATCGGAGTAGCTTCCCTTAAACATTTCATGCGCTGGTAATCCTCCGCTGCTATAATTACCCTGTTTACCAGATTAGGAACAATTGCACACATCACTTCACAAAAACTTTCTGGCGCTTCTCCTGTTTCTAATCCCTCTTCATCTAATCGGAGATTCAATTGTTTAATTGCAAACTTACTACCATCGAAGCCTCTTAAAATATTAATTCCCTTACTACCATCGAAGCCTCTTAAAATTATTCTACCCTTTGGTTCCAACAACTCTTCGCCAAGTAAACCTCCTCTTACACAACTCACCTCCGCGCCTGAGTCAATAAGGATTTCGGTGCTCTTTCCGCATTCCGACTTAACCCTCTTCACTTCTCCTACCGGAATTTCTATTACCTCGTTCTGACTTCCTTCTTGGCCTAAAACTCTATCTACCTTAGCCGTCATTCTTTTATCATCGCTGACCTCTATCCTTCTCTCTGAAACATCTTCGGCTCCCCTTTGTCCCACCGCTACTCTGTTTACCTTATTTGGGGGTCTTTCCTCCAATTCTGAGAGTAAGAGCTGGGAGTACTCTGGGATGCCTTCTGGTTACAGTTTGCTTTACGGTGCCCTGCTACTCCACATCTAAAGCATATAATTCCCTTATCCAAACTAGAATTTCCTACGATAGGCCTCGCCGCTGAGTAACCTGGCTGATGCCCGATGCTCTGATCTGTCCCGGAAAACTTTCCTTTCAATTGATTTCTACCTGTCTGAAAACTTCCCTTCTTCCAGGCTTCTGATTGACCTCCTTTGAAATACGTTCCCAAGGGATGACTGGGTTTACATCTTCCTACTTCTATTCCCATAGCTCCCACGTGACTTTCGTATAAATCACAAAGTTCTCCTAATTCTGTCGAAGGAACTAACTTCCCTACGGAACCTCTTTGAAGAATATAGGTCTTCAGTTCTGGGGACAACAAAGTTTTGAATTTGTCGCATACCAACAAATTGACCAACTGATCGAACTCTTTCACTTCACTACTGTTAATGTAGTATGTTATGGTCCTCTTAATACGTCCGGCTAACTGCAAGTAACTTTCCCCTTTGTTCTTACTAATCTCCTCAAATTGTCTCAAATAAATATCCGGAGTCAAGTGGCATTCCATCAAAATTGCCTCCTTAACTATTTCGTACTGCTCTATAGTCAAACGACGAAATAAGTGGTTCACACATTCTGAATTGAATAAGGCTATCACCAAACGACCTTTCATTTTTTCCGGTACTGAGTGTAATACAAATGCCCTTTCTAACGAATCAAAGAAGTCCAGAATTTCTTCCGGCTTACTGGGACTTCTGGGTAAAGTTCTTTCTAAGATTCTCATGTAGTCAGCCAACTTACCCTCATTTTTACTTTTAATAGACTCCTTCTCTTTCTCATTAATTAATTCTAATTTTCTTAACTCAAATTCCCTTTCTTCTTTCCTATCCGCTAATTGTAATTCTAGCATCCTTTGTTCCCTCTCAGCCTTTCTCTCTTCTATCTCAAGCATTTTAAATTGAAGTTCCCATTCCATTCTAGCTGGATTATTTTTCTTGTCTTCCATATTAATGCTTACTTCTTTACTAGAATCTAATTCTGAATCGCTAAGAATACTATTATCTTCGTTGTCCGCGTCTACATTATCCTCAACTTTCCCTTCCAAAAGCTCAGTCATGATAATACACTACAATACACATTCAAAAAATACACTTATGCAAGGAAATAAGAAAAGAAATCATGCAAACTTCCGCATTAAATCATCGAAGGTTAATATGCTTCTTGTTTTGTTTCTAACCTTTCTATACCTTCATGCATTACCCGAACATCTATTATCCTGTTTTACTCAGAATACTTATATTCCTTCTGTCTCTTTCGCTACACGTAAAAAAAAAAAAAAATCACTACGCTATTTTAGCTTTCAAATTTCTTAAACATGAAATCTCGACTTATCTAAACACTTATTACTTAATGAAAATATTTTGACACTTCGCATTCTCTAGCAACTGACATAAAATTAACTGTTACAAAATTTTACTTTACAATGCTTTACTCTGAGAATATCTAATTATTAGCTTTCCCTTTCCTTTCTAGTACCATGATGAGAACTTCTACTCTTAACCCTAAATTATACCAAATGCACAGGCAAAGACACAGGAATAATCTCAGAAAAAAATGTGGTACGTTACCGGAGCACTCAGGCCCCCTTCTGCTTCTTCTGTTGTCTTGCTTGTAAGTCCTCGTCCGGCTTGGGATTTCCGTACGCTGAGGTGCACACTGTCTTTGTATTAGTCGACACGATGGATACCTTATCTCGGCTAGCACGCTGGTGTCTCTTTCTTCCGGTCGGCACGTCGTCAGAGTTCTGTCATTCGGTCACAGGAATTTTCACAAAAGGTCCGTTGTTCCTTCTTCACACGTGTCGCCATTCACGTCATTCATGAGCTCGCTTTCAGGCTGATCCTGTCAACTGCGCCACTTTATCTGGCTGTAGGGCCAGACATATCAATTCTTAGATAATACCTTTTGTTTCCCGCCGTATAGCGAGCTACCGCCTCGCCTTTACTATACGATCTGGCGTCCTTGTGTAGAAGAGTAATTACCTCGACAAACTCAGTCCAGTACACGGAAATAAAAACAACAACAAGACTTTATTATTCCGATAACATTTGCTTCACGGGTTTCCGATGATTTTCCGCTCAGGTTCCCGTGCTGACCTCGTGCTACCTTTCCACAATTCTTTCCGCGATACCCGGTGGACGAAGGAATCCTCCTTCCCGTTCACCACGCTGCACGTCTGCGATAACCGCAGTCCTTCCGTCAGAAACTGGTGTCCAAACCAGGACCCTCTCTCCTTGACGACCGAAGCTCAACTGTCTCACTTAATCCTCCTCGCCCCTTTCTGTCCTCTCACGCATGCGCAAGAAAAACTGGTTTCCCCGGTCAGCACGTGAAATACCTGAATTCAGGAATGTCGTCGGATACCCGCAGGGGATTACAACCTTGCAAGTATACAAAAGCAGTATGACAACTTGTTTAACAGAAGCACTCGAGCAGCTGACTCTTCAAGGTCAGATGCCCCAGGTGTTCATGCACCCCTCTCTTAATCCCCCATAGGATTAAAGTCGTACCACGTGGGTGGTGAAGAATATCAGTTCTTATCTGAAACAACAAAATGGCGGAATGAAACGTCCGTCCGCACGTGTTCATCACAATATTAAAAGTACATAAATTCATAATTGACAGTTCGATTGCGGGCGACCCTTACAGCTCCTTTTTCAAGAATCTAGCTGCTTGTAGCTTTATGATCGCTGTATAAATCCAAGTGCCACTTAACAAATATGACACGTTATTTTCCTTGTTTTTTTAAGTATTAACCATGCAGCGTACAACTATATACGTCGTATAAAAAGCGAAAAGTTCGAAGCATTTATTTTCACTTTATAGACCTTTGAAAATTTAGGTTCACGACAGTTTATAGTACAGAATCTTAAATTTCCATGAGTGCGCAGGACGACATGATTACAGTTTTAGATACTTTTATTGTTGATATTATTATTTTTAATATGTGATTTCTCTCGATCACAGATCAGTGCGGCGGTGCAAAATCATCGATAGCGTTCGTAGCCTGAAAGAAACTTTTGGGGGGGGGGAATGACTGCATTAATCATTTTCCGTTTTTAGGGCACTTTCTCCATTATCAGCTGGACTTCACCGTAATTACTCAGCAAAACGAAACCCACCAGGTGTTATGTGCTTGCCATCATTTGTATGTAAACGAACTAGGAGAAACAAGCATGTCATCATTCCGTACAGAATTAGCATGGCATTCTGCCCTTATTTTTCCATTTTTACGTCCCATTAGTTTCCTGTAAGCAGTAATGCAGCTCTAAAAATAAAAATGCCTTAGCGGTGAACGGATTAGGGAAGAAACTGTCCTTATGGATATCCTCAAAATTTTCGAAAGCACTGTGAAATCTGGCTTGTTGCTTTTATTTAGTATTTTTTTTATTAAATTTTCATTACCAATTACTTTCATGAATTTAGAGATTCGTGTAGAGGATTTTAGGAAGGGAGTGTCTCTGATCCCAGGTGTTAAACAACACTTCAAAGCAGGGAGCTAGGAGATTTGTGCTAGAATGCCACACACTAAAGTTACGCGGAAACGAGGTACAAAAGGGGAAGGAAGACGCCTTTATTTACAACCACGGGGCCAGTACCCGGGGTTCCTCAGCTAAACATGCCCATCCGACGCACGGCGGATATTTAGTGGTGTTCGAGCTTTCATACTTGCCTGGGATCGATCCTGACACCTTTCCGTGGCACTCACGAACGTTGACCACTAGGCCATCCACTGCCCTATTTCATGAATTTATATTAAAATTGCTTAATTTGAGCAATTGCTAATAAAGAATGTTACATGAAATTAATATCCTAAGACTATTAATTTTTTTATTTAAACACTGCCCTGTCGTTCAACACGATCCCTTTACTAAGAATAATACATATTAGTTATATTCAAAAAACACAACTAACTGTCATATTGATTCAGTGTGGCTAATACGCCGTTTTCTCTCTTTTTTTTCTTTTTTTTTAAATTGTGATATGGATGTTAGATTTCTGTTACCCAGGAGGAATCAGAATGAGCTCAGAGTTACCTGCTCGCCACCTACTATCAGGTCTGATAAAAGTAAGTGGAAATGCCATTCACAACTGTGAAACATTTATCATTCAGCCTGCATGATTGTTTAATTTTTCTTATTTGTTTTCTCTTGAAAAAACTGGTAAACATTACATTTGTAGATCGAACTCAGGAAAAATAGTTTTGTGGAACAAAAAACAGCGACAAATGCAGGGAAACGTTATTTCACCGTTTTTTTTTTTTTGTTATTATTATGGCTTTTTTTTTTTTTTTTTTTTTTTCCGTTATTTTAAAATCATGTGTTTTCACATATTTTCTATTGGGTCACTCAGTTGATCATAATTAAAGTGGCTGATTTCGTGCGCTTGAAGGTATGGATTCGTGATTGACGCGAGTCGTGTTGCTTGTTTAGCGGTTCAGTTTCTTTCTATCAATGGATTCAGTAACCCTAAAACGGGGATAGTCGAGTTGCCTATTTCCGATTTAGAATTTTTCTAATTTTTCGTCGTCTTAAACGAAGACTTTTTTTATTATTATTACTGAATAGAGGCACAGATGTTGTGTACATACTGTTATTTTTTATTTTTTTTATTGCTTCATTAGATGAAGTGACCAAGAATCGCTCTCTTTAAAAGGGATGGGTTATCTTTTAGAACTGTAGAAAGAAAAAAGAATTCCATTACACTGTTCCTATTTGGGCGTTTTCCTTTCCTTATAAACCACTATTCATCATCTTGTGTTCGAAACGCTTTATTCTCGCACTTAATGAATTCTATGCTCTCACAAACTGGAAAAGAAAATGCTTTGTTTGATTCCATCGCTTGTATGTGTATTTCGCTGGCACGAAGACTTTTCCTGTTGTTTTTTTTACCAAGAATTCCAAATGCGTGCATGGACATAAATGAAATTGAAATGAGGTGTTTCACTGAAGAAAAACCGCCAAAGGTATGGCAGAGTCTCACAGAATTAAAAAAAAATAAATAAATGGAAATATATAAATAAAATAAAACGAAAATATCGTCCGACATTTATTTGCATATGAAACCATATTACTAAGCAGCTGTTGCTCTGGCTTTCACAAAGTTTCCGCCAGTATATTCTCTAAATTCAATTTTCTTTTGCGAAATGTAATCTGAAGTCTCTACTACTCCCCCCCCCCCATTCTCCATTGGAAATATAAAAACCATAAAAACAAACTGTATTAATAGTACAAAAACAATAGGTTATAGATTCTTTGCAATTAAGCAGCAAGATATTATGTTATAGGTCCTGAATGCTAATAGAAAGAAATACACGTATTTTCAAATCTGAATTTATTACTACCTATAAAAATTTTAAACAAAGAATTATTGGCAATATAAATTTCAAATGAATTGAAAACTTTGGTTTTACATTTATTCTGTGGCTTAAACCTAAAAGGGCCAGTGTAAAAAAAAATAGATGTTGAAAAATTATACTTTATTACTTATAGAACTTTCATCTAATAACTATTTTCATGAGTCGTGCAAACTTTGGTTGATGGTTCACTCAAAAGATAAGAAATCCACAAATCTTATCGCATTTGAAAGATTCTTTATTAATTTTTTAATGTTCTTGGCATTGCCGATTAGAAATTTGACATGAAGTCTAAGCAAAAACAATCTTTTTTGTAAAGATCAGACGTCATTAAAACATGTAATCGCCAAAAAAAAAAAAATCCTTCGCCAAAACGAAATTTTTTTTTTTTTCGCAAATTGCGAAGATACGATCGGCAGCGCGACCTTGCTAAGGATTTTTTTTTTATATAACGGTTTATTTGTTATAGAGAACACATTCACCTTTGCTTCGATGAAAACACACACACACACACACACACACACACACACACACACACACACACACACACACACACACACACAGGCTCTTTAAATTGACTTTTTAGAAGCAGAAAAATCATTGCAAAATAAAAATATCCATTCGCGAAATTGTGGTACAGTATCGGAATATTAACGCATAATGTTATTCACAAAGGAATGTGTCTGAAGAAAGAAAATAAAAACCGTTTGTAGAGAATTGGAAAATTTTCCAAAAAATTTCCATTTCTAGAGAACCGGCATTTTTTTTTTTTGTTCAAACAAATAGCTGCGTCCCCTAGTAAAGAAACTGTGCAGCATTAGAAGCAGGTACTGTGCATAGATATTTGTTACGAGGGCTACTGCTATCTACAAAAGAATATCTTTTAATAGCTATTTTAGAATCGAGCAATATAACTTCGGGTACAAATTTCCGATCCATATTGGTTGAAATATGCATTATAAAAAAATTACGTGTAAGCGAAACGTTCCTCAAAATGGAAACTCTCAAACACAAAATAGAATTTTATAAAGGGAGAAATCAGAGAAACGATTTGTAAGTGCAACTTTCTGATTCTTATTTGATTATAAAAAATTTTTCTTTGTGGTAACATGTTAATAAAACAATTGCTTTCTAAGTTATTTGCGCCCTTCCTTTTTTGTCCCAAAATAATGAATTTGCGTATTATTATTATTTTTTTTTTTTCGTTTTTGTGATAGCATCATTCATTTGCTAAGTTTTAAGCAGATGTACACGTCTGCTTAAAACTTAGCAAATGAATGATGCTATCACAAAAGGAAATGTTAATGGAAATGTTAGAAACATGTAGCGCTTTGTGTTCAGAAATGTAAACTAATAATTTCTGCTCTCAGCAGGCTGAATATTTTGTGTTGTTATGCATCCATTTATTTGCCATTTTTGTAGCGTTTCCTTATAAATTTCAGATGCTGAAACACTTTTTTTTCTTCTCAGGTGTTGGAATTATTCACCACTATGCGGGAAATGACCAAAGAAATGGCAAATCAACAGTGTGCCATCACACCACTTGCTAAATCAGCAAGTGGAGCTGCTTTAGATTCAATTATGACAAGTTGTCAGCATTATGAGGTGATGTACGTGGGCAAGATCAAGGTTAGTGTTGTTGTTTTTTTACTCTGAACCACGTGTGTTTTTGTATTTGCACTTAAAATTCCATAATTTTAAGAAACTGATTGGATTTCTTTTTAGTTGTACTCACTTTCCAGTTCATGGTGGAATGAAAAGGGCCTTAGAACAGGATACTAAATTCAGAGTAAATAAACATTACTTTTGTTATCAACTCTGTGTAGTAAAACATCACTTTTAAGCCCGCTGCTCTACGCATATTGTGAACACACTTTTACTATACCTGCCAACTACTACGGAATGTCCGTATATGTTTCTATACGGATTTTGTTGGGTGACTACAGAACTAAGGAACTACGGAGCTTACTGTCGAAACTACGGATTCTACGAATTTTTGTTTTATTTTGCTATTATTTTATGATATATACGAGATTCTCGGCGTATTCGCGGAATTCCGCTTTTTTTGGTCATAATTTAGATCATTCTCAAGATCGATGCAAAACTGAAGAGAATTTGAGGGGTGGGTGGGGGTGTGTGTGTCGTTTTTCGTCTGGAGACTGTATTTCGTGTCTCAAAACTTTCAAAAATGGTAGTAAAACGAAGTAAAACTTTTTGCGGTAATGGTAAATTTTTTCTCCCGATGTTGCCTTTGTGCTCAGTATTCTTGTTAAATGTCATTCTATTGCATAAATGTTTGTATTTCAGCTTGAAACTGTAGGCAACATTTTGCGAAAACGGAAGTTAAACGCGCGAAAATTTCCCCGTAATCTTCGGACATAAGATTCTTCTAGGAATTCCGCCATTTTTGTTAGTATTTTGGTCATTCGGGAGATCGATGCACAAGTGAACAGAGATAATTGGGGGGGGGGGGGGGGCGGAGGAGGACGGAAATCCATCTTTCCTAAACTTTCGAAAATGGACGGAGTTCAGATTTTTTTCGTAATCGTAATTTATTTTTCTCGCGATGTTGCCTCTGTCCAGTATTATTGTTAAATAGCATTTTACTATATAAATATTTGTATTTCAGGTTGAAAATAATGGCGAAATTTCCATAACCGGAAGATGGACGCAGCAAAGATTTCCCCCGTAATTGCCCTCCCTCTCTACGATGTCTCACTCTCCTGTGTTGTTAAAAATATCCCGTCCCATAAGTTTTTGCATTTAAGCTTGATAAGGGAGGGGGAAATTCCCGAAAACGGAAGTGACGAAGCTAGAAAATTTGTGAAAATTGATGCATGGTGTTCAAAAGTATTAATATTCTGAAAGTTACACCATTTATCTAAAATATTTAAAACTTTGATATCATGTGCTAATGGTCCTCAGGCTGAAAGGATTCGGAGGTGAATGAGGAACAGTTATCGGTTGAAGTTGAGATTGCCGAATATTATTCTGACACATGCATAACAATGACGCGTTTGGTTAATGAAAAATTGAATGTCATAGATAAAGTTGTGGCAGTTGAGTCTAACAGTATAGAGAATGCTGAGATGAAGGGGAAAATGTTACAAATTATCTAAAATCGAAATTAAGAAATTTGATGGTGAATTGATAAATTGGTCAAGTTTCTGGTCGCAATTCAAGAAGATACATGAGGATGAAGAATCACATGATTGTGATAAGTTTCAGTACCTTTATCAATCCATGCAACCTGGTACCCACGCGAGGAAACTCGTGGATAGTTACCCGCTAACTTCGGAGAATTATTCCAAAGCAGCATCAGCACTGGAAGAACGTTTTGGAAAAAAGGAGTTGCACATTGAGGTACATGTTAAAGAATCGTTGAAATTGATTATTAAAAATGTACGTTCCAGTAGGAGGGATAGAGTGCATTTATCGAAGCTTTTTGACAAAATTGAAGCTCGTTTGAGAGTCTATGGGTATTAGCTTGGATACGAACGCTGCGCTGCTCTATCCTATGGTGGAATCCTGTCTGTCCGAGGAGGTTTTGAAGGCGTGACAATGATATTCATTGAGTGCGGATATGGCTCCGGATCCCTCCATCAAATCCCGTTTCTCCAGATTATTAGAATTTTTGAAAGGAGAAGTGAAGTTGAGGGTGAAGAAAGACTTGCCTTAGCGCGAAATGGTTTTGTGGGAGCCACGACTAAAGAGGCCCCAAGGGACAAGTTTAAGAAGAGGGAATTTAACGCATCCACCGCTAGGGATTATTATTGAAGGGAGAACCAATTTTCATTTTTTTGTGGGAAGTCTTATACTAGTAAAGACTGCATGAATGTACAGTTTCTGTCCGTGAAAGAAAAGTGTCAAAAGTACGTGAAAACGGTTGCTGTTTTAAATGTTTAAAGCCCAGTCACTTCGCAAATTCAAACAAGAGTTTTGTGCGATGCCATGTTTGTTCCAAAGAGCACCCAGTTATAATGTGTCCAGAACTTCCGTCTACGCCAATGAACGATAAACGTAAAAATGAAGTGGAGGAACCATTGGTTCAAAATCTATTCTATCAGTAGGAGTGCACTAGAGAAGTGGCCTTAAGACTTTGTTGGTGAAAATCGTTGGGGAACGCAAAACTAAACTAGTACGTGCGCTGTTAGATTGTGGTTCCCAGAAATCTTACATATTAGAGGCCACGGCTGAAGAATTGGGCTTGGAAGTTGCAAGGAAAATGCATCTGGCACATTCACTTTTTGGAGGGGTTCGCACTGAGCCGAAGGAACACAAGATTTACCGTGTCAGATTGCATGGTACCGATTTTTGTTCGAACTCTGTCTTGGAATTAGAATTTTTAGATCAGAAACTGATTTGTGGAGAGATTCCCCGCCGCCCTAAGGGTCTGATATTGGACGAACTACAACAGAGGAGGATCTGCATCTTTGATTGGGGACCTGGCTGTCCGAAGATTGAACTTTTGATTGGCAGTGACATTTATGGTCAAATTTTGACGGGTCGAATCAAACAGCTTCCAGGAGGCCTGACAACGATTGAAACGAAATTGGGTTGGACGATTTGTGGACCAACTACTACGATGAAGTACCTAAGACCTCTGTCGGGTCAGTGACGTGAATTATTGTTAGGAACATGAACGTTCAGGAACTCTGGGTGATGGAGACTATAGGCATAAGAGAGCCAGATGTCTGTCTCAACAAAACTGCTTTGGCGGAAGAAGTCTAAGAACAGTTTTTGAACACCGTTGGCAGAAGGGAAGATGGTCACAACAGTGCGAGTCTGGCTTTGGTTGATAAAATCAACAATACCGTGTTACCAATCGACATCTTTTGGAAAAGAGGCTCTTCAATACGACGAAGTTTAGAGCTGTGAATCAGTATTGGGAGTACGATCAAGTATTCCAGAAGTGGCTCGATGATCTTGGAAACTCTAATTTTTGGGCTGATAAGCACCGAGTTTTTTTTAAGTGAAGCTTTTTGACTCAAATTCTTGGGCTGATGAGCACTGTGTTTTTTTAAGTGAAGTTCAAACTAAAAATTCTTGGGGTGATAAGCACTGAGTTTTTTTAAGTGAAGCTTTTCTTCCAGATTTAAAGCAAAGAACGGAGATTTTAACAAAATATCCACTCCATTCATTGTACTCGACAAGCAAAAAAGTCACGATACAAAGGAACAACACATCACCGAGAGAGACACACACAGAAGAAACAACTAACTGAACTTTGCTACGGCATTTGAAACCCTCCCGCCACCCTTGAGCTTGGTCGGGGTAAGTTTCTCTGTCAACCCACGGCGTTAAAGAAATGGATACTCTCCCGGCCAATCAAATCAGCGCGGGACCAGATCTATCTGGCACCACAGCTTTTTTTGCATACGCGGTTAAGGCAGTGTTGTATGTAGGTCATCATACTGAATGAGACTGAGAGGAAATCATCTCTTCTTCGCTTGCGTAGTGATTGGGTCCTGTTGGAGCTGGTCCCAATAACCTCACACTCTGAACGTGATCTCTTTCCTCAGGGAATAGTTTTTCGTTTTTGAAGGAAACTTCTCCCTTAGGTAATGGTTTCTGAAAGGAAAGGTTTATCACCATGTAGTTAAGAGAGAGAATAACAATCAGGGCAAAAAAAAAAAAAGATTTCTAGAAATAGAAATTTTTAGGTGGGGCCCGGCCCCTCTGGCCCCTAATGACGAACCGCCCCTGCTTAATAGCAAGATCTGCAGCACTATTAAAACTCCAACAGGGTTTGCTGGTCCAACCAGAGTATTAATGATATTAGCATATACTACAACTTTTGCTTTGTGAATCCAGGTGCTCGATAATTGTGCATGCAAGGCTGGTTCATCGACATAGTCCTTGTGCCTTCCCTGCTCAGTGATGCCACAGGAACTAAACCATAAAACCACATAAAACAGCTAGTAAAATAAAGAGGTGTGTGCGAGCCCGAAGATAACTTCTTTACTAACCATGACGGGAGCTCTGGTCACGTGAGAAAGGGCAAAGCTTATTTTTGGATGAACCCTCCCTTCCTAATATGACCAGATGCTCATGTTTAACAAGTTAGTAAAATCCTGCAGTGCATTGATTATGATACGCTTTCCAACATACCAGAAATCATTACTCAAGTTATGAGGATAATGGCTATGGAATTAATCTCGCTCCTGGGCCCTGATCTTTGATCCCATTTCGATGATATTCAACAGAACCGGCTCAGTATACCTCCAGAACAACATGATACAATTTTGTCGCAATCGAAGCATTTTTAGGTAAGTTATGATGCGTAAGGGCAATGGAATAAATCACGCTTCTATGTCCTGACCTCTGACCCCATTTCGCCCATTTTCAATAGGGTTCGTCCCCAGGTTGCCCCCTACCACATACTAAAATTTCATCGATGTCGAACTATTTTTACGCGAGTTATCATGCAGACAGGCAGACAATTGGACAAAGCTGGAGCACATATGCTTCTTCAACCTACGGTTGGAAAGCGTAAAAAAGAAGTTTTAAGCATCATTTTAAAAGCATGCTCTTCTAATCGTGACTTTATACAAGACTACTTAATAGCAAACATTTTTAACTGAACACAATGAAAAAAGCGTTTTATTTCATCTCTTGCTGATGATACTTGTTTTATCCCGGCACCTACAAATCTCCATAAGACAATTTTTTTTGTCAGTTCCACTTCGGGGCTCACTTCATCTTGGACCCTGTGCACCTGCCTAGTTACAGAGCTGGTCACTCACATCACTGAATTTCATACCTCACTCCCTCATTACCGTGGTTGGCATTTGCTCATGTGAGTTTTCTGCCCATATTCTTTCTCCTGCCGTTTTCTTTTGTTTTACAAGAAGCACTGTTGCTTACCTCCCATTTTTGTATGCAGATGAGTAAGTATCATAAATTAGGTTGCTTTACCAGCTCATTATTACATTAACGTATAAACGTTAAACATTTACTGTTCATCACATTGTTCATGGTATTTAATATAATCCTCCGACGTGACCTCCAACATACACTGAAGAGCAATTGAATTAGAGATACCTGTCTAGTAATGTGTAGCGCCACCTCTCGCCCTGATGACGGCGGCGATTCGTCTCGGCATGCACTCGACAAGACACCGGAAGCGTTGGGAAGCCATACGAATCCACGACCCCTGAACAAGCTCCCACAGTTCACGAAGATTTGATGGAGGGGTCAGAGCCTCGAACATCTCTCTCGATGACATCCCAGATGTGCTCGATGGGATTGAGGTCAGGTGACCTTGCTGGCCAAGGAAGCGAGGTCACGTCGGTGGAGTGTTCATCCAACCATTCGGATACAATTCGGGAGCGATGGCACGGTGCATTGTCTTGTTGCAGGATGAGGTCCCCAGTAGGATGTTGAAGACGCGCAAATGGTCGTCCATGATATCCCGGTAATGTTGACCTGTGAGGGACGATGTCACAAGTACCAGGGGTCCCATTTCAGTCCACGTAAACAGTCCCCAGACGAGAATGCCACCCCCACCAGCTTGAAGAGTACCTTGCTGGAAAGAAAGATCCATCGCTTCATGTGGTTTGCGCCGTACTCGTATCCTGCCATCCGCATGTACCAACGTGAATCTCGACTCAACATTTTTCTACATGTCTAGGGTCCAGTGGCGATGTTCCCGCGCCCGTGCTAATCTTTGCACCCTGTGATGTGCGGTCAGCAGCGGTACCCTCGTGGGACGATGGCTTCTGTACCCCATAGCGAGGAGATGGTTCTGGATGGTGTGGCTGCTTACATGTTTTTTGTGCACCAGCGTTAAATTGCCGAGTGATTTCTTGCACTGTGGCCCGTCTATCCGCTGTTACAATGCGAGCTAGCCGACGATGACCCCGCTCATCCACACGCTGTTGTCCACGGTAGTTGGCCCTTGCAGGGATGGTTTTAGCGGATTCGATGTACTCACGGTGCTCCCGTGACACAGTGGATCATGAAAATCCCAGTCCCTGCACGACTTCCGAGATGGAGTGACCCATTTGTCGGGCCCCGACAATTTGCTCACGATCAAATGCGCTTAGATTCTTCGTCTTACCCATACTGCGTCCGACTCTTACTGATTCCCGTCGCATCACTCCTTATATTGTCAGATCGCTGCATACGTCATGTCGTTTCCGTTTACAGGGCCGCCCACAGCTCCATATTTGCATAATGCCACTGTCTCTAATTCAATTGCTTTTCAGTGTATAATGCACTATAAAAGTTAATAACAGGAAAATTGGGTAGGTATACACCAGTGAATACTAACAAAATGCTGAAATCCACTTTTATTGGTGTAATATTACAAAAACTAAAACAAAACACTAGCTTTCGCCACCACAGGTGGCTTCTTAAGGAAGTATTATTAAAAAAGCAAAAGACAGAGTTCCAGTTATGTATTCAAAAATAGACATTTGCGATAGATGTTAGAGAACGTGCGTGTCATATTCAAGATGTGTGATTAAGTGTGCGCATGATCAGGAGCGTGCGCCATACATGTTGGAGGTTCATTGATGTTTCATCGTTGCATATCCTGTGGCCGGATAGGTTTTCTATAGTCTCTTTGAGGAGGGTGGCTCTGGCAGTCATGCATCATGCAATTTTCTTTATATTCCCCCACAAAGGTGTTGTATAGTTGTTAGCTACTTCACTCACTAGTACCGTAGTGAGAAGTCCTCTTTTGACATCTCTCTGGTGCTCCTGGATTCTTAGTCTTAAGGATCTCTTGGTCATGCCCACATAGTTTTTGGTCATTCTGTTTGGGTACAAAAGGGGTATAGTGTATACTCCTGCATCTTCCAGGTCCACGGATATGATTTTTGTGGATGGGAGACAAGACGCGATTGTCCTAGGTGCTGTAATCCCTATGCTGAAACCAAGTTTTCTTTAAGGAATTTTTCAAGAAATAGTGAAGCCTGGTACATACGCGCATGAGCCGATGTATTGTAGTTTTTGGTTGTGACATCTGGTGCTATGAGATGCGAGATTAGACCCTGTCTGGTGGATGATCTGATCGACCATCCTGGGTGGGTATCCTGCAGAAAAGGCTAAAAACCTCACATTGTCAAGCTCGACATGGAGTGTGGTGTTGTCTGATGTGTGGGTAACAGCTCGCCTGGCCCTGTGTCGGAAAAGGGCTAGCTTTTTCTCCTTGGGGCACAATGAGGAAGGCAGTATGATATTAGGAACATAGGCAGGTTTGTAGTAGACGCTACCCACACAGCACAGAATATTTCGTATCTTTTACAAGTATGTAGCCCTGAAACAGTGAGACTTTTCAGATACATTGCGCAATGTAATGGTAATGTTTCAGAAACCTTACGGTTACATCAAAATGTCCTCAAACATTACGTAATTTTGAAACATAACCGACACGTTACGGTGAAAGGTCTTTGTAACTTCAATGTACCAACTTAATGTTACTGTTATGTATTTGAAAGATATTTGTGACATCATCATATTACTGTTACGTATTTACTGCATCGAACATTATAGTTTTAATTAACTTTGCAAAATCACAATAAAAAATATTA
The DNA here is from genome assembly GCA_039090855.1 of Macrothele yani. NCBI lineage: Eukaryota > Metazoa > Arthropoda > Arachnida > Araneae > Macrothelidae > Macrothele > Macrothele yani. Next base: position 152,138,232 of record CM076995.1, on the reverse strand, counting down.
CACTCGACAGCTGTTTCAAAAGCAGCAACAGTCGTATTAAGAGTTGTTTACATTTTCGCAGGTTCAACGCAGCCCGCTGTCCATTGGGAACAGTGGCAGCGTTTATATATTGATAACAAAAGAAATAAAAATCTGTCCCAAATGAGGGTGTCGAATTTCTGCTATACATGTGGAAAAGACTATATTTCAGTGAAAAAAAGAAAGAAAATCAAATTCGTCATTTCTCTAAATATCTACCAATATGAAATTTCTCAGCTTCAAGTATAAAAAGCATGCTGGTATGGTATACTAATACAACAACACAGCCATCTATTTAGATTTTATGAAATGCTTTTTAGAATTTAAAAATTATAATAATCAAAACAATTATTTACTTTCAGATGATCTTGAATCACACACGAAAAAAAAAAAAAGGATGAAATATTAAATCAACTAACTAGCTAACTCGAGTATGACAGTATCGCCAAAGAATATCCTAGTAGCACGTGGAAATACGACTACGATCGAGAATGCTTCGGTGAAATGGCATAAATGCGCATGCGCATCCCACACCATTGCCAAACCAAAAATCTTAAATATTGCTGGAATGTAACATCAAGGTAGCAATTATGCACAATGGTAACTAAAAAACAGTAGTATTGGTGAATGCTGTTTTTAACGTAACCGTAATGTACAAAGAGTTATGTTCCGAAATAGATGTTGCTGAAATGTAATTGTAAGATATCTCTGAAAGTGTAACAAAAAAGAGGGATTGTAACATAATTGATACATATCTGAAACGTTTTGTGCTGTATGGGTAATGCTGAGGTTCCTGGAAGGCGACTTCTTGACCTACACATCCAGGAACGGTAGGGATGCATTTGCTTCTTGCTCCATAGTACACTTTATGGCAGGGCGTTCCAAATTCATCCGTTTTTGACTGCCAATGTCTTAATCCATTTCATTTCGTTATCAAATTTTCTCTTACTAGATATACTTCTTCCTGAAGAAGCCAACCGTGGTGGCGAAAGCTAGCGTTTTGTTCTAGTTTTTGTAATATTACACCAATGAAAACGGATTGCAGCGTTTTGTTAGCACTGTAAAAGTTATTCATATCGACATAATAAGCAGCACACTCTGAAATATGTTCAAACAGAAAAAAGTACCCTAGACACGATGTCTGTGAATATGTCCAAACATCATCCACGGCTAATGATTATGTAGGCCAAGTCGAATATTCCGCTGCCTTTTAACATTCAGGAAAGCTTGTGGTGAAACATTGTATTCTGTGCATGTGATAAGATATGCAGTTCACCCACTAGACCAAGTCAAAATTAAAAACATAAAGCACAATAAACAACCATAAGATAAATATGGTAAAAAAAGAAAAGTAAAGTTATGGTAAAAAAGGGAAAGTACAGAATGACAGAATTTACAACCCAAAAGAAAATAAGGTCGTGATCTCACCATAGATGGCACCTCGGATGTTATATTCTAATGATCCCAAGATGCTTTGTGTTCAGATAACTAATGGTGTGGCTGCCATGTCAGATAAATTCAGTATTGATGTGTGCATGTTTATATGATGAAGAATCACTATTGGGAGTACCACTGAAGATAGCATGAAACATGCTGAAACCAGTCTAGTGAGATATGGTTTGATGACTATGCCCATCTGTCTGCTCCTTTTACTTCATTTCACTCTTGATTCCTTTTTTAATATAGTTAAGTCTTTTCTCTTATGAGTGAGTGGATTGCATATCTTATCACAGGCACGGAATACAGTGTTTCACCACAAGCTTTCCTGAGTGTTCAAAGGCAGCGGAATATTCGACTTGGCCTATGTAAGACATTAGCCATGGATGATGTTTGGACATATTCATAGGCATCGTGGGTAGGGTACTTTTTTCTGTTTGTATGTATTTCAGAGTGTGCTGCTTATTATGTTGATATGAATAACTTTTATGGTGCATAATATGTTGGAGGTCACGTTGGAGGGCTATATTAAATACCATGAACAACGTGATGAACAGTAAATGATTAATGTTTATATGTTAATGTAATAATAATTTGAGTCACGTAAAATAATCTCCTCGATTCAGCATATATTTTTTTGCTGGTTTGTGTAGGTAATGTAATATTACCAGCTCATTCATTTATTCCGCATCAAACATTTAGAATTATTTTCCTTTCTGGTTAATTTACCTTGAATATTACAGCCCTCAAATCTTTAAATCATGAGTAAATAAACCACTAATAATCAGTTCTATATTTCAAAGTAAATGTTTAAAAATGAGAAAGCAGTTCTATGTGTAGAAAAAACATTTAAATCATGGGAAAACAAACTGCTGTTAAGTAGTGCCATGTTTTTAAAAAAATTGAATCATGGGTAAACAAAGCATTATTAGTAATTTTGATATTTAAAACAAAAGTTTAAATCATGTTGAATAAACCACTATTATTAAGCAGTTCCATGTTAAAAAACAAAATCATGGTTGAACAACTGTGAAATAGTTCCATGTTTCAAAAGAAAATGTTTTAATCATGGATAAACAAACCCATATTAAATAGTTCCATGTCTAAAAAAATGGTTAAGTAAAGGGGAAACTAACCACTATTTAGAAGTTCTGTGTTTCAAACAAAACAAGAATTAAATAAAATATGGGGAAACAAATCACTGTTAAACAGTTCCATGTTTTAAAAGGGGGGGGGCAAATCTAGTAATGGTGCTAGGCTGTGTCAGTAAATTTTTATGTTTCATTAAAAAATTTGGCAGTGAATATAGACTTTTGTGTGTTATTGTCATATGTTAATTGTTCATTAATTTTTCAAATTTATATGTTGATGTAGGTTTCCAGTAAGAGAGCACCACCCTCATTTATTGATGACGCTGTAGAGAAATTTCTGAATATATGAGCTAGAGAAACTCAAGAGTCAGTCACATTCCTCTGGAGAGCGTCATCGCCACGGAAGTGGCTCTAGTGTTTCCAGTTTGCCCAATTCACTGGATTTTGTGGAACAGCCAAAAGAAAATGAGTTGGGATCACAGGTTAACAGGACTCGACCAGACAGCAAAGAAACATTGAGTGGCAGCAGTTCTTATAGTTCATGGGAGAATGTTACCAGTAACAGCAGTAATGACATTGCCAAGGTAAGAAAATAATGAAATTAACATTTTTCACCCTGATTGGACTATTCCATAAGTATGCAAGTTCTTGCTGATCAAAGTAGCAAGCAGGTGGCAGAAAAAGAAAAACAGAAATGAACAAATGTGGAAAATTGGTCTGCGATGTTTTGTTCAGATGATAGGACACTTGAAGATAATCCCAGTTCTGGATGCCTCTTTGAAGTGTGTGACAACAAAATATTGGCAGTAATAGTCTGACCATCATCAAACTTATGTGGTTACTGCTGACAGACCTTTCAATTAATTGAACAACTACCATGAGGAGAATTCAGGTTATTGGAATGGTTTGAAAATGGATCAATGGGTACTGCATCAATCATGGGCTAAAAAATAAAATAAAGAAATAGTGATTAAAAGTGTGTCTGTGCAAGCTCAGTACAAAATTGATCTGTTCTTGGATTGAATGGTAGTTGAAGGTGAAAAATGTGTGCTACATAAGAATGTTAAATGCTCCAAATCTTAATTTAAAAAAGTGTGGAAGCTTCAGGTGTGATTCCTAAAACTGATCCCTATCTTACAGAAAGGTCATGATCTGTGTTTAGTGGGATTGCAAGGGCTGTTGAAATCCAACCAAATGATCACTGGTAGTCTTTACTTTCAGCAACTTGACAGAGTAAAAGAGGCCTTTGAAGTCTAAGCCTCCTAGTTTTGTGAATCTAGAAAGGTGTCTTTTTTATCACAGTATAATGCTAGACTGTATGTGGTTATGGCAACATAACACACAAATTGCGGGAACTTGTCTGGGAATTTTTGCTTTACCCACCATACTCAACAGACTAAACACCAACTGATTTTCAGTTGTTCTGATCACTGAAGAATTATGTGGCTGATAAAAACATGAAAGATTTTATAGAAATCAAAATGGCAATTCAAATGTTTTTTTTTTTTTACTCCAAGGATCTTTCTTTGATAGGAGTAATAAACAACTAGTTGAATGATGGTAACAGATAATCACTAAAAATGAAAACTATGGAATACATTGAAATAAAACATATACATAAAAAAACAACTGACTTTTCCATGTACTGTGGTGGGATTTTTGCATTTACCCAATATTTTACCAGTAGAACATCAATTATATTTTTTTTGTTTTTTAGGGAATAAGTTTAAAAGATGTGTAAATGTAAAAAAAAAACGTGTAAAAGAAATTTCAAAATGTTAATTATTGTAAAATTTTGGGTGCCGCCAAAGAAAAAGGAAGGAAAAAGAACCCATAATTTTAGATTACGCTAATTTATAATGTAAGATACACATGCATGTATGAACCTTGTGTGCTACCTCAAGCCTATGTCCCTTTTGACTTTTTGTATTAATTTTTTTATTCTAATTTCATTATAAAAACTGGCTTAAGAAATTCTGTATTATTTAATTTTTTTTATGTATTACAATAAAACAACAACTTACCTTTGAAATACAGGTAGTAAATTCGAATAAGATTTTGTTTTTATTCAATACCCCTATTGCACATTCTTTTCTTATAACCATTGCTCTTTTGAAAGCACTTTGCCTACTAGTTGATTTAGCATTATTGCTGAGTAAAATATTCACATATGTTTGCTTGTTTCAATTATCTTAAATTCTGAAAAAAAGAGGACTGCAAATGTTATTTAGTAGTCTTTTATTTGCATTATGTATTTCATGACTGCAAAAAAACAAAACAAAAAACACTGTCGATTCCCTCAGAGTTGTAATGTACTGAGTCCTGTGTAAAAGATTCCAAGAACCGTGTATTTTTGATTATCTAAAATTCAAAATTTAATGTAAAATTGCAAAAAGCATATAAATGAATTACATAGGTAGAAAGGCCATTTCACGTAATATGAAGAAACCAATAATGAAGCAAAAATTTCACACATGATTTATTAATGTACTGAACTTTAGGAACACTAAGATCTTTCGGCTGAAATGCCAGCCTTGTTCACACTAAAAGCAGGCCCGCACATGGTTGACATACTTTCTTTAGCTGTTGCCAGTAGAGATTTCCAAACTATTGGAATACTGAAAGGCAGGGGGCGGCGGAAAGTGAAGTTCGTTGACCGGGCCCGAAATTTTGAAATGTGGTACACCCCTTCACTTCCCGTTTCCCGGAACAAACAGAAGAAAAACAATGCCTGAAGAGCTTTGTTGGGGAATAGACAAGGGACAAGGTCACCTGACCACTTACCTAGAGGAACTTTCTAATGCACATCTCAACAATCGCACATATGCAAAATAAAAAAATAGAAATCTTGGCTGAAATTATTGACCGACCCAGGGCGGTTCCGCCGCCACTGCTGAAAGGTGTGTCCGAATTGCAAGAGTTTTTAGTGAAGAGAATTTCAATGCTTTCTCTGTAGCATAATGAAACTTTGTTTGTGAAGGGTGCAATCCTTTTGGTACAATTCCAGTTTGGAGAGGCAGAGGTATCTTCAATAGTCAGAAGAGGAAATGCTTGCCTCTAATGTGAACAAGGCTGGTGTTGCAGCCGAAAGATCTTACTATTCCTAAAGTTTAGTACGTAATAAATCATGCGTGATTTTTTTTGCCTCGTTGTTGGTAAATGAATTATGTATAATTGAATTGAAAAAGTGATAGAAACTACAGTAAAATATGGTGACTAGCATAGAATTCCATATAAGAGTGGAAAACATTTAGCCAAGGTCCCACTGTATTTGGTTTATTCTTATGCAATTTTACATTAAATTTTGAATTTTAGATAATCAAACTGTTAATTCTGGGAGTATGTTCTTTGGGCTAAAGGAGTGTTTGCTTAATGATAAATTTTTCCTGATTGCACAATCTTTCAGTGCATCTCAGTCATAAACCACAAGCAAAATAAATAAATAAATAAAATAAAGATATCCTGTGAAACTGTATAAAACTTTCTGCATGCAAAGTAATTATTTCGGGCTACTGATTCATCCTAAACAGAGGCTAAGCTACATTCTCCATTTTTGCAAAATGCAATGAGTTAATGCAAAAGAAAAATTAGTGACCATCAAAAAATGGTGCCAGCCATTAAAATTTCAAACCAAAAGCAGATTTTGCTCTGGCTTTTCTATTTCAGTGAAAACTACAGTTTCTGAAATTCTGTCAGTGATTCGCACTCTGCTGTCATTTTCTTAGTCCTTATGGTATTGGGTTGGTGCAAATGAAATGTCCGGCAAAGGACCAGCACACGTGGATGGCGAGAACGGAAAAGTAAGGCAACTATAATATAATCCGCCTCTGCATCGACACATAGTTGCCATCTGTCTTGTAAGGCCATGATTATAAGTCTTGTGGCTGGGACCCGAAGTCATCAACTGCACACTGAACCTCGTTGTCTGTCGTGAACTGTTTCCTGGACAGGAAGTGATTCAGGCGACGAAACAGATGATAGTCTGTCGGAGACAAATCTGGGGAATAGGCAGGATGAGGCTGTGCTGCATAGCCCAAGGCACTTAGTGTCAGCATCGTTTGTTGTGTGACACTTGTGCGACATGATGGCAGGCGTGGTCCTGGAACAGTGGAACACCATGTCTGTTGACCAAAGCTGGTTGTTTCTGCAGCAATTTCTGGTGTATCTGGTGTAATTCAGCACAATAACATTCTCCAGTGAAATGCTCTTGCCAAGAAATGCTGATGAGTTATCCTGGCTGTGGACCACCAGGCAAGGAGCATCATCTTCTTGGTGTGTAGGGGTGGCTTAGGATGCCATCCAGCAGGCTGTGCCTTGCTTAACCATTGTGCAGATCGTTTCTGATTATCATAAAGGACCCACTTCTCGCCACAGGTGGCGATTCAAGGCAGTAGACATTCCTGTTTATTCCTGGCAAGCGGCGACTTTCGGACTTCCAAACGCCTAGTCTTGTTGGCAGTTGCCAACTCACGCGGCAGCCACATGTCCAGCTTTTTGACCTTACCCAGCACTGCCAAACGATGAACAACTGTTGTCTGGTGGACTCCTATCTCTGCCGTTATCTCACGACACGTTTTTCGGGGGTCCACTTCAACCACACGTAACAGAACATCATCAGAAACAGCAACAAGTCGGTGACCATGTGCTTTGTTTTGCAAGTCCGTATCTTTGCTTCTAAACTTCACAAACCATCGCTGAATGGTTTGTTCATTGGCTGTATTCTCCCCAAATACTTTGTTAAAGTTTTGAGTGGCAATTCCTGCAGAATGGCCCAGTTTAAATTCATAGAGGAAGATGATTTTCAAATCCGGCATCTGCATGTTTCCTTTGCAAGCCACGTTACGTCCAAACAACCCCCCCCTCTGAACCTTGTTCTTCACACACATGCTAGTTATTTATGGTAACTCTATTACGTAATACCCACAACACCTGTGGGTTGTTCCATTCCGCTGTGGTGGAGGCCTGTCTCGACTGCTTGTTCACGCCGGACATTTCATTTGCCCCAACCCAATGTGTTTCTACAGCACCTGTTGGCTCAATCACCTCCCCCTCCACACTCTAGAGCACTCCATAAAGGATGGGGCATGGTAAGATTAGAGATTAAAGGGATTAGAACTCTGCCGCCCATTTAAAGTTCAGGTGTGATTTCTATGACACACACAGTCACACACACACACACCCTCTGCCCCCAAGGACATAAACAACTTCTTATTGTCAGTGCATTCATGACAAGAGTGACCTTACAAACTCTCGCAGATCACACCTAGAGCGAACACTAATTAGGAAAGAAAAGTGCACCCTAGAAGCTTCTCACCACTCCTGGTGCTATCTATCATATATGCACCACCGTTGCTATGGGTAAATTCATTGTTAAGAAATGCAAAGATTACATAGAATTATTGTCCTGAATAATGTGATAGAAGAATATTTGAAAAAAAAAAAAAAGTGCTGATAAATCAACTGAAACAAATTGAGTTAAAAAAAAAAAAAAGTAAAACTGCCACTGAATTCTGCCACTGACCTTCTGGGCAACTTGTGCCAAAATGGTGCTCCCTTTACAAATGGGTGCAAGTTAACTGGATGGATAAAATGCCATGTTTGAACTACAAATTGTGTGTTGCAGCAAGAAAATTCGATGTCCTGGCAAGTGATAAAGATTTGCATTTTAAGCTTATTTAATTATGATTTTAGAAATAAGTCCTTGTCTATTTCTTACCTGTCAGCTGTACATCAACTTATACTGCCCAATACAGTTTTCTTTAAAATATGTTAGTATCTTCCAAAATAATTAGTTTTCCACTGGTGTCCGAAGTGTTGTTGGTGTGAATGATTAAATTGATTAAGCTACAGTTACGATTTACCAAACGACAAGACCAACTAACTTTCTTTAGTATTTTGCTACTTTTTCCCCCATTTTAGCATTTTTGCTGCAGCATTTTTTGAGCCAGCTTAAACTCTGATCCTGGAACTCATATAAAGCCTTGTATGTAGTATGAGAAACTTCTTTTCAAGTTAGTGTTGCTGTTGATAGGAGCACCAGGGTATAAAAATTCTTGAGAGAAGAAAGCACAAATTAGAGAAGGTAATAATTTTGGGGTTCATCTCACCATTTTTTAAGGATGTCTTCCTGGATCAGGATGGCCATCAGCTTCATGTGTAAGTATTGAATGATCATACAGATCTGAAGTTTGTGCAGATTCTTAAGCTACATTTGCTTGAAATTTTGTTGTCCTGGGTGATGTGATAGAATAATATTTGAAGAAAAAAAAATTGGAAGATGCAGGTTTGATTTCTGCTCCAGGGCAATACAATTTTTAATTTTCCTGAGAAGGTCTTACATTGAAAACAATAAAATGAAGGTGCTTGTGTGCGCAAAATTATATTTTTAAAGATAATGTTGAGAAAGTTTAGCTTATAATTATTACCTTCTCTAATTTGTGCTTTCTTCTCTCACCAATAATTTATTTCTTGGATATACTGGGCTGGAGGGTAGTTCTGAAATATGTTTTATCAATGAAGTGTAAAGTTGGAACATCCCTTCCAATTCTGATGCCTGATAATGCAGAAAATTTGGAAAAGTGTTGTCTGAATAGAGCTAGCAGTGGGATTTATGCACATCATTTTTCATTCTAGGCTTTGTGAGAGTTTGAGAACCTTGTCTGACCAATAGAAATGACACTTTAAAGAACTTTCAATGTTGAAGTTCATGGCTTGTAATCCTTACTTAATCCATTATGGATTAAATTTTTATTTATTGTGGATTTTATATGCTATTTTGTGTATGCCGAAGAAAGGTAATTAGCATGGAAGCATTTTTTCTTTTATTGTAGAAGAATTTTTACTTGCAGTCGAGATTTTAAGTGACTAAAGTTTTAATGTGTGTGATATACCATAAAACATATTGTGCCAACATTGTGTGCCACACTGGTGGTATAGTTGTCTAAGTGCTGGCTTATGATTATTTGTCCAAGAAGGGTCTGGGTTCGAATCCCAGTGAGGCATGGATGTTGTGTTTGCCTTATGGCACTGGCTCTCTCCCTTCCCTGAAACCAGTGGCCCTAAATTAAGGACAGGTGACTGCTTATAACCCATCAAGTTACTCATGATGGTCGTTAAACCTTCAATAAAAAAAAACAAAAAAAAAACATTCAGTGGGTTATTAAATAAATTGCTACATCAATCAGTACTGTTCTAATTATAAGTGCATTATTTTGTTGGATCACTAAAAAGGTTTTCAGGGTACTGTTTACATGAAGAAAAGTGTGCCAATAAATTCTGATGCACAAAAAAAAAAAAAAGAAAAAAGAAGAAAAAAAAAGAATAACGGGTAATATTTAAGACTTACTGACTTTCAAAATAATTTCCCATTCCTACCCTGTGTTCATATAACTACTGGAAGCTATAGGCAAAGTCCTCCTTTGTTGTCTACAGTTGGGTTGTCACCGTTCGCTTGAATTTCCAAAATTTCCTCAAATCTCTTCTCTTTCAGTGCTGATTTCAATCAAAAACCAAAGGTCAACCAGTTCCAAATGAGATGAATGTGGTAGTAATTCATGCTGCTACTACTTGCTCAGCTAGAAGAATTTGATGTTGATTTTTGCTTCTACATCAGCTGCTGTGACACACTCTCTGCCATACTCTTCCTCACAGCTACAGACATGTTCGCTTGTGTACTTGACTGTGATGTACAAGTTACCACACCTTTCACAACCTTTCCTTCTATGCATTACAGCTGTATTCACAAACTTTATTCCCACACCTTGCATCTTAAAAATTTAGGAATTTTTGTGCTTTCACAGTGTTTTTTAGCATTTTTTTAAATAGCCAAAAATTGTGATCTGCAAATTTTAGTCAAAATTATTTTCACTTGTTTGTATGACATTTTAAAATATACATGGATTACTTTTGTGTTTCTGAGTGCAGCAGGTTACATTATTTACAATTTCTGTTTTCATTACAGGAAAGTTACAACTGTTCTGATTCTTTTCTACAATCTCCTATGAGTCCTTTAAGCAGCTTTGAAAACTTCAAGCACACAAGTCCAACTCACTCCTTAGTTTCACACACTCAAAGCATGGATGCCAACAGCATTCATTCCCTTACTCAGGATTTGAAAGACTGCTCCTCCAAGTACACTCTTATGCCTCCATCTTCTCTAATCACGCACACCCAGAGCTTGGACGCTCCTGGATGTGCAGATATTATGCAAGATCTGCAGGACATGAACGACAATATCTATAGGAACAGAGTTAGATCGGTGAGTGGTGACTCTCCAAGGCCGTCCAAGCAAACATCTTTGCCAACCTTCCGCACAAGAGTCGGGAGTGGAGGTACAGTCGACATACAAAGACCGCGTGCCTATACCTATTCCAGTTCAAACTCAAGCAACAATCGGCAGCGCAATCGCACCATGCTGTTCCTTATTGGTCGGCAAGAAATTTGCTTAATTGGAACTGACAAAAAGCAGATGCTGTTGAGCAAGATGTTCAATGATATTGCTCATTGTTCTCAGGTAAGTCTAGCTAAGAAACTGTTGATTACCATGACCCAAAATTTTAACTTGGCTTGTCTGTTATTGTGACTGTATGGTACCCAAGTGTTTTCTTTTATTCATTCGTGTTCTTTCACGCAGCCAGAAATGATGTAAAATAATAGAGCAAACAGTAAAATATTGCATTCTCATCTGTCTTTCCATCTTATATGTACATTGTCATCATCAACCATTATCAGTCTACTGCTGGGGGATGAAGGTCTCCCCAAATTTCTTCCACAAGTTTCTGTCTTGAGCCAGTCTCATCCATGTCACTCCAAACATGCTTTCTAATTTCATCCAGTCACCTCATGAATTATCTTCTGTGCTATTTCTAGTCCCTTGAAATCTAGTCTAATATTTCAGTTGTCCAATGGTGGACAGTTTTTTCATCTGAACTGTTATATATCCAACCCATTGCCATTTCAGGGATTTTACCTTGGTCGTGGTGTTATCAACTCTGTCATTTTATATCAGGGGTGAATATTCAGGGTGTGCGGCACACACACACACAGTGTCACAATTTAACCTATATTATCAATATTATTTTTCTGATTTATTTCTAATAAAACTCGCCAGAGTTCATCTTAAGGCTTCAAATGGTGGTTAAAATTAATTTCCGCAAGTAATGCTTTCATTAAGTAAGAAGAAAAGGTTCGTTCAGTAAGCACATCATATTCGCACTAGAATCCTGGGGTGTGCTGCATATCTGACGACCTTAAAGCAGCTGTGATAAAAGCGCTCTCGAGATGGTGCTGCAGGTCACGTTCTTATTTTCTTGTGGTTTCAAATGTAACAGCGAAACTCTCAGGTTGTGATAGCCAAAATGAGCACAGCTTGAGTCCCACGGAGCAGTGCAATTCAACATTGCGATACAAATAGCTGTTATATATATATATTGTGTGTGTGTGTGTGTGTGTGTGTGTGTGTGTGTGTGTGTGTGTGTGTGTTTTTATGTATTTCCTATAAGACTCACTGAAGTTTGTTCGCTAAACTTAATTCCCTTGTGCAATATTTTTGTGAAGAGAAGGTACATTTCTTCGTGAAGCAAACAAAATGTAGTAAGTAATATTTGCAGCTGCAGGAGTGCTATTTTATCAGCGGACACCCCAAGTTGTTAAAGGAACTGTAATTCAAAGCTCACTAGATGGCGCTACATGTCATGTTTTTATTTCCTCGTGGTTTCAACGCAGAGGTTTAAATTCCCAGAGTGTTCATGCTTAAAAAAATACTCCTGGTCACACTTGTTTGCGTTTGGAATAGCGTGGAGTCATAAACACTATTCAACGTTCTGCTATGAGTTACTATTTTTCTGTCTTTTCGTCACTGTGTGAATTGGTGTGCTTATGAACACAGATTTAAATGAACAATTTGAATTTTGACATCCATTTAGGTTGACGATGTATTAAGTCTCCTATTTTCTGCCAGAGATTTTGCAGATTGTGTAAAGTGGGTTAAAGAAGTAAGTAAGCCTTGTTAAAAAAAAAATTAAAATTCATAAAAAAAAAAAAAATACCGAAAATTAATTCATCACTCTGGTATTTGCATAGAAAATTCAGATTTTTCTTACAGTGGAGTGTATGTAAAGATCTTTACCATAAGTTATTAGATGACAGCTAAATAAATGAAATGCTCTCGTTTGATCAAAATCAACACACAAATTTTGCAGCTCGAGATACATAATAAAAATTGTGCTTGTTTTTTCCCATAATGGCACATGCCCAACCTAAAAGGCATGTGGCGCCACTGATATATAACTATAATGGTTATATCTGGAAACAATATAATTTTCTTTGTCTGAATGTTTATCCCATTTTGTTGACACAGTGGAAATAGCAAATGAACACAGTGCACATGTGTACTACTTTGCTTTGTTGTCATAGCAACAGAAGCCGATTTTTCACAGCTGCTGGTATGATGTCATCTCATCCAAATGCATCTCTGACATGACGTCAGAGATGCATTATGTCACACAATTAAAATAGTTTCAGCAACTCTTTAGAAACAAAAAAAAAATGTTACATCAGGAATTTTGGTTCTACTTTGTCATTCAAAATGACATACAGAATTTTTCATTTAGAATCTTATTGTGTGAAATTTAATTTTAAGATTCACCTTGCAAACCTAAAATTATTATTTTAGGTTGTCAAGCTAGTTTTTTTTCTCATTTAAGTCTAAAAAATGAGAGCCCCAATATAATACATAAGTGTTATTACAATTTCATGCATATGCTGAAGAAATTTAATTTGGGAGCTTTTTTCCCTCCCTTAAACCACGAAATTCTAAGAATATAACTAAATTTTTTCACAGAATATAACTAGATATTCTTGTATTTATATTTGTAAAAGAAATGAAAAAGAAAGAAGAAAAGAAAAAAATATTGTTTGTGCTTCTGTGCATGAACTACCATAAACATTTTAAGATTTGCAACTGCACAGTTCTAGATTTTCAAAAATGCTTTTACTATTTTTACACTTTTCTGCTATCTAGCAACAGAAAAAACAAGTGAATATAGTTGCTTGCACTTTAGGGACACTATGCATTTTTTGATGGATTTTGAAGGATGAAAACCACTGTTAAGGGTGGCTTTCTAATGATTTAAAAAAAGAAAAAGAAATATTGTGACTGGCTGCTGTTATTTGTTTTTGATATTTCATCAGTTACCCATAGAAACATTTGACATGTAGCGAATAAACACTGGGAAACTTCAATTTTGTTGTGTTACTATATTTAAGCCTAAGAACTGTCAACTCTCCATCATTGCCTATGTGTAGAAGTACATTTTTTATCAGACTGTGCTTTGCTGTGAACATTCATGGGAAAAAATGTGATCAAAGAAATGCTCAGTGATTTAAAAATTACTCTACATATCTTATTTTTTCCTGTCATTATTGATGGGCTTTCATTTAGTGTATTCATAAGTATGCACTCTTTCACAAAACAAAATTGATATCATATCATCAAACTGATTGTTTGCACAGCTCTTGCCAACTACTTCGGTGCCACATCAAGTGGGCTGAATGCAGCTGGTAGTCATTGCTTTCAGGTAGAGTGTTATGTTACCGATTAGCCCCCAGGGAATCTTGAACAATGTGGACTACTTCTTGCAATGTATGTGTAGTGTGCATTTACTACAGAAAAACCTCAGGCCCGTTTTTGTCGGTAAAGGTCATGGTTCTTTTTTAGTTGGATGGACTAAACTGCACCTTCATTGCTGAATGCGAGTGCCAGGACTCACTGGGTTCATATGCTACTGGGCACAACAATTCCGTAATTCCCATTGATCTTGATGTAGATTCTTTTGTTAATGTGTAATGGGACGGTCGCGATCGCTGAGTTCCCGGGAACCGATGGCTAGTTATTTCGTGATCTCCAAGTCAAAGAAGAATGCCAATAATCAGTCTCTGTTTAAAACTCAACAAAAGTTTAATGGCTATGAAAACAACCTCTGGTAGGTCGACTGCTTCCCAAAGAAACTGACTTCCAGACATACTCTTCCTCACACCGAGTATATTCCCTGAAGACCACTCGCTATGCTAGCACGACCCTCTCCATCCTTTACAGGTGTTGTCGTCTGTTCACCGAACTCCTGAATTCAACATCAGTCAAAACACACAAGTCCAAGGGCTTAATGAAGCCTCTCCATCCACCAAACGCCAAACAAAAAACGCAGGTCCAAGAGCAAAGCCAGAGAACTCAATCGTAGAAAAGAGCCTCGAGCCAACCATCTCACTACCTTTATAGCCTTGTCTTTCTCCTCTCTCCCATCTCTGGAAGCTACTTCTCAGTGGAGGTCACCCCATCTAGCCAGAGTTGATGACCTTGTCACTTTACATTGTCGACATGGCAGACCAAGGTCAGAGAGAGTAAGATCCTTCCGGTTGTATCGCTGCAATGCACACGCCTGCTTAACGTGTAACCTCAGCTGTAGCACAAAGGAAAGTCAATACGTGGTGACCACATGCAACTGCTTTACATAGCATATGTAACATTAATATGTAATAAAGGTATTAGTACATTCAAATGACTTTTGGGGACTGGAACTCCATAACCTTACAGTGAGCAACTAACTTCCCCTAAAGATTTTGAGGAAGAAAAGGTAATTTTAAGCTGACAAGGCCACTAAAACCAGCAAAATATATTATAAGCAAATTCTGAAATGAAAAAATAGCAAATTATAGTTAAAAAAGAAAAGTGGCGCTAAAGTTTCAATTCCAATTTTAATCAGATTGCAATTAGTGATTTACGCTGTTCTGCCATAGTTATGCCTGTTGTTGTTACTTTTAATTTCATCGCATTTCAAATAAAAAAAAGAACTTAAGTTTCAGTTGCAATCAGTGTTACCCCAAGATTTTTAGCATTAGCATAACAATTTCATCAGAGCATTAATTATTATCATTTAAATGCTGATGTTTTCCTCATCTTTTGTGGGTTTTTGAGAATACAGAAATGGCCTGCAATTGCTTTGCTGTGGTGAGAAGCAATGCTCGAAATGGAAATTTTGAATTGCCAGTATGCTCATACATTAGCTAAGAATCATCTGGCAAAAATTACTTTTGCCAAAAAATCTCCAAAATTTAAAAAGTGAAAAAAAAAAAAAATCCCTGAAAGAGAAACTTCTTTGTGTGAAAAGGTAATTGGCAATTCTGTGGAATATTATTGCACCATAAGTCAAAAACGGTGGCAATCAATTTCAGTTGGTTGGTTTGTGGATCCAGTGGGCACTGCTTATGCTGAACCGAGAACGGGGGTTAGACTTGTTAATAATGAAGAGTCTGTGCCCTGGGACCAACAGATTAATAAGACTTCTGAACTTCGGCTTGTCATTGGTGATTTAGCTGGACTTGAACCCAGAACTTTTTAAGGTCCTGACTCGAAAAGATAGCCCCCTTCCAATAAGGACTTTCATGAAGTAGAAAGTCGGACAAATTAGAATCTCCACAATTATAATGAATATTTAATCTTAAATTAATAGCAATCTCACCACCCAAGAGAGAGAGGTCTATACTCTTTGCTGCAAAACAAAAAATTGTGTTTAATATCTTACTATATATTCATTATTTATTTTTGTTTTATCTTTTAATCTATTACTATATATTCATAAAAATTGTGTTTAATCTATTACTAATTTATTCATTATTTAATAATGATGTAATAAAAATTACAGACTTCTTTAATGGGATAATCTGGGGCTTGGTGAAAATGTGATCATGCGCTATGGGTAGCTTCATTTCCATCCTTTGAAGGATTGAACTTATAGCTCAAGTGTACACCACTCCCCTACCCTTTATGGTTCCTACACAGCTATTTCTCAAGGGCACGAGACACATAAGGCTTCAAGCTCATAAGTGAAAGACAAAACAAAAATTCATTTCTGCAGTTCCCGCTATTAAAATTAGTACTGGTACATAAATTCCATGTAAAAAAAAGTGCTAGTATGAAATACTAAGAAAAAAGAAGTGCCAATATGTTGTACTGGTGTATACCGGCCCATTTCAAGCACTGGTGAGGAGTAATGAGCAGCAATCTGCAGTGGGCTTAGCTTTCTTCTTTTAGGAGAATTTTTATTTGTGCCCTTTGTTAGAACATGCAACAGATTCCATACGCAAACACTATTACTCATAACAATTCTCATGTGAAAGTTCTCTTCTGACTCAGTCTCTGTTCACCATTCAGTCATGTTGCCACAGAATTTTTGTTCACTTGTCTCGTTGACAGTGCATGAAGTATCAGTAGTTTGTGTGGCTTTAAGAGCCGTCATTTACACAAGATACTCCACACAGTTATTTTTGGCACCTGAAGTTCCATGTTCACTCTCCTAGTTGATCTATGTGAACATTTTAGGTATGTTTCTCACATGTTCCACTGTTGCTTCAGAAAGAGCTGGCTGACCTTGATGTGTTTTACAGTGTGCTATGTATCCTTTTGATATGAAATGTGAATGCTCTTTAGTGATGGAAGAACATGTAGAAGGATTCTTTGGAAATTCTCATTTGAAAAGCCACTGTGTAGTAGCCTCCGAAATTACTTTTTGTTACACCACAAAGCACACGATGCCTGCTCGCTGTCATTGAAGCCCACCATTATAGATTTCTGACTGTACTAGTGCCATCTGTTTTCCACCACATCAACCAAACTGGGTCATCAAATGTATTTGCATTTCTACCAATACAATATAATTTGTTTTATGTTAATTGCAGCATTCATTCCTAAGTTATGATTTTCTCTAAATCAGTGGCTAATTTAGGTCTACCCTGTATATTATGTACCTGGGTTAATATATGTGGTTGAATACAGTCAAAGTGATAAAATTGATGATTACTCTAAAATTTTCAGTGAGTGGAAATTTTGTTTGGTGGTACATTTCCAGTGATTTTACAAGCTGCTAGATTTTATCAGTGCTTAAGAGAATGTTTATTTTTTTAATACTATTGTGTCACAGTCATATAGGATCCAGGGAATTAAATATTTATAATTGTTAAGTTTTGCCATTATTGTTTTCTATACATAAAAAAAATTGTGTGAACTAAAAAAAAATTAAGAAAATTTTATTTGCAGGGAATTAGGCATCTTGATCACTTCGGTTTCATATGCCGAGAAGCCTCTTTAACTGGTGCTGACTGCTATGCAGGTTACATCTTTCGTTGCCAGACAGAAAAAGTGGTAACTTTTTTTATTGTTGTTATAACATGTGTTGCTCAATAACATCTAAAATACTGTTACATAAAAGATAACTATACTAAAAAGGTGATTACGTGAATTCCAATCATCCAGATGTATCAAAAAGACCTAACAAATATCCATTTTTTTTTATAATCTTCATTTGATTCCTAAAAGCTCACCCATCTCATATAGGTACACTCTGTTTCAAAGCTCAACTTAATGGTGAAGGAAATTAAACTGACTGAATCCCTTTGGAAATTATAAACATAAAATATATTTTTTATGCACTACATATGTAAATTTATGATGTTTGTGATAACATGAAGTTTCTCTCACCACTTAGTTTATCACCAAATGCCTTTTTAAGAATATTACTTGATTTGTGCTCTTGTTAGAAGTTCAGCATACTGTAGTGGATGGTGGAGCTGAATTTTCATTCTCCTTCAGATATACCATTCCTTTGTATAAATTGCATAATGTAACTTTATCTTTAATCTTTGAATTGTGTGTGTGTGTGACAGAGTCACCAGCTCCTCCTGTGGTGACCTGCTACCTCCAGCTAACAACTGCTGTTAATATTATTTTCCTAGAACAATTGCTGATTTAACTTTCTACCCCCTTCCCATATAGCAGATATATGTATCTTGGAAGCTGTATGTATTTAGTGTGGAAGGGGTGGGGGGTAACATTACACTACACCTTCACTGATAGCTGCTATTTTTGTTTTTACATTTCTCAACAATCATTTCATTTATTAAACATCTTTGAACTTAAACTTGAATTGGCTCTCTAAAGTTTACATAGCTCTCCCCTTTCCCCATACCAATTTTTAATGAAGTGTGAAGTTTTGAAGATACAAACTATCCTGTTCATCAGGCAGTCTTTACTTTTATTCACTGTTGAAGAAAGCCTGATAAAGAGGTCTGTTTGTTCTCAAAAATTCGCACATTTCAAAGAAAGGAAAAAGCATACAAAAAACTCTTTGGGCAGATATTCTCTGAAGTATCATTAGAAACAACCACAAGCTTAATTTCCAAAATATACATGAATCTGTGTGCTTTATTTGCATTTAAAAAAAATATTCTGTCTAATGTGTGAAAATGAAATTTTAATATATTTATACATGGTCGAATCACATTATTGTGACCATCAGCTAATATCAAGAGTAACCACCATGTGTAGCACGGACAGCAACTAAAAGAGCTGGGAGGGACTCGGTAAGGTGCTGGAAGGTGTTCACAGTAATGTGGAGCCATTCTTACCGCAGTGCATCTGACAGTTGCTGGAGGGTGTGTGGTGGAGGATCCATAGAGCAAACAACATGATCGAGGTGGTCCCACAGATGCGCAATTGGGTTTAAGTCTGGAGAATTAGGGGGCCAGGGATGTACTTTGAAGTCTTCATCGTGCTCTTCCAACCACTCTAGGACATTTCTAGCTGTGTGACACGTCGCATGGTCGTGCTGGAAGATCCCATCCGCCACAGGGTAGACAATCAGCATGTATGGGTGTACTTGGTCTGCAAGGATGGAATCATAATGAATTCGGTCCATAGTGCCTTCCACAGGTATGAGTAGACCCAGGGAATGCTACGAAAACATTCTCCAGACCATAACGCTGCCCCCACCAACTTGTGTTCTTCCAGCAAAGGTTGAAGAGTATTTGTTCTCCAATGTTTCTTGCCTATACTCAAACGTCCATCCTGAAGCAGAAAATGTGACTTATTGAAGAAGGCAATCCTTTGCCAATCAGCGGAGGTCCAATTCCGATACTGCAGTGCAAACGTGGTCCAGTTCTGATACTGCAGTGTAAGCCTTTTCTGCTGGTGCAGTGACCATCCATCTGCATCAAAGCCCCATACACAGGAGGGTTCGCTGAACTGTCATTTTAGACACACTTCCGGTAGCTCCCTGGTTCATTCAGCTAGTGAGTTGCTCCACTGTAATGTATCAATCGACCCTCACACACCTTCGCAGCTGACGCTCACCTCTCACATCAATGGCATGTGATGATCCGCAGTTTCCACATCGTTTATTTACAGTAGTGCCATTTCTCCAATCACGATACATTTTAACCACAGCAGCACGCAAACAGTTCACAAATTGAGCTGTTTCAGAAACACTGCCACCCTTGGCCCGAAAGCTAATGATAATCCCTTTTTGCAAATCTGATAAATCTATCTTTTTATCCATGACAGCAACGAGTGATATGCTCTCAGAATGCCTACAGTGCACCTAGTATAGCCTCCAAGCCAGCTCACAACACGTACCTTCTTTCATTGGCTACGTGCTGTTGATGGCAAAAGTAGGAGGTGGTCACAATAATGTGACTCGACTGTGTATTTTTCTTGCAAATAATTGTTTGAAAGGAGTTAAAATTGACTGGTGAAAGAAATCCAAACAGTAATCCATCTTATCATATTTTGAATACAAAAATGAGGATTGAATAAGTAATCCATGTGGATAGCTAATTTAAATAGTCTTGCTGTCAATTAATTTTTACAATAGACTGCATGTTTCCCAGTGGTCAGAACAACTACCTTTCAACCTGATGACTGCAGGATCAATCAGTCCCATTTCCTGCTGCAACATTCTGATTGTCCATTTTCACATATGACATAAACAGCATGAAGCCCTATCACCTGGTTGCACAGTTGGGGTTCAACGAGCAGATGGAGTTGGTGTTCTGGCCTAGAGAGCTTGTTCTTTTCTGGAAAGCCTTAGGTCCATTAGTTATCATCCCAGAAACGCAGAATAGTGAATTATCTGCTTTAAGTGTTTCTTGTATTTCTCTACCTTAGAGATTTCCCATTTCAACACTCTGCCTTTTTACACAATATTGGTGTGAAATTTTACAAATTTGAAACTCTCAAATGTCACTATTCCCAGGTTTACATTATTGTATTTCCAATTAATTCAGTTTTTATTAATTCAGTTTTTTTTCCAATTAATTCAATTTCAATATTATTTACACAGTTTGAATTTATATAACAATTAAAATTCTTGCACAATGTTTTTTTTTTAAGTTTCGGTCGATGAACCAGTTCGATAATTCACCAAACAAAATGTCAAGTTCAATGCTACTTTATCGAGTGAAACTTTTTTAGAAAACATTGTGCAAGAATTTTAAGTGTGATATAAATTCAAATTGTGTAAATAATATTGAAATTAAACTGAATAAGTTGGAAATACAATTGTGTAAACCTTGGAATAGTGAATTAAATCACTTACTCAAGGCTTTACCCAGATATATTCATTTGGTTCTAGTTACAGTTGAAGAAATTTTGTTCAATCTTCCTTCCCTCTAAGTTCTTTTGGAATTTTACAGATGTTTCTGGCCTCTTGATTTTAGTCAAGGCCAGTTCTCAATTTATAGAAGGATTAACAAAAGTTTTTCATGTTTTTTTTTTCATGAAAATAAAAAACATGAAAAATAAAAACATTTGTTAATCCTTCTATACATTGAGAACAGGCCTTGACTAAAATCAAGAGGCCAGAAACATCTGTAAAATTCCAAAAGAACTTAGAGGGAAGGAAGATTAAACAAAATGTCTTCAACTAGAACCAAAAGGGAATAGTGACATTTGAAAGTTCCAAATTTGTGAAATTTTACCCCAATGTGTAAAAAGGCAGACTGTTGAAATGGGAAATCTATAAGGTAGATAAATACCAGAAACACTTAAAGCAGATAATTCATGTAATTTGTGGTGTGCATATGATATGTGCAGTTTGCCAAGATTTGGTAAATGTATATATTATATAATTATAAACACTGAATAGTGGATGCTACAGGGACCTATTAGCCCACCATCTCCATCCATATCTGCAGGAGGTTTACCTGAACCACAGTGCCATCTTCCAACAGGACAACTCACCCTATCATCGAGGTCATATAACTACTGAGGGGTTAGAAGAACATGACAATGAATTCACCACATTGCCTTGGCCCCAAACTCCCCTGACTAGTGGATGCTACAAGGACTAGTGGATGACTGTAACCCAACTGAACATTTGTGGGATGTGCTAGAATGGGGTGTGAGAACTGCTGATCCTCCTCCATGAAATGAGCATGAACTGACGGAGTTGCTGCAACGAATATTGGTCAAGTTATGCATGGAGGATGTTTGACACCTTGTAGAATCTGTTCCTAGGTGTCTGTGAGCTGTGATTACACAGAAAGGTGGGCCAACACATTATTAAGTAGGTGCTCCTAATGCAAAGTTAATGCAAATATGTAGGATTTCCGCTTATTCAGATAGACTAACTACTTGTAATGACAATTCTGCCTCACAGATGGTGGCACAGTACCTCTACACATCTACGTACTAGTTGGAGAGAAGAGACTCCGCCCAGAGCAGAGCAGAAGAGAGGAAGTGAAGTTGGTTGATGGCGGTTGTTCGTTGTGCAGAATGAATCAGTTTAAGTTGTTAATTATTGTCTTGTGTTACTTGTGTTGTGCGTTCAAATAAAGTGTTAAGAAAATGATGGCTGGCTGTAGTCGTAGAGCAAGATTGAATTCCCCTAGATGCCACGAGTTCTACATATATATATTGAGTCAGATTTAAGATATAGAATATTGAAGGTAGTTTTAATTGTTGAATATGTGGGACATACGTACAGTTAAGACAACATGTGTAAAAGAAAGTTTTAAAAATATTTTTATTTGAGAAAGAATTATATAAATGTGGGCTTTAATTGGGAAGTGCAGTAAAACAGTTTTTGTGCACTGCATTGCACATAAATTGCAGTTAAGTAATGAATGAATAAGTGTGTGTCTCTGGTGCTACATAATGAATTTATGTTTTATGGGTATTAAAAAAAGACACGAAAAATAAAAAGATTGCAGTTCTTTATTTTGACTTTCGATAAAAGTGATTCCTACATTTCAAAAGTAGGCAGCACTTCTGTTGAATTTTTCAAATTTTATAGATTTTTTTTAAAAATGTGCAAAATTAGCTCCAAAATCATTTAAAAGTTATTTGCAAAAAAATCAAAGTATTAATAAGATACAGTGAGTAACCCAGCACACTGTTAGAGCTCTGATATCATGTGTTTGCTAAATGGGAGTAAGTGCATTTAGTGTATGAATGGAATCTGCTCGAGAATCGAGGGAGTATTGCTTTCAAACCAATGCAGGGAAGTTTTGATGTTGATTAAAGGCAATATTCTTACAGTGGTATATTTCTTCCTGATTATTCTAGAGAAGAAAATCCAAGCTTTAAGAAGATCCCCTATCTCTTCAACAAGGAAATCATCCACTTAGTTATTAAGTACCCTATTTGCTTTGCAAACTCATTTATTATTTCTACATTTAAACTAAGAAATTTGCTACTACTTATGTGTGCCCCAAAAGTAACCTTCAGTTATTTATGTCAAAGGCTAAAATACTGCAATTTGCACCTCATCATATTGCATTGTTGGTACTGCAGCTGTGAAGACAACAGTTTACCAACTGTAGAGTGATTGGTCATTCAATTCCAAGAACCTGGCGACAACTCAAAAGTCGGGTATATCAGGGCTGTGTTGCCAATTTGGCAGTCTTGAAAGACAGAATAACCCAGCATGTGAAACAAATCCATACGAACCAGTTGCAATTGCACTGTAGAGAATGTCTAGATGGAGAACACGTTGAACCGCATCTGTAATCAGTATCAAGTTAAAAGGTAATCACACTTTCCAGTTAGTGCTTTTTAATGTTTTCTCTACCACTACACCTTGCCACATGTGTAATCCCTTTGTGTTACACATGGGGGTAGTTGTACAGCGTGAAGTTGCATTTCGTCCAACTGAGATGGTACAGGGCTCTGAATTCATCCTCTTACACTGCGACATCCCTTGTACGTCTCTCTGGCACTTGTAGCGCTACATATCTCCTGGTGGAACAAAATGAAACTGGTTTTTTTTTCATAAATTGTGAGTGCATGTTTATAAGAGCATTCCTACTAGGTTTGGTTGCATTTCGTCCCATAGATGTTTTCTTACAGCGCTCTGAACACCTGCTCTTTAACTGTGATCACCTCGTATACACTGAGTGGCCACTTTATTATGACCACCCCCTCAGTACTTCGTTGGGCCACCTTTTGCCTTTAATACTGCGTCAATTTTTCGTGGCATGGACTCCACGAGATGTTGATAGGTGGTTTGTGGAATCTGTGACCATGCTTGATGAATAGCACTTTCCAGGAGTGTGAAATTGCAGGGTTGTGGATCCAGCTGTCTGATGGCTCGTTCAACTTCATCCCACAAATTCTCAATAGGGTTGAGATCTGGAGATTGTGGGGGCCACCTAAGCAAAGTAAACTCACCGGCATCTTCCTGAAACCAATCCTGTACAATACGAGCACTATGGCAAGACACATTATCTTGTTGAAAGTAGCCATCGCCATTGGGATAAACCATCCACATGACAGGATGCACTTGGTCCGCAATGATGTTTAGATATTATGTGCCAGTCAGACGTAGATCAACACGAATTCAAGGGCCCAAAGCATGCCAGGAAAACATTCCCCAAACCATAACGTTGCCTCCACCAGCTTGAAGGGCTGTAGCAATGCATTTGGGGTCCATGCTTTTGGGCTGTTTCCACCAAATTCTCGCTTGGCCATTGGCATGGTGCAACTGAAAACGTGATTCATCGGACCACATAATTTGTTTCCGATTATCGACTGTCCAATCCTTGTGCCCCTGTGCGAACTGGAGACGTTTTCTCTTGTTAACTGCAGACAGCAAAGGTTTTCAAACAGGCCTTCGGATGCCATATCCCATCCGATGCAGTGTACGGCGAACAGTGAGTGCAGAGATCATTGGAGGGGATCCTTGATTAATATGGTCTGTAATTTGCTGCACTGTTGCCCTTCTGTTGTCTGTTACCAGTCTGGACACTCTCTGTTCCATCCGAGCAGTCACTAGTCGATGACGACTACACGTTGCATGTAGAGACCCAGTTTTTTTGGCTGACAGTCCAGTCTTTAAACACTTTAACAACAGCTGCTCTGGAACATTTCTCCATGGCTCCGAGCTCCTACAATCGTCTCACGTTGAAAGTCCGTCAAATCACATTTTTTACCCATCTCGTCGCCCAAAAATCACTTCTACTACTGTCGCAAGCACTAAACTTTCCCTTTTTATACTAGCCTCACCCTCTGGCGGCAACAGCATGCAGCCATAGCTCATTTGCTTAAAACTGTCAGGTGGTCATAATAAAGTGGCCACTCAGTGTATAATAGCAGCTCCTTTCATACTGTTGTGAGTAGGGTTCAACGTTCACAAATTCTGTAAAATTTCTAAAGTCTTTTTTCACAAAAACTTTAATTTTTTTTATTTTATTTTTTGTGGTTAAAATAGCTTACTTTATTTGAAAACTCCATAATGATATAAATATTATGCATTAATTTATTTTTAAAAAGATAATTTATATTTATATCACAAAAATAATTAATAAATACACAGTTGATGTGGATTAGGAACATCAAGTAGAAGTCATCGCTCTTTCCACGTTTATAAGTGAGTCACGGAAAAATTCTCATTGGCCGCCAGTGGGAATCGAATTCAGGGTCTTCCAGTTACACGCCGGACATGTTTCCACTGCAACACAGCTGCCTCAAAATTCTACAGATTCACATATGACAAACTGCCAAACCACCTGACAGGTTGCTTCTTCGGAGCCCAGCACAATGCTGAGGATTCATCAAAGGTGAACAGCAGCAACTGAACAAATAACTAGAAGGCGAATGAATAATAAATACGCAGTTGACATGGATTAGGAACATCAAATAGAAGTCGTTGTTCTTTCCACGTTTATAAGTGAGTCACAGAAAAAGTTTGTCGTATGTGAGTCTGGAAAATTTTGAGGCAGCTGTGGTGCAGTGGAAGCATGTCCAGCACATAACTGGAAAACCCTGGGTTCAATTCCTGGTGGTTGCTGATGATAATTTTTCCGTGACTCACTTATAGACGTGGAAAGAATGATGACTTTTATTTGAATAAAAGTAATTATATTATTAATACCATTTGTGTTTTTGGAGCTAAATATATCATATTTCTTATAGACATGAGATTTTCTATTTATATTTTCTCAGGCATGTGGTTCTTGTATTTAAGGTGGATGTCTTGTGATTTTGCTCCCTATACTTCCAAGGAAAAAAACATTTGGACCCTATTTCCTCAACAAAGAAAGATTTCCCATACATCAAAATTGGCCCACTGATTAAAAAAAAGCATCCTTAGGCTGAAAAAAACAACAAGCAAGCAGGAGTTTAAGTTCATAAGAAAAATTGTGTATCAAAAAGGTTTGTTTGAATCTGAATCTTTAAAGAGAATAAGCAGTAAATATGATATAAAATTAGCTCAGAGTTTAGACAACAAACTTAAAATTTTTTGCTCTAGCTTGATTCAAAAAGAAGAAAACTTGTCAAGGAGTAATTTATAAAGTAACTTGCAGCTGTGGAAAACAAGACAGGATTAGACAGGCATGTTAAAGAAACAGGACACCACCTAGACTGGGACTCTTTAACTGTCATTGGACATCGATCCAACTTCCTGAAGCGTAAATTGATAGAGGGACTTGAAATTGGAAAATGCCAGAACTTCACCATTAATGACTGTAAGGGATTTTCACTGCCTAACATCTGGCAAGATATTTTGTAGAATCACCATAACCGAAGACAGTGACGGAGATTGAACGAATGACTGCCACGAAGAAGAGTTCTCTCTGAAAATTTGCAAAAATTTTAGACTTTACCTAGATAAATTCCATAAAAAACGTTAACTAGTTTGAATGTAGTACTCTAGGAAGCCACATAACAAAGATGAGTTTGATTTACATATCCTTAGCTGTACAAAAACTGTTAAAAGGTTGATTTTTGAATACAAAAAGAATTTAAAGGTCTAGTAAAAACATTCCAAAAAAGAAATACAAATTTTCAGGTTCTTTTCCTTTTATTAGAGGGCTAAGTGGAAAAATTTTAAGATCAATGAAGAAACACAACATTGTTTTTGGTCATTCTGTTCAGAATTTTGGTGACTTAGTTATTAAAAAATATATATAACAATAATATACTACAATCAGAAGGCGTGTATAAAATTCTTATTGCTTCACAGAGTTCTGGAGACCACATCTCTTACATTAGCAGCACAAAAAATAGATTAATAAAAAGATTACATCAACATATAAAAAACTGGAACAAAAAAGAAGAAAAAAACTGCACTCATTCAACACTGTATTAATCATAAACAATATCCTGATTTTGAAAATATTAAATTACTAGCCACCCACACAAACGAAAAAGAATTAAGGATTTCTGAAAGCGTTATAATTGAACAAAAAAAAGAGATAAAATATGCAACTTACAAGATCTCACCAACCTGGATACAGCCTGGAAGTCACTTATAGAAAGCGAAAAAATCCATAAAAAAAGACAAAAAAAAAAACATTGCAAAAAGTCACACCATTTAATAAAGGACTAAAAATAATGCACCTGTTTCTACAAATAAATAACAATAGCTCAAAAATAGCTACACAACACAAAAAAAGAAAAAAATTGTACTTATGACTTATACCTACCAACTCACCCAATAGATGGCGACACATGAGAAGCAATCACCTAACACATACAGCCCGCAAAACTTTATCTTTGTTTCCCCGACATGCAACTCCAGCGTCTACACACACGCGAGGAAACCCTCATGTAGGTGTAGAAGGCCCAACGATGGCACACTGGCTGTCCCGAAAGCGCTCACCATAACAACGTGATGAAGAGCCTCTTGAGAGATGTCTCCCGACCTGACGAGTATAACTTTTTCTAATACAATCTTATAATTAATAGTAAATTTAAAACGTTTGATTGTGCGAACGAATGAATGTGAGCTGATAATAATATAACCTAATTGTTTCATTTATTAAAAAAAAATTTAACTAACAGAAAAAACCCATAACAATAGACCTCTCTTGGGCTGGGAGCACGTGCCTCGTGGAGCAACAACGTGCGAAATACTTTGCCAATATCAGGTAATAATACCTTAGATATTATGTATATTTTGTACAATCAGTGCTTTTTACAAAAAAAACTTTCTTAAACTATATTAAAAAATCAATAATCTTATGTTGTTGTAGTTATATTTGCCAATAGGTGGCGCCACATTTCCTAACTGCTACATGGAAGTAAAGTTATCGATTGTTAATATAGTTCAGGAAAGCTGTTTTGCAAAAAACGATTGTACAACTTAAGTTAGGATGTGTTTTATCAGTGGGCCAATTTTGATGTATAGAAAATCTTTCTTTGCTGTGGAAATAGTGTCAAAAAATTTTCTGTTTGGAAGTATAGGGAATAAAATCACTAGATGTCTGCCTTAATGCGATAATTCGTTTCTCATAAAGACTGTTTTCATGTTGACAATGCTACAATGGAATATGCTTGTAACCATGTAATGCACAGTTACATTTTTTTTTCAGGTAGATGAAATGATGCAGTGCTTAAAGCAAGCTTTCTACAAGGCACATCAAGACTATCAGCATCAAATTCATCAAAAGAGTCCTCAAATACCAAAAATAGTAGTTTGTGATGGGTGTCCAATGCAGTGGTTTCATAAACTCTGTGTGGAAATAGAAGGTTTATGACATTTTAGAATTCACTTTGTTGTTTTTTATTGAAACTGTTTGTGAAGTATATGCATGTTTTGACCATTCTGATCTATTGAAGGGAAATAAAAAATAATAATCTTAGTGGCATTTAGTGTTACAGAATCAAATAGGGTAGATTTGTAGTTTTGCTTTGCTCAACTATATGATTTCTATCTGCTTGTTTTTGATCTGTGATTTGCTGTGTGTTTAATGCTTCTAGTATCTGTTCACCAGAATGTTTAATTAAATGCATGGTGTGATTGTTGGTAGTATTAAAGTTTTTTCTTTGTCAGACATCAAAATTGTTTTTTCTTTGTCAGATATCAAAATTGTCATACTTGATTAGCACTACAACCAGCAGAGTGATATTTGATATACACAAGTGCTCTCTGAATTACAATTACGTACTTAATACTTCATGGGCCCTTTTTTCACATATTAAACAGCCGCCACCCAACACAGCATTGACTCCACAAGATGTCATCTGTATAGTAATGTATGGATCTGTAACCAAGCTGTTTGTATTGCAGTCCACAGTTCTAATATGGGGTGCAGTGTCTAACTGTCTTCCTTACCTGGTGTTCTACATCATCTCACTGATGTTCAGTTAGGTTGAGATCGGGGAAGTTTGTAACTTTTTGAGATGTATCATATCAGCACTGTGTTTGCCGAGCCATTCTTGTAATAAGGGGAGCCCAACGACATGAGCAGTTATCATCCTGGAAGAATCTATCCCCCTCTGGATGGAGGTACAACATTGTGAGGTGTACATTGTCTGCAATCAGTTCGTGGTAGTAGCAGGGTATACATACACTGATCTACACATAACACGGATTTCAGTTCATTCCAGCTAAATCTGTGACCCATATCATATAAGCACCATTGGCCTGGACAATAAATGCTATGCACAAGGAATCCATAGCCTCATGCAGCTGATGCCAAATATGGACTCCACCATCGGCAGAGTTGAGTACATATCATGGTTTATCAAAGTCGCATGTCTGCTTCCAATCTTCTATTTACCAGGAGAGTTGTTTGTATCAATAGACTTTTGTTAGGAAAGGGTCGCACACATTGTATCTGCTCTTGTAACCTATCTGTGTTAGCATGCAATACACAGTTGTGCAGGATATTGTTTCTAGTTGACTCACATTGTGCTGGACCATTAACTGTGTAACTGTACTGCACCTGTTTCTCTGTACAATGCAACACAACTGTTGTTCAACGCTGGAATCCACTGTTCCATTTACAGTTGTGTCACTGGTGGTTGTTTCAATATTTTGTCACCCCTCCTAAAATAGTTTAACTATGGAGACCCTTGAACAATGTGCAAGTATCACAGTTTCTAAAATGGATGTACCATCATTTTGTGCACCCATAGTTTGGCCTTTTGTAAACTCTGATAAATCCTTGGTTTTACCCATCACATCTGCTCTCAATTGAACCATCAACCACCCTTTTATCCTACAGCCCATGCCATTCTTCTTATTATGTCAATGCAGGTGTAACTAACTTTGCATATGGATGAGTGTAATCAGTGACCACTCGATGTATATTAGCTCTCGTATGTTTTACATATCATGTCTGTAACTTTGCTCTGAACTGAACCAGCAACCTATTGTATGCATCCTTTTAGCCTCCACACCACACCCTGTTTCTTGTTTTTCCAGAATCATATGCAGCTCACTTTGCCTGGCAACTAAATTTAAATTCTCTCCTGTGTAAATGAAGCCTTTAATACAGTTTCTATTCATTGAAATTAGGCCTTGATAAAGATCTAGAGGCCAGAAATGCCTAGAAATACAAAAAAAAAAAAACCCTCTGAAGGTATGGAGAATATTCAAAAGCTCTTCAACTGGAATTTAATTATTTAATTCAGGGTTGCAGTATGATACTGGGGAATCTTTTTAGGTAGCTCTTAAAAATAGCTGTAAAAATAAGTTATGTAGAATTAAATGTTCCATTTATTTCTTTAAGAAGTTTTCATGTATGAACTTACTTCCCATAAAATAAAGTTTACTTAGAATGATTGAATTTTGAAGGTCCTGCAGTTGTAAAATGCTATTCTGCAGCATCTGTACACAATATTGATTTGAATTTTTAGACTTTGAGTTACACTGCCAACTATGTTACATCTCTGGTAGCATTTTCCATTTCTTTTTTATTGACTGCTTATTTTTTTACCTTCTGTAAATTATTTCTCTGAGTAAGGAGATTTTATGATGCTATTGCTATCACAGTTCTACTTTGAAGGTTTTTTTTTTATTCATTATTGCTTCAGTTTAGCTCAGCTTCTTTTCTTTTTTCATGTTGTCACATATTTTCAAAATCTCATTAGCAGTTATCAAGTACAATTTTTTGTTAGTGAGCTAAGTTTTTTTTTTTTTTGTGGGTTCATAAGTTGGTAAACCTATTTTTTAAAGTAATTCTTAGTGTTCTCATAGTATGAAATGTTTTGTTTGTTGTTTTCTATGTTTAAAGCTGTTGTTTTAATCCTTGGTATTTTATCTTCTCTTCATATTTTTATTATTTGAATGACTGAATGCGTACATATTAAAATTGCAGTAGAATTTATTCCATTGATGGTGATAAACAGATAGAATAAATGCTGGAATATGTGTTAGTTTTCCCTAGGAATTTGGTGATTTGTGTGATTACTTTTTCTACTTAGCTGAAAGTCAAAAATAGTATTGCATTTTTCGTTTTTTTCCTAATGTAAGAGTAATTTGTTGAGAAATTCAAGAAAATTTGGGTATAAAAGTTTTCTTCTTTATTCAGAAGAATTGTTTGTGTATAATATTACAAGAAAGGTTACTTACAATTAAAGTTCTCTATGAACTTTGAATTTTGGAAGAATTCTGGCACCATGTAAACTTTGAAAAAATTACTCAAATTTGACAAAGTGGATTTGTTTCAAAACTTGCTTCAAGTTTTTTGGATAAGTTACTTTGAAATGGAATCCAATTTGTCAAATCACTGGTTATCATATTAGAGGTAACATAAAAACTTTTTTTTAATCTATTTTTCAATCACAATTAATACAATGAGTTCAATACCTAATATTCTCATTATGTACAAATGTACATTTAGTATATTTATTATTTTCTAGGTTAGTCACATGTATTCATCTAATTCTTAACATATTTATAGTATGTTTTACCTTTTAAGTCGACCTCTCCCTTGTAACTAAAATGATCTTTACATATGAAGACCAAATAATTAAAAACACTATAACCCCATTCTTTTCATCTATAATTAGAACATTAAGTTAAAATATTAATTAATTTAAAATAATATGCATACCTAAATGAACACTAAGTTACGATTAATAACCAAGGGAATGGTCAAGCTCAAACCTGGTACATGCTGCTAGCGCTTTCAATGATTTTATAGTTGAATGCATAACACTCTAATGGTAGTTCTGTATGTATTGGATGGATGGGTGTCTGATCCATTAACTAGCTGTAGTTTTGAAAATTCTATGTGTATCTTTGCCGAAAGCAAGAATATTTCTCCTGGGCACTATTTATCCAATAAACTGAACTTTCTAGACAGAAGTTTGCAAATCACTTGCAGCATACTTCTCCCAACAAACTAATAAGTAGACATTTGTGACTTTTCTGCTGCCCGAGTAGCATGTTCTCATTTTGTAAAAATATGTAGCTCAATGTGTCAAATGTATCATAATAAGACAGGATTTTTTCAAATCTTAATTAAAACTGAAAGAACAAAAAGATAAATAGATTATAGAGATCTGTACTATTACCTTCTTCTGCCAGAAAAAAAAAAAAAAAAAAGAGAGAAAGCTTTTGCTTTTTTTTTTTTTTTATGGACAAAGTGTGTACTTATGAATTCAACACTATTCCTATTATCACCTTCATGCAGTATACTGACAACACAATTTAAACTTTCCTTATGCTATGTTGATGATATTTTGGTGATCTGGTTACCAGATGCCAAAGATCTCTGTGCTGGACTATAATCTTTGCTTACTTATGTTCCCTTCCATTAAATTCTTTTGAAATCGAGAAACCACTAATAATATAAATTCATTTCATGTTCAAATCAAAGAAATGAAAGATAAAGAGCTCATAAGTCGATTCAAATATGAAAATATTGTCATGTTTTTACTTCACTGCCTTACAGGAACCTCTCTTGTAACCTGGCAATCATCTGCCAGCTCACAGGTGTAATGTAACAGGAAAAATATCAGAAAATGATTCCTTTATGGCTAGCTTGGTGTTCTTCCTATTGAAAACATATGTTTTTGGAGATTGGGGCAGTGTTTTAAATAAAGCAGCAGTAGTTTATTTTTTTAATTTTAACAAGTTTCAATGCTTTTCTAACTCGGAGGCAAACTAAAGTGCCCCAATTATTCGGTTTGGAAATTTAATCAGGCAACAAGCACAGGTAAAAATTTCTCAGTTTGATATTTGAAAAACCATTCCCCTTATTATGAATATGGCAGCATTCAGACAAAACGCATGTTAACTATCTGTTATTTGCACCTGTATTACCAGAGGATTACTGTACTCTGTTCAAAAAGACTGAATAATGTGAACAGTTCAAAATGGAATTGTCATATATGCACATATTATTTATACAAAATTAAAATATGTACATTGTAAAATGGGTGCTGGTACCATGAAAATAAATAAATTGAATCTGAAATTTTAAATAAATTATTTCTAAAGTGGGAAGAGAAAGAGAGACTAATTTTGCTTTGAGAATTCCTTCTTATATCAGAAAATATTCTTTTAAGAATGGAAGACCATAACACAAAAAGTCTTAGAATTAGATGATGAAATAGGGTATGACATGTTAAAATGTATGACACATGTTTAAATATTTTTCAAATATCTGGTTATGCTTGAGTTCTTTTTTTAAAAAAAAATGTTATTCACTTCAATGTAACATCAGATACATAGTATACACACCAAGCAGCAGTTTATGAATATTTATATTGTGATGTAGAGGATGTTTACAGATTTTGGTTAGTTTTCTGTATTATTTTCTGATTTTGGGATTGCTATATGTAACTCACGGATACATGTGTAATTATAGGGTAAACATTTTTTTCTCTATTTGTTTTTGCTTGAAAGAAAGCTTTACAGTGTTGGTTATATTTATTTATTTACTTTGTTTTTGCTTCTCTTTGTAGGATGTACAACTGAGAAAATGCATCAAGTCATTCTTCAGAGGTTAAATACATTTCCTGATAGTGATAAGGATGATATAATGCAAAAACTTCTAGTACGTGCAATTGGGTTAATGTTGTATTGCTTTGTTTATAAACATTTTTTGCATTGTTTCTGAATATTTCTGGCATTCTGTGTGTGAGTTTTCTTAAAAACTGACAGGATTCTAATGGAAAACTCATATGAAATATATAAGAAATTAATTTTTGAATAATGCTAGAGCTAATTGCAAATTCTTTTACTAAGAGTATTTGCTTTGCAGTTGAAAAAAGAAAGAATTATAATTAACATTAATATCCAAAAAGACATGATTAAAAGTGAAAGAAAGTTTAAACATCTGGAATCTGTGTTTTAGGAATCAGTCTCAGAATAGCAGAACTGAGAGGAAGAGTATTGGAAAGACAATAACTGAAGAAACATCAGGAATAATCAGCAGTGAAAGGCTGGCAAAAAATTGAAAAGCAAAGGCTTCAAGATTAATTGACCAGTAAGGATATGCAGAATCTATATGAAACTTTAATCCTTTTATTGGTGTAGGTTAAACACATGCACATAATGCCAAGCTTTTGCGTGTTAACCAAATAGCATCAGGGCTACAAACTTAACCCTTCAGGTGGCAAGCATGCATATATACATTCGGAGATTACTGTGCCCAAAACGGCGATGACACAATAATATTTTAATCGAAAACCTGTTCAAATGGCACAAGAACACACTATTGCGCTGAATTTTTTCTGACTAGTAGGGGCAAGAATGCACATTTGCACATCTTGACGACGACAAATACTACAGAAAGGGGAGTCTTCTATTACACGTGTGACAAAATTTTGCATTGCTTGTTTCAAAGTTTCTGCCACTTGAAGGGTTAATAACACAGTAATCAATGCAGAAAAAAATTAAACAGAACCATTTACATATTCACTTTCAAAATAATTTGTTTGATTTAAATGGGGTTCTATTGTGTTCAGTTAGCTCAGTGTGTCATGAAGTGCACTTACACAATAATCAAATATTACATTAAAAAACCAATGCTTTCCAAGAGAGACACTGCAAATATAGCAGCTCGTTTTACACGTTTTTATTGCAAACTCGTGGTCTCGTCAAGATTTCTGTAGCATCCCTGACAGCAGATTCTTTGTGGTGTAATATGTCTGGTTATGCATTTTGAATAATTCCAATTAGGGATAGCTGCTTTGAACAAGACTTCCTGAGCAAGGGCAGTAGTAAGATTCCATCTTTTCGTTCCTACTGTGCTACTTTCTTTTGTTCCCAGCGGATCTTTGGGTCATTCCTACATGAAACCCAGGGTCAGATTGACCCATCGGGACACTGGAATATTTGTAGATGGGCCACTCAAAAAATGGCCCACTATTTCTTGTATCCTTTTTGTTTGGATTGTTTGGAAATAACAAACAATTATTTTGCTACTTATGAATAGGAATTGTATCTCCACTTAAGCTTTATACACAGTTGAGTCATATTATTGTGACCACCTCCTACTTTTGACGTCAACAGCGCATTGAAAGAAGGAACGTGTCGTGTGCTGGCTTGGAGGGTATATAAGGTGTGCTTGTAGGCATGTGGGAAAACATATCAGTCGTTGCACTCGTGGATAAAAGGAACTACTTATCAGATTTGCAAAAAGGGACGATTATCAGTTTTCGGGCCAAGGGTGGCAGTATTTCTGAAACAGCACAGTTTGTAAACTGTTCGCATACTGCTGTGGTTAAAGCTTATCATGATTGGAGAAATGGCACCATTACGAATAAGTGATGTGGAAACTGCGGAGTATCACGTGCCATTGATGTGAGAGGTGAACGTCTGCTGCAAAGGTGCACGAGGGTTGATCGGCACGCTACAGTAGAGTAACTAACTGGCCGAATGAACCAGGGGGGCTACTGGAAGTGTGTCTAAAATGACAGTTTAGTGAACCCTGCTGAGTATGGGGTTCCAACGCAGACTGGTGGTCACTGTACCTATGCTAAAGAAGGTGCATCAGCAGAAAAGGCTTACATTTGCACGGCAGTATCGGAATTGGACCTCTGCTGATTGGCAAAGAATTGCCTTCTTTCACGAGTCATGTTTTCTGCTTCGTCGAATGGATGGGCGTTGGCGTATAAGGTGAGAAACATCTGAGAATAAACACTCTTCAACCATTGCTGCAAGAACACAAGCTGGTGGGAGCAGCGTTATGGTCTGGGGAATGTTTTCGTGGCATTCCCTGGGTCCACTCATACCTGTAGAAGGCACTATGGACTGAAGTTGTTGTGAATCCATCCTTGCAGACCACTACACCCATACATGCTGATTATCTTCCCTGGGATGATGGGATCTTCCGGCATGACAGTGCGACGTACCACACAACTAGAAATGTCCGAGATTGGTTGGAAGAGCACAGCAAAGATTTCAAAGTACTTCCCTGGCCCCCTAATTCCCCAGACTTATACCCAATTGAGCATCTGTGGGACCACCTCCATTGTGTTGTTCGCTCTGTGGATCCCCCATCATGCACCCTCCACCAGCTGACAGATGCAATGCAGTCAGCATGGCTCCACATACCTGTGAACACCTTGCAGCAGCTTATTGAGTCACTCCCAGCCCGTCTAGCTACTGTCCATGCTGCACACAGAGGTTACTATGGATATTAGCTGGTGATCACAATAATGTGACTCAACAATGTATTATCTGTCTAAAACATTGTTTTAAAAAATATTGCTGTTTCTTTCTTCTATCTATATATATTTTTGGGCGTTTTCTTTAAAATGACCAAAATTCTCTCAACTTCAGTGAAATACTCTATTTGCCTCCAGACCAAGCAGCTGTTATAAAAAAAATTAAGCTACTATGGTTAAGTGTAGGTCGTTGAACTTGTACCCAAAGGTACATTGATAGGTCCTACCCTCCTTTTGTAGTCTTGAAGGAGGTAACAGCCTTAATGGTAAATCACCCCTACTTCCTTTTCTACATAAAGACATAGAGCACAAAGTGATTCTCCAGTAAAGATGTTTCGAAATCAGTGTCCCAGCCACATTTATCTTAAAAGAAGCAATAATTTACTGGTACTGATACACTGATCAAAATCATAGTTCATTAGTCATAATAATGACTAGACAAAAAAGGCATCTATTCAAGAACATGGCATGAATACCATTGCACAGCAGAGGATCAATGTTGAAATAAATATAATTATCTGGTACAACACCTGGTTTTGAGTATGTTTTGGTATGTTACATTCAATCCTGAGTGGATTTAAATTGTGGATAAAATTTTCTCATGGCTGAATTAGTTTTACAACACATATTTCAATAGTTCTTATATTTCATTGAGGAGTTAACATAATTTTTTTTCATGAGGGAATTAATGAGGTGTTTCCCTGTGAGTGTTTCTGTGTTGGATCTCAAGATTAAAATTCCCTGCCTCATTTTGTTTACCCAGTCTAACCCTAATAAAGCCTCATAGTTCCATCTTGATAACGGGAGGAAAACTGTGTAAACCTAGTTCAGTTGCAGTTATCGCAACTCATTCTGCTATTTGTTATAAGTGCACTAATAGATTTAGGAGACTTAATCTCAACGTAATAACCAATATTTCAGAGCAGATTCTTGAAGTTGCAGGAGAACCCTGGTATGTACAGAATAGTTTTGGTTTCTCTACATTTCTCATTGTTTGTTGTGTATTAATGATGCAGTTGTTTTCATGTATTTTGTTAAGTGTTACCAATAATGAAGCAAAAAAATGCACGCATGATTTATTACATACTAAGGCTTTAGGAATAGTAAGATCTTTTGGCTAAAACATCTGCCTTGTTCACTCTAGAAGCAAGCACTCCAGTGGTTGACATTGTTTCTTTAGCTGTTGACAGCAGAGATTTCCAAATTATCAGAATATTGAAGGGTGCATCTGGATTGCACCCTTTAATAAGAGTTTTAAAAGCTCTTGCAATTTGGACGCACCCTTCAATATTCTGATAATTTGGAAATCTCTACTGGCAACAGCTAAAAAAATGTCAACCACATGAGTGCTTGCTTCTAGTGCAAAAAAAAGGCCGATGTTTCAGCCTTGCTTACCTTACTATTCCCAAAGTTTAGTATGTAATAAATCATGCATGGAATTTTTTGCTTTATTATTGTTGTTTTTTGCATATTACATGAAATGGCCTTCCTACCATTGTTAAGTATTATTGTTCCTACAACCAACTTCTGCAGGATGGAGAGATTTTTTTTATTGTGTAGAGATGTTACTTGCAGGAGATTTGCGACAAGACTTGTTGTGATCATGTGCAGAATGAAGATGTGTTACTGATGTGTAATGTGAAGCAAAATGTTGTTAATAGGGTTGGTGGATACAAATAGTTTCAGGTGGTTTGACCATGCAGAAAGAATGGGTGGTGATGTGCTAAGTAAGTAAATTTATTCAACCAACATTGCGAGAAAGAAAGTTAGAAGAAAGCACAGAAAATTGTAGCAGGATCAGTTACAGTATTATCTGAAAGAGAAGTAATGTGAATTACAAAAGATCCTGTGCAAGATGTGGGTTTGAGTGCATGTAAAGTTCGAGTAGTGTGCCAAGATTGCTATAAATGGAGATGTTTGGCACATCAACAATAAATGAAATTTTTATCAGAAATTTTAATTTGGAACTTGATCTTTCTTTGAACGAGTTGACTACTGAATCTCAGATAATAGCTTAGTGTTATGTATGGTTGGTTGGTTGGTTGGTTAATCGGAGTGATGCTGTTAAGTTCTCAGATGTTAATACTAATTTATATGATACTTATTTTATTGTAATTTTATACTTAATTTATTGTAATTCACTATTGATTATTACAACTTCTAGGTCACAGATGTGCATCACATTCAAGAAGAAAATGAAGTACTGATGATGCTCCTTCGTGAATTTTGTGAACAGAAGCAGCTGAAGCATGATCATATCAATGGAAATCATAAGGGCAAGAATGAAGTAAGTAACAAAAATGTAGTGAATTCTATCTGTCATACCTTGCCAGAGATTGCAGCTCAAACTGAGAGCTGATTAAAATTTTCATTGAAAGCAATCATTGTCAAAGTGAGGATGGTATATTTTCCAATATAGCATATTTTTTGGAATATAAGACACTTTTTTTCCAGAAATATTGGTGTCAAGATTTACTGTGCCTTATATACTGAGGGTCATTATTATTGCCATGAAGATGTGACATGTTGCTGTAAAGACTGTTATAACTAATTTAAAAATGTTATGACTTTATTTTAGGTACAGTAATTGATATTCTGCATTTTTTTCTACATCGTTATGTATCATAAATGCTTGTGTATACATACTTTCACGTTTATCCATTATTAACTACGTGTGCTTGTGTTTAGCTACTGGCCTGCCTCACATCATAAGTGTGCATTAATGAGTTAATGATGTGAGGTACAGTTTAAACACATACCTCATGTGTTGCACATAGCGATCTGTAACAGACATAAAAGGACTATCATAATTCTTTTAAACAGTAAAGTGATAGAAAAAGAAGGGAAAGAACCGCATTTCAGGACTAAACATTGTAACAGATGCTTAGACATCCACCAGCAAACTGAGCGGTGCATTATTACTGCTGCAGATTTTTCGGTTCATGCAGAACTTTGGGTGACAAATGCAAAACTCATATTCATTCACAGTAAGATAAATACTGTGGAATCATAATTTTTATGTATTTTTTAAAAAATATATCCATTTGTGAAGCATGCACTGTAACAGGGGGAACTTACTTTTATGTGTGGTTTATGATGGAAGATGCTGCCATAGCTGACAGTCTTGCTTCCTTGCTGTTCACCAACAGTGTGTGGAGGTTAGCTCATTCACTTGTTTGATGATATATATATATATTTTGAATGGTTCTTGACAAGCTTTAGATTGGGGGGGGAATTCCCTGCTCCCTGGAATTGTTTGTGTGCCACAGAATGCTGATGGACTTCGACCAAGGCCATTTTACTTTGACACATCAGTCATATAAGGATGACCATTTGAACCAATAACAAAGGCTATTTGGCTGTATGAACGTGTGACATCGTGGGCAAATCTAGGGCTGGATTAAGGCCTTAGTGGGCCCCTAGACTAAGACATCAGAGTAGGCCCCAGAGAACTTATGATGGGGAATCGTTATGAAGTCCATTAAAAGACGAAACAGTAGCAATATACTTGTGATAATTAATACATAGTGCATTTTTCAAACTAATAAATTATCTACAGAGTTTTCATAATAAGTCACTGTGTTTTCTGTTCTCATAAGAAAATACGCTAAAAGCTTAAGATTCCTAAATTTGTCTTGGATTTTCTAATGATTTAGCATTGTAACTTAACGCATATTTTTTGTTATGCAATGTGATGCCACAGAAGCCATCGAGCATTAACGGTTCCAAGTCCAAATTGGGAAATGTATGCGGATGGTAGTGAAAAAGCTGAAACTGTCTCACCGATGGCAGTGTACACTGCAACATGAAACCATTGGTAGCTGATCAAATCTATTTGTCTTTCATCTCCGTTTCTGATGAAATGGGAATCATACGAGACAAAAGTAAAACTATTTTATAAACTCTCTCTCCCTCTCTCTATTATTTGCCCAGGCATGCATCCTGGGCCTTTGATAATGGTGGGCACCAAGACTATATAGCCCCTGTAGACCCTCCCTTAATCCGGCCCTGGGAAAATCCTGCAGCACATGTATGTCATTGGCTGATGGACTGACTAGTGTTTCTCTACGTTGTTTTTCATCAACGATATCACATATTGTTAATTTCGCAAATAACAATTGATTCGTTAGCAAGGTGGGGACTAATGTGCTTCAGTGGTTTGGCCATGTTGAAAGAATGAGTGGTGAGATGCTTACTAAGAAAATCTCTTTAGCTCAAGTGGCAGGAAGGAAAGGCAGAAGAAGGCCAAGGAAGACATGGGTGGATCAGATTCAGGAGTGTCTGCATGAGAAAAAGATTATGAGTATGAAGTATAAAAGATCTTGTGTATGGCGTGTAATGGATATCAATGAAGCTTGAGTTGTGTGTCAAGATTGCTGTAAATGGAGAAGTGTGATACGACAACAGTAAGTAAAAATATCTGGTAGTTTGCATTTCTTTTTGGAGCTAACCTTGATTCTCAGAGAACAGCTTAGTGATATATATATATGTACAATTATTCGATGATTTGTAAGCTAATGTTTTTACGCCTAAAATTAGATTTTTTTCTTAATAATTTTTTAAATGCCATTTTATTTTTTATCTCAAATAATAAGGATGTGCCTTATTGACCAGTGCATCTTATATTCCTAAAAATGTGGTAGTTCTTATGCAATCCATCAAATGGCAAACACCTTTGAGAAGGAAAGAAACACATTGTGAAACACAACATGTTGCTTTATTATTTCATGTGTATGCATTTATGTGAGACATGGCAGATTCATTTTTGTTCTTTTAAGTTTGCTTTTACTCTTACATTTGTCCAAGCCTTGTTGCATAATGAGAATTGTTTCCCTTTTAAAATTTCAACCTTAAGTAGTGGTTATAGGTAAAACTAGATAATAAGTACTTTCTATTTTTTACAAATACCTGGTCTTCATGGAAATTAATGAGCTGATTGATAACTGTGATGCATAGTGATACTGTTAAACAGTGACTCAGAAGCAATAACACAGTAGGTAGCATTGTTTTATATTAAGTTTTGTAGTGGTGGGATTTGTTGCTCTCACCTTGTGTTATAAACCTAACTCACCATTTTGTTGTATCTTTGAAGGGTTTAGATTTTTTAGTATAATTCTGCTGGTAGTCCTGAAAAGATGACAAGTGTAATCATACAGCTAGTTTGGTTGGGTGGTAGTTTTAAATAACTTAATTTTAGAATCATGAGGAATTGCTGAAGTGGAAATTAATTTCAGAGGAAACATTTTCTTTTGACTTTGAGAGGGACATGAGTTTTAAAGGGTGTTGGGTGATACTTTTCTAGGCTCTCAAAATGCTTATGGTATAGTAAAAATCCATTTATTTAGTGATGTAATGCAGTATATACAAGTGTTTTGAATTATACAGTATATGCGACTATAAATCTATTTAATGCAGTATATGCAAGACAGTAAGAAAAAGTATCACTGAAGACGTAAGAAAATTCAACTGTGAACTAGTGAGGAAAGCAATTGAAAACAACCAAAGCCTAAAGATAGCAAAGGGACATCTCAGTAAGGGAAGAAAACAGATTATGGCACTGAGAAAAGAAGATGGTTCTGTAACAAGAAATAGAGGCGAAATTTTGACAAGAGTGAAAGATTTCTACTCCAAATTATATGAAAGGGATGATACATGCACTCCAGACATCATGAAAGATACCAGTACCAGAGTTCCTCCAGTCCTTCCAGCAGAAGTTGCACATGCAATCAAGAACATGAAGTGGGGGAAAGCTCCAGGAAAAGATGGAATTACTGTAGACATCATACAAGAAGCAAGTGGAGAAATCGAAACAGTACTCGCCCAAATTTTCACTCGATACCTTAATGAAGGGAAGATTCCTGAGGATTGGAACACCGCTACAATGATCCTGCTACATAAAAAAGGTGACATTGAGGATCTCGGGAACTACAGACCTATCAGCCTCCTATCAGTGGTTTATAAAATCTTCACTAAAGTTCTTTCACACCGCTTGAAGGTAACACTGGACATGGCTCAACCGAGAGAACAAGCTGGATTCAGGAGTGGCTACAGCACAATAGATCATATCCACGTACTGAGAGAACTAATTGAAAGAGCGAGGGAATATGATCTTCCATTGTGCATGGTTTTTATTGATTATGAAAAAGCCTTTGATTCGGTGAAACCATCAGCAGTTACAATAGCTCTGAAATCCTGCGGTATTGAAGATGCATACATTAATATTATTAATAACATCTATGAAAATGCAAGTGCAAAGATTAGGCTGTTTGAAAATACAACACACATAAAAATTGGAAAGGGAGTGAGACAAGATGACACCATATCTCCAAAGCTCTTTAATGCCACATTGGAGGGTGTCTTTCAGTCGCTGAGCTGGGAAAGCAAGGGGATAAAGATTAATGGAGATTATCTAACCCACCTTCGTTTTGCTGATGACATAGTCGTTTTTGCAACTACCCCATCAAAGCTGCAGAGTATGATCCAAGAACTTGCTGACAAGAGTAAAGAAGTGGGATTAAAAATGAACTTTCAGAAGACAAAAGTGATGTTCAATGCTTTTACACAAAATGAAGATTTATCGATTGATGGAGAAAAGCTGGAGATAACAGACACGTACGTTTATCTTGGACAGCAGATATCAAGTGAGGGTCACATTGATGAAGAAATTAATCGGCGTACAAAACTTGCCTGGAGAGCTTTTGGAAGAAACAGCATAATTTTCAAGAGCAATATGCCATTATGTCTTAAAAGAAAAGTGTTTGATCAATGCATCCTTCCAGTGCTTACGTATGGTGCAGAGACGTGGACCTTAACTAAAAGAGACATACAAAGGCTGCAGACAACTCAAAGCAGCATGGAGAGGTGCATGCTTGGTATAACCAGGAGAGATAAGAAGAGGAACTCGTGGATCCGAAAAATGACAAGAGTGGAAGACATCATGATCAGAGTTAAATCCCTGAAATGGCAATGGGCTGGACATACTGCCAGAAGGACAGATCATCGATGGACAGCCGAAATTTTAGATTGGATTCCAAGGGACAAGAAAAGACCCAGAAGAAGACCACATGGGAGATGGGTGGATGAAATTCGAAAGTATGCAGGAGTTACATGGAGGAGACTGGCACAAGACAGACCGTTGTGGAGGAAACTTGGGGAGACCTTCGTCCAGCAGTGGATTGATAATGGTTGACAATGATGATGATGATGATGATATTTTATGTCTAACCACTGTCTTTGAAAAGCCTCCCAGTAGAGAGTGAAAGCTTGGCAACTTGTATGCACTGTATTATGGTACTGAATAAACAGATTTATACCATGCTATATGTACTCTTAACTGATGTGCTAGGCTATAACATATAACCTTTTCCTGGTAGTGAGATTCGAACCCATGTTCTCCTACTTTGAAGTGTCTGTTCTCCCAACAAAACTATGCCTGCAGACTTATTGCTGCTTTATTATTGATTTGATTCATACATCACCTCAGTAGTACACATCATGCCACATAATACACTGGTGTGGAAAAATTAAGGACGAGACGGTTTTTCGAATATAACGTCGTACAGAAGTGCTCTACATCGACTCAAAGCATACCATAAGATCCCCAAGATGTAAGAATATGGGACAAGTGAGCAAAACTATCCAAACAAGGAATCCAAAGGATACAAAGGCACTTTATTGAAAAGGTAGCTTCGAGCACAACTGGACAGAAGACAGAAACGTCCATGTGACAGGCGGCTGCCAAGAAAAATCCAGTCTTTAGTAGGGGATATGATCACCCCTGACTGCGTTGCAGAATTTACAATGTCTGTTCAGGCTGAGGACAAGTTTGTCAAGGAGCTGTTGAGGCATCGCAGCTCATTCCTCTTGTAGCGCCAATCGCAGCTGCAGAATCGTTGCTGGCGGCTGGGGACGTGCTGCCAAGCGTCTCCCGAGAAGGTCCCCACATGTATTT
Source organism: Macrothele yani (assembly GCA_039090855.1). NCBI lineage: Eukaryota > Metazoa > Arthropoda > Arachnida > Araneae > Macrothelidae > Macrothele > Macrothele yani. The sequence continues at coordinate 152,094,056 of CM076995.1, read as the reverse complement.
GATTGGATTTAGGTCTGGGGACCTTGTAGGTCAATCAATGCGTTGAATATCTTCACTCTCCAACAGCTCTGCGACAGCCACTGTACGATGAGGTGTAGTGTTGTCATCCATGAAGAGGAACTCAGGACCCACAGCACCTCTAAACAGACGCACGTGAGGCAGGAGAACCTCGGTACAATAGCGGGCACCAGTGACTGAACCTCCTTGGAAGATGTAGAGATCAGTACAGCTACCAAGCATGATACTGCCCCAAACGAGAACTCCGCCACCTCCAAACCGGTCCCTTTCGATGATGTTGGAGGTGTGATTGCGTGTTCCCTGCTCTCTCCAGATGTGTGTACGTCCAGAATCGCTCATCAGACTAAATCGGCTCTCGTCCGTTAAGAGAACTTGACCCCATTGCTGATGTGTCCAGTTCTTGTGTTCCTGGCACCACAGAAACCGCCGTCTCCGATGAGCAGGCATTAATGGCACACACCGTACTGGTCGTCGTGCAAATAGACCACCTTTGTGCAGCCTCCTGGCCACTGTAAAACGCAATAACGGACGTCCAGTTGTCTGTTGCATGCGCCTTGCGATTTCTCCCGCTGTCTGCCGTCTGTCTCTTCTCGCCTGTAGAACAATATGCCGGTCGTCCGCCGCTGTGGTTGCTCGTGGATGATCAGTGCTAAACTTTCGGACAGCTGCTCCTATCGTTTGAAAGGCTCTCCAAGCTCGTGAAACGATGCTGTGAGCGATCCCGAACTCCTCGGCCACCCTAGTCACACTATGACGTTCTTCCAACTTCCCAATGACGCGACCTTGGGTAAAGTCATCTAGATGTTGTCTACTGGATTGCCTGTTGGCCATATTACATGGTGGCAGCAACTCGACGTCGTTCAAACCGACGTACACCGTGCAATAGCTTTCACCGAATTGCTGAGCGTACACCTCCCGTGTGCTTTATACCCTTCCTACCCCCCCCCCCGTCATGCTGCATATATGCGCATGCCCTACCATACCGGACCCTAGTCTATCTCCTGAGTGGTCTTTCGGTCCGTTCTGCCCTTGCTCATTCCGCTGTTGTTCTAATTTATCCTCTTCATCCTTAATTTTTGCACACCAGTGCATTTTATATCCCCTCCCCTTGGGAAAAGCAGTGGCATGAAATCACAGGTTTCAGGTCAGCCAACAACTAGGTCTGAAGGACCATCTCATTGCAGAAGAATTAATTTTATTCATTATGTTCATTGTATGGAAGATTCATTGCACAGATATTTTAAACCTAACTACCAGGAGATTCACTTTTGTTCTGGAACCAATGTAACATATAACTTTTTGCTAGTGATGAATTCGAATCCACATCATCCACTCTGGAGTGGCTGTTCTCCCAAATGAACTATGATAGCAGGCTTATCACTGCTTCATTGTCGATTTGACTCGTACATCACTTCAGTAGTAAATCATCTATGTCATGCCATGTAGTTTGTTACAAGCTTTATTCATTAAGTTGCAATTTCCATAGTAGGAAGTTTTTTTTAATGAAAAAGTACAATCTTTAGGGAAAAGTTTTCATTTTTTCTAACATAAAGAAAAAAAGAAATGTAAGCTTTAAAATTAGTTTTTGAATGTCTTCATGGTTATTTTTTGCGTAGGTCACAATTACAGTTCTGACGTCCCATGCACACTATGTAGATGAATGTTTTTGTAAACTTCCACACAGGTAAATAAATGTGCATTTGCAGAACCAGATGTGTGGGTTTGTGTTGGATGCTGCAAATAAAAGGTAACATTGACACACTTGTCAGACCTCATTGGAAGTGATTTGGCCACATGGAGCTGAACTGAACTTCAAAAGGGACATGGTTGTGGGATGCCAGCTGGCTAAACAGTTATTGTGTAGCGTTGCTGCCCTTCCACGGTTCCCCAAATCCACTGACACTAATGTTTTTCATCGATGGAAAGCAGATGATGCCATACAGCAAAGACATGCTCTGGGAGGCTGTACAAACTGAACGGTCGTGCTAAATGAAGCTTACCGTGGAATGTGAAGAAGGCATGTGTGTCCTCTTCAGTGCACCTGGCCACAACATTGCACAAGCTACTGAAATAGCTGCGTGCACCAGAACAGTTTGTCCGACACTGCAATCCCACTGTTACTATGCTAGGCCAACAGAGCACGTGCTCTGCATCACTCCAGGCAATTCCAGATGATGAGTGCAGTGTTGTCTCACTCACTGTGTCTCCACAGGAGAGTGGAAATGGCAAATCATGCTACTCACCCTTCATTCGGATGAATATACACTATATTGACAAAAGTTACCGGACACCCCTTCAAAAGCAAATGAACAGATCCTCTCCATTGTTAAAATGCACGCTACAGCTGCAAATGGTATAAAAACAAGCCTACAGCTGAACGCGATCATATCACACTGTGAGGTTGAGAGAAAATATTGCTGCGGGAGAGAGCTGACTTTGAGAAAGGAAAGATTGTTGGGTGTTATATTAGTGGGTTGCCCATAAGAGAAATCGAGAGGCATTTAAACATGCCCAAGTCAATTGTTTTGGATGTACTGAATAAGTGGAAGACACATGGTGTGCCTGGAGCAAAAAAATGTACCGGCAGACCAAAGAAAAACAGCGATAGAGAACGTCGAAGCCTCAGGAGAGTCATTACAACTAATCGATGGAGTACTGCACAAGACCTCAGTGTACAGCTGAGCAACAATGCTTCAACCTCGGTTTGTACACGTACCATTTGCAGAAAACTTCATTCCATGGGTTACTGTGGTCATGCAGCTGCTTTATAAGCCTTTCATCTCCACTCAGAATGCTACTCTTCGTTTAGCATGGTGTGAAGAATATTTATTGTGGACCGTAGATCAATGGAAAGGGGTCCTATGGACTGATGAATCCTTATACATGATCCATCAGTCTTATGGCTGTGTGTGAGTATGGCGGCAGCCCGGGGGAACGCTATGTGTGGGGGGGGGGGTTCATGGTATGGTCCTGCCCCATTGGTTATCGTGGACAAACCTGTTAACCAGCATGTCTACCTCGATATTCTGGACAATTATGCCCTACCAACTCTGTGGCAATACTATGGAACCAAGGCTTGTTGGTACCAGCAGGATAATGCACCTAGCCATAAAGCAAGGACTGTTATGGCGTGGTTTGATGATAATTCCGTATCGTGTGTGGACTGGCCAGCACAGAACTCCGATGTTAATCCCATAGAGCACCTATGGGATGAATTAGAGCCCCACATAAGAAGTTTGGAACCAAGGCCTAGTACTAAGCAACAGTTAGCGGCAGCATTATGTACTAAATGGAAGCGCATACCTATCGCTCTTTTCCAAAACCTTGTCGAAAGCATGTCTCGAAAGGTCAGTGCATGCATTAAGGCCAAAGGTGGACTGACACCATACTAATGTATGTCAATAAATGCTATGTTGTGTTTCTCTTCTAGGTGTCTGGTGACTTTCGTCAATATAGTGTATTTGCCTGTGGAATGCTATCAGGGGGACTGCATTGTACATGCAATCAAGTTTGGTGGGGGATATGTTTTGGTGTGGGGCTGTTTCTTCTTGAAAGGACTTAATCCTTTGGTTGTGATGCCTAACAGCCACCAGGTACAAAGACATTCTGAACAATTTCATGCTACTTATGCAGTGGTAGTAATTGCATGGATCCCACTCTGTTTCAGTAAGATTGATCATCTCATTGTACTGCAAGGTCTGTTCAGGTGTGCTTGGAGGAGCAGGCTGTCCAAGTGTTGGATTGACCATCCAAAAGTCCTGATCTAAAACCAATAAAACATCTGTAGAATGAGCTGTAATGCCAAATCCAGTCTCGCCCAATAAGGCCTTCCTCTATAGAATCTATGGGAGAAGCTTTTCGCAGGATGGATAGAGCAAAATTTTTCTGGTAGCGATCTACCAGTATCTTGTGAAGTACATGCTTAGTCGGGTTGCTTCTGTCGTAATGGCCAAAGGTGGGGTGACTATGTACTGATTCCAGCTGATAAAAAAAAAAAAAACAGATTATCATCTTCAAAATTTGTATTGTATGGTGTAATCCTGTATTCCATTCATGATTTATCTGCTCCTCCAGGCAATCATGGGATAAGATTCCTAACCTCCAGATTCGCTAAACATGAATGCCGGTTGCTTCAACTAGCGAATCCTGTGATGGTATATTCAAGTTAATCGGAAAGTTGAGACTTGGTCATTCTGGGTGGTGTAGCGGTTAGCATACCCGGGCACTTTCTGGGAGACGCGGGTTCAATTTCAGCTCCAGGACGACGAAATTTTCAAGTTTTCAGATATTGTCTGATTTACCATTCTTGTCATATTTACACCAAAAAACGGACTGTCATCTTCAAAATTTGATGAAAACTATTATTCATTTGACCAAGGTGTCCAAATATTTGTCTACTTAGTGTATATGTATGTTCCACTGTGTCAAATGTCACACATGCTTCAATATTCTCCCAAGTTATGTGATGTAAGAACAAAACAACAGAGGAAAATAACAAACACCAAGTATATGACAATAAACTGTATCAACTCTCCATTCTCTTGGGGAAAAAGAATCAAATAAGATTTTGCCATGCTTTTGCACATCAGCAGATAGATTCATCAAGGCTGACAGTTTGTTGTCTTCTGTGAGCCTTGTTACAAAGTCATCTGTTGATGTGCAAAAACTTGGAAAAGTGTATTAGATTAAATGGACGATGTCATCGCTCTATCCACGTTATTTTATAAACAACGCATAGCAACTGAAAAATTGTATTCCGGCACTGCTGGGATCGAACCCCAGAACTCTCGATAACTAGTCGAGTGCGTTCGAATTTACGCTACAGCGCCAACAATTCTCAGCGCCATGCGTGGTTTATCAGTCAGCATCTGACTTCACGAAAAATTTTTAGTTGCTATGCGTTGTTTATAAAATAACGTGGATAGAGCGATGACATCGTCCATTTACATTATCTCCAAGTATTTATATATATTAACCATGTGTATTAGATTGTTTTGCCCCAATAAATGGGTTGTTGATATAGTTTATTGAAATAAAAATAGTTTGCTCAAAGTCTTTGTTAGAATGTTTCATTTCCAGTTGTAGCACAAAATCAAAGTTTCAAAACATTAGATAGGTGTCATAATGAATTTATCATTCTGAAAAAGTAATGCATGAAAATGTTTATTTCTTTCAGTGTCTATGGTGTCAGGATATATTCAGTATCATAGACCACAAAAATTTTGTTCTCTTGAAATTTGGAATGATCTGGCTGTACTAAACATTAATACAGTAGTTAAATGCATTAACCACTTGAACAGTTCAGTATATTCTACTTATTCTCTGAGTTATTTAATTATTTGCTATATCTTATTTTTCTTATGATTTCTCTCTAAATACTAATGTAGAAAATTGACCAACAAAACACGTGAATTTTTTCTAATTAATTTCCTGCTCAGAACCATTCATTTATGTTTTCAAGAAACGTCTTTGCCAATGTTGAAAAGCACTCTTGATTTCAACCAGATTTTTCTCCGATAAGCATACAAAAGGCAGAGATGTCTGCTAATAACTAATCAATTCAGGAATTGTGGGCAGCATATGGAAATTTTTAATGATAAATTACATTGCTTTATGATATTTTGGTGCTGTAATAACTAAACCATGTGCAGTTCCTTTAGTCTGAACTGTGGCTTTGATTTTTTTATTGTTCATTTGCAAAATATTATAAATTAGTGTCTTAATATATATTTTTTTTTCATTTCAGTTTGATTTTTTAAAAGAAAAAAGCTCATCTTCCAAGTTGGATAGCTTTCGTCAAAAAGCCAAAAAGTCTTTGTCAAATTCTTTTGAAACTTTCTTGAAGGTATGAAACCTACTAACATTGTGGGTTTATGTTAAATGTGTTGTTCATTTATATTGCATGTATTCTGGAGTGCTATTTTTTTTGTTTTTTAGTACTTCAGATTTCTGTGGTTTGAGCTGAAGAAAATAATGTTCAGTATTGCTTATGATCAGACACTTCTCAGTGCACGCACTGGTGTTATTTTAACTGTTAACTGAGACATACAGACACACAGGGAAAACAATTGTTCAGCTATTGATACAAATACATTGGCTAATCCATCTATTTCCAAACCATTGTGTTCCAGCAAATTTGGTCCCATTTTACTAATATTTATCTCATTGGTTAAAAAAAATATATATATAACTGATGGTTTTGATTATTTTATAACGTTTACTTATATATAAGGTATTGGCAATGTAAACAAAAACAAAGGGAAGATCACAGAACTACAGGGTGATTCACTCGGGACTTTACCCAAAAAAAGTGCTATAATTTTGAAAAGGGAAAACATTTCAAGCTGAAATGTAAAGACGAAGTGCCGTACATTTTGACATTCGTATCCATGTCTGTGCTGTTTGGCTTGTAAGCCCAGATGGCATCACGATACACAGCGTCTGGTGGGAACAGTTTTGTGCCATTCTCTTTGTCCGTCAGCTAGCGTCGAGTATGATTGTCTTCACGATTGCTGAGCATGTGTTTATCGTTCGAAGTTATTGGAATTCTGGCTCTTTCAAGGAGTGTCAGAAAGAGTTTAAGAAGAAATTTCCTAGTCGGAAACCACCTACGAAGCCAATGATTTCAATTCTTGCAAAGAAACTTGAGACGATAGGAAGCCTTGTTGATACGCATTAAGGAGGGTGACCCGCAATGTCAGAAAACACTGTGCAGTGTGTGAAAAATAGGTTGTTACAGTCTCCAAAGAAATCATTACACAGCCTGTCGCAAAAAACTGGATTATCGCATTCCACCTGACAGAGTGCTGCAAAATTGGGTAAACTGAAGCCATTGTTCATGAGCTGTTACCAATTGACATGCTGAAGCGAATGCATTACTGTCGGTGATTTAAGGAATTTGTCAGTCAAAATCCAGGCATATTAGACATTACATGGTTCACGGATGAAGCCTGTTTCCACCTTTCAGGCTATGTGAACTTACAGAATACATGGATATGGGCGAGAGAGAATCCCCATGTCATTCATGAGGAAAGAATGCATCCCATAAAGATTGGTGTAAGGTGTGCCATTTCACAGAACCAGATAATCAGTCCCATTTTCTTTTAACAGACTGTCAATACAGATGTATATCTCAATATCTTCACGCAGTTCGTGAACCAACTGGATGATATTGAACTGCAGAATGGCTTCTTCTAAGAGGATAGTGCAACTTGTCACACTTCCAATGCCAGCATGGCTGAGATTCAAAGTTTCTTTGGTGATTGGGTTATCTCTAAAGGTTTGTGGCCTCCCAAGCCTCCAGATTTAACTCCACCCGATTACTTCTTATTGGGTCATCTGAAAGGTACTGTATACAGCAGTAAGTCTAGGACTATTCGGCAGCTGAAAAACATCACACAGGAAATTGAAGCAATAAATACCAACATGCTGAGGCGTACATTTGACAGTGTGCAGCGATGAGTTGATCTCTGTTTGGATGCAAATGGCAGACATTTTCAACATCTTATCTGATATCAATGTGATTGTGAAAAGGTAAGGCATTTCATCCTCAAATTTCAGCTTGAAATGCTTTTCCCTTTCAAAATTATAGTGCTTTGGGGGAGGGGGAGGGGGTAGTAAAGTCCTGAGTAACTCACTCTGTACATCAGTTGGTTGTGTTAAATAATTGTGGGGAAATCATACATATTTTTAAAGCTTTGTTAGATTTAATTATTTTCAACCCTTGACAGCAAGAAAAAACCCTCAAATGCAAGCAAGTTTTATACTCAGAAGCAGCTGACATGTTTAAGGAGTTAATAATGGGGACTGCAAGGGCAGTATAACTTGGTGTGTGGGTGTGGAGCTTAGAAGATTTTTCATCATGCCAAATTTTCTAAATAAAAACAAACTTTCCTGTGCTTCCTTCAAAAAACTCAAGGTGCAGCTTGAAACTATAAAAATCTCTCTCTCTCTCTCTCTCAATTAAGGTCCATGTGTCAGATTCGTAAGTAAAAATTGGAAAGATGCATTGATTAAACATTTTTCTTTTAAGATATAATGGTAAATTGCTCTTGAAAAGTGTATTGATTCTTCCAAATGCAACTCCCAGCCAAATTTTACATACCTATTAATTTCTTCTCTGATTTAGCATTCACGTGATAACTGTTGTCCAAGGTAGATGTAGTTACTTCTCTTATTTAAGCATTAGCTACTTCTGTATAAATTTGCCATATCAACCTCTAATTCTTGATTTCTTGTAAAATCATTGCATATCAATTTTGTTTTTACTGAGTACTTGCAAAAATGACTATGTCATGAACAAAACAAAGATGGGTTAAATAATTTCCATTAACTTTTAACCCCTTTGCCTTTTGAGTTCAGCGACTGAAAAGACATTCTTGATTGTGGCATTTGAAGAGCTTAGGAGATAGTGTCACCTTTTTTCACTTTTTTTCTAATTTTTATACTTTCAGTGTCCTTAAACAGTTGAACCTTTGCACTTGCATTTTCATCACCATTGTCAACCATTATCAACTCACTATGGGATTAAGGTCTCTCCAAGTTTCTTCCACAACAGTCTATCTTGAGTCAGTCTCCTCCATGTCAGTTGGGCATGCATATGAATTTCATCCACTCATCTCCCATGTGGTCTTCTTCTGGGTCTTTTTGTGTCCCTTGTTATCCTGTCTAATGTTTCAGTTGTCCATCGGTGTTCCATTCATTTAGCAATATGTCCAGCCCATTGCCATTTGAAAGATTTATTTTACTTTGATCCTGATGTCTTCCACTCTTGTCATTTTCCTGATCTGTGAGTTCCTCTTCTTATTTTTCCTGGTTACACCAAGCATGCATGTTTGGTGTAATGAGGAAAGTTAAGAAGAACTCATGGGTCAGGAAAGTAATGAGTAGTATATACAAGGCATATTCGGAAAGTAAGTACATTTTGGGAATATTTTTGCTGCTGCACTGCATGTGTGATATCACGTGCTCGACTTTCCTCATTTGTGGGCAACACACAGGTGCCATTACATGACAGGGTTCCCACTCAACCTGGAAAACCTGGAATTCTCAGGGAATTTGAAAATGGTTCCAAAAATCAGGGAAAACTCGGGGAAAATTACCCTTTTTTGTAAAAGTCAGGAAAACTCAGGGAAAATTACCTTTTTTTTTTTTTTCTTTTCTTTATGTAAAAATCAATGAATGCTTCATTTTGCCAAAAAAAAAAACTTATTTTTTCAAGATTTCAAACTTTTGCTTGCAATTACTGCCTGCCTAGAATTTGGTAGATCCTACTTTCAGTTATATTAAGTATTTCCTTTATTCTCTAAAAAAAGATGCAAAATTGAAGTTTTAAAATTGCCAGTTATTAAGCTTTTGTTCAATTTCTGCATGCAGTTGTTATAACATGGAACAATTAGGCACAGTGGCTCCTACTTAAAGAAACACTTCACAAGAGAACCAACCAAATGATGGATCAAAGTCCTTTGTCTGTTGGTTTTTTTGAAACATGTTTCTTTGAACAGAGTCATTCCATCATTAAGCTTAGCTGCATTGTGTTACAGAAAAGCTGAAACTATTCAACTGACAATTTCTTCCTTACATATGACCTGTTTCTATGGGAATGTATTTACAAATTTTGTGTGGGTAGTATTCACAAAAGTTCACGGAACTTTGGTACAGAAAATAATGTGCACTGTTAGTTGTTATTAATGAAAAGCAGGTAATTTTATAAAGACAAATTGTGTAAATATTTTACAAGTGTGTGCTTTGGTGAGAAAAATGAATGAAATGGAATGAAATGTAACAATTCTTTGCAACATGCCACTGGAAAACTTTAAAAACCACCTGGAGAACCTGGAAAAGTCAGGGAATTTTTTTTATTACTTTTGAGTGGGAACCCTGCATGAGCAGCAGATCATGTTTGCATGTAGTTAAGTGCATTTAACATGCTTAAGTAGATTGAGCGGCCTGCCGAGTGTAAGATGAGGTTCGTAATTCGATTTTTTATTGCAAGAAATGTGAAACCGGCTCGCATTCATCATCAGATTTGTGAGGTCTATGGTCAATCTGCTGTGAGTTATAGATTGATGAGGAAATGGGTTATACGGTTCAATCAAGGTTGTAAGAACATGCACAACGAGAAGCAGAGCAAGTCGGCCATCTGTGGTCAACGATGATTTAGTGCATGTGGTCGATGACATATGTTCGCGAGGACAGACATTTCACAATTTCAAGGACTGTTCCAGATGAAATTGTGACACATCGTTTGTGGTTTTGGGAATTGTGCTCAAGCGAGCTGCTGAAGATGCTCACTGAGGAGCACAAAAGCAAGTGTGCTGGCAGTGCGTTGACCTCCCCCAAGCAAATACAGTGAGCAAGGTGATGGTTTCTTAGCCATATCATCACAAGTGATGAGACGTGGGTGTCCTATGTGACTCCAGAATTGAAGAAGCAGTCCATGGAGTGGCAGCACCCCTCATCGCTGAAACGGAAGAAATTAAAGCTGACAATTTCAAGCCATAAGATCATGTGCACAGTTTTTTGGGACAGACAAGGAGTTTTGCTTTTTGAATTTTTGCCTAAAGCAGAACAGTATACCCATCAGCTTATTATGAGACTCTGGAGAAACTGCATTGTGTGTTCGAGCATAAAAGGCATAGCATGCTTACTCGTGGCATAGTTTTGTTTCATGACAATGCCTATGTTTTGCGTTGCATTATTTTGGATGTTTTTTCGGACCCCCCCCCCCCCCCATCTCTCTCTCTCTCTCTCTCACGCTGTAAAGAAATTGTAAAAACAGTTACATTTTTAATAGGTGAATAGAAAGGTTGTAAGTAGATTAAAAAAAACAGTGCTGGTTTTCCTTATTTTAATTAGAGAACAAGTGTTAAATAATAGAAAGGAAATAATGCTAAAATATCTACTTAATTTTTAAAACCAGAAGATTCATTGCAGAGTCACTGTAAAACAATTAAATACAATTCAGAAAACGGTTAAAAAAAGACATGCAAATTTTGCTTACGTAGTTTACGTTGCTTCTACTATGCAGATCCTCCTCATTCTTTTTGTTGCAAGTAAACAGACATCTACTACATTCAGCGTTAACATGCCAAGGGGACAGAGTTACCTGAGGGAAGAGGTCAGAAAAGTGTTATTTTATCTTGGCCAAAACAAGTCTTACAAAGAAATTGCCAAGTTAATTGGAAGATCTTTAGGAGCCATGCAAAATGTTGCAAGGAATAAGGATAAACCCAGTAAAACAACAAAGACAATATAAAAGCCATCTCTGAGTGCAAGAGGTAAACAACTTGTTTTTCATTTAGCAACTGTTGTTAATATTTCTACAAGACAAATTACCCTATCTTTGCTTAAAATGACATCACAATGATGGGCAAAACACATAATGAGAGATAACAAATAAAGGTAAGTAGATCATGCTAGTTACGTTAAGAGATTATAACTTTTTCAAAGAAGTTCATAAGTTGGGAGCTTTCAACGAAAGTGTCTTGTACGAGAGTCACAAAAACTCTAAAATAAAACAAAGTGCTGCATACATTAAAATGAAGGCAAAGCCCTTACTCAAAACGGAAAAGATTGGACTTGGCCAAAAACATAATTCGATTGTCTGAAAAATGGAAAAGTATTGTGTTCTTGGATGAGAAAAAATTTAATTTAGATGGCCCTGATGGAAATCAATATTATTGGCAGATTTACGGAAGACGGCCACAGAATTTTAGTAGACAAATGGGAAGAGGAGGAGTTGGTGGTGTGATGGTGTGTGTGTGGTGTTCAGCTATGACGGTATGTCTGACATTTTCATTATTGATCACCGTATGGCATCCAGGAGTTACCAGGCTATGCTGTACAAATATTTAATTCCATTTGGACCTCTATTAGGTGGAAACAGTTGGATTTTTCAACCAGATAATGCATCTTGCCATGCTTCTAATTCCACTAAACAGTGGTTTACATATGAAAAAATACATGTAATGGACTGGCCATCTCGGAGCGAGCTCAGACTTAAACCCGATGGAAAATGCTGGTCGTTGTTTGTAAAACTTGCATATGAAAAAACAACAACCAAAAAAAACAAAAAAACCCAGGCAATGTTCTTCATTAAGAAAATTGTACATCTCGATATTTTGCTGTTGGGACAAAATCAACGTTTGCACATTACAAGACTTGGTAACAGTAATGTCAAACAGAATTTATTTGCTGATTAGGGTAAATGGAAATGCCATAAATAATTATTAATCCAAGAAATACACAATATTTTCTGCTTTGAATATCTGATGTGTATTATTAATTTGTATACAGCAAAATGCGCTTGTTAGCTTTACTTTTACTTAGATTTAATGATGCAGTAAACATCTTGAAGCACTACAGCATCTAACATTTTTCTATAATACAAATTAATTATATATGAGGTGTTTTTGTGTTGCAGCTATCAACCTATAGCAGATAATCAAGAAATAGCAAGAATATTGTTGTATGTTTATAATTACTTTACACAGTATGTAACATTAGGCTTACATATACAGCTGAAAATCAAATGTTGCTGCACTGACTAGTCTTCATGCCACCAATAAGTTCACTTTGTAAGTTTGATTTGCTGCAATGCTTGTCAAAGTTTCATAATTTTTGTCTTATTATCCACACCAGCACATAATTCACAGACCCTGGAATTTACACAATTTTTTTTTTTTCACCTTCGTATAATCCACAGTGGTGTATAATGCACAGACTGCGACATTCAGAGAGAGAAAAAAATCGCTGTGTAATCCGCACATCCCAAGTGTTGATCTGGAAACGAAATTTCCATGCAGAAAAGTTGGTCACATAATTACCCAGGAGTCCATGAAAGTAAAAAAAAACCGATCTTATTAAATAACGAAATTCATTTTTAAAGGTTAGTTTTTTTGTTTTTTTTAATATATTTTTATCTCCGGATACGAATAAAGCTTAGTGGCATGGCATCCATAGAGCACAAAATTTAATCACGCGATTGCAGCTCTAGAGAATTACATTACAGCTTGCCAATGACAAAATGCTAAGCAGAACAATTAATAGAAATTGTGTATATACTCATGTGCAATTCGAAAGTTTTTGGAAGAAATCATGCTTTCAAAGTTGGGAGGTCAGCTTACACACAGGCCTGTAAAAATGAGGGCTAGACTTCTCGTGAATTCTCAGGGGAATTTACAGACGTATTTGTTTATGTTTTAGACAGTGACACAGTGGTTTTCTGCTTGCCATTTGCGATCGTTTTCTGACCTGAAAACTGTCGTGCAGTGAGATGATCATATCCTCAGCTGTGTTCCCCACTTTAAGTTAAATTCAGCAGTTTAACAGAAATGTTTCCTTTTCGAAGACATCATAATTTGCAATGAAGGAAAATATTAGCAGCAAAGATGTTAGGCAAAATGGTGAAAGACGATCCAAACACACAACTCACACAAGATCAAAAACAAGGAATTTTGAAAGGAGGCATGCATTAGAGTATAAATGCTGTGTGCACGTTTTCATTGGCTGGTTGGCAAAAGCAAAACCAGAGATGGCATAACAGTCAGAGTTATCCTTCTGAACAACATAAAACTACTCCCACCGTCACTCCCCACAACTTCCCCAATCTTTCATTATGTGTGTGTGTCACCCTTCTCCCTCCTCTCCACTCCATACAAACTCCTGAACTGAGAAAATGTTTTCCAAGGAAGTTCCTTTTCCAATTATACCCTCTCTCCTGCACAATTATCCCTGCAGAATTTTTAAAAAATTAAAGGGCCACAAAAACTTCTTTTTCTATATCGACGTATTATCCGCATTGGTGTATTATCCACAGAACCTATATTTTTAATTTTTTTATCAGATAATCCGCAGATTATTTGATGAAAATTATGGAAATCGAATAATGCCATCAGTGGAATGATTCTTATTGATGCTTCTTAAAATTGCTCATGCAATTATTAATAGATGACACCAGTTCTGTGTTAGTGTTCCATACTCTGTTTTGCATTAAGTCCAGCAAACAAATCACAGTTGCAAGAACTCATATTGAGGGAATAGAAAGGTTGTTCTAAGATCTGCCATTCCCAACAGTGCAGTAAATCCTTGATAAGAGCTAAAGCATAGTATTTTGCCAATGTTTAACATTCTCAATTTGGATTATATATACACTATACTGACAAAAGTTACCAGACACCTAGAAGAGAAACACAACATAGCATTTATTGGCACACATTAGTACGGTGTCGGTCCACCTTTGGCCTTAGTTTAGTGCATGCACTGACCCTGGACCCTTCGAGACATGCTTTTGACAAGGTTTTGGAACGCAGCGATAGGTATGTGTTTCCATTCAGTAAATAACGCTGTAACTAACTACTGCTTAGTAGTAGGCCTTGGTTCCAAACTTCTTATTTGGCACTCTAATTTATCCCTTAGGGGCTCTGTGGGATTGAGATCAGGGCTCTGTGCTGGCCAGTACACACACGATATGGAATTATCATCAAACCACGCTGTAACAGTCCTTGCTTTATGGCTCGGTGCATTATCCTGCTGGTACCAACAAGGCTCGGTTCCATAGTATTGCCCCAAAGTTGGTAGAGCGTAATTGTCCAGAATATTGAGGTAGATGTGTTGGTTAACAGGTTTGTCCATGATACCAATGGGCCGGGACTATACCACGACCCCACCACACACGAGTACACTGCCAGCTGCAAACTTGACCGTAGGGACAGTGCACTGTGGGTGGAAAACACAGCCATCAGACTGATGGATCGTGTATCTGGATTCATCAGTCCACAGGACCCGTTTCCATTGACCTACGGTCCATGATAAATGTTCTTTACACTATGCCAGGGTTTCTCAAAGTGTGTTCCGCGACGGCCCTCCAGGGGTTCCGCAAGCAGTTCGTAAAATATCGCCGAAATTTTCAAGAAAATTTGTCAATTCCATATTTTTCCCGATGACAGCCTTAACCAACGAATTCTTTGCAACCAATTAAAAAAAAAAACAGGAAAAAAGATGTGACATAGAGCCATGCAAACCAAGTGGGACAGAACATCTCAAAGAAGTGGTGCAAAAAGATTGAGAGTGGAGTCAAACCAGTTTGGCGCCTGAAACGCTGATAAGGCGATTTATGGCCTTCACTGTTGCCTAGGTCTGGATGGCTGTAGAGTGCCGGAGAAGCAAGAAATTGCTGCATAGTTTTGGCCTGTCAATGTTAGTCAGTGTGTGCTTCTTGAACTATGCTCTCTACTTTGCTTAACATTAGAAATGTATCGTTGGCTTAAACAGGGTACGTAAAAACGTTCAAGTTCTGAAATTTTTTAGTTGAATTCTCTATCAGTACCTAGTACTTCTCATACAGATGAGAATGGTAATGACCACAAGAAACAAAATAATTTGCTTCAGTTCAAGAAAATGATACATGTTCTGGAAGGTGTGATCAAGATAAAACTGCCAGATTTGCAAAAAGAAAAATGTATGATGAGAGCTATATTGGTTTCAGATTTATGAATGCTGATGATAATCCGCTGGTCGCCCCGGTGGCGCAGTGGTCTAAGCGATGGCCTCTGATCATTCGTCCGAACGGGGTGCGGGTTCGAATCCCGGTGAGGCATGGATGTTGTGTTTGTCTTACGGCACTGGCTCTCTCCCTTCCCTGGAACCAGTGACCCTAAATTAGGGACGGGCGACTGCTTATAGCCCATTGAGTTGCTCACGGTGGTCGTTAAACCTCCAATTAAAAAAAAAAAAATAAAAAAAATAAAAAAAAAAATAAATAAAAAATAAAAAATAAAAAAAAATAAAAAATCCGCTGTGTGTCGTATGCCGCAAAGTTTATCATAATAGTTCAATGGCACCTGCCAAACTGCAACGTCATCTGGAGACTACTCATCGATAGCTCAAAGATAAGAATGTTGATTTTTTGGTGCGCAATCGTGATGAACTTTTAAAAATGAAAAAAAAAAAAAATTCATGCAGCACATACAGCTGATGAAAAAGCTTACAGAAGTTTCCTTTTTAGTAAACTATCAAATAGCACAAGCAGGTGAACCTCGTACAATAGCAGATAATCTAATCAAGCCATGTGCTATTGACATGGTTAGTGAACCTCGTACAATAGCAGAGAATCTAATCAAGCCATGTGCTATTGACATGGTTAAGTGTATACTTGGTGAAACATTGGCCAAAGAAATATGAAAAATTCCGGTATCAAATGATACAGTGTCTCGCCAAGTGAAGGAAATAGCAGGCAGCGTAAAAGAGGAAATTATTTTTCGCATCAAGTCTTGCGCTTTTGCTTTGCAAATGGATGAGTCTACAGACGTGTCAGGTCTCGCAATATTGCTCATTTTTGTAAAATATCCGTATGAAGCATCTCTAGCAGAAGATCTTCTTTTATGCAAGCCGCTAACAGCTCGTGCAACTGCAGCAGAGATCTTAAATTCCTTCTTTGAAGGAAATGAAATTCCTTGGGAAAATTGCGTTGATATTTGTACAGATGGTGCTAAAGCTATAGTGGGAAAAACATCTGGTATTGTCGCACGCATCAAAATGATTGCAAAGCACTGTACCAGTAGTCACTGTATGCTTCTTAGACAAGCTCTTGCAGCGAAAAGTTTGCCTCTCCATCTAAAAAGCGCCCTGGATGAAGTAGTTAAAATGATAAACTC
This sequence comes from Macrothele yani, assembly GCA_039090855.1. Classification (NCBI taxonomy): domain Eukaryota; kingdom Metazoa; phylum Arthropoda; class Arachnida; order Araneae; family Macrothelidae; genus Macrothele; species Macrothele yani. The sequence goes on along the minus strand of CM076995.1, from coordinate 152,077,383 downwards.
CATAAAAGCTCGTCCTCTGAATAATAGATTGTTTAAAATCTTGTGCGATTATATAGGAAGTGTGCATATGTCATTGCTTCTACACACGAAAGTGAGGTGGTTATCTCGAGGTAAAATATTGGAACGTTTTTTTGAACTTCGAGCTGAAGTGCATGCTTTCTTCATGGATAACCACTTTTATTTGGAAGATCGATTAAATGATAGAGTGTGGTTATTTCGAGTGTCTTATCTATCTGATATTTTCTCAAAACTGAATGAACTCAATCTTGCACTTCAAAGAAAGCAAATTGATGTATTCACTACCAAAGACGAAATTTTGGCATTTAAAAAAAGCTACAATTTTGGACCAGTTGTGTCTGCAGCCACAAAATTGACTGCTTTTCAACCGTGAGAAACTTTCTGTCAGAGTTGGACTCAGAAATGGAAAACAAACAATATGATGAAATCACCCAACATCTGGAAGCTCTCCACGATTCAACGAGTCACTCTTTTCCTGATGAGCAGTACAAAAAAATAGTCAATTATGTATTAAAAATCCATTTATTATAAATGAGAAACCTCTTTGCTTTTCACTTGATGAATATGAAAAATGTATTGAACTGACGTCAGATTCTTCAGTGACATCTCTTTATAAAACAGTGCCAATGACGGAATTTTGGTGCAGTTTGAAAGGAAAAGCCTTGTCAGTACACTTACCATTTGCGACAACCTATCTGCGTGAAACTGGCTTTTCTGTGTATACCTCAACAAAAACTAAGCACTGGAATAAGCTGAACGCAGAGCCCTCCATATAAGATTGCATTTTTCTTCGATAGAACCGAATTTTAAAGAATTATGTGTCAATAAAAAGCAAAGCCATTCATCACATTAATATTTTTCATTATTGAATACTTGCATCACTGGCATAATAAATTTTCTTGGCTCTAAATTACCTTTTTGTATGTATTACCTTTTTATTGATTGCTTATTGTTTTCATTTTATTTTTATTTTAAATCAGTGATAAATAATAGGCATATAGGTATATTAATTTTTAAATGGTCTTTATAGAGGGGTTCCATTGCTAGACATTGTAGGAAAAAGGGTTCCACATTCTAAAAAGTTTGAGAACCACTGCCCTATGCTAAATGAGGAGTAGCATTCTGATTGGAGATGAAAGGCTTATGAGCAGCCGCATGACCAGGGTGACCCATGGAATGAAGTTCTTTGCAAATGGCACATATACATACCGAGGTCCCAGCATTTTTACTTACCTGTACATTGAGGTTTTGTTTAGTACTCCATCGAATAGCTGTAAGGACTCTCCTGAGGCTTCGACATCCTCTATCACTGATGATCTTTGGTCTGCTGGTATGTTTTGCTGCTTCAGGCACGCCATGTCTCTTCCACTTGTTCAGTACATCCAAAACAGTTGACTTGGATATGTTTAAACACCCCTTGGTTTCTCTTATGGACAACCCACTAATTTAACATCCAACAATCTTTCCTTTCTCAAAGTCAGTTCTCTCCCGCCACGACATTTTCACTCAACCTCGCAGTGCGATATGATCGCGGTCGGCTGCAGGCTTGTTTTTATACCATTTACAGCTGTACCGTGCATCTTAACAATGCAGCAGATCTGATCATTTGCTTTTGAAGGAGTGTCCGGTGACTTTTGTCAATATAGTGTACATATATACAGTATATATATATATAGCATAGGAAAGAGTTAAATTTTCACTTATGTAATATAATGTAAACCACAACAAAACTGCGCAATGCTGCAAGTATTAGATGTAGTTAGTGTATGTAAAATAATATTAACATGCAAGCAGTCTACCCTCATAAACAAACAAATAGGGCCAAAAACCTTCAGATAAAAAAACAAAAAAACAAAAAAAAAAAAAAAAAAAGCGAATAACAAAACGATGAAACAATGCCAAAAAATATTCACAAAAACATTTATTCAGAACCCCTGGATCACTCTTCAGGGAAAGACATCCAGAGGCCCTTCAGGTTTCATGAGAATGCAAAAATCTCAAAAAGTAATAATGGATATCCAATTTGAAATTTTGTGTTGTAAAATTTTGTTGCATTCTGTCTTCCCTACATGAACTATAAAAAATACAAAAGAGTCACTAGGATTAAAATTGAACTAAAAATGAACAAAAAGCTCCTTACCAAAACAATAATGTTACATGCATTGTTGTGTAAACGAAAAAGAAACATCAAAATGAAAACTGAGTCAAAATTCTCCCTACAAAATTAAAAGATAGTAACAGTAACATAAATCCTTCCACCAAACCCTTCATGACATAAATAAAGTCATTCGTAGAGAGTCACGGTTAAGACTTATGTCCAAGTTGGAAAATTAAACTCCAGGTGTGTTCAGATATATATATATATAATGATAATCCCATTATATATTTTTTTCAATTTTTCCAATGCTCATCTTGTATCTCTGTTCCTCCTGTACTTCCCTGTTGTTCCTTTTTTGCTAATGTAAGGCTTTACAATTTGTTGCGAAGAGGATTAGGATTCATTGCTGCTGTTACTAATCAAATTTAAAAAGAGGATGAAAATTCTTTAAAAAATGTGTTCTAAATGATTTAATTTTCGTTTGTCAGTTTTGTTTATCATACTTTTAATATCTATATTTTATTTAACAATTCAAAGAATTTTATGTGAGCAAATTTTAAATTTCTATAGATGAAATATATATGAATGTTTGTCTGTTTCTATTCCCAACCTGGCTGGTTTGTTAAGAAAGAATACCTGACTTTGGGACCCCACTCGCAATAATCAATCACTGGCTGTGACATGTGTCATGTTTTTAACATACATTAAGAAAATATTGTACTTGCAACTTAAGGTAAAACAAGACTGTTTAACCCTTAAGTAAAGCAGGCTTGTTCGTAGATTTTTAGCTTATGGGGGAAACACTTTTCATGGATTCTTTGGTCCAATTTCCAACAGTGGGTATAATACCTCATAAATAGAAGAAAAGGTATGAAAATTAATTTGTGTGTTAAAATATTTTCATAAAATTAGGCCTCTTGGTTTTATTTTTTATTTTCTTGTTAGTTGTTCATGATTTTATTGATTTCACAAAGAACATTTTTCATGACATACTGTTGTGTACATGCTTTCCATTTTATGAACCAGTTTTATTAATAAAATGACAGCAATTGGTAAGAATTTTGTGAACTATAACTATTCTAATTAATGTACATACATTTTTCTTTTCGTGTGTTTCCTCTTGTAGTTGAAAGGAAAAGATGAAGTTAGACCAAGATCAGTGACTAGCATATCTGATCATATGATCCCTGTAAGTATTGCTTGGTAAAAATTTCCTAATTTGAGTTTTTTCATTTGTATCAAAGAACTTGCTCTTGGAGATGTTACAACTAACTGGGATCATACAGAACTTTAGTCTGCATTTAAAGTACTAATATCACATTACCAAAAGTAGTTCTTCTCTTTGTTTTTGTGTTATCTCTCTCTCTCTCTCTCTCTCTCTCTCTCTCTCTCTCTCTCTCTCTCTCTCTCTCTGTCTCTGTCACACACGCACTCATACACATAAGATTCCAAAATTAAAAAAAAAAACTATGCAGTCTATGACTGATTCAGTTCAAATTTTTTTTGTTTGTTGAAGTCCCAAAATGATGTGTTTGCAGAACATGTTGAATAATCACCTGCTTCTGCCAGTAAAGCAGTATGGTCTTCAAGGATATTAGTGGCACCCCCAAACCATTTTAAAATATGCATATTAATAAAAATTTTAAAGAGTGCTAATTTCTGACGAGCTTTATTTTTTTTTTTTTTTTTTTTTTTTTTTTTTTGTTACTTTCAAGATTTTGTTACTTTGTCACTTTGATCCATTAATCACTAATGGCTGTTCATTAGTTTTTTGTTTTCACATATTTTATCCAGCTGGGTATAAATCCTTCCAGGTTTATGGTCTCATACCATAGAACATATTATTCATTTTGTAATATTTCACTTTCCAGGATATGAGGACTGATACAACAAATTGTGATAAAATTTCTTATCATTCTCTGCTGTAGCATAGTTAAATAATTTTATTTGGTTAATTACATAGAAATGTAGTACAGTGACATACTTGGTTTAACATTCTCACATAACATGCTGGTTTTTCCCCTTCCCAATATTTAATTCATGAAGCTAATGTTAAAATTTCCTTCACTTAACACTACCCAATTCTCAGAGTTTCATTTTGTTGTGAAAATTATAGTAGAAGGCATGTGAGCGTGTAACCTCAATGCACATAGGTAAAAAGAAAACATCTCAATATTGATGAGCATGAAACTGTAGAACGGAGTCGTCCGTACTGTGATAAAATGTAGCGAACTACTTCATTAAACTCACCTCTTTAGAATAGGTATCCTGAGATAATCTGTAGCACAATACAAAAATGTCTTTATTTGCTTATTATATAGAGAAGACACAAATGTAGATCGAACTAAAAACACTCATAATTTAAAATACAATCTGCAGGAAACTTATTTCGACAGAGACCATGGATCACGCACACATCTCGGGTATAGTTCGCTTCTCCTCTGTTTAGTCAGTCTGACTGACACCTAGTTAAGGTCACAGGTACACATGCATAAAAACAAAAAAAGAAAAGGTTCTCCTTGCTCGTTGCTCCGTGAGATCCCGTGCTGGGGGGGGGTGGAAGAAGGGGAAAAACTTGGTTTTCGGCGGACTGCGGTAACTTTATGCCAACAGATTTAATGGTTGAGAATGATCTCGGGGAGGACTGTTACTACTTCAATTTAGCATTATTTTTTAACATTGGGCTCTTAGCCTACACACTTTCATATGCAATTTACTCTTTAAAGCATGGACCACACACACACACACACACACACACACAGTAAAAATACATACATATCCCTAACCTGTTCTTGAGATTCATAGAGTTAGCTCCTCAAAGAAAGCTAATTTGCCAAATAGAAGTTTAAAACTGATGGTGCTAGATGTTACTTACTGTTGATTATCAAATCTCAACTTACAGTGGTTTTGCCACACAACTCGAGATTCACTGACATCCATCACATATCTCACAGAAGACCTTCTGTACTTCATACTGATTACCTTTTCTCATGCCAATATTACTGATCTGTCCTTCCATGATTTCTTTGGCCTTCCTTTGCCTTTCCTGCCACGTAGGCAGAATAAATTCCCTTAGTTAGCACCTCACCAGTCATTCTTTTAGCATGGACAAACCACCTCAGAATATTTATCTTTACCCCATTGCTGATATTTTGCATCACTTTCATTCCCAACATGATCAGAATGTGTTACCATAAGCTGACAGAAGTGCTAAGTAAAATAGGATTAGACTGGAAAGGCTGGAGGGTAATAGCTGAATTATACATGAACCAAACTGCCATGATAAAAACAGAAGGAGGAAAAACTAAAAAATGTGTGATTGGTAGGGGTGTAAGACAAGGATCCTGTCTGTCACCAACGCTCTTCAATATTTCTGCAGAAGAAATGATAAAAGAAGCATTTGATGAAGAGAAAGAGGAATCACTATTGGAGGAGGAAGAACAATACAAAGTATTAGATTTGCAGATGACCAAGCAATATTAGCTAATACTGAAGATGAACTACAGCATCTAATGCAAAAATTTGAAAGTGTATTCATAAAATATGGTATGAAAATTAACACAAAGAAAACAAAAACAACGAGAGTCTCTGTGAGATCAGGAAACGTTGAGGTGATGATGAATGGAGATAATGTAGAGCAAGTGAGACTATACAAATACCTCTGTAGCATAATCCAAGAAAATGGAAAATGTGACATGGAAATAAAAGAAAGAATTATAAAGGAAAATATGCGTTTTACAACAAGAAAAATTTGTTTGGTAATAAAATGAATAAAAATTTAAAGAAAAGGCTTATTAAGTGCTATATTTGGAGTACAACTTTATATGGGGCAGAAACGTGGACAGTCGGGAAGAAAGAAGCTAAAATGTTGGAGGTATTTGAAAATGTAGTTATGGAGAAGAATGGAAAAAAATAAGTGGATTGAAAAAATTACCAATGATGAAATGTTGCAAAGAGTTGAAGAAGAAAGGAATATTCTAAAGACCATAAGAAAAAGAAAATATAACTAGATAGGACATGTGTTAAGAGGAGACAGTTTATTGAAAAGAATGATAGAAGGGAAATTTGAAGGAAAACGTCCAAGAGGAAGGAGACGACTAATGATGCTTGATGATATCATGGGCACAGGAAGCTATCAAGTATTGAAGGAGGAAACAAGGGACAGAGAAAACTGGAGGAAGAGAACTTGTTGAGTTACCATTCGACCTGTTAAAAGACAGAATACTAATTATAATGAAATACCCTGTAAGCAAGGCAACATACCTTGTACAAATTACTCTTATGTCTCTCCAGCACACAAATGGCATTTATTCTCTTCTGCTGTACCCATGTTTCCCTGCCATACATCAGAGTAAGAAATGAAGATGTAACTAGGGTGGAACAGCTGTTGAAAAGAGGGTGCAAAAATCAGTACTTACAATCAGATTAAAATTGGAATTATACTTTGCCCCAATTTCTGGTACAGTTTTAATTGCCATACTTTGTTGTTTGTCCCTTTACAGAATTCGCTTATAATATGTTGCACCAGTATTGGTTGTCTTGGCAATTTAAAATTCACATTTCTTCCTCAAAATGTCCAGGGGAAATTAGTTGCTTTCATTCAAAAATGAAGACATGGTTGTGCATGCAGTGCAAAATAAAAAGATGCGTTCGTGTTATTGAAGATTTTCTGGGGACTATTTGATCATTTCTGTGACTGTTTGCCTTGACTTCCAGATATATTTGGTCCATTTGATGTGGTACTGAACATCCCAAGTCTGAAGCCATGCAAGCAGTCACAATTCAACTGTGCCTTCTCAATAGATAGATACATTGGGGTGTGACATTAATTTTGCTTTGTCAAGCAATGTGCATGTGTGTACTATCAGATTAGTAATATGCATATATAACTAATTCCTAAGGTAGATGGGGGTGCATTATTTTGTGCTTTGTCCCAGGCACAGAAATGCCTAGTTACGCCTGTGGTAAAAAATTACACTTTCATACAGACCATTCGGGACCTTTTAGAGAAACCATCAGTCCTGTGAAATCATTCTAAAGCAGCTATGATTTTCAAAGCTGAATTCACTTGCCTACTTATTTCACCATTTAATCTGTTTTCTCTGTCAAACATGCTTCCTAAATATACAAATTCATTCTGGTCTCATCTCTGTACCATTTCTGTACTCACACACAATAAAAATGCCGATTCATATCCAGTTTTATTTGGCAATTCAGTATATATTTTCTCAATTTTTTACTAAAAGTAATGATACATCTTTTTTTTTCTTTTTTTCTTTTTTTGAAAATAGGTGAATTAAGTGATTTTTTAATTAAATAGAAAGGTGATTTTCATTTTCTCTTTACAGAAGAAACTGATTACACCACATCTCTAGATCAGTTGTTTACCTAAATATTAAAACACTCAAGGCTATTAACACTTTTGGAACTTAATACCACATTATTAGTGTACTTTGACACATACACATATCATAAATATTTTCTTTAACTAATTATTAATATTAATTGAAAGCAAAAGTAAAGTCAATCTGCATCTTTATAATTTCCTGGGCTAACCTTTCAGCAATTTTCTTTGCCCAGAAAGTTAAATTATAAGAGATATTTCACATATAAATAAAAACTTCTATAATTTCACATGTAACTAAAATTTCAATAAATTAAAATGTCTTGTTTGCTTGTTACATCACAAAAGCAGAACAGCTAGTTTATTTCCAAAACATAAATTAATGTGCAAGTTGCGGGTATTCTTCCTGAAAATAAACTGTTTATCAGCCTTTCTGAGGCAATCAAGAACTACATATTTTTGTTTTTTAAATTATGCCTCATGGAAATTTCATGCAAAAATTTCATATCTTTCAAACTGAATTCATTGCAAAACATTTTTGTTTGTTAGTATTTTAGTTGATTATTTTAAAGTATTTTTTTGCTGTCAATCATCTGTGTTACAGGTAATTCAGTTGGTGTGGAAATTACGATTTGAGTCTGACCAGGAATACACCACACTGTAATTGATGTAAAAATCCTGTCAGTTATGGTGGTGATGTCATTCTGTAGTTGTTGGAGCAGTACTTCATGTTGTAGGACTGATCTTCTTTTATTTATTTTTTTTTTTAATCATCTTGCAATTTTTACCATCATAAACCTCAAACCATATAGCAATTCTTGGATGGCATTTATCTTTTCTTAGAATGAAACCTGGATATCTTTCAGATTTCATTTGTGGAGCATTTTAGCTGTTTATATTATTTCTGCAATGTATCATATCAAAAATTAAATGCTTTTTTGTTGTTGTTTCTTTTGTCTTTTTTCATTTAATCAAAAATTCATTTTTTTTTGTAGCATTCATGATTTTATCTTAATTTAATATAGCCCACCGCAATTTTTCTCTTGATGTGGGAAAAAGAAAATGAAACATATTTGTGCCCAAATGGTAGTAGTCAAAAAAGGAGGATTGGAAAAAATCTGGTATCTACAAAAATGTGCAAAAAAACTTTTGGCAAGATGATTCAATAGAATGGTTATGCCTCTGAAAAAGGGCTTTGCATGAAAGACATTGTTTCTGCACAATTGGCTCATGCCATTTCTTTAACATTCATCTTGCTCAATAGAATGGTTATGCCTCTGAAAAAGGGCTTTGCATGAAAGACATTGTTTCTGCATAATTTGCTCATGCTTTTTTTAACATTCATCTTGCATATTTGTACCTCAGACACACCTTGTCCCTTAGCTGCATGCAGCAGAGGAATGGCAAGCGGGCTGCATTAATTTGCCGGTAATCTTCAATGGTGCATAGTAGTCTTTGCGGAACTCAACCTGCTATGGACGGACAAGATAGAGGAGAGAGAGAGAGAGAGAGAATTTCTTTAGTGCTTCATGGTGATTGTAGTTGCCACATGCTCTCTAAAAAGCATACAGATTAGTTGAAAAGGATTGGAAAAAACAAAACAAAATGTATTGCCTTTGTTTAGGGGCAAAGCATGCATGAAATGCTTTAATTAATGGAGAAGCTTTCTTTATGCAATTTTTTAAATAAATGTGATATTCCACTTCAGGTATTTAACCATGCTGGAATATTATTCAACAAAATGTTCCCAGGCTCTTAGATTATCATTAAATCAGTCAATCAATCATATATGGAATGAATGAAATAGTGTGATATAAAAATATTCAGTGTGTAATATCATTCATCTCATCTTGCAACCAAGACAACCTTCTTTGAGGCAACACCTGCTGAAAAGTGGATTCCCAACAGACTTCACTAAAATGGCAAAGTTGCCACCCCCAGTGGCTTCTGACCATTTGTCCGAGAGGGGTCCGGGTTCGAATCCCAGGGAGGCATGGATGTTGTATTTTCCTTATGGCACTGGTTTTCTCCCTTCCATGGAATCAGTGCCACTAAATAGTGATAGGCGGTGCTGCTTATAGCCCACCAAGTTGCTTATTGTGGTCATTAGAAGGCATAAAGGCATGAATTGGCTTTTTGGAAAGATAAGAATACTTTCTGGAAGTACAAGAGACTCAGGAAAAATAGGAGAAAAAAAGTTGTAAGTTGTGTGAAGAATTGGATCGGGGAAATGATATGGGAGCCCAATGAGTTAAGTGAAAGATGGGGTGAATACTTCTGTGTGTTATTAGATCAAGAAAACAAAGGTGATTCTGAGGCAGAAGCAGATGATATCACAGTGAAGGATGGAAGCACAGGAGGGATCTCAAGAGACGAGGTGTGTAAAGCTCTAAAAGCTCTTCAGAATGGTAAGGCTCCGGGAGTTGATGTCACAACTGCCGAGATGTTGAAATATGGTGGTGACTTTGTAATTGACTGGTTAACTGAAGTCTGCAAGTTGTGCTGGCAGTTAGGAATGGTCTCTCGGTATTGGAAGGATGCTATCATTGTTCCCTTGTATAAGAGAAAAGGTGATCAGACTGACTGCAAGAACTATCGTGTTATTAGCCTACTGAGTGCGTGTTATTAGCCTACTACCAGGGAAAGCGTTTGGTAAGGTTGTTATTGAAAAAGTACAGGGTCTTACATCAGAGAAAGTGTGGTATGTTCAGAGTGGTTTTATGCCTGGTAAAGGCTGCACTAACCAGATTTTTGCATTACGCATGATGATTGAAAAGTATCTGGCTGTTGGTAAGAAAGTTTTTGCCACCTTCATTGATTTAGAGAAAGCTTATGAACGAGTAAATAGAACACTTTTCTAGAAAGTTTTGAATGAATATGGAGTTACTTTTAATCTACTTAATAGTGTAAAAGCCATGTATGCTGGCAGTAGAGCTTATGTACGAGTGAATGGTGTTTTATCAAAATGGTTTTCTGTTGGTGTAGGAGTCAGACAAGGTAAAACACCATAACAAACAGACAAGGTTGTGTAATGTCACCATGCCTGTTTAATATATTTATATGGATGCATACATGCACGATGCCAAAATAGATAATACTGGTTTATGTCTTGGTGATATCCGTGTGTGCAGATTGCTGTATGCTGAGGACACTGTCCTGTTGGCCGAGAGCAAAAGTGAGTTGCAGAGTATGTTGTCCCAGATGTACAAAGTTTGTATGAGATTCAAACTGAGTATAAAGAAGGGAAAAATCAAAGTTATGGTTTTTGAGAGAGAAACTGGTGGTATTGAATGTAATATAAGTCGAAATAGCACAGTGATTGACCAGGTGAATGATTTTGCGTATTTAGGAAGCAACGTTTGACAGAGAACAAATTGGATGGCGAAATTAAATAGGCAAGAGAATTCTTCTTTGAAAGTCATGGCTGCTTTGGGAGGTTTTCATAGGAATGGTGGGTTCTCAAGAGTCCCATATGACTGTATGAAAGTGTAATTGTTCCTACTCTGATGTATGGCAGTGAAGCCTGGGTACTTCAGAAGAAACATGAGTTGTTTGTGTGCTGGAGAAATACCTTACTTAAGGAGAGTTTGTGGCAAGACATGTTCTGATTGTGTGAGGAATGAAGATGTGTTGCAGTTGTGTAATGTGAAGAAAAATTTTTGTTAGAAAGGTGGAGACTAATATTCTTTGGTGGTTTGGCCATGTTGAAAGAATGAGTGATGAGATGCTTACTAAGAAAGTCTTTTCAGCCTAAGTGGCAGGAAGGGAAAGGCAGAGGAAGGCCAAGGAAGTCATGGAAGGATCAGATTCAGGAGTGTCTACATGAGAAAAAGATTGAGTATGAAGTATAGAAGATCTTGTGTATAGCATGTGATGGATGTCAGTGAAGCCCGAGTTGTATGTCAAGATCGCTGTAAATGGAGAAATTTGATATGGCAACAGTTAGTAAAAATTATCTCGTAGTTTGTATTTCTTTGTGGAGCTAACCTTTGAATCTCAGATAACAGCTTAGTGATGTGTGTGTGTGTGATAAAATAAAAAGTGGCAATATTGTGTTATTTTCAATGATGCAGATTTTTAAAACCTCAGATCCCCTCCCCCAGAAAAAAAAACATCGCATAAAAATATAAATGTTTTAAATTTTCCTTAGAGTAAAAGAAACTCTCAGAAGTACTTTTCCAGATAGGACACATTTCATACTCGAAACCTTGTTTCAGAATATTAACAAAACTGAAATAAAGGAATCAATACCAATTAAAAACTTTAAAATAAGTACAATGGATTGTACAGTTATTTTTGTTGTTATCTTGGGATCCTCATGAAGCTGGAAACACTGGACGTGCACATGATTTACACTGACGGGGAAAAAAAAATCCCAACACCAAGAAGGGGTTGTGTTAGATAAACGACAGTTAGTAGGCGGTGAGAGTACATCTGTAAAATGACGTCTATGCAAATTTCGCGCTCGGCGCATACGTGTGGCGCTAGTAGCGCCCTCGGAACGTGCAAAGCAGGTTTGCTGTAAATACGCACTGTAACGTTCGTGAGCATTAGTTATCATTGTGATTCGACGTAGGGTGTTGATGTTAGTCAAGAATGCCTTTAAGAAGACGAAGAAGCCATTATCAACAGCTCACGAAGTTTGAACGAGGTCGTGTAATAGGGCTACGAGAAGGTGGATTTTCTTTCCGCAATATTGCAGAACGACTTGGCAGGAATGTAGCCACTATGCACGATTGTTGGCAGCGGTGGTCAAGGAAAGGTACTGCCTCAAGAAGACCGGGTTCTGGTAGGCCACGTGGCACTACTGAGAGAGAAGACCGCCGCGCATGGCATATGGCCGTGGCGCATCGATCCGCGTCTGCGGCAGCGATTTGAGCTGCAGTTGCCACCACAGTGACACAACGAACTGTTACAAATCGGTTACTTGAAGGTCAGCTCCGAGCCAGACGCCTTGTAGCATGCATTCCACTTACTCCAAACCACTGCCGTTTGCGACGTCAGTGGTGTCAAGCTAGAGCTCATTGGAGGACAGAGTGGAGATCTGTTGTGTTTTCTGATGAAAGCCAGTTCTGCCTGGGTGCCAGTGATGGCCGTGTGTTGGTTAGAAGGAGGCCAGGTGAGCGCCTGCAACCAACCTGTCTGCGGCCGAGACACACTGGACCTACACCTGGAGTTATGGTCTGGGGAGCAATTTCCTATGACAGCAGGAGCACTCTCGTGGTTATCCCACGTACCCTGACCGCACAGTTGTACGTCGGTCTGGTGATTCAACCTGTTGTGCTGCCATTCATAAAAAAATTCCAGGGGGTGTTTTCCAACAGGACAACGCTCGCCCGCATACCGCTGTTGTAACCCAACATGCTCTACAGAGTGTCGACATGTTGCCGTGGCCTGCTAGATCACCAGATCTTTCACCAATCGAGCACGTATAGGACATCATTGGACGACAACTCCAGCGTAACCCTCAACCAGCATTAACCATCCCTGTATTGACCGACCAAGTGCAACAGGCATGGAACTCCATCCCACAAACTGACATCCAGCACCTGTACGACACAATGCATGAACGTTTGCGTGCTTGCATTCAACATTCTGGTGGTTACACCGGTTATTAATGTACCAGCATTTCACATTTAAAATGGCTCTTCTCGCGCTTACAATAAGCTGTGATCTTGAAACCTTAATCGATTAAATATGTTACCTATACAAATGTATTGCTGCCATTTCATTCCTCTACAAATATTTTTTCGTGGTGTTAGGATTTTTTTTTCCGTCAGTGTATATAAGTAGTATGAAAATGTGTGGCCACGCCTAAAAATTTTGAATTTATCCAGTTTTGACTGTTACACTTGTATTAGAATTATTAAAAGCAATCATGTGTTCTTTATTAACAAATAGTTTTATTAAGTAAGAATTCCTGCAACATTTTTAATGTAATATACATGTACATCTTGATTGTGTGTTGTACAGGGTAAAACAATATTAGCTGCAAATTTAAAAATAAAGTCATAACTTAGGAATGAATGCAGCAGCTAACATAGAACAAATTATATTTTATTGGTAGACACCTGAATCTTTTTGATGAATCAGATTGTTGCAGTCAGAAACAGGTGACACTACTACGGCCAGAAATTCAAAATGGTAGACCACTGGCAGCGAGTATGCATCATGCATTTTGTGGTACGATGAAAGTCATTATAAAACTGCCATACAGCTTCTTTTTAAACAAAGAAAAAAAATTTGTAGCCCACTGTGAATTAAACCAAGGTCATCCAGTTCTTTGAGAAGCTACTGTGAAACATGTATGGGAAGCATTCCTAAGAAATCAATGTAAATGAACTAGGCAAGATAACACAGAACTTCAGGTGCTAAAAACAGCTGTGTAAGCATATCTTGGGTAAACGACTGAACTTTTAAAGCCTTACAAAGTAGAATTACTTCATGCACTGTCTGACAGTGACCAGAAGCACCAGCATGAATTCAGTAGAAACATGATTGAAAGATTGAGGTGAAGAAGTCTTTTTCATGCAATTGTCTTTAGCGATAAGGCTACAACTTAACATGAGAAAACTTGAAAGTTACATCTCCCTGAGCAGGAATTGAACCTGTATCTCCCGATCCATCCCAATCCATTGCATAATAATTCCAATCCATTGCACCACTTAGGACAGAAAAAAAAATCCCAAGCGTCTGATGATTAAGAAGCTGAAAAACTTCAGATTTTATACCAGTCAAAGCAATCAGATGCTTCCTTGTAGCATTTTTATTAAATCACTAGTATTTCAAACATGTAGATTTGTGGAGATGAGAGTTCGATTTCTGCTCCAGGGTGATGTAATTCAAGTTTTCTGATGTAATGCTACATGCTGAACAGTAAGCAAGGCAATGGTAATTCTGTTTGTCACTTTGAAAATCCTGTAGTTGTTCCATGTATTTGCAAAGAATATATTTCTTGCAGAATCTCCATTATCATTTGTTTTGTGTAAAATGTTGCCTTCATTTCTAAGTTGTAATTTTTTTTTTAATTGATGGCTAATATTGGTTCACCCTGTAGATTAATGTAGTGTTAACATTTGCAAGGAAAGTGTAAGTAAAGGTGATTTAAATTTATTTACAAGCTGTTCTTAAGATAACTTAAATGAACTTTCCTTTCTTCTCATTGCAGCATACTCTAGTTGAAGGAGCAGAACTAAGTGACAAAGATGGTGATCCATTTGATACTCCATCTCCCCACAGAGAGGGCAGCTATGATGGTACAACTGAAACTTCTTCCAATGGTAGACTTTCTCCTTTTCTACATCGACCCAGGAGCTCAACGTTCAGCACAACTCAAGAAGCACGAAAGGAGAATAAACGCCGTTCAACAAAGAATCAAGTGAAACAGGAATCCTCTCCACATTTAAAAAGTCCCATCATGAATATGTAAGTTACAGAAATTGGTAGTGTTTCTCTAGAATGCATATTTGCTTTTAATAAAGACTGAGAATTTTAATTTTTCTCTTAACTTTTATGCATTTCAGTAAGTATTGTAGAATGATAATAAAAAAAAACATTCTTAACCATAGATTATTAAATTTATATGACTGGATGGTAAAATAATTAAAATAATGTTCTTCATTATTTTTAAAGTACATTTTAGTCCAAAGTCGTTGCAAATTTTAGAAACAAGTGGGTTTTCACTGAAACCTCTGATTTAACCCTTTAACCAGATGGAACAAATTAGCTTGAAGTCAGTAAAATGGACTAAAATGAGCTCGAATGAATATACTCACTGTGTAAGAAATGGGTTGAACACAGCTGAAATGCTGTGAAATGCAATTTGAAACATCAGAATGCATGGCATTCCCCTATGCTTTGTTATTCAAAGTGGTCATTTAGGGAGATGTTTGACACTAATCTTTTCTGACTGATTATCTACCAGTAGGGTTACAACAATGAGTTAGAACTCAAGAAAGGTGAGAAAATTCTACCCAGTGTCATGATGTCCATGTCACGGAGGCTAGCTAGCCCTTCCCTATCATATTTTGGATTATGGAACCAGAATAAAGGATTGGAATGGAGCACTTTTGACCAGTGATAGGTTTATTGTGGAGAGGCTGCCCCCCCCCCTCCCAATTGAGCATCATTTAGTTCAGGTACATCAATCAGCCACTTAAAGGGTTAATGAGAACATTTTTGATAACTTAAGATTATAGTTGCTCTGCAGTGAGGCAGAACTTGGTAAAAACTCTATGACAGTTAAATTCTGATTTAAGTCAAATTTCCATTGCTTGTCATTACACTTCAAGGAATTTAGTACCATTTTGCTACCACTTGATACAAGTTTCTCAGAATCTCTTCTTTCTCACACTTTAGTGATGTGCTGCTATTATTTAAATAAATCGTATATGTACAAAGGCTGTTCCATAAAAACTGAGGGTAATTTTGAGTTGGCAACAGTGCAAAGGGGGAAAATAACCATACAAATGACTAACTAAATTAAGGAGGTATCTATACATACATACATACATACATATCACTAAGCTGTTCTCTGAGATTCAGAGGTTAGCTCCAAAAAGAAATACAAACTACCAGATATTTTTACTTACTGTTGTCATATCAAACTTCTCCATTTGCAGCGATCTTGACATACAACTCGGGCTTCACTGATATCCATTACACGCCGTACACAAGATCTTTTATACTTCATACTCATAATCTTTTTCTCATGCAGACACTCCTGAATCTGATCCTTCCATGTCTTCCTTGGCCTTCATCTGCCTTTCCTTCCTGCCACTTGGGCTAAAAAGATTTTTTTAGTAAGCATCTGATCACTCATTCTTTCAGAATGGCCACACCACTGAAACATATTGGTCTCCACCTTGCTAACAACATTTTACTTCACATCACACAACTACAACACATCTTCATTCCTCACACAATCAGACCGCGTCTTGCCACACCCCTCCGTAAGTAACGCATTTCTCCAGCACACAAACGACTCCTATGTTTCTTCTGCAGCACCCAGGTTTCACTGCCATACATCAGCGTAGGGACAATTACACTTTCATACACAGCCATGTGGGACTCTCTAGAGAACCCATCATTCCTGTGAAAACCTCCCAGAGCAGCTATGACTTTCAATGAAGAATTCACTCTCCTACTAATTTCACCATCGAATTTGTTCTCTCTGTCAAACATGCTTCCTAAATACACAAATTCGCTCACCTGGTCAATCACAGTGCCATTTATACTTACATTACATTCAGTGCTACCAGTTCCTCTCTTAAAAAACCATAACTTTGGTTTTTCCCTTATTTATATTCAGTTTGAATTTCATGCAAACTTTGTACATCCAAGACAACTTACTCTGCAAATCACTTTTGCTCTCTGCCAACAGGACAGTGTCATCAGCCTACAGCAATCTGCACACACGGATATCACCAAGACATAAACCACTATCATCTATTTTGGGAACACGCATGCATACATCCATAAATATATTAAACAGCCATGGTGACATTACACAACCTTGTCTAACTCCTGTACCAATAGAAAACCATTTTGATAAAACACCATTCACTCGTACACAAGCTCTACTACCAGCATACATGGCTTTTACACTATTAAGTAGATTACCAGTAACTCCATATTCATTCAATAACTTCCACAAAAGTGGCCTATTTACTCGGCCGTAAGCTTTCTCTAAATCTATGAAGGCAGCAAAAACTTTCTTACCAACAGCTAGATACTTTTCAATCATCGTGCGTAATGCAAAAATCTGGTTAGTGCAGCCTTTACCAAGCATAAAACCACTCTGAACATCCCACACTTTCTCTGATGTAAGATCCCATACTTTTTCAATAACAACCTTACCAAACACTTTCCCTGGCACACTTAGTAGGCTAATACCACGATAGTTCTTGCATTCAGTCTGATCACCTTTTCCCTTATACAGTGGAACAATAATAGCATCTTTCCAATCCCGAGGGACCATTCCTAACTCCCAGCACAACTGGCAAATTTCAGTTAACCAGTCAATTTCAGAGTCGCCACCATATCTCAACATCTTTGCAGTTATGCCATCAACTACCGGAACCTTACCATTCTGAAGAGATTTTAGAGCTTTACACACTTCTTCTCTTGAGATCCCTCCTGTGCTTCCATCTCTCACTGTGACATCATCTGCATCTGTCTCAGAATCATCTTTTCTTTCCTGATCTTATAACTCACAGAAGTATTCACCCCATCTTTCACTTAACTCATTGGGCTCCCATATCATTTCCCCGATCTCATTCTTCACACAACTTACAACTTTCTTTCCCCTATTTTTCCTAAGTATCATGTACTTCCAGAAAGACTTCCTATTTTTCCAAAAAAGCCTGTTCATGCCTTTCCACCTTCTCCATCCTATCTTTTGCCTTACTGTGGCGAACCAGCTTAGCAGCTTCACGCTTCTTACAGCGATATTCCTCCACAGAGACTCTACCTTGCAACATCCCCAAATAGGCTTCCTTCTTTCTCTTTATGGCCTCTTCAATCTCACTATTCCACCAAGCATCACCTCTATTTTTACCCACTATTGTGGTGCCACAGACCTCTTTAGCAGCAGTGACAACACAGTTCTTAAAACATTCCCACTTCTTTTCTACATCCCTCTCACCAGACTTCAGCTCCTTTAGTCGTTCTTTGAGTAAGTCAGAATAACGCTGATGGTCTTCAAGGAGCCTATCAACCTTTATTCTTTCTATCCTGGGTCTCTTCCTATTCCTTTTCCTCCAACCAACATTAAGTTTCACTCGTGATATTACCAAGTGATGATCAGAACCAACATCTGCACCTCTCATCACACAGGTGTCAACAACTAAGTGTTTCAGATGCTGATCGTAGACAACAAAATCTATCGCACTCTTTTGACCAAGAGTACGATTTTCCCAAGTATATATGTGGATATACTTGTGGTTGCAAAACATATTAGATACACACAAACCATTCTCAATGCAGAGTTCAATTAATCTTTCACCATTATCATTCACACAAGGATCATTAAACTTACCCAGAACATTGTCAGAAATTGCATTCTGCACACCTACTCTAGCATTGAAATCCCCTGCTATTATAACTTTTTCTTTAGCACCAAATTGGCTCAAAACAGCTTTTAGCTCATTCCAGAAATCTTCCTTCTTATCAGAAGTTTCAGAGTCACAAGGAGCATACACTACAACAATTAAGATTCTCTGAAGTTTCACTTTCAAACAGATCCAGAGAATTCTATCACTTACGCAACTATAGTGAATCAAGTTGTTCTTCATCTTTTCACTTAAAATCACACCTACACCAGCCTGTCCTCTCACATTATCCAATACTCCAGACCACACACTCACTGTGCCATTCACTTCTACTCCAATTTCCTTCTTTTTGGTTTCACTTACACACAGCACACCCAGTCTATCCTTATTCAATGCCTTGTGCAATAAAATTTTGCTATCATTTGCGTAAAACCGCAGTTGATTTAATGAAAAAAGCTTACAAAGATAAATGTTTAGGTAAGTCAACGATATTTATTGGGTTGTTGGAAAAGTCATGATGTATTTTGGCACCCGATGGCGGTTGGGAGGTTTTGGAAGTACTAGAGACATGCACAGCTCTGTTATCACTATGGCATTCGAAAGGTGCCAGTTCTAGCTGCAGTCTAAAAGGAATAGTGAGCGATTTGGTTGATTTGCGGAGATTTGACATCAAGTTGAAGATGGAAGACCAAACTGTGCATTTTCGCCATATTTTACTGTTATACTTCCGTAAGGGGAAGAACGTGCGTCAAGCTTGTGAAAAGTTGCGTAAAGTATACGGTGATAATGCTCTAGAAGAACGTCAGTGCCAGCAGTGGTTCACAAAATTCCGTGCTGTTGATTTTGACCTCAACGATGCTTCTTGGTCGGGGAGGCCCACCGAGGTTGATGACGACCAAATTAAGGCATCGATAGAGTCAAACCCACATTACATGACACAAAAGATTGCAGACACATTACACATCCATCATTCAAGCATTCACGACCACCTGAAGAAGCTAGGATACGTAAGCAAGCTCGATGTGTGGGTTCCTCATCAACTCAAAGAAGCTCAATTGACGGCGCATATAAATATCTGCAATATGCTCATTAAACGTGAGGAAAATGATTTTTTTTGAAGCGACTGATAACTGGTGATGAAAAGTGGATTGTGTACAACAATGTGTTGCGCAAACGGTCTTGGTCCCGACGTGCTGCTTCGCTTCAAACGACATTCAAAGCAGACATTCATCAGCTGAAGGTTCTGGTCTCGGTGTGGTGGGATTTTAAAGGTGTCGTGTTTTTCGAGCTCCTACCACTGAACCAAACAATCGATTCGAATGTGTACTGTCGGCAATTGGACAGTTTGAACGAATCCATCATCCAGAAATGGCTAGAGCTCGTTCCTCATAAAGGTGTTGTGTTTCATCACGACAATGCGAGACCACACACAAGTTTGATCACCCGCCAAAAATTATTGGAGCTTGGGTGGGATATGTTGCCACACCCAGCATACTTGCCTGACCTTGTGCTATCAGACTTCCACTTGTTTCGCTCTCTTCAACATTCCTTGCGTGGTATAACGTTCAATTCAGCTTAGGCTGTGTAAGTCAGCACCTTGTACAGTTTTTCGCCACGAAAGACAGGACCTTCTATGAACGAGGCATTCTGCAGCTCACTGAAAGATGGCAAAAGGTCATCGAACAAAACGGACATTATATCATTGACTGATCTTTCTTTGTTCTTTCTATCAATAAATGACCTTTGCAAAACATGGCTAAAATACATCATGACTTTTCCGACAACCGAATAGATGGCACCATGATTTAAAAAAATTGCATTTGTTGGAAGAACTCGCTCCTAGGCCTGGTCGACCTGAAAGTGTTGTTATGAAGCATATTTCTAACACTGTTTGGGTAATCCTGCAAGAATATTGACGAATTATGTGGGAGGTCATAGCGGCATCAACTAATATTTCAAAAACGTTGGCATTCCGCATTCTACGTGAGAAATTATTGCTGCATTATGTGTGTTCCAAATGGGTATCTCATCACCCGATGAGAGAACAATTGTTAGCCAGAGTTCAGGCGTGTTATGAGTGGAAAGAAATGATTGCAAAGGATCCAAACTTTCTAAACACAGTAATAACTGCCGATGAAACATGGGTCCATTACTTTGACCCCTCACGAAGCACGCAACGAAAAGAGTGTCTAGAAACACACAGGCTTGCCTTCTCCAAAAAAAGTCTGCCAAACCAAATCAGCTAGGAAGGTGATGATGATAATTTTCATTGTTCATAAAGGTGTAGTCTACCAGCTTGCCATTCCTCCAGAAATTACTGTCAATAAAACACCTGTGTGGGAATGTACAGAGTATTACATTTCAGTCTTGAAGCATCTGCAATGACACATATCGAGTAAGCGACCAGAACTAATGGACAAGTGGACCCTGCGCCATGTTAATGCCCGCCCACATGTGGCTGCTTGTGTTCAACAGTTTCTTACAAAATGCAGTATGGAAATCATGCCACATCCTGCCTTCAGTCCTGACCTCGCCCCGTGTGATTTCCGGTTGTTTCCGACAAGGAAGGGAAAGTTCCATGTCACAACATTCAACACAGATGCTGACGTTATTCAAGCTGTACATGGGGTCGCTAAAGCAGCTTCCACAAAATGCCTTCACCACATGTTTTGAAAAGTGGACTGAACAATGGGATTATTGCATATCATTCCAGGGAAGATATTTTGAGAAAGAATAACTTATATATTACTTCATTTTGTGTGATTTTAATCTCAGTTTTTATGGAACGGCCATTGTATTTACAGATGGTGTCTAAATAACAGTAAAGTGAAAATTCATATCTGTAAAAGGTAGATATAATGTTGTATTTGAATTTACTGAGCTTAGCATGTTCCTCAGGTTTTCTGTCAATAAGTTCTAGGTTTCTTGCTAAGTGCATGTGCAGATGTGAGTTCATAACATAACATAACATAACATAACATAGCATTTTATTAAAGTAACAGAAAAAATATACTACCTGCAACAGAAATGTGGATTGTGTTCTGTGGTTTACAGAGTTAAAATCCTGCATTTGTTTCAGCTTAAGCTGAACAAGATGTACCAGGACCAGAGTGTACCAACTTGCATTTGGAAGCTGGTGGAGGAGGCAGACAAGGAAGTATATTGTGGCAATGCATTTGCAAGGGGGAAGCTTTACACCACATGTTGTTAGTAGAAGCCATGGATGATGACCTTGGAAGTTTATGCATCATGCATGCTAACAGTATATCATATTCTTCCTCACTGTTCATGACGTTTTGTATAAGATACTGTTACTGCGTTTATACAAACTTCAGAAAGTCACAAACACTTACCATGTTTCCAGAATTTAGTTATGTAAATTCTTACTTGCATTGACAGGGTTGATACCTTCCTGGACAGAATATGCTTTTTGAGTGAATCAATGTTTCATATTGCAGAATAGTGAATTGTCACAGCCATTATATGTGTGGAGCAATGAAGATTTGTACATTGTTCTGGAACATGAGTTTAATTATGTTGTATGTTCTAATGAAAGACGAGGTTATTTGTAGTGTCTTTTTTGAAGCATCTATGTTGGCTGGATAAACATTTCTGACAGTGGTGAAGAACAATGCATTGCATTACATTCCATCAGGGATAATTTTTTATGTGAATGATGTATTATGTCACTCCCCCCCCCCCCCCCTTTGTATCCATTTTTGTTTTTGGATCACAAGAGACCCAATGTCCCGGCTCCCTCACTCTCCAGATCTAATACCCTTTGATTTTTTTCTTTTGGAGTGGGGAGACGAAGAACATTGTATACCATAAGAAGATGTACTGAATGGTAATTGTCTGTGCAAGGAAATTGTGAGCTGTAGAGTGGGTTATCAGTGACATACTTACCAATACATGGCAGCCACTATGTCCACATTAAAACCTATTAAGCTGATATGAAACTTGGAGACATATAGTGTTGGAAAATATGTTGATAGCTTCCATGAATTTTCTGAAAAAGAAGATATAATTTATTATTTTGCCATTTAGGACCAGAAATTTTTTTTTATTATAAAACTATTGTTTCTTTCCCCAAACTATTGGTTCTTTTTTACAAAACTATTGGATTACTTCTTTAATTCTTGCAAACTAGTATGCTTTCAGTAATATAATTTTTGATGGTTTATGCCATAATATAGTGGTAAGAAGCATGAGGCAGCCAAGCTGGTTCACCAGAGTAAGGCAAAAGATTGGAAGAAAAAGGTGGAAAAGCATGAATGGACTTCTTGGAAAGGTATAAAATCTTTTCTGGAGGTACATAAGACATAGGGGAAATAAAATTCTAAGTCGTATGAAGAATAGGATCGGGGAAATGATATGGAAGCCCAATGAGTTGAGTGAATTATGGGGTGAGAATACTTCTGTGAGTTATTAGAGCATGAAAGCAAAAGCGATTCAGAGGCAGAAGAAGATGATACCACAGTGAGAGATGGAAGCACAGGAGGTAACTCAAGAGAAAAGGTGTGTAAAGTTCAGAATGGTAAAGCTCCAGCATAACTGCTGAGATGTTAAAATATAATGGTGACTCTGTAACTGACTGGTTAATTGAAATTTGCAAGTTGTCCTGGGAGTTAGGAATGGTCTGTAAGGATCGTTGTTTCTTTGTATAAGGAAAAAGGTGATCAGACTGAATGCAAGAACTATTGTGGTATCAGCTCACTGAGTGTGCCAGGGAAAGTGTTTGGAAAGGCCATTATTGATAAGGTAGGAGGTCTTACATCAGAGAGAATGTGGGATGTACAGAGTGGTTTTATTCCAGGTAAGGGCTGCACTAACCAAATTTTGCTTTACGTTTGACGATTGAAAAGTATCTGTTAGCAAAACAGTTTTTGCTGCCTTCATAGATTTAGAGAAAGTTTATGATTGGGTAAATAGTACTCTTCTGAGGAAGGTACTGAATAAATATGTATCACTGGGAATCTACTCAATAGTGTGAAAGCCATTGTGCTGGCAGTGTAGCATGTGTACGAGTGAATGGTGGTGTAGCCGCCCCGGTGGCGCAGTGGTCTAAGCGATGGCCTCTGATCATTCGTCCGAAAGGGGTCCGCGTTCGAATCCCGGTGAGGCATGGATGTTGTGTTTGTCTTACGGCACTGGCTCTCTCCCTTCCCTGGAACCAGTGATCCTAAATTAGGGATGGGCGACTGCTTATAGCCCATTGAGTTCCTCACGGTGGGCGTTAAACCTCCAATCAAAAAAAAAAAAAAAAATGGTGGTGGTGTATCGAAATTGTTTTCTATTGGTGTAGGAGTCGGACGAGGTTGTGTAATGTCACCATGGCTGTTTAATATATTTATGAATGCATGCATGCGTGATGCCAAAATGGACAATATTGGTTTGTCTTGGAAATATCAGTGTGTGTGCAGATTACTGTATGCTAATGGTACAGTCCTGTTGGCAGAGAGCAAAAGTGAGTTGCAGAGTATGTTATTGTCCCGGATATACAATGTGTGTATGAAATTCAAATTGACTGTAAATAAGGGAAAAACCAAAATTAATCCTAGTTGTAAATGAATTTATGGCACCTCTATTCATATTGTACTGTGGAATTAACTTTTTTACGGGTCTTATAGATGTTATTATTAAAAAAAAAGTTGGTAGTCAAATTTTCGAACTAAAGCCTAGTTTGTCATCAGGACTACGTCACTGGAATAGTTGCTGCCCCTCAGTTGGAAGATAAATGTTTTGCCATATATCCAGCCCATATGTGGTTTTAATCCTAGTTGTAAATTAATTTATGGCACCTCTATTCATATTATACTGTGGAATTAACTTTTTTTACGGGTCTTAAGAGGTTATTATTCAAAAAAAGTTGGTAGTCAAATTTTCTTGGATAATAACCTCTATAAGACCCATAAAAAAGTTAATTCCACAGTACCAAAATTAAGGTTTTGGGGCGAAGAACTGTTAGTACTGAATGCAAGATTAGTCTAAATGGACTGTGATTTACCAGGTGAACAAGTTTGTATATTTGAGAAGCATGTTTGACGGAGAGAACAAATTAGAAGGCAAAATTAGTAGGTAAGTGAATTCTTCATTAAAAGTCATAGTAGCCTTAGGAGGGTTTCGCAGGAATGATGGGTTCTGAAGAAAATGTCCCAAATGGCTGTATATGAAAGTGTAATTGTTCCTACTCTGATGTAAGACAGTGAAACCTGAGTACTACAGAAGAGACATAGGAGTCCTTTGTGTGCTGGTGCTGGAGAGCTGTTACTTGCCCGGCCGGGGGGGGGGGGCAGATGTGTTATATGAGACAAATTGCTGTTAGTAAGAGATGAAGACTAATATTCGTAAGTGGTTTTGGCCATGTTAAAAAAATGAGTGATGAGATGCTTACAAAGAGAATTTTTTCAGCCCAAGTGGCAGGAAAGAAAGGTAGAGGAAGGCCAAGGAAATAATGGGAGAACCAAATTCAGGAATGTCTGCATGAGAAAAAGATTATGAGTATGAAGTACAAAAGGTCTTGTGTGCATCGTGTGATGGATGTCAGTGAAGCTGAAGCTGTGTATCAGGATCGCTGTGAATGGAGACATTTGATATGATAATAGTAAGTAAGTTCTAGTTCCATCAGTTAAACTTTTACCTGGTCGATTGTCTTTCTTTGAGGAGCTAACTTTTGAATATCAGAGAACAGCTTAGTGATATGTATGCAATAATAGTGACATGTTCACAAATGAAATTTCTAACTAGAATAGACATTTATATATATATATATATATATATAACTTTTTTTTCACTAAAATAGTTCAAAGAGAAGAAGATATTTTAAAAATGCAAGGTGTAGTCTATGAAGTAAAATGTAGTTGTGGACTATCTTAAATAGGTGAAACAGGTTGCAGACTAAAAACTTGTATAGCAGAGCATAAAGCTGCTATAAAAAATTGCTCCAACAAGCCTGTTTTAGAGAGGCATGTTAGAGAAACTAGTCACAGCATGAATTGGAAATCCCTGAAAGTCATCAGTTTCCAAAGCAATTTTCAAAAAAGAAAGCTGAAAGAACGAATAGAGATTGAGAAAAACCAAAATTCCATCATCAATGACTGCAAGAGATTTTCCCTGCCTAACATCTGGCAATATTTGATGAAAAAAACCTGTAACCTTCAAGGTTAACCGTAACCGCGATAGTGACGGGAATAAGTGACAACAAAAAGACAGCCTGAAGAAGAAGAGTTTTCTCCGAAAATTTGCAATTTAAATAAAAAAATGTCCTAGTAAAATTCCCATAATAGTTGTTTTTGATTAGTAAAAGACATGTCTGTTGGTCACTTTTGTTTTATATGCATATATATGCATTTCTTCCTCTCTCTAGTTTTATGAAAGTTGGTCACCAAAACAAGACTCCATCAACTAGTAGTAGGGAGGAAGTAGAGAGTCCCAGTCTGAAGGGTTCATGGAGGCAAGCTATTTTCCATAGAGTTCAGACACCAGTTCGTCCAAACAAAGAGCTGAATGGTAATTATTTTTTCACTGAAATAGTATGAAAGCAAATGCTGAGAATGCTAGGTTTTGGTTTTGGCACTTATGAACATGAGGAATACTGTAAATTTTGTAAGCTTTTTTGGAAATTATACTCAATAAAAAAAATGCATCATTGACCAACCCCATGAAGGAAGAGAAGCTCTCCAAGTCAAACATCTGAGATGATGAACTTCATAGAGGACAATTGTTGGACATCTGAAGATGGTAACATGAGTTGCCAAAAGCAGCTTTTGTGAGAGAAAAACAGTGTATTAAATGCTTTTCTTTGGACTCTGGTATTTTAAATATTTTAACTTAATTTTTTATTCAAAATTCAAAATTTTTGAGGTTAGCATAGTACTTGATGTTTCAAATTAGTGTTGTTCTTGATGAACTTATGGTTATTGCTTTAGGATAATTTTCTTAAGTATTATTAAAAATTGTCTTTTGATTGTTAAACATTTTAAAGTTGTATCCTAAAACAATGTAAAACAGAAGTATGCATTACAAAATGATGTGCATAAAAAGATTGTCTCCTATTTTATATGAGAAAATAACCAGAAATTTAAATATGGCATTAAACAAAATGCATGAAAAATCTACAAAATTTTAAGGTTAGTTCCAGTGTTTTTGGTGTGCTATTGACTGAGTATAATGCCCCAAAAAAACTAACAAATTTTAAATTAATATGGCATAATAAAATTACTCATCCATTCTTTAGATGAATTAAAAGGTACATTTTCTGTTCCATGTATTTTAATGAGGAGTACTTTATATGTATAATTTATTTTTGTACACATTTTTCTGGATAGCTTAATTAAGCAGTTTTTCATTAATTATTATGAATCAGACAAATCATTATTTGTTGCATGATGGCTGGCTATACATACACCTGAAAGTTGATCTATTTTTAAAAGTTCACCAAATGGCGTAAGCAAAGATGTTGCTGATTCGTTTGTAGAGATTACATGTTGTAGGCAGGACGTTTTCTTTTTCAGCTAAACTGTCACAACAACGCCTTGTATACAGGAATAAACTTAAGGTGGTTCCACCTAAAATCTCTGCCTTATGTTTCCAATGGTAAAACTTCATTACATATTTTCTTTCTAATTAATGTATTCCCAAGGTGAAAATTTGCACATCGATAAAACTAACTTTAAGTTATAGCATAGAATACTTAATAGTTGCTAAAACATAACCGTAACTAAGCAATACAACATTTGTTTGTCTATTGAAGTCATAAAGGTACAGGTCGCACCATCTATTAGCAGGTCTAACATTACTCAAAGAGAAATGATTGATTTTTAATATAATTATGGTTATGTTTTAGCAATTATTAAGTATCCCATGCTATAACTCAAAGTTTTATTGATGTGCAAATCTTCATGCTTGGGAATGCATTAATTGTGAAGAAAATGTGTAAAGAAATTTTACCATTGAAAACATAAGGCAGATATCTTAGGTGGAACCACTTTAAATGTGTGCTTTCTTGGGTAAACTGCTGCAACACTGCATTTTCTACTTTTCATTTAGTTTAGTTTCCTGGTTTTATTACTGCGTCAGTCATTTTCTGTTTTTCTTAAAATGAACTAAATAGTAGCAATGATGTGAATACCAGACAAGAGTGGAAGACATCATGATCAGAGTTAAATCCCTGAAATAGCAATGGGCTGGGCATACTGCCAGAAGGACAGACCATCGATGGACAGCCGAAATTTTAGATTGGATTCCAAGGGACAGGAAAAGACCCAGAAGAATACCACATGGGAGATGGGTGGATGAAATTTGAAAGTATGCGGGAGTGACATGGAGGAGACTGGCACAAGACAGACCGTTGTGGAGGAAACTTGGGGAGACCTTTGTCCAGCAGTGGACTGATAATGGTTGACAATGATGATGATGCTGTGAATATGTGCACCACTAATTATTGTGAATTCATTTAAAGCTGATTCTAGTCTGTGAATTGGGACATAATTCCTAGATGATGAGTGCAGTAGTTTTATTATTTTATCATTTACTCAGAATTTACCTAGTCACCGTATGTCCAATGAAAACAAAAGAACTAGTGAAATTAATGTAATCAAAAGGAAATACTGTATAACACTTTCAGCACGTTATCTCATAGACTGTACTACTGGTTATTTTAGGTTAATTTAACACATGATTTAGAAACACAAAAGACATTAATGGAATAGTTAGCAAAACAATGACTTATTAAAAATTATTTTCAGTATGTATGGAAAATCTGCCAGTTCTCACACCTCAGTACATTCAATTGTAAGTAGACTGCACAAATAATAATTGAATATTTTGATGGCATCGAAAGTCATGTTTTGTATATTCCCACATGAAATAAAAATGGTATAGCAATCAGTTTAGCTGTCGTCTGTAAAGTGGAAGCTGACTGCTAAGCACACCTATTGCAAATCTGCCCATAAAATTTACGGAAATTCTGCTTGTTTTACGGTTATTTTGTGGGGGACATATTTTACAGATTTTGAAAATGGTATCCCCAAGAACCACCACGCCTGTATACTCTGCTTTACCAGATCCCAATTTTACCCACTTCTCCATTCTCAACCCTCTCTGCTAACATCAAAGTAAAAAAAAACGTCATTAAAACATCAGGATTAGGTGACAATAATTGCTAAAAAATGAGTGAGAGAAAAGTGAAAAATATCAGCCTCTCATAAGACTTATTGCACTTTGAATGGTATTTTAATGTGTTGGCTCAAAAATTCTTCGAAACCTCAGTTAAAGTAAAAAGTTACTGCAAATCGCAATAATTTTGCAGTTACAAATTAAAATTTGTGTCTGTGTATGTGGCTTAATGATAGCGTTCTAATGAGATAATTGTGTATAGAGTGCACTTTAATTGCTGTTAGCATGAAATAGTGCAAAATATCTTAATTTTAGCATATGATATGTATTAAAATTGACAATTCATTTGCATAATAAATTGGCTTTTGTTCCATATATTCTGTGCATCACTCAATCAAACATATCGATTAAACATTCACTGAAATTTTTTTACAGATTTCAATTGTTGAAGGTTGGTAGGTCTGCTATTGGTTGTCTTGACTGTACTGATTTAAACAGCCTTGACCACGTCAGGTCCTTTGATCACAAAACTCCATAACTAATATTTTTTGGTGGTGTGGTGGGTTAAATAAAACGTTTTTTTAATGAAAACCTGGGCGCCCCAGCATTCATTTGCGTGGTCAGTTGCTGCACTGTTGCGCGTCGATTGCCCTTTACCAGTCAACAGAGACTAAATTCTCTTCTGGCGTTGATGGCCTTTGGGGATCCACAGTTATAATGTCGAGAAGTGCTCAGTGTGCTAGCGGTCCATTCTTGGTACACCCTTACTACAGCACCTCATGAACAGCCCTCAAAGTTTGCTATTTCTGAGATGCTTCCACACTTGGCACGGTAGCCAATGGTCACTCCTTTTTGAACGTTCGTCAAATCATTACTTACCTCTGTCCATTGTGATCACATAACGCACTATTGCTCATCTGTCTTGGCAGCTGCTTATATCTCCATGTGGTCAACCTTGTCACGTGCACTCTGTCATTCCGGGGGGGGGGTCTCATACTATTCTGGTACAAACATATGTATGCATTCTCTTTAAAAAGTTCGACCATGTTTTGCGTTTCACTGTTTACATCACGTAGTGGCAGATACAGAACCACAGTGTCATAGGTAAACGAATCACTGGCAACTGCAGCTGGAGAATTCATGTAACGCTTCATAAGTACTTCCAAAAATAATAATAAATTGTGATATATTTTTAGGATTCATACAGGAATAGGTGCTGCTATATGATAAGTGAAAAAACCTAGTCCCATTTCAAATTAATTCCATGGAATTTCTTGCTTCTAAACATGAAATAATCAGTCATTATTTCCTCCTTTGTGACCACGGGACCCCATTTTTGGAACTGGACATACAGTGAGTCAGACACCAGATAAATTGCTTGGTTGTTGGGGAGGGGCACAACCAGCCAGGTATCTCTCCTCTCTTGAGTTTCCACAGCAAGCGTGGACATCTTCTGCCTTTGTCCCCACTAGCTGTGCCAGCGTGGTTAGCACTATGGAAGAGCAAAGTGCTTTATGAAAGGCTGTAACTTGAAAAAAGGCAAAATTGGCCTTGTTTCATCTTGAGTGAAAGAATTGGGGGACCCATTTTCACCAGAAATGGCTATAAAGTCTTATAGAAAATGGGGCATGAAATTAAGAAACAAAAATGCTGCATTAGTAATGACATTGATGTTACAGAAGTTATTTGGAAACTGTGATAGTGAATCATTCTTTAAGGATTTTTACAAATGGTAATCTCAGAATTTTGCGTAATTCATATCAGTATATAAATGTTTTCAAAAATTTTGAAATTTAAAGTCAGCTTATATGTGGGTCAAAGTTTTTCACAAAATTTTAGCTCTTGAAATTGGGGGAGGGGGCAAATTATATGCGAATACATACAGTTTTGCACACCTTTCAAGTATGTGTATTTGTGTAGAAGTGGTATGAAAATTGTAGTAAAAAATGTTGTTCTAGAGGATTTTTGCTCTGAAAATTCTTTGCTTTGTGGCATGCTTATGCTGTTGGCAATATGTTCTGTGGCATTAATTGCCCCAGTTTGCAGAATATGCATCATTCTGCCCATTTCATAAGACAGGGTGTCTCAAAAGTCTTTCATAAGGCACAATCTCATCTTCATGGCATGCAACACTAGGCTGCTTTGAAAGGAATCTAACCTGTGATGGAATGGGTATAAAGATTACCTTGCTAAGCATAAAATTTGAAGTGGAATGAATGACATACTTAAATTTGTCTATCAGGCACCGCTGTGGAAGTCGTATATGTGTGAGTTTGTTTAACTGTCGAAATCTTTGTACAGGGTGTCTCAAAAGTCCTTGATACATTTAAAAAGTTTATTAAAAAAAAAAACTATTCAGGATATGAACATAAATTTTGCAGATTTTGTTAACTTACTTCACAAAGTTTTTTTTTCTGTTTCCCAAATAGGTCATCATTACATGATGCTACTGATACAACCACAAGGTTAGTTGAAAAAAATTCTACCCTAGCAGAGAGAGTGATGTGTGTTGGTTGGTTTTTCAAAACAAAATCTGTTACCCAAGTGCAAGAAAATTTTCATTCAAAATTTGGAAAAGATCCTCCAAATCATAATAGCATCTTAGCTTGGCACAAGAAGTTTTTGGAAACTAGAAGTGTCCTTGATAAGCTAAGATGTGGAAAACCAAGCATGAGTGAAGGTAACGTTGAAAGCATTCGTACAGCCTTTTCACATAGCCCTACTAAGTTGATGTGAACTGCCGCAAAGGAATTGGTAATTCCTCATGCAACACTGCATTGAGTCTTACACCCAAATCTCCACCTATATCCCTACAAAGTGCAGATATTGCAAGCTTTGCAGCCAAACAAAATGCTTCACCAATTTACCTTTGCTGGGACATGATAAATCATCTAGAGGCAGATAATGACTTCCTACGAAACATAGTTTTTACAGGTGAAACAACTTTTCATGTTTCAAGTAAAGTCCACTGCCACAATATCAGAATTTGGGGGTCTGAGAATCCATATCATTTTATCAAACATGTCTGGGATAGTCCTAAAGTGAATGTGTGGTGTGACTTAATGGCTGATCGTGTAATCGGACCTATCATTTGTGCAGAATCGACAGTCACAAAAGAAATTTATTTGGATATGATTTAAATTTTTTCTGTCCCTCAAATTTGCCATTTATGTTTAAAAATCATTTGGCAACAAGATGGTGCACCACCACATTGCGTTAAAGTTGCGAGAAAATTTTTAAATAAGGAATTTCCAACCCGCTGGGTTGGATGAGATGAACCCATCTCATGGCCTCTCCGCTTTCCAGATATCACGCCTGTAGACATCTTGTGGGGTTATGTGAAAGACAAAGTTTATTCATGCAAAGTGTTGACAAACTGAAAATTTGCATAGTTGCAAATTTTAATAATTTCAATTGTATCTGTTACACAGAATCTATTTTGGCACATACATTGGCACAGATTGAATATCTGCGTGATATACTCCATGCAACAAAAAAGGCGCGCACATTGAAGTTTATTAACTAAAAAATAAAAACAAAACTTTTTTAACTAAGTTTACAAGATTTGAAAATTTTTGTTCCTATCCCAAATAGTTTTTCTTTAATAAAATTTTAAAATGTTTCAAGGACTTTATAGAAATGTGCCCTGTATTTATGTGGTTTTCACACCAGTTTGTTTGGGTTTTGTGTAACTTTGAGTCCTTTGTGTGTAAGTACCTTTTTTTTTTTTTTTTTTTTTTTTCTGTCATGGAATCCCACTTGTAACTCTTAATTGTTGTAAAGGATTACTTGAGAGTTTCATTGATGAATCAGTGGGAGCATCCATTTTTGAAAGATGCCAGTCGATTTTCTTCATTGCTTATGCACATTTATTTTTTTAACCATTCATTGCAAGTAATTGCTTCATTTTAAGCATTCATTCTTCTGCGAATGTTTATCAAAAGAATAGTTCTTATAAAGGGTTCAACCATTGGAATATTATTAGAACTTAACATCAGCACTTCTGAGAAACATGCTAAAATCAGGAGTGCTGATCTGGGATTTTCACAAAACAAACAGTTGAGGAAAAGCTTCTAAAAAGACAAAAGGAACATACTGTAAACACTGAACAAAAATGGAATAGAAAACATGAAGAGCTAAAACATCCTGCTTAAGATTAAAATCATTGCTGAATTGCTTAGAGTGCAGGATTGCATACTTCATTAAAACAAGTGAATCCAAGCAAATGTACCTCCATCCTAGTTTTATTTTGATTGTATGGCATGCATTCCATGTATCTGTGAAGATTAATTATTTCTTCATTGACTTCAGTGAGAGTATGAAGAGTTGAAGACTGAACAAAAACTGAACAGAAGGCTTTGAAATTGTGTAAAACTGCAAATGCTAAAAATCTTCAGAAATTGCACTTTCTGTGTAATTTAGGTATTTGCAAAGCTTGCCCTTTTATGAATATATATATATATATATATTAGGCTCAGAAAATAGTACATGAATTGGCACGGACATTCTGTACTTAGTTTATTATGTGATCTTCAAAGCCAACATTTTATAAAGTCCTGGAAATTTTTTTTTAGATATATGCTTGAAAAGTACTGAACTTCTTGATTTGTGCTTTTCCTTGAGTAAGGTGTATGAACCCTGTTAGTAGTCAGAGGCCCCTGTCAACCCAGTACATGAAAATAGCATTATTTTATTATTATTATTATTATTTGTAAATAAAAAAGTACATTCCATTTGGTCACTTTTTGCCAAGCTGGGCATTAGAGGTGGATCAGAAATCATCTCACTTTGTCACCATTTCTGAAAAATCGCTACATGACCAGTGAGAAAAAAGTAACAGCTCCAAAATCACTGATTAGAACGTCACCATTCACCATGTCCAAACAGTGCTTGGGGTCTACAATTACTGTTACATTATAGTTTTAGTTACTGTCACTATATCTAAACAATTCCACTTTTTCTGTTGAAACGTTATAGGGATTGTGAGTGATATGAGCTTTCTTTCAGTCTCCCTTTTTTCCCTTACTTAAGATAGTTTTGTTTTGGCTTTCTCTGTGTGTTCACTTGTAAATCAAGAATTCAAAGCAAGCTGACTGTAACAGTGATTTTATCACTGTTACAAGTGAAACAGTGAATTGCTGCTC
Source organism: Macrothele yani (assembly GCA_039090855.1). Lineage (NCBI taxonomy): Eukaryota > Metazoa > Arthropoda > Arachnida > Araneae > Macrothelidae > Macrothele > Macrothele yani. Next base: position 152,043,612 of record CM076995.1, on the reverse strand, counting down.
CATTACTGCTCCATCAGCCCAATCATACAGGGATTTTGTTGCTGTTAAAAGTAAGACAGTGATTTGCAGTTCCAGTTCTTCGTAACTCTTTTACCCCTGTCGTAAATAGTGATTTTTTTACTGTTTAAAATCACTGTTACTTCCATGAAACTGTTGTCACCATTGTCATTGTGACAGGAAAATCACTGTTAAGCACACCTCTGTTGTGTAGTAGTACATCAAAATGCTAAACCATTTTTTTAACAGAAGCTTAAAGTTCCAATGCTAAAAACTTTTTGTGGGCCATTTGAAAACAATGTCATGGTCTTGTTTGTCAGCATTCATGTACAACATATTTTTACTAAGACTGTTGAAGCTGTTTATTAAATTAAAAGCAATTTGTACTTTGTGTTAAGTATTTTTTTGCTTATCTATTTACATTGATAGACTTTTGGCACTTTTTATTCATGCTGTGCATAAATAATATCAAATCTTGTCAGTATCAAAATATCAGTAAACCACACTCTTCTCATTTGTCTTGCCTGTTTAACGATGCACTATCGGCATTATACATGTCAGGAAGCAAATACTTAATTGATTTACCTTGCATTTTTAACAAAGTATAACTACTTACAGAGTGGTAATATAAAATGTTAAATGTTGTGTTCTCTTTATGGTAACTGTGTTCTGAAAAGTCACAAGGATGGTTATATGATAGAATCGTCTTCAAGATTTCTAGTCTTAACTAAATAAATGCCTGCATGAATGTTTTTACAGCATCTGAACTTGTACATAAATCTGATGATGGTGAAATCCTTGGAAATGAGTCCCTAGTACATGTTGCAAGAACAAAAGAGCAGTTAAGAGCTTTGTGGAAGAAAGCTATCTTGGAACAGATTTTACTTATTCGAATGGAAAAAGAGAATAAGAAGCTGCAAGGTGAGTTGTTACAGCTAGAATTTGACTCTCTCTCTAAAGTTGGTACAGCTAGATCTCTCTCTCTCTCTCTCTCTCTCTCTCTCTCTCTCTCTCTCTCTCTCTCTCTCTCTCTCTCTCTCTCTCACACACACACACACACACACAATATGTATGCTGTGAAGGATCTGAAAGTTACCTAAAATCATTTTTTCCAGTTGTGACGTCAGAATAGAAAATGACACTTTTGATACTAATTTATAATGTAAGTTACTTTTCAGTGCATAAAACACTCAACATACTGAGTTGCTTACTTATTTAAATCATCTGGCTCTTTTGTTTTCTATCTTGTGTTTAGCATTGAATTGTTACATCTGACATGTACATTATTAAAATTACAAATCACATAACCGGACAGACTATCTATACAAGGTGTGCCAAAAAATGTTGGTTAATGCACAATAAAAATGAACAGGTAATATTTAAGAAAACTTATCTTACTGGTTCAAATTAATTCTCAATTCTGCCGGATACAATACACCTTTGGCATCATTCATATAACTGTCAGAAGCTGCGGGAAAAGTCCTCCTTCATTATCATTTGTAGCTGGGTCATCACATTCACTTGAGTGACCAAAATGTTTGCAAGTATCTTCCTTTTCAGTGCTAATTTCAGTCGGGAGGGAAACGAAAAGTAGTCAGATGGTGCCAGATCAGGCTAATACAATGGGTGATTCATTGCAGCAAGAGCTTGTAGTTAGGAGGTGTGGGACAAATTTTGAACAGCTACTGTGCTACTTCTAATTTGCTTTTTAAAAACTGTATGGAGCTCACACACTTTTTCAGTGTTTTCAGAATTTTTGGAGGCCATGTCCTTTACACTCCAGTGGGCATTTTCAGTGGAGGCCCAGCCTTCACAGAAATGTTTGAACCAATTGAAAGCACACTTCAGAGTTCATCCCCATAAACTTCTTTCAGCATTGCATGTGCTTCCATTACAGATTTTCCCAATTTGAAGCAGAATTTGGTATTGGTTCTTTGCTCCATTTCTTCCCACTAACAAAGTGCACCTACATCAGCTGCCACGACACACTTTCCAAAGTGCCACACTTTTTTGCACAACTTCATGATAGTTGTAGACATGTTTGTTCATGCACTTAACTCCTTTGGGCAAGATACCACATCTTATACAACCTTTCATTTTATACATTGTGAAAGCATTCACTGAACTTTATTGGTACACCTTGTATGATTCTCATCATATTGCAATCTACAAAATTATCCACCAGTTCATTAGTGCCATTTCAGAATAATTTACTCAGTTGGTAGGGCAAGTGAGGGCTTCTAACTCCTCGTTCTGCTGGGTCCAGGTTCAAATTCCCGGGTGAAACATGGGTATTGTGCATGCCCTTCTGGTACTGGTGCTCTCTTTCCTCAGAATCAATTACTCTGAATGTGGAATGGGGACCAATTACAGCTAAGAAAAAAAAAATTCGGAATCAAATGCCCTTGCTATAGAGCCATGGATATGCTTTTATCAGTGGGTCAAATGATAGTAACTTAAGAAGACATGATTATAATAATTATAAGATGAATGATATGAAACCTTCCAAACTTTCATAACATGCATGAGATTCTTCTGCGGATTTGCCGAATTACCTTCCCCCCATCATTTGGGTAATTCTCGAGATCGATGCAGAACTGATGAGAAATGGGGGGGGGTAGAAAGTGGTCGTTTTCCGTCTGGAGACGTTATTTCATCTTTCGAAAACGGAAGTTATACAGAGTGAAGGTTTTTTCTTTAATCGTAATCTTTTTTCCTCATGATGTTGCCTGTGTCCATTATTTTTGTTACATTATCTTTTATTGCATTTCATTTCAGCAGGAAACTGTGGGCAATGATTTCCAAAAACAAAAGTTAAGACAGCAAGAAGATTTCTCTGCAATCTTCAGCACGAGATTCTTCCATGGATTCGAAGAATTCCTCCATTTCCGTTATCATTTTGGGCATTCTCGAGATCAATGCACAACTGAACAAAAATTTGGGGGGGGTAATGTTGGGGCAGGGGAGATTCTTTTTTGTTTGACAATGGGATTCCGTCTTCGAAAACGAAAGTTAGATGCAGCGAAGATTTCTCCCATAATCTTATTTTTTTTCACACAATGTTCCTTCTGCCTAGTATTGTTCTTAGATATTGTTTTATTCCACAAATATTGCATTTCAACTTAAAAGAGAGGAAGAAGTTTCCGAAAACAGAAGTCGGTCAGAGCAAAGATTTCTTCCCAGATTACATTTTCTTTCTTCCCACGATGTTCTCACTATCCTACATTGTTATTAAGTGTTACTTCCCCCCTTAAATGTCTGCATTTAAGCTTGGTAAGGGAGGTGAAATTTTCCGAAAACGGAAGTGACAGAGTTTTAAAATTTGTTAGAATTGACACATGGTGTCAAAAGTATTCATATTCTGAAAGTTACACTATTTATCTAAAATAGTGAAAGCTTTGATATCATGCATTTGTGGTCCTCAGGCTGAAAGTTCTTTCAGCATGATAGATAAATTATTGTCATCTGACGGAATAAAAGGGGAGGGGGAAAGAAAAAGTAGTGAAGAAATGAGAAGGGAATGATATGAACAGAAAGAAAAATTAAGCAACGGTTGCTGTGCGGCTGCAGTCAGCAAAAGACAAATATGGCCATGGAACTTGATGAGAAAAAAGCAACACAAGAGAAAAATTGAGCTGATGTTCTAGCAAGTACCCCCCCCCCCCCCCCCCCCACACACACACACACTAATTTGTTGAAGTAGTGTCTTTTAAAATCACTTTATTTTGTTTTGAATTCAGTAATTTTATATTGTGAGTACAGTAAACAATTCCAGCTTGCTTGTGCTGCTTTATATTCACACTTTCTTGTCGCATGTTCTGATTTTTTTCGCCCGATTAAAAAGTTCAGCTTTTTTGTTCCTTGGTCAGTCTCATGTATGTTGTAATCAGTTTATCCATTTATTCATTTTTGTATCACACCTCTATACCCAACAATGAGTGTAAAAGATCGGTGAGTCACAGTCCATAAATTAAGACTTACAAGAACAAAAAGTTTAGAAGAAGAAAAAATTGATGCCAATTACATCAATAAGCTTTATCCATCTCTCTTACTCAATTGCAAGTGTAAGGGCTCTTGTGCCTTTTTATCACCTTGTGTGAAACCTGATCAGCCTTAGAATATCAAAAGAACCATCACACATAAATTGATTTGTTTCCACTTTGGTAGGATGCCCTTATTTCCTGTTTTCTAAAATATATTTGAGAATTAAAAATGTTCAAAGTAAGTCAGTCTCTAATAAAATTTAGTATGTCTCTTTTAAATTTAAAAAAGGAGTTTATTTGTTGCTTCAAGAATGGTAATTTCGACTTCCATGCTTTTTGTTTCGTCAGTGAATGGAAACTTATTCTTTCTCTGCAGTCTCGTTAACTCTTAACACCCCAGACATCTGTCCACCCTTGGAGCGAGCACAATGATTCTTTCTGCATCTTCACGATGTGTACAAAAAGCTTCAGGCTATTTTGGCTGGTCAATCTGAAGTACATACATTCGACTTCTAATATAGATTGAGCAAAATAAACTACCTTTTTCACCAAAACAATGCTTATATGTATATCTTCCCAAAGTACATGGCAGTGCTAATCCATTTTGAGGGCTCCTTTGAAATCCTTAATTCTTTTCCTTTTCTCACACATTATTCATCCACTGACATGAAAATGACAAATGTCGACACATTAACACAACACATTTGGAATTATACATTAGCATATACTACTATTCTGCTTGATACCAAGCCCATTTTTATCGGGTGGTTAACATGTTTACAAGAATGTTTAATTCCTTGTTGCATTCTCTTCTTGGTGCTAACTCTGTCAGGAATATTTCCATTCTCATGGACACTGCTGAAAATAATGCAAAGATACCTTATGTTCAAAAGGCGAAAATTAAAGCAAACGTGCATATTTAAACACGAGCTAGGTCTGAGAATTTTGCTGCAAGTATTTTTGCTTCTTACAAATTACTATTGCTGTCACTAATGGCCAGTTTTACACCATCAATCTATCCTGTTTCAGGTCTTCTTGATTTGCAATCAGCTGCTTTAGAAGGTAACACTTGGTGTGGAAGTCTTTCCTCTTGGAGACAAAAGTTGCCCATCCCAATCTCGCAATTTCGTCTACAGAAAAAAAATGTGTAACTCAGACCCCATATCTGCATCAGAAAGGAGCATAGGCTCCTTTTTTTAAGGCCTAGGCCCATTATATCACTTTTCACTGGGGCCCAGGTTTAGACATTTGTGCAAATTTTCCCTATGTGAATAAAGAAAAAATAAAGCATATTATTTTACTCCTATTTATTTTGATCATAAGATAAGAATGGTAGAGCTTCCGGTTAATGCCGACCCCCCCCCTCCTAAAAAAAGAGAGAGAGAAAAAAAAGAATTTTCATTATATGCATCATATTCAGGTAACAAAATGCCCTTCATTTTGTTTTCCACGTGTATCAAGTTAATTTGTTTACCTCAGATCAACATTATGTTTAAAAGAATAACTAATATATGCATGAACGATACTCACCTTAAATAACTGCATCTTGAGTCCAATAAAAGGACGCAATATTTAATTAAAATAGAATCGCTATATACAGAGCTAATGAGATTGCTTCTTATATCTTGCAAAACATGGCAACAACCGATGAACAACTAACTACATCAAAACATAATATCATTATTAGTTCTGTCTTAGCTTAGTGTGTGTGAGTTCACGCGATGGACCATGAGCTCAATACAACGAGGATTTCAAATAATTATTTCTCCTCTTCTATTGGGTGCACTTTAACCATATGACTGCTGCAAATCGTCATATCTTTCCTCGTATTTCCAACAGTTGGTAACCATCCGAATGAGGTAAATCTGCAACACAATCTCGATAATGTACCTATAGAAGACAAATTCCTATCAACCGGTATGCACATCAGTGCAGGGCCTGTAGCGTGTGCAACTTGAGGTACTAAGATAAACTGGCCCTGAGTAATCCTGTCATGGCACTGAATCCATCTATATTTTCTGGATATTCCTCTAACCACTCTCATATTGTCCACATCTAACCAAATAATGAGAGTCAACTCTGACTGGCCGCCCCGGTGGCGCAGTGGTCTAAGCGATGGCCTCTGATCATTCGTCCGAGCGAGGTCCGGGTTCGAATCCCGGTGAGGCATGGATGTTGTGTTTGTCTTATGGTACTGGCTCTCTCTTTTCCCTGGAACCAGTGACCCTAAATTAAGGACGGGCGACTGCTTATAGCCCATTGAGTTGAAAAAAAAACTCTGACTGCTGTAGAAGAGGGTACGTCCAAATGCCTGATCCCTGACAATTCATCTTATGATGAACAATCCAGTGCCTATTTGTCAAATGCCAATTGATCCAGGGGTCCTTGTCAAGCAGTATAATTTCTCCAGTGGTAATTTTGTACAATGCACATTTGTGTTGTCACATTGGTTAAGTAGTGTGATCCGTACTATGGCAGTTTTATCCACTTTTAGGAAATCATTAATATGCTAATTTATTCTTATTTTTATAGTTTCAAGAAATGGTCTTTATCCTGAGAATTTGTTTTAATGTGGTTTTAACGGTTTACTGCAAAAAAATTAATTCAGTAAATATAAAAGCTATGAAGTCTAACAGCTTGTAATTTGATTAATTTTTCATGCATATCTCTTAGAAATCTATTTCACAACTGTTAGTCCTTTAGTATCGAGGACAGTAGTCATAAAAATAGTGGTTAAATCTCTGTCAGCTGAAGGGATTTTTTGTGACTTGATCACCATATTTTCTAATGATATTGTAAATGAAATAAAGGCCGTATCTGGTACATAAAGGGCAGGGTGGTCACTATCAAAGTTAAAGGCAAAGTTGTACCCAAGATCCATTTCCTTGTTTTTGTATCACTAACCTACTTTGAAGAGGTTTTGTTCATTCAACAAAATCTTTCAAACAAGTGACAAAAATACACCTATGCATGAGTGGCACCAAATTTGCAAGTGAAATGGACATATTTTGAACCAAAGAAAATATAATAATGTAAAATGCAGTGATAGTCAAACATTTGTTGCTATATGAATTTTTTTTTTATTTTAGGGTTTATAACACCTATCAAAGTGTTTGTCATAAAGAATGCTATCCATTGTAGTAGAAACTGAATGAAAATGTCTTTGTCGTGGTTGATTGCTTATCTGGTATAAAAATAATCAAAAGAAAACACAAATATTTTGCATTTTGCTTTGTAGTAACTGAATTGGGAGTTATGAGAAATATTAATATATGTAAAATATTCCATATGGTAGAATGTATCCAATGCAAAAAAGAACTTTACAAATCAGACTTCAGTGTAAGTAGAGATAGCAAGGGAAATTCTTCTGGGAGTTACTTCTTTGCTGCAAAATTATGTGGCCTAACTGTTGTTAACTCCACACATTTCCTTGTTTTCTCCTATACAGCCTTTCATTCCTTTGCCCTATTTCATATCAGTCTTTTAGTGCAACTTAGGTTCTTAATGACTGGAAACGAATTGAAAATGTGTGTTACAACAAACATCCCCATAAAAAATATTGACCTTATTTATATTCAGCAATTAATGGGAAAGGTATGGAAATGCAAAAGCACAGAAAAGTTTATTCTGCAATTTCCTTGAAAAATGAGGAAAACATTGTGTATCCAAATCGTCCATCAGCTTTGCCACCAGTGCCCCATTCAGCTGTTTTACCAATAATAAAACACCCAACATCTGGAGACATATTGAGAGTAGGGAAAAAGAGCACCCAGGGGAAAATACCTTGCAGAAACCAAGATTTGCAATTGAACACTCATTGGACCCTCACTTAAGAAGAAGCTTTAACGATCTTGTAATAGACCTTAATATGACGATTATGGGCAAAACACGTAACAATATTAACAAAGAAAGGTAACTTGATCACGCTAGTTACGTTAACTAAAACTTTTACAAAAAGTTCGTAAGTTGGAAGCTTTCGACCTTATCTTAGGTCTTCATCACGCCAATGGAGGACTAAAATTGTTGCCAGATTCTACATTTGAATTTTTCCTATTTTTGTTGCCAAAACTTAGAATTGATCTCCAGATCAACGGAATGTAGAGAGGAGATTCGGAGTTGCAAGTCATTGAGTTGAAAATAATTTCTATGCTTTCACGGTAACGGAGGGCAAAACGATTGTCAAACGAAGCAATTCGTTTTGCTTCGTTCCAGTGGGGAACTGCAGATGTGTCTTCCATTGTCAAAATAGACAAGGCAGTGTTGGGATTGCCTTTCGAAACATCTTTTCTGTGTTCTAAAAGACCTAAGATAAGGTCGAAAGCTTCCAACTTACGAACTTTTTGTAAAAGTTTTAGTTAACGTAACTAGCGTGATCAAGTTACCTTTCTTTGTAGACCTTAATATTTTGAACGTTCATGCAGAACTTTTAGTGTCACGACTTCAAGGATGGAACCTTCTTCCAAGGGAACTAAAGTTGCATTTTCAAAAGCTACCAAAGTGAGCTCATAAAATTTTTCTCTGAATGTTGTGACTTTACCTTCTGTAATGGCATTGATGGGTTTTGGATTTGAACATGGACCATTTAAATGGAGACTTTTTTTATTATTATCAAAGTTCAGTTTGAAAACTGTCCTTTACAATGGGCACTTATATCCCGCAATCCTAATAACACATTCAGTAACTATGAAAGAGACATACAAAAATAGGAAATTTGGTTTGCAGTTGCAAAGCATTAATAAAATACCTGCAAATGAGACATCTGTGGTGACCTTAAAGTGATAGCAGTTTTATATGGATTACAAATTAGATGCACAAAATACTGTTGCTTCCTGTGTAAATGGGATAGCTGAATGGAATAGCTGAGTGGGAAAGGATTATTATGTAGTGAAACAGTGGCCTTCACAAAAGCTTTCACACTTAGTAAAAAGAAAAAAAAACTGTGAAAGAAGTACCATTGGTAGAGTATGAGAAAATCTACTTGCTACCATTGCATATAAAACACAAGCAAAGCCATGAAAATCATGAACAATCAATGTTTTCAAAAGAAATTTCTGAAAATAAATGATGGGATCAGCCCTCATCACTTATTTAATAAAAACCCATGCATCACCATTCAGGTTATAAGTTTAGATATTAGTGTATTAATTTGGAAATAGTTGTTCAACAGTGTTAAAATTTACATGAGATCTGTGCTAAAATGGGCACCCCACAAACTAACAGAACAGCAAAAAACAAAAACAAAAAAAATATAGTCAAGTTGTGTATGCGGTGGTGGCAGTGTTTGAATTTAGTGCTCCCAAACAGTTAACAGACATTGTCACAAGTGATGAGATATGGTTTTATTGCCATACAACTCCCAGAAAGATCAACAACTATGTTTGGGTTGCAGAAGGTGAACTGCATTCCTAAATCCTCGAAGAAGACTTTCACTCAAGGAAAGGGAATGTTCACAGTATTTTTCAATTTCCAAGCAACGGTAGATGTGGATATTTTACCTGAAGAAATGGCTATAAATGGCCAACACTGCACCGCATTGTTTGGCACAAAGTGGTTAAATATACTGCTGGAAAGTGAAAAAAGAACACCCAGAAAGAATGCCGGTAGGAACATCATATTATAATATGTTAATTGTTAAGGACAGCAGAAACTGTGATTCAAGTTGGAATGTCATTGAACTAAATAATGATGTCACTGCAGACGACAACATGCAAATGTATGCAGCACATATTTAAGGACTAGGGCATGCAGAACAAAGTCATTCATCTGGTGTTGTGTTGTTCAGTGCTCACTGAAGAAGCTATCATGCATGGATGACACAGGCGTGCAGCATTTGTTCACTTATCAGAGTTCGAGCGCGGTCATATAGTGGGTCTGTGGGAAGAAGGTTGGTCCTTTCATCAAATTGTGGGATCAGAGGTATCGGCCGTAGTAAGATTGTGGCGTTGGTGGTCAGAGGAACATTCACACACTTGCAGACATGGTTCCGGGCAACAAAGAGTTATGGATGCATGAGAGGATCGGCATATTAGTACAGCAGCATGGTAGAGTGGACGGCTACAGCATCACAAATTTGATCCTCTGTCATACCAAGGGTGTCTACCAGAACGATACGGAATCGTTAGTTGGAAGTAGGACTATGGGCACGCTTACCACTGGCGCAGTTTACCCACTGACCCCTGGTCACCATCAAGCACGTTTACAGTGGTGTCAAGAACGAGTTCATTAGAGGGAAGAATGGTGGTCTGTGGTCTTCACTGATGAAAGCTAATTCTGCTTGGGAGCTTCTGACGGTCGTGTACATGTCCGAAGGCGACAAGGTGAGTGGCTCCTGGCATCTTGCATCCGCCAATGACACACTGGCCCTACACTGGGTAGCATGATGTGGGGAAAGATTAGCTATCATTCTCGTAAGAGTCTAGTGTTTGTACAAGGTACACTAAATAGCAGTACGTAAGTCTGCAACATAGTGCAGCCGGTTGTCCTGCCATTTTTTAGTGTGATCCCAAATGCAATATTACAGCAGGATAATGCCCGCCCAAACTCTGCCTGGGCAATTCAACATGCTCTTCAAGCTGTGCATTAACCCCCTTGGCCAGCAGGTTTTCCGAACCTGTCTCCAATTGAGCAAGTCTGGGACTGGATTGGACAAAGACTGTTCCGCTGACCCCGGTATGCAGCAAATATCCCTGAATTATGCGGCGTCCAAGTTGGAAGCACATGGAATGCTATTCCCAGCATGATATTGAGCATTTGTATGACCAATTGGAAGCTTGTATTGCTGCTGGAGGAGGTGCAACACTTTATTAAAATGTGCCTTCTGTACACTGTAATACATATTAAAAGGTAAAATAAACATTGAATCACTTCACAGGTGTGATCACTGCCCTTTCTTAACAAGTTGTTGCTACGACATAAATCTCATAGATGCAGCTTGAATTTTTAATGTTATTTTTTCACTTTCCAACAGTGTTGATAGAGTAGTGATTAACTTCTGTGACAATGCCATTGCTCACAAAATCCGACCAGTTATGTCCTGTCTTGAGGAGGATAAAAATCAAATGCAGCTACCTGATCCTACATATTCACACAATCTTGCACCATGCGATTTTTGGTTTTCCCCAAAACTTAAAATTAATTTGGTATGCAGCCTTTTTCCAAGGGTGCAAGGCCTTGCAAAATTTTTTCATTCAGAATTGACAAGAATTCCCCAACAGAAGAATCACCAAGCATTACAGAGTTGGCATTGATGTCTGTAACTTTTCCTAAATGGCGGAGGGGCATACGTTGAAGCATAGTAAAAGTTTTGTTAAGGTAAGTGCAATGGTTTATGTTCAAGCAGATGCATGTAAAGGACTTTTTTTTTTAATGCTGTACATGTATAGACTATCCAAGGAGCCTCAAATACTGTTATTCCCACACCAGTGAAATGCAAAGAAACCCAAGTATTTCAGACCTCACCTACTAAAGCAAGAAAGCATGGTTTCATTTAAGTGGTTATATGAAGTCACATAATGTGTGTGGTCACAAACCAGAGAACAGACGTGATACATGAGGAACTGCCACATTCCCAGTAAATTTGTATACAGTGTTCGGTTTCACAGGACTGAATTTTTCTTTGATTGCACTGTAACCCTAGAAGTTTATTGCATAATGTCCAATGAATTTGAAAATCTGTTGACTGAAGGGCCTAACTTTTTATAGTTTTTAGCAAGGTAGAGCAACATTTTATACATGAAATGCAGGTGTGATGGAAATTGAGATTACTGTTTTTATTGGAAATTCGGATAAGCTCAACAAATTGCTGTGTCGCTGGTAATATTTAAGGCTGTTAGATTTCTTTCTATGAGGCTTACTGAAGGGGAAGGTAGGTATACGTGGATGAGACTCATTCTGTTGACGATTTGAAGGGAAACATGAACTTCCCCCTAGCAGCCACTACTGAAACACATGATACAACTAGCATGTATTTATTTATAAAGATAATGATCCAATTTATTGGTGTCAAGTAAGAAAAATACGAATTTCACTCCGCAAACTTTCCCTGTCAATGGACGGCTTCATCGGGCGGTTACACAGAGAAAACAGAATCAAAATTATAAACAGAACGTAAATTCTAACATGAAAGTTGACATCATGCGTGAAGACCACATGTACAAAACAAACCATGGAACGTGGTGAATAAACATAATATCTTAAAAGGTTAATGCAAAGAATGTAAACTTTAGGTAGAAACTAGAGTGCATCTTATGATGCCTAGTAGATTGTTCCACGCCACTAGTAGTTCAAAAGAGACATCTGTTTTGCATACATCTCTTCGTGTTAATATTTTAACTGTTTCTCTTATGGCAGCTGTTCTCGCGCCTCTATATGGTGTGATCTTGAAGATATTGTACCATTGGGGTTGAGCCTTATGGCTGGCTACTTCCTTGGTAAGGGATGTAGCAAGCTTTTTTGCGCAATGTTGTCCCTCTTGTGTTCACGTACTCTCTCTTGAAATGACCTTTTTGTGAGTCCCACGTAAAATTTAGTAGAGGAGTCTGGGTATAACAATGGCATGGAATAGATGCCTGCATCCATGAGCTTTAAGGTGCTATTACCTCTTGCTGCACCGAGGATGGTTGCCATGGGTTTAGAAGGTTTTAGGCTAGGGATCCCAGAAGTGCCGCAAAATATGGGATCGCCCTGTTTTTGGCTAGTGTGTCCAGTTGTCCCGAGAAAACTCTTCGGGACAGCTTTTTGTCCTGTATTTTAGAGTTCAAGACTGAAAAACAAAATCGATGAGTTACAGTTTCTGTTCTTTTACAAACATATTTTTTAACCTGCACGCCAAGCTTCCCCCAAGCTGATTGTTACCTCCTGTGACGCTATCTCCCACGTCTAACTCTGTGGTCAATGTTCTCATTACGTAGGCAAGCATAGCTGTGGCAGATTGATATCTGGGGCAGGGAGGGCACTTGACCTCAAAACCTGGTGGATGCAGCTCTGAAGTCCAAAAAAGATAGTGAAGTGAAGGACATGTTGAAAACCAAACATTTAGATGAAGTCTGGGTCTATCTCTTAAAAAATATTGAAGGAGGACTATCAAATTTAAAGAAAGTAGTGGAGTTCGTTATGTGTATCCCTGGAACAAATGCGTGTGTCGAAAGATTATTTTCTCACATATGCACTGCGGACTGATGAGAAAAACAAATTGTCTGTAAAATCAATGCTTATTGTAAAATCATTCTTCGATGAGGATTGTGTAGCTTTTCATGACATGATTCTTAAAAACAAACAATTGTTAAGTGATATTCATTCTTCAGAAAAATATTGCAAGAGTGAGCAAGTCTGATTGATTAATAAGAATAGTTAGAATCATTTTATAAGACTGGCATATGTGATGGATGCACATACTAAACTTTCACCCTCAGTCGTAAGTGTCCAGTATTTTTTTCCAATGTATCTGGGATCCCTATTTTAGGCCGACATCTAATCCTTTCTTCTGGAAGTGATTTTTGAAAAATAAGATACTTTGGAGATGTATGGAATAGAACCAACTAATTTTAAAAGCGCTCTTCCGCTCACAGTAGTAAGTATGTTGGCCTCAACTTTCACAATTGTGTCCTCTACACGGGAGATGTCAAGCCCTCCAGCAATGGCAAGATCTTTCAAAGACTTAATTTCGGCATCATAGTCTGATTTCAAGGTGCAAAGATATTTGGCTCTTTTAACCCGGTATTTGAATAGAGCATACTTGTGTGCTGTTGGGTTGACTGATGTTTGGCAGAATGGGGTTAGATATGTGCATAGGTTTATAGTAGACTTTTTTAGAGAATGTACCTGAAATCGATTTCGTTACAAGTACATCTAAATAAGGTAATTCTCCTTGATTTTCTATTTCTATCACAAATTTAATGTCCTCTTACATGTTGTTTATGGCAGTGGCGGCTTTTCAGGTGAAGTAGGTGAAGTGCCTCTTCACCTATTGTACTCAAAATAAAGTTTTATTTAGTATTTTTTTATAATATATTCTTTTTTGCCTTTATTCAGTTCCAAAATACTCAAAATTTTGAATAGATATTAATTCACATGGCGCGCTCAAGGCGGAAAACAAATCCTTATAAGCAAAAGAGTGCAAGTGAAGAGCCGAAATGAGAATGCTTGGAATTCTACAATTTTCCGCCTAGTTGCCATGGTAACCGGGACGTCACCCTCCCCAATCTGCTCGCTCAAGTGAAGTGTTTTAGCTTCACGCGCCTTACCTCTGCATCTTTCAGTTTTTGAGCTTAAAGTCGTGAGAGATTACGGTGGAGTGGACGGACTACCATGCAATCTGCTAGCGCTTTTTTTTTTTGTAATGCTGTGGTACATTATTTTCTGAAAGGAATTTGTTCTTTCGTGCTTTGTGATTATTTGTTGAAAGCTTTTACTGATATTTTAGGTTTGTGTACAATTTAACTGATAGTGATAGTTTTTAGTATGCATCCTGTGGACGACATTGTTTGTAATTTATTGCAAACTCCATTTATTCTGAGGAAAGAGACATTTTGCTTCAAATACGACCAACGGATTCACTGACAATTGTTGCCAAGAACGAAATCAAGAAGAGCGGTAAATCTAACAATATTAATTTTAAAAATTGTTGGTTTACTGAATATAAATGGATTTGCAGCACTTCTGTGTTAATTTTTTTTGGGGGGGCTCTGCTTACTTTTTAGTAATAAACATTCGGCGTGGAATAAAGACGGATTCTCAGATTTATTAAGCGTAACACGGTCACTTCATAAACATTGTGATTCTAGCGAACACCTGAAATGCGGATTAATGTTAAGGAATTTTGAAAAAATTCAAAACACCATTGTCAATGCCCTGAGGAAGAATGCTAGGCTTTTGAAAACTCATTTTAACGAAAACGTTCGTTTAAATAGACTTTTCCTGCAGACCGTGATTGATGCAGTATTAGTCTATACTGTATTTGAGCAAACAAGAACTAGCATTCCATGGCCATGATGAAAGCATGGGCTCGACAAATCGTGGAAATTTCATTGAATTACTTTCATTGTTGATATGAAGAAGTTCTTTAGAAATTGAAAATCAATACGAAAGGATACAAAACTATTCAAAATGAATTAATTGAATGTATTTCTGAATATATAAACGATCACGTCAAAAATTAAATAATTTTTTATTGTTGATTCGGAAGGTGTATTGGTTGAGGGATTTTTGGGTTTCCATGATGTGAATGAAGATAGAACGTTTGGAGCTTTATACAAAATGCTAGACAAAATTTTGGAACAGTTTGATTACTAACACAAATAAATAGGACAATGTTACGATGGGGCAAGTATAATGTCTGGACACTTAAATGGGATACAGAAAAAAAAGTCAAGGATAAAGCTTCTCAAGCTGTTTTTGTTCAATGCTTAGTTCATCGTTTGAATCTTGTATTACACCAGAGTTTTTCTAAAATTTCTAAGTGTCGAATACTTTTTTCAAGCCTCAGTGGAATTGCTTCGTTTGTTCACCATTCAGAAATAAGCACGGGAATATGCTGCTCTTACACAGGAAACAATTTTTCAAAATTATAAACAATTGTATTTTGAAATTTTAGACCAGATTCTTATGGAAATGGATATAAGATTTCAAGACTGTAAGAAACTTCAATTTGTCTGACTTGCTGACACAACCAAATTCGAATAATTTAATTCATGCTTTCCCTCTCGTGCTCTTGAAAATCTACATTTTTACGGAAACATATTTACTAAACACCAGCGCCTTAAAAATGAACTGAGTCTTGTATATGCCGATGAAAAATTAAAGAATATATTGACTCAAGAACTCCGAGTGTTTCACGGAGACAAAGACATTTTTACAGAAGATTATAAATTGGTTTTCCTCAGTTTAACAATTCCATCTACAAGTGTGACAGTGGAAAGAAGTTTTCTTAAAAGAATACAAACTTACTCAAGAAACTCTAGTTCCCAAGATAGACTTTCTTCTTTGGCAAATATTTCTATTCAGGAAGACATTTTATTGATGCTCACGAGGAAACAACCATCTTATGACGACATAATCGACAAATTTGCAGCTTTAAAAGGAAGAAAAATTTATTTAATATACAAAAAATAGGTACGTCCTCATTAAGGGATTTCCACTGTAGACAGTAGATATCTTTTCATACTGCTCTTGTACATCTTCACCTATTTTTCCAACCACGAGTCGCCACTGGTTTATGACTACCGTAAAATATTGCAGGTAGTTCTCTCCGTGCTCCCAGACAAAAAAGATGTCATTGGCATAGCGTAGCCATACTCTTGGTGTCTTGGGAAAAGTGGTGAGTAAGGTCTTCTCAATAGGTCTCATGGCATCAGCGAGTACTGGAGACAGGGCTGAACCCATCAGAACTCCTTTTGATTGTTTGTAGACGTGCGAGCAGTAGGCAAAGAAATTGGATTCAACAGCTAGGTCAATACCAGCAAAGATATCTTTCAAAGCATCTTTGTCATATAGGTTAGCTCCAGTCAGAACTTGCTTGATGTTTTGTGTAGCTTCTGGTATTGGAACAGAGGGGTAGAGGAAGATAACATCAAAGCTGCCAGTAAGTTCATGTTGTGCAAGGGTGATACTTTTTAGCTTGGAGATTTTTACTACTTGACACCCATAAATCGGATCATTATTTTTATAATTAGTTTTCTGGTTTTAGCATCCCACAATTTATTAATAGCGTGTATTTATTTATTTGCGGGTGGTCGTAGTGAGCGATGGGTTTGCCTCCTCGGGGCGCTCCGTGGTAACAATGGCACACACAACAGCAACTAGGGCCTCTGTGAATTTTGGAGAGGTGCAAGCTAGTTCTGTGTGACATTGGCAAAACCCCAACTCACTGGGTTTTGTTCCAGAATCCTTAGGTTGAATGACCAACTGGAACCCTCAGCTGTGGGCTAATCCCCCACACTGATGTACTTACCTGATTAAAAAGACAAAAAGAAATATTAAAAATGACTCAAATGTGGGATATGGTGGACCTACCACACTTGAGAAGGACGGTCCACCACGGAATCGACCTGGACTTTCTAAACGGCGTATGAGAAAGAGATATCGGCTGAGTGAATGTAAGATTGGCGTATGGAATACTAGAGGTATAAATGGCAAGATGAGTGAGGTGATTGAGGAGATGAATAAGTATAGACTGGATGTGCTGTGTGTAAGTGAAACCAAAAAGAAGGAAATTGGGGTAGAAGAAGTAAATGGCATGGTGAGTGTGTGGTCTGGAGTATTGGGTAATATGAGAGGACAGGCTGGTGTAGGTGTGATTTTAAGTGAAAAGATGAAGAACAACTTGATTCACTATAGTTGCGTAAGTGAGAGAATTCTCTGGATTCGTTTGAAAGTGAAACTTCAGAGAATTTTAATTGTTGTAGTGTATGCTCCTTGTGACTCGGAATCTTCTGATAAAAAGGAAGATTTCTGGAATGAGCTAAAACTGTTTTGAGCCAGTTTGGTGCTAAAGAAAAAGTAATAATAACAGGGGATTTCAATGCTAGAGTAGGTGTGCAGAATGCAATTTCTGACAATGTTCTGGGTAAGTTTAATGATCATTGTGTGAATGATAATGGTGAAAGATTAATTGAACTCTGCATTGAGAATGGTTTGTGTGTATCTAATACATTTTTCAACCACAAGTATATCCACACATATACTTGGAAAAATTGTACTCTTGGGCAAAAGAGTGTGGTAGATTTTGTTGTCTACGATCAGCGTTTGAAACACTTAGTTGTTGACACCCGTGTGATGAGAAGTGCGGATGTTGGTTCTGATCATTACTTGGTAGTGTCACGAGGGAAACTTAATGTTGGTTGGAGGAAAAGGAATAGAAAGAGACCCAGGATAGAAAGAATAAAGGTTGATAGGCTCCTTGAAGATCATCAGCAGTATTCTGACTTACTCAGAGAACGACTGAAGGATCTGAAGTCTGGTGAGAGGGATGTAGAAAAGAAGTGGAAATGTTTTAAGAACTGTGTTGTTACTGCTGCTAAAGAGGTCTGTGGCACCACAATAGTGGGTAACAATAGAGGTGATGCTTGGTGGAATAGTGAGATTGAAGAGGCAGTAAAGAGAAAGAAGGAAGTCTGTTTGGGAATGTTGCAAGGTAGAGTCTCTGTGGATGAATATCGCTGTAAGAAGCGTGAAGCTGCTAAGCTGGTTCGCCACATTAAGGCAAAAGATAGGAAGGAGAAAGTGGAAAGGCATGAACTGGCTTTTTGGAAAGATATTAAGTCCTTCTGGAAGTACATGAGACTCAGGAAAAATAGGGTAAACAAAGTTGTAAGTTGTGTGAAGAATGAGATTGGGGAAATGATGTGGGAGCCCAATGAGTTAAGTGACAGATGGGGTGAATACTTCTGTAAGTTATTAGATCAAGAAAGCAAAGATGGTTCTGAGACAGATGCAGATGATGTCACAATGAGGGATGAAAGCACAGGAGGGATCTCAAGAGAAGAAGTGTGTAAAGCTCTAAAATCTCTTCAGAATGGTAAGGGTCCGGGAGTTGATGGCATAACTGCAGATGTTGAAATATGGTGGTGACTCTATAATTGACTGGTTAACTGAAATTTGCCAGTTGTGCTGGGAGTTAGGAATGGTCCCTCGGGATTGGAAGGATGCTATCATTGTTCCCTTGTATAAGGGAAAAGGTGATCAGACTGAATGCAAGAACTATCATGGTATTAGCCTACTGAGTGTGCCAGGGAAAGTGTTTGGTAAGGTTGTTATTGAAAAAGTACGGGGTCTTACATAATTGAAAGTGTGGGATGTTCAGAGTGGTTTTATGCCTGGTAAAGGCTGCACTAACCAGATTTTTGCATTATGCACGATGATTGAAAAGTATCTGGCTGTTGAGAAGAAAGTTTTTACTGCCTTCAGATTTAGAGAAAGCTTACGGCCGAGTGAATAGGACACTTTTGTGGATTTATTGAATGAACATGGTGTTACTGGGAATCTACTTAATAGTGTAAAAGCCATGTATGCTGGTAGTAGAGCTTGTGTACGAGTGAATGGTGTTTTATCAAAATGGTTTTCCATTGGTGCAGGAGTTAGACAAGGTTGTGTAATGTCACCATGGCTGTTTAATATATTTATGGATGTATGCATGTGTGTTCCCAAAATAGATGATAGTGGTTTATGTCTTGGTGATATCCGTGTGTGCAGATTGCTGTAGGCTGATGACACTGTCCTGTTGGCAGAGAGCAAAAGTGATTTGCAGAGTAAGTTGTCTTGGATGCACGAAGTTTGCATGAAATTCAAACTGAGTATAAATAAGGGAAAAACCAAAGTTATGGTGTTTGAGAGAGGAACGGGTAGCACTGAATGTAATGTAAGTATAAATGGCACTGTGATTGACCAGGTGAGTGAGTTTGTGTATTTAGGAAGCATGTTTGACAGAGAGAACAAGTTGGATGGTGAAATCAGTAGGCAAGTGAATTCTTCATTGAAAGTCATAGCTGCTCTGGGAGGTTTTCTCAGGAATGATGGGTTCTCTAGAGAGTCCTGCATGGCTGTGTTTGAAAGTGTAATTGTTCCTACTCTGATGTATGGTAGTGAAACCTGGGTACTGCAGAAGAAACATAGGAGTCGTTTGTGTGCTGGAGAAATGCGTTACTTACGTGGGGTTTGTGGCAAGACACGGTATGATTGCGTAAGAAATGAAGATGTATTGCAGTTGTGTGATGTGAAGCAAAATGTTGTTAGCAAGGTGGAGACCAATATGCTTCGGTGGTTTGGCCATGTTGAAAGAATGAGTGATGAAATGCTTACTAAGAAAATCTTTTAAGCCCAAGTGGCAGGAAGGAAAGGCAGAGGAAGGCCAAGGAAGACATGGGGATCAGATTCAGGAGTGTCTGCATGAGAAAAAGATTATGAGTATGAAGTATAAAAGATCTTGTGTACAGCGTGTAATGGATATTAGTGAAGCACAAGTTGTATGTCAAAATTGCTGTAAATGGAGAAGTTTGATACGACAACAATAAGTTAAAATATCTGGTAGTTTGTATTTCTTTTTGGAGTTAACCTCTGAATCTCAAAGAACAGCTTAATGGTATGTATTTATTTATTTATTTGTTTGGGACTTTTGTGACCCTTTTGTTCATAGACATCAAAGGATATTAATTTCATCCAGTTATGAAACAGAATGGCTTTCACAAAGACTGAACTATGTAGTGCAAGATTTGATCACAAATATCTACGTATTACAAAGAGATCATTTACTAAGCCTCAACTGGGAGAATCATCTTGCATAGGATAGCTGATTCTGGCTGGCTGTCATCTCTGGATGAAATCTTTGCATACAGAATGAAGAAATTTGCCTGCTATGAGTAATCAGTTGTTTTTTTTAAGTATGAATATCCTTTGCAAATGATCTGCCGCAGTAGCTGAAGGGTCAAAGACATGGATTTCTTACTTATCCTAGTTGGCCAGATGAGATATTGAATTGTAGGTGAGATATGGGTGGTGTACTTGTTGCACGGCACTGACTTTGTCCCTTTGCTGGACCAGTGGATCTAAATTAGGGATGGGTAACTACTTACATGATGGAGAAAAGCTTGAAACAGCTGATACCTACATTTATCTTGGGCAGCAGATATCAAGTGAGGGTCACATTGATGAAGAAATTAATCACCATATAAAACTTGGATGGAGAGCTTTTGGAAGAAACAGTATAATTTTTAAGAGCAGTATACCATTATATCTTAAAAGGAAAGTGTTTAATCAATGCATTTTGCCAGTGCTTACCAGACATGGACCTTAACTAAAAAAGATTTACAAAGACTACAGACAACTCAAAGAAGCCAGAAGAGATGCATGCTTGGTGTAACCAGATAAGATAAGAAGAGGAACTTGTGGATAAGGAAAATAACAGGAGTGGACGACATCATGACCAGAGTGAAATCACTGAAATGGCAATGGGCTGGACATGTTGCCAGAAGAACAGACCATCAACAGAAAATTGAAAATTTAGACTGAATTCTGAGGGACAGAAAAAGACCCAGAAGAAGACCCCATGGGAGATGAATGGATGGAATTCGAAAGCATGCCGGAGTGACATGGAGGAGACAGGCTCAAGACAGACAATTGTGGAAGAGACTTGGGGAGACCTTCATCCAGCAGTGGATTGATAATGGTTGACAATGATGATAATGAACTACTTACAGCCTTAGATACTCATGAGGGCTATTAAATTTTGAACTAACCTTTGCAAATGAAATTTTAAAAGTGTTACAAAAGATCATGTGAAGACTGAGAGAAATGACCAACGCTTCTGTAAAAATGTTATTTGGGAGAACAGAAGCAATTGATTCCAACTCTGTGAAAATCTGAGGGTATAAAAAGAAAAGAAAAGCAACAATGAAGGAAATGAGAAAGGGAAAATATCAGCAGAAAGAAAAAATTATCAATGAAAGATCTCAACTGCAGCGTCAATGAAAGACAAATATGGTTGTGTAACTTGCTGGGAAGAAAGCAAGGATTATTCAGAAGAGGAAACTTGAGATAATGTGTAAGAAAGTACAACAGCAAAACAAAATGAGAAAAAAATGTGTTTGAGACAATGTCTTTTAAAACCATTTTACTTTGTTTTGAATTTAGTAATTTTATATTGTGAATATAGTGTTGTGTTCCAGTTTGATATTTACAGTAATAAATTATAATGCATGATTCCATTTTGCTTATGTTGCATAGATTCAGTTTTTCAGCCTGTTAAAAATTCAGCTTTTTTTTTTTTTCTGTCGTATGTATGAAAAATAAGAATACTTCAAATTCTTCAAGTGAAAATTGTTTGTTTTAAATTGACTCTAAGTAAAGCCTACGAATGAGTGTTTTATTGTCATAAAAGATGAAGCATTATGTACATTAAGTTTGCAATTTCTTCTTTTACAGTAAATTTTGAAATTATTTTGATATAGTGAGCCAAGATGCTGCCTTCAGTAAACGAATGAAATTGGATTATGAAGAAGTAACACCATGTTTGAAAGATGCTGCTCAGAAGTGGGATGACTTGCTGAATAATTCATCTCGAAGGGAAACACCCATTAATAGAGCTAAACTTCAAGAAATGGTCAGAGCAGGTAAATGCATTTATTCTCACATATACCCTACACTCTCCCCACCCAATATTTAAAACATTGTGTATCGTCTTTCACATAGTAACTTTTGTTTTAAAATGTTTTTATTTATCAGCATTATTATTATTATTATTACTTAAGCTCGTGAACTCTACAGATTCATAAGAACCTCAGTGCAAGCCCTTTGCCGCTATCCTTCATCAGATGATGTGATTATATGATTAAATGTTTTTCTTGTAGGCCTGTGGACATCCTTATGCAAATATTGATTAATTTCTGTTTGTTCTTGCATATAAAAGTTTAATAAAATCCTTGATTTCAGTTATCAGTTTTACACGTTAAGTCAATGATAACCTTTTAAGGTGGTTCCACCTAAAATCTCTGCATTATGTTTCCAATGGTAAAACTTCTTTACATATTTTCTTCATAATTAATGTATTCTCAGGGATGAAAATTCGCACATCGATAAAACAAACTTTAAGTTATAGCATGGGGTACTTAATACTTGCTAAAATATAACCATAATTAAGCAATCCAACCTTTCTTTGTCTACTGACGTCATCATTGTACAGGTTGTGCCATCTATAAACAGGTCTGAACATTACTCAAAGAAAAATAATTCATTTTTAATATAATTCTTGTTATGTTTTAGCAAGTAGTAAGTATCCCATGCTATAACTTAAAGTTAGTTTTATTGATATGCACATTTTCATCTTTGGGAATACACTAATTGCAAAGAAAATATGTAAAAAAGATTCTCCATTGGAAACATAAGGCAGAGATATTTGGTGGAACCGCCTTAATGGTTTCAAATTGTTTTTCGAAAATGAATTCCTTGGAGCTAAAAATAATGAAATGTGATAACTTCAGAGTTTTAGAACTGTGATAACTTCAGTTTTCCAATGAGTCTTTTCCTGTCCTTTAGTATCTGTGTTCTCAATACAGTGTTATACCGGGTTACATAAATGGTGCATAATTACCCCAGGAGGTGGTTCCTTGGGGAAATACAAGCAAAATGTGTTCAGTGACATTTTGTCATTTTAGGGCTTATTTACTGAGATATCAGCCCCCAAAGTTTGGTGATGAATCCGCAATTACATGAAGTGTGTTTTCCAACAGGACTAGCAAATGCAGATAAAGACATAAACACCTCGTAGACACATGTAAATGAAGCTTACTCAGGGTAACTACCTCCGTAACGGAGACACATCTGAGGTAATCATTTGAACGTAAATATGTTTGCCGTGAGAAAGAATTGCATGGCTGTGAATTACTGGTAGTCATTGGTGCTACATTGACATCAAACAAATGGCATATTCCATTGGCAAATACTGTGATATGCACACAGAGCCCATTTAAGGCCACAGGGGGCCCGTGGGCTGGCCAATATTTAGGGGCCCCCAGGAGCAGGGTTGGAATTACAAAATGTGCTCTCCGCAATGCTTTATCTATGGGAATTAAGCCTTGCTTTTTATTAAAATTCCAAAGTAACACTATTTTTATGAATAAATTCTAATGCTGATGTGCCTCAAGAAAAACCACTGAGTATCACTAAGGAAGGAGTCATTATTAATGGGAACAAAAATTCAGTATTTGTGGAAAATTGAAACGTTTTAATTGCAGAAATTTCACAAATGACAAGGGTAAAAAACATTTTTACAAGTTATATTGTACTGAGAATGACTTTTTAAGGAAATCATAGCAATATTTCTTGACCACTAAAAAGTCTTGCCTTAGAAACACTTTTTTCTTGTCTTCATTGCAGCAAATTTCGCAATTGTGTCAGTGAAATTCAGTGCCGAAGTTATGTCATTTTCGGACGACACTATAGCAAGATAATTAAGTTTATCTTCTCTCAGTGCTGTTCTTTGAACGTTTTTCACAAGAGCTAACTTTGAAAATGACCTTTCAGCTTCACAGTTTGACACAGGCAAAGTCAAATATATCCTCATGGCAATAAACATATTTGGAAAGATATCAAATAATTTCTGATCATGCATGTATTTGTAAATATCAAAAGGTATTTTTTCTTGTAGATTGCATTCCTTGATAAAATAAGAAAAGTGCACTGCTTCACTTTTTATGCTATCTTCTATGTCAGCAGGATATTTGTTAAGTAGCATTTGTACACTGTTTTCTTCTAACACTTCCTTACCTAGTTTTGATACAAAACCAAATATTGAACAAATATTGTCATATGCAGCAATTCTTTTTTTCAGTTCTACATCCAGACTATCGATAATCACATTTAAAGTTTCAACTTCAAATTTTCTTTCACCAGTTAAAATGAAATCATCACTACCATCAAGGAATTTCTTCGTTTTGACTCTCTTTTCAAATGCGAATTCCATAATTTTGACTGGCAGACTTTACATTTCTTGTTTTTTATGTCTGTGAATTTCTCTCTTAATGTGGACACAAATGCATTCAGCAATTTCAATAAATTAACAGCAGTAAATAAATCAATCCCTGGTTCTTGGAGGTATGCACTAACGTGGGCAAATCTAGCCAGTATTTTGTTCCAAAGTACAGCCATAAATCCTGTCTCAAACTTAACCATTTTCTTCTTGAGGGATTTAGCTTCTGTTCTGCTTTCTTCATGTTCATTTTCATTGTCGGCTATTTCCTCAAGGCTGTCGATAATACGTTGGTAATTAAGGTTAAGTGCTTTACATGCTTCAGCATGGCGTGCCCACCTTGTATCACATAAGGATTTTAAAACTAGTAATCGGCTGCTCTCAGAATCTTTTAAATTCCTGCAGAGGATATCCCACCTATGCGTTGACGCAACAAAAAATAAATACAACTTTTATAAAAAACCGAAGAAGTTTACAGCTTCTAAGCAACACTGCACAGCATGAACACCACAAAGATTTAAAGAATGACCGCTGCATGGTGAAAACAGTACGACATCGCTGATCCTCTTAATGTGAGCTTTACAAGCCTTCATATTCACCTGACATGTTCTTGGCATTGTCGTAACTCTGCCCTCTGCAGAGTGTCATGTCAAGGCCCTTGTCAACAAGATACTTTGTTACATAGTCACGTAGCACTTTACCTACATGGCTTTGAATGGGTATAAATGTCAAGAATTGTTCATAAACATGTCCTTCAAAACAATATACCGTATAACAACGGAGAGCTGATCAACATGTGAGGCAGCAGGAGTTGAATCTAATATCAGTGCAAAGTATTTGGTGCATTTTATTTCACTAATTATTTTATGAAGAACTTCTTTTCCCATTACTTCTATCAGTTCATTGCATACCGTTTGAGAAATGTAGGACACATTACCTTTACCTTTATTTTTGTGATTCTTTAAACGCTCCTTGAGGAAAGGATCGACCTGTGCCAATAGTTCCAGCATCCCTAGGAAATTCCCATTATTTGGAGATCCAAGAAAATTATTTTCACCCTCAAACGCCAGACCTCTTTGGGCCAAAAACTTTATAACTGCAACTACTCTTTCTAAGACAGTTGTCCAATATTGTTTTTCAGAAGCTAATTGTTCTGCAATTTTTTTCTTTAAAGTTAAGTTAACATTTGTTCGTGATAACCAGCACATCATATGTTTACGATGAGAGGAACTATTTTCATGTTCTGATGTTTTTTCCTCAGCGCGTTTCCAGTTATTAAACCCAGAACCAACAAATGGTGATTCATTATTGTCACTAAACAATTTACATACATAACAGTACACAAAACCTGTGCTTTCTGAAAACATCAACCATTTACGTTCTTGAGCTTCTCCATTTGGAAGTTTGTGTTCGAAAAGGGTGTTGCATAGATATCTGTTCTGTGTTTTAAATTGCCTCTGTGACAAATAAAAGTTATTGGGGTTACGATTTTGAAAGAACTCAGGCCCACTGTTCAGGCATAAATCTCTAAAGTTATTACTTAAAAAATTTGGCCATTTGCCAGGATCTTTGTAATTTTTCATATCAATGGAATTAATGCTTTGGAAATTGGCCGATGCTTGCACATGCTCTGCACTACAAGTTTTGTGCCCTAAATCGCAGGGCTTACTTTTCACACTGTCATTCATACTCATCAGTTTCATCTGTATGCGCCATGGTGCCACATTTTTCATCATTTTTTATAGGAGCTGATTTGTTGCTATTGGGTTCAGGTTCAAGTTCTTTTTTCCGAAATTTAGGGCTATCAGGACTTTTCTCAGCAAATAAATTATCATAATTCTGAAGCTCATTCTCCGTTTCCTCAGTTACGGGATTGGATTCTGCTATTGGAAGCTTAAAGAAATTTGTAAGTTTCCTTACCTTGCTTAATTCTTCTTTCTTTAATCTCAGTTTCCGCTTTGTAGCGCCACTAAGGTATTATCTTTGAGACATGACATAAGAACTATTTTCAAAACTGGATCGTGATAAAACTGTTACTTTAACACAAGCATATCAATTTTCTTTTCGTACTCTACTCCAAGTAAACGTCAAACCACTGTTCTGAAAAGAGCACCAGACAACAATGACACACCGGATCTGGAAAGTCAGTGTTGCCAAATGGCAAACCTGATCCAGAAATTCAGTGTTGCCAAACCAGATCTTGAAAGTACCAAATAGAATTTGAACAAATTCCACTAGATGGCTGTGATCATCCAGACAATTACTGGCACCCTGCAAATGTTTTTTTTTTTGGTGGATTTATATAACATTTTATAGATTTTGGACGTGTTTGTATGTGGGAAAGTCCCTATGCTGTTAACTATATTTTTGACTGTCAAATAATTTTTCTTCTTAGACGCTGCCAGTAGATGGCGCCACAATACTGGTGATAAGATTTCCGCTCACACACTCTCTCAGAATCAGAGCAGAGCAACGCTACGTATGTATGACGTCATCGACGAATGACGATGTGGAGTGTGTTCATGTTTTTGACGAGCTTTCTACTCTTTACCTTAAATATTGGTTGTTTTGTCTTCTTGAAATGAGCGCTCTTTAAGTATGTGAAAACGTTTCTGCCCCTCCTCTGTGAAAACAAACTACGCATTCTCAGTATGTGAAAACGTTTCTTCTCGTCCTCTGTGGAAATAAATGCATTATGTCCGAAAAAAATCAGCAGAAATTGGGGCCCCTTGAAAGTGCAGAGCCCGGGGCTGCAGCCCCCCCCCCCAATGGGCTCTGTATGCACATGCTATTTGGTGAATTCCAAAGAAATGCATTTGCAGCTTCCCGCATATATTCTAACCAATATCATACAAGGTGCCATCCCAACAGCAATGCGATTTGAAGGTTGGATCAGTGGATGCTCAAAATTTGTAGTGTCACATGTACTACATCATGCAATACAGGGTGCCCATATTCAACACAAACACCTGATATGGAAGAAATTATTCTGGAAATGATAACTTCTTGGATCCAATGGTAATTGTACCTTGAATTTCCTGACAATCTGGTGTAAATCAGCCCACCGTGCGCTCCATTCTGCGAGATCATGGCCACCATGCATACCACTACAGGTACAGTGCTTGTAGACAGCTGATTACCCTCGCTGCATACAGTATTCTACATGGCTTCTTTAGCACCAGCAGCAGGATTCCGGTTTCAGGGGATGAATTCTGTGGTCTGATAAAGCTCGATTCACACATAAGGGGATGTTTAATATCCACCATAGCCATGTGTGAATCCATGTCACTAGGGACTCATGTTACCAAGTCCACTGGGATGTGAATGTGTGGGCAGGTGTAGTTGGGGATGTTGTCATTAGTCCTTATATACTGCCAAAGTATCTGAATGTAGCACGATATGAAGAATTACTGCGTTCATTCTTGTCACGGCTGCTAGAAAATGTTTCACTGGCCATTCGTCGTGGACTTTGGCCCTAGCTTGATGGAGCACCTGGACAGTATGGTGTTGGAGTCTGTCAGTTTCTGGATGAAATGTTCCCTGGCCAATGGATTGGATGTGGTGGCCACAATGCTCACCTGACTTCATTCCATTTGACCATGCAGCCATTTTCACTATCAACAGAGGTGTTCTGCAGCATTGCACAGTAGAGGTGTGTTTGTCATGCAGCTACTAGTTGCCAGTTGGATGGTGGACATTTTCAGCACCTTCTCATGTAGCGGAATCAAGGAGTCATGTGGCAGGAAGCCAAATGTGATAATTCATTTCAGTCAGTTGGTACATGGCTATTGTATCTCATACCATGCTTTTGGCATGTTATCTTTTCTGTAGGCATTTTGGTTATATTTTCTGTAAGAATGTGGTGATGTAATGTTCATCGGATGTACTTGTGTATCTTTGCCAGCCGATTGAAACATAAAAATTGCTCTATAACATGTTTGTGGCTTCATTTGTGTTTGCCTGTCTCATGCACATTATAGTAGTCGCTGCTATGACGTAACCAAATTTTAGGGGCTGATATCTTGGTAAATAAACCCTAAATGACAAAATGTCACTGAACACTTTTTGCTTGTATTGTTCTAAGGTATCACCCTCTGTGATTATTATGCGCCACCAACATAGCACCATGTATGTTTGGTAATAATTGATGATATGGCTATTTGTAGATTTAATACATTACAACGGTTGCAAACTTATGGGTTTTTCACTAAGGAATAAAGATTATGGGTGCTCTCTCTCTCTCTCTCTCTGTCTGTCTGTCGTCTCTCTCTCTCTCTCTCTCTCTCTCTCTCTCTCTCTCTCTCTCTCTCTCTCTCTCTCTCTCTCTCTCTCTCTCTCTCTCTCTCTCTCTCTCTCTCCCACACACACACATCATAGTCAGACAAAGGCAGGTCATCACTGTTGTCAGCAGGAGCAGCAATATTTTTTCATTGCACTTATTCTCTGTGATTTCAGCAACTCCTTACCCTATTACCCTATTATTATTCCTGCATGATGAAAGCAGTTTCAGATGGTCAGTAACAATTGTTTTTGACTCAATGATACAAAGTCAAAAACGCCTAAAAGAAAAAAAGGTTTTTTTTTTTTTATTAGGTAGATGTAACATGCTTAAAGGATTTAATATTTGTAATCATAAGCTTATGTGATAAACATACACTTACCCTACTTTCTTTGTAGGTAGATCACTATATGTAGCACGTTGCTGTCAACTAACTATAAGAACATCGTCTACCTTGGATTTTTATTATATAATTATTCTCTAGAGGGATCATTATTTAACAAGTTATTATACAGTAATTGAATAATTTATATGCTTATGAAAAATACTATTATTGAAGATTTATCGAGATAAAATTTTTACTGTGGAATTAACTTTTTACGGGTCTTATAGAGGTTATTATGTAAAAAAGTTGGTTGTCAAATTTTCGAACTAAAGCCTAGTTTGTCAACTTTTTTGAATAATAACCTCTATAAGACCCGTAAAAAAGTTAACTCCACAGTACACTATGCATAGAGGTGCCATAAATTCATTTACAACTAGGATAAAATTTTTGTTTAAGGTAAGGTAAAAAAAATTCAATTATAGTATTTTCCATAAGCATATAAATTATTTAATTACTGTATAATAACTTGTTAAATAACGATCACTCTAAAGAATAATAAAAAATAAATAAATCCGAGGTACATGATGTTCTTGCCCTTGTCACAAGTTGGCAACAGCATTCTGCATATAGTGGTCTACCTACAAAGGAGGTAGGGTAAGTGTATGTTTATCACATAATTTTATGCTTAGAAATATTAAAGTTTCAGACGGTTTTCACAGCTACACACCTCCAACTTTGTCAATACACTGAATTTCATGTAGCAGAGTTACTGTGTGCTATGCTTTTTCTCTGATATACTGAATCATTCCTAGAAATATCAATGTATGGCAAAAAATATTTGACTTCCAAGCACTCCTTGGTTCATAGGTTCTAATATGCACTTGGTGGGAGAAACACAATTTAATATTTTGAAAGTTATGAAGTCACAGTTCTCAGTGTCAAAACCACAGCTCACTCTCAAAAAGATTGGATAACATCTATAATTTTTTATGGACACTGCACCAAACTAGGAGGCATTTTACAATTTTGGAACTTCAATGACTTTTAAATTAAACTCATCTTTGTTTTGTGGCTTCCTAGAGTACTGCATTCAAACTATTTAACTTTTCTTTATGGAATTTATCTAGGTAAAGTTCCAATTTTCTGCAAATTTTTGGAGAGAACTCCTCTCCTTCATCAGGCAGTCATTCATTCAGTCTCCGTCACATTCTTCGGTTACTGTTGACCTTGATGGTTACGGTAATTCTGCAATATATCTTGCCAGATGTTGTTAATCCCCTACAGCCATTTATGATGATGTTCTTGTATTGGAAAATACCAAGAACTTCATCATAAATGATTGTAGGGAATTAACACTGCCTAACATCTGGCAAGATATATTCCAGAATCACCGTAACCATCAAGGTTAACCGTAACCGAAGACTGTGACAGAGATTGAATGAAATGAATGACTGCCTGATAAAGAAGAGGAGTTCTCTCTGAAAATTCGCAGAAAATTGATGCAGAAAATTGAAACTTTACCTAGATAAATCCCATAAAGAAAAGTTAACTGGTTTGAAGGATTCTTTGATTTTTCAGTTATAAGCGATTTTTCACTTTTCTGTTCCATTAGAATCAACTCACAAAATAACAGTAGTACAGCCTTTGATAGCTTCACACCAAAAATTTCTCTCCTATAAATTTTAGTGTTTTGTCTACAGCTAATGCTAAGAAAATGCCAGTTTTTCATCAGTGTTAAAAAATATCACTGTCACCATAGCATAGCCTTTTGCACTTTGGACCTCACTTTATTAAGTTGTTTGCCACCTTCATTCATTTTGTCAGTTTGTTTTTGCGCAATTTGCTTGACTACTCACTTTTCCACTAGAAATGTTGTGATCAGCTTAAATCAGTTAATTTGTTTGATCACATTAACTGTATCATCCACACTTAACACATTTGTTTTCTTTGCACCTTCATTCATTTTGTCAGTTTTTGAAACCTGGTTGTTAATTTGAAGCTCCTTTCTTACATTTTCTCAAGTAAGAAGTTAGAATACTCAGGGTCACTCAGTGTTGTTTAAAATGGTCATTCACACAGAGGATAGGAGAGAGAGCTGCAGCAGCTTCTCCCATGTGGTGCACCGTCCACTTTTTGGACTGCAGCAAGTGGCCTTCTCCTAATAACCATTCCCTGAAGTTTCTCCTGCCTCTGCCATTTTGCTTTGAGTACCTCACGGGAAAGTGCTCTGTTTTAGGAAGCAACTGGCTAGAACAATAAACACATACATACATATCATTAAGCTGTTCTCTGATATTCAGAGGTTAACTCCTCAAAGAAAGACCACCTGACAAATAAACATTTAACTGATAATACATATTCCTAAGGTGTTCTCTGAGATTGGCTCCTCAAAAAAATACAAACCACCAGATAAATTTTTAACTGATTATTTACTTACTGTTGCTGTATCAAACTTCTCCACCTACAGCGAACTTGACACGCAACACGAGCTTCAGTGGCATCCATCAAACAGCATACACAAGACCTTCTATACTTCATACTCAATCTTTTTCTCATTCAGGCACTCCTGAATCTGATCCTCCCGTGACTTCCTTGGCCTTCCTCTGCCTTTCTGTCTTGCCACTTAGGCAAGACAGAAAGGCACAGAAAGGCGGAGACTAATATTCTTTGGTGGCCAAACCACCAAAGAATATTAGTCTCCGCCTTGCTAACAACATTTTGCTTCACATTACACAACTGCAACACATCTTCATTCCTCACATGATCAGAACGTTGTCTTCCCCGTAAGTAACGCTTTTCTCCGGCACACAAACGACTCCTATGTCTCTTCTGTAGTACCCAGGTTTCACTGCCATACATCAGAGTAGGAACAATTACACTTTCATGCACAGCCATTCGCATCTCTTTTGAGAGTCCCTCATTTCTGTGAAAACCTCCTAAAGCAGCTATGACTTTCAATGAAGAACTCACTGCCATCTATTCTGTTCTCTCTGTCGAACAAGCTCTCAAATATACAAACTCATTTACCTGGTCAATCACTTTGCCATTTAGCCTTACTCTGCATTCAGTACTAACAGTTCCTCACTCAAAAACCATATTTTGGGGGTTTCTCTTATTTATACTCAGTTTGAATTTCATACAAACTTCGTACATCCGGGACAACATGCTCTGCAACTCACTTTTGATCTCTGCCAAAAGGACTGTGTCATCAGCATACAGTAATCTGCAGACACTGGTATTACCAAGACATAAACCAGTGTTGTCCTTCTTGGTATCACGCATGCATGCATCCATAAATATATTAAACAACCATGGTGACATTACACAACCTTGCCTGACTCCTGCACCAATGGAAAACCGTTCTGATAAGACACCATTCACTCGTACACAAGCTCTACTGCCAGCCTGTATAGCTTTCATACTATTAAGTAGATTCCCAGTAACACCATATTCATTCAACACCTTCCACAGAAATATCCTATTTACTCGGTCATATGCTTTCTCTAAATCTATGAAGGCAGTAAAAACCTTCCTACCAACAGACAGATACTTCTCAATCATCATGCATAATGCAAAAATTTGGTTAGTGCAGCCCTTACCAGGCATAAACCTCTGCGAACATCCCACACTTTCTCTGATGTAAGACCCCATACTTTTTCATTAACGACCTTACCAAACACTTTCCCTGGTACATTCAGTAAGCTAATACCACGATAGTTCTTGCAGTCAGTCTGATCACCTTTTCTTTTATACAAGGGAACAATGATAGCATCCCTCCAATCCTGAGGTACCATTCCTAACTCCCAGCACAGCTGGCAGATTTCAGTTAACCTGTCAATTACAGTCACCAGCATATTTCAACATCTCAGCAGTTATGCCATCAACTCCTGGAGCCTTACCATTCTGAAGTGATTTTAGAGCTTTGCACACCTTTTCTCTCAAGATCCCTCCTGTGCATCCATCTCTCACTATGACATCATCTGCTTTTGCCTCAGAATAAGCATGCCTGCTAGAAATCACCTCATGAACCTCTCCTTCTCAAATTCAGTTCTTTTGCTCTCTAGAAGCTCATCCATGCTAAGAAGAGAGGTGAGAACGTGATACTAGATGTTATTATAAATGATATAATTATTTCATACATTGTGTCTTTATAAAAGAGGCAAAAAAGTCTGTGCTTTAGGTAGATTTTATTATCCTCAGTAATTGATGTCAAAACAGCTGAGGCCACTAGACCCAAATTCAACTAGGTGTACTTACCAAATTTACTAATTTAGAGAGCAAATTACTTAAATCATCCACCCTTAAAATCAGTGGGATCTTCTGTGTGTATATATATATATATATATATATATATATATACTTAAGAGCAAAACTGAAGACTAAGGAAAAAATTTTAGAATTTAAAACGAAGGGTGCAAAATAACCTGAAAATCAAAACGCGCAACGCAGCAGTTTTGAAAATTCAGAATTCACATTCTATAAAGAAGATACCTAAGCAAAAAAATACATATATAATTTTGACTCACGCCTAGTACAACATAGAAAAGGTTATGTATCTACCTGTGTGAGTAAAAGGAGAAAAGATAAAAAAATAAAATAAAACAACTGAATGTAGAAGGTGTCGAGAATACTGAGCCTTGGCTTTATCAAGGACCAGCAAAAACTCTGCATTTTCTCACTTCCACAAAGACCTAGTTGGAAATGGGTTTCTGCAAGGCCATAGATGCAAGTAACATTCCCACCTAAAATAGTTTAAAAAATATATATATAAGTCATGTCCTCCGTAGAGTAGCATGACCTAGCACTAGTTAACAATTTCGCTTGCATCCATTAACCTTCATGGCCCGACCCATGCTCTTCATCTGTTACTATTAAACAGAGAGAAGAAGATTAAAGAGAACTCAAGCTGTGAGAGTGACATAATAAATAGAAATGATTTTCAGCTATAACGAAATTCCAAGTTCGTTTGAGAGAGAATTTAAACCTGAAAAACAATGCAAAAGAAATCCAAATTTTACATTGCAATTAAAAAAGGAAATGTTAATTTATAACGAACAGATTTTTGAAAGAAAACTTGAGTCTAAAACCCCCTACTCTACAACTTATGACAGCACGAAAACGAGAATAAGTTAAAGATAATAATTAACTAAAGAAAACTTTGTGAAAGTTATATACCTTAAACAGTTAGTTGCAATATGTACAAAGTATTTCAGCAGTGCTTTAAGTGCATAATTAATTAGTTATTAAGAACTTAACTACTTTGAAAAAACAGCGCATAGACAGCGCATAGAAAAGGAACAAGCTTAGCCATCTTCTGTTCCTAGGTACCCCAAAAGACGCTCAAAGTTACAAAGAAAAGTAAGAGTTAAAACCCGCATAAATGTTAACAGACAAACCAATGCTTAAAAGCTGAAAAGCTAAAAAACGTCAGAGAAAAGGTACATAAAGTACAAACATTGAACTTATAAAACCTAGAACCCAAAAACAAGGAAGAGAGCTTACCTCTTGTGTGACAAAAACTTTTCTCCTCACAAGAGGAGAACATGGCTGACCTCTTCCGCCACTCCCTAGACGCTGGGGGGCAGTGAGGGTGGGGCTGATGGCCTCCTCATACAGCAAGAAACCAACGCGCGGAGATTTTAACCAGAGAAAAAAAATATATAAACTTAAGACTGTGGATCTGTATGATCAGAATGAGCAGAATTAACTCTCCAGAATACATGAGAAATATTATAAAATACACGAGCAGTTTATTTAATAATCTTTGCATGTATTAAATCACCTTAGTGAGCTTCTATAGATTAATCAGAATCTTATTAATTTTAATGTTGGTTTTACTATTTTTAGTATAGCTATCCTAGTGATGAATAACTAGTTTTCTTTTTTATTTGTTTTTATTTTCTTTTATAAACAGATTTTTAAGCTTTTTTTGTGATTTTGTTTATATTATTTAATTTTTTGTTTTAATAGGACCGTCATATCCATAGCACTAAGGTTCCTTTAGGTAGTTAATAGGCATCCTCTAGCCAACTTCCTTACGGCTTTGATTGGTCAGAATCATATTATTAACTGTGTAGAAAATTAAAGCAGATCTGCCAACCTTACTCTATTATTCAGAATAATTTTTCTTAAAGTTCTTTTGATGAAAGAAGAAGGAATTTCGTTCTCTAGAAAACTTTCTAATAGTATATTAATGTGGTAATTGAAGTCCAAATTGTTGCTGCAAATTCTTGAAATTCTTAGGACCTGAGAAATTAGTACATTCTCAATTACTTTGGTTGAAATGTTATTATTCCAGTGTAGATATTTAATTACTTTGAAAGGAAAATTAACTCTTTTATCAAAGAGGCTAATAGATGGGTTACCTCTGTTGAGCTTAATGCTTAAGTCTAGGAACTCAAGTTCCTGATTACTGTGGTTGGTTTTACATAAGTTAAGAGAGCTAGGATAGATATTATCAAAATCACTCTCTATAACTTCTGAATTATTGATACACAGCAGATCTTATGTAAAACCAACCACAGTAATCAGGAACTTGAGTTCCTAGACTTAAGCATTAAGCTCAACAGAGGTAACCCATCTATTAGCCTCTTTGATAAAAGAGTTAATTTTCCTTTCAAAGTAATTAAATATCTACACTGGAATAATAACATTTCAACCAAAGTAATTGAGAATGTACTAATTTCTCAGGTCCTAAGAATTTCAAGAATTTGCAGCAACAATTTGGACTTCAATTACCACATTAATATACTATTAGAAAGTTTTCTAGAGAACGAAATTCCTTCTTCTTTCATCAAAAGAACTTTAAGAAAAATTATTCTGAATAATAGAGTAAGGTTGGCAGATCTGCTTTAATTTTCTACACAGTTAATAATATGATTCTGACCAATCAAAGCCGTAAGGAAGTTGGCTAGAGGATGCCTATTAACTACCTAAAGGAACCTTAGTGCTATGGATATGACGGTCCTATTAAAACAAAAAATTAAATAATATAAACAAAATCACAAAAAAGCTTAAAAATCTGTTTATAAAAGAAAATAAAAACAAATAAAGAAAACTAGTTATTCATCACTAGGATAGCTATACTAAAAATAGTAAAACCAACATTAAAATTAATAAGATTCTGATTAATCTATAGAAGCTCACTAAGGTGATTTAATACATGCAAAGATTATTAAATAAACTGCTCGTGTATTTTATAATATTTCTCATGTATTCTGGAGAGTTAATTCTGCTCATTCTGATCATACAGATCCACAGTCTTAAGTTTATATATTTTTTCTCTGGTTAAAATCTCCGCGCGTTGGTTTCTTGCTGTATGAGGAGGCCATCAGCCCCACCCTCACTGCCCCCAGCGTCTAGGGAGTGGCGGAAGAGGTCAGCCATGTTCTCCTCTTGTGAGGAGAAAAGTTTTGTCACACAAGAGGTAAGCTCTCTTCCTTGTTTTTGGGTTCTAGGTTTTATAAGTTCAATGTTTGTACTTTATGTACCTTTTCTCTGACGTTTTTTAGCTTTTCAGCTTTTAAGCATTGGTTTGTCTGTTAACATTTATGCGGGTTTTAACTCTTACTTTTCTTTGTAACTTTGAGCGCCTTTGGGGTACCTAGGAACAGAAGATGGCTAAGCTTGTTCCTTTTCTATGCGCTGTCTATGCGCTGTTTTTTCAAAGTAGTTAAGTTCTTAATAACTAATTAATTATGCACTTAAAGCACTGCTGAAATATTTTGTACATATTGCAACTAACTGTTTAAGGTATATAACTTTCACAAAGTTTTCTTTAGTTAATTATTATCTTTAACTTATTCTCGTTTTCGTGCTGTCATAAGTTGTAGAGTAGGGGTTTTAGACTCAAGTTTTCTTTCAAAAATCTGTTCGTTATAAATTAACATTTCCTTTTTTAATTGCAATGTAAATTTGGATTTCTTTGCATTGTTTTTCAGGTTTAAATTCTCTCTCAAACGAACTTGGAATTTCGTTATAGCTGAAAATCATTTCTATTTATTATGTCACTCTCACAGCTTGAGTTCTCTTTAATCTTCTTCTCTCTGTTTAATAGTAACAGATGAAGAGCATGGGTCGGGCCATGAAGGTTAATGGATGCAAGCGAAATTGTTAACTAGTGCTAGGTCATGCTATTTGTTTTGAGGACATGACTTATATATATATTTTTTAAACTATTTTAGGTGGGAATGTTACTTGCATCTATGGCCTTGCAGAAACCCATTTCCAACTAGGTCTTTGTGGAAGTGAGAAAATGCAAAGTTTTTGCTGGTCTGATAAAGCCAAGGCTCAGTATTCTCGACACCTTCTACATTCAGTTGTTTTATTTTATTTTTTTATCTTTTCTCCTTTACTCACACAGGTAGATACATAACCTTTTCTATGTTGTACTAGGTGTGAGTCAAAATTATATATGTATTTTTTGTTTAGGTATCTTCTTTATAGAATATATATATATATATATATATATATTCTATAAAGAAGATACCTAAGCAAAAAAATACATATATAATTTTGACTCACACCTAGTACAACATAGAAAAGGTTATGTATCTACCTGTGTGATCAAAAGGAAAAAGATAAAAAAATAAAATAAAACAACTGAATGTAGAAGGTGTCGAGAATACTGAGCCTTGGCTTTATCAAGGACCAGCAAAAACTCTGCATTTTCTCACTTCCACAAAGACCTAGTTGGAAATGGGTTTCTGCAAGGCCATAGATGCAAGTAACATTCCCACCTAAAATAGTTTAAAAAATATATATATAAGTCATGTCCTCCTTAGAGTTGCATGACCTAGCACTAGTTAACAATTTCGCTTGCATCCATTAACCTTCCTGGCCCGACCCATACTCTTCATCTGTTACTATTAAACAGAGAGGAGAAGATTAAAGAGAACTCAAGCTGTGAGAGTGACATAATAATTAGAAATGATTTTCAGCCATAACGAAATTCCAAGTTCGTTTGAGGGAGAATTTAAACCTGAAAAACAATGCAAAGAAATCCAAATTTTACATTGCAATTAAAAAAGGAAATGTTAATTTGTAACGAACAGATTTTTGAAAGAAAACTTGAGTCTAAAACCCCCTACTCTACAACTTATGACAGCACGAAAACGAGAATAAGTTAAAGATAATAATTAACTAAAGAAAACTTTGTGAAAGTTATATACCTTAAACAGTTAGTTGCAATATGTACAAAGTATTTCAGCAGTGCTTTAAGTGCATAATTAATTAGTTATTAAGAACTTAACTACTTTGAAAAAACAGCGCATAGACAGCGCATAGAAAAGGAACAGGCTAAGCCTTCTTCTGTTCCTAGGTACCCCAAAAGACGCTCAAAGTTACAAAGAAAAGAAAGAGTTAAAACCCGCAAAATGTTAACAGACAAACCAATGCCTAAAAGCTGAAAAGCTAAAAAACGACAGAGAAAAGGTACATGAAGTACAAACATTGAACTTATAAAATATATATATATATATAGGCTCTAAATTCAGACCTTCCTTCACAATTTCCAAAGAAAGG
The DNA here is from genome assembly GCA_039090855.1 of Macrothele yani. NCBI lineage: Eukaryota > Metazoa > Arthropoda > Arachnida > Araneae > Macrothelidae > Macrothele > Macrothele yani. The sequence continues at coordinate 152,005,054 of CM076995.1, read as the reverse complement.
ATTCTTGAGAGCTTCACTCAAGATGTAAATAAGTACATCGTAAAAACCAGTTTGACGTACAATCAGCCTATTGAGGCCTTCGCAGAATGGAAATATAATATAATCAATAGCTTCACCGGTGAGTTGGCAGGTCTGGACTTTTGTTTCGACAGAAATCTCTTTTTCTCTGGAGAAGCTAAAAGGTCACTCTCCAAACTACAAGACCAATTTATTTTTACCACTACGGATAAAGCTAGCAATAATTTTGCAATTATCTGTAAGAAGTTCTATTTTGAATTGTTAACTATGGAACTCAATAATAGAGTAACATACGAGCCCGTAAGTTATTCTACCAAGCAGTTAGAAAATCGGTTTAAGGCATTCTTCAAGAAACTTAAAATTCCACAAACTAGAAGATATGGGCCTGAATTTCCATTTCTTTTTGCAACGGTTAAGTTTCATAAGGATCCTGTGAAGTTCAGGTTCATAGCTAGTGGAGTAAGGAGTCATAAAAAGAAAATAGATCTTGCTTTTGAAGATGTCTTAAAGAAGGTTTTGAAACACATTAGAAACTGTTCTAACTTGATGTACAGAGATTTTTGGATAATTAATAATAATGCAGAAGTAATTTCTACTATACTCAATGTTTGTCCCCTAGATATTAATAGTTATGATTTTGAAAACCTATATACTAATCTGCCTCTATCAGATATAATCACTACATTTAAGGAGCTGTATGCAGAATTTAAACTTAACCAATTTGTTGATGTAGGAACTTGGAACTCTTATCTCAATTGCTGCATAAAAAATAACCATATCTTATATAATAATACTCTCTATAAGCAAGTGAACGGTATTCCAATGGGAACATCAATGTCCACAAATATCGCTAATCTATTCCTGTTCTTTAAGGAATATAAATTCATTAAAAATCACCCCACCTGCTCAGATAACTACCTTTACACTTTTAGATATATTGATGATCTGCTGTGTATCAATAATTCAGAAGTTATAGAGAGTGATTTTGATAATATCTATCCTAGCTCTCTTAACTTATGTAAAACCAACCACAGTAATCAGGAACTTGAGTTCCTAGACTTAAGCATTAAGCTCAACAGAGGTAACCCATCTATTAGCCTCTTTGATAAAAGAGTTAATTTTCCTTTCAAAGTAATTAAATATCTACACTGGAATAATAACATTTCAACCAAAGTAATTGAGAATGTACTAATTTCTCAGGTCCTAAGAATTTCAAGAATTTGCAGCAACAATTTGGATTTCAATTACCACATTAATATACTATTAGAAAGTTTTCTAGAGAACGAAATTCCTTCTTCTTTCATCAAAAGAACTTTAAGAAAAATTATTCTGAATAATAGAGTAAGGTTGGCAGATCTGCTTTAATTTTCTACACAGTTAATAATATGATTCTGACCAATCAAAGCCGTAAGGAAGTTGGCTAGAGGATGCCTATTAACTACCTAAAGGAACCTTAGTGCTATGGATATGACGGTCCTATTAAAACAAAAAATTAAATAATATAAACAAAATCACAAAAAAGCTTAAAAATCTGTTTATAAAAGAAAATAAAAACAAATAAAAAAGAAAACTAGTTATTCATCACTAGGATAGCTATACTAAAAATAGTAAAACCAAAATTAAAATTAATAAGATTCTGATTAATCTATAGAAGCTCACTAAGGTGATTTAATACATGCAAAGATTATTAAATAAACTGCTCGTGTATTTTATAATATTTCTCATGTATTCTGGAGAGTTAATTCTGCTCATTCTGATCATACAGATCCACAGTCTTAAGTTTATATATTTTTTTCTCTGGTTAAAATCTCCGCGCGTTGGTTTCTTGCTGTATGAGGAGGCCATCAGCCCCACCCTCACTGCCCCCCAGCGTCTAGGGAGTGGCGGAAGGGGTCAGCCATGTTCTCCTCTTGTGTGGAGAAAAGTTTTTGTCACACAAGAGGTAAGCTCTCTTCCTTGTTTTTGGGTTCTAGGTTTTATAAGTTCAATGTTTGTACTTTATGTACCTTTTCTCTGTCGTTTTTTAGCTTTTCAGCTTTTAAGCATTGGTTTGTCTGTTAACATTTTTGCGGGTTTTAACTCTTACTTTTCTTTGTAACTTTGAGCGTCTTTTGAGGTACCTAGGAACAGAAGAAGGCTAAGCCTGTTCCTTTTCTATGCGCTGTCTATGCGCTGCTTTTTCAAAGTAGTTAAGTTCTTAATAACTAATTAATTATGCACTTAAAGCACTGCTGAAATACTTTGTACATATTGCAACTAACTGTTTAAGGTATATAACTTTCACAAAGTTTTCTTTAGTTAATATTTATCTTTAACTTATTCTCGTTTTCGTGCTGTCATAAGTTGTAGAGTAGGGGGTTTTAGACTCAAGTTTTCTTTCAAAAATCTGTTCGTTATAAATTAACATTTCCTTTTTTTTTTTTTTTTTAATTGCAATGTAAAATTTGGATTTCTTTTGCATTGTTTTTCAGGTTTAAATTCTCTCTCAAACGAACTTGGAATTTCGTTATAGCTGAAAATCATTTCCATTTATTATGTCACTCTCACAGCTTGAGTTCTCTTTAATCTTCTTCTCTCTGTTTAATAGTAACAGATGAAGAGCATGGGTCGGGCCATGAAGGTTAATGGATGCAAGCGAAATTGTTAACTAGTGCTAGGTCATGCTACTCTACGGAGGACATGACTTATATATATATATTTTTTAACTATTTTAGGTGGGAATGTTACTTGCATCTATGGCCTTGCAGAAACCCATTTCCAACTAGGTCTTTGTGGAAGTGAGAAAATGCAGAGTTTTTGCTGGTCCTTGATAAAGCCAAGGCTCAGTATTCTCGACACCTTCTACATTCAGTTGTTTTATTTTATTTTTTATCTTTTCTCCTTTTACTCACACAGGTAGATACATAACCTTTTCTATGTTGTATTAGGTGTGAGTCAAAATTATATATGTATTTTTTTGCTTAGGTATCTTCTTTATATATATATATATATATATATATATATATATATATATATGGGATGTAAGGTCAGGTGATGCGTAACATCACAGCCTCTCCTTGACAAATGTCAACCCCGCCTTCTCGTGGTGCATCCTATTCCCACTAAAGGGGCTCTGACGACCGCCCATAGCGGTATAACTATACCATCGGGATTAGAGGAAATTCTATCCCACACTCACCAACCCGCTTGGCCAGCGTGGTGAGTTATGGCCAAACCCCTCCAAAATGATTCCACAACTTAAATCTTGGCCCTCAGTCTCCGGCAGCTGGAATGTACCTGGCCAAGACAGCGGCCAGTGCGACATGAAGGCAGAGGGTGCTAAGAATCCCCGGAGGACCGGACTAGGCTGCCATCTGATGCTGACCTTGGCTACTTATAATGGACGCTCCCTATCTTCTGATTCAAGGCTTCTTGAATTGGAAGAGGAACTACAAAGGATCAAGTGGGACATCGTGGGGCTAAGTGAGGTAAGGAGAAAAGGAGAAGATCTCATCGAACTGAAAAGTGGACATCTCTTCTACTATCGTGGGACAGATACTGGCAGAACTAGTGGTGTTGGATTTATAATAAACAAGAAACTGAAGGATAAAGTTGTGGAAGTTGAAAGTTCCTCTGACAGAGCTGCACGACTTGTTATCCAACTCTCGAAAAGATACCAGGCTCAGATTATTCAAACTTATGCACCCACCACAAGTCATCCTGAAGAAGAAATTGAAGAATTTTATGAGGAAATTTGTCATCTAAATAATAAAGGTAAGCAGCACTTGAAAATAATTATGGGAGATTTCAATGCAAAAATAGGGCAACAGCAACAGAATGAAACTTCAGTAGGTAAATTCGGTCACGGCAACAGAAACCAGCGTGGAAATACTCTCGTTGAGTTTGCAGAGGCAGAAGGGTTTTTCATCTTGAACTCCTTCTTCAAGAAAAAGCCACACAGGAAATGGACATGGAGACATCCAAATGGGACGACAAGTGAAATTGATTTTATTATGTGTAACAAAAAATTCGTCATAGAAGACTGCAGTGTGCTAAACAAGTTCAACACAGGTAGTGACCATAGATTGGTGAGATGTAAGATGCACCTCAACACTAAACTTGAACGTGGCAAGCTCATAAGACAAACAAAATCTATTGACATAACCAACCTTAAAAAACACCATAATACCTTCAAGTTAGAACTGAAGAACAGGTTCTCCGCTTTAGAAGGCCTAACATCGGAAGAAGTGGACATCTCTGAAGTTAACAGAAAAGTAACCAAAGCTCTTATGGAAACAGCAACAAAATTAGCTGGGTCTAAGAACAAGTTGCATGTGAACAAATTATCAGGAAAAACCAAACTGTTGATGCAAAAAAGAAGAGAGATGAGGACAACTAAAGAAGATGTGACTTCCAAAGTGGAATATATAGAGCTATGCAAGACAGTAAGAAAAAGTATCGCTGAAGACGTAAGGAAATTCAACTGTGAACTAGTGAGGAAAGCAATTGAAAACAACCAAAGCCTAAAGATAGCAAAGGGACATCTCAGTAAGGGAAGAAAACAGATTATGGCCCTAAGAAAAGAAGATGGTTCTGTAACAAGAAATAGAGGCGAAATTTTGACAAGAGTGAAAGATTTCTACTCCAAATTATATGAAAGGGATGATATATGCACTCCAGACATCATGAAAGATACCAGTACCAGAGTTCCTCCAGTCCTTCCAGCAGAAGTTGCTCATGCAATCAAGAACATGAAGCGAGGAAAAGCTGCAGGAGAAGATGGAATTACTGTAGACATCATACAAGAAGCAAGTGGAGAAATCGAAACAGTACTCGCCCAAATTTTCACTCGATGCCTTAATGAAGGAAAGATTCCTGAGGATTGGAACACCGCTACAATGATCCTGCTACATAAGAAAGGTGACATTGAGGATCTCGGAAACTACAGACCTATCAGCCTCCTATCAGTAGTTTATAAAATCTTCACTAAAGTTCTTTCACACCGCTTGAAGGTAACACTGGACATGGCTCAACCGAGAGAACAAGCTGGATTCAGGAGTGGCTACAGCACAATAGATCATATCCACGTGCTGAGAGAACTAATTGAAAGAGCGAGGGAATATGAACTTCCATTGTGCATGGCTTTTATCGATTATGAAAAAGCCTTTGATTCGGTGAAACCATCAGCAGTTACAATGGCTCTGAAAACCTGCGGTATTGAAGATGCATACATTAATATTATTAATAACATCTATGAAAATGCAAGTGCAAAGATTAGGCTGTTTGAAAATACAACACACGTAAAAATTGGAAAGGGAGTGAGACAAGGTGACACCATATCTCCGAAGCTCTTTAATGCCACATTGGAGAGTGTTTTTCAGTCGCTGAGCTGGGAAAACAAGGGGATAAAGATTAATGGAGATTATCTAACCCACCTTCGTTTTGCTGACGACGTAGTCATTTTTGCAACTACCCCATCAGAGCTGCAGAGTATGATCCAGGAACTTGCTGACAAGAGTAAAGAAGTGGGATTAAAAATGAACTTTCAGAAGACAAAAGTGATGTTCAATGCTTCTTTTACAAGAAATGAAGACTTATCGATTGATGGAGAAAAGCTGGATATAACAGACACGTACGTTTATCTTGGACAGCAGATATCAAGTGAGGGTCACATTGATGAAGAAATTAATCGGCGCACAAAACTTGCCTGGAGAGCTTTTGGAAGAAACAGCATAATTTTCAAGAGCAATATGCCATTATGTCTTAAAAGAAAAGTGTTTGATCAATGCATCCTTCCAGTGCTTACGTATGGTGCAGAGACGTGGACCTTAACTAAAAGAGACATACAAAGGCTGCAGACAACTCAAAGAAGCATGGAGAGGTGTATGCTTGGTGTAACCAGGAGAGATAAGAAGAGGAACTCGTGGATCCGAAAAATGACAAGAGTGGAAGACATCATGATCAGAGTTAAATCCCTGAAATGGCAATGGGCTGGACATACTGCCAGAAGGACAGATCATCGATGGACAGCCGAAATTTTAGATTGGATTCCAAGGGACAAGAAAAGACCCAGAAGAAGACCACATGGGAGATGGGTGGATGACATTCGAAAGTATGCAGGGGTGACATGGAGGAGACTGGCACAAGACAGACCGTTGTGGAGGAAACTTGGGGAGACCTTCGTCCAGCAGTGGATTGATAATGGTTGACAATGATGATGATGATGATATATATATATATATATATATATATATATATATATATACACTATCTACCAACAAGTAATTGGACACCCCTGCAATCGACGATATCTGCGGTCCTGATACACGTCACGGCCACTGCCATTAAATATCATGTGGGAAACAACAACGCCACCAGTCGCATGCAAGATGTCACGCAGTTCGAAGCTCTCTGATTTCGAGAAAGGTGTAATCGTCGGGTATCACAGAAATGACCGATCCATACGTGACATACCCAGCGAGTTGAAGTACCTAAAATTGACAGTGGCCTACGTGATTGGCAAGTGGAAGATGAGAGGTGACTGTCGGAATGTGCCCCGACCCGGCAGACCCACAAAACTGGGAGTTAGAGACCGACGGGTGCTGGCCAGAGAAATTCAGAAAGAACCGCACCAAATCGATGGGCCACATACACGAGGAGTTTTAACAGGCATCCGGGAGTGTTCTTTCGATGAATACCATCCGTAAGGAAGCCCATCTGCTTGGTTATCATGGATGTGCTGCCACCCACAAGCCTTTGATCACCAAGTCCAATAGCGATGCTTGGCTAATGTGGTGCAAAGAACGTCGACAGTGGACCGTTGAACAGTGGAAACAGGTTCTCTGGAGCGACGAATCAAAGTTCACCCTCTACTGTTCGGATGGCAGGGTCTGAGTTTGGTGTCTGCCTGGAGAACAACGCCTCCTGCCGGAATGTATTGTGCCAACTGTAAAGTTCGGCGGCAGTGGGAATTTTGCTGCTATGGGGGTGTTTCTCCTGGTATGGCACGGGACCCTTAGTCGCAATTCCTGGTAGACTCAACGCCGAGACCTACTGCACCGTTTTGGATGACCATGCGCTTCCTACGCTGTGGCAGTTTAACGGGGTGGACCCATGTTACTTTCAGGATGACAATGCCACCTGTCATGTTGCGAGGTCCACCATGGCTTGGTATGGTGACAATGGGGTTAATCGAATGGACTGCCCTGCGCAGAGCCCGGACCTTAACCCTATCGAGCACCTCTGGGACAAGTTGGAGCGTCAACTTAAGGGGTGCCCCCACCGTCCGAAATCAGTGAAGGAACTGACCTGTCTTCTCCAAGCCGAGTGGAAGAAAATACTGCTAGCCGTCGTACAACGCCTGGTTGAGAGTATGCCTTAGAGGGTCGCAGCTGTAATCGCCGCTCGTGGAGGCTCCACCAACTATTGAAGGTGAATAAACTTTGTTTTCCTTTGCTATCACAGGTGTCCAATTACTTGTTGGTAGATAGTGTATAATATAGTGCTGTGAAGGTTGATCTTTGTTAAACAATTGCTGTTTGAACTATTTGCTTTCATGTATTTCTTTCAATGTCAGTATGCATAACACTGTTTTGAGGGTTTTTAGTCGTGAGGAGGAAAGTAATTTTATGGATTTACTAAGAGTAAGGTTGTACAACAAAGTTCTGAAACATTATTACTTTTATTTATTTATTTGTTTTTTTTTTTTCAGGAGTACCTAGGCACAAGCGTGGTGAAATTTGGTCATTTCTTGCTGAACACCATTCTTACTGGAATTCTCAAAAGAATAACAGCTGTGAAGTTGATCTTTCCATTCCATACGAAGAGCTCCTAAAAGAGCTAACATCACATCAGCATGCTATCATTATTGATCTGGGTAAGATTTTTTTCTTTTTCCCCGTCTGCATCAATGAGCTAAAAAAAATCACCACGGATTGCAGGTAGTAGTTTAAAACAAATTGCTACTCAAGGCAGAGAAATTAGGTTTCTTCATCACTATTACTTATTTGATTATTTTTGGATGAAAAATGTCTCCTGATTATTAATAACTTAGTTGTTGTGGAAATTTCGTTTAATAAGTTAACTGAGAAAAGAAAGGAACACATGCATACTGAGTACAAGTAGGTTGCAATTAACAAGGGAATGGATGCATTATTCTTTGCACATGCAGAGTGAGTTGACTAATCTGTATTGCTGGTTTCCCCAAGCTCTGCTCTTGAGTGAGGTGAAATATTTTGAACTTTTTCTGTTGTAGAGGTTTCTTCCCTGCATGTAACCTGCCCTAAATTAAAGTATGGATGATTCCTTTTAACCTTAAAAATAATTCAGATTAAAAAATGTGTGTGTGCGATTACATCACCGCCCAAGCTAGATGATTTCTTGATTGACCAGTGTGTTTTGTTGACAGGTGTTAATACTCTTCACTTTTACAATTAGCGATTTATCTTATACTACATGCTAGCTGATTTAGGAGAATTTCACAGGAATGATGGGTTGGTTCTCAAGGAAGTCCCGAATGGCTGTGTATGAAAATGTAGTTGTTCTTACTCCAATGTGTGGCAGTGAAACTTGGGTACTGCAGAAAAACATTAGAGTCGTTTGTGTGCTGGGGAGATGTGTTACTTACAAGAAGGGGGGGGTAAGACAAGCTCTGATGTGAGGAATGAAGATGTGTTGCAGATATGTAATGTGAGGCAAAAAAAAATGTTGCTAGTAAGGTGGAGACTGAGGCTAATATTCTTAAGTGGTTTGGCCATGTTGAAAGAATGAATGATAAGGTGCTGACTAAGAGAATTTTTCAGCCCAAGTGGTAGGAAACAAAGGTAGAGGAAGGCCAAAGAAATAATGGAAGAACCACATTTAGGAATGTCTGCTTAAGAAAAAGATTGAGTATGAAGTACAAAAGGTCTTGTATGTGGCGTGTGATGGATGTAAATGAAGCTGGAACTGTGTGCCAAGATCATTGTAAATTGAGACATTCGATACACTAACAGTAAGCGATTTCTAGTTCCATCAGTTAAACATTTACTTAGCAGACGCTCTTTCTTTGAGGAGCTAACCTCTAAATCTCAGAGAACAGCTTAATCATATGTATGCATGTACAATACTATCCTCTAGTTTCTGCCCATTCAGCCTTAATCTTCTATTGATTCTTTATGGCCTTTCAGAGCTTTTCTTCCTGAAAACTTCAGCAACCAGTCAGATTTTCTGCCTCTGGATCACCATTCAGTGCCATTTTAATACATACATTATACACATCACTTAGTTATTCCCTGAGTTGCAGAGTTTCACTCTTCAAAGCAAAATCATCTGCCAAATTAAGGTTGCTGATGGCTTTAGATTTTACTTACTATTTTTCTACGCGATGTCCCTATTTACAAAGATCTTAGCACACAACTCTAGCTTCACTGATACCCATCACAAGCATCTCGCACAAGATCTTTTGCACTTCATATTCATTACCTTTTCCTCTTGCAGACATTTCTGAATCTGGCCATCCCACAATTTCCTCAGCTGCCATTGATATTTCTTTCCTGTCATTTTGATCTAAATGAATTCTCTTAGCACCCCATCACTCATTCTTCAAACATGGCCAAAAAAAACCTCAAAATGAATACTCAATTTTAGTTCAGAAACCCAAAATGTATGCAAAATGTGCAACCTTACATTTAAACACAAAACACATTAGATACATCTTACATAAGCCCTTTTCATAGTGTGAATTACATTTTCACAGCATGTATTTTAAGATTGACTATGACACAGGACGTTACCCGTATTTAACGTACATTTTTCTCATTTAAAAGCATATTTAAAAGACAATAAAAAGTTATTTTTGTTTGCATTATGCAAATGTCTACAATACATATATTTTCCAGACCACGTGGTCATTTAGCATGCTATGTAATCTTTAACTGTACAATTTTTATATGAACATTCAAATACTTTAAATGACATTAAAAATAATTCATATGGTAATTGTACACTTAGAGATTGCATTAGTATGCTACATAACCATGTGGTCTGGGAAATGTATGTATTGCAAATATGTGCATAGTTTAAAGAGTTGTTTGTATATAGCTTTAATAAGAATAAAAATGATAACTTTTAATGCCTTTTAAGTGCTTTTAATTTAGAAAATATAAGTTAAATAAAGGTGGAGGGTAACATTCTGATTTGTAGTCAGTCCTAAAATTATGTGTCATGAAAATGTAATTCAAGATATACAAAGAACTTACATATGGCAAGCTATTGTCTGCATCAAATATGTTTACATCTAAAAACTAAAAATATTTTTCTCCACCATAATAATAACAGCGCTGCTCTTAACATTACACATGTGCAGCACATTTTCTTTCCTCACATATTAGAATAAACCCTTCCCTTTCATAAGTAGCATATCTGTCTAGGAGACAAACAACTGTTGGGTCACTTCTGCAGTACTCAGATTTCACTGGCGTGCATCAGAGCAGGAACACTTTCTGATGCACTTTATGATCACAACAACAGTTTCATTCACAGCCATTTGGTACCTTTTTGACCACCCATCACTCCTGAAATTCTCCTAAAGGAGCTATGATTTTCAAGGCCGAATTCTTTCGCCTACTAATTTCACCATCGAATCTGTTTTCAGCATAGGCATAGCGTTGGATGGGGGATGGAGGGCACGCCTCCGCCCCCCCCTCCACTTAAAATTTGGAAAAAAAAAATTACTCGTTTGCCTTTTAAATGTTATAAAGTGTGACATACAGCCAAGGGAACAATGCTACACAATAGCGAGCATTGTTATGACTACTTTCCAGCAGTCATTCCATACACAATAACATGCAGTCATCTGATGATGGCTTTCATCATCGAATGACTGCATGAGGAGATTTGAAAGGCATGTATTTTTTTGTTTTCTTTTTACATCCTCATGAGTGGGAAACAACCAAGCCTGGTACACCTCGTAGTTTTGGATATATAAGGCATGTAAAAACCTAAGTTATGACAATTGAAAAGGAGCATTTTTGGAGAAACTATTTCAGAGAGTGCCTCCCCCCCCCAACACACACACACACACACACACACACATCAGTTTACACTTATTTCTTCCCCCCATTTTTGGTCACACTTATGTCTATGGTTTCAGTGTCAAGCAGGCTTCTTAAATACACAGATTCATTCACCAGGTCCAACCTGTTCCGAGTATCTTACTTTCATGACTCAAACTAAAATACACATTACTGTTCGTACTCCATTGTTTCAGCTGCTTGTTTTTGGAAAAGAAATGTGATTCAATCAGCTTTTCATTCATGTGGTCAACTCCTCAAGAAGCTTCAACATTGTGTCATTTTTGAACAGGTATCAAACCAATATCCCCTGATTTCTGTATGAGTGTGTGACAGTTACACCACCCAGGAAAATGCATGTCTAAACAACTGAAGGAAAAGGATCTGAGTAAACATCCATATTTTGCTGTAGTCAAGACATTCATGTCAAAATAAAAAAAAAAAACAAAAAAAAACCCACCTGAGTCAGATAATCTTATTTGTCTACCATGTAATTTGGAGATTTATTCTTTAACTTTTATGATATCTGATGTATCAGTGTGAAATGCTAATTTTTTCCAGTGGATTCTGCACACCACTGAATGCCAATGCCTGTTACTAATAAGCTATTATGTTGCTGCTATGGGTCCCATTTCTTTGTAGGTTTCCCGCATTAGTCTCTCAAGATATTCCAGTCTTTCCTTCATAAAAGGAAGGTATAAGTTAGGTGATTTGCATGGTTAATTAGCACATCTTCCTTGACATTCACAACCTCTATCATTCTAGTGTGAATATTAATTACCCAGTACTCACCGTGGAGGTAAATCCCAACTGCTGATAACACCGTGATTCACACAGGAAGCTTAATGTTTTGTTGAAGGTGTATATGTTACAGCACTTAATATTACAATTACCTTACACCACAAGATACCCGTGAGTTGAGACCCTCTTCTGTCGTATCACACTGAAATATAATAAAAATTTGTGAGTCAATATTATGTGAAAAGCAAGCAGTATATAAGCCTATTTGCATTCCAAAGCATCAAATACTAGCTAAAGAAATGTGCATGTGACTTACTGGCTTATATCTTAAGCGTGTGCTGTGAAGTTCTGCTGCCCTATGTAAGTATGTCCAAGTAAGTAAGTTAATTAATTTCAATGTTTTATTCACAGTAATTTTGGACTGTTTTTTTTTCTCTGGATAGTCTGTTTATTATTTGGTATTGTACTTTATTAGCAGAAACTGTCAAAAAGGAAAATAAAAGTAAAATCTTGCATCAGAAAAACAGGGATTTCCTACCATTGCAATGATTTAAAATACATATTGTTATCCCAGTTAAATGAAGAACACTGCTCAACTTGCATATGCATAACCTAAAAGAAGTATGGTAATGTAATGAAACAGATGTAATTATTTATATGATGCACCAGTGTAGTGACTTACACACAATCAATCAAAAATTGTCCTAGTCCCTTTTTGGCACATTGAATTTCCGATACCCCCATGCCTTGATATGGTGTTGTGTGTATTGAATGAATATGGTGTTACTGGGAATCTACTTAATAGTGTAAAAGCCATGTATGCTGGTAGTAAAGCTTGTGTACGAGTTAATGGTGTTTTATTAAAATGATTTTCTGTTGGTGCAGGAGTTAGACAAAGTTATGTAATGTCGCCATGGCTGTTTAATATATTTATGGATGTGTGCATGCGTGATGCCAAAATAGATAATACTGGTTTATGTCTTGGTGATACCCCTGTGTGCAGATTGCTACATGCTGATGATACTGTCCTGTTGGCAGAGAGAAAAAGTGATTTGCAGAGTAAGTTGTCTTGGATGTACAAAGTTTGCATGAAATTCAAACTGAATATAAATAAGGGAAAAACCAAAGTTATGGTTTTTTAAGAGAGGAACTGGTAGCACTGAATGTAATGTAAGTATAAATGGCACTGTGATTGACCAGGTGAGCGAATTTGTGTATTTAGGAAGCATGTTTGACAGAGAGAACAAATTCGATGGTGAAATTAGTAGGAGAGTGAATTCTTCATTGAAAGTCATAGCTGCTCTGGGAGGTTTTCACAGGAATGATGGGTTCTCTAGAGAGTCCCACATGGCTGTGTATGAAAGTGTAACTGTCCCTACGCTGATGAATGGCAGTGAAACCTGGGTGCTGCAGAAGAAACATAGGAGTCGTTTGTGTGCTGGAGAAATGCATTACTTACGGAGGGGTGTGGCAAGACGCGGTCTGATTGGGTGAGGAATGAAGATGTGTGTGTTGCAGTTGTGTGATGTGAAGCAAAATGTTGTTAGCAAGGTGGAGACCAATATGCTTCAGTGGTTTGGCCATTTTGAAAGAATGAGTGATCAGATGCTTACTAAGAAAATCTTTTTAGCCCAAGTGGCAGGAAGGAAAGGCAGATGAAGGCCAAGGAAGACATGGGTGGATCAGATTCAGGAGTGTCTGCATGAGAAAAAGATCTTGAGTATGAAGTATAAAAGATCTTGTGTACGGCATGTAATGGATATCAGTGAAGCCCGAGTTGTATGTCAAGATCGCTGCAAATGGAGAAGTTTGATATGACAACAGTAAGTAAAAATATCTGGTAGTGTGTGTTTCTTTTTGGAGCTGACCTCTGAATCTCAGAGAACAGCTTAGTGATGTGTGTATGTATGATGTGTCATACCACTTACTGATTACAAAAGCTTTATAAGTTAAGAAAAAAAATCTACATAAAAGTGTGGATCTATATGGCTTTACTGTATCACTTTTGCTTTTCTTCAAAATTTTCTGAACCACAGCTTTCCCACCTGTGTCAGTGCACAAAAGCTGATTTACAAACCAATCACATCTATTACTGCGTAAGATATTAGTGTCAAGTGCTTGCAAAAAGAAATTGTTTGATTTTTTTTTTCTCGTAATGTAAGTTGTCGGCTTTTTAAAAAGGATTCTTGAGACAGATTCTTTGAAATCCCAGATAGCACCAATGTGTACACTGTTAAAAGAAGTTTTCCAATTCAATCTATAGAAGTTCGGATATTGAACAAAAACATAAATTTCAATGACTAACTGGGAAAATCTCACGTGATTAAGAGAAGCAGAAATTGAATGGAACATTTTCATTCTAATTACTGCTTTCATTTGCAAAGAGAGAAAAGAAACAATAATTACTTGGACTCCTGCTAGTAAAGTTATAAAATTTTCAGATACAATTTAGCCCATATATAATTTATTCCTTCAAGTTTGTAAGATGTTCATTACACTGATACTTTTAACTAAGTGATTAGTTAACATATCATCAGTATAATGCTTTCTGCTTCATTTTTGGGAATTTTTAATGTTTAGCCTAACATAATTTGATTACTTGAAATACAATTAGTACATGAGTGTAACAACAACCAAAACGTTATGCAACTAAGAAATTTTTGAGACATAATAAAGTGTATTTAAGCCATCTGCATATGTATGCATACAATATATATATTATATTTGTAAAAAAGTGTTTTCAGGTCAGTTCAGTGTTATAAATATTGTACACATTATCCACTTACAAATAATTTTGAAAATGTTATACCTTTGAAACCATGAGGAATTTCTGTTGCTCAGGTGCAATGAAAAAAAGTTTTAATTTTTCTCAATTTACATTTCATTGAACAATCGCAGTGCGGTGGTGTTGGGATGTGGCTCATGGTTAAAAAGGCCCCTAGCCTGAGCAAAAAGGTTTTGTAAATTTTTTTGCGGGTGCTTTGTGTGAAACTGGTTAAAGAAATAGCCTAAGAATTAGGGCAGCTTTGAATGAAGTATTAAGAAGAAAAGCCTTTTTTCTCAGTATAAAATATGTAAAATCTTTAGAAATCATTTTTGTTGCTTTAGTTCATAAAAATTGGATGACGGGAAAGCAACTAGTCGAGAGAACTTGAGGCCCCTTGTAATAGCCCTTGCTGTTACAAAAGGGCCTCAAGTTCATAGCCCTTTCAATAGTTTCAATGCAGGTTTGTTAAAAAAAGAATGCGAAAAAATATATATCAGTTCAATGAGCGAAATTGTTATACCAACGAGGATAAGGTGTTATGTATTACAGTTGTTTGCACATAACTATGGATCCTTCCGAATATAATGAACTAAAAGGTATTCTTTGCGGGAGCGAAAAATCGGAGACCTGTGTAATTTTTTATACACTGCCGGACAATTGCTAAGGACGGATGACAATAGCAACGATAGCAACCATAAAATGGAAGGCAGGAAAATGTGGAAATTAGCATAAGTGCGGGATACAGTAAGACGTGTTGTGCGTATGCAAATTTTGGATTGCCGAACTTGTTCGTGACATCATAGCGCTGATAAGAGATATAAAGGATTTGACGTGTATTGACCGTTGTTGTTCAAACGCAAAGTTGAAAGGGAAAGAATCAATTGACGAACTTGCAATTTTCAGTATGTCTTCCCGACATCACCTAGATGATTTTACGCGTGGTCGTATTATTGGCAAGATTGAAGAAGGGCAAAAAATAACAGATGTTGCCAGGGAGTTCGACGTCAGCCACAGTGTTGTTTCAAGGCTTTGGAAATCATTTCGAACAAATGTAGAGTGTAGCAAACGTCATGGGGGAGGTCGTGTTCGCAGTACCACACCTGCAGAAGATCGGTACATAGTGCTATCAACAAAAAGACACCGGCGCAGCACAGCTAGTGAGGTAGCAAATCAGTTTATGGCTGCTACTGGCAAGCGGATCTCCCGAAAAACTGTCTCCAGACGTTTGCATGAAGGAGGACTATACGCCCGCCATCCTGTTGTGTCATCCCATTGTCCAGACGTCACCGTACCGCCTGTTTGCAATGGTGCCATCAACATCGCAATTGGACTGATAACGACTGGTCTGCTGTCCTCTTCTCAGATGTGAGTAGATACAGTCTATCGTCTGATTGTCGACGACAACTGACCTGGCGTGATAGTGGTACTGCATATTGTCCAGCAAACATACAGGAAAGGGACCGATATCCAACATATAGTGTCATGGTATGGGCTGGCATCATGATCAGTGGCCGTACGTCCCTCTATGTGCTTCCAACTGGGGCTATGACTGGCCAACGATACATTAATGATGTTCTGCTACCTCATGTTCGCATGTTCCGTGGTGCTGTCGGTGATAGATTCATTTTCATGGACAACAACACAACATGTCATCGAACAGTGGCTGTCCAGGAGTGTCTTGAGAGCGAGGATATTCAACGCCTCGTATGGCCAGCACTTTCTCCAAATCTGAATCCCATTGAAAATGTGTGGGATGCTTTGGGGAGGAGTCTTGCTGGTCGCCAATGTCCTCCAATAAACAAGGACACCCTCATCCGTGCACTGACAGAGAAATGGGATAAATTACCCCAACAGCTGCTTGATAATGTTGTGCAAAGCATGACACGACGTGTGGAATCTTGCATCGCCCTCCATGGTGGTCATATCCCGTATTGACATCTTATGCCGGAACGCCTGCGGACGGTAATTGCATTTTTTCACGTTTACGTATTCTGCACAAGATGGCCGGTTTGTCCCTTGAACCCGTTCCAAAGCCTTCTGGATTTCAGAGCACAATAAATTGTCTTTCTTGTAATGTCCTGGCATTCTGACATTATTTTATTTCACTTGGCATCCAACCACACTTACTTTTTTATGCACTATATAGCCATTTATGATCTGTCCTTAGCAATTGTCCAGCAGTGTATAACAGAGTAAAAAAATATTTGTTTACTATGTGCATAACGTTGTGGCATTATGCTAAGTTTGGTTTTTATGTTCCAGATTAAATAATCTAAGTATTTTTATGTTTTTTGTGCTACAGTTCTTAATCATTACTTAGTGATTTGCTTACTCATGTTATGACATTTCGTATAAATCGGAAAAGTCATTAGACACTGACACCCGGCAGTTTCATGTTTTATGAGCATTCATGAGGCATTTCAAAAAGCAGCCTTAGTTCTTTGAAATAATAAATTTTACGTGATATGATTAACTTTGACGTAAGTATTTTGTGTAGTAATTTGTATCGGTAACCAGGGCAATCATTTTAATTATAACGTACACATTTGTATTTCTCGCAGTAAAGTGAAATAATTTTGATTTTACGAAAAAATACTCGTAGGTTCCAAAGAATTTGATTTACTAAAATACCCGTGAAGCCTTGTTAATAATATGGAAGTTTAAATTTTGAGTAATTGAAAGATAATGGATTTTTGCAAAAGGGCCTTAAAAACATTGGGGGGGGCACGAGTTTTTCCGGGTATGCCACTGGCAGTGATGCCAATAATATTTATCTAAATTACAGTTGCAGTCCTTGTTGTGAGATGAAAAAATAGTGCACAAGTTCTGAAAACTGTGATTGGCAACTTTTAATGGATGTTATTTCATTTAGGGAATTGCTAGTTTGTTGATCTTTGATATCTTCTCCAAAGTTATCTCTTTGAGTTGTTGTGACAAAAAAGACCATATATTCATCTGTAACCTATTGCTCAGTTGCAACATTTTCATTAACCTTAACTTAATCTTTAAGTATGACATTTTGGCCAATGTGAATTCTCTTAAGTCATGCAAATCTTTCCGTACGCATTTTTTTCCCATCTTCAACACTTTATGTTCATTGGCTTCAACTAAAAATTGTATTTCCAACAATTTTTTACTATTTGCTGTGTAACTTCCCTGTATGCATTACATAATCTTTCAACCTACTCAAACATAAGCAACAACAGCTTTATCCCTTTTGTTCTTTCACAGTATGTACTCCAGAATTCTCCTGTATGATGTTTTATACATACATGGATATATATATATATATATAAGTTCAAGTCTCTAAACTCTTCTCTGAGTTAACTACTAAACTCTTCTCTGAGTTTTGAAAGTTGGTTTCTCTCTCTCTCTCTCTCTCTCTCTCTTACTCTCTCACACACACAAAGCCGAATCATGTGTCAAAACAATGCAATTAACATAACATTATTAGATTTTACTTACTGCTGATGAATCAAACATCTCCATTTACAGTGATCTTGGCACACAACTTGAGCTTCATGACATCCATAACACATCTTCTTAACACAAGATTTTGTACTTCATACTCATTCCTTTTTATACTTTTGCAGTCATTTGTGTATCTGGTCTTCCCCCAATTTCCTCAGTTGTCCTCTACCTTTCTTTTTCCTGTCACTTGGGCTAAATAAATTCTCTTAATTAGCACTCCATCAAACATTCTTTCAGCATGGCCAAACCACCTCAAAATATTTGTCAACCCTACTAACAACATTATGCCTCATAATACAGGGTGATTCATAAAGAAGTATACAGTTTCCAGATGCTGTAAAACAGTAACAGTTGAAGACATGGACCACAACTGCGAACTGTTAGGTAGATGTACTCATGCAGTTTGTGACCTGCTACTGAAGGAAGTGATGTAGGCGATAGCGTGCGTGTCACATGACTAGTCAGTCAATGAACATCTTCCTCACTGATGGATTGAATGAGCCACAGACTACAACATGCGACTGACCCAATGGCCACCCAGAAGTCCTGGCTTAACACCTTACGACTTTTTCCTTTGGGATGCATACGTAAAAGGACAAAGGTATTCGCCCTTCCCCTTTCTGTTGATCTAGCGGAGCTGAAACAGCATATCACAGCCACTATCACTGCACTTGATTCAGATATTTTACCTCGCTTTTAGGCGGAAATGGATTATCGACATTCTTTCTATGTAATTTCTGCAGTACATTATGAATTGGATAAAGCATTCTTGCTTTTGAGTAGGCATCTGTTCACTGCCAACTCTCCCCTCCCCATTCATAGATGGGGCTGCATGTTCAATTGGTCTCCATTTCAGAACCACTAGCATTACATTTGCCAGTCTATTATTCTCCATCGGTTTGCTGTGTCAAACATACTTCCTAAATACACAAACTCACTCACTTGGTCTAACTTTGTACCATTTAGACTGATCTTGCATTCAGACTAACAGTTCCTCACTTGAAAACTATAATAATGACCATGCTGTATAGTTAAAACCGTGATGTAATGGTGAAAATCCTCCAAATATGTGGCGCCAGTAAATAAATAAATACATTGCTCTTTCCACGTTCCAGAAACACATAGCAACCGAAAAATTATTTTTAGCCACCGCTGGGGAATTGAACCCACGGATCTCTCGATATCTAGCCGGGCGCATTAGCTTTACACCATGGTGCCCAACAATCCACGGTGCTATGTGTATTTTTAAGTCAGCTTCTGACATCATAAATCCGGAAGATGGGCTCGGCTACTGATACGTCTCCATCTGCTTGGTATTAACGGCACTGGGCTATATATGATGTAATTTTTTACCATGACTATGTTGAAGCATGGGACTGTCATCACAGCTTGTAGCAACCTGCACACAAAAAGTCCTAAGCCATAAACCAGCACCATCTACTTTGACATCACACATGCATGCATCCATAAATATATTAAACAGCCTTGGAAACATTGCACAACCTTTTCTGATTCCTACACTAACGAAAAATCAATTTGATTAAAACACCACCACCCTCAACTACAAGCTTGCAGCATTTTATTTCCTTTTTCGACGAGCATTTATGCACTCTTCTACATTAAAATTCAGAAACCTTGAAATTTCTAGGATTCTTGATATTGCCTCAGCCCACGGATTCCCTGGTACCATTATTACCAGTGTTTTAAACAAAGTTAAGAGACAATTTATGTCCTCTCTTAGGAGGGAACATAATAATACCAGATATGTTGGAGCCTTGGATTATGTACCTGATTTGGTTAATGTTTTGGAAAACTGTTGCCAACCTCTTAATATTGACTTCGGCATTCGGACTAAAAACATTTTTTCATTGGTCAGAAACGAAAGATCACCCAAAGATAATGACCAAAGGTACGGTGTTTACTGTGTTCCACAAATTTCAACGAGCTCACCTCCTGCTAACACTCTCTGTGTGGGATCTACCATGCGCTCATTGCAGACCATATTGAAAGAACACAAATACACAGTCAAAATGGGTTCCCAAAATACTGCACTATCTCGACTTACTTCGAAAGGGTCTCACCAGCCTTGCTGGGACGAAACATGCATTCTGACCACCCTAACTTCGAAGCCTAATACTCTGTTTGCTGAAAGCTTAATTATTTACGAATTTGGGTCTGCATGCTGCAATGATGATTACCCTTCTATTATTCCTATTGCATGGAAACTCGCATTGACAGCCAGGAACAACTCCATTCTGAACTTGAACATTTGTAAATAACATCAATTAAGCCTTTTTCTTCTCGGTTCATCTGCACATACAAACTATGCCACCTAATCATGTGACTATTTTCTTGATGTATTTATATCATTGTTCCTTCATGTATTGTGTGATTGTGTTACATCTGAGGATGGGACCGATGCGGCCCTGAAAGGTCTTATGTTTTTTAACTGTGATGTTTTAATTGTACTAAGTAAAGTCTTTTAATTTATCATCAGCTTTTAACTACTCTTTTTTGTTGTGCAAAAACAGTTTTGTGAACTTCGATTCCTTGTCTTGCTCAGCACAAATGTTTTCGATCTCTTAAAACACCATTTTCACTCGCAAGGTGTAATCAAAAAGTTTCCAGAAGAGACTCATTATGGTGCCAGCTTGCCTGTGCTGTGTTAGGACTTACACAATCCTTTACAGTGGAATGTGCAGAGTCATACAACAATCCACAGGGTTCTGTGTTTCGTGACAACGTAAAGTTTTATGAAATAGAGTGAACATGCGCTGAGTGCCCTTCCTGATTTTTCAACTTTGTGAGAATCGTCGATTATGGAGTTTCCCCTCAGTGCAGCATATGAGAACTGAGTGTGGCCTGTCTCCTGACTGCAGTACATGCGTGTAGCAGGTACTGCATGCTCATGGGCTTCATGAATACAGTACAGTAACCCAATAGGACATTATTGGGCTGATCTTCATCAGAATACATGGCCTGATAATTACCAGACCTAATCCCACTGGATTTGTTGTTGTAGTGTTGCCTTAAATTCAAGGTCTGTGACACTTGAATCTCAGCAGGTAAGCTGCAGGATTTAGAAAAGCAGATTCGTTTCCCTTGTAGCATAGTTACCAGTGCTATGTTGGCTGTTGTTTGGAATAAATTACATCCTATCTGTTCATAACAGTGGCGTAGCCAGAGGGGGGTGAACCCCTCCTTTGAGGGGAAACTGAGCACGAATTTAAAGCGATATATATGTGTAAACAAGGCTTTTTCACCAATGAACCAAACCCATGGATCCCTCCCTTAAGA
This sequence comes from Macrothele yani, assembly GCA_039090855.1. NCBI lineage: Eukaryota > Metazoa > Arthropoda > Arachnida > Araneae > Macrothelidae > Macrothele > Macrothele yani. The sequence continues at coordinate 151,983,730 of CM076995.1, read as the reverse complement.
AATGTCTGCTATGCCACTGGTTCATAAGTTTTTCTGAACATCAGCTGTGTTTCTTGTAGTGCACACTGTTACCTCGGATTCCTTGATCTCGGCAAAAGTTACCATTAATAACTTTCATTGATATCACCTCATAAGTTAAAATCAGGATATTCTACATTTTTTGGCTGGAGATGAGAAAGGAATGTAAGTGTGCTGGAGTTAAAGAGTAGCAGAGGGGGGGGATTCTTTTCTCTTGGAAGAAAAGATAAAAATAAAGATTGAGAATGTCTGATATTGCAATGGTAGGTCTAGGTAGAAATCAAGTTGGAACGGGTAATTTGCCCGTGAAGTAACTGAAAACAGTGTCTGATAGAATAAGCCTGAACAGGTAAATGTGTAAACACTAAAAAGAGTGATATTGAAATTGGGACAACAAAATCTGTGACCTTCCCCATATACAGCATTGAATAAAGGGCCCCACTTCATGAAGATTGAGTTTACAATTAGCTAGTAATTAATGACTCTCTCTCTCTCTCTCTCTCTCTCTCTTTCTCTCTCTCTCTCTCTCTCTCTCTCTCTCTCTCTCTCTCTCTCTCTCTCTCTCTCTCTCTCTCTCTCTCTCTCTCTCTCTCTCTCTCTCTCTCTCTCTCTCTCACACACACACACACACATGTGTGTGTTCTTTTATATGTATATAAGTAAAAAACAACAACATTATAATGAATAAAAACTAAACCCTAACAAATTTATAATTCAGCTAAAAATGTCTATCACAAACAGCAGATTGCACATCAGCTGAAGGAGTTTTGTTTTGTGCATCTGAAAAATAGTGAAAACCTTTTTGGAATTTACTAATTGTTTTCCTACGTAATTGTACATAGCAATTATCATAATAAATGAGCATATTCAGTTCATCAACATTATGCAGTATCAAAAGGATAAAAACTACACACCTCAGTAATTTAAACTTAGAGAGGAACACCTTGGACAGTGTTTGTTTCTTACGTTACCAAATAAACCACAGCTGTTAGACACCACTTTAAACAATTAGAGGATGCCATCTCTTCGTGAAGCTAGTGCGATTTTGGTCAGATGCTATGTACTCAATTGTTACTGTAAATGAATTTGAGTTTGGTATTATAAAGCCAAGGGTAGTAAGACTCTATTAACCTCGTTCTAAATCAAGCCTGCAATATTATTACTAGTTCAACATCCTACCCTGCAGGATAAAGTACTAAATGATATGAAAGCAAAACAGTCTAATGCCATCATCCCTTCTGGATATGGACATTTAGCCAAGAGTCCGAAGGACAAAATTTATTGTTTTGAGTCAAAAGCTATGAAAACTGCAAAATCAGAGACAAAATTTTCAAACTTAAAAATATCACAAAGAGCAGATTGCACATAAATTACGAATATAATTTATAGATGTAAATAAACTGTGAGCCAAAATTTCCTCAGCATTTCTTCAGTACATTTTTTTTTCAAATATTATTTACTTCTGTTTATCACTATTTAAGGGAGTGCTATTCCCCTCACCAATATCTTAAGGGAACACCATCCCCCACCATTTCCGCCCTCTTTCACCACTGGTCTGGCAAGAAAAATTTAGGAAGGGAGAAGACACTGAAAGGTTATATTCATCTGAGACTTGAAGGCAAGAAGAGCAGAGTTTGGAGAGAATTTCTCTGCACACCATAGGAAGTGGGAAGATTTTCTTTTCATTAAGAGATGGTAGATTAGAAGAGAAATAAAGATAGGAGAGGCAGAAACTTAACAGCAAAGTAACTGTAAAAGAAGCCTGATAAAATAATAAGCAGGAACAGTTCATCTTAATATTATAAAGAAATGTAAAGAAAGCAAGGCACAGTTTGATAGAGACTTTCCCCTTTTACTTCACTGAATAAATCTATTCTTCATTGCAAAGGAGCCAGTCTTAACTTTAGCTGGTAATTTGTTTCATCATCAGGGAACCTCTGGTGGCCTAATGGCCAACGCTCGTGACTGCCATGGAGAAGACCTCAGGTTCAATCCCAGGCAGGTACAAATGCTCGAACCACTAAATATCCGCCATGCGTCGGATCGGTACGTTAAGCCGTCGGGCCCTGGGTACTGGCCCCCAAGTTATGAATAAGGTTGTCTTTCTCCCCCTTTCTACCTCGCCTCTGTGTCATTTTCCTATCAGGCACTCTAGCCCAAATCTCCTAGCTTCCTACTTCTAAGGGTTGTCTAAGATCTGGGGTAAAACACTCCCTTCCTAAAATCCTCTACATATAATCTGATCTGTTTCATCATCAGGGAAAAATACAGTTAAAACCCCTGAACTTCCAAATTTCCTACAAGTGTAGGCCTAATGAGCCCACCTCATAAGGTACTGAAAGAAACTTAGTGAAGAGTATCGTATGTCATCGAACAGTCGCTGTCCAGGAGTGTCTTGAGAGCGAGGACATTCAACGCCTCGTATGGCCAGCATGTTCTCCAGATCTGAATCCCATTGAAAATGTGTGGGATGCTTTGGGGAGGAGTCTTGCTGGTCGCCAATGCCCTCCAATAAACATGGACACCCTCATCTGTGCACTGACAGAGGAATGGGATAAATTACCCCAACAGCTGCTTGATAATGTTGTGCAAAGCATGACACGGCGTGTGGAATCTTGCATCGCCCTCCATGGTGGCCATATCCCGTATTGACATCTTACGCCGGAACGCCTGCGAACGGTAATTGCATTTTTTTCACGTTTACGTATTCTGCACAAGATGGCCTGTTTGTCCCTTGAACACGTTCCAAAGCCTTCTGGATTTCAGAGCACAATAAATTGTCTTTCTTGTAATGTCCTGGCATTCTGACATTATTTTATTTCACTTGGCATCCAACCACACTTACTTTTTTATGCGCTATATAGCCGTTTATGATCCGTCCTTAGCAATTGTCCAGCAGTGTATAACTGGCGCTGATGTGAAAATCATTTTTTCTTCTAATGTGCCTTCTTGTTTTTCCATCAGTCTTTGCATTTTTTATTTTCGCTCACCATGGAGCCATTCTGATTTTTATCGATGTGATGCCTGCATAAATTTATTTCTATTCAAAGGCTACTCTGACTTTGACTCATATAAAACTGTCTTCTAGTTCAATGAGGAACATTTCCTACCTTTTGCCCAGCAAATACAAAAACATTCCTGGTGCTACTTAAATAACTTCTTTGTAACAACTTATATTTGGATACCTGGTACGAAAATAAAATCAAGCTGTAAACTGTAAGTAAAAAGAGTATTTTTTTATTCTGAAATTTTTTGTACAACCGCACACACCTACCAGAAATTCTAGATCAGACACAACTCAGAGGTGTTTTTATGCTTCCACGAACACTTGGGGATATTTACTCCATGAACATTGGATGATATACTCCATGAGCACTGAGTGATGCAATCCCTGAACATTGTTAGATATTTTTTCATTAAGCATGGTGCACACAAGTATATACAACTGGTAATCTCAGAAGGATTTTGAAGTATTTAGCTGCACAGTATGGAAGATGAGCAGAATAATCAACCTTATCACGGTATCAATGCTGACCCAAATCGAATTCCAGCTTTGATCGCAAGCGGCTCTCCATTAATTGCCAACTATAATGTGGCTGATTAGAACTTTATGGCAGTAATTTTTTTCAAAACCTGGGAAGATGTGAGAAATTTGGCTCATTGAGGGAATAAGGGAAAGATAATTATCACACTTATGAAACTGCATGGAGCTGCTGCTCATAAATTTAAGCCCTGTATTGTGGAATCACCACAAATTATGAAGGATTGAAAAGTATCTTATCGGAACGTTTCAAGGATGAAGAGCCATGGGCAGCTCTTAGAATTTGCTGCCAACAGGGCCATGAAACTTTAAAAGAATACGCTGCGCTACTTAATGCCACTGCAAATAGTTATTTGAGAGAAAATGCAGATGACCCTCCTAAATTGGGAAGGATTCGGGATCAGGTAAAATTCTTGCGATTCCGATAGGGATTAAGACATGACTTAAGAAGATGGGTTCTATCCTCAAATCCACAAGATTGCCCAACTGCAATAGCTAAAACCAATGAGCCCAGGGTTACAACTGCTTAATTACCTTACAAGTGAAATCCTGGCGAATCTGTTCATCAGGCCTTTGAAAGCAATCAATTATTTCATAATATCCAATTCTCTTTGTTTCACATGCCAAAGCAAGCACATGGCTTGTTTGCTGGAACTTTGTAATCCAGCACAACTTCGGGGTAATGTGGTTAAAACATTTTGCTGTTCACCGTAATGTCTTTTGCCAATGTTTTTTAAGCCAGAAATGATTAAAGTGTGTCTGAATTTGTAAGACATTCTGTAGAACTTATCCCTGCCATTACAATGTCAAGATAAAGTTGATGAGACAAAAGAGGTAATCCATTTAATTGACGTAAAAAAACAAAGTAGCTCATTTTGCGCAGCGGAACACAAGTCTGCGTTTTACAGATCACGCATTCGAAGGGCTTTTACTGTAAGTTCAGATGTTTCCACCAGACAATCTGAAGTAAATAAAATCATTAATGTAGCCACAAAAGCAGGCTACTCGTACAAAAGTATCCTCAGCATCATCAGGAAGACCAATGCCACACTATGTGGAATATGCAGTAATTCAACGACTCAGCAGCAGTACTTGGGATCAATACCATATATTTCAGGCTTGTCTTACATCCTAAAAAACACACTAAGGAAAATGGGACTTGATGTAGGCATAGGGCCCCAAACCCCTTGTACAGCATACTTTCAAAGTTCTCTAACAGACCTATTATCAACAACAAAGCTGGTGTTTATTCCATACCGTTATCGTACCCTGATGGTATGCATAGACATTACGTTGGAATGACTAAATTCTTATTTGAAACCAGAATAAGAGAACACAAAAGGGACGCAAAAGAAGGAAGATCTTCTACAGCTCTATCCAGAGAAGTGTGTTACACGTCTGGGTACCTATGTGGGAAGATATTAAAAAATTATTACCCTGCACTAACCCAAAAGCAACAGCATTCAGAGAGTATCTGGAAATTATCACCAGCCATGATGACTGCAATGACAGCAGCATCTTCCTGGAGTTGCCAAAAATCTGGATAAAACTGCGGTCCCAAATTAACACATCTTGTGACTTCACATTCAGAACATGTTGCCCTGTTTATTTAATCATTCTTTGTATCTTGCATAACCATTCTCATATTTAAATTGTAATCGTTCTAATATTTCATTTTGTTCATACTATTAGCCTTGAAAAAGCCATCCGTAGATGAGCGAAAGCAGCAAATTGTATTTTATTTTCTTACGCCAATTAAACGGATTACCACTTCTGTCTTATATACTTGTTGTATTAATCAGTTGTGCTATTTAAGACAAAGTGTTTTGTTAACAATGAACTAGTTTTGTACTTTATTGTGTGATCATTTACCTCTACAGCATGACACAGGCTTCTGAGAAAATGGGTAGTTGCATTACAACAAAGAATAATAGGTTTTGCTTTAAAAGGGTCTGGTTTTGGGGCATTCAGGATTCGTAAGTCAGACAGTCTAGGGTCAGCATTGAGCTTTGCTGAAGCGGATTGGAGTTTGAGGGACAGCGGACAGTTGCCACGTCGCTGGAAGGCATTTATTTTCTTTGGTATAGGAGCCGATGTCTCGGACCAAGAGAGCTTTCGCAGAAAATCGACCGGTCTGGGAAATGTAAAGTTAGCAAAGGGCAGCCAGTGGATTGCTAATGATATTGAATGATCACCCGATACATTCATTAATTATAACCAGATATAAGAAAAAATAACTGTTGTTATCCGACGTATAGTACATTGGCGTATTGAGTTGCATGAATTATTATGAATCAGCTCAACATTATATGAAAAAGATGAGGTAACTGGAGTCCCTACTGCAAACAGGAAAAACCTTAAGGAAAACATTGGTACTGTATTATGCTTATTTGTTGTATTTTGATTAAGAACTGCCCAGCATCCTACAGTATAATTTATGTGTGAATCACTTATAGTCTAGGATAACAACAGACTATACTTTGATTCATCCTAAGATAACAAGGCAGTTTAAGGTACAAGAGCCTACACACGTCACTGAACCAGTCGAGAGTTATGTTCATCCGCGTCACTCCCCACTGTGTCCTGCTGTTAGCAGCTGTCAATCACTTCCCCCATCAACTCATTGGCATCCTTGTCTTCCAAACACTGCATATCTACGCATGCATGTGTTGGTCTAATTTTAAAACTTAATTTCTGAAAATAGTTCATTTTTAGATTTGTTTAAAATAACTATATGTCATCATCATCATTGTCAACCATTATCAATCAACTGCTGGACGAAGGTCTCCCCAAGTTTCCTCCACAACGGTCTGTCTTGTGCCAGTTTCCTCCATGTCACTCCCGCATGCTTTCGAATTTCATCCACCCATCTCCCATGTGGTCTTCTTTGGGGTCTTTTCCTGTCCCTTGGAATCCATTCTAAAATTTCGGCTGTCCATCGATGGTCTGTCCTTCTGGCAGTATGCCCAGCCCATTGCCATTTCAGGGATTTAACTCTGATCATGATGTCTTCCACTCTTGTCATTTTTCGGATCCACGAGTTCCTCTTCTTATCTCTCCTGGTTACACCAAGCATGCACCTCTCCATGCTGTTTTGAGTTGTCTGCAGCCTTTGTATGTCTCTTTTAGTTAAGGTCCACGTCTCTGCACCATACGTAAGCACTGGAAGGATGCATTGATCAAACACTTTTCTTTTAAGACATAATGGCATATTGCTCTTGAAAATTATGCGGTTTCTTCCAAAAGCTCTCCAGGCAAGTTTTGTACGCCGATTAATTTCTTCATGAATGTGACCCTCACTTGATATCTGCTGTCCAAGATAAACGTACGTGTCTGTTATATCCAGCTTTTCTCCATCAATCGATAAATCTTCATTTTGTGTAAAAGCATTGAACATCACTTTTGTCTTCTGAAAGTTCATTTTTAATCCCACTTCTTTACTCTTGTCAGCAAGTTCTTGGATCATACTCTGCAGCTTTGATGGGGTAGTTGCAAAAACGACTATGTCATCAGCAAAATGAAGGTGGGTTAGATAATCTCCATTAATCTTTATCCCATTGTTTTCCCAGTTCAGTGATTGAAAGACATTTTCCAACGTGGCGTTAAAGAGCTTCGGAGATATGGTGTCACCTTGTCTCACGCCCTTTCCAATTTTTATGTGTGTTGTATTTTCAAACAGCCGAATCTTTGCACTTGCATTTTCATAGATGTTATTAATAATATTAATGTATGCATCTTCAATACCGCAGGATTTCAGAGCCATTGTAACTGCTGATGGTTTCACCGAATCAAAGTCTTTTTCATAATCGATAAACGCCATGCACAATGGAAGTTTATATTCCCTCGCTCTTTCAATTGGTTCTCTCAGTACGTGGATATGATCTATTGTGCTGTAGCCACTCCTGAATCCAGCTTGTTCTCTCGGTTGAGCCATGTCCAGTGTCACCTTCAAGCGGTGTGAAAGAACTTTAGTGAAGATTTTATAAACCGTTGATAGGTCTGTAGTTCCTGAGATCCTCAATGTCACCTTTTTTATGTAGCAAGATCATTGTAGCGTTGTTCCAATCCTCAGGAATCTTCCCTTCATTAAGGCATCGAGTGAAAATTTGGGCGAGTACTGTTTCGATTTCTCCACTTGCTCCTTGTATGATGTCTATAGTAATTCCATCTTCTCCTGGAGCTTTTCTCCGCTTCATGTTCTTGATTGCATGTGCAACTTCTGCAGGGAGGACTGGAAGAACTCAGGTACTGGTACCTTCCATGATGTCTGGAGTACATGCATTATCCCTTTCATATAACTTGGAGTAGAAATCTTTCACTCTTGTCAAAATTTCGCCTCTACTTCTTGTTACAGAACCATCTTCTTTTCTCAGTGCCATAATCTGTTTTCTTCCCTTACTGAGATGTCCCTTTGCTATCTTTAGGCTTTGGTTGTTTTCAATTGCTTTTCTCACTAGTTCACAGTTGAATTTCCTTAAGTCTTCAGTGATACTTTTTCGTACTGTTTTGCCATAGCTCTATATATTCCACTTTGGAAGTCACATCTTCTTTAGTTGTCCTCATCTCTCTTCTTTTTTGCATCAACATTTTGGTTTTTCCTGATAATTTGTTCACATGTAACTTGTTCTTAGACCCAGCTAATTTTGTTGCTGTTTCCATAAGAGCTTTGGTTACTTTTCTGTTAACTTCAGAAATATCCACTTCTTCCGATGTTAGGCCTTCTAAAGCAGAGAATCTGTTCTTCAGTTCCAACTTGAAGGTATTATGGTGTTTTTTAAGGTTGGTTATGTCAATACATTTTGTTTGACTTATGAGCTTGCTACGTTCGAGTTTAGTGTTGAGGTGCATCTTACATCTCACCAATCTATGGTCACTACCTGTGTTGAACTTGTTTAGCACACTGCAGTCTTCTATGACGAATTTTTTGTTACACATAATAAAATCAACTTCACTTGTCATCCCATTTGGATGTCTCCATGTCCATTTCCTGTGCGGCTTTTTTCTTGAAAAAGGAGTTCAAGATGAAAAACCCTTCTGCCTCTGCAAACTCAACGAGAGTATTTGCACGCTGGTTTCTGTTGCCGTGACCGAATTTACCTACTGAAGTTTTATTCTGTTGCCGTTGCCCTATTTTTGCATTGAAATCTCCCATAATTATCTTCACGTGCTGCTTACCTTTATTATTTAGATGACGAATTTCCTCATAAAATTCTTCAATTTCTTCTTCAGGATGACTTGTGGTGGGTGCATAAGTTTGAATAATCTGAGCCTGGTATCTTCTCGAGAGTTGGATAACGAGTCGTGCAGCTCTGTCAGAGGAACTTTCAACTTCTACGACTTTATCCTTCAGTTTCTTGTTTATTATAAATCCAACACCACTAGTTCGGCCAGTATCTCTCCCACAATAGTAGAAGAGATGTCCACTTTTCAGTTCAATGAGATCTTCTCCTTTTCTCACTTAGCCCGACGATGTCCCACTTAATCCTTTGTAGTTCCTCTTCCAATTCAAAAGCCTTAAATCAGAAGACAAGAAGCGTCCATTATACATAGCCAAGGTCAGCATCAGATGGCAGCCTAGTCCGGTCCTCCGGGGACTCTTAGCACCCTCTGCCTTCATGTCGCACTGGCCGCTGCCTTGGCCAGGTACATTCCAGCTGCCGGAGACTGAGGGCCAAGATTTAAGTTGTGGAGTCATTTTGGAGGGGTTTGGCCATAACTCACCACGCTGGCCAAGCGGGTTGGTGAGTGTGGGATAGAATTTCCTCTAATCCCGATGGTATAGTTATACCGCTATTGGCGGTCGTCAGAGCCCCTTTAGTGGGAACAGGATGCACCACGAGAAGGCGGGGTTGACATTTGTCAAGGAGAGGCTGTGATGTTACACATCACCTGACCTTACATACTTATAGGTAAACAGCTAGGACAATATATATAATAGTATGATTCTGGGCAATTAATGCGTTGGTTTTCACGAAAAATGCTGGGAACTACTTTCAGTCGCGGCTATAGTTTCACGTACCTTCCTTTTCAGTGTCATCTTAGGGTGAATCGAAGTATAGTGATTCTGCGTCGGCAACATCTGGAAGCACACAATGTCATGTGTAAGTCACTTATATGATGAGTGTTTTAAATATCTACATTTCATTTTCGGCTTTACCAGAGTCGCAGAATATAGACTCGCACGCTTATGCCGTACGCAGATAGTTTGCGAATTATTAGCAGATTTTGCAGATAGCTTTTGCTTGTAGATTAAAAAAATAAAGATGTTATTACAGCAATTAAAACACTTACTCAAGGCTTTACTAAGATTAATATATTTAATTCTATCTTAACATGAGAACGTTGAACTATTTTTCACATCTTCCGATAAAGAGTTCTTTTGTTTTTGCAGACGTTTCTGGCCTCTTGATTTTATCAAGGCCTGTTCTCAGTATATAGGAGCTGTAACAAAAGTTTTGTTTGCAGAGAAAGATTTTTTAAATTTTATTGCCAGGTTACTCTTGCAGTTGCCAGTTATTAAAATAAAATATTTTCCTTATGCATTTTATAAGTACTATTTTTGAATTAAGTTGTTGAAAATGCTATACGTAATTTTTGAAGGTTCATTAACGGAACTGCTTTTCTTAATATAAAAACTTTCTTTAATTAGTCTCTTGTTTTTATGAGGTTCATAGTCCAAAATTTTAAAATTTTGGCCTTAAGGTCCATTTTACACACATTTTTGGCGGATTCAGTCGTAATGTACTTTTGTCCTCCCTGGAATCTGTAATGTTCTAATAATTATTTACTGTTATCTTAATTTTTTTTTATATTATCTCGTTCCATTGTTATCGGGATTCGCGGGTTTGCAGCAAGTTTTCTGTTTCAATGGTTGTGTACGCAGATACATTTTATTTTTGTGCAACTCTGGGCTTTACCATGTATAAACTTTGTTTTCCCTATCACTTCCTCACAGTAGCACTGTTTCTTCATTGGTTTTGGGTTTCCTTAAGTCTTCGAAAAAGGCACTGTTCTAGGCATCCTCAGTGTGTAGTCTAAATTCGCCCCTTGCTTGACCCTCCCCCATTTTTATGGCCGATTTGTAGCGAATAAATGATGCTCTCTACACTTTGCAATTGACATTTTGTTTTTCTCTTTCATATTTGCTGAATTCAGGGAGCTAAAGCACACAAATTCTCCGGGAGTCATGCCTTTGTCAAGCTGTTGGAATTGGCCCTCTGGTACTTCTCTCAACCAAACCCGTTAGTTTTGTATCATAATCGGCCTGAATTCACTTGTGAAGCAGCTGTAGCCTGTCATTACTATACACCCAGTATATGAGCACACAAAAGTCCCATTTGAAACATGCATTTCAATAGACATCTTGTGCAGAAGATAATCTACTTGAGGCAGAATTTTTTAGGTAGACTGATACTCAGTTTTCTCACTAGGTGATGTAATGGTATATTAGCATTTTGCACCATATTCTCACTTGAAGTTTGGTTTCAAAGAGCTTTTGAAATCACTTGGGGCTATGGTCAAGATTATCCATGCAGTTCCTTACTGTTTTGGCTGTGCAATATGAATACATTGCTTGATTTGGAAACTATCCAACACAGATGGATTGGCATGCACAAAAGAACTTGGATGCGCGATATGTGTATCATTCGACTTCAGAGTCAACCATGTGGTATTATGAAGAAAGTAAAGGACAAACAAACGGAGGAACTACTATGTTAGATGCTTGTAAGTGTGTCGAACAAGTTGCACAAGAATAGATATTCTGAAAGTGAGATTCTATTTGCATTTCGACATGGTTAGGATGTAAGTTTGGGTGAGAGTAGTTGGTGTACCCAAATTATTGCAGCACATCTGGGCAGTAATGCCATATTAGTAGGGAACTTTGGAACCCATGATACCCACAGTCATCACAGAGGAACGGCATGCTGCATTCATAGAAAAGAGGCAGCACAGCTGATTGCAAATGTAATGACTATTCAATGAACTGTGGCTGCTACCATAAACGTCCCCATTAGGAATCTGATTATAACCGACAAGTAGAGACAAGGGCTAAGATCCATTACATTTATTGCCTTTTGCTGCAAGGTACTGTCAAGCTCCTCCTGGACTGGTGTTAGAGTAAATCTGCTTGGCAAGAGGAATGACAGCAGGAATATTGCAGTGACCGGTCCTGGTTCTACTTGATTGCTAATGATGATCACATCCACATCTGGAGATGATGTAGGCAGGGGGTAGATGAAATGCTCCTGATCAATCACAGTGCGTGTCTTTCAGAGGGTGTTGTAGTTAGAGGTGCCATTACTTATAACATGAGGTATTCTCTGGTAAAGATGGGTCAGAAATCACGATTATGTCTGATAACCAAAAGTAACAGTTCAAAAATCATTGTTACTATGTCAAAATTTTAGCCTTGGCGACTTTATCACATTCTAAGATAAATCTCACCTCTGTAGGAAGTTTTACCCTTAGTGCTGTTCACTGCTCAAGATGAGCTGAGCAATATCGTTATCACCCTAATCTCTAGATAAATGGTGAGACGTGGGGAAGTCAAAGCACTAGTCAGTTTTTTGCAACTTCAAGCAATTTTGTTCTGTAGGAATTTATCATTTGCCTTGTATTCAATTAAAATACTAGACAGCATGGGAGCATCTGGGAATTTTCCACTGTTACTAGGTTGATTTAATCTCTTGCCACTTCGGTTTCCGCATTAGGCAAGTTCCGTTTCAGACAGGCTGAATAGTACGTAATTTTCCATCTTTCATTTCGAGACAAAAAAATAAAATAAAATTATATAAAGTTCCCTTTTCGGCAGGTTTCCATTTTATACAGGTTCCATTTTAAACAGGTTTTACTGTGTTATTCTTTCAGCGTCACATGTTTGGCTTTGCCTTTTCTTTGTTGAGGTTTACTTGCCATGGAGCAACAGTTCTCAGCTTTTGTTGTCAAACTGTTTTAGGCAATTCATAATTTTTTATTTTTTATTTTTTCATGCAATATAATACTACACTACTTTGTAAATAATTGTAACATTTTTGTTTTAAGTTCAAGTTTCAAGTTTAGGTATTTTTATTGGTCAGTTTCACTGATGTCAAGTTGGGCCTCTATGCGAATTTTATAACTAGCATATTTTAAAATATTTTCTTTTTTTAAATATAAGAATTCATGCATTACATTAATAGTTTCTTTTTTTTAAACTTAGCGTGGTTTGTCACTGTTTTGTTCCTTGGTTGTTTACCACAGAGAGGGCAAGAAATGGGTATTTAGGGAGTCATTGTTATTTTACTAAAATATGTTTTTTTTATTTCTGGGCCAACGTACAAATATGATATAATGGAAACCCACGTTCACTGGATCTTTATGAAATTGAGGGAGCAGTTTTCTGTGCTGGTCCTTGAAAAAGTCATAGATTGTGCTTCTCAAGATTTTCTCCATTGTTTCCAATTTGGTAGTCCAGTTCTTTGATATTCAATTTTTTACCAGGTTTTTCTAGAAAGTTTTCATTGCACTATAGTTATGTGTATATGCAATGGCCATTCCATAAAAACTGAGAGTAAAACCGCGCAAAATGAAGAAATATAGGTACAGAAAAATATGTGATTTTTTCTCGAAGTATATTTCCTTTGATGATATGCAATGGTCTCATCGTTCAGACCACTTTTCAAAGCATGTGGCGAAGACATTTTGTGGAGGCTGCTTTGACGATCCCTGTACAGCTTGAATAACGTCAGCATTTGTGTTGAATGTTACACCACAGAGCTTCTCCTTCATTGTTGGAAACAACCAGAAATCGAACGGGGCGAAGTCAGGACTGTAGGCAGGCTGTGGCATGATTTCAATACTGCAATTTGTAAGAAATTGTTGAACACAAGCAGCCACATGTGGGTGGGCGTAATCATGGTGTAGGGCCCACTTGTCCACCAGTTCTGGTCTTTTAATCTGTATGTGCGCCGCCCCGGTGGCGCAGTGGTCTAAGGCGTTGGCCTCTGATCATTCGTCCGTAAGGGGTCCGGGTTCGAATCCCGGTCAGGCATGGATGTTGTGTTTGTCTTACGGCACTGGCTCTCTCCCTTCCCTGGAACCAGTGACCCTAAATTAGGGACGGGCGACTGCTTATGGCCCATTGAGTTGCTCACGGTGGTCGTTAAGCCTCCAATCAAAAAAAAAAAAAAAAAAAAAATCTGTGTGTGCCGTCACAGACACTTCAAAACTGAAATATAATACTCAGCATTGACAATTTGTGGAGGAACGGCTTGCTGGTAGGCTACACCTTATTGATCAAAGAAAATTATCAGCATCACCTTCCCAGCTGATGGCAAGCCTGTGGGTTTCCAAACACTCGTCGTGCACTTTGTGAAGGTGTCAAAATAATAGACACATGTTTCATCGGCAGTTATTACTGTGTTCAGAAAGTCTCTATCCTTAGCAATCATTTGTTACCACTCGTGGCACACCTCAACTCTGGCTACAATTGTTCTCTTGTCAGCTGATGAGGTACCCATCTGAAATACCCACGATGCAGCAGTACTTTGTAGCATAGAATGCAGAATGCCGACGTTTTTGAAATATTAGTTCACGCCTCTGTCTTCACTCGTCATTTGAGGATCTTCTTGCAGGATTGTCCAAACAGTGTTAACAATACGCTCCGTAACAACACTTTCAGGTCGACCAGGCCTAGGTGCGAGTTCTGCCGACAGACTCCCTTTTTTGAAATCATGGTGCCATTGAAAAAGTGTTGACTCACCCAAACATATATCTTTGTAAGGTTTTTTCATTATATCATCTGTTTCTGGAGCCGTTTTACCCAAACGATAGCATAATTTTATCGCACAACGCATTTCACTTCATAACTCTGAGTCACTCACCTTCGTAGATGTATGGCGAAATAAAGATATACACTCACTTCCAAAAGTGAAGCACGGAGCAGTAAGATGTGAAAAAATGGAGAAGTACTGCTTGGATTGACACGAAATGCGGCAAGAACGTAGGAAATATGTTTATTAATAAATCAAAACAAAGAAATACAGAGATGAAAATAATATTTAATTTTCTGAAATTATAAGATGACGTCAAATTGGAGTCATTTACAAAGTGAGTAATAAAGTCACAACAAACAACAAAACCCGACATTAATAGGGTATGTGAACACCCCTCATCTGCATACAAAGTTTACAACGTCTGACCATGCTTTTTATGAGGTGATCAACCACCGCAGAGTCCAGTAATCGCCATTCCTCCTGTAGAGCAATTTCCAAAGCTGTGAGAGTGGTTCGGGGCGGGAGACGTAAACACACAGCACGGCCGAGGGCATCCCAAAGATTTTCAATGGGATTAAGATCGGGCGAGTACGCCAGCCACTCCATACGCGCAATCCCCTCACTCTCCAGGTAGTCGTCGACGATGGCAGCTCTATGGGGCGCGCATTATCGTCCATTAAAACGAAGGCAGGACCAACTGCTGCAGCGTACAATCGTACAGTAGGGGTCTAGGACTTCATTCCAATACCGTACAGCCGTCACAGAACCCCGTCTGTAGATGTGGAGGTCGGTGCGATATCCCAACGAAATTCCTACCCAGATCATGATGCTTCCACCTCGGAATGCATGATGTTCGGTGATGTTCTGGGGTCGATTGCGTGTGCCTTCTTCCCTCCACACCCGTACACGCTTGTCATCGGGTTGCATGGCAAATCTGGACTCATCCGTGAACATAACGTTGCCCCAATTAGATACAGTACAATTGACGTGTTGGCGACACCACTTTAATCGTGCCCCTCTGGATTGGACGGATAGAGGAACACAAACCAGTGGTACCCGGGCGTACAGTCCCTTCATGGGTAGCCTTCGACGCACAGTAGTGGCAGATATCGTCTTACCAATGGCCGCCGTAACCATAGATGTCACACATGTGGACGTCGCTCTTCGATTCCGCTTGGCTACAACAGCAATATATCGGTCTTCCGCGGGGGTCGTAACCCTTGAGCGACCGGCCACAGGTTTGCGGACAACTGTTTGGCTGGTTAGAAATTGTTTCCATAAACGTGAAATTGACGGAATGATTCACACCGAAGAAACCAGCAACATGTGTGATTGACTGTCCTGCTTCAATGCGTCCGACGGCACGCCAGCGCTCAGAATCTTCCAATCGTCTTCTGGAAGCCATAAAATCAAGTCTGTCTACAAAACAAATCCTCCGACAGTTCTCAACATCTTGTGTAGCAGCACTTGCATGCAACTCCTGTACCCCTTCAGAGTGCTGGCTTTTTATACGACTGCCTGTTTTGCATATTTCGCGGCAAGACACCGTGATTCGCTGTTACCTACCACATTTGCATACTTCCATCTACCGCTGCGGCGAATTGCAGCCTCTCCGATTCCGATTGGCTTCCGAAAATAAACTTCTGCGTGCTTAACTTTTGGAAGTGAGTGTACCTTAAACAACTGCGCAATAACAAAACCAGAATCGTCTGCCATGGCTAATAACTGTTGCCATAGATACTTCCTTAATTCAGTTAGTCGTCTGCATGGCCATTTCCCCCTTCAATAATGTTGCCAACTAAAAAAAAATATTACTCTGTCTTTATGGAACGGTTTTTGTATATATATATATATATATATATATCATCATCATCATCATTGTCAACCATTATCAATCCACTGCTGGACGAAGGTCTCCCCAAGTTTCCTCCACAACGGTCTGTCTTGTGCCAGTCTCCTCCATGTCACCCCTGCATACTTTCGAATTTCATCCACCCATCTCCCATGTGGTCTTCTTCTGGGTCTTTTCCTGTCCCTTGGAATCCAATCTAAAATTTCGGCTGTCCATCGATGATCTGTCCTTCTGGCAGTATGTCCAGCCCATTGCCATTTCAGGGATTTGACTCTGATCATGATGTCTTCCACTCTTGTCATTTTTCGGATCCACGAGTTCCTCTTCTTATCTCTCCTGGTTACACCAAGTATGCACCTCTCCATGCTTCTTTGAGTTGTCTGCAGCCTTTGTATGTCTCTTTTAGTTAAGGTCCACGTCTCTGCACCATACGTAAGCACTGGAAGGATGCATTGATCAAACACTTTTCTTTTAAGACATAATGGCATATTGCTCTTGAAAATTATGCTGTTTCTTCCAAAAGCTCTCCAGGCAAGTTTTGTGCGCCGATTAATTTCTTCATCAATGTGACCCTCACTTGATATCTGCTGTCCAAGATAAATGTACGTGTCTGTTATCTCCAGCTTTTCTCCATTAATCGATAAATCTTCATTTCTTGTAAAAGCATTGAACATCACTTTTGTCTTCTGAAAGTTCATTTTTAATCCCACTTCTTTACTCTTGTCAGCAAGTTCCTGGATCATACTCTGCAGCTCTGATGGGCTAGTTGCAAAAATGACTACGTCATCAGCAAAACGAAGGTGGGTTAGATAATCTCCATTAATCTTTATCCCCTTGTTTTCCCAGCTCAGTGACTGAAAAACACCCTCCAATGTGGCATTAAAGAGCTTCGGAGATATGGTGTCACCTTGTCTCACTCCCTTTCCAATTTTTATGTGTGTTGTATTTTCAAACAGCCTAATCTTTGCACTTGCATTTTCATAGATGTTATTAATAATATTAATGTATGCATCTTCAATACCGCAGGTTTTCAGAGCCATTGTAACTGCTGATGGTTTCACCGAATCAAAGGCTTTTTCATAATCGATAAAAGCCATGCACAATGGAAGTTCATATTCCCTCGCTCTTTCAATTAGTTCTCTCAGCACATGGATATGATCTATTGTGCTGTAGCCACTCCTGAATCCAGCTTGTTCTCTCGGTTGAGCCATGTCCAGTGTTACCTTCAAGCGGTGTGAAAGAACTTTAGTGAAGATTTTATAAACTACTGATAGGAGGCTGATAGGTCTGTAGTTTCCGAGATCCTCAATGTCACCTTTCTTATGTAGCAGGATCATTGTAGCGGTGTTCCAATCCTCAGGAATCTTTCCTTCATTAAGGCATCGAGTGAAAATTTGGGCGAGTACTGTTTCGATTTCTCCACTTGCTTCTTGTATGATGTCTACAGTAATTCCATCTTCTCCTGGAGCTTTTCCCCGCTTCATGTTCTTGATTGCATGTGCAACTTCTGCTGGAAGGACTGGAGGAACTCTGGTACTGGTATCTTTCATGATGTCTGGAGTGCATGTATCATCCCTTTCATATAATTTGGAGTAGAAATCTTTCACTCTTGTCAAAATTTCTGCCTCTATTTCTTGTTACAGAACCATCTTCTTTTCTCAGTGCCATAATCTGTTTTCTTCCCTTACTGAGATGTCCCTTTGCTATCTTTAGGCTTTGGTTGTTTTCAATTGCTTTCCTCACTAGTTCACAGTTGAATTTTCTTACGTCTTCAGTGATACTTTTTCGTACTGTCTTGCATAGCTCTATATATTCCACTTTGGAAGTCACATCTTCTTTAGTTGTCCTCATCTCTCTTCTTTTTTGCATCAACATTTTCGTTTTTCCTGATAATTTATTTACATGCAACTTGTTCTTAGACCCAGCTAATTTTGTTGCTGTTTCCATAAGAGCTTTGGTTACTTTTCTGTTAACTTCAGAGATGTCCACTTCTTCCGATGTTAGGCCTTCTAAAGCAGAGAACC
This sequence comes from Macrothele yani, assembly GCA_039090855.1. Lineage (NCBI taxonomy): Eukaryota > Metazoa > Arthropoda > Arachnida > Araneae > Macrothelidae > Macrothele > Macrothele yani. The sequence goes on along the minus strand of CM076995.1, from coordinate 151,965,541 downwards.
TGTTCTTCAGTTCCAACTTGAAGGTATTATGGTGTTTTTAAGGTTGGTTATGTCAATAGATTTTGTTTGTCTTATGAGCTTGCCACGTTCAAGTTTAGTGTTGAGGTGCATCTTACATCTCACCAATCTATGGTCACTACCTGTGTTGAACTTGTTTAGCACACTGCAGTCTTCTATGACGAATTTTTTGTTACACATAATAAAATCAATTTCACTTGTCGTCCCATTTGGATGTCTCCATGTCCATTTTCTGTGTGGCTTTTTCTTGAAAAAGGAGTTCAAGATGAAAAACCCTTCTGCCTCTGCAAACTCAACGAGAGTATTTCCACGCTGGTTTCTGTTGCCGTGACCGAATTTACCTACTGAAGTTTCATTCTGTTGCCGTTGCCCTATTTTTGCATTGAAATCTCCCATAATTATTTTCAAGTGCTGCTTACCTTTATTATTTAGATGACAAATTTCCTCATAAAATTCTTCAATTTCTTCTTCAGGATGACTTGTGGTGGGTGCATAAGTTTGAATAATCTGAGCCTGGTATCTTCTCGATAGTTGGATAACGAGTCGTGCAGCTCTGTCAGAGGAACTTTCAACTTCTACCACTTTATCCTTCAGTTTCTTGTTTATTATAAATCCAACACCACTAGTTCTGCCAGTATCTGTCCCACGATAGTAGAAGAGATGTCCACTTTTCAGTTCAATGAGATCTTCTCCTTTTCTCCTTACCTCACTTAGCCCCACGATGTCCCACTTGATCCTTTGTAGTTCCTCTTCCAATTCAAGAAGCCTTGAATCAGAAGATAGGGAGCGTCCATTGTACGTTGCCAAGGTCAGCATCAGATGGCAGCCTAGTCCGGTCCTCCGGGGATTCTTAGCACCCTCTGCCTTCATGTCGCACTGGCCGCTGCCTTGGCCAGGTACATTCCAGCTGCCGGAGACTGAGGGCCAAGATTTAAGTTGTGGAGTCATTTTGGAGGGGTTTGGCCATAACTCACCACGCTGGCCAAGCGGGTTGGTGAGTGTGGGATAGAATTTCCTCTAATCCCGATGGTATAGTTATACCGCTATGGGCGGTCGTCAGAGCCCCTTTAGTGGGAACAGGATGCACCACGAGAAGGCGGGGTTGACATTTGTCAAGGAGAGGCTGTGATGTTACGCATCACCTGACCTTACATCCCTATATATATATATATATATATATATATATATATATATATATATATATCATCATCATTGTCAACCATTATCAATCCACTGCTGGACGAAGGTCTCCCCAAGTTTCCTCCACAACGGTCTGTCTTGTGCCAGTCTCCTCCATGTCACCCCTGCATACTTTCGAATTTCATCCACCCATCTTCCATGTGGTCTTCTTCTGGGTCTTTTCCTGTCCCTTGGAATCCAATCTAAAATTTCGGCTGTCCATCGATGGTCTGTTCTTCTGGCAGTATGTCCAGCCCATTGCCATTTCAGGGATTTAACTCTGATCATGATGTCTTCCACTCTTGTCATTTTTCGGATCCACGTGTTCCTCTTCTTATCTCTCCTGGTTACACCAAGCATGCACCTCTCCATGCTGCTTTGAGTTGTCTGCAGCCTTTGTATGTCTCTTTTAGCTAAGGTCCACGTCTCTGCACCATACGTAAGCACTGGAAGGATGCATTGATCAAACACTTTTCTTTTAAGACATAATGGCATATTGCTCTTGAAAATTATGCTGTTTCTTCCAAAGCTCTCCAGGCAAGTTTTGTACGCCGATTAATTTCTTCACCAATGTGACCCTCACTTGATATCTGCTGTCCAAGATAAACGTACGTGTCTGTTATATCCAGCTTTTCTCCATCAATCGATAAATCTTCATTTCTTGTAAAAGCATTGAACATCACTTTTGTCTTCTGAAAGTTCATTTTTAATCCCACTTCTTTACTCTTGTCAGCAAGTTCCTGGATCATACTCTGTAGCTCTGATGGGGTAGTTGCAAAAATGACTATGTCATCAGCAAAACGAAGGTGGGTTAGATAATCTCCATTAATCTTTATCCCTTTGTTTTCCCAGTTCAGTGATTGAAAGACATTTTCCAATGTGGCATTAAAGAGCTTCGGAGATATGGTGTCACCTTGTCTCACTCCTTTTCCAATTTTTAGGTGTGTTGTATTTTCAAACAGCCGAATCTTTGCACTTGCATTTTCATAGATGTTATTAATAATATTAATGTATGCATCTTCAATACCGCAGGATTTCAGAGCCATTGCAACTGCTGATGGTTTCACCGAATCAAAGGCTTTTTCATAATCGATAAAAGCCATGCACAATGGAAGCTCATATTCCTCGCTCTTTCAATTAGTTCTCTCAGTACGTGGATATGATCTATTGTGCTGTAGCCACTCCTGAATCCAGCTTGTTCTCTCGGTTGAGCCATGTCCAGTGTCACCTTCAAGCGGTGTGAAAGAACTTTAGTGAAGATTTTATAAACCACTGATAGGAGGCTGATAGGTCTGTAGTTCCTGAGATCCTCAATGTCACCTTTTTTATGTAGCAAGATCATTGTAGCGTTGTTCCAATCCTCAGGAATTTTCCCTTCATTAAGGCATCGAGTGAAAATTTGGGCGAGTACTGTTTCAATTTCTCCACTTGCTTCTTGTATGATGTCTACAATAATTCCATCTTCTCCTGGAGCTTTTCCCCGCTTCATGTTCTTGATTGCATGTGCAACTTCTGCTGGAAGGACTGGAAGAACTCTGGTACTGGTACCTTTCATGATGTCTGGAGTACATGTATCATCCCTTTCATATAATTTGGAGTAGAAATCTTTCACTCTTGTCAAAATTTCGCCTCTATTTCTTGTTACAGAACCATCTTCTTTTCTCAGTGCCATAATCTGTTTTTTCCCCTTACTGAGATGTCCCTTTGCTATCTTTAGGCTTTGGTTGTTTTCAATTGCTTTCCTTACTAGTTCTCAGTTGAATTTCCTTACGTCTTCAGTGATACTTTTTCGTACTGTCTTGCATAGCTCTATATATTCCACTTTGGAAGTCACATCTTCTTTAGTTGTCCTCATCACTCTTCTTTTTTGCATTAACATTTTGGTTTTTCCTGATAATTTGTTCACATGCAATTTGTTCTTAGACCCAGCTAATTTTGTTGCTGTTTCCATAAGAGCTTTGGTTACTTTTCTGTTAACTTCAGAAATATCCACTTCTTCCGATGTTAGGCCTTCTAAAGCAGAGAATCTGTTCTTCAGTTCCAATTTGAAGGTATTATGGTGTTTTTTAAGGTTGGTTATGTCAATACATTTTGTTTGTCTTATGAGCTTGCTACGTTCGTGTTTAGTGTTGAGGTGCATCTTACATCTCACCAATCTATGGTCACTGCCTGTGTTGAACTTGTTTAGCACACTGCAGTCTTCTATGACGAATTTTTTGTTACACATAATAAAATCAATTTCACTTGTCGTCCCATTTGGATGTCTCCATGTCCATTTCCTGTGTGGCTTTTTTCTTGAAAAAGGAGTTCAAGATGTAAAACCCTTCTGCCTCTGCAAACTCTACGAGAGTATTTCCACGCTGGTTTCTGTTGCCGTGACCGAATTTACCTACTGAAGTTTCATTCTGTTGCCGTTGCCCTATTTTTGCATTGAAATCTCCCATAATTATCTTCAAGTGCTGCTTACCTTTATTATTTAGATCACGAATTTCCTCATAAAATTCTTCAATTTCTTTTTCAGCATGACTTGTGGTGGGTGCATAAGTTTGAATAATCTGAGCCTGGTATCTTCTCGAGAGTTGGATAACGAGTCGTGCAGCTCTGTCAGAGGAACTTTCAACTTCTACAGCTTTATCCTTCAGTTTCTTGTTTATTATAAATCCAACACCACTAGTTCTGCCAGTATCTGTCCCACGATAGTAGAAGAGATGTCCACTTTTCAGTTCAATGAGATCTTCTCCTTTTCTCCTTACCTCACTTAGCCCGACGATGTCTCACTTGATCCTTTGTTGTTCCTCTTCCAATTCAAGAAAACCTTGAATCAGAAGATAGGGATCGTCCGTTGTACGTAGCCAAGGTGAGCATCAGATGGCAGCCTAGTCCGGTCCTCCGGGGATTCTTAGCACCCTCTGCCTTCATGTCGCACTGGCCGCTGCCTTGGCCAGGTACATTCCAGCTGCCGGAGACTGAGGGCCAAGATTTAAGTTGTGGAGTCATTTTGGAGGGGTTTGGCCATAACTCACCACGCTGGCCAAGCGGGTTGGTGAGTGTGGGATAGCATTTCCTCTAATCCCGGTGGTATAGTTATACCGCTATTGGCGGTCGTCAGAGCCCCTTTAGTGGGAACAGGATGTACCACGAGAAGGCGGGGTTGACATTTGTCATGGAGAGGGTGTGATGTTACGCATCACCTGACCTTATATATATATATATATATATATATATATATATATATCATCATCATCATCATTGTCAACCATTATCAATCCACTGCTGGACGAAGGCCTCCCCAAGTTTCCTCCACAACGGTCTGTCTTGTGCCAGTCTCCTCCATGTCACCCCTGCATACTTTCGAATTTCATCCACCCATCTCCCATGTGGTCTTCTTCTGGGTCTTTTCCTGTCCCTTGGAATCCAATCTACAATTTCGGCTGTCCATCGATGATCTGTCCTTCTGGCAGTATGTCCAGCCCATTGCCATTTCAGGGATTTAACTCTGATCATGATGTCTTCCACTCTTGTCATTTTTCGGATCCACGTGTTCCTCTTCTTATCTCTCCTGGTTACACCAAGCATGCACCTCTCCATGCTGCTTTGAGTTGTCTGCAGCCTTTGTATGTCTCTTTTAGCTAAGGTCCACGTCTCTGCACCATACGTAAGCACTGGAAGAATGCATTGATCAAACACTTTTCTTTTATGACATAATGGCATATTGCTCTTGAAAATTATGCTGTTTCTTCCAAAAGCTCTCCAGGCAAGTTTTGTACGCCGATTAATTTCTTCATCAATGTGACCCTCACTTGATATCTGCTGTCCAAGATAAACGTACGTGTCTGTTATCTCCAGCTTTTCTCCATCAATCGATAAATCTTCATTTCTTGTAAAAGCATTGAACATCACTTTTGTCTTCTGAAAGTTCATTTTTAATCCCACTTCTTTACTCTTGTCAGCAAGTTACTGGATCATACTCTGCAGCTCTGATGGGGTAGTTGCAAAAATGACTACGTCATCAGCAAAACGAAGGTGGGTTAGATAATCTCCATTCATCTTTATCCCCTTGTTTTCCCAGCTCAGCGACTGAAAAACACCCTCCAATGTGGCATTAAAGAGCTTTGGAGATATGGTGTCACCTTGTCTCACTCCCTTTCCAATTTTTACGTGTGTTGTATTTTCAAACAGCCTAATCTTTGCACTTGCATTTTCATAGATGTTATTAATAATATTAATGTATGCATCTTCAATACCGCAGGTTTTCAGAGCCATTGTAACTGCTGATGGTTTCACCGAATCAAAGGCTTTTTCATAATCGATAAAAGCCATGCACAAAGGAAGCTCATATTCCCTCGCTCTTTCAATTAGTTCTCTCAGCACGTGGATATGATCTATTGTGCTGTAGCCACTCCTGAATCCAGCTTGTTCTCTCGGTTGAGCCATGTCCAGTGTTACCTTCAAGCGGTGTGAAAGAACTTTAGTGAAGATTTTATAAACTACTGATAGGAGGCTGATAGGTCTGTAGTTTCCGAGATCCTCAATGTCACCTTTTCTTATGTAGCAGGATCATTGTAGCGGTGTTCCAATCCTCAGGAATCTTTCCTTCATTAAGGCATCGAGTGAAAATTTGGGCGAGTACTGTTTCGATTTCTCCACTTGCTTCTTGTATGATGTCTACAGTAATTCCATCTTCTCCTGGAGCTGTTCCTCGCTTCATGTTCTTGATTGCATGTGCAAATTCTGCTGGAAGGACTGGAGGAACTCTGGTACTGGTATCTTTCATGATGTCTGGAGTGCATATATCATCCCTTTCATATAATTTGGAGTAGAAATCTTTCACTCTTGTCAAAATTTCTGCCTCTATTTCTTGTTACAGAACCATCTTCTTTTCTCAGTGCCATAATCTGTTTTCTTCCCTTACTGAGATGTCCCTTTGCTATCTTTAGGCTTTGGTTGTTTTCAATTGCTTTCCTTACTAGTTAACAGTTGAATTTTCTTACGTCTTCAGTGATACTTTTTCTTACTGTCTTGCATAGCTCTATATATTCCACTTTGGAAGTCACATCTTCTTTAGTTGTCCTCATCTCTCTTCTTTTTTGCATCAACATTTTGGTTTTTCCTGATAATTTGTTCACATGCAACTTGTTCTTAGACCCACCTAATTTTGTTGCTGTTTCCATAAGAGCTTTGGTTACTTTTCTGTTAACTTCAGAGATGTCCACTTCTTCCGATGTTAGGCCTTCTAAAGCAGAGAACCTGTTCTTCAGTTCTAACTTGAAGGTATTATGGTGTTTTTTAAGGTTGGTTATGTCAATAGATTTTGTTTGTCTTATGAGCTTGCCACGTTCAAGTTTAGTGTTGAGGTGCATCTTACATCTCACCAATCTATGGTCACTACCTGTGTTGAACTTGTTCAGCACACTGCAGTCTTCTATGACGAATTTTTTGTTACACATAATAAAATCAATTTCACTTGTCGTCCCATTTGGATGTCTCCATGTCCATTTCCTGTGTGGCTTTTTCTTGAAGAAGGAGTTCAAGATGAAAAACCCTTCTGCCTCTGCAAACTCAACGAGAGTATTTCCACGCTGGTTTCTGTTGCCGTGACCGAATTTACCTACTGAAGTTTCATTCTGTTGCCGTTGCCCTATTTTTGCATTGAAATCTCCCATAATTATTTTCAAGTGCTGCTTACCTTTATTATTTAGATGACAAATTTCCTCATAAAATTCTTCAATTTCTTCTTCAGGATGACTTGTGGTGGGTGCATAAGTTTGAATAATCTGAGCCTGGTATCTTTTCGAGAGTTGGATAACAAGTCGTGCAGCTCTGTCAGAGGAACTTTCAACTTCTACAACTTTATCCTTCAGTTTCTTGTTTATTATAAATCCAACACCACTAGTTCTGCCAGTATCTGTCCCACGATAGTAGAAGAGATGTCCACTTTTCAGTTCGATGAGATCTTCTCCTTTTCTCCTTACCTCACTTAGCCCCACGATGTCCCACTTGATCCTTTGTAGTTCCTCTTCCAATTCAAGAAGCCTTGAATCAGAAGATAGGGAGCGTCCATTGTAAGTAGCCAAGGTCAGCATCAGATGGCAGCCTAGTCCGTTCCTCCGGGGATTCTTAGCACCCTCTGCCTTCATGTCGCACTGGCCGCTGCCTTGGCCAGGTACATTCCAGCTGCCTGAGACTGAGGGCCAAGATTTAAGTTGTGGAATCATTTTGGAGATGTTTGGCCATAACTCACCACGCTGGCCAAGCGGGTTGGTGAGTGTGGGATAGAATTTCCTCTAATCCCGATGGTATAGTTATACCGCTATTGGCGGTCGTCAGAGCCCCTTTAGTGGGAACAGGATGCACCACGAGATGGCGGGGTTGACATTTGTCAAGGAGAGGCTGTGATGTTACGCATCACCTGACCTTACATCCCATATATATATATATATATATATATATATATATATATATATATATATATATACTATAAAGATACCTAAGCAAAAAAATACATATATAATTTTGACTCACACCTAGTACAACATAGAAAAGGTTATGTATCTACCTGCGTGAGTAAAAGGAGAAAAGAAAAAAAGAAAATAAAACAACTGAATGTAGAAGGTGTCGAGAATACTGAGCCTTGGCTTTATCAAGGACCAGCAAAAACTCTGCATTTTCTCACTTCCACAAAGACCTAGTTGGAAATGGGTTTCTGCAAGGCCATAGATGCAAGTAACATTCCCACCTAAAATAGTTTAAAAAATATATATATAAGTCATGTCCTCCGTAGAGTAGCATGACCTAGCACTAGTTAACAATTTCGCTTGCATCCATTAACCTTCATGGCCCGACCCATGCTCTTCATCTGTTACTATTAAACAGAGAGAAGAAGATTAAAGAGAACTCAAGCTGTGAGAGTGACATAATAAATAGAAATGATTTTCAGCTATAACGAAATTCCAAGTTCGTTTGAGAGAGAATTTAAACCTGAAAAACAAATTTTACATTGCAATTAAAAAAGGAAATGTTAATTTATAACGAACAGATTTTTGAATGAAAACTTGAGTCTAAAACCCCCTACTCTACAACTTATGACAGCACGAAAACGAGAATAAGTTAAAGATAATAATTAACTAAAGAAAACTTTGTGAAAGTTATATACCTTAAACAGTTAGTTGCAATATGTACAAAGTATTTCAGCAGTGCTTTAAGTGCATAATTAATTAGTTATTAAGAACTTAACTACTTTGAAAAAACAGCGCATAGACAGCGCATAGAAAAGGAACAAGCTTAGCCATCTTCTGTTCCTAGGTACCACAAAAGACGCTCAAAGTTACATAGAAAAGTAAGAGTTAAAACCCGCATAAATGTTAACAGACAAACCAATGCTTAAAAGCTGAAAAGCTAAAAACGACAGAGAAAGGTACATGAAGTACAAACATTGAACTTATAAAACCTAGAACCCAAAAACAAGGAAGAGAGCTTACCTCTTGAGTTACAAAAACTTTTCTCCTCACAAGAGGAGAACATGGCTGACCTCTTCCGCCACTCCCTAGACGCTGGGGGGCAGTGAGGGTGGGGCTGATGGCCTCCTCATACAGCAAGAAACCAACGCGCGGAGATTTTAACCAGAGAAAAAAATATATAAACTTAAGACTGTGGATCTGTATGATCAGAATGAGCAGAATTAACTCTCCAGAATACATGAGAAATATTATAAAATACACGAGCAGTTTATTTAATAATCTTTGCATGTATTAAATCACCTTAGTGAGCTTCTATAGATTAATCAGAATCTTATTAATTTTAATGTTGGTTTTACTATTTTTAGTATAGCTATCCTAGTGATGAATAACTGGTTTTCTTTTTTATTTGTTTTTATTTTCTTTTATAAACAGATTTTTAAGCTTTTTTTGTGATTTTGTTTATATTATTTAATTTTTTTTGTTTTAATAGGACCGTCATATCCATAGCACTAAGGTTCCTTTAGGTAGTTAATAGGCATCCTCTAGCCAACTTCCTTACGGCTTTGATTGGTCAGAATCATATTATTAACTGTGTAGAAAATTAAAGCAGATCTGCCAACCTTACTCTATTATTCAGAATAATTTTTCTTAAAGTTCTTTTGATGAAAGAAGAAGGAATTTCGTTCTCTAGAAAACTTTCTAATAGTATATTAATGTGGTAATTGAAGTCCAAATTGTTGCTGCAAATTCTTGAAATTCTTAGGACCTGAGAAATTAGTACATTCTCAATTACTTTGGTTGAAATGTTATTATTCCAGTGTAGATATTTAATTACTTTGAAAGGAAAATTAACTCTTTTATCAAAGAGGCTAATAGATGGGTTACCTCTGTTGAGCTTAATGCTTAAGTCTAGGAACTCAAGTTCCTGATTACTGTGGTTGGTTTTACATAAGTTAAGAGAGCTAGGATAGATATTATCAAAATCACTCTCTATAACTTCGGAATTATTGATACACAGCAGATCATCAATATATCTAAAAGTGTAAAGGTAGTTATCTGAGCAGGTGGGGTGATTTTTAATGAATTTATATTCCTTAAAGAACAGGAATAGATTAGCGATATTCGTGGACGTTGATGTTCCCATTGGAATACCGTTCACTTGCTTATAGAGAGTATTATTATATAAGATATGGTTATTTTTTATGCAGCAATTGAGATAAGAGTTCCAAGTTCCTACATCAACAAATTGGTTAAGTTTAAATTCTGCATACAGCTCTTTAAAGGTAGTGATTATATCTGATAGAGGCAGATTAGTATATAGGTTTTCAAAATCATAACTATTAATATCTAGGGGACACACTTTGAGTATAGTAGAAATTACTTCTGCATTATTATTAATTATCCAAAAATCTCTGTACATCAAGTTAGAACAGTTTCTAATGTGTTTCAAAACCTTCTTTAAGACATCTTCAAAAGCAAGATCTATTTTCTTTTTATGACTCCTTACTCCACTAGCTATGAACCTGAACTTCACAGGATCCTTATGAAACTTAACCGTTGCAAAAAGAAATGGAAATTCAGGCCCATATCTTCTAGTTTGCGGAATTTTAAGTTTCTTGAAGAATGCCTTAAACCGATTTTCTAACTGCTTGGTAGAATAACTTACGGGCTCGTATGTTACTCTATTATTGAGTTCCATAGTTAACAATTCAAAATAGAACTTCTTACAGATAATTGCAAAATTATTGCTAGCTTTATCCGTAGTGGTAAAAATAAATTGGTCTTGTAGTTTGGAGAGTGACCTTTTAGCTTCTCCAGAGAAAAAGAGATTTCTGTCGAAACAAAAGTCCAGACCTGCCAACTCACCGGTGAAGCTATTGATTATATTATATTTCCATTCTGCGAAGGCCTCAATAGGCTGATTGTACGTTAAACTGGTTTTTACGATGTACTTATTTACATCTTGAGTGAAGCTCTCAAGAATCCTTTCTTTGGAAATTGTGAAGGAAGGTCTGAAATTAGAGCCATACTCTAATAAATTCCTAAGCTTTTCATTTTCAACAAAACTCAAGTTTCCGGTGATAATATGGTTGTAATTCTTATCATAGTGAACTGTTTCTTTATGTTCATCACAAGAACAAGTAGTAATTACAGGAATGTAGCTCGAAGAGTTAAGTTTGTAGTTTTTAACTATTGACCCTAAGGTCTTAACATATTTAAAACTTACAATAGACTGGTGCCTGTGGATGGGAAAAAAATTGCATTATTGTAGAACAGCTTCCTTACATTGAGATTATCGTAGGCTTTATTTAGGAACCTGATGGTAACAAAATTACTGGAAAATTCTTTAAGAGAAATTTTATCTTTAAGAATATGTTTAAGAATGTCCAGAACCAAAGCAAAAACATGCTTATCAACATGGTCAGCAGTTTCATTCCAGAATTTGAAAAACATTTAAGGACAGAGTGCTTGAAGGACTTGAGAATTTTGTAAGTATTTTTAACAAAATTAGTGCCAGTTTTAAAGCTTTCCAGAGTTTTTAGCAAGTTAGCAAAATCAACTTTGCTTGATGTGCGAAATAACCTCTGTCCTCTATTACCTCTAGAGCAGCTCTTATTATTAACAAGAAAGAAGAGTTCACGAATTGAAAATTTATGCTGATTATGCTTATTGTCAGATAGAGTGGAATTAAGGCCATAGGGATAAAGAGACTGATGCTGCAAAATTTCAAGGGATTCAGTTTCTAGCCGAGCATAGAGGTCAGGGATAATATGTAGTACCTCTATTTTCACTTTGTCAAAACCATGAGTATGGAAATGCTCTAATTCAAAGGTAGAGTACTGGTTGGCGTTTGTGGAGGGGTTCACTCCTGAATTAGAGAACTTGTTTACTAGAGACCTGTGACCATTAATCCTAAGATGAAGAGGATTTTTACTTTGGCCGATATAGCTAACGTTGCAGACAGTACAGGTGAGCTTATAGATGGTATTGTAGGCTTTGCAAAACTTGTTGGAGCAATTATCCTCAACAGAAGAATACAGGTTAGGATCTGCAGATTTACATGTCAAACAACGTTTGTCATTTCATAACTTTAGATTACCTTTGCCAGCGAGTTCATACACTATGGGAAAGGGTGCTAGCCTAACCGAGCGGGAGGACTTAAAATATCTGAGCTGACCTCCAATCCTTTCATCGTCCTTAGAACTCCACTTGGGCCAAAACATACAAATTCTGAGCAAACCAACTAGGAAAAACTTTTAGAAATAAGCAGTCCAAGAAAAGACCAAACTCGAGTATAAACTACACTCCAAAAAGCTGCATCCAAAACATACTAAAAAGAAAAATTAGAAAATGAAAAAAACCTCAAGTAAAAAAATAGTAATAAAAAAATAATAATAATAAAAAATAATAAAACATTTCAACTAGAATTTGCGCATGAGCTGCTAAATAATAAATTGAAATTAGTTACTTAAGAGCAAAACTGAAGACTAAGGAAAAAATTTTAGAATTTAAAACGAAGGGTGCAAAATAACCTGAAAATCAAAACGCGCAACGCAGCAGTTTTGAAAATTCAGAATTCACATACTATAAAGATACCTAAGCAAAAAAATACATATATAATTTTGACTCACACCTAGTACAACATAGAAAAGGTTATGTATCTACCTGCGTGAGTAAAAGGAGAAAAGAAAAAAAAGAAAATAAAACAACTGAATGTAGAAGGTGTCGAGAATACTGAGCCTTGGCTTTATCAAGGACCAGCAAAAACTCTGCATTTTCTCACTTCCACAAAGACCTAGTTGGAAATGGGTTTCTGCAAGGCCATAGATGCAAGTAACATTCCCACCTAAAATAGTTTAAAAAATATATATATAAGTCATGTCCTCCGTAGAGTAGCATGACCTAGCACTAGTTAACAATTTCGCTTGCATCCATTAACCTTCATGGCCCGACCCATGCTCTTCATCTGTTACTATTAAACAGAGAGAAGAAGATTAAAGAGAACTCAAGCTGTGAGAGTGACATAATAAATAGAAATGATTTTCAGCTATAACGAAATTCCAAGTTCGTTTGAGAGAGAATTTAAACCTGAAAAACAAATTTTACATTGCAATTAAAAAAGGAAATGTTAATTTATAACGAACAGATTTTTGAAAGAAAACTTGAGTCTAAAACCCCCTACTCTACAACTTATGACAGCACGAAAACGAGAATAAGTTAAAGATAATAATTAACTAAAGAAAACTTTGTGAAAGTTATATACCTTAAACAGTTAGTTGCAATATGTACAAAGTATTTCAGCAGTGCTTTAAGTGCATAATTAATTAGTTATTAAGAACTTAACTACTTCGAAAAAACAGCGCATAGACAGCGCATAGAAAAGGAACAAGCTTAGCCATCTTCTGTTCCTAGGTACCACAAAAGACGCTCAAAGTTACAAAGAAAAGTAAGAGTTAAAACCCGCATAAATGTTAGCAGACAAACCAATGCTTAAAAGCTGAAAAGCTAAAAAACGACAGAGAAAGGTACATGAAGTACAAACATTGAACTTATAAAACCTAGAACCCAAAAACAAGGAAGAGAGCTTACCTCTTGAGTTACAAAAACTTTTCTCCTCACAAGAGGAGAACATGGCTGACCTCTTCCGCCACTCCCTAGACGCTGGGGGGCAGTGAGGGTGGGGCTGATGGCCTCCTCATACAGCAAGAAACCAACGCGCGGAGATTTTAACCAGAGAAAAAAATATATATACTTAAGACTGTGGATCTGTATGATCAGAATGAGCAGAATTAACTCTCCAGAATACATGAGAAATATTATAAAATACACGAGCAGTTTATTTAATAATCTTTGCATGTATTAAATCACCTTAGTGAGCTTCTATAGATTAATCAGAATCTTATTAATTTTAATGTTGGTTTTACTATTTTTAGTATAGCTATCCTAGTGATGAATAACTGGTTTTCTTTTTTATTTGTTTTTATTTTCTTTTATAAACAGATTTTTAAGCTTTTTTTGTGATTTTGTTTATATTATTTAATTTTTTTGTTTTAATAGGACCGTCATATCCATAGCACTAAGGTTCCTTTAGGTAGTTAATAGGCATCCTCTAGCCAACTTCCTTACGGCTTTGATTGGTCAGAATCATATTATTAACTGTGTAGAAAATTAAAGCAGATCTGCCAACCTTACTCTATTATTCAGAATAATTTTTCTTAAAGTTCTTTTGATGAAAGAAGAAGGAATTTCGTTCTCTAGAAAACTTTCTAATAGTATATTAATGTGGTAATTGAAGTCCAAATTGTTGCTGCAAATTCTTGAAATTCTTAGGACCTGAGAAATTAGTACATTCTCAATTACTTTGGTTGAAATGTTATTATTCCAGTGTAGATATTTAATTACTTTGAAAGGAAAATTAACTCTTTTATCAAAGAGGCTAATAGATGGGTTACCTCTGTTGAGCTTAATGCTTAAGTCTAGGAACTCAAGTTCCTGATTACTGTGGTTGGTTTTACATAAGTTAAGAGAGCTAGGATAGATATTATCAAAATCACTCTCTATAACTTCGGAATTATTGATACACAGCAGATCATCAATATATCTAAAAGTGTAAAGGTAGTTATCTGAGCAGGTGGGGTGATTTTTAATGAATTTATATTCCTTAAAGAACAGGAATAGATTAGCGATATTCGTGGACGTTGATGTTCCCATTGGAATACCGTTCACTTGCTTATAGAGAGTATTATTATATAAGATATGGTTATTTTTTATGCAGCAATTGAGATAAGAGTTCCAAGTTCCTACATCAACAAATTGGTTAAGTTTAAATTCTGCATACAGCTCTTTAAAGGTAGTGATTATATCTGATAGAGGCAGATTAGTATATAGGTTTTCAAAATCATAACTATTAATATCTAGGGGACACACTTTGAGTATAGTAGAAATTACTTCTGCATTATTATTAATTATCCAAAAATCTCTGTACATCAAGTTAGAACAGTTTCTAATGTGTTTCAAAACCTTCTTTAAGACATCTTCAAAAGCAAGATCTATTTTCTTTTTATGACTCCTTACTCCACTAGCTATGAACCTGAACTTCACAGGATCCTTATGAAACTTAACCGTTGCAAAAAGAAATGGAAATTCAGGCCCATATCTTCTAGTTTGCGGAATTTTAAGTTTCTTGAAGAATGCCTTAAACCGATTTTCTAACTGCTTGGTAGAATAACTTATGGGCTCGTATGTTACTCTATTATTGAGTTCCATAGTTAACAATTCAAAATAGAACTTCTTACAGATAATTGCAAAATTATTGCTAGCTTTATCCGTAGTGGTAAAAATAAATTGGTCTTGTAGTTTGGAGAGTGACCTTTTAGCTTCTCCAGAGAAAAAGAGATTTCTGTCGAAACAAAAGTCCAGACCTGCCAACTCACCGGTGAAGCTATTGATTATATTATATTTCCATTCTGCGAAGGCCTCAATAGGCTGATTGTACGTTAAACTGGTTTTTACGATGTACTTATTTACATCTTGAGTGAAGCTCTCAAGAATCCTTTCTTTGGAAATTGTGAAGGAAGGTCTGAAATTAGAGCCATACTCTAATAAATTCCTAAGCTTTTCATTTTCAACAAAACTCAAGTTTCCGGTGATAATATGGTTGTAATTCTTATCATAGTGAACTGTTTCTTTATGTTCATCACAAGAACAAGTAGTAATTACAGGAATGTAGCTCGAAGAGTTAAGTTTGTAGTTTTTAACTATTGACCCTAAGGTCTTAACATATTTAAAACTTACAATAGACTGGTGCCTGTGGATGGGAAAAAAATTGCATTATTGTAGAACAGCTTCCTTACATTGAGATTATCGTAGGCTTTATTTAGGAACCTGATGGTAACAAAATTACTGGAAAATTCTTTAAGAGAAATTTTATCTTTAAGAATATGTTTAAGAATGTCCAGAACCAAAGCAAAAACATGCTTATCAACATGGTCAGCAGTTTCATTCCAGAATTTGAAAAACATTTAAGGACAGAGTGCTTGAAGGACTTGAGAATTTTGTAAGTATTTTTAACAAAATTAGTGCCAGTTTTAAAGCTTTCCAGAGTTTTTAGCAAGTTAGCAAAATCAACTTTGCTTGATGTGCGAAATAACCTCTGTCCTCTATTACCTCTAGAGCAGCTCTTATTATTAACAAGAAAGAAGAGTTCACGAATTGAAAATTTATGCTGATTATGCTTATTGTCAGATAGAGTGGAATTAAGGCCATAGGGATAAAGAGACTGATGCTGCAAAATTTCAAGGGATTCAGTTTCTAGCCGAGCATAGAGGTCAGGGATAATATGTAGTACCTCTATTTTCACTTTGTCAAAACCATGAGTATGGAAATGCTCTAATTCAAAGGTAGAGTACTGGTTGGCGTTTGTGGAGGGGTTCACTCCTGAATTAGAGAACTTGTTTACTAGAGACCTGTGACCATTAATCCTAAGATGAAGAGGATTTTTACTTTGGCCAATATAGCTAAGGTTGCAGACAGTACAGGTGAGCTTATAGATGGTATTGTAGGCTTTGCAAAACTTGTTGGAGCAATTATCCTCAACAGAAGAATACAGGTTAGGATCTGCAGATTTACATGTCAAACAACGTTTGTCATTTCATAACTTTAGATTACCTTTGCCAGCGAGTTCATACACTATGGGAAAGGGTGCTAGCCTAACCGAGCGGGAGGACTTAAAATATCTGAGCTGACCTCCAATCCTTTCATCGTCCTTAGAACTCCACTTGGGCCAAAACATACAAATTCTGAGCAAACCAACTAGGAAAAACTTTTTAGAAATAAGCAGTCCAAGAAAAGACCAAACTCGAGTATAAACTACACTCCAAAAAGCTGCATCCAAAACATACTAAAAAGAAAAATTAGAAAATGAAAAAAAACCTCAAGTAAAAAAATAGTAATAAAAAAATAATAATAATAAAAAATAATAAAACATTTCAACTAGAATTTGCGCATGAGCTGCTAAATAATAAATTGAAATTAGTTACTTAAGAGCAAAACTGAAGACTAAGGAAAAAATTTTAGAATTTAAAACGAAGGGTGCAAAATAACCTGAAAATCAAAACGCGCAACGCAGCAGTTTTGAAAATTCAGAATTCACATACTATAAAGATACCTAAGCAAAAAAATACATATATAATTTTGACTCACACCTAGTACAACATAGAAAAGGTTATGTATCTACCTGCGTGAGTAAAAGGAGAAAAGAAAAAAAGAAAATAAAACAACTGAATGTAGAAGGTGTCGAGAATACTGAGCCTTGGCTTTATCAAGGACCAGCAAAAACTCTGCATTTTCTCACTTCCACAAAGACCTAGTTGGAAATGGGTTTCTGCAAGGCCATAGATGCAAGTAACATTCCCACCTAAAATAGTTTAAAAAATATATATATAAGTCATGTCCTCCGTAGAGTAGCATGACCTAGCACTAGTTAACAATTTCGCTTGCATCCATTAACCTTCATGGCCCGACCCATGCTCTTCATCTGTTACTATTAAACAGAGAGAAGAAGATTAAAGAGAACTCAAGCTGTGAGAGTGACATAATAAATAGAAATGATTTTCAGCTATAACGAAATTCCAAGTTCGTTTGAGAGAGAATTTAAACCTGAAAAACAAATTTTACATTGCAATTAAAAAAGGAAATGTTAATTTATAACGAACAGATTTTTGAAAGAAAACTTGAGTCTAAAACCCCCTACTCTACAACTTATGACAGCACGAAAACGAGAATAAGTTAAAGATAATAATTAACTAAAGAAAACTTTGTGAAAGTTATATACCTTAAACAGTTAGTTGCAATATGTACAAAGTATTTCAGCAGTGCTTTAAGTGCATAATTAATTAGTTATTAAGAACTTAACTACTTTGAAAAAACAGCGCATAGACAGCGCATAGAAAAGGAACAAGCTTAGCCATCTTCTGTTCCTAGGTACCACAAAAGACGCTCAAAGTTACAAAGAAAAGTAAGAGTTAAAACCCGCATAAATGTTAACAGACAAACCAATGCTTAAAAGCTGAAAAGCTAAAAAACGACAGAGAAAGGTACATGAAGTACAAACATTGAACTTATAAAACCTAGAACCCAAAAACAAGGAAGAGAGCTTACCTCTTGAGTTACAAAAACTTTTCTCCTCACAAGAGGAGAACATGGCTGACCTCTTCCGCCACTCCCTAGACGCTGGGGGGCAGTGAGGGTGGGGCTGATGGCCTCCTCATACAGCAAGAAACCAACGCGCGGAGATTTTAACCAGAGAAAAAAATATATAAACTTAAGACTGTGGATCTGTATGATCAGAATGAGCAGAATTAACTCTCCAGAATACATGAGAAATATTATAAAATACACGAGCAGTTTATTTAATAATCTTTGCATGTATTAAATCACCTTAGTGAGCTTCTATAGATTAATCAGAATCTTATTAATTTTAATGTTGGTTTTACTATTTTTAGTATAGCTATCCTAGTGATGAATAACTGGTTTTCTTTTTTTATTTGTTTTTATTTTCTTTTATAAACAGATTTTTAAGCTTTTTTTGTGATTTTGTTTATATTATTTAATTTTTTTTGTTTTAATAGGACCGTCATATCCATAGCACTAAGGTTCCTTTAGGTAGTTAATAGGCATCCTCTAGCCAACTTCCTTACGGCTTTGATTGGTCAGAATCATATTATTAACTGTGTAGAAAATTAAAGCAGATCTGCCAACCTTACTCTATTATTCAGAATAATTTTTCTTAAAGTTCTTTTGATGAAAGAAGAAGGAATTTCGTTCTCTAGAAAACTTTCTAATAGTATATTAATGTGGTAATTGAAGTCCAAATTGTTGCTGCAAATTCTTGAAATTCTTAGGACCTGAGAAATTAGTACATTCTCAATTACTTTGGTTGAAATGTTATTATTCCAGTGTAGATATTTAATTACTTTGAAAGGAAAATTAACTCTTTTATCAAAGAGGCTAATAGATGGGTTACCTCTGTTGAGCTTAATGCTTAAGTCTAGGAACTCAAGTTCCTGATTACTGTGGTTGGTTTTACATAAGTTAAGAGAGCTAGGATAGATATTATCAAAATCACTCTCTATAACTTCGGAATTATTGATACACAGCAGATCATCAATATATCTAAAAGTGTAACTACTATTAGAAAGTTTTCTAGAGAACGAAATTCCTTCTTCTTTCATCAAAAGAACTTTAAGAAAAATTATTCTGAATAATCTGAGCAGGTGGGGTGATTTTTAATGAATTTATATTCCTTAAAGAACAGGAATAGATTAGCGATATTCGTGGACGTTGATGTTCCCATTGGAATACCGTTCACTTGCTTATAGAGAGTATTATTATATAAGATATGGTTATTTTTTATGCAGCAATTGAGATAAGAGTTCCAAGTTCCTACATCAACAAATTGGTTAAGTTTAAATTCTGCATACAGCTCTTTAAAGGTAGTGATTATATCTGATAGAGGCAGATTAGTATATAGGTTTTCAAAATCATAACTATTAATATCTAGGGGACACACTTTGAGTATAGTAGAAATTACTTCTGCATTATTATTAATTATCCAAAAATCTCTGTACATCAAGTTAGAACAGTTTCTAATGTGTTTCAAAACCTTCTTTAAGACATCTTCAAAAGCAAGATCTATTTTCTTTTTATGACTCCTTACTCCACTAGCTATGAACCTGAACTTCACAGGATCCTTATGAAACTTAACCGTTGCAAAAAGAAATGGAAATTCAGGCCCATATCTTCTAGTTTGCGGAATTTTAAGTTTCTTGAAGAATGCCTTAAACCGATTTTCTAACTGCTTGGTAGAATAACTTACGGGCTCGTATGTTACTCTATTATTGAGTTCCATAGTTAACAATTCAAAATAGAACTTCTTACAGATAATTGCAAAATTATTGCTAGCTTTATCCGTAGTGGTAAAAATAAATTGGTCTTGTAGTTTGGAGAGTGACCTTTTAGCTTCTCCAGAGAAAAAGAGATTTCTGTCGAAACAAAAGTCCAGACCTGCCAACTCACCGGTGAAGCTATTGATTATATTATATTTCCATTCTGCGAAGGCCTCAATAGGCTGATTGTACGTTAAACTGGTTTTTACGATGTACTTATTTACATCTTGAGTGAAGCTCTCAAGAATCCTTTCTTTGGAAATTGTGAAGGAAGGTCTGAAATTAGAGCCATACTCTAATAAATTCCTAAGCTTTTCATTTTCAACAAAACTCAAGTTTCCGGTGATAATATGGTTGTAATTCTTATCATAGTGAACTGTTTCTTTATGTTCATCACAAGAACAAGTAGTAATTACAGGAATGTAGCTCGAAGAGTTAAGTTTGTAGTTTTTAACTATTGACCCTAAGGTCTTAACATATTTAAAACTTACAATAGACTGGTGCCTGTGGATGGGAAAAAAAATTGCATTATTGTAGAACAGCTTCCTTACATTGAGATTATCGTAGGCTTTATTTAGGAACCTGATGGTAACAAAATTACTGGAAAATTCTTTAAGAGAAATTTTATCTTTAAGAATATGTTTAAGAATGTCCAGAACCAAAGCAAAAACATGCTTATCAACATGGTCAGCAGTTTCATTCCAGAATTTGAAAAAACATTTAAGGACAGAGTGCTTGAAGGACTTGAGAATTTTGTAAGTATTTTTAACAAAATTAGTGCCAGTTTTAAAGCTTTCCAGAGTTTTTAGCAAGTTAGCAAAATCAACTTTGCTTGATGTGCGAAATAACCTCTGTCCTCTATTACCTCTAGAGCAGCTCTTATTATTAACAAGAAAGAAGAGTTCACGAATTGAAAATTTATGCTGATTATGCTTATTGTCAGATAGAGTGGAATTAAGGCCATAGGGATAAAGAGACTGATGCTGCAAAATTTCAAGGGATTCAGTTTCTAGCCGAGCATAGAGGTCAGGGATAATATGTAGTACCTCTATTTTCACTTTGTCAAAACCATGAGTATGGAAATGCTCTAATTCAAAGGTAGAGTACTGGTTGGCGTTTGTGGAGGGGTTCACTCCTGAATTAGAGAACTTGTTTACTAGAGACCTGTGACCATTAATCCTAAGATGAAGAGGATTTTTACTTTGGCCAATATAGCTAAGGTTGCAGACAGTACAGGTGAGCTTATAGATGGTATTGTAGGCTTTGCAAAACTTGTTGGAGCAATTATCCTCAACAGAAGAATACAGGTTAGGATCTGCAGATTTACATGTCAAACAACGTTTGTCATTTCATAACTTTAGATTACCTTTGCCAGCGAGTTCATACACTATGGGAAAGGGTGCTAGCCTAACCGAGCGGGAGGACTTAAAATATCTGAGCTGACCTCCAATCCTTTCATCGTCCTTAGAACTCCACTTGGGCCAAAACATACAAATTCTGAGCAAACCAACTAGGAAAAACTTTTTAGAAATAAGCAGTCCAAGAAAAGACCAAACTCGAGTATAAACTACACTCCAAAAAGCTGCATCCAAAACATACTAAAAAGAAAAATTAGAAAATGAAAAAAAAACTCAAGTAAAAAAATAGTAATAAAAAAATAATAATAATAAAAAATAATAAAACATTTCAACTAGAATTTGCGCATGAGCTGCTAAATAATAAATTGAAATTAGTTACTTAAGAGCAAAACTGAAGACTAAGGAAAAAATTTTAGAATTTAAAACGAAGGGTGCAAAATAACCTGAAAATCAAAACGCGCAACGCAGCAGTTTTGAAAATTCAGAATTCACATACTATAAAGATACCTAAGCAAAAAAATACATATATAATTTTGACTCACACCTAGTACAACATAGAAAAGGTTATGTATCTACCTGCGTGAGTAAAAGGAGAAAAGAAAAAAAGAAAATAAAACAACTGAATGTAGAAGGTGTCGAGAATACTGAGCCTTGGCTTTATCAAGGACCAGCAAAAACTCTGCATTTTCTCACTTCCACAAAGACCTAGTTGGAAATGGGTTTCTGCAAGGCCATAGATGCAAGTAACATTCCCACCTAAAATAGTTTAAAAAATATATATATAAGTCATGTCCTCCGTAGAGTAGCATGACCTAGCACTAGTTAACAATTTCGCTTGCATCCATTAACCTTCATGGCCCGACCCATGCTCTTCATCTGTTACTATTAAACAGAGAGAAGAAGATTAAAGAGAACTCAAGCTGTGAGAGTGACATAATAAATAGAAATGATTTTCAGCTATAACGAAATTCCAAGTTCGTTTGAGAGAGAATTTAAACCTGAAAAACAAATTTTACATTGCAATTAAAAAAGGAAATGTTAATTTATAACGAACAGATTTTTGAAAGAGAACTTGAGTCTAAAACCCCTACTCTACAACTTATGACAGCACGAAAACGAGAATAAGTTAAAGATAATAATTAACTAAAGAAAACTTTGTGAAAGTTATATACCTTAAACAGTTAGTTGCAATATGTACAAAGTATTTCAGCAGTGCTTTAAGTGCATAATTAATTAGTTATTAAGAACTTAACTACTTTGAAAAAACAGCGCATAGACAGCGCATAGAAAAGGAACAAGCTTAGCCATCTTCTGTTCCTAGGTACCACAAAAGACGCTCAAAGTTACAAAGAAAAGTAAGAGTTAAAACCCGCATAAATGTTAACAGACAAACCAATGCTTAAAAGCTGAAAAGCTAAAAAACGACAGAGAAAGGTACATGAAGTACAAACATTGAACTTATAAAACCTAGAACCCAAAAACAAGGAAGAGAGCTTACCTCTTGAGTTACAAAAACTTTTCTCCTCACAAGAGGAGAACATGGCTGACCTCTTCCGCCACTCCCTAGACGCTGGGGGGCAGTGAGGGTGGGGCTGATGGCCTCCTCATACAGCAAGAAACCAACGCGCGGAGATTTTAACCAGAGAAAAAAATATATAAACTTAAGACTGTGGATCTGTATGATCAGAATGAGCAGAATTAACTCTCCAGAATACATGAGAAATATTATAAAATACACGAGCAGTTTATTTAATAATCTTTGCATGTATTAAATCACCTTAGTGAGCTTCTATAGATTAATCAGAATCTTATTAATTTTAATGTTGGTTTTACTATTTTTAGTATAGCTATCCTAGTGATGAATAACTGGTTTTCTTTTTTATTTGTTTTTATTTTCTTTTATAAACAGATTTTTAAGCTTTTTTTGTGATTTTGTTTATATTATTTAATTTTTTTGTTTTAATAGGACCGTCATATCCATAGCACTAAGGTTCCTTTAGGTAGTTAATAGGCATCCTCTAGCCAACTTCCTTACGGCTTTGATTGGTCAGAATCATATTATTAACTGTGTAGAAAATTAAAGCAGATCTGCCAACCTTACTCTATTATTCAGAATAATTTTTCTTAAAGTTCTTTTGATGAAAGAAGAAGGAATTTCGTTCTCTAGAAAACTTTCTAATAGTATATTAATGTGGTAATTGAAGTCCAAATTGTTGCTGCAAATTCTTGAAATTCTTAGGACCTGAGAAATTAGTACATTCTCAATTACTTTGGTTGAAATGTTATTATTCCAGTGTAGATATTTAATTACTTTGAAAGGAAAATTAACTCTTTTATCAAAGAGGCTAATAGATGGGTTACCTCTGTTGAGCTTAATGCTTAAGTCTAGGAACTCAAGTTCCTGATTACTGTGGTTGGTTTTACATAAGTTAAGAGAGCTAGGATAGATATTATCAAAATCACTCTCTATAACTTCGGAATTATTGATACACAGCAGATCATCAATATATCTAAAAGTGTAAAGGTAGTTATCTGAGCAGGTGGGGTGATTTTTAATGAATTTATATTCCTTAAAGAACAGGAATAGATTAGCGATATTCGTGGACGTTGATGTTCCCATTGGAATACCGTTCACTTGCTTATAGAGAGTATTATTATATAAGATATGGTTATTTTTTATGCAGCAATTGAGATAAGAGTTCCAAGTTCCTACATCAACAAATTGGTTAAGTTTAAATTCTGCATACAGCTCTTTAAAGGTAGTGATTATATCTGATAGAGGCAGATTAGTATATAGGTTTTCAAAATCATAACTATTAATATCTAGGGGACACACTTTGAGTATAGTAGAAATTACTTCTGCATTATTATTAATTATCCAAAAATCTCTGTACATCAAGTTAGAACAGTTTCTAATGTGTTTCAAAACCTTCTTTAAGACATCTTCAAAAGCAAGATCTATTTTCTTTTTATGACTCCTTACTCCACTAGCTATGAACCTGAACTTCACAGGATCCTTATGAAACTTAACCGTTGCAAAAAGAAATGGAAATTCAGGCCCATATCTTCTAGTTTGCGGAATTTTAAGTTTCTTGAAGAATGCCTTAAACCGATTTTCTAACTGCTTGGTAGAATAACTTACGGGCTCGTATGTTACTCTATTATTGAGTTCCATAGTTAACAATTCAAAATAGAACTTCTTACAGATAATTGCAAAATTATTGCTAGCTTTATCCGTAGTGGTAAAAATAAATTGGTCTTGTAGTTTGGAGAGTGACCTTTTAGCTTCTCCAGAGAAAAAGAGATTTCTGTCGAAACAAAAGTCCAGACCTGCCAACTCACCGGTGAAGCTATTGATTATATTATATTTCCATTCTGCGAAGGCCTCAATAGGCTGATTGTACGTTAAACTGGTTTTTACGATGTACTTATTTACATCTTGAGTGAAGCTCTCAAGAATCCTTTCTTTGGAAATTGTGAAGGAAGGTCTGAAATTAGAGCCATACTCTAATAAATTCCTAAGCTTTTCATTTTCAACAAAACTCAAGTTTCCGGTGATAATATGGTTGTAATTCTTATCATAGTGAACTGTTTCTTTATGTTCATCACAAGAACAAGTAGTAATTACAGGAATGTAGCTCGAAGAGTTAAGTTTGTAGTTTTTAACTATTGACCCTAAGGTCTTAACATATTTAAAACTTACAATAGACTGGTGCCTGTGGATGGGAAAAAAAATTGCATTATTGTAGAACAGCTTCCTTACATTGAGATTATCGTAGGCTTTATTTAGGAACCTGATGGTAACAAAATTACTGGAAAATTCTTTAAGAGAAATTTTATCTTTAAGAATATGTTTAAGAATGTCCAGAACCAAAGCAAAAACATGCTTATCAACATGGTCAGCAGTTTCATTCCAGAATTTGAAAAAACATTTAAGGACAGAGTGCTTGAAGGACTTGAGAATTTTGTAAGTATTTTTAACAAAATTAGTGCCAGTTTTAAAGCTTTCCAGAGTTTTTAGCAAGTTAGCAAAATCAACTTTGCTTGATGTGCGAAATAACCTCTGTCCTCTATTACCTCTAGAGCAGCTCTTATTATTAACAAGAAAGAAGAGTTCACGAATTGAAAATTTATGCTGATTATGCTTATTGTCAGATAGAGTGGAATTAAGGCCATAGGGATAAAGAGACTGATGCTGCAAAATTTCAAGGGATTCAGTTTCTAGCCGAGCATAGAGGTCAGGGATAATATGTAGTACCTCTATTTTCACTTTGTCAAAACCATGAGTATGGAAATGCTCTAATTCAAAGGTAGAGTACTGGTTGGCGTTTGTGGAGGGGTTCACTCCTGAATTAGAGAACTTGTTTACTAGAGACCTGTGACCATTAATCCTAAGATGAAGAGGATTTTTACTTTGGCCAATATAGCTAAGGTTGCAGACAGTACAGGTGAGCTTATAGATGGTATTGTAGGCTTTGCAAAACTTGTTGGAGCAATTATCCTCAACAGAAGAATACAGGTTAGGATCTGCAGATTTACATGTCAAACAACGTTTGTCATTTCATAACTTTAGATTACCTTTGCCAGCGAGTTCATACACTATGGGAAAGGGTGCTAGCCTAACCGAGCGGGAGGACTTAAAATATCTGAGCTGACCTCCAATCCTTTCATCGTCCTTAGAACTCCACTTGGGCCAAAACATACAAATTCTGAGCAAACCAACTAGGAAAAACTTTTAGAAATAAGCAGTCCAAGAAAAGACCAAACTCGAGTATAAACTACACTCCAAAAAGCTGCATCCAAAACATACTAAAAAGAAAAATTAGAAAATGAAAAAAAACTCAAGTAAAAAAATAGTAATAAAAAAATAATAATAATAAAAAATAATAAAACATTTCAACTAGAATTTGCGCATGAGCTGCTAAATAATAAATTGAAATTAGTTACTTAAGAGCAAAACTGAAGACTAAGGAAAAAATTTTAGAATTTAAAACGAAGGGTGCAAAATAACCTGAAAATCAAAACGCGCAACGCAGCAGTTTTGAAAATTCAGAATTCACATACTATAAAGATACCTAAGCAAAAAAATACATATATAATTTTGACTCACACCTAGTACAACATAGAAAAGGTTATGTATCTACCTGCGTGAGTAAAAGGAGAAAAGAAAAAAAGAAAATAAAACAACTGAATGTAGAAGGTGTCGAGAATACTGAGCCTTGGCTTTATCAAGGACCAGCAAAAACTCTGCATTTTCTCACTTCCACAAAGACCTAGTTGGAAATGGGTTTCTGCAAGGCCATAGATGCAAGTAACATTCCCACCTAAAATAGTTTAAAAAATATATATATAAGTCATGTCCTCCGTAGAGTAGCATGACCTAGCACTAGTTAACAATTTCGCTTGCATCCATTAACCTTCATGGCCCGACCCATGCTCTTCATCTGTTACTATTAAACAGAGAGAAGATTAAAGAGAACTCAAGCTGTGAGAGTGACATAATAAATAGAAATGATTTTCAGCTATAACGAAATTCCAAGTTCGTTTGAGAGAGAATTTAAACCTGAAAAACAAATTTTACATTGCAATTAAAAAAGGAAATGTTAATTTATAACGAACAGATTTTTGAAAGAGAACTTGAGTCTAAAACCCCCTACTCTACAACTTATGACAGCACGAAAACGAGAATAAGTTAAAGATAATAATTAACTAAAGAAAACTTTGTGAAAGTTATATACCTTAAACAGTTAGTTGCAATATGTACAAAGTATTTCAGCAGTGCTTTAAGTGCATAATTAATTAGTTATTAAGAACTTAACTACTTTGAAAAAACAGCGCATAGACAGCGCATAGAAAAGGAACAAGCTTAGCCATCTTCTGTTCCTAGGTACCACAAAAGACGCTCAAAGTTACAAAGAAAAGTAAGAGTTAAAACCCGCATAAATGTTAACAGACAAACCAATGCTTAAAAGCTGAAAAGCTAAAAAACGACAGAGAAAGGTACATGAAGTACAAACATTGAACTTATAAAACCTAGAACCCAAAAACAAGGAAGAGAGCTTACCTCTTGAGTTACAAAAACTTTTCTCCTCACAAGAGGAGAACATGGCTGACCTCTTCCGCCACTCCCTAGACGCTGGGGGGCAGTGAGGGTGGGGCTGATGGCCTCCTCATACAGCAAGAAACCAACGCGCGGAGATTTTAACCAGAGAAAAAAATATATAAACTTAAGACTGTGGATCTGTATGATCAGAATGAGCAGAATTAACTCTCCAGAATACATGAGAAATATTATAAAATACACGAGCAGTTTATTTAATAATCTTTGCATGTATTAAATCACCTTAGTGAGCTTCTATAGATTAATCAGAATCTTATTAATTTTAATGTTGGTTTTACTATTTTTAGTATAGCTATCCTAGTGATGAATAACTGGTTTTCTTTTTTATTTGTTTTTATTTTCTTTTATAAACAGATTTTTAAGCTTTTTTGTGATTTTGTTTATATTATTTAATTTTTTTTGTTTTAATAGGACCGTCATATCCATAGCACTAAGGTTCCTTTAGGTAGTTAATAGGCATCCTCTAGCCAACTTCCTTACGGCTTTGATTGGTCAGAATCATATTATTAACTGTGTAGAAAATTAAAGCAGATCTGCCAACCTTACTCTATTATTCAGAATAATTTTTCTTAAAGTTCTTTTGATGAAAGAAGAAGGAATTTCGTTCTCTAGAAAACTTTCTAATAGTATATTAATGTGGTAATTGAAGTCCAAATTGTTGCTGCAAATTCTTGAAATTCTTAGGACCTGAGAAATTAGTACATTCTCAATTACTTTGGTTGAAATGTTATTATTCCAGTGTAGATATTTAATTACTTTGAAAGGAAAATTAACTCTTTTATCAAAGAGGCTAATAGATGGGTTACCTCTGTTGAGCTTAATGCTTAAGTCTAGGAACTCAAGTTCCTGATTACTGTGGTTGGTTTTACATAAGTTAAGAGAGCTAGGATAGATATTATCAAAATCACTCTCTATAACTTCGGAATTATTGATACACAGCAGATCATCAATATATCTAAAAGTGTAAAGGTAGTTATCTGAGCAGGTGGGGTGATTTTTAATGAATTTATATTCCTTAAAGAACAGGAATAGATTAGCGATATTCGTGGACGTTGATGTTCCCATTGGAATACCGTTCACTTGCTTATAGAGAGTATTATTATATAAGATATGGTTATTTTTTATGCAGCAATTGAGATAAGAGTTCCAAGTTCCTACATCAACAAATTGGTTAAGTTTAAATTCTGCATACAGCTCTTTAAAGGTAGTGATTATATCTGATAGAGGCAGATTAGTATATAGGTTTTCAAAATCATAACTATTAATATCTAGGGGACACACTTTGAGTATAGTAGAAATTACTTCTGCATTATTATTAATTATCCAAAAATCTCTGTACATCAAGTTAGAACAGTTTCTAATGTGTTTCAAAACCTTCTTTAAGACATCTTCAAAAGCAAGATCTATTTTCTTTTTATGACTCCTTACTCCACTAGCTATGAACCTGAACTTCACAGGATCCTTATGAAACTTAACCGTTGCAAAAAGAAATGGAAATTCAGGCCCATATCTTCTAGTTTGCGGAATTTTAAGTTTCTTGAAGAATGCCTTAAACCGATTTTCTAACTGCTTGGTAGAATAACTTACGGGCTCGTATGTTACTCTATTATTGAGTTCCATAGTTAACAATTCAAAATAGAACTTCTTACAGATAATTGCAAAATTATTGCTAGCTTTATCCGTAGTGGTAAAAATAAATTGGTCTTGTAGTTTGGAGAGTGACCTTTTAGCTTCTCCAGAGAAAAAGAGATTTCTGTCGAAACAAAAGTCCAGACCTGCCAACTCACCGGTGAAGCTATTGATTATATTATATTTCCATTCTGCGAAGGCCTCAATAGGCTGATTGTACGTTAAACTGGTTTTTACGATGTACTTATTTACATCTTGAGTGAAGCTCTCAAGAATCCTTTCTTTGGAAATTGTGAAGGAAGGTCTGAAATTAGAGCCATACTCTAATAAATTCCTAAGCTTTTCATTTTCAACAAAACTCAAGTTTCCGGTGATAATATGGTTGTAATTCTTATCATAGTGAACTGTTTCTTTATGTTCATCACAAGAACAAGTAGTAATTACAGGAATGTAGCTCGAAGAGTTAAGTTTGTAGTTTTTAACTATTGACCCTAAGGTCTTAACATATTTAAAACTTACAATAGACTGGTGCCTGTGGATGGGAAAAAATTGCATTATTGTAGAACAGCTTCCTTACATTGAGATTATCGTAGGCTTTATTTAGGAACCTGATGGTAACAAAATTACTGGAAAATTCTTTAAGAGAAATTTTATCTTTAAGAATATGTTTAAGAATGTCCAGAACCAAAGCAAAAACATGCTTATCAACATGGTCAGCAGTTTCATTCCAGAATTTGAAAAAACATTTAAGGACAGAGTGCTTGAAGGACTTGAGAATTTTGTAAGTATTTTTAACAAAATTAGTGCCAGTTTTAAAGCTTTCCAGAGTTTTTAGCAAGTTAGCAAAATCAACTTTGCTTGATGTGCGAAATAACCTCTGTCCTCTATTACCTCTAGAGCAGCTCTTATTATTAACAAGAAAGAAGAGTTCACGAATTGAAAATTTATGCTGATTATGCTTATTGTCAGATAGAGTGGAATTAAGGCCATAGGGATAAAGAGACTGATGCTGCAAAATTTCAAGGGATTCAGTTTCTAGCCGAGCATAGAGGTCAGGGATAATATGTAGTACCTCTATTTTCACTTTGTCAAAACCATGAGTATGGAAATGCTCTAATTCAAAGGTAGAGTACTGGTTGGCGTTTGTGGAGGGGTTCACTCCTGAATTAGAGAACTTGTTTACTTACGACACTGTCTGCCCTTATTTCCTGGAAGCAACGGCCCTGAATTAATTAAAATCGTTAAAATTTAAAGTAAAAGTAAAATCGAAAAAAAAAAAAAGTGATAGTGATTTTTTAAAATTAGATTTTAACAATTGTTCTTTCCGTCCGAGGCCGCAAGACAAACCCTGTGATATTTGCAAACAGCTCCATGAACTTGCGAGTTAGTTATCCTATGTATCTCCCACGCAGATGGTCAGCGAAAGAATTTATGAGGTCGATATGGGGGTGAATAAATCGGAGTAAGGAAGGAAAAAAAAAAAAAAAAAAAGGCGCACTTTAGTTGAATTCGCGGCGTGTGCTATCTGCCACAGGCGCGTGCGTGGTAATCAAAAGTCAGAAAAATCGCTAATTTGGGTCATAAGCGAATTGAGGAAAAATAATAACATGTGCTCTTCTTCGTCCACCCCCACTGGCGCTCTTGGACGACCTGGAGTTTAATTTCCTTTTTGCTCCTCTCTTGCCCTTTGGCTGCGGCGTTCTCTATCATTAGCATATCTGGCGAACTATCAGATTACGAGGTTATCTGCTCTGCAGATATGTTGCTATCATGGTTCACATCGATATTACATCCACCCCCTTGCATCCATGATCAGATCGTGAGCCGAATTTTAAAGGATTAGCTATCTCCCGGAATTGGCCCCGTCTTGTCGAAAAAAAATTTCGATGACCACAGGAATCGCATAGCAGGTCATTTACAGCACCTTCTGTGGTTCATCATTTTTATTATTGTTATTATTTGCCAGCATATTTTTCATCGTGTGCTGATGCTTCATGATCCCCCCTTCCCACTGCCAATTTTGTTTAAAGTGCGACTGACAAACACATCACCATTTTATATGTAACGCAGGGTTTGTACGCCACCTAGAATTTAAGAATTCATTAAATTGGCCTTTTCTTCCTTGTATATTGTATATCCTCAAGACTCCTGGAAATGTTCTTAAATTTACTTTTGACTCCTGGAAATTATTGTACTTCGTACGTTTTTCATTAAAAAAATTCTAGCCTTTTCATTAATTTTTTTTTTTTTTTTTTAGAAATGTGCGATTCCCCTTCGTCTGCTGGAAGCAATTTTGAGTTCACCTTTCCCACACTGTAAAAAATAAGTGGTGTGAATTCGTGGAAAATTCCTGGAAATAACGTGTAGCAAACTTGCCCCGGTAGGTGTCCGCCTTTTGACGAAATTTCCGTTTTTTTTAAGTTTTCGTTTCTTCTAGCTTTTCCGTTGTAAGTAATTCCGTTTATTTCAGAATAGTCAGTTTGGGTTTTTTCGTATTTATACAGATATTGCGCAGAAAAATAACTTCGATTTTCACATTCTCATCCCTTTTACCAGAGATTGTTCTTGGCGTACGAAGTTAACGAGTCCATTCCATTTGCTCCTGGTGGGGTTGGAACTGAGTACGTCTTCAATAAAACCCGCGCGCGCTACGATTGAACCAGGAAGACACGTTAAGCCCAATCACGCATAAAGTAGAACTCTAATCGAGCGATGATGAAATGTGTTTTTTTTTTTTTTTTTTTTGTTATTAATGTGGGTGAATTAGTCATTTTATTTTCATTTTATTAAGTTTTTAAACACATCTGCGAGAGTCAAAAAGTTCCCCTGCAGTGATGTTAAGGCTGTTCCACTTAATTTTAATAATGCTACAATCAGTACTTTTGAATTAAGTAATTTGTTGTATGTTTAATTTTAGTTTTTGCTGTTTTCTTGATAACATATCAGGCTTCAGAATATGTTTCATAGCAACACCAATTTCCACCAACTTCTGTTGAGTTGAAAGTTTTCAAAATGTAGATGTCGATTTCATCATTGCCCCTCAGAAGAAAGGAACAGTCATGAAATCAGCATTCACATTTTGGAAACTTGCAACTCCTCAATGATCGTGAAAACTGGTGTTGCTGTGAAACTATTCTGGTTTCTTAATGACACGAAACAACTACCAGCATTCACTCTTCCCCGTTTTGTTTTCAACAAGCACGTATTTGTTGGCCTCGACGCTTTTCTCAATCTCCTTAGCATTAAATTCATCCATATTAACAAGTAAGGCATTAATCCCGTTACGACATGCAATGGAATGGGAAGTTAGTACGTCAAACGAGAAAACCTGTGAATGCTCAATGCAAAAGATGCGATGGGAAAAGTAACTCTCAGTCTTACAATGTGACACGCGGTGTGTGAGAGAATGAATCACCAAAGAAGCATGCGACAGGCGTTTGCCTTTATCTTGCTCCGGACAATCGCACTGATAACAAGCACAAAGTAAATAGTTGAGTCCAGCGTCTGCGCCGTATCATCGGTCGGTGGAAATCTACGTTTCTTTAAGAAAGAGACGGCAATGTTTCTGTATGACAAATAATTTTTCACTCCGCTGGCACCAGTTTCGAGCACAAAATTCCACTGTGCGCATTTTTCTTTGAAATATATATATATATTTTTTTATTTTATTTTTTTTATTTTTAGAAATAAAACTGGAATAAAATCGGGTCAGGAACGCTTGACCCAACCTGTTTGACCCGCAAGAAATTATCAACCTGTTGACTGGCTGACTCGTGACCCATTTCCATCTCTGGATTTTTCATAACACTAGTTCTTTACGGAGATCATTAAATTGCGAAACATCGTCCATGTTGGGTCCAAGTTAGAGTCCCGTATGCAAAATGCATTGTTGTGTTTGTCGACGTTTGTTTCTATCCCTTGGAACCAGTGGCACCAAATTTGAGACTGGCTGCAACCTTATAGTTTTGGATGCTGCAAACAGGGTTTCTTAAACCCTGAAACAAATTAAAAGGGGAGGGAGATAATATCCACCAGTACTGAGTTCGGGTTAAATTTTATGAGTCTGAGCCCGCCCAAGCCCGAAGTATGTCAACTCGAGCCCGAATTTTATATCGCAAATAGAGCCCGGGCTCGATCGAACCCGGAATATGTGATTAACCAGTTTAAGCGTTAATAATAATTATGTAGGGGAAAAAAAAAGAAGGGCTCTTCCTCCAACAATTAAATGTCTTTCTCAACAGGGTAGTGGGGAAGGAACATCTGTCCCTTTTAGCATAGTGGCACGATTTTCTTTGACCAAATAAAATCTACAGTTACGAATTTTGAAGATGTGAATACGTTTATTTGTGTAAATATGACATGGTTGTCAACTCAGGTAATATCCGAAAACTTGAAAATTTCGTCGGCGTGAAGCATACCCAGGCGCTATCTGGGAGGCGCAGGTTCGATTCCCGCTCCAGGACGACGAAATTTTCAAGTTTTCGGATATTACCAGAGTTAACATCCATGTCATATTTACACCAATAAACGGATTCGCGTCTTCCAAATTTGTATTGTACAATGGTGGAATTCCGTATTTCACTCGTTGAAAATCTACAGTTCTTGAAAAAGCTTTTCCTTCTTCGCGGAAATCTACTAAATATGGCATTTGCACCCCAAGCCGGGAATGAATAACTCTTCACACCCAGTCTCAGTTGTCAAGGTAGTCTCATTTTTACTAAGGGTAACCAGACATCCGGCTTTCGGAGGACATGTCATTTTTTTGTTACCATGTCCTCCAGGCATTAACACGTTCGCTGCGGCGACGTTTTTTGGTGATTTTTTTGTAGTACGTTACGACCCACCGGTGAGGTCGTAACTGTTTCAATGCAGTGCTGTACGACTCAACGGTGGGTCGTTTAAAGATATATACATAAAGTGACTGATATCCACTACAGATTTATGTATATAAACTTATTTTTCCTCTGAAAAATGTAGAAGTTAACGCGTTACGACCCACCGGTGGGGTCGTAACTGTTTCAATACAGAAGATATATACATATAAAGTGAGTTATATCCACTACAGATTTATGTATATAAACTTTTTTTTCCTCTGAAAAATGTAGAAGTTAACGTGTTACGATCCACCCGTGGGGTCGTAACTGTTTCAATACAGTGATGTACGACACACCGGTGGGTCGTTTAAAGATATGTACATAAAGTGTCTGATATCCACTACAGATTTATGTATATAAACTTTTTTTTCTTCCTCTGAAAAATATAGAAGTTAACGCGTAACGACCCACCTGTGGGCCGTTACGGCAGCGAACGTGTTAAGGGAAATTGCTCAAGTGTCCGGCTTTTTCAACAAGGAACAATTCCAAATACATTTTGATCAAATTCTGCTATTGTAATCATATATCCTATGAAGCCACTGCTAAAATTTATTTATTCATTTCTGGATTCTCGCTCGCGCCCTCCCTCCTCCTCCCCCGGTCAGTTTATTCCTGCTGTCCTTCAGCTGCCTGCTGCAGTGCGTTACTTGTGAGCCAACAACACAGAGAAAACTCGCCAGTGCGCGTTAGTCCGTCTGTCTTTCGTCGCACGTGGACGGTGCGGTGTAGTCTTGTAAACAGTCAGCTCATACCGCTTGTTTTGTGTGTTGTGAGTCATTGCTAAGCCCAGTTTCTTAATCAATCGCTGCGGGGGTATATTGCTAGCTGAATACAATTTGAAAGACGAAAGATGCTCTGAATTTCATAAATATTTTTTAAAGAAACCAGATCTACTGAAGAAAATCTCTTCCAATGAAAGATATAAGTAAATGAATGTCCATCTGACTAAAATCTTTCTTTTTTAAAGTTTTACACGTATAAACTCTTAAAAACTGTAAAATTTAAATACAGAGCATGTGCATTCATATTTATTTTTGTGCAAATTTATTCTCCTCCTTTTTCTCAAAATGTTCTTTTTTTCAATGAAAATGTCCTCCCCATTCCAAAAAGTCATCTGGTCACCCTGCATGTACAAAGGCCGTTCCATAAAACCTGAGAATAATTTTTTTAGTTGGCAACAGTTCGAAGAGGAAAAATAACCACGCAGACGACTAACTGAATTAAAGAAGTATCTATGGCAACAGTTATTAGCCATGGCAGACGATTCTGTTTTTGTTATTACGCAGTTGTTTAAGGTACGTGGGCATTTCGCCATACAGCTATGCAGGTGAGTAATTCAGAGTTAAGAACTGAAATGGGTTGTGCCATAAAATTTTGCTATCGTTTGGGTAAAACGGCTCCAGAAACAGTTGATTTAATGAAAAAAGCTTACAAAGATAAATGTTTGGGTGAGTCAATGATTTTTAGATGGCACCATGATTTCAAAAAAAGGGCGTTTGTTGGCAGAACTTGCTCCTAGGCCTGGTCGACCTGAAAATGTTGTTACGGAGCGTATTGTTAACACTGTTTGGGCAATCCTTCAAGAAGATCGACGAATGACGTGTAAAGACATAATGGCATCAACTAATTAATGCAGACATTTTACGTGGACTAGGAACATCAAACAAATATCTTGTAGCGGAAGCATATCCGGCGCGTAACTGGAAGACCCTGGGTTCAACTACCGGTGGCGGCCAATGAGAATTTTTCCGTGACTCACTTATAAACGTGGAAAGAGCGAAGATCTTTGTTTGATGTTCCTGGTCCACGTAAAATGTTTGTATTAATTATTCATTCGCCTTCTAATTATTTCTTCAGTTGCTGCTTACCATCTTTGGTGAATCCCCAGCATTGTGCGGGGCTCCAAGAAGCAACCTGCCAACTTGGCTTGGCAGTTAGCATGTGTGAGTCTGGAGGAATTCGAGGCCGCTGTGGTGTAGCGGAAGCATATCCTGCGCGTAACTGGAAGACCCTGGGTTCGACTCCCGGTGGCGGCCAATGAGAATTTTTCCGTGACTCACTTATAAACGTGGAAAGAGTGAAGATCTTTGTTTGAGGCATCAACTAATATTTCAAAAACGTCGGCATTCCGTATTCTACGCGACAAATTACTGTTCCATCGTGTGTGTTCCAGATGGGTACCTCATCACCTGACGAGAGAACAATTGCTAGTCAGAGTTGAGGTGTGTCATGAGTGGAAACAAATTATTGCAAGGGATCCAAACTTTCCAAACACAGTAAAAACTGCCGATGAAACATGGGTCCGCTATTTCAACCCTTTCACGAAGCGCGCAACGAGTGTTTAGAAACACACAGGCTCCTAAAAAAAAAAAAAAAGTTCACCAAACCAAATCAGCTGTGAAGGTGATATGAGAAGTTTCTTTGATCATAAAGGTTACCAGCATTCTGTTCCTCCACAAATTACTGTCAATGCTGAGTATTACAATCAGTCTTGAAACGTCTGCGACGACACGTATCAATTAAGGGACCGGAACTGGTGCACAAGTGAACCCTACGCCATGATTACGCCCACCCAACAGTTTCATACGAAACTATTGAAATCCTTCCACAGCCAGCCTACAGTCCTGATCTCGCCCCGTGATATTTCTGGTTGTTTCCAACAATTAAGGAGACGTTCCGTGGCGCAACCTTCAACACAAATGATGACGTTATTCAAGCTGTACAGGGGTCGATAAAGCATGCTTCCACAAAATGCCTTCGCCACAAGTGGATTGAACGATAGGACCGTTGCATATCATTCGAGGAAAGATACTTTGAGAAAGAATAACATATTTTGCTGTATTTATATTTCTTCATTTTGCGTGATTTTACTGCTTTTATGGAACGGCCGTTGTACAAAGCCATTCATAGTTTTTAAAAAATGCAAAACCATTCACAATTTAAAGAGAAAAAAGTAGAAAATTCAGAGCCTGGGCCTGGGCCGTAGTAGTATATACAGGGTGTTCGAGAATTATTGCACACATTACAAAAGTATATAAAACAAAACATTAAACAGATAGAAAGAAACTGACTGTACTAATTTAGAATGTAACTACACAAGTTAATAAATTTCGATGTGAGATCCCTTGGTTACTCGTTGTAAGTCCAAACGATACTCGATTTCATGCCATGTATTGGCAAGCATCTGAGGACTTGTGGAATTAATAGCATCACGCCTTGTGCTGATTTGCTGCTTCAGTTCCTGCAAATCAGCACAAGGCGTCTGATAGACACTATCCTTCACATAACCCCACATGAAATAATCCAATGGAGTTAGATCTGGAGAGCGAAGAGGCCACAGAATGGGACCACCACGCCCAATCCATCTGTTGGGGAAATGCTCATTTAGGCACTTACGTACACACGTTGACCAATGCGGAGGCGCGCCGTCTTGTTGGAAAACGACGTTGTCATATCTTTTGATCTGGGGTATAGCGAAATTTTCTAGCATATCCAAGTAAATATCACCATTTATGTTTTTTGCAGAAAAAGAAAGAGCCAATCACTTCTCTTTTTGATTGAGCGCGCCACATATTAACTTTAAGAGAATCACGTTCCAGTTCAATAGCAGTATGAGGCGGTTCACTGTCCCATATCTTACAGTTGTAACGATTCAAAATACCTGATACATGAAATGTGGATTCATCACTAAAAATTACAGTACTGAGAAAGTTTTCGTCGTTTTCCACTCGAATCAGCATATCCACAGCGAAATCATATCGCAGAGTGTGATCATTTACATGCATCTTTTGCAGTATTTGAATTTTATAAGCACGAAACTTTAATTTCTTGTGCAAGATATCGTGAACTGTCGATTTCATAATGCACAGTTCTCTGCTTACTTTACGAACGGATTTCCTGGGGCTTCGTCGGAAACTTTCATTAACTTGGTCAACCGTGTCACCGCGGCCGCTAAGCCTACTGGCTCCTCCACGATGTTCCACATTGCCAGTTTCTTTAAACTGTTTCATCCACCGCTTAACTGAATTCGTTGATGGAGGATTACAACCATACTCTAAACGGTACCGTATTTTAACTTTAATGACAGACTTTAATTTCGCAAGCCATAACACACACATTGCCTTCTGCTGTACGGATGACACGACTACTGATTGCACATTTCTCATCAGGCCACACCTAGCGCCATCTATCGGATTCTGGGAATAACAATTCTGCGAAACAAAAGTATAGATACCGTGTTAGTAATACGTGACATAGAAAAACAGACAACGCTTAAATTATTTTTTTGTACATAATTTTGTAATGTGTCCAATAATTCTCGGACACCCTGTATATATAGACCGAGCCCGGTTTGGGCATAGACTCATCTTCGGGCTCTGTCCATCTCATCCACTCCTACGTAGCAATGACGAGAGGCAGCGTTTTTGAAATAATTAGCCTTTTTTTTACGTCTTTTGATGTTCATGGTGTTCTTAACGAGTTTCCTTGGTAAATATATATGTATATTATTTGATCTGCCTCGTAATTGATTTCCGAAACTGAGCACGTCTCTCTGTGTTAGTAATTTTTGGCGTAACGTGCATACACTTATTGTTCGTATTTACCCAACATGAAGGATATAACAACCGTTACGAATACTAAAATGGGCTGGCGACCTGGGGTGCTGCGTGATTACCACGACTGGACACCCTGTGTCAAAAGCTACAGGTAAGGTCTGTCTTACGCTATTAAAAATATTTTTTTTTTTTTTCCTTGTTTTTGTGTCTGCTGTATTTTCACTTTACGTAAACTCACCCACACTCAATCTCTTTTGAAACATGACTAACCTACTTAAACAGCCGCTGTTGTCTCCAGTTTCAGGGGGAGCCGGAAAACAGAATGTATATCAGTATGGTACGTGTTTTGATGCTTTTTTGAATGCGGCAATTGAAAGAGAGAGAGAGAAGGGGGGGACGATATCATCGAGACATTAAACTCCGGATGATAATTCTTGTCGCAAACCTTGAGTATTTTTACTGCGCGTTGAAAACACGGGAAGAACAAGAAGCAAAAGGAGAGTCGTGTCAAAAGGAAAGGGGAGGATTCGTAAATTCGTGTCATGGGTAGGGTCTACAAATCCTAATTAATAGGGGGCAATTTGCACATGAGTTAAGGACGCGACTTACCTGTCGGGCGAATAAGTGGCGGGGGTTGAGGCTGGTTTGGGGAGGGGGAAGAGCCACTTGAAGGATTGGCGCACGTCTGCTTCTGAACGTGATCGGCGTACGCAGCACGTACTGCCCTCGGAATCATCTCTCTTTCGTATGCATTGATGATGTTCTTACTGATGCAGCCACGTTGTGTCACGTCCTTTCTACATTTCTTTGATCGCATGTATCAATACCCCCCTTTATATATTTTAGATTATTTTTTCTTTTCTTAATTCATGCTGTACTTTCTCCGCTGTGTTCAGGATCTTGTTAGGAACATGATTGTAGGCGCTGTTCAGTTGCACAGCTTGGTCACGAGAATGTTTCTTTCTCGACAGAGGTGAAGAAAAAGAAATAATTCACTCAGCAAGGAGCGACAGCGGCAGTCAAATATTGCCCTGGTATTCATTCTCCCGTAAATGGCCCAAACAGTGGCGGTTGAGAAGTCCGTGCCCTTGTGAGCACGTTAACCCCCGAAAACAAGTACTGAAAAAAGTAAATGGGAATTATTCTGGGAGGATTCCTTGAAGATTTTTAAACGCCCGTTTTGTTTCTCGGCAGAAAATTATTGAAATTTATTGTGACTAATAACAAAAAAAGATTGAAGATGCGTATCAATATAATTAATAGGTGTAAGCGGAAACTTAGAGATAAAGAGAGATTAACTCACTCGGCGACTTTCTCGAGGTACAAACAACGTACACAGACTATAACTGACAAATTCTAGATAAAACCGAAATAAAAAATGAAAGCGAACAATCAATGTTCACGTTCGTGTAACGCAAATGTAATAGCGCGCGATCCAGTTTGTCGTGGTACGATTTAAATACACAGTAGTATAAAGTACCCCCCCTTATCCGCGTGGGATACGTTCCAAGACACCCAGTAGATGCCTCAAACCACGGATAGTACCGAACCCTATATGTATTATATTTGTTTTTTCCCATAGATATGGTTAAGTTTAATTTATAAATTAGGCCCAATAAGAGATAAACAGCAATAACTAATACCAAAACAGGACAATTATAGCAATACTAGCTTTACTACCCGGCTTTGCCCGGTACAGAATGTGTAGAATCTGTAGAATCAAACGGACCAAAAGCGTTACGAATTATTTAACATGCGTCCAGGAGACACAGCATTAGAACACTGACTGAACGAAATTCATTAACAATTTTTTATCGACGATCAAATGCATCACGTGCTTTCAGTTTCAGACGTCTTTGAGGGGCGAATCTCTGGGATTAAAAAGTTTAAAACTTATCTTTGCGAATATTTTATGAAACTGGCTGAAATTATAATGAACACCATAAATCGTTAATAGGAACATGATCTCCAAATTTCGCCTGAATCGGTAAAGAACTTTTTAAATTAGCCGTCAAAATTTTATTAACCGTTTCTGCGTATATATTTCTGTTTACCGATGAATTAAAAGTTACATGCCTATTTTAAAAAAGTTTTGACCGGATTCAGGTGAAATTTTGAGGGACTCTTATTACTAATTCATGGTGTTGATAAAAATTTCAGCCCGTTTTGTTAAGATTTCGCAAAGTTTGTTTTTGCATTTTTTTATGCACAGTTCTCAAAGAATAGAAACACCTGTGGATGTGCTGGGTGGTGAATGCAGTCACGTGCTTTCATATTTGGAACAGGATGACGTAGCAAACGACGCTGACTTTATTGATTATCTTATTAATTAATAATAACTCGCGAACGGAACTACGTAGACATCTTAAAATAGTTGCGTTGACCTAGAAATTCCAGTATTGATAACTGCAAATTTCACGATGCCACATTTCGGCGTTCGAGAGTTTTTGCTGCTTCAGACAAACAGACGTTTTGTGTTTTATATATAAGATAAGATAATACATATAAACATCTAGATCTCTCTCCCCTAAGGGGTCCGGGTTCGAATCCCGGTCAGGCATGGATGTTGTGTTTGTCTTACGGCACTGGCTCTCTCCCTTCCCTGGAACCAGTGACCCTAAATTAGGGACGGGCGACTGCTTATAGCCCATTTGAGTTGCTCACGGTGGTCGTTAAACCTCCAATAAAAAAAAAAAAAAAAGATCTCTCTCCTCTCTCTCTCTCTCTCTCTATGTCAAAGTGATCACGTGCTAGTTTTTTTTTTTTTTTTTGGAGGTTTAACGACCACCGTGAGCAACTCAATGGGCTATAAGCAGTCGCCCGTCCCTAATTTAGGGTCACTGGTTCCAGGGAAGGGAGAGAGCCAGTGCCGTAAGACAAACACAACATCCATGCCTCACCGGGATTCGAACCCGGACCCCGTTCGGACGAATGATCAGAGGCCATCGCTTAGACCACTGTGCCACCCGGCCGTGCTAGTTTAAAAGCACTGGATTATCACGACTCGAGTTCTAATTATCCGATCTGCAAAATTCGAATTGAAATCTTAATAACACGAGTTGAGTTTGTATATTAATTTAATCCAATTCGAATATTAATTTGTACGCATTAGTTATTTTTTTACTTTTTTTAATTTAACTAACTTTCCGAGTTTAGTGCTTGATCATATTATACATTTTGCAAGATATCGATCTATCTAGAGCGCTCTAACTTACAATGAAAACTGAAATCACGAGATGCCAAAGTGAGCAAAATTGCACCTAAAAACAAGATGTTGCTCCAATAGCGCACTGTCGTGTTTCACGCCTAGTAACTGCAAATCGGTTTCAAACCAGGCAACAGTTGCTCCAAACAGTCAATGGAAGTCCACTCCAACCAATTTAGGGAAGGACATTGCGACGAGAACTGCATGCGATGGACATCTGGAGCAGAGTACCACGGAAGAGTCCCTTTTAACAGCAAGTCACAAACTTTACTGTGGAGGAATGGAAACGAGTAATTTGGTCTGATGAGTCTCGTTTTTGTTTGTACTCCAATGATGGGAGGCGACGAGTGCATCGCAGTCCCAGTGAAACCTTTAACCTGATTGTGTTCAAAGATGTTGTTCGAGCTGGACTGGGTTATGCGATGTTTTGAGGATGTCTTTCGTACCACGAAATGTGCTCTCTCGTTGCAGTGACGATCAATTTAAACCAGCACGCGTACCTCCGCATTCTGAATGACGAAGTGTTGCCCTTTGGTCTACATCTCCAGGAGCAGCATCACATTGCCACTCCTGTCTTCCAAGACGACAATTGCCGTGTGCATAGGGCCAAAATTGTGTTTGAGTGGCACGACGAACAATCGGAAACACTGTCTCACCTCGACTGGCCCGCCAAATCCTCAGATTGAAATCCTATTGAAAATCTGTGGGATCATTTGGAACAAAAGGTGAAACGCCGGAATTGACACCCATGTTCTTTGGCAGAACTACGGGAGCAATTGACGCACGAGTGGCTGCAAATTGATGTTCAATTATCCACAACCACATAGTTTCTATCACACCGGATTCATGCTGGTATCAAGGCAAGAGGCCGTTACCCATTATTAGGTAAGTTCTGACAGGGGTGACCGATTTTTTGTCCGGTGTGCTTATAATTATATTATTAATCCGAATCCTCTGGCGTAGAATAGAAAACAAAGTTTTCAAGCTTTCGCACATCAACCAGATGGCTTTTTCAAGGAAGGAAGGTAGACGCCGCCCCGGTGGCGCAGTGGTCTAAGCGATGGCCTCTGATCATTCGTCCAGAAGTGGTCCGGGTTCGAATCTCGGTGAGGCATGGATGTTGTGTTTGTCTTACGGCACTGGCTCTCTCCCTTCCCTGGAGCCAGTGACCCTAAATTGGGGACGGGCGACTGCTTATAGCCCATTGAGTTGCTCACGGTGGTCGTTAAACCTCCAATCAAAAACAAAAAAAAAAAAAAAAAAGGTAGACAGCAAACTGATAAATAGAACACTTCAACAATTTGAATGCGGCGACTTGACTGGATAATAAATGAATAGACACTGATGTGATTATTCACTCGAAGAAATGAGAAGTCACGTTGCTTGGGCAAGCGGTAAAAAAGGAGAAAACGCAGCATTATTTGAAAAATTGATTCCAAATGAGTCTAGAGAGACGCTATCATTGCAAGCTTCGCCTTTGGTTATGATCTCTAAGGTTTCGCGACTGGCAGTAGATTTGGGTGTGGAGTATGAAACTAATTTCTTTATATCATTCCACATAGGATCAGCTGACTTGACTTCTCTGGATAGGGCAGTGGGCTATTTTTCCGTCTTTTGTATCTCTTTTATGTTCGTTGATTCTAATCGTAAACCAACTTTTGGTCATTCCTATGTAGTATCGCCTGGAGCCGTCCGGATGTTGTAGTGGGATGGCGTAGGCACCTGCCTCATTGTGAAGCGGGGGGCTTGTCAATATTTATATTAAGCATCGTGTATAAAAATGCCGACACCGAAGTTCATCCTTCTCAGCGAGTTTTGGAGTTGATAGGAAATACTTGGTATGTAGGGAATAGAGCCCAGGTAGCGAAATTGCGTCGTAGAAAGATTAATACAACTGGTTCTGGCATACGGCGATATTTTTTAGTTCGCATTGTATAGAGTGAACATAGGAGGAGACGGCGAAGGCTATTCTAATTCGAGAATGGAAGAAGGCTGTATTGTATAATCTCCGGGGCAGAATGAACTGCGGACCATCAGGTTCGGGACGGACGTGGGTTTATAATAGACTTCTGTACGAAGGCAGTTGTCAGGCGGTTTGCTCACTAAGACGTCGCGGTTAGGTACCATTGTGCTCAAGCTCCATAGTGAAATTGATTGTAGAGTGTATATAATTGACTTTATCGAGGTAAAACTGGAGAGTCTGCTTTACGTGAGGCCATATGACAAAGTACGTCGTCCGCATATTATTCAGTCCATATAAAAAA
Organism: Macrothele yani; assembly: GCA_039090855.1. NCBI lineage: Eukaryota > Metazoa > Arthropoda > Arachnida > Araneae > Macrothelidae > Macrothele > Macrothele yani. Next base: position 151,921,934 of record CM076995.1, on the reverse strand, counting down.
TACGTAGTGTTCTTTTATTCAGTTAGCTGTGTGCCTTTCTTGAAAAAGCCATCTGGTTGATGTGCGAAAGGTTGGAAACTTGAGTTTCTATCCTACGCCAAGAAATTCGGATTTCTATTACAGTTTTACTATTTTAAATAATCGTTAATTTGATTTGAGCTTTATTTCTGCCTTAATAACGCTATTTCCTTTAAAAATAAATAAAACGTGTATCGTATTTATTGGGCATTTTCTCTTAAATGACACAGCAAAATTCTTATGTGAGGAAAGTGCCGCCAGACCAAGCACAGTGTGTCAAATCAATTAAGCTAAAGCTAATTATAGTTAGACGTTGGTCATTGGACTTCAGAGTCCAGGGTCATTGGTAGGCTCTACCCTTCTTTTAAATTCTGGTAGCAGATACTAGTACCCATTGTGGAGCCGAGGATGGCTTAGTGGTTAGCGAGTCAGACTATCATTGCAGGGTCCTCAGGTTCGAACCTGGGCTGATCTTTCAGAGATGGTGTGATTTACTAACAATCGCTGAATATCCGCCTTGCATCGGACGAGCACGTTAAGTGACGGCCCCCAGGCTGGACCCACTGGTTAAATGGGTATCCTTTCCTATGCCCCCCCCTGAAATTCTCTCACCCCTCTATGTGCAACATCGTACTTGTACGGTGGTGCCATCTACTGTACTCTAATCTCACTACAAACTGCTCTGTCAAAGTCGCTAGACTTGCTCTCATTCCTTCCGTTTCTGTGTCCTGCCCAAAAGGCAATCTCGCTGTGTAGGTGGCTGGGACCTAAACTCTACTCACTGTGGACGGGAGCCCTACAAGAAAATGACAAATACTGTGTGTGTAGTACCCATTGTGATGGCCCATCATCCCCACACCGTTATCCACAGACTGACACAGAGCATAAAGCGATTGATTATTCAGCAGAGATAGATATTCCGAAATCCGTATCCCACCAACATTTATCGTAAAGGAAACAAGTTAGTAAAATCATGCAATGCATTGATTATGATACGCTTTCCAACATACCAGAAATCATTACTCAAGTTATGAGGATAAAATAGCGGTGTAGTAAATCTCGCTCCTGTGCCCTGATCTTTGACCTCATTTCGATTGTATTAAACAGAATAGGTTCAGTATACCTCCGGAACAACATGCTAAAGTTTAGTCGCAAAAGAAGCATTTTTAGTCAAGTTATGAGGATAATGGCTGTGGAATAAATCTCGCTCCCGTGTCCTGACCTTTGACCCTATTTCGATGATATCCAACAGAACCGGTTCAGTATACCTCCGGAACAACATGTTAAAGTTTTGTTGCAATGGAAGCATTTTTGCGTAAGTTATGACGCATAAGGACAATGAAATGGATCCCGCTCCTATTTCCTGACCTTTGACCCTATTTCGCCCATTTTTGATAGGGTTTGTCCCCAAGTGGTCCCCTACCACACATTAAGATTTCATCGAAATCGAACCATTTTCACGCTAGTTATCGTGCGGACGGACGGACAAAGCTGGAGCGCATACGCTTCTTCAACCTGAGGTTGGAAAACGTAAACAACGATTTACCAGTATTGGTTGATGGGTTAAAAAAATGGGTAGATTTTAAAAAGTCTTCTACTCAAGGGGGAAATACCAGTGCAATTACACAGTAGGCGATCGTTGACCAAAAATAAATTTCGTAGGAAAATTGTCATGTGGCATTTGCAAATTTCAAATTTCTGATCTTCGTGGGGATTTAGCTGTAAATCGGGTTTTCAAGGACTTTTTTTATAACCGTAGGTTGAAGAAACGTATATGCTCCAGTTTTGTCCGTCCGCACGATAACTCTCGCGTAAAAACGGTTCGATTTCGATGAACTTTTAGTATGTGGTAGTTGACCACCTGGGGACGAACCCTATTGAAAATCGACGAAATAGGGTCAAAGGTCAGGACATAGGAGCGGGATGCATTTCATTGCCCTTTCGCGTCATAACTTGCGTAAAAATGGTATTTCGATGAAATTTAAGTATGTGGTAGGTGACCATCTGGGGACGAACCCTATTGAAAATAGGTGAAATGGGGTCAAAGGTCAGGACATAGGAGCGGGATCCATTCCATCGCCTTTATGCGTTATAACTTAAGTAAAAATGCTTCGATTGAGACAAAACGTTATGTTGTTCCAGAAGTATACTTTACCAGTTCTGTTGAATTTCATCGAAATGGGGTCAAAGGTCAGGTCATAGGAACGCGATTATTTTACAGTCATTATCCTCATAACTTGAGTAATAACTTGAGCAATGATTTCTGTTATGTTGGAAAGCGTATCATAATCAACGCAGTGCATGATTTTACTAACTCGTTTTTTTTTTTGTCGAAGCCAAATTTTTAAAAAGGAATAAATTATCCAGAATTAAAAAAAAATCTGCTTATGGTTGAATGTAGCGTGGTTTTGATGCTGAATCAAAAAATAAGTGGATATTTAAAAAAAAATTCACCGTTCAATTGTTATTAAAATTTGTTTTCGACAGAATCCGTTTTACAACGCATATTCCAACATTTGTTTCATCCAACCTAACAGGATTTTTTTTTTTTCCATGGGGGAATTTATGAGGTGTTTCCTTGTAGGTACGTGTGTGTTTGTAGTGGACCGGGAGTATAAAATTCCCGACCGGGTTTGTTCGTCCGAAGCCGCTCCTGGCAATTTTCCCCCAAAATCAGTAGTGATCAATTAATCCTGCCTCCCTCTTTTTGGCCACAGACTATCTGGTTTTGTCGCATCTGTTAACACATCTTCTTTCCCTTTTACATCTTTTTCTCAGGAAATTAAACACGGCGTTTATTTGCCTGAAGCACTCCACCTTCCACAGTGCCGTATTTCCATCAAAAGTTGTTAAGGCTGCTATTTAGGCTACTATTTTTACCATTACTGGCTACTAAAGCAACTATTTTCTTGGGTGTGATAGTCTGGCAGCCCTGATTCTGCGTTGAATAATGCGCCGTTTTTCTCTAAGATTATGAGGTGGATGTTGGTAATTTACTCGTTTTTGCATTGCCCATTAGGAGTCATAGAATGAACCACTTTTATTGGAATCGTTAGCGACTTGTTTGGTATAAATACTCTTTAAGCTATATAAGCGTTGTACATGTGTTGTATGCAAAATTACTAATATAAATTTGCATGACATGCATTGGAATTTATTTATCAGACAAAGAAATAGTCCTTTGTTATAGACACGTGGTTTGGTACTCACGAGTCGGTTTGTGGGATCCCAAAGGAGGATAACGGGATCTTACTCTATTTTCCAACACAGACTACAGTGGCTCGATGATGTTTAAATCTGGTGATTGGGGAGGCCAAGGAAGGTGTGAAAGTTCGTCTTCATGTTCCTCAAACCATGATTGGACATTCAGAGCGCTGTGTATTGGGGCGTTATTATCTTGATAGACGACATCCCATGCAGGAAACAATGTCTAAGCCATTGGATGGACTTGATCGTCCAAAATGGTTTCATACGCCCTGCCAGTCATCCGTCATTTCAAGGTGATCAGGGGACCTGCTGAAAACCACGATATGACTGCCCAGAGCATGGCAGAACCACCACCATGCTGCACTGTTGGGAGCAGATAGTCTGGGTTGTACGCTTCTGACGGTGTTTTTCACGCGGAAACACGTCCTGCGGTGGCGAATAGTGTGAATGTGGATTCATCCGACCACATTACACGTTTCCATGCATCGGCTGTCCGCGTTGTTTGTTCCTGGAACCACTGCCCTAGCCTTTTGTGCATTCACCCGCCTCACCAGATGTTTTGCAATAGCAGCCGTGTCATGAATATCTTGTTTACGCAGTTCCCTGCGCACTGTTTTCGTTGATACTGAGGTCTGGAGATGCAGATTGAGCTCCGCACTATAATTTTCAGCGCCGTGGTCTTCATATCACGGGTAACAATCCTCTTTAACGCTCTCCTGTCTCTATCAGTCAGGGTAGTTTTCCGGGCGCTCTTATGTTTCGCAGGCGAGGTTTTGCCGCGAACACGATATGCTGTTATGACACTAGACACAGTAGCTCTCGATACCCCCACTACCCTGGCGACTGTTGTCACGGAGGCACCAACTAGCCGGCTACCAACAATCAGTCCTCTTTCGAAGTCCGTTAGGTCGCTTATTTCGTTGTCACGATGAAGGAAATTTTGCAACAAGACACTTTAATTGCACTTAAACAGGACCTTGAGGTTCCAAACGAAGCAATTACAACCAAAAAGTGGTGGATACCTTTGCGTATTGCGACGTACACAACTGCATTAAAAGTCACATCTCTGAGCGTGGTGTTCACATTATTCTGTCCAACCCCTGTATATCTGTTGTTTTAACTATTTAATATAAAAATCGCTTTGTTTCTTTAGCTAAGAGAAATTTTTCGGGCACAATTTGTTCATTTTCGTAACGGACTTTTCAACCGCTAATATGGGAAAATAACTTTCTGTTTCTAGATGTTTTATCGATTGTAGAAATGTGATTGATTTGTTTTTTCTTTCTATTTCCTGTAAGGGTGCCATTGAGTATGAATAACTTCGAAATATTTTATTCGTGACGGAAAGGATTCAAAAGACGTGCTCATTACAACCCAAAACTGGGTGTCATCTTTCTTGTTTAAATTTTAAGTTGCTGGGAGTAGAGCTGCAACTCAAAAAAAGGGGCGAGCATTCCACCGACTTGGGATCGCCCGTCGACCACCACCTGTGATTGTGATCGCTGGAAACTCGATCGTCAGTCGTGAGACACACATGCAAAAAAGGGAAGACAAAAAAAAAAAAAAAAAAAATGATGAGCTAGGAGGATTTTTCGCTCCACCCTGACCCACTTAAATCCGTGTCGTAAATTAGGCATTTCGTCATGTGGATAGTTCCGAGTCTTCTTGCTTTTGTTTGTGCATTTGCATGCCTTCTGCATGCGGTCGTTTTTCTACTGGATGTTTGAATTGATGTAAGTGTGATGCAGCGTGTTTCATTTGCTAATGCACCACACCTCTCGAAACATAGTCTCGCTTTAAATGAATGACTATTGCTTCAGCGGATTTGTTTACAAAGAGCTGCATGAAAATGTATTTCGCCTTGCAGCGTTTTGCTTGGGAGTTCTCTCATTTTGAGATTCAAGCCACGTTCGAAGGAAGATCTGTGCATCAATCTAAATATGAAGTGAGGGAAATGGGAACGGCGTGTCTCTAACTCCATCAGCATTGTTCGTTACAATTTCTTCCTGTAGACTCTAAATTTAATTATGTTTAAATCCTGCAGAGGAGGTTGGACGATGCGCAGACGTTGGTGTGAAGTCCATAAGCCTTATTCTCTATGGAAATGTGCACCATAGAATAATTAAAACATGATACAGTGGTACCTCAGTTATACACCAATGAGCCTTCACATTATGACCACCTATCTACACGGTTAAAAATTTTGTGGTAGGTTGCACCAAAAAGTGGCGCTACACCAGCTGCACCACTTTCGAAGAAAATATACACCATTCTGTAGTGCAAACAAAACGCAACAACCTGGTTCAACGTTGCGCTATGTTATAATACAAGGCTGCAGAACATTATGGTGCAAGGTTGCACCATGTTGCTGGGCTTTCTTTGCATGACAAAACGGCGTGTCTTTTCTTAGAAAGTGGTGCAGCTGGCGTAGCACCATTTTTTGGTGCAACCTACTACAAAATGTTTAACAGTGTAATAAGCTGTGAAGCCCCTTTAGCCTGCAAAGCAGCGGCCACTCGGCGAGGCATCGATTCGATGAGGTGGTGGTGGTGGTGGTGGTAGGTATCCTGGGATTTCTGGTACCATAATGTCAACAGGAGGTCCTCCAGTTCCCGTACATTTCGGGGTGGTGGTGATTTAGCGCGAACCAGCTTTTCTAAGTCGAACCACAAATGTCTGATTGGGTTCATGTCAGGTGAATTTGGAGGCCGAAGCATTAAGAGAAAGTCACTAGTATGCTCTTCGAACCACTCCTTGACGATTCTGGCAGTGTGGCATGGCGCATTATCCTGTTGGTAATGGCCATCACCAGCAAGGAACACAGTTGCCATGAATGGGTGAATTTGGTCCGCAACGATGTTCAGATACCTGATAGCTGTCAGGGATAATGAGGCCTAAAGTGTCCCAAGAAAACATTGCCCACAGCATAACACCGCCGTCGCTGCTCTGTTTCCGCCCAACAGTGCACCCAGGTGGCACAGCCTCCGTTGGTAATCGGCGTATCTGCGCTCGGTCGTCTACGTGATGCACCAGGAATCTTTATTCGTCATACCAGGCCACTATCTTTTAATCATCCACGGTCCAATCTCAATGATCTTCTGCCCATTTCATGCGTTGTTGGCGATGACGTGCAGTGAGCATGGGGACCCGGCTGTGTCTTCGTCTACGCGGACCCATGCGCAGAAGGCTGCGATGAACTGTGTGCGGTGACACACATTGCCCTCATCACCACTGTTGTAGCTGCGGGGGATTTGTTACACTGTAGCCCTGCGGTCGCTGCGAACAAAGCGCGCCAGTCTGGCATCAGTGAGCTGCGCGGACGACGCACGGCTGGACGACGGTTCATCGTTTGACCGCATGTGCACCACTTTTGATACGTACTCATTACAGCGGCTCGTGAACAACCCACAAGCTGCGCCGTTTACGAGATCGTAGTTCCGAGGCGTCGTGCCACTACAATTTGTCTTTTATCAAACACCGATAAATCGGCAGCTTTTCCCATTCTGACTTCGAACACTCTACTAACTGAAAGCCGGTCCTCGAATTGTATATAAACTGCTCTGTGAACTTCACCTCCGCTACCGCTTGGTCTCCAGGCCCGCTCATTTCTCTAGGCTGGAGTGATCATAATGTAATGCTCATTGGTGTACGTTTCTCAGTTATACGTTTTTCACTTTTATACGTAATTCTACATTAGTTCCGATATTTTGCTATAGTTTTTATCGCTTTTTTAATTATAATTACTATAAATTATGCGGCAGCTTATATTGATATTATGCGGACTAGGAAAAGTACTGTATTACTATACACTGAAGAGCAATTGAATTAGAGACAGCTGGCGTTATGCAAATGTGGCGCTGTGGGCGGCCCTGTAAACGGAAACCACATGACGTATGGAGCGATCCGACAATATAAGGATTGATGCGACGGGAATCAGTAAGAGTCGGACGCAGTATGGGTAAGACGAAGGATCTAAGCGCATTTTATCGTGGGCCCTACGAATGGGTCACTCCATCTCTGAAGTCGTGCTGGCACTGGAATTTTCACGAGCCACTGTCACGGGTGCACCGTGAGTACCTCGAATCCCGTAAAACCATTCCTGCAAGGGCCAACTGCCGTGGACAACAGCGTGTGGATGAGCGGGGTCATCGTCAGCTAGCTCGCATTGTAACAGCGGATAGACGGGCCACAGTGCAAGAAATCACTCGGCAATTTAACGCTGGTGCACAAAAACGTGTAAGCAGCCACACCATCCAGAACCATCTCCTCGCTATGGGGTACAGAAGCCATCGTCCCACGAGAGTACCGCTGCTGACAGCACATCACAGGGTGCAAAGATTAGCATGGGCGCGGGAACATCGCCACTGGACCCTAGACATGTGGAAAAATGTTGCCTGGACTGATGAGTCGAGATTCACGTTGGTACATCCGGATGGCAGAATACGAGTACGGCGTAAACCACATGAAGCGATGGATCCTTTCCAGCAGGGTACTCTTCAAGTTGGTGAGGGTGGCATTCTCGTCTGGGGACTGTTTACGTGGACTGAAATGGGACCCCTGGTGCGTGTGACATCGTCCCTCACAGGTCAACGTTACCGGGATATCCCGGGCGACCATTTGCTCCCGTTTGTGCGTCTTCAACATCCCACTGGGGACTTATGCTGCAATAATACAATGCACCGTGCCATTGCTCCCGAATTGTATCCGAATGGTTGGATGAACGCTCCACCGACGTGACCTCGCTTCCTTGGCCAGCTAGGTAAACTGACCTCAATCCCATCGAGCACATCTGGGATGCCATTGAGAGAGATGTTCGAGGCTCTGATCTCCCTCCATCAAATCTTCGTGAACTGTGGAAGCTTGTTCAGGGGTCGTGGATCCGTATGGCTTCCCAACGCTTCCGGTGTCTTGTCGAGTGAATGCCGAGACTAATCGCCGCCGTCATTAGGGCGAAAGATGGTGCTACACGTTACTAGACAGGTATCTCTAATTCAATTGCTCTTCAGTGTATAACCTGAACCAATTAATTTTCCGGATTGCCATCGAATTTTTAAAGCAATTTGAACTTAGTCGTGCCGCCCCGGTGGCGCGGTGGTCTAAGGCGCTGGCCTCTAATCATTCGTCCGTAAGGGGTCCGGGTTCGAATCCCGGTCAGGCATGGATGTTGTGTTTGTCTTACGGCACTAGCTCTCTCCCTTCCCTGGAACCAGTGACCCTAAATTAGGGACGGGCGACTGCTTATATAGCCCATTGAGTTGCTCACGGTGGTCGTTAAACCTCCAAAAAAAAAAAAAAAAAAAAAAACTTAGTCGTGCTGAGAAAATAAACTGCTCAGAAAATTAGATTTATGTGGTAAATCTTTTTTCAGATATGAGGATCAGATATTAAAAATTTACTGTACTTGACAAGATTAAAACTGCTGTAATTGCCGCTCTTCATAACAAAAAACTAATTTTCGTTGGGTTTGAAAGATTTCTGAAATTTCCTTTTAAATTTTCAGAAGCTCTTAAACGTCACCAAAATTTACTTTCTGAGCCAAGTTAAGAGGCTGTTGTGCTATTTTTTGTGCAGTCAGAAATTTTAAAACATTGGTATTTTGCGTATCTTTTGAACACGTGGGACGAAATGAACTAAAATTTGACAGGTTTTCATTTCTCATGCAGGGTTACTGGATTTCTTATTTTTATAAACACTACGAGATGAACAAGTACTTCTTTCTCGCTTTTTGTGGTTGATTTAATATGAAATGACCCGTATTCATGCTGGTCAGTTGAAAGCACTTAATCTCTGTTCTGCCTAATTATTCATTATGCAGTTATTGCATAAACCGCAAAAGATAAAACAGGTTGACTTCTATTTCTCTATGAATCCACCTAAATTTACTGCAGTAGAAAAAATATGTTTGGGAAGTGAATTTTCTACACATTTATCTGATTTCTACATAAAAGTATTGAATGTTTTTGTAAAATGATTTCTCTTATTAATGACTGTCAGGTCCCGCTGAGTTCGATCTACCACTAGGCCTTACTGAACCCAAATTTCTCAAACGGGCCTGACACAGGTTCTTTTGAAAGCCGTCGAGTTAAACTCGATCGTTGAAATATTGGAACGTGTAGTCAGCAATTCTTAAGATCTACGATAGTGAGGAACTCCAATAACAAGTCCTTGGTTAGACGAAACAAAATTTAATAGATGAAAGAATAAGTTCCGTTCGATTGGCTATCTCCACCTGCCAACAGGTTTCCAGATAGCGAACATTTCACTATGTGACGATATCCCGGAAGATCCTCCGCCACGTGGACTTGAGTCGTTCCGTCAAAAACTCCGGTCGATCTCCTATAGCCGAAAAACCCTGACAATTCCGTCAGTGAAAACGAAAAACCCCGAGAGATCTAACCGACACTCTCTGCGTACAACACGTCTTACTTCGTGGGAGGTGAAACCCGAAAAGCCTCTCTAGCGAACGTGTCGCTTCCTTTTATACCCTTATCCCCCCCCCCTTTCCACCTCTTGAAATCTTATTGGTGTGGAGTTAGCCGTTCACCGGAAGTGATGACCTTTGACCTATACATCAGACCCCGTCGACCAGGTCGAATCCAACGGATGCCGCTAGTCACATGCTTCGTTCGGTTACATAATCCAGCGTACAAAGGAAATGGTGCCAACGCGTGCGTTTGAATTTACATTGCATTGCCTTTGAAATGAGAAATAATTACAGAAAACCTTACTACATGAAAATGAATTAGTGGGGTGCCGACTCCGTCACATTACAATGACCAAAAAAAAAAAAAAATGCAGTGGAACAAAAGCTAAGAATTTTGCTTTAGCCGTTACTGTGCTGTCTCGGTTTTTCCTTTGGCAGAGGTCTAAACGTTAAACGTATAATTTTTCTATTTTATGTCGAGACTCATTGACGTTTTTTACTACCCGATTCTTACAAGACTTATACTAGTGCTGCAGCCCCAAAGTTTAAGTTCGATATACGGCAAAGGAAAATTGCGCGCTGTCAAGGTTGTTAAACATTTTACGATAGCGAGTCAGCAAATGAATGCCACGCAATTCAAATTTTTTGCACTTTAGCGTGCGGTGAGGGAACTGAGGAGCCGTACACCTTCGAAATTCGCCAGCATTATCTGCTGTCGATGCTGCACATCAGAATTCAAATTTGTACTCTTCGGTGCAATTCTAATTAGGGAAAAAGTGGAATCATATGCCGAAGTGTCTTTTAGCACTGAAACTTCGGTACAGAATTTCAATTTTTACGCTTCAATATCAAATTAAATACAAAGGCAAGAGAAGCCCAAGGCAGAACAGAAAAATCATGATTTTTATTGTAGTGAAACATCGTCGTCATTTCGCTTACAGGTTTCGGAAAACTTTCACTTCTTCTCGTCCCCATTCTTTCACGTGCCCCCCTTCTAAATTCTAGGAAAAATTCACTCTGTAATCTGTTTGTTCAGTTTAGTTCCTAGTAATGTATTCATTTATTTTAATTTATTTATATATGCAGTCGTTCATCTTGTATTATAAAGGAATACCCCTCAAGCTAATAAACCTCACATTTTACGTTCAAATACTCATAAATATTAGCAACTCTCGGGAAATTATTTATGTTTATTTTAATAGTTCTTGAAATTTATCTGCTTGCTCCTTTACGACACTTCCCCCATTCCCCCTCCCTCTCCTAACCACATACAGTACCAACTGCAGAATGTGTTCATTCCACGATATTTCTTCTTCGTAATGAATTTTTAGCAATTATTCCCTAGTACAGTGACATATAATATCTCATTTTCAAATTGCCTGATCGAATTACCGTATCAGTTGATATTTATGAGCTGTGCTTTATCATATACAACCCTAAGCTTGAGTACTAAGCCATAATGCCTACTTTGGAGACTTCTTAATAACTCGTTAGACTTTAAGGTCTCGGTGTTGCACATATCCGTCTCCAAGTAATTTTGCACTATTTATTATGCATTTTTTCAGATTTGTTTTCTTAATTTGCGTTTCGTTCCATATTTGTCAGAAGTTTAGTGCAATATAATCTGCTATATAAGCTTACATAATCTGTTTTTTTTTAAATATTTTCATTTCAGCAAAGATCGCTAGCTTTTTAGAATACACTGATAAAAAAAAAGTTTCAAAATATACTTTAATACTACTATGCAACTGGGTTAAACGTCTTTCCCATTCTAGCGATTGTTTTTAATGCGATTGATTTTCAGCGGAAAGTTATCCAAATCACGTGAAGTACCTCTTTTTGCTGAAATGTGAAATATCTAGAAGGGTAGGCTTGCTTACTCATTTTCAACAACTCTCAATTCGATATTGCAATTAATATTCAAATCTTTTCGAAAAACCACCACAAAAATTTCATTTCAGTGAAACGTGACATACAGTCCGTCCCACATATATATATGGAAACATAATTTTGTAAACGAAAACAGTTGCATGCCTAAAATAAGAGACTTCTAGTGGAACATTATGCATTATGACCACCAACATAATATACACACGTCAAACGCTGTTGACAACATATACTTAACATAATATTCTAGCTTTATGAAATCAAACTATGTGACATTGTCCCAGAATTATATGGATAAAAAAAAAAAAAAAAAAACAGAAATATATTTAAATGGCAAACACAATTAATAATTAATGGATTTTCCTCCACGTGCAATAAGCTGAAATATACGTTCTGGCATACTGTATATTAAATTATGCGTAATTGTACCGTCAATATTATACCAACAGTTCAGGATTTCGGTTTCCAGATCTTTAGCGCTTGAAAATTGCCGGTGATTGGCATAAACACTTCGAACCAAAATTCTCCAAAGATTTTCAATTGGGTTGAGATCCGGGATGCAAGCTGACCACGGCAGTAATTTGACATTGTTCGATCTCAGCCAGGCCATCGTAGAGGTTGCTCTGTGAATGTTCGCGTTGTCCTGCTGGAAAACCCAGCCAGGACCACCTATTTCAGCAGCAGAAAAGTTCCTGGTATGTTACGGCATTTTGACGTCCTGATAAAACGCAGATATTGCCCATTAAATCCAAAAAAGGCCCATACCATCACGAAACCTCCTCCGTTTGTCGGCTTAATATTTAGCGTTTTTCCGTTCTCATATCATGCCAATAATATTTCGCACAGTCTGGGCCATCTAAATTAAATTTCTTTTCATCACTAAATAATACTTGGAACCATTCGTCCTTCCATGACATATGATCTTGGGTCCAGTTTAATCGAGCTTGTATATGCTATGCAGTTAAAGGCGGTTTCTTTAACAGTCTTGCATATTTCACGAGGGGTGTGTGTGCTGCAATACTATGTGAACCGTACTTTTCGACATTTTCACGTTTCCATGTTGACTTATATTCCGTACAGACAGAAGTTTGCCAGTCAAACGCACTTGCACATCGGTAGGTGAAAGATGGCAAGCGATACTGCATTTATTCGACAGTGCATTCGTTACGAATTTCATCAAGGAAAAAGTGCTGCAAAAGTCATCTGTTCTGTTCTGTTCTGGGGGAAGAATATTATACCGAAAAGCACGTGTGAGTTTTGGTTTAGACTGTTTAAAGCAGGCGATTTTGATGTTAACAATCGAGAGCGTTGTGGCGCCCCGTAGAAGGTTGCACATGAGGAACTGCAAGCATTGCTGGATGAAGATTCATCTCAAACGCAAAAAGAACTAGCTGAACAACTGGGGGTAACTCAACAAACCATTTCCAATCGTTTACTCGCAGTGGGGAAAGATTCAGAAGGAAGGAAAATTGGTACCACATGACCTAAGCCAGAGGAACAAGGGTGAGCGTATCATGAAGTGTTTGAATCTGTTGAATAAACAACACAAAGTCTTTCCTGTGGAAAATCGTTACGGGTGATGAAAAGTGGATATGGTACGGCAATCCCAAACGCAAAAGACACTGGGTAGAAAAAAAACACAACCCGATGAAGCAACGACTTTGACACCGAAACGCAATATTAACTCCAAGAAAGTTCTGCTGTGCATCTAGTGGGATATGAAGGGTGTGCTCTATTAAGAACTACTGGAACAGGGTCAAACTGTTACTGCAGATCGCTACAAGCAACAATTGCTGCGACTGAACCAGGAAATCTGTCGGAAACTTCCATTTACAGGCAAAGGACTGGGTTCCGTGAAATTACTGCTAGTACGCATGTCGCAAGATCGGTCAAGGAAAGGTTAATTTACCCTTGGCTGAGAAGTTTTGGAGCACCCGGCGTATATTCCCGACATAGCCCCCTTCAGACTGTCATTTGTTCCGATCGATGCAACATGATTTGTCTGCTGTACGGTTCCGGACATGTGGCGAAGTGAAAAAAATGGGTTGACGACTTCATCGCGTCACACGACAAAGTATTCTTCCTGGCTGGAATGCGTCAGCTGCTCGACCGATGGAGAAAGGTGATAGATAATGACGGCACATACTTTGATTCGTAAAGGTATTGTTGTTTTTTCTCAAATTACATGTTGCGTTGTCTTAAAACGCTTTAAAACTTATTTGTACACCTAATAAGTCCATCTGGACTTAACCTAACTTCAATTATCTGAATGATATCACTAGGCAGGCCCCAGCTCTCTGTTGCTGTTGTATTTGAAAACTCCATTGTTTGTATAAGATACGAACATGCAGAGCAAACAATGCCCCGTGTAACCTACAACTACAATATAGATGCCGCGATGACCTGGTGCTGCACGCGGGAAAGGAAATGGAAAATATTTGGAATGATTCAAATTCCATCAAAATACTGAAGTTAGAAGAAAAGGAAATTTTTAGAAGTGGAAATTTCGCTAAAAAGCGGACACCTACCGACCACTTTGCTGCACGTTATTTTCAGAAATTTTCCGTGAATTCATATCACTTATTTATTTATTTATTTATTTACAGTGTGTTTTTACTGCTCTTCCTTTTCAATTTATCATTAAACAGGAAAACGTTTTCATTGCCTGTGAAGAAACAGCTGGTAAAACAACCGTGAAATGTTATGACCGTACCAAAATGCAGGTGATCGAAACAATTATGATTGGTTTGCTATGATATGTTGCACTATCAAAAGTATATTAATATGTTAGTCAGATATTCTCTAATAAGCAGGGACGTATTTAGAGATGGTGCCAAAGCTCCTTGGCTACCCGGAAAGTGTTTCATTTTTTTATGTTTTTGGTTAAAATGCGAGTTACATTAAAAAAAGTGCTTTAATTTAATAAAAATGTATGAATTCACATTAGAAAAAAATGCTTTAATTTTTAGCACGTCTTTTGTAAAATAAGATCGTGCTTATGTTATCGACTTGTCCGCCCGTCTGTAGACGCCGTATCTCTTCCACTATTAGTCCAATTTGAAAAATTGTTTTTGCATTGGAAAGCTTCAGATATGCGAATGATAAACCTTTATTTCGTTCTTTTTTTACGATGTACAATTTCGCCGCTAGAGGGCATAAATGCAGATGATGTCGAATTCAAAATACATTTTATTCCATATATTTGCTCCTAAACATCCGATTGAAAAAATTCTTTTATTTTCGATTCCATTTATGTCGAAGAGTATTTTAGGTATAGTTACTTTTCCAAGTTACGCATAGATTTTCCGCTAGGGGGAGTAAAAGTAAATTACCTTTTCCCCGATATCTCTTCTTCTAAAACTCCGATTTGAATTTTTTTTTTTCCAGCGGATCAGCTCCTAATGGAAAATCTTTTACACATAATTTCTAATTTTTGGTAAAGAATACTTTGGGCACCAGGGGGCGTGAGTCTTGATTTCCGCTTCTGATGTATTTGCAGCAAAATCTGAGCTTTTAAAATCTCGATTGAAAAAAATTCGTTTGTGGACCGATGCTCTCACGTCGACAAACCTTTCAGGAATATTTTCTTCTTAAGATAATGCATGGTTTCTACGCCACGAGGGCGTAGATGTATATCTTATTTTTGTCCATATCTCTACTTCTAGGAGTCCGATTTTAAAAATTCCTTCTTTGTTGGATAGTGTTTCTGATGCTAAATGCTTTTCATATAAATTCAAAATTTTCAAGTAAATCATATACTTTCCGCTAGGGGGCGCAAAAGGTAATTTGCGTTTTCCCCGATATTTCTGCTTCTAAAACTTCTATTTGAAAAATTCTTCCTGTATCACATACATCTTCTGATGGAAATGTTTTTCGTATAATTTCTCATGTTTGGTAAAGAATGGTTTGTCCCCCAGGTGGCATATGCGTTAATTTCTGCTTCTGATGTATTTGCAGCAAAATCTGAGCTGCTGAAAACTCGACTAAAAATTTTGTTTCTTGGACCGATACCACTCATATCGAAAAACCTTTTGAGAGTACTTTCTTCCTAACATAATGTATGTTTTTCCGCCAGGGGGCGTAGATGCATATTTTATATTTGTCCATATCTCTGCTTCGAAGAGTTCGATTTGAAAAATTCTTCTTTGTTGGAGAGCGTTTCCGCTGCGAAATGTTTCTCGTATAAAATAAAAAAATTTCTTAACGCACAAGTCTGCAACCAGAGGGCGTGAGTTCACGATACCATTTACAGCAAGCAATATCTGCGGGATTAAAAACCCCGTTTGAAAAGCCTTTTTTCGGTCAGATACTATAATATTGTTTTCCATACCAGTTCCACTGACTATGAATAGCTTTGATAAATTTAATTTGCGTCAGAACGGATTCAAAAGACGTGCTCATTACACCCGAAAATTTGGTGTCTTTTTTTGTTCCTTCTAGTTTTCATTAAGTTTTATTTAATCTTGACGGATTTTAAAAACTTTCACTTTTCGTGAAAAAAAATTCCCGGAATTTTTTTTTATATACGCTTTTGCTTATATATTTAAAGGAAAAGTATTTACTTCGAAATTTACGTATTTGAACGAAATTTATTTTAATTGCTTCTGAACTTTATTGATATATGTACGTTCTGTTTGTACGTATAAATGGTAATACCACACTCAGAGAGAAGCCGCCTCAGTGGCTGAATGGTCAGAGGCGTTGGCGCCTGGCTTCGAGTAGTTGAGCCAGGTTTCAATTCCTGGATAAAAGCATGTGTGGTGTGCTTGGCCTACGATGGTTGTGTCCCTTCCTTTGAACCGGGCCCCTAACTGATCATGTGTAGAGGATTTTAGGAAGGGAGTGTCTGACCACAGGTCTCAAACAACCCTTAGAAATAGGAAGCTAGGAGATTTGGGCTATAGAGTGCCCGATAGGAAAGTGACACGGAAGCGAAGTAGAAAGGGGGAGGAAGACGCCCTTATTTATTACCGGGGAGCCAGTACCCAGGGTCCGACGGCTTAACGTGCCTATCCGACGCACGGCGGGTATTTAGTGGATAGAGCGTTTGTACCTGCCTGGGATCGAACCTGAGGTCCTTTCCGCAGCAGTCACGAACGTTGCCCACTAGGCCACCCACGGCCCGGGCCCCTAACTTATAGACGGGCCGCTCTTTATAGCCCTAGATGCTCGGGGTGGCCGTTAAACGTGGGGAAAAAAAGGGTTAGAGGAGGAAGAAAAGAAAATTCCTGATTCCTCCGAAATATAATTCCGGTGACGTCACTGGTGTATGGGGGGGGGGGGGGGATTTATCGTGGTTCTTGTTTTGTTTCATAAGAAATGTTTTGAAAGAGGCAGTCACGTGAGAAAATTTAAACGCTATGGCTACGCCCCAGTGGGTGATTCCTAGTGACGATTTCCTGGCGTTGTGCCCTAATTTATGTTTTTAGTATCGTCTAGCGCTGAAGCTTTTGGTTTCGTCAAAGGAGTTATAGCCCCTTATCTCGTACGGCTCATATCTAGAAAATGCTTTAGAAGGTCAAAAGCGCAGCTATTTGTCACAGCGAGGAAGAACAAAAAAAAAAAAAAAAGAAAAAAACCCCTGGGAAAATGGATCGTATCGAGTTGCGCTAATGTCTGTATAGCCTCGGGACGTATCGGTTCCGTTTAGGGAATTAGGCAAAGCAAACTTAAAAAAGAAAATTGCTGAGAAAGTAGAAACGTGTGTGGTGCGGCGCTCCGAATCGAAACTCCCATGGCGAGCCGTGGAGATTCTCCTCATAATCCGAAGGTTGACCGGTATTATTCTCCCTTCGTCTGAATGTTACGCTTTTCAAGGCCGTCGGTTTTCCCTACACGATATAGGTTTCGCGAATTTCCTCTACTTTGAGCTGTATGGACATGTGCGCGAACAACATACCTGTCAAGGACCTGATTGTGTGAATGGGGGAGAGGGGAAGCATTATCGTACCTTGTTTGCACCCTTTTAATTAGACAGCTTTCATGAAAAACATCGTGTGCATAATTGAAGCATTCGACCTAAAAATGTTATCTCATGTAATATCTGTTGGGGAGAAACGGTTTTGGAGTTTAGATAATTTTATAAACGAGCATGCACGCGGGAGAAGTGAAAAAGAACACGGAATCATAACACTTAAGAATATCTGTGATCGTGGTGTGATGTTATCTTCTCCATGAATACACCAGAAATCGCGGAAAATTTCCTTGGAAAAATTGCTATTTCTACCATAATTTTCTGGGTGCTAGTTAAAGCGATAATAATATACAGATTACAAAGTGAAACCTCGGTTATACGTTTTTCTAGGGGATGGCCTTAGGAAACGTATAAATATAAGAGACGTATAAACGGGGAATTTCAAAAGGTTAAATACTATTGTAAAATTATGCTCTAAAGGAGTATAAGCTGTTCCTTAACCCTTTAACCAGCTGGAACGAATTAACTCGAGGCTATCAAAATGAACTGAAATCAGCTTGAATGAATACATTTGCTGTCTGAGAAGCGGACCGAACGTGACTGGAACGAGTGGACCTGAGCGCCAGAAAGCGTTCCTTTCCCTTTAGCTTTGTTATGACCACTTTAGCAAATAAAAATGACTACTTTAGCAAATTATGAGGATGATTGGCACGGATCCTTCCTGATGGATTACCCACTGAAAGGTCACAACAATGGCAACGAACCTAAGAAAGGAAAGTGAAGATACTTGAGTCACTTGTTTCTACCCAGTGGCATGATGTCAGTGTCAGAAGGACTATTCCCTCCCCATAGAGCAGAGAATAGATTATAATATAATAGAATAGATTATAAGGGAGGGCTTGTCACTATTGACAGGCTTATAATCTGTACTGCTGAGATGAGAAGGAGAAAGTAATTGTTTTTCCGTAGCTTTCGTAAAACCCGGCCGCTATGTGAACGTTTCTATTGTGAAGCGCAGAAAAGTTTGGTTACTATTTGGTTGAGGTACATCGGCCGCTTAAAGGGTTAATGATTTAAAGTTGAATTGGCGGCGAAAGCGAAATTAAAGAAAAAAAAAAAAAAAAAGGTTACAAATGTTATTTTATCTATCGCATTGCAAAACTCAAAGCTTTTGAAAATCCTGATTCTGGATTTAAATGAAATCCTCGCAACTAAGAATCTGAGACCAGTACTTCAGTATGGAACTCGTGAATTACAGTGGTGTGCCAAGGTATTGCATCACTTGTAAAAACCGTGAATTTTTAACTCTTTTTTTTTTTTAGCTAACTAATTTTCATAGTTATTTCATATTTGTTGTATGTCATTAGATGCGAAATTTAACGGATATTTAAAAAAATATCTTAGTTTTTTCCTGTAGCTAATTCTGTTCTTAAGATGCATCACAAAAAAAATTGTGACCAAGTTGAAATTATTATGAAAAGGATCACTTATCCAATACTTACAAGGAAAGCTTTCAACTGTCACTCTCCAAAATTGAAGAAAAGTGCAAAACCCAATGGGTGTATTTCCGTTTTGGCCCAAATGAACTGACAAAGGTGAACGAGTGGTCTGAAAATGGCCTTAGAGCACAAGTGGGGAAAAGCATCTAACATATGTTGTGCTGCGTGATATGTAACCCCAAATATAAGCTATGTCCCCATGATTCAAAATAAGCTCATGTCATACAAAAAGCAACAAAAACATTTATTACAGGTGTAAATGAACATTTGTGGCATTGAGCACATGACCGAAACAAAGTAATTTGGAACAATGAGAACAACGCAAGAACCCAAAGTTATCAGAGTACTGAAAAATTTCATTGATATCTGAAAAACAAATACGTTGAACATTATCAAAAGAAGCGTCATCACTTTCACAGTATCCAATTTTTATCCTCGGATATAACATGTCGTTGAATTTTTCTGACTGCCATTGATTGTTCATTGATACATTCGATGATTTTCTCCAGTTCTGCTGTAAGGCCATTTTCAGACCACTCGTTCACCTTTGTCAGTTCATTTGGGCCAAAACGGAAATACACCCATTAGTTTTTGCCCTTAGTACTATCACCTGGCCAAGTTTCTTCAGTTTTGGAGAGCGACATTTGAAAGGCTTCCCTTGTTAGGTTTACAGCAATAAATCGTTTTTTTTTTTTTTTTGTAATTCATAAGGAATACAGTAATATTTAAATACAGAAATATCATGAAGCAAAATTATAAAATGAACCTAACACTTTGTTGCCCAGTCTTTAGCTTTTATCACAGCTTTGCGTCTTGCTGGCATACTGTGAACAAGGTTTTGTAAAAGATTGGGAAAAAGAATATGATTCCACGTTTGAATTACTTCTTCAATGAGTTGAATTTTTGTTGTTGGCTTCTTTTTTGATAGTTCATACGACACTTTGAACCATAAATTTTTGATCGGGTTTAAGTCAGGTGACCGTGATAGCCAATCAAGATGCTGAACATTTTTTCCTAAAACCACTTCCTCACTACTTTAGCACGATAACAGGAAGCATTGACATCTCGCAAAATGAAATTGCCGTCACAAAATCTCCTAGATGATGGTAGCATCTTGTTTTCTAATATCCAGATGTATTCCTGGGCATTTACCGTACCATCGACAATATGGAGGTTCTCAACGTCATGTGCACACATGCAGCTCCAAACCATGACCTTCACCGGATGCTTAACAGTAGTCACTAGGCAACTTGGATGGAATTCTTCATGCTTGAATCTCTTTACACTACTCTGATTCCCATTAAGGCAAACTGCTGATTCATCACTGAAAAGAACATTTTTCGCTTGGTTGTCCATGAGATGCTGTTTTGCCCACTGAAGCCTATGCTGTCTCTGATTTGCAGTTAACAGTTGTTTACGCCTGCCTTTTGCAACCACGCAAGGCATAGTGAAGCAGCCTCCTCCTAACAGCAGATGTACTAACAGTAACATCAGTCACTTCAGACCATCTTTGAAGCAATTCAGGTGAACTGAGCCTCCTGTCTGCCAAGCTTAGCTTTCTGAGCACTCGCTCCTGCCTGGTTGTAGCGGATCCGGGCCTTCCACTGCAACGCATGTTTTTAATATCACCAGTGTCTTTTACTTTCTTCAGTAGCCTAATAACTGTAGATTGATTACAGCCCACTCTTTCAGCGATTTGCCTTGGAGAATATCCTTGGAGAATACACTCTGTCCGCTGTGGACACTTTTTCCGCAGTTTTAACCATTATTGAGAATATACACAAATTATACCCTAATAATAACGAGAAGCGACCACTGCAATGCTCTAGCAGATCAGATCATATGTCCAGAGGACTTTAGGAAGGAGGTGTCTGACCTCAGGTCTTAAACAACCCTTAGAAATAGGAAGCTAGGAGTTCTGGGCTAGAGTGCCCGATTGGAAAGTCACACGGAAGCGAGGTAGAAAGGAGAAGGAAGACGCCCTTATTTATTACCGGGGGGCCAGTACCCGGGCCCGACGTCTTAACGTGCCCATCCGACGCACGGCGAATATTTAGTGGTTCGAGCGTTCATTCCTACTGAGATCGAACCAGAAGTCTCCTCCGTGGCAGTCACGAACGTTGACCGCTAGGCCACCTGCGGCCCCGCAACGCTCTAGCACAGGGTTGTCCAACAGCCTGCTACTGTTTGGAATTTAAAAAATTCCACGATTTAAAAAAAGAAAAACAAAAATTGTAGAAAATTATATATTTCAGAAATAAGGAAAAACTGCAGGAACTGTTTGGAACCTCTTTCCTGCGGCAGTCTTTTTCACGCGGGAAGCCTTTTCTCTATCACAAGTGAGCATAAAAAAAAAAAAATACCCCAGAGAAAAACTGGGGAGGAGAAAAGGTCCGTACAGTCACTGGAAGCGTTGTTTTCTCCAGCCAATCGGGTGCCAAATATCCACCTGTTCCACGCAGAGCTGAGCTCCACGTGACGATTGCCTCCTTAGCTTTTCATTAGGAAACCGTCTTTTCAATTGCAAGTTTTTCTCACATGAAGTAACTGCTAGCTAAACAACAGTGTGTTTATTATTTAAATATCCGGCGAAGTTCTTGTTAAAATACATCGCACTAAACAAGGCGGCTCCAGTAATACACGCAAGAAAAGGAAAATTGATTCTGAATGTAGAGCTTTCAAGGGTGCTTGGACCGATGATTCTCTTTGTTATTGAGAATAACGGGGACATATTGTGTCTGATATGCCTAGATAGAATCGCTGTTGTAAAAGAATATAATAGCAAGAGACATTATTCTACGAAGCATGCCAACAAATATGACAATCTAACAGGCCAAGAAAAAATCGATCGAGTAAAAAAAAATAATATTATCAGGCAATAATATATCAGGCATCTCTAAAAAAATAATATTATCAGGCAACAATCTTTCTTTAAAGCTGCAAACCAAAGTTCTGAGGCGGCTACCAAGATCAATTATCTGCTAGCCGAAGAAATAGTCAAGAGAGGAAACTCGTTATCGGATGGGGAATTTTGAAAGATTGCTTGTACATATTTACATCTGTTGCATGTCCTGATAAAAAGTCGATGGTAGAAAAAACGAGTCTTTCACACCAGACAGTTACTATAGAAAAGTAGAAGATTTAGCAACCAACATTGAAAATGCTCTCATTAAAAGGTTCAAATCTTACCAATTTTACCCGATGAACGTATAGGGATATAAGCGATTCAGCACAACTGGCAATCTATGTACGAGGAGTCACCGCAACTTTTGAAATCGTTGAGGAATTATTGGACTTATGTCCACTGAAAGGCACAACAACTGGGAAAGATATTTTTGATAAGGTAAAACGTGTCTTGGTGAAATTCAGTCTTCCGCAGGATAAACTTTGTGGAATTACAACAGATGGAGCCCCGGCAATGATAGGAAAGCATAATGGATTTGCAAATCTAATAGCTGAAATCAGTGTCTAATGATATCATCACATACCACTGCATCATTCACCAAGAGCAACTGTATGCAAAGACCATGGATGTGCAACACGTAATGGAAAAGGTTGTTTCAACAATCAATTTTATAAGGTCCAAGGAGGTCAACCACAGACAGTTCAGAACTTTTCTTACAGAATTAGAATCATCCAGTGGTGGTGTAATTTACTTCAACCATGTTCGCTGACTTAGCAGGGCGGCAACACTGGCAAGATTCTGGGCACTGCTTAAAGAAATAAAGATCTTTATCGCAAAAAAAGGGGAAACATGCAAGTTTTATGAATAACGATGAGTGATTGAAAGACTTGGTATTCCTGGTAGATATCACTAAATATCTTGCTGACTTAAATGTGAAATTACAAGGAAGGGATCGAGCATATCCAAGCGTTCATACAGAAGTTACAATTGTTTCAGCAACAATTAAGTGCGAAAAAAGTTATCCATTTCACGACGCTATCAGTAAGGCCGTCTGAGACAGTGAACCATGAAAAGTACTCTGGACTGATTGAATTCACAGAAAGATTTTCTGATTTCAGAGAACACGGTGGTGAAATGAAGTTGTTTTCAGATCCATTTGGAACCAATGTCAATGATGCTCCTGATATGTTGCAGATGGAACTAGTCGAGATAAAAAATCACACTGCCATGAACAGAGCATTCGTAGAGCATGATTTGTTAACATTTCATAAAAATTATGTTCCCTCAGATTCTTATCCAAATGTTTCAAAACACACCCTTCAATGCACTGCACTGTTTGGTAGCACATATTGCTGCGAACAGTTATTTTCTAGGATGAAATCCATAAAAACAAAGTCAAGGTCCCATCTGACAGACGAACATCTTACTGGAATTCTGCTCATCGCTACATCAAGTGATGTTTCCCCACATCATGTTTCCCCTTTTTTTGCGATAAAGATCTTTATTTCTTTAGGCAGACATTGACTACCTGTGTAAGCAAAAGTTGTCAGACCTCACATTAACTGAGCGTTCGGTTTAACAACGAAAGAAAAGGTAATAAATTACTTTTAATATCAATTTTTTTGGAAATTTCTATGTCTAATTTTACTGTATTATTTATATATCTATTCGCAACAACCGTTGGCCCGCGAATTCCATGAAAAAATTTTGAGTGGCCCTTTTTACGAAAATGTTGGTTAACCCAGCTCTAGCAGATCAGATCAGAACATATGTAGAGGATTTTAGAAAGTGAGTGTCTGACCCCAGGTCTTCAACAACCCTTAGAAATAGGAAGCTAGGAGATTTGGGCTAGAGTGCCCGATAAGAAAGTGACACGGATGCAAGGTAGAAAGGGGAAAAAAGACGCCCTTATTTATTACCATGGGTCCGGGGCCCGACGGCTTAAGATGCCCATCCGATGCACGGCGGATATATTTAGTGGTTCGAGCGTTCGTACCTGCCGGGGATCGAACCTGAAGTCTTCTCCGTGGCAGTCACGAACGTTGACCACTAGGCCACCCGCGGCCCGGTAGTGCTCTAGCAGATCATATGTAGATGATTTTGGAAGGGAGCGTCTGACCCCAGGTCTTAAACAACCCTTAGAAATAGGAAGTTAGGAGATCTGGGCTAGAGTGCCCTATAGGAAAGTGACACGGAAGCGAGATAGAAAGGGGGAGGAAGACGCCCTTATTTATTACCGGGGAGCCAGTACTCAGGCTCCGACGGCTTAATGTGCCCATCCGACACACGGCGGGTATTTAGTGGTTCGAACCTGAGGTTATCTCCATGGCAGTCACGAACACTGATCACTAGGCCACCCGCGGCCCAACAATGCTCTAGCAAATGATGATCAAATGATCATATGTAGAGGATTTTAGGAAGGGAGTGTCTGTCTCCAGGTCTTAAACAACCCTTAGAAATAGGAAGCTAGAATATTTGGGCTAGAGTGCGCGATAGGAAAGTCACACGGAAGCGAAGTAGAAAGGGGAGGAAGACGCCCTTATTTATTGCAAGGGGACCAGTACCCGGGGTCCGACGGCTTAACGCGCCCATCCGACGCACGGCGGATATTTAGTGGATCGAGCGTTTGTACCTGCCTGGGTTCGAACCTAAGGTCCTTTCCGCGGCATTCACGAACGTTGCCCACTAGGCCACCCGCTGCCTATAATGCTGTAGTAGCTCTGCGTCAACCCTTAGAAAGGTTGGAGTAGGATTTGTATAGCATTATGAAGGAACCAATCAGATAAAAGAATGTCAATGATTGGCTGCAACAACTGATACGCAGCTAACTTTAATTTCAATGTGTTTTTCAAACCCCATATTTGATGTCATATCTTAAGAACAGAAGTAGATGCAGGAAAAACTAAGACGTTATTTAAATCTCCTTTAAATTTCGCATCTAATGACATATAAACGATGAAATAGCTATGAAAATTAGTTAATTTCAAACATGAGTTAAACTTAAAAATTCACGGTTTCTGCAGGCGATGCAATACTTGCGCTCACCACTGTAACAGTTTTTTTTTTTTTTTTTTTTTTAGTGGAGTCTGAGTGCATCTATTTGAAATCAGTATGTTGAATATTGATGGTACATCTAGAATTATGTTCTATTACGACACTAAATAGTAAAGCCACGAAGTTACGTCGCAGAGTTACATCAATTTTAAATAGTGCATATCTATGTGAGTCATGAAATGCGAAACCAATTTTTGTCATCCAGACCGAAAGTAAACAACATACCCTTTCTCTAATGGAATCAAGTTTCATTCAACTTTGGCTGCACCAAAAAGGAACATAACAACGCCGTATCGATTATCTCAAAGCTGTAAAATCCCGTGTCATGTATAAAAAAAAAAAAATGCGGAAAATGTATAGCAAATGAATAGCTGAGAAAGTTGTAGTCTCAAATTGTTTATTAACTTATGCGTGCAGGCTGTCCTGGATTGATCTTAGTAAATTATAGCCTACCGTTTTTGCTTTCTCGCTGCATGTACTATTTATTTCCGTGTTAGTCGCTCTTTGCCATTCATTCTACGATTCTACGCAACATTTCAATCCGTTTCACTGTCCGGCCCAGAGACCGGAAAAGTGTTTCCCTCTCAAAGCATCATATTGCGACTTCCCTCCCCCTCCCGTAGACTACTGTTATCTCCATTCCTAGCATGACTTCCTGTGTCCATCAGAGCCTCTTCCCCCCCCCCCCTACTCTAAGGGGACAATATTTCTCTCGGACTCCTCTTAGGCAATAAATCAATTAAGCTGTCTCCAATGCGCTTGCAGATCAATGTACATGATCGCACACAGCATAGGCCAACAAAATGATGAAACCTTTAACCTTTTCTGAAACGGCTCATCAATACAAAAAGGACGGTTCTCTGGGAAACACCGATTTTACAACTTCTAATTACCGCCTACCTCAGTTGAAAGCCCTTTCGAACACTCACTTGCCGGCTGACCTTACATGAATATGAATTAATGCCAAGATCCTTTAAAATCTCCTCCTCAATCTACTTCATCTTTTTGTTTCATAGCGTAGGACCCAGTTTATTGATGGCACCATCGTATTGCCATGGCACTCTCGTCAAGTGGGCTACATTTGCGAATGTGCGACATGCTTTTATATCAGGAGTTACAGACTGTACAAGGCATGTAATTATGCCTGTCAATCCTAGAGCTAGAGTTGTTCTTTAAGGATATGTTAGTCGCCCGGTGGCCTAGTGGTAGGAATCGCTGATTGCTTATCGTTCGTCTGAGATGGGTCCGGATTCAAATCCCGGATGAGGCATGGTGCTGTGTTTGTCTTACGGCTCTGGCTCTCTCTCTTCCCTGGAACCAATTACCCTAAAAAAATTAGTCTTCTGCGACTGCTTATGTCCCATTGAGTTGCTCATGGTGGTCGTTAAACCCTCGAAACTGCCACAAACAACATATGGACGTGTTCTTCCTTAGATATCTAGTCAAAAAACCCTTCTAAATGCCTCCCCCCCCAGGGTGCCGGATTTTGGATGACATTATTCAGTTGTACTCATATCCATGAAGTAAGTTACATTTGTATGTACGATAGTTTCTCTGCACGCCCAAGAAAGAAGTATGTCTCAAGAGTTATAGCAGAAGCAGGAACATGCTCGCATACGAGGGGAGGGGATGGGGGTCATGGCTTTTCCCTTAAGAGTTTTCATAATTAAACTTTAATATAACTTCCTCTATGCATATATACTTAATGCAGTAATTTTTATTTTGTACAGGCATGTAATTATGCCCTTCAGTCATATACGTATATACAGGGGTCGCGCTGTCGATCACCATCTTCGCAATTTGCGAAAAAGAAATCGTTTTGGCGATGGAAAAAGAGCTTTGGCGATTACTTTTTTGTACTGTTTTAACACTTTATCAATAAAAAATTGAATTTGGCGAATAAATTGGCGAAAACTTTGAAAGAGCCAGCGCGACCCCTGCGTATATATACATATATATGCTCCCCCTGTGAGTTTTTGGTTTTGCCCTTACTTCTTTAAGAATATGATTTTCCCCTGCGGTATCCAGTCAAAAACTCTTCTGTATACCTAGTGATATATCATCTGTAACACCGATGAGCTATTATATTGTGGCCACGTACCTAATAAGCTGTAGGACACCCTTTAGCTCGCAAAACAGCGGCCACTCGGCGAGGTGAGGCATTGAATCGATGAGGTGGCGATAGGTATATTGGGGTGT
The DNA here is from genome assembly GCA_039090855.1 of Macrothele yani. Taxonomy (NCBI): domain Eukaryota; kingdom Metazoa; phylum Arthropoda; class Arachnida; order Araneae; family Macrothelidae; genus Macrothele; species Macrothele yani. Next base: position 151,894,827 of record CM076995.1, on the reverse strand, counting down.
CTGGTACCATAATGTCAACAGGAGGTCTTCCAGTTCCCATATATTTCGGGATGGTGGTGATTTAACGCGAGCCCGCTTTTCCAAGTCGAAGCACAAATGTTCGATTGGGTTCATGTCAGGTGAATTTGGAGGCCAAGGCAATAACAGAAAGTCACCAGCATGTTCCTCGAACCACTCCTTGAGAATTCTGGCAGTGTGGCATGGCGCATTATCCTGTTGGTAATGGCCATCACCAGCAAGGAACACAGTTACCATGAATGGTTGAACTTTGTCCGCAACGGTGTTCAGATACCTGACAGCTGTCGGTGATCGTGCTATTGGGATATGTGGCGTAAAGTGTCCCAAGAAAACATCTCCCGCAGCATAACACCGCCGCCTCCAGCCTGTTTTCGCCCAACAGTGCGTTCAGGTGCCATAGCCTCCGTTTGTAATCGTCGTATCCGCGCTAGGCCGTCTACATGATGCACCAGGAATCTTGATTCGTCAGACCAGGTCCCTTTCTTCCAGTCAGCCATGGTCCAGTCTCGATGATCTTGGGCCCGTTTCATGCGTTGTTGGCGATTGCGTGCAGTGAGGATGGGGACCTGACTGGGTCTTCGGCTACGCATGCCCATGCGCAGAAGGCTGCGATGAACTGTGTGCTGTGTCACATTGCCCTGATCACCACTATTGTAACTGCGGATGATTTGTCGCACTGTGGCCGTGCGGTCGCTGTGAAACAATGCGCGACAGTCTCCGCTCTCCTCTGGCATCAGTGAGCTGCGGCGGACGACACACAGCTGGACGACGGTTCGTCGTTTGGCCATCGGTGCACCACTTTTGATACGTACTCACTACAGCAGCACGTGAAGAGCCCAAGCTCCAAGAACCCGAGATCGTATTTCCGAGCGAACACACTACTAACCGAACCGGTCCTCGGGTTGCATGTATACTGCTCTGTGAACTTCACCTGTGGCACCGTTCGGTCTCCAGGCGCGCTCATTTCTCTAGGCTACGGGTTGTTCATAATATAATGGCTTATCGGTGTATATGAGAGTGACTCGGTGCGCTGAAGTGAATGATTGTCTCAGGGTTTGTCCCAGGCAGAGTGTGTAATTAATCAGGGTCGCCTCTCCACCCCCCCCCCACCCCCACCCCCTTTTAAAAATAAATAAATCTGAAGCTGTTTTCTGAGGGAATGTTCTTTCTAAGGTGTCCACTTTTAAAAAGTTCGTTTCTACTTTTTCTGCAGTTTACCAGACGTCTCGTAGGGCACTGTGTTGTTTGTGTCGTGCCATCGCTATTTTCGGTTGTGACGCTATGCATCGTAAAATCCACCCAACCATTCAGTGAAATCCAACAACACAGGCTTCAAAGAACCGCCGTGAAAAGCAGCGAAACGGATGTATGTAAAGTGATTTGTTTCTTTCTACAGAATAAAGGACACAGACTCATCAGATTTTTTTTTCCATCTGGGAAACCACATTGTGTGTAGCATTGGCGTTTTACGGCGTGTGGACTACTAAAAGAAAAAAAAGTAGCTGGACCTGTTTTCACACCGTTTTATCGTCCTTCGGTTATTTACGTATAGCTCTTAAATCTTGGATGTCCTAGCATGTCGAAAAAAAAAAAAAATCCTACCCACCCTTTTCTGTCACTATCTGTTGGGTCTTGTATGTGTGTGTGTTTTTCCAGGAAGTTATCAGCGGGGTCGTAGTAGTGTCAACAGGGCGGAACCAGGTGCTATTTTGATTGACAGCAAATTGATCTTCTAATTACACGCCTCTCGTGCTGTCGATTGGGCCGCAGGGGGTTGTTTGAATTGACGAACACTTTTTTTTTTTTTTTCCAAGTTAGGGCTTCGTTCCAAAAGATTATAATCCTATAGTACCTTACGTATAAAAAAGCTTTGATATGAAAGGAAACAACTTTTGATATGGGGAAAATTGGGTATCTGCGCACTTGTCGGTCAACCAAGAGAGTTCCGAAAACTCTCCAGTTTTCATCTGCTTAAATAAAAAGAATTGTGTATACACATCAGAGTTGGAAACGGGTCAAAAAGTTCGGACTCGATCCGGACGTCCCATAACTGGACCCGATCCGGACCTGTAACTGACCCGGGCAAATCTGCTTTGAATTATAAATTCAAAACTCAATTTATGTATATATACATATAAACGTAATATACATATTCATCCTAATAACTTCTTGATATTTAATATCTGAAATCCTTTTTAAATAATACAATTTGGTTACTTGCTAAATTTTAGTGCCACTATTTTGCGTAATTCAGAAGTAATTTCGGACTATGACCGAGACCACGGAGTATATTACAAATGGGAATCATTATTTAAGATTACAGAAATGTATTTTTTTAATGTGTTTAGATTGTTCACTCTTTCCACGCTTTGATGGAGGTGCGCTTACTTTCATATGGCCCGTTAGATTTTTGGTTCCATAATCTCTTATTACACCGTCGACATCTTTCTTTGTAATTATACACTTTCCACATTTTGAACAAGCAGGTATTTGTTGGCCTCGACGCCTTTCTCAACCTCCTTAATATTAAATCCATCGATAATAACAAATAAGGAGTTAATTTCGACATGACATGGCATGGGAACGGGATGTTAGCACATCAATCGGAAACCTCTGAATGCTCAATGTAAAAGATGCGATGTGAAAAGTAACTCTTAGTCACACAGTGAACTTTGCACGGAGAGAGTGATTCAGATGAGACGCAGGCGAATGGCGTTTGCCTGTACCTTGCCTTGGACAATCGCGCTGTTAAAGAGCGGAAAGGAGGTATCTTTTTACGATATGGTGTCAGTGTGTCTGACGTCGGTCTGTGGAAATCTTCGTTGCTTTAAGAAAGAGACAACAATACTTTTGCATGGCAAAATATTATTCACTCCGTGGGCACCAGTATCGACTACAGAATTCCACAACGCGCATTTTTCTTTGGAATATGTTTTTCTCTTTTCAGAAATAAAACGGGAATAACACCGGGTAAAAATCGAGTCTGGAACACCTTGACCCGACCCGTTGGACCCGCAAGAAATTGTAGACTCGTGACCCGTTTCCATCTCTGATACACATACTCTGTCCTACCATTAATAATCGGACACCTCTGTGTTGACAGTGAGTTAGGTCTTCACAAACCCTACTATAAAAATGCTCGTAGGGATATGATGAGACAATAGGGGGTCGCAAATGGCTTAGTGGTCAACGTTTGTGACTGCTACGGAGAAACCTCAGGTTCGATCCGAGGCAGGTTCCAATGCTCTAACCACTAGATATCCGCCGTACGTCGGATGGGCACGTTAAGCCGTCGGACTCCGGGTACTGCCCCCGTATTAAAGAAGGGCGTCTTCCTCCCACTTTGTAGCTTGCTTCCGTGTCACTTTCCTATCAGGCACTCTAGCCCAAATATCCTAGCTTCCTATTTCTAAGGATTGTTTAAGACCTGGGATCAGACACTCCCTTCCTAAAATCATCTACATATGATCTGATCTGATCAGCACAACTGTACATACAACTGTGAATGTCAAATGCCGCGGTCGACAGAATTAACCAATTTACAGCACAGACTGATATTAAGGTGCCACATAAACAATCGCGCCGCACGTGACATTTCAACGACTTTTAGGATCTCTAGCTTACGGTTGGTGACGTGATATGCAAATGGCAGCGGACTAGGGCTGTATCTGCCAAGAAACAACCCGGTTAATCTCCGAAGCTAACATAACGTGACAGGAGAGCTCTGAAAAAGACTGTCCATTTAGAACGCAAACCAACACTGTCTCAAATCCAACAAACCTTATGTGAGATTATCAGGACCTGTGTTAACACAAATGCAGTGTGAATGACAATGCACGACGTGGGTTACCACGATTTAGCAGCAATCCCCAAGCCGCCAATCATTACCTCAAATCACAGAAACCGTATGTGAGACTATTAGGACTGATGTTATTACCAGCACAATGCGTACGACGACGCACGACATGGGTTTCCACAGTCGAGCAGCAATCCACAAGCCGCTAATCACTGTCTCAAACCACGCAAACCGTATGTGAGACTATTGGGACTGATGTTAGCACCATTACAGTGCGAAAGACGATGTACAACATGGATTACCACGGTAGAGCATCCATCCGCAACCTAGTAATCACTTCGACTAACGCCACACGCCGATTAGCTTGGTTTGAGGATCGTTGATCTCTGACTGTAGACCAATGGGGAAAATTTTGCATTGAACTGACGAGTCATGGTGCACAGTCTACCAGTCCGATGGTCGTACATGGGTGTGGTGGAATGCCGAGAGAAAGCTACCTTCCGGTCCTAGATCTTCCCGCCCGAAGTTTGGTCAAGGCAGCGTAATGCTCTAGAGCTGTATTTTTCGTGTTTCGTCTTGAGCCCATTACTCATTTTACACAAAACCACGAGTGCTGAGCTCTATCTATACTCGGGGCAAACCTTACGTGGCTCAGGCGTAGAAGCTAGCAGAGCCTTTTCACCTGAAATGTATCTCATGGTGTTTCAGTATTTCTCCGCACTAATGGGGGTGGCACAACGCATCGGTGGCACTCCCGAAAACTCTGCGTGTGTGTAGAACAATAGGAAACTTCCAACCGCTCCGTCTATCAGAAATTTTCCACCCTTAGGAAGAAAACCCACTTTAATGTCCTTAAAACCACTCCAAAATGTCCTTAAACAACCTCCCACCCATAGAAAATTGTCCTCTGAGAATAATCTCTAAAAAACATGGCCGACCGACAGAAGCAGGGGCGGATTGGCCCACCGGAATACCGGGACATTTCCCGGTAGACCACTCGAGAAATGGACTATTTTCTCGTAATCTTTTAATTTGAAAATTTCTAGCGACGAATAATTATTTTACAACTTATGAATGAGTACTTCATTTGTGCTTTATATTTGTCTGACAAGTTATTTCCCTAAGAAAAAAAAATCGTTTCTTGGTGTCTATCTATAATTTCGGTGTTTGCTCTAAGAAGACATAGCAAAATTCTCTGCACTCATACGTGAAAAGTGCAGCCAGACCAAGTGAACTGTTTATACATTAAGAAAAAGCTAACTACAGTTACACATATGCCGTTGGACTTGCTGCTCAGCGTAATTGGTAGGCGCTATCATCGTTTTTTAATTTCGACGGCTACACCAGAACCGATTGTGATAGATAGCCCACCATTCCCACACCCTTGTTTTCAAATAGACAAAGCGATTCTTGGGCATAGATATTCCGAAATTCGTGTCCCTCCCGCATTTATCTCAAAAGCAACAATGATTTACCACAGAACTGGTTAACATCGATCAAACAGATACAGAAAATTCTTTTACCGTTCAATTGTTGTTAAAATTCGTTCACGACTGAATTCGTTTCAAAATGTATTTTCCGGCAATTATCTTTCATCCAGGATCTAACAGAATATATTTTTTTTTTTTACGTGAGGGAATTTATTGATATGTTCTCCTGTACGCATGTCTGTTTTTGTAATGGACCGTAAAACTGAAATTCCCGGCCTGGTTTGGTCGTTCCAATCCGCCCCTGGACAGAAGTGACAATGATGTCGCCAAAATGCAGATTAGAGATGAGCCCGCGCTCTGACGGGCTCAGAATTCATTAACTACCGAAAAACCCGAGCCCGGGCTGGGCCCAGGCTCGGAATTACACGTCTTCAATTTGATTATTGTAATTAATTCAACACCTGTAATTCCGAGCCCGGTTGAATTTCATTGTGGATTTGTTACCACGGTGGAAGGATTTTCAATTTCCTAAGCTAGCTTCCATTGCAAGACAAATTTTGCTTAACAAGACTTGCATTATGCATTGTCCAAAGCTATGGCCCAAGCAAGGATTAGTTTAAGGAGGTCTGGTATCGAAAAACTGGGAAAAAATCACATTCCCATTTTTTGTATTTTATTAAAAATCAAGGATCTTATCTTTAAAATGATTTATTAATTTCCTGTGCAGTTAGAAGTATTGTTATTTATTTTTTTAAATTTCCTCACTCCCGCGATTTTTGGGGTGACGTTGGTTTTCAGTGAAGCACTTCGAGTTTTAGAGAAAAGAAGATCAAGTTGAAGCGCTGAGGCATTAGATGCAATTCTCTCTCTCTCTCTCTCTTCATGATGAACTTGATCTGGAAACTGCACACACATATGATAATATTGTGATTATACTATTAAGCGCAAAGCTTTGTTAATGTTACAAAATGCAGAATAATCTGGTCTGGAATGCTTTTACGTTCTTTCTTTTTTTTAATTTTGGAAATTTCCCTAGATGCTTTTTTTATATTCTACTACATCACTCTAAACTAACTTTACCAATTAGCATATATGTAAATTATATAATGCAAAGATTAGTTTTCTAGAGTCAAAATTTCAAACACTTGCAACTGTCTGTACGGCGTTGTACGTTTTATAATGCAATTTATTCAAAATAAAAGTAAATTTAGAAATCAAAAAGAAATAACGAATGGATTTTTTTGTTTCTAAACGATTTTCTTTTCTTCAGCTTTTACCAAAATTACTGATTCTCCTGATACGGTCGAAAGGCACGTTGATTATTTATTTATTTTCAAATCCACATTTTAGAACATTTGACTTTATGCGTAGTATTTCTAAAAACATATTAATATTGTGAAGTGGATTAACTGAACTAAACTTTTTAAATTAATGATTTTTAAACTAATCCTTGCTTGGGCCATATCTTTGGCCAGTGTATAATGCATAAATGCAACAAGCCTTGATAAGCAAAATTTTCCATGAATCCGGGCCCGGGCTCAGCAAACACATGTAATCAAAGAAAGCGGCCCGGGCTTTTAGGCCTTTTGGACCCGGGCGGGCTCCTAAAATTGAGCCCGAACTCATCTCTAATGCAGATATGGGTTATTTTTTAGAAACTTCGCTGAAATTGAGATAATCATTTTTTTAATGAACGTACTCACCACGTGTAGAACATCTATATAATTTTTAAGTCCCCGTCCAAGATCAAATACGAGCGTTTAGACTGGAGCTATATTATGCAGCGGAAATACACACTCGGTGCTTTGGCGCGAGTGTAGAAGTCCTGGACAATAATAATAACAACTGGAGAAATATATTAGATGCACGTTGAGAAGATGCGAATACAGCTAGAAAGTCGGATTTTCGGGCTGTAAAGGAAATGCTATAGAGTTCTGTGACTTGACCAATGACAAGATAATTGAAATAAGTTAGTGAAGTTATGCAATGCATTGATTATGATACGCTTTCCAACATACCAGAAATCATTACTCAAGTTATGAGGCTCTGGAATAAATCTCGCTCCTGTGCTCTGATTTTTGACCCCATTTCGATTATATTAAACAGAATTAGTTCAGTATACCTTCGGAACAACATACTAAAGTTTTGTCGCAATCGAAGCATTTTTAGTCAAGTTATGAGGATAATGGCTGTGGAATAAATCTCGATCCTGTGTACTGACCTTTGACCCCATTTCGATTATATTCAACAGAACCGGTTCAGTGTATCTCCGGAACAACATGCTAAACTTTTGTCGTAATAGAAGCAATTTTGGGTAAGTTATGACGCATAAGGGCGATGGAATGGATCCCGCTCCTATGTCCTGACGTTTGACTCTATTTCTACCATTTTCAATAAGGTTCGTCCCCATGTGGTCTTCTACCACGTACTAAAATTTCATCGAAATCGAACTATTTTTACGCGTCATGACGCATAAGGGTAATGGGATGGATCCCGCTCCTATGCCCAAACTTTGACCCCATTTTGTCCATTTTCAATAGGGTTCGTCCCCAGGTGGTCCCCTGTCACACACTAAAATTTCATCGAAATCGAACCATTTTTACGAAAATTATGACGCATTAGAGCAGTGGAATGGATTCCTCTTCTATGTCCTGATCTTTCACCCTATTTCGTCCAATTTCAATAGGGTTTGTCCCCAAGTGGTCTCCTACGACATACTAAAATTTCATCGAAATCGAACCATTTTTACGAAAGTTATGACGCATAAGGGCGATGGAAGGGATCCCGCTCCTCTGTCCTGACGTTTGACTTTATTTCTACCATTTTCAATAAGGTTCGTCCCCAGGTGGTCTTCTACCACGTGCTAAAATTTCATCGAAATCGAACTATTTTTACGCAAGTCATGCCGCATAAGGGCAATGGGATGGATCCCGCTCCTATGTCCAAACTTTGACCCCATTTTGTCCATTTTCAATAGGGTTCGTCCCCAGGTGGCCCCCTGTCACACACTAAAATTTCATCGAAATCGAACCATTTTTACGAAAATTATGACGTATTAGGGCAGTGGAATGGATTCCTCTCCTATGTCCTGATCTTTCACCCTATTTCGTCCATTTTCAATAGGGTTCGTCCCCAGGTGGTCCCCTACCACATCCTAAAATTTCATCGAAATCGAACCTTTTTTACGCGAGTTATCGTGCGGACGGACAGACGGAAAAAGCTGGAGCATATACGCTTCTTCAACCTACGGTTGGAAAGCGTGAAAAAGATACATTCGATCAGCTTGTATCTCTGACACGTCTTTTGAATAATATTGGGGTTGTGCAAAGGAAATGTTTGCTTTCAGTGGGTGGACATGTTCCATCCCTCCAGCGGAATGATGTCCAGCAACGTCACATGGCATACGCCACAAGGTTTGTATATATGTGGTGTAAGACGGTTTAGCCTCATTCCGTTCTAAGGTTCAACCACTAATGCACGCTTTGGTCAAAAAATGACAATGAAGATAGGCCAGTTGCGCATAATTTTTCTGTACGCTTTTAAACTCGGAAATTATCCAACTATGACTGCCCGAAATAGTAATGCTGCTTTTGCGAAGGATACTGCGAGTGAATGCACTATTGCTCAATGGTTCGCAAAACTTCAAGCAGCGGACATGTCCTTTGCAAATGCACCTTGTCGTTGTCCAGCAGTATCTGTATAACATTTTATTGTATAAATGTTTGTGTAAACTGTAGGCAACAATTTGCAAAACTGGAAGGGAGACGCCGCGAAAATTTTCCCGTAATCTCCAGGCAAAAGATTATTTCGCCAATTCGAGGGATTCCGCCTTTTTTACGCTTTCCAACCATGGGTTGAAGAAGCGTATATGCTCCAGCTTTTTCCGTCCGTCCGTCCGTCTGTCGGCACGATAACTCACGTAAAAATGGTTCGATTTTAATGAAATTTTAGTATGTGGTAGGGGACCAACTGGGGACGAACCCTATTGAAAATGAGACAAAAATGGGGTTAAAGGTTACGACATAGGAGCGGGATCCATTCCATTGCCCTTATGCCTCATAACTTGCGTAAATATGGTTCGATTTCTATGAAATTTTAGTATGTGGCAGGAGACTACCTGGAGAGGAACCCTATTAAAAATGGGACAAATGGAATCAAAGGTCAGGACATAGGATCGGGGATCCATTCCATCACCCTTATTCCATACTATTAAGGTGGACGTCAAGTAATTTTGCTTCCTATATTTCCAATGGAAAAACTTTTCTACACATTTCCTACACAGTTAGTGTTTCAAAGGATGGAAATTCGAACATCGATTAAATAACGTAACTTGAAATACTTAACATTTTCTAAAACATAACCATAAGTATATTTAAAAACAATAACGTTTCCTTTGGTGGTTTTGAAACCAGAAAAAAGATGGCGCGACCTGTACTTTGATGACGTCAGTAGACAAATAAATGTTGGATTGCATAATAATTTTTATTTTTTAGAAAATATTAAGTATTCCAAATTATAAAATGAAGCTATTTTAATCGATGTCCAAATTTTCATCCTTGGGAACGTATTAATTGTGAAGAAAATGTGTACAGAAGTTTTTCCATTGGAAGTATAGGAAGCAAAATTACTTGACGTTTACCTTAAAGGAGCAATTCTTGTATCTATGAAAATTTTATTTTGAAAACGGCTCTAAGGATTTTGATGAAAGTCGTTAACCTATCGTTTTCTGGTACTAGAAATCGATTTAGCTTGATCTCGACTTTAGGAAAATTCGTTTAGTGGGTTAAATAACCACCCCGAATCACCAAGTTTTTAGTGTCATGGCGTCGTCCCATTAATGTTATCCATGCTTAGAAATCTTATGACGTCACACTCTCGCAATTCAAATGTTGGCGCGCGGTCACGCCATCTGTCTCATTACGTCACGCGTTGTGTGTGGATCCTATTAAAGTTTTATGACGTCACACTCTTTTGAGTAGATGGTTGCGATTCCCATTTGCCTCATTACGTCACGCGTTGTGTGCGTATGCCCGTCCGCACGATAACTCGCGTAACAATCGTTCGATTTCGATGAAATTTTAGTATGTGGTAGGGGACCACCTGGGAAGGAACCCTATTGAAAGTGAACGAAATGGGCTCAAAAGTCAGGACATAAGAGCGGGATCCATTCCACTGCTCTTATGCGTCATAATTAACGTAAAAAAGGTTCGATTTCGATGTAATTTTAGTATGGGGTAGGGGATCACCTGGGGACAAACCTTATTGAAAATGGACGGAATGAGGTCAAAGGTCAGGACATAGGAGCAGAATCACTTCCATCGCCATTATGCGTCATAACTTATGTAAAAATGCTTCTATTGCGACAAAACTTTATCATGTTATTTCGGAGGTATACTGAACCGGTTCTGTTGAATATCATCGAAATGGGATCAAAGGTCAGGGCACAGGAGCTAGATTTATTCCACCGCCATTATCCTCATAACTTGAGTAATAACTTGAGTAATGATTTCTGGTATGTTGGAAAGCGTATTATAATCAATGCATTGTATGATTTTACTAACTTGTTTTTTTTTATTAGTTTGGTCATGCACGCGATCGGCGCCCAGGTGAACAGAAATCGGGGGTGAGGCTGGTGGTGTTCGGAGGACGGAATTCCATCTTTACGAAACTTTCTTTAACGGAAGGTCGACGGAGTTCAGATTTTTTCCGTAATAGTAATTTCCTTTTCCTCGCAGTGTTGCTTCTGTCCAGTATTATTGTTAAATAACATTTTACTATGTAATAAGTATTTTTATTTCAGCTTGAAAATTCGAGAAAAATGCCATAACCAGAAGTCCGACAGAGCAAAGATTTCTCCCGTAATCGCACCCCCCCCTCCCGCGATGTTCCCACTCTCCTGCGTCTATGTATGCCGCGCAATAATACTATAGTTACTACTGACAAGACTCTTGCCAATGTTGGCAGGCATGCATATTGTTACAATGCGATCAACTAGAGGCTCCTTTTCGTTGCGAAACAGAGCAACAGCGGTTTTCACATCGCAAACCGCTGTTGTTTCTGATGATCCGTCAGTTCGTGTGGGACCGACGTATCGAGCTTCGTGGTCTTAGCAATTTGGTTGAGATGTTCGGAAATGGTTGACACCGACACATTTTTATTGTTTGGCCAATTCTCTGATTGAGACGTGAGGATTTGTCTCCACATTTGCCTTCAGAGCATCGCTATTAATTATCGAATGTCGTCTTGGGCCTACCTCATTTTTTAGGGTCGTGTCTCCAGAACGAAGGTTTTCAAACTATACGGACGAACACAGTACGTTCAGATGTTGCGCTCTCCTCGCCCTATACCTCGAGCACATTACGACCCAATTTGAACTCATGAAACAGAATCACCCACAACTCACTCCTTCCTAACATGCTGTACAGACCACTTACACATGCGCGGCAACCACTGCAGTTAAGCCGATTATGGCGTGTATGTAGCGTCTGAGTCTCCCTTCAGTTCGTACGAATGGCGCTGCGAGCGGGTTGATCTGCAAGCATTGTGAGCGATTTGAATGTAGCACCTCAGAAAATCGGCCATTATTTTCTGAACGACCTGATAGTATCAGAGTGGCCCAGGACTTTTAAAGCAAGTTTTTTTTTTTTTTTTTTTAATCTGGGAGGGAGAGATTTGAAATTACGCCCCTGAAGTTTAAACGAGGTGCATTTCACCAGCCCCCCACCACGGAATTTTTTAATTTTTCAGACACCATTCGTTTGTACCACGTATGAACCGGAATGAACTCGGTTTTTTTCGTTTGAACCGCAAAAGTTTTGGAGATATTTAAAAAACAAAGTGGGGGGGCTGGTGAAACGATAGCCCCCCCACCATGGAATTTTTAAATTTTTTTTTGCACCATTCGTTTGTACCACGTATGAACCGGAATGAACTCAATTTTTTTCGTTTGAACCGCAATAGTTTTTGAGTTATTTAAAAAACAAAGTGGGGGGGCTGGTGAAATGATACCCCCAAAAATTAGATATTTCAAATTTCAGCATAGCCATTCGTTAATAAATCGTATGAACCGGAATGAACTCCATTTTCATCGTTTGAACCACAATAGTTTTTTGAGATATTTAACAAATAATATTGAGAATTTGCATATAATTATAGGAGGCCGACCATTTCACCAGCCCCCCCCCCCCCCCCACCATGGAAATTCAAAATTTCGAAATAGCCATTCGTTAGTAAATCGTATGAACCGGAATGAACTCCATTTCTATCGTTTGAACCGCAATAGTTTTTGAGATATTTAACAAATAATATTGAGAATTTGCATATATACAGAAAGACCGACCATTTCACCAGCCCCCCACCATGGAAATTCAAAATTTCAAAATAGGCATTCGTTAGCAAATCGTGTGAACTGAAAAGAACTCCATTTTCATCGTTTGAACCGCAATAGTTTTTGAGATATTTAAAAAATAATGTTACAGGCCTATCATTTCACCCCTCCCCCTCATCATGGAAATTCAAAATTCCGAAATAGCCATTCGTTAGTAAATCGTATGAACAGGAATGAACTCCATTTTTATCGTTTGAACCGCAATAGTTTTTGAAATATTTAATAAATAATAGAATTTACATATACGCACAGAGACCGACCATTTCACCAGCCCCCCACCCCCATGGAAATTCAAAATTTCAAAATAGCCATTCGTTAGCAAATCGTATGAACCGAAAAGAACTCCATTTTCATCGTTTGAACCGCAATAGTTTTTGAGATATTTAAAAAAGAATGTCACAGGCCTACACCATTTACCCCCCCCCTTCATCATGGAAATTCAAAATTCCGAAATAGCCATTCGTTAGTAAATCGTATGAACAGGAATGAACTCCATTTTTATCGTTTGAACCGCAATAGGTTTTGAGATATTTAAAAAATAATATTGAGATTTTGCATACATGCAGAGAGACCGACCATTTCACCAGCCCCCCACCATGGAAATTCAAAATTTCAAAATAGCCATTCGTTAGCAAATCGTATGAACCGAAAAGAACTCCATTTTCATCGTTTGAACCGCAATAGTTTTTGAGATTTTTAAAAAAGAATGTCACAGGCCTACACCATTTACCCCCCCCCCCTTCATCATGGAAATTCAAAATTCCGAAATAGCCATTCGTTAGCAAATCGTATGAACTGAAAAGAACTCCATTTTCATCGTTTGAACCGCAATAGTTTTTGAGATATTTAAAAAAGAATGTCACAGGCCTACACCACTTACCCCCCCCTTCATCATGGAAATTCAAAATTCCGAAATAGCCATTCGTTAGCAAATCGTGTGAACCGAAAAGAACTCCATTTTCAACGTTTAAACCGCAATAGTTTTTGAGGTATTGAAAAAAGGATGTTACAAGCCTACACCATTAACCCCCTCCCCCTCACCATGGAATTCGAAATTTCATAGCCATTCGTTAGTAAATCGTATGGCCGCCCCGGTGGCGCAGTGGTCTAAGGCGTTGGCCTCTGATCATTCGTCCGTAAGGGGTCCGGGTTCGAATCCCGGTCAGGCATGGATGTTGTGTTTGTCTTACGGCATTGACTCTCTCCCTTCCCTGGAACCAGTGACCCTAAATTGGGAACGGGCGACTGCTTATAGCCCATTGAGTTGCTGACGGTGGTCGTTAAACCTCCAATCAAAAAAAAATCGTATGAACCGAAAAGAACTCCATTATTATCGTTTGACCCGCAATAGAGTTTGACATACCTACAAAAAAAAAGGATTCAGAAAATATGGAGCCGACAATTCCCCCCCCCATGGAATTTCAAAATTTCAAAATAGCCATTCGTTAGTAAATCGTATGAACCCTGAAAACTCTGTAAGAGCGAACATGTCGTCACGTGACTTAGCGCCGCCTCCTACTTAAGTATCCGAGGAGCACGCGCAGCGGGGCTCTCACAACAAGCAGAGAGTTCGTTTACTCTTCCCGGAAACACACACTCTCTCTCTCACTCTGTTCGAGCGAACAAACGAAACCTCCCCACTTTACTATATATATATCTGTGAATCGGGGAGGCAGAGCGACAACAGCTGGTTATACGGAAGTTTATCCACTTTCAGACATAATTTGAAAAGAACGCTTGGTTAACACATATACGAAACACTTATTCTTCATCAACTAGAATTTTGATGGCGGCGGATTACTCGCTCTTGAAAGTGACCTCGTTATGACTGGACCTGGCAAAGATCGTGGAACGCGCAAGATAAGGTGATCGAATTCTGTAGAAATCTCAACCTGCGTTGGCGTCCTAACTTAGGGTCTCCTTCACACTAGATAGACCTCTATCTTATCGATGCTTCAGGACTAGTCTTCTAGCTATCCTTCTCTAATCGATGCTTCAGTGGACTGTACTAAGTCCGTAATTCAGTAGTATATCATCAACTACTCTACCGGTATCCCTGACTCGGGTAGATTCCTTCTGTAACGGCGACCTACTTCATCTAGGTCGGTGCCCGCTCTTTCCCCGTGGACTCCGAGAGCCCACCACACCATCCACGCAAACGCGTTCCTTTCTATCGGAGGACTATCACCTTCGCTCCCCGAAGACAGACTGCTCGAACAGGTCCACTCGGAGCGACCTCTTCGCCCCCCCCTTCACACTGCTCCTTCTTCAAGGGCGACGGCGCTGACCTTCAAGATGCTGCTCTCCTCTCGCGCCCTTCACCTGCCCCATCCCTAGTCGTTTTCCAGGAATCGGGCTCCTAGACCTTTAAATCTACCTTGCGCATTCCTCGCTTATCCTCAGGCTATACATTATTGAGTGCCTCCTTCCGAGAAAGCAATCCTATCGTCGTAGTACATCCGTAGCAATACAATATACATTGTTATAACTATACAAAAGAGTCTGTCTGCATTTCAGACTTGTAGGCGCCAAGTGAAAATGAACAATGTATCTATGAAAGTCACAGCGTCCTTGGCGATACTTTCAATTCGTAGAACAAGTCCTCGCCCTTTCTAAGGCGTGAGAACCTTAAGTCTTTTGTCATACATCTCGCCTCCCCCCCCAAAAAAAGGATTAAACATATTTACGAATTCTCTGTCGCCATTTTGGGAACTTGCGATGTTTTCTTTGGTCAAAAAAAAAACCACAAAATGTTTATCATTGAAATGAATTAACATCGTTAATGTGTCCGTTCTTACAAACTCCATGTTTATTTTTTGAACCCCGATAGTTTTTGAGATGTTTAAAAATGTTCCACGATTTCAGCTGCCCCCACCCCCACCCCCGGACATTTCCTGTTTCAGAATAGCTATTCGTTAGCATCGTGTGAACCGGAAGGAGCTACATCTTTATCGTTCGAATCTGGATAGTTTCTGAGATATTTGTATAAAGGGTGATGGAGGATGATGAAGAAGTAATTTATTTTCAAAAAGTCTTGTATTCGTTCCTGTCATTATCTTAAAGATCTCTCCGTTTCTAGCTTTGAACCGCAGCAGTTGAAAAGGGGTGGGGGCAGCTGAAATCGTGGAACATTTTTAAACATCTCAAAAACTATCGGGGTTCAAAAAATAAACATGGAGTTTGTAAGAACGGACACATTAACGATGTTAATTCATTTCAATGATAAACATTTTGTGGTTTTTTTTTTGACCAAAGAAAACATCGCAAGTTCCCAAAATGGCGACAGAGAATTCGTAAATATGTTTAATCCTTTTTTTTGGGGGAGGCGAGATGTATGACAAAAGACTTCAGGTTCTCACGCCTTAGAAAGGGCGAGGACTTGTTCTACGAACTGAAAGTATCGCCAAGGATGCTGTGACTTTCATAGATACATTGTTCATTTTCACTTGGCGCCTACAAGTCTGAAATGCAGACAGACTCTTTTGTATAGTTATAACAATGTGTATTGTATTGCTACGGATGTACTACGACGATAGGATTGCTTTCTCGGAAGGAGGCACTCAATAATGTATAGCCTGAGGATAAGCGAGGAATGCGCAAGGTAGATTTAAAGGTCTAGGAGCCCGATTCCTGGAAAACGACTAGGGATGGGGCAGGTAAAGGGCGCGAGAGGTGACACGTGGCGCGAGAGGAGAGCAGCATGTTGAAGGTCAGCGCCGTCGCCCTTGAAGAAGGAGCAGCGTGAAGGGGGGCGAAGAGGTCGCTCCGAGTGGACCTGTTCGAGCAGTCTGTCTTCGGGGAGCGAAGGTGATAGTCCTCCGATAGAAAGGAACGCGTTTGCGTGGATGGTGTGGTGGGCTCTCGGAGTCCACGGGGAAAGAGCGGGCACCGACCTAGATGAAGTAGGTCGCCGTTACAGAAGGAATCTACCCGAGTCAGGGATACCGGTAGAGTAGCTGATGATATACTACTGAATTACGGACTTAGTACAGTCCACTGAAGCATCGATTAGAGAAGGATAGCTAGAAGACTAGTCCTGAAGCATCGATAAGATAGAGGTCTATCTAGTGTCAAGGAGACCCTAAGTTAGGACGCCAACGCAGGTTGAGATTTCTACAGAATTCGATCACCTTATCTTGCGCGTTCCACGATCTTTGCCAGGTCCAGTCATAACGAGGTCACTTTCAAGGGCGAGTAATCCGCCGCCATCAAAATTCTAGTTGGTTGATGAAGAATAAGTGTTTCGTATATGTGTTAACCAAGCGTTCTTTTCAAATTATGTCTGAAAGTGGATAAACTTCCGTATAACCAGCTGTTGTCGCTCTGCCTCCCCGATTCACAGATATATATATATATAGTAAAGTGGGGGAGGTTTCGTTTGTTCGCTCGAACAGAGTGAGAGAGAGTGTGTGTTTCCGGGAAAAGTAAACGAACTCTCTGCTTGTTGTGAGAGCCCCGCTGCGCGTGGTCCTCGGATACTTAAGTAGGAGGCGGCGCTAAGTCACGTGACGACACGTTCGCTCTTACAGAGTTTTCCCGGTTCATACGATTTACTAACGAATGACTATTTTGAAATTTTGAAATTCCATGGGGGGGGATTGTCGGCTCCATATTTTCTGAATCCTTTTTATTTGTAGGTATGTCAAACTCTATTGCGGTTCAAACGATAATAATGGAGTACTTTTCGGTTCATACGATTTTTTTTTTATTGGAGGTTTAACGACCACCGTGAGCAACTCAATGGGCTATAAGCAGTCGCCCGTTCCCAATTTAGGGTCACTGGTTCCAGGGAAGGGAGAGAGCCAATGCCGTAAGACAAACACAACTTCCATGCCTGACCGGGATTCGAACCCGGACCCCTTACGGACGAATGATCAGAGGCCAACGCCTTAATCCACTGCGCCACCGGGGCGGCTATACGATTTACTAACGAATGGCTATGAAATTTCGAATTCCATGGTGAGGGGGAGGTGGTTAATGGTGTAGGCTTGTAACATCCTTTTTCAATACCTCAAAAACTATTGCGGTTTAAACGATGAAAATGGAGTTCTTTTCGGTTCACACGATTTGCTAACGAATGGCTATTTTGAAATTTTGAATTTCCATGGTGGGGGCTGGTGAAATGGTCGGTCTCTCTGTATGTATGCAAAATCTCAATATTATTTTTTAAATATCTCAAAACCTATTGCGGTTCAAACGATAAAAATGGAGTTCATTCCTGTTCATACGATTTACTAACGAATGGCTATTTCGGAATTTTGAATTTCCATGATGAAGGGGGGGGTAAATATTGTAGGCCTGTGACATTCTTTTTTAAATATCTCAAAAACTATTGCGGCTCAAACGATGAAAATGGAGTTCTTTTCGGTTCATACGATTTGCTAACGAATGGCTATTTTGAAATTTTGAATTTTTCCATGGGGGTGTGTGCAATGGTCGTCCCCCAAATTTCTCAAACTTTTTTTTTTTCTTAATCTATCAAAAACTGTTGGCCGCTCCGGTGACGCAGTGGTCTAAGCGACGGACTCTGATCATTCGTTCGAACAGGGTCCGGGTTTGAATCCCGGTGAGGCATGAATGTTGTGTTTGTTTTACGGCACTGGCTCTCTCTCTTCCCTGGAACCAGTGACCCTGAATTAGGGACGGGCGACTGCTTATAGCCCATTGAGTTGCTCACGGTGGTCGTTAAATCTCCAATAAAAAAAAACTGTTGCGGTTCAAACGATAAAAATGGAGTTCATTCCTGTTCATACGATTTACTAACGAATGGCTATTTCGGAATTTTGAATTTTCATGATGAGGGGGGGGGGGGGGGGTGAAATGGTAGGCCTGTAACATTATTTGTTAAATATCTCAAAAACTATTGCGGTTCAAACGATGAAAATGGAGTTCTTTTCAGATCATACGATTTGCTAACGAATGGCTATTTCTGAATTTGGAATTTCCATGATGAGGAGGGAGGGGGGATGAAATGGCCTGTAACATTCTTTTTTAAATATCTCAAAAATTATTGCGGTTCAAACCATGAAAATGGAGTTCTTTTCAGTTCATACGATTTACTAACGAATGGCTATTTCGGAATTTTAAACTTCCATGATGAGGGGGAGAGGGGATGAAATGGCCTGTAACATTCTTTTTTAAATATCTCAAAAATTATTGCGGTTCAAACGATGAAAATTGAGTTCTTTTCGGTTCATACGATTTGCTAACGAATGGCTATTTTGAAATTTTGAATTTCCATGGTGGGGGGCTGGTGAAATTGTCGGTCTCTCTGTATATATGCAAAATCTCACTATTATTTTTTAAATATCTCAAAAACTATTGCGGTTCAAACGATAAAAATGGAGTTCATTCCTGTTCATACGATTTGCTAACGAATGGCTATTTCGGAATTTTGAATTTCCATGATGAAGGGGGGGGGTAAATGGTGTAGGCCTGTGACATTCTTTTTTAAATATCTCAAAAACTATTGCGGTTCAAACGATGAAAATGGAGTTCTTTTCGGTTCATACAATTTGCTAACGAATGGCTATTTTGAAATTTTGAATTTCCATGGTGGGGGGCTGGTGAAATGGTCGGTCTCTGTGCGTATATGTAAATTCTATTATTTATTAAATATTTCAAAAACTATTGCGGTTCAAACGATAAAAATGGAGTTCATTCCTGCTCATACGATTTACTAACGAATGGCTATTTCGGAATTTTGAATTTCCATGATGAGGGGGGGTGAAATGATAGGCCTGTAACATTATTTTTTAAATATCTCAAAAACTATTGCGGTTCAAACGATGAAAATGGAGTTCTTTTCAGTTCATACGATTTGCTAACGAATGGCTATTTCGGAATTTTGAATTTCCATGATGAAGGGGGGGGGGGTAAATGGTGTAGGCCTGTGACATTCTTTTTTAAATATCTCAAAAACTATTGCGGTTCAAACGATGAAAATGGAGTTCTTTTCGGTTCATACGATTTGCTAACGAATGGCTATTTTGAAATTTTGAATTTCCATGGGGTGGGGGGCTGGTGAAATGGTCGGTCTCTGTGGGTATATGTAAATTCTATTATTTATTAAATATTTCAAAAACTATTGCGGTTCAAACGATAAAAATGGAGTTCATTCCTGTTCATACGATTTACTAACGAATGGCTATTTCGGAATTTTGAATTTCCATGATGAGGGGGAGGGGTGAAATGATAGGCCTGTAACATTATTTTTTAAATATCTCAAAAACTATTGCGGTTCAAACGATGAAAATGGAGTTCTTTTCAGTTCACACGATTTGCTAACGAATGCCTATTTTGAAATTTTGAATTTCCATGGTGGGGGGCTGGTGAAATGGTCGGTCTTTCTGTATATATGCAAATTCTCAATATTATTTGTTAAATATCTCAAAAACTATTGCGGTTCAAACGATAGAAATGGAGTTCATTCCGGTTCATACGATTTACTAACGAATGGCTATTTCGAAATTTTGAATTTCCATGGTGGGGGGCTGGTGAAATGGTCGGCCTCCTATAATTATATGCAAATTCTCAATATTATTTGTTAAATATCTCAAAAACTATTGTGGTTCAAACGATAAAAATGGAGTTCATTCCGGTTCATACGATTTATTAACGAATGGCTATGCTGAAATTTGAAATATCTAATTTTTAGTACCATTTCACCAGCCCCCCCCCCCCCCCCCCACTTTGTTTTTTAAATAACTCAAAAACTATTGCGGTTCAAACGAAAAAAAATTGAGTTCATTCCGGTTCATACGTGGTACGAACGAATGGTGTCTGAAAAATTAAAAAATTCCGTGGTGGGGGGCTGGTGAAATGCACCTGTTTAAACGTTATTTGCTTTCACTCCGATAGAATGCAGTTTTTACTTTCTCACGCCTTTTATTATTATAGGGTTGTTCTAAAATCGCACTTCCGGTTTCTGGCATAATTATACTAAATACGTAAAAGGTATATGAATGCCGACAACATAGCACTCTGCAGAATGGAAAATGAACCAACACATAACGAATGAGTATCAGATAGTGAACCTAACAATCGGAAGACGCTTTCGGGGTAGGGCTTGGAAAAATTCCTTTCAAGGTTGAACGCTCACAAGGGCATCATTCTGCGAAGGAGCATAGATGACTGTCGGCATGGAAGTCAGTCATACCAGCATATGGTTCAATGTGCCTTTTCCCGCTGTTTTGGACAGTTCCTTTCGTGCATATGAAGGTTCTACACCTGACAGAGTAAATTAATATGCACCCCGGTTAACTGCTCTAAGTACCATATGCGGCTAACTAAACCTTTAAAAGAGGAAGTACTGAAATTTATAACTTTCTTTTTCAGTTAAAAATTTCAGCAAATTTATGCAAACATTGCGCACATCTATTGCTTTCGTTCCTCGGAGCATGAATTGACACCCTTAGTATGAGCATTCTGGGAGGGCCCGCTCTCGCCCTCCTGGTTAGCTATGCCCGCGAGGTGGCTCTAATAAAGTCGGTAGGCTTTTGTGGTGTCATCAAATAATTGCTATTACGTCATCAAAGTAAATTTTGTTTATGCCTCCCGAAAACAAAATTTCGAACTCTCGCTAGAAGCTCTCAAGTGGTGGATAAATGTTGGCTTATGATGGTGTCACGAACCTTCTTGCGTGAACCGATCTGATAGACTGGGAGTTTTATTCTGTTTCTATAGTAACCTTTCTCCACCCCCGGCAATTTCTTCGTTCGCTTTGTGCATAAGTTCACGGATCAGAAAACCAAACTTCAAAAAATAAGCGTATCTCTCGATATGTGGTCGCTCTCTCTCTCTTCGGCAGGTCAGGGTGGGATAGAGACGCTTTCGCTAATGTTCTCTTGTGTTATTTGAGTTATTGTTTTCCTCCTCCTCCGTACACCCACTCCCACGGCTTATCTGCCAAATTGGATTTATTTGTAAACAATAGATCATGAACCTTAAGTGGAGCGAAGTGGCCACTTTGCAGTTGCCGGATTTATCCCTACGCTCGCGAGATTTGACCGGAGCCGCGTTTCATAATCTGGCGGAAACAGAGTCTCACGCTGGTCAAGTTCTTATCAGACGGACTGGTCTCTCCGTCGTGATTTCTTTCGCTATCTTTCCCGTGATATAACCGCTCATTTATTCCATCTTCACTTGCTGAAAAACGAGCGATACCCACGGCAAATTGCAACGAAGTGATCTGCATTTGCATTGGAAAATAGAAAAAGCATGTATATGTATTATGAAACACAGCACGCTAGATACATTTAGTTGGCTCACATTTCAACATTGATGCTTGCTTGAAGAAATTGATTTGTCTCTTTTTTTTTTCTTCTTCTTTCATAGTCAACAGCAAAACAAAATTTATTCTCAGCGGATCAAAATTTTTAATTCCACAACTGTTTTGTTTTAGCAAGTTAGTTTTTGTGTTCACAATAAATTTTTTTTTTTTTTTAAATGCCCCATGTATTTTATTCTTTAGAAACACACCAGAATACTTAAAAGGGGTCTGAGCGCTGGATTCTGACCGTTTCTTTGAGGGGCCGGGGTTCGAGTCTCACACGAGACACTGGTGATGTCACAAGCTCTCCCTTCTCTGGAACCAATTGCCCTAAAGTAGAGACGAGCGACCGTTTGCTCACAGTGGTCGTTAACCCCCCCCGAAAAAGAATATGTATTTCTGTTTTATTTCCTAGAAGACACTGCTAGACGTCTCAACGTAATCATCTGAGTGTATGTTCCATAGTACAGGTATCCTAGAAAGAATGGATACATGGCAACAGAGATGGAAACGGGTCAGCAGATCATACGGATCAGGTCAAGGTGTTCCTGACCCGATTTCGACCCGATTTTATTTCTGTTTAAAAAAAATATTTCAAAGAAAAATGCGTACTGTGGAAATTTGTGCTCGCTGCCGGTGCCAGCGGAATGAAAAATGATTTATCATGCAAAAATATTGCCGTCTCTTTCTTAAAGCAAAGATTTCCACCGACCGACGATAGCATATCGTAATACGATACTTCCTTTGCGTTTGTTTTCAGTGCGATTGTCCGGACCAAGGTACAGGCAAACGCCTGTCGCCTGCTGCACTGTTGATTCACTCTCTCACACCCAGCGTGTCACATTGTAAGACTGAGAGTTACTTTTCACATCGCATCTTTTGCAATTGAGCATTCAGGGGCTTTCGTTTGACGTGCTAACATCCCGTTTCATTGCATGTCGTGTAGGAATTAGTGCCTTATTCGTTAATATGGTTGAATTTAATATTAAGGAGATTGAAAAGGGCGTAGAGGCCAACAAATACGTTCTTGTTGAAAACAAAAAATGGGTGGAGTGCAAGCTGGAAGTTATTTCGTCTTATTAAGAAAACAGTATGTTTCACATCAATACCGATTTTCACAAGCTCGTGATGAATTGAAAGTTTCCAAAATGTAAATGTGGATTTCATTAGCGTTTCTTCCTTCTGAGGGGCAATGATGAAATGAACATCTACATTTTGGAAACTTTCAATTCATCAGAAGCTGGTGAAAATTGGTATTGCTGTGGAACATATTCTGAAGCTTGATATGTTATCAAGAAAACAGCAAAAACTGAAATTAAACATACAAGTAGTTACGTAATTCAAAAATTTTGACTTTGGCACTCAAGTTGTTTCATCTCATTAAGAAACCAATTTTATAGGTTACTTTGCATTTCATACACGTGATGTTTACATATTGTGTAAGGCGAGGTTTCGACACGTCTATACAGAAAGAGTTTGGCGCTGGGAGGATCCAGAAGCTTGCCTTAGGAAATGGAGGTTGCTGTGGTCTCTCTCTATATATATATATATAAAAAATGGTAGACTTCGTGGAAGACTCTCTCTCTCTCTCTCTCTCTCTCTCTCTCTCTCTCTCTCTCTCTCTCTCTCTCTCTCTCTCTCTCTCTCTCTCTCTCTCTCTCTCTCTCTCCCTCTTCTCTCTCTCTCTCCCCCTCTTCTCTCTCCCCCTTTCTCTCGCTCTCTCCTCTTCTCTCGCTCTCTCCTCTTCTCTCGCTCTCTCCTCTTCTCTCGCTCTCTCTCTCTCTCTCTCTCTCTCTCTCTCTCTCTCTCTCTCTCTCTCTCTCTCTCTCTCTCTCTCTCTCTCTCTCTCTCTCTCTCTCGCTCTTTCTCTCTCTCACACACACACACACACACACAAAGCTGCCCTTCCCTAACATTGCACAGCGTTTTAAAAACTTTTTCCATCAAAAAATAAAAAAATAAAAATAAAATGAACAGTGTTTTCGTGGCGTACAGTTCCCTGCTTTGCAAAAAAACGAGCTCTGTGCTTTTTTAGATTACGAGTCTGGATAGAATCTTTCAAACTAAATTTGAGTCCTATTCAGACGGCTTAGTTTAACGGAAAGCTTTCCAGATTGAATTATAGAATTATGTCTAAGTAATGTGTCCGGTTATTCTTCGTTAAGGGGACCAGTCTTAAAACAAAAAAAAAATTATGTAATTTTTTTTTTATTTCATTTTTTTCCCCCTACAGAGTTTGCTGAATTGAATGGTATACAGCACTTGATAAACATAAAATAATTTGTAGGCGAAAAAAGTGTTCGAAATTAGGCGTGCCCAGCCACATCTGAGCAAGCGTGAGACGGTCGAATATCTGTCGTCATCCTGGGAAGAAGTAAAAACAGATTCTAGAAGGTGCGGGATAGCAAAGGAAGACAGCGAGCAGAAAGCTGGAGTTCAGCAAAGCAGAGAAAAAGGAGTATGACGCGGGAGGCTTCTAGTCACAGGTCTTCGTTTTTTGCCTCCCCTGAAAAATTGTGGTTTTGTACATTTAGGAACATTTTTCTCATAAACCACTAACTAACGATAATGGCTTGAAATTTTTTATACCTTACTGTATGTGTCAACAACCACCCGAACTAGAATCATGACTAAATAATGTACTCAATTAAAATAATAAATACAATTGCTAATGAAGCGTCAGCAATTTTGATTAATTAATGCAAAATTAATTAATTGACCGATTGCGATAATTCTAGTTCAGGTGTTGTATAATATCCTTAGGAAAATGCATGCCAAGTTTGCAATTGATAGGCCAAGTCTATCGTGAGAAACATGTACCTAAATACATCGAGACCTCCCATAAGGTTAACATGCGAAGCCTAAAAAGGGACTTGGTTCCCTTAAAATATTCGCTTATTGTTTCACAAGGCATGATTCCCACCTTTGTTGTAAGGAACTTCTATTTTTTTTCACTTCATTAGGTAATTCTTGAGGCATTCATTTTCTTCTTGGCGATATTCTCTGGGAAGTTTGTTGAAATATTGCATCAAACAAAGCACATTCATTGCTTTTCATCATGAATCAAAATTTCATTTCCCTTCTGCTCTCGGCTTCCACTGTTTCTGGAATTCTATTTTTTATTATTTTTTTCCCTTGTTGCTATGTTTTCTCTTTAAAGCTAGAACAGAACATTTAATCTGTAAATTTCATGCAAATTTTAATTGTTATGAAAAATTTGCTATTAAGAAAGTTTGTATAAAGCAGTTTTGTTTAATAAAAACTTTTGCGAAAATCTGTACTTATTACTATAATTTTGCAAAAATACATTCATTTTACGATCTTGACCATTTAAGAAGGAAAATTGATTTAGGGAGCAGGGGGCCGCTGGTGGCTTTAGTGGTCAACGTTCGTGACTGCCACGGAGAAGACCTCGGGTTCGATCCCAGGCCAGGTACGTATACGCTCTATCCACTAAGGCGCGTTAAGCCGTCGGGCCCCGGGTACCCCCCCCTCCCCGGTAATAAATAAAGGCGTCTTCCTCTCCCTTTCTGCCTCGCTTCCATGTCACTTTCCTATATCGAGCATTCTATCCCAAATCTCCTAGCTTCATATTTGTAACGATTGTTTAAGACCTGGGGTCAGACACTCCCTTCCTAAAATCCTCTACATATGATCTGATCTAATCTTTAGGGAGTAGGGCAATCGCCCCAGTTGCCCCTCACTGGATCCGCTGCTGGTTCGGCGTGATTGATTCAGTTGCGTTCATTAGCGTGGATTTGAAAATGGAAAACAGTAATGTTCAGTTTCGTCAAGCTGTCTTTCAATCTCAAGGGTAAAAGCCCCGCACTACGGCGAGGATGATATAAGCGTCCGACTGTGTCAGTATTGGTTTGAGGATTTTCGTCATGGAGATTATCAATCGCCAATGAACCACGCTCTGGAAGACCCACTGAAGTTGAGGACGACCAAATCAAGGCATTAAACGAAAATAATACACACAGTATGATCCCGAGCAGTTGCACAGATACTGGAGACATCCTATCGCTCGGTTGGCAATGCATTTGGTAAAGCTTCGATATGCGAATCTCCTTGATGTTTGGGTACAGCTCGATTTGAGTGAGAAAACATGTTTTCCACCGCATATCTGTTTGCAATTCACTGCTCAAACGGAATGAAAACGACTAATTTCTGAAACAAATATAGTGACAGGCGATGAGAAATGGAATGTGCACAGTAACTTGGAGCGGGGAAGGTCGTGGAGCAAGCGAGATGTGCAGCTATTCACCTTTCGCAGAGACTGGTCTGCATCCGAAGAACCACCAGAGGCGTGACTAGTGCCATCTGCCCCGGGCGTAACTCAAGAGAGAGAGAGCGCAAAAATAATTGTTTACAATCTGACTAAAATTGAAACTTTTGCACCTGTTTCTGGTACAGTTTTTTTCTCGGTATACTTTCTCATTTGTCCATTTACAGAATTTACTTATAATATGTTTCACCTGTATCGGCAGCCTTTCCAACTCAGAATTCGCATTTCATTCACAAAATGGTCAGATGATATTGGTTGCTCACATTCAAAAATGTAGACGTAGTTGTACGTACGGTGCAAAAAAAAAAAAAAAAAAAGAAAAATAAAAGAGGTCATTCACATTGTTGAATTGAAGATTCTCTGAGGCTATTTAATCTTTACTGCGAGTGCGAACCACACGACTTGCAGCTGCATTCAATTCATTTGATGTGGTAGCGAAGGTCTGAAGTCCAAAGTTGGGAAACGCGCGCGCACGCACCCACAAGATAGATGGTAGGAGGGGAGCGCAATTTGCAATATCTTGTGCTTTGCCCCTGGCGCAGAAATGCGTAGTTACGTCTCTTCCAATGACGTAATGTGCTGAGTGTGTGGTGGAGCGGCAAAGTCTCTTGTATCATATAAGCTACTTCCGAGCAACCGAATGATGAATTTTGGTAAGTACGTACTGTGTTACGAAGTTTTTAAGGTTTCGGATTAATTCATTTTCAAGTAAGGAACATTTAGTGGCAAGTATTTTTCAGATAGCATGGGAATGTTTGAAGGGCTACCTACGGCAGCAAAAGGAATTAGTAGGAGTTGTAAAAAAACATCCGAGGCAATCGTGTTTTTTGTTGAACAGCCTGTTCAGAAAGCGTTAAGTGCTTTCTATTGTTTTATTGGCCTACTCTGAATTCCTGTACATTGTGATGCGAAAAGCGCATCGAGGCGGCTAAATGAGTTTATTGCTCAGGAGGCGCCCAAGACGGAGGGGGGGTCGACACATAGTCGGAGGGCAGAGAGGTCACGCCAAAAAGTCAGAAGTTGGAGAGAGGTTGCGAAGTGATGGTCCGAAGAGGAATACTTTTTCGGGTCACCGGACAAGGAAAACGTAAGAGAATGGAAAGTTGCGTAGGATTGGAGAAAGTACGAAAGAGTGAATAATCGGAAAGCAATAAGTAGCGAGCGAACTGAGAGATTCAAGTAATAATATAATAACATAATTTTAGGACTACTTGCGCTGTTAGTTTAAGCAAATAATGAATTAGAATTAATCGGAACTGCAACTTTCTCAACTATGCCTTTGCTATATATTTTATACAACGAGCCGCAACTAGGCTTGAACATTGAACCCGAAGGGGGCTTACAGAAGAACAACAACCCTCTAATAACTGCTTGCAAGGGCCTGACTGAGACGCTCAGGGACTTTCCATGGGGGTGGCGAGATCCTCCTTGGAAAGGCCCTCAAATATGTATTCCTAAGAACATGTTCAAATATATTTTAAGATAAGCACCGAATAACAGAGAACGGAAGACCAAGTGATACCTCATGGGGAGGGCCTGCGCTCCTAAGCCACCGCC
The DNA here is from genome assembly GCA_039090855.1 of Macrothele yani. NCBI lineage: Eukaryota > Metazoa > Arthropoda > Arachnida > Araneae > Macrothelidae > Macrothele > Macrothele yani. The sequence goes on along the minus strand of CM076995.1, from coordinate 151,867,080 downwards.
ACTGAGTGCGCCGTTGAACATGTTATATATAGACAAAAGTCACCGGGCACCTAGAAGAGAAAAACACAACATATCATTTATTGACATACATTAGTACGGTGTCTGTCCAGCTTTGGCCTACACGTGTCTTCACGAGCTCCGTGTTTGAGTGCTTCACGTACGTGTTTTGTGTGTCCGTGATTGTTTTACTGTGTGTGTGCCGAAGTTAAAGGTCTGCTTTCGTTTAAGATTCCTCATGAGTGGGTGATTGCTCATTTTGTTTCATTATCACTGTTTTAATTTACACACCGAGCTGGTCGTTTTTCTTCGTTAACCCTTGCCATTGATTATGGCATCTGCCGATGAGGGCGCTCTTCCCACCCTCATCGCTGCAGCTCCTCTCGTCGCCTCTTCAACGACAGGCGCAGCCGATCAATCGTCTTCGCCTGCTAGTCAAGAGCCTCTTGAATTTTCTCCTGTCATTTTGCACGTCTTCTCCTGCTGAGGTCTCCGACTCTGCCATTGAGAACGCGGATGTGACGTCCCTGGCCTCTGCTGACGATGATGAATTCATGGACGTCTCTGATGGCGTCGCTAATCTGCCCTCTACAGTTTCTACTGCCTCTGCTTCCAGTACATTGTCTCATGATGCGTCAGTGCCTTGCAGAAAAGGCGCTTCTGCATGCACGTATTTTGAGGCTGCCTCTGGTATTCCACCGGCTTCCTCCTCGTCTCGTCTGCCCCCTATGGATTCTTACGTTACTCTCAACGGTGACACCATCTTATTAGACATTACCGAGAACTCTCCTGCTGGTCAACGTATTCATTCGACTCTCGAGTTGGGGGTTTGTTTTGATGCGCTGCCCAACACTCCTTTGAAGCAGTACAGCTCCGCTCTCAAGAAGATGCTTCTTTCTGGTGCTATCACCCACCTCACCCGAAAGCCACGAACTGTGATTGTTTATTTTTCGAAGAAAGAATATGCCGATCTTGTCTTGTCTCGGGTACTTTAAATTGGCGATCGTCACCTCTTGGCCGAATCCATCGCCCATCGTCCTGTTCTGGTCTCACTACATCCGGACCCCCCCCCCCCCCCGGAGATCTCTGATGATATGCTGTGTACTGCACTTAGTCGATACGGCAGAGTAGTCGGCCCAGTGAAGACTCTCTCCTTTGACCCCGATGATAAACATATCTGTGGCTTCCGTAGAACTGCTCACATCATCTTCCCGTCGGAAGGAAGAGCATCTCATAAAGTTTCCACGGTTCCTCGATGTTCGTTGCGGTAACGAGCGCCGCCGGATTGAGCTCCTCACCTCTGCTCATTGCTCACGCTGCAAGGCTTACAGCCATCAACAGGCTCATTGCCCACATGAAGAACCACTGACTCCTGCAGCTCCAACGCAGCATTCTACCTCTTCCTCCGTTTTTGCTGCCATGCCTCCTCCTGCGTCTGCACCTCCTGGACCCAGTTCTGCCGAAAATCTGATTAAAGTCTTCGATCAACACGTGTCTTCCTATGTTGCTTTCTCCACTTTGTCGGATTTTTCTCCGCTTGACTCCTCCTTGCCTTCCCGTGTTCTTTCTCCATCAGAGGATATCACAGCTGATCCTCAAGCTTCATTCACCGTCGGCACCTTTGCTCCCGGCGATGAGGTGGACCTTTCCTTTGATTCCACATCTAGTGTGTCATCGATCCACGGCAAACGTCACTCTACTACCAGTACCGAGGCCCGGAGATAAAAGAAGTCACCTTCTCTGACTGGCCGCCCACATCGTTCCACCCGTCTAGCAGGCTTCAAGTCACCCCTGTCACGTTCTAGCTCTCCCTCTTCAAAGTACAAGCGTCCTCTGCCGACGATTGAAAATTTCTCGACTCTGCTTACCAATGCCTCTCTTTTTTCAAAACCTGTCTTCTTTGAACATCTTAACGAGTTTCTGACTCATAAAACAAATCGGGAGGCTTCTCTCATCTTTTTACAGCAGTTTGAAACAGTTCTTCCCGAGGTCTTCGACCAAGCAACCTCCATCCTCAAATTCCTGCGGCATAATGCCAAGCAACCCGACTACGTCTTGTGGTATCATCAATCGCCTCGGCACATTCCAGAAAGCTGCCATAGCTGCCCTTCATCCGACGTCAGACTTACCCATTCAAGGTCGCCACTCTGAATTGTAGGGGGTTTGCTAAGCCCCTCGCTAACGCTCTCGTTCTGTAAGATCTCTCGCCCCTTGGGGCCGACTTACTCCTTCTGCAAGAGACGGACTGCCACTCCTCGACACTTTTTCATAGATGGCGCACTTGGGACTTCACCTTTCACCATGCTTTCCGTTACTCTGTGCACGGTGGTACAGCAGGAGTATCCGTCTGCCATCTCCGCATGGCGTGAAAGCTCCTTCTTTGTTACGCGATCGCCAGTGACCCCGTGGTTCGCTGTTACACCAAGTCCGTTACATCTCACGGTGAGTTAAGACTCTGCATTAACTTTTTGATGTTCTTTCGCACTGCGGTGTTCCGCCTGTAATAATTTTGTTCTTCCTCAAGCATTGCTCTGTTTGAATCACGTTGTAAATTTGTGTTACTCATTCAATGTGCTTATCATCGCTTTTATCAGTTTGTATCATTCCTGTTCTTTTGTTTTTCTTTGAGACGATTCCATGTTGCTCGTCTCCTCTGTTTTGTTACATTAAAGCGATTCTGAAACCACCTTTGGCCTTAATTCATACACTGACGCTTCGAGACATGCTTTCGACAAGGTTTTGGAACACAGCCATAGGTATGCGCTTTCATTCAATACATAACACAGCCTCTAACTGTTGCTTAGTAGTAGGCCTTGATTACAAACTTCTTATGCGGCACTTTAATTCATCCCATAGGTACTCTATGGGATTAAGATCAGGATTATGTGCTGGCCAGTCCACACGCGATACGAAATTATCGTCAAACCACGCCGTAACAGTCCTTGCTTTATGGCTCCGTGCATTATCCTGCTGGTACCAACAACGCTCGGTTCCATAGTATTGCCACAGTGTTGGTAGGGCATAACTGTCCAGAATATCGAGGTAGACATGCTGGTTAACAGGTTTGTCCACGATAACCAATGGGCCAGGGCCATACCACGAAAAACACCCCCACACGAGCACACTGCCAGCTCCAAACTTGACCGTAGGAACAGTACACTATGGTAAATGACGTTCCCCAGGCTGCCGCCATACTCACACACAGCCATCAAAATGATGGATCGTGTATCTGGATTCATCAATCAATAGAACCAGTTTCCATTGATCTACGGTCCCTGATAAATGTTCTTTACACCATGCTAAACGACGAGTAGCATTCCGAGTGGAGATGAAAGGCTTATGAGCAGACGCACGACCACGGTAACCCATGGAATGAAGTTCTCTGCGAATGGTACGTGTACATACCGAGGTTCCAGCATTTTTACTCACCTGTACACTGAGGTCTTGTGCAGTACTCCGTCGATAAGCTGTAAGACTCTCCTGAGGCTTCGACGTCCTCTATCACTGAATTTCTTTGGTTTGCCGGTATACTTTGCTGCTTCAGGCACGCCATGTTTCTTCCATTTATTCAGTGTATCCAAAACAGTTGACTTGGGTTATGTTCAAACGCCTCTCGGTTTCTCTTATGGACAACCCACTAATATAACACCCAACAACCTTTCCTTTCTCAAAGTCAGTTCTCTCCCGCCGCGACATTTTCACTCAACCTCACAGTGCGATATGGTCGCGGTCAGCTGCAAGCTTGTTATACCGTTTGCAGCTGTACCTCGCATCTTAACAACGCAGCGGATCCGTTCATTTGCTTTTGAAGGGGTGTCCGGTGACTTTTGTTAATATGGAGTCATCATCATTGTCAACCATTATCAATTCACTGCTGGACGAAGGTATCCCAAAGTTTCTTCCACAACGGTCTGTCTTGTGCCAGTCTTCTCCATGTTACTCTCGCATACTTTCAAATTTCTTCCACCCAACTTTCATGTGCTCTTCTTCTGGGTCTTTTCCTGTCCCTTGGAATCCAATCTAAAATTTCAGCTGTCCGTCGATGGTCTGTCCTTCTGGCAATATGTCCAGCCGATTGCCATTTCAGGGATTTTGCTCTGATCATGACGTCTTCCACTCTTGTCATTTTTCTGATCCACAAGTTTCTCTTCTTACCTCTCCTGGTTACACCAAGCATGCATCTCTCCATGCTGCTTTTAGTTGTCCGCATTCTTTGTATATCTCTTTTAGTTAAGGTCCACGTCTCTGCCCCATATGTAAGCGCTGGAAGGATGCATTGATAAAACACTCCTTTTAAAACATAATGGCATATTGCTCTTGAAAATTATACTGTTTCTTCCAAAAGCTCTCCAGGCAAGGTTTATACGCCGATTAATTTCTTCATCAATGTGACCCGCACTTCATATCTGCTGTCCAAGATAAATGTAGGTATTGGTTATCTCCAGCTTTTCCCCATCAATCGATAAATCTTCATTTCTTGTAAAAACATTGTACATCACTTTTGTCTTCTGAAAGTTCATTTTTAATCCCACTTCTTTACCCTTGTCGGCAAATTGCTGGATCATACTCTGCAGCGCTGATGGGGTACTTGCAAGAATGACTACGTCATCAGCAAAACGGAAGTGAGTTAAATAATCTGCATTCATCTTTATCCCTTTGTTTTCCCAGTTCAGTGATTGAAAGATATTTTCCAATGCGGCATTAAAGAGTGTAGGAGATATAGTGTCACCTTGTCTCACTCCCTTTCCAATTTTTATGGGTGCTGTATTCTCAAATAGCCGAATCTTTGAACTTGCGTTTTCATAGATGTTATTAATAATATTAATGTATGCGTCTTCAATACCGCAGGATTTCAAAGCTATTGCAACTGCTGTCGGTTTCACCGAATCAAAGGCCTTTTCATAATCGATAAAATCCACGCATAATGGAAGTTCATATTCTCTCGCTCTTTCAATTAGTTCTCTCAGTACGTGGATACGATCTATAGTGCTGTAGTCACTCCTGAATACAGCTTGTTCTCTCGGTTGAGCCATGTCCACTGTCACCTTCAAGCGGTGTGAAAGAACTTTAGTGAAGATTTTGTAAACCACTGATAGGAGGCTGATAGGTCTGTAGTTCCTGAGATCCTCAATGTCACCTTTTTTATGTAGCAGGATCATTGTAGCACTGTTCCAATCCTCAGGAATCTTCCCTTCATTAAGGCATCGAGTGAAAACTTCGGCGAGTACTGTTTCAATTTCTCCATTTGCTTCTTGTATGATGTCTACGGTAATTCCATCTTCTCCTGGAGCTTTTCCGCGTTTCATGTTCTTGATTGCATGTGCAACTTCTGCTGGGAGGACTGGAAGAACTCTTGTACTGGTACCTTTTGTAATGTGTGGAGTGCATCTATCATCCCTTTCATATAGTTTTGAGTAGAATTCTTTCACTCTTGTCAAAATTTCGCTTCTATTTCTTGTTACAGAACCATCTTTTTTCTCAGAGCCATGATCTGTTTTCTTCCCTTACTCAGATGTCCCTTTGCTCTCTTCAGGCTTTGGTTATTTCCTTCTATTTAATCTTTGCATCGAATGAGGAAGTCCTTTCATATTTCATCCTTTATAGTAAATTTGATTGTGTAATAGCTTAAAAGTTGTACAATTTGGTGAGTACTCCATGAATTCGGGATGATTTTTAGTAATATAAATAAATTCTAAAGCAAAATTGATTGCGCTCTTAAAGTGAGAGAGTTGTTTAAGGGAACATTAACAAAAAGTTTTTTTTTCATTGAAGATTTAACGACCACCGTGAGCAACTCAATGGGCTATAAGCAGTCACCCGTCCCTAATTTAGGGTCGCTGGTTCCAGGGAAGGGAGAGTGCCGGTGCCGTTAAACAAACTCAACATCCATGCCTCACCGGAATTCGAACCCGGACGCCTTTCGGACGAATGATCAAAGGCCATCACTGCGCCACCGGGGCGGCACAAAAAGTATTGTGAAAGTTGAAGGTATTTCTTTCATGAAACGATAAAGTGCAATAAGAACCCCACAAAAATATTATTTTCACAATAATCATAATAATAATGAAAAATTCAATATCGACTTATTCATTTCTAGAAACAATTTTTAAAGGGGGGAGCGTGCTGTTCGCAATTGGACAAACTAAAGGCAGCACTTGATGACGAATGTCCAGAAATGTTAAACAGGAAGGTCATTGTCTTCAACCAGGACAACGGCTAACTTCAATTTTCTTTGGTTATCGGGGGGAGGGGGGATTGTTGAAGCTTGGTTGGGATTTCTTGCCTCGCCAGCCTTATACTCCCGAGCTTGCGCCTTCAGCTTGCCATTTATTCCGGTCCCTGTAGAATTCACTCAACGGAAAGTACTTAGCTTCTTTGGAAGTCTGCAAAAATCTGATTGACTAATTCTTTGCCCCCAAAACCTACGAAGTTGTGGGCTTACGGAATCCTCAAACCACCCGATAGATGGCGAGAGGTATTTGAAAATAATGGTGCCTATGTTATATTCAATTATTTGAAACGTTATAATCATAGGAATAATCATATGTTATAAACAAATATTTAGCTCAAACCAATTCACCATAGTTATATACTTTATGAAACAATTCACCATAAATCTTCAAACGTTAATCTGTACCAACGTTACATTCTAATACAAAACACGTGTTAAAGTTATGAACAATGGAACACGTGTTGATGCTATTCATTGGAACACGTGTTACTGTCATCAATGTTAAATACAAGGTGTTAATTTTATTGTTATATTTATTATTATGAACAAATTATAGGTGCATCAGTTACAGATCATTTACCGATTAAATTTACTTTATCGTGCCTTTTTATAACTATGGGACTTTTGTTCTACAGTGATCGTATATGGACAAAAACGTGCCCCTTATATGTACTAGCATATAATAAAGCACGGCGTTGTGATTCACCTTTATCCCGTCACTGGAATGGTGGGGGAGTAAAGGTGCCGCTCGTGAAAGAAATCAGAAACATAAACACATATCTTAGTTTACACATACCTTAACTTATGTCTTGTGTGGTTATAAGGAAAACAAACAGGAATCTTATGTGGAAGTAATCAAAATAGTTTAATACGAGAGAATTAGGAACACTAAGGTACCACGTGCGTGGGTGCAGCCGTTAGCAATACCTTACACATAAAATTTACTATTATTACGATTTTTCTCTATAACGTCTCCGATCATTTCTGCATACATCTATCTATATATATAAGTGCAAAGCTTAGTGATTCATTTTACTTCTAGTTCCTTTTCTCCTATGCTTTACTTAAATGTTTTACCTAGCTAACTGGGTTTTCATTGTTTGATCATGACCAATACACACGCCACGTGCTCTGAATAGGGTTATGAATTAATTTAAGCAAGTACATGCAATAACAGGGAAAAGGAAAAATAACTTAACTGGTATTTCCATATGTCTTTCAGGTTTTCAATCCAAATCTTTTTCCAATTGTCAGCGCTGGCAGTACTTCATCTATCTCTCGTCACATCGCTCGACGATCCGCTATCCACGTCTGTCCCTTGTCGCTACACGCACTCCACACTGTTGACCAGTCAAGACCTTCTGACCTTCTGAGCTTCACCTTGTCCGCGGATGCCAAGGTCACTTGACCAGTCTGGAATTCATCTAATCCGTCCGGGGAACGTCACTTCGCTCCCTCCTTGGGAACTGACCCTTCAACTTTTCCGACCCCTATATCCCCTGGGGCCTAAGTATCGTCACAAGGCTTGAGATTGCCTCCCGCTATCCCCTGGGGCTATCTATGCACGTGCATGTTGGACTAAATTTATTTTAAATAATTTTATTTCCAACACCTACATTACTGAATGAAGTGGCTGTGGTATTTAAAGGCTTTGTTTTTCACTTTTGCCTATAAAATGTGAAACTTAAAAACCCAACTCAGTAAATGAAAGTACGAAAAAACATTTGTATTTCTTTGATGCATCATATGCGCCACGTGGTATAATGTAAACCCTCGGGGGAAAATATCTAAAACAAAAACGCGTGTTTCTTCATCTATCAATTCAGATGAAGAAACGGGAGCAAAGAGTTTTCCAATAGTCTTCGCATCGTTGATGTGTAAGATGACTTCGACGAAACGTGTTCTACAATTAAAAAAAAGGTTATCGTAATTAATTTATGAGTTCTTTTCTTTCTTTTCTTTTTTTTTTTTTTTTTTTTTTTGTAATGTGTCACAAGTGATACATGTTTCGGTGTGAAAGCTCGACTCACAAGCGTGAAAATGTGGGTATTCGGTTTCAGGAAACAAATTACGTTTGACACACCACCTTATGTTTTTACATCCCTCGCTGAGGCAGCCCTCCCACTTGTACTAGAAACTAGGGAATAACACCTTTAAGCTTCGTGTCTTCTGTCTACTTTGATTCATTGCGTTTCGTCGCAATTTTTAAGTCTTCCACTCACGCCCTCTGTCCCGAAGGGAAACCCCTCTTTTAAGCGGTCGTACTCGAAGAGGAAGGGGGGCTGGAAGAGGGGGCTTCACTGGCGGCACGCGCAACTAGCTGTCAGTGCGGGTGTCCGCTGAAGGCGTAGGTGTACGCCGTGGGCCTATGCTCGTCCAAATTAAATCAAAAAAGAGAACGAGCTCACCGTGGCGGCCACACCTTTGCCTCGGCTGCCTTTACGGGAACAGCGTTATAATTGGAAAGGAGGGGCACTGTCATGAAACTGCTTTGTTCTCGGACACCTATTGTGGTGGCTAAGCGGGGGTGGAGGATGCCTCAAAACGTGATGGAATTCATCGTCTTTTATGTTATTCATGAGAATGATGCCGGAATGCTCTTAGTCGAGATATTTCTCATTCAGTGCTCGTAATTCGGCTTCACACGACTCGTTATTTTTGACGCTTTTATGCATTTTCCGCGCGGACGTGAGGAACCGTTCGTGCAGGTGGAAGGAACCGAGAAATTTGCTTACGTCAGCCATTCCGCTAACTGAAACAGAGAAAGAGATTAGGAGAGTTGTCCATGGCTTCGGATGCTTCGTGAAATTTTTCCATGTGGCGATATGTGCGTAAGATTTTCTGTGTGTATGATTACTTTCATAACGTCCAAGTTTCCGAAATTTCAGTTATTTTCTGGTTAATTTAATGCCCCTGTGGCGTAGTAGTCTAAGATCTGGCTTCTTGTCTCTAGTCCGAGGGGTCCGGTGTAACCCTGCGCTCATTGATATCAGTGAAAGTTGACATTAATAATCATCTTTGATATCATCGTATCAGTTAGTCATTTGCCTTTTCGTCAGTTCTTAAATAAATTTTGAGTCTCCTTTCACTAGTTTTCTGCCAGCAGCGTTAATGAAGGAAAGGAGAGGAGATAGCTAATTCCCTCTATGCTTCCGAAGAGAGAAGAGTAACGTTGTCCAAGAGTTCATGAGGTTCAGTTTATGTTGTTTTATTGCTCTGTGAGTGAGTAGTATAATGGTTTTATAGAGTCAGAGTTCTCGTAGGGAGAGTATTCAGGCACATGTCTTTTCTTGCAACTTTTGGTTTTAATGAGGTATTTCTCACGTTAGGTAAAAGTGGCAATAATAAGCATTCACCAACTGGCCAGATGGTTTAAGGAGGGATGACACGCAAAGTGGACTAAGGAATATACATGGTGTGCCATATAAAAGAGGCCCGAGTGTAATGAACGACAACAATTAGGCAATGTTACTATACATGATAAATAATAGTTGAAATGACAGAAAACAGAAGTAATTTACCTGCGTTTACAACAATTGCTGAAAGTGCTGTCCCCCGACATCAAGACACAGCTGCACACGACGGAACATGTTGTTCGTAACGCGCCACAACTCATCGGCAGTAATCTGGGCTATGGCATCCGTAATGCTCACTTTTAATTCATCAAGGGTGTGCGAATTAGTTGCGTACATTTTCCCTTTCAATGATCCCCCCCCCAGATAAAAGTCACAGGTGGAGAGATCGGGTGATATGGGTGGCCATAGTCCCTTCGATACAGTTCTGTCCTCCCCATCGCCCTTCATTCACAACACGTAGACTGTTCCGCGCAGTATACGCCGTTGCACCATCCTGCTGAAAGAAAGCATATGTTCGCTGTTCTTCTGCAAGTGCGGCAACAAATGGGTTGAACAGTTGCTGAACATAGCGCTCCGAGTTGATGGTGTCAGTGAAAAAGAATGGGCCGACTATCCTCTTCGCAGACAGCACACCAAACGCCTATCTTTTGGTCGTACAGAGGAATTTCCATTGCCCGTCTGGGATTCGTGTCGGCCAAAATCCTGCTGTTTTTCGCATTGACATAACCGGACAGATGAAACCATAATTCATCTGTCATGTAATAAAGTGTTTGGTCCATTTCACCGCTGACAATGGTCTACTGAAACCACTTACAATATTGCATCCGTTTTGCACGATCAGAAGTTTTAAGTTCTTTGAGCGCCATAACTTTGTACGGCCGAAAATGCAAATTCACCTTAAGTATGCGTCGGCATGACGTGGTAGATATTCCCGTTGCAGACGATAATCGGCGAATCGACTTCCGAGGGCTTTGTAACATCATTATGCACACATCCTTGATATTTTCTTCAGTACGAATTTTCTTGGGTTTGTTTCTTTTCCTGTTACACACCGTGCTGGTTTCACGAAATTTCCGCACTAACTTCTGCACCACTGATTTCGCCAGTGCTGCACAATGTGGAATTTTTTTTGTAAAGAACTCATTTAAAACCTTGTATGAGTTATTTCTGAAATACTGTTCCACAACAAAAATCCGCTGTTCCGTACTTAAAACCATTTCGGTTGCCTTTGTTCTCTCTTCACTTATACTTATGACCGCGTACCTACACTGCTCTGGCTGTGACTAACCACTCGGGAGAATTCCTTTGCAGCTGTACACGCAGAAACCGGTTAGAAGTGGAACAAAGCGGTTTTAACTGGAAACCCGCAAAACAACTTAAATCCGCCTACACTGTTAAAAATTTGTGGTAGGTTGCACCAAAAAGTGGTGCTACACCACTTTCTGAGAAAAAGATACACCATGTGTGGTGCAAACAGTACCCAACAACATGGTGAAACCATGCACATAATATGGTGCAACCTTGTATCATAACGTAGTGCAAAGTTGCATCATGTTGTTCGGTTTTGTTTGCATCACACAATGGTGTATCTTTTATTAGAAAGTGGTGCAGCTGGTGTAGCACCACAAAGTGGTGCAACCAACCACAAAAGTTTTAACAGTGTAACAACGTCTGGCCACAAGGCCTCTTATATATGGCGCACCCGGTAGTATCTTCCGCTCTTCTGAGAGAAGGGTGGGAAAAGGATAAGGGAGTCTTGTGATATAGCTCTTGCAATGAGAGTTTCGAAGGTTTCTTCGCTCGAGAGAAGGAGTTTTTGGATCCCCGAATAAGAAAGGGAAGACAAGGGGAAATATGGGCGTGGAAAATGATCGATGACGGGACGAGAGATCGGAGAAAAAAGTTAGTAGCGAGGTTATGGAGGTAGGTAATAGAATAAGCAGGAGATGTCAATATATAAGTAAGGAAAATAGCAATGAAAAAAATCAGGATAACGCTCATACGTGACCTTCCCCGTATACAGCATTGAATAAATAACCACTGGAGAAGAACGAGTTTTCCTTTTATAGCTGCAAGCTCGGAACTGTTTAATTTCCTTACAAGGGTAGTTGTCTAAGATCTGGCTTTTCGTCTCTGGAAATCCTGACGAACCCATGCGACAAGGCTCTACAAGTGACAATGTAATAATACCTTGTATCATTTTAGGTCCCCGCTCCTCTTTCGTCGCCTTGCGTTAAAACTTGATCTGCGTTAGAATCCCGCGGGATCCATCACACATGGTTTGGTGCATTACATTTGTGGCAGGACGCTGTTATTTACTCTTCTTTTAAATATTTATGAGAAACTAATTTCCTCAAAGTAGAATCATACTCTTATAATACGCCAAATCTGTTTTTAAGCGTAGTAATGGAATTTAATAAATGTTCCAGAAGTAATAATTTCGGCTTTCCTGCTGTTTGTTTCATCAGCGAATGGAGAAACGTAAGCTTATTCTTTCTCCGCGGTTTTGTTAGCACTTAATAAAATGGACTCCAGTCCCTTCTTGGTGCGAGAATACAGCTCCCTGAGCCAGGCGGGGCTTATACAAAAAAAAAAAAAAAAAAAATCAGAAGGGGGGGGGCTGACCGAAAATGAAAGTGTTTGAAATCCATCAGACAAAATAAAAGTTAATGAAAAATAGAAGAAAAAATTAAAGCATTATTTTCTATTGTAAGTTGATGCATTTTTTAATTAAATTAAAAAATTTTTTCTAATGTAAGTCTCATTTTAACAAAGAAATTAAACACTTTCGCGGGGGGGGTTGCAAGGTCCTCCTCTAAATACATCCCTGCCCTTAGCACTGTTTACCTGGCAGGAGCATAGACCACTGGTGTATGTGGAGCAACGTATGACTGCTGACCAATTATTACGGGCGTTCAAATTTAACCTGGACTTTTGTTTCTAATACATTAGTTTGAAAAATTGTGCGTATTATTATTGTGCGTTTGGCAACACTGGTATCCCACGCTACCAGAACGCCACTTGTTTCGTTAATTTTCGTTGCTATGTCAACTCCCGCATTGGAGAAAGAGAAATGGCGAGTGAAGGTGTTTCGACTTCGGTGCAGCAGAGAATAATTATCAAATTTCTTTGCAATGAAGGTGCGGTGCAGCAGAGAATAATTATCAAATTTCTTTGCAATGAAGGTGCGGTGCAGCAGAGAATAATTTTCAAATTTCTTTGCAATGAAGGTGCGGTGCAGCACAGAATAATTATCAAATTTATTTGCAATGAAGGTGCGAGTGGCAGTGAAATCCACCAGACACTTCACAGTTTGGTGATTCGTGTCTATCCCGTTCACCCGTCTTTGAATGGTGTAAAACGTTTAAGGAAGACAGACAAAGCGTCGTAAACGAACCCCACAAGGCACGACCAGCAACTGCTGTTACCGACGGCATGACTGCGCGCGTAAATCAGCTCATACCGAACAACAGGAGGATTACTGTAAGTGATCTGAGCTCTGCACTGAACATCATCGCCGGCAGCGTGCATACCATCATCCACGATAAGCTGCACTTCAGCGAAGTGTGTGCCAGATGGGTACCGAAGCAGCTGTCCGGCGAGCAGAAAGCCAGCCGGTTGAAAATTGCGAACATGTTCCGAAGACATCAGAGAGAAGGAGATAACTTTCTCAGACGTGTGGTGACAGTGGACGAGACATGGATTCATCACCATACGCCGGAAAGCAGACGTACAAGTATGGAGTGGAGACACAGTGATTCGCCCCTACCCGAAAAATTCAAGATCAGAGCATCACCCACGAAGGTAATGGCTACGGTGTTTTGGGACATTAACGGTATTATTCTTACGGATTTCCTGGAAGATCGTCAAACAATCATTGCCACCTATTACAGCGATCTCCTCAAGAACTCCCTTAAGGCAGCACTGAGAAAGAAGAGACCAGGACTCCTCAACAGTGAAGTATGCCTTCTCCAAGACAATGCCAGGCCCCCCACCAGTGACTATGGAAGCATTGGAGGAATTGGGATGGAACGTTGTACTACACCCTCCGTATACAGCCCGGATATGTCACCATGTGGCTACCGCCCATTAAAGGAATTTTTGGCAGGGCAGAAGTTCAGATCAAATGAAAAGGTGAAAAGTGTCTTCCTGAGATGGTTTAAGCAACAGAGTAAAGAATTCTATGAAACTGGGATCCGGAAGCTTCCAGAACGCTAGAAAAAATGTATGGACCACGACGGAGATTACTTCGAAAAGTAAGTGATGTAACATCAACTGCATGGTAACTAAATATCTGATTAAAAAAAAAGTCCGGGTCAAATTTAAATCACTCTCGTTGCTGTCTCTGTACACCCAGCAATGTACCACTTTTTCCCGAATGGCGACGGTGTTTTCCAATATGACAATGCGCCATGCCACAGGTCAAATGTTGTGCAGGAATGGTTTGAAGAACACAGTTCAGACTTCCAGCATATTGATTGACCTCCGAATTCCCCCGATATCAATCCTGTTGAGCACCTTTATAGAAAGCATTAGATAATAATCAGCGACCTCGTTGAAAGAAAGTACCTCACTTTCTTATCGGGCACTCTAGCCCAAATCTCCTAGCTTCCTATTTCTTAAGGGATGTTTAAGACCTGGGGTCAGACACTTCCTTCCTAAAATCCTCTACATATGAAAAAAAAAAAAAAAAAATGTACCATAGCGTGCCATCCAAACGTTACCTCATTGGAGGAAGTAAATCCCAATCCCCCTAATTGGCGTTATCCTAGATTACGATATGAATAGCTAATTTTGAAGACGACAATCCGATTTTTGGCGTAAATGTGACAAGGATGGTAAGTCAGATAATATCCGAAAACTTGAAAATTTTCATCGTCCTGGAGCGGGACTGGAACCCGCGTCTCCCAGAAAACGCCCGGGTATGCTAACCACTACACCACCCAGAACGACCAGGTTTCAAGTTTCCGATTAATTTGAATTTAACCCTCACAGGATCGCTATAGTAGAAGCAACCGGCATTCATGTTTAGCTAATCTGGAGGTTTAGAATCTTATCCCGTGTTTGCCCTGGGGGACGCGGATTCGAGTCCCGCTCCAGGACGATGAAAATTTTCAAGTTTTCGGATATTGTCTGACTTACCATCCTTGTCACATTTACGCCAAAAAACGGATTGTCGTCTTCAAAATTTGTATTATATGGCGTAATCCCGTATTTCTTTCATGAATAGCTAATGTTCTCGATCGAATCCCGAATCGGTAATGTAATGTTATCGATGAAATCCATCGTATTGACTTTTGGCTGCCTATGTTAAGACGTGTACGTGCTTAGAGCTTTAGCCACTCTGACAGAAATAAAAATAAAACGGCTTATATTAACTTTTCGCTACTTATATGTAAACACGTGTTCATTCTTAGAGCTTTAGTAACCAGAAATAAAATAAAACTGTCACTCGGATAGAAATAAAAATAAAACGTCTGTATTCACTTTTCGCTATCTATATTTTAACACGTGTGCATTCTTAGACATGGTTCATACGCTCCTTGAAAACCTTGAAAAGTCCTTGAATAAAAAAGCTCATTTTCAAGTCATTGAAAGTTATTGAAAAAGTTTAAGGCTCTGTTAATAGTACTTTAATTTTTGGGGGTTTTGTTTTTTAAGTAATGATATCAAAGAGCATGTGTTAAATAATTGTTTGGGCTAAAAAGACTTATAGGAGATTTCTGCATAGTTCTGATAAAAACGCCAAGCTGATCAAATAGCGCAGAACTTACGATCAGTCCAGAGGAGTGTGCTGACAGCTGATGCCTTGGCTATGATATCAGTACAGAGTAAAGCATCAGCCATGTGAGTAAAATAAGTGGAATGATGTATTCGCAAATTGTGATGGGCTTCTGTTCACTGGGGTTAGGGATGTGTTCTTGCTGGAGGGCGGAATTTCCAGGAATTGCTTGTGCTTCATGTGTAGACCCTTTGTCTCCTGGCTACATCAAGAACTGCTTCAAAGCATCAAAGTCACGCATCAAAAAAAAAAAAAAAGTTAAAACATACAATAAGTGTCATACCAGCAGATGAATACGAAAATAATAAACACTTTCAAAATATTCCACACAAAAAAAAAATGATTTCGAAAAACACCAAAACAGAGGGGCGATTCAAATTTAATAAAATAAACCAACTGGGGACACGGGGTAACAGGCAAGCCATTGAAAGTGTGTCTGTCCCTGCTAAGGTTAATGGTCTGAACTTACTAAAATACCTACCTACTGACTGACTGTCAGTATACACATATGATAATTCGGGTTTAAAAAGTGTTTAAAAAGTGCTTGAATTTATTTTGCTTGGAAGAGTAGGAACCTTGTTAGAGCTTCAGTTTCCAGAAATTCAGATAGAAATTATGCTTGAAATCTACATAATTTACCTGTAAACACAATTTCCAAAGTGCCTTAAGAAGTAGAAGTGATGTGTTTGCTGGGAAGAGGAGCAACTTTATTCTGTTGAGAGCTCTGCTTGAGTAATATTCTCCTGAACACCTTTATTCCTGAAGATCCATAAATAATTTTAAAATGCATTTCGCAGAAGCTTGAGACAAACGTGAATTTCCCACTGCATTTCACAGGAGCTTGTAGAAAAATCTCATTTCAATAACATGTTGAACAAATTATCTCTGATTCCATCCAATACAGATTCGCATGGGCAACATTTGATGTAATATAGGACGGGCGACTGTTTAAAAAACAGTGGGCGGTGAAACCTTCAACCAAAGTAAAAAAAAAAAAAAAAAAGAAAAAACTCACCATGTGCACCAACCATAAGTTTTTGGGAAACTTGTTAGAAGCAATCACTTCTATGAAATGTGGTGAACTGAACATTTCTTCAGGTATTACACCCAAGCTAACATGATAAAATAGTACTAAATGTGTACCATATACACAATCCTGTGTGAGAAACGAAGCAAACCAAACGAGCACCCAAAAGCACACGTGTAGCAAACGATTCGATAATATTATCGATTCGTATGGTATTCTAAAGGACAACACCAATTGGAGGGATTGCGATTTACTTCCTCCAATGAAGTAACGTTTAGATGGCACGCTACTCTACAGTGAGACACTAGTAGCTTAGACCAACGTTGCGTCAAATAAATAATACAATAATAAATAAATAAGTACAGTATATATATATCATCATCATCATCATCATTGTCAACCATTATCAATCCACTGCTGGACGAAGGTCTCCCCAAGTTTCCTCCACAACTGTCTGTCTTGTGCCAGTCTCCTCCATGTCACCCCTGCATACTTTCGAATTTCATCCACCCATCTCCCATGTGGTCTTCTTCTATGTATCATCATCATCATCATCATTGTCAACCATTATCAATCCACTGCTGGACGAAGGTCTCCCCAAGTTTCCTCCACAACGGTCTGTCTTGTGCCAGTCTCCTCCATGTCACCCCTGCATACTTTCGAATTTCATCCACCCATCTCCTATGTGGTCTTCTTCTGGGTCTTTTCCTGTCCCTTGGAATCCAATCTAAAATTTCGGCTGTCCATCGATGATCTGTCCTTCTGGCAGTATGTCCAGCCCATTGCCATTTCAGGGATTTAACTCTGATCATGATGTCTTCCACTCTTGTCATTTTTCGGATCCACGAGTTCCTCTTCTTATCTCTCCTGGTTACACCAAGCATGCACCTCTCCATGCTGCTTTGAGTTGTCTGCAGCCTTTGTATGTCTCTTTTAGTTAAGGTCCACGTCTCTGCACCATACGTAAGCACTGGAAGGATGCATTGATCAAACACTTTTCTTTTAAGACATAATGGCATATTGCTCTTGAAAATTATGCTGTTTCTTCCAAAAGCTCTCCAGGCAAGTTTTGTACGCCGATTAATTTCTTCATCAATGTGACCCTCACTTGATATCTGCTGTCCCAGATAAACGTACGTGTCTGTTATCTCCAGCTTTTCTCCATCAATCGATAAATCTTCATTTCTTGTAAAAGCATTGAACATCACTTTTGTCTTCTGAAAGTTCATTTTTAATCCCACTTCTTTACTCTTGTCAGCAAGTTCCTGGATCATACTCTGCAGCTCTGATGGGGTAGTTGCAAAAATGACTACGTCATCAGCAAAACGAAGGTGGGTTAGATAATCTCCATTAATCTTTATCCCCTTGTTTTCCCAGCTCAGCGACTGAAAAACACCCTCCAATGTGGCATTAAAAAGCTTCGGAGATATGGTGTCACCTTGTCTCACTCCCTTTCCAATTTTTACGTGTGTTGTATTTTCAAACAGCCTAATCTTTGCACTTGCATTTTCATAGATGTTATTAATAATATTAATGTATGCATCTTCAATACCGCAGGTTTTCAGAGCCATTGTAACTGCTGATGGTTTCACCGAATCAAAGGCTTTTTCATAATCGATAAAAGCCATGCACAATGGAAGTTCATATTCCCTCGCTCTTTCAATTAGTTCTCTCAGCACGTGGATATGATCTATTGTGCTGTAGCCACTCCTGAATCCAGCTTGTTCTCTCGGTTGAGCCATGTCTAGTGCTACCTTCAAGCGGTGTGAAAGAACTTTAGTGAAGATTTTATAAACTACTGATAGGAGGCTGATAGGTCTGTAGTTTCCGAGATCCTCAATGTCACCTTTCTTATGTAGCAGGATCATTGTAGCGGTGTTCCATACCTCAGGAATCTTTCCTTCATTAAGGCATCGAGTGAAAATTTGGGCGAGTACTGTTTCGATTTCTCCACTTGCTTCTTGTATGATGTCTACAGTAATTCCATCTTCTCCTGGAGCTTTTCCTCGCTTCATGTTCTTGATTGCATGTGCAACTTCTGCTGGAAGGACTGGAGGAACTCTGGTACTGGTATCTTTCATGATGTCTGGAGTGCATATGTCATCCCTTTCATATAATTTGGAGTAGAAATCTTTCACTCTTGTCAAAATTTCGCCTCTATTTCTTGTTACAGAACCATCTTCTTTTCTCAGCGCCATAATCTGTTTTCTTCCCTTACTGAGATGTCCCTTTGCCATCTTTAGGCTTTGGTTGTTTTCAATTGCTTTCCTCACTAGTTCACAGTTGAATTTCCTTACGTCTTCAGTGATACTTTTTCTTACTGTCTTGCATAGCTCTATATATTCCACTTTGGAAGTCACAACTTCTTTAGTTGTCCTCATCTCTCTTCTTTTTTGCATCAACATTTTGGTTTTTCCTGATAATTTGTTCACATGCAACTTGTTCTTAGACCCAGCTAATTTTGTTGCTGTTTCCATAAGAGCTTTGGTTACTTTTCTGTTAACTTCAGAGATGTCCACTTCTTCCGATGTTAGGCCTTCTAAAGCAGAGAACCTGTTCTTCAGTTCTAACTTGAAGGTATTATGGTGTTTTTTAAGGTTGGTTATGTCAATAGATTTTGTTTGTCTTATGAGCTTGCCACGTTCAAGTTTAGTGTTGAGGTGCATCTTACATCTCACCAATCTATGGTCACTACCTGTGTTGAACTTGTTTAGCACACTGCAGTCTTCTATGACGAATTTTTTGTTACACATAATAAAATCAATTTCACTTGTCGTCCCATTTGGATGTCTCCATGTCCATTTCCTGTGTGGCTTTTTCTTGAAGAAGGAGTTCAAGATGAAAAACCCTTCTGCCTCTGCAAACTCAACGAGAGTATTTCCACGCTGGTTTCTGTTGCCATGACCGAATTTACCTACTGAAGTTTCATTCTGTTGCCGTTGCCCTATTTTTGCATTGAAATCTCCCATAATTATTTTCAAGTGCTGCTTACCTTTATTATTTAGATGATAAATTTCCTCATAAAATTCTTCAATTTCTTCTTCAGGATGACTTGTGGTGGGTGCATAAGTTTGAATAATCTGAGCCTGGTATCTTTTCGAGAGTTGGATAACAAGTCGTGCAGCTCTGTCAGAGGAACTTTCAACTTCTACAACTTTATCCTTCAGTTTCTTGTTTATTATAAATCCAACACCACTAGTTCTGCCAGTATCTGTCCCACGATAGTAGAAGAGATGTCCACTTTTCAGTTCGATGAGATCTTCTCCTTTTCTCCTTACCTCACTTAGCCCCACGATGTCCCACTTGATCCTTTGTAATTCCTCTTCCAATTCAAGAAGCCTTAAATCAGAAGATAGGGAGCGTCCATTGTAAGTAGCCAAGGTCAGCATCAGATGGCAGCCTAGTCCGGTCCTCCGGGGATTCTTAGCACCCTCTGCCTTCATGTCGCACTGGCCGCTGCCTTGGCCAGGTACATTCCAGCTGCCGGAGACTGAGGGCCAAGATTTAAGTTGTGGAATCATTTTGGAGGGGTTTGGCCATAACTCACCACGCTGGCCAAGCGGGTTGGTGAGTGTGGGATAGAATTTCCTCTGATCCCGATGGTATAGTTATACCGCTATGGGCGGTCGTCAGAGCCCCTTTAGTGGGAACAGGATGCACCACGAGATGGCGGGGTTGACATTTGTCAAGGAGAGGCTGTGATGTTACGCATCACCTGACCTTGCATCCCATATATATATATATATATATATATATATATATATATATATATATATATATATGGGATGTAAGGTATATATATATATAGATAGATAGATAGATAGATAGATACGAACGCTCGAACCACTAAATACCCGCCGTGCGTCGGATGGGCACGTTAAGCCGTCGGACCCCGGGTTCTGGCCGCCCTCAGTAATAAATAAGGGCGTCTTCCTCCCACTTTCTACATCCCTTCCGTGTCACTTTCCTATCGGGCACTCTAGCCCAAATCCCATAGCTTTCTACTTCTAAGGGTTGTTTAAGACCTGGGGTCAGCAGACACTCCCTTCCTAAAATCCTCTACGCATGATCTGATTTGATTTCGGACGGGATTATGTCCCCGAATCT
This sequence comes from Macrothele yani, assembly GCA_039090855.1. Taxonomy (NCBI): domain Eukaryota; kingdom Metazoa; phylum Arthropoda; class Arachnida; order Araneae; family Macrothelidae; genus Macrothele; species Macrothele yani. The sequence continues at coordinate 151,846,579 of CM076995.1, read as the reverse complement.
TTCCAAACCCAGAACAACGAATTTATCGCTCGCTGTATGACTTTTGTCTATTTTTTTAAAGCAAACTTAAAAAAATATATATATAAATTATTATTTTTGAGGCCCTTAAGCTTCGTTGGCATGCCTGTAAATCAGTCCCTGTGGACGTCTTTTAAGTGATGTTTTACGATTATTATTATTAAGGAAGATGAAATTCAGGTTATTAAAGAAATTCATGGAAAAGCCAATTTTCTATAAATTCGTATCTTAATTTTCGAAGAATAGTCTTTCGGTAAAAATGTCCGTGCGATAAATTTTGGTTTCGATGACTTTGCATGTGATGATTTCGTTTTCTATGAATTTGCTTGGATGATTTCGCCTCCGATGAAGTCTTTTCCGATAAAATTGCCGTGAATCTCACAGAAGTTACTTCCGTCAAGGCACAGCATGCTATACATCACGAGAAGATTGCACCGATTTTCAAACTTGAGATTTCGGAAAGCTTGCCTTGTGGCCTTCACGATCAGTGTCTCTTTCTTGCCTTATCTAATCTCGGAAGAAACCGAAATCTACTAATTAAAGTTTAAGGCCCCATGGTGAGAGCGCCATATGCGTAAATTTTTAAAATTTCAAATATAACAGTGCGGAATATAATGGCAATAATTATTTCTTCGTCTTGTAAAGTGAAAGCGAATTTCTTTCGAAAACTGTGTGCGTGTTAGCACATTCCGTGAAAAGAAAAAAAAATCTGGTTTCGTACGTTTCTTGTGGATGAAAATGTTATTGGCGTAAGAAGGAAGGTGGTGACAAGCCCTTATTTGACCTGATAATCAGTGGAGGATTTAATGCGCATGCGCCAGAGTTGATGCACTGAAAATACTTCTCTTGTGAGACGGTTGTGCGTGGCCCGACAGGGTGTTGTTGTAATTACAATAATAACGGTAATAACATAAGTATGGAGGTGCAAAATTTTTAAATAAGCCGTAATTCTTGGTATAGGGGAAGAGTTACGAAATTGTTTTGGAGTTACGATTGCAGGTCTAGGATACATAAAAACTGACCTAAGTTCTGATTACACCAGTAGTTTGAAAAGCGTGCAGACTTGCACAGACACACCTTTCTAGTTTTTCTGTTGATGTAGTCTCGTCGACTCTAAATAAATTCCTTATCGTAGATTACGTGCAGCGTGACGAATTTAGATTTTGTCTAAATACGCCGTTACTCTAAAAGGTTGCCTCCCCTACTTTTTAGTATTATAATTAACTATGCGAACAAAGTCTCGGCGATTTCATTGCAGTGCTTGAATGGGTGAGGTAACGGCATGATCTCCAGCACCTGCTGCAATCGGCCAAACAATAAGCACTATTTTGCAAAAGTAATTAAGATTGGCTGTGATAATCGTACGAGCGATCTTCAATTGTTTTCCCCCGGCGCCGTTTTTCGCGTTCTCTTTATTTTCCGCATATTTTTTTCTCTCAACCCCCCCCTTGCGTATGAACTGCTTTGCGCAGTAATCAAAAGATGATCATGAGTGCTTTTAGAGGATTTCCACATCAGCTATCATCGTCTGTGCTCATATCGCAAACAATGCTTTGCTAGAGGGCGTGGCCAGCGCGGAATTATACTGGCCAAGTATTGCCAGTGCCTGTTTGTGGCCCTTCAAATGGACTCTTGGCACATCGTCCTTGTTGTCTGTCGACAGCACGCATGCCTCACAAACAGGTTGCGAATTCTCATGATGGATCCGGAGTTCTTATCTCGTCTTTAATTATATTTTATGCCTTCCATAACACTTTTCCTCCTTAAGATAGATGCGTTTTACGCCAAGCACCTGCTATTATTTCAAAATGCGAGGGTGTATTCATCTTTTGGCCCTGCCCATGCTGACACCTCTGAGAATCCAGATAACTACCTACCTTTTTCTTCATCTTACTTTTTTCTGCAACCTTAGCGGGATCTTTTTAATCTTCTTTCCCATAATTGGTAAAACAAACTTTTCCTTATTATGAAAGAAGAGGTGATCCTTTAATGCTCAAAAGCCTCTCCTTTAACTATGTATACTGTTCGTGAATCAGGGTTGTTCTGAAAGGCGTGCTCTCGTTTGAATATTTGGGGAGGCAGGGATTCATTTATAAATCTAAGTGATAGCACATATTAGGAACAGTCAGGCCACCGAATATATTAGGTACAGTGAACGTGTGTTTTGACCAAAATACACTGTAAAAAATTTTTGAAATTCACGGACAACTGTCCGTCATTTCTTTCGTGAATTAACGAAGCATGTTTCTGATATTACCTTTCCGTGAAATGACGGAAAAAAAACCTGAATTTAACGGACTTTTCGTGCCACGGGAAAATTCTGAATTTTTAGAAACCTTTCCGCAGCTTCTTTCTTATATTAACGGTAAATTACCGTTTTAGAGATCTGTTAACGGAAAATTCTGAATTTTCAGAAACCTTTCAGCAATTCCTTTCGTATATTAACGAAAAATCCCCGTTCTCATTTTTTTCCGTATCCGTATGACGAGAAATTTCCTCTAGCGATTCGTGGAAATACTTGAGATTTGATTAACTTTCAAATTTCAATCGTCTGTCGAATTTTGAAGTTCCGTAGCGAGATCGGATATTGTGGATAGCATATCACATAAATTTTGTTTGTTGTTTGTGGCCCAGGATATTTCTCCTTTCCCCTATTTGGTGCACCAGCTACTTATTATATATTGTGTTACTGTAAGAAACCGGGTACTTATTGTACAGATTATTATACGATGTCTGTGTATCAGTCTTTGGACACCTTAAGACAAAAGCTATTATAGCTATCGAGAGTAAATTTCATATTTAGTTTTTTGTGTGTGTGAAATAATACTATAAAAAGTACATTTCACCTTTTTTAAAGATAAATGAGTCTGTCAGTTTAAAAAAATCATGTTGCAAAGCAATTTGTTGCTTCAAAAAACCACGATGAAAAATGCTTAATATTTGAAAAGTCCTCCTATAGGAAAAAAACAAATAAATTACAAACCTATTCAGAAAAATAATAAGCTCCAACAGAAAATAAAATAACTAAATCACTCACATTAATGACAAAAAACAAAATTCCTTTGTCGTGCGATTCGTTTTATGACATACGTGAGGCAGGTTGCCGAGCGTTTGTGGAGCTGTTGGTAAAGGCACAAGTTGCCTGTTCGGCGAGCTATAGCTTCGGGCGTTCGATCCTGACCGCTGCGGGTAAGTGCTGTGCAGGTTTGTTGATTTTGCGGAATTTCAATTTAAGTACGAAAAAAACAGAAATAAACGGAATTTCTGTCTACAGAAATATCTGTGAAAATACGGAAGTTAAAATGAACGGGCACTTTTACAAACGGAAATTTCTGAAAAACACGGATACCTACCGGCAACTTTGCTACACGTTATTTTCAGAAATTTTCCGTGAATTCCCAGCACTTATTTTTTACAGTGTAGCTGCAAATTTGAAATTTTCAATAATGTGGATGTTTCCTTGGCAACGGAGATGGCACATATTTCCTTTTTAATTTGCATTGTGAACAACGTCATTGTCCATATGAACTTATTACTTCAAAAACATGAGCTGTGTTCCGTTTTTCCCGAAATTAGAAGAACAATCCATATTGTGACGTACTACAGTTGTGAAACACATGTCAAGACGACAAAGTTGCAGCGATAAATTCCGTCAGTGTATCTTAATTGGGAAAGCATTCGGTTCCGGAGCAGAAGGATGCAGGGTTCAACCTGCGCCACCGGCAAAAAGTGTGTTTTCACATTGGCGCCCGAACGTAAAAATGAATCTACTGGCCGTTAGGTTTTCCGAAAAATGTGTGATGTTCTTTCCACGCCTCGTCTGGAATGAATCAGAATCCCTTCTTCAGCAAGCTATTTCAAGCATGGTTTGCCGGCTGACACGGAAACTAATGATACCGTCCCAGCTTTTTCTCAAGGAGGGCTGGGATGGTATCATTAGTTTCCGAGGAGTGAGATATATGTGACGTACTACAGAGGTGAAGCACACGTCTAGATGGCACAGTTTTAGCGAAAAATTCCGTCGGTGTAGCTTAATTGGAAAAGCATTCGGCTCCGAAGCAGAAGGATGCTGGTTCAATCGCCGTCAGTAGTATTATATGGAAATATTTAAAATATAATTAAATAGTAACTTTGGTTATTTTGTGTGCGAACGGCAGCTAGAGAAATTCACCCTCAATTAAAAAGGCGCTTAGCACAGATCCCTATTGAGGAAAATCATTCTTTCGTTGACCATCGGACCTCCCATGAACAAAAGGACCCCACCCCCTTCTCTATGCCCAGTTGTTGGAGGGTACTTCCCCACAGAGAGAGAGAGAGTCCGCCTGGAACAACAGTCCGAGCAAGCAATTAACAGTCAACTTCTTACGTCAGGAGAGAGAGAGAGAGAGAGAGAGAGAGCCCGCCCGCCCGCCCGCCCGCCCGCCTGCCTGCCTGGAACAACAGTCCGAGCAAGCAATTAACAGTCAACTTCTTACGTCAGGAGCATTTCCTCGGGGACTGATAGTGAAAGGGAATTAGACGGAGTAGTCATAAACGAAAAATCTTGTTGGAGATTTCAGGGGAGAAGGACGAAGGATTTTGCACAGGCATGCAAGCACGTAGGGATAAGAACTGATTTGGCGGGAAATACGTAGAGAAGCCGAGCGAAATATCAATCACCCACTGTAAGTATATACTATTTATTCAGACTAATATTTCCCTTTCTCCCCCAATCTGAAGAATAAAGATATGTGCGGACGAAATCATCTGTCATTACATTCAATTTGTTTAACTACTTATTTGTTTGCATCTCTGCTCCAATGACAGGAACCTGCAAACAACAACGATTCTTCTGATAAGTTGGCGTCCAGTTCAACACTTATAGTAACCACGGTAACAGCTGCAAAAAGATACATTTTCACAATACAGCGAAAAAATTAGTCCTGCATTGCAATTTAATAAATGGTAAATGCCATATTTTCTGTACGAAATAAAAGTTATGACAGTATGTTAATGATGTAGAGAGAATACCTACTTCCTGTGTCTCCCGTGTGAAGGTATTGGTTATTGACGGAATTCGTAGTGATGTAGGATTTATGTATGCTGAGTTCGGGTTCGATTCCCGATGAGGCATGTACATTATGTTCCTCTTACGACACTGGCTCTCTGCTTTCCCTGGAATAAGTTTTACTAAATTAGTGACGGGCGACTGCTTACAGTCCACTGAGTTGCTCACGATGGAGCCAACATTATTTGTCATTTTCTTGTAGGACTTCCGTCCACAGTGAGTAGAGTTTAGGTCCCAGCCACCTACAGCGAGATCGCCTTTTGGGCAGGACATAGAAACGGAAGGAATGAGAGCAAGTCTGGCAACTTTGACAGAACAGTTTGTAGTGAGATTAGAGTACAATAGATGGCGCCACCGTACAAGTACGATGTTGCACATAGAGGGGTGAGAGAATTTCAGGGGGCATAGGAAAAGATATCCATTTAACCAGTGGGTCCAGCCTGGGGGCCGTCACTTAACGTGCTCGTCCGATGCACGGCGGATATTCAGCGATTGTTAGTAAATCACACCACATCTGAAAGATCAGCTCAGGTTCGAACCTGGGGACCTTGCATCGATAGTCTGACTCGCTAACCACTAAGCCATCTGCGGCTTCGTTGCTCACGATGGACGTTAAACCCACAAATATATATATATATATATATATATATATATATATATATATATATATGTGTGTGTGTGTGTGTACACACACACACACACACACACACACACCCCCGATCACACACACACACACACCCCCGATCACACACACACACACACCCCCGATCAAAGATCCCACCCCCGCTTCAAAGATCCCGATTGACCGAGTGATCTTTGAAGCGCAAGCTTTTGACCATTCGTTCTAGTTGGGCCTGATTCGAGCCACTGATGAGGCATGGGTGGTGTGTTTATGCGGTAGTGCTGGCTCTGCCCCTTCCGTGGAGCCAGTGGCTCTAAATTAGGGACGGGTGACTGATTATATATAGGCCCTGTAAGTTGCTCATGGTGATAATTAAACTCTGAAACAAAATTAAAAAAAATATTTTTTCAATAAACTCTTAGAATATTGTGGCAGGTATTCCGTTGTAACCGGGATGTCTTCGGACCATTTTAAAGTGGAAGATTAAATATTTGAATATTCACTGATTCGGAAAAAAAAAAAAAAAAAAAAAGAGATTTTTGACAAAGTTACACGTTTTCAATCTTGAAAGAAGTAAATTTCAGCCTCAGAATTCAAAATCATAATAAGTACGCCTATTGAATTTCAATTTTTGATGGTGTGGGCGCTTCCCTCTGATGATCAATGTTTTTTTTTTTTTTTTTTTTTTTGCTTTCTCAGTAAAGTTTTTCTCATACGTAATTTAGATTCATGGTTGTTTCCGGACGTAAGGAAGTAAGAATTGGCATGTTGCAGTTTGTATATGTGTATGTATGTGTGTGTGTGTGTGAATGTGATTAAGGCCTTTTCGTACGCCGCCTCGGTGTCCCGGTAGCCGATAGATCAGAATCTTAGGTTTCTGGCCTGATTTACTTAGGGCCCTGGTTCGAGTTTCGGATGAAGCATGGGTTGTGTGTTCGTCCTTTCGTGCTGACTCTCTCCCTTATGACCAATCGTGGAAGACTAATTGGAAGGAGCATTCCAGTGAATTCGTAGCCCTCGAACGATCCTCCCATTCTCCGAATCTGAACCCAGTTGAGCATCGGTGAGTCAAAAGAGCGATGCATTGGAGCCCGAAACTCAGTACTGGCGAGTCTCAGCTGCCTTGGAAGTGTGAGCCCTTATGCCAGCAGAATGTTCCCAACACTTATTCCACGCTCCTTGTTCATGCGCCTATGTGTGGCTGCCGTCGTAAAGGTGAAAAATGGACCTTTTGCGTTTTTAAATGGATGTGTGTAATACATTTGTTTTTCCAGTGTATATTAGCTCAAAGTATAACAAAAATATTAATGTAAGTGAAGGTAATATTTGCCGCCCCGGTAGCGCAGTTGTCTAAGCGATGGCTTAGACAACTGCGGCATGGGTGTTGTGTTTGTCTTAAGGCACTGGCTCTCTCCTTTTCCTGGAGTCAGTGGCCCTAAATTAGGGACGGGCGACTGCTTATAGCCCATTGAATTGCTCGCGGTAGTCGTTAAACCTCCAATTCAAAAAAAAAAAAAAAAAAAAAAAGTAATACTTTATTACATCAAATACCTTTCGTGAATACAATAACTAACTTACGTAATAACTTATAAGTTCTCTCACTTTCCTCTATCTTAAAAAGAAGGAACCAAGATCATTAGCAAAATTTTTCCTTATTAAAAGTTTGTGATTAGTGCGCACGCGCGGGTAAATTACCGAATTCACAGCCACTAGCTAGCAACTTTCTGCTGTGGCCACCTCAGAAAACGAGTCGAAATTCTCTGCTCATGCGCAAGGACGAAGCAAAAATGGCTTCAACTTCATCAATGACACTGGCAGATGGCGACAAGTGTGGTGTAAAGCAAATCAGACTGGCGTGTTAGATTGGAAGCGACAAATTGCTTCTGAGTGATAAGAATTACTTTGAAGACTACTGTAATTTTCATAGAAGAAAGACTAATACAAACTAAATAAATGAATATGTATAGAAATATACACAATTCATGTAGTTATGAAATTGTGGTTTCTAAAAGAAACTGTGGGCTGTGCTTATCGTGCATATTAGCAATGCACGCCGTAGGTTCTTAATAAAGTTGCCACTCAGTGTATATTTTTAGGAATTAAAGTGAAGGCAGATTCTTCATAAATTGAGATAAAATGAAAAAAAGAATGGAAGTTGCTGACTTCAATTTTTCAGGATCAGTAAAAATGCTATATCCTTATTTGAAAAACATCGAGTGCGGTTGACCACAATGTATCAGAAATATTGTTCGATTGGAACTAACTCAGATTCGCATAAAGTTAATGATGTGCTACTTCTGTCTATCCTTAGTATTGCAGCAACACCCCGTTGCGTTTTTCAAGGGGCCAAGTAAAATAAACGTATTATTAAAAAAAAAAAAACACGTATAAATGAGACATATCACGTTTCCGTCGCTAGATGGCAGCACATCTTTCTGTTGCAGTGTATGGCGTTGCCGTCAGTATATGGATACTTCGTAGTATGTAGTGTTTTTTTTTTTATGTTCTAGTGTACTAGCATTTCCAGTTACCCTTTTTTTTCACAACTCATTTTCTTTTTAACTTTATTGATTTTAATCACACTGCATGGAATTACAACATCTGTAAATATAGTATGCAGTACACATACTGTATGTATACAGAATGTAAAGCATTATTACTAATTCATTTACGATTGATATTTTTTACACAAGGAAATATGATGTATATATTATGAAGAATAGTATACATAATCATGGTGTAAAAATCAGTACTTCTTTATTGCATTTTCAAGGTTATTGACAGCCCTCATTGTTTTGCCGTCAGTATTATCGCTATGAAAGTCTTAACGACGCCGAACGATTACAGTGCATCGCTGGATTTGGGTGGTAGTGCACTTATCTGGGAATCCCTATTGTCACTAGACACTTCCTCGTTGTAATTTTTGTTCTCACTCATTTTATCTAGAGTTACAAAGGATGATGTTGCTAAATCTGCTTCGCAACTGGCGTAATCTCAAAAGCTAAACTCATCTTCCTGTTCAATTGTAGCATTTCAATCAGATCGGGGAACGATGTCTTCTCGGGGTGTGGATTCCTCTGAATAGCGAATGCAAACATTGTTCTCAAGGAAAGAGGCCCATATGACAACGTCAAAGAAGAACAGGTGTCTACTGCTGGTGTAAACTGAGATGACCCTCAGATGATGTATGGTAACCCAAAAGGAGAGCACTCATTTCGCGGAGTGAATCATAGAGTAAGTAGATGACTGGAGATAGGAAGGACGAAAAGCGGAGGACTAGGGGGTGAGGGTGGAATTGGAGAATGCTGAACTCAACTGTCGTGGTTTGCTGAACTCAACTGTCGTGGTTTGCTGAACTCAACTCTCGTGGTTTGAATTTCTAATTCACAACATCACAATTTATCGTATAAATGAGAAGAAAGCTAATTCGATTAACGTATAATTGATAAAATTTAACATTAAGGGCAATTCATAATTTTTGAACTGGCGGCATTTTTGGTATAAATGAGAAAAACATATAGTTGGGAAACATATAAATGGGGTTCTACTGTAATTTGTTTGGAATTCCAAACTAAATTTTTGTGTTATTGCATTTCGGTGTGTTCATTAAAGTTAAGAGGTTTATAAAATACATTTTATGTTGTCTCCCAATCTAACAGAGAGGGAGAGAGAGTGGACAATAAAATTCCATGTTTTGTAGCTCAGTGTATAGGACAAGGTCACTGACTGCTGAAACTAAAAAGCTGAGGTAATTTATAATGCGTGTGATCTTCTTCCCCAACGGGATTGTTTCTCAGTTACATCGAGGCTCTTTTTCAGCTCACTTCTCTTCGTGTTAACCCCCCCCGAACCTTCTCTTCCCTTCCTTCTGCTCTTAAGATATGGTAATTTATTGATTCGATATAACCCGTCGGTTAAGTTAATGTCAACATCCGACTCTGATAGTTTTTAGTATGCATCAAAGATAAGGTAATTTAATTTTCCCCCGCTTCAAAACTGGAAAACAAATAAAAAAGGAAAGAACAGAAAAAAAAGAAGGGGGGTAAGTTACCACCAGTTTCGATGGGTCGGTGGTTCGTGAGGGTCGGAGGTCGCTGTTTTAAGACGTCCACCATCAGTGACTGATTTCACTGGCTCGTAAAAACAAGCGAACTGCAGCTTCTGTCGATTTTTTCTCCGACCAAGATAGAAAGAAAGAAAGAAAACCTCGCGAGAATTCCAGGTTGTCAGCATCACCGAATGGCGTATGAGTGAGTGATTCTGCCAGATGAAAGATGGGGATCCATTAGTCGGGAAGAAGCGAGAATTTATCCCGAATCCGTGATTGGGATGAGAACACTCCTACAAGCCGGTGGACAGAGGTCAAGCACGATCCTCCCCCACTACCAAACCTCCTCGGCGACCAGAAAGGGTTGTTTACCTCCAACCTCTCTGACGTCCACAAAAAGAGCGGTGATATTTTGATTGGTGCTGCGAAATTGCGGCGATTATAGTGATTGGTTGCTAGGGGCAGACATTCGGCAGCACCTCACTGTGCGAAAGTCTGAAATCTAGCACACCAGGTTGGACTAGCCTTTCGACTGAACCCTCTCTCCCCCCTTTTCCTTCTCCCGTCTACCTTGAAGGAATCTATATATCTCCTAAGGCTGTGGTCCGAGGGCAGTGATAAAGAAAGTTGAAAATCAGAATATCCCATCGCGCTGTCGGAATTTGCCAAGACCAGCAACCGGTCGGAGAAGCGATGCGAGTTTAAATACTAAGTACTTGGAAAAATTATATCATCGTTAAGCATTATCGATAAAGTGCTTGACGAAAGTCTCACCAAGTCTCTTCCACAATTTTCTGTCGTGAGCTAGTCTTCTCCATGTCTCTCTGGCATGTAGTCGAATTTCATCAACAAATCTCCCACGTGGTCGTCTTCTTCTAGGTCTTCTGTCCCTTTGTATCCAATCTATACTCTGAATCAACCTAAAAATGTACCACTAATGTAGGGTGCGAAAAAGCTACCTCCGCTACGAAAAGTACTTCTTAGAGTTTAGAGCGAAAACCAGTAGAATCATCGCTCAGAATCCATTTTTGTTTGCTCAGCAGTTTATTAGACAAAGCTGCCCGCATTTATATATATAAAAAAAAAATTCCAGAAGTTAGTGCGCTTTTGGAAATAAATTTGTTATGAGAAGTTGCTGAATCAAGAGCTTCGCACTTTCGGCTTTTTCTGCCCACTTGGGATACAACTCGGGAAGGGGTGGAAGACCGCTCCCAACACAGAGGTAAATTGAGAATCGGGGAAACTCGAAGTGTGCGTTACTTAAACAGGCAGTAGGGAAAGCAGTTCGGCCTCCACCAGACCCCCACTCACAATCCCCACTGCTTGTGAGATGTGTTGGTGGGGGGATCAGAAAGGAAACAGTAAAAGAGCACATTAATGCGGATGGATACGGTTCTTGCATTCCACGACGAGTCGTGATAAGGCTCTCCCGCCTTTAACAACAGTACACTTTTAGGATGATATTTTAGTTGCCCAACGATGATCAGTTTTTTTACCAATATGTTCAGTCCATTGCCACTTGAGGGTCTTTACTTTGATCATTATATCATCAACTCTTGTCATTTTCTTGATCCACAAGTTCCTCTTTCTCTCTATCTTGGTTACACCATGCATGCATCTCTCCATGTTTTTTTCAGTTGTCCGCAACTTCTGTATTTTGTCAAAGCCAACATTCGTAAAGCATTACTCAGGGTGTGCTTACGGTTCGTAAAGCATTGCATGGGCACTTTTAAAAACGAAAATTTCTGGAAAACACGGATACCTACCGACAGCTTTGCTGCACGTTATTTTCAGAAATTTTCCGTGAATTCACACCACTTTTTTTTTTTTACAGTGTAGTCAGGCATCTGTATGTATGCTACTTTGATTTTGTTGCATGCATTTAAGTCCTGACGCCATTAATGCGTAACAGAAATAAAAGTAGCTAAGAACATGCCGTATAACAAGTTCTTCGACTGCTGGCCGAAAGTAAAATGTTTAACGAAAACTTCGGTGAAATTAAATTAAAAGAAAAAAAAATCATTTCTTTCTGGTCATTCCTACTTTTGTGCTGATCACGTTCGTGAGCTGCAAACTATTTATCTGATAGAGTAATATTGTCGTGTTTACCGAATTTGTTAGTGTAGAACACGTGTTGCTACTTTTATGCAGGGTTTTCCTAAAACAATTTTATAAAATAGCGCACCAAAAATAGAACAGAACTCAAGAATTCGAATTGGCTTGTTTCTTTTTCTAACGTACTGTGACCATTACTGAAAAATCCTCTAACACTTAGAGATATTAATTGTATCAGTTCGTTTACCATTTAAGTAAGTTACGTATTTGCGAATTTCGGTGTATTGATAAAGGAAGCAGTATTGACAAGCTGGTTAATGTTCAGAAATAGTCGCGCTTTCAGTTTTGCATTTGGAGCAGCTATTCTAAAATGTGGATAGGATGTATTAATATCACACTATCACACGTAATAAGCGATATTTGTGTAGCATATAAACTAGTACATGTTTTTTATATTCGTGTTACTTATTTATATTTATTTGCATCGGATCTTCTGTAACAGCAAAGGTTTCATTCACGCTCTGAATAAGTTCGCGCCAAATTCTATTGCAGCCTTGCCAAGAGCGTTTTCAGTTATGTGTAGTTCAGTGCTGTGGTAACTGAGACTCCCACTAAGCAGTACGTAGATGAGAGGTGACTCTCGGAATATGCCCCGACCGACCCACAAAACTGGGAGTTAGAGACCGACGGGTGCTGGCCAGAGAAATTCAGAAGAACCGCACCAAATCGATGGGCCACATCCGCGGGGTGTTTCAACAGGCATCCGGGAGTGTTCTTTGGATGAATACCATCCGTAAGGAAGCCCATCTGCTCGGTTATCATGGACGTGCTGCCGCCCATAAGCCTTTTATCACAAAGTCCAATAACGCTGCTCGGCTAACGTGTTGCAAAGAACGTCGAGAATGGACCGTTGAACAGTGGAAACAGGTTCTCTGGGGCGACGAATCAAGGTTCACCCTCTACCGGATGGCAGGGTCTGGGTTTCGCGTCTGCCTGGAGAACGCCTCCTGCCGGAATGTATTGTGCCAACTGTGAAGTTCGGCGGCGGTGGAATTATGCTATAGGGGTGTTTCTCTTGGTATGGCATGAGACCCTTGGTCGCAATTCCTGGTAGACTCAACGCCGAGACCTATTGCACCATTTTGGATGACCATGCGCTTCCTACGTTGTGGCAGTTTTACGGGGTGGACCCATGCTACTTTCAGGATGACAATGCCACCTGTCATGTTGCGAGGTCCACCATGGCTTGGTATGGTGACAATGGGGTTAATCGAATGGACTGGCCTGCGCAGAGCCCGGACCTTAACCCTATCGAGCACCTTTGGGACGAGTTGGAGCGTCGACTTAAGGGGTGCCCTCACCGTCCAAATTCGGTGAAGGAACTGACCTGTCTTCTCCAAGCCGAGTGGAAGAAAATGCCGCTAGCCGTCGTACAACGCCTGGTTGAGAGTATGCCCCGGAGGGTCGCAGCTGTAATCGCTGTTGGTGGAGGCTCCGCCAACTATTGAAGGTGAATAATAAACTTCGTTTTCCTTTGCTATCACAGGTGTCCAATTACTTGTTGGTAGATAGTGTATATATACTGTATATATATATATATATTCGAGGAGGAGACTGTCTTGTGCCAGTCTCCTCCATGTCACCCCTGCATACTTTCGAATTTCATCCACCCATCTCCTATGTGGTCTTCTTCTGGGTCTTTTCCTGTCCCTTGGAATCCAATCTAAAATTTCGGCTGTCCATCGATGATCTGTCCTTCTGGCAGTATGTCCAGCCCATTGCCATTTCAGGGATTTAACTCTGATCATGATGTCTTCCACTCTTGTCATTTTTCGGATCCACGGAGTTCCTCTTCTTATCTCTCCTGGTTACACCAAGTATGCACCTCTCCATGCTACTTTGAGTTGTCTGCAGCCTTTGTATGTCTCTTTTAGTTAAGGTCCACGTCTCTGCACCATACGTAAGCACTGGAAGGATGCATTGATCAAACACTTTTCTTTTAAGACATAATGGCATATTGCTCTTGAAAATTATGCTGTTTCTTCCAAAAGCTCTCCAGGCAAGTTTTGTACGCCGATTAATTTCTTCATCAATGTGACCCTCACTTGATATCTGGTGTCCAAGATAAACGTACGTGTCTGTTATCTCCAGCTTTTCTCCATCAATCGATAAATCTTCATTTCTTGTAAAAGCATTGAACATCACTGTTGTCTTCTGAAAGTTCATTTTTAATCCCACTTCTTTACTCTTGTCAGCAAGTTCCTGGATCATACTATGTAGCTCTGATGGGATAGTTGCAAAAATGACTACATCATCAGCAAAACGAAGGTGAGTTAGACAATCTCCACTAATCTTTATCCCTTTGTTTTCCCAGTTCAGTGATTGAAAGACATTTTCCAAAGTAGCATTAAAGAGTTTGGGAGATATAGTGTCGCCTTGTCTCGCTCCCTTTCCAATTTTTATGGGTGCTGTTAGCTTAAATAGCCTAATTTTTACACTTGGATTTTCATAGATGTTATGAATAATATTAATGTATGGACCTTCAATACCGCAGGATTTCAGAGCCATTGTAACTGCTGATGGTTTCACCGAATCAAAGGCTTTTTCATAATCGATAAACGCCATGCACAATGGAAGTTCATATTCCCTCGCTCTTTCAATTAGTTCTCTCAGTACGTGGATATGATCTATTGTACTGTAGCCACTCCTGAATAACCTTGTTCTATATTGTATTAGGTGTGAGTTAAAATTATATATGTATTTTTTTGCTTAGGTATCTTCTTTATAGAATATATATATATATATATATATATATATATATATATATTCTATAAAGAAGATACCTAAGCAAAAAAATACATATAAAATTTTGACTCACACCTAGTACAACATAGAAAAGGTTATGTATCTACCTGTGTGAGTAAAAGGAGAACAGATAAAAAAATAAAATAAAACTACTGAATGTAGAAGGTGTCGAGAATACTGAGCCTTGGCTTTATCAAGGACCAGCAAAAACTCTGCATTTTCTCACTTCCACAAAGACCTAGTTGGAAATGGGTTTCTGCAAGGCCATAGATGCAAGTAACATTCCCACCTAAAATAGTTTAAAATATATATATATGTCATGTCCTCCGTAGAGTTGCATGACCTAGCACTAGTTAACAATTTCGCTTGCATCCATTAACCTTCCTGGCCCGACCCATGCTCTTCATCTGTTACTATTAAACAGAGAGAAGAAGATTAAAGAGAACTCAAGCTGTGAGAGTGACATAATAATTAGAAATGATTTTCAGCCATAACGAAATGCCAAGTTCGTTTGAGAGAGAATTTAAACCTGAAAATCAATGCAAAAGAAATCCAATTTTTTTACATTGCAATTAAAAAAGGAAATATTAATTTTTAACGAACAGATTTTTGAAAGAAAACTTGAGTCTAAAACCCCCTACTCTACAACTTATGACAGCACGAAAACGAGAATAAGTTAAAGATAATAATTAACTAAAGAAAACTTTGTGAAAGTTATATACCTTAAACAGTTAGTTGCAATATGTACAAAGTATTTCGGCAGTGCTTTAAGTGCATAATTAATTAGTTATTAAGAACTTAACTACTTTGAAAAAACAGCGCATAGAAAAGGAACAAGCTTAGCCATCTTCTGTTCCTAGGTACCCCAAAAGACGCTCAAAGTTACAAAGAAAAGAAAGAGTTAAAACCCGCAAAAATGTTAACAGACAAACCAATGCCTAAAAGCTGAAAAGCTAAAAAACAACAGAGAAAAAGTACATGAAGTACAAACATTGAACTTATAAAACCTAGAACCCAAAAACAAGGAAGAGAGCTTACCTCTTGTGTGACAAAAACTTTTCTCCTCACAAGAGAAGAACATGGCTGACCTCTTCCGCCACTCCCTAGTTGCTGGGGGGCAGTGAGGGTGGGGCTGATGGCCTCCTCATACAGCAAGAAACCAACGCGCGGATATTTTAACCAGAGAAAAAAATATATATAAACTTAAGACTGTGGATCTGTATGATCAGAAAGAGCAGAATTAACTCTCCAGAATACATGAGAAATATTATAAAATACACGAGCAGTGTATTTAATAATCTTTGCATGTATTAAATCACCTTAGTGAGCTTCTATAGATTAATCAGAATCTTATTAATTTTAATGTTGATAAGAATTACAACCATATTATCACCGGAAACTTGAGTTTTGTTGAAAATGAAAAGCTTAGGAATTTATTAGAGTATGGCTCTAAATTCAGACCTTCCTTCACAATTTCCAAAGAAAGGATTCTTGAGAGCTTCACTCAAGATGTTAATAGGTACATAGTAAAAACCAGTTTAACGTACAATCAGCCTATTGAGGCCTTCGCAGAATGGAAATATAATATAATCAATAGCTTCACCGGTGAGTTGGCAGGTCTGGACTTTTGTTTCGACAGAAATCTCTTTTTCTCTGGAGAAGCTAAAAGGTCACTCTCCAAACTACAAGACCAATTTATTTTTACCACTACGGATAAAGCTAGCAATAATTTTGCAATTATCTGTAAGAAGTTCTATTTTGAATTGTTAACTATGGAACTCAATAATAGAGTAACATACGAGCCCGTAAGTTATTCTACCAAGCAGTTAGAAAATCGGTTTAAGGCATTCTTCAAGAAACTTAAAATTCCACAAACTAGAAGATATGAGCCTGAATTGTCCATTTCTTTTTGCAACGGTTAAGTTTCATAAGGATCCTGTGAAGTTCAGGTTCATAGCTAGTGGAGTAAGGAGTCATAAAAAGAAAATAGATCTTGCTTTTGAAGATGTCTTAAAGAAGGTTTTGAAACACATTAGAAACTGTTCTAACTTGATGTACAGAGATTTTTGGATAATTAATAATAATGCAGAAGTAATTTCTACTATACTCAAAGTTTGTCCCCTAGATATTAATAGTTATGATTTTGAAAACCTATATACTAATCTGCCTCTATCAGATATAATCACTACCTTTAAAGAGCTGTATGCAGAATTTAAACTTAACCAATTTGTTAATGTAGGAACTTGGAACTCTTATCTCAATTGCTGCATAGAAAATAACCATATCTTATATAATAATACTCTCTATAAGCAAGTGAACGGTATTCCCATGGGAACATCAACGTCCACGAATATCGCTAATCTATTCCTGTTCTTTAAGGAATATAAATTCATTAAAAATCACCCCACCTGCTCAGATAACTACCTTTACACTTTTAGATATATTGATGATCTGCTGTGTATCAATAATTCAGAAGTTATAGAGAGTGATTTTGATAATATCTATCCTAGCTCTCTTAACTTATGTAAAACCAACCACAGTAATCAGGAACTTGAGTTCCTAGACTTAAGCATTAAGCTCAACAGAGGTAACCCATCTATTAGCCTCTTTGATAAAAGAGTTAATTTTCCTTTCAAAGTAATTAAATATCTACACTGGAATAATAACATTTCAACCAAAGTAATTGAGAATGTACTAATTTCTCAGGTCCTAAGAGTTTCAAGAATTTGCAGCAACAATTTGGACTTCAATTACCACATTAATATACTATTAGAAAGTTTTCTAGAGAACGAAATTCCTTCTTCTTTCATCAAAAGAACTTTAAGAAAAATTATTCTGAATAATAGAGTAAGGTTGGCAGATCTGCTTTAATTTTCTACACAGTTAATAATATGATTCTGACCAATCAAAGCCGTAAGGAAGTTGGCTAGAGGATGCCTATTAACTACCTAAAGGAACCTTAGTGCTATGGATATGACGGTCCTATTAAAACAAAAAATTAAATAATATAAACAAAATCACAAAAAAAGCTTAAAAATCTGTTTATAAAAGAAAATAAAAACAAATAAAAAAGAAAACTAGTTATTCATCACTAGGATAGCTATACTAAAAATAGTAAAACCAACATTAAAATTAATAAGATTCTGATTAATCTATAGAAGCTCACTAAGGTGATTTAATACATGCAAAGATTATTAAATACACTGCTCGTGTATTTTATAATATTTCTCATGTATTCTGGAGAGTTAATTCTGCTCTTTCTGATCATACAGATCCACAGTCTTAAGTTTATATATATTTTTTTCTCTGGTTAAAATATCCGCGCGTTGGTTTCTTGCTGTATGAGGAGGCCATCAGCCCCACCCTCACTGCCCCCCAGCAACTAGGGAGTGGCGGAAGAGGTCAGCCATGTTCTTCTCTTGTGAGGAGAAAAGTTTTTGTCACACAAGAGGTAAGCTCTCTTCCTTGTTTTTGGGTTCTAGGTTTTATAAGTTCAATGTTTGTACTTCATGTACTTTTTCTCTGTTGTTTTTTAGCTTTTCAGCTTTTAGGCATTGGTTTGTCTGTTAACATTTTTGCGGGTTTTAACTCTTTCTTTTCTTTGTAACTTTGAGCGTCTTTTGGGGTACCTAGGAACAGAAGATGGCTAAGCTTGTTCCTTTTCTATGCGCTGTTTTTTCAAAGTAGTTAAGTTCTTAATAACTAATTAATTATGCACTTAAAGCACTGCCGAAATACTTTGTACATATTGCAACTAACTGTTTAAGGTATATAACTTTCACAAAGTTTTCTTTAGTTAATTATTATCTTTAACTTATTCTCGTTTTCGTGCTGTCATAAGTTGTAGAGTAGGGGGTTTTAGACTCAAGTTTTCTTTCAAAAATCTGTTCGTTAAAAATTAATATTTCCTTTTTTAATTGCAATGTAAAAAAATTGGATTTCTTTTGCATTGATTTTCAGGTTTAAATTCTCTCTCAAACGAACTTGGCATTTCGTTATGGCTGAAAATCATTTCTAATTATTATGTCACTCTCACAGCTTGAGTTCTCTTTAATCTTCTTCTCTCTGTTTAATAGTAACAGATGAAGAGCATGGGTCGGGCCAGGAAGGTTAATGGATGCAAGCGAAATTGTTAACTAGTGCTAGGTCATGCAACTCTACGGAGGACATGACATATATATATATTTTAAACTATTTTAGGTGGGAATGTTACTTGCATCTATGGCCTTGCAGAAACCCATTTCCAACTAGGTCTTTGTGGAAGTGAGAAAATGCAGAGTTTTTGCTGGTCCTTGATAAAGCCAAGGCTCAGTATTCTCGACACCTTCTACATTCAGTAGTTTTATTTTATTTTTTTATCTGTTCTCCTTTTACTCACACAGGTAGATACATAACCTTTTCTATGTTGTACTAGGTGTGAGTCAAAATTTTATATGTATTTTTTTGCTTAGGTATCTTCTTTATAGAATGTGAATTCTGAATTTTCAAAACTGCTGCGTAGCGCGTTTTGATCTTCAGGTTATTTTGCAACCTTCGTTTTAAATTCTAAAGTTTTTCCTTAGTCTTCAGTTTTGCTCTTAAGTATATATATATATATATATATATATATATATATATATATATACCGCCAATAGCGGTATAACTATACCATCGGGATTAGAGGAAATTATATCCCACACTCACCAACCCGCTTGGCCAGCGTGGTGAGTTATGGCCAAACCCCTCCAAAATGATTCCACAACTTAAATCTTGGCCCTCAGTCTCCGGCAGCTGGAATGTACCTGGCCAAGGCAGCGGCCAGTGCGACATGAAGGCAGAGGGTGCTAAGAATCCCCGGAGGACCGGACTAGGCTGCCATCTGATGCTGACCTTGGCTACGTATAATGGACGCTCCCTATCTTCTGATTTAAGGCTTCTTGAATTGGAAGAGGAACTACAAAGGATCAAGTGGGACATCGTTGGGCTAAGTGAGGTAAGGAGAAAAGGAGAAGATCTCATCGAACTGAAAAGTGGACATCTCTTCTACTATCGTGGGACAGATACTGGCAGAACTAGTGGTGTTGGATTTATAATAAACAAGAAACTGAAGGATAAAGTTGTAGAAGTTGAAAGTTCCTCTGACAGAGCTGCACGACTTGTTATCCAACTCTCGAAAAGATACCAGGCTCAGATTATTCAAATTTATGCACCCACCACAAGTCATCCTGAAGAAGAAATTGAAGAATTTTATGAGGAAATTTGTCATCTAAATAATAAAGGTAAGCAGCACTTGAAAATAATTATGGGAGATTTCAATGCAAAAATAGGGCAACGGCAACAGAATGAAACTTCAGTAGGTAAATTCGGTCACGGCAACAGAAACAAGCGTGGAAATACTCTCGTAGAGTTTGCAGAGGCAGAAGGGTTTTTCATCTTGAACTCCTTCTTCAAGAAAAAGCCACACAGGAAATGGACATGGAGACATCCAAATGGGACGACAAGTGAAATTGATTTTATTATGTGTAACAAAAAATTCGTCATAGAAGACTGCAGTGTGCTAAACAAGTTCAACACAGGTAGTGACCATAGATTGGTGAGATGTAAGATGCACCTCAACACTAAACTTGAACGTGGCAAGCTTATAAGACAAACAAAATCTATTGACATAACCAACCTTAAAAAACACCATAATACCTTCAAGTTGGAACTGAAGAACAGGTTCTTTGCTTTAGAAGGCCTAACATCGGAAGAAGTGGACATCTCTGAAGTTAACAGAAAAGTAACCAAAGCTCTTATGGAAACAGCAACAAAATTAGCTGGGTCTAAGAACAAGTTGCATGTAAATAAATTATCAGGAAAAACGAAAATGTTGATGCAGAAAAGAAGAGAGATGAGGACAACTAAAGAAGATGTGACTTCCAAAGTGGAATATATAGAGCTATGCAAGACAATAAGAAAAAGTATCACTGAAGACGTAATAAAATTCAACTGTGAACTAGTGAGGAAAGCAATTGAAAACAACCAAAGCCTAAAGATAGCAAAGGGACATCTCAGTAAGGGAAGAAAACAGATTATGGCACTGAGAAAAGAAGATGGTTCTGTAACAAGAAATAGAGGCGAAATTTTGACAAGAGTGAAAGATTTCTACTCCAAATTATATGAAAGGGATGATACATGCACTCCAGACATCATGAAAGATACCAGTACCAGAGTTCCTCCAGTCCTTCCAGCAGAAGTTGCACATGCAATCAAGAACATGAAGCGGGGAAAAGCTCCAGGAGAAGATGGAATTACTGTAGACATCATACAAGAAACAAGTGGAGAAATCCCAAATTTTCACTCGATGCCTTAATGAAAGAAAGATTCCTGAGGATTGGAACACCGCTACAATGATCCTGCTACATAAGAAAGGTGACATTGAGGATCTCTGAAACTACAGACCTATCAGCCTCCTATCAGTAGTTTATAAAATCTTCACTAAAGTTCTTTCACACCGCTTGAAGGTAACACTGGACATGGCTCAACCGAGAGAACAAGCTGGATTCAGGAGTGGCTACAGCACAATAGATCATATCCACGTGCTGAGAGAACTAATTGAAAGAGCGAGGGAATATGAACTTCCATTGTGCATGGCTTTTATCGATTATGAAAAAGCCTTTGATTCGGTGAAACCATCAGCAGTTACCACGGCTCTGAAATCCTGCGGTATTGAAGATGCATACATTAATATTATTAATAACATCTATGAAAATGCAAGTGCAAAGATTAGGCTGTTTGAAAATACAACACACGTAAAAATTGGAAAGGGAGTGAGACAAGGTGACACCATATCTCCGAAGCTCTTTAATGCCACATTGAAGAGTGTTTTTCAGTCGCTGAAAAATGGCTGAAATCTGATTAATATGCAATGCGCATGAGCTTGATCAATTCTTCCACAGATTTGAACACCCCGAACTGCCATGAAACCAGGTGAATTCCCTTTAAAAGGTATGTACTTCTGTTTTGTAGCAGGTAAAATTTCCCCTCGTTTTGTTGGTGCAATATAAAGCCGTATGGGAATTAAGGAGAATGGGAATAGCTGCTGACTTCAACTTCCTCTCTCCCGCTTTACAGCCACTAATGACCCAAATATAAACGAGAGGGGAAATAAAGCAGATTTGGAAAAAGGAGTATGGGTATGAACTCCTGTCATCAAACCGCAGGGAGAAATTTCGTTCCTCCTTTCAGGAGAAGAATAAAAAGAATGGGGCCCCACAGAGATGTGGGCGTAACCATGGGCGCTGATATAGGGGGCGATTTACTGGCTGATCCGGACTTTGCACTTACGTACCTCGAAATTTTAGCGTCACTTCCGTACAAATGTAATGTTAATTACGCATCGTATTTGAGATCTCCTACAGCCCTATCGTTTCTGTGTCAGTTGCGTAGAAAAAGGAATTAACTCTCTCTTACCCAGAAGATGCCTGTGGGCCCTCTTTGACCTTGCTCTTTTTATGCGAATTTAAAATATAGGCTCTATTTCAATTCGAAAATGCTTATTTTTCTACGAAATAATCGGTTTTTAAAATATCATGAACCCCTGTGGGACTTAATCAATTTTGGCTCAAACATAAAATATTTATCAACATTAGTGAATAACATTATAATTTTTATATCATTTCAATTTCACGTCGTCAACATTTTTCCATTATGTTTTAATAGCATCAATTCATTATCTAGCAACTTTCTTTTACACTTTTTCCAGGCTTGGGACTCGCAATTAAAAACCTGGCGTGTTTAAAATTGGTGAGCAGAACGTGCTCTTTGCTTGCAAGAGTAAAAAAATAAATAAAGAAAGCACAAGGCTTGCTTTTTGAATTTTCAGAACACAATATAAGATCCATTTTGTTTAAATAAAATCTCCTGATGCAACAGGAGTACTGTTCCACAGAATTTTAGAACAAACTAACAAAGTAATAATTCTCACCCTTTGTACGGAAGTAATACACGATCTGTTTGCCTCCTTCTCTCCTTGAGAAAAAAATTGGGTGACGCAGATGAGGACTGCTTGCTTGTACGGATCTGACACAAAATTTCGATTGGGCGGAAGTGCAGTGTCCGGATGTGTCACAACACCATAAGCGGCAAGAGGGGGATGGTATCTACCCCTTTCCTGGGAAGAAAACCATTCTCTTTCTGTTTTCGGATGGTAGAGATTTTCATGGTTAAACTAATTCTGATTGCTATATTCCCCCCCCCCCCCCCCCCCACCTTTCTTTTGTAAAACTTCTGGATGCGTGTGCATGCAGTAAAAATTGGGAAAACGTTGAGAATTTCCAATAGGAAAAGCTGAAATTTTCAGTAGAAAGTAATAATGAAATTTTTTATTGCATGTTGGAGTACAGAGTACATACGTACCGTGTGAAAAATATATGAAAGGAAAAGAAATGAAAAATATGCCATCCTCTGCAGCAACTGTTCACTGTTGGACAAAGATATCTCAAATTTTTTTTGAGGGTATGTTTTCATTCTTGATGGCCAATTAAGTGATCTGTGCGGTTTCGTGACGCATGTGACATCCAAATAGACAAAAAGATTAAAAAAAAAAAACGACAAAGAAATTTTCTTATTTCTTTGAAAGATGAAAACGAATTATACATGCTGTATAATTTCATTTTCATCTTTCTTATGTTTATGTAATGTTTGGGTCTTGTGGTTTCCAATTAAATTTGTGTTGAGAATGTGGTAAAAACTATTAGACGACAAGGAGGTACAGGGTAATTTTTGTATGGTATTTGTGTATGTCATTTGTAGTTATAATTTCTGTTCCCCCCCCCCCCCCCCTCTCCTGAAAACTAAGCTATGGGCGCCCATAGGCGTATAGTAATAACATATAATAATAATAATAATAATAGTAAAAATAATAATATAGTAGAGCGTCGAAAATCCGAACGTCAAAAATCCGAACAAGCTCCCCTCCTTTTGTGTGTGTGTGTGGTGTGGAAATTTTAAGTATAGTCCGTTCATTTAAACTTCGCGCTTCATGATAATGGGATCGCCTAGTTTTGGGGGTGCCAGCATTTGGGGGGCGACGGACGTGTCGAAGGTTTAGGTGACTTCTGATACTCAGTGACAAAAGGCGAAAACTTCCCCAGTCACTTGTTTCCTGCGGGGCTAAGATTTTACGACCCATTACCACGGCAGTACCACCCCTTCTTTCAGTCCTCAGCCCCCAAAGTTCACTGTGAGCCCGGAGGAAAGTTATTCCCCCTTCACTCAGCATAAAATACATCCTTTGCAATCGGAACCAGCTTGTAATGATTGGTAAGTTTTGGAATTTGTGCTTTATGTTTAAAAGTTTTACAGCGGTAGTAAAAATGGCAAACTTGTTTCGTATTGCATAATAACAAAAAATAAATGTTTGTCTTATGTAATTTTTTTTTTTTTTGTATTCAGTTGCTTATTTTTGGTACATGCATTTGGATAATATAATGTAGAAATGTTAGCGTATTTCTAGTTTGCTACTGTAATAATAATAATAATAATAATAATAATAATAATAATAATAATAATCTTCTTCTCAAAGATTATTTATAATAATCATCTCAAGAGATACAGTTGGACTTGGTGCATCAATTAATAAATGCGCATGCTGGTTACACCATAACCTATGCCCTTGTCGACAGAGGTATCATTCACACACGAAGTAGTTCAGTTGATAGCTCGAGTTTGAGCCTTGATACCAAAGAAGTTTTTTTTCTTAACTAAGACTATTGGGGTGCTGGATCAAGAAAACTGCGATACAGCAAGGATGTATTCAGCGTTTGCAATGAATTTCAAACTCAGCATTTACTGGACAGAAAAAACATGAAGCAATATTTGCAAGAAGTGAATGCTCCTATCATACTTTATGAAAATTTAGTATTTCTCTGGTAACTGTAAGAATGAGCAGCGAAATGTATTAATCTTTGGTTTTACAACTTAATTTCATGTCATTGTTCATTAATTTCGTCTCTCGAAAATACAACTTTTTTTTTTTTTTTCTGTGATTTCTTTTTTTTTCCATGCTACTCCAAAGGAATTCCCTTCACTCTACTGCCAGTTTTATTACTCTGCTTATTTCTTATAAATACGCATCATTTCTTTTGTCGGCTTTTGGACGGGCGTGTCCGCTATTCACTCCTGTAAAATAAAAGCTTTAAAGCCACTGCCATCATCTTAGGGATCCACTAAATAAGTCTTCCGCTCCAGGACGTAATCTAAACAGCGTTCTGCTTCCTTGTTTTTAGCTGATCGCCGAAAAACAAATTAAATCTGTTCCCCTAGGAGTTCCATGTTGTTTAGTATGAAGCAGTCAGGCTTCATCTTTTATTGAACTTCATCTGTCGGCTTCTTGGTTTTGAACTCTCTTTGAATTAGTTTTCCCATTTTCTTGGTGTGTAGGTCAGTTTTGCATGTTTCTGCTGAAGACATTGTTCA
Source organism: Macrothele yani (assembly GCA_039090855.1). NCBI lineage: Eukaryota > Metazoa > Arthropoda > Arachnida > Araneae > Macrothelidae > Macrothele > Macrothele yani. The sequence goes on along the minus strand of CM076995.1, from coordinate 151,821,547 downwards.
ACTGATCGCGTCCAAGTTGGCCTAAACTTACCAAAAATAAATACATAAATAAAAATCGTTTTCATTTAACACCGTTTTCCGTATATAGCTTACTGTTCGAAAAGGTTGCCAATTTCATATTTGCTACCTTTTATATCCACTTTCCGTTGTACACATTTCATGCCTGCTTTCAGCGCGAATATCACTTCATAAACCTGGCGTCTTCTTTAAAGTCCATACTTTTATAACAGTTACACTATATTGACAAAAGCCACCAAACACCCCTTCAAAAGCAAATGAACGAATCCGCTGCGTTGCTAAGATGCGCGGTACAACTGCAAACGGTATAAAAACAAGCCTGCAGCTGACCGCGATCATATTGCACTGTGAGGTTGTGTGAAAACGTCGCCCTGGGGAGGGGAAGAGAACTAACTTTGAGAAAGGACAGATTGTTGAGTGTTATATTAGTGGGTTGCCCATAAGAGAAACCGACAGGCGTTTAAACATACCCAAGTCAACTGTTTTGGATGTACTGAATAAGTGGAAGACAGATGGCGTGCCTGAAGCAGCAAAACGTACCGGCAAACAAAAGAAAATCAGTGATACAGGACGTCGAAGCCTCAGGAGAGTTGTTACAGCTAATCGACGGAGTACTGCACAAGACCTCAGTGTACAGGTGAGTAAAAATGCTGAAACCTCGGTATGTACACGTACCATTCGCAGAGAACTTCATTCCATAGATTACAATGGTCGCGCGGCTGCTCATAAGCATTTCATCTCCACTCGGAATGCTACTCTTCGTTTAGCATGGCGTAAAAAACATTTATCGTGAACCGTCGATCAATGGAAACGGGTCCTATGGACTGATGATTCCAGATACACGATCCATCAGTCTGATGGCCGTGTGTGGGTATGGCGACAGCAGGGGAAACGCTATTTACCACAGTGTACTGTTCCTACTGTTAAATTTGGAGCTGCCAGTGTACTCGTGTGGGGGTGATTTTCGTGGTATGGTCCCGGCCCATTCATTGGTTATCGTAGACAAACCTGTTTACCTGCACATCTACCTCGATATTTTGGACAATTACTCCCTACCAACTCTGTGACAATACTATGGACCCGAGCCTTGTTGGTACCAGCAGGATAGTGCACCGAACTATAAAGCAAGGACTGTTACGGCATGGTTTGACAATAATTCCGTATCGTGTGTGGACTCGCCAGCACAGAGCCCTGATCTTATTCCCATAGAGCATGTATGGGATGAATTAGAGCACCGCACAAGAAGTTTGGAGCCAAGGCCTACTACTAAGCATCAGTCAGCGACTGCATTATGTATTGAATGGAAGCGCATACCTATCGCTGTGTTCCAAAATCTTGTCGAAAGCATGTCTCGAAGGGTCAGTTCATGCATTAAGGCCAAAGATGGGCCGACACCGTACTAATGCATGTCAATAAATTTTATGTTCTGTTTCTCTTCTGGGTGTCTGGTGACTTTTGTCAATATAGTGTATTTGCGCATCTGGTCTGTTCTTGTCTTCGTGTATACTATCTATGTAGAGACAGCTAAATCAGCTTCCCTATTGCACATGTTCATACTGATACTTTTCAATTGCTTTATAATATTCTAATTTCTTTGTCTTGCATACCGAGGCATGAATTTGCTTGCAAGTGGAATTCCGGAGATGCGTCTGTGCTGAGAAAAGGCTATTAGGACACTGTCTATTCACCCTAATAGCTTCGACCAATGTTAAGCGGAAATGGCTGTCTGCCATCCTTTATGTAGAAGGTGTCCTGTAGAACTATATTCTCTAGATCATAATTTAAGGGAAGCGTTTTTTATTGTCGGCTACGAAATGAGCAGCCCTAAGCATTGTACACAGAACTGCCAAAAGCCATTGGATCAGTACCTAGTATCGTGTATGGCCTCCTTTAGCCCAGCGAAGTGCAGCAACTCGACGTGGCATCGATTCCACAAGTGGCCGGAATACTTTTGGAGAGATTTTAAGCCATGCCCGTCTGGACAGCCGCCCACAATTCCTTGGTATTTGTAGGTGCAGGACCTTGGGTGCGAATGGACATTTTCACCACGTCCCATTAGTGCCCTATTGGGTTCATGTCGGGCGAAAGTGGTGGCCACACCATCAGTCAGAACTGTCCAGAATACTCCTCGAACCAATTTTGGACTTGGGCTCGATGACATGGTGCATTGTCCGCCTGGAAAATCCCATCGTTGTTGAGGTTAATGAAGTATATGAAGGACTGCAATTGGTCACCCAGCGGAGCAACAAAGCGATTACCGGTTAATGACGTGTTTACGAGGACCAGAGGACCCAAGCCGTGACACGTAAAGACACCCCACACATGTGTGGAACCACCATCAGCTTGTACAGTGCCTTGTTGACAGCTTAGGTCCATGGCCTCTTGGGTTCTGGTCCACACCGAACTCTACCATCAGCTCGTAACAACTGGTAGCGTGACTCATTGGACCACGTCACATGTTGCCAGTCTTCCAGGGTCCAATTACCATGTTCACAAGCCCAAATGAGGCAGAGTGTCCGATGTCGTGGTGTTAACAAAGGCACTCTGATTGGTCTTCTGCTCCCATACCCCATGGACGCTAAATTAAGCTGCACTGACCGGATGGATATGTCTCTGGCACCTCCTGCATTGAATGTGGATGTTATTTGAGCCAGTGTCGCTTGTCTGTTAGCATGGGCAATCCTGATCAAACGCCGCTGGTCACGGTTATTCAGCACCCGTAGTCGGCCACTGCGTTATCCACGGTGGGTGGTAATGCCTTGCCTGAGGTATTCTCGGTACACACGCGACACCGTGGATAGAAGAAGGTTGAGTGTTCGCACACCTTCGGAAATTGGATGCCCCATCCGGCTGGCTCCCACTACCATGCCTCGTTCAAACTCCGATAATTCAAGTCGGTTTCCCATAATCCTGCCGGCAGGTGTTCAACTTGTCTCACGGGATTAAACCTCGCAAATGATACAAATCGTTGCGTGTGTCGTAGCCTTTATACGACTGCAGCGGCGGTTAAAATATGCGTACCGCTGCCCCATGACTTTTTGCACTTCTGTGTATATTTGCGTTTTTTTTTTTTTTTTTTTTTTTTTTCGGTGATCATCTGTTCCCAAGGGCAATTCAGTAGCTTCTCAGAACATAGGATATTTTCGGACAAAGAAGGAGTTATCTTCATAATTGATCGGGAAGCGGCCGCAGGGCTTTTTGTGGAGGAGCAGTCAAATAGGGTCAGACAGAAGTTAAAGACGGTTGGTCGAGTCGTCAGGATGAAACGACGTGCCCGGTACAAGGCCCGGTAGCCCTATTTTTCGGCGCAGAAACTCCAAGAGCCAAACCAGGTGAGACTCTGGGGAAAAGAGATTCGCTGAGGAGACTCCCCGGTTTTGCAGTCTAGGTTTTAGGGAAGCAGCCGCTGTGTTACTGACGGGAAAGATTATCGCCCTTGAGATCCAATGATTTCGGATACAATAAACTGTGTTTCTTTAAAAAATATTTTTGATCCAACTATAGATTGTATGAAGTCTTACATGCTACCTCGATACCATTTTCTAATTATATAAAGAAAAAAAAAGTGAGGCAGGAAAACTAGCGACTTCACCAGTATAGAACCGAAACCTAAAAATGCGTTATCGTCTTTAGTTAGAACTCCCCGCCTGTTACACTCTAGTTTAACTTTTATGAGTCGTATATATTGCTAAACATATGCTTTGAAATCACTAATCGCCGCCCCGGTGGCGCAGTGGTCTAAGCGATGGCCTCTGATCATTCGTCCGAACGGGGTCCGGGTTCGAATCCCGGTGAGGCATGGATGTTGTGTTTGTCTTACGGCACTGGCTCTCTCCCTTCCCTGGAACCAGTGGCCCTAAATTAGGGACGGGCGACTGCTTATAGCCCATTGAGTTGCTCACGGTGGTCGTTAAACCTCCAATCAAAAAAAAAAAAAAAGAAATCACTAATCCTGATACTATTTTTTTTTTTTTTTTACATGAACGCTTCACCACAGCACCGAAAATTGAATGAAATGCTTTTAAACAGGAAATTATGAAAGTCTTCTCAAAACTGGCATCCGTTATTATTTGAATGAGCAGCGCTCCAAATATTCACAGAACCATTCAACGTTTTGTTACAATTATAGCCCTCAGACGTAGGTGAATGCGTTTTACATTGAGGACTCCTCTCCGCCGTGATTTGATAATGCGCTGTAGCATTAGGAAATTTTGTAACACCTGACGCCAATTATTTGATGTTGATGATAGTCAATATTTGATGTTGATGAAAGTTAATATCCCTCCGTTTAACCAGTGTCAGTGTTCTCTTATACGGAAGCAAAGGAATAAAACGTTCCTTGAGCGCCGGGAATCTCTTCAACATGAATAGTGAAATAGAGAATAGGTCCGAAGCAGTGTTACACATCCCTTTTTCTGATAATCATCATATTATAGCACGCGCTATAGTAGGATCAGCTCATGCTAGTTCATGGTTAAGTGTTGAATGATGAAATTAATCTCGTTGGTTGTGCTCACTGAAAAAATGAAACAAAACAACAACAAACAAACAAAATACAGGCAGGCTCAGTTCTGATTGAGCCGTCAGTTTGGAGTGTAGGACTACGACTTGCAGATCGTAGAGTTGAAATGAGCTAGTCGAGTATGGTTTCAAAGCGTTTATTTAATTTGTTATAGCCAACACAGGTCTATGATATGAAAAGTAGCTCACATGTCTTCTACAAAGAATGCTAGATACATTGCGAACACAAAGCAGATCGATGCACGAATTACCCAACGTGGTGCTTTGTCTTCTCGGGCTTCTTACATTCCTCATCTCTTGCTATTACCTCTACTTTTGATTTCTCCACTTTTGCTTGCTTTCATTCTGCGAATTCCGCGGCATTGTCGAAAATGTTAACCCGTTCACACGAAAACAGTTTTTAAAATTTTTAGTTTAAACCACTGCGATATGTTCTTTATCTGTTTGAATAGATCTCGTCGAGAGCTTTAAAACGATACCACGCACAGTCGTTTTGCAGTAACAGTCTTCCAGATAGACCGCGATACTGTCAAAAGTGTTCACCGGTTCACAAGAAAACAATTTTTTAAATGTTCAGTTCAAATCACTGCGAAATGTTGTTCTTATATTTGAATAGATCTCGTCGAGAGCTTTAAAACGATTCCACGTATACATTCTTGTTGCGCACAGAAAGCGAGGGGTGCTTCTCGTACACAATGTATTGCGCAGTACGCGAATTGGACTCCATCTGTTTACGAACATAATAACACGATTAGAGTGCGGCACGTATCTTTAATGCTATAATGAATTCAATTGGGACCTATTTTTGTCACTGCCGGTCGGCCGTAAGTCGCTCCATACTACTATTCGCGGAGTTAGACGTAGTCCTACGTCAAAATAATAATAATAATGGGGGTAGGCTGTGTCCGGGGCACACCCGCAGGTTTCATTTACCGTGTTAGACAGTAAGAGGTTTGAGGTAGAAGTCTGTTGATAAATGAAAGAGGAATGCAGTTAGACCATAATTTTATTTATTAAAGGGCGATGATATGAGAAGTAACAAGCATATGGCATACAATTCACATTTATGTTTCGTACAAAGGCTAAGTCGATACAAGTATTGCCTAAGGTAGTTGGTGGAGAATTTATATAAGTCAAGCCGATATTGTCTTTCATGCACTTGAGTAAGTTGGTGTTTTGTTGCACATCAATGTTAAAGTTACCAGTGAGAATGATATGCACTTGGGTATCCGGTACCATACTAGGTAAGATTTTCTTGATGTCTCCAGAGTAATCGCATAGCATCTGGGACATGAAGACCTCCGGTGATGCTTGGGAAACGTTGGGATGTATGTAAACCGAATCAAGTATGAAGCGAGTTTGAGGAGACACTGTCACATCAACTAGGCACATGGCACCCACATAGTCATCTTCAATTCTCAATCTGTTGTTGACTGAGACATTTACGGGTTGGCAATCTGTTAGACTATTGATGTTTCTGCAAATGGCAACTCCCCCGCAGTTCGTTTTGTGGGCGAAGTAGTACGTTTGGAAGTGGATGGTTTGTGTTGGGCCATTGCCCTATTTCTTTTCGCCATCAATTCTAAACCGGGGAAATGTATGCGACTGGAATCATCCATCCAAGTTTCACTCATGGCCAAGTAATACATTGGTTCACATGTATTAGCTGTATAAGTGCTTGGTTGTGGCTCCACGCGTTGCACCGCTTTCGGCTTTCTGTCTATAAGCACTACATCGTTCCGCATTAGTCGTTTTGCGCTTATTCGATTCCTTTTGAGTTCTTCTGATGTGCGTTTGTAGTATTTTAAGTCGGACTTTTGCTTCAAATATTTAGACATTTTGATTTTCTCACAAATATTTTTTCGTTTTTAACATATTAAATGTTTATGAATTTTTGGTTTTTAGATAGATCTCATCCAGACGAATCGCTTGAGACCGAAATCACGATCCTACCACTACGCGATTTCGAGTTATTATACTGATTTCAAAGCGTTTGAGTTTGACTCAGTGTATTCGACCCCAAAATGGCGGACGTTTTCCCCTCATCCCGCGCATGCGCATGACTTTGAAGTTGATATTTTTAGAATCGCTGGCTATTTCTCTTTTTATGTCAGTTATTAGATTTTAGTTATTTGTTATGTTAGAAATCATAAACATTTAATCAATCGTAAGAAATTATGTCGGTCAAGTTTTCCTACAGGGTACCCCTATTGTACCGATTTTAAAGATGTATCCACTTCACTAAAAAAAAAAAAAAAGAAGCCGTAAGAGGAGGAAAATTATTACTGCTTTAAAATATATTCTCGTGCTGCGTTATCGCATAAACGTGTATTGCACCTTCCTTATCTCCAGAATCATCTTATCACATTTAGGGGCCCTTTAGCTTGAACATTCTTAGTGCCCTTTTCATACACATACACTGACCATTCAGCTTCTCGTTAGTATTTTTTGTTTCAGATTACAATTTTAATGTACAGAATAAAATTTTGATAAGCAAGTAAAGCTCTTCTCCAATAATAATAATAATAATAATAATAATAATAATAATATAAATAAGAGGTGGGAGGAAAGAAGAGTTTAAATTTAAAACTGTAATTGAGAATTTAGTGTACAGGAAATAGAATAACATCGAAATCCAGTAAGAGCAATTTGTTTGCTAAATGTAGGAGTTGCTCACCAATTATATCGACTAACAGTATTAATAAGAAGGTCGTAAATTAAAATATGAGCATACCTTAATTTCAGTGTCACACTTTTGTTCTTGCTTTCTAAATTCTAGAAGTCTTATTTTCAAAAGAAGTTTTACTTTCATCAGTCTTTTTGAAATCAAGACTAATTTCTTAGTCTTTTTTTCTTGGGTCAAACATATTAGGTGTGCAACTTAATTCTCGGCCACAGGCACGACACGTTGACAGCAAATTATAGCAAATCGAATACGTACCTAATCAGGGAAATAATCCCGTCGTGTTGGATACATTTGAACTATCGATCAGGGAGCTGCCGAATGCCAGTGCGGAAAAAAGAGGGCTGTTTCGAGTTGATAAAGTCATCAATACCTTGTGCAGACCTCCTGGACAGAAGTGAAATGCGTATCACTTAGGTGATGTTGCAGGGAGCGAAAGAAGTGATAATCCGACGGGGCGAAGTCTGAAAAATACGCCGGGTGGGACAAAATCTCCCATCCCAGGTCGGTGATCGTGTTTAAAGTCGTTTTCGTGTTGTGAGGACGCTCGTTATCCTGAAGCAACAGGGCAGACCTTCTGCCCTTGCCGGTGTATTGCCTTTTCGCCTCCATTGCGTCACTCACACTGATGAGTTGCTAACAAAAACGCTCAGCGTTGACCGTTTCACTAGGTTTGAGCAACTGATAGTGTACGACACCGCGCTGATCCCACCATATGCACAGCAACAACTTCCTGGCATGGATATTCGGTTTGGCGGTACTGGTGGTAGGCTGACCTAAATAAGCCCACGATTTGCGCCGCTTAGGATTATCGTAGAGGATCCACTTCTCATCACAGGTCAAAATCTTGTGGAGGAAATCCGTCTTCTTGAATCTGGACAGCTAGGACACATCAACATCGTAGCACCTATACTCGGGGCAAACTTAACCTGTCATTGGAAGGAAGGCTACAGAGTGTATACTTCCACTGCATAAAATAGTTCCGGTCTAAAAGCTCGTACTCCAGCTTCAACTGGCACTTAAAAAGGGACACAGATGTTCAATACGTTCTGTGTGTGTGCATTTAAAATATTCAGATCTCAGTTTCAGCGGCATTTCTAAAAAATACAGATATTCGTGTTTTGGTGACGTCACTGATAGTTCTCTGTCACAGCATTCTTGTTTGGGTCAGAGTTAAGCTGTCAACCCAGGGGATATTTATTGCTGTGGGGGGTGGGGGTCATTAGCGGAAGGATGAGGGCGAAAAAAGTGTTTCCGAGGGCATTTCGCGTTTCTCCTTCTTGATTGTTGTTTCAAAACACTCTTCCGTCTTTTCGGTTTTTTCGAATGGCATCTGCCGGTCACTCGAGTGTATTTCAGCCGCATAAAATTGGGAAACCATTACGAAGCTCTGCTAAGGGGATCGTTATGAATGTTTTCACTAAATTGATGGAAAAACACTCGCCGAATAAATCGGAAAATTAAATAACAGTTCTTACGGCAGAACTCACTGGCGTTTCAAGTCGCACCATTGCGAGAATGAAGGTTGAATTTAGTATTGAAGTACCTCAGATCCATCGGCAATTTATTTCTTCAAATTAAAATACAATTCTCGCTTGGCTTACATAGAACGTTTTCTCGAAATCAGTTTGGAGTTCCCAATTCAGTTCTCAATATAGGCCAAGAAACGGCTATCTTTTCCTTTTGAACTTTTGTGCGCAGTTGCCTTAAACGCGTATGAACCGGCATGAAAATTCAGACAAATGAAAGAGTTCCTTCCACTGCCACACATAATTCGGAAACTTGGAAAACTGCCACACATTCAAAGTGTTCCTCGGAGGAACAGCAATTTGTGCTCGGCCCATCAATGAAAAACATGTGGCAATTTTCCAATGCGTGGCAATTTTCCAATGCGTGGCAATTTTCCAAGTTGCTGAAAGATGTGTGGCAGTTTACAGTGAACCCTAAAATATCATTTACCACAGAGACGGGCTCTTGTCCAGTACTTATGGCAACACAGGGTAGTTAAAAATGCATACACATTTAACGGTTGTGTTATAAAAAAAAAAAAAAAAAAAAAATCTAATCAAGGCAAAATTTTGGAAAGAACGAAATTTTACGCATAACTGATGACATGGTAAAAATACCTTTAATTAAATCCCACAGTTGGTAATTTTCAAGCAGTAAGTATAAATAAATGAAATATTTAAAATTAAAAAAAAATGTGAAAACAAAATTAGGCCACTTAAGACTTCTTCCCGTGTTTAGCAAAGATAATTTCATTTTAAAAGAAAGAAACGTTACACGCTCTGTAACATATAAAAAAAAAAAAAAAAAAAAGATAGAGAGAGAGAAATAAACTGCTTGTCTACCGGTCTGCAAAGCGCGCGGGGGTGGGGAGGGGGTTAAAATAGAGGGGTTTGGTAAGGGATCACGGTGACAGACAGCCAGCCCTGAGGGCTTGTGGGAGAAGTTTTCCGAGTGAAGGTTAATTACACACCATTAGTGCGGAGTAATACTGGGAGTGAAAAGGTCACCGTAGCTTCGGCCTCATTGCCAGGATAGCTTTGCCCCGAGTATAGACTTGTTCGCAGCTGTGAGTTGGTGGGACACCCAACGGGCCCTCCTTGTGAATCCGCCCAAGCTTGTGCAGGCGCTTTGCAATGGCTTGCCGTGTTACTCCGTGTTCCTGGGAGAGCTCTGACTGTGTGCGACAGGGATCCGAGTCCAACAGTTGTTCCAGTTCATTATCGTCAACTTTCTGTGACTGTCCTAAACGTTCTGCATCACGGAGATCGAAACTTCCCTTCTTAAACCGATGGGACCACTTCTTACACGTACTGTAGGATACAGCAGCCTCATCCAAAGCAGCACAGATCATTTGCTGGGCTTGCGCGGCACTTTTTTCAGATGAAACGCTAACAGGAGGCAGTGCCTCAAATGTTGCTTCTCGAACGACATTGCTTTCACCGTCAACTTTCGTCCCTTCTGTTACTACAGCTGTGAGCGGTTATCGTTGCCTGGAAAGCTGTTGGATGGCGCTGCAATCAGCCATTATCGCACACAGCTATTTGCATTTGCCGACGTTCTATGATCGCTTGCGGTTAGGGGCCGAGAATTAAGTTGCACACCTAATACTTTTCTTACTTCCTCTGTATCAAACGTACCGGAATTTCGGTGTCTCACATTTGTCCCTGTTTCCTAAATACGTTTGTCTTTCTTTCTTTGGCTAGTCTCTGTGTCAAACAGGTCAGAGAGGGGAATTGTGACTTTATTGTCTAGTGTTAAAGCGGAATTTGTCACGAAGCATTTTCGTGCAGTGCTTCTGTATGACATTGGACGTTGTATAAACGAATTTTCTGAATGATTTTTTCGTTCGCACTGTTGTTTGATTTATAACCCTAAATTCCAGTATCCAATTAAAAGAAAAAAAAAATCGCGCGTTAAGAAAATGTGGCAAATAAAATTTATTGATTGAGCCCCCTGTGTAAGTCAGGGCTCCTCTGGCTCATTCGTTAAGACTGGACTTATCCCGTAAGTCAAATAACTCTAATACGTAGCATTTTATTAGATTATTTTAACGCGCACAGTATTTTTAGATGCGAAAGAACGCTAAAGAAGTACAATAAAGCGAAAGTAACAAGAATATTTCGCTGCCTTTCAAAAAAGGCACGTGCGCAGAGAAAAGAGTACTGTGCAATCTAAATTTAGTACAAGATTTCGCAGGTGTTAATTTGTTATCGCGATGCGCGGCGAGTGTTAAATATATTCACACTCATATTTCATCGCCTTGTGTGAGTAATATTATCTTCTCTACAGAGAATGTCCTCACGACCTGCGGCGGTAGCCTACACCTGTGTGAGTTCGGAACCCCCTCCTAATCCTTTCACATTTGAGAGATCTCCCGGAGCCCCCGATGCCACCCACGCCATTTGGCTTTGCTTTCTCTTTGGCGCCCAAACAATGATGCTCGTTTCCAGACCCTAAAATCGCATCACGTCTCCCTGTACCAACATAGGGTGTATAAAACGGAGTCAAGCCACCCAAAAGGGCCGGGTCACTAGTTTTATTTCACAAAACTGCACTTTGTGAAACTACAATGGCACCTTGTGGGACACATTTGTGTGGCGGCTCCGCCATTTGTATGTACATGGGCCGGCTAATGACAGGAGAGGCTCGCCGCAATAATAACGGATGAGTCCGTAATGGGTGCGATATTTTGTCGTCGAGCCAGTGTTCTATTCTGCTGAGCGCGCACGCGCGCGTGTGTGTGTATCCGCCCTCCACCCCCATCGTCTTCTGTCTTTTCTTTCATGTACTATATTCCTGTTGAAAGGCGAGCAGTGGCATCACTTCCTCGAGCGGGAAGGGGTGCCCCGGTGGAGGAGAAGGGTACCCATCTACTTGCTCGCGGTTGCGCCGGCTTCTTTTGTTGTCAGTTTTTTCCGCCGTGGCTTCTTCACCCTTCGCTCTGATTTCCTCATCTGCCTGTTATTCGCTCGTGTCGCGGCCCGACCGTAGATCCATTTTTAATTCTCCTCACGGAGGCTGAATGAAACGGAATCGATTCAACAACTCGTAATAGTTTACCTGTTTTTCTGGCTGATGGACTAAATTATTTAGATTAAAGCGTGAAGACGGGGGGGGGGGGCGTGATTGTAGCGAGAACAAAGTAAAAACTAAATTTTATTAATAACGACCAATGCGAAATCGAAACTTTGGCACCCATTTCCAGTGTGGAGTTTCAGTGCGCATGCGCTCCCTGAAGGCATAATGAACACGTGTCACGCACGAGCCTATCGCGTAAGTGGATTCTATAGTTCATCGTAGGTGAAGCTTCCAATCTCTTCATTGTACGTACGCCTTTAATTAAACTCGGCGATCCGCAGTTTTTGATTTAAAAACCTCGGGTTTAAGAAAAATCTGAATCAAATTGAAAATAGAACACAAGGTTTTTATTTTTTTATTTATATCCACTGTATCAGAATATCCTTACTTCCCTACATACAGTCTTACTTCCCTGTAAACGTGTAGGAAAGTCGACCGCGCATGAAGTTAAACTTAAGCATTATAAATGGGGTTCCGTTCGCGGTGTTAAAAATATATTTATAAAATTCCTATTTGTAGACAGCAAACAAAACAGTTGTTTCAGTTAATTACAAAACTTTAATTTTTACTAGAAGTAACTGTAATAGCCCTCACTTATCCGCTATTATCTTACGTAAGACTTCATCAGCCTTAGAATACCGCGAGAGCCATCACATGTGATTTTGGTTCGTTTTCCTCCTTGCAATGTAAAATATCTGACTGTTAATTTTACGGTTTCGGACCGTTAACGACACCAAAAATAACAGTTTTATGCCGTATTATATGTGTAGGCCGCCCCGGCGGCGCAGTGGTCTAAGTGATAGCCTCTGATCATTCGTCCGAAAGGGGTCCGGGTTCGAATCCCGATGAAGCATGGAGGTTGTGTTTGTCTTACTGCACTGGCTCTCTCCTTTCTGTGGAACCAGTGACCCTAAATTAGGGACGGGCGACTGCTTATAGCCCACTGAGTTGCTCACGGTAGTCGTTAAACCTCAAATAAAAAAAAAGAAAGAAAAAACTGTGAAGGAGCAGTCAGGAACCGTTAATCTTACAATTTTGTAAATATCAACAATATATCCTCCTTCCTTGCACTTTCTACAACTGTCTTTGATAAGATACTTTCCCGAAAAAAGGGCCTAGCTTCAACGAAGAAATATTTATTCATAACAACGATTCTGTTACCACTAAAAATGCCTTTAAATTCAGGATAAAACTTTTCAGTATACCTTTGATGCTAAATACATTTCGATATCTAGCCCATAGTCCTTAAAAATATTTTTTTATCGATTCTTTCCCTACATTTAGTGGTATATACCGAAGCATAATTGAAGTCTTAGCATTGCTATTTAAAATCTCCCCCCCCCACGGTCTAGCAAAAGTTCCGTCGTCATTGTTAATTTTTCCATCTTAAGCAATCAAAAAGTTATTTTGTATAAGAATATATAAAAATACATACAAAATGTAAAATATGAAGAACGCGGTTATTGTGAATCACCCAAACTGATTATTTTCTGTTAAACATATTATTATTGCTTTTATTCGCATCACATAGATATGTCTCGCTCAAATGATCCCCGAAGTCAGCAGAATCTGTAGCGAGAAGAAACCAAATTTACATAAGAACACAAGAACTCAACCAAACAATGTAATGGCCGCCCCGGTGGCGCAGTTGTCTAAGCGATGGCCTCTGATCATTCGTCCGAAAGGGGTCCGGGTTCGAATCCCGGTCAGGCATGGATGTTGTGTTTGTCTTACGGCACTGGCTCTCTCCCTTCCCTGGAACCAGTGACCCTAAATTAGGGACGGGCGACTGCTTATAGCCCATTGAGTTGCTCACGGTGGTCGTTAAACCTCCAATCAAAAAAAATCAAAAAAAATTATGGTTTCGTCTTTATAGCTTTGCGCGTCGTCAGTGAATCGAGAAAACTTACTCTTCTGCTATTCCCGTAGTCTCGTTAACAGTTAACTCTACCGACTCACGCGAAAAGAATATTCTCCCGGGCTCCAATATGGAGCACCTACGCACCCCGTCACGCCCGCCAGCAATCCGCTAGAAAACGCTTAGCGTTCTCCATGAGAGACTTCTTACATCCCTCGTTTGAAAAACCCACTTCTCGGCAACCCCCCCCCCCGCAAACCGCTAATATATGTTTAATCGAAACCTTTCGCAGCGCCTATTTTCTCTACTTACGGTGTCTTCACTAATCCTTACGCTTTCTAGTTTATTCTCAATTCACCGACATGAATGCGACAAACACGCGCAGACACATCAACACAACACATCGGAATAACACTTTAGCGAATGCAGTTAGTTTACAACAATTCGGCACTCATTGCGACCGGAGTGGCCGGACATTGATCATATGTTTACAAAAGTTTTTAATCTATGGCTGCCTTTACTTCCTGGCGCCAGTTTTCTGAAACGTAACCGTTCTTATGACTCTGCACAAAATGGCACAAACAAAGACACTTGATCAACTGGTGAAAATCAAAATTTAGATACAAATTTACGCATATTTCAACACGAGCGGGCTCTGAGAATCTTAAGTAACATTTTCTATTCCTGGCAACACACAGTCTATTAACCGACACCCTTCCGACTGATATAAAGAAGGAGCTGCGGAAAATTCACACTTTGTCAAACATTTATAACCTCAAGAATATGTTAAAACGATATTTATTTCTCAGGACAAATGCTATACTATTCAATATTTACAATATTGTTAACTTGCATTTGTTAACTTCCATAGTCTTGCGTGGTTAACGTCGTTAAATGAGGAGAGTACGTTATAGCTATAAGCAATAACTTTTATACAATCCTTTTAGCCCACGTTGGGCACCAATTGTTAACTTGCATTGGTTAACGTAGTAAAGTAAGGATAATAATAGCTATAAGAAATATTTTTATGCAATCGTTTTAGATCTCTTAAAACACTTTATTCTTTTCTTTACTTAAGGGCATAAGGTTGTCCTCAGCTTTTCAATTATTACTCCCCGTTCCTCTGAAATCAACATTTCCTTCCGTGAATCGCCTTTTCGTTACCTTCCTCTTTCTTCGGCCATTCCCTCGTCTATCCCTCGCATACGTGGAGAAAAACCTCCATTCTTCTGGCTAGCTTAAGATGTGCGTTCTAACACCTAAGGCGTTTCCCTGCCTCCTCTCCCTGCGACCGCTCGCTTCCAATTCCTCGAGTCGACTGTCCTAACTCCCCCTTTGTTTACACACAAACTGAGCCCCTTTCTTCCACAAAAACCATGGGAAACGACGGCTTCACAAAACTTAAAGTTTAAAAGTAAAAGAGCTTGCGCTTTCAGTCGGCTGCTTTGAGGTTAAGAAGGCAAAAGATCAAGTGAGCTGGACAATACTAATTGCCTCTATTAAGTACAAAGACCCAGACCCTTTGAGGTGCGACAAACTGGCGTCTCTAAATAAACCGTGCTTCCGATGTTTCTATACCTTGGTGACGAAGCAAAATTTTCTCATGCATCGTGGAAACAAAGGAAATGGATCATGAAAGCGAAATAAAAGTTGCGAAATGAGATTTAATATCTTTGCCTAAACTTCTAGTATTAAATCTCCGTAACAATATTACGAATTAACCACCATCATAATTTAATCGAACTTTCACACAATTGTCTGCTTTACCTGATTATTACTCAAACGTCTGCATCTGAGTTACGAAACAGACAATACAAATACATTTTGCCGCCCCGGTGGCTAAGCTTCTGATCATTCCTCCGAGATGGATTCGAATCCCGGTGAGGCATTTCATTTTTCATATTTCGGTTGTTACAATATACAGTTGACATTCTAATGTAAAGCAAATTAACACAGCAACAACTAGGAAATAGGAGAGTAAAGGCCTCCACGAATCCTGATCCTGAGGACTCAACACATAAAAAATATCCAAGAACAAAGCAAGCCAGACACACATAGCACAACCCGTTTAGGAGGTGAAAATGATAATAATAACGGCGTCACGAAACTGATTTCAGGATAGCAAATGCTGTTTAAGTTTTCTTTTAAACAAATTATAATCATTAATAGCTAACAACTGTGGTGGGAGCGAACTCCAAATCTGCATAATTAATTAAAACTCTAGAACGTTCATGTGAAGGGAAACAAGGGATCAGTGAGATTTTATGTCTAGTTGGGTAAGAATGGTTAGGGACAGTTAAGGAAATTAAAGAAGAGGATAAGTCTTTCTTTACTCTTTTAAACACGAGTTTTGCCAAGTTAAAACGGTATAACTGATCAATATTTAATAACTGAACATCATTAGGCTGCAATCTGGGGAGAAAATTAGGATTTGAAAAGCAGAAACCTGAAAGTCTGAACTGCACCAGTCTCAAAAATCTATTTTGTAATCTCTGAAGTTTAGTTAAGTTATAATTGGTAGTCGAGCCCCAGACCGAAATACAATATGAGAAGTAGGGATAAATTAAAGTGTAATAAAGTAAAATTATAATTCTCGGAAACAAATAAATCATAACTCTCCCAATGATTCCAATATTTCGAGAAATTAAGGAAAAAGATAATCAATGTGAGAGTTGGATTTGAGATCCGACTGAATCAAAACACCTAAATATTTAAGACTTTGTATAACCTCAACCTGTGTGCTATTTAAAATTATAGAATGTAGAGGGTTTGTATTCCGACCATAGGAGAAAATTTAAATGTTTGTTTTCTTAACATTAATAGCAAGATAATTACAGGTAACTCAATGGGCTATATAAGCAATTGACCGCGGTGAGAAAATGTTTTTGTAGTATCTGAATCAATGAGTCAATTTCGTTGCCATGAATAAGTAGGGTCAATGAGTTAATTTCGTTACCATGTATGTTGTATTTGTCTTACGGCACTGGCTCTCTTCCTTCCCTGGAACCAGTGACCCTAAATTAGAACGGGTGACTGCTTATAGCCCATTGAGTTACGGTGTTCGTTAAACTCACAATGAAAAAAAAATCAAATTTTCTAAAGTTGTCTTATAAGAAATCCTGGTTATTTCAGCTCACCCTTTCTGATATTTAGTGAACACAAAAAGAATTGACAAAATTGAAAACAATCAGCTGGTCAGAGGTTGGAGAAAATTCGCCCCGAAGCAACTCCTGTTGCAAAAGTTGATTTTTTTTTTTTTTTTAGATGTTGATTTTCTTTAAGAGCTGTGCGCAAAGAATTTCTACCGAACGAACATACAGCTAACAAAGGAATGATGGACGGACTACTGAACAGAATTTGGCCCGCTGTGCAGGACGCAGCAGAGCCAGGTGATTGGTTCATGCTTCAATATGGCATTTCACGATTAGCACACGTATAAACTATGTAATTAAAAATTGATAAAACTCTAAGACATAATGTTGTGCTTCACCATTTCGTGGCGTGGTAGAATTGAATCCCCGATGTTCCACTAGTATTCATCATTCCGGATTCAAATCGATGTACCCAGGATCCGCAGATATATATATATATATATATATATATATACACTGAAGGGGATGTAAGGTCAGGTGATGCGTAACATCACAGCCTCTCCTTGACAAATGTCAACCCCGCCTTCTCGTGGTACATCCTGTTCCCACTAAAGGGGGCTCTGACGACCGCCAATAGCGGTATAACTATACCATCGGGATTAGAGGAAATGCTATCCCACACTCACCAACCCGCTTGGCCAGCGTGGTGAGTTATGGCCAAACCCTCCAAAATGACTCCACAACTTAAATCTTGGCCCTCAGTCTCCGGCAGCTGGAATGTACCTGGCCAAGGCAGCGGCCAGTGCGACATGAAGGCAGAGGGTGCTAAGAATCCCCGGAGGACTGGACTAGGCTGCCATCTGATGCTGACCTTGGCTACGTACAACGGACGCTCCATATCTTCTGATTCAAGGCTTCTTGAATTGGAAGAGGAACTACAAAGAATCAAGTGGGACATCGTCGGGCTAAGTGAGGTAAGGAGAAAAGGAGAAGATCTCATTGAACTGAAAAGTGGACATCTCTTCTACTATCGTGGCACAGATACTGGCAGAACTAGTGGTGTTGGATTTATAATAAACAAGAAACTGAAGGATAAAGTTGTAGAAGTTGAAAGTTCCTCTGACAGAGCTGCACGACTCGTTATCCAACTCTCGAGAAGATACCAGGCTCAGATTATTCAAACTTAGGCACCCACCACAAGTCATGCTGAAGAAGAAATTGAAGAATTTTATGAGGAAATTCGTGATCTAAATAATAAAGATAAGCAGCACTTGAAGATAATTATGGGAGATTTCAATGCAAAAATAGGGCAACGGCAACAGAATGAAACTTCAGTAGGTAAATTCGGTCACGGCAACAGAAACCAGCGTGGAAATACTCTCGTAGAGTTTACAGAGGCAGAAGGGTTTTTCATCTTGAACTCCTTTTTTCAAGAAAAAGCCACACAGGAAATGGACATGGAGACATCCAAATGGGACGACAAGTGAAATTGATTTTATTATGTGTAACAAAAAATTCGTCATAGAAGACTGCAGTGTGCTAAACAAGTTCAACACAGGCAGTGACCATAGATTGGTGAGATGTAAGATGCACCTCAACCCTAAACTCGAACGTAGCAAGCTCATAAGACAAACAAAATGTATTGACATAACCAACCTTAAAAAACACCATAATACCTTCAAATTGGAACTGAAAAACAGATTCTCTGCTTTAGAAGGCCTAACATCGGAAGAAGTGGATATTTCTGAAGTTAACAGAAAAGTAACCAAAGCTCTTATGGAAAACAGCAACAAAATTAGCTGGGTCTAAGAACAAATTGCATGTGAACAAATTATCAGGAAAAACCAAAATGTTGATGCAAAAAAGAAGAGTGATGAGGACAACTAAAGAAGATGTGACTTCCAAAGTGGAATATATAGAGCTATGCAAGACAGTACGAAAAAGTATCACTGAAGACGTAAGGAAATTCAACTGTGAACTAGTAAGGAAAGCAATTGAAAACAACCAAAGCCTAAAGATAGCAAAGGGACATCTCAGTAAGGGGAAAAAACAGATTATGGCACTGAGAAAAGAAGATGGTTCTGTAACAAGAAATAGAGGCGAAATTTTGACAAGAGTGAAAGATTTCTACTCCAAATTATATGAAAGGGATGATACATGTACTCCAGACATCATGAAAGGTACCAGTACCAGAGTTCTTCCAGTCCTTCCAGCAGAAGTTGCACATGCAATCAAGAACATGAAGCGGGGAAAAGCTCCAGGAGAAGATGGAATTACTGTAGACATCATACAAGAAGCAAGTGGAGAAATTGAAACAGTACTCGCCCAAATTTTCCCTCGATGCCTTAATGAAGGGAAAATTCCTGAGGATTGGAACAACGCTACAATGATCTTGCTACATAAAAAAGGTGACATTGAGGATCTCAGGAACTACAGACCTATCAGCCTCCTATCAGTGGTTTATAAAATCTTCACTAAAGTTCTTTCACACCGCTTGAAGGTGACACTGGACATGGCTCAACCGAGAGAACAAGCTGGATTCAGGAGTGGCTACAGCACAATAGATCATATCCACGTACTGAGAGAACTAATTGAAAGAGCGAGGGAATATGAGCTTCCATTGTGCATGGCTTTTATCGATTATGAAAAAGCCTTTGATTCGGTGAAACCATCAGCAGTTGCAATGGCTCTGAAATCCTGCGGTATTGAAGATGCATACATTAATATTATTAATAACATCTATGAAAATGCAAGTGCAAAGATTCGGCTGTTTGAAAATACAACACACATAAAAATTGGAAAAGGAGTGAGACAAGGTGACACCATATCTCCGAAGCTCTTTAATGCCACATTGGAAAATGTCTTTCAATCACTGAACTGGGAAAACAAAGGGATAAAGATTAATGGAGATTATCTAACCCACCTTCGTTTTGCTGATGACATAGTCATTTTTGCAACTACCCCATCAGAGCTACAGAGTATGATCCAGGAACTTGCTGACAAGAGTAAAGAAGTGGGATTAAAAATGAACTTTCAGAAGACAAAAGTGATGTACAATGCTTTTACAAGAAATGAAGATTTATCGATTGATGGAGAAAAGCTGGAGATAACAGATACGTACGTTTATCTTGGACAGCAGATATCAAGTGAGGGTCACATTGGTGAAGAAATTAATCGGCGTACAAAACTTGCCTGGAGAGCTTTTGGAAGAAACAGCATAATTTTCAAGAGCAATATGCCATTATGTCTTAAAAGAAAAGTGTTTGATTATTGCATCCTTCCAGTGCTTACGTATGGTGCAGAGACGTGGACCTTAGCTAAAAGAGACATACAAAGGCTGCAGACAACTCAAAGAAGCATGGAGAGGTGCATGCTTGGTGTAACTAGGAGAGATAAGAAGAGGAACACGTGGATCCGAAAAATGACAATAGTGGAAGACATCATGATCAGAGTTAAATCCCCTGAAATGGCAATGGGCTGGACATACTGCCAGAAGAACAGACCATCGATGGACAGCCGAAATTTTAGATTGGATTCCAAGGGACAGGAAAAGACCCAGAAGAAGACCACATGGAAGATGGGTGGATGAAATTCGAAAGTATGCGGGAGTGACATGGAGGAGACTGGCGCAAGACAGACCGTTGTGGAAGAAACTTGGGGAGACCTTCGTCCAGCAGTGGATTGATAATGGTTGACAATGATGATGATGATGATATACACTGAAGAACAATTGAAATAGAAATACCTGTCTAGTAACGTGCAGCACCACTTTTTGTCCTGATGACGGCGGCGATTCGTCTCGGCATGGACTCGACAAGACACCGGAAGCGTTGGGAAGCCCTACGGATCCACGACCCCTGAACAAGCCTCCCACAGTACACGAAGATTTGATGGAGGAGGGTCAGAGCCTCGAACATCTCTCTCTCGATGGCATCCCAGATGTGCTCGATGGGATTGAGGTCAGGTGACCTAGCTGGCCAAGGAAGCGAGGTCACGTCGCTGGAGTGTTCATCCCACCATTCGGATACAATTCGGGAGCGATGTGCACGGTGCATTGTCTTGTTGCAGGATGAGGTCCCCAGTGGGATGTTGACGACGCACAAACGGGAGCAAATGGTCATCCAGGATATCCCGGTAGCGTTGACCTGTGAGGGACGATGTCACACGTTCCAGGAGTCTCATTTCAGTCCACGTAAACAGTCCCCAGACGAGAATGCCATCCCCACCAGCTTGAAGAGTACCCTGCTGGCAAGAAGGATCCATCGCCTCATGTGGTTTGCGCCGTACTCGTATCCTTCCATCCACATGTACCAACGTGAATCTCGACTCATCAGTCCAGGCAACATTTTTCCACATGTCTAGGGCCCAGTGGCGATGTTCCCGCGCCCATGCTAATCTTTGCACCCTGTAATGTGCGGTTAGCAGCAGTACCCTCGTGGGACGATGGCTTCTGTACCCCCATAGCAAGAAGATGGTTTTGGATGGTGTGGCTGCTTACACGTTTTTGTGCACCAGCGTTAAATTGCCGAGTGATTTATTGCACTGTGGCCTGTCTATCCGCTGTTGCAATGCGAGATAGCCGACGATGACCCCACTCATCCACACAGTGTTGTCCACGGCAGTTGGGCCTTGCAGGGATGGTTTTACCGGATTTGATGTACTCGCGGTGCACCCGTGACACAGTGGCTCGTGAAAATCCCCTGCGCGACTTCCGAGATGGAGTGACCCGTTGGTCGGGCCCCGACAATTTGCCCACGATCAAATGCGCTTAGATCCTTCGTCTTACCCATACTGCGTCAGACTCTTACTGATTCCCGTCGCATCACTCCTTATATTGTCGGATCGCTGCATACGTCATGCCGTTTCCGTTCACAGGGCCGCCCACAGCGCCACATTTGCGTAACGCCAGCTGTCTCTAACACAATTGCTCTTCAGTGTATATACTGAAGCACTGGTCTCAGATTCTTAGTTACGAGAATTTCACTTAATCGAGAATCAAGATTTTAGACTGAAAGAGCTGTCGAAATGGAAGTTTTATTTCCATATGCTTTATTTTAGCAATGCGATAAGTATATTGTACACTTAAGTGTCAAAAGTCGTGGAATACGTACTTAGTATCGTGTAGGACTTCCTCTAGCCCGACGAAGGGCAGCAGCTCGACGTGGCATCGATTCCACAAATGGCCGGAAGACTTCTGGAAAGATGTTCAGCCATGCTGTCTGAACAGCCGCCCACAGTTCCCTGATATTTTTAGGTGCAGGATCTTGGGTGCGAATGAACCTTTTCCACCACGTCCCATAAATGCTCTATCGGGTTCATATCGGACAAACGTGGTGGCCACACTTTCCGTCGGAACTGTCCAGAATGCTCCTCGAACCAATTTTGAACATCTTAGGCTCGATGATACGTTGCATTTCCACCTGGAAAATTCAATCGTTGCTGGGGTACATGAAGGGCTGCAAATCGTCACTTGGCTTCCATATTTATCAGGAGCGAAGTTTTAAGTAACCATTTTAGGAAAGCGAATTGTGAGCACACTTTCCCGCCATTTTCGATGTGTTGGTTAGCAGGCTGGCGTTCGTTTCTCAGCACTGCAACAGAAGAAAAGTTCGATTTTATGGTTTCGTTGATGCGAGAAGCGGGGACAGAGAAGCCAATTAAGGAACTTCTGCGCCTTCTAAGAGCGAAAGGGAACTGGAATAATGATCTGTGAGGGGTGAGAGAGAAAAGGCATTTTTAAGGAGTGCCCGCGTCTTCTTGGAAAGTGTGAGACTCTGGTGTTAGAAGAAAGCGTGGATTTCACTCGGTTGTAGGGGATTCGGGTGTAAGGAGTACAGAGAGGAGGTGTGAAATCTATTCCGTCGGTGGTAATTCGGGAAAATGCTGAGAATGGGAAGGTAGGAAATGAATAGTGACCGAGCTGAAAGGCTATCAGCTTGTTGATGATAATTGATAATAGAGGAAAGGAGATCAGGATAATGCTTAGAGACATTCCCCATAGCATCTGAATAAACAGCTTCCTCACTGCAAGAACGTTTTTGATTGATATTTTGTTTATATTTTATTAATTTGCTCAAGCCGTGTGAAATTTGGGTCAAAATCCAGAAACAAGCAAAGCATCAAACGAACTCTTCACACAGGGCGGTGTAATATAACTCAGCACCAAGCCCTGTAACAAAAGCGGTTACCGGTTAATGACGTTTACGAGGACCAGAGGACCCAAACCGTGCCACGTAAAGACGCTCTACACATGTGTGGAACCATCATCAGCTTGCACAGTGCCTTGCTGACAGCTTGGTTCCATAGCCTTATGGGGTCTGCGCCATACCTGAACCCCACCATAGCCGCCCCGGTGGCGCAGTGGTCTAAGCGATGGCCTCTGATCATTCGTCCGAAAGGGGTCCGGGTTCGAATCCCGGTGAGGCATGGATGTTGTGTTTGTCTTACGGCACTGGCTCTCTCCCTTCCCTGGAACCAGTGACCCTAAATTAGGGACGGGCGACTGCTTATAGCCCATTGAGTTGCTCACGGTGGTCGTTAAACCTTCAATCAAAAAAAAAAAAAAAAAAAAAAAAAAAAAAAAAAAAAAGCACCTCACCATAAGCTCGTAACAACTGGTAGCGTGACTCATCGGACCACGCCACATATTGCCAGCCTTCCAGGGTCCAATTACCGTGTTCACAAGCCCAGATGAGATGCTGTGCCGATGTCGTGATGTTAACAAAGGCACTCTAGTGGGTCTTCTGCTCCCATATCCCATCGACATTAAATTACGCTGCACTGACCTGATGGATATATCTCTGGTACCTCCTGCAGTGAATGTGGATGTTATTTGAACCAGTGTCGCTTTTCTGTTAGCATGGACAATCCTGGTCAGATGCCACTGGTCGCGGTCATTCAGTCACTGCGCTGCCAATTGTGGTTGATCATGCCTTCCATGAGGTATTCTCGTTAAACATGCGTGACACTGCGGATCTAGGAAAGTTGAATGTTCGCAGAACTTCGGAAATTGAATATCCTATCCGTCTGCCTCTCACTTCCATGTGTCGTTCAGACTCTGATAATTCACGTCGGCTTGCCATAATCCTACTGGTGGTTGTTCAACCTGACTCACGAGATTACACCTCGCAACAGATAAAAATCGTGGCGTGAGTCAGCCTTTATACGACGGTAGCGCCAGTTAAAAAATTCCATACTGCTATCCCATAACTTTTTGCACTTGAATATAATTTGTAAAGCTTTTTTTTTTTTTTTTCTTGCCGGAAGTTCGACTGTAAATAAATCATTATTAAGGAATATCTTATACTCAAAACATAAAATTTTACAATAGTATTTAATATCTTGAAATTTTGTTTATACGTTTTTGAGGCCGCCCCTTAAAAAAAAAAAATGTATAACCTAGGTTTCCTTCTGTTGTATACAACCTACGTCCGGAAAGTTCCAGGACTGACGCAATATAGAATATAAAAAAGTACCATATTCACAATTAATGCTAGTCACCTTTAAAATACCGCCCTTCTGAATCAACACACTGTTTCCAGCATTTCTGAAGACAGTTCTGGGCCGCCCCGGTGGCGCAGTGGTCTAAGGCACTGGCCTCTGATCATTCGTCCGTAAGGGGTCCGGGTTCGAATTCCGGTCGGGCATGGATGTTGTGTATGTCTTACGGCGCTGGCTCTCTTCCCTTCCCTGGAACCAGTGACCCTAAATTAGGGACGGGCGACTGCTTATAGCCCATTGAGTTGCTCACGGTGGTCGTTAAACCTCCAATCAAAAAAAAAAAAAAAAAAAAAAAAAAAAAAGACAGTTCTGGAAGGCACTTTCCGGGATGTCCGCAAGTAGTTTACATAACTCGACGTAGCCGTGACAAATGTCTGCATGATACGGTCCTTTTAGTGCCCGTTTTATCCTGGGGAATAGGAAGAAGTCACAGGGCGATAAATCAGGGGAATACGGCGCATGTGGCAACAGAGTGATTTGATGGTGAGCCAAGAACTGTTGGACTTACAGCGCGGTACGTGGTCTTGCGTTATCATGGAGCAGGAACCGATTTCCGGATTCTCATAACTGTGGACGACGGCGACAAATACTGCTGCGTAAATGTCGTAAGACTTGCTTGTAGAATTCTTGGTTTACCGTTTAACCCACTGGTACGAATTCCTTGTGGACTATACCTTTTGGATCGAAAAATGCTATCATCATCGTCTTTGTGTTTGGTGGTTACATGCGGGCTTTCATGGTCGATGGTGAGTGGGTACCTTTCCATTCAGCGCTTTGTCGCGTGGTTTGTGGATCATACTACAGGCGCTATGTCTCCTCTTCTGCAATAATTCTGGAGCAAAAATCAGGATCCTCAGGTGCAGTGCACAGCAGATCGCAACAGATTGATGAACGACCCTCTTTTTAGTCACCATTCAGAATACGGGGTACCAATCGGGCATTAAGTTTTCGTCTTCTCAGATTCTCGCGTAGAATCTCAAGACAAATAGACTTACTGATGCCCACCTTACTCAACCAAAATTTTAACTCTAATTCGGCGATTTTTCTTTGACTGATTACGCGCCTTGTCAGGTATCGCTGAGTTCGATCAGCCACCAAGCTTTACTGAACCCGAGTCTCTCAAACGGGCCTGACGTGGGTTCTTTTGAGTGCCGTCGAGTAGAACTCGATCGTTGAAATACTGGAACGTGTAGTCAGCAATTAATTAAGATGTACGACAATGAGTAACTCCAGTAACAAATCCTTGGTTAGACGAAACAACATTTAATTGATTATAACGAAGTAAATTTCTCCGTCATTTTTGTCCACGCCGGGGCTCGAACCCGGACCCCCTCATTCCGGAATAAGTCACTCTACCAATTGAGCTACGCGGACGTTCGTTGTGGCTGCTATCTGCCTTTATATCGTGTGCGTCCTGTGAGACAGGCACGTCACATCTCCCCCCCCCCAAAGAGGGCCGGGGGCATGGCCCACGGGTCAGCCGTGACCTTGAATCGTTGCAGGCAGCCATCCGCTGTAGAACGTGCACTTGAGAACTCCCAGTCAATCTGGTGTGTGGAATGCAACGTCACACACATTTAGTTTTCGAAGCGCTGAAGAAGGGATTCTCTTATTTTTCCCATCTCGTATTGTGGAAAGAACATCACACCATTGCGAGATCTTGAACGGGCAGGTCATCCGGGGAGTTCGGGCGCCATTATAACGAAGTAAATTTCTCCGTCATTTCTGTCCACGCCGGGGCTCGAAACCGGGTCCCCTCATTCCGGAATAAGTAGCTCTACCAATTGAGCTACGCGGACGTTTGTTCTGGCTGCTATCTGCCTTTATGTCGTGTGCGTCCTGCTGGCAGGTACGTCACAAGATGAAAGAATAAGTTCTGTTCGATTGGCTATCTCCACGTGCCAACAGGTTTCCTGCTAGCCAACACTTCACTATCTCACCAATATCCCGGAAGACCCCCGCCACGTTGACTTGAGTCGTTCCGTCTAAAACCCGGCCGATCTGTTATCGCCGAAAAACACTGATTATTCCGTCAATGAAAACGTAAAACCCAGCGAGGTCTAACAAGACACTCTGCTGTAAAACACGACGTCTTGCTCTGTGGAAGGTGAAACGCGAAAAACCTCTCCAGCGAACGTGTCGCTTCATTTTATATGTTTATTCTTCTTTTCGCCTCTGGAAATCCTATTGGCGTGGAGTTAGCCGTTCTCTGGGAATGGCGACCTTTGACCTATTCATCAGACCCCGTCAAGGTCCACGGATGCCGCTAGTCACATGTCTCGTTCGAAGTTACATAATGCGGCATGCAAAGGAAATGTGCCACGTGTCAACACGTGCGTTTGAATTTACATTACATTGCCTTTGAAATGAGAAATAATTACAGAAAACATTACTACATGAAAATAATTAGTGAGGGCCCGACTCCGTCACCTTACACTCCTCTACGATTTTTTTCGCTGTCCGCACACTGGAGGGACGGCCAGATCTCGAATCATCTATCAAAGGATTCCAGCTCGTCACGAAACCGTACATACCATTGGAAAATGACTGCTTCGGGTTAATGTTGTCTCCTACTCTTCTTTTTAGCATTCTGTAACTTTCAGTAGCTGGTTTACCAAGTTTCCAACAAAAACGGATGTTTACTCTCTGCTCTTTCATGGCTAAAATGAAATGGGACGAGATCGCTTGTTTATATGACTTCCTTAGTGGTCGCCTGTCGGTACCGGTGTAAACCTGTTTCCAGCTGATCGCTGATTGGCCAAGAACTGCTTCTTCTGGCATACAAGGGATATTTTTATCCTATCACGTCAGTTATGCAGTCAGTCCTGGAAATTATTGGACGTGGGTTGTAAATAATATCGTCAACAACCATTTTCAATCTACTGCAAGACTGATGGTGAGGAAGGTAAAGAAAGTCATGGGAGGATCAGATTCAGGAGTGTCTGCATGAGAAAAAAAATTGAGTATGCGAAGTATAGAAGATCTTATGTACGGCGTGTGATGGATGTCAGTGAAGCCCGAGTTGTATGTCAAGATCGCTGTAAATGGAGAAGTTTGATACGGCAACAGTAAGTAAAAATTATCTGGTATTTTGTATTTCTTTTTGGAGCTAATTTCAGAGAACAGCTTAGTGATATGTATGTATGTATGTATGTATGTATGTATGTATGTATGTATGTATGTATGTACGCTAGACTGATCGTGTCCCGAAGCCTTTTCCACAACTATCTTATCATCACCAATCAAACTTCTGCTGGATGAAGATCTCCCAAAGTCTCTTCGGCAACTCTGTTTGTTGAGAAATTATTTTTTATGTCTCTCCGGCATTTCATCCACCCCTCTCCAACGTGGTCTGTTTTGGGGTCTTTTCTTGTCCGTTGGTATCCGGTCTACTAATTCAGCTGCTGAATAGTGTTCAGTTCTCCTTACAGTATGTCCAACCCATTTCAAATTGAGGGTCTGTACTTTGATCATGATCCCATCTACTCTTGTTGTTATTTTCCTGATCCATGAGTTCATTTTCCTGATTTTCGGGATTGCATCAAGCATGCATGTCTCCAGGCCTCTTTTAGTGGCTCTTGTTATGCTGAAAGTTAAAAAAAAAAAAAAAAAAAAAGGTTATGCAAAATGAAAATCATCTGGATTGAATATTGACAAATGTCGGATTTCTTTTAGTAATCTCGAGGGGAATAGCGTCCGTTTATTTACAGCCTTGTCAAGATTCGTTAGGATGGGAGTTGCAGACATCCTTGTGCTTTTCCCCCGCCTCGTCTCCGAGCAAACGTAAAGAGTTTTCAAAAGGAAATAATAATAATAATAATAATAATAAAAAAAATCTTTTACCGGTGGCCTTTCCTTTATGTCTGTGCTTGATCACGGTCGTATAACCACCTGCTGACGTTTCGAAGCCAGTACCAAACTTACGACTAATGGCCTGCTCATGCACATCACGTAAGGTCCCGGGATCAGGAGGAAGGGTCAGCCGGTGAGGGGCGGGTGCACCGCGCCTTCACCATGTGTCACGAACGCATCTCTCCACTTCCTTTGTCGGTGGTGATGCTTCACCTGTGGAAACAAATGACGACCGTGCATTGAGACGGTCGTGCGAAAGAATACGTGCGAACGGAACTTCTGAACTATGTAATATCTAAACTGTGCGCATCTGAGTTAAAGATTAAGGGAATGAAACGAGTAGAAATGAATAAAAAAGAAGTATGTGACACAAGGTATACAAAATCCATGATCTGAATATTTCTCTATCTTGTTCTGACATGGTCATACCTCTTTCGCAAGTAATCACAAGAAGAAAGGTGACACCGAATTGTCGGGTGTAATAAGCACGTCTTTTGAATCCGTTTTGACGCAAATTAAATTTATCAAAGCTATTCAAAGTCAATGGAACCGGTATGGAAAACAATAGATTTGACGAAAGAAAGAAGATTTTCAATCGGGTTTTTAATCCCTCAGATATTGCTGGAAACGGAATCGTGAGCTTACGAACTCTTAGAAACAGAAATATTGACAAAATGAGATGTGACTTTACGTCCCCTGGTGGGAAAACCATGCATTATTTTGGGAAGAAAGTATTCTCAAAAGGTTTATCCATATAAGCGGTACCGGTGCAAGAAAAAAAAAATTAGTCGAGTTTTCAGGAGCCCAGATTTTGCAACAAATACTTCAGAAGCAGAAATTAACACTTATGACCCCTGGTGGCTAAACCATTCTTTACCAAACATTAGAAATTATGTGAAAAATATTTTCCATCAGGTCTTGTATACGATACAGGAAGAATTTTTCAAAGCAGAGTTTTAGGAGCAGAAATAACGCAGAAAACGCAATTTACCTTTGTGCCCTATAGCGGAAAGTCTATGATTTACTTGAAAATTTTGAATTTATAGGAAAAACATTTCGCATCGGAAACACTATACAACAAAGAAGGAATTTTTCAAATCGTACTCTTAGAAGTAGAGATACTGACAAAAATAAGATATACATCTACGCCCCCTGGCGTAGAAACCATGCATTATTTCAAGAAGAAAATTTTCCTAAAAGGCTTGTCGACATGAGGCGTATCGGTCAACAAACGACTTTTTTTTCAATCGAGATTTTAGAAGCTCATATTTTGCTGCAAATACAACAGAAGCGGAAATTAAGACTTACGCCACCTGGTGGCCAAACCATTTCTTATAAAAATTAGAAATTATGAGCAAACGATTTCCCATCAGGAGCTGTATGCGGTGCAGAAAGAATTTTTCAAATCAGAGATTTAGAAGCAGAGATATAGGGGTAAACGCAATTTACATTTACGCCCCCTAGCGGAAAGTCTATGAATTTCTTGAAAATTTTGAAACTATATGAACCACATGTCACACTAGAAACACTATCCAACAAAGAAGGAATTTTTCAAATCGGACTCCTAGAAGTAGAGATATTGACAAAAATAAGATATACATCTATGATTTAAAGCGTCAGTTGGAAGGAGTGTGGGCGCCAATTTGTCCCAGGATAACGTACGGCGTCTCTTTGACTCCATGCCGGACCGTATCATAGCATGTATCCGAGCACGAGGTGATCCGACGCGGTACTAACGCTGACCGGAATGTGTACCGCATGTCCGCGGAAAATCGTCCTGCTGCTGTGATATTGTAATCACTTCTGTCCTTGGTATGTGCCATCTCACTACTGAAATCTCATTTCAATCCAACGCGTCCTTCTTGGTGCGTGGATTTTTATGACAACGAGCGTACTTCGAATAACATTAGTGGTAGCACGCTTAAAACACATTGAGGCTGCGCGGAAAAGCGAAATATATCTTATTAATAATTCCACAGTCATTAATATAATATACAATTGCGTGGTAACACTGCAGTCGTGTTTACAATGTCTGCAGTGTTGTATCTTGCGCAATGTACTTCGGACTTTCATTTCAATTCAAGCTCGTGGTTCCTGTTCAACTGTACCTGAGAATACATTTTAGACGTCACTGAATATGATATCAAGAGAATGCACACCAGAAGGAGGGTACTTCAGTACCCTCCTTTTGGTTGTGTTGACTGCGGTTAGGGTCCGTTCTCTTGCCGGGGAATGAGTATAAAAACAATGTGCCCTTTCAGAGTATTTCACAAAATAAAATGTTTTTTCATTACTGAATTCTTTATATATCCTTCATTGTTTATAAGTTACCTTCACGAAAAACTAATTAAAAGATAATACCCTGGATATTATTGTTATAAACTGGTTCCCAAAAATTAAAGAATTTCTAGTGTTAAGTACATGGGTGGTTCCACTTCTAGATCTGTAGCTTGATTTCTTCAGCAGTGATTTTTCTCATTTTTCTTTCCGGAAAAAAATCACCAGGCTTATATTAAAAGATTTGGAAGATGAGTTTGAAATTCAGGATCCAGATGAAATTTGTAAGTATGTGGAATTGCGCATGGGAGAAACACACTTTGAAGCTGTGGATTTGTTACCGTGGTGAAAGAATTCTCAATTTCCTAAGTTTCCTATTGCGAGACGTGTACATGTATACCAGCCAGTAGTTCTGCTAGCGAGAGAGTGTCTAGTGCAGCAGGTCAAGTTTAGAGGAAAGAAGATCAAGGTTAAGCGCTGAAGTATTAGATGCGATTCTTTTTTTTATTTTTTGAAGAGTTTCGAGAATCTTAAACGGTAAGCAATTTTCATGATGAACTTGCTGGAAACGGTACACACACATAGAATAATATCGTGGTTATTACACTATTATGTGCAAAGCTTTGTTAATGTTACAAAATGCAGAATAATGTAGTCTGGAATGCTAATACTTTTATTTTTAGTTTTTTTTTTATTTGGAAATTTTCTTACATGCTTTTTTTATACTCTACCATGCTTTTTTTATATTCTCTTTTTTTTTTATATACATCTTTACCAGTTACCATATACGTAAATTATATTGCAAAGTTTAGCATTCTAGAGTAACTATTTAAAACACGTGCGACTGTCCTTAAAGAGTTTTATGTTTTGTAACGCAATTTATTCAAAATAAAAGTAAATTTAGAAATCCAAAAGAAATAACGAATGGAATATTTTGTGTTTCTAAAAGATTTTCTTATTCAGCATTTGGCAAAATCGCTGATTCCGCTATTATAGTCGAACGGCATGTGCTTCGATTATTTATTTATTACCTAGTCCTAATTTTAAAATACTTGCTTTTATGCATAGTGTTTCGAAGAACATATTAATATTATGAAGTGGATTAACTGAAGTAAACTTTTTAAACTAATGATGTTTATACTTGATTGGGCCATAGCTTTGGCCGGTGCATAATGCAAGCCTTGCCAAGCAAAATTTTCTGAGAACCGTGGCCCAGACTTAGCAAAAACATGTAATCAGAGAAAGCGGGCTATGCCTAGGCTCCTAAAATTGATCCCGAACTCATCTTTAATCCAGGGGTATCTGGTACTATAATGCCAACAGCAGGTCCTCCAGTTCCCGTACATCTCGGGATGGTGGTGATTTAGCGCGAACCCGCTTTCCCAAGTCGAACCGCAAATGTTCGATTGGGTTCATGTCAGGTGATTTTGGAGGCCAGGGTATTAACAGAAAGTCACGAGCATGTTCCTCGCACTATACCTTGACGATTCTGGCATGGCGCTTTATACTGTTGGCCATCACCAGCAGGGAACACAATTGCCATGAATGGGCGAATATTGTTCTGCAATGATGTCCAGATCCCTGACAGCTGTCAGAGATTGTGCTATTGGAATAATGAGGCCTAAAGTGTCCGAAGAAAACATCCCCCACAGCATAACACCGCCGCCGCCTGCATGTTTCCGCCCAACAGTGCATACAGGTGCCATAGCCTCCGTTGGTAATCGGCATATCCGCGCTCGGTCGTCTATGTGATGCACTGGAAATCCTGATTCATCTGACCAGGCCACTTTCTTCCAATCATCCACGATCCAATCTCGATGATCTTGGGCCTATTTCATGCGTTGTTGGCGATAACGTGCAGTGAGCATGGGGATCCGGCTTGGTCTTCGGCTACGCAGGCCCATGCGCAGAAGGTTGCGGTGAACTGTGTGCTGTGACGCATTGTACTGATCACCACTGTTGTACTCGCGGGTGATTTGTTGCACCGTGGCCCTGGAATCGTTGTGAACAATGCACGACAATGTCCGCTCCACTCAACATCAGTGAGCTGCGGACGACACACAACTGGACGACGGTTTGTCGTTTGGCCATCTTTGCACCACTTTTGATACGTACTCATTACAGCGGCGTGTGAAAAACCCACAAGTCGCGTCGTTTCCGAGATCGTTGTGCCATCACAATTTGTCCTTTATCAAACTCCAATAAATCGGCAGCTTTTCCCATTCTGACTCCGAACAGTCTACTAACTGAAAGCCGGTCCTCGGGTTGTATATACAGGGTGCATAGAAAAGTCCCTTTAGCCATATACAGGGTTATAGGAAAGTCCGTTTAGCCTGGAATAACTTACGAACGGAGAGAGGTACAGTTATGCAAGTGAGATAACGGTATAGTAAAGCGACTACGCCCAATAGGATGCAACCAATAGCAGCGCCCCTAGTGGCGAAATGCGGAAATTAGCCATAGCAAATCGAAAACGAAAAGAGATAGAGCAAAATTTCCAATTACAAAGTTCTAAAACATCAATTAATTAGTACAAAATGACATTTATTTCACACGGATAAGATAAATTGTCGCCCGAATACCCTACAATGTCCGAAATCGACGCACGACCTTTTTTGTGTGAACGTTTAAAGGAAACAGGCATAGGTATGAGCAAATACACACAATTTATTGCATAAATGCGTACTTATGTCAATACAGTTTGATGACATCAGACAAAACAAAAACAAAAAAGGCAAACTGGCGCACAGTGATAAAAAGTTAATGTCGAGTATGTTCGAAGAGTTCGCCATTGCCCACGATACACATTTGTATTCGTCAAAGTAACTCTGCATGCACATTCCTCAGCATGGAAGGTGTCACACTATTGCAAGCATCTGTAACACGACGACGTAGATCCAGTAGACTTGTAGGCGCTGTTGCATACACCTGATTTTTGGGAGTGAGTGAAGCTCGCCATTCTCTCAGCGTTCGTAGACCTAAACTTCTGATCAGGGTACATCCTGCTACTGGTTTTTATATCGTAGGTACGGTACAACGTCACAATCTGTATTTGCATACGGCTACATTTGCGAAATGGGAATATGCAGATTCGAATCGTCGCTCATCGATTTCGGACATTGTAGGGTATTTAGGCGACAATTTATCTTATCCGTGTGAAACAAATGTCGTCTTGTACTAATTAATTGATGTTCTACAACTTTGTAATTGAAAATTTTGCTCTATCTCTTTTCGTTTTCGATTTGCAATGGCTAACTTCCGCATTTCGCCACTAGGGGCGCTGCTATCATTGTATTATACCAAAGAATATGTAACTGAGAAGAAGTTAAGACTCGGCGGGACATAACTAGCGCCGCCATATCTTAAGAAATAAAATGCAGTGCACTGAAGCCAACATACAGGCTGATTATGGAGCAGACTGCGCATGCGTATTTCTGTTGACTTCAATTCTTTGGGCAAAGAACAGTCAGCCGAGCTACTCACATCACGTGATTGTTACCTTCTCGGTAGCATGATCACTTCGCAAATCGGATATGTTATTTTTGTTACGCCAGTCGGGTTAGTTAAGGCTTTTGTTTCTTCTTCAGTTTTTCAGAAACATTTTCAGTAATGCCAAATACTAGGGAATGTCTGCCTTTTGTACGGATCCTAAGGCCTAACTATAATATTTGCTAAAATTTTATTTAAATAGTAATACTAATGTTATTGCATATTTTTTTTTTCTCACCAAAATAAGGGATGGACGCGATATCAGAAAACAGCAACAAGAACAAAAAAAAAAAAAAAAAAAAAAAAACTGCTCTAAGCAAATAGTCATCAGATCGAAGGAAACCATCGTGGATTAAAGAAAAGCTTCACTGCCGTAGTCCCCCTAACGTCTTTTGCTCCTGCATGTTGACTTTCCCGCAGAGCATATCATCTCTTAAGATGTAGTGGCGCTGTTTTCGCCTGTTTTACGTTATCTCTATGAGAGTTGGGGTTCTTCACGCTTTATATTCTTTGATTATACCGTTATCTCACTTGTATAACTATACCTCTCTCCGTTCGCAACTTATTCCAGGCTAAAGGGACTTTCCTATGCACCCTGTATATTACTCTGCGAACTTCACCTACACCACCCTTCGGTCTTCAGGCGTGCTCATTTCTCTAGGCTGGGGGTGGTCATAATGTAATATCTCATCGTTGTACTGTCTTCTCGCCTATCGCATTCATATAATCCCTCAGAAATCATATTATTTCTTTCTCACCTACTTGTTTGGTAAGTTTCGTCTCAATTTGTGTATTCCTTCCTGTTGTGGCATTTTTTTATGTCGGGCAGTGTACTTTAAACCACAACGGTTGCGGACAACTCAAGGAATCGTGGAGAGATTCATACTTGCTGTAACCAAGAAAGACTGGAAAAGGAACTCATTGGCCATGGTCAGGAAAATGGCAACAGTCGATGGCATCTCGATCAAGATGAAGATTATCAAGTACCAATGAGCTGGACATATTCCTACTGTATAACTAACCACCGTTGGATAGCTGAAATACTAGACTGGTTTTCAAGGGGTAGATAAAGACACAAAAGACCACGTGGTTCGTGGGTGAATGAAATGCGAAAGCATGCAGGAGTGATAGTAACAGAACGGCTGAATACAGAGTGCGGAAAATACTTGAGAGAGAACTTCATCCTGCAGTGTTTTGTTAGCGGGGCTTTTCCTTTCCGTTAGGGTTCGGTATGTTTGCTTAGTTGCAACACATTGATGGTACGGAAGAATTGAACTTCACTAAAAGTATCAAGACCATTTGCTATATTAAATCAGTTCTTTATCTAATTTCAGTATATTCGGATTTTCTTCTGGAATTATCTTACAAAATTACTACTTGAATCTCTTCGTTCGATACTTATTCTTGTATCCTACCCTCTACCTATCCTTACTCTACGATTTTATCTGATTTCTCTTCTATTTCATTTACTTATCGTTCTCGTTTCCAAAGCCATTTTGCACTCGACCTTTCTCGCCTGCTGTCCGAAAAATCTTCCCTTCTCAAAGCATCTTCCCGCAACTTCTGTCCTATATAGACTTCTCTTTCTCCCTGACCCTTGTGTCCGTCCTTTCTTAAGCATGAACCGTATGTCCCTGAGCCTGTTACCCCCACTAAAAGCGGAGAGTGTTTCTATCCCTGACTCCTCTGATGCAGTAAACTGATGAAGCAGTCTGGAATCGCTTGATGATGACAATGCTCGTGATTGCAGCGTAAGCCAGTAAAACGATTTAAGCACTTAAGAAAGGCTGCACACAGTTGCTGCCATGAAAGCCTCTTCGAACATTCTCTTGCCGGCCGACCTTAGATGAAAAAGAATTAATACCAAATTCCTTTGAAATCTTCGGAACAGCTTTAAAACTGGATGATGACTTCGAAATCGATTTTTTTCAGGGTAGGATATAAACCGCAAAAAAAGAAAAGAAAAAAAAAAGCACTACGAGTTTCTTTTGAGTAAGACGTTTGTCGTCGATGTTGGGCGCGGGTTTCTGACCTCTCGTATGTCTGGGTTCGAGGTCGAATCTCGGGGCGAGACATGGATGTTGTATTTAACCTTCCAACGCTGGTTCTGTTCTTTCCTCGAAACCCTGTGGCTCTAAATTAGAGATGGGTGAGTCCTTATTGCCGTAGATGCCTATAATGGTCGTTAAACCGTGGAACAAGAAAAAGGAGGGAGGCCGGTGTCTCTCTCTGTTAGTGAAGGCTTGTGTTTAAGTAGTTTAATAAAAAGAATGCGGCGCCTTCTGCGGAATCAGTAATCGTAAGTTACGATCCCACACGGGGTTTAGAAGAGAGTACCAGGAAATCTTTTTTTGTTTTTTTTTGTTATGTTATGTTGAAAACTCGCTGTTCCGTGTTTGAAGTTTGCACATCATGGGCATACATGAAGATGCTCGGCAGTCGAGCATTATCTGTCAGCGTATCATTCTCCCATTTAAACTCAGTTGTTTCTTAATTGTTGTGACATCAGTTGCTTCATAGAGTGAGTGACGTGTTCGTTGTTTTGCTCTGTCCTCACATGATTGTCGTGAACGCCCTGTCGATCTTACCCCTCTATGTGCCTCCCAACAAACTGACATGTTGTCCTTGTCGAGAAGCCGGCCAGCAGCGAGCGAGTCGAATCTTGTGCCCCTCTCTATCTCTCTCTCTCTCTCTCTCTCTCTCTCTCTGTAGGCATTTAGAGCTCGGAACTTCATCCCACCCACCGGTCACAGTGGAGGAGGGTGCCGATTATGATTGTTCGGCAAGTCACGCGCCGCCCTCGGTTCCATTTTCTCCTCTCTTACTCCGCGAGTTCCGGGATCACATATCGACACTACTGATTTCATTTAGCTGGAATCTTTTTCATTTGATTTTTTTTTTTATCGACCTAGGGGTTACCGAGCGGAGGCCCGAACAAGTAACTCACTGAGGCTGCTTTCCCTGAGGATTAGTCATATGGATGTTTCCACTCGGGTGCCTACCTGTCATCTTATCTCGGCCTCTTAAGATTCAAAGCGAGCCTTTTCTTGGCGTTCATCGTTTAAAGAGATGCTGTGCTTCGTAGCTCAGCAATTTATTCTTTCGGAGTTGTTTCCCGTTGAATACAATGCACGGATAACAAGTTAATTTTCTTGCAAAGATTTTGCCTTTTTACGATTGGAGCTGAAATAATGTGGGAGTGACCTCTCAAAGTCTTCTCCCGATCTCTTAAAACCGTTTTCGCAGAAGGAAATAACGGTGAAGAGAAGAAACACACGTAACTGGGGGGGGTTAAAACAGTTATAATTTATAATCTCTATGAGCATCTACCTAGGATTGGTGATTCATTGTCTGATTTCAGGTTTACTGGCTTGGGGGACGCCAGAACCGTGGCCCATTCTAGAGCGGATTAAGATAGTCCTTGATAGTTTTGATGACACTTTATGGATAAACCAAGTGATGGGCCATATTTTACGACGCTGCCTCGATGGCCGAGTGGTCAGAAGCATACGCTTCTGGCTAGTCGTTCCAATTGGGCCCGGGTTCGTCTTCCGATTACGCACGGGTGGTGTGTGTTTGTCCTTTGGTGTGAGGGATCCCTTTCGTTTGATGGAGTCAGTAGCACTATATTAGGGACGGGCGGCGTTTATAATCCTTTAAATTGCTCTTGATGATCGTTAAACCAAGATGCGAATATATATTTATGTGTATAATTCACACACATTGATAAATTATTTTTTTTTGTAGAGCAGAACACAACACAAATTAGAAACTTTTCTTTTTCGCTTTCAATGTCGATCAAAAGGATGCCGGCAAAAGCCCACGATGCGGGACTTTGACTTCTCGTACTACAGGGTTGGTCCGGGTTCGAATCTCGACCCAAGACATTTGTGATACGTTCTCTTTCTCTCCAGTGCTACCAAATAGCTCGCCGTCCCGGTAGCTTGAGTAGTCGGAGGCGTAGGTTTCTGCCATGTCGTCCAAGTTGAGGCGCGGTTCAACTCCCTACTGAGTCACAGGGTGTGCGTTTTTCTTTTGACGCTGGTGGCTCTGTCCCATTTCTAAAACAATTGGCCCAAAATTACGGAAGGGCGACTGTTTTAATATAGCCCTTAGAGTTGTTTGTCGTGCTCGTTAAACCCCTAAAAAAAAAAACAAACTCCTGCTCTAAATTAGAGATGGGTGAATCTTTGTAGCCTTAGATACTCTTGGGAGCGGGGGAACGG
This sequence comes from Macrothele yani, assembly GCA_039090855.1. Classification (NCBI taxonomy): domain Eukaryota; kingdom Metazoa; phylum Arthropoda; class Arachnida; order Araneae; family Macrothelidae; genus Macrothele; species Macrothele yani. The sequence goes on along the minus strand of CM076995.1, from coordinate 151,783,444 downwards.
TGAAACCACACAAAAACGTAAAGTAGTATTCTCAAAATTCTCTCTCTCTGAAAGTTTTTTCGCCATGATAATTTTCCAAAAAAACCCCAATAAAATAGTAGCTCTAAATTAGAGATGGGTGAATCTTTGTAGCCTTAGATACTCATGGGGGCGGGGCTCTCTCTCTCTCTCTCTCTCTGAAAGTTTTCTCGCCATTATAATTAATTACCCCCAAAAAATTAATAAAGCAAAAAGTTATTCTAAAGGCTGAGCAAGTTTTTCGGGGCAAGTCATATTTAGTTTTGACGGATGTCTTCCACGAATCGAGTTTACAAGACTTCTCCTTTGACTGAGTGACAAAAGACACCATTCAAAATTTAGTTGCAGCGTTGATTTTTATTTTATTAATATTTTGTTTGCCGTAAAAGGCACAAGATGATCTCTTAAGTTGTGCATTCGGTTTTGTTTTAACATAGATGCATTACAGCAAACAGTGATGTTTCAAGTTTTGTTCAGGGCAGCATATACATGACAAAGTAAAGACAAAACTGTTACTGTCCCGGACTTTTCACTTTGAGGTAAAACTTTCATGCACATATTTTTCGCTGTCCAATAAACATAGTTTGTAGTCAGTCACTATTAAAAGTGTTATTATTCCTCACAAATGAAGAGTAACAGGCCGATGTTGGTGTTATGGCGTCTTCAGGCTAAAATGATGAAGCAAAAACAATTTTACGGCACAAACATTAATAAAAATAAACATTCCAACAACAAAATATAATAAATTCTATTTAAACTTTACCATCACAGCTCACACAACCTCTCCTTCACACCACAAAAAAAAAAAAAAAAAAAAAAAACCCTACCTCGTTTGTTTTCGACCTAGCTCTGTCAGCTCTACCGTCGCGCGGCAGACCCATTTCACCAAGCAGGTGTACTGTATAGGTAGTTACATAAGTATCTTGGTGATGCGCACAAGTATGGTTGTTTTTCCACGTATATGAGAACGAACGGCTCAGTACTTTCTAAAGTCTCACGGAAAATTAATCGTCAGAGAAACGCATTGCGGTCAACGGTCGTATAGTTTCACAGCAACCATTTTTGTAATGCTCACGATTATTAGCCCAAATGTTGCAGTTTTCGACTGCTGATACACTGGCGTGCAAAAATTAAGGACGAGACGGTTTTTCGAATGTAACGTCGTGCAGAAGTGCTCCACATCTACTCAAATCATACCGTAAGATCCCCAAGATGTAAGAATATGGGACAAGTGAGCAAAACCGTCCAAACAAGGTATCCAAAGGATACAAAGGTACTTTATTGAAAAGGTAGCTTCGAGCACAACTGGACAGAAGACAGAAACGTCCAAGTGACAGGCGGCTGCCAAGAAAAATCCAGTCTTTAGTAGGGGATATGATCACCCCTGACTGCGTTGCAGAATTTACAACGTCTGTCCATGCTGAGGACGAGGTTGTCAAGGAGCTGTTGAGGCATCGCGGCCTATTCCTCTTGTAGCGCCAATCGCAGCTGCGGAATCGTTGCTGGCGGCTGGTGAAATGCTGATAAGAGTCTCCCGAGAAAGGTCCCACACGTGTTCGATTGGATTTAGGTCCGGGGACCTTGCGGGCCAATCCATGCGTTGAATATCTTCACTCTCCAACAGCTCTGCGACAGCCATTTTACGATGAGGTGTAGCGTTGTCGTCCATGAAGAGGAACTCAGGACCCACAGCACCTCTAAACAGACGCACGTGAGGCAGGAGGACCTCGGTACAATAGAGGACCCCAGTGACTGAACCTCCTTGGAAGATGTGGAGGTCAGTACGGCTACCAAGCATGATACCGCCCCAAACGAGAACTCCGCCACCTCCAAAGCGGTCCCTTTCGATGATGTTGAAGGTTTGATTGCGTGTTCCCTGCTCTCTCCAGATGTGTATACGTCCAGATTCGCTCGTCAGACTAAATCGGCTCTCATCCGTAAAGAGAACTCGACTCCATTGCTGATGTGTCCAGTTCTTGTGTTCCTGGCACCAGAGAAACCGCCCTCTCCGATGAGAAGGCGTTAATGGCACACACCGTACTGGTCGTCGTGCAAATAGACCATTTTTGTGCAGTTTCCTGGCCATGGTAAAACGCGATAACGGACGTCCAGTTGTCTGTTGCACGTGCCTTGCGATTTTTTCCGCTGTCTGCCGTCTGTCTCTTCTCGCCTGTAAGACAATATACCGGTCGTCCGCCGCCGTGGTTGCTCGTGGACGACCACTGCTCAACTCTCGGACAGCTGCTCCTGTCCTTTGAAATGCTCTCCAAGCTCGTGAAACGATTCTGTGAGCGATCCTGAACTCCTCGGCCACACTAGTCACACTTCGACCTCCTTCCAACTTTCCAATGATGCGACCTTGGGTAAAGTCATCCAGATGTCGTCTACTGGATTGCCTGTTGGCCATATCACACGGTGGCAGCAACTCGACGTCGTTCAAACCAATGTACACCGTGCAATAATTTTCACCGAATTGCTGAGCATGATCATGATCATATGTAGAGGATTTTAAGAAGGGAGTGTCTGACCCCAGGTCTTAAACAATCCTTAGAAATAGGAAACTAGGAGATTTGGGCTAGAGCTCCCCATAGGAAAGTGACACGGAAGCGAAGTAGAAAGGGGGAGGAAGACGCCCTTATTTATTACCGGAGGCGAGTGCCCGGGGTCCGACGGCTTAACGTGCCCATCCTACGCAAGGCGGATATTTAGTGGATCGAGCGTTCGTACCTGCCTGGGATCGAACCTGAGGCCCTTTCCGTGGCAGTCACGAACGTTGCCCACTCGGCCACCCGCTGCCCGAATTGCTGAGCGTACACCTCCCATGTGCTTTATACCCTTCCGACCCCTCCCTACGTCATGCCGCATATATGCGCATGCCCTACCGTACCGGACCCTACTTTATATTCTTGAGTGGTCTTTCGGTCCGTTCTGCCTGCTCGTTCCGCTGTTATGCTAATTTCTCCTCTTCGTCCTTAATTTTTACACACCAGTGTGTTTCGCGCAATTTTAGACTTCAGATAGGAAGATTTGTTACCAAATTATTTGTGGCGGAATAATGCTATCGTGTGAGCAAATGGAGTAGGGCGGACGTAAACGGATCCGATTGTAGAAAGAAAATGAGTGAACCGGAATTGTATCTTGCTGATTTCACTCTTGTAAGTTTTAATGTGGCGACGTGAATTTTCGTTTCTTGAGTTTGCGGTAAGAAAGCTATTTGATGTTTCATGGATGAATTTGTGTCATTTGCGCGACTCATTTAGTTCACCATTAGATTTTTTTTTTTTTTTTTTTACCATTTTAGTATTTTATGGTGATCAAAAATTAAGGAGAAGCTTATTCTTAGTTTTGAACTACGGGTTCCGGAGTAGGGACAAAACCAGAATCTGAGGTAACAAATATCTCATCTTTCGCAGATTCAAACCTGGTTCCATAGTGGAAGAAGAAACCATTCTGACAGACCTGGCACTGGTCGACATCAGATAAAGTAAATCAAAACTAGATGAAACTAGTCGGAATCGGCATCGACGGTTAGTTTTTTTTTTTTTTGAAAATAATAAACTCATATGAAACAACAAATGTAAACTTTATTTGATTGACAAATTCATTCAACCACTTCAGTAGTAATGACAATAGTGCAGGTTCGTGATTTTTATTTTATTGACTGAAGGTTTAACGACCACAGTGAGCAACTCAATAGGCTATAATAAGCAGTCGCCCGTCCCTAATTTAGGTCACTGGTTCCAGGGAGAGTGCCAGTGCCGTAAGACAAACACAACATAGGTGCCTCACCGGGATTCGAACCCGGACTCCTTTCTGACGAATCATCATAAGCCAGCGCTTAGACCACTGCTGCCACCGGGGCGGCCAGGTTCGTGATGAACATCGCGACTGCACCCTTTTTCAGTCGTAAAATGTGATGCGGAAGGCCACTCATCTCGACCGTGTGCAAAAATTCAACTGGATAGCGCACTCTTTCACTCTCATCTTCAGTCACAACTGTGTTTGTAAATGTTGAAATGAGATTCGCGTTGTGACTACTCTTCATTCTCTCTTGTCTGAGACATACAGTTGCTACCCATTGATCGCTCACGCGCTCCAGTAAGGCTCTTACGTTTTATTTTTTTTTTCTGAGGGAGAGACATTCTGTTAAGGGTAAGTATGCAATAAAGTAGGCCTACATTGGAATTGGGAACTTTTCTATGGGATTCACGGTGGACAAATATTGTGTATTTTGGCTATTCACATAGCCGGAGAAATGGAACCAAGCGTTGTCCGACATAATATACAATTGGGGATCCATAAGACCTTGTGCAATTTCATTGTGTATCCACTGACAGTATCCCAGTCATTTAGCGGTGTCCAAGGCCCGATTGGCCCGCCGGGACACCGGTATATCTCCCGGTGGACCACTCGAGAAATTGCCCACTCATTTTCGTATCCTCTTTGTTTGGAAAGAACGAATAATTATTTTGGTTCTTGTGGATCGTTAACTTCATTTGAGCTTTATGTTATCCATCTAAAACGCCATTGTTTAAAAAATAAAGGTGTTTTCCTCTATCTAAATATATATTAAGAGTATGCTCTAAAATGAAAAAGCAAAATTCTATCTACGTCAGTTAAAAATTTGCAGCCGGACAAATCATGCTGTTATAAATAAAGCTAACTACGGTTAAGAGTATGTTGTTGGACTTGGAGCCAAAGGGTCATTGATAGGCTCTGCTCTCCTTTTGTAATCTTGAAGGAGGCGCTAGTAACAATTTTGATGGTCCATCATCCCCAACCTCCGTCATCCACGTACAGACATAGAGCACAAAGCGATTCTCCTGCAGAGATATTCCGAAATTTGTGTCCCATCCACAATTATCTTAAACGAAATGACGATTTACCGCTACTGGTTCGTTTATTAGAATGGTAATTCACGAGTCAAATTAATGGGTGGACTTTAAAAAGGTGTCTATTCAACGAGTTGGTAAGAATACCGCAACACAACTGATCAGTGATCAAATAAAAATAATGATCTGCTACAACACCCAGCTTTGATCATGGTTTGATATGTTACATTCAATCATGAGTGGATTTTAAAAAAATTTCACCCTTAAGTTGCTGTTTAAATTTGTTTAGTTTTACAATGCATATTTCAACAGTTCTTATTTCATCCAGGAGATAAAATAATTTTTTTCATGAGGGAATTTATGAGGTGTTACCCTGTGAGTGAGTACGTGTGTTTTTGTAGTGGACCACAAGCCTAAATTTCCCGGCCTGGTTTTGTCGACACAATCCGCCCCTGGCGGTGTCTGCCGGGAATAGCTCTTTAATATTCTGTTACGGGGCTTGGTGCTGAGTTTTATTACAGCGCCCTGTGTGGTGGGTTCGTTTGATGCTTCCTTTGCAGTAAGTTCGGTATCGGTGGTTTAATCCGTAATTCTCCCAACTGGAGCAGATAAATACAATACAAAGCATAGAAAAGTGAATCGACTGAGGCTAAATTTTGCAGTGAGGAAAACGTTTATTCAGATGTTACGGGGAATGTCATCAAGCTTTTGTCTGTCATTTTCGTGCTTTCATTCTTTTAGTTCTCCCTCAGTATTCTACACCGCCGAAAATCCCTTTATCTCTTTCCGGCCATCCAAACCGCTTCCTTCATCCGTTCCGACTCACCCCGAGGTTTTTCTCATAGCCTCCTAAAAACATTCCCTCCTCCTTCGACTTTTCGCCACCGAGTCTCCCCTCTCATGCCCGGAGAGAGAAACCCCCTTGGTCCGTCTAATTCCAAGAAAGCGCAGCCACGCCTTCACTCTCAAAAACTCTCATGGTCTTAATTGCTTACACTCTGCTGTGACCCGTGGGAAAGGAAATACTTTCTTTGCCTTTCGCTGCGATTCCCAATGGCGGGAAATGAAAGAAAATGACTATACAGAATCTCGCTTTTGATAAATATAGAAGCCCCGGTTACAATTCATTACTTCGTACGGTTTCAGCTGCTACAAAACCTGTGAAACAAAGGTTTACATTAACGCTTACATTAAAATACACCTGCAAAACCAACGTTTACATTAATGTACGGCGCCATGCTACTTTTAGCGGAGTGTAGCCCGGAGTTCGGGGGTTTTGTCACATTCCAAACCCGTAAATCCGGGTTTTTAAGTTTTAGAAGAATGTGAGATGCTTCGGACATTTCATTTGTAAAAATGCTACGAAATGATAACTGAAAGTTCAAGTTCCGTTTGCTTTGGGAATTACAGTGTTTGATTAAAAACACCGCATGTCCATGCGGATGGTGAATGTAGACAATTTGTGACACCTTGAGTGTTTCTTTTGTTATCAAACAAATTCTCAAGATAACATCAAACAAACTCTCCTGCTGAAAGGAAGGCTCTTTTTTCTTTTGTTATCAAACAAACTCTCCTGCTGAAAGGAAGGCTCTTTTTTCTTTTGTTATCAAACAAACTCTTCTGCTGAAAGGAAGGCTCTTTTTTCATTATTTTGAAAGTTGCATCTACATCAAATAATTTGATTATATTAGATTCAATTAATCCAATGAACTGCTTTTAGAAATTAAATGGAATCCACTGTAGGCTTCAAGCAAAACTGATCCACATAGACTGCTCAATTAACATATAATGTGAAGTGCGAAATTTGATTTCAAAGATGCAGTGCCTCAAGGATTTTGCATAATGAAAGAAAATTTGGTACAAGGGAAGATGCGAAATTCAACTGCACAAGCACTAGGGCGTATTTGTTTTGTAGCTAGTTTATATGTGTGAAATATACTGTATATATAAATATTCGTTATATGCATTATATGTGTATTGGCACTGAGCTGAGAGTTTCAGGGTTTCTTGTGTCACTTCAAAATCACCCCTGTGAGACACCCTGTATGTATATATTCGCCCTTTAGGTAATGGGGTAAATTAATATCTACTCCATCGATCAAACAGTCGAGGCTGGAAGCTGTTGTTATTACCGACCCCCCCCCCCCCTGGCAATTCTGGAAATAGTGGCTCATTTGCAGCTTTACTTTTTCCTTTGCCACTGGGAGAAAAATAAGGGGCATTGAACGTCCTGTTTCTTTCCAAGTTCAGAATCTCTAAATAATTAGAATTCAGGGCATAAAGAATTAAGATCGGTTTGCAGTGCTAAAGGTTATATAGCGCTCTTCTTCTGACGTTTCCATTTTGCGACGATGGATAGGTAGATGTGTACCTTAGTGTTGTGGGGATAATTCTCCTCCGTTCAAGTGTTCCCGTCAGTCACCTTAGGATCATAGTACAAGTTGTTTCCTCTTTTTCTTCGCTTAGTAGGAAAAGAAACATCTGAGGTAAGAGCTTTATAGAGGTTGGGGTCTTTCACTTTCCACCCCGATCTTCAACGGGCACAAGGAAGGAAGGAAGCAATACGCAGTTGAAATAAATCAATTTAAATCCCTAGTCCGTCGTGCGGTACAGCCTCTGCGTTTTTGGTTTTCCGCTGGTAATGATGGGTGTCTATCATTGCGTCATTCTCTCTGCCAATTATTGGCGTGTGTGGGCGGACCGTGCCTTGTGCTATGGGTGACGCGAAACGAGGTCCTCCTCATCTACTATTCTGCTCAGTATCGCCCATTGTCCACCTCGAAATAGGGCCTCGAGACCTTTGGATCCCATTGAAAGCAGGGGGCGTTTTGATCGTGCTTTTCGCGAGCCGTCGACCTGCGAAGCTTTGGAGGAAGACCCCCCTGCTTTTGTCCCTACCTCCTCTTCCAAGGATGCCTGTAACATACGACATCGCATGTTAGGAGGAATCGGCACATGTTGAGTTGGGTGACGGCGAAATAAATGGATGGTGGTGACCTTTTATTTCCAGTGATTGATCGGAAAGATCGCCACAGGTGTAAAAGGAGACCTTCTTTGAGCCGCGCTTTTTTTCATTTTATTTTTTAAGCCCGACATGAAGATATACATACCTGCACGATGCCCCATCCCCCTGTGCCCTTTTACTGATCGTGATGTCTGGTTGCCGTGAATAGGGTTCTGTGGTCGAAATCTTCGTCAATTAACTCATTCTGTTGCAGTCGAATTTCTATCCATAACGGGGTCGGCGACCTTCTGCATTCCCTTCGTTTCTTCCCCAGTTATGCATTATTAAAATAATGAATAATTTTCCTACTGAACGAGACGTTTTCACGCCTCACTTAAGGAAAATAAAGCACTAACACATAGCCGGAGCATAATTAGATGTAAATTGAGGAAGCGACGAATATGTTTTATTTTTGTAATGCGTCCTGTATTTTTTTTTACCCCCTGAAAAGTTCTCGAAATGCGTGTCATCACTAACAAGAAAATGACTTGTACATGAAATCAGCCATTTCGACAAAATTCGTGACTAATGTAGTGGAGTGATTAAAAAACAATTGATTACCTTTTCGTCACCGAGACTTGATGAGGATGAATAACAGGTATAGCCAATTTTAGTTCGACCAAAATTATGGTTTTGTAAAACTTCGGTTGATTGTAAAATAGAATTATTGTGAAAGACATAGGCATATATACCGATGAGCCATTACATTATGACCCCCCTAACCCTAAAGAAATGAGCGCGCCTGGAGACCGAACGGTGCCGCAGGTAAAGTTCACACAGCAGTATATATGCAACCCGAGGACCGGCTTTCGGTTAGTAGAGTGTTCGGAGTCAGAATGGGAAAAGCTGCCGGTTTATCGGAGTTTGATAAATAGCAAATTGTGATGGCAGGGCCCCTCGGAACTACGATCGCGGAAACGGCGCGGCTTGGGGATTGTTCACGTGTCGCTGTAGTGAGCACGTATCAAAAGTGGTGCACAGGTGGCTAAACGACGAACCGTCGTCCAGCCGTCTGTCGTCCGCAGCTCATTGATGCCAGAGGGAAGCGGAGACTGTCGCGCATTGTTCACTGCGATCTCAGAGCCACAGTGCGACAAATCACCCGCAGCTGCAACAGTGGTGACCAGGGTAATGGTTTACAGCACACAGTTCATCGCAGCCTTATGCGCATGGGCCTACATAACCGAAGACACAGACGGACTCCAGGCTCACTGCACGTCATCGCCAACAACGCATGAAATGGGCCCAAGATCATCGAGATTGGGCTGTAGATGTTTAGAAGAAAGTGGATTGGTCTGACGAAACAAGATTCCCGGTGCATCACGTAGACGGCCGATCGCGGACACGCCGATTACCAACGGATGGATGCACTGTTGGGCTGAAACAGGCCGGCGGCGCGCGGTGTTATGCTGTGGGCGATGTTTTCTTAGGACACTTTATAGGCCCCATTGTCCCAATAGCACAATTCCTGACAGCTGTCAGGTATCTGGACATCGTTGCGGACAAAGTTTACCCATTCATGGCAATTGTGTTCCCTGCTGATTACCAACAAGATAATGCGCCATGCCACACTGCCAGAATTGTCAAGGAGTGGTTCCAGGAACATGCTGGTGACTTTCTGTTAATGCTCTGTCCTCCAAATTCACCTGACATGAACCCAGTCGAACATTTGTGGTTCGACTTTGGAAAGCGGGTCCGCGCTAAATCACCACCATCCTGAGATGTACGGGAACTGGAGGACCTGCTATGGGCATTATGGTACAAGAAACCCCAGGATACCTATCGTCACGTCATCGAATAGATGCCTCGCCGAGTGGCCGCGATGCACCAGGAATCTTGATTCGTCAGACCACGCCACTTCCTTCCAATCATCCACAATCCAATCTCGATTATCTTGGATCCATTTCATGCGTTGTTGGCGATGACGTGCAGTGAGTATAGGTGCCCGGCTGGCTCTTCGGCTACGCAGTCCCATGGGCAGAAGGCTACGATGGAGTGTGTGCTGTGTGGCACATTGTCTTGATCACCATTGTTGAAGCTGCTGGTGATTTGTTGTACTGTGGCCCTGAGGTCGCTGCGGACGACGGTACGTCGTCTGGCGATCTGTGCACCACTTTTGATACGTCCTCATTACAGCGGCACTTTAACAACTCACAAGCCGCGCCGTTTCCGAGATCGTAGTTCCAAGGCACCCTGCTATCACAATTTGTCCTTTATAAAACTCCGATAAATCGGCAGCTTTTCCCATTCTGACTGCGAACACTACTAACGGAAAGTCGGTCTTCGGGTTGTATATATACTGCTTTGTGAACTTCACCTGCGCAACCGTTCGATCTCCAGGTGCACTCATTTCTCTAAGCTAGGGGTGGTCATAATGTAATGACTCATCGGTGTATATTACTTTCTCATACAGTCGTCAACAATCATGGCGGACATTAAAGTGCAATTAAATGATGATCGCTGTATCTACAACTTCTCAAACAAGTTAGTAAAATCATGCAATGCATTGATTATGATACGCTTTCCAACATACCAGAAATCATTACTCAAGTTATGAGGATAATGGCTGTGAAATAAATCTCGCTCCTATGCCCTGACCTTTGACCCCATTTCGATGATATTCAACAGAACCGAGTCAGTATACCCCCGGAACAACATACTAAAGTTTTATTCCAATAGAAGCACTTTTAGTGAAGTTATGAGGATAATGCCTGTTGAATAAATCTCGCTGCTGTGTCCTGACCTTTGACCCCATTTCGATGATATTCAACAGAACCGGTTCAGTATACTTCCGGAACAACGTAAAGTTTTGTCGCAATCGAAGCATTTTTACATAAGTTGTAATGCATAAAGTCAATTTAATGAGTGCCGCTGCTATCCTTTGACCCCATTTCGCGCATTTTACATGGGGTTTGTCCCCAAGTGGTCCCCTACTACTTATTAAAATTTCATCGACACCGAACCATTTTTACGCAAGTTATGAGGCATAAGGGCAATGGAATGGATCCCGCTCCTATTTCTTGACCTTTGAGCCCATTTCGTCCATTTTCAATACGAGTCATCCACAGGTGGTCCCCTACCACATACTAAAATTTCATCGAAATCGAACCATTTTTACGTGAGTTATCGTGCGGATAGACAGGCGGACGACCAAAGCTGGATCATATACGCTTCTTCAACCTACGGTTGGCTCTAGCTGCAGAATGTTTACAGCGGTTCGGGCACAAGCTCTTGTGGGAGGGGGGGGGGTAATTCTTAAAAACAAATGCTCTTGCATGATTTAGCATGCATGTTATCCCTAACGTTTTCTAGTTGGTAAAGAGAATTCTTCGGCGGCTCGATCTGGGTGGGGAGTGTGAACACGCTGGGTCTATTTATTGCAGGCTTGGATAGCAAATAGGCCGTGCATTAGTGGATCTCTGCGGAGAAGGTAAAGCTGCTTCAAGAACTACATACTAGATAGCAGATAGTACGCAGACGACATTTTCCCCTGCACGCTGCAGCTTTCTGTTAATTCCCTTGAGTAACGTACGTACATCGCAGTGCCGCCCGATCATTCCGTAAAACCGGCCGCCTGAAATACTTCAGGAGGAACCGAATGGTCAAAGAAAGTCTGAGGCTGTACTTACAGAAACAGATAGTTCCCTTTTCGTGTCCCCAATTGAGAAAGACATCTGTTAATTGCAGGGGAAGGAGAGAATGGAAGTGTGGAAGAAGAAATTATATTTTTATCAATACCTGAATAGTTTAGTCGTAGTTTTCAGGCTCGTTCGGGCCCGGGCTCAATGTTGCAGTTTAAAACTCGGGCTCTTAAAATTGAGTCCGAACTCAGCACTTGTGCACAATAAATAAAACTTCGTACGTCACTGAAAATTTCCATCCATGTATATTTGGGAGCGTTTGATAAAAAAATGTAAGTTCGACCCACATGAGATTGCAATGATGCTAGTTTCCTTATCAGATATCAGGAGCTCTATGATGTTTCTGATGCCTTACGGTTGTGGCTGTGCAAATTGAATGTTTAAATAACAGTTACTTGAACCTTAACAAATATAAAGTACTGCCAGAGTTAGAGTGAATGGGGATAACGTGCGTTAAAATTCAAGTAAGCTTTATTTCCTTCCAACTGTCGAAGTCACACGATTGTAGAAACTATGCTATCACTTGAATAATGTTGAACAACGCTCACATATAAGCTTGACAATCCATAGCGATCAATAAATATCTCACGATCATACCACCAATTTTTCTCTCTTAACTTACTCTTTATTTACCTCTGAGCCCACTGTCGGTGTATCCAAAATGTGTAAGGAAATTCGCGGATGTGACATCCCGTTCATAAGGAAAAATGTAACTGAAAAGTAACAGAATTTTCACGAGAATAGAAACACAAAATGAAAGAGACATTAGAGAAATACGTCACAAATTTTCTGATTTTATTGTTTTCATTTTTATTTCTTCTAAAGCATTGATAGCGGGAATGTAATTTCGAGTCAACTGTGGCTGTGTTTTTTTAAAAAAATAAACAGTTTTTCTAACACATGAAATATCTTTTTCTTTGAGCAATGTTTCCCGTTGCAGCGTTTATTATCTTTTATGGACGTTCAGAAATATTAACTTCAGAATTTCTTTGTGCTGTTACTAGGGAAGTTTTCTATTTCAGGGTCTTCACGACTTCTTCTTATAAATGCTCAGTTCCCGTTCGCGAAATGGCAGCGCCATCTCAGCTGCCCCGGTGGCGCAGTGATCTGATTGCTAGCTTTAGATTATTCTTTCGAGAAGAATAATCTAAAGCTAGGAAGGGTCCGTGTCATGGGTGTTGTGTTTGTCTAACGGCGCTGGCTCTCTTCCTTCCCTGGAACCAGTGGCTCTAAATTAGTGTCAGGCGACTGCTTATAACTCATCGAGTTGCTCACTGTGGTAGTTAGATCCCCAAACAAACACACAAAAAGTAGCGCCATCTCCAACAGTGCATACTTCCATCTTTACCACCTCTTCAGTGGCCAAAAAGCATGCCAACAACACGGGAACTCAAACTGTCCAGTCGAAGTCAGATTTCAACTTCACTTCCACTTTTCTTTCCAATTGGGCGCCATAGCCCAAAATGCCTGGCATCCAACTTCTAATTGCTGTTTAAGACTTAGGGGTCAGACAATTCCTTTCCTAAAACCCTGTCTGACGTCTTTCATTCATTCATAAACCGGCTTCATTCACCAACGGAATAAGTGACTTTTAACAGACTGCAATTATATACAGAAAGTATTTGAAGATCTATAGTAACGATCTTCATGAGCGAGTGTGTCTCAACTATTATGAAAATTGTTACACTGTAGGCCAGCACTCGCTTCTACCAAGTTCTAGTCTGACACAGGCGATGACTGCAAAAATCCCCGACTTCTGCAAGGGGTTGTATCACAGCTCTGTCCAACGCGAACTATAATTATTAGCAAATGATAAAAGCGTGCAATGCTCGTTGTTTCAACACTTAGAAGAAAGGCATCCATTCCGTACTACGCAGCAAAGGAATTTCGCGCAGTGGGAACTTCCCGGTTGCTATAAAACAGGTAAGCCTCAGGCTCAACTCCAGCCGTTCTGCGGTTGTCAGCCGGAAAGCGAAGACGTTGATGTCCGAGCCAAACCAGCTGCATCATTGCAGCGAAGACTGGGATATTAGTTCTTTTGCGGAATATGTTAGTTTCCAACTATTACCCTAACATTAAACTTAACTGTAAAGCACTACAACGATCGCAGATTAAGGCTTAGCTTGCCGAAGTAAACGTGCTTCACCATAAAGCTTACTGGACACCTTAACTTCGTTGCAACTGTATTCTTAATTCAACATGAATTAATTAAGCACTAGAAATAATAACGGCCACATAAATATCAAATAAATCGTACACACTGTCCACTCTTTTGTTCATTTCTTTCGTCAAGAATAGGCACGATGGCAAACTCTCTGATTAACCAAATAGCATCGTAACAGAACATATCAACTTAAACATTCTCTCTCTCTCTCTCTCTCTCTCTCTTTCTCGCAGCAAAACACAATACTGAGCTTCCTGTGATATGTTCGTAATTAGCACATTTCACAATGTTGTGCTCAAAAACAGCATAATCGTAAAATATCGCCAACGTCCGACAAAAAAATCAGAGTCTTGAACAAGGAAGCATTGCATTGAGTGACTAATCAAGTCAGTGTGAATTCGTGAATACCCTCAAATAAAATAAAATCGTCCCGAATCGGCTGATACACTTCAAAGCAACCCTTATCACCAGCTTTTGCATACATCATTAAAGTTTGTCGTATCATCAGAATTACCAAACACACAATTCGTCGAGAGAGAAAAATATGGCGTTCAGAATGTAAAACGTTTAAAGAAAATAAACCAAATTTACGTAGAATACCGGAACTAAAAAGCAAGATTAAATTAGTCTACGTCACAAGACGGAAGTGTCAGTAGGAATTGTTAATACCGAAATCTATGTCTTCAGAAATGTTACAAGAGCCGAGTACACAAGCTTCTCGCGAGGCACATTATCGGATTGAAGAACAGCCTGCAGAAAGCACTATGAAAAACTCCTGGTCGGCGAAACGTTGTAGTATATGATCGCTTTGGGGGTGGGGGATCTACGTTTGCCTATTAGATTGCAACAAACCTTGCTCAAATAACTGTCGGCAGGTCTCTTCTTGAGGCCTTTCCAAAACGGTATCGAGGGTGCAATTAAACTTTCCCTTTAAAACTTTTTTTTCTTTTTTTTTTTTTATTGATTCGCGTACCGGAGCAAGCTGCAGATTCGTGTTGTGGCTAAAAATGACAAAGCTAAATCAGCATATTATCAGACAGAGTCCGACACCAATTTACTAGCAAGAAGATACCGTATGGTAGTGACAAAACTCTGTTACGCATCCATCAAGATGAAACGTTTTGCTACACATCGAAATCGACCCAAAATTTCTTACGGCGGATGGACCAAAAGACTGGGATTCAGGAAATACTATACAGAGGCATCTCTGTCAAATCTTCTGACGCCTTTCCGATGGATTTCTGCGCTTTTGGGTTATTGAAACTTGCTCCTCGGTGGAGACGACTACGTAGAAGTGAAAGTCTTTCGAAAGGAAGACTTTCACTTCTACGTAGTCGTTTCAAGGAAGAGTAGGACAAAACATCCGGGCACGGTGCACTTAACAAGGAACACGAGGCAAGAAACCGCAACCCCGGTACAATGATTTCGTCAAAAGCTGTTTGAAAATATAGGCAATGTAAGAGTCACATGCGCTTCGCGAGCTGCCTCTTAGCTAATTGAATTGCTGTCGTAGGTCAAAAAGGCAAATACGGGAATGGCGGATACCCAGGATCAAAGGGCACCGCCTAAAATAATTGCACCGGCAAAGTGTTACCATCGAAACAAAAGTTTAGGGACAAAGTGGCCCAGCTACATAACTCTAAATTTTGTTGGAGCAAGAAATTACTGTGTCACGATAACAATATGTTTGGTTGAAGCAACAAAGCGTTTCATCACGATAACAATACATATTGTTGGATCAAAGAAATTCCCAAAAATCGACAAAATTATTTTATTAAATGAACAAAACGTTCTGTCATGATAACAATAAATTTTGTAGAATGAACAATAATGTTGGTAACAAACTTTTTTATTGACTATATATCGACTGAATTTTTTGTTGATTCAACAATTTTTTTTTCTTGAATTAACAAAACGTTTTTCTCAGTGCAGGGTTTTATAAAGCTGAACATCAGTAATATCTTATAAAAAAAAGCTATTCAGAATTTTTTTTATTTGAATTTTCATTCCGCTGTTTTATTTTATTTTGTGGAGTACTGGTAATATTTGACATACCAGTAGATTTAAATGTTCTTTCATACTGAGATTACATCCAATACTATGTTACATTTGTGAGGTGTTGCGTATTTCAAGCAAAAAAAAAATCTGATCTCTGATTTGTAGAACTCTGGTGTACTGATTTCAGGTAAAAGTCTCTGGCAACACTGGTTGGAGCATTTCCGAGACGGTAAGACCCACAATCCTTGTCATCTCGGAAATGCTCGTCTGGCCATTACAATTTGGCCTTTGTCAAACTCGCGTAACTCTGCTGCCTCCCCCTCTGAAGAACAACAACACAACAACAACAACAACAAAAAAAAAAAAAAACACTGATTGACACAGGTCAGTATTAAGTGTTATTTATACCGTTTCATGACTTTCACACGCGCTGTCGTTTACACCCATTTGTATCGATTTACATGAAGACGCGCTAGTAAAAATGTTTTGGCTCTTTGGTGTATTACAGTAAGTTTTCCACTGGAAATGCATTACATGAAGACGCATTAGTCATAATGTTTGGCTCTTCGGTGTGTTACAGAAAGTTTTGGAATGGTATTAGGACTCACTGAAAATGCTGTACACAAAGACGCGCTAGTCATAATATTTGGCTCTTCGGTGTATTACAGAAAGTTTTGGAATGATATTAAAACCCACTGAAAATGTAGTACACGAAGACGCGCTAATCATGTTTGGCTCTTCGGTGTACTACAGAAAGTTTTCGAAAGGTATTAGGACCCATTGGAAATACATTACACGAAGACGCGCTAATCATAATGTTTGGCTCTTCGGTGTATTACAGAAAGTTTTGGAATGGTATTAGGACTCACTGAAAATGCAGTACACGAAGACGCGCTAGTCATAATACACTGCTGGACAATTGCTAAGGACGGATGATAAACGGCTATATAGTGCACAAAAAAGTAAGTGTGGTTGGATGCTAAGTGAAATAAAATAATATCAGAATGCCAGGACATTACAAGAAAGACAATTTATTGTGCTCTGAAATCCAGAAGGCTTTGGAACGTGTTCAAGGGACAAACAGGCCATTTTGTGCAGAATACGTAAACGTGAAAAAAATGCAATTACCGTCCGCAGGCGTTCCGGCGTAAGATGTCAATACGGGATATGGCCACCATGGAGGGCGATGCAAGATTCCACACGTCGTGTCATGCTTTGCACAACATTATCAAGCAGCTGTTGGGGTAATTTATCCCATTCCTCTGTCAGTGCACGGATGAGGGTGTCCTTGTTTATTGGAGAGCATTGGCGACCAGCAAGACTCCTCCCCAAAGCATCCCACACATTTTCAATAGGATTCAGATCTGGAGAACGTGCTGGCCATACGAGGCGTTGAATATCCTCGCTCTCAAGACACTCCTGGACAGCGACTGTTCGATGACATGTTGCGTTGTTGTCCATGAAAATGAATCTATCACCGACAGCACCACGGAACATGCAAACATGAGGTAGCAGAACATCATTAATGTATCGTTGGCCAGTCACAGTCCCAGTTGGAAGCACATAGAGGGACGTACGGCCATTGATCATGATGCCAGCCCATACCACGGCACTACATGTCGGATATCGGTTCCTTTCCTGTATGTTTGCTGGACAATGTGCAGTACCACTATCACGCCAGATCAGTTGTCGTCGACAATCAGACGATAGACTGTATCTACTCTCATCTGAGAAGAGGACAGCAGACCAGTCGTTATCAGTCCAATTGCGATGTTGATGGCACCATTGCAAACGGGCGGTACGGTGACGTCTGGACAATGGGATGCACACAACAGAACGGCGGGCGTATAGTCCTCCTTCATGCAAACGTCTGGCGACAGTTTTTCGGGAGATTCGCTTGCCAGTAGCAGCCATAAACTGATTTGCTACCTCACTAGCTGTGCTGCGCCGGTGTCTTTTTGTTGATAGCACTATGTACCGATCTTCTGCAGGTGTCGTACTGCGAACACGACCTCCCCCGTGACGTTTGCTACACTCTCCATTTGTTTGAAATGATTTCCAAAGCCTTGAAACAACACTGTGGCTGACGTCGAACTCCCTGGCAACATCTGTTATTTTTCGCCCTTCTTCAATCTTGCCAATAATACGGCCACACGTAAAGTCATCTAGGTGATGTCGGGAAGACATACTGAAAATTGCAAAATCGTCAATTGATTCTTTCCCTTTCAACTTTGCGTTTGAACAACAACGGTCAATACGCGTCAAATCCTTTATATCTCTTATCAGCGCTATGACGTCACGAACAAGTTCGGCAATCCAAAATTTGCTTACGCACAACACGTCTTACTGTATCCCGCACTTATGCTAATTTCTACATTGTCCTGCCTACCATTTTATGGTTGCTATCGTTGCTATTGTCATCCGTCCTTAGCAATTGTCCGGCAGTGTATTTAGCTCTTCGGTGTATTACAGAAAGTTTTGGAATGGTATTAGGACTCACTGAAAATGCAGTCCACGAAGACGCGCTAATCATAATGTTTGGCTCTTCGGTGTGTTACAGAAAGTTTTGGAATGGTATTAAAACCCACTGAAAGTGCAGTACACGAAGACACGCTAATCATAATATTTGGTTCTTCAGTGTATTACAGAAAGTTTTCGGAAGGTATTAGGACCAACTGGAAATACATTACACGAAGACGCGCTAATCATAATGTTTGGCTCTTTGGTGTGTTACACAAAGTTTTGGAATGTTATGAAATCCCACTGAAAATGCAGTACACGAAGACTCGCTAATCATAATGTTTGGCTCTTCGGTGTATTACAGAAAGTTTTCGAAAGGTATCAGGACCCACTGGAAATACATTACACGAAGACGCGCTAAGCATAATGTTTGGCTCTTCGGTGTATAACAGAAAGTTTTGGAACGGTTATTAGGACTCACTGGAAATGCAGAACACGAAGACGCGCTAGTCGTTATGCTTGGCTCTTGAGTGTATTACAGAAAGTTTTGGAATGGTATTAGGACTCACTAAAAATGCAATACACGCAGACGCGCTAATCATAATGTTTGGCTTTACGGTGTACTACAGAAAGTTTTCGAAAGGTATTAAAACCCACTGGAAATGCATGACGGTGTATTATGGGCCGTGGGTAGCTTAGTGGGCAACGTTCGTGACTGCCACGGAAAGAACCCCAGGTTCGATCCCAGGCAGGTACGAACGCTCGATCCACTAAATATCCGCCGTGCGTCGGATGGGCACATTAAGCCGTTGGACCCCGGGTACTGGCCCCCGGTAATAAATAAGGGCGTCTTCCTTCCCCTTTCTACTTCACTTCCGTGTCACTTTCCTATCGGGCACTCTAGCCCAAATCTCCTAGCTTCCAATTTCTAAGGGTTGTTAAAGACCTGGGGTCAGACACTCCCTTCCTAAAATCCTTCACATATGAGAATGACGGGTGTATTCACTGGATTTTTAACTTGACTTTTTCCGTTAGAGGTGGAATAATTAAGTTACCGATCCTAAGGCCGGGATCTTTTTAGGACTTAGAGCGTTTCAGTAGCAGACGTTCTTTTTTTTTTTTTTTTTTCTTTCTTTCTTTGTATTACAAAATTGTCAGCTGCTCCAACAGTTCAGCAACGGTCATATATACCGTGATTGCGTGGCCTAGTCCTGTGAAATCGCTCTGACCAAAACAGGTTACCTAATATTTCACTAAAATACCACTATCGCCGAAGTTAAATGACGAGAGAATGTTGTTGTTGTTTCTCTTCGGGAACATTATCTGTCTGCAGTTTTAGTGTGTAATTTTTAGACCACCACCACGTTGCTGAATTTAATCGTTTACGCGAATTAAAGACTCTCTTCTACTTTTGATGGTTTTGTGACCTTTCTGAGGATTGGAACCCACAATTTGAGAACCACTGTACTTAACCAAATCATAGCCTATTAGGAAGGTATGACTTCGAAAACTTCTTTTTCTAAGTGAGTCATGGCGTAAACTTTGTCTTCAAGATAAATTTTGACGAATATTCTTCGCTTTGGGTGCGAAGGATTTATAGAAGGTCAAGCGGCGTTCAGTGGAAAAACACAGTATTTGTCAAACCAGAAAGATACTTGTACAACCTCATCGTTATGGGACTGGGTGTCCGATGGGTGAAGGGGTTACACAGGTGTTCAGATTTAACTCTTTTTTTTATCGTAATCATTGTGTACACGGAAGCCTTCCATAAAAATTCTACATTGACTTATAATAATACGACGTAGGTACCACGTGATCTATGTTAATGTCTGAGCTGCCACTTTGATTTTCGATCGTCATTCTTTTATCATTTGGGGATCCTTCCCCCCCTACCCCCAGGTGTTAAGATGAAGCTGTCTGTGAAGTCGATAGCCTATAATCGTTGGCAATAGACATTATTTTTTACAGCTGTGATCTGTCTTTGTGAATAGGGTGGGCGCTCGTCCATGGAGGGAGGGATTGGAAGCCTGATGGACCGACGATTGATGGCTGGGCTGTTCTTTAATGAGCCTGGCTGCCATCCATCAGTCTCTGGATTAAACGATCCGGAATGAAGACTTCGAAACTCGTTCTCATATCTGTCTCGCCTCTTTTTTTTTTTTTTTTTTTATTATTATTATTTGCTTTCACAAGTTGCCACGGTGAGCTAAAAAGCCAAACGTCCCTCCAGCCTCCCTGATGATTTTATTGTGCAATCAGAGTATTACGTAAATTTGTTTTGTTGTAATGCTGATTGATTCGTGGAGATCAAGCTCCAGATATAACATTTAGGGTACATATTTATGCCTGTTCATTTGGGATCATTATTGCCGTGCAACTTAGTTTAAAAATGAGAGCTCGATTAATCCATCAATGCCCATCAATTAATTAAACTGCTGTGTTGTACAGCTGACTTCGCAGAATTTCTGAAAGAAAAAAAAAAGGAAACTGCGGTACTTGCACATTTGTACAGTACGTTCAAAGGAAAATTTTATGTCTTAGCAACTTAGAGAAGATGGAGTAGCCGTCGGCTGAGAGTAAAGAGGTCTAAAACGCTGGCGTCTACCCATTCAACCGAGATGTGTACCGATCAGGGCCGGATTAAGGCCTTAGTGCCCCTGGGCTAGAACATCTGATTGTACCCCCAAAGAACTTATGAAAGGGGCATCATTATATGAAGCCCGTTGAAACACGAAACTGTAGCAATATGCTTGTGATAATTAATATGCGTAGTTCATTCTTCAAACTAATAAATTATCTGTAGAGTTTTCATAATAAGTCACTGTATTTTCCATTGTTCTCATAAAAACATGAGTTAAAAGCTTAACATTTTCACACTTTGTCTTGGATTTTCCAATGATTTAGAAAATCCAAAGAAAAAATCTGGGAATCGTGTATTTTTTCTTAGTGCATTTTTTTTTATTTTTGTTATGCAATGTGAAGCCACAGCCCGGGCAGAACAGCCTTGTAATTTAACGTAGGATTAACACTGAGTCACCGTCTTATAAGAATAGAAGACTGTGGCTCAGTGTTGGGCCTACGTTAAATTCCAGGACTGTTATACCTGGGAGGGGACTTTACCATTAACGGCTCTAAGTACAAATTGGGAGGTGTGGGTGGATGGTAGTGAGAAAGCTGAAACTGTCTCGTCGATCTCGCTGTACAAAGCGACAAGAAACCTTTACCGCTGGTGAGTCACTACCCTAAAGTCTCTTCGTTTTCCAGCCTCTGTTTCTGACCAAGACAAAAGTAAAACTATTTTATAAACATCTCTCTCTCTCTCTGTATTATTTTCCCAGGTATGGCTCCTATGCCTCTAGGCTATAGCCCTTCCTTAATCCTGCCCTTGTACGGGTGAGTCATTGGGTGGTGGTGTATTTATATTACAGTGCTTCTACTGCCACCTTCCTCAAACTAGTGGCCCTAAATAAAGGACGGACGACTGCTTATGGCGTTTGCCCTGTGGACGGAAGTCCTACATGAAAGCCGCGGATGGCTTAGTGGTTAGTGTTTCAGACTATCGATGCTGGGTCCCCAGGTTCAAGCCTGGGCTGATCTTTCAGAGATGGTGTGATTTACTAACAATCGCTGAATATCCGCCGTGCATCGGACGAGCACGTAAAGTGACGGCCCCCAGGCTGGACCCACTAGTTAAATGGGTATCCTTTCCTATGTCCCCCCTGAAATTCTCTCACCCATCTATGTGCAATATCGTACTTGTACGGTGGCGCCATCTACTGTACTCTAATCTCACTACAAACTGTTCTGTCAAAAAGTCGCTAGACTTGCTCTCATTCCTTCCGTTTCTGTGTCCTGCCCAAAAGGCGATCTCGCTGTAGGTGGCTGGGACCTAAACTCTAAACCCTGTGGAAGGAAGTCCTACATGAAAATGACAAATTCTGCATCCTCACTGTGTCTGACTGTATATATGGCGTTTGTAAAAATCATCAAACACTACGTGAATTTACGGTTTCAATCTTGTTCATAAAGGTCCTTTATAGGTCCAGATGATTTGTTCGATTATAAAACCTTCTCTATGAATACACTGAGTTTTATTATTATCTGCACCTACTTAATAATACACCGGGTGGTCATTTTTGTTATCTACACTCAGTTAATGACACAATAAGTGGTCATTTTTGTTATCTACACTCAGTTAATGACACAATAAGTGGTCATTTTATCTATGTACATGTACAAATAACACACTGAGTGGTCATTTTATTTACATGTACTTAGTAATACACTGAGTAGTCAATTTTTTATGTACACGTACTTAATAATTCACTGAGTGGTCATTTTATTATCTTCTTCATCTCTGTCTTGAATTCGTAGAGGCCGTGAACTCAATGATATGTACCGCTGGGTTGCTGGTCTTTGTGAAGGGGCCGTGGATAGCTTAGTGGTCAACGTCGTGACTGCTACGGACAAACCTCAGGTTCGACCCCAGCCAGATACGAATGCGCGAATTACTAAATATCCGCCGTGCGTCGGATGGGCACGTTAAGCCGTCGGGTTCCGAGTACTGCCCCCCGTAATAAATAAGGGCGTCTTCCTCCACCTTTCTACCTCGCTTCCGTATTACTTTCCTATCGGGCAATCTAGCTCAAATCTCCTAGCTTCTTATTTCTGAGGGTTGTTTAAGACCTCGGGGCCGCCCCTGTGGCGCAGTGGTCTAAGCCATAGCTTCAGATCATTCGTCCAAAAGAGGTCCGGGTTCGAATCCCGTGAGGCGTGGATGTTGTCTCCCTTCCCTGGAACCAGTGGCCCTAAATTAGGGACGGGCGACTGCTTATAGCTCAGTGAATTGCTCACGGTAGTCGTTAAACCTCCAATCAAAAAAAAAAAAAGACTTGGGGTCAGACACTCCTTTCCTTTCCTTTCCTAAAATCCTCTACATATGATCTGATCTGGTCTTTATGAATCCGTTGCTCCTCATATGGGCGAATGCCGGATCGGCTTTAGGTTTGGTGACTAGGCAGGCCACCCCAGTAAGCTGAAGTCACTGTGTTCGGCCCAGAACTATTCGCGAACGATTGTTTTGCTTGGGATTTTTGCAACATTATTTTTGTGAAAAAAAGTATATTCCCGGATGGATGCACTACTGCCATTAAAGAAAGCATTCCTCTCAGAAACAGTGCCTATGTATCGTGTGACATTCAAACGTTTGCTTCAAAGAACCCAATGTATGTCACGAATACTCTCCCCACACCACTGCACCGCCATCACAAATCTGTGCTGCTGATATGAATATATGTTTGTCATCTGCGTGAGCCAGCAAGAACAGGAATTTATAAAATCAATAGACGTTCTTCCAGCCGTCTGTTACCCAGCTTTTGTGTTCCTTAGTCCACTCCCAACTCAATTCACTCTGGGTAACAGGAATAGAAGTTTGGGTAGATCGTCGGCCGTGTACGTAACACGGTACGACGAGCAGGGGTAATTCAGGTATTTCATTATTGCTACTGAATTCACTTGTTATTGGAATGTCTGTAGGCCGTCTGATGCGTTGCAATTGGCGGTCTCTCCCCGTGTCTTTCCGGCGATGATATGTGTGCGAACGTCAGCAGGGTTGCTGTTTACGAGAAAGATACCGACGATTCTTGTGCCATGAACCAGTTGCGCACACATACACGAGGAGGGACCACCGAGTCCAAACCCCTCCCCCTTCCTCCCAAAATGTCCTTGTCCTTCATTTCATCAGATATAAACAAATAATGTTCTTTTAAAAAACCTTTTTTCGACAACTGCTAAATTAAGAAAAAAATATTTCTGCACATGTTTTTGTATGTTTAATACAGGGTGATTCATAAAGAAGTATACAGTTTGAACACACTATAAAACAAGAAAAATGTAAGATATTTTATGTTACCTGTAACAGAATTGTAGGGGAATGTTTCAAGTTTTTTAGAGACAGTCACAGATGTTCTATGTGTGCACCCTTAGTTTAGTCACACATCGAGCCGGTAATCCATTTCCGCCCAAACGCGAGGTAAGGTCAGTGAGATTTTGCAACATCTGCACTTTGTATGGAATCATTTTCAGCTTCTTTCTCTCAAAATTCTCCAGACAGTGGGCTGTGAAATCTGCACTTAACAACTCACCCTCCGCGTTGATTTTTCCGGGCTTCGTTGAATGGCAGTGCAAACACTATCAACGACTTCTTTCGATACACGCAGTCGTCCAGGGCTTTTAAGTTTGCACAAACAGCCCGTAGTTTCAATTTTCTTTATGCCAATCGTAGATAGATTTTCTGGTTGGAGGTTATTTTCCGAATCGTGATCGAAAATGCCGTTGCACAACAGTTACAGGTTCCGCTTTGTTCAAATAAAGAACACAAACCGCCTTCTCCACTCCAGACGCTGCCGTTTTGACTGACTAGTCACCTGATACGCGCGCTATCGCCTACGTCACTTCCCTTAGTAGCGGGACACAAACTTTATGAGTACATCTACCTAACAGTTCGCAGTTGTGGTCCGTGCCTTCAACTGTTACTGTTTTACTGCATCTGGAAACTGTATACTTCTTTATGAATCACCCCGTCTTTTCATTCTGATCAATTATTTTTTCTTTACGCCTTAACACTTTCACTGCCGCATGACGCCTAAAGGCGTCATACAAATACCTGCCCCAGGTGCCGACGACGCTAAACTGCATAATGATTGTGGCTTAATATTTCCCTTTCTAAAACCTTCGGCACTTGAAGAGAGGTATCTGTTTTGTTACTGGCACTGAGAATGAGTATTCAGCTGTTTAAAAATGACCGCGGTTTTGGGATAGCGGATTTTTTTCCACGTGGTTTACGGAAGGGAAAGTATGACTCCCCATAGACTTAACACAGCGTGCGCTTTTCACTGCAATGTTTATTTTCATTTGAACGTCACTGGTTTCGAGGTGAAGTTTGAACTATCAAGAAATAAACGCTTGAGTGGCAATAAAAAGTATTTGCTGCTGAGAGTTACGCAAGACAGCGGCCTATTGAGGATCCTAAAGGGATTTCGAGGAAACCCATTCTGACTTTAATGTTTAGTTTTGTGTGGAAAATGGATATATTCAGACAGGCCATCTCCGGACCCCCTCAACCAAAAGTTCATCGGCGGGCACATCCTTCCGTGGAAATAGATCATCCCGATAATTTGTCATCATATACAGAAACGTATCGTTTTTGTAGCTGTAGTAGTACGACCAGCAGTGAAAATGAAGAATGCGTCGTTCTCTCTCATACTACGCCTCAACATATTTTAGCTGCTCATTGGTATGATGTTCCCGACGTAACGAGAATAATTCTATTCACAAGTGTACTAGGACTGAAAATTAATATGACGGGTATTGAACGAATCGAATTTTTCAATCTTTTTGCAACTGAAGAATTTTACAATTTATTAGTTACCGTCTACAAGATACGCACGTCTATAGCATATGCATTGCAAAGCAGTGCATATGCTGTAGACATGTTTATATCCTTGGAGATACTGAAGGTTATAATTACGAATATCTATTATGGATAACTTTTCTCCTACTCTAGAATGGCGGAGTCATGCAAAGCTATGAGATCCGAACACGGCTAGGTTGATCCAAATGCATAGAAGCTCATCTGTGGTGACGCTTTGTGGTTTCTCGGGAGATTTACCAAGGTTTCTTACAGGCATATATTAAAATATAAATTCATCGTATTCAGAAATGTTTTAGTCCGCGTGCACATTGTTAGTGTTGATTTATGCCAACATTCATTTAAAATATGCGTATATATAATCATTATCCCTTATCAGTCCACTGCTGGATGAAGGTCTCCCAAAGTCTCTTCCTCGACTTTGTCTTGAGCCAGTTTCCTCCATACAAATCCGGCATGCTACCTTATTTCATTCACCCATATCTCATGAGGTCTTTGTTGCAGACAGGGCTTGGTACTGAATTACAGTGCCCTATGTGAAGGGTTCGTAATGCTTCGTTTGCAGAGAGCTTTTGTATCAGGAGTTTAATCCGTATTTTATCTGATTTAAGCAGATAAATAAAATATCGATTAAAGGTATAACTCGCTCTTGAAGTGAGGAAAGCGTTTATTCAGTTGATATGGGGGACATTTCAAGCATTGTCCGTTATTTCCATTCATTCTTTATATTATTATTAACACGTTGATCTCCTTCTCTCGCGCGGCCAGTATTCCTTTTTCTAATCATCGATCAGCGTTCATTCCATTTTCTTTTTATCCCGGTTTCGCACCGACCAGTCAGATTCAGCACTCACTTCCATCAGACTCTCCTTTTGACTTGTCCCCACTTTCTAGAAGGCGCGGAGGCTCCTTAATTCCCTTCTTCTGTGACCCCTCAGAGATCTTTATCCAGTTCCTCTCTCGCATGGTAACAAAACCCCATAAATCTAACTTTCCATCGAATGGGACGCTAAGATGCGAAAGCCAGCCCATTGAAGGAGCTGCATCGAAATGGTGAAAAAGACACTAATGAGAGGGAAGATGATTCCAATTCACTATCCTTAAAATGGTTACTCAAGTTCCCTCCTGACAAACATTGATCCCCAAGTTACATCTTCTGGGTCTTTTCCTGTATCTTGCAATCCAAACTAGTATTTCTGTTGTACAACGGTGGTCAGTTCATCTAGAAATATGTCCAGCCCAGCAAAAAGACTACAAATATTGGGGGGACTGGAAAGTAATGTCGATTTTGGAAAAGACGAGAAGCACTGTTTGTAATAGAAGAAATGTATTTCTTAATCAGTTATGTAATCGCCATCATTATCGATCACACTTGCTCATCGTGAAACTAAACTTTCAATGCCGTCTTTATAAAAAGACGTTGGCTGTGATGCAAAGAAGTCCGAGAGCCCCGTTTTGACATCATTAATATTGTGGAATCTCTTCCCATTAAGGAAGTACTGCAGAGATCTGAACAAATGATAATCAGATGGTGCAATGTCGGGGGAATAAGGGGGATAGGGGGCAGAACTTCCCAGCCAAAATATCTGATCGTCTGCTGGGTCCGTCTTGCCGTGTGAGGTCTCGCGTTGTCATGCTGGAAGATGACACCTTTTCTGTTGACCAGTGCTGGATGTTTTACAGTAAAAGCTTGCTTCAAACGGTCCAGTTGTTGACAACAGATCTCTACCGTTACGGTCTGTCCAGGTTCCAAGAGCTCAAAGTGAGCTGTGCCAGCGGTAGTCCATCAAACACAGAGCAAAACCTTTTTGTGGTGTAGGAACTGGTGTCTTACCTAGAGAAAGCCACTGGTTTTTGCGTTTGTTGTTCACGTAAAGAACCCACTTTTCATCTCCAAAGACAATTCGATGAAGAAATGGATCCTTTTTCTGTCGGTTGAGCAAAGAGTTGCAGATGGTGGAACTCTGGGCTCTGTTGTCAGGTGAAAGTTGGTGTGGGACCCAAATTCCTTGTCTTATAGACCTTCCCTATCTGCTGCAGGTGCTCTTGAACAGTAGTAGACCACGATACATTAAGATGTTGGGATAATTCATGAATGGTTTGACGAGGATCTGCCTCAACGGCTGCACACAGCAGGTTATTGTCCAGCTGCATGGGACTTCCTGCACGTGGGGCATCAGAGAGGTCAAAATTGCCCGACCGGAATTGGGTGAACCAACGCTGGCACAAGCGGACATTTAACGCATTCGGATAAACAGCGCAAATGTTATTGGTGGCCACGGTTGCATTGTTCCCCTTGGGAAATTCATGCAGCATACAATGATGAACATGGCTCTCCTCGGGTTGTATGTCACTCATTTTGTTCTGCAAATCTGGAAGACAAAAACACCTACATTAGTTAAAGGCGAATAGTTCAGTCACTTGTACGTGCACGTACTTTACGTTGAACGTACATAAACACCTGACAACTGCTCCCGAAACTTAGCACCCCCCCAAAAAAAGACATTACTTTCCGGTCCCCCCAAGCAATATTTTTGCGGAAACTTCGTATGAAACTGGTCAAAGAAACAGCCATGAATTAAGGCAGCGTGGAATAAAGTGTTAAAAAGAAAACCAATTTTTGCTTTTTTCCTTTCAGTAAATAAGTAAAATCTTTAGAAATAATTTTCGTTGCTTTAGTTCATAAAAACTTCATGAGGGAAAGCAGCTATTCAAGAGAACTTTAGCCCCTTTTCACAGCCCGTTTCTATATGTGTATGTTCACAAGAGAATGTAAAGGAAGTATCAGGTGAGTGAGTGGAAGTTTTATACCAAAGAGGATAAGGTTTTATGTATTGCAGTTGTTTGTACATAACTACGCATCCTTTAGAATGTAATAAACTAAAATGTGTTCTTCGCGGGAGCGGAAAATCAGAGACCTATGAGAAAGTGTGCGTGTGTGTTGTTTTTATGACAGAGTTAAAAGAAATTTTCTTTTGCTATGTTCAAAACATTGTGGCATTACGACAAGTGTTTTTTTTTTTTTATTATCTAGAGTAAATAATTTAAATAGTTTTACGTTTTTTGTGCTACAGTTGTTAATCATTACTTTATGTTGTGACATTTCGTATAAATCGGAAAAGTCATTAGACACTGTCCCACGGTAGTTGCATGTTTTGTGTGTGTGTGTGTGTGTGTGTGTAATCGTGAGACATTTCAAAGATGCTGGCCTTAGTTCTTTAAAACAATAGATTCTGCATGATATGTTTAACTTTGACGCAAGTATTTTGTCGTAATTTGTATCGGTATAAAACCAAGGCAATCATTTTAATCACAACGTACACATTTATGTTTCACGCGATAAAGCTGAATAATTTTGATTTTACGAAAAATACTCGTAGGTTCCAGACAAATTGATTAATTAAAATACACGTAAAGCCTAGTTAATAAAATGGAAGTTAAAATTTTCAGTAATTGAAAGCTAATGGATTTTCGCAAAAGGGCCTCAAAATATTTTTTTTTTTTTTCTAGTTTTTCCGGTATGCCACTGGATCCATAAGTAAGAACTAAAAAAAATGCATTGATTAAACTCTTTTTCTGTTAAAACAATGGTAAATTGCTCTTGAAAATTGGACTGTTTCTTTTATATGCCGCCCAGACAAGAAAAATGCCTCGTAGCCAAAGTAAACGTAGCCATCGGTTACTTTTAGATTTGTTCCTTCAACCACTAAATCTTCCGTTCCTGTGAAAGCATTGTGCATCAATTTTTCCTGTAATTTCATTTTTAAGGTATATAGGAGTGACATGATGTGTTTTATTTGTTCCCATTGATTTATGGTTGGACCACCCCCTTGGGGAAATCCTGTGTGCGCCACTGCCATCTACTGCGCCATGTTCAAAATCTCGTAAATTTGTCGTCATGCCCATTATCGCAATCGCGCGTGTGATCATACACATACAGCGGCAACTTTTCAGAGCTGAGGGGGACTATTATGGGGGTTAAGTATCGTATTGGGGAAAGGGGCACGACATCATGAAATGCTTGGCAGAAATTTTGTCAAAAAAAAAATTCCGTTTCCCTACGCTGATGATGTATTCTCCATAAGGGGGAAAAAAATCAATGTATGTAGCATTGGAAACTACAGATACGAACGTGTTACTATTTCTTTGCGAATTTATCTTACCTGCGTCATCTTTTTTTAATAATGTTTGCTGTCATAAAGATGTTTTTGTCCTTTGGTTTCTAATCTGGTAAGGAATCTCTCTCTCGCTCACTCACACACACAATATCCCTCTCAATCTCTCACACACACGCACAATATCCCTCTCAATCTCTCTCTCTCTCACTCTCGCACAATATCCTTCTCAGTCTCTCTCTCTCCCCCCTCCCTCCCTCTCACAATCTCTATCACACACACACACACACACACAATATCCCTCTCAATCTCACACACGCGCACAATATCCTTCTCAATCTCTCTCTCTCCCCTCCCTCTCTCACAATCTCTCTCTATCGCGCGCACACACATAATATCCCTCTCAATCTCACACACACGCACAATATCCTTCTCAATCTCTCCCTCCCTCCCTCTCTCACAATCTCTCTATCACACACACACATAATATCCCTCTCAATATCTCACACACACGCACAATATTCTTCTCAATCTCTCACTCCCCCTCCCTCTCGCAATTTCTCTCTCTCTCCCTCTCTCACAATCTCTCTCTCTCTCTCTCTCTCTCTCACACACACACACAATCTCTGTTCGTCTCACTCAATCTCTGTCTCTCTCTCCCTCTCACAATCTCTCTCACAATATCCGTCTCCCACTCTCTGTGTTAGCCTGTTTCTTGGAGTAGGGGGGGGGGGGAGTCGTACGATTTTTAAACCAAGACAAAAAGTACAGATTAAAAAATATGCTCTCATATTACTCAAAATTATCTTGTTTCGTGAGTCAGGCACTTGCGCAACTTATCTTTCTGTGCAGGATGCTTTAAAATTTTATTCACAATATGTCACTTTATTTAAACTTCTCTCAAACACGGCTTTGCCGACATTTTCTTCCTAGACGTTAAAACATTACACAGCAGCTAACGTAGGAGTGGGCTCATATTCAAACCAATCTTTGCTGCAGTTTTCCAATTAATGTTCAAAAAGGATTGAAATTAATTGAAAAACTAATTCTGACCTGCATAGTTTGTTCCATCGCAGTTTTTCCCGTCTATCCATCGGTTTCGTAAACTTGCGTATATGTGTAAACCGCTTTTCTCCTGTAAAACGGAGCACTAACTTGTTGCACCTGTTAGTTCCTTCTCACCCATGGCCTTTTATGTGAATTAGTACCTTGTGCATGTTTAATCTTTAGTATGGTAGTAATGCTTAATTGGAATTTGTGCATAGTATAGAATCATGTCTTGCCCTGTCTACAATACTGTAGGTAAGCATTTTCATTTGTTTCGCTCGTGCTTTATTGTCTGCCTCTCCTTCGCCCTACGTGGCGAAATAATTTTATGATTTTAACAATATTTTGTTTTACGTTTCACTGGAACTTTCCAGCTGATGTATATACCACTGTATTTATTGGCAGAATTCCATTGTCATGTACATAGAAATGTTATTTTACTGAAGAATAAAGGCAATTTTGAAATGTAAGTTTTACGTTTCAACATAGGCGAGCTCCCAGGAAAGAAGACACTGTTTCACATTTGTGTGCCCCCCCCCCACCGTATTCATCCATACGTTCTTTTATGTTACTCTTAAGGACTTAAATCGCCTCCCTCTCCCGCGGTTTGGGTTTCAAAATATGTGTTACATCTCTCTCTCTCTCGCCCAGTCATTGAGCCTTCTGAATATTAACTTTAAGGGAAAATATACACGCGGGAAGAAAAATATCGATTTATTAAGTATCTGTTTCTTCATCTACCTGCATAGATGCATGCGTCCATCGGTCACTTACTACATTCCTTTCTCATATACGTAAGTAATAATAAGCTAATACAAATTTGGAAGGTGTCAATACGTTTATTGGTGAAAATATGACATGGATGTTAAGTCAGATAATATCCGAAAAATTTGAAAATTTCGTTGTCTTGGAGGCCCGAGTATCCAGGAGCCGCGGGTTGCATCCAGGAAACGCGGATACAACCCGCGGAGACTCCGGTTCGGATATTATCTGACTTAACATCCATGTCATATTTACACCAATAAACGGATTCACATCTTCCAAATTTGTATTGTACAATGGTGTAATCCCGTATTTCATTCATTAATAATACGCTAAACTGCCTCTTCTTTCTTTAGGAAAAGGGGTTGGTTTTTGAAATTTGAAGTCCGTGCTGTTCTGCTTTTCAATGTACTTTTTTCGAGTTTTTAAAAAAATTGGTACCTGAGTGAGGAGAGTATTGACTTTTCACCATATCCATTCCTTTATCTTTCTTCCAAGTTTCAAAGGGAAAACATGACTTACAAGGCAGCTGAATATTGACTTTAACAATCTATGTTCCTTCTATTTAAGTTTCTCTAACAATCACTGTAAAAGGGCTTTGTACTCCTGGAATGTAAGAACACTTTAAATGGCTTGTTTTTCCTCCATTTCCTCCCTCAAACTCCTGGAGAAGTCCTTAAATTTAAACATGACTCTTAGAAATTATTATACGTCATACTTTTTTGGTGTCTCTGATTGCTCATTTAGTGGGTGAGAGAATTTCGAAGTGAGTTGCTCACTCCCTTCGAAATTCACGATTTCCCTTTGTTTTCTGGAAGCTATTTTGTATTGACCTTTTCCAGCTGACATGCACTTGGTACTTTTCTACTGATGGAGTGTGCAACAGGCGTGATTGGATAAACTTTCCTGTAACGACGTATTATTTGAGTGGAACTCTAAGGGGGTGAGACTTGAAATTATGAGGGGATGCTGAAAAGTTCTCGGCCTAACCCACTTCCTGTAATTGTAGCATTATTTTGTCACTGCAACTCGAAAGAGTCTTCTTTTGTATTGTAAAGTGCCGATTTTCAAACTAATAGCTTTTTTTTTCCTTTGGCAGATGTTTGACGTCTTGAACTGAATCATGTCAATGAAAAGTGTTGAAATTTCGAATGTGGAATTCTGGGCAATCATGAAATTTCTGTTCCTGCAGAAGAAAACTGCAAAGGAAATCTATGAGTGTATGACGCAAACATTAAGTGACAAGTGCCCTTCATATTCCACTGTGAAGAAATGGTGTGCCAACTTTCAGCGTGGAGACTTTGAGACCGAAGATGCAGCGAGATCTGGGAAGCCTTCAACAGTGACAACATCCGAAATTGTTGATCATGTTCATGACTTGATTTTGTCAGATTGGCGAATCTTGGCTAAAACAATAGCTGACACACTGGAGATATCCGTGGAACGTGTTGGGTTCATTATTCATGAGCACTTGGATATGTAGAAGATGTCAGCGAAGTGGGTTCCCAAATGTTTGAATGCCGATGAGAAACGAAAACGAGTGGGCACTTCCAAATAGGTTTTGCAGCATTCTGAGCGATCTGGTGATAATTTTTTGCAGCGACTTGTCAATGTTGAAACGTGGCTCTATGGCCAAAGAAATTCAAGACTCAAACGTCTACAGTCATGGCAACGGTTTTTTTGGTATTCGGAAGGCGTTTTACTGACTTGACTATACCTCTCGAAGGGCCAAACAATAAATGCTGAATACTTTTCCAACTTGGTGTGCTGATTAAAGGAGGCGTTGAAGGAAAAATGGCGAGGAAAACTACGGAAAGGTGTTCTCTTTTTACAAGGACAATGCGCCGGCTCACAAGGCTGACAAGACAATGAATGTTTTGAGGGATCTGGGGTTTAAGGCCATCCTCCCTACTCACCAGACCTTCCTCCATTGGACTATTTCCTGTTCCCAAACCTTAAAAAAAGTTTGAAATGGAAGCATTTTTCGAATGATTCGGAGGTGATATCAGCAGCAGAGCTGTATTTGAGTGATCAGACTTTTTTTTTTTTTTGGAAGGCTTAAAGAAACTGCAGAAACGCTGTACCAAGTGTGTTGAACTTCAAGGTGAATATGTGGAATTGTGTGCAAGTTTCATGGGTCTAGCCCATTTCCTTCTTGGTGAGACCGAGAACTTATCAGCATTTCCTCGTAAGTCTCGCTCTTCCAGATAAGAAAAGCTTGCTATGATCTTGATTATGTTACACTGCTTAAGTCTGCTTTTCATCGAAAGAGAACAAAGTGGCGTATAGTTTGTGTAAGGAGTCTTACACTCGACTATATTACAGAACGAAAGATAAATTAAGGCAGTCTGTTATTTAAAAAAACAAAAAATAAAAAACTCCGCGGTTTATCAAGCAACAACTAATTGCACTAATGTGACATAAAAGAATCCACCGAGTAACGTTTTCTGGCATGGTAATAAGAAAAAATACGTAACGTATTAATTTGCAGTTTACATTTCATTGTTGTGCTTTTTCTGCCGAGTAATAACTAAACATTCTTTTAGTTTCATTGCCGCTAAATAAACTTAAAGTGCCTATCAAGCTGGAGAAAAACACCCTTTTAGAGCAGGCAGTGTTTGTGTGTGTTATGTGTGTGTATGCCGGCGAGCGAGCAACCTGTCATGAACTGAATAAGCATCTGTCGTAATTCGTTTTCAGCACTTTTATTGTGTAATGTAGTTCACCTTTTGGAAGATATGCGTTCGGAATAAATGAAACAGTTTTGCTTCTTAAAAAGGGCTTAAAACTTTTATGATAACAATGGACGCATCACGAACGTCGTCATTACGAGAGATGTTTGAGGAAGATAATCTTCGCGTTTGACGTTTAGAAAACGTGGTATTGGGTGTTGAAAAAAAACTTTAGACCACGAGGGGCGTTGCTTTGCAGAGCACAGGGTGGGTGAGAGGGAGAATGCACCGTTGCAAAAGATTGGAGAAGCTTTGGCGACTCGAAGAAGTTGTTTTCCCTGTGCTACCGTGTCTTTCCATTCATTGTTTGTGGCGTGGGTGGATAGGTGTTGCGTGCTGGCCTTGGTATAGTTCTCTCAATGGAAAGCCCAAGCCCATCCCACTGAGGTGCAGGAAAAATGCATTTTCTTCAGCGTAATTAAAACTGGCGTTTGTTATTCAGCGCCTGAATTCTTCGCCCCTCCCGTTTCCATTGTGGACAAGTGAATGCTGAAAGAAGTTTATTAGTTAAGCTTTTTATTCATTGGAGGAAAAAAAAATGTGCAATAGATGACACTTAGGCTGCATAGAGATATTTATCAAAGAACTAGGAGAAGAAAATCCCTTCTGATTTACATGGTGGGTGCGTACTAGGTTCATGCGGCGTTATTCAATTAGCAACACTGTTATCCGCTTGAAAAGCGTTCCCATCCCCCTTTTCTTCTTTAGGGTCAATGCTTAGTCTTCCTTCTCTTTGCGTACCTCTGGAGGCGGGCACAGCGTTCTCATATTTTTCGTGACAAGTTCTCAGTGACGTATGGGATCGGTTTTTTCTATTTATTTTTATTTTTTCGCTTTTACTTATTTTATTATTTAGTTTTATATATCTGAAAAACACAGGCGTAGGATCAAATGGGGACCGGGGGGGTGTCCCCTCAACTTCTGGCTTTAGTTTGTTATTTAATAGACTATGCTTCCCTAAATTTTTCACTTTCGAAGCTTTGTTATTTCTAGAATTTTAATTAAGATTTATTATTTAAGTGCTGTTTTTTTTTCTTTATATGCTATGTATCGTTGTATGGATTTTACTCCCCCCCCCCCTTTTTTTTTTGGAATTTAATGACCACCTTATGCAAATCAATAGGCTCTAAGCAGTCGCTTTTTCCTAATTTGGGGGTCTCTGGTTCCAGGGAAGCGTGAGAGCCAGTGTCGTAACGTAAATGCACCACTCATGCCTCTTCCAGGTCTCGAACGCGGGCCCACTCGGACGAATGGTCAGAAGACAACGGTTAGGCCACTGGGGGGGGGGGGGGCGGCATTATGAGGTAATATTTTTGTCTTCATATCAATGTGTGTAATGCAAAATAGCATGGGATCGGGATTTGCTGGATGACGTGGGTCGGCAGGGCACGGCCCGAGCGGTGAGCCTCCACCCTCAGACAATTGTACCTTTCCAAATCCTCCTTGTTTGCTCCGGGGTCCTATATAATCTGCAGACCCAGAGTTACTCTCCTATTTTATTCCATGTCATTCAATTAGCCTATTGGTTTAATGATGATCTCACCGTTAATCACAGTGAGAATGACCGCTGGCCGCAGCGGTCTTTTGTACTTTTTTTATGGGTAGTAAAGTTTGAAGCTTATAACATGTCAGTCATTCGATGGCTTCTCTGTTGTCTGTTCTTCTAATCGGTAATTGAACTATTGAAATTCTATTAGATTTTGTTGGGACTAGTGACACTCTCCCTGGCTTCCCGCTTTTAATTTGTTACCACTTATCCTTGCTGAAATGTATCTAATATTACTAAGTTGAATTGTTTTTTTGTTTTGTTTTTTTTAAATGTTGACATTAGGAAATGTTCCGTAGGAAAATGCATATAGTATATTGTTTCTATAAATTTTTTAATTATTACTTTATCGTGCAATTCAGGCATTTTTATGCTCTTTAGTTTTCCCATTGAAACAACATATTGCACTGATTTCTTATCGAGATAATAGTAATTACGGTAACTCTAATGAAATGTATGCAGTAGAACCCGCTTATAATGAGGAGCTTGGGGCCAACAAAAACCCTCGCTAAATCGGTTTTTGGGTGAAAATTCTCGCCATGTAATAATATGCATATACGTTTATATTATGTATCGATAACAACTGTATATACTTGAAAGATTTAATAAACTTCATTAATACATATAGTTAATTAATAAAATCTTTCAAGTATATTCAACCTAACGGCCGCATAAGACTGGCCGCTGTTTAACTACACAACACACATGAAGCAAAAGCAACACCTGTCCGTCCTCCCAATGTGATGTGATCATATGTAGAGGATTTTAGGAAGGGAGTATGTGACCCCAGGTCTTAAACAACCCTTAGAAATAGGAAGCTATAGTAGATTTGGGCTAGAGTGCCCGATAGGAAAGTGACACGGAAGCGAAGTAGAAAGGGGGAGGAAGACGCCCTTATTTATTACCGGGGGAGCAGTACCCGGGGTCCGACGGCTTAACGTGCCCATCCGATGCACGGCGGATATTTAGTGGATCGAGCGTTCGTACCTGCCTGGGATTGAACCTGAGGTCCTTTCCGTGGTAGTCACGAACGTTTCCCACTAGGCCACCCGCTGCCCTTCTTCCCAATGCAACGCCCACTTGGAGGGTGAAAGGAACAATGTACACAATTCTGGGAATTATCTCCTGTTTCCTATATCCGGCGACATCCCTATTCCTCTCTGCAATTGTCGCCCCCAAATTCACTTACATATTCGTGAGCCCCACCTATCCTCTATTTGCCTAGGAGTAGGGGAACTGTTTTCAACTCTGCTCATTCCATACTCACAAATCATAGCCCTTTCAACTAAATGGGTGAGGGAATCTCTTGCAGAGTTCTCTTGTTGAGCATTTGGTGTACTCTCTCCCCATTCCTTTTCAATCAACATCCTTCCAGTAGCACACAAGGATTCCCCTGCACTGTTGCAGTTTCGTCCTGTGTGCCACCATTTCTATTCCTCTATTCCAGGACGACAGCGAGTAGTTGATTTTCTCTGCCTCGTTCTTATGTATGAAATATCATTATTTTTTCTTTTATTGCTCTTAGTTTTTCTCTCACTGGTTAAATCCGGGTACTTTCTTAGATTTTGTTCGGTAAAAACGATCAACTTAGCTTTGAGTTAAAATTATACCGAACAAAAGTTCCTGTTTTGCTTGTTGAGTTTGAGATCTCGCTAAACACGGGTTCGTTATAAGCTGATTCCACCACACACACACACACATTCAGAGAGAGACTGACAGACAGACTACTTGAAATATGTGTTTCGTTTAAGCATAGAGACCACCCCCTTTCAACTTTTGGTTGGCACAAATCTACACTCATTGTGAAAATTGAATTACAACCAGCGAAATCTGAAACAATGTTGATAAAATATAATAAGTGGGGTGGTATTTCTCTATTACGATTTATCTGTTGTGAATTCTGTGCTCAGGTGACACCAGTCAGTAAAGAGCGTCAAATGGGAAACAAAGAAGTTCATCTGAATTGCATTAGAGATTTCCTTACGAGAATCTGAATGCCAAACAATACGAAAATCTTTGAGGAAATAGGTACAGTGGAATTAAATTGGAGGATCGGCGTTTTGGGGAAACGTTGGTATAAGATTATTCAAACTATGTATGCATCCCGAACGGACTGCAATCGAATGAAATCGGAGAATTGTTGCTCTTTAGAAAAAAAAACGCAATGTCGCACATCGATCGAGCTCTGGCTAAATTTCGATTGATGCACAATCTTGTACCCAAGTAGGGCCGTTGCCTATCCGATCTGCTGTTCTGTTTTGCCCTTCCTATAAATTATATATGTGTATATACACCGTCCAGTCAAAAAATTATGACCACCCCTGATATTAGAAGGAACCGTAACCAGCAAATCATGTAAGACATTTTAAAGGACACGAACTTGCGAACGGTATGCCGTTTCGCGTGAGAATGGGAAAAGGGCGAGACCTAACTGAGTTTGAAAAAGGAATGATTGTTGACTACCGACTGAAGGGTGGTAGCATTACAGAAACGGCTGATATTATGGGCTGTTCACGAGGTGCAATCATTAAAATATTCCGGGAACAGAAGATAACCGGCAAGACCTGCAGTAATCGGGGTAGTAATGGACGCCCACGGAGCATTGCCAAACGTAGGCAACGACGGCTATCCCGAGTAGTACGATCCAACAGCCGGGCCACAGTGAAACAACTGGCCATAGCATTTAATGAAAGCACATCGAGGAACGTATTGAAGCCTTGAGTGGACGGCGGTTCCGGAGACCCCTCTATGGGTCTCCGGAACCGCCGTCCACTCATGGCACTCACCAGAAATCGACGATTGCGACGTGAATTTGCATCTGAGAGAAGGCATTGGACCATCACACAGTGGAAGAAGGTCGCCTCTTTAAATGAATCACGTTCCCTTTATCGCGTGGATGATCGATGGAGAATACGACGAAGCACTGTTGGCAGAAATAATCTCTACACGATGCTCGAGAAGAAACAGGCATGAGGTGGCAGTGTGCTCGTGTGGGGCACGTTCTCCTTTGAATTATTGGGAGCAATCATACCCCTTGATCACACGGTGAACGCTTCAAGCTACCTAACCATTGTAGCGTATCAGATGCTCCTATTCATGATGACTGTCTACCCCGATGGTATGAGTTCCTTCCAGCAAGATAATGCCCCTTTCCATGTTGCTATGCGTGTACGAGACTGCTTTCAGGAGCATTCCAGTGAATTTAGCTTACTATCCCCCCCACCGTACTTACCAGACATCAATCCCATTAAACATCTGTGGGATTAGACTATCCTAATAAACAGGCTCGACGTCGGGATCAACCACCGATGACTCGTGATGATCTGCAAGAAGCTTTTTTGTCTGCATGGTATAGCATCCCTACAGAAACGTTCAGAGGCCTCATTGAACCAATGCCACGCCGTATGTCTGTGGTATCGGTGGCACGAAGTCATACCTCATACTAACAGGTGGTCCTAATTTTTTTGAACGCGTTGTGTATATATGTATATATACACTGCTAATTGAAAGAGCGAGGGAATATGAACTTCCATTGTGCATGGCTTTTATCGATTATGAAAAAGCCTTTGATTCGGTGAAACCATCAGCAGTTACCACGGCTCTGAAATCCTGCGGTATTGAAGATGCATACATTAATATTATTAATAACATCTATGAAAATGCAAGTGCAAAGATTCGGCTGTTTGAAAATACAACACACATAAAAATTGGAAAGGGAGTGAGACAAGGTGACACCATATCTCCGAAGCTCTTTAATGCCACATTGGAAAATGTCTTTCAATCACTGAACTGGGAAAACAAAGGGATAAAGATTAATGGAGATTATCTAACCCACCTTCGTTTTGCTGATGACGTAGTCACTTTTGCAACTACCCCATCAGAGCTGCAGAGTATGATCCAGGAACTTGCTGACAAGAGTAAAGAAGTGGGATTAAAAATGAACTTTCAGAAGACAAAAGTGATGTTCAATGCTTTTACAAGAAATGAAGATTTATCGATTGATGGAGAAAAACTGGAGATAACAGATACGTATGTTTATCTTGGACAGCAGATATCAAGTGAGGGTCACATTGATGAAGAAATTAATCGGCGTACAAAACTTGCCTGGAGAGCTTTTGGAAGAAACAGCATAATTTTCAAGAGCAATATGCCATTATGTCTTAAAAGAAAAGTGTTTGATCAATGCATCCTTCCAGTGCTTACGTATGGTGCAGAGACGTGGACCTTCACTAAAAGAGACATACAAAGGCTGCAGACAACTCAAAGAAGCATGGAGAGGTGCATGCTTGGTATAACCAGGAGAGATAAGAAGAGGAACTCGTGGATCCGAAAAATGACGAGAGTGGAAGACATCATGATCAGAGTTAAATCCCTGAAATGGCAATGGGCTGGACATACTGCCAGAAGGACAGACCATAGATGGACAGCCGAAATTTTAGATTGGATTCCAAGGGACAGGAAAAGACCCAGAAAAAGACCACATGGGAGATGGGTGGATGAAATTCGTAAATATGCGGGAGTGACATGGAGGAGACTGGCACAAGACAGACCGTTGTGGAGGAAACTTGGGGAGACCTTCGTCCAGCAGTGGTTTGATAATGGTTGACAATGATGATGATGATGATACACTGCTAGACAATTGCTAAGGACGGATCATAAACGGCTATATAGCGCATAAAAAAGTAAGTGTGGTTGGATGCCAAGTGAAATAAAATAATTTCAGAATGCCAGGACATTACAAGAAAGACAATTTATTGTGCTCTGAAATCCAGAAGGCTTTGGAACGTGTTCAAGGGACAAACAGGCCATTTTGTGCAGAATACGTAAACGTGAAAAAAAGGCAATTACCGTCCGCAGGTGTTCCGGCGTAAGATGTCAATACGGGATATGGCCACCATGGAGGGCGATGAAAGATTCCACACGTCGTGTCATGCTTTGCACAACATTATCAAGCAGCTGTTGGGGTAATTTATCCCATTTCTCTGTCAGTGCACGGATGAGGGTGTCCTTGTTTATTGGAGAGCATTGGCGACCAGCAAGACTCCTCCCCAAAGCATCCCACACATTTTCAATGGGATTCAGATCTGGAGAACGTGCTGGCCATACGAGGCGTTGAATATCCTCGCTATCAAGACACTCCTGGACAGCGACTGTTCGATGACATGTTGCATTGTCGTCCATGAAAATGAATCTATCACCGACAGCACCACGGAACATGCGAACATGAGGTAGCAGAACACCATTAATCTATCGTTGGCCAGTCATAGTACCAGTTGGAAGCACATAGAGGGACGTACGGCCATTGATTTATGATGCCAGCCCATACCACGACACTACATGTCGGATATCGGTCCCTTTCCTGTTTGTTTGCTGGACAATATGCAGTACCACTGTCACGCCAGATCAATTGTCGTCGACAATCAGACGATAGACTGTATCTACTCTCATCTGAGAAGAGGACAGCAGACCAGTCGTTATCAGTCCATTGCGATGTTGATGGGACCATTGCAAACGGGCGGTACGGTGACGTCTGGACAATGGGATGCACACAACAGGACGGCGGGCGTATAGTCCTCCTTCATGCAAACGTCTGGCGACAGTTTTTCGGGAGATCCGCTTGCCAGTAGCAGTCATAAACTGATTTACTACCTCACTAGCTGTGCTGCGCCGGTGTCTTTTTTGTTGATAGCACTATGTACCGATCTTCTGCAGGTGTCGTACCGCGAACACAACCTCCCCCGTGACGTTTGCTACACTCTCCATTTGTTTGAAATGATTTCCAAAGCCTTGAAACAACACTGTGGCTGACGTCGAACTCCTTGGCAACATCTGTTATTTTTCGCCCTTCTTCAATCTTGCCAATAATACGGCCACGCGTAAAATCATCTAGGTGATGTTGGGAAGACATACTGAAAATTGCAAGTTCGTCAATTGATTCTTTCCCTTTCAACTTTGCGTTTGAACAACAACGGTCAATACGCGTCAAATCCTTTATATCTCTTATCAGTGCTATGACGTCACGAACAAGTTCGGCAATCCAAAATTTGCATACGCACAACACGTCTTACTGTATCCCGCACTTATGCCAATTTCTACATTTTCCTGCTTTCCATTTTATGGTTGCTATTGTCATCCGTCCTTAGCAATTGTCCGGCAGTGTAGTAATGAAATGTCTGATCTTTTGCCCGACCAAATTCAGCTGTCGCCCCCTTCCAACTTTGCTGTGTGTCTATGGGCCTGTACTGAAGGAAGGATCATTGTTGCACAGAAAAAGAAAAAAAGAAATAAAATGAAAAGAAAACTTAGGGCATCAGTCGAACTTCAGTAAAATGTCGAGCCTCAAGGCAGCGAAGTCGTGAAAGAAACGCTGTTCGACAAAACATCGCGTTATGTTAGAATTGAGACTCAAAGTCGAGACAATGAACCCTGAAAAAAATGTTCGACAAGAACTTCAGCGACACGTCGCCCCTAAATGACAAGCTACAGCCTAGTGAAACCATAAAGAGAAATTCGGCATCATGTAGGTAGAAATACTGCCAGAGCATATCCAGAAGCTTGCCTTATGGAAGTGGGGGTTGCTCCAGTCCAGTCTGAGAAAGAAAAAAAAATTACATTTATATATCATCATCATCCTCAAATTTGGAAACATTTTTAATAACGCTATGCTACCTACACTTTGGCAATTCTTTGAAAGCGGCTCCTACATAATCCAACACTTAAGGACTGTAAACGCTTGGCTCGGTGAAAACTATGCATTGTACTAACCCGCCCAATTCCCTGATCTGCATCCTCCTGAATTCCCATAGTGTTCTAGGCATTTAGGGCCAGGGCTTGTGTTGTGACTCTTTGCACTATGGGCCTAGGTTAGAATTAGGAGAATCTTGTGTTTCTTCTTACATTGGTAGTTCTCTCAAATAAACAGTAGTAGTTCTCTGAAATCAGTGGCCCTAAAGTGGAAATATATGGCTCCAGCATTTAATCCATATGAAAGTCATTAAACCCCCGATAGAAAAAAAAGGGGGGGGGGTATTTTTGATTAGTTTCAGGATGAACTGCTGTGCTAAATTTGGATGAGGCCAGTGCACCCTGAGTATACATACAGGGCTTGGACAGAATAGTATGAACACCTAGGAAAAGGTTTGGCACACCTATTAGGGTGTTGGACCACATTTGGCATTCAAAACCGCCAGAATTCTCCTTGGAATGGACGCATGCAAATCCTGGGTTGTCCTTAGTGAGACGTTACACCATTCTTCATGAAGAAACTGCTCCAGGTTCTTGAGAGTTGCAGGAGGATAACGGGATTTTACTGTTTTCCAATACAGACCACAGTGGCTCGATGATGTTTAAGTCCGGTGATTGGGAAGCCCAAGGA
The DNA here is from genome assembly GCA_039090855.1 of Macrothele yani. Classification (NCBI taxonomy): domain Eukaryota; kingdom Metazoa; phylum Arthropoda; class Arachnida; order Araneae; family Macrothelidae; genus Macrothele; species Macrothele yani. The sequence goes on along the minus strand of CM076995.1, from coordinate 151,740,321 downwards.
AAGTCTGAAAGTGCGTCCTCATGTTCCTCAAACCATGATTGGACATTCCGAGCTCTGTGAATTGGGGCGTTATCTTCTTGATAGATGGCATTCCCTGCAGGAAACAATGTCTTAGCCATTGGATGGACTTGGTCGGCCAAAATGGTTTCATACGCCCTGCCAGTCATCTATCCATTCAAGGTAATCAGAGTAGCTGCTGAAAACCACGATATAACATCCCAGTGCATGACAGAACCACCACTATGCTGCACTGTTGGGAGCTGACAGTCTGGGTTTTACGTTTCTGACGGTGTTCTACACATGTAAACACGTCCTGCGGTTGGGAACAGTATGAATATGGATTCATCCGACCACATTACGCACTTCCATGTATCGGCAGTCCACGTTACATGCTTCTGGCACCACTACCGTCGCCGTTGTGCATTCACCCGGGTCACCAGAGGTTTTGCAATAGCAGCTCTGCCGTGAACATCTTGTTTACTTAGTTCTCTGCGTACTGTTTTCGTTAATACTGGGGTCTGGAGATGCAGGTTGAGTTTCGCACTAATCTTCGGTGTCGTGGTCTTATTACGGGTAACAATCCTCTTAAATGCTCTCCTGTCTCTATCAATCAGGGTCGTTTTCCGGCCGCTCTTGTGTTTCGCAGACGAGGTTTTGCCGTGAACACGGTATGCTGTCATGACACTAAACGCAGTAGCTCTCGATTCCCCCACTTCCCTGACGACTGTTGTCACGGAGGCACCCATTAGCCGGCCACCAAAAATTAGCGCTCTTTCGAAGTCCGTTAGGTCGCTTATTTCATCGTCACCCAGAAAGAAATTGCGCAAAAAGACACTTTAAATGCACTTAAACAGGACCTTGAGGTTCTAAACAAAGCTATTACAACCAAAAAGTGGTGGATATCTTTGCGTATTGCGATATACGCACCTTCATTAAATGTCATCTCTCTAGTGTGGTGTTCAGATTATTCTGTGTAACCCCTGTATATACTTTTGGATAGGTAGTTTATATTGTTCCTTGAAGTTTCTACACTGTGTGGACATTTCTTATGGTTCTCTACCAGACACATATAATCCGCTTTCTCCTTCTTTGTAATGTAATTCCGTACTGATTATTTTTGTAGCTTGTTTTTATATATGTGCCCCTAGTGTAGGCGTGAAGGATAGGTTGCTTCATCATAAGTCATCTGTGCCCCTGCAGCTTTCAGTGAAAGATCGTTCAGTGCTTCAGCAGGTGAACTCTTCCGGTCTGTTACTTTGTAGAAGTAGAGATGATTTACGATCACGCTTTTAAAATTCGGTTTATGAGACTTCCTTCGGTTTCTGTCATTTCAGTGTAAAGGACACAAGGGAACCTTTCGTCTTTGATTAAATCAGAGCGTTGCTGAATTCGTTTCCGAATAAATAATGGAACACACGAAGACTGTTTTTCTGTTGCTGTATACTCCTCATCGCTTAACATCAGTCGCGCTAGGGTGCGTAATAAAAGAACCATGACTTGAATAATTCAGCATTTCCACCCTGTTAAATTACGTAATACCTCCGACAATAAGGAACACGAAAAATTTCTGCTCTAAACATGTGACAATTTGTCGGAGGAGCCCTGTCATTCGGTAAATTAAACTCCGAAGTTCGGTTTTAGGTAGACTGCTTAAAGCTCCGATATAAATAGCTTCCTCGCAGGTGAAGTTTAACGACTGACAACGCCCCCGCAGTGCTGTAAATAAGTAAACAGTTCATTTTTATGTATGATCAGTTCTTTTTCTTCATTGTTGCTTTCCTCAAGACAGTAAAGGAAGAGAAAAAATAACATACATGTAGTACAGTTTCGCTAAATTGCATGTTCAGAATACCTTAGCATCAGAAATCATAGGCGTAGAAAATGGGGGTCCTGGAGTCCAACCCCCCCCCCGAGTAAAATTGAGTACAAATTCAATGCGATATACACCAGTGAGCCATTACATTATGACCACCTACATAATAAGCCGTAGGGGCCACCCTTATCCCGCAAAACAGCGGCCACTCGGAGAGGCATCGATTTGATGAAGTGGCGATAAGTATCCTGGGGTATCAGGTACCATAATGTTAGCAGCAGGTCCTCCAGTTCCCTTACATTTCGGGGTGGCGGGGATTTAGCACGAACTCGCTTTTCCAAGTCGAACCACAAATGTTCGATTGGGTTCATGTCAGGTGAATGTAGAGGCCAGGGCATTAATAGAATGTCACCAGCATGTTCCTCGAACCATTCCTTGACGATTCTGGCAGCATAGTATGGGGCAATATCCTGTTGGTAATGGCCGTCACCAGAAGGGAACTCAATTGCCATGACTGGGTGAACTTGGTCCTCAACGATTTACAGATGCCTGACAGCTATCAGGGATTGTGTGCTATTTGGATAATGGGGCCTAAAGTGTCCCAGACGCCCCGGTGGCGCAGTGGTCTAAGCGATGGCCTCTGATCATTCGTCCGAACGGGGTCCGGGTTCGAATCCCGGTGAGGCATGGATGTTGTGTTTGTCTTACGGCACTGGCTCTCTCCCTTCCCTGGAACCAGTGACCCTAAATTAGGGACGGGCGACTGCTTATAGCCCATTGAGTTGCTCACGGTGGTCGTTAAACCTCCATTCAAAAAAATAAATAAATAAAGTGTCCCACGAAAACATCGCCCACAGCATAACGCCGCCGCCGGCCTGTTTCCGTCCAAGAGTGCATCCAGGTGCCATAACCTCCGTTGGTAACCGGCGTATCCGCGCTCGGCCGTTTACGTGATGCACCAGGAATCTTGATTCGTCACACTAGGCCACTTTCTTCCAATCATCCACGGTCCAATCTCGATTATCTTGGGCCCATTTCATGCGTTGTTGGCGATGACGTGCAGGGAGCTTGGGGACCCGTCTGGGTCTTCGGCTACGCAGGCTCATGAGCAGAAGGCTGCGATTAACTGTGTATTGTGACACATTGTCTTGATCACCACTATTGTAGCTGCGAGTTGTTTCCCGCATTATGGCCCTTCGGTCGCTGTGAACAATGCGCGACAGTCTTCGCTCCCCTCTGGCATCAATGAGCTGCGGACGACACACTGCTGGACGACGATTCGTCGTTTGGCCATCTGTGCACCACTCTTGATACGTACTCACTACAGCGGCACGGGAACAATCCACAAGCCGCGCCGTTTCCGAGATCGTAGTTCCGAGGCGCCATGCCATCACAATTTGTCCTTTATCAAACTCCGATAAATCGGCAGTTTTTCCCATTCTGACTAGGAACACTACTAACCAAAAGCCGATCCTCGGGTTATATATGTACTCCTCTTGCTCTGTGAACTTCACCTGCGCCACCGTTCCGTTTCCAGGCGCGCTCATTCCTCTAGGTTGGGGGGTGGTCATAATGTAATCAGTGTATTTACACTGCTGGCCACCCAAAATGCAAAACCAAGAAAGAAGCATCAGATTGGCCTGAAATTCGCAGCATCCGTCGCCCGCGACAGGACATGCAAACGATTAGCATTACCATTGCATATGCAAATCATGTGCGCCCGACACGCCACCGAGAGGCACTATAAGAAGGGTGCACAGAAGGCGGGGTGTAAGTAGTGGAAATGTGTTGTGCTGCCGGACCTGTGCGTTAGAAGCTTCCTGATGCCTCGTCGCAGAATACGGCAGTCATCGGAGTTCGACAGAGGACGAATAGTGGCCTGTCGCGACAGCGGTTTATCGTACCGAGACATCGGCGCCCGTGTGGGACGACATCCAGCCACAGTGAGGCGAGTATGGATTCGATTGGTGCAGGAGGGACGGACGGACCGACGTGAGCGATTTCCGCTGCCCCGGCACACCACCGAACGAAAGGACCGGCATGTTGTGCAGCGGGCATTGACGGCTCGCAACGCCACATCACGAACGTTAGCGCAGGAATTAGGGTGTATTGCGCAACAACCTGTGTCAGCACGTACCGTTCGACGTCGTCTGCAGGAGCGGGGACTTGTCGCACGGCGCCCATTGCTCCGATTACCATTGACGTTACACCACCGGCGAGTGCGGCGGCAGTGGGCCATTGAACGCCGCACCTGGACTACGGAATGACACGATATTGTCTTCTCCGACGAATCCCGCTTCTGCCTGCAACACCACGATGGTCAGATCCGCGTGTGGCGGCACCGCGGCGAGAGACTGTATGACGTCTGCATTTTGCATCGCCATACCGGTCCGTCTCCTAGTGTTATGGTTTGGAGAGCAATTGGATATGCCACCCGCACCCCTCTGTTACGCATCGCTGGTACACTCAACAGCTAACACTACATCTCCGACATTTTGGAGCCTGTTGTCCTCCCTTACCTGCAGGAACTGCCAGCGGCTACGTTTCAACAGGACAATGCGCGCCCTCACGTGGCACGCATCGTGCAACAATTCTTCACGACCCACCAGGTGCCACCGCTGCCGTGGCCCGCCTGTTCTCCGATATGTCGCCCATCGAACACGTCTGGTCGCTAATCGGCAACAGAGTGGCCCGGCAAGCACCACCCGCGGCTACGCCTGATGAACTGTGGCAACGTGTGGAAGCGGCCTAGACCCGACATACCCCAAGCCCACATCCAAAGCCTCTTTCGTTCGATGCCGCGGCGTGTACTGGCCGTTATTGCTAGCCATGGGGGCCACACGAACTATTTATGTCTGCGTGTTCCGCAAGTCGCACGGACCTGTAAGCTCAATCGTTTCATCTTTGTATCTGTTGTTATGTGTCCAGTAAATCTGGCTTTGCTATCTCGTGTCCTTCTTGGTGTTGCATTTTGGGTGACCCGCAGTGTATATATGTATGAGGCTTTCACCCATGAGTCAAGTCCATGCGCTACGATACTGTCGGAAACGTGTTTCCCGTAATTTTTCAGAAGCGCAAATGACGTGTCCACTAATAAACAGACGAACATACAAAACGATAACATTATCAACGTCCTTATTAATTTATTTTGGTCGCGTATGCCGCATGTGTCGTGACACGTGGCAAAAATTGTTATTTTCTTTTTTTCTCCCTTTGACTTTTTATTATATCTAGCTCAAGTTTGTACCCGGCGGTGCCCAAGTATATATAACATCTAAAATGCAATGTATATATTCTAATTTTTACTGCAATGAATGATTGTGTTGTGAGTACCATCTCCTGAACTTCCCTATCTGGAAAAAAATTCGATTTGCTCGCATTTTGTGTGTGTAAATCTTGTTTACGCAGTAATATCTTTGGATTGAATGAATGAGATTGCAGCAAGATCTTGCAACTCAATGATCATTCAATACTGAAGTGTCAAAAATACTGGAATGCCACTTTAATATCGAGTTGGGTTTCCTCGCAATCGGTAAACGGCAGCAACGCGACGGCGCATGGACACCACGTGGTCTTTGTAGTGGTGTGGAAACAGTGCACACCATGCTTCCTGGAGAGCAGAAACGTCGCTAGACTTCGAAATCTGGGTGGGCGAGCATTATTTGTGGTGGGGCAAGCTTGATAGCAACTTCGTTTTTTGCGAAACACTGGAAAACGAATTTTTAACTTTTTTCTTTTAATTGAAAGTTTAAACGACCCACGTGAGCAACTCAACGGGCTATAAGCAGTCGCCCGTCCCTAATTCAAGGTCACTGGTTCCAGGGAAGAGAGAAAGCATGCGCCGTAAGACAAACACAACATCAAAGCCTCACCAGGATTCGAACCCACACTCTTCTCTGATTAATGGTCATAGCCCAGCGCTTAGACCAGTGTGCCACTGGGACGGTTTCAATGCTTTTCACTACCGGTGACAAAAGAATTCGTCTAAATCCGGTCCCCTCCACGTGGACACACATACATACATGAACCTGGCTAGTTGAACCATACAGGCAAAATGGTTCATGAACCGTACATGTACCATGAGCCAGAGATGACGAACCATGAACCATACAAGCAAAAGACACTACCATTATGTAGTGATCTTTTAATGTATATATCAGCTATTGATCCTTTTGCAAGGGGACATAAACTAACTTTAAAAAGACAAAAAACTTCCACAGTTCCTTAGAAATATATTGAATTCAGAGGAAATGGAAAGCTATGATCTGGAAATTCACCAATATCAGATTAATTAACAACTTCCATCTCCTGTTGATGAAGTTAGAAACTTTGTAAAAATTGATGCATGGTGGGCCAAGGTATTTAACCTCTCCAAGTATATTATGTTATCTAAAATAGTAAAAGCCTTGATAACATGTTTTCGTGGTCCACAGGTTAAAAGTTCTTTCAGCATGATGGATGAAATTATAGCTATAAAATAAGGAAGAATGAACATTGAAACCTATTCAGCTATACAGACTGTGAAGTATAAACTTTAAAGCACAGGGCAAGTCTGCAGTTAATTTTTTCAGTAAATAATTTTTTTGCAAGAAGTAGTTGTCATCCTCTGCCAAAATCTGAGGAAATAAAAATAAAAAAAAAAAATTACACCGAAGAAATTGAGAGGAAATGGAATTATCAAAAAAAAAAAAAAAAAAAACCGTTACTAAGATGTTGGTGGAATGTCGCCTTCAAATTTTTGCTAACTCTGGATGTTAAATTTCTATTAAAAAATTTCCATTTTTGCCTACGAAAATAGTACTGTACTTGAAGAAACTATTTAAAAGAAAATGCCGTTTTTGTTTATCTAAACTAAATTTTAACCTTGTGCCCCGCAGGCACAATACCTCACTCCTTCTTAACTTCTTTTCCTTTCAGCCAGCGACTTGGCCTTGCACTCCTCTCCTACAAAGCAGTCGTCAGCCACTGTCTGCACTTACATTGTCACGGAGCAGTCTTAAGAGTGCTAGTGTAGCTTTAGACTCCACTTTCCGTGTTGGAATCCCCTATTTTATAAAGAAAACAAACAGAACAATTAGTTGTGATGCCCTCATTGAATTCCTTTCCCTCCCTCCTCATTATCCCCCTGGCCATACAAACGTGAAGAAGAGGCTGAAACTAAAGAAGTGGAAGAGTGGAGAACAATTGAATTTCCATGCGGTGCTATTTTGATACCTTTTTTGGTGACGTAAACAACGCACTTCCTAGGGGGAAACACGTAGAGTTACATGAAATAAAACACAAGACATGCTACTTGGAAAAGTGCAGATTATATTTTAAAGTTAAATATATTTAAAAATGGAACATTTCGAACTGGGTGGGTGGCATGGTGGGCAAGACTAATTTCAGGGTGGGCTCAAACCCACCGTCGCACCCCCTTGGCGACGTCCCTGCTGAAAAGCGCCCCACAATTCCGTAATATTCACCGGTGAAGGATTACTGACAGCACGTTGAACATCATCCCAAATGTGTTCGATGGCGTTTAAATCCGGCAAACGAGGGGGACAAGTCTGGTTGTCAAACTCCGTGGAATATTCCTCCAGCAATAATCGGGCGACTGTTTGACGTGTGCGATGGCGTGTTGAAAGAGGTAACAATTGTCGTAGTGGTTGCATCATGTGAACGGGTGCAGATGATCCCCCAAGGATGGTTATGTAGCTTCCACCGGTCAAAGCGGTCTGCAAACATATAAGGAGTCTTAATGTGTGCCAGCTGAAAACTATAGGCATTCGGGACCGGTGTATACTGTTTTGTAGGCATGCTGGGTCCATTGCCTCGTGGAGTGGGTTGTCGCCACACTCGGAGTCTACCATCTGCGCGAAACAGTTTGTACCGCGATGATTCGTTGGACCAAGCTACACGCGTCCAGTCATCTCGCGTCCAATGGTGGTGTTTCGGAGCTAAGACAAAGCGCACAGTTTTATGTCGTCGTGTCAGCAATGACACCCGCGTGGGCAGCCGGCGCGGAACTCCATAGAACACAGGGAATGTTGCGCTGACCGAACGCTGATGCTACTACTGGCCCCAGAATTGAGTTGCGCTGTGATTTGCAGCAATGTTGCACGACGAGCAGATGTTACGATGATTCTAGACGCCGCTGTCCACGATCGTACAGCCACACCTGTCTCGCACTCTATTTTCTCTTGAGTTTGTGTAGTCCAGGTACACCCTTGAATTTGTTCACCGTGTAAATTAAAATTTCTTCGTAATTTGCGAGATGGAGTGACCCATGCTGATTACCATACCACGTTCGAAATCGCTTAAATTTTGATAAGCTGTCATCTGAACTGCGAATGCTATTACTTGAGCGTGAGGAGATACCTGCCTCAAGATATACACTGTATTGACAAAAGTCGCCGGACACCTAGAAAAAAACAACAACATAGCATTTATTGGCATACATTAGTACCGTGACGGACCACCTTGTCGTAAGCAGTGCATGCCTTAATGCATGCACTGACCTTTTTAGACATGCTTTCGACAAGGTTTTGGAACACAGCGATAGGTATGCGCTTCCATTTAGTACACGATGCTGCCGCTAATTGTTGCTTAGTATAGTAGGCCTTGGTTCCAAACTTCTTATGCGGCGCTCTAATTCATCCCATAGGTGCTCTATGTGATTAAGATCAGGGCTCTGTGCTGGCCAGTCCACACACGATACGGAATTATCGTCAAACCACGCCGTAACAGTTCTTGCTTTATGGTTCGGTGCATTATCCTGCTGTTACCAACAAGGCTCGGTTCCATAGTATTGCCACAGAGTTGGTAATGCCTAATTGTCCAGAATATCGAGGTAGACGTGCTGGTTAACAGGTTTGTCCACGATAAGCAATGTGCCGGGACCATACCACGAAAAACACCCCCACACGAGTACACTGCCAGCTCCAAACTTGACAGTAGGAACAGTACACTGTGGTAAATAGCGTTTCCCTGGCTGCCGCCATGCCCACACATGACCATCAGACTGATGGATCGTGTATCTGGATTCATTAGTCCATGGAACCCGTTTCCATTGATCTACGGTCCACGATAAATGTTCTTTATACTATGCTAAACGACGAGTAGCATTCCGAGTGGATATAAAAGGCTTATGAGCAGCCGCACGACTACGATGACCCATGGAATTAAGTTCTTTGCGAATGGTACGTGTACATACCAAAGTTCCGGCATTTTTACCTTACCTGTACACTGAGGTCTTGTGCAGTACTCCGTCGATTAGCTGTAACGACTCACCTGAGGCTTTGACGTCCTTTATCACTGATTTTCTTTGGTCTGCTAGTACGTTTTGCTGCTTTAGGCACGCCATGTGTCTTCCACTTATTCAGTACATCCAAAACAGTTGACTTGGGTATGTTTAAACGCCTCTCGGTTTCTCTTATGGACAACCCACTAATATAAGACCCAACAATCTTTCCTTTCTCAAAGTCAGTTCTCTCCCGCGCGACATTTTCACTCAACCGTACAGTGCGATATAATCGCGGTCAGCTGCAAGCTTGTTTAATACCGTTTGTAGCTGTACCGCGCATCTTAACAAAGCAGGGGGTCCGTTCATTTGCTTTCGAAGGGGTGTCCGGCGACTTTTGTCAAAATAGCGTACGCCGTTTGCGGATGATAACATTTACGGCATGGGCGTGGTGTCATGTAATGGAAATGGTAGCGCCCATCACAGTATTCTCTTTTTTCTTTTTCTTTCTTTTTTTTTTTTTTTTTTGGGGGGGGGGTCGTCTCAGTGTGCAAGAGTCTTTGATCACATCCAACCAACTTGTTTCTATCTTCCCCTTGTTCTGTTTCGTTTTGTCGTAGTGTACTGAAAAAGAAAACGTTCCGTATGCTGCACCTAAAGATGGTGGTGCATATATCTTTTGGGGCAAATGCAAAACTATGGTGTGATCCATGAAACCCTTGAAAACGTGACGCAGTTATACAATATTTTGATACGCAGCCTGATTGATGAGAAACTGCACCATATTGTTTTCCGTTTCGTGCACCACAAAACGGATTTGCCCCAAAAGATGGTGCAGTTGATGTAGCACCACTTTTTTGGTACAACCTACTACAAAAAGTTTTAAGTGTAGTCAGCAAAGAAATTATTTTCTCAGTAGAAGGAATTCACCATGATCTGCGAATAATGTTGTTTTTTTAACTGTAGTAATCCTGTTATACTTCCCGCAGCATCTTGTTTTATATTTCTTGCAATTGGTGCAAGCCGGCTGGCTTCCGACCATTCATCCGAGATTGGTGGGGTTTATATTTCTAGCAATTGGTGCAAGCCGGCTGGCTTCCGACCATTCATCCGAGATTGGTGGGGTTTATATTTCTAGCAATTGGTGGAAGCCGGCTGGCTTCTGACCATTCTTCCGAGTTTGGTGTGGTTTCGAATCTCGGCGATGAACAGGTGTTGAATTGGCTCTCTCCCTTCCCTGGAGTCAGTGGCCCTAAATTAAAGACGACCCATCGAGTTACTCACTGTGGTTGTTAACCTACCAACTAAAAGAACAATCTTATTCTTGACTACACTCCTTATAGAACACATAAAAGGATCGGAAAGGTCTTTTATATAGTATAACCTGATCGAAACGATTAATTGAATGTAGATCAGTATCTGTCAACAATACATGCAATAATTGAATGTATACATGCAATAATTGAACACCAAACAGAATTCAGACAAGAATTCTGACTCAAACAGAATTCTTGTCTGAATTCTGTTTGGGTCAGAATTCAGACTATGATTGAGCGATCATAGTCTGAATTCTGACCCAAACAGAAAAGTGTTTTTGCCGACATCGTCTGACTTGCGATCTGAAGAGTTTAAGGTACAAGTGTTCACATCGTCCGTAATTCGTAATTAAAAAGTAAGTCAATGAATCACGACCAGCTTTAAATCCGGCAACTACAACTGACGGAACCGGAACCCATAACCGTTGTTACTTTTCCGATCAGTTCTTTGGGGAATCGCCCCGGTGTCGCTGTGGTCTAAGTTCTGGCTTCTGACCGTTCGTCTGGGTGGGCCCGGAGGTGACATGGGTGTTGTTTCTTACAGCACTGGCTCTCCCCTTCCCTGGAACCAGTGACCATAAATTAGGAACGGGTGACTGCTTGTAACCCACTGAGATACTCACTGTGGTTGTTAAACCCTGAAACAAAACAAAAGCATTCTTTGCGGATACTAGTTTTTTCAGATCCTGCGAGCACTTGAACTTAAGACGAGCGAATCCTAATTAAGACCTTAGTTAAGACGCGTGAATCCGACGACCACATGCATTAAGGACCACCGAAAACTCGCAGTAAAGTTATATTCCAGACATTTGCAACTTTCACGTTTTGATCATTTCCAGCAGTTCGCGTTTCTTGCAGCCTTGTGGCTTCTGCTTTCCTTCTACACATGTAAGTAGCCACAAGAACTTTTTCTGTGGTTTGTGGTTTCACACCTTCTGATAGTTACAGAATCAACATGTTACTAGCCGCCCCGGTGGCGCAGTGGTCTAAGCTCTGGCTTATGATCATTCGTCCGAGAAGGGTCCGGGTTCGAATTCCGGTGGGGCATGGATTTTGTGGTTGTCTTACGGCACTGGCTCTTTCCCTTTCCTGGAACCAGTGACCCTAAATTAGGGACGGGCGACTACTTATAGCCCATTGAGCTGCTCATGGTGGTCGTTAAACCTTGAATGAAAAAACAAAGACATGTTACTAAACAGTATGGGATACACACTAGGGTGGAGCGAAAAACATTTTTTTTTTATTTGAAACGTCACCATGTGCAATAGTTGCGATTTTATTACTGAAATGACCCTTGCATGAGCATATGTCAAAGATACGTTGCGAATCTGCACGAAATTGTTCAATCTTCTTTCGGTAGGTTTAATCCATTCTTGCAGTGTGTTTTTTCAGCTTTCGGATTTCAGTGTTGTATGCGGTAATACGCTTTGAAACAGATTTGTGGAAAGATGTCGGAAGAGATGCTTTCTTCCATATATTTAGCACTTTGTCCGCGACAATACTTGCTATTTCTGCTGCAGCAGGCTCATAATTTGCACCTTCCTGCCTAAGAGTATTCCTCACAAGGTAGTAATGGCGCATTACATCTTCGTACGTAGGCAACACATTTTCATGCATCTCCTTATAACTCGCGAGGATAGGGCAGTCAGCTTTATTTCTTGTTTCAGCCATCTTAAGTTATTGGACGACAAAACGGAAATGCCGGTACGATCCAATCAACGTCACTAGGAGTGAAAGAAACTGTTGCATCATTATGACGCAAACCCGCCAACACTCTCTCCCAAACTGACCTGTGCGACTGTGATGAGATGACTCAGAGAGTTCGCAAACTGTGAGAGAGGGGGGTGGGCTGAGATGAAAAAGGTAACAAAAACAAAGCAGAGCGCAAAACAGCAAGCTATGTTTCCCGAAAATCAACGAGAGGTTTCCAGAAAGTATGAGAGAGTGGAGGGGGATTGTTAATGTTAAGCCCAAATTGGTTACAATAAGGCTGCTGTCGAACTTAATTCTTACGCAACTTATCATGCCATTTTCGGCAAAAATTACATACTTTAAGGGATCTGGGGAAGCCTAAGAAATTAACTCATGTCAGCTGAACTTTTACCCGTGTTTATACACTCAAAGGTGATATTAAATAACATGGTGACACAGTTTTTTTAATATTTACAAAATGGAGAAAGCGGGTGTTTGTAAACCATTTTTCCCTATAACTTTCAAACTTCGAGGTTTTTGGGGCAGCCTAAGATATCAAATAATGTCATCCATTTTTCGGGGGGTCATTTCAGTAATAAAATCGCAACTATTGCACATGGTGACGTTTCAAATAAAAAAAAAAGTGTTTTTCGCTCCACCCTAATACACACTCTCGTGGTAAGACAAGACTGTTTTTAATTAACGGCCGGGTGAAAGTACAGTGTTATCCGCATGGGGCACAACATGCCTGTAAATCAACTGTTCAATCCTCTGGACAATGTTCTCGTATGGGAATACTTAACAGTCACTAGTGGGGTTAGCTCATGTGCAGCGTGTGTAACGTCCGGAATTAGCCGTTCTGGAGAATATTCGCATCGTTATCGGCTGCATTTTTAAACCGACTGATGAAGATCCTTTCAGTGTGGTAACGCATGCCTCCGCCACTTATCACTGCGGTTGGTTGGATGAAAATCTGGGGATATCTCATGTCTAATCTGTAACTACAGCCGGCGTGAGGTAGTTGGCTAATCGCCAGGCTCGTGGCCGAGTGCTTAGGCGCCTGTTGCGGGTTCAAATCTCGTGCTCCCCACTATCCAGTTCACGGTCTTTCAGCGAATGTAACGTGAAATGTGCAGATGAATCCCTAATATCGGCCCTGGACGTATCAAGGCATTTCTGGCCGTTGTCCCCTAACATTTGGTGAGGAAGGCAATGAGAAACCAGCTCATAGGAATCCTCTTTTCCCAGGAGATTCGTCACGATGACTGTGTGCATCTTATGGTGATGAATCATCTATGTCCCTGTCTGGATATGGCGCGCGAAGAAAGAAGAAGAATCGATAGATATACTTTTTATCCCCAAACTTCAGCGTTGTCAAAAATATCAAGATCGAAATGCATGCTGTTTTTCCACTGTAACCGTCGACTGTACTCAATCTTCGATATAGCTGGCATGATGAATGATTTTTCGGTATTTTGGTACGGTCCCACGCGCTGCTGAGTCCTCGTCAGACCGTGATCGAGCTGTTTCTCATTTGAGCGAAAGTTACACTGTAAAAAATAAGTGGTGTGAATTCACGGAATATTTCCTGAAAATAACGTGGAGCAAGGTTGTGAGTAGGTGTCAGTCTTTTAATGGATTTCGGTTTTTAAAAGTTCCCGTTTATTTGAACTTCTGTATCTTCACAGATTTTCCGTAGCCAGTAATTTCGTTTATTTTAGAAAAGTTAGTGTTTTTTTTTTTTTTTCGCAAAGTAGAAGACACTAGCCCGTACGCCATATAATTCCGTTTTTCAGCCCTTACGCCATGTAATTCCTTTCCCCTTTTTCAATGGTGGGATTCTATTCGAGATTGGTTTGGTTGGCTCAACAGAAACCGCGCGTCTAACCACTGAGCCAGAAATACTCAGAAATAAGGGGCACGTTAAAGGTAGAAGACTAATTGCGCAATGAAGAATTGTTTTTTGTCATTAATGCGAGTGAATTAGTCATTTTATTTTCTGTTGGAGCTTATTAGTTTTTAATAGGTTTGTAATAATTTTAATTTTCCTGTAGGAGAACTCATCACAAATTCAGTATGTTTTTCGTCGTGATATTTTGAAGCAAGAGAATGCTTTGGAACTTGAGATCTTTTTAAACTGACAATGACCTTCAATTATCTTTAAGGAAAGGCGAAATGTACTGTTTTGTAGTAGTACTATTTCACAAAACTCTTTAATATAAAATTTACACTTCACAACTAGTAGCTTTTGTTTTAAAGCTCCCCAGACTGATACATAGACATCGTACGATCACCTGTACAATAATTAAAACACCCCTCTCTGCATTTTTGAAAATACAGTAAAAAAAAAATATATATATATCTGATCGATCCTTCAGTTTGGAACGTAGGACTACGACTTGCAGATCGGAGAGTTGAAATGAGCTAGTCGAGTATGGTTTTAAAGCGTTTATTTAATTTGTTATAGCCAATAGAGGTCTATGATATGAAAAGTACCTTACATAATTTTTAGAAATAATGCTGGATACATTGCGAACACAAAGCAGATAGATACACAAATTTCCGAACGTGGTGCTCAGTCTTCTTGGGCTTCTTACATTCCTCATTTTTGATCTTGCCTCTCGTTTTTTATTTTCTCCACATTTGCTTGCGTTCATTCTGCGAATTCCGCGGCATTGTTGTCTCCATCAATGCGATATGTTTTTTTTATATATATATATATTATAAAATCTTCACTAAGTTCTTTCACACCGTTTGAAGGTAACACTGAACATGGCTCAACCGAGAGAACAAGCTGGATTCAGGAGTGGCTACAGCACAATAGATCATATCCACGTATTGAGAGAACTAATTGAAAGAGCGAGAGAATATGAACTTCCATTGTGCATGGCTTTTATCGATTATGAAAAAGCCTTTGATTCGGTGAAACCATCAGCAGTTACAATGGCTCTGAAATCCTGCGGTATTAAAGATGCATACATTAATATTATTAATAACATCTATGAAAATGCAAGTGCAAAGATTCGGCTGTTTGAAAATACAACACACATAAAAATTGGAAAGGGAGTGAGACAAGGTGACACCATATCTCCGAAGCTCTTTAACGCCACATTTGAAAATGTCTTTCAATTACTGACCTGGGAAAACAATGGGATAAAGAATAATGGAGATTATCTAACCCACCTTCGTTTTGCTGATGACATAGTCATTTTTGCAACTACCCCATCAGAGCTGCAGAGTATGATCCTAGAACTTGCTGACAAGAGTAAAGAAGTGGGATTAAAAATGAACTTTCAGAAGACAAAAGTGATGTTCAATGCTTTTACTCGAAATGAAGATTTATCGATTGATGGAGAAAAGCTGGAGATAACAGACACGTACGTTTATCTTGGACAGCAGATATCAAGTGAGGGTCACATTGATGAAGAAATTAATCGGCGTGCAAAACTTGCCTGGAGAGCTTTTGGAAAAAACAGTATAATTTTCAACAGCAATATGCCATTATGTCTTAAAAGAAAGGTGTTTGATCAATGCATCCTTCCAGTGCTTGCGTATGGTGCAGAGACGTGGACCTTAACTAAAAGAGACATACAAAGGCTGAAGACAACTCAAAACAGCATGGAGAGGTGCATACTTGGTGTAACCAGGAGAGATAAGAAGAGGAACTCGTGGATCCGAAAAATGACAAGAGTGGAAGTGAAGACATCATGATCGGAGTTAAATCCCTGAAATGTCAATGGGCTGGGCATACTGCCAGAAGGACAGACCATCGATGGACAGCCGAAATTTTAGATTGGATTCCAAGGGACAGGAAAAGACCCAGAAGAAGACCACATGGGAGATGGGTGGATGAAATTCGAAAGTATGCGGGAGTGACATGGAGGAGACTGGCACAAGACAGACCGTTGTGGAGGAAACTTGGGGAGACCTACGTCCAGCAGTCGATTGATAATGGTTGACAATGATGATGATGATGATATATATATATATATATATTCTATTAAGAAGAGACCTAAGCAAAAAAAAAAAAATACATATATATTTTTGACTCATACCAAGTACAACATAGAAAAGGTTATGTATCTACCGGTGTGAGTAAAAGGAGAAAAGATAAAAAAAAAAAAAAACTGAATGTAGAAGGTGTCGAGAATACTGAGCCTTGGCTTTATCAAGGACCAGCAAAAACTCTGCATTTTCTCACTTCCACAAAGACCTAGTTGGAAATGGGTTTCTGCAAGGCCATAGATGCAAGTAACATGCCCACCAAAAATTGTTTTAAAAAATATATATATGTCATGTCCTCCGCAGAGTTGTATGACCTAGCACTAGTTAACAATTTCGCTTGCATCCATAACCCTCCTGGCCCGACCCATGCTCTTCATCTGTTACTATTAAACAGAGAGAAGAAGATTAAAGAGAACTCAAGCTGTGAGAGTGACATAATAATTAGAAATAATTTTCAGCTATAACGAAATGCCAAGTTCGCCTGAGAGAGAATTTAAACCTGAAAAACAATGCAAAAGAAATCCAAATTTTCACATTGCAATTAAAAAAGGAAATATTAATTTTTTAAAAAATCAGATTTTTGAAAGAAAACTTGATTCTAATACCCCTACTCTACAACTTCCGACAACACAAAAACGAGAATAAGTTAAAGCACTGCTGAAATACTTTGTACATATTGCAACTAATTGTTTAAGTCATATAACTTTCACAAAGCTTTTCTTTAGTTAATTATTGTCTTTAACTTATTCTCGTTTTTGTGTTGTCAGAAGTTGTAGAGTAGGGGGTATTAGAATCAAGTTTTCTTTCAAAAATCTGATTTTTTAAAAAATTAATATTTCCTTTTTTAATTGCAATGTAAAAATTTGGATTTCTTTTGCATTGTTTTTCAGGTTTAAATTCTCTCTCAGGCGAACTTGGCATTTCGTTATAGCTGAAAATTATTTCTAATTATTATGTCACTCTCACAGCTTGAGTTCTCTTTAATCTTCTTCTCTCTGTTTAATAGTAACAGATGAAGAGCATGGGTCGGGCCAGGAGGGTTATGGATGCAAGCGAAATTGTTAACTAGTGCTAGGTCATACAACTCTGCGGAGGACATGACATATATATATATATTTTAAAACAATTTTTGGTGGGCATGTTACTTGCATCTATGGCCTTGCAGAAACCCATTTCCAACTAGGTCTTTGTGGAAGTGAGAAAATGCAGAGTTTTTGCTGGTCCTTGATAAAGCCAAGGCTCAGTATTCTCGACACCTTCTACATTCAGTTTTTTTTTTTTTTTTTATATCTTTTCTCCTTTTACTCACACCGGTAGATACATAACCTTTTCTATGTTGTACTTGGTATGAGTCAAAAATATATATGTATTTTTTTTTTTGCTTAGGTCTCTTCTTAATAGAATGTGAATTCTGAATTTTCAAAACTGCTGCGTTGCGCGTTTTGATCTTCAGGTTATTTTGCAACTTTCGTTTTAAATTCTAAAGTATTTCCTTAGTTTTCAGTTTTGCTCTTCAGTATATATATATATATATATATATATATATATATATATAAAGCAATAACAATTTTTCAACCAATATTCCGAAAACAACATAGTAAAACTCATATACTGACAGGTATCAGTAAAAAGAGGATAAAAAATAGCAAACTGAATGTAGTAAGTGTCGAGAATGCCGAGCCTCGGCTTTATCAAGGACCAGCAAAACTCTGCATTTTCTTATATATATATATTCGAAGAGATCTCGTCGAGAGCTTTGAAACGATACCACGCACAGGCGTGTTGCGCTCAGGGTTGCCGAGATAGACTGAGTCAAACGCGGCGGCACCCCAGAAATATTGCATCACCTCCCCCGCGAACGGGGAGCGTCGCGCGCACGATTTATTGCGCGGTACGCGAATTGACTCCATTCTGTTTACGAATATGCTAACATGATTAGTGTGTGGTACATATTTTTAACGCTATAATGATTTCAATTGGGACCTACTTTTGTCACAGGCGGTCGGCCCTAAGTCGCCCCATAACATCCGCGTCAAAGCAATTCTGCATTTCATTTAACTGCTAGTGCTTGATAGTAAAAAAAATATATTGTTATTTAGGTATTTTTGTAGATTAAGAAACTGTGTTGCACGACTGACTTGTTTGCTTACAACTGCATAGCATTAGATCGCACATTTTTCGGCCACCTTTTTTTGCCGTTCTCGCTGTCAAGCCACTCGTTGGTCTCTTTCGCGTGAAATGTCATTGTTCCAGTCGAGTAAACTAACAAGTACACTATCTACCAACAAGTAATTGGACACCCCTGCAATCGACGATATCTGCGGCCCTGATACACGTCACGGCCGCCACCGTTAAATATCGTGTGGGAAACAACAACGCAACCAGTCGCATGCAAGATGCCACGCAGTTCGGAGCTCTCTGATTTCGAGAAAGGTGTAATCGTCGGGTATCACAGAAATGGCCGAATCATACGTGACATATCCAGCGAGTTGAAGTACCCAAAATCGACAGTGGCCTACGTGATTGGCAAGTGGAAGATGAGAGGTGTCTGTCGGAATGTGCCCCGACCCGACAGACCCACAAAACTGGGAGTTAGAAACCGACTGGTGCTGGCCAGAGAAATTCGGAAGAACCGCACCAAATTGATGGGCCACATCCGCGAGGAGTTTCAACAGGCATCTGGAAGAGTTCTTTCGATGAATAATATCCCTAAGGAAGCCCATCTGCTCTGTTATCATGGACGTGCTGCCGCCCACAAGCCTTTGATCACCAAGTCCAGTAGCGCTGCTCGGCTAATGCGGTGCAAAGAACGTCGACAGTGGACCGTTGAACAGTGGACACAGGTTCTCTGGAGCGACGAATCAAGGTTCACCCTCTACCGTTCGGATGGCAGGGTCTGGGTTTGGCGTCTGCCTGGAGAACGCCTCCAGCCGGAATGTATTGTGCAACCTGTGAAGTTCGGCGGCGGTGGAATTATGCTATCGGGGTGTTTCTCCTGGTATGGCACGGTAATCTTGGTCGCAATTCCTGGTAGACTCAACGCCAAGACCTACTGCACCAATTTGGATGACCAGGCGCTTCCTACGTTGTGGCAGTTTTACGGGGTGGACCCATGTTACTTTCAGGATGACAATGCCACCTGTCATGTTGCGAGGTCCATCATGGCTTGGTATGGTGACAATGGGGTTAATCGAATGGACTGGCCTGCGCAGATTCCGGACCTTAAACCTATCGAGCACCTCTGGGACGAGTTGGAGCGTCGACTTAAGGGGTGCCCCCACCGACCGAAATCGGTGAAGGAACTGACCTGTCTTCTCCAAGCCGAGTGGAAGAAAATACCGCTAGCCGTCGTACAACGCCTGATTGAGAGTATGCCCCGGAGGGTCGCAGCTGTAATCGCCGCTCGTGGAGGCTCCACCAACTATTGAAGGTGAATAAACTTCGTTTTCCTTTGCTATCACAGGTGTCCAATTACTTGTTGGTAGATAGTGTATGTTAGTAGTCGTTGAACATCTGTATTTGGTTCTGATACATATTAAATGCATCTTGCTCGGTGCTGGATGAGTGTCGCAATGATTTTTCCTCTTCTTCTCTATTTAGGTCGAACTTTTCCGAGCCATCCTTTCTTTTCTCAGCCTTTAGGACCTGGCCAGCTATCCCTTTATAATATACTGAAAGGCTATTCGCTTCTTGATAAAGAGGTTGGTTATTGCCAAGGACTGAGCTTTGTTGCCGGTGTCTTACTTCTGCATGTAAGTATTAATATTTTAACCCCACTTTTATTTAATTTTACATTAATTTGGTCATTTAATTGGATGGGATTAATTTTACAAATCTTGTTTGTGCAGACTTTCTAAGTTCTGAATGGAAACTTGGTCGTTCTGGGTGGTGTAGTAGCATACCCGGGCGCTATCCTGGGGACGCAAGGTTCGATTCCCGCTCCAGGAGGACGAAATTTTCATGTTTTAGGATATTATCTGACTTACCATCAATGTCTTATTTACAACAAAAAAAAAAAAAAACGGATTCACATCTTCTAAGTTCTACTTTGTCGTCCAGTGTTCGAGTGGTCTACACTGTTAAAAATTACGGTTAAACGTCGCCTCACGTTATCCTGCAGTATACGGCACTTACACTATAATGTGGTGCAGTTTGGGCACTTGCACTATAAAGTGGTGCTTAAAACTATCTAACTTTCACTATTGTTTCGTGTAAAGTACAAAACGTAACGAAAGTGGTGTAGTTGCACTATAAGATGATGCAACTTTTTACCGGAAATGTCCAATAGTGGTGCAGGACTGTACCGTAATATATAGTGTAACTTTGTGCCGTATTGTGGTAAAACTTTGCACCATTATATGACGTACCTTTGCACCAATTTCGAACATGACTGGTGCCAAGGTGCACCATATTGTTGTGCTTTCCGTACACCGCATCTTGTTCAAAAGGTGGTGCAGCTGGTGTGGTACCAATTTTTGGTGCGAGGCACCTAAAAATTTTTTGACAGTGTACGGCGTTGACTTTTGAAACTGTAAGGGCTGGGTTCGAACCGCAAGACAAAATACAGGTCTTGCTCCCTGCAAGCTTTTGTGAAACTAGTTCTAAATTAAGGGTACTTGTTATGAGCGTTTTGTTTCGTTATCGTACCGAGTGTACAAGAAATCTCAGCTACCCTGTGTGACCTTTTAAATAGCCAATGTGATGGGTCGCCCGTGCTGTCGTTTTAGCTTTCAGTTGATTTCTCAGTTTGTGTCCATCCTTTTTTTTTTTTTTTTTTTTTTTCTCTATATGTTCGCCCTTTACAGCACGTAGTACCATGTTCGTACATCGTGCAGTTTTATAACTGTTGTGTTCCTATATTTTCAACTTCCCGAACTTGGTGCTTGGCAGTCGAATAGATGATTTCGGGAAATCCCTGGGATATTTCTTCTTCTTAGGCTTCCCTCTATTGATTTTACCTGAAAAATTGAAAATGAAAACAAAATGCAAAAACTGGAGTCCAGATAACGGAAAATGTGGGAAAATGCGAGTTATTCGATATTATACAAGTTAGTTAAAATCATGCAATGCATTGATTATGATACGCTTTCCAACATACCAGAAATCATTACTCAAGTTATGAGGATAATGGCTGTGGAATAAATCTCGCTCCTGTGCCCTGACTTTTGACCCCATTTCGATTATAATTAAACAGAATTGGTTCAGTATACCTCCGCAACAACATACTAAAGTTTCGTTGCAGTAGAAGCATTTTTAGTTAAGTTATGAGGATAATCGCTGTGGAATAAATCTTGCTTCTGTGCCATGACCTTTGATCCCATTTCGTTGATATTCAACAGAACCGGTTCACTATACCTGTGGAACAACGTCATAAAGTTTTGTCGCAATCGAAGCATTTTTACGTAAGTTATGATGCATAAGGGCAATGGAATTGATCCCACTCCTATCTCCTGACCTTTCATCCTATTTCGCTCATTTTCAATAGAGGTCGTCCCCAGGTGATCCCCTACCACATACTAAAATGTCATCGAAATTGAACCATTTTTATGCAAGTTATGACGTACAAGTTCAATGGAATGGATCCTGCTCCTGTGTCCTGACCTATGACCCCATTTCGCCCATTTTCAATAGGGTTCGTCCCCATGTGGTTTCCCACGACATACTAAAATTCCATCGGAATCGAACCATTTTTATGCAAGTTATGACTCATGAGGGCAATGGACTAAAAATCGCTCTTATGTCCTGCCTGACGTTTGACCCCAATTCCCCCATTTTCAATATAGGATTCGTTCCCAAGTGGTCCCCTACCACATACTAAAATTTAATCGAAACCGAACCATTTTTACGCAAGTTATGACGCATAAGGGCAATGGAATGGATCCCGCTCCTATGTCCTGACCTTTGACCCTATTTCGCCCATTTTCAAAAGGGTTCGTCCCCAGGTGGTCACCTACCACATACTTAAATTTCATCGAAATCGAACCATTTGTACGCGAGTTATCGTGCGGACTTACAGACGGACAAAGCTGGAGCATATACGCTTTTTCAACCTGCTGTTGTAAAGCGTAAAAAACTGTAAAATGAAATAAACAAGTTAGTAAAATCATGCAATGCATTGATTATGATACGCTTTCCAACATACCAGAAATTATTACTCAAGTTATGTGGATAATGGCTGTGGAATAAATCTTGCTCCTGTGTCCTGACCTTTGACCCCATTTCGATGATATTCAACAGAACCGGTTCAGTATACCTCAGGAATAACATACTAAAATTTTGTCGCAATAGAAGCAGTGTTATGCAAGTTATGAGAATAATGGCTGTGGAATAAATCTTGCTTTTGTGCAATGACCTTTGACCTCATTTCGTTGATATTCAACAGAACTGGTTCACTATACCTCCTGAACAACATGATAAAGTTTTGTCGCAATCCAAGCATTTTAGGTAAGTTATGGTGCACAAGGGCAATGGAATGTATCCCACTCCTGTGTCTTGACCTTCGACCCCATTTCGCCCATTAGGATTCGTCCCCAGTGGCTCCCTACCACATACTAAAGTTTCATCGAAATCGAACCATTTTTACGCAAGTTATGACGCATAAGGGAAATGGAATAAATCCCGCTCTTATGCCCTGCCTGACCTTTGACCCCATTTCGCCCATTTTCAATAGGGTTCGTGCCCAGGTGGTTTCCTACCACACACTAAAATTTCATCGAAATCGAACCATATTTACGCATGTTATGACGCATAAAGGCGATGGAATGGATCCCACTTTTATGTACTGACCTTTAAATCCATTTCGCCCATTTTCAATAGGGTTCGTCCCCATATGGTTCCTTACCACATTCTAAAATTTCATCGAAATAGAACCATTTTTACGCACGTTATGACGCATAAGGGCAATGGAATAAATCCCGCTCTTATGCCCTGCCTGACCTTTGACCCCATATCGCCCATTTTCAATAGGGTTCGTGCCTAGGTGGTTTCCTACTACATACTAAATTTTAATCGAAATCGAACCATATTTACGCATGTTATGACGCATAAAGGCAATAGAATGGATCCCGCTTTTATGTCTTGACCTTTGACCCCATTCCGCCCATTTTCAATAGGGCTCGTGCCCAGGTGGTTCCCTACCACATACTAGAATTTCATCGAAATCGAACAATGTTTACGCAAGTTATGACGTATAAGAGCATTGGAATGGATCCCGCTCCTATGTCTTGACCTTTGACCCTGTTTCGCCCATTTTCAATAGGGTTCGTCCCCAGGTGGTCCCCTACCACATACTAAAATTTCGTCGAAATCGAACCGTTTTCACGTGAGTTATCGTGCGGACGGACGGACAGACATACGGACGGACGAAGCTGGAGCATATACGCTTCTTCAAATTACGGTTGGAAAGCGTAAAAAAGAAATATTCATTAATTTAATATGGGTATTTCAGTTTGTTGAGGATATTCGTCTGCCATCTCTCATTTACCTGCTTAGACACAAAGACTATTATACCAAGTAACGTCATTTATTGAGTAGTCCCAAGTGTGCTTTCAAACGGGAGTTGGTAGCTAAATAAAATATTCTTTTCTTGTGGCTCGATGTGAATGTGTTTTCAGATCCATTTCGTTTTGAAAATCCAAACGATGTTAATCCAAATTTAAAACCTCAGCCCAATATTAGTCTTATTTTGGAAAATGACCCTAAAAACAAAATCGGCATGAATGATTATTATCTGATGCAGTTTCAGTCTTTCACCTGTGAAAGCGTCGCATGTTTTAGCACCACCTTTCATTAATATGACTGGACATTTTTTTTTTTTTTTTGCGGAGTTATTTTGCAAATTATGGCTTTATTACCCT
Source organism: Macrothele yani (assembly GCA_039090855.1). Lineage (NCBI taxonomy): Eukaryota > Metazoa > Arthropoda > Arachnida > Araneae > Macrothelidae > Macrothele > Macrothele yani. The sequence continues at coordinate 151,716,417 of CM076995.1, read as the reverse complement.
TCAGAATTTTTTTTGAATTAGAGTGAACTGCCTTTGTTCGCTTTAAAATGGCGTTTAAAATTTTTGCCATTACTCCTGTGGGAACTGGAACGACTAAGAAAAAGAAGTTATAAGCTGGTGGAGACGATATCACACACTTGAATGCATTGGTGTTATTAACAACTAAACATACACAACGATGAGTCATTACATTATGACCACCTACCTAATAAGCTGTAGGACCCCCTTTAGCTCGCAAAACAGCGGCCACTAGGCGAGGCATCGATTCGATGAGGTGGCGATCTGGTACCATAATGTCAACAACAGGTCCACCAGATTCCGTACATTTCGGGGTGGTGGTGATTTAGCGCAAACCCCGCTTTTTCAAGTCGAACCACAAAGTTCGATTGGGTTCAGGTCAGGTGAATTTGGAGGCCAGAGCATTAACAGAAAATCAATACCAGCATGTTCCTCGAACTACTACTTGACGATTCTGGCAGTGTGGCATGGCGCATTATCTTGTTGGTAATGGCCATCACCAGCAAGGAAACTGTTGGCTTGGTTAAATTAATGTATTGCGGTAGACGCTAACTTATCAGAAGAAGCATTTTTGGTTGCAGGTTCCTGTCATTGGAGCAGGAAAGCAAATAAATAAGTAGTTAAACAAATTGAATGTTATGACAGATGATTTCTTTCGCACGTATCTTTATTCATTCCGTGCAAAAGCGTTTCCCCTGCCTTGTGTTCGAGCAAAATCCATCCTTCTCCCTTCGAGATCACCAACCAGACTCCCCGATTATGACTCATATCAATTCCATTCCTCTACACAATCTGTCCTCTAGAAAGATGCTCTTGGCGTAAGAAGTCTACTGTTCATTGCTTGTTCTCATTGGCCCTGGCGGAATCGCTCTGAGGGAGAGTTTTGTCCAACGACGGGGTGAAAGGGGATGTCCTTTTGTTCATGGGAGGTCCTGGTCCGTGAAAGAAGGCTTTCCCCGAAATTAACCTCTATTTAAGTACAGTTGGTGTATAGTTCCTTGTTATTTAATTAACAGAAGTTACAATTTAATTAAAGTCTAAATATTTCCATACAACAAAACATAGTTGCCTTGAATGGGTGAATTTGGTCAACAACGATGTTCAGATACCTGACAGCTATCAGGGATTGCGCTATTGGGATAATGTCTTAAGAAAACATTGTCTTAAGAAAACATTGCCCACAGCATAACACCGCCGCCGCCGGCCTGTTTCCGCCCATCAGTGCATCCAGATGCCACAACCTCCGTTGGTAATCGGCGTATCCGCGCTCGGCCGTTTACATGATGCACCAGGAATTTTGATTCGTCAGATGAAGCGACTTTCTTCCAATCATCCACGGTCCAATCTCGATGATCTTGGGCCCATTTCATGCGTTTTTGGCCATGACGTGCAGTGAGCATGTGGACCCGGCTGGGTCTTCGGCTACGCAGGCTCATGCCCAGAAGGCTGCGAATTACTGTGTGCTGTAACACATTGCCCTGATCATTACTGTTGTAGCTGTGGGTGATTTGTCGCCCTGCTGTCGCTGTGAACAAAGCGTGGTAGTCTCCGCTCCCCTCTGGCATGAGTGAGCTGAAGACGACACTCGGCTGGACAACAGTTCTTCGTTTAACCATCTGTGCACCACTTTTGATACGTACTCACTACAGGGGCAGGTGAACAACTCACAAGCCGCCCCGTTTTGGAGATCATAGTTCCAAGGCACCGTGCCATCACAATTTGTCATTTATCAAACTCCGATAAATCCACAGCTTTTCCCATTCTGGCTCCGAACACTCTACTAACCGGAAACCGATCCTCGGGTTGTATATATACTGCTCTGTGAACTTCATCTGCGCCACCGCTCGGTCTCCAGGCGCGCTCATTTCTCTTTCCTGGAGGTGGTCATAATGTAGTGGCTCGTCGGTGTAATTGCTTCTCGCCCAGATAATTTTTTTTTGACCGTTTTTTATATTTGATTGATAAAAAGGCAGATGATGACAGTAGAAATGTGTGTGTGTGTGTGCGCGCGCATATTTGGTAGAGGGGAGATAAAAAGTTATAGTATATGTACTGAATAAAAATAAAAGAACTGTGTCAAAGAAAAAAGAAAGAAAAAGCTTTTGTGTATTATAACAGAAAATATTGGAAGCAATTATCTAAAGTAAAAAATATTTCAATTTGCAGTTTTTTTTTATAGTTTATTGATTTTCGAGATGCAGAGAATAATAATAAAGAAGCACACGGACGGACAGACGGCCATTTCCATGAAATATAATCAGCGATGGTGGTAGATGGGAAAACATTCAAGCGGACAAACTGACGTCTACGATTATGGTGGAACTGAGTTAGCAAAAGGCGTTTTCATGCCTTGAGTTTAGAGTATCGTACAGGGAAGGGGTCTAATACAGTAAGAACTCTTAAAAAGTGGGCTTTCTCCGTGTACAATTCCAGCAAATGCGTTACAATGCTATTTCTTGTTTTAATAAAAGTTTAGCGCGATTTAGTTGTTTATCTGTGAGGGAGGGGAGCGAGGGTGACGGGTACAATGGCTGCTTTAATGACTAGCCGCATGATGGTAGTAATTACGTGCACTTTACATCTTTTCTGGCAGGGTGGTTAACATCATCAACAAGACAGGAAAGACGAATACTCTTGAAAAAAAAAGTCAATACCCACCGTTTTATTTCGGTTAATTAAAATGAGGGCAAACATGATTAGGGCTAACGAAATTAAGAGAATTGGGAATTCGGGTAACAGCTATTTCGGATAAACGTGAATAGGGCAAACGGGAATTTGGGGGAGGGGGGCTGCCTTGCCTCCGAAAGGTGAGGGTATTAAAAGTTATGTAGAATTGGAGTAATTACGAAACAACGAAGAATTAAGAAACAGAAAGAGGAACCAAAGCTTTAAAAAGAAATCTGATTTTATTCCAGGACAAGCCGTTAAACAGCATTAGACAGTAATAAAGAACAGATTTAATATCGCAAGTGCGTTTAATACTTTCTTCGAGACATTTGCAACGAGATGCAATTAGGCAAAGATATGGAACCACCCTAACGTGAAGGAAAAGTTTCGTTAACAACTGCCAGTCAGCAAACTGCTCGTTAGTAACGACGCGTTAACAATAGGTTATGCTTCACGCATTGAGTCTTTATGTAGAAGAAAGCCGTAGCTGTGAAAAGTCTCTCTCTCTCTCTCTCTCTCTCTCTCTCTCTCTCTCTCTCTCTCTCTCTCTCTCTCTCTCTCTCTCTCTCTCTCTCTCTCTCTCTCTCTCTACCCTCTCTCTGTATTTCTCTCTCTTGTGTCTGTCTACCCTCTCTCTGTATTTCTCTCTCCCTCTGTGTGTCTCTCTCCTTTGTGTGTGTCTTCTCTCTCTCCCTCTGTGTCTCTCTCTCCTTTGTGTGTGTCTTCTCTCTCCCTCTGTGTCTCTCTCTCTCCTCCGTGTGTTTCGCTCTCTCACCTCTGTGTATGTCTCTTCTCTCTCTCTCTGTCTCTCCCGCCGCTCTGTGTGTGTCCTCTGTCTCTCTCTCTCTCCTCTGTGCGTGTGTGTCGCCTCTCTCTCTCGCCTCTGTGTGTGTATCGCCTCTCTCTGTCTCTCCCTCTCTGTGTGTCTGTCCCTCTCTGACTATCTGCTTTCTTCCTCTGTCTGTCTCTCTCCTCTCCCTCGCCTCTGTGTGTGTGCGTCTCTCTCTCTCTCTCTTTCTTTCCTGTGTGTGTGTGTCTGTCTACCCTCTCTCTGTATTTCTCTCTCCCTCTGTGTCTCTCTCTCCTTTGTGTGTCTTCTCTCTCTGTCTACTCTCTCTCCTCCGTGTGTTTCGCTCTCTCACCTCTGTGTATGTCTCTCCTCTCTCTCTCCTCCGTGTGTGTCTCTTCTCTCTCTGTCTCTCCCGCCGCTCTGTGTGTCCCTCTGTCTCTCTCTCCTCTGTGTGTGTGTGTCGCCTCTCTCTCTCTCTCGCCTCTGTGTGTATCGCCTCTCTCTCTCTCTCTCTGTCTCTCCCCCTCTGTGTGTCTCTGTCCCTCTCTGACGATCTGATTTCTTCCTCTCTGTCTGTCTCTCTCCTCTCCCTCGCCTCTGTGTGTGTGTCGCTCTCTCTCTCTCTCTCTCTCTCGCCTCTGTGTGTATCGCCTCTCTCTCTCTTTCTCTGTCTCTCCCCCTCTGTGTGTCTCTGTCCCTCTCTGACGATCTGATTTCTTCCTCTCTGTCTGTCTCTCTCCTCTCCCTCGCCTCTGTGTGTGCGTCTCTCTCTCCTCCTGTGTGTCTCTCTCTGTCTCCCTCCTCTCTCACCCTCTGTCTCTTTCTCTTTCCTCTCTTCCTCTCGCCTCTGTGTGTGCGTCTCTCTCTGTCCCTGTCTCTCTCCTCTCGCCTCTGTGTGTGCGTCTCTCTCTGTCCCTGTCTCTCTCCTCTCGCCTCTGTGTGTGTACGTCTCTGTCTGTCTCTCTCTCTCTCTTCTTGTGTGTCTCACCTGTCTCTTCCTCTTTCACCCTCTGTCTCTCCTCTTTTTCTCTCTGTGTGTCTACTCTGTCTGTCTCTCCTCTGTCTGTGTCTGTTTCTCCTCTGTCTGTGTCTGTTTCTCCTCTGTCTGTGTCTGTCTCTCCTCTGTCTGTGTCTGTCTGTCTGTCTCTCTCTCTCTCTCTCTCTCTCTCTCTCTCTCTCTCTCTCTCTCTCTCTCTCTCTCTCTCTCTCTCTCTCTCTCCCCTTTCAAAGATAATATGGACAAAAAAAAATCGATTTCCAAATAAAATCCGCGGCCTTTAGAAAACGCAACCTTTTGCAGCCGGACCGCGTTACTGGGCTATACCAAAGACCGGTCTCTATACTGTGAAACAGAAGTGATGTGAACTGACAGAAAATTCCTCTCAGTAACGTACAGCAAAGTTGCCGGTAAATGTCCGTCTTTTGACGAAATTTTCTTTTCTGAAAGTTCCCGTTCCTTCTAAATCCAGTGTTTTCACAGAATTTCCGTAGTCAGTAATTCCGTTTATTTCAGAAATGTCCGTTTCAGATCTTGCCTATTTATACAGAAATTTAACAAAAATCTTCGATTTCAACTTTTTCAGTCGCTTTACGAATTTCCTCCCTTTGCATCTACTATGTTTGGAACCAGCGACCTTTCCTACGTGAACCGAGTGGGCTACCGCTCAGCGAGACACGTAATTTACATGAACTTATAAGGTAGAATTTTTAAGTGCGTGATGGTGAATTTTTTCTTTGGTTGTTGTTGTTATTAATATGGGTGAATTAGTCATTTTATTTTCCGTTGGAGCTTATTATTGTTTTCCATAGGTTTGTAATGATTCTATTTATTTCTATAGTAGGACTTATTACAAATTACGTTTTTTTCATCACGATTTTTCAAAGCAAAAGAATGCTTTGGAACTTGAAATCTTATTAAACTGACAGTGTCTTTTATTTTGTTTAAGAAAAGGTTAAATATACTGCTTTATAGTATTGTTTCACTAAGCTGATAAATATCCAATTTACTCTTGGTAGCTATAATAGCTTTTACCTTAAGGGGTGTTTGCAGACTGATAGATGGAATCTTACATACCATCACCTGTACAGTAATTTAAGTAGCTGGTTTCTTACGGTAATGCAATGTACAATATCTGGTGCACAAAATGTGGGGGAGAGGAAAGAATATCCGATGCCACAATAACCAGAATTACGTGCTACATACACTGGCGTGCAAAAATTAAGGACGAGACGGTTTTTCGAATGTAACGTCGTGCAGAAGTGCTCCACATCGACTCAAATCATACCATCAGATCCCCAAGATGAAGCATATCGGACAAGTGAGCAAAACTCCAAACAAGGAATCCAAAAGATACAAAGGCACTTTATTGAAAAGGTAGCTTCGAGCACAACTGGACAGAGGACAGAAACGTCCATGTGACAGGCGGCTGCCAAGAAAAATCCAGTGAGGGGATATGATCACCCCTGACTGCGTTGCAAGATTTACAACGTCTTTCCATGCTGAGGACGAGGTTGTCAAGGAGCTGTTGAGGCATCGCGGCCGCCCATTCCTCTTGTAGCGCCAATCGCAGCTGCGGAATCGTTTCTGGCGGCTGGTGACGTGCTGCCAAGCGTCTCCCGAGAAGGTCCCACACGTGTTCGATTGGATTTAGGTCCGGGGACCTTGCGGGCCAATCCATGCGTTTAATACCTTCACTCTCCAACAGCTCTGCGACAGTCACTGTACGATGAGATGTAGCGTTGTCGTCCATGAAGAGGAACTCAGGACCCACAGCACCTCTAAACAGACGCACGTGAGGCAGGAGAACCGCGGTACAGTAGCGGACACCAGTGACTGAACCTCCTTGGAAGATGTGGAGGTCGGTACGACTACCAAGCATGATACCGCCCCAAACGTGAACTCCGCCCCCTCCAAACTGGTCCCTTTCGATGATGTTAGAGATGTGATTGCGTGTTTCCTGCTCTCTCCAGATGTGTATACGTCCAGAATAGCTCGTCATACTAAATCGGCTCTCATCCGTAAAGAGAACTCGACCCCATTGCTGATGTGTCCAGTTCTTGTGTTCCTGGCACCAGAGAAACCGCCCTCTCCGATTAGCAGGCGTTAATGGCACACACCGTACTGGTCGTCGTGCAAATAGACCACTTTTGTGCAGCCTCCTGGCCAAGGTAAAACGCGATAACGGACGTCCAGTTGTCTGTTGCATGTGCCTTACGATTTCTCCCGCTGTCTGCCGTCTGTCTCTTCTCACCTGTAGGAAAATATACCGGTCGTCCGTCGCCGTGGTTGATCGTGGACGACCACTGCTAAACTCTCGGACAGCTTTTCCTGTCGTTTGAAATGCTCTCCAAGCTCGTGAAACGATGCTCTGAGCGATCCCGAACTCCTTGGCCACACTAGTCACACTTCCACCTTCTTCGAACTTCTCAATGACGCGACCTCTGGTAAAGTCATCCAGATATCGTTTACTGGATTGCCTGTTGGCCATATCACACGGTGGCAGCAACTCGGCGTATTTCAAACCGATGTACACCGTGCAATAGCTTTCACCGAATTGCTGAGCGTACACCGCCCGTGTGCTTTATACCCTTCCGACACCCCCAACCCACGTCATGCTGCATATATGCGCATGCCCTACTGTACCGGACCCTAGTCTATCTCCTGAGTGGTCTTTCGGTCCGTTCTGCCTGCTCGTTCCGCTGTTATGCTAATTTCTCCTCTTCGTTCTTAATTTTTGCACACCAGTGTACTATCCACAGTATCCAGTCTCGCTGCAGAACTTTAAAATCAGGTCCTCTGACAGACGACTGAAATTTGATAATTAATCAGAACTGAAGTGTATTCCTGGGAATTGCGCCTATTACTAGAAATTTTTCGTCATATAGATACGGAAAAAGTTAATAGAATTTTTCCGTTAATATACGAAAAGAATTGCGAAAATGTTTCTGAAAATTTAGAATTTTTTTTAATACCTTTTTAAAAAACCGCTTGTTATCGTCGATATGCGAAGGAAATGACGGAAAGATTTTTGAAAATTCAGAATTTTCTTAGCGCACGAAAAATCCGTGAGATTCAGGGTTTTTTTCCCCTGTCATTTCACGAAAAATGGCTTGTGAATTTCATAATCTTTTTTTACGGTGTATCTCTTCTGTATCGTTTCCTTCCTATTTTACTCCTTTTCTACGCTTTCCAGCCGAAGGTTGAAGAAGCGTATATGCTCCAGCTTTGTCCGTCTGTTCTGTCTGTCTGTCTGTCAGCACGATAACTCGCGTAAAACTGGTTTTTGACTTCGATGAAATTTTATTATGTGGTATGGGACAACCTGGGGAGGAACCCTATTAAAAATGGAAGAAATGGGGTTAAAGGTCAGGGCACAAGAGCGGGATCCATTCCATCGCCCTTATGCGTCATAACTTATGTAAAAATGTTTCGATTGCGACAAAACTTTATCATGTTGTTCTGGAGGTATACTGAACTGTCTCTATGTAATATCATCGAAATGGGATCAAAGGTCAGGGCGCACAGGAGCGAGATTTATTGCACAGCCGTTATCCTCATAACTTGAGTAATGATTCCTGATATGTTGCGTATCATAACCAGTGCATTGCATGATTTTACTAACTTATCATGTCCCTCAGATTGTTAATCTTTGTTAACTCCGTTTTATCATGTCTTTCACATTGCCTTTGTTTCACTTTCGTTTCTCAATATCAGTATTCCTTTGTAGTTTGCTTTTATTTTGTTTTTTCTCCGCCCCCCTTTCTGGTGTTCACTCTCAGTGGCTACACTTTCATACCGTCTTCTTCTACTGTAAGTCCTGCTGCATACATATGTGGTTATTCATTTCTCTCGCACACGTGAGCTTTGTTTCTCTTTTTTTCTTTTTGCGGAGAGAGAAAAAGATGTTTAACTGTCGCGTTTATCATAAGTCATTCTCCCGTTCACCGTCTTAAATATCCTGTAGCGTGGTTTCGAAGCCGATAACTCTTTCCTCCAGAGTTCGGTACCAATATCTCATTCTTCCTTCGCGATGAAGTCTCAAAAATATTGCTGCCCTGGCACGTAAAAAACAGAAATATGTTCATCTAGGCCTTATTTGTTTTTGCGGATTTCACTTTCGGGGTGTCGTAAATTTTCTGTATGCTTATAAAAACCGGAGAGTCAATAACAGATCAACGACTCAGAAGCATCCTCGTTGCACGCGGCTGTTTTTTTTTTTGAGTCGTAATGAGATCGTAAAACTGTGGTTGGTTCTTCACCGCGCGTTGGAAGAATGTGTCTACAGACAGACTTGCCTCTTCGAATTCGGGAACTCTGTTTGCAGTTTCATATCGCCGTTTGTTAACGATGGATGGATCCGTATTTCTCCAGTCTTTACGATCAGGGTCAAAGGTTATCCGTGACGAATGAAATGTTCCTTTCCTCTCCCTACATCACCAGCCTCCCCACACGCCATTTACACCCTAGTCTGTCTCTCTTGGTTTTAGGCTTTCGTTGACTTAGTTCGTGATGAGCGGGAAGAAGAAGAAATAAAAAAAAAAAATGTGTGACCACCCATGGAGTATGTCCGCAGGTATTCATCTGCTGCCGCTGTGACATTAGCAACCCTGTTGGGACCACTGCCTGAGTTCAGTCTTGCTGTACGGGCGATGATGGGGACAGTGGCACTGGTGAATAGCAACTAAGTTTGCAAGCATCCCTCCCTCCCTCTCTTTGTGATTGTTGATGAACCGATATTGTTCCTTATTCCTCTCTCAATCCGAATTTCCTAACCGATCCTAAAGTTCTCTGCAGTTGGGTTGTTTTGTAACACCGTAAGTTTCGGGAAATATGGCTTGTTTTGCAATCGCATTTTGACAGGCAGCCTAGGAATTCCCCTGCTTTCCCTCTGCTGTACAATGAGAATATTTGACCTTTACAGCAGGGTTGTGCATTTTAAATAAGTTGCTATTTCAGTTCTTTTGTGCTGGAATTTTCTGGTTGATTTTTTCATTCTCTCGCTGGAGATGTGAGTGATGGTATTTGGCCCTCTACCCATCATTCTTGAGAAAGGCGTTCGAAAGGTAATGAGTCAGAGAAACTGGTAGAAGATCTCTGCAAGTGGTTTAATTTCGTGGTTGCTTCCTGGTTTCTCGTAAACATCTGCCGAAGGAAGCGTTATAGGATCTTGAACGAGGTTTACAGGCGATGTTTGAAACCTTTTGAACATTGCGCTCTATTTTTTGGTTCCTGAATTTTATGGCTGTATTGCAGGGGCGCCGACTTCACCAAATTATTGAGGGGGCAGGCGTGAAGAGGTCTGACGTGGGAAGAGCACGTCTGTTCCTTTGTCTGGAAGAAAATAAAAGTCAAAAGTGGGGGGAGGGGGCAAAAAGATAAACTACGAGATTCGACGTATATTTTGAAACGTAATTGCTCATCAGCAAATGGACAAGGAAATAGAAACATTCTTTTGCTGAGTATTAAGATTTTAAAAAATGAAATTCAACCTGCGATTTTGTAAAAATATCCCGAGAGGTTTTGTTTCCAAACCTTTATCAAAAATATGAAAAATTAGCGCTGTTACTCAAACGAAGAACGAGAAGCGCAAAAAATAGATACGTAAAGGCGCCAGATATTCTATTTTTGTATTTATTTTATTTTTCATTGTTTTAAACATCACGAGAGCATGTCGAACAACATACGGGGCTGACGAAGTTTCTTATCAAATAAGCAATGCTTTATGGGGAAAAAATTTACTTATTTTGTTATTTATAAATTTTTCGGAAATAAATCACTTTGGCCTCATCACGTGGAGCTTGGTCCATCTCATGAGACTAAAGCGATTATTTAATTAAACAGGACGAAAAATATTGGGTGTGGTAATGCCCCCTAGTAAAATTATTAGGGGGGGGGGGGCAAGATTCACCTTGCCTCCCTATAGTCGGAGCCTATGCTGTGTTGTGAGCTGAGCATCTTATCTGCACACTGTGTAAGAATCTGGATCTGTAAAATCCTCGTTGACATGATACCGACGAGATAAAGAAAGCACTGACATGTCTGCATTAGCGTAGCGTAGCTTTATGGTGCTATGTTAACGATATTGTCTTAAGTGCCTCCGATGTCGAGCAGTGTTGCCGTGTTAAAAACCCGGGCTTTCAAAAGCCATGTTGCAAGTATGCGAGGAAAGAATTGGATTATAGCTGGGATGTGTCGTGTTACCAAGGAAGCGAATATCGAAGGCGTGTAAAGTAAATAAATAAATGTGTGTGCTTTAGTCTATTGTGCGTGTTTCAGTTTCAAATACAGTAGAGTCCGCATATGTTGGCTTTATTTATTTTATGTATCGTGGTAGACGCCAACTCATCAGAAGAATCGGTTGCAGGTTCCTGTCATTGTAGCAGGGAAGCAAATAAATAAGTAGTTAAACAAACTGAATGCAATGACAAATGATCTCGACTGCCCTTCTCTTTATTCTTCAGATTGGGAAAGAAAAAGGAATATTGGTTAGTCAAAATAAATGGTATATACTTCCAGCGGGAGATGAATGTTATGGACGGCTTTCTTTGCGTTTCCCCCGTCAAATCCTATCTTACGTGGCTACATGCCCACGCGAAATCTTTCCTCCTTCCCACCGAAGATCCCAGACTCCACTTTCTTTATGACTGCCACGTCCAAATCCCTTTCACTCTGTCTGTCCCCCTGACGTAAGAAATTGTACTCTTTAATTGCTTGCTCCTATTGTCCCCGTCGGGCTCTGAGAGACAGTCCGACGGCGGCTAGGGAAAAGGGGGTGTCCTTTTGTTCGTGGGAGGGGTCCCACGATTGACGAGAGAATGACCTTTCTCCGAAATGAATCTGTGCTAAGCGCCTTTTGTCTGGAGAGTGAATCTCTGGCAGTCGTTGGCACGCAAAATAAAAAAAGTTACGATTTAAATAAAGTTTGAATATGTCCATATAACACATTTAACGAGGAGGAAATCCTCGTTAAATCTGGGTGTTCGCTAAATCCGTTTTATGAGGAAAATTTCCACCATGAAAAAAAATGCATTACAGTGTGTCCGGTAAGTAACGAGACTGATTTTTTACGGGACAGCCCTTTGAATAAAAGTAACAAACGCGCGCGTGTGTAGTTTGGACCACTGTAATCTCAGGAGCAACTGTAGAGTCGGGTGACGCCGTAGTTTTAGTATTGCCACCGTTGAAGTAAGACTGTGAGTGGAGCATTTCAGAAGTTGCGTAATGGAGCAAAGAGCTGTGATAAAATTTTACTGTAAATTAGGGAAAACTGTGACAGAAGTATACTAAGACCTAAAAATATTTTAGGGCGATAACTATTTGAGGTGTGCACAGGTGTTTCGCCGGTTATCAACGTTTAAAGATGTGATAGATCCCTTCGAGAATGAAGCACGCACAAGACGTCCAGTTTCTGCACGGACAAGTGAAAATATGGTGTAGACTAGCAAAATTGATGCCCATGACAGGCGAATAACCACTGGGCTACTCACAGAACAACTTGGTGTCGGTAGAGAAACGGCCAGGATAATCTTAGAAAAAGATCTGCACAAGAGGAAGATTTGTTCCAGGTTTGTGCCGCACACATCAACGCGCCCGCACACTGCGCGCTAGCAGTGAAGCAGTGTTTCTGGCTTCCAGGTCGATCTGTGTGATCGAACATCCATCCTACTCTCCAGATTTGGCTCCCACATACATTTTCCTCTTCCCAAAGGGGAGCGTTTCAGCAACATTGAAGACATTCGATGAGGTGTGACCAAGAGACTGAAGGAGGTTCCGGTTCAAGACTTACGCCGTGCCGGCGAACACCTGTATGAAAGATCTCACCGTTGTGTGACGTTGGAGTGGGATTATTTTGAATTTGTGTAAATGACAATTTAAAATATAGTTTGTTGTTTTTTATTAATAATTTGTCTCATTACCTAACGGGCACATTGTGTACCTGATAATACGCATATACTTTTATATTACAAATCCATAACAATTGGATACACTTGAAAGATTTAATTGATTAACTATATTAGTACTGTAATTAATTAATTAAATCTTTCAAGTATGCTCAACTTGACGGCCATGTGAGTCTGGCCGCTGTTTAACTACACAACACACATGAAGCAAAAGTAGCACCGATCCTCTCAGTGCAACACTCACTTGGAGAGTGAAAGAGGCAATGGACGCAATTCCATAAATTATCTGCTGTTTCCTCTCCAGCAACATGCCCATCATTGCTTCGATGTTTTCTCTGATCATTTGCTTTCCTATCTTTCTCTATCCTTCTGTATTAGAAGGATAGAGAAAGATAGGGAAGCAAATGATCAGAGAAGAATTGCGTGAGCTCCACAAATCATCTTTTTGTCTAACAGTAGGTTGCCTGTTTTTAACTCTGTTGATGCTTGGGGTGTATGGCTGAGACAATCTTTTGCCCAACAACCGCTTTGTTGAGCATATGATATACCTCTTCCCTATTGCTTTTCTATCAACATACTTCCACTAGCATACAAGAATTACCCTGCGCAGTTGCAATTCCGTCCCGTATGCCAACACTTCCATTCCTTTATTCCAGGACTGTGCGGTGCAGGTATTCTCTGTCTCATTAAACATGGTGTAACGACCCTCTGTCCTTTCTAGCGCTTACTCAATATAGCCCTGATCCAGCGAGAGCAGCCACATAATTTTGTTTGGTTTCGTTTACCAAAGCAGAATCACGCACGAAAAATTGTAGAATCCCGAACCTTTGTGAAACGATAAAAAAACAGACAGTTTATTCCGCTGAAACGAAGTGGCTTCGGACTCCTCTAGGACTGGTTAATGGAATGCTTGATGGAATACGTTTTCGTCCGTGCTATCGACACTAGACCTGAACTTTGTCTCTCCCGAAAACCGTCGCTTCGGCTACGCTACCCCAACATCAATCGCTCTCCGAAAACCAACTCCCATGTACAATCCAAGACCCGACCTATCTCACCATACTCAAGGTCCCGTCTGTCTCGTTTCCACAACCAAAGTCAAAAGTGTCCGTTCTTTCTTAAAACTTCAGAAAATCTCCTTCACGTTGGGCAATCGGCCACTCCCTTACGCTTCTGTTGCATTCCTTAACTCGCCCTTGAGATATTCCCATCGCCACACAAAACAGGTGCAATGCACTTCAAGTACTTACATATTAAGCCGATTGTAACGCGTGTATCGTAAACAACGGCCGCAAACATGCTGATTTCATCCGCTCTGCCCAAAAACGGCGCGAAGAAAGAAATTCAGCGGGGGTACGTACAAAGGCATACATATTTACAATTATTATTATTATTGACCTGGACGCCCGCGAATCTTACACATGGAATTTCATTAAATTTTGTAACTTTGTTTGTTAAAAGTGATCAACTTTACTTTTCTATTCCTCGTTAAATCCGAGGACTTCAGGGCAATTTTGTTCGTCAAAAACAATCAAATGAGCTGTGAATTAATATTGTGCCAAACGAAAGTTTCTGTTCTGCTCATTAAATCCGAGATTTTGCTAAATACGCGCTCATTATAAGCGGGTTCTTCTGTATAAAAGTTTAACTGAATTTTTAAAGTTGTTCCCATAATTTAATTTCCTGTACATACTGTAGCTTGAATTCAATTTTTTTAAAAGCATGTAGCTGTTTAAAAAAAAATTGAATTCAAACTTCAAATTTTGACATAGAGATAATTATAGTAGTAATAATTTGTTGCCCTTGTTGCGCTATATCAAGAATGCGAAAAAGGAAAAAAAATCAGTCTGTTTGTAATAAACCTTAGTTGTAACGATCCGTTCCGGTGCACTGTGGTTTAAGCTCTGGTTTCTGACCATTCCTCCATGTGGGTCCGGGTTCGAAACCCGGGATGAGGCATGGGGGTGGTGGTGGTGTATGCAAAATTATTAAAATAAATTTGCATAGAAATTTTAGTTAGGAGACAAAGGCTCCAAAAAATGTGGATAGGTTCCCTGGATAGGCTTCCTTTTAAGGTGTAGTTAAATCTCTGTGTTTTTGTCATTAGATGGAGCGTAGACAATTTGCTTTTAGAAAAGGTAGGTGATTTTACCCATTGCTGTTGGGACAGACTGGTGCCCAGCATCCGGCCGCTAAGCTAATCCTTTGTACCAACTATCCTTATGTGAATGGGACATATCTCTTTGTCGGTGAGCTCGCCATTTTTCGTGGGGGTACCGAAAATCTAAGTTCGACTCGAGGAGACGGTATCGAGCAGGATCGTCAGATTTTTAAGCGGTTTGCTTCTAATAAAGGAGATATCCAATAGAGAGATGATTGTGGGCCCACGAGCTAATTCAATAGAAGAGTAAATGTTTAGAGCCCACCCTAGGAGATGATGAGGGCGAAAAAAACAGTTGAACTTGGTCAGATCGCAAAAATGTAGAAAGATGACAAATTAGAGAGCTGGCAGTAGTCCGAGACAACGGGAAGATTGAGAGAGAGCGTGAGATGATCCAGGTCCCCTGAAGAGTCCGGTAAAAAGTTACGACCCTCTCGAAGATGCCACCGATGTCCAGACATGGTCAGCAGCCCAGAACAATAAGAGATAAGTTAATTTCTTCTCGTTTTTTATATATGTATCATATGGAGAGGATTTTAAGTAAGTGTCTGGCCCCAGGTCGTAAACAACCCTTAGAAATAGGAAGCTAGGAGATTTGTGCCTGAGTACCCGATAGGAAAGTGACACGGAAGCGAGGTAGAAAGGAAAAGGAAGACGCCCTTATTTATTACGGGAGGGGGGCAGTACCCAGGGTCCGACGGCTTAACGTGTCCATCCAACGCACGGCAAATATTTAGTGGCTCGAGCGTTCGTACCTGCCTGGGATCGAACCTGAGGTTTCTCCGTGGCAGTTACGAACGTTGACCATTAGGCCACCAGCGGCTATTTCTTCCCGTTTTTCAGTGCATGAACCGAAATATACTCCCGTCATTACATTAATATACTGTTGTGTAATTACATTGTCTCAAACAGTGTCGAATCCCTGTTAGTCGGATAGGTATCTTCCGTAGGGATTAGAATATAAAAGTGAAGGTAACGGAAAGTTAGCAAAAATACATGATTATATAATTATATTCGGATGGTATTACTTTTGTCTTAAACGATGACTGTTATACAGACGTATGTTACTGCCGAGATAACTCATACTAAACTAGTTGCAAAAATGCCCAGAATAATAAATTAAATTTTTGGTTGCTACCTCGAGAAAACCAACTTGAAAATATCGGATGGTGTGCAAAAACTGTCTCTAATAATATTTATTTCCTCTAATATAATTGACTGAGATTATCCTAGGGTCTTGCCCCGTTAACTCAAAATCCTAGTCTCGCGCTATTAACCCCTATTTCTTCCCAACTCTCTTACGCGTGCGTTGGTAAAGTTTTCCACTTCCTGGTGATAAACTACTCGGTCCTCGGGTAACTCAGATGCATCTTTTCTGCACGTACGCTGAACTCCTGCCGTTTCGCGTTCGGCATACCTGCTTCCGTTCTTCCCAAAATCCACTCCTCTCTTCTTCGCTTCTCCCCGATGACTCCACTTCCTTGACCCCTTCCGTCCGACCCTCCAAAACTTCACCTCTCTCAAAACCCGCGAAAGTAAAATCACTCCTACACTCGGCAAGCGATCCTTCTGTTACCACCTGTCTGTCCCCCGAGCCTGGGGAAAGCGGTGTCCGCTAATCAAAACTAAGTGCTCGAAATGTTTACCGGATGTGTCCTTTTCGTATGCGCAATCAAAAGACCCGAGAGTCTGAAAATGGCTCTCGATCACCAAAAGTGTCTAAACAAAACAAAATCCCGCTGAAAGCTCGTCTCGTCTCGTTAACTCCCTAACAGAAGTGTCTGCATTTGAGACAACGAGGCGCCTATCCGAAGATTGCTTTATTCAGGTAAGAGAAATGAAAAGATTGCTCCCGTGCAAGATGAAACAAAGAAAAATAGATGGCGAGATGAAAAATGTGTTACGAGGATGGGTTTAATATCACTATCTTAACTTCCTATATTAAATCCTCGTAACAATTAGGAATAAGTTAAAGTGATGGTAAATAGAACAGATGTCTGTAGAGACGTTAGTAGAAAAGATAAACAGTGGAATTAACAAATAATATTTAGATGATGTAATAACATTTTTGGTACTTTTGGAAGCTAATAAGGTTATTAATGATTAAGTTGTGTATTTGCAACTCGTAGTGAGTTAAGATAAAAGTGCTTATTCATTGAAGAGAAGCTATTATATATTTGTGAACGATGGTACCACCCACCCAAGCCATAATTACGTGTTCCTGTACATCAGTATTGTTCCTTAATATTAAAAATTGTTAGTTGTTAACTGGTGCCACAAAGTTATTTTTTGATATTCGTCGCATGTTCTTACAAATTGCATTACGGAGGTCAAATTGAAACACAGTTTTGGAAATTATAGCATATTTCACATTGACATTTCACAGGCGGCATTCTTATCTTCCCACACCAGTGACGGAGTAAGGGTGAATCACAACGCGGTACTTTCTTGTATATCATGTTTATACAAGGAGTATCTTATTTACAGACGATCACTTACAAAATTATCACTCTGAGTATGATTATGCAGTATTGTGTGTGCTATGTTTCAGAAAATATGTAGTTTGCAACGTTACAGAGTTTTCAGAGTATAGATTTTAATTCATGCATTATAATGTTAAGACACAGTTCCTACGGTTTTCACAGTGAAGCAAAAGCATTTAAAAAATATTACATTATAATATTGTGCTTGTCTTACGGCCGTGACTCTATCCTTTCCCTGGAACCAGAGGCCTTAAATTTGGGGAAGGCGACTTTGTATCCCAACGAGTGTCTCTGGGTGGTCGTTACCCCGCCAGAATCCAAAATTCGCGTCCCTCGAGATTCGTTATTGAGAGATATGACTATTTTAAAGTTATTGTCAGCAGCTTTTAGCCTCTTCGAACGCCCATAACGCCCAACTCTCGCTGTCTGTATTGTGTTGCATGCAGCAAATTTAGCTTCTGTCCAGTCTGTTTCTTGGTGAAAATATTTTGGTGGAGATATGATCCAGGCTTTATTGATTCCTTTATGTACTCCGTGCCGCAAACTAAAAAAAAAATTGTAGCTTAAAGTATTTTTTAAATATCTTTACCACCTCCTGCCACCCTTTTAAGCGGTTTTACTGGAGCATGCCTTTTTTGGGGGGTCATTTTCGGACGATGGAAAGAGTGACTAGCGAGAATAGCAACCTCTCGCTCTGAATTGATGATGAAACTTGGTTGTGTTATGTGCGCTGCTTTCCTTTTCGTATTTGTTCGATTCGTGGTCCCCGTTTCGCCACACCTGCAGCATGCCTCATGAAATCCCACCAACCAAGTCTTGTTTAAGGATTTAATGAGTTTTGTAATTGTCTTCGTAAATTTAACCAGTAAGTGGTACGCTATCATCAACGAAATGATGTCTGGATGAGCAGGTTTTTCGACGGAAACAACTTCTGGATGTAAGTGAACATTACAATACCAAACGAAACAAGAAAAGGGTCTCCCACTTCTGATCTTTTTTTTTTTTTTCGGTGACGACTGCGGTGTTATTTCCACGTGACATATCTGGTAAATAAAGTGCCGCCAGCGCGAATGAAAAAAATAATCCGAACCACTGAAGTAGCCATATATTAAGAAAGTATTCATTGTTATACTCCAATAAATTTCGTGATCACAGGATGTCCGGTTTCACGTGTACGTTATTATTTATATTCTCTAGGGCTCTGACCTCTTGATGGTATTGGATATCTTTTGTCAATTATATTCATGTTAATGTGAATTACTGCATGCAAATTGCATGTTTCCACTTACACCTGTTATTTCTTGAACAATGATTACGGAAAATTCGTTTGTTTGCCACATAATGAAAAGCTTTTCGAGTGCGGCTGTTTAAAAAAAAAAAAAAAAAATGTTGGAATTAAAAAACAAAACAAAAAACAACATCAGCAGTGCACCTGTGCGTGATCACGATAAATAACCGGGACGTGGGTGTGTCAGGCTGATAGACACATTCTACCAAGAGCGGTATCATTATTATTAGCAGTCTTTGACAATCATTGTTTAAAAGAAACATCTTGAAAACTGAATGCTAATATCTGTGGAAAGTTGGTGTGCTCAAAACTCGTTAGAAGTCGGGACTTTTCCGGTGTTCGATCGTTCCGTTTAGCGTTTGTCTGTTTTCATGTTCAACCAGTGATAAAATTGATATCCCAAGTGCTACCTGGTTTGCGCAGTGTTTTACATATGTTATCCATCCAGAAAAATTCGGAACTGTGGACCGTAGGAAAATGGTAATTAAAGACGGAAACTATGATTTTGAGAGAAGTGGGGTGAGGATAAGCTGAAAAGACAAAATGAAAAATGAATGTTTGTAAACTGAGTAATCAAGATTGAACCTGAGTTATACATTGGTAAAAGAACGGCCTTAGATTTGTACGGAAGGGGAGGGGGCGTCCCCTTCAACTTTTCGCTTTGGTTTGTCACCCAACACTTTAAAACAAAATGTTGGAATTCACAGGTCATTTCTCATGATTTCTTTCGCGAATCAACGAAGCATATTCCTGATACAACCTTTTCCGTTAAATGACGGAAAGATACCTGAATTTCACGGATTTTTCATGCGCTAGGAAAATCTAAATTTTTCAAAAACCTTTCCGCAATGCTCTTCTTATATGGACGGTAAAGTGCCGTTTTTTTAGCACGTCTTTTGTAAAAAAAAGATCGTGCTTCTGTTATCGGTTTGTCCGTCCCCACGATATCTCTACAACTATTAGTCCGATTTAAAAAATTCTTTTTGCATTGGGAAGCTTGAAATATGCAAATGATGATCCTTCATTTCGTTTCTTTTTTACGATGTACAATTTCGCCGGTAGAGGGCGTAAATGCAGATGATGTCGAATTCAAAAATACGTTTTATTCCACATATTTGCTTCTAAACATCCGATTGAAAAAAAAATTCTTTCGATTCCATTTATGTCGAAAAGTATTTTAGATATAGTTACGTTTTCAAATTACGCATAGATTTTCCGCTAGGGGGCGTAACAGTAAATTACATTTTCCCCGATAACTCTTCTTCTAAAACTCCAATTTGAAAAAAAAATTCTTCAGCAGGGATAGATCTCCTGATGGAAAATATTTTGCATATAATTCCAAATTTTTGGTAAAGAATACTTTGGCTACCAGGGGGCGTAAGTGTTAATTTTTGCTTCCGATGTATTTGCCATAAAATCGGAGCTTCTAAAATATCGATTGAAAAAATTCTTTCGTGGACTGATGCCACTCACATCGATAAACCTTTTCAGAATGTTTTCTTCTTAAAATATTCCACCGTTTCTCCGCCAGGGGGCGTAAATGTACATCTTATTTTTGTCAATATCTGTACTTCTAGGCGTCCGATTTGAAAAATTCCTTCTTTGTTGGATAGTGTTTTCCGTGTGACATGTTTATCATATAATTTCAAAAATTTCAAGTAATTCATAGACTTTCCGCTAGGCGGCGTAGGTGTAAATTGCGTTTCTCCCTATATCTCTGCTTCTAAATCGCCGATTTAAAAAATTCTTTCTGCGCCGCATACAGCTCCTGATGGGAAATCGTTTGCACATATTTTCTAATTTTTGTAAGAAATGGTTTGGCCACCAGGTGGCGTAAGTCTTAATTTCTGCTTCTGTTGTATTTGCAGCAAAATATGAGCTTCTAAAATCTCGACTGAAAAAAGTCGTTTGTTGACCGATACTACTCATGTCGGGAAACCTTTTAGGAAAATTTTCTTCTTGAAAAAATGCATGGTTTCTACGCCAGGGGGCGTAGATGTATATCTTATTTTTGTCAGTATCTCTACTTCTAAGAGTGCGATTTGAAAAATTCCTTCTTTTTTGGATAGTGTTTCCGATGCGAAATGTTTTACCTATAAATTCAAAATTTTCAAGTAAATCATAGACTTTCCGCTAGGGGGCACAAAGGTAAATTGCGTTTTCTGCGTTATTTCTGCTCCTAAAACTCTGCTTTGAAAAATTCTTCCTGTATCGCATACAAGACCTGATGAAAAATATTTTTCACATAATTTCTAATGTTTGGTAAAGAATGGTTTAGCCACCAGGGGTCATAAGTGTTAATTTCTGCTTCTGAAGTATTTGTTGCAAAATCTGGGCTCCTGAAAACTCGACTAATTTTTTTTCTTGCACCGGTACCGCTTATATGGATAAACCTTTTGAGAATACTTTCTTCCCAAAATAATGCATGGTTTTCCCACCAGGGGACGTAAAGTCACATCTCATTTTGTCGATATTTCTGTTTCTAAGAGTTCGTAAGCTCACGATTCCGTTTCCAGCAATATATGAGGAATTAAAAACCCGATTGAAAAACTTCTTTCTTCCGTCAGATACTATTGTTTTCCATACCGGTTCCATTGACTTTGAATAGCTTTGATAAATTTAATTTGCGTCAGAACGGATTCAAAAGACGTGCTTATTACACCCGAAAATTCGGTGTCATCTCTCTTGTTAAGATGTGTTAATGGAAAATTCCGAATTTCCAAACACTTTTTCGCAATTCCTTCCGCATATATTAACGGAATTATTATATTCTCACTTTTTCCGTATCCATACGACGGAACATTTCCCGTACTAGGAGCGAATCGCAGGAATACTTGAAGTTTGATTAACTATCAAATTTCAATAATCTGTCGGAGGATCTCATTTTGAAGTTCTGTAGCAAGATCGGATTTTACGTGAAATTTTAGTTATCGTGGCACCGGGTATTCTCCCCCCCCCCATTTGGTGCACCAGCTATAGTACTTTGCGTTATCTTCTTAAGAAACCGGGTACTTAAATTATCGTACAGATGATTGTACGATGTCTATGTGTCATTCTGTGTACCCCTTAAGACGAAAGCTATTATACACTGAAGAGCAATTGAATTAGAGAACCTGTCTAGTAACGTGTAGCACCACCTTTCGCCCTAATGACGGCGGCGATTCGTCTCGGCATGGACTCGACAAGACACCGGAAGCTTGGGAAGCCATACGGATCCACGACCCCTGAACAAGCTCCCACAGTTCACGAAGATTTGATGGAGGGGGTCAGAGCCTCGGACATCTCTCTCGATGGAATCCCAGATGTGCTCGATGGGATCGAGGTCAGGTGACCTAGCTGTCCAAGGAAGCGAGGTCACGTCGGGGGAGTGTTCATCCAACCATTCAGATACAATTCGGGAGCTGCATTTTCTTGGTGCAAGATGAGGTCCCGAGTGGGATATTGAAGACGCACAAACGGGAGCAAATGGTCGTCCAGGATATCACGGTAACGTTGACCTGTGAAGGACGACGTCACACGTACCAGGGGTCCCATTTCAGTCCACGTAAAACAGTCCCCAGACGAGAATGCCATCCCCACCAGCTTTTAAGAGTACCCTGCTGGCAAGAAGGATCCATCGCTTCATGTGGTTTGCACCATACTCGTATCATCCGCATGTACAACGTGAATCTCGACTCATCAGTCCACGCAATATTTTCCCACATGTCTAGGGTCCAGTGGCGATGTTCCCGCGCCCATGTTAATCTTTGCACCCTGTGATGTGCGGTCAGCAGCGGTACCCTCGTGGGACGATGGCTTCTGTACCCCATAGTGAGGAGATGGTGTGGTGGCTTACACGTTTTTGTGAACCAGCGTTAAATTGCCGTGTGATTTCTTGCACCGTCGCCCGTCTATCCGCTGTTACAATGCGAGCTAGCCGACGATGACCCCTCTCATCCACACACTGTTGTCCACGGCAGTTGGCCCTTGCAGGGATGGTTTTACCGGATTCGATGTACTCACGGTGCACCGGTGTCACAGTTGCTCGTGAAAATCCCAGTGCCTGCACGACTTCCGAGATGGAGTGACCCATTCGTCGGGCCTCAACAATTTGCCCACGATCAAATGCGCTTAGATCCTTCGTCTTACCCATACTGCGTCCGACTCTTACTGATTCCCGTTGCATCGCTCCTTATATTTTCGGATCGCTGCATACGTCATGTCGTTTCCGTTTACAGGGCCGCCCACAGCACCATATTTGCATAACGCCAGCTGTCTCTAATTCAATTGCTCTTCAGTGTAGACATCAAGAGTAAATTTTATATCTAGGAGTTTTGTGAAATAATAGTACAAAGTTTGCCCAATAGCGTCACTGCACTTATATACTGTATGTATTCTGGCTTTGTTAGCCCTTGATAATAAATAAGTTTTCATGATGTTTCTGCATGATGAAAACTTGTTATTAGCATTGTGGCTGCCCGGATCTTTTCATCCCTCTGAAATGTAATCCAGTATGTAGGACAAGTTGAACAGCGCCATGTGCTGTAGCCAGACGCTCAATTTGAGCCGCAAATTGTTTATGTACTTATTATGATCGGACTGTGTGCAATGCGCATGCGCAGATTTTTTCTTAAAAAGTTTCGGAGTTGAATGAAAGGCGCATGGGCATCTTTTCGGGAATTGCGTAATGTTTCTGAGGTCGGTGTAATGTTTCAGAAATTTGTTATTAATATACAGGGTTTTCCAAAATTATGTTTACAAATTTGACCCTCAATAAAATGCAAACGGAATAAGAGAACAAAAATCAGTTTATTGCATATTTAACAGCTCGTTCCAAAGTTTGTTGGGATGCTAGTAGAGTTCCACATGCGCACCGTTGGTTGCACGAATAACGTCGAGACGGTATTCGACCTCCTGCCATGTTCTCCCGAGTATGTCCGCAGGAATTGTTGTGATGGCAGTTGTAATCCTATGCTTCAGCTCATACACATCTGGAACCTTTGTGCGGTACACAATACCCTTCACATAGCCCCTCAGAAAAAAAAGCCTAGGGCGTAAGATCCGGTGTACGTGGAGGCCAAGGAATAGGGCCATCCCGTCCAATCCATCGCTTCAGAAAGGTTTCATCAAGAAACTCACGAAGTGCCCATTGCGGGGGTGCACCGTCCTTCTGGAAGATGTTAGTCTGTTGCAGGCCCTCCAATTGGGGGTAACAAACTCCAGCTGCCTGGAGGTTGTACGAAAGGACTTCTCTAGTCTTCGTAGGAAACTCTGTCGAACACGTTTCGTATCCTCTGCACTTGTTCTTGGCCGACCAGCGCCGTTTTTATGAAGCACACTACCATGTCTCCATAAACTTCTCGTACCACTCCCGTATTGAGGGTCTGGATGGTGGATTACGTCGGTATTTGGTACAGAAATTCGTTTCGACTTGTGTATCTGACTTCGTCTCTGTGAACCATGCCATACACTGGACCTTTTCCTGTGGAGCAAGCCACCATAAGTTCTGAGTCGCATCTGAAAGTAAACAAAAACCTTTTGTATATCAATATAACTTTATGCGTTGGTGTTACATGTAAAAAACAACAACAGAACTTTGCTATCTTATTTCGTTTAGGTTTTATTGAGGGTCAAAGTTGTAAAGATAATTTTGGAACACCCTGTATTTCCAGAGACAACTACTATGGAATCTCCGTAGTACTACGGAAATCGTCGGCCCGCTACGGATTACAGAAAGCATTTGATATACAGCGTGTCCGAGAATTATTGGACACATTATAAAATTATGTACTAAAAGAACTATGAGCATTGTCTATTTTTCTATGTCAGGTATTAGTAACACGGTTTCTATATTTTTTTTTTTTGCAGAATTGTTATTCTCACAATCCGATAGATGGCGCTAGGTGTGGCCTGATGAGGAATGTATGAGAAATGCGCAATCGGTATTCATATCATCCGTACAGCAGAAGGCGATTTGCGTGTTATGGCTTGCGTAATTAAAGTCTGTCATTAAAGTTAAAAGGCGGTACCGTTTAGAGTATGGTTGTAACCCTCCGTCAACGAATTCAATTAAGCGGTGAATGAAACAGTTTAAAGAAACTGGCAATGTGGAACATCGTGGAGGAGCCGGTAGGCCTAGCGTCAGCGGTGAGACGGTTGACCAAGTTGATGAAAGTTTCCGACGAGGCCCCAGGAAATCCGTTCGTAAAGCAAGCAGAGAACTGTGCATTCCGAAATTGACAGTAAACGATATCTTGCACAAGAAATTAAAGTTTCATGCTTGTAAAATTCAAATAGTGCAAAAGATGCATGTAAATAATCACACTCTGCGATACGATTTCGCTGTGGATATGCTGAATCGAGTGGAAAACGACGAAAACTTTCTCAGTACTGTAATTTTTAGTGATGAATCCACATTTCATATATCAGGTATTGTGAATCGTCACAACTGTAGGATAATGGGCAGTGAACCACCTCATGCTGCTATTGAACTGTAACGTGATTCTCCATATGCTAATGTGTGGTGCGCCGTATCAAAAAAGAAGTAATTGGCCCTTTTTTCTTCTGCGAAAAAAACCATGAATGGTGACATTTACTTAGATATGCTAGAAAATTTCACTATACCCCAGATCAAAAGATTTGACAACGTTGTTTTCCAACAAGACGGCGCGCCTCCGCATAGGTCAATGTGTGTACGTAAGTGCCTAAATGAGCATTTCCCCAACAGATGGATTGGGCGTGGTGGTCCCATTCCGTGGCCTCCTCGCTCTCCAAATCTAACTCCATTGGATTATTTCATGTGGGGTTATGTGAAGGATCGTGTCTATCGGACGCCTTGTACTGAATTGCAGGAACTGAAGCAGCGTATCACAGCTGCTATTAATTCCATAACTCTTCAGATGCTTGCCAATACATGGCATGAAATCGAGTATTGCTTGGACGTACTACGAGCAACCAAGGGATTTCACATCGAAATTTATTAACTTGTGTAGTTACACTGTAAGTTAGTGCAGTCAGTTTCTTTCTATCTGTTTAATGTTTTGTTTTATTTAATTTTGTAATGTGTCCAATAATTTTCGGACACCCTGTACTACGGAAATCGAAAATCTCAGTGAAATGACCTTTTTTTAATGAAGTGCGTAAGGTTTATTTTCCTGTTTTCAAAATTCTAACATTTATTAAACATTTTGGAGAATGTTTCTTGGATGTTTCAATATCGTTGCAGTTCTTCCATGATTTCTCAATATGTTTTGGATTTCTAGGCGTCGCTGATCACGTGCAGATCATGGCCAATGGAATCCCGAGACGTCCTGAAATTTTAGTTCTCTTCCCAAATCTTGGAATGTATTTAGTTTTGTGTATTTATACAGGTACATTCATGCAAGCCGTTGAAATGTAACCGTTTGAATGTTTACCATGCTAAGAATAGATTGTACATGACATTCCCAATTTTGTTTTACGTGAATTTCAAAACATTAACATTTCCTTCCAAATCGAAAACTTTCTCCTTTGGCGCCATGGCAAGAGGCAAACGAAGAAACGTAACTCACAACAATCAAAGGCTGGGCTCATCTCAATTAATAAATGTTAAATCCTAGCGTCTCGTTGAAATCCGTACGAAATAGCCAGCAGCGAAGACTTTGAATTTTGCATTCAGCAGAAAGGGCGATGATGGTCACATGACGTAAATTTGAGTCGCACTACGTGCTTAAGGAGAATCCAAACAGTGGATGTGCTGCAGTGCTGAGTTCGAGCTCAATTTTCAGAACCCGTACCCCTCTTGAGCCCGAATTTTATGTTGCCAGACGGAACCCGGGCCCGAAACAAGCCAGGAAAATATGACTAATCCGTTTAAGTATTAATTAAAAAAAAAAAAAATCTCGTCTTCCCCCTGCAATTAACCGATGTTTTTTCTCATATGGGTAGTGGGTAAGGGATATCTATCTTTTTCTGTAGCATAATCGTACTGTTTCTTTAACCGATTCGTTTCGTCCTGAAATGTGTCGGGCTGCCGGGCATCCAGAAACTCGGTCGATCCAGAAAGATCGGGCGGTTCTGCAATCTGCGCACATTGCTTAATAGAATTAGCAGGGAGCTACCATGTGGACGAAGAGGGCAACATTTCTGCTATCTAGTGTCTATAATTCTTGAAGAAGCTTTTCTTACGCCGCGGAAATCCACTAATGTGTGTCCTATGGCATTTGCTATCCAAACCCAGAATAAACAGACTCAAGAATAAATATTCAAACCTAGAACAAAAGGACTCAGAAGACAAGGAATTCGCATTACTGACTTGAAAGTGTAAGAATATGCTAAATCATTAGACATCTTATTTAAAAAGAAAAGAATGAAATTATCTCTCCCTTAGAGCTCGGTTCAGGCTCGGGCTTGCTTCGTCTCAGCACTGATGTGCTGCAGTGTGTGTGTGTAAGCAAACCAAAAGTAATTTATCTCGCTCTCTGTATCTCTCTCGCGCTCTCTCTATCTCTGTTGCTCTATCTCTCTGTCGCTATCTCTCTTGCTCTATCGCTCTCTCTCGCTATTTCTCTGTCGCTATCTCTCTTGCTGTATCCCTCCATCTCTCTCTATCTCTCGCTCTCATTATAGTCTCTCTCTCTCTCTCTCTCTCTCTCTCTCTCTCTCTCTCTCTCTCTCTCTGCTTAATTGTGTTATCTTCAAGCTTAAGCAAATTTGTTCCTTGTGAACTCGCAAACACACTATATCGTGTAATTGTACTCAGTTAAAATATCTTACGGCTTGGGAAGATCTGGGAACTTTCCAAGTTTAAATATTGTCACTCATAAATAATAGAGTGTCACTTTTTTGCCATTTCCGTTTCTGCGTTAGGAAAGCTCCGTTTTAGACAGATTAAATAGCACGTAATTTTCTAACTCTCATTTCGGGACTAAAAAATCTTCCGTTGTGGACACGTTTTCGTTTTATGCTAGTTCCGTCTGAAACTGGTTTTACTTTACTAGCAACACATATATCTGTTCCTGCTGATCATTTCATCGGGCTTCTTCCTCAGTTACTTTGCTGCTGAATTTCTCTTTCCCGACTTTAATTTTCTTTTAAGGCGGCCCTAGACACAGACATTTGAATGATACGTTTGAGTGCCACGCCAGCAAATGGGAGAGTTTTGTGCATGAGGCGGCATGTAGCGTTGAGTAAAGAGGATTTCATGCTGGCGTTAAAAAGCTTCACTCCACATTACATGCCGCCTCAGGCACAAAACTCTCCCATTTGTTGGCGTGACACTCAAACGTGTGTGTCTGTGATTGCCTGAAGTCTCCCATATTGACACCGGACACGTTCTTAACCACCATTTTCCCCGCGGACCCAGAGCACTTCTCCTCGACACGGAGAAAATCTTGCTCTCCAACATTTTCCTTCAATTCTTAGATGAATCTATTTTTTCTCCTGTCTTTCTTCCTGTATCCCCCCTCCCCTTGCGAACGGAGAAATCTTCAAAAGCTCACTTCTCAAGAAACTAGATTGGGACTCACTATGTTTTGTTCCTCCCGTCAGAGGAAGAGCAGGCTTCTTTTTCCTCTAGTGACCCCCCTGGTCAGCTCCACTGTAACCTTCGATGCCTATTACGCCCCTTTCTTTATCCATTCACGCTGCATCGCTACTTTGACACATCCTGAGAAATTCCTCATTAAAACCTAAAGTTCGAGATTTCTACAATAAGATCGTTGATCATTCAGTCACACCGCAATAAAAACGGTAACACAGAGAGCCCTTTGAATGGAGAACGGCTAACAGTATTCTGAAGCGGAAGCCTGTGTCATGCCTTCTAACTCATTTAACACTGCTGGCAGGAAGCCGCTGAAAATGAGACGGTCTCTAAATGTTTCCTAAAAGCAAAAGCGATAAAGGGAAACGAATTTATCTTATACGATATTATGAAAAAGTTATTTAAATTTACTCTTGATAAAACCAATGAGTCTAGGGTTACAATATCACAATATGTACTTTCAGAATTAAATAATTCTTTTTTTTTTTTTTTTTTGATGTCATGAGGCGCATGTGCATCCTTCGTTACAACATATAAAATAACTTGATAAACCACCAAAAGATTGCTAGAACATTAATGGCAATGTTGATTTTACCGATCGTAAGCCAAAGCTAACGTTAAATACGAAGCATATCGTCATATTAATTCGTTCCAGTTTCCATAAAATTGGTTTACATTTTATTTTCCAGTGAATTTTTTGGATCCAGGTAAACTCCCACACTTTCTTCTGCTGCTGCGAAAAGTGCTAACTGCGGAAAACTTCCATACTGGTAACCTCCTACACCTTCTCATATAAGGGGATGTATACAAACTGCGTTTCGTTAGGAGATCCTGTTAAAATGTGAGAGTTTTCCTAGTTGGCCAAAACGAAATGTACGAGTTCTCCTAGTGATATAAATATACGAGGGTTGGTACCGAAAGTAATGCAAAAGTGGGTATAACTTTTTTATTAACTGACAGAGGTCGTTCAGATCGCACATGTTGGTAGAGTAACTCTTTCTCTATAGTAACCCTTCCGCTTCATTACAGGTAAATAATGGATTCCAAGCAGAAGCAACGTACCGTCATTGATTAATTGAAGAAGGAAGGATGCAGGCTGTCCGACATCCACAGAAGGCTACAGAATGTTTACGGAGATGACACCATTGATAAGAGCAATGTGCACATATGGATGAAGAAGTTTAAACAAGGAGAAACCAGCATTGAAGACAAACCATGCAGTAGGATGCCAGCATTGAAGACAAACCATGCAGTGGGGTACCAGCATTGAAGACAACCCATGCAGTGGGAAACCAGCATTGAAGACAACCCATGCAGTGGGATACCAGCATTGAAGACAAACCATGCAGTGGGAAACCAGCATTGAAGACAAACCATGCAGTGGGAGACCAGCATTGAAGACAAACCATGCAGTGGGAGACCAGCATTGAAGACAAACCATGCAGTGGGAAACGAGCATTGAAGACAAACCATGCAGTGGGAAACCAGCATTTAAGACAAACCATGCAGTGGGATACCAGCATTGAAGACAAACCATGCAGTGGGAGACCCGCATTGAAGACAAACCATGCAGTGGGAAATCAGCATTGAAGACAAACCATGCAGTGGGAAACCAGCATTGAAGACAAACCATGCAGTGGGAAACCAGCATTGAAGACAAACCATGCAGTGGGAAATCAGCATTGAAGACAAACCATGCAGTGGGAAACCAGCATTGAAGACAAACCATGCAGTGAGATAACAGCATTGAAGACAAACCATGCCGTGTGAGACCAGCATTGAAAACAAACCATGCAGTGGAAAACCAGCATTGAAGACAAACCATGCAATGGGAAACCAGCATTCAAGGCAAACCATGCAGTGGGAAACCAGCATTAAAGACAAACCATGCAGTGGGAGACCATCTGCGACCACTAACATGAATCGTCTGCTAGTGAATGAATTGATTCGCGCGTAGAAGCGATTCACATCGCTGAGCTTGCTGCACAACTGGATTGTGGTGACAATGCCACACAAAAGATGGTGGAAGACTTAGGGTATCGGAAAGTGTGTGCAAAGTGGGTACCTCGGCAGTTGACACCTGATATGAAGGAGAGAAGGGTGGAAGTCTGCTCTGATCTTCTGGAAGCGTTTGAAGCCAATAAAGATACGGTTTTCTTCGATCTGGTGACAGGGGATGAAATGTGGGCGTATCTTTACGATCCGGAAACGAAGAATCAATCCGTGGAATGGCGTCACACCTCTTCACCAAGGCCTAAGAAGTTCAAGAGCTCGCGATCAGCACAGGAAGTCATTATGACTGTTTTTTGGAATGACAGGGGTGTCATTCTCCTTGATTTTCTGGAATGTAGTCGTACCGTGACCAGCGAGCGGTATGTTAAGACACTCAAGAAGCTTAGAGAAGCCATAAGGAGGAAGAGACTGAACAAGAATCTGAAAAGGATCCACATTCACCATGACAAAGCGAGACTTTACACATCTTTGGCAACAAATCAGGCTGTTCGGTGGTCCCATCCACCGTACAACCCATATCCGGTGCCTTTCGACTTTCACCTGTTCGGTCCAATGAAGGACAGTCTCCAGATACAACGATTTGATGACACAGCCGAGGTGAAAGTAGCAGTGAATAAGTGGATACAACAGTCCATACGTGAATTTTTTCAAAGAGGATTCGAGAGTTGGGTTCAACGATGGTGCAAATGTATCGTTTATGATGAGGACTGTGTTGCGTAGTACCTTTGTATAGAGGAAGAGTTACTCTACCGACATGTGCAATTTGAATGACCTCTGTCTGTTAATGAAAAGTTATGCCCACTTTTGCATTACTTTCGGTACAACCCTCGTATATAAAAGATCATGACACAATGTTTTAGCTTAAAATAGTCTAAAAAGCCCCGCGACCTTGGTGCCTTGTAAAGAGATGAGAATTGATTCGTTGAGTGCCTTTTATTAGGTTTCATAAAGTGTTTACAAACACGAAACATCTAGGTTGTAACATACAATCTTCTAAGAAGGCCCACCGCCTAAGTGTTTTGTAAACAGTCGAAGACTGATCCGTTGAGTGCCTTTTGTTGGGTTTTATAAAGTGTTTGCGAATACGAAGTATGAAAGTTGTAATTTAAAATCTTTTAAAGAAGGCCTGTGGCATAGGTATCTTGTCAGCACCTGAAGACCAATGCGTTGAGTCCCCATTGATGAGCTTTTATTGCATTTTATGACATGCGAAATATGAAAATCGTAACTCAAGATTTAGTGAGTCGCAAATCTTCTGCATGAACCTTGTGTCGTTATGGTTATGATCTTACATACACATTTTATATCCCTAGGGAAACTCGTACATTTCGTTTTGGTCAACTAGGAAAACTCTCACACTTTTGACAAGATCTCGGAACGAAACTCCATTTGTGTACATCCTGTTATATGTGAAGATAGAGTTTATCGGTGTGAGAGTTTACCGACACCCAATTTTTTTATGTCTATTGTAGAACGTTCCAGAAAATCAGCTTGTCCCAATGTTTCATACTTCTTCCAAAATGTGTAGAACATTTGTTGGAATTTCTTGCAGGATGTTTTCAAAAATGTTGAAGCAGCTGAGTTATTATTATTATTTTTTTTTTTTCATGAAACGCATCACGCAGATTTTTTTATATATATATAGCGTTAGACACATGAAAATATTTTAAGTACAATGATATCTAGGCCTGTACCAGGGCCGTAGCTACGGGGGGCGGGGCTGTTGCCCTCCCAGAATGCCATTCCAGGGACGTAAATTCATGCTCTGGGTGATATAAAAAAATAGAAGTTGTGTAATTAAAAACAGAAAGTTACACCCTGCAGTATTTTATTTTTAGACTTTACTTAGTCTCATACAGTATTCCATGCAGTTAACCGGGGCCGCCCCGGTGGCGCAGTGGTCTAAGGCGCTGGCCTCTGATCATTCGTCTGTAAGGGGTCCGAATCCCGGTGAGGCATGGATGTTGTGTTTGTCTTACGGCACTGGCTCTCTCCTTCCCGGGAACCAGTGACCCTAAATTAGGGACGGGGGACTGCTTATAGCCCATTGAGTTGCTCATGGTGGTCGTTAAACCTCCAATAAAAAAAAAAAAAAGTTAACCGGGGTACAGAGTAGCATACACTATGAGGTATGAACATCTCATAACCATGAAGGGAATTTTCCAAAGCAAATGAATGAAGGCATAGAAAACAATATAGTGATATACCTAACCTCCATGACCTTTCCTAACATGTCGTTGAGATGAAGACAAATTAAACATTTGTGGTGGTCTGTCACAGAAAGTTCTCTGAACGTTTAACCTAGCTTCTTACTATTGTTACCTTTTTACCTGACACTCATTCGTTCTGCGCTGGTTTGTTTTTCGTTCTGTATTTCTTTGGAGCATTGTGTTGTCGGCGTTTACATAACGTTTACACTTTACTTGGAATTTACAACCTGTGGCTCTCGGGCATTTACGTAGTTTTTACATTTTTAATAAACTTGTGTCAAAAACGTGAAGTGCGATTTTTTGAATGAACGACTGCAATACTTTCCAATAACGGTAGTATGTGAGAAAGTAAAAACCATATGTTATCAGAGTTGTATAAAAATAAAAGGTATCTGTGTACGCAACCATTGAAACAGATAACTTGCTGAAAACCTGCGAAGCGCGAACCATGATAACAATAGAACAATTTAAAGAAAAATTGATAAAACAATAAATAATTATTAGAACGTTACAGATTCTAATGATGACAAAATAAAGTACATTACAACTGAATGTGCAGCATTCTATGTGAAGTAGACCATTATGGAAAAATACTGGACCATGAACCTCATGAAAAAAGAGACTAATTAAAGGAAGTTTTTATATCCAGAAAAACAATTCTACCAATGAACCTTCAAAAATTATAAATAGCATTTTCAGCAACTTAATTCAAATATAGTAGACTTACAAAATCATGAAGGAAAGATTTAAATTTAATAACTAATAACTGCAAGAGGAACCTGGCAATGAAATAAAAATTTTTTTCTCTGTAAACGAAACTTTTGATACTGTTCCTGAGAAACAGGCCTTGATAAAATCTAGAGACCAGAATTGTCTGTAAAAACAAAAGAACTCAGAAGATATGAAAAATAAATGAAAGTTCGTCAAATTAAAATAGAATTAGGTATATTAATCTGAGTAAAGCCTTCAGTAAATGTTTCAATTGCTGAAAATAACATTTTTTTTAATCTATAAGCAAAAACTGTGTGCGAAATCTTTTAATAATTATCTATAAATAATTTATTAATAATAATTAAGTACACCGGACAAAAAATGACGGAATGCTCATTTAATTGGTTAATATGGGGTTACATCACCACGAGCTCGAAGCACAGCCTTGATTTTCTTTGGCATGCTGTCAATATGGGAGCGAATGACATTAATGTCCAGTTTGCCCCACGCCGTGAACAACTGGTCCCTCAGAGCAGTCAAATTGGGAGGGTATTGTTGTCTCTTCTTAACCGTTCGAGCATGTCCCAAATTTTCTCTATAACATTGAGATCAGGCGAATTGGCGGGCCAGGTGAGATGTGGGACGTCGACCTCATGTTCTGCAAACCAATCCTGCACAATGGCAGCTCGGTGGACAGTGCAGTTGTCGTCTGGATAACGTGGATCTGGAATGGCGGCATTTTGGAGGAACTGGACATATGGCGACAGCTCGTTATCCAACAGTTTCACGTAGTCCACTTCTTTTATGCCATTAGACACGTGAACTAAGGGACCCACCCCAGCACTGGATATTCACCCCCAAAGCATGACACTTCCACCCCCTTCTGTTCAACCCTGCGTTGAACAGAAGGGGGTGGAAGTGTGTGCGTTGAGGGCTTCTCCGGCCTTCCGCATGACCCTGGATCGACCATCATTGGAATACAGGCAGAACCTGGATTCGTCCGACCAGATGATGCTTCGCCACTGTTCTGTGGTCCAGTGTTGGTGTTCCCTCGCCCATTCCAGCCGCTTTTTCTTGTGTATGGCAGACAGCTTGGGGCGTACCCTAGCTACACGACTGAATATTCCTACACCATGCAGTTCTCGTCGAAGCTTTCGTTCGGAAACAGGCTGACTGGGTCCCGCATTGTACTCTTGTAGCAATTCCTGCCGGGTTTGGAACCGTTTTGCGGTTGATAATCGCCCCAGACGTCGACGATCACGGTTGCTCATGATGGTTTTTCTGCCGCAGCTTCTCCGACGGGAATTGTCTCTGGCAGACTCCTTCCACGCTAAATGAACACTACTGACTGTGGAGTTGGACGTACCAACGAACTCCGCCACCTCCCTCAGCGAATGACCATGTTCACGACCAAAGACGATAGCTCCCTTTTGCCACTCTGTTACGTCACCTTTCTACCCACGGTACTACCTGTAAGCAACAATAAAACTGATTAGGCATGCACGTCTTACAAGGCTGAAAAAGTAACAAGTAACATACAATACTTTCCATTCCATTATATACACGCATTTTTTTCTGCCTGACCAGTTTCCAACTGTTCCTCCGGATGACAGCATTCCGTAATTTTTTGTCCGGGGTGCTCATAATAATTTAATATATTATAATTATAATAATTTAATTATATTATAATAATTTAGTTGTATTATTTATAAATAATTATTATTATTTAATATTAGTAATATATATCCTTATTAATTTATTCATAATTTATTATATTTATCAATATCTGTTAATAATTTGGGAACTGTCCGCGTACGTCTA
The DNA here is from genome assembly GCA_039090855.1 of Macrothele yani. Classification (NCBI taxonomy): domain Eukaryota; kingdom Metazoa; phylum Arthropoda; class Arachnida; order Araneae; family Macrothelidae; genus Macrothele; species Macrothele yani. The sequence goes on along the minus strand of CM076995.1, from coordinate 151,681,855 downwards.
TGTTCTGGTACTTTGCGTATTATTTAAGTGGAACTCGAAGGGGCGTAATTTTGATCTCAAAGGGGGCGTAATTTGAAGTCTGGCGTTCCAGATAAGAAAAGCTTGCTACGGTCCTGTCCTGTACATCACGAACGGAATATAAAAAACACCGCTCCGAATTGTAGTGCAGTCTTGTTCGTGGTTATTGAAATGAGGAGTCAACCGGTGTTCACATGTTCGGTGCTTCGATGCTGTTTCATTTATTGTTAATGCCATCGTAGTGTGGTTCCGTAACAATGATAGGCCCGATGGTGGTCACCCTTCTAATGGTGAACAAGAGAGAACGCTTAACCTCTGCAACTCTGGGTCCCATTTATCACCGCTGTGTGCCGACGCGGGACACCGCCGCCGATGATGTGATGGATATGGGGGGAACCAGCATTCAGCGGCTGATTTATTCGCGCCATGTGACGCTCACCTTTGAACTGACCTCCCGGGTCACCATCGGTGGTTGGGTGGGACCTCGCATTTCGACACAAAGTGAGGGCAATTTTCTCCCCCTTTTCTCCATCCGCGTACGACAAAGAATCTGGAAAATGAACGTGCTATTCTTGTTGCCGGTAAGGTTGTTGCAATAAACCGCTACACGACCGTGTAAATTATTTCAATTTTATCGCGCGCAGATTGTGGCCACGGTATCATCTTATTTCAGGGCTGTTATTTTGGATTCCAACGAAATGTGACCCGGAAACGTCTTGCATGTGGATCCTCGTTGGCGCAGAGGAATGTATATTGTTATTTTTTTCAAAGGACCTAATGCCTCTATGTATTGCAGACCAAATGCATATTTGGCCAATGAGCACTGGTGTTCTTTGAGCACTCCCATGAAACGAAATTTTATGAATTACGTCAACCCAAACGATAAAGGAACAAGCCAAAGTTCAAAGAAAGCATCACATTTTGGAAGTTATATGTTGTGCATATAAATTTCATGAGCTCAGTGGTGTTATGTTATCGCTTTATCTGTGTAGTCATGTATGGACACGATATCTTCACAGTTTCTTTTTAACGGGGTTGAACGACCATTTGCAGCAATCCACAGAGCTATAAGCAGTTTCCCTTCCCTAATTTAGGGTCATTGGTTCAAAGGAAGAGACTTCTTACAAGCACACCAATGCTTCATCGGGACTAGTACCCAGACCCAACTCGGACGAATGATCTGAAGCCACGCATCAGATCACTCCGGAGCGACAGCACACCTAATATACTCCAAGTTAACCTAAGAGTGAACTTAATATTGTCACTAGACCGTTTTCGGAAAGGGACGTCAAATCCCCACTAATCGTAAATAACCCCCCCCCCCTTTCCCAATAATCTTAATCTCGAAATAAGCTTTTCGTTTAAGTTAAAAAAAATAAATTTCTAAACTTTGCTAAATTCGAAATTTTCTTTTAAACTAATGAACAATCATCAAATAATAAAATCCTTAACTTCCATCGTGAGCAACTCATAATGCCATAAGCAGTCGCTCTTTCCTAATTTAGGGCCGCTGGTTCCAGGAAAGGGACATCCTACAAACACAACCCATGCCTCAGCGGGACTCGAACTCGGATGAATGGTCAGCAGCCAGCACCTCACATCACTCACCACTGGAGCGGCATATTCACGCCTCACACTTATACTCTAAGTCAACCTAAATATAGCGTACGGTTGTAGAAGGTAGGTTAGCCGGTTCACAGTCTCCATAGAACGGAAGAACGGTATCAATCCGCGTCACAGTCCACCCCGGCTCTTTCTGTCATGCATTTGTCCCTCACTTGACCCCCTCCCCCCACTCCGCTACGACTGCTTAAGTTCATCACTCTCACATTTCCCTATTGTCAATTTATTGTCTGTGTTGCTGCTAATGCTAGCTGTCTTCTATCCCTTACATCCCTTTGTTATATGGAAATATTCAAACTTTATTTAAATTGTAACTTTTGCTATTTTGTGTGCCAACTACAGTGAGAAATTCCCTCCCCAGCCAAAAAAGACACCCAGCACAGATTCGTTTCGGAGAAAGGTCATTCTCTCGTTGATCGTGGGACCCCTCGCACGAACAAAAGGACACCCCCTTACCCCCAGCCGTCGTCGGACTCTCTCTCAGAGCCGACGGGTACAATAGGAGCAAGCAATTAAAGAGTACAACTTCTTACGTCAAGGGGACAGATAGAAAAAGGGATTTGCACGTGGCAGTCTTAAACAGAGAGAGTCAAGTTGTAGATCTTCGATGGGGAGGAGGAAAGATTTTCACGCGGGCATGTAGCCACGTAAGACAGGGACATATTTGGCGGGAAAAGCGTAGAGAAGGCCGTCCATAACATCCAACTCCCACTGGAAGTATTTACCATTCAATCAGACCAACTATTCAATATTTCCCCGATCTGACGAATAAAGATATGGGCAAAAGAAAACATCTGTCATAAAGTTCAAATTTTAACTACTTGTTTATTTGCTTCCCTGCTCCAAGGACAGGAACCTACAACCGATGGTTCTGATAAGTTGGCGTCCCCCACAATACATGAAAATAAACCAAGTCAACACCTTTCCCCACCACCCCATCTCACTGCAAGATACAGGTTTCTCAGCTGGCCGGTCAGCAACCGAAAGTGCGTGGTTCTTGATTAACTTTTCTTATCGAATCTATTTCTTAAACTCTCTGCCGTTTAGAAAGTTTGTCTAAAATAGTAATTTTGCCGGATAAACGGCTAACCAAACAAATAGATTCTAATAATTATGTTGCTTTCACTCTAAAGGGAGGCTACTTTTCGTAGCAAGGTACTAGCGTTTCGTACCTTCCACAATAGTAAACTCTTACGTATCCTGCAAAAAGTAAAAAAAAAAAGAAATATTTTATTGATTTCTGTAGCCTTGAACACACACTTTAGGTCGCCATTCTCAGCCTCCCTGACGCAAGGTTTTCTGCCTAAGTGGTTTAAATTACAGTTTTCTGTCGACAGTAGGAAAATTGACGTTATAGTGCGGGATTTGTGACGCTGGGTGACTTGATTGGAAAACAATGCGTATTTAAGATCTGTCTGTGTAGGTGTGTTCAACAGAGATGAGGAAGCATACCATGAGGATTGTCCTTAGGAATAATCTCCATGCCACTTATGTCCGCCCAACGGCGCAGTCTCTTTCAAAGTCAATTTACGAGTGTATATATACTCACGTGGAAGGATGGAACAGTTATCGTCGCTACGAAAAGCAGCATATTTAATGCCTAGAATAATAATTTTTGTTTTCTCGGCAATTTATTTGGCAGAATTGCTATTTAAGGCAAATTTTTCAAAATGGCAGAGCAATTTCGAAATAGATGTAGCCTGGAGTAAGTTAAAAGTTAAATAATAGCTAAGAGATTTGGTTTGGGGTAAGTTAAACTACAGCCTTACATTTTCGGTCACTGACTGTCCAGTTGGAAAATGTAACTTGGAGGGGACGGGGTGGAAGAGATAGAAGACTTCTCCATGCATTCGCGCAACACAGAGACAATAAATTCACCATCGGGGGTAATACGAGGGGATTTACTTAAGCGGCCATAGGGGAAACAGAGTGATAACACGATGCAGTGAACTTTAGTTAGGCCATAAAGCTGTGAATGGAGCGGGGGTTCAGTGCGGGAGTAATAGTTGACAGCATAGACGTAGCAGGAGTGGATTGCGCCGCCGGTTGACGTCTTTCTGGCGTTCGCCGGAGAAGCCGTGAACCGACTACCCTTCTTTCCACAGTAGTATGCTGTTAGTTGCCTGGGGGTATAATTGCAGCAGTTCACTCACGCGGCGTCCAATACAGACCCGCTCGTGGGCATGTCATACCAGGCGACTCTATTCCAGTCGTCAAATGTCTAGTCATGGTGATTTCGTGCCTACTGCATGCTGAGCTATAGATGACTGTGTTCTCCATTCAATTTCCCTCAGAGCACCAAGAAACGGCAGGTTTTGTACGGACCCCAAAGAATTGTGCCCAAATTTCCGGGTGCCCAAATGTCCGGGTGACTAAATGTCCGGTGCCCAAATGTCCTAAACTCGAACTCAATTTAACTGAAAACTTTGTGTGTATCAATACATTTTGGTGTTTAGTAATGGTTCTATACGTATTTTCCTTCAACCTGTATGTGTTTAAAAGGTTGGAGTCTCACGGTGGATACCCTATATATATATAACTATAATAGAGTAACCTACGAGCCCGTAAGTTATTCTACCAAGCAGTTAGAAAATCGTTTTAAGGCATTCTTCAAGAAACTTAAAATTCCACAAACAAGAAGATATGAGCCTGAATTTCCATTTCTTTTTGCAACAGTTAAGTTTCATAAAGATCCAGTGAAGTTCAGGTTCATAGCTAGTGGAGTAAGGAGTCATAAAAAGAAAATAGATCTTGCTTTTGAAGATATCTTGAAGAAGGTTTTGAAACACATTAGTAACTGTACTAATTTGATGTACTGAGATTTTTGGATAATTAATAATAATGCAGAAGTAATTTCCACTATACTCAAAGTAAGTCCCTTAGATATTAATAGTTATGATTTTGAGAACCTATATACTAATCTGCCTCTATCAGATATAATCACTACCTTTAAAGAGCTGTATGCAGAATTTAAACTTAACCAATTTGTTAATGTAGGAGCCTGGAACTCTTATCTCAATTGCTGCATAAAAAATAACCATATCTTATATAATAATACTCTCTATAAGCAAGTGAACGGTATACCCATGGGAACGTCAACCTCCACGAGTATTGCTAATCTATTCCTGTTCTTTAAGGAATATAAATTCATTAAAAATCACTCCACCTGCTCCGATAACTACCTTTACACATTTAGATATATTGAGGATCTGCTGTATATCAATAATTCAGAAGTTATAGAGAGTGATTTTGATAATATCTATCCTAGCTCTCTTAACTTATGTAAAACCAACCACAGTAATCAGGAACTTGAGTTCCTAGACTTAAGCATTAAGCTTAACAGAGGTAACCCATCTATTAGCCTCTTTGATAAAAGAGTTAATTTTCCTTTCAAAGTAATTAAATATCTACACTGGAATAATAACATATCAACCAAAGTAATTGAGAATGTACTAATTTCTCAGGTACTAAGAATTTCAAGAATTTGCAGCAACAATTTGGACTTCAATTACCACATTAATATACTATTAGACAGTTTTCTAGAGAACGAAATTCCTTCTTCTTTCATCAAAAGAACTTTAAGAAAAATTATTCTGAATAATAGAGTAAGGTTGGCAGATCTGCTTTAATTTTCTACACAGTTAATAATATGATTCTGACCAATGAAAGCCGTTTGGAAGTTGGCTAGAGGATGCCTATTAACTACTAAAAGGAACCTTAGTGCTATGGATATGAAGGTCCTATTAAAATAAAAAAATAAATAATATAGACAAAATCACAAAAAAAGCTTAAAAATCTGTTTATAAAAGAAAATAAAAGCAAATATAAAAGAAAACTAGTTATTCACTCACTAGAATAGCTATACAAAAAATAGTAAAACTAACATTAAAATTAATAGGATTCTGAATAATCTATAGAAGCTCACTAAGGTGATTAAATACATGCAAAGATTATTAAATACACTACTTGTGTATTTTATAATATTTCTCATGTATTCTGGAGAGTTCATTCTACTCTTTCTGATCATACAGGTCCACAGTCTTAAGTATATATATTTTTTCCTCTGGTTAAAATCTCCGCGAGTTGGATTCTTTCAGTGTGTGGAGGCCTTCAGCCCCACCCACACTGCCCCCCCCAGCGACTAGGGAGTGGCAGAGGAGTTTGGAAGTTTGGGAAAAAGGTCGGCCATGTTTCCTCTTGTGTGGAGAAAGTTCAGTTGCATAAGAGGTAAGCTCTCTTCATTGTCTTTGGGTTTTAGGTTTTCCAAGTTCAATGATTGTACTTCTTGTACTTTTTTCTCAGTTTTTTTTGCTTTTTAGCATTTAGGCACTGGCAATTCTGTTAACTTTTTTGCGGATTTTAACTCTTTCTTTTCTTGGTAACTTAGCGCGTTTTTTAGGAAACATAGGCCAAGCAGCTGGCTATTCATAGTCCTTGTACTTTGCGCTGTGTTTTCAAAGTAGTTAAGTTCTTAATAACTACTTAATTATGCACTTAAAGCACTTCTGAAATACTTTGTACATATTGCAACTAATTGTGTATGTCATATAACCTTCACAAAGCATTTCTTTAGTTAATTATTGTCTTTAATTTATACTCGTTTTTGTGTTGTCAGAAGTTGTGGAGTAGGGGGTTTTAGAATCAAGTTTTCTTTCAAGAAGCTGAGTTTTAAATAATTAATATTTCCTTTTTTAATTGCAATGTAAGAATTTGGAATACTTTTGCATTGCTATTCAGGTTTAAATTCTCTCTCAGGCGAACTTGGCATTTCGTTATTGTTGAACATTATTTCTAATTATTATGTCACTCACAACTTGAGTTTTCTATAATCTTCTTCTTTCTGTTAAATAGTAACAGATGAAGAGCATGGGTCGGGCCATGAAAGTTATGGATGCAAGCTAAATTGTTAACTAAAGCTAGGTCATACAACTCTGCGGAGGTCATGACATATATATATAACTTCAGTTTTGCTCTTAAGTAATTTAAAAAAATATATATTTAAAAAAAAAATTTTTTTGGTGGGCTTATTACTTGCATCTATGGCGTTGCAGAAACCCATTTCCAACAAGGTCTTTGTGGAAGTGAGAAAATGCAGAGTTTTTGCTGGTCCTTGATAAAGCCAAGGCTCGGTATTCTCGACACTTTCTACATTCAGTTGTTTTATTTTATTTTTTTATTTTTTCTCACACCGGTAGATACATAACTTTTTCTATGTTGTACTTGGTATAAGTCAAAAAAAAAATTTTTTTTTTTGCTTCGGTCTCTTCTTAATAGAATATATATATATATATATATATATATATATATATATATATATATATATATATATATAGGGATGTAAGGTCAGGTGATGCGTAACATCACAGCCTCTCCTTGACAAATGTCAACCCCGCCTTCTCGTGGTGCATCCTGTTCCCACTAAAGGGGCTCTGACGACCGCCCATAGCGGTATAACTATACCATCGGGATCAGAGGAAATGCTATCCCACACTCACCAACCCGCTTGGCCAGCGTGGTGAGTTATGGCCAAACCCCTCCAAAATGATTCCACAACTTAAATCTTGGCCCTCAGTCTCCGGCAGCTGGAATGTACCTGGCCAAGGCAGCGGCCAGTGCGACATGAAGGCAGAGGGTGCTAAGAATCCCCGGAGGACCGGACTAGGCTGCCATCTGATGCTGACCTTGGCTACTTACAATGGACGCTCCCTATCTTCTGATTCAAGGCTTCTTGAATTGGAAGAGGAACTACAAAGGATCAAGTGGGACATCGTAGGGCTAAGTGAGGTAAGGAGAAAAGGAGAAGATCTCATCGAACTGAAAAGTGGACATCTCTTCTACTATCGTGGGACAGATACTGGCAGAACTAGTGGTGTTGGATTTATAATAAACAAGAAACTGAAGGATAAAGTTGTAGAAGTTGAAAGTTCCTCTGACAGAGCTGCACGACTTGTTATCCAACTCTCGAAAAGATACCAGGCTCAGATTATTCAAACTTATGCACCCACCACAAGTCATCCTGAAGAAGAAATTGAAGAATTTTATGAGGAAATTTGTCATCTAAATAATAAAGGTAAGCAGCACTTGAAAATAATTATGGGAGATTTCAATGCAAAAAATAGGGCAACGGCAACAGAATGAAACTTCGGTAGGTAAATTCGGTCATGGCAACAGAAACCAGCGTGGAAATACTCTCGTTGAGTTTGCAGAGGCAGAAGGGTTTTTCATCTTGAACTCCTTCTTCAAGAAAAAGCCACACAGGAAATGGACATGGAGACATCCAAATGGGACGACAAGTGAAATTGATTTTATTATGTGTAACAAAAAATTCGTCATCGAAGACTGCAGTGTGCTAAACAAGTTCAACACAGGTAGTGACCATAGATTGGTGAGATGTAAGATGCACCTCAACACTAAACTTGAACGTGGCAAGCTCATAGGACAAACAAAATCTATTGACATAACCAACCTTAAAAAACACCATAATACCTTCAAGTTAGAACTGAAGAACAGGTTCTCTGCTTTAGAAGGCCTAACATCGGAAGAAGTGGACATCTCTGAAGTTAACAGAAAAGTAACCAAAGCTCTTATGGAAACAGCAACAAAATTAGCTGGGTCTAAGAACAAGTTGCATGTGAACAAATTATCAGGAAAAACCAAAATGTTGATGCAAAAAAGAAGAGAGATGAGGACAACTAAAGAAGATGTGACTTCCAAAGTGGAATATATAGAGCTATGCAAGACAGTAAGAAAAAGTATCACTGAAGACGTAAGGAAATTCAACTGTGAACTAGTGAGGAAAACAATTGAAAACAACCAAAGCCTAAAGATAGCAAAGGGACATCTCAGTAAGGGAAGAAAACAGATTATGGCACTGAGAAAAGAAGATGGTTCTGTAACAAGAAATAGAGGCGAAATTTTGACAAGAGTGAAAGATTTCTACTCCAAATTATATGAAAGGGATGATATATGCACTCCAGACATCATGAAAGATACCAGTACTAGAGTTCCTCCAGTCCTTCCAGCAGAAGTTGCACATGCAATCAAGAACATGAAGCGAGGAAAAGCTCCAGGAGAAGATGGAATTACTGTAGACATCATACAAGAAGCAAGTGGAGAAATCGAAACAGTACTCGCCCAAATTTTCACTCGATGCCTTAATGAAGGAAAGATTCCTGAGGATTGGAACACCGCTACAATGATCCTGCTACATAAGAAAGGTGACATTGAGGATCTCGGAAACTACAGACCTATCAGCCTCCTATCAGTAGTTTATAAAATCTTCACTAAAGTTCTTTCACACCGCTTGAAGGTAACACTGGACATGGCTCAACCGAGAGAACAAGCTGGATTCAGGAGTGGCTACAGCACAATAGATCATATCCACGTGCTGAGAGAACTAATTGAAAGAGCGAGGGAATATGAACTTCCATTGTGCATGGCTTTTATCGATTATGAAAAAGCCTTTGATTCGGTGAAACCATCAGCAGTTACAATGGCTCTGAAAACCTGCGGTATTGAAGATGCATACATTAATATTATTAATAACATCTATGAAAATGCAAGTGCAAAGATTAGGCTGTTTGAAAATACAACACACGTAAAAATTGGAAAGGGAGTGAGACAAGGTGACACCATATCTCCGAAGCTCTTTAATGCCACATTGGAGGGTGTTTTTCAGTCACTGAGCTGGGAAAACAAAGGGATAAAGATTAATGGAGATTATCTAACCCACCTTCGTTTTGCTGATGACGTAGTCATTTTTGCAACTACCCCATCAGAGCTGCAGAGTATGATCCAGGAACTTGCTGACAAGAGTAAAGAAGTGGGATTAAAAATGAACTTTCAGAAGACAAAAGTGATGTTCAATGCTTTTACAAGAAATGAAGATTTATTGATTGATGGAGAAAAGCTGGAGATAACAGACACGTACGTTTATCTTGGACAGCAGATATCAAGTGAGGGTCACATTGATGAAGAAATTAATCGGCGTACAAAACTTGCCTGGAGAGCTTTTGGAAGAAACAGCATAATTTTCAAGAGCAATATGCCATTATGTCTTAAAAGAAAAGTGTTTGATCAATGCATCCTTCCAGTGCTTACATATGGTGCGGAGACGTGGACCTTAACTAAAAGAGACATACAAAGGCTGCAGACAACTCAAAGAAGCATGGAGAGGTGCATGCTTGGTGTAACCAGGAGAGATAAGAAGAGGAACTCGTGGATCCGAAAAATGACAAGAGTGGAAGACATCATGATCAGAGTTAAATCCCTGAAATGGCAATGGGCTGGACATACTGCCAGAAGGACAGATCATCGATGGACAGCTGAAATTTTAGATTGGATTCCAAGGGACAGGAAAAGACCCAGAAGAAGACCACATGGGAGATGGGTGGATGAAATTCGAAAGTATGCAGGGGTGACATGGAGGAGACTGGCACAAGACAGACCGTTGTGGAGGAAACTTGGGGAGACCTTCGTCCAACAGTGGATTGATAATGGTTGACAATGATGATGATGATATATATATATATATATATACCAACCCGCTTGGCCAGCGTGGTGAGTTATGGCCAAACCCCTCCAAAATGACTCCACAACTTAAATCTTGGCCCTCAGTCTCCGGCAGCTGGAATGTACCTGGCCAAGGCAGCGGCCAGTGCGACATGAAGGCAGAGGGTGCTAAGAATCCCCGGAGGACCGGACTAGGCTGCCATCTGATGCTGACCTTGGCAACGTACAATGGACGCTCCCTATCTTCTGATTCAAGGCTTCTTGAATTGGAAGAGGAACTACAAAGGATCAAGTGGGACATTGTGGGGCTAAGTGAGGTAAGGAGAAAAGGAGATCTCATCGAACTGAAAAGTGGACATCTCTTCTACTATCGTGGGACAGATACTGGCAGAACTAGTGGTGTTGGATTTATAATAAACAAGAAACTGAAGGATAAAGTGGTAGAAGTTGAAAGTTCCTCTGACAGAGCTGCACGACTCGTTATCCAACTATCGACAAGATACCAGGCTCAGATTATTCAAACTTATGCACCCACCACAAGTCATCCTGAAGAAGAAATTGAAGAATTTTATGAGGAAATTTGTCATCTAAATAATAAAGGTAAGCAGCACTTGAAAATAATTATGGGAGATTTCAATGCAAAAATAGGGCAACGGCAACAGAATGAAACTTCAGTAGGTAAATTCGGTCACGGCAACAGAAACCAGCGTGGAAATACTCTCGTTGAGTTTGCAGAGGCAGAAGGGTTTTTCATCTTGAACTCCTTCTTCAAGAAAAAGCCACACAGGAAATGGACATGGAGACATCCAAATGGGATGACAAGTGAAATTGATTTTATTATGTGTAACAAAAAATTCGTCATAGAAGACTGCAGTGTGCTAAACAAGTTCAACACAGGTAGTGACCATAGATTGGTGAGATGTAAGATGCACCTCAACACTAAACTTGAACGTGGCAAGCTCATAAGACAAACAAAATCTATTGACATAACCAACCTTAAAAAACACCATAATACCTTCAAGTTGGAACTGAAGAACAGGTTCTCTGCTTTAGAAGGCCTAACATCGGAAGAAGTGGACATCTCTGAAGTTAACAGAAAAGTAACCAAAGCTCTTATGGAAACAGCAACAAAATTAGCTGGGTCTAAGAACAAGTTGCATGTAAATAAATTATCAGGAAAAACGGAAATGTTGATGCAAAAAAGAAGAGAGATGAGGACAACTAAAGAAGATGTGACTTCCAAAGTGGAATGTATAGAGCTATGCAAGACAGTACGAAAAAGTATCACTGAAGACGTAAGAAAATTCAACTGTGAACTAGTGAGGAAAGCAATTGAAAACAACCAAAGCCTAAAGATAGCAAAGGGATATCTCAGTAAGGGAAGAAAACAGATTATGGCACTGAGAAAAGAAGATGGTTCTGTAACAAGAAATAGAGGCGAAATTTTGACAAGAGTGAAAGATTTCTACTCCAAATTATATGAAAGGGATGATACATGCACTCCAGACATCATGAAAGATACCAGTACCAGAGTTCCTCCAATCCTTCCAGCAGAAGTTGCACATGCAATCAAGAACATGAAGCGGGGGAAAGCTCCAGGAGAAGATGGAATTACTGTACACATCATACAAGAAGCAAGTGGAGAAATCGAAACAGTACTCGCCCAAATTTTCACTCGATGTCTTAATGAAGGAAAGATTCCTGAAGATTGGAACACCGCTACAATGATCCTGCTACATAAGAAAGGTGACATTGAGGATCTCGGAAACTACAGACCTATCAGCCTCCTATCAGTAGTTTATAAAATCTTCACTAAAGTTCTTTCACACCGCTTGAAGGTAACACTGGACATGGCTCAACCGAGAGAACAAGCTGGATTCAGGAGTGGCTACAGCACAATAGATCATATCCATGTGCTGAGAGAACTAATTGAAAGAGCAAAAGAATATGAACTTCCATTGTGCATGGCTTTTATCGATTATGAAAAAGCCTTTGATTCGGTGAAACCATCAGCAGTTACAATGGCTCTGAAAACCTGCGGTATTGAAGATGCATACATTAATATTATTAATAACATCTATGAAAATGCAAGTGCAAAGATTAGGCTGTTTGAAAATACAACACACATAAAAATTGGAAAGGGAGTGAGACAAGGTGACACCATATCTCCGAAGCTCTTTAATGCTACATTGGAGGGTGTTTTTCAGTCGCTGAGCTGGGAAAACAAGGGGATAAAGATTAATGGAGATTATCTAACCCACCTTCGTTTTGCTGATGACGTAGTCATTTTTGCAACTAGCCCATCAGAGCTGCAGAGTATGATCCAGGAACTTGCTGACAAGAGTAAAGAAGTGGGATTAAAAATGAACTTTCGGAAGACAAAAGTGATGTTCAATGCTTTTACAAGAAATGAAGATTTATCGATTGATGGAGAAAAGCTGGAGATAACAGACACGTGCGTTTATCTTGGACAGCAGATATCAAGTGAGGGTCACATTGATGAAGAAATTAATCGGCGTACAAAACTTGCCTGGAGAGCTTTTGGAAGAAACAGCATAATTTTCAAGAGCAATATGCCATTATGTCTTAAAAGAAAAGTGTTTGATCAATGCATCCTTCCAGTGCTTACGTATGGTGCAGAGACGTGGACCTTAACTAAAAGAGACATACAAAGGCTGCAGACAACTCAAAGAAGCATGGAGAGGTGCATACTTGGTGTAACCAGGAGAGATAAGAAGAGGAACTCGTGGATCCGAAAAATGACAAAAGTGGAAGACATCATGATCAGAGTTAAATCCCTGAAATGGCAATGGGCTGGACATACTGCCAGAAGGACAGATCATCGATGGACAGCCGAAATTTTAGATTGGATTCCAAGGGACAGGAAAAGACCCAGAAGAAGACCACATGGGAGATGGGTGGATGAAATTCGAAAGTATGCAGGGGTGACATGGAGGAGACTGGCACAAGACAGACCGTTGTGGAGGAAACTTGGGGAGACCTTCGTCCAGCAGTGGATTGATAATGGTTGACAATGATGATGATGATATATATATATATATATATATCGTCGCACCGGGATGTAAGGTCAGGTGATGCGTAACATCACAGCCTCTCCTTGACAAATGTCAACCCCGCCTTCTCGTGGTGCATCCTGTTCCCACTAAAGGGGCTCTGACGACCGCCCATAGCGGTATAACTATACCATCGGGATCAGAGGAAATGCTATCCCACACTCACCAACCCGCTTGGCCAGCGTGGTGAGTTATGGCCAAACCCCTCCAAAATGACTCCACAACTTAAATCTTGGCCCTCAGTCTCCGGCAGCTGGAATGTACCTGGCCAAGGCAGCGGCCAGTGCGACATGAAGGCAGAGGGTGCTAAGAATCCCCGGAGGACCGGACTAGGCTGCCATCTGATGCTGACCTTGGCTACTTACAATGGACGCTCCCTATCTTCTGATTCAAGGCTTCTTGAATTGGAAGAGGAACTACAAAGGATCAAGTGGGACATCGTGGGGCTAAGTGAGGTAAGGAGAAAAGGAGAAGATCTCATCGAACTGAAAAGTGGACATCTCTTCTACTATCGTGGGACAGATACTGGCAGAACTAGTGGTGTTGGATTTATAATAAACAAGAAACTGAAGGATAAAGTTGTAGAAGTTGAAAGTTCCTCTGACAGAGCTGCACGACTTGTTATCCAACTCTCGAAAAGATACCAGGCTCAGATTATTCAAACTTATGCACCCACCACAAGTCATCCTGAAGAAGAAATTGAAGAATTTTATGAGGAAATTTGTCATCTAAATAATAAAGGTAAGCAGCACTTGAAAATAATTATGGGAGATTTCAATGCAAAAATAGGGCAACGGCAACAGAATGAAACTTCGGTAGGTAAATTCGGTCATGGCAACAGAAACCAGCGTGGAAATACTCTCGTTGAGTTTGCAGAGGCAGAAGGGTTTTTCATCTTGAACTCCTTCTTCAAGAAAAAGCCACACAGGAAATGGACATGGAGACATCCAAATGGGACGACAAGTGAAATTGATTTTATTATGTGTAACAAAAAATTCGTCATAGAAGACTGCAGTGTGCTAAACAAGTTCAACACAGGTAGTGACCATAGATTGGTGAGATGTAAGATGCACCTCAACACTAAACTTGAACGTGGCAAGCTCATAGGACAAACAAAATCTATTGACATAACCAACCTTAAAAAACACCATAATACCTTCAAGTTAGAACTGAAGAACAGGTTCTCTGCTTTAGAAGGCCTAACATCGGAAGAAGTGGACATCTCTGAAGTTAACAGAAAAGTAACCAAAGCTCTTATGGAAACAGCAACAAAATTAGCTGGGTCTAAGAACAAGTTGCATGTGAACAAATTATCAGGAAAAACCAAAATGTTGATGCAAAAAAGAAGAGAGATGAGGACAACTAAAGAAGATGTGACTTGCAAAGTGGAATATATAGAGCTATGCAAGACAGTAAGAAAAAGTATCACTGAAGACGTAAGGAAATTCAACTGTGAACTAGTGAGGAAAGCAATTGAAAACAACCAAAGCCTAAAGATAGCAAAGGGACATCTCAGTAAGGGAAGAAAACAGATTATGGCACTGAGAAAAGAAGATGGTTCTGTAACAAGAAATAGAGGCGAAATTTTGACAAGAGTGAAAGATTTCTACTCCAAATTATATGAAAGGGATGATATATGCACTCCAGACATCATGAAAGATACCAGTACCAGAGTTCCTCCAGTCCTTCCAGCAGAAGTTGCACATGCAATCAAGAACATGAAGCGAGGAAAAGCTCCAGGAGAAGATGGAATTACTGTAGACATCATACAAGAAGCAAGTGGAGAAATCGAAACAGTACTCGCCCAAATTTTCACTCGATGCCTTAATGAAGGAAAGATTCCTGAGGATTGGAACACCGCTACAATGATCCTGCTACATAAGAAAGGTGACATTGAGGATCTCGGAAACTACAGACCTATCAGCCTCCTATCAGTAATTTATAAAATCTTCACTAAAGTTCTTTCACACCGCTTGAAGGTAACACTGGACATGGCTCAACCGAGAGAACAAGCTGGATTCAGGAGTGGCTACAGCACAATAGATCATATCCACGTGCTCAGAGAACTAATTGAAAGAGCGAGGGAATATGAACTTCCATTGTGCATGGCTTTTATCGATTATGAAAAAGCCTTTGATTCGGTGAAACCATCAGCAGTTACAATGGCTCTGAAAACCTGCGGTATTGAAGATGCATACATTAATATTATTAATAACATCTATGAAAATGCAAGTGCAAAGATTAGGCTGTTTGAAAATACAACACACGTAAAAATTGGAAAGGGAGTGAGATAAGGTGACACCATATCTCCGAAGCTCTTTAATGCCACATTGGAGGGTGTTTTTCAGTCGCTGAGCTGGGAAAACAAGGGGATAAAGATTAATGGAGATTATCTAACCCACCTTCGTTTTGCTGATGACGTAGTCATTTTTGCAACTACCCCATCAGAGCTGCAGAGTATGATCCAGGAACTTGCTGACAAGAGTAAAGAAGTGGGATTAAAAATGAACTTTCAGAAGACAAAAGTGATGTTCAATGCTTTTACAAGAAATGAAGATTTATCGATTGATGGAGAAAAGCTGGAGATAACAGACACGTACGTTTATCTTGGACAGCAGATATCAAGTGAGGGTCACATTGATGAAGAAATTAATCGGCGTACAAAACTTGCCTGGAGAGCTTTTGGAAGAAACAGCATAATTTTCAAGAGCAATATGCCATTATGTCTTAAAAGAAAAGTGTTTGATCAATGCATCCTTCCAGTGCTTACGTATGGTGCGGAGACGTGGACCTTAACTAAAAGAGACATACAAAGGCTGCAGACAACTCAAAGAAGCATGGAGAGGTGCATGCTTGGTGTAACCAGGAGAGATAAGAAGAGGAACTCGTGGATCCGAAAAATGACAAGAGTGGAAGACATCATGATCAGAGTTAAATCCCTGAAATGGCAATGGGCTGGACATACTGCCAGAAGGACAGATCATCGATGGACAGCTGAAATTTTAGATTGGATTCCAAGGGACAGGAAAAGACCCAGAAGAAGACCACATGGGAGATGGGTGGATGAAATTCGAAAGTATGCAGGGGTGACATGGAGGAGACTGGCACAAGACAGACCGTTGTGGAGGAAACTTGGGGAGACCTTCATCCAGCAGTGGATTGATAATGGTTGACAATGATGATGATGATGATATCGTCGCACCACGACGACGTGAACACCGCGCCATGCAAATTGCAGAGTGGGTGCACACGTACAAGTTATGCAAATGATTGCATTTGCAGACCAGTCGCACGAACATCGCGCGTGATATAAGCGGAAAACCAGCCAGTGCGGCCGTCAGTCTAGACGTCGTCACGGCCGCGAGGAATGGTTCTGCTGTAACCGTGTCTGGAGAACGAACAAGGTGTGCCAAAGACGTTAAGACGCCGTCGTACGCGATTTCGTCAAACGGATGAGTTCACGAGAGGTGTCATCGTAGGCTTTCATACAGCCGGATGGCCCTTGCGTCGTATTGCGGAAAAAAACACAACGTAATTCCACAACCGTTGGTCGCATTTGGAGACAGACAGTTGTCCCAGGAAGGATCTGCGCAGCGTCGTAGGGGGACCGGAGCACGGAGACGGACGTCCGAGTTCCCCGATCTTCGCATGCCGTAGCGAACCCACAAGCCACAACGGGCGCCATTTTGCGGAGTATACGGGGGAGGCTTGGATGCTCCGATATCGACGCGGAGAGTGTCGCGCCGCTTGGCGCTGCGTCTGGTATGCTGTCCAGCAGTCCCGTTGCGAAGGCTACCCTTAACAGAGAGCCATTGTCGTCACCGCTTGGCGTGGTGTCGCACCAGAGCTGCGCGGAGTGCCGAATGGAACAGTGTGGTGTTCAGCGACGAATCGCGGTTCTGTCTCACCGCGGGTGATCGCCGTGTGGGAGTCTGGAGTCGACGTGGCCAACGGACGGATTCCTCCGCCATTGTGGAGCGCCACACGGCCCGGCAACGTGGAATCATAGTGTGGGGTGCTATCAGCGTCAACAGCCGCACACCTCTGGAACGCATTGCGTGCACATTGACGGCACGGCGGTATGTCGACGAGATACTGCTGTCCGTGGCACTACGGTATCTGCAGGGTATCCCAAACGCCGTTTTTCAGCAGGATAGCGCCAGGCTGCATACTGCTCGGATCAGCCAGAATGCTTTACGCGGTGTGCGGATGCTTCAGTGGCCAGCACGATCCTTCGACCTCTCGTCCATCGAACATCTGCGGGACACGATTGGACGTCGGTTGAGTACCCTCCCACCCCCGCAAAGTGAAGATAAATTATGGACTCTGATCAACACCACATGGTTCACGATGCCTTAGGACTCTAACTGGACTCTCGATGCCACTTCGGATTCAACGCTGTATCGCCTGAAATGGGGGACCACACTCCTTATTTGATCACCTTGTATATTCGGTCACTGGAGCCTAGTCTGTATGTGAAAATTAAATCATTTGTTCAGGACCTACTTGGCTATCTGTGTGTGCAGTTTGTTCTGTTTTCGAGCATTCCTTCGTGGTGTGGCGTTTTCTCTGTCAAGTAGTGTCCATTCGTTTCAGTAGATGGCGTTACTGCTATGTGTTGTGAGAAATGTGTACTCTTTCTGACAGTGGTGGGCATAATGACCTAGCCTACGAGTGTATACAATTTTATTTAATTTCATTGTCTAGTTAAACGCAAGTTATTACTGACCACTGAGAATTTTCCTGGATCTCCGGTTGTCCCAGGTGTCTTGTATTCAATATGCAAGACTAGAACATTTCTGAACACTCATTGGAAAGCCGAAAAAATTATGTTTACCCAAATTCTTTCCTTCTGTTTTAACTTCTCGAAAAATCAAAAAGTGTGAACGTCGCGCATCTTTAGGGCGTTGCGACTGACTCAGCTTTTAAGCCGCATCCTGGAAAGTTTTCTACCGAAGTTACCTCGGGCACCGTTTTTCTACGAAATTCTTGTTTGTTAAAGAATTAGAATAAACTTTGTCGTGTACGTTGGCTGTTTTTCGCAAGGCTGAATAATAAATGTGTTGTTTCCCCGTTGTTTATTTTCAGATGCCTGAAGATCGTGCATTTCAGATGATGAAGCACATCCTCTTCAATCTTGGACTACGACGTCAGTACAAACCTGACATGATTGCTCATCAGGTCAGTAAAAAGAATTACTGTATCTCGTGGGCTGCAGTTTACCATCAGAAGATATTTTATGCAGTCATGTTTGTCTCATTTTATTACATGTAGCCGGTAGCGTGATTTTAAATTGAGATATAATGAACTTCCTCCTGATGTGATCATAAACAGTTTCTAAACGGACCAGAAATATCACTGTTTAACATTCACATTAAAATGAAAAAAAAAGAGGTCTTGTTTGAAATGGCAACCATGTTAAAACGAATAATTTGTGGTAAGCGCCGTGTGAAAATAATTCGGTCATGATACACTCCACCCAATTTTGTTCAGAATTCCGCAAGGAAAGCGCAGTGTGAAATAATTCGGTCGTGATACACTCCACCCAATTTTTTTCAGAATTCCGCAAAGAAAGAAGACTGTGAAATTTTCCGTTTCCACTTTCAGCATTAGTATATTACTTAGCAGTGAAGCTCTGACGTCCAATGACAGTCTAAAGTGTTTGTTTTATATCGATTGGAAACACTTGCAGAAATTTTGGTCGAGGAAATAATGTGTGCCATACGACGAACTATCCATATACCCATACAGGAAGGACAGGCCTTTTCAAATCTTGTTGTAAGAAACAGTGACATAGCCAGGATTTTACTTCAGGGAGAGGTCCAAGATCTTATTTCTGTAGTACTTAGTCAGTTTCCATGCCGCTGGCTTATATATTAACAGTGATCGGAGTACCGCTGCTACTCTAGCACGCTACTTCAAATGTCGCGTGGTAACTCGTATTTGCTACAAATAGAAAAATGCAGATGTAGCTGTAGCACGCTGCAAGATAAAGCAGCTTGTAATGGAAAATTACGCTACAAATCGCGCTACTTCCATTTATTCATTATACACTACTGTATATTGACAAGAGTCTTCGAACACCGCTTCAAAAGCAAATGAACGGATCCGCTGCGTTGTTAAGATGCGCGGTACAGCTACAAACGGTATAAAAACAAGAATGCGGCTGACCATTATCATATCGCACTGTGAGTTTGAGTGAAAATGTCGCGGCGGCAGAGAACTGACTTTGAGAAAGGAAAGATTGTTGAGTGTTATATTAGTGGGCTGCCCATAAGAGAAACCGAGAGGCGTTTAAACATACCCAAGTCAACTGTTTTGGATGTACTGAATAAGTGGAAGACACATGGCGTGCCTGAAGCAGCAAAACGTACCGGCAGACCAAAGAAAATCAGTGATGGAGGACGTCAAAGCCTCAGGAGTGTCGTTACAGATAATCGAAGAAGTACTGCACAAGACCTCAGTCTACAGGTGAGTAAAAATGCTGGAACCTCGGCATGTACACGTACCATTCACAGATAACTTCATTCCATGGGTTACCGTGGTCGTGCGGCATTTCATAAGCCTTTCATCTCCACTCGGAATGCTACTCGTCGTTTAGCATGGTGTAAAGTACATTTATCGTGGGCCGTAGATGAATGGAAACGGGTCCTACGGACTGATGAATCCAGATACACGATCCATGAGTCTGATGGCCGTGTGTAGGTATGGTGGCAGCCGAGGGAATGCTATTTTCCACAGTGTACTGTTTCTGCGGTCAAGTTTGGATCTAGAAGTGTACTCGTGGATCTGGTTATCCTGGACAAACCTGTTAACCAGCACGTCTAACTCGATGTTCTGTACAATTATGCCCTACCAACTCTGTGGCAATACTATGCAACAAAGCTTTGTTGGCACCAGCAGGATATTACACCGAACCATAAAGCAAGGACTGTTACGGCGTGGTTTGACGATAATTCCGTATCGAGTGTGGACTGGCCAGCACAGAGCCCTGATCTTAATCCCATAGAACACCTATGGGGATGAATTAGAGCGCCGCTTAAGAAATTTGGAAGCAAGGCGTACTACGAAGCAACAGTTAGCGGCAGCATTATGTACTGAATGGAAGCGCATACTTATCGTTGTGTTCCAAAACCTTGTCGAAAGCATGTCTCGAAGGGTCAGTGCATGCATTAAGGCCAAAAGTGGACCGACACCGTTCTAATGTATTTTCAATAAATGCTATGTTGTGTTTCTCTTCTAGGTGTCAAGCGACCTTTGTCAATATAGTGTACATTGCTCGACATTGAAACTGCCCCACCCAGAAGGAGTGAGGATAGAGGAGTGAAACTGAGCATGCAAATAGAAATACATAAGGGTTTACTTTGATGTTATTTTCAGCCGCGTGCAGTGTTTATCAAATGAGATAATTCAGCACAATGGGTACGCCTCAGTAAGTGGTTGCACCGCCGCGAACGGCAATACAGGGGGCAATACGGCGTGGTAATGAGTCATACAATGGACGTATATTGTCCCGAGGAATGAAACACTAAGCACGGTTGACTTGCTTCCATAATTCATCGAAATCGTGCGCACGCCTGTTTGATTGCAGACGACGTCCTATGTGGTACCACAGGTTTTCGATTGGGAAATCGGGCGATTTTGCTGGGCATGGCAGTGTTTGAACATGTTGCAACCATTGTTTGGGGACCCGAGCGGTGTGTACACTGGCGTTACCTTGCTGGAAAATGGAGCGCTGTAGGCCGTTCAGGAACGGTATCAAAAGGGGCTGCAGAACCTCGCTCACGTATCGTGCAGCTGTCAGTGTTCCCGTGATGCGGACGAAAGGTGACCTACTGTCATGCGCAACAGCACCCCGTACCATGATGCCTACCTGACGGGCTGCATGGCGGTAGCTAACGAACCCCGAATCCATCCGCTTACCAGGGTGTCGGCAGACACTGGATCCGTCGAGCGTCAGCACCCAGACAGAAACGGGATGCATCGCTGAAGACCACAGTAGTATCACCTCCTCAGTTCGCATGACTTCGGCACCAAGTCAGACGAGCGTTGCGATGACTGGCCATCAATGGCAGTCGACGTAACGGTTGCCTACTGCGCAGGTTTGCCTCATCTAACCTTCGGTTTGCAGTTCGTGGCCTTATGGCGACGTCCACGGCCGATGACACAGCACATCGAATGTCAGCTGCAGTGCTTTCTGGTGACGAACGAGTGTGTCGAACAATTCGCCAGTCCAGGCGTGGTGACGTCTGTCTGACTGCACCACTGCCGCTCCAACTCACGCACGAATCTTCCTGTTGCCACAGGTGCCAACAGTTCGTGCATTCCGTTGCACATGCGCAGCGATACGACGTGTAGACCAGCCCATTTCACAGAGGCCTACAATTCTTGCTCTCTGAAACTCATCCAAATGGAGATAAACCTGTGCCGACGGCGTGTGCCCTGAATTTTCGGCCTTCTCTGAAAAGTTTCCCAGCACAAACAACAAATCTGAAACGTCCGCGACACTTCCACTTGCGACCACACGTTATCATCCCTATTGCTGCTGGCACCTTTATCTCACGAGCGTGTGACGTCATCGGCTCCGGTTTAACATTATTTGCATATCTCGAGTAAGTACACCCGCCAGGGACGGATTTCCGGATCTTCTGTATTTAATTTTAATTCTTCTGCTTCTGATAACTGCAGTGCAGGTAATAAAAATCTCACGCATCTTTTTGGCAATTAAAAAAAATGCAGACCTCAATTTTCCGATGAAAGTAATAATAAGAATAATTCTTTCAAGAAACGCATTCTCGCTTTCCTGCAATGACTGATGAAATTTTTACTGTCCAACTTTCTTGGTCCATAGCATTCGTATATGACATGGGCGGCTTGACTGAATCTCTTCGATTTAGGAAATTGTTCGCCACATGAAAACTCCTCCACGAAAAGTCATCCACCCTTTTCAAGTGAAATACTGCGCACAAATTGCATTTTACCTGTATTTTATAATGTGGAGAACTTTTTTGGTTGTCATTGTCTTCAAGTATCTTACTTTTGCTTGATACCATGCTTGTTGCCTGCCAATTTGCTCAAAATGTCAAAAACAGTATGATTTTCCAAAGCTGAAGCAATGGAAAGAACATGTTTTGAAATTAAAGCGCATTCCAATTTTTTGACAGTTTACACGCAATGTACTGATAAATTTAATGAAATTCCATTTTCAGTGCCCTTAGCGTCAAATTTGTCAAGAAAGTTGCAACTGAAAAGGTGCTAAAGTAATCGGACTCAAAAAGAACTGTAACTGAAACAGTTTCTTATTCGAAAGAATAAACTATGATTTTTTCTTATTAAATTCAGTAAAATTTCCCTTTGAAAACTCCTAGCGCGAAATTTATGAACTACTAGTGAAATTTAAAATGGGAAAATTTTAATAAATTTTTACGTCCTATCATTCGCAAAAATAATATTTGAAACATCTATGAGAATCAAATTTTTTGACCTCCAGCGTCCCCAGCAGGATATTAACGAACTAATTGGAAAATTTTAATATTTGAGAAGGAACAGTTAAGCCTAATCCGAGAGGCACAAACATAATTTGTTCCTTTAAGTGAACAGTTTCTTCATTTTAATTTTCTAAATTTTCGACTTTGTCAGCCCTTAGTGGTAAATTCATGGATGGGATATTTAAAGTGCCAAACTCAATATCCTTCATTTCCTATTTGCCGCAAAAATAAATTTTGAAATATCTCCAAAAACAAAAATTTCGATGTGCACACACAGACAAAGTGATTACACTGTTTCTTACAAAATGTTCTAATAATGGAAGATAGAATGGCATTTTAAAAAGCGTAAAAACTTTTTTCTCGACTTCATTTTATTTATTTTGTTAATCTGACAAATGAAAATTTCTGGGGTGATAGGAAGGGGTATGGGGGCCCCTGAATCTTTTAGCGCCTAGGGCCCCAAAAGGTCTAAAGTCGCCTCTCACACCCGCCCTGCGATTTGCATTTTTGTAGCACACCTCCTTCTGGGTGGGGCAGTTTCAATGTCGACTAGTGTATATGGAATATATAATGTATTTTGAATTCGATATCATGTGTATTTACGCCCTCGAACGGCGAAGTTGTTCATGACAAAATAAAAATGGAATGAAAGGATCATCATTCTCACATTTCAAGATTCCCAATGCACTAATACACTGCTAGCCACCCAAAATGCAACACCAAGAAGGACACGAGATAGCAAAGCCAGATTTACTGAACACATAGCAACAGATACAAAGATGAAACGATTGAGCTTACAGGCCCGTGCGACCTGCGGAACACGCAGACATCAGTAGTTCGTGTGGCCCCCATGGCTGGCAATAACGGCCGCTACACGCCGCGGCATCGAACGAAAGAGGCTTTGGATGTGGGCTTGGGGTATGTCAGCCCAGGCTGCTTCCACACGTTGCCACAGTTCATCAGGCGTAGCCGCGGGTGGTGCTTTCCGGGCCACTCGGTTGCCGATCAGCGACCAGACGTGTTCGATGGGCGACATATCGGGAGAACAGGCGGGCCACGGCAACAGTGACACCTGGTGGGCCGTGAAAAATTGTTGCACGATGCGTGCCACGTGCCGGCGCGCACTGTCCTGTTGAAACGTGGCCGCTGGCAGACTCTGCACGTAAGGGAGGACTACAGGCTCCAAAACGTAGGAGATGTAGCGGTGACTGTTGAGTGTACCAGCGATGCGTACCAGAGGGGTGCGGTTGTCATATCCAATTGCGCCCCAAACCATAACGCCAGGCGACGGACCGGTATGGCGATGCATAATGCAGGCGTCATACAGTCTATTGCCGCGGTGTCGCCACACGCGGATCCGACCTTCATGGTGTTGCAGGCAGAAGCGGAATTCGTCGAAGAAGACAATGTCGTGCCATTCCGTAGTCCAGGTGCGGCGTTCAACGGCCCAGTGCCGCCGCACTCACCGGTGGTGCAACGTCAATGGTAATCGGAGCAATGGGCGCCGTGCGACAAGTCCCCGCTCCTGAAGACGACGTCGAACGGTACGTGCTGACACAAGTTGTTGCGCAACACACCCTAATTCCTGCGCTAACGTTCGTGATGTGGCGGTGCGAGTCGTCAATGCCCGCCGCACAACATGCCAGTCCTCTCGTTCGGTGGTGTGCCGGGTCTGCGGAAATCGCTCACGTCGGTCTGTCCGTCCCTCCTGCACCCAACGAATCCATACTCACCTCACTGTGGCTGGATGTCGTCCAACACGGGCGCCGATATCTCGGTACGATAAACCGCTGTAGCGATAAGTCACTATTCGTCCTCTGTCGAATCCAAAACGTGCTGGAATGCCTGCTGTTTTCTGCGACGAGGCATCAGGAAGCTTCCCACGCACAGGTGCGGCAGCACAACTCACTTCCACTACTTACACCCAGTCTTCTGTGCACCCTTCTTATAGTGCTTCTCGGTGGCGTGCGTGCCGGGCGCACATGATTTGCATATGATCTGCAATGCTAATCGTTTGCATGTCCTCTCGAGGGCGACGCATGCTGCGAATTTCAGGCCAATCGGATGCTTCCTTCTTGGCGTTGCATTTTGGGTGGCCAGCAGTGTAGTCGCAGTTTTCGGACTAATAGTTGCAGAGATGTGGTGTCCACAGACGTGACAAAGTGATAATATAAGCACGATCTTTCTTTTACAAAGGACGTTCTAAAAAGAAACACTTGCGGTTGTTCTAATGTGTACAAGGCACGTAAAAAATGGAATGATCGGTAAAAAACAGAACATTTAGCATGTAACATAAGTGTGTACTTAAAATCGTTTTTAAAATTTCAGCTAACATTTATTCCGCAAATTGTGTTTGCAGAAAAAATGACGGGTTTTGCAGACTCGTGTAGTTGTCATATACACTGCTGGCCACCCAAAATGCAACACCAAGAAGGAAGCATCCAATTGGCCAGAAATTCGCAGCATGCGTCGCCCGCGACAGGACATGCAAACGATTAGCATTGCAGATCATATGCAAATCATGTGCGCCCGACACGCCACCGAGAAGCACTATAAGAAGGGTGCACAGAAGGCGTGGTGGAAGTGTGTTGTGCTGCCGGACCTGTGCGTAGGAAGTTTCCTAATGCCTCGTCGCAGTATACGGCTGTCATTCCAGCACGTTTCGGAGTTCGACAGAGGACGAATAGTGGCTTATCGCAAAGCAGTTTATCGTACCGAGACATCGACATCCAACCACAGTGAGGCGAGTATGGATTCGGTGGGTGCAGGAGGGACGGACGGACCAACGTGATCGATTGCTGCAGCCGTGGCACACCACCGAACGAGAGGACCGGCATGTTGTGCGGCGGGCATTGACGGCTCGCACCGCCACATCACGAACGTTAGCGCAGGAATTAGGGTGTGTTGCGCAACAACCAGTGTCAGCACGTACGCCGATTACGTCTTCAGGAGCGAGTACTTGTCGCACGGCGCCCATTGCTCCGATTACCATTGACGTTACACCACCGGTTAGTGCGGCGGCAGTGGGCCGTTGAACGCCGCACCTGGACTACGGAATGGCACGACATTGTCTTCTCCGACGAATTCCGCTTCTGCCTGCAACACCATGAAGGTCGGATCCGCGTGTGGCGTCACCGCGGCGATAGACTGTATGACGCCTGCATTATGCATCGCCATACCGGTCCGTCGTCTGGCGTTATGGTTTGGGGCGCAATTGGATATGACACCCTCTGGTACGCATCGCTGGTACACTCAGCAGCCACCGCTACATCTTCGACGTTTTGGAGCCTGTAGTCCTCCCTTACCTGCAGGACCTGTCCAGCTGCCACGTTTCAAAAGGACAATGCGCGCCCGCACGTGGAACGCATCGCACAACAATTATTCATGGCCCACCAGGTGTCACTGCTGCCGTGGCCCGCCTGTTTTCCCGATATGTCGCCCATCGAACACGTCTTGTCGCTGATCGGCAACCGAGTGGCCCGGAAAGCACCACCTGCGGCTACGCCTGATGAACTGTGGCAACGTGTGGAATCAGCCTGGACCGACATACCCCAAGCCCACATCCAAAGCCTCTTTCGTTCGATGCCGTGGCGCGTAGCGGCCGTTATTGCCAGCCATGAGGGCCACACGAACTGTTTGTGTCTGCGTGTTCGGCAAGTCGCACAGGCCTGTAAGCTCAATCGTTCCATCTTAGTATCTGTTGTTATGTGTCCAGTAAATCTGGCTTTGCTATCTCGTGCCCTTCTTGGTGTTGCATTTTGGGTGGCCAGCAGTGTAATTTAGGAATTATCTCTTCCCGCGATGTGATATGTAGATTTAAATCGTCAAGGCTACTGCCTATAAATGCACTGGTCATTTCGTTTGTTGCATAATTTCAAAGGGGATTGCGCTGCTTTGAATAGGACATGGGATCAGAGCCAAATTCGTATCATTTTCTTATGAGTTTAAACTTGGACACTGTGCGTCGGAGGCAGCTCACAACATCAATACAGGGTTTAGGGAAAGCACCGTTAGTGAACGCAAGACACTACGTTGGTTTGTTAAATTCTGGCCTAGCGATATGAGCCTCGAAAATGAACCATGCGGTAAGCTAGAAGGAGCTATCGATTATGCTGAGTTTTGAGGCCTTTATTGAGTCCGATTCACTTTGAGGCTGTCCTTGAATGAGTGTAAGGGTTTATGTTCTATTCTATGCCTGCAATGCAAATTCTTCTGCACACATTTTCTCGAAGACTATTAATTACTTTGTAGTGTTTGAAATTTTGAGCTCAAATAAAAACGATCCAACAGATTTGTCTGACTCGAAAATATTCCAATTTGGCACTAAATGGCGCTATAAGTTAGCCGTGTTTCTGTCTAGGAGAAACGAAAATCTCTCATTTCTGTCCGATTTTTCTAATTATCTGAGCCAAATAATATAAATAAATGGGAATGAGGGCAAAAAGTGAGATTGGAATCTTTTTTTCCGTAAATCATCTTAAATCCTATTTTACGTTCTTTTTTTTTTTTTTTTTTTAAGAGAAAATGTGCGCATTAGCAGAGAGTGCCTGAATTTGAGCTATAGAAACTCCACCTATTTACACAGCTCCACCCCCAAAGAACGTCATTGGTTAAAACGTAACAGCGCATATTTTGTCTTTTCATTCTGGAGCCAACGACAGAACGCTTCCATTCTGAATATGGTGTGGTCTGCAGTGATTCGCTGACGCCAACTTCTGGGACAGTCACTCAAGAAGTAAAATCCACGCCAAAGGAGTGATGTTTGCGCCACTTGTCGCAAAAGATAAGCCCTAATGCTCATTCAGAGACAACCTTAAACGGTACAAGATTTTTGCGACGGAACTAGAAGTACACAAGGCAACCATTGCCCAACATTTAGCGGCCGCAGACAAAGTGAAGATCGTCGTGTTTTGCGCTGTTTCCCACATAAGTTGACGGAACAGCGCAAAACATGACGATCTGATCTCTGCTTATCCGCAGCCATACGAACGACATTTTGTGGCTCCTCGTCACGTGTGATGAGAAATGGATGCTGTATGACACTCGCAGACGTTCGGTGTAATGGCGCTTGACTGCGGTCATGCCGCTAAACGCAATCCGATGAAGGCAATAGTCAGTGTAAGGTAGTCCGCAGTTAGTGTTTCATTTAGTGTGATCCACTCCCCCTCCTAACAACCGGGCTAAAACATCATGCGCGGACAGGTATTGTCAAGAACTTTGCATAATCTATGTAAGGTCAGGTGATGCGTAACATCACAGCCTCTCCTTGACAAATGTCAACCCCGCCTTCTCGTGGTGCATCCTGTTCCCACTAAAGGGGCTCTGGCGACCGCAAATAGCGGTATAACTATACCATCGGGATCAGAGGAAATGCTATCCCACACTCACCAACCCGCTTGGCCAGCGTGGTGAGTTATGGCCAAACACCTCCAAAATGACTCTACAACTTAAATCTTGGCCCTCAGTCTCCGGCAGCTGGAATGTACCTGGCCAAGGCAGCGGCCAGTGCGACATGAAGGCAGAGGGTGCTAAGAATCCCCGGAGGACCGGACTAGGCTGCCATTTGATGCTGACCTTGGCTACCTACAACGGACGCTCCCTATCTTCTGATTCAAGGCTTCTTGAATTGGAAGAGGAACTACAAAGGATCAAGTGGGACATCGTCGGGCTAAGTGATTTAAGGAGAAAAGGAGAAGATCTCATTGAACTGAAAAGTGGACATCTCTTCTATTATCGAGGGACAGATACTGGCAGAACTAGTGGTGTTGGATTTATAATAAACAAGAAACTGAAGGATAAAGTGGTAGAAGTTGAAAGTTCCTCTGACAGAGCTGCACGACTCGTTATCCAACTATCGAGAAGATACCAGGCTCAGATTATTCAAACTTATGCACCCACCACAAGTCATCCTGAAGAAGAAATTGAAGAATTTTATGAGGAAATTCGTGATCTAAATAATAAAGGTAAGCAGCACTTGAAGATAATTATGGGAGATTTCAATGCAAAAATAGGGCACCGGCAACAGAATGAAACTTCAGTAGGTAAATTCGGTCACGGCAACAGAAACCAGCGCGGAAATACTCTCGTTGAGTTTGCAGAGGCAGAAGGATTTTTCATCTTGAATTCCTTCTTCAAGAAAAAGCCACACAGGAAATGGACATGGAGACATCCAAATGGGACGACAAGTGAAATTGATTTTATTTTGTGTAACAAAAAATTCGTCATCGAAGACTGCAGTGTGCTAAACAAGTTCAACACAGGTAGTGACCATACATTGGTGAGATGTAAGATGCACCTCAACACTAAACTGGAACGTGGCAAGCTCATAAGACAAACAAAATGTATTGACATAACCAACCTTAAAAAACACCATAATACTTTCAAGTTGGAACTGAAGAACAGATTCTCTGCTTTAGAAGGCCTAACATCGGAAGAAGTGGATATTTCGGAAGTTAACAGAAAAGTAACCAAAGCTCTTATGGAAACAGCAACAAAATTAGCTGGGTCTAAGAACAAGTTGCATGTAAACAAATTATCAGGAAAAACCAAAATGTTGATGCAAAAAAGAAGAGAGATGAGGAAAACTAAAGAAGATGTGACTTCCAAAGTGGAATATATAGAGCTATGCAAGACAGCACGAAAAAGTATCGCTGAAGACGTAAGGAAATTCAACTGTGAGCTAGTGAGGAAAGCAATTGAAAACAACCAAAGCCTAAAGATAGCAAAGGGACATCTCAGTAAGGGAAGAAAACAGATTATGGCTCTGAGAAAAGAAGATGGTTCTATAACAAGAAATAGAGGCGAAATTTTGACAAGAGTGAAAGATTTCTACTCCAAATTATATGAAAGGGATGATACATGTACTCCAGACATCATGAAAGGTACCAGTACCAGAGTTCTTCCAGTCCTCCCAGCAGAAGTTGCTCATGCAATCAAGAACATGAAGCGGGGGAAAGCTCCAGGAGAAGATGGAATTACTATAGACATCATACAAGAAGCAAGTGGAGAAATTGAAACAGTACTCGCCCAAATTTTCACTCGATGCCTTAATGAAGGGAAGATTCCTGAGGATTGGAACAATGCTACAATGATCCTGCTACATAAAAAAGGTGACATTGAGGATCTCAGGAACTACAGACTTATCAGCCTCCTATCAGTGGTTTATAAAATCTTCACTAAAGTTCTTTCACACCGCTTGAAGGTAACACTGGACATGGCTCAACCGAGAGAACAAGCTGGATTCAGGAGTGGCTACAGCACAATAGATCATATCCATGTACTGAGAGAACTAATTGAAAGAGCGAGGGAATATGAACTTCCATTGTGCATGGCTTTTATCGATTATGAAAAAGCCTTTGATTCGGTGAAACCATCAGCAGTTACCACGGCTCTGAAATCCTGCGGTATTGAAGATGCATACATTAATATTATTAATAACATCTATGAAAATGCAAGTGCAAAGATTCGGCTGTTTGAAAATACAACACACATAAAAATTGGAAAGGGAGTGAGACAAGGTGACACCATATCTCCGAAGCTCTTTAATGCCACATTGGAAAATGTCTTTCAATCACTGAACTGGGAAAACAAAGGGATAAAGATTAATGGAGATTATCTAACCCACCTTCGTTTTGCTGATGACGTAGTCATTTTTGCAACTACCCCATCAGAGCTGCAGAGTATGATCCAGGAACTTGCTGACAAGAGTAAAGAAGTGGGATTAAAAATGAACTTTCAGAAGACAAAAGTGATGTTCAATGCTTTTACAAGAAATGAAGATTTATCGATTGATGGAGAAAAACTGGAGATAACAGATACGTATGTTCATCTTGGACAGCAGATATCAAGTGAGGGTCACATTGATGAAGAAATTAATCGGCGTACAAAACTTGCCTGGAGAGCTTTTGGAAGAAACAGCATAATTTTCAAGAGCAATATGCCATTATGTCTTAAAAGAAAAGTGTTTGATCAATGCATCCTTCCAGTGCTTACGTATGGTGCAGAGACGTGGACCTTAACTAAAAGAGACATACAAAGGCTGCAGACAACTCAAAGCAGCATGGAGAGGTGCATGCTTGGTATAACCAGGAGAGATAAGAAGAGGAACTCGTGGATCCGAAAAATGACGAGAGTGGAAGACATCATGATCAGAGTTAAATCCCTGAAATGGCAATGGGCTGGACATACTGCCAGAAGGACAGACCATAGATGGACAGCCGAAATTTTAGATTGGATTCCAAGGGACAGGAAAAGACCCAGAAAAAGACCACATGGGAGATGGGTGGATGAAATTCGTAAATATGCGGGAGTGACATGGAGGAGACTGGCACAAGACAGACCGTTGTGGAGGAAACTTGGGGAGACCTTCGTCCAGCAGTGGATTGATAATGGTTGACAATGATGATGATGATGATGATGATACAAATCTGTCAACCAAACAACTAACTGCCATTGGTCAATTGCCATGGGCCTGTACTTCTCCATGATAACGCGAGACCCCACGTTACTGCGCCAGTTGAGGTACAAAACCGTATCTCATATGCCACATTCACCTGATCTGTCCCCTACGGGCTATCGTTTCTTCAGGCAGTTGTATACCTTTCTCCAGAGAAAACCGTCTCTCAATCAAACAAACAGTAGTTCAAACTGCATTCCATGTGTTTGTCACGTACAGAAGCTCGACATTTTTTTCACGACGGCATACAGAAGCATGTACCCCGTTGGCAAAAGTGTGTTGCTACTAGCGGTGATTATTTTAATCAGTAAAACTTATTTTGCACCGTATTTTGTGCTTTTAAAGTCAGTATTTGCCGCCCCTGTGGCGCAGTGGTCTCAGCAATGGCCTATGATCATTCGTCCGAAAGGTGTCCGGGTTCGAATCCCGGCGTGGCATGGATATTCTGTTTGACTTACGGCACTGACTCTCTCTCTCTTCCCTGGAACCAGTGGCCCTAAATTAGGGACGGCCGACTGCTTATAGCCCATTGAGTTGCTCAAGGTGGTCGTTAAATCTCCAATCAAAAAAAAAAAAAAAAAAAAAGACGTCAATATTTCGACATTTCATCTTCAGCTACTCAATAGAGTAGGGAGGGGGGGTAACAATTGTGACATGAATTGCCTATATAAAAGCAATTGGGGAAATTGTCAGAGATTCAAACCGCCTTGACCGTCCTCGTAAATACGTCCTTGATGAGAGTCTATTATTTTACTTCACATACACATTGTGTATGAATCAATGCGCATTTTCATACTTTGAAACACTACCGGGAGAATTGCTTGGGCGGCTTTAAAAAATCAACAGTTTATTGCTATTATTGCTTGTTTGTTTCTTCACGCACGTGATTTATGCGACTGTTTATATATAGACTACGTATTCATTTGTAGTCTATTATGTTCGAATATTTAATAGTTATGCATAAGTTTGTCACTCGCGTAAATTGGTTATGTACATAGTTATAAACTGATGAGCCATTCCATTATGACCACTCCCCAGCCTGGAGAAATTAATGCGCCTGGAGACCGAACAAGGGCGCAGGCGAAGTTCACAGAACAGCATACTTATATACAACACGAGGACCGGCTTTCGGTTAGTAAAGTGTTCCGAGTCAGAATGGGAAAAGCTGCCGATTTTTCGGAGTTTGATAAAGGACAAATTCTGATGGCGCGGCGCTTCGGAACTACGATCTCGGAAACGGCGCGGCTGGTAGATTGTTCACGTGCTGCTGTAGTGAGGACGTATCAAAAGATGGTGCACAGATGGCTCAACGACGAATCGTCCAGCCGGAGACTGTCGTGCATTGTTCACAGCGACCGCAGGGTTACAGTGAGACAAATCCACCGCAGCTACATCAGTGGTGATCAGGGCAATGTGTCGCAGCACACAGTTCATCACAGCCTTCTGCGCATGGGCCTGCGTAGCCGAAGACCCAGCCGAGCCCCCATGCTCACTGCACGTCATCGCCAACAACGCATGAAATTGGCCCAAGATCATCGAGATTGGGCCGTGGATGATTGAAAGAAAGTGGCCTGGTCTGACGAATCAAGATTCGTGGCGCATCACATAGACAGCCGAGCGCAGATACGCCGATTACCAACTGAGGCTATGGCACCTGGATGCACTGTTGAGCGGAAACAGGCTAGTGGCGGCGGTGTTGTGATGTTGGCGATGTTTTTTTGGGACACTTTAGGTCTTATTGTCCCAATGGCACAATCTCTGACAGCTGTCAGGCATCTGAACATCGTTGCTGATTAAGTTCACCCATTCATGACATGTGTGTTCCCTGCTGGTGGCGGCCATTACCAACAGGATAATGCACCATGCCACACTGCCGGAATCGTCAAGGAGTAGTTCGAGGAACATCCTGGTGACTTCGTGTTGATGCCCCTGCCTCCAAATTCAACTGACATGAACCCAATCGAACATTTGTGGTTCGACTTCGAAAAGCGCGTTCGCACTAAATCCCCGCCACCCGAAATGTACGGGAACTGGAGGACCTGCTGTTGACATTATTGTACCAGATACCCCAGGATACCTGTCGCACCTCATCGGATCGATGCCTCGTCGAGTGGCCGCTGTTTTGTGGGCTTTCAAAGGAGTGTCCTACAGTTTATTAGGTAGGTGGTCATAATATAATGGCTTATCGGTGTAGATGTTCGTGCGCCTCCAGGGATTTAAAGAAAATAATGGGTCTTATTTTCCCTCAGATCCCTAGTGAAGTCCTTAAATTTAAGAGTAAAATAGTGTACTTCGGATTTTTTCGATGTCTTTCATTGCTCAGTTAGTGGGCGGGAGGTGAAAAATTCGGAATCGCAGGTTTCCTTCATCTGCTGGAAGCTGTTTTAAGTTCACCTTTCCCAACTGACATGTACCCGGTCCTCAAGCTGCGTTTTTTCCCATTTCTGTTCCTGATTATATGTGCTATGTTTTTATGTTTTTCTGATCATTTTCCTCGAGTTTAATTTTTTTTTAATAGCGCAAAAGGGCGACTTGGTATTTTTATTTTTTTTTTATTTTAATGAAATGCATGTTTTCCTATTGATATTTCTAACCCGTCCCTTCTTCAAAGCGAATCAGTAGAACAAACATTTTTGCTTCGTTCCCATTTCTGTGACGTGTTAAAATTGTTTTCACAGTAGAGTGAACAATGCAGTGCTGATTTTTTTGATAATTAATTCCGCTTAAAACGTTTTTCCCATTCTTTAGTCACTTCTATATCAAGGCGCAGAGCAGCAAACAATATTTCTTTTGTTAAAGCGAAATAAAATTCGAAATGCTATTGCCCACTCATTTTGCAGAGGAAACGACATTACGGGAACGAAATATGGCCGCGGTGGCGAATTGAAGTTCCGAGTTTGAAATTTTATTTTTTTGTTTACAAATAGAAAAATGCTTGCCCGCTTTACATGTTGATATATTAAAAATTTACTGAGCAATGGGGAACCCGTGCATTTTCAAATAAATTAAACTTTAAGAAGACCTGATGGTCGACTCCTAGAAAATAGCTTTCGGATTCGTGGAAAATAGGTTTCGGATTCGTGAAAAATCTGTTTCGGATACCTGAAAACAAGGTTTCGCATACCTGAAAACAAGGTTCCGGATTCCTAGAAAATCGGTTTCGGGTTCCTTAAAAATCTTTAAATGGACTTCCAAAAATCAGTACGAACCCTGCAATCGGTATTCTTGTACAAAGTGATATTTATTCGTTCAAATAAAAACATTCATCAAGATAACGTCGTGTAATGGCTTCCTAGGTGAGTTCGATATATTGGAAGTGCGTTCTTTTAGATTTCTCGTACTCATGTCATTCAACTGAATGTCAACAGAAAATATAACATTAGTTTGCCCTTACATAAAATATCGTTTTTCTGATTTCTGTACCCTAAATCACTAAAAGGGAAGTAAATGTTCGAATAACGAATAAATATTTGCTCAGTGTTTGCGAAGTTGCACGTCAACGATTCGTTATTTCCATTCTAAAATTTTTATGGGCGCATTTTCGTAGCCATGAATTGTCTTAATGTAAAAGCGGCAAAAGTAAGAATGGCATTACCCCCAAACGCAACAAAGCAAGAAAGCTCTTCCCTCTTAGAACAAGTGACTACAGACTTGAATTTTTTATAACTCATTTCCTTTATTATACCAGATATTGGTAACAAGAGATGGAATAAAGTAAATATTTAACAACGCCAGCCTGGATACACGTTGAAGTTTGTGACTTTGCCGAGTTAAATTCAATGGAAATTATGATCTCTATGCTTTGAAAAAAGCTTCTCTAAAGTCCTTTTAATTTCAATGAACTGCCATCTAAAAAACTATTGCGGAACGCAACATAGAGAAATTATTTTTACAAAAACAGAAACAAAGATGGCCCTTGCCCCGTAAAAATCTACCAAGCAACCAACCAACCAACCAACAAAAACAGAATCACCCAAGTCCAATTTATATCTACTTTTTCCTTATCTTCTAAAACCATAAGTTAAGGATGAAGATGAAAGAATACTTGAGAAATATTTTCATCCGCAGATAAGATGCGGCTTGAAGATAAACTTCTTACCCGGCATAACCGACAACGTAGGCATGATTTCAGATATGATCTTAAAATTTTTTCTTGCTTCATTTAAAGCTGGAAGTTCGGAAATAGAAATCAAAATGGAAAGTGGTGGCAAGAAAACGGATTGAT
Organism: Macrothele yani; assembly: GCA_039090855.1. Classification (NCBI taxonomy): domain Eukaryota; kingdom Metazoa; phylum Arthropoda; class Arachnida; order Araneae; family Macrothelidae; genus Macrothele; species Macrothele yani. Next base: position 151,646,461 of record CM076995.1, on the reverse strand, counting down.
CCGTTAGCCCTTGTGTTGCTTTATGAATGACTCCCAGTAACTTAAAATGGAATATTTTAGTTTTGCTTTAGAAGGAAAATGTAGGATCTTGATACTTTAAAAAGAAAAAAACGTCTTCCCTTTCCTCAAGTTAAAGTTAAAGTCGCGAACTATGCTAACGAATCTGCATGTGATTTAGTTTGACAAAAGAAATATTCCCCTTTGTATTACTCATTTACGGGGAGAAATGCTTCTTTCCTTTCCTTCCGATTGTGCTGCATCCCCTAGGAAATTCGTGATAAACTATTGACTCACTATTGGCCTAAAAAAAAAAACAAAAAAACAAGAGTTTTTCGCTGTTTCATCAGACGTCGGTTCCCAGACCTTCTCGAAGAAATGCTGTTTTGAAAGAATTCCTGCAAACATTATCGTAAAGTTTCACGAGTATCGTCGAGACAAGCGAGAAGGCATTCATTGCAGGACCATTTATTAGAGTTGTAATTTGCCTGGCTTGGGGGAGATGGCATTTTTAAAAACCGATCTCGTCCTATTTGCCCCCTCCGTTCTAATTTATTCAAGTGTAGTTATCGGCGAAATTTCGTTGAAGTTAAGAAACAGACACATACTGACACCTAAAATTCCCGGCTTTCGTGAAACCACGTGTTTGCACTATGTTCGTGATCTACATTTTGAGTTCCCACGACAAAAAACTGTGTCGATGAGTCACTTTACTTAGCTACGTGACTGTAACGACCGAGTCGTTAGTAAAGCTTTGAAGCTGTTTTAGTACTTGTCACTTATGTGTAATTTACCCCCCAAAAAAACGTTGTTCCGTCACTTTGCGGCATCGTTGCTGTTAGCGTAATGCTTTAATGTGCTGAGAAAGCTTTTTTATTTTCCCCCTAAGCTTTTGAGGCTCCTGTTTTGATGGAGTACTAATGCTCTCATCTTACTTTTTTCTTTCTTTTTTTTTTTTTTTAATTTGTATCCCACCAAGGAAGATTAAATGGGAAATCCTAATAGCGGCTATAAGCTATAGTCGTTTAGATCTAATATGGTAATATGCTGAAAGTGGGGAATCAGTTCATTTACAGAAAATGCACGCAAGCTAAGTTACTCTCCTGGTTGTTTTAGTTAAGTAAAAAAAATTGTGAAGTTTGAAACAAAAATATAGATCACGTAAGATTTGTGTAAGTCTGATAAAAAAAAATAGACACGGGCGTCGGAACTATTTTTTGACAGCAGGGACTAAAGTCAGAATTACAAAATATTTAGCAGAACGTAAAATTTATCACACTGTTTAAATCTGGATGTGCTGACGCCATTAGAAAAAAACGATTATATCGGTAAAACATTCATTTATAAAAATATTATTTCATATAGATGTAAACGGTGTAAAGAAAAGGTGTTAATCTGTAATTACTGTTTCACACGTAAATTAAATCACATCAGAAAACTTGAAAATTTCATCGCCGTGGAGCCGGAATCGAACCCGTATCTCCCGATTTCCGTTCGAGCGCGTTATCCGTTGCACCACCCACGACGGCGAATTCACAAGTATCTGTGTGCGATGCAATTTTCAAGTTTTCTGATGTGATTTAATTCACGTCTGAAACAGTAATTATAGTCAATTCGGCGATGTCCGATTGCTGTGTTAATTATCATGACCGCTAGATATTTCTTCAACTCTACCACGTATTATGAGAAGAATATTTCTTCAACTCTGAGGTGTTAATCTATTGTGTTACGGGGATTCTTGGAGACTGTAAAGGATTTTAATATTTATTCATTTCCAAGCAAGAAATGTCTAGCGGTAAACTCAGAATAAGCTATCTACGTCGGCAAACGGTAATTAGAGGCTGTAAAAATGTGTTTCCCGGGGAATCGTTCTTTTGTATGGAATAGCCGTTTTAGAAAACCTTAAGTGAGTAAATCGTTTTATTGGCATACGCATATCAAGCAATTTTGAAACAGCTGAATTGTTTTTATTGCATCGAAGGTGTCTGGCTCTTCAAGCGACGACGGATACAGGGGTCAGAGATAGAGAAAAAGCGAGAGAGAGAGAGAGAGAGAGAGTCGAAGAAAGGAGAGGATTTCGAGGAGCGAGTGAGAAAAGTGGTTTAGAGGAGAATGGCTTCCGTGCTGGGAAGCATGAGTAATAAGAAAATGAAATGGTAGAGGAATTAGGAAGAATCGTAGAATGAATAAGACAAAGCGATTGAAATAATATGATCTATCGCCTATGAGGTAATAAACAGTTAGAGACTATAACTTTCTCAACTATTCATTTGCTACATATTTTCCGCAATGAGTTGTAATAGCCATAGACAATCCGATTCCCTAACAGCCTCGTAATACTATTGATTCGAATACTTCCGCATTGGTACGTGTTCTACAAGTATTGTAGCTATATGCGTTATATAAACACATACAATGAATAAAGGCATATCTCATTCCTCACCCTACTTCCATTTGTTTAGAGACTGAATTTTTATACTTAACAAAACGCAAAAAACTTGACCGGTCTTTGAACGGGATCCAGCCCTCTGGAGTATTTTATTTACTGAGGCTAGTTTTTAATGAAACTTTTTCTTTTTACTGGACAAAGCGATGGCAGTCTAACTCCGCGCCTCAGGAGTGGCATTGAAAAAAAAAATCAGACTTCTTCATAGTTTCTGGTAAAAATGGAGAGCAATACCTAATTTTATCAAAAAGAATTTTAAATGGGAAAAATATCAAAATGTGTGTGTTCATCAGATTTCCAATTACGAAGATAATTTGAAAAGGAAGAAAGGGGGGTCAAACCCAAAGCCTTCTCAAGTACTAGCAGGCCTTTGTCCTCGATTCATGACGTCATCATCAGGGTCATAAGAAACGCTGCCGTGACTGCCAGCGAGGTTTCAGTGAGGCGATTTTAGGATTCTAACTTTTGGTAACTTTACAATATCGATGGAAAAAGTTATAAATTTCGGTAAATGCAAAAGACATTTGGTAAAAATCAAAACGCAAACACTTTATGAGCCACGGAAACGATGAATTCAGTGATTATTTCATACCTACAAACTAATTCAGGTATAAAAGCTGTAACTTTTTCTTTTTACATCAATAGCTTGTCGCTTTGCACAAATTCACCGGTATTACCGTAGGCATCATGCATTTTTTTTAAACAAATTATATTCTACTGTATTTCATCCAAATAAGTTGAGAGAAAAAAAGTAAAACTTTATCTCATAAGTTAATAAGGAACAATTTCATGCATGACATTAAAATTGCCGTTATTGATATGGTCATTCCATATTCTTTCAGCAACACAATGCGCGCGTGATACATATTTGTTTTATTTCAGCATGACGTCAGAAAAACATAAATCTTAAATATTTCATACAAAAAAGGAAACAGCATTGGACAAAAAAATAACGAATAATGCTCAATGAAGCGTTCCTAAGCCTAATGATTCACGAAACGTTCGTAAGCCTAATGATACGTGAAATGTTGCTTAAACCTACTTCATTTCGCAGGAAATACAGTGTAATTCAAAATGATTGCCCCAATTACAAATGACAATACCTGATTTATGAACATAGATACAGAGATCACATTGTTGCACAATAAAGAAGGAAGTTCAGAATTTTGTTTCCATACGGTCCAGATGTTACATGTGACTTCCATGGGTCACGCGGACAACATCTAAACGGTAATCCATTTCACGTCTATATACATTATGAAGTATGTGCGTAGTCACTGATGCCAGTGCAATCTGAATGCGCATCTTTATTTCTTGCAGTGTTCTCGGCGAAGGTAGCACATATACATGGTCACTGACATACCCCCGCAAAAAGAAGTCACAAGGAGTAAGATCCGGAGACCTGGGGGCCACTTGCATAAAACCCTGTCGTCCTGTACACAACGACCAATCCAACGGTTCGGAAGAGTTTCGTTCAAAAATTGGTGAACGTGCATATTCCAATGTGGGGAGTGCTCCGTCTTGCTGTAGGATGTAGTCCCCGGAATCGTCATCCCGTTTTGGAAGTAGACATTACTGAATCATCCAGATAAACGTTACCTGTTACCGTATCTTCAACGAAGAAAAAAGTTCTATAAACCTTCTCACTGGAAATTGCCCAGAACACATTGACTTTCAGTGAGCCACGCTCATGTGCAATCACAGCAACAGGTTTTTCCGTGCCCCATATGTGAGTGTTGTAGCGGTTTACCTTGCCACTGATATGAAAGGTAGCTTCATCGTTTAAAATTAGGTTTGGAGCAAAATGTGTCATCCTCCATGGTTTCAGCGAAGGCAGCAACCAGCACTTTGTCGTCGGTCTTCAATGCGTGCAAAATTGGAACCCTGTAGGGTTTCGTTTGCAGCTTCCGTTTAAGAACACGCCAAACAGTTGTTTGTGGCATTTGCAGCTCCTAGCTGGCGCGGTAAGTTGACTTGCGTGGACTGCGTTCAAAATTCTGACGAATTCTGTCAACGTTTTCCTCTAAAACACGTGGTCAGCCGATACTCTTCCCTTTACAAAGACATCTGTTTCTACAAACAGCACACGCCACCTCCTTATGCTCTTAAAATCTGGAGGAGCACGTTTGTAGCGATTACAAAACATTATCTCCTCTGTAACAACAGAATGACACTTTTAAAACTCCAGCACGCAAAACGCTTTTTCTACTGCGGTCGCCATTTCTTCCCACTGGCTTTGGCGCTCGGGCAGCTCACTTTCTAACGTCACCATAGCAACACAGCAGTAGGTTCCAATAAAATTCTAAATTTCCTTCTTTCTTGTGCAGGGATATGAGCTGTCTGTTTATTTTCATAAAAACGTTATTGCCATTTGTAATCGGGGCAATCATTTTGAATTACCCTGTATTATGTTTGTAATAAAATAGCCTAGTTCATCAATTTATAAGAAATATATGATCTAAATTAATAAAAATATTAACTTCTAATTCTCATATCGCACATCAAGTCTTCTGCACTCTCAGTACAATACGCACGCCGATCAAACAGTTTCTCGGTTTCAGTCGGAGCAGGCTTGATTTGTTATGACCCGGTTGCTGACGTCACAAACGGAAAAATCGCGTAGGCTTAGGCCTCTACCACCCAAGACGGCTTTGGCAAACCTCGTGCAATTTAATCGTATAATATACCAAGATACGAATTATTTGTTAGTTTTTATATATTATGAATAACGTTGCATAGTTGTATTACAACTTTACTGCAGTTGTTCAAAACGCGAACCTTCGCGATAATATGCACCCGTCGCCAGTGGCGTAGTCAGAAATTTCTTACGGGAAGGGGAAGTCCATGGGTTTGGTTCATTAGTGAAGGTCTCATATATATATATATACCCAAGAGCAGAGTCAAAGACAAAAATGTACACCAAAGAATTTAAAACCAAATTTGCTAAATAAAACAACCCGAAGATCATGACGCGCAACGCAGCTGTCAGGAATATTCAGAATTCACATACTATTAAATAGAGATAGTTGCAAAAAAATTAAAAAAAAAAAAACAGGTACTAAAACAACAAAGTAAAACTCTAAAACCAACAGGTATGAGTAATATAGAAAGTTATTGCAACCTGAATGCAGAAAGTGTCGAGAATGCCGAGCCTTGGCTTTATCAAGGACCAGCAAAACTCTGCATTTTCTCACTTCTACAAAGACCTAGTTGGAAATGGGTTTCTGCAAAGCCATAGATGTAAGATTAAAGCCAACGAAAAAACATTTTTTTTAATTATTATAACTTCCTCATAGTAGCATGATTAAGCATCTAGTTAAAGTTTTTGCATGCATCTATAGCTTTCCTGGCCCAGCCCACGCTCGTCATCTGCCACGGAAAACAGAAAAAAACGATTACAAAAACCACAAGTTGCGAGAGGGTCCGAATAAATCAACTGAATTATTCAGCAAAAAACGCGTTGCCGAGCAACTAAGCCGCCTGAGAGAGAGTTTAAACACGAATAACTGTACCAAAGTACTACAAAGTCTTATTCTTTGTGGTGAAAAAAGCTTTATCTGAATTGCCATAAAATATTTTTTTTTTATCTAGAATCTTGAAAGTAAGCGTGATTTTTGTAACCACAACTTCCGCAACAACTGACATCACAAGAACTAAAAAATAATAACCAAAAATAAAAAGATGCTTTGGAAAAATTACATGAAGTTAACAATAGTTTGCAATATTTACAAATATTCCAGATGTTCTTTATGAGTATAATAATGAAGATATTATGTTCCTCTCTACTTAATAGTATATATATACATATATCGCGTTAAATTCGTGCTAAATCTCTCATCAGGGGGGGTCCGGACCCGAGGACCCCCACCCACCCATTCGGGCTACGCCTATGCCTATGTCCGTTGCCCTGCGGAATGCTTCAAGTTTTTTCCTGTAAAAGTATTTTTTTTACTGTGTTTCAATTGTTCTCGGCATTTGGGCTTGTGTTTGCGATATTTTCCTCTCTCGCTTTGAGTTTGATTTGTGTGCATCTCTTTAGTCCAATAAAATTATGATGCGAAACGCAATAGAGGCAGTTATAACTTTCTTTGAGTGTATTTGCAGTTAAGGCTTATTGTTAGGCGATTCAGTGTTTTCCTAGGATAATCTTAGTTATGCATTTAATTTAGAAAACTTCACTTTTTATTCCTGACTTATCGTTTCCTTTATTCCCCTCCAATTCTCGTGCCTAACCATTCTCTCTGCCTTCGACAAGCGGGAGTGCCAAAAAATCTCCTCCTTCGCTCTGTTTCCTCTCGTTGCCTTCCGTCTCGAACCTTCGATTCTTTCTTTTCGGGACTTTTGCGTTTCCCTCGCGCTGAAGGAAACGGTTAGTGACGCCGTAAAAGCAGCAATCTCATTACACATTGTCTAGGACTCTTTCATATTACGTGCTGCCGTGGCTAGAGGCACAGTTAAATGATTGCTGGTACAAACTTCTGAGCTGTAAGAATTCCTCTAACTGACAGACTTTAATTGATGCGGGAAACGCGTTTGAACTGTTACTAATTCATGATTATTAGCTGATGGGCCTTTGATGGTCTTTGTAAACTTCTCTTCTTTAACAAATATATATACGATCGATGAAGAAAACGGGTTTCTGTACGCCCAATTAATGTGAAAGACAATAAAAAGTGAACTCCGTTTATTAGGCGTAGAAAATAAGGGAATCAAAGATGCTAGCTTTCACTACCTCCGGGTAGCTTCATCAGGCATTCAGTAGTTAAAGATCGCAGAAGTTCCTGTTGCTTCTGTATTTCTGAGAAATACATTTGTTCCAGTTGCTTCTGCGATCTTTAACTACTAAATGCCTGATGAAGCTACCCGGAGGTAGTGAAAGCTAGCATCTTTTGATTCCCTTATTTTCTACGCCTAATAAATGGAGTTCACTTTTTATTTTTGTCTTTCACATTCTCTTCTTTAGCTGATTGTAAGCCGGAAATAAAGGGATGTTATTATGTTATATTCTTGGTAACACTTGTTGGAATAGGCGCTTTCTCCAAGAAATTGCTGCAGAAAGATGTCGGACAATGGTAGTTTTGAAAATCGGGTTGTCTCAAGGCTTAGCTCACATCGCGCTACCAAATGAATCTCACTCAGCGATGTAGTGAGAGTTAAATATCAGGGATGGCGCAGAAGAAAAGTAAGAAAGGGGACTGACAACATCTGTTCAAAAGCAGGAACAAATTTCTGCTATTAACAGTGAGTTTGCAAGTTAAAAATGAAATGTAAAACAAATCTTCGTTTTATTTTGCAGAACTCAACTGTGGGAAGCGGAAAATGCAAAATGATTCCATAAATTTTGTTAACTAAAATATGCACTCTTATGGAAAAAAAAACAACAACTAAAAATTAAGGTAAGGTGTCGAAATGGGGAGAAATAGCGTTGTAATGTTGCTGCTCTTTCGAAATATTTGTAATGACAAGATGAGTGTTTACTTTTTTTTTTTTTTTTGTATTGAATTTTCCAACTTTTCAGTTTGCTTGTATTTCAATGAGTTTCTCATAACAAGAATTCTCCCATTTAGATTCAGATGTATCAGTTGTCCCGTTTGATGCACGACAACCACCGAGATGTTTATGATCACCTAGAGCGTTATGATATTGCTCCTACACTTTACGCAACAGCCTGGTTCCTCACACTCTTTGCGAGCCAGTTTCCTCTGGGATTTGTTGCTAGACTCTTTGGTAAGTACTGTCCCGAATGTTTTCAATTTATTTAAAATGACATGCAATATGTAAATTTACATGATATATACATATATGTACACGTGTCTTAGTTTCCTTGTATAGGCTGAAACTCTGAAATTCGCTGCATTCAAACCGAAACATCAAGAGTGAAATTGACTGTATGAATCTGCCGTGTGGCAGTATACAATTTTTATGAAGAGAACCAAATGTGAAAGGGAAAACTTATACAGTAGTGAGTTGTTAATGAAATCAAAGGCGCTTATATGTAGAATGACCATAGAAACTTTGCGAGATCTTGCTGAGAACAGACCGAGATGGCGGGCTTTTGTTCATACAGTTACCATGAATCGAACATGGCTCGTTGGAACCCAAAAACAAGCTGTTCAACCCATTTTTCATGTGAAAATGCTGAAAAATCGTTTCTGTTCTTCATTTATATAACTTGTAATGTTTTTTTTTTTTTTTATTGGAGGTTTAACGACCACCATGAGCAACTTAATGGGATGTAATGGATGTAAGCAGTCGCCCGTCCTTAATTTAGGGTCACTGGTTCTAGGGAAGGGAGAGAGCCAGGGGCAAAGACAAACAAAACATCCATGCCTCTCCGGGATTCGAACCCGAACCCTTTTCGGACGAATGATCAGAGGCCATCGCTTAGACCACTGCCCCACCGGGGCGGCAACTTGTAATGTTTAGTAAAATCCTTGATATAGTATTAACGAGTTGGTTGGCTAAGTGATATACCTTACAGTTTATCAACTTAATTTAGTGTTGATTCTAAATTACCGTGTTTTGTGTAGTGTTATGGAAAACTGCAGGAGATGGAAAGTCTACTGACAACTCTCCACCATAGTACCCGCAACAGTGTGTGTGAATGATACAGAAAGATGCCAATGAGTATCTTTGCGAAATATACTGAAATGAGTTCAGGTCTTTTAATTAGTGAGCTGTTCTTTTCTAATAATTTGCTCTAAATAGGCCTTGCATGTGTCAAAAGTGTTCTTCGCTAAGCGTAGAACACATAGCTTTGCGAGATCTTGCTAAGAACAGACCAAGAAATTGGTGTAATCAAATAATTTTTCCTCAAAAGAAGTGCTTATTGCCCTAAGAACTTCTATGGCATCAACGCCACACCTGATTTTTAGCACGTCTTTTGTAAACAAGTTAGTAAAATCATGCAATGCATTGATTATGATACGCTTTCCAACATACCAGAAATCATTATTCTGATTACGTCACGCGTTGTGTGTACATCCTATTAGTTTTATGACGTCACACTCTTGCGAGCAGATGGTCGCGATTCCCATCTGCCTCATTACGTTACGCGTTGTGTGCGCATGTCCGTCCGCGTAAAAATCGTTCGATTTCGATTAAATTTTAGTATGTGGTAGGGGAATACTTGTGAACGAACCCTAATTAAAGTCAACGAAATGGGGTCAAAGATTAGGACATAGGAGCGGGATCCATTCCACTGCTCTTATGCGTCATAACTTACGTAAAAATGCTTCGATTTCGATGAAATGTTAGTATGTTGTAGGGGCCTGCCTGAGGACGAATCCTATTGGAAATGAGGTCAAAGGTTCGGACACAGGAGCGGGATCTATTCCATAGCCCTTATGCATCATAACTTACGTAAAAGTGCTTCGATTGCGACAAAACTTTATCATGTTATTTCGGAGGTATACTGAACCTGTTCTGTTGAATATCATAGAAATGGGATCAAAGGTCAGGACACAGGAGCGATATTTATTCCACAGCCATTATCCTCATAACTTGAGTAATGATTTCTGGTATGTTGGAAAGCATATTATAATCAATGCATGCATGATTTTACTAACTTGCTTTTTTTTTCTAATGCCTAAATTTGCCTCTAGAGGGCGTAAATGCAGATGCTATTGAATTTAAAACATATTTTATTCCATATCATGACTAAGTGTCTGACTGAAAAAGTTATTTCCTCCCTTTGATACCATTTAACGAAGACTATTTTAGGTACAGTTCATTTTGCAAGTAATGCATAGTTTGTCCCCTAGGGATCGTTAATTGCAGTTCCCTAAATCTTTGTTTCTTAGAGTCCAATTTAAAAAAATCGTTTTGCGTAGGATAGAACTCCTGGTAAAAAATCTGCATGTAATTTCTGATTTTTTTTTTTTTTTAATTATTTTAATTTTCTTTGCCACACTACACCATTCACCACACAATCATATCACAGATACAATTTCCGTACAAAAAAACATGCAAATACAAATATTATACAATAATATTATACATATATTGAAAAGTATAAATGAAGTAATAGGAAATACAAAAACACATACGATAACATGAATAATTTTGTTTTTTGTTTGAGTAAATTGAAGCACCACTACAGGTTCTTAAACAAATCAGTGCGGTGCACTGTGATTGTGGCAAGGGAACTAGGGGAAAAGGCTAACAATAGCCTGACGGGCCTCTAGTCCCCCCCCCCCAATAGAATCTAAATAGCCAAGCCAAAGAACAATTTAACCATTATGCAGTAAATTAAAGTAATAATACGTAATATATAACCAAACGTTAATCAACCATTAATTTTGAAGGTCTTTAGTTGTTTTTTGAATACCGAAAAGTGTGTAATCGTCTTGATTCGAAGCGGCAACCCATTCCAGGACCTAGGGCAGGTCAAGTTAATATTATTAAGTAATAAATTAGTATACGCGCTGTAGGTATTAAGAAACTAGTATTTCCACGAGTGTCGTGATAATGGGAACGCAAATGCAAGGTGATTAGATCTGAATATTTCTTAGCATAAGAGCTGTTTTGTCACTACGGGGCGCGTAAGTATGTATTTCTGTTTTTGATATATTTTCAGTAATATCTGCGCTTCTGAAAACTCTATCGAAGAATCGCCTTTGCGGTCAAATGCCACTCGCCGCGAAAAACATCTTGAGGATATCTTCTGCTTGAAAAATGTTGTACAGTTTTCCTCGTTATCTCTGCTTTTAACAGTCCGATTTGAAAAATTCTCTCTTTGTCGGAGAGCGTTTCTGGTGTGAAATGTTTTGCACATAATTTCCGAATTTTTCTTACCGCATAAGTTTGTCACGATGGCCTAAATTCACGTTTCCGTTTGCAGCATATTTACAGCAATATCTGCACGTCTAAAAACCCGATTGAAAAAAAAAAAGTCCTTTTCGGTAAGATACTAACTACGAAAATAATCTGTGTGCATTCTGTGTCCAAAATAATCCCTCCAAGCTGCGTGTTTTTTTTTTTTTTTTTTTTTTTTGTTTCTTTTTTTCTGATTATCTTTTTTACGCTTTCAACCGTAGGTTGAAGAAGCGTATATGCTCTAGCTTTGTCCGCCCGTCCGCACGATAACTCACGTGAAAATGGTTCTATTTCGACGAAATTTTAGTATGTGGTAGGGAACCACCTGTGGACGAACCCTATTGAAAATCGGCGAAGCAGGGTCAAAGGTCAGGACATAGGAGCGGGATCCATTCCATTGCTCTTATGCGTCATAACTTGCGTAAAAATTGTTCGATTTCGATGAAATTGTAGTATGTGGTAGGAAACCATCTGGGGACGATCGCTATTGAAAATGGGTGAAATTGGGTCAAAGGTCAGGACATAGGAGCTGGATCCATTCCATTGTCTTTTTTGCGTCATAACTTGCGTAAAAATGGTTCGATTTCGATGAAATTCTAGTATGTGATAGGGAACCACTTGGGCACGAACCCTATTGGAAATGGGGTCAAAGGTCAGGCAGGGCATAAGAGCGGGATATATTCCATTGCCCTTATGCGTCATAACTTGCGTAAAAATTGTTCGATTTCGATGAAATTTTAGTATGTGTTAAGGAACCACATGGGGACGAACCCTGTTGAAAATGGGCGAAATGGGGTCAAAGGTCAGGACATAAAAGCGGGATCCATTCCATTGCCTTTATGCGTCATAACATGCGTAAATATGGTTCGATTTCGATGAAATTTTAGTATGTGATAGGGAACCACCTGGGCACAAACCCTATTGGAAATGGGGTCAAAGGTCAGGCAGGGCACAAGAGCGGGATATATTCCATTGCCCTTATGCGTCATAACTTGCGTAAAAATGGTTCGATTTCGATCAAATTTTAGTATGTGGTAAGGAACCGCCTGCGGACGAACCCTATTGAAAATGGGCGAAATGGGGTCAAAGGTCAGGACACTGCAGTGGGATCCGTTCCATTGCACTTGTGCATCATAACTTACCTAAAATGCTTAGATTGCGACAAAACTTTATCATGTTGTTCCGGCGGTATAGTGAACCGGTTCTGTTGAATATCAACGAAATAGGGTCAAAGGTCATTGCACAAAAGCCAGATTTATTCCACAGCCATTATTCTCATAACTTGCGTAAAACTGCATCTATTGCAACAAAACTTTATCATGTTGTTCCGGAGGTATAGTGAACCGGTTCTGTTGAATATCCTCGAAATGGGGTCAAAGGTGAGGACACAGGAGCGAGATTTATTCTACAGCCATTATCCACGGCATGGGTCCCGGTTTTTTCCGCATAACTTTCGAAATAACTAACTGATGGACATGTAATTAAAAGTGGGTTTACCCTGGTCCGTGGGATGAATGATGCTGTCAAATGAAGTGCTGGAAGTGGCTGCCGTCGGCATGCAGACATGCTTGAATACGACGCTCCATGTTATCGAAGGTTCACACCGGCTGTTCGGCAGTCAAACTCCATTTTGCGGCGAATGTTGTTTTCCAGTGCGGCGAGAATCCGTGGCTTGTTCCGGTACACTGTACTTTTCAACATGCACCACAGGAAGAAATCAGGATGTGAAAGTTTAGGCAACCTCGGTGGCCACCTCCCCTTCGAGATGACACGACCAGGGAAAAAAAGACTCTATTAGAGCCATGCTCTTTTTGCAGGTGTTACACGTTGCCCCGTCTTGTCGGAAGTAGCCGGTAGTAAGCTCCTGGTCATCCAGTTGCTCCACAAAAGCAGTGAAGATGTCAATGTACACAGCCGTATTCACCGTTGTGTGGAAGAAGATTGACCTGATGATGCGGCTCCGGGAGACAGCTCACCAGACCCCCAGTTTTGCCGCATGAATAGGTTCCTCGTGCAGTGCGTTCGGATCAGCACTCGCCCAAATACCAGTGATTTGGAAATTGACATATCCACTGAGGAGGAACCACACTTCATCGCTAAACCGCGTTTTGTCTCAGCCGACCTCCGCCGAGCCCATTCAGCAACGTTCCTGTCGTTTCCAGTTTTTTCACATGATGCTGAACGCAGAACTTTGCTGGTGGTTTGCGACCTCCAAATTTCGCCAAGAATTGGGTTTGGCACGCCTTGATAGACCCAGTTATCCAATAGGTCCGGACCAGAAAAACACGTTGTTCAGTTGTGTACCAATTCATGTTAACACGGAAACAAAGCACAGCACTCCCGTCTGCGAGGCGCACATGACCGTTGCTAATGCCAGACTGACCTTGGCCGCGCGTCTCGCATCTGCCGGTGAATGACGTACACATGTTTTTAGTGAAATAAAATAGCAAAACTCTAGGCCGTGGATGGCCTAGGGATCAGCGTTCATGACTGCCATGGAGATAACGTCAGGTTCGATCCTGGGCAGGTACGAACGTTCGAGCCACTAAATATCCGCCGTGGGTCGGATGGTCACGTTAAGCTGTCGGACCCCGGGTACTGGCCCCTGGTAATAAATAAGGGCGTCTTCCACCCCCTTTCTACCTCGCTTTTGTGGCACTCTAGCCCACATCTCCTATCTTCCTATTTCTAAGGGTTGTTTAAGACCTGGGGTCAGACGCTCCCTTCCTAAAATCCTCTACATATGATCTGATCTGAAAACTCCAAAACTCGTACCTGGTGTTCTGCAGCGCCACCTGTGTTTGGAAAGACCAACAGTCTCGCTTCTTTCTGCGTTTCTTTCTTACGCTCTCCTGTCCCTCTTCCCAGAGTTTCTATTTCGTACTCGTCTTCTTTCCAAAGTTATACGGAAAACTCCGGGACCAATAGCGAGTGAGACACCCTGTACCTTCGATAGTAGTGAAAACGGGCGACTTCGTATTTTGTTAGAATGTTTTCTAATGAAAAGTATGTTTCTACTATTTCTAAGAGGTTTTTCTTCAAAACCAACCAGGAGAGCAAAAAATTCTTCTCACTTCCCTTTTTTTTAAAGCGAAATTGAATTTCGAGATCGTTACATAATATGTCCGTGATGAAATCTGAGTAATTTCCATGACCTGCAAAATTGTTTTTGTGTTTTTGCATCAGAATGAACAATGCAGTACCGAGTTTTGCTATTTTATTTCGCTTAAAACATGTGTTTTCTCATTTCGCAGTCGCTTTCTTCTATAACAAGGGGCTGAGCAATCGTTCTTTTCTTTTGTTTAAACCGAAACTAGCCCCGCACGGGGATAACTGTTTTTGTCCAGTTATTTCGGGAGTAGCGCCCCCACGGCCCGAGCTGACCTTGTGACCGAACATCTTGTCTTTTCGTATTTGTACGATACCATCACCGCAGGGACAGCTGTTCATCCAGTTGATGGGGTGTGCGACCCCACGGCCTGAGCCAACATATAATGTATGATGTTTTCCCAATTTTAAGCCTTTTGTTGTTACCATGACACGCACCCGCCTCAGTTGTAGGTTGCTGAGGTGGTAAATATGCGCCAGCGCCGGAGTTTGGTTTCTCTTTCCTTTTCCTTTATTCCCTTTTTGTTTCCCTCTTTGTTTTTCCGCACTGGACCTACCTGCACGTTTGCCGTGTGCGGTGAGTGACGTTACCAAAACCCGGAAAACTCGCGGTTCTCGCTGAGTGCATGTCCGCCCTGTCAACTTACCATATCCGCTGCTTAACCGTAGAACCGTGTCCTTCGTCCATCTGTGCTTTTGGACTTCCGGTTCTTTCTTGTTCGGCTCGGTGGTGGGCAGGGAATTCGGCGGATGTTCATGATCATATGTAGAGGATTTTAGGAAGGGAGTGTCTGACCCCAGGTCTTCAACAACCCTTAGAAATAGGAAGCTAGGAGATTTAGGCTAGAGTGCTTGATAGGAAAGGGACAAGGAAGCGAAGTAGAAAGGGGGAGGAAAACGCCCTTATTTGTTACTGGGTTGCCAGTACCCGGGGTCCGACAGCTGAACGTGCCCATCCGCCGCACGGCGGATATTTAGTGGATCGATCGTTCGTACCTGCTGGGATCGAACCTGAGGTCCTTTCCGCGGCAGTCACGAACGTTGCCCAGTAGGCCACCCTCGGCCCGAATTCGGCGGATAAGTCTTCTTTCTTTCTTTATGGCTTCTAAGGATGTTTCCCATGGTGCGACAACTAAGCGTCCTATGGAGGACGGGACCATCCCTTCCACCGAGAAACATTGCACTGCTACTTGTAATGCTCTGTTTCTCTTGATACATTCTATCGATCCTTCACAACCTTTTAGTTCCAAAAGCCCCTTCTGGATCAGTAAGGCTCTTCAGGCCGTTGCTGGCTCTCCGAGCAATATCAAGAAGCTTCCTTCAGGGGATCTTTTTGTCGAAACATCTCATTCCAGACATAGTGCCACCCTGCTTACCACGACCGCACTGTTTGGTATTCCGGTGCAAGTGACACCGCACGGCTACTTGAATTCCTCTCGCGGCGTGATCACCTCTCGCGGTTTAATTAAATGAAGCGATGAGGAGCTGCTTGAGGAACTAGGGGACCAACATGTCACTGGGGTTCGACGGATTCATTTGAGGCGAGATGGGAAACTTGTTCCCTCTCGCAATACCATCCTGATTTTTGACACCCCAACCCTCTCTACTTCCATCAAGGCAAAGTATCAGATCAGATCATATGTAGAGGATTTTAGGAAGGGAGTGTCTGACCCCAGGTCTTAAACAACCCTTAGAAATAGGAAGCTAGGAGATTTGGGCTAGAGCGCCCGATAGGAAAGTGATACGGAAGCGAGGTAGAAAGGGGGAGGAAGACGCCCGTATTTATTACCGGGGAGCCAGTACCCGGGGTCCGACGGCTTAACATGCCTATCCGACGCACGGCGGATATTTAGTGGTTCGAGCGTTCGTACCTGCTCGGGATCGAACCTGAGGTCCTCTCCGTGGCAGTCACGAACGTTGATCACTAGGCCACCCGCGGCCTAAAGTACTTACGTCTTGACGTTCGCCCTTATATACCCAATCCTCGGCGGTGTTTCAAGTGCCAGCGTTACGGACACTCCTTGCAATCGTGTCGTAACGTGGCTCGGTGTGGTCGCTGTGGTTCGGAGGATCATCCTTTGCTGGAATGCGCAGCGGATTCTGCACACTGCATCAACTGTGAAGACTCCCACTGTGGTGCATCTAAACAATGTCCAAAGTGGATGGAGGAGCAGGCTATTCAGCGCCTAAAAACCATCGAACATCTCTATTATCCAGATGCCAGACGGCGGATTGCCCTTGGCACACCAATTCGGCGATCATATGCTTCAGTTGTGGTTCAGAAGGCTACTGTTGCGGTCCAGACTGAGGTTCACATCCCAGCGCGGTGTCCCTACGATTTTGAGGACATCGTTGCTGCTGGACTAGAGGCTCTCAAATCTCGCCGTAAAGTTCCCAGAGCGACACCCACTTGGTCTCTGAATAGATCAACAATTACCACAGGCACTCAGGTGGCGGGCACTGCAAAGGAGACACCAGAGAAGCAGAAACCAGGCATTTCCTCTCCAAAATCTTTAAATAAAAATCAGGGTCGGGGGATTCCGTCCAAGAACGCGGGGACCAAACACCGTCCCATATTACCACCAGACAAATAACCTCGACGTCTGCACACTGAAGGTCTGTCAGAAGAACTCATGGACTCTGAAACCTATTAGACGTCCCAGTCTGTCACTTTTCCTCATCTTTTCCTTTTTTCATAATTGCTTCCATCATCCAGTGGAATTTCCGAGGCCTCCGACCGCGTTGAAGGGCTTGCTGTTTTCTCTCTCTCTCTCTCTCACACCAGTGTGTTTGTGTCTCCAAGAGACATGACTCCGCACTACAGACACTTTCGCTGCGCAGACATTCTCTTTTTTGCAAAGACCATGAGGACGGGGTTATCGCGTGCGGCGGTGTGGCCGTTCTTGTTCCTCATGGTGTGTTCCTGTCACTGCAGTCCCTTTGCGTACGCCTCTGAAAGCAGTGGCAGCGAGACTTTCTGTGAACATTCTGATCACAGTCTGATCCATCTACTTACCACCAGATGAAGCTTGTAAGCCTTTCCGACTTGGAGGACTTAGTTCACCAGCTACCGTCTCCTTTTTCCTGTTACGTGATTTTAATGCACACAATCCGTTGTGAGGTGACAACAGTCGAAACTCAAGGGGCCGTGTTGTCGAGACCCTCATGTCCAACACGTTGCTCTGTTTCCATAACACGGGGACAACAACCTACTTCCATGAACCTACCCGTTCGTACTCAGCCATCTGTCGCTGAGTTCACCATCCTTATATTCTGATTGGTCCTGGAGCGTGTCTGGTGATCTCCTTGACAGTGATCACTTTCCAATCTTCCTTCGGCTAGCAGGTGACGGCTACCGCCATCCCACCCGTCCCGCTAGATGGAGTATAGATCGAGCCAAGTGGGACGTATTCACTGCTTCGGCGAGTATTACTCCTACAGTGGTGACCTCAGGTACTATTAATGATTCTGTTGCAGCGGTAACGGATTGTATTGTGCAAGAGACAGAACTCTCCATTCTACAGACGTCGACTAATCTTCCACGTTGTCCAAAGCCGTCGTGGAATTCCGACTGCAAAGTAGCACGTTAGCCTCAGCATAAGGCTTGGTGTCGGTTTTGTCGCTTTCCCACCGACGCTAACCTCCTTGCTTTCAAGAAAGCCAAGGCTTATGCGCGCCTGGTCTGTCATCGTCATAAACGGGAGTCTTGGATTCAGTATGTTCCCGGGATCAACACCTCTACCAGCTCTAAGATCGTTCGGAGAAAGTACCCATCTGGGGAGATCTCCATTCTTGAGAGTGATGGACGAACGGTTGCTGACGCTCAAGGTATTGCTGACTGTCTTGACACTGCATTTTCTTCAGTGTGCAACAGCAGCAATTATCCTTCGTTCCAGCAGCTTCAGACGCGGCTTGAGAGGAAAAGAATATTTTTCGAACCGTTTTCCTCGGAGGACTATAACAGCCCGCTGACTGCAGTGGAACTGAAGATTGCTTTGAATCGGTCTAGCCGAACATCTGTCGGACCGGATAACATCCACTACGACATGCTGAAGTACCTCTCTCCATCATCTCTGGACTGTCTGCTAATTCTGTTTAACAGGATTTGGCAAGAGCACGTCTTTCCCGATTCTTAGCGGACAGCTATTGTCATACCTGTTTTCAAACCTGGTAAGGATTCCACAAAACCGTTGAACTACCGTCCCATCGCTATGACGAGCAGTCTTTGCAAAGTGCTAGAACGCATCATCAGTCTTCGTTTGATGTTTTATTTGGAAACTCATCACATTTTATTACCTCATCAGAGTGGCTTCCGTCGGTTTCGCTCCACCACTGATGATCATCATCGCCTTGAAACATCTATCAGGGAGGCGTTTGTCCGGCGTCAGCACATGGTCTCAGTGTTCTTCGACATGGAAAAAGCTTATGATCGGACGTAGAGATACGGCATTCTCCGTGATCTGCACGACTGCGGATTGCGAGGAAACTTTCATTGCCGGTTTTTTCCAGAACCGGGTGTTCCATGTGCGCATCGGGTCGACCCTCTCTGCGTTGTGTCCACAGGAGCAGGGTGTCCCTCAAGGCTCCATCTTATCAGTCACTCTTTTCATTCTTCGTGTTAATCACATTTTCACATTACTTCCTCCGATGGTTCGGGGATCAATGTATGTGGATAATCTTTAGATTTCGTGTGCTTCCGTCAACATGCTCACAATTGAGAAGCAATTGCAGTTGACCATTACTGAGATATCTTCCTGGGCTTTACGTAATGGTTTTGTCTTCTCGTCACAGAAGACCGATTGCGTGCATCTTTGCCGCAAGCGGGGTCTTCACTCACACCCTCATCTCCGTCTGGGGGCCTCTACCATTCTTGTGGTGTCAAGTTTCTAGAAGTGACCTTTGACCGCGCACTCACCTTCGTCCTCACATTCAGTCCTTGAAGGTGAAGTGCAACGAAGTCTTTGAGTATCCTTAAGGTCCTCTCCCGAACATCTTGGGGGGGCTGATAAGTGCTCAATTCTTCGCATTCATCACTCTCTTGTCCGGTCAAAGTTAGACTATGGATGTGTAACGTACGGTTCTGCACGGCCTTCTGTATTAAGACTCCTTGATGCGGTCCATCACCAGGCTTTACGTCTTTGCACCGGGGCTTTTCGTACTTCTCCCGTGCATAGCCTGTATGCCGAGTCGCATGAACCGCCGTTGTACCTTCGCCGTCAGCAACTGTCTCTCCAGTTTTATACCAAGCTGAAATCTCTACCTGATCATCAACTGCATGATTCCGTCTTCAACCCACAATGTTTCCGCTTGTTTTCCAATCGCCCATCTTGTGTTCCAACTTTCGGGATTTGGATGTCAGACATGGTGTGCGATGCTGGCCTCGATGATTGGTGTGACCAAAGCTTTTCATGATTTCCTTGGCAGTCGGCTCAGGTGATGGCAGATCTAGCTCTTTCTGTGTGGCCTAAGATCCTCCACGCCTGCGCTCGTTTACAAGCAGCTTTTTGCCGAGCACCTCTCGCTCCTTCCCGATTTCGTGTCTGTCTTCACCGATGGCTCGAGATCCAGTGTTGTTGTGGGATCTGCCTTTCTGTGTATTGATGAGACGTATGCCGAGAGGATTCTGCCTGCAGCGACCGTCTTTTCAGCGGAAATGCATGCAGTTCATCTCACCTTGCGTCACATCCAGTCCTGCTCTCATCGTCGCGCCAGGCTTTGCACTGACTCCCAGTCTGTCATCCACGTATTGTCTTCTTTTGAGAGCATTGTTTCTCCAGTCACCAGAGATGTTCGTCGCCTCCTGCGGACGCTGATTGGCTGATGCTGGATTCCTGGTCCGATTCTGTTGGGTTTCTGACCATGTTGAGATTCGGGGTAACGAGCTGATGGATGCATCTTCCAGTTCCATCGCCTCCTTGCCGAACACTCGACTGCCGCTGTTTGTTTTAGAGATTTTTGTCCTGGAATCCGTACATTCATCATGGCTGAGTTGCAGTCCTTCTGGTCTCAGCAGGGCAGGAACAAACTTCTCTCCATCAAACCACAGATCGGACTATTGCAATCTAGTTTGCGGAGGAATCGTCGCGAAGAAGTTGTCCTTGCGCGTCTCCGCATTGGGCATTGTCGTTTCACACACTGAAATGGTGTGGTTGTGGCGAGGCGTGCAATTGCCGACTCACTGTCACTCATATTCTATGCAGTTGTGTTCGTTTTCGTGCTGCCCGTTTTCATTCGGGTCTGGTTCATTTGCCCGACGTTTACTTCACCGAAGGGTCATTTTGACCGAAAATCAATTCACCGTGAAGTTTGTTTCACCGAAAGATCACATGATCGAAACGTTGATTTCACTGGAGGGTCACTTGATCGTAAAGTACATTTCACCGAAGGGTCACTTGATCGAAAAGTTCATTTCACCGAAAGGTCTCTTTACCTTAAAGTTCATTTCATCGAAAGGTCATTTCACCGAAGGGTCAGTTTATCGAAAACTTTGAATTCCATTACAGGATCTGTTGAAGCATGGTGCAAGTTCAACAGACAGACCACCGAAACGTTAGGGGATCATACCCAAATTGCACTTTAGATTTCTCCGTGTCACAGAGAACGCAAAGATTTAGTTTTAAGACAAAAATAATTATTTTTAAGTCCCCAGTCCTCGGCTGTGGCCTTTTTATAAAATTTTAATCATGTACATAAGGTTTACATAAAAGTCATGTTCAGTGCTCATGTTCATAAGGTTTACATAAAAAGTAAAATGAATAATGTTGCACATTTTTTCAGGCAAAAAGAATCAATTTTAGGTCCCTAGGCCTTACCTTAGACCTTTTTACCCAATTTTAATCGTACGAATTCATGTTCATAAGGTTTACATAGAAAGTCAAGTTAATAATGTTGCACATTTTTTCAGGCAAAATGAATCAGTTTTCTTGTCCTAGGTCTCGGCTCAGGCCTTTTTAGCAAATTTTAACCGTGCGTGCTCATGTTCATAAGGTTTACAAAAAAGTTACTTTACATTTTATGTAATGCTTATGAATATGAGTAGGGTTAAAATCTATTAAAATGGCCTGTATCTAGGTCTACGGTCAAAAAATTAATGTTTTGTTGTTGGGTAAAAGTGGAACATTATTTACTTGATTTACTATGTAACCTTTATGAATATGAGCTAGGAGGATTAAAATTTGACACAAAGGCACATATCTAGGCCTTATGATTAATGTTATATTTCGAAAAACCTACTCATGGGGAGGTGTTTCATAGAAATTAAAAGTGTATTTTTTATAAAATCCGATAATGCTTAGGTGACCAGTTTTTCAAAAATCTGCACCACACTGCAACACATCTCTAACAACAAAATTCTAAGTTTTCGAAAAACTGACCATTCGGTGAAATGATCTTTCGATATAATGAACTTTTAGGTAAAGTAATCCTTCGGTGAAATGAACTTTTAGGTACAGTAATCCTTCGGTGAAATGAACTTTTCGATGAAATGAACTTTTAGGTGATGAAGTGACCTTTCGGTGAAATGAACTTTTCGGTCAAGTGACCCTTCGGTGAAATGTACCTTTCGATCAAGTGATTTTCGGTCAAAGTGACCTTTCGATCAAGTGAACGATACCCTTTTCTTTCTCATTTGTTCGACGACGGCGCAGCTACGCTGCAAAAGCTCTTTGACGACCACTGCGATACACTCGCAGTTTTTTTCATTTTTCAAACAAATTGACTTTTTTAAACGTATCTAGCTTTTACACTTTTCATCATTCTCATTTTCACTTTTACCGCATCAACCTGATTTTAACCATCATACCAATGTGTTTAAAACTGTTTCTTTGATTGTCTTGTGTCTGGCGCTCTTTGGCCAAATATGGCCCTCGCGTCAAAAAAAAAAAAAAAAAAAAAAAATAGGCACCAACCAAACCGAAACTACTGTTGAAAAACGCAACTGCGTGCTCACTGTTCAGAGAAAACAACTTTACGGCGGAACGAAAGACGGCGACGGAGAATTGAAGGTTCCGATTTTGAACTTTTAATTTTTTGTAAACAAAAAAATAACACTTGCTCTTTTTTGTCTGTGGATATAGCAAGAACTGACTAAGAAATGGGAAACAATGCGTTTTCAGAGAAATTAAACCTTAAAAAGTTCTGATGTCTTCGACTCCTGCAAAACTCCTTCTTAAATAAACTTCCAAAAATCAGTACAATCCCTGAATATTTCTTCATGAATCTCCATATAGTGAATTATGCTTTTCGATTGGTTTGAAAAATAATTGTTACAGGTGACGAAAGTTGTCTGTAGTCGGAAAGGAGTATGCGTTGTGCTAAAACCATATTTTAAATAAATTAATGAATTCCTGTTAAATTGCAGATTTTAGTGATTAATTCCATCATTCTTACAGTCTTTCTCTCTCTCTCTCTTTTGCCCCATTTCTCCCTTTTTAGATCTTGTATTTTTGCAAGGCATGGATACAGTGCTAAAAGTAGCCTTAGTCTTGTTAGGCACACACCGTGACCTTATTCTTCAGCGCCATGGGTTTGAACCTATCATGGATTTTTTGAAGACTTCACTCACATCTATTGGTATCATTCAGATGGAACGGATTTTCAACCAAGTAAGTATTTCGTACTAGTCATAATTTTATTTTTTGCATATTATGCAAAATGGTGGTACTGTTTACCCATTTCATATGGCTAAAATCATTATTGATACTGAATCTCACATACTATATCTAACATGAAGTTTGAGCTCCTACATGTAATATAAACTGACAGACAAAATTAGCATGTAGATATTGTAAAATTTATCATGTTGTGTTTTTGTTTTCTACTTGCTGTTTATACGAAACAGAATGAAATGAATACTCCAACAGAGGTTTATTGGAGTCATTTGTGCTTAATTGAAGACTTTACTGCAGCAATGGGCTAACCAGCAACGCAGCAGAACATGTGATAATGGTGAAAATGGATGAGTGACCTCTCCCTGTATTTGTCCCAAAGGTTGGGCTAACCTATTGTTATCCCTAAGTATATATTGGAATATGCTACCATCCTGCCTATCTGTGAATGTGTGTCCTGGGTGACTGCAAAACGGTTTTTACAAAATGTGGGTTAGCCCACTATTGGCGGTAAGGTCTTCAGTTTTTGTGCTTCAAGGTCTTTTTCACTCGAAGAGGAAGTTTCTGTTTTTGATTAGCCTTCTTCTCACTGATGAAGAATGTGGTTGTCATCGGATTGCTGATAAGAAAACATTTGGGCACAACTTCAACAAAGGAAAGCCAGCTAAATTTAAAGTTCTGAATTATCTGTATGCAATTGTAAAAGTTTTGGGATTGCTGAAAAATGTCTCGAGCAGAGGTGTGGGCTGATTACACATAAATAAGTTTTGCCCCCACCTAATAATACAAGAGGCAGCCGTCTTCCAATAATTTATAACTAAAGTGTGTGTGTGTGTGTGTGTGTGTGTGTGTGTGTGTGTGTGTGTGTGTGTGTGTGTGTGTGTGTGTGTGTGTGTGTGTGTGTGTGTGTGTGTGCCATTTTTTTGAAATGTGGGAATTAAAATATTTAGCAAGAATATTCTAACTTTTTTCTCTTTCTTATTAATTAGCTTATGAGCTATTACAGTTGTATCTTCAAGTTTTAAAATGTGCATTGAACTTCATAGCTTAGTTTTTTCACATTAAAAAGAATCCTCCAGATAATGGAAGAGAGGTGATGATACTGCTGCCTGCCACATATGATCTCTTTAAATTTGACCCCATTCCTCAACAATTCGGTAAAGTTCATGCAGAACCACAGTTGGCTGAAACAGAATCTGTTTCTCTTCTCAGAAACCTCAGCTTTGCTGTTTACTCTTCTTTTCTGTAACAGAGAATTGATCATGGAACACAAAATGAAACATAGTACTATGATCAGTTCTATTTTTCAATTTTAAAGCAAACAAAAAAACTTATTAAAAGTTATTTGCCTGTCCTTGATTTAAATAGCAAAAGGTTCTAATCTTCTTCTGAAAAGATGCAGCTAAATTCAATGCAGTGGAAGTAAATGAGTCAGCAGATCAATTTATGTGCCATTGAATCCACTAGGTGACTGAGCTTTACGTAGAATGGTGGAAAACTGCAAGAGGAACAAGAAATGGTAATTTTTATGCGCAATTTGAATTATAGCACCAATGAAAGATATATAACACTGCCGCAGGCCATCTGTGGTAAGGATTAGAAGTTGTTGTTAGTGTTAAGTTGTGTATGAGGAAAATTGTTTTCTGTGCAACATCAAGAAATTTAAGGATTCCTGCATGTGAGCAGAATGCACTAATAGCTAGGAAAATGCAGATTATAATCAAGAATGTAGGTGGTGACTATATATATTGTCAGAATTGCTCTAGCATGAGTGAAAATGTGTAGCAATCTCATGACTACTGTTGGTAGACTTTCGGTTAAATCATGGTTTGTATCTGAAGAAATATAGTACTAGCAATATATTATCTGAATTGTTCCTATGAGTGAAAATATGCTTTAATTACAAGGCTACAACTAGAGCATTCTGAATAAAAGTATTTCCTCCTCATATGTAAATGAATACAATATTTTCCAGTGAATGAAAGGTATCAAAATCAATCTGATCTCATTAAATATACATAACAATTGTAATACCATCCCTAAATAATTTAGGAAAAACGCCGATTTTTGATTAATTTTTTGTGTAATGAGCAGATTGAGCTTTTTTTTTTATTTATTTACTTTACACTAAGTTATATGGTAAGTTTGTACCCAAAATGTTGAAGAAATTCCTCCAGTCTGAATGCATGTATGTATTCACAAGATCATGTCTGACATATGTTTTTTTGTTTAAAAAAGAAAGAAAGAAATCCACTTGCAGCATCTTCAATGTGGCATGAACTATCAGGACTTAAAGAGTTGGGTGTGATATTAAACTGAAGTCAAAGCCTTCTTAATAGGATTTCTAGAAAGGTAAAACTTCTAGATTGAGAAAGGTTTAATTTCTAGACTGAAAATGGGTCTCGGCAAAAAAAAAAAAAAAAAAAAATGAGCATCTCCGGCATTTCTCCAGTGGTCCGGGAAATGTCCCGGTGTACCAATCCGCCCGGAAACAGTGGTGAAAGTGGGCTGGAATGGTGGGGAACGGCGTTGCCCTAAATAAAATAGTTGCGAACAAAAATACATATAAAAAAAGCGCTGCTAAACTATACCAGAGAAATTCGGGAGTACTGTTTTATTTAGACCCATGAATTCCATTCTTGTTTGTGTAAAATTTTTGTTTCAAAGTTTTGTTTCTGTGATTTTGCAGTTTTCAAAGCAATTTGTCCTTCAAACTTTTAACTAGAGGAAGTGATCGCATTTGATTGTTTTGCTTTCATATCATCCCATTCATTATCCACCTGGCAGAAATCTTGAACTAATACCAAACTTAAAACCAAACTTAAGTACCAAACTTAAAGATCAGAGCAATTAATTTAATAGTGATAACATTGGCATAGCCAAGGGTAGGTCTTCGGGTCCGGACCCCCCCCCCGAGGATGATTGAGTATGACAATGCTACTGTCCAATGCTACTGTCCAATGCTACTGTCCAACATGCAAGATGTATTCAACAGTGATCAGCAAGTATGACAGCGACTTCCACCATCTTCCCTGGCCACTACAAAGGCCAGATCTGAGCCCCATTGAAAATGAATGGAACATGTTAAAAAAACATAAAATCTGAGCAAATCCTCTTCTATCAAGTCTGAGCCAGTTAAAGAGCTCTCTGGTGAATGCCATGTATCCTGTAGATGTAGATGCACTACAACACCTTGTGAAATCTATGCCCAACGGCATATTTGATGTAATTCTGGCTAAAGGAGGTTGAAACCAGTATTGAATAAGTGTGCACAGTGGATGGTATGTGTATTTTCTCACATGCATGGTGATGTGATTTCATTTTAAACTTCCTGCTCCAGAGCACATTTAAGGAGACAGGAAGTTCAGGGGCTTGACAGTATTTTAGGGCTCCAGTATTTGTGGCACACCTAGGATTTCACTATGGGTGGATGAATAAAAACACACAAGAGAAAATATTCCCAAAATATGATGAAGAAGCCATTAAAATATCCCAGTGATATTGAGGTGTGTATCCCAGGATTCATGGACGAATCAGTGTTATTAAGAAAATGTAAACATATATGGTTGAAAAATGGATACCAGTTCAGTTCTGCTTTAATTCCCCCCAGGGGGTTGAGCTAATTGAAATTCTATTGTAGTAGCAGGCAAAATAATATGATCCAAATATCATGATTCAAACGAATTCTTAATGTATGAAAATTTCCCCCAATTACAGACAAAAAAAATTTCAAAAGATTAAAGATAGCATTTCTTTTTTTTTTTTTTTTTTTTTTGCAAAGGCAATTTTAAAAAATATATATATCTGAAAAAAAAACTGTTGAACTGTGTCAATTCTTCAAACATGCTGCATAATTCTGGGGCCACTTGAAAATGCTGGGCCCTAGACTGCACCCCCTAGCACCCCCCCCTCTTAAATGGGCTCTGTACTGCTCACTTAATTCAGTGGCATTTCTGTCAAGATTTCACCACCTATTTTGATCGTGGGTTTCTTTTCCCTTTCTCTCTAAAGCCAAATATGAACATTAGAGTTCATTTCCTACCAAAGTTAAATCATTAATAAGCTATAATTTATCTAGGAGAGCAGAATTTGTGGTGATTCAATATAATCTCAGTAGGAGTTTGTGTTCAACAAATGCTAATAAATAATATGAAGGTTAAATCACAATTAATCCCTTGTATTGTTCTTCAAAAGGAAACAAATTATGACAGGTTGTACAACACAATTGCATAGAGTAATTTGAAGCACAGTGTGAGTACTAGATACAAATGAAAAATCTAGCTTATTAAAGCATAACTGGGGAACTAGTCTGTAGATGAATTCTGTGGAAGAAATATTCTTCTCCTAATACGTGAAAGTGCGTCAGAATTATTAACACAGCAATCGGACTTCTCTGGTTTGCTTGATTATATTTATTGTTCATCAGTAAATATAGGCATTGCTGCATTAATAATTCCAAAGTCTGTAGATATTTAGTTCACAGAAGCATCCAGGTTTAAAAGCTTCTTTATGCATTAAGAAATATCTGTATATATTTGTGGAATTAAATGGACACAAGACAGAGGCGTGTATCTGCAACTAAATATCAGGAAGTGTCAATGAAATATATGATAAAAACGGTAAAACATCATAGTGTGTCATGGAAAATTCCACTAAATGTGAGCTTCCTTATGATGGGTATGGTTTTAAGAAATGACCTTATAAAGAACACTTGTGTGAAACATGATGCTTTTAAAGCATGTGTCATCAAGATTACCAAGAAAGGAGATTTAATGGAGCATTCGTGTTAGAAAGATCAGTTTCTTATGAGGCATTTTTCTTTAGAAATAGGTAATTTTTATATTAATGGTGATCTTCCAAAAAGTTGATTTTGTGCTTGTCCACTTGTGACAAAGTCTCATTGTGATGTGATTGCACAAAAATTTAATTAATCATCAGTCATATATTTGGCATATAGATGCAATTTAAAATTCTTTTCAACACCCACAGGATCTTGATCTAGGATGTAATACGAAAAACCATGTTACTGCATAGGAAGTACAAAACAAAATATAGAAAGTGGAAGTGTCTGAACATATAAAAAAAAAAATGAAACAGAACAAAAATTATCTTATTGACTACTCCTTAAAGAATCAAGGTATCCCATATTGTGTTAACATAAAATTTAGTAATACACAGTAGTGAGGCATGAACAAGGCTGTAGCCAGGGGAGAGCCAGGTCAAGTGGTGCCCAAACAGCTTTGAACAATCAACAACAAAAAAGGAATAAAGAAATGCAAAAAGTCTTACTGTAACTTACCAACTACAGATGTTCCTGGACACCTAAATAATGTATCATGATGTGGTTTGAAGATATGTTGACTGAAATACTCCTATAGTGAATCCACACCATTGATACTGTTGGTGATATAGGCATTTTGTTAATACATGTTGAACAGAATTTTAGATGATGTCTATATACCAAATATATGATTGGACTTTAATGACATACACTTAGGATATTTGTGCTATATATTATAGTTAGCCAAAAACTAAATATCGTAATTATATTTTTGCAAAACATTAAGTTTTGTTAGTGACATCTGTCCACATAACAATGTAGATTTGCTGATTACATAGATGTTCAGCCTGTAATATACCTACTCCATGCTAATGTTTTAATATTGCTCTAGTGAGAAGTGGATTTGTATTTATGAATTTTTCTGCGTTTGTAATCCCATGTTTTTAGAGAAATGTATGTTTATATTCTAGGTTTTTACCCTCGATGTGGGTAAACAGCTGCATGCTTACGAAGTAGAATATCATGTGCTTCGGGAAGAGATGATGTACAGTCCTTCCAAAGGTGACACAGAGCATGTACAGAAATTGGAAACGGCCAACAGAAACCTAAAAGTACAAAATATGGAACTTATGGAACAGCTTCAGGTAATATTATTGTGAACATTTTCTTTGGCAGTGATGTTGCTCTAAACGAGAAAAAAAAAATGTTATAGTGGTGAACAGATTAGGCAAAAACTACTCAGATAGAAGATCTTCACATACTTCAAACGTGACGTGAAATCTGATTTCTTGTGTCATTATTATTTTTATTACTAATTGTTTATATCAATTTTTATTAAAATTGCTTCTTTTGAGCAGTTTTAAATAAAAGAATGTTATGAGGATGTCGCGTGCTAAGATTGTCCTAGATTTTTTTCCACATGATTCTAAATCTTCATTACAGTGGAAGCCTGCTATGACGTGGGTGTATCGGGACAAGGTGATAACCGCGGTATATCCGAATCTGAGTGGTATGTATTTGTGTGTGCATATATTTGATTTGGGAGATGCAATCAGACCTTGCGCTATATCCAATTCCATGCTATAATTGACCACGTTATATCCAACTTCCACTATTTATTAAAAATGCTCATGACTCATGCTGAATAGGTATAATTCAGTGGCGTATATTTGAGGTTAGCTAGGCTAGCTGCAAAACCCAGAGAGTGCACAAATAAAACTGAATTAAATATACACAAATAAAGGTCAACTATCAACGGTATTAAAATATGTCGATGCTTTCAGTGCGAAAAAAAAAAAAAACGTGTGCGGATTTTCTTTTTTGACTCAGTCTGGCGAGCGAAAACCAACTGCATAACGCAAGCAGCTCTTCCAGAGGTTCGCAGTTCTGATTCGAAAACCTTCCATACGATCACCTGCTAGCGTTTCCATGACAACATGAATCAGCTGGTAGAGGGGAATAGGCCATTGCTTTGGGAAACGGTTCGCTCAGAAAAAAGAAGAGTTAGACTATCTCAGTCACTCGCATACTCCCGCCCATAAGAGTCTTTCGCGAAAGTTGTTTTTGTGAAGTGTCAATGAATTAAAATCATAGATATTATATCTTAAATTCGTGGCTTTGTTGGATTCGAACTGTTTTGATAAATTTTGTGAAAGCTTCCCTGAACATCTACTGTCAGAACTTAAAGAACTCTATGCTTCAAAGTTTGATACAGCTCAACAAAAAATGAACTGAATGCGTTTTATTCCCTTGATGAATACAAAAACAAATCAGTAAGAGACATTACGTGTTACATAAAGTTGAATAAATTGGACATAGTGTTTAGTGAGGTGTACAGATTAGCAGACCTCATATTAAACTTTCCATCAACAACTGCAAAGAAGTTTTTCAGCATTAAAAAGAATCAAGATATATCTTAGAGCCACACAAGGACAAG
Source organism: Macrothele yani (assembly GCA_039090855.1). Classification (NCBI taxonomy): domain Eukaryota; kingdom Metazoa; phylum Arthropoda; class Arachnida; order Araneae; family Macrothelidae; genus Macrothele; species Macrothele yani. The sequence goes on along the minus strand of CM076995.1, from coordinate 151,616,270 downwards.
CACATTCAAAAAACTTGGCTGTTTTGTCAATAGAGAAAAACATTCTTTTTAAATATGAAAAAATATTCAGAAGAAACATTTTATGAAAACATAACACTCAAGTTCACACAAAAGGAAAGAAGAATGGAGTTCATGTACAGATAAGTGTTCAAATCCTAATCCTCATGATTATTTGGTATCATTTTAGCAATGTCATGTACATAAAATTTTGAAAAAAAAGTTGCTTCTGTTACATAACAATTAAAAATTAAACTTTGCAATTTAAAAAAAAACAGTACTGGAGGGGGGGGGAGGGGAGATAGCCCAGGTCTCAGACCTAAGATACACCACTGGTGTAATTAATATATTCCCCTTTATTCAGCATGGCTAATGTACTCTTTTTCGAAATATTATGAGGTGGGTGTAGGAAATTACTTTGGAGTTGTCCATAAGGAATCAAAGAGTGAGCTACAGGGATTACTTTTATTGGAGACAGTGGCAAGTTTTCTTTTTTAGCATAAATGCCGTACGAAATTACTATACTCTGGTCGCTCAGCCTTCACACTTATATAATTTTTCTTTGCTGTTTTCCTTATGAGCGGGGCAATGTTAAGCCACAGAGAATCCATTTTTTCTATAACTTTATTATGCTATGCAGAAGAGTTGACATTATACTTAGAACCCTTATGATACATCAGATGTTTAGTCATATTATTGCAACGTAAACATTGAGTCAACACACAAGTATGCTTCCACATAAAGCTCAGTATTCCATAACTGTGTCAAATTCTGATCATTCAGAAGAATTCTTTTGCCCAGCTTGTGCAGCCATCCAACCACAAAAAGTTCCTTAGCATCACTAAGCTTAAAAAAATAGCGCCGTAGTGTTTCTGAGCCCTTCTACACCACTGTTATCTGGCATTCAGAGAAAATCTTTGAGAAAAATAAAAGAATAATTTTTGCTGAAGGAAAAAATATCTTGCTGGTTTTCATTTATAATGTAATTTGTGTTTCTAATAATTTATGAAAATAAAAGTTGTACTATACAACACAGCATCAATAATTACAGTATTTTGTTGTATATTCATATCTTCTTAATTACTTATTTTTAAAAATAATGTGAGGCAGTTGTCATGCACTAAGAAAACCCCATGCATATATAAATGTGTCTTTTTCACTCACATTCTTTGGGTTTAAAAAAAGAATAAATTAATCAGCATCAAACGTCATTATGCAGATTTCTTTCCCCCACCGTAAATCAACTGAATTTATTGGAATAAGTATTAAATCATTTTTTTCTTTTCTGGTGTATGAATATATCATGCCATAGAAACAATCCTAATTCAGCTTACTTTGTGAATATGGGCAAATGCAAAAGGTTTTGTGGATGTAACAGTTATGTATTTCAACAAAACAGATGAAGCTGTCTGACTTTTATTAAATGCTTTTTTTTTTACTGTTAATCAATCACATAGTTATGGGTTAAGCTTATTCTTAATCAGAGCTAATTTTCCATATGTGTTACTGTGATACCATGCATGTTAATCGAACGTTATCACACATGTAACTGTAAAGTAGGATTAAAAGGCAAAGTTCAGAGTAATCTTGGTTAAAAGTGTTTTTTTTTTTTTTTTAATGTCATGCAAATGGTGGTGATAATAGCAAAAAGTAAAGTTCAACATAAAAGGAGCAGCAACAATCAAAATCCTAAGCTCCCAATAGTAATAACATGCCATCCTCACTTCTGTAGCTTATGTGAACAAATATGCCATTACCAAGCGTAGATAATGGTGTTATGAGAATGACTCGTGGGTTAAGCAACTTTCAAACTTGCGTTTATTTCAAAAATATCTCGTAAGAAAAAGTTTAGTGATATATTTACACTTTATTAGTACATGATAATGCTAGACACAAGAAAACATACAAGAACATATATGCAGTGCTTAAAAAATAAAATAAAATTCTATACATCCCTGCAGTCCTCTCTAACAGTCTTTGTACACATTTGGTATGGTCTGGTTTTCTGTGGAGATTGTATATTCAACAAAGCAGATCAAAAGGGTACTATTTTATTCAAATTTAAATGAAATTATAATATTTTGATGTTTGTGAAGTATTCAAACCTTAATTTAAAAAAAATTATATTTTACAGTTTTTTTTTTTTTTTTTTTTTTTGATTGGAGGTTTAACGACCACCGTGAGCAACTCAATGGGCTATAAGCAGTCGCCCGTCCCTAATTTAGGGTCACTGGTTCCAGGGAAGGGAGAGAGCCAGTGCCGTAAGACAAACACAACATCCATGCCTCACCGGGATTCGAACCCGGACCCCTTACGGACGAATGATCAGAGGTCAGCGCCTTAGACCACTGCGCCACCGGGGCGGCTATTTTATAGTTAATTGGGTTTTTATTATTTTTAATAATGAAAAACAGTTATGATTGATAATTACTTCACAAACATCAAAATATTACAATTACATTTAAAATTTGAATAAAATAGTACCCTTTCATGCTCTGTTGAACATACAATATCTGTAGTAAACCACACCATACCGAATGTGTTTGAGACTGTTAAAGAGGACTGTGGATATGCATTTTATTTTAATTTTTAAGCACCGCATATATGTTCTTGTATGTCACTCATGTCTAGCATCAGCTTTGAAAGAGGCATGACAGTGCGTGCTATGCAGATGGGTGCACACATCTAAGAAATGGCAAACCATCTCAGCCATGCAAGAGCAACTGTATCAAGAGTGTACAGTAAGTGCTACAGAAACAACAAAAACAAGCAATCCACAATCTTCTTGGGGGGTGGGGGGATGTTTGAAGGCAACCAACAGTGGCTGGAGAGGATTGTAGAGCAAACAGACAAGCTCCATTAGGTCAAACAACTGCGTTGTGCCATACAGCAACATTATGGAAAGGGAAATTTCAGCTTACACAGCCTACTGCACATTGGCACAAATGAGTTGTAACAGCAAATGACCCCTTTGTCTACCCCTTGTCTCTGCTAAAAAATGACAAATTCAGTGGGCACAGGAGCACCAAAACTATGCATGTGAGAACTGGGAAAATGTCACCTAGTCTGATGTGAACCATGTTTTAAGTTAATACATATGGAGGGATGGGTCAGAATATGCCATCAACAACAGGAATTGGTGGATTCCAGCTGCCTAGCATTATGAACTGGTGGAGGTGGTGTAATAGCCTAGGATCAGTTTTCATCATGGGTATTGTGCTCCTTAATAGCTCTGGACAAGCATTTGGAAACCTTGCAGTATCTTAACATCACTGTAGACCATGCATACCCATACTTGTACATAGTGTTTCCTAATGGAGAGGGCTACTCCCAGCAGGATAATTCACCGTGCCACAAGGTTCAGTTCATCTCGCAGTGATTCCAGGAGCATCACAGTGACCTCAAAGTGCTTAAATCGCCCACACAGTCCCTAGATTTTAACCCAATTGAACACCTGTGAGATGAGACAGACAGCCATTCGTAACAGAGATCCATCTCCAGTGAAGATTCAGCAGTTGACGGATACCATCACATCCGCTTGGCTGAACAAACATATATACAAAGGCCATTCCATAAAAACTGAGAGTAATTTGTTTGAGTGGCAACAGTGCGAAGGGGGAAAATAACCACGTAGATAGCTAACTGAATTAAGAAAGTATGTATGGCAACAGTTATTAGCCGTCGCAGACAATTCTGTTTTTGTTATTGCGCTGTTGTTTAAGGTACGTCTACATTTTGCCATACAGCTATGCAGGTGAGTGATTCAGAGTTAAAAGTGAAATGTGTTGTGGGATAAACTTTTGCTATCATTTGGGTAAAACAGCTCCAGAAACAGTTGATTTAATGAAAAAAGCTTATAAAGATAAATGTTTGGAGTGAGTCAACGATTTTTACATGGCACCACGATTTCCAAAAAGGGCATTTTTCGGCAAAACCCACTCCTAGGCCTGGTCGACCTGAAAGTGTTGTTACGGAGCTTATTGTTAACACTGTTTGGGCAATCGTTCAATAAGATCGTTTAATGACATGTGAAGACATAGCGGCGTCAACTAATACTTCAAAAACGTCGGCATTCCACAGTCTAACCGACAAATTACTACTATATCGTGAGTGTTTGAGATGGGTACCTAATCACCTGAGGAGATAACAATTGTTAGCCAGAGTTCTGGTGTGTCATGAGTGGAAACAAATGATTGCAAAGGATCCAAACTTTCTAAACACAGTAATAACTGCCAATGAAACATGGTCAACTTTTTGACCCTCTCATGAAGCACACAACAAGTGTCTGGAAACGTACAGGCTGGCCTCCTCCGAAAAAAGTCTGCCAAACAAAATTTGCTGGGAAGGTGATGATGATAATTTCCTTTGATCATAAAGGTGTAATCTTCCAGAATGCCATTCCTCCACAAATTACTGTCAATGCTGAGTATTACATTTCTGTCTTGAAGCGTCTGCATTGACACATATCCTTTAAGCAACCGGAACTGGTGGGCAAGTGGACCCTACACCATGATAACGCCCACCCACATGTGGCTGCTTGTGTTCAACAGTTTCCTACGAAATGCGGTATTGAAATCGTGCCACAGCCTGCTTACAGTCTTCACCTCTCCCCATGCGATTTCTGGTTGTTTTCAACAATGAACGAGAAGTTCCGTGGCGCAACATTCAACACAGATGATGACGTTATTCACACTGTACAGGGGTCGCTAAAGCAGCTTCCACAAAATGCCTTCGCCACATGGTTTAAAAAGTGGACTGAACGATGGGACCATTTTACATTTTATATCATCCAAGGGAAAATACTTTAAGAAAGAATAGCATATATTTTGTTGTACCTATGTTTCTTCATTTTGTGTGATTTTACTCTCAGTTTTTATGGTACGGCTGTTGTTTACATATATCAGAACCTCACTTGAATGCCTGCCACATCGAATCAAGGCAGTCGAACATGTTCTGATGTAGGTGTTCCTACAAATTTGCTACTTCAGCATATTTGGTCTGCAGTATTTTATTTCAAAACTTCTTGTTTTCTCAAAATTGAGAGCATGTTGATCCATTAATCATTATTTTAAATTAAAAAGTATTTGGAAGTGTCTTTGTGTATGTTTTCATTGGTGTAACTAAAAGTGACTATCTTTCAGGTGGCTTATTCAACTATACATCAACTTGAAGCATCAGAAGCTAGTCACAAGAGCACAGTTCAGCGTTTAGAGGCACGTGTCAGATCGTTAGAAGACGAAAAAGAGGCTCTTGTTCACAGTTTGCACATCATGAAGAAGAGACTGCAGGTGCTAGAATTGGCAAATTTGGAATCCCAACCGAATTCGCCTATGGAGAATAGGCCTCCATCCTTTGGAGTTGTGTACAAACTTGCTGGCTCAGAAAAAGAAGAGGAGTTGCAGCTGAAGCAGCTCATCAAAGAATTTTGTGAAGAAAGGAATCAAATTGCCAAAGAGGACCACTCAGATGAAGTTTGTGAAGAAAATTGTGTTGACACTGAACTTAAGTCCCTGAATGACATGACAGTTTCAGACAATATGCCTGCAAACAATTCTAGTGGATTAACACAGACTGATATTAACCAAACAAATATGATAGACTGTAAAACCGAAAATAATTCTTATAATATATGACTTATCATATGAATTTTCACTTCTTAAATTAAGTAGTGTTTTGTTATACCTCATGATGAGGTAATTAACGATACGAAAAAGAAATGCATAATCAAGATGGTTAGTAATAACTATACCACAGTGTTGGTAGTAGTTTACAAAACTAATTGACTGCTGGGTCCACATGTGCATTACAGTTGAGCATTTGTCGTTTTTACCTGGTTCAGATTTGTGGCTAATTAGCAGACACATTTTGCTGAAGTTCATGCAGAATGACTTTATTTAGATTATGATGCCATGTTAAGTATGGAGTTTTGTTGATTGATTTATGTATAAATACGTCCAACATAGGTACTTAGACCAGGATAAAAAATTAGTAATATTATCCTAACTTACAAAGTGAAATGGTATCGAGCCATTGTAGATGTGAACTTGTAAATAGTGCAAGACCTTGGACAATTTAAAAAAAATTAAATAATTTCATGTTATTTAATTTTTTATCCGAATGATGATACTGACTATTCTGAAAATGTTCTCTAATACTTGAAAATTACTAGAAAAGTGTTGTTACTGTTTCAACTAACTTTTGTTTTAGCTGGTCTGTAAACAGTTAGTTTCTAAGATAACATACAAGAATTTAAATAATTAAATATCTGATGTTATCATCGCTGTTGAATTTAAATATTCATAAAAACTGCAATAACAATGAGTGAAGTGCTAACTGTTCATTGTAAACACGTGTTTGTTATTATTTTCTACTATTTGAAAACATTCTGCAGACCCTGGGGTGATTGCATTTTTGAATGTAGAATTTAAAAAACTCGGTGAAGACAAATTGCCATCTAGAAGCAGATATTTTCTTTCAAGCAGGAAATAATGAAAATGGAGAATGTAAGAGTGAGGAGAAGTGAGAGATGCAAAAGATTAATATTTTGAAGATGTTTTTGATCTTCTGTAATAGCAGTTTTAAAGGTACAGTGGGAACTTTGCAACAAAAACTTCAGAGATTTATAGCAATGAAATAATGTCTCCCCATTCTCCCCCAAAGTGCGAATGATTATGCCAAGAATAAAATTTTCAGCATATTTGAAACTTAGGTTTTTGTTTAAAGTGATTTTATTCTGAAGTAAAAAAAAAAAAAAAAAAGAGTGAAATTTTAAGGGCATTAAAACTGCTTTGAAGCTTGTTACAGGATAAAAAAAAAATGTTAATAAATCAGGTAAAATTTTCACTTCTGGCTCTTGAAAAATTAGTATTGCTATAGAAATATTGTTATAGGGAGTTAATTATTTCTGTATGCAATTTTCCATTTTATCAAATAACTATGAATACTTCATCGGATCTGCTGTTTCCTATTTCTTACAGAAACCTGTTTGTTCCCTTGGAGTTTTTTAAGCATTATAAATAGAATGCTTATAATTTTAAATGGAATTACTTTCCTTCTCAGATACTAAACATTCTACCACAGTATTCAAAAAGTTATTGGAAATTCACCCAGTGATATGTTTATTCAATGAATCTGTGTACATTTTTTCATGCAGCCTTTCCATGCCAATATGCACAACTCCTAAGGTGAATGCTTGATTTCGTTTTGCAAATCGACTGATTTTTTTTTTCTTCATTTATGTAGCCACTTTCTCCATAGGCTTATGGAACTTGTTTCAAAATTTCACTTAATTCTCATATTTTTGCTTTAATTTCATGCTGTAAAATGTATGCAAATTATGAGCACTGTTAAAATGTGTTTCTCATGAAGAAGCAACTTTTGTGAGCCTCAGATTTGATTCTCTGTGCAATCACCTCTCTGCCTACAGAAATAATTTTTATTGTGGTGAAAATTTTTTTTACTGTAAATCTTATAAAGTTCTGCACCAAACTTCTACGTATAACAGTAATACTGCCCAATACTGCCCATTTTGCAAGTACAAACGACTTCAGAAAATTTGACCCACCTTTTTATAGATCAAATGTTGCCATCTTGTTTTTATTGCAGTAATGCTGGTATGGTAGGGCAGAACTGATGCAATACAGTCCATTAGTGCATTTTGTATCTACATTGTTGTTATGTAATGTTGTTTTCAAGCCATCAGAAGTTCAGAATTCATCAACTATAACTCATGGCAAGCTTTTTTCTTCTGTGTCTACAGACAACATTTATACATGTTTTTTTTTATGCTAAAATCCAGTTTTAATGTTGTTAATACAGCAGGAGCCATAAATAATTTGATAATTCTGTTATCTTGGTACATTTTGAATTGCAAAAATATGAATCGTGCTAATATACCTTTTGTGGCAGCAAATTTTGTAAAATTTGATTGTAACTCAAAATGCAGTTTACTTTGAGCTGTTTTTTTTTACTTTTAGGAAAAAAAAATGCCATTATGCAATTGTCCTTTTCATAGGAAAAACTATTTTCTGAATAAAATTGTAATCGCTTTAGAATGGGTTACAAATTATTTTAGAAAAGTGCATTAAATAAAAACCATTCTGATAAAACAACATTGATTCTTTTAAGTGACTATTTTTTATTTGCATTTTCTCATTTTGGGCATTATTCAGTAATTTCTGGAAATATCCAGTAGCATTTCAGGATTTTTTTTTAAATCCATTATTCATTGTATGTGTTACTATTTGACAATCAGATATAGGCATGATTTGTGTGTGTGTGTGTGTGTGTGTGTGTGTGTGTGTGTGTGTGTGTGTGTGTGCTTTGGCAAAGCCAAATTAAGAATTATGCTATTTAGTTTTGTGAAAGCATAAGTTATGTAGAAATGTTGGCAGGTGTGGATACTGCTGTTTAAGTAGTCATTATTTAATCATCTTTCATTTTAAATAAAATATGAAAAAGAACCCCTGCCATCCGGCTCCGAATGCAGTATTATGTTTTAGAATTAAACAACTAGTTTTTTCTCTTTAGTTATTTTCATAACTTCTAATGCTTCAGGCAGTTTTGGTAACCCCCTACCACCCATTTCCAGTTTTTGGTACCACCACCTCCAAACATCAGTGTTGTCCCAGTTGTGTGAATTATCATGTTGTCCCACTTGTGAAGTGTCATTGTGTTATTTCAGTTGTGAAGTGGCTAATATTATCAAAGTTGGATATGGGTTCAAGTGCCATATGAGGTATGATAGCAGCTGTGGCTACATCCCATCCCCTCATGGCCCACCCAGTGGTGCCGGAACTATTTGTGGACAATGGAGGCAAGATGTCAGGATATGTATTTTTTGGTCAGATCATAAAACTTACTGTACCATTGTAAAACAGGAAATGATCACGCCATTAGAACAATGCTACCAATAAAACGATTATATTGAGAAAAATCTGAATTTATATTATAAGATTTTCGAAATAAAACATTTTCCGCGTATATTAAATGATATTAAACTGCATTGATTCCGACCCTTCAACATTAATACGGATTACAGAGGAACTGTAACAGTTTTATCATCAAACAGCATACCAACAACAACTTATGTTATCATCAAACAATGTACACATACAGATATATCTAATACATTTCCCTCCTTCTTTCATTTTTTTTTTCATTCTGTTTTAAAGGAAGACTGATTTTATTATATTTAAATGAAATGCAAAACTTGCATGGTTCTTATTATAAAAACGTATTATCTTTCAGGATAACTGTTTTCTTAATAAGGCTCACTCTTTGTGAGACAGACATTTTTCTCATTCTGGACAAGCAATGAGAGTTTAGTTGCATCTCAGGAATGGCATCAAAAATGCAGAGTTCGAAATGCTTAATAATCAAAATAGAAAATAATATTTAGTTTTGTCTGAAGGAATTTTAAATGGCAGGAAATAAAAAAAATCCCGATATTAATCCGATTTAAAATTACATACAAAATGAAAAGAAGTGAGGGGTTAAATGTGATGTTTTGTCCCTGCACAAAAATGGCTCTGGGGGCAGCTGCACCCCCTCTTCCCGCTGTGTTCCCGACTCCACTGCCCCCGCCCACACAGCCACCCAAAGTAGTTTTTGCTTTTCTTCGTGTCATACCAAAGTTTTCTGAACTCAGGTTGATAGTTTTCCTGTAAAATGGCCACTCTGTTGGTTGTTCCTGGAAGCTGCAACTGTTTCAGCTCCGAAATCTATTGAAAACATCCCTTGTGGAAATCCTTACTTCAAGTGCTGGAATTCCCACATCAGTAGTCTGTGTTTTATTTTTCATGGCTCAAAACATCATTCAGGATTGCAGTGGTTGCAGCCCTTGTGATAAAACTTCATCCATCACCTGGAATTAGCTGGTTTACTAGGGTGTTTTGGGCAGGCTGGAGAAGGGCATGAATTTTGATCCTTTGAGCAGTGAGATTTGTGTGAATTCCCAGGCAAGTACTTGGATTTCTGCATCACTAAGAATTGCTAAATATAATTTTCACCATTCACGGTCTTGCATGAGGAATTTATCAGAACGAGTTCAAAAATTTCTACTACCATCCTTAATCAGAGATATGCATAAACAGACGACAAACAGCACATCTTTTTCTTATCTCTCAAAGAACAGTGAATAAACACTTTCAGTTCAAACCAAAGACTTATTATATAGAGTATTTCTATGAATGTAGCTTTGATTTTTTTAAAATATCTACCAAGATCAGGGTGTCTACTGGTCATGAAAGGCACAAGAAAGTTGCAAATTCAGAAAAGGGTCAAGAAAAAGTCACAAATTTTCTCTGGGCTCATGAATTTTTATTTTTAGTAAGTGTTCATTTTCTATCAAAAATCTTAAGCAATTCTCCATGCACCAAGCAGAAAAGGCATAGATGTGGCTTCCATCTAACAATTCAAGTGTCAAATCAGAGGGCACTTGTGCCCTCCCCCACAAAAAAACTGATAAAGGAAATAAGTGTCTGAGTGTAGAAATACATGTACATAATATTTACAAAATTTTGAGATTAATTTAGTAATTTAATTTATTCTACTTATGGAGTCTATCAGGACATTTTTCAAGTATAATTATAAAAGAAGGGTAGGTAATGAAATCTTGTAGCACAGTTGTAAGTATTCCAGCTCACTTGGGTCGATTTCCACTTGCAGTTATTTATCTGAATCATCTTTTACCTCTTCTGAGGTCTTGTTCTAGTCTTTCGGGTAAATCAGTCGAGAGTGCTTCTGCATCGGTCTTTTCGGTGATCTTTCCTGGGGTCTCTTTGCTACAGCTTTGGCAAGTTTTCTGTGCCGGCCATTCAGTTATTTTCTGGATTCTCTTTCTTCTAGTCGCCCCTTCAAGTTACTGATCTCCCGTAGCTGTTTGACATGGATCTCACGAGTACGGCTGAGGACAGACCGTATCATGGACTTTACTGTATTCGTTACCCTATACGTTGGACTACCCATTATTTCATCTAACTGGGAGAATAGCCGATTGATCTTTTGTCACTGTACTTTCTTCTATGGTAGCGTCGCCTCTCATTTCCTCCATTTCTTTCTGTTCTTGAAAGTTCTTTTCTAGCCCGCAGGCACAGTATTTGGTAACTGGTCAAAATTCGAATGTGTTCCCTGTGGGTTGCTGGCACTCCTATTTGGACAGTCTTTTCTTTTCCTCACTGGGAGATGAACGATCGGAGCAAATTGCTTTTGTTTGGCTCTGAGGTTGGACCTTCCATTAGGAAGGACCCCCCCCCCCCCCCCGAACGCAACAAGGTCACCGCAGCCTGGGGACATGCAATGGGAGATCAATTGACTGGTTGGTACAATCAAGCTCTAAAACGAGCTGTTTAGTTTGAGCTCCTACTGGTCTCCCTTCCAGTAGCACTTTATCCGCTTAGGTCACGAAAACAGGTAAAAAAATCTCGCTATCTCCGGGGGGGGGGGGGAGACAGGTAAAAAAATATCGCTATCTCCAGGGGGGGGGTACATTGTAAAGCGACAGAAAATGTGTTTTATACTTTCCTAAGATATTCAAATCTTTCCCCGTTATACTTTCCTAAGATATTCAAATTTTATTTTAAATCATTGGCAACGAATGTTAAGAGAGGTTTTGGCGCGTCTTTGAAGTAACATGTATTTTACCATATGTTTATACACTCTGCAAAAGCCGCGCCGGTGGCGCAGTGGTCTAAGGCGTTGGCCTCTGATCATTCGTCCGTAAGGGGTCCGGGTTCGAATCCCGGTCAGGCATGGATGTTGTGTTTGTCTTACGGCACTGGCTCTCTCCCTTCCCTGGAACCAGTGACCCTAAATTAGGGACGGGCGACTGCTTATAGCCCATTGAGTTGCTCACGGTGGTCGTTAAACCTCCAATCAAAAATAATAATAATAATAATAAAAAATAAAAAAGCAAGGATAACCGCAGTTTCCTAAATCTACAATTTTTTTTTCTACCTTTACGAAGCTTGTGAATTAACGCACTGCGCTGGGGAAATTTTCTCGACAGACCAAAAAACGCCGTTTGCATCTGACTAGATTCGATCCTGGGCCGTTTGCATGGAAGCCGCGCTCGCTACCGACCGGACTAATTCACGACGCTCAGTACGTGCTGGAAGCTATCTGTTTGGTATGCAATTTGTAATCGAATGCTTCCCTCTTTCATTTTATAATATTGCGAGGTATTTTTTCATAAAAGTCAGTTTCATACAATTGATAAATTAATTTTTTCAACGTAACGATAGTTTTTTTTTTTACCTTAAGGGAACTTCACTCATTTTCAAGGCGTGTACATACTTAGAGTCGCTTTCCAAAGTTTTGTACTGTCCTTGCCGTCTTGAAAAGAGATTGTTGAATAAATATATATTTACCCGGGTTCATGTCACATTCTGTTACATTTTTAACGTTGTGTCTTTCCTTTCCGTTGTCCGAAGCTACATTTGTTTTAAAGAGTAAAAGATATTTTATTTTACTTCTCGTTATTTTTAGAAGCGAATTCCTCCCAGTCTTGTGTATTCAACCCATGGATGAGTACACCACATAGCGTTGCTTTTTTTTTCTTTCAAATAATTAATAAATTTTGTACACGTATAATTCTTTTTTTTTTTTTTTTTTCCAACAAACGCTATTTTAATGGTTTTCCAGGATATGTGTTTCAAGCGGTTTCAAATTTTTTCTTGTTATTCATTCACTCCATTCCATGAATTGTTATTCATGGGAATGGAGTGGGTGTATTTCATGGCTGTAATCTAGTATTTCACGGCTTAATCTGATATCTTCGTCGACGTAAAATTTCATTAGGAAATTAATTCGCCTCTCCACATATGGATTTTTTCTTAACATCCACTAAAATAACACGATGGCGATAGCGTCGTCTTCAACTAACTGGTACCATGAGAGAAACAGCAAGTGTTGCTTCTGCGCATGCGTAGTCCCGATGCTTCCACCTGCTGTTGGGGGTTGCATTGGTTGCCAGCAACGGGCCACTAGTGGCACTTGCTTGGAGGCCCACAATTCACGGCGATGCTGCAGGGCCATCAATGGCTCGCCAACTGATAGCGCTGCCACCAACGGACCACTCTACCGGGCCGTGAGCGGCAGATTTCAGCCAGCAGTGACCCATCACTGCCAGCTGGTGGCCAGCAGTTTCCCAGTACTTGTGTTTTTGCTGGGCTGTTTTCTTTACAAAATGTGGGATTCCAACACAGAAAGTGGGGTCTAAAGCTACCTTAGTGCCCCTTGACAGTGAAAGTGCAGAAAGTGGCTGCCGACTGTTTTGTAGGAGAGGAGTGCAAGGCAAAGTCGCTGGCTGGAAGGAAGGAAGTTAAGGAAGAGGGAGGTATTGTGTCAGCGTGGCATGACGTTAAAATTTCATTTAGATAAACAAAAGCAGCATTTTCTTCTAAATAAGTTGTTCAAGTACAGTACTATTTTCGTAAGGAAAAATACTAAATTTTGAAAAGCAATTTAAGGCAGCATATTCAAAGCAAATAAAAAGTTGAAGACTACATTCTAGCAACACTTGTATCTTACATCAGTGCAGTAACTAGTCAGATCCGTGCATGTATGTGTGTGGAAGTGTTTGAATTGCACGATTCTTTTGTTGGCGGTAGTGAAAAGCATTAAAGCCCGGTGGCGCAGTGGTCTGAGCGTTGGCTTATGACCATTCGTTCAAGAAGAATCCCGGTGAGGCATGGATGTTGTGTTTGTCGTACTGCACGGGCTCTCTCCCTTCCCTGGAACCAATGGCCTTAAATTAGGGAAGGGCGACTGATTATAGCCCATTTTGTTGATCACGGTGGTCGTTAAACCTTCAATAAAAAAAAAAAAAACATTTTTTTTTTCTTTCAGTGTTTCGTAAAAAAAAAAAAAAAAAAAAAAAAAGTAGTTGCTATATTACTTTCCCCACCCGTCGCCTATCCTCATTTCGAAGTATAGCGATGTCCTTGGCGCCAGCTCTGGCTCGGATACAAGCAGTTACCCGCCGTGGCATAGACTGATACTGCTCTGAGATTATGCCAGATGGTGTCCAAATTGCGGAACAGTTCGCCGACATTCCGGGATGGGCCTAGGTGGTGTCCCATCATGTCGCAAACATGTTCGATCCGTGAGAGATCGGGCTGGCCATGGAAGGGTGCCAACAACACGGAAACAGGCTTGGGATGAATTCTCGTGTTGAAAAATTGGTCGGTGATACTCAGACAGGAATGGCAATACAACAGGTCGTAGAATATCGTCGACGTACCGTTGTGCCGTGAGGGTACTACGAAGAACTACCAAGGGTGTCCGACTATCGCAGGAAATGGCTCCCCAGACAGTCGCTCCCAGTGTGTGAGTCATGAGCCGTTCCACGATAAAGGTAGGATCCGTGCGCTGGCTGGCTCTTCTCCAGATATGCCTGTGCTGGTCATCTACGTCAAGTGCAAACCTTGACTCGTCACTGAAGACAACATGACGCCACTGGACACTATTCCACGTTGATCGTGCCGACACTACTGCAACCCGTGCCGGCGATGTTCGCTGGTCAGTTGTATGCGGTGGAGTGGCCTAGTAAAATGCACTCCCCGTGCTGCAGATCGTCTGGCAATAGTTCGGAATGCCACTTCCGTTCCTGTAGACGACGTAACATGGCTACGGATGTGTGAGAGCGACGATTTCAATTCTGTTCGCGCGGCTCTCATAGTCGCTCGATCCTCACGTTCTGTCGTTACCCTCGGCCGTCCACTGCCAGAGTGCCGCTGGGCTGTGTTCTCCTTGACCCATTGGCACCAACTTTATTCGATTGCCGCGTCGCTCCGACACAAATGCCTGGCGATACTGCGACTTGACCAACCGGCCTCTCTCAGCCCAACTGTACGTCCTCTCTATAACTCGCACAACTGCTCGTATTGTGCACCGATCCAACGTCGAGGGAGCCTCGCAGTCCGTGGAGGCTAATGCAACCGCAATCCGCTGTCGCAATTGTCCCTGTGTGCGAGCTTTGCTCTTGATATGCCCTCCTCGATGTGCGCTTCCCATGCTCCGCGGAGAGCCACTATTTCCTCACTGGTCTGTATTTTTTATTCATTTAGATATTCTCATGCGGAGTTTCATCAGGATCGAGCGACTTTCTCTGGGTGCTTCGGCTATTTTGGCAAAGAGTGTACAGACACTCAGTCGATAAAACATTAGAGTTAGAGATGATGGGCAGACCCAAACCTAACGCAGACTAAAAAGTGCGGACAGCAGGGCTAAAGATATATTCAGGCATCTTCTCGGGGGTGCTTAGCTCCCCCAAAACTGTACGTACCCCCATTCCCTAGGTTTCTGGAGATTCAAAAACCTACGGAGTTCAGTCCCCGTGATCAAAGATCTCCCCTTTTATTTAATCTAATTGTTTTCGTTTATAGCTGAATATTTAGAGAAATTAATTAAAAGGAAAAACTTAAGAAAATGAGGGGAAATATAAACTCGCTCAACTGCTTGTGTTGTGCACCGATCAAAACAGAAAACATCCGCATGGACTTCAATCTGAAATTTCTATCATCCTTCAATAAAACCTTAAACGGTCCTTGGTGAAGGGGCAGTTTTCCGAGCCCTCTCGGACTAATTAAGCAATAAAAACCTAATTCCACAGAGTAGAGATGTTTGCACGGCAATACATCATCATGTTTTGGAAGTTGGCATTCAGCTTTATTTCAGTATTCTGGATGCCGGCTTCCCATATGTACGGTAAAGCCTCAGTGTAGTTAATGTGATGTTAGTGCTTCTAATACAACAAAATATTTGCTACCTAATTTTTAACAATAGCAAATTATTAGAAATTGTTCCGATAAAAAGGGATTTTTTCTTGACTGTGGGTGATTTAAGCTCTGTGAAAAAAAAAAAAAAATTAAAATCGGGGCACCTCAAGCTGGCATCCAATCGGTTAGTTATCTTTTTTCTTAAACTATGTGCTAATCTAAAGGAGCTGAAACCAAATGCAAGGGAATGGTTTACACCATACGTTTTCCGGTAACACTGTAATGATTCCTTAATAATCAGAAACACGCTTGTAGTAAGGCGAGGACATTTTTACCAATCCTAATGTTAGGGGTGGGAGATTTTTTCCAGCACATCATTATCTTACTAACATCCTTAATATTTTACACCTCTCCATGGTGAAATCCATGATGCGCTACTGAATTTAAGCAAAAGGAATAACATTTTTACATTTTTATCACTTGTATGTGTACATTTCTTGGAAATCGCATTTGCGATTATACGGGCATAAGAATTTTTTTTATACTCTATTTAAAATTATTATATGTATTAACGTATATAAGCTCACCTTCGTTTTGCTGATTTTTGCAACTACCCCATCAGAGCTGCAGAGTATGACCCAGGAGGAACTTGCTGACAAGAGTAAAGAAGTGGGATTAAAAGTGAACTTTCAGAAGACAAAAGTGATGTACAATGCTTTTACAAAAAATGAAGATTTTTCGATTGATGGAGAAAAAGCTGTAGATAACCAATACCTACATTTATCTTGGACAGCAGATATCAAGTGAGAGGAAATATAAAACTTGCCTGGAGAGCTTTTGGAAGAAACAGTATAATTTTCAAGAGCAATATGCCATTATGTCTTAAAACAAAAGTGTTTGATCAGTGCATCCTTCCAGTGCTTACGTATGGTGCAGAGACGTGGACCTTAACTAAAAGAGACATACAAAGGCTGCAGACAACTCAAAATAGCATGGAGAGGTGCATGCTTGGTGTAACCAGGAGAGATAAGAAGAGGAACTCGTGGATCCGAAAAATGACAAGAGTGGAAGACATCATGATCAGAGTAAAATCTCTGAATTGGCAATGGGCTGGACATATTGCCAGAAGGTCAGATCATCGATGGACAGCCGAAATTTTAGACTGGATTCGAAGAGACAGGAAAAGACCCAGAAGAAGGCCACATGTGAGATGGGTGGATGGAATTCGAAAGTATACGGGAGTAACATGGAGGAGACTGGCACAAGACAGACCGTTGTGGAAGAGGCCAAGGCAGCGGCCAGTGCGACATGAAGGCAGAGGGTGCTAAGAATCCCCGGAGGACCGGACTAGGCTGCCATCTCATGCTGACCTTGGTTACGTATAATGGACGCTCCCTATCTTCTGATTCAAGGCTTCTTCAATTGGAAGAAGAACTACAATGGATCAAGTGGGACTTCGTCGGGCTAAGTGAGGTAAGGAGAAAAGGAGAAGATCTCATTGAACTGAAAAGTGGACATCTCTTCTACTATCGTGGGACAGATACTGGCAGAACTAGGGGTGTTGGATTTATAATAAACAAGAAACTGAAGGATAAAGTTGTAGAAGTTGAAAGTTCCTCTGACAGAGCTGCACGACTCGTTATCCAGCTCTCGAGAGGATACAAGGCTCAGATTATTCAAACTTATGCACCCACCTCAAGTCATCCTGAAGAAGAAATTTAAGAATTTTATGAGAAAATTCGTCATCTAAATAATAAAGGTAAGCAGCGCTTGAAGGTAATTATGGGAGATTTCAATGCAAAAATAGGGCAACGGCAACAGAATGAAACTTCAGTAGGTAAATTCGGTCACGGCAACAGAAACCAGCGTGGAAATACTCTCGTTCAGTTTGCAGAGGCAGAAGGGTTTTTCATCTTGAACTCCTTTTTCAAGAAAAAGCCACACAGGAAATGGACATGAAGACATCCAAATGGGACGACAAGTGAAATTGATTTTATTATGTGTAACAAAAAATTCGTCATAGAAGACTGCAGTGTGCTAAACAAGTTCAACACAGGTAGTGACCATAGATTGGCGAGATGTAAGATGCACCTCAACATTAACTCGAACGTGGCAAGCTAATAAGACAAACAAAATATATTGACATAACCAACCTTAAAAAACACCATAATACCTTCAAATTGGAACTGAACAGATTCTCTGCTTTAGAAGGCCTAACATCGGAAGAAGTGGATATTTCTGAAGTTAACAGAAAAGTAACCAAAGTTCTTATGGAAACAGCAAAAATTTAGCTGGGTCTAAGAACAAGATGCATGTGAACAAATTATCAGGAAAAACCAAAATGTTGATGCAAAAAAGAAGTGAGATGAGGACAACTAAAGAAGATGTGACTTCCAAAGTGGAATATATAGAGCTATGCAAGACAGTACGAAAAAGAAAAAGTATCACTGAAAACGTAAGGAAATTCAACTGTGAACTAGTGAGGAAAGCAACTGAAAACAACCAAAGCCTAAAGATAGCAAAGAGACATCTCAGTAAGGGAAGAATACAGATTATGGCACTGCGAAAAGAAGATGGTTCTGTAACAAGAAATTTTGACAAGAGTGAAATATTTATACTCCAAATTATATGAAAGGGATTATACATGCACTCCAGACATCATGAAAGGTACCAGAGTTCTTCCAGTCCTCCCAGCAGAAGTTGCACATGCAATCAAGAACATGAAGCGGGGAAAAGCTCCAGGAGAAGATGGAATTACTGTAGACATCATACAAGAAGCTAGTGGAGAAATCGAAACAGTACTCGCCCAAATTTTCACTCGATGCCTTAATGAAGGGAAGATTCCTGAGGATTGGAACAACGCTACAATGATCCTGCTACATAAAAAAGGTGATATTGAGGATCTCAGGAACTACAGACCTATCAGCCTCCTATCAGTGGTTTATAAAATCTTCACTAAAGTTCTTTCACACTGCTTGAAGGTAACACTGGACATGGCTCAACCGAGAGAACAAGCTGGATTCAGGAGTGGCTACAGCACAATAGATCATATCCACGTACTGAGATAACTAATTGAAAGAGCGAGGGAATATGATCTTCCATTGTGCAGGGCTTTTATCGATTATAAAAAAACCTTTGATTCGGTGAAACCATCAGCAGTTACAATGGCTCTGAAATCCTGCGGTATTGAAGATGCATACATTAATATTATTAATAACATCTATAAAAATGCAAGTGCAAAGATTCAGCTGTTTGAAAATACAACACACATAAAATTGGAAAGAGAGTGAGACAAGGTGACACCATATCCCCCAAGCTCTTTAATGCCACATTGTAAAATGTCTTTCAATCACTGAACTGGGAAAACAAAGGGATAAAGATTAATGGAGATTATCTAACCCACCTTCGTTTTGCTGATGACGTAGTCATTTTTGCAACTACCCCATCAGAGTTGCAGGGTGTAATCCAGGAACTTGCTGACAAGAGTAAAGAAGCGGGATTAAAAGTGAACTTTCAGAAGACAAAAGTGATGTTCATTGCTTTTACAAGAAATGAAGATTTATCGATTGATGGAGAAAAGCTGGAGATAACAGACACGTACGTTTATCTTGGACAGCAAATATCATGCGATGGTCACTTTAATGAAGAAATTAATCGGCGTACAAAACTTGCCTGGAGAGCTTTTGGAAGAAACAGCATAGTTTTCAAGAGCATTATGCCATTGTGTCTTAAAAGAAAAGTGTTTGATCAATGTATCCTTCCAGTGCTTACGTATTGTGCAGAGACGTGGGCCTTAACTAAAAAAGACATACAAAGGCTGCAGACAACTCAAAACAGCATGGAGAGGTGCATGCTTGGTGTAACCAGGAGAGATAAGAAGAGGAACTCGTGGATCCGAAAAATGGGAAGAGTGGAAGATATCATGATCAGAGTTAAATCCCTGAAATGGCAATGGGCTGGACATACTGCCAGAAGGACAGACCATCGATGGACAGCCGAAATTTTAGATTGGATTCCAAGGGACAGGAAAAGACACAGAAGAAGATCACATGGGAGATAGGTGGATGAAATTCGAAAGTATGCGGGAGTGACATGGAGGAGACTGGCCCAAGACTAACCGCTGTGGATGAAACTTGGAGAGACCTTCGTCCAGCAGTAGATTGATAATGGTTGACAATGATGATGATATATATATAATCATTCAGATTTCATTCCCCCCCTCTTCGAAAAAACTCTCTGAATGCAACGCTGAGCAGCGCTTCCCAACAACGTATCGTAATTGACGAACATGAATAAATGTAGTGTTCTGAGATGTGATCGTGGACGCATTGTCGGCGCAAGACAGATGATTCCGATGACAACTGTATCAAGACTGTTTCTGCCAGTTGACTATCGATGAACGTACCAGTGCCCAGAGAGCAGGAGGTGGCCTCGTTCGATGTATCACGTTTTCAGTTAACACGCGGCAATAGACTGGCCAAAATATGACGCCAATAGCACGAATCGATGGAACTCAACTGCCTAACGTTAACTGTACAAGCTGTTGGAATAATATAGTGTCAGTATTACCTCTGGAAGTGCATTGGAGCTTTGATGTATCTTAACACCACTGCGGACGAGGCATGATTATGCGTAGGTCCCCGTGATGCTAACTAACGATGCTAATTATGCAGGTCTTGCTGACTATGCATAACGTTCCCTGACGGAGAGCGCTCTTCCAGCAGAACAATGCTCTTGTCATTACAGAGTGGTTCTAGGATCGCGACAGTGATTTAAAAGTGCTAAAATGGCCTGTAGATTCCCCGGATTTTAACCCAATTGAACACCTGTGGGGATGTGATTTTTTCTTTCTTGATCGAGGATTTAACTACCACTGTGAGCAACTCAATGCGTTATAAACAGTCGTCCGTCTCTAATTTAGGGCCACTGCTTCCAGAGAAGGGAGAGAGCCAGTGCCGTAAGACAAGCACAGCATTCATGCCTCACCGGCAGTCGAACCCGGACCTCTTTCGGACGAATGGTCATAAACCAGCGCTTAGACCACTGAGCCACCGGGGTGGTGAGAAGAGATTAAGTGAGCCATTCGTAATAGAGGTCCTCCTCCAGCGAATATTCAGCAATTTAAGGACGCCATCACATCCGCTGGCTGAACGTACCTGTTGATCGGTATCAACACCTAGTTGAATCCTTCCCACATACACCGTTGAACCATTCCATTATGACCCCCACCAGTCTAGAGAAATGAGCGCGCCTGGAGACCAAACGGTGGCACAGGTGAAGTTCACAGATCAGCATATATCCAAGTTCGGAGTCAGAATGAAAAAGCTGCTGATTTATTGGAGTTTGATAAAGAACAAACTGTGATGACACGGTGCCTCGGAACTACGATCTCGGAAACGGTGCGGCTTGTGTGCTGTTCACGTGCCGCTGTAGTGAGTATGTATCAAAAGTGGTGCACAGATGGCCAAACGACGAACCGTCTTCCGCATCTCGTTGGTGCATGAGGGGAGCGGAGACTGTCGCGCATTGTTCCCAACGACTGCAGGGCCACAGTGGTCAAATCACCCGCAGCTACAACACTGGTGATCAGGGCAAGGCGTCACAACACACTGTCTGCGTAGCCGAAGACCCAACCAGGTCCCCACGCTCACTGCACGTCATCGCCAGCAACGCATGAAATGGGCCCAAGATAATCGAGATTGGACCGTGGATGATTGGAAGAAAATGGCCTTGTCTGATAAATCAAGATTCCTGCTGCATCACGTAGACGGCCGAGCGCGGATATGCCGATTTCCAACGGAGGCTATGGCACCTGGATGCACTGTTGAGCGGAAACAGGCCGGCGGCAGCGGTGTTATGCTGTGGGCAATGTTTTCTTAGGACTTTTAGGCCATATTATCCCAATAGCAAAATCCCTGACAGCTGTCAGATATCTGAACATCGTTGCGGACCTAGTTCACCCATTCATGGCAACTGTCTCCCCTGCTGGTGATGGACATTACCAACAGAATAATGCGCTTAGCCACACTACCAGAATCGTCAAGGAGTGGTTTGAGGAACATGATGGTGACTTTCTGTTAATGATCTGGCCTCCAAATTCACCTGTCGTGAACCCAATCGAACATTTGTGGTTCGACTTGGAAAAGCGAGTTTGCGCTTAATCTCCCTCTCCTCCCAAAATGTACGGGAAATGGAGGACATGCTGTTGGCACTGTGGTACGAGATACTCCAGGATACCTATCGTCACCTCTTAAAATCGATGCCTCGCCGAGTGGCCGCTGTTTTGCGGGCTAAAGGGGGTCCTACAGCTAATTAGGTAGGTGGTAATAATGTAATGGCTCATAGGTGTAGAATGGGGGCTATTTTGTAGACCGAGGACGGGCGAACACGTTGTTACGTAACTGTTTCTACTGATTTGCTGATCAGGGTATGTACTTGCACGAAACCAAATAGCTACCTAAAAAGTCTTCGAAACCCACAGTTTTCAGGCAACGCACCTTAAAATGTAGGAGATTTTGAATACGAGGCATTTTGGGGGTAAAACACGTGATCACTTTGTCTAGAGTTCAGTGGCATTTCTGTTTCTCCTGTCGGACACTGTTTCCTCCCTCTCCCCTTTTTTCGTTATCTTTTCCCCCTTTCGTCATTTGCTTTTGTGACATTTAATGCACTGATTTGCTAGTAAATCTTTCTCACGGTCTTTTACACAGCATATCGGGGAAACGCATTTAAATTCTTCTCAGTCTTCCGAAATTCGCTTAAGTAATATGTACGTTGTCATTATCGAGGCTTTTATTACCTTTCCGTGAGACACTGGTTCGGTTTTCCGTTTTGTGTGTGAACCATAGAGCGAATGAACTGTGTAATTTCGTTTGACTCAAAACTTGAGGCGAGGCTCCTAGAAACCCGTCTGCACAAATAACTGTGTAATTATTGATTCCCAGAGAAACCACACACACACACACACACACACACACACACACACACACACACGTACGTACCTATGCCTAATAAAAGAGTGCAAAGAATTATTAAATCGCATCGTTTTGCATCCTGATGATCTGAGTTTGCTCCGTTGATATAAAGTCAGTTTTTCCTTTACTTGATTTTTGTTTCATTTCCTTTGAGTTAGAGCTCTTACTTACATTTCACTGAAAAATGAAAACTAAGCAGCGATTCTTCTCACTTTCTCCTTCTTCTGATTGGGGGTTTAACGACCACCGTGAGCAACTTGATGGGCTATAAATCAGATCAGATCATATGTAGAGGATTTTAGGAAGGGAGTGTCTGACCCCAGGTCTTAAATAACCCTTAGAAATAGGTAGCTAGGAGATTTGGGCCAGAGTGCCCGATAGGAAAGGGACACGGGAGCGAAGTAGAAAGGGGGAGGAAAACGCCCTTATTTGTTACCGGGGGGCCAGTACCCGGGGTCCGACGGCTTAACGTGCCCATCCGACGCATGGCGGATATTTAGTGGATCGAGCGTTCGTACCTGACTGGGATCGAACCTCGGTGTTTTCCATGGCAGTCACGAACGTTGCCCACTAGGCCACTCATGGCCCAATGGGCTATAAATAGTCGCTCGTTCCTAATTTATAGTCACTGGTTCCAGAGAAGGGAGTGAGCCAGTGCCGTAAGACAAACACAACAACCATGCCTCCCTGGGATTCGAACCCGGAGCCCACCTCGGACGAATGCGGTTATTCTCATTGTCTCCCGAAATTTATACATTATTAATGAATCTTTACTTCGGAGTTACAATTATTAGGAGATTAAAGCCATGCCTGTGCTATTTTGCTTTCACAAAGCCTCTTATATTGGCAAGTCTAAGGTAGTTCATAATTTGTGTGCGCTTTGGTATCATCTGCCTGATTCTAATTTGTTAATTTCTTGGTATTACGACTCCCATAAACATACAAGGAGTCATCTGTCTCTAATTTGGAGTTGATGATTCCAGGGAGAGGCAGAGCAACCGCAGTATGGCAAACACACTGCCTCAGAGCCGAGTACCAGGCTGAGTCTAAATCACCCCATTGGATACTATAGTGCGTCGCATAAATATAGAGACAGAACACATTCTCGAATAAAAAAGGAACAACAACGAGCTGAAATGTACACCTCATATTTACAGCAAAAATAGCATAGGACACGCAGCTGAACAATAGTTTGACGGAAATATAACAATTCCAACGCCAAGTACATGAAAAAAACAGAAGTACCCTGTCTCAAAAATATAAAGACTTACTAGTTATGAGCACTTCCGGTACGAATAGTGGAGCCGTTGTTCCGAATAACACTGAAAACCCGATTGGGCATGCTGTCCACCAAGTGATGTAAGTGTTCTGGACGTACCAGCTTCGTTCAATCTGCTCTTTCAATGCCACCACACTTGAGAACTGCCGTCCATTCGCAGCCACATCACGAGCTAGGATACTCCAGAAGTTCTCGATAGGGTTCAGATCTGGACTGAGTGCTAGTCAATCCATTACGGTCACATGATGAGTGATAAACCAGCTTTTCGTTGATGCAAACCAATGGATAGAGGCATTGTCTTGCTGGAACAGATAATTAACACCCGCTAGAGTTTCGGCAAACGGTAGAAGATGGCTGCTGAGTATGTCGTGATACGTTTCGGAGCTTTGTCTGCCTTGCAGAAAAGCGATATCCGTTGTCCCATTGAACGCAAAAGCTCCCCAGACCATCACAGATTCCCCTCCTTTCTGTCTGATGAAGAAGGTGCGTGGCTCGCTTCGTAAATCATGCCAATAGCAGTTCCAACCGTCAGGGCCGTCCAGTTTGATCTTTTTCTCATCGAAGAAAATAGTTGTGATCCACTCGTCCGTCCAGTGCACGTAGCTGCATGCCCATAACAATATAGCTAGTGGCGCCACGTGAGATGTGGCCGACGGCGCACTTTACGGAGCACAATGTTGCTACTTTCCTTGATTCGTCGATGAACTGTGTCCTTTGAGATGGTGACACCAACAGTCCGAGAAACTTGACGCAGTGATAACCTTTGGGATGAAACTGAACGCATGATGGCACGATCATCTCGTTTGGTTGTTATTCGAGGCCTTCCGGGCCGTTTACTGGCAGTTAACGCACCGCGTTTCGATAAAGTCTTATAAATGACTGCCCTACTCCTTGCCATGGCTTTACAAATTTTCGCTACAGTCAATCCATTTGCTTTCAGTCGACAAATCTTCTGCATTTCCTCACCAGAAAGTTGACTGTTCCGTGACATTTCGGCAAATGAATGTCTGACGGCAGGTCCGCTGTCTTTTGTAGGCTGGACCGAAGTACGGCCCATGCGCGTGCGTACAACATGCTAATCTGTACATCTCATTTGCATGTGGCTACTTTACATAGTTGTCTTTATATTTATGAGACACCTAAAATTACACTATTTCACTTTGTGGTGTTCTTTTCACACAATCCGGTCATCTCGACGGATCGAAACGTTTGTTGTAGGGTTATGTCTAATTAGGGTACCACTTCAGCTTCCTACCTATATTCGCATTGCGTTCACGGCGCAAAGTCGACTGTCTCTATATTTATGCGACGCACTTTAAAAAGAGTATTGATGCAAGAAACCCATACACACTAACCTCATTCTGCAAAGTACAAGCCGTTGTTTTCTACAGTCCTTTGTCAAAGTTCCACCAGAGCCACTTTACCACTCGGAAGATTTAGCAGCTACAAAGTTTAATGATGCAAGAAACCCATACACGCTCACCTCATTTTGCAAAGTATAGGCCTTTGTTTTCTATAACCCTTTTTGCCAACGTTCCACCAGAGCCACGATCCCACGGCAGTACCACTCTGCAGGTTTAGCAGCTATAAAGTTTAATGATGCAAGAAACCCATACACGCTCACCTCATTCTGCAAAGTATAGGCTATTGTTTTCTATAGTCCTTTGCCAACAACGTTCCACCAGAACCACGATCCCACGGCAGTGCCACTTGGCAGGTTTAGGAGCTACAAAGTTTAATGGTGCAAGAAACCCATACATGCTCACCTTATTCTGCGAAGTATAGGCCGTTGTTTTGTATAGTCCTTTGCCAACAACGTTCCACGAGAGCCACGATCCCACGGTGGTACCACTTGGCAGGTTTAGGAGCTACAAAGTTTAATGATGCAAGAAACCCACACACGCTCACCACATTCTGCAAAGTACCGGATCCCACATGCCTACAAGAGACAGTGTATGCTCACGGTAGCTCTGTTATGGTGTGGGGTGTTTTCAGTTGTCATGGATTAGGACCCTCATATGTCTAAAAACCGCAAGACCACTCTGGCCGTTGGAGGCTACGTAACCGTCCTTGAAAATCATTTGCACCCGTTCATGTTATGCAACCACTCCGACGGGTGCGGCCTCATTCGACGTGACAATACGCCACCGCATACGTCCGCAGTCGCTCAAGTATTGCTGGAGGAACATTCCACGGAGTTTGGCATCTGACTTGGCCTTCTCGTTCGCCGGATTTAAACGCCATCGAACATATTTGGAATGCTGTTCAACGTGCCGTCAATGCGAGGAATCTTCCACCGGCGAATATTACGGAATTGTGGGAAACTGTTCTGGAAGCATGGTGTGTACTGTCTCCACAGTACTACAGAGAGCTCGTGGAGTCTCTGCTCTGTCGCGTTGCTGCCGTTAGCCGATCGCGAGGAAGACCAACGCGGTATTAAAGAGATATCCCATTTTTTGGAAGTTCGGTGTATTGCTAGCGGAACTGACCATCATGGCCAACTGAAATATTACACCGAATATCAGGGGACAAGAGAAGACCCAGAAGAAGACTACTTGAGAGATGGGTGAATGATATTTGACGCCATGCCGGAGTTTCATGGAAGAGAATTGCTGAGGACCAAATTATGTGAGAGATTTGGGGAGACATTTATCCAGCAGTGGATTTAGAATGGCTGATGATGAAACATATAAAGCCTTACGGAGTCTACACTACCTGGAGCACCAGTGGCTCTAAATATCTAATTTAATTACCGAGAACACGAGTGACTCAAATACCAAACACCAGTGAACTAGAAGACCAGTGACTCCAATTATCTAATTTAATTACCGAGAACACCAGTGACTAGAACATCATTGACGTAATACCAGTATATATATTTTAATTAGAGAACACCAATGACTCCAAATATCTAATATTGAGTCACTGGTGTTCTCGGTAAGGGAGAAAACAAGCCCCGTAAAAGGTGGCCACAGACATGCACTTTTGAAGGTCATGTTTGAGTACCACGCCAGGTTTTGTGCCTGAGGCGGTATGTACCGTGGAGTGAAGAGGATTTCAAGCAGGCGTTGAATAGCTTCACTTCAGTTTCACTCCAAGCTACATGCTGCCACAGGCACAAAACTTCCCCATTTGCTGGCACGACACTCAAACGTGACATTCAAAAGTGCGTGTCTGTGGCCACCTTAAGCTAGTCTCCCTCAGCACCTAAAAATTACATTCCATATCTTGTTTACGCCTTTCTATAAGGCGGCCACAGACACACATGTTTGAATGTCGCGCCAGGAAACAGGGGAGTTTTGTGCCTGAAGCGAAATGCAGCGTGGAGTGAACCAGGAATGAAGCTCTTCAACGCCTGCCTGAAATACTCCTCACTCTACGCTACATGCAGCCCCAGGAACAAAACTTCCTCATTTGCTGACGTGACACTCAAAGGTGACATTCAAAAGTGCATGTGTGGCCACCTTAAGGTAGACACAACATCAACGTTTTGCTCTGGGATTCGAACCGAGATCCAAGAATATGTAAAGACAGCAGCCTGCGTCCTAGATAATTCGGCTACCGTTCGTAGTTTACAAACATATCTACGCATAAATGGCAAATGAAAAAAAAAGAAGATAAAAGGTGTTTATAAATTTTTTTTATCACACTGGGTCTTACATCAAGCACGTTGTATATAATCATGGGCCTTTAACAGCAACAACGGCGTGAAACAGTTGGTTTCTTCTTTGGTTTTAAATCGTTGGTACGCTTTAACGTAGTGGTACTTTTTGTCTTTCTCGTGGCTTGCTTCACTTGTGACGAAAATACAGAGTAATGTCAGATGAATTCTTCGGAATCCAGCAGTCGGCACCACTTGTCTTTCCCTTGATTCATAAGTTTCTGCACTTGTCTTTTTTTCACTAGCCGAACGTTCATCTTTTTAAGCTTCTTTTGAAAGCTTTCACGATTCCCCATCCTCTCTATCTCTCGAACGCGACCAGCGAATCGTTAAAAACACACGAAATACAAGTTCGTAACAGCATCGTTTCTAGTGGAAGAAAACGCCCGGGCCGCCCCGGTGGCGCAGTGTTCTAAGGCGCTGGCCTCTGATCATTCGTCCGCAAGGGGTTCGGGTTCGAATCCCGGTCTGGCATGGATGTTGTGTTTGTCTTACGGCACTGGCTCTCTCCCTTCCCTGGAACCAGTGACCCTAAATTAGGGACGGGCGACTGCTTATAGCCCATTGAGTTGCTCACGGTGGTCGTTAAACCTCCAATAAAAAAAAAAAAAAAAAGAAAGAAAACGCCCGGTAAAAAATTCTTTTGTGAAAAACAGAGCTTCCGTAGAATGACAGCTAGGTGCGGCAACTACATGATGAATTCTATCGAAGCATCGGGGACAAATTTGCGACATCAGGAAGGACATGTTACAAAAAAAAGGGTATATTAGTCAGCCAAGTAGCCTTTTTTTTTTTTTGTTCTTTATTTCTTTTTATTCTTTTTTCTTTCCCCCTGGCTTCGTTCTTTCAAGGTGATACGTGTAGCGTGGCCGATGTTTGTTCAAGGTGACACGTGTCCTGTTGCCTTTATTACGCATACGTATTTGAGAGCTGACCGTGGAAGGTGAATAATACCACAATCAATTTTGTTTTCCTTGATGAAAACGTGGAACTGAACAAAAAAGCGGTAGCTTGACAGCAAATTCCGGCGTTTTGATGAAACAAGAATGTGACCAGACTTTTGGAGTAGGATTCCCTCACCTGGACATCTGTCAATCTTGTGGTTCAGTAGGTAGTAGCATGAGTTATAGCAAATCGTTTCGGTTAGGCCCTGGTTTGAGTTTCCGATATGGCACGAGCGATATGCCTGTCTCATAATCAGAGATGGAAACGGGTCACTGGTCGACAATTTCTTGCGGGTCAAACGGGTCGGGTCAAGGTATTCCTGACCCGATTTCGACCAAGTTTTATTTCCGTTTTATTTTTGAATAAAACAAAATTTCGAAGAACCCTTCAGAGGTCTTTGAAATAATACTTCAGAGCTGCAGAGTACGATTCAGGAACTTACTGAGAAGGGCAAAGAAATGGGGAATAAAAATGAACTTTCAGAAGACAAAACTGATGTGCGATGCTTTTACAAGAAATGAAGATTTATCAATGGGGAAAAGCTGGAGATAACCAATTTCTACATTTAGTTATCGCATTCAAATAATGTTCTCGTACAAGACTGCCATTCCTTCATATGTGTTACTCCCAGGGCCGTAGCCAGTGGGACGCCAGGAAAGTTGTGCCTATCCGGCCAATGATTCGTAGAAAATGAAAAACTCCTAATTGCAGTTTCCAGTGCTGAAGACGAAAATATTGATTTAGACAAAGTCAAATATTTGCAAACTTTTGTTATCAAACTTCCATCTCCAGAAGAAATTGCAGTAGTCAACAGATTCATACAAACCCAGAAGAAAGAAAACCCAAATTCAGTAATTTTTGATGATATTTTTAAGCAGCGAGTAGTCTTCAGAGATACTTATAATTTATTGGCCACAGCCAGTACTTTTGGCTGTCGTACGGCTACTTGTGAATCCCCCTTTTCTGTTTTAACGAGAATTAACTGCCCACTGCGGATTTTGATGTGCCACCAACGAATGTCGAATTTGACTCTTCTTGTGTTCGAACAAAACCGCACATAAACTCTTGACATGGACTTACTTTTGAGAAAATTTAATGGCCAAAAGAACCGACGACTACAACTATTTTGATTTTCTATTGGTAAGCAATGATTATAAATGTATTTTTATTTTACAAAATGTTTCTTGTTGTCTTTTTATTTATGTTAATCAAAAATGGTACTTTTGTACCTGATGTACCTAGATAAGGTACGTACTTAGTCTGGATTGAAATTTGTAAAATTTCAGTAATGCTCAAACAAAAAGGGAAAAACTATATAGCTTTTTTGAACATGCCCTAAATTTTATTGAGCCTGCCCTAAGTATAGAGTTTGGCTACGGCCCTCGTTACTCCTAAGCATATATCTCACTAATCCATGAGGTCTTGTATTAGCTGAAAAAGGACATAAGACGGGAAAAATCACAGTGTTTATATTACATGGCGTTTTGATAAACGATTAAATCTATGGTTAAGACGTTGTTGAAACTAAGTCATCTTTTTGAAGTTGTGATTTCGTTTATTGGTGTAAATTTTGACATGAATGGCAAGTCAGAAAATATCCGAAAACTCGAAACTTTCATCCTGGAACGGGAATCGAAGCCTCGTATCCCAGTTTAGCATACTCGGGCGCAAACCCGGAGACGCGGTTCGATTTCCGCTCCACGACGATGAAAGTTTCAAGTTTTCGGATATTTTCTGACTTACCATTCATGTCAAGATTTACACCAATAAACGGAATCACAACTCCAAATTTTTATAATGGTGTAATCCCGTATTCATGATTTATGACTAAGTCATCTTGTTTGTCAGGTGATCACTTGTGAGGTTTTAATTACACAAATACACTGGCGTGCAAAAATTAAGGACGAGACGGTTTTTCGAATGTAACGTCGTGCACAAGTGCTCCACATCGACTCAAATCATATCATAAGATCCCCAAAATGTAAGAATATGGGACAAATGAGCAAAACCTTCCAAATAAGGAATCCAAAGGATACAAAGGCACTTTATTGAAAAGGTAGCTTCGAGCACAACTGGACAGAAGACAGAAACGTCCATGTGACAGGCGGCTGCCAATAAAAATCCAGTCTTTAGTAAGGGATATGATCAACCGTGACTGCGTTGCAGGATTTACAACGTCTGTCCATGCTGAGGACGAGGTTGTCAAAGAGCTGTTGAGGCATCGCGGCCCGTTCCTCTTGTAGCGCCAATCGCAGCTGCGGAATCGTTGCTGGCGGCTGGAGACGTGCTGCCAAGCGTCTTCCGAGAAGATCCCACTCGTGTTCGATTGGATTTAGGTCCAGGGACCTTGCGGGCCAATCCATGCGTTGAATATCTTTACTATCCAGCAGCTCTGTGACAGCCACTGTACGATGAGGTGTAGCGTGGCCGTCCATGAAGAGGAACTCAGGACGCACAGCACCTCTAAACAGACGCACGAGACAGGAGAACCTCGGTACATTAGCGGACACCAGTGACTGAACCTCCTTGGAAGATGTGGAGATCAGTACTGCTACCAAGCGTGATACCGCCCCAAACAAGAACTACGCCACCTCCAAACCGGCCCCTTTCGATTATGTTGGAGGTGTGATTGCGTGTTCCTTGCTCTCTCCAGATGTGTATACGTCCAGAATCGCTCGTCCGACTAAATTGGCTCTCATCCGTAAAGAGAACTCGACCCCATTGCTGATGTGTCCAGACCGCTGTCTCCGATGAGCAGGCGTTAATGGCACACACCGTACTGGTCGTCGTGCAAATAGACCACCTTTGTGCAGCCTCCTGGCCACGGTAAAACGCGATAACGGACGTCCAGTTGTCTGTTTCATGTGCCTTGCGGTTTCTCCCGCTGTCTGCCGTCTGTCTCTTCTCGCCTGTAGGACAATATACCGGTTGTCCGCCGCCGTGGTTGCTCGTGGACGACCACTGCTAATTACTCGGACAGCTGTTCCTGTCGTTTGAAATGCTCTCCAAGCTCGTGAAACGATGCTGTGAGTGATCCTGAACTCCTCGGCCACACTAGTCACACTTCGACCTTTTTCCAGCTTCCCAATGACGCGACCTCGGGTAAAGTCATCCAGATGGCGTCTACTGGATTGACTGTTGGCCATATCACACGGTGGCAGCAACTCGACGTCGTTCAAACCGATGTACACCGTGCAATAGCTTTCACCGAATTGCTGAGCGTACACCGCCCGTGTGTTTTATATCATTCCGACACTCCCCCCCCCCACACATCATGCTGCATATATGCGCATTCCCTACCGTACCGGACCCTAGTCTATCTCCTGAGTGGTCGTTCGGTCCGTTCTGCCTGTTCGTTCCGCTGTTATGCTAATTTCTCCTCTTCGTCGTTAATTTTTGCACACCAGTGTATAATGTATGGCGTCATCGCTGGTGGAGTTATTTTTTTCGCAACTAATTAGCTATTTCATGTTTATTCAAAACTTTCAGCTACATCGAATGCTCCAACGTATCCGCGTTGTACGAGTCGTGCAGTACTGCTAAAGCGAACGCAAGCCCAATAAACTCTAAGTTAGTGCCTCACCCAGAAAACAATATGACTTTAGGATAATAGCTCTACAAACGTTCCTTAATAGTCCATGAGCCAGTTTGAAGCTGAGTACCAAATAGGGGGAAATTAAAACAATGTTTTTTAGTTAGCTGTATGTGTGCCATGTTAGAAAATGTGTGATGGACTTTCTAAATGTGTAGCTAAATTACTTTTTTCGCCGCATTTGTAAAAAAAAATGACTGTCGTTTCAAAATGTAATTTATATTAGTCACAAAAGCAATCGTAGCGCAAAATCTAAGGATCGGAAGCAAAAATATGTAGACATAAAAGTTAATCAGCATAAAATTCTGTTTTAATAGTGTATATTAGAATTATATTAAAATATTTTGCAGAAACACAAATAATGTGGCCACAAATGGGTGTAACTGACAGTATGAACACTCTCTTAACTGATGACAACATTATATATTACTCATCTTCATCACTATCACTCTCATAAAAGTTTTCTATATCTTCGTCATCTTCTTGTTCCATATTTGAGCATGTTAGAAGCTTACAGGCAGCAGTGCGCTTCAGTCCATTAAACATACACCAACAGTCAGATGGAATGCAAGTTCTTGCATACTTGTAGGGTAGCAGAGTAAGTACGACATCTTGAGCTGGCAGGCCAGTCATCCACTTAACAGTTAAATTTCCTTCCACAATTACTTCCCAACCATGTCCGTCTGTTGGTTTCGGAATGTGTGGACAGTTATCTAGACTGCATCTCCAGATAGTTGCTTGGTAATTTGCTCATAACGTATGTTGCTCTAAAGTGTCCTCACAAGGTGGTTATTGACCGGATTCAATGCAACCCTTCTTTTCAATGAACATATAATGGCGCAGATCATTGACAGCAGTAATTTCGGTGTTTTTGCAATAGAGCTGACATGTAAATCTCTGAATGCTGTTGTATATAGTTGATCTGTTAGTTTCCAAGAAGTACCGAGAGAATCAAACATTTCTTGGTAATCTATACTATTCTGTAAGAGTTTAAGTGTTTTAATCTTTCCCTGACTCGCAAAGGCATTCATTGAATCACATCCAGTTCAACTATGTAACCATACAGCCACAATACTTGTGGCTGTGTCAATTTTGAAGTACTGTTGAAGTACTTCAACAGTACTTCAAAATTGATACCGCCACAAGTATTGTGCAAGGCATAGATGCGAATACCTGTTATGAGGCTGTGGATGCAGCAATGAATGAGAATTTCATGTTCAGATGTTTTAAGCTTATTTCTACTATATTTAAATGATTTAATCCATAATAAAATACCTTTGATAAAATATTGGATGATATACATCAACATGGTTGAAACATTGCTAGGGTTAGTGCAAGCAGACAGGGAGAGGAACTGGAATCTGCACGTGGCTTGTATTCGACAAGTTTTTTTTTTTTTTTTTTTTTTTTTTAAATTAGAGGTTTAACAACCACTGTGAGCAACTCAATGGGCTATAAGCAGTCACCTGTCCCTAACTGACACGTTATTCCATGGTATTTTGCTTTAGGGAAAGTTAACTATGCAAGGTACTTACCATTTTATTACGCACAAATTACACAACTGTGAAAATACAAGTTTGCCCGCAACGAGCTCGAATCCGACTGAGCTACGCGGACAGAACGTCTCGTTGCAGATTTGTAGTCTTGACGAATGTTTTTACCTCTGTAGCACGTCACACAACTTTGATACACTTTTCCTGAACTTTACCAACTTTTCCAAAAAAGATACTTCTCAGTACAGCAGAAAAGCGGGAATCCTTTTGATCGCATTGCAGTTGATCAAACAAATGAAAAAACAATTCAAACTCAAACGTCAGGAGGGACACGAGGTTTCAGCCTTCGACCAGAATCTGTATCAAAATATCTTAATGCTAAACATCGAGGAGTGGCACCAAGACAATTAAATGAGATAATTAGTCAGTCAGACCCGACAAGCTTTAAGGCATCCAGATCTTGAAAATACACGGATCAGAAAAGATGAAAGAGATGTTGCAGCAATTGTAGATTTGCTTGAGAATGATTGGAGCCAGTGGCGTAGCCAGAGAGGGAGGGGTTGAACCCCCCCTCCGAGGGGAGATTGAGCACGAATTTAAAGCGATATATATGTGTATACGAGGCTTTCACCAATGAACCAAACTCATGGACCCCTTCTTCTTAAGATATTTCTGGCTACGCCACTGATTGGAGCAATCCATTTGCTGACAGCTCTGATCTTATTAGTTTATCGACTGGAGTAGCTGCTTCTCATGCAGTTACTGATCTATGCGCACATGAAAAATGATCTATGTGCACATAAAAAATTATCCATGTGCACATGAAAAAGGTGAGACAGCATACCAGGAATTTCAAATGGATTGTCTGCAAGTAGGTGTAGGCTTTTATGACAGGAAACAGAAACTTAATTTAAAATTTTTTGTGAGAAAGAGAAAAAAGTTCACATAACTTCAGCAATAAAGTTATTTTAACTGCTGATAGAAGATTGTTGAGTACTATGATACTCATTGCAACTTATAGAAACCTGGACATGAAAGATTTGTTTCCCCAACCTCTTGGGCCACTGTCATTCTCGCTTGCAAATACTGATGGTACTATGAAGAAAACTAATAAAGTAGCCATCATTTGGAAGGTTCAGTAGATCCGTCAGATGGCGTTTCAGAGCCATGTGCAACTGTGATTGATGGTATATCGCTTATACAGAAGCTTCATGGAGGTAACCATACTTTTAGTGAATTATCTTATTCTATTTTGGAAGCAGCCTTGCATGCTAGTGAAGAAAATGAGCGTATCGATGTGATCTTTGACGTCATGTGTATGGGCATGAATTAATAAAATCTGCAGAGCGCATTGGCCGAGGGTCGCAAGAAGGAGTCCGATTTCAGGAATTAAAGCAGGATTAAAAGATAAAAAAACTGGAGACGTTTGCCAATTCTTGGTCAATTTGTGAAAATGTGAATTGAAAAGAAAGATATTACGTCATATGACAAGTGATGAAAAATGTTACAAACTTACCTACAATCAAATCGTTGAGATTGAGGCACTAACATCAAACCACGAGGAAGCTGACACCAGACTCTTTGTACATGCAAAGCATGTTGCTGAAGCTTTCAACACTATAGTCCTCGTAGCAGATGACACCGACGTTCTTATAATTTCTTTACACCTGAGCCAATTCATCAGAAGCAAAATTCTAATCAGGCGCTGTACTAAATCTCACGTGAGGCTTATTGACGTCACAAAATTGCCTTCAGCATTGGGAAAAGAAGTTTGTTCAGCCCTGCTAGGGTTACATAGTTGGACTGGGTGTAATTCAGTGAGTGCCTTTGCGAGTCAGGGAAAGATTAAAGCTCTAAATCTTTTACAGAATAGTATAGATTACCAAGAAATATTTGCTTCTCTCGGTACTTCTTGGGAACTAACAGAGCAACTATACAACAGCATTCAGAGATTTACATGTCAGCTAAAAACACAGAAATTACTACTGTCAATGATATGTGCCATTATATGCTCATTGAAAAGAAGGGTTGCGTTGAATCCGGTCAATTACCACCTTGTGAGGACACTTTGAAAGAACATACGTTACGAGCAAATACACTGTAAAAATAAATGGTGTGAATTCACGGAAATTTTTTGAAAATAACGTACAGCAAATTTGCCGGTAGGTGTCCGTCTTTTTCAGAAATTTTGGTTCTTAAAAAAAAAGTTGCCGGTAGGTGTCCGTCTTTTTTAACTTCCGTATTTTCACAGATTTTCCGTAGTCAGAAATTCCGTTTATTTCAAATAAGTCCGTTTGAGGTTTTTTCGTATTTAAACTGAAATTTTGCGAAATCAAAGAACCTGCATTTTTTCAACCATTACACTAGATTTGCGGGGGTCAGGATCTAACCCCCGTCGTTTGGTTTAGTTCAACAGATAACGCGCGTCTTTAACCACTCAACCAGAAACCCTCAGGTGTTTAACCCACGTTCACCACAAAACAAATTGCGCTACAATGACAAATTTTATTTTTGTTATAAATGCGAGGGCTTTAGTCATTTTATTTTATGTTGGAGCTTATTATTTTTGTGAAAGGGTTTGTAAGTTTTTTTCCTGTAGGAAGACTTTTCACAAATTAAGCCTTTTTCATTGTGATTTTTCGAAGCAACAAAATGCTTTGCTACTTGATCTTTTCAAACTGACAATGACGTTCAATTAAAAAAAGTGAAATGTACAATTTTACATTTTTTCACAAAACTCCTAAGTACAAATTTACTCTTGATAGCTATAATAGCTTTTGTTTTAAGGTATCCGAAGAATGATACATCGTAAAATCGCCTGTGCAAAAAGTTAAGTACCCGGTTTCTTACAGTAACACAATATATAATAAATAGCTGGTGCACAAAATAGAGGAGAGAAAAAAATAATCTGTGCCACAATAAACAAAATTCATGCGATATGCGATCCACAATATCCAATCTTGCTACAAAACTTCAAAATCAAATGCTTCGACAAACTATTGAAATTTAACAGTTAATCAAACGTTCAAATATTCCCGTGAATCTCTCCTATTACCGGAAATTTTTTGTCATATGGATACGGAAAACGTGAGAACGCAGTTTTTCCGTTAATATAAGAAAGGAGCTGCGGAAAGGTTTTTGAAAATTCAGAATTTTCTGTTAACACATCTTGAAAACGGAAATCTTTCCGTGAATACAAGAAAGAAATTGCGGAATGGTTTCTAAAAATTCCATCAATACAAGAAAGAAATTCAAATAAAGAAATTAGAATACAAGAAATCTTTCCGTCAATACAAGAAAGAAATTGCGGAATGGTTTCTAAAAATTCCATCAATACAAGAAAGAAATTCAAATAAAGAAATTAGAATACAAGAAATCTTTCCGTCAATACAAGAAAGAAATTGCGGAATGGTTTCCGAAAATTCAAAATTTTCCGTTAACACATCTTGAAATCGGAAATTTACCGTCAATACAAGAAAGAAATTGCTGAATGGATTCTGAAAATTCCATCAATACAAGAAAGAAATTCAAATAAAGAAATTATAATATAAAAAATCTTTCCGTCAATACAAGAAAGAAATTGCGGAATGGTTTCTTAAAATTCCATCAATACAAGAAAGAAATTCAAATAAAGAAATTAGAATACAAGAAATCTTTCCGTCAATACAAGAAAGAAATTCAAATAAAGAAATTAGAATACAAGAAATATTTCTGTTAATACAAGAAAGAAATTGCGGAATGGTTTCTGAAAATTCACAGTTTTCCCGTGGTACGTAAAATCCGTGAAATTTAGGTTTCTTTCCGTCATTTTACGGAAAAGGTTGTATCAGAAACATGCTTTGTTAATTCACGAAAAAAATTACGGAATGTGGCTCGTGAATTTCAGAACTTTTTTTACTCTTTATCAGTCTGGAAGAATCACAATTTCACTTCGTAGGAACGTAAAATATCGTCAAATGAATCTGATCATAACGGGAACTCAAGATTTTGCATTTGAATGCCTTGTTCGCGAACTATACTCAGGAGTCCGCTATTAGCTGAATTATGTTTGTCCACCAGAATCGTTTGTTACTAACCCATGAGCGCCCACATCTTAGTTTTCAGGAAGGAGCAAGCAGAAACTGCAAGTTCGAATAACATATACAAATATGCAACTGCCGAAAGAAGTTTTTCTGCTTTAAAAAGAATCAAGATATAGCTTAGAGCCACACAAGGACATGCACATTCGAAAAACTTGACTGTTTTGTCAATAGAGAAAAATATTCTTTTTAAATATGAAAAAGTACTTGGAAGAAACTTTTTATGAAAACGTAACACTCAAGTCCACACATAAGGAAAGAAGAATGGAGTTCACGTACAAATAAAGTATTCAGAAGAAGAATAGAGTTCATGCACAAATTAGTGTTCAAATCCTAATCCTTATAATTATTTGGCATCATGTTAGTAATAGCATATACCTACAATTTAGAAAAAAGTTACTTCTATTACTTAACAAATGAAAAATAAACTTCTCAATTAAAAAAAATCAGTACTGGGGAGGGGGCGGGGGAAGAGATAGCCCGGGTCTCGGACCCAATATACGCCACTGGCCACTCTGTTTCTTGAAAGACGAAAAAAGAGACGGGTAGCAAATCCATACCTTTTGCTCATATTCTTTCAAATTCCCTTGATGTGTCACCAACTGACTGTCGTGTCTTTGGACTGCTAAAAAGAGCGCTTTGCAAACGCAGACCGAAAACAATGATTGGACTGTGGAAAGCAATGGAAGAGGAGTGGAATAAAATATCACTACCTATTTTAAGAAATGGCCTGTTATCTTGGAAATCTAGATGGATTTTAGTCCAGAGAAAGGCATATCAGATAGAACACTTAAGAAATAAATAATTTTATTTTAAACATTAATAATATTGCTGGGAAATCTTTCTTAAAATATGTGAACATCCTCTGTAGTTTTTATTTCTTCGTCTTTCGTACTTTTCCATACTGTACGTATGTAAGTTGTTCTCCAACATGCAACGGGAAATTTCATTATTACTTTCTACTGTAAATTTCTAACGATTTTCCTGTTTTCTGTGTAAACGCGCATCCAAACGTAATCAGAATTAGTGTTATCGCGAAAATTTCTGTAGTACCTTTCAAGAACACAAAGGCAATACTCAGATTTCCAGAGAAGTGCAAATATCCCCTCTTGCCTCCATATGGGTGCCCATGTTAACACGTCATTTGAAATCTGCAGGATATAACTGGATATATCTAAAATGTCATTTGTTCAAAAACCTTACATCATAAATCTACTGAAACTGTTCATTGTCTATATATATATATTTGACACTGTTTTAACAATAATATAACTTACAGCTCGGACACGATCCCAATAATTTAGCTTTGAAGGGGATATCTACAGAACTGGAATACAGCCCCGGCATGACTCAGCTTACCACAAGCAGCTGCTTATCATCACTCGAAGAACTTGAGACTTTCCTTCATGAGGAATAGTCCAATGTTCTTCTGAAGGGTATTCACGATTTATATGAACCTCTTCCACGTCGAATACAAGTTGTTGTAAAAGCAAACGATGGCCCAATACTCTATTAAATTATGCATTACCTGTATTTCTTCTAAAAGACGTGTAAGAGGGCTGTGATCGTTTAATATAAGTCCTGTTCGGGTTCAATGTTCAAGCCTAATTCATGTAAATTAATTGAAAACTGCAACTTTCCTTTGCTATAGAAAATCTATAGCAAAGGAATAGTTGAGAAAGTTGCAGTTTCAATTAATCTATTATTTGCTTAAACTTATAGTGCAAGTTGTCCTAGAACTATTTTACTTAATTACTACTTGAATCTCTCAGTTCTCTGCTTAATTTTTATGCTTCCGCTTTATTCGCTGCTCCATATTTACTCTAATTCTATGTAACTTTTCCTTCTGTTTCGCTGTCGTTGTCAAGAGACCCAAAAACGTCTTCCTTCTGATATCATTACCTCGCAATATCTCTTTGTCTTACTCCTTTCCTAGACCTCTGTGTCCGTCCGAGCCATTTTCATCCTTCAGCTCGAAGGAGAGAGCGTTTCTCCGACGCCTCCCGAGCATTAAACTAGTTTAACCGTCTCGAAGCGCTTTTCAGATCACAATGTGCATGACTGCAGCGTAGGCCAATAAAACATAACAAAAACACTTACCGTTTTCCAAACAGGCTCTTTAATACAAACCGCGATTGCCTGCGAACACTTTTTTGCAACTCTAGCTAACTGCCCTACACGCCGTAGATAGCCTCTTCGAACATTCCCATGCTGACTGAAAAAGATTTACCGCTAAATACTCCTTACTTGCAAAAAAATTCAATTTATAATCTTGTAAAATCTCTTAAACCCTTCTAACAGGTGTTTCCATTCTTTTGTCTACCCCCGGATCCGATAATGTGAAAGGATATCAGGACCACTCCGAAGTACGAAATAAAATAATGACCGGAATAGTCCAGAATTATATATTATCGCATCTAGAAGATTCCATGTACGATATGTCATCGTACATGGAATCCTCTGGATAGCTCCATATAATTCTGGACTATTCTGGATGATATTAATGCTTGCTTATATAACGAAAGCGTATTCATTATACCCGACTTTTCAGACACGGTGTACCCTTTGCCATGTGGTTTCACGCAATTCGGGAAGATTGTGGAACATTTCAAATATCAGTTTTGCGCTGGCCGTGCGATATGCTCATTGCCGTCGCGGTGGCGCAGTGGTCTAAACGCTGGCTTCTGCCCATTCGTCCGAGATGGGTCCGGGTTCGAATCCCGTTGAAGGCATGGATGTTGTGCTTGTCTTACAGCATTGGGTCTCACCCTTCCCTGGAGCGAGTGGCCCTAAATTAGGAACGGTCGACTGTTTACAGCCTACTGAATTGCCCACGGTAGTCGTTAAACTTATAATAAAAAAAAAAAAAAAATTGTGCTCGTTATCACATCGACGCAGAGATGTGGGTTCAAAAAAGTTCATGGTGAGTTTTGGTGTTTTAAAGCGCATGATCCTCAAATCCAGCAAGAGCAACATATTCGTGATTCTGTATATACCTTATGCTGGAGATCGAGGCAGTCCCTTAATTGCCTGTCTCCCAAAGGTCACAACCTGCAGCTGTAGCCAATGACGCCTAATCTGAGTCTACGAATATATACACTGAAGAGCCAGAAAAACTGGTACAGACGAGCTTATGCAAAATACATAGCAACGTCACCTATGCGCGTACTCGGTTGCGACCGCCAGTGCGTATATAAAGCGATAGACATTCTTGCCAGCTGTCAGAGCTGTTTTCGGCATGAGAATGACAAGCAATAACGATTTAAGCGATTTTCAACGTGGTGTCATATTTGGTGCTCGTGAGATGGGCCATAGTATTTCGGAAGTAGAAACGAAGTTCGGATTTTCACGGACGACCATTGCAAGGGTGTACCGTGACTACAAGAATAACGGCAAAACCTCCAACCTACGATACCAGTGTGGCCGTAAAAAGACATTGGGTGAACGTGACCATCGCCGGCTGTCAAGAATCGTTTCACGCGATAGGCTTGCAACACTCTCGCAGGCATAATCGGAATTCAATGCTGAAGCTTCAACAAGCATCAGCGTCCGGACTGTGCAACGTACCCTGCACGATATGGGCTTTGGGAGCCGACGCTTAACTCGAGTCCCCTTGATGGGTGCACGACACAGAGCTATGCGCCTCGCTTAGGCACTTCAACACCACCACTGGACATTTGATGACTGGAAACAAGTAGCCTGGTATGACGAATCGCGTTTCCAACTGTATGGGGCAGATGGAAGGATTTGTGTGTGGCGCAATCCCCATGAAGCCATGGATCCCGTCTGTCAAAGGGGAACTGTACCGGCTGATGGGGGAGGGGGTCCGTAATGGCATGGGGTGTGTTTAGCTGCACTTCACTGGAACCCCTGGTACGTCTACAAACGTCTGTGGCCGGCCAACGCTATGTGCGCATCTTTTCTGACGAGGTACACCCATTCATGTCCTGCATTCATGCTGATGGGTTGGGCCTGTTCCAACAGAACAGTGCACCTCCTCACAAGTGTCGGGACGCCACATTATGGTTAGAGGAGCATTCATCTG
Organism: Macrothele yani; assembly: GCA_039090855.1. NCBI lineage: Eukaryota > Metazoa > Arthropoda > Arachnida > Araneae > Macrothelidae > Macrothele > Macrothele yani. The sequence continues at coordinate 151,574,486 of CM076995.1, read as the reverse complement.
AGTTTGGGGTGTTGCCATTCCCACCAAAGTTCCCAGATCTGAACGTGTTAGGACACATTTGGGATGCCCTGCAACGCGCTATCGAACACAGGAATCCGAGACCTCGGAATACACCCGAATTGTGGAACGCTCTGCAAGAAGTATGGCCGGAATTGCCTACAACATATTTCCAGAAGCTAGTGGAGTCCATGCCCCTTCGTATTTCTGCAGTACTGCGTTCCCGTGGGGGACCTACCAAGTATTAGACTGGTGTACCAGTTTTTCTGGCACTTCAGTGTATATAGACAGAAAAGGACAAGACTCTAATAAATAGATTTTATTTTAGTATATTTAATTACACTTTTAGATGGAGAACTCTCCCCTCCCCGCGCGCCCCAATCACTTGCAGCGTTGTCGATAATCGTCCGGATTTCTAAGTATTAGGCGTCATAACTTGACCTTCTGGTTCTTACATTGGCTTTAGAAACCTATCTATTAAAAGTTATTATTAAGACACCCCGTCGCCTTAATTGAATAAATGAGACAACAAGGAAATAACCAGTCACTCAACCAAGGTGGTTTCTTATTTTTTGTCTGCGCATTCCGGACAATGAGGTTCCGATAGTCTCGTCTTTCGTGACCTAGTGCTCGTAGATGGCATTCCTTATCTGTAAAGTGTTTCCATATAACATTCTTGTTTGGTGCTGAGAGACCTTTGAACATGGAACCCATTTTCTGAATCTGATATACGCCGTCACGTTCAATTCATTGCGGGTTTTCCCCTCAAACGTATATGCTACAGCTCCTGTTAATATGGCAGCGCATATGCATATCATCAGGAATGTTGTTAATACATTGTTCTATTTGTGTACCTTAAATCTCCATTATATGCCTTTCCGTAAAGAGAGGATTTCTCAAGAGAACATCTTCATCAGTACAATAGAAAATGAAATTCCGCTGTAAGCAATAACGGGTTTCATGGGAAATTTCTGAAAACAACGTGCAGCAAAGCTACCGTTAGGTCTCCGATTTATTTTGAAAAATTTACTTTTCTATAAAGTCGTGAATTAAGTTTTCGTGCTAAGTAAGTGAAGTCATAGAACAAGCCGTCTCATGCACGATTTTCAAGTAAAACAACTCTTTGATATTTAAAAAAAGATGTCAAAGACACATTAAAAAATTTGATTCAGCACATCCAATTAAATATAAAATTTCGGCACTCAATTTTTTACGCTTTCCAACCGTAGGTTGAAGAAGCGTATGTGCTCCAGCTTTGTTTGTCTGTCCGCACGATAACTCGCGTAAAAATGGTTCGATTTCGATGAAATTTTAGTATATGATAGTTGACAACCTAGGGACGAAACCTATTGAAAATGGACGAAATGGGGTCAAAGGTCAGGACATATAGGAGCGCGATCCAGTCCATCGCCCTTATGCGTCATAACTTTCGTAAAAATGTTTCAATTGTGACAAAACTTTAACATGTTGTTCCGGAGGTATACTGAACCGGTTCTGTTGAATATAATCGAAATGGGGTCAAAGGTCAGGGCACAGGAGCGAGATTTATTTCACAGCCGTTATCCTCATAACTTGACTAAAAATTCTTCGATGGCGACAGAACTTTAGTATGTTGTTCCGGAGGTATACCGAACCAATTCTGTTTAATTTAATCGAAATGGGTTCAAAGGTCAGGGTACAGGAGCGAGATTTATTCCACAGCCATTATCCTCATAACTTGAGTAATGATTTCTGGTATGTTGGAAAGCGTATCATAATCAATGCATTGCATAATTTTACTAATTTGTTTCTTATACCGGGCTATAACTCATTCGTCCAGTAATCGTCTTCGAGATCTGGAAATCTCAAAAATAAAAGACCTCGTCAGAACTTATAGTTACCCTAACCATATCATCAACAAGTTAATTCGCCGTTCAACTGAATTACTTGCCTCACCCCTTACCCGTGACAGAAACCCAGTTAAGTATATAGGGTCAATACAATACGTTCCGGTTGTTTGCCATATTCTTAAGAACATTTCTAAGAGGTATGATTTGAGTTTTGGTGTAAAAACGTGTGATTTAATATCGCAAATAAGAAACGACAGAGATATAATGAATTTGGAAGACCGTCACGGAGTATACGCCATTCCGTTAAGGGCCATAGTTTCCAATGAAAGACTTTCTGATATTGAAGATGCATACGTTAATATTATTAATAACATCTATGAAAATGCAAGTGCAAAGATTCGGCTATTTGAGAATACAGCACCCATAAAAATTGGAAAGGGAGTGAGACAAGGTGACACTATATCTCCCAAACTCTTTAATGCCACTTTGGAAAATGTCTTTCAATCACTGAACTGGGAAAACAAAGGGGAAAAGATTAATGGAGATTATCTAACTCACCTTCGTTTTGCTGATGACGTAGTCATTTTTGCAACTACCCCATCAGAGTTTCAGAGCATGACCTAGGAACTTGCTGACAAGAGTAAAGAAGTGGGATTAAAAATGAACTTTCAGAAGACAAAAGTGATGTACAATGCTTTTACAAAAAATGAAGATTTATCGATTGATGGGGAAAAGCTGGAGACAATCAATACCTACATTTATCTTGAACAGAAAATATCAAGTGAGGGTCCCATTGATGAAGAAATTGATCGGCGTATAAAACTTACTTGGAGAACTTTTGGAAGAAACAGTATAATTTTCAAGAGAGATATGCCATTATGTCTTAAAAGAAAAGTGTTTGATCAATACATCCTTCCAATTGCTCACGTATGGTGCAGAGACGTGGACCTTAACTAAAAGAGACATACAAAGTCTACAGATAACTCAAGGAAGCATGGAGAGATGCATGCTTGGTGTAACCAGGAGACCTAAGAAGAGGAACTCGTGGATCAGAAAAATGACAAGAGTGGAAGACATCATGACCAGAGTAAAATCCCTAAAATGGCAATGGGCTGGACATATTGCCAGAAGGACAGACCATCGATGGACAGCCGAAATTTTGGACTGGATTCCAAGGGACAGGAAAAGACCCAGAAGAAGACCACATGTGAGATGGGTGGATGAAATTTGAAAGTATACGGGAGTAACATGGAGGAGACTGGCACAAGAGAGATCGTTGTAGATGAAACTTGAGGAGACCTTCGTCCAGCAGTGGATTGATAATGGTTGACAATGATGATGATGATGATGATGATATGTGGGTTCTACATTTCGTTACCTAAAATGCCGAATATATGAACACAAATACAATTTAGAAACAAATTCCTCTGCTACGGCATTACCCAGATTATGCTCGGAAGGTTATCATGAGCTACTATGGAACCATACTACGTACTATCCTTTCGGCTCCAAACACACGCTTCGCTGCTTTATTCTCTGAAAGCTTACGGATTTACAAATATGGACCTAAATGTTGCAATGACGACACACATGCTCAGATACCTTTTCCTCTTTCCCTTGGAAATTTCTTTGAAAACCGGAGTCATAACTTCAAGTTGTTCAGAACTTTAATTGGTGTATCCACTTTATGTAAATCTGCTTCTTTGACATGCGTAGTGTACTTGTATTATGGCATCTTCATTCTGTATTTAAGTCGCCCAATTTTTAACACGTCTTTCGTAAAAAAAGACCGTGCTTCTGTTTCGGTTTGTCCGTCCGTCCGCCCGTCTGTACCCACGATATCTCTGCAACTATTAGTCCGATTTGAAAAATCCTTTTTGCATTGGAAAGCTTGAAATATGCAAATGATGATCCTTTATTTCGTTTTCTTTTTTACGATGTGCAATTTCGCCGGTAGAGGGCGTAAATGCAGATGATGTCGAATTCAAAAATACGTTTTATTCCACATATTTGCTTCTAAACGTCCGATTTAAATTGTTTTCGTATCTTTCGATTCCATTTATGTCGAAGAGTGTTTTAGATATAGTTACTTTTTCAAATTACGCATAGATTTTCCGCTAGGGGGCGTAAAAGTAAATTGCATTTTCCCCGATAACTCTTCTTCTAAAACTCCGATTTGAAATTTTTTTCTTCAGCGGATACATCTGCTGATGCAAAGTCTTTTGCATATAATTTAAAATTTTTGGTAAAGAATACTTTGGCCACCAGGGAACGTAAGTGTTAATTTTTGCTTCTGATGTATTTGCCATGAAATCGGAGCTTCTAAAACATCGATTGAAAAAATTATTTCCTGGACTGATGCCACTCACATCGATAAACCTTTTCGGAAAATTTTATTCTTAAAATATTCCACAGTTTCTCCGCCAGGGGGCGTAGATACACATCTTATTTTTTGTCAATATCTCTACTTTTAGGAGTCCGATTTGAAAAATTCCTTCTTTGTTGGATAGTGTTTTCAGTGTGACATGTTTTTCATATAATTTCATAATTTTCAAGTAATTCATAGACTTTCCGCTAGGGGGCGTAGTGGTAAATTGCGTTTCCCCCTATATCTCTGCTTCTAAACTTCCGATTGAAAAATTCTTTCCGCACCGAATGCAGCTCCTGGTGGGAAATCGTTTGGACATAATTTCTAATTTTTGTAAAAAAATAGTTTGGCCACCAGGTGGCGTAAATCTTAATTTCCACTTCTGTTGTATTTGCAGCAAAATATGAACTTCTAAATTCTCGATTGAAAAAAACGTCGTTTGTTGACCGATACTAGTCATGTCGACAAACCTTTTAGAAACATTTTCTTCTTAAAATAGTGCATGGTTTCTACGCATAGGGGCGTAGATGTATATCTTATTTTTGTCCATATCTCTACTTCTAGGAGTCCGATTTTAAGAATTCCTTCTTTGTTGGATAGTGTTTCTGATGCGAAATGCTTTTCATATAAATTCAAACTTTTAAACTGTAAATTGCGTTTCCCCCTATATCTCTGCTTCTAAATCTCCGATTTGAAAAATTCTTTCTGCACCGCATACAGCTCCTGATGGGAAATCGTTTGTACGTAATTTCTGATTTTTGTAAGAAATAGTTTGGCCACCAGGTAATGTAAGTCTTAATTTCCGCTTCTGTTTTATTTGCAGCAAAATATGAGCTTCTAAAATCTCGATTGAAGAAAAAGTCGTTTGTTGACCGATACTACTCATGTCGACAAATGTGTAAGGAAAATTTTCTTCTTGAAAAAATGCATGGTTTCTACGCCAGGGGGCGTAGATGTATATCTTATTTTTGTCAATATCTCTACCTCTAAGAGTACCATTTGAAAAATTCCTTCTTTGTTGGATAGTATTTCCGATGCGAAATGTTTTTCGTATAAATTCAAAATTTTCAAGTAAATCATAGACTTTCCGCTAGGGGGCACAAAGGTAAATTGCGTTTTCTGCGATATTTCTGCTCCTAAAGCTCTGCTTTGAAAAATTCTTCCTGTATCGCATACAAGACCTGATGGGAAATATTTTTCACACAATTTCTAATGTTTTGTAAAGAATTGTTTAGCCACCAGGGGTCATAAGTGTTAATTTCTGCTTCTGAAATATTTGTTGCAAAATCTAGGCTCCTGAAAACTCGACTAATTTTTTTTTTCTTGGACCGATACCACTTATATGGATAAACCTTTTGAGAATACTTTCTTCCTAAAATAATGCATGATTTTCCCACCAGGGGACGTAAAGTCACATCTCATTTTGTCGATATTTCTGTTTCTAAGAGTTCGTAAGCTCGCGATTCCGTTTACAGCAATATATGAGGGATTAAAAACCCAATTGAAAATCTTTCTTTCTTCAGATCTATTGTTTTCCATACCGGTTCCATTGACTTTGAATAGCTTTGATAAATTTAATTTTCGTCAGAACGGATTCAAAAGACGTCTTATTACACCCGAAAATTCGGTGTCATCTTTCTTGTTCATTTCTATTGCTCATTGTGTATGACCTGATGAAGGGATAGTCGCGGTCACCGAAAGATCTCGTCCCTTTTTAATGTTTTTAATGTGCTTTTGACATCATTTTTAAATATTAAAGAGTTGTTTTACTTGAAAATCGTGCACGAGACGGCTTATATTCTATTGCTTCACTTACGTTTCTAATTACGGAATCATTCAGTGTTTCGATAAATTTTTTGTTGTCACTAATTCCGTTATTTTACAGAAACATCAGTTCCGAGGTTGTTTTTTTTTTCGTTTCTATGCAGAAATTTAAGGCATTTTCGTTTTTAAAGAGATAATTCCCGAGTTTCCAAAATTTTCTTTTTTGACTTTTTAGTCTCTATACAGAAATTTTCTTCACTTCAGGAAATTACTGCTTCCAATTCCACATTTTTATTTTAGTTTTTTTTCAGCCTCTTTAGGTAACCCACTATTTTGTGAAGATGATGTGTGAAGATGATATCACTATTTTGTGAAAATGATATCATGCGTCTTACAGCACGATATGGTGCACCGAGGCAGAAAATACTCTTTTCGAATTGAGGGAAATCATTCATGTAACATTCGGACTGACGTCTGTTTATACGCGAGAACGAAACGCTGTTGAATGAGTCAGCAAGACGCTTCCATCCGATCATTTTTAAGGTACAAACGTAGAATGATGGTGTCACGCGGATGATCAAAGATTTACCGCCATGAATGCAGTTAATCGGTCATTTTATTTTCTGCAGGGGGTGATTATTTTTATGAATAGATTTACAATAGTTTTATTATTTTTCTCTAGGAGGACTTATCACGTATTAGAGTTTTTTTAATGCAGCAGGATGTGTTCTGGAAGTCGTCATTATTTTAACCTGACAATGACTTCCAATTATACAGGGTGTAATGCAGTTGACGTATATTAGGAACATCAAATAGAAGTCGTCGACAGGGTGTGCCATGTAAAAGAGGCCCGAGTATAATGAACGACAACAGTCAGGCAATGACACTATACATGGTAAAGAATAGTTGAAATGACAGAAAACAAGAGTAATTTACCTGCGTTTACAACAGTTGCTGAAAGTGCTGTCCTCCGACATCGAGACACAGCTGCACACGATGGAACATGTTGTTCGTAACGCGCCACAACTCATTGGTAGTAATCTGGGCTATGGCATCCGTAATGTTCACTTTTAATTCATCAAGGGTGTTTATATTAATTGCGTACACTTTACATTTCAGTGCTCCTCACAGATAAAAGTCACAGGTGGAGAGATCGGGTGATCTGGGTGGGTGATCTTACAATATTGCAAACGTTTTGCATAATCAGGAGTTTTAAGTTCTTGTAGCGCCATATCTTTATACTGCCGAAAATGCAAATCCACCTTAAGTATGCGTCGGCATGATGTGGCAGATATTCCCGTTGCAGACGATAATCAGCGAATCGACTTCTGAGGGCTTTGTAACATCATTGTGCACACATCCTTGATATCATCTTCAGTACGAATTTTCTTGGGTTTGTTTTTTTTCCTGTTGCACAACGTGCCGGTTTCACGAAATTTCCGCACTAACTTCTGTACCACTGATTTCGCCAGTGCTGCACAATGTTGAATTTTTTCTGTAAAGAACTCATTTAAACCCTTGTATGAGTTATTGCTGAAATACTGTTCCACAATAAAAATCCGCTGTTCCGTACTTAAAACCATTTCCGTTGCCTTTGTTCTCTCTTTCACTTACACTTATTATCGCGTACCTAAACTGCTCTGGCTGTGACTAACCACTCCGGATAATTCCTTTGCAGCTGTACAAGCAGAAACCTGTTAGAAGTGGAACAAAGCGCTTTTAACTGGAAACCCACCAAACAACTTTGACCCGCCTAACAACGTCTGGCCACGGTCTCTTTTACATGGCGCACCCGTTATTTAGGAAAAGATGAAATGTAGTACTTCACAAAACCCTTAATTAAAATAAGTTGGTCTTTATAGCTATTATATTGTGGTTTCTGCGTTGAGGATCCAGGGGCTGATACAGAGACATCATAGACTTAATAATCTCCACGACGTTTCAACTGCCCGGTTTCTTGCAGAAACACGATAGTCAAAACATTGTGATCACCTCCCTAATATGTTAGTTCCAACACAAACCACAGATGCTCGATTGGATTGATATGTGGGGAATTTGAAGGCCAGGGCAATACCTGGAAGACTTCCTCATGTTCCTCGAACCATTCTCGAACAGTGCGGCATAGCGCATTATCCTTCTGAAGGAAGACAGTACTATAGAGGAGAATATCGTTGCCGTGAAAGGATGTACCTGGTCTGCAATGACGTTTAGATAAATGGCAGACATAATTTCTTGGACATGAATGACTAGACTGAGGGTTTCCCAGCAGAACATTGCCCAAAAGCAATACACTTCCTCCACTCGCTTGTTTTTGGCCTTTGGAGCAACCTGGTACAAAAATTCCCCGGGTAAACTACGCACACGTACCCCGTCGTCCACATGGTACAACAGGAAACGAGATTCATTGAAGCTAATTACCTTCTTCCAATCATGCACGGGCCAGTTTTGATGCTTGCATGCCCATTGTATGTGCTAGCATGGGCACTTGGAGCGGCCTGCGGCTACGCAGCCACCTTTTCGTCAGGATTCGATGTACTGTGTATTGTAACACATTACTCCCGTCACCAGCATTCAAATTATTGGCAAGTTGGGCCACAGTATCTCTTCCGTTGGCTCGTACCATACGGGATAGCCATCGCTCACCTCTCGCATCGATGAACCGCTGTCGGCCCAAATCTTGCCAGCATTTCTCGACGTGCCATTCTCGAACCACCTTTTGTAGGTTCTAACTACGGCGAACTATGAGCAGCCACACAGGCCTTTCCTTCTCTGAAATGCTCTGATTTAGTCGTCTGTCCATTACAATTTGACCTTTGTCAAACTCATTTAAGCCATCTGAAGAACAAGGTAAACACTGATTAGTAGACCTCAGTATCAGATGTTATTTTTACCGTTTCATCATGACATTCATAAAAGCCGTCATTTATCTGCAATTGCTTCGACTTGCATAAAAACGCTCCGATCATATTTTGGCTCTTCGGTGTACAAGTCCACCAGGGGAAGGTGGAATATCCGTTGCCAAAATAGTCTTAATATCATGCGATATGCACAATATCCGGTCTCGCTACGGAACCTCAAAATCAGGTACGCAGCAAATGAGGGTGGAAGTGTTAGCACCAAAGACGTTTATGAAGGGTCTTTGCCGTTTCAGCTTCTGATGGTGTGAATGATGCAGCAAAACAGTTGAGTAGAAATCTAATGGTTAATCGAACCTTTCAAAATTCCCCCCGAATCGCTCTTGCTATAGGTTATTTTTTCGTTATACTGATACGTATAAAGTGAGAACAATTTTTTTTTCATTTATATAGGAAAGAAATCGTGGAAACGGTCCCCCCAAAATTCAGGTTTTTTCTATAACACTACTTAAAAACGGCAGTTTTCTGTTATTAGCCAGAGAAAGATGGAACAGGAGTATTTTTTATCAATTCACGTATGAAAAATCCGTGAAATTCAGGTTTTTTTCCGTCATTACATCGGAAACTATCGAATATGCTTCGTTAATTCACGAAAGGAATTACGGAAAGTGGTCCGTGAATTTCAGGAAATGTTTCATAGTGTGGTCACAAAGAAACGCTTGTGTGCTTCAGTTTTGCATAAATTTCCAATAACCCCTTTATTTCAGTTAAAAACATAGCCACTTAATGAAATTCCACTATTCTCGTGTGAGTTTCAAAAAAATAAATAAAGGATTGATGGAAATTGAAACACAGCAAAATTCCGTTTTGTTGATTTTTTTCTCCACTCCTAATGTTAGGGATAGGCAGAAAACAGGAAAATGCGAATGGAGTTTATTAATATCTGTCACGAAGTCGTGTTCCGTGGATCTGGCATCAGCGGCGGTGGGTCTTCTGATTCCCTTTCCTCGTGACCACTAAATCTCGCAGAATAAAAGGAGTTGAATCCCTCTCAAAAGGACGACGCGAAGGAGAGATGCAGAAAGATCCATACGTCCTCCTCCTCTTTTGACCTTCCCGTGACCCCGGATGGATAATTAATTTCGCCCATGATGCTAATTACTCTGTGTCAAAACAAAAAAGGGCTTGGTCCAACCCCTAGGTCGCCACGTTATTCGCAATGACGGTAATTACACAACATCAAATGATGTAACATTTCGCGTGCTGTTTGTTTTGTGATTGACTTGAGCTGTTTTGTAATTTGGGTTTGATATTAGTTGGGAAACATTTCCTGAAATGTTCTGTTTGGTTTAGAAATAAAGACCACAGGTACATAGTTTCGTCTTCGATTTCAAATTTTCTCATAATTTGCTAAAGCTATTAAAAAAAAAGAGAGACTAGTTTCCAACAGGTGAAATGCTATAATAATGAAATAACGCCGTCTATGCATGAGGGCTCACTGTGGAACCTCAAGTTCTGTTTAATAAAGCTAAACACTGGGTATACAAGAAGCTATGAGATCTTTCGGATACCCCGCACCGGGGTACATAAAAAAGAGGTAATGTGAGCTGGATACAGACAATTTTATAATATCACATGTGACGCAATTGCGAGCTGTCATCTGATGTATAAACAAAACATACGATAACGATACAATTATGATTAAGTAGTAACATATTCAATTGGACAGTTATGTACACTGCTATCCGTAAACAAAAAAGTCCAAGTTCTAGGTATGACATATGGAACAGAGTCATTACAACACAAATTCCCCTTCCATGCAATAGACTTTCAGTAAATGCTTTTTTTTTTTTTGATTCAGGTTTAACGATCACCGTGAGCAACTCAATGGGCAATAAGCAGTCTCCCGTCCCTAATTTAGGGTCACTGTGGTTCCAGGGAAGGGAGAGAGCGAGTGCCATAAGACAAACACAACATCCATGCCTCATCGGGATTCGAACCCGGACCCCTTTCGGACGAATGATCAGAGGCCATCGCTTAGACCACTGCGCCACCGGGGCGGCTCAGCAAATGTTAATTGAGACCTCTTACTTGATGTGGCGAGGACTTCCGCTTCTGTCTGGCCTCATGTGATCTTTTAAAGAAGGTTCCGGGAAATCTGTCAGGGGAGATCATAAAAATAAAACTTAAATTTAAAGAAATGAAATTATGATGCGGTGAAATAACAAATGCACATAGCTTGCATTAAAATAAAATTTACAGTTAAGGAGTATTTTTACACTGCGTTAGTTTTGCTTTAGAAACACTCCCATTTAGCATATTCACAGCAGCAACGAAATAAAACGTGATATGAACGTGATGTGTGGCTACTCTAAATTGTGTACACCTATCTTCTGTATGTAATCAGTAAACGTCTGCCAGTAATGGGGAAACGTGGCGACTTAAGCCAATTTGACCGCAGCATGATTGTTGGGGCCTGATGGCAGGTGCCAGTAGCTCCGAAACAGCCACACCTGTCGACTGCTCCCCGTACTATTGTATCAAGAGTGTACCAGGACTGAATTAACCATGCACAGACATCCAACAGAAGGGCCCACATTATTCAGAAGCGTGCTATTGATCCTGAAGGTAAGTGTCGGGTGTCAGTACTGGTATCTCAGCAACGACGTGCAACAGTCACCCAGCTCATCCACCAGTACAACAGCGGTGCAATTCAACTATTTCCATATGCACCACATGCCGCTCCTTGATTCGCATGGGGTTCCGTAGCCGAAGGCCAAAGAGGGTACCCGGTGACGTAGTTCTAAATAAAAAAGTGCCTTAGCGGTGAACGGACTATAGGAAAATTACCCTCGAAATTTTCTTTGTTTTATTACTCATTATTTTCATATTGTTTACGCTTTCCAACCGTAGGTTGTAGAAGCCTATATGCTCCAGCTTTGTCCGTCCGCACGATAACTCACGTGAAAATATTTCGATTTCGACGAAATTTTAGTATGTGGTGGGGGGACCACCTGGGGACGAACCCTATTGAAAATGGGCAAAACAGGATCAAAGGTCAGGACATAGGAGTGGGATCCATTCCATTGCTCTTATGCGTCATAACTTGCGTAAAAATTGTTCGATTTCCATGAAATTTTACTATGTGGTAGGGAACCACCTGGGGACAATCCCTATTGAAAATGGGTGAAATAGGGTCAAAGGTCAGGACATAGGAGCTAGATCCATTCCATTGACTTTATGTGTTATAACTTGCGTAAAAATGGTTCGATTTCGATGAAATGTTAGTATGTGGTAAAGAACCACCTAGGCACGAGCCCTATTGAAAATGGGTGAAATTGGGTGAAAGGTCAGGCAGGACATAAGAGCGGGATTTATTCCATTGCCCTTATGCGGCATAACTTGCGTAAAAATAGTTCGATTTCGATGGAATTTTAATATGTGGTAGAGAACCACCTGGGGACGATCCCTATTGAAAATAAATGAAATGGGGTCAAAGGTCAGGACATAGGAGCGGGATCCATTCCATTGCTTTTATGCATCATAACTTGCGCAAAAATGGTTCGATTTCGATGAAATTTTAGTATGTGGTAAGGAACCACATGGGGACGAACCCTATTGAAAATGGGCGGAATGGGGTCAAAGGTCACGATATATGAGCGCGATCCATTCCATTTCCCTTATGTTCATAACTTGCGTAAAAATGTTTCGATTTCGATGAAATTTTTGTATGTGGTAGGGGACCACCTGGGATCAAATTTTATTAAAAATGGACGAAATGGGGTCAAAGATCAGGACATAGGAGCGGGATCCATTCCATTGCCCTTATGCGTCATAACTTATATAAAAATGCTTCGATTACGACAAAACTTTATCATGCTGTTTCAGAGGTACACTGAACAGGTTCTGTTGAATATCATCGAAATGGGGTCGACGGTCAGGACACAGGACGAGATTTATTCCACAGCCATTATCCTCATAACTTGACTAAAAATGCTTCGATTGCGAAAAAACTTTATCATGTTGTTCCGGTGGTATACTGAATCGGTTCTGTATAATATCATCGAAATGGGTTCAAAGGTCAGGACACACGAGCGCTATTTATTTCACAGCCATTACCTCATAACTTGAGTAATGATTTCTGGCATGTTGGAAAGCGTATCATAATCAATGCATTGCATGATTTTACTAACTTGTTACTTTTTATTTTGTTATTCGTTGTTTTTATTACTTCTTATTTTTTTAATTTTGATTGCCAATTACCAATATTAATTCATATTAAAACTGCGTAATCTGAGCAATTTTAAATAACAGGAAGAATGTAACGTGAGAGACATATGCTAAGATTACAATTTTTTTTATTTAAATACGGCTCTGTGTCGTCCTATACGATTTAAAATATTTGGGAATATTTGTGAATTAACAGAGTATCATCAATTGAATATGACCAATGCGCCGTTTTTATTAAGATTATGTGGTACATGAGGAAGATTTTTGTGTTGTCCGTAAGCAGGCAGAGAGTGAGCTCAGGGGATTACTTTTTATCGGAGCCGATACCAGTACTGGCGAGTTGTTTAATACAAATGTCCATCACTACAGTTTTCTCTCTGAGCACTGCAATCTTAACACCACCGAGTAGCCATCTCTTACAAATATATTTTGACTCCGTCTAGACAGAGGAGTTCACATTCCCTTTGTGATATAACCTCATAATTTGTGAGACACCCTATACTGCGTGATCCAACTGTGTAGATTAATCCGCACGGTATTTTTTGTTTGTTTATTTCTGGGTTTAACAACAACCATGGGCAACTCGTATGGCTATAGGCAGTCGCCCGTCCCCAATTTCGGGTGGCTTGTTCCAGGGAAGAGACAGATCCAGCACCGTTGGCTATGAACATCACCCATGACTCATCCGGGGACATTTCTGTATTATTAACATTCGGTTAAGATAAGAGTATGTTTGCATACAGGACACAGTTTTCCCTATTTTTACATACATGATCATTTGAGAAAGTTCCTTTGCCCAGATTCTCTTGCCATGTAACCACGAAAAGTGCCTTAGCGGCGCTAAGCCTAGAAAAATAGCACCGCTAAGCCCTTCTACATCACTGAGGGTACCCATGATAACGTCGAATCATCGTAAGCAAGGCCTCGCATGGGATAAGGAACGCCAGCAATGAACCCTCGACAGATGGAAGAAGGTCATCTGGAATGATGAGTCCTGTTTCTTGCTGGCCCATGCTGATGACCGGGTCCGCATTTGACCTAAACAGCCTGAAGCGCTATCCCCTGGTTACAGAGTTGGAGTTCAACAGGCCGGTAGATGTTGTGTTCTGGACTGGGGATCTTTTCCCTGGCAAGCACTATGTCCATTGATTACCATCCCACAAAAACTGAATAGTGGACGCTACAGGGACCTGTTAGCCGACCATCTCCATCCATATCTGCAGAAGGTTTTCCCGGACCCAGTGCCTTCTTTCAACAGGATAACTCACCGTGTCATCGGGCTCGTATAACTACTGAGTGGCTGGAGTAAACGACAACGAATTAGCCACTTTGCCTTGGTCCCAACTCTTTCCCGACTGTAACCCAATTGAACATTTTTGGGATATGCTAGAACGGGGTGTGAGAACTGTTGTTCCTCCTCCACGGAGTGAGTGTGAACCGACGGAGCTGCTGCAGTGGATATGGGTCTGGTTACGCGTGGAGTGTGTTCGACAGCTTGTAGAATCTTTTCCTAGGCGTCTAAGAGCCGTGATTGCACAGAAAGGTAGATCAGCGCGTTCCTAACGGAAAGCTAACTGAGTATCTAGAAAACAACTATTAAATTAAAATCATAAAAACTATTAAAATTAAAATCGTTACAACAAGACTGCACAAAGCAAGGTATAATAAAATTTAATTCAGTAAACTCTTAAATGGGAATCCATAGCCTCTACTGCCTTCCCCTTGTATCTGCGCCTATTAGACAATGCTTAAATGGGAATCCGTAGCCTCTACTACCTTCCCCTTGTATCTGCGCCTATCAGACAATGCTTAAATAGGAATCCGTAGCCTCTACTGCCTTCCGAGAGCGCACGATTATTACATATATTAGGGAGGCGCAAAAAAAGTCAGGCCCATGAAGTAGCTTTTCGCTGTTTCGCATAAAAGTTAGGCCATGAAAAGTCTCTTTATTCGGAATTTTTTTTCTTAAATGGGAATCCGTAACCTCTACTGCGTTCTCCTTGTATCTGCGCCTATCAGACAATGCAGCACTGTTAACATTTTGCTTTATCAGATTCCAAAAGGTTTCAAATTAAAAGAACTAAATGCATTTTCTGGTACCACATTACAGCACTATGTCATGTCTCCTGTTTCGTTTCAGGCAGTGTCAGTACTCATCAGTGAAAACTTTGTGCTGTACTGCAAGACTGTTTTGGGAAAATATCAGGCAAAAAAGGATCATTTATTGAAAACTAGCAATCGTACCATAACAGAAATATCTTGGTTTAGTGGTGCTGCACTGCGATGACACTCTGTCAGCGCAAAAGTATGAGTAGCAATTTCGTGAATATAAATGTACAACTGCAATGCATGAATCATGTCATCTTTTTTTTTAAACGGCACTTAGCTATTGCTCATTGTTATAAGCTCTGTTTTCTGACCGAGAAGGATCTGGTTTCTAATCCGGACGAGGCATAGATGGTGTGCTTGCCTTATTGCTCTGAATCTTCCCCTTCCTTGGAACCAGTGACTGAAAATATGGCAATTTTGTTTTTAACCCATAAATTGTTCACGGTGGTCGTTAAACTCTCAAACAAAAACAAAAAGGTGCTAAGTCATAGCAGAATATAAACAAATAATTGCCATGCGTGCATAGGGATGAGTTGCCTTCACACGTCGTTTTGCCAGCCTAGTGGCAGAGTGGTAAGGATGTACTGGCTTATGGCTAGTCGTTAGTGTTGGGTCCGGGTTCGAGTACCGGATAAGTCATAGGTTGTACGTATGTCCTACGACGATGGCTATCCCTCTTCCCTGGAGTTACTGGCTACAATTTTGAAACGTGCAACTGCTTGTAGAAGTTAGTTTCTCACGGTAGTCGTGAAACTCGAAACACACAAATAAACAAACAAACAAAGTCCGTTAGTATTCGTAGAAATATTATCAAACAGTTGTAATATATACAGCTTCACAGATGTATAATTACTCAAAGAAAGCTTATAGCAGAGTAAATCTGTTTATTTTCGTGGTGTAAAATGCATAAAGATTCGCCAAGCTTTTCACCGGGAGGCTTTCTCAAGGCAATTTATGTCTACATTGCCCTGAAAAAACTTCCCGGTGGTGTGTGAAAGCTTGGCGAATCTTTATGCATATTACACCACGAAAAGAAACGGATTTACTACGCTATAAGATGTTCCTCGAACATTTACGATCTGGCGTATTTTAAAATAGCATTTTCGATGTGTAATTAGCTGTCACTCCTTAGAATATCTTTCTCTGAAACAGCGAAAAGCTACTTCTATAAATAAGTTTTAAACGTCGTAGTGACTTCTTCTGTGATGCCAGCAGCCTAAGCTTCATCCCTTCGATTTTTTCTTCCGCTAAAGGAGGACATCTCCCTCTGTATTGGTTCAGAACACTGCCCGTGGTTCCAAATTTCTTCCCTAACTTGGCGATGTAAGGTTTGTCTAGTGCTTTTCTTCCCCCAAACTTCTCCAGGAATTCACGCTGTGTTACCTTTATAGACTTAATTATCCAATAACTTTTCACGATAAACACCCGCTCCACAACGGTATACACAGACATCCAGAACAACGTTCAACGACACAGTGAAACACTCAGATTGCCTCCGGACAGAATTGGGGTGCCGGGCCATCTTGTGGGGGGACGTCACAGTGAATCATCGCCTCATCAGGAGAATCACTCCCGCGCATTTCTCAAAGATCAAGGTCACTTGTGCATCAAACACTGTGTTCCTATGTAGAGTGGGAGAAAAACAATTGTTGATTCTTTTGGAGACTACTTAGTGAAACACCCTGGAGCAACAGAACGAAAATAAAAACTTCAAAACAGAATAAAAGAATTATCCCCTGAAGTATAAGTAAACAACTTCACAAAAGTATAAATAAACAGTTTCCAGTGTTAGCGAGTCCGCACATGGCAAGAATCGACTTTTTGTATATTCATGTTAAGTCCCGTTACTTTTTGGCCCTTATGACACTGACGCCAGTTTTTCTTTTTTTTTTAATAAGCAATTTTCTTTTTCTGAAACAATTTTAGGGAAAAGAAATTTTTCTCAAAATTCCATCACTTCAAAAAAATATAAACGAATTGTCGTACATGCATCAGAACATAATTCCTCGAAACAACTCAGTCGTTTATCTGTCCGCTAAACGTCGTTAGTAAGGTAGAAAAGTGTCCAATCTCTCAGTGTCCAATCTCTTTTGACACTATGTGGTCAAAAGAGATTGGACACTGTAAGCAAATAGAAAAACAGTACTGCTTTTACATCAGTAGCGGGTAGGTCCTCCATTTCCAGATATTACAGTAGCCCCCCGTCGAGGTAAACTGTCCACGGAGTACAGAGAACCAGATGTTCCTCCATTCACCTTGAGTATATCGACCAACTAACTCTCTCAGTGAAGAAGGTCATGTTGATCTAGGACTCACTCGTTGTTCAAGTTCACTCCATATATGTTCAATGGGATTGACATCCGAGCTTTGAGCAGGTAAGTCCATCCGCGAGTCCTGATTGCCCTCATACCACTCCATTGTAGCCTTGGAAACATGACAATTTGCACTGTCGTCCTAGAAGAAACAATCGTCGTGTCCGTAGAACTGACATAACGTTGGGAGCATTGCGTTATCCAGGATATACAGCACAGAGTTCATGTGGCCATAAATAATAACAATTGGACCCACACCGTACCAGCTAAAACAGCCCCATACCATAAAACCACCGCCTCCGTGCATCACAGTACACTTGGAAAGAAGACGTTCTCTGGGTAACCGCCAAAACCAGACACATCCATCCGATCGGAATAATGTGAAGCTCCATAATTCTTGTCGCAATTGCTCCAATGTCCAATTTTTGTGCCGCGTGGCTTTATTGGCCTTTGTGATGAGACGTTTATGGACGGTTGCTCGGCCATGATATCTGAGCGCACGGGTCTGTTTTCGAAGTGTCTTGGTGGAGACCATAACATCTGTGACCATCTGAAACTCACGTGCTGTGGCGTACATTGGTCGGAACCTGGTTTTCCGGATCTCCCCCTGTAGCACCCTCCGGTCCCTGGGTTGCAGTTTCGTGGGTTTTTCCGGCCGTGGTAAATTTCTGCAATGTCCCGTCTTCTTCCACTTGTTGATGATAAAGGCCACAGTCGATTTAGCGACATGTTCGACATCAGCAATGCTTCTTAGGCTCATTCCTCCAATTGAGCAGCGTATTATAACACCCTTTCCAAACTCATACAGTTCTCTCCTGTTAGCCATTTTATCAGCGATTGATCTGAGCATACTCCCGTTGCCATTTTTATACATTATCGACCACGTGTCTGCTGCGGGATCACACCATTACTCCTGAGTGGAGGTGTCCAATCGCTTTTGTCCACATAGAGTACTTAGGAGCAAAATTACGAAGATGAGGGAAATTATCTGCAAATGTGAAAGACTACATAGGCCGCCCCGGCGGCGCAGTGGTCTAAGCGATGGCTTCTGATCATTCGTTGGAAAGAGGTCCGGGTTCGAATCCCGGCGAGGCATGGATGTTGTGTTTGTTTTACGGCACTGGCTCTCTCCCTTCTCTGGAATTAGTGGTTCTAAATTAGGGACGGGCGACTGCTTATAGCCCATTGAGTTGCTCGCGGTGCTCCAATCACAAAAAAAAAAAAAAAAGGGACTACATAACAATTAGTGTACGTCATTTTATCCCAACGTACCCAGGAAAAGAAGATAAAGAAGCTGTTTCATGTCAGTAGAGCCCTTTCTGGTGAGTTTAATGCTAAACTCAGGTCAAATTGTGATAAAAATGTATCTGTGAGCAATTGAGAGTATAACGTAATATACTCAGGATTAGAAAAAAAGAAAATATGTAATAAAACTGAACTCGACGTAACGACATCACCTTGAGACAGGTGACCAATTCAAATATTTCATTCAAGATGTTTCCTTATCACCAGACACTTTGAAAAACTTTAAAAGCTAATTACGAGGGTATGATCAAGCGTATAACGATTAAATTCTCGAACCAGTTATCGCAAAAGACACATGTTCCTTAACTATACTGAAACCTGTCTTGACTTGACTGACTGCCAGACAATGCCGAATGAGAGGGGGCGAGGCTTAGAGATTCAGATGTAACGCTCAGAACAGGAACATAACAAGATACATCTAACATTTGAATCAGGGTAATGCCGCTCCGATTGCACAGTGGTCTAAGTGCTAGCTTCTAACCGGATCAGAATCCCAGTGAGGATTCGGATACGGTTAGAAGCTAGACAACTGATCTGGAAAGTTGTATACATCAGAAGATACTTTTTGCATTGCTGCTAAGCTTCGCCGGTGGCCAAGTGGTACCAAGCATCGGCTTCTAATCATTCGTCCGAGAAGTGTCCAAGTTCGAATCCTGGGTGAGGCATGGATGGTGTGGTTGTCTTAAGCACTGTTACTTTATGCACAGGAATCAGTGTCCCTAAATTTCGTACGCTCGGCTTGTTACCCATTGAGTTGCTCACCGCTGTTTTTAAACCTTCAAACAAACAGATTCTGCTAAACTGTTTGAAGACGTATCTGGTACATTGAGTACACTATATTGACACCCTTTCAAAAGCAACTGAACGGATCCGCTGCGTTGTTAAGATGCGCGGTACAACTGCAAACGGTATAAAAGCAAGCCTGCAGCTGACCACGATCATTTCGCACTATGAGGTTGAGTGAAAACGTCGCTGAACTGACTTTGAGAAAGGAAAGATTGTTGGGTGCTATATTAATGGGTTGTCCATAAGAGAAACCTAGAGGCGTTTAAACATACCCAAGTCAACTTTTTTGGATGTATTGAATAAGTGGAAGACATGGCGTGCCTGAAGCAGCAAAACGTACCGGCAGACCAAAGAAAATCAGTGATAGAAAACGTCGAAGCCTCAGGAGAGTCGTTACAGCTTATCGACGGAGTACTGCACAAGACCTCAGTGTACACGTGAGTAAAAATGCTGGAACCTCGGTATGTACACGTACCATTCGCAGAGAACATCATTCCATGGGTTACAATGGTCGTACAGATGCTCATAAGCCTTTCATCTCCACTCGGAATGCTACTCGTCGCTTAGCATGGTGTAAAAAACATTTATCGTGGACCGTAGATCAATGGAAACGGGTCATATGGACTGATGAATCCAGATACACGATCTATTAGTCTGACGGCCGTGTGCGGATATGGCGGCAGCCGAGGGAACGCTATTTACCACAGTGTACTGTTCCTACGGTCAAGTTTGGAGCTGGCAGTGTACCCGCGTGAAGGTGTTTTTCGTGGTATGGTCTCGGCCCATTGGTTATCGTGGACAAACCTGTTAACCAGCACGTCTACCTCGGTATTCTGGACAATTGTGCCCTACCAACTTTTTGGCAATACTATGGAACCGAATGTTATTGGTACCAGCAAGATAATGCACCAAGCCACAAAGCAAGGTCTGTTACGACGTGGTTTGATGATAATTCCGTATCGTGTGTGGACTGGTCAGCACAGAGCCCTGGCTTAATCCCATAGAGCACCTGTGGGATGAATTAGAGCACCGCATAAGAAGTTTGGAACCAAGGCCTACTACTAAACAACAGTTAGCGGCAGCATTATGTACTGAATGGAAGCGCATACCTATCGCTGTGTTCCAAAACCTTGTCGAAAGCATGTATCGAAGGGTCAGTGCATGCATTAAGGCCAAAGGTGGACCGACACCGTACTAATATATGTCAATAAATGCTATGTTGTGTTTCTCTTCTAGGTGTCCGGTGACTTTTGCCAATATAGTGTGTATTTGACATTATGCAATTAGACTGAGCTTACAGAAAAATAAATGAAAGCTAAAATAAAACTCTCGCAGCAATTACAGTTTAATTCCCCCACCACACACACACACATACACACACATAGACATAGTGTCACGTATAGTACTCCTCTTTAAGAAACAAAACTGCTGTAAACAATTTAAGAGCATTTGTCAACAAAATAATGATACTCTCATACGTATAATTCTTTTGTCAATGGAAACAATGTCTTCGCTTTAAAGAGTTTAACTGTGTGTGTGGGGGGGGGGGAGGAGGAGGGGGACTGTCAGTTGCCATAATCATAACTAAGTTTATTCATGCACGTATATTTCGACTATTAATCCGATGAAAGTAAAATAATCATGCACATATTTTGACTTAGTTCTGACAAAAGTAAAATTATCCATACAAAAAGTTTTCGACTTTAACAAAAGTAAAACACCCATACCCGTATTTTTCGACTTTGGATGCAACAGATCTAAAACTAACCATAATGATCATTATTCTCCTTTTTTTCTTTTTATTGGAGGTTTAACGACCACCGTGAGCAACTCAATGGGCTATAAGCAGTCGCCCGTCCCTAATTTAGGGTCACTGTGGTTCCAGGGAAGGGAGAGAACCAGTGCCGTAAGACAAACACAACATCCATGCCTCACCGGGATTTGAACCCGGACCCCTTTCGGACGAATGGTCAGAGGTCATCGCTTAGACCACTGCGCGGTTCTCCTTTTCCTTTTGCAATATGTTTTCATTAGTTGGCATGAATGTAAGCATACGTTTCTTTCCATTTGTAAAGGATAGATTGGGGAGCGGGGGGGGGGGCAGATTTTTTTTTCGAATAGGAGTGTACGTGAGCTACTAAAACATTCTAACTTTTCTATAGCGCAAGATTTACCTTCTACTGTAGATGCCAGCAATGTACAGGGTGATTCAAAAGTCGCATGACACCCTTGAATTTCAGAAACGGGAGGGAAAATGAAATATCTGAATACCCCAGCAAAGAATTGGTGAGGGGGGGGGGTATCTTTTAGGCTATTTCCGGAACATGGCCGCCATCTTGAAATCCAACATATTGGATCAAGGTCAAGTTTTTCAGATGGTAAGGGGTCATGTTGCATACCAAACAAAATCAGAATTTTCTCATAAATTGATTGGCCCCTCACCGATTCTTTGCTGGGGTATTCAGATATTTCATTTTACCTCCCGCTTATGAAATTCAAGGGTGTCATGCGACTTTTGACTCATCCTGTATATAGTACAAGTAAAAAAATCGCAGCCTTTCAGACTGCGCTGTGATCTAAGCGCTGGCTTCTGACCGCTCATCTGAGCGGATCCGAGTTCAAATTGTTTTCGTGGCTTGTCGAACTTTGAGCGAATGTTATCAGTTTGAATGATGACCGCGTGGACTCCAAGGGATACCAGAAGAATTGCAGATTCCTGTCTTTCGAGTAGGGAAATAAATAAACAAATGAACTAAAACAAGTGATAAATCATGAAAGAAATACGGGATTACGCCATATAATGCAAATTTTGAAGATGACAATCCGATAAACAATTTAAGAGCATCTTCATCTTCAAAATTTGTAAAACAAGTGAATTAACTCGCACGTAAAATTCATTATTTCTCTGAATTGGGGAAATATTTATGTAGCGAAATATTTATTTCCTGCGGGGAGACGGTATATGGATCTACCCTATTTTTCTCGCCTAAAACTCGCACTCTTTTTCCTTTCTGCTTGATATCGGAGACCCGCTGCGAACTTTTATTTCCACTACTCATTATTTTTCTCTTCACTTTGGAGGAAACCGCCTGCATTGCGTGTTCCAAGGCGCAAGGTTCCGTGGTTTTTAGGGTCAGTATTCACACATTGAAGATTCTATCACGGGCAACTGGCGTAAAAGTCCCTTGCAATAAGTGATGGTCCACTGATTTATAACTTCTTCTGTACGACGTTGGCCATAAGGAGTTGGTGGTTGAACATCGTTCTTTTCTTCTGAAGGATGGACAGGTCAACTATAAGTGATTTATTTCGTTGTATAACCCAAGTTACTACGCGTACTTCATGAGTTTTACTGATATTCAATATATCCATATAACAGAATACCGGATGAGGCATTAACGTGTACTTGTTTTTCGGCCTTGAATCTCCTCGCTCCTTGGAGTCTATTCCTATAGCTCTTACAGTTGCTCACGGTGGTTGTTATAAAAAAAGGGGGAAAAAAAGAGGTTATATGCTCTGTGAATAAGCATATTCGCCGCCCCGGTGGCGCTGGCCTCTGATCATTCGTCCGTAAGGGGTCCGGGTTCGAATCCCGGTGAGGCATGGATGTTGTGTTTGTCTTACGGCACTGGCTCTCTCCCTTCCCTGGAACCAGTGACCCTAAATTAGGGACGGGCGACTGCTTATAGCCCATTGAGTTGCTCACGGTGGTCGCTAAACCTCCACTCAAAAAAAAAAAAAAAAAAAAAAGGAATAAGCATATTCGCTATCAAGATTCCACGCGATTGTGCAATGCTGTGGATCATTTAGTTACACCCAATTTCGTTAAACGTCTCCATTGCCTCCTGTTTTTCGACGTGCTTTCCGGTGGCCTAGTGGTCAGAGGCGCAGGGCTCAGGCTTTCCATCTATAGTTTGACAAGTAACGAAGAATAAAGCTGGGCATGGGTGATGTGTGTGCGTGTGTACTACGGCGCTGGTTCATTCCATTCCATATAACCAGAAATCCTCCCCCCCTCTCCCAATTCGTCAGTGTTCCTTAGAAAAAAGCTTCGGCCATGATTAATTCTTTTTTTTTTTTTTTTTCCGCCCCGGTGGCGCAGTGGCCTAAGCGATGGCCTCTGATCATTCGTCCGAACGGGGTCCGGGTTCGAATCCCGGTGAGGCATGGATGTTGTGTTTGTCTTACGGCACTGGTTCTCTCCCTTCCCTGGAACCACAGTGACCCTAAATTAGGGACGGGCGACTGCTTATAGCCCATTGAATTATTAATTTTGCACAGTGGGGTTTTTGATCATGTTACATGTACATAAAGGTATTTGATCAGTCGAATACACAATGTTCAGCGAGGTTTAGCACTTTTGTTGTACAAAGAGCAATTGTTCCTCGTTCAGATATTTGTACTATACCTGAAGTATAGTTGCTATGCCAAAAGCTCAGTTTTGTATATACTAACGTACTTTCGTAATTGCACTGTAAAATTTATGTTCGGCACATTTCGCATGTTGATTCAAGATTAGATGTCTTAAGTTTTATGCTCATGGTGCGGAGCAAACGTTTTGATAGTATTTCAATTATATGTTCAATGTTACACAGTGTGGTTTTTCTCATGTCACATGTGCCTACCAGGAAATAATCAGTCTTTCACATAATGTTCTGCGCTGTATTGCACATTTGCTGTACAAAGAGTCAGTTTCATATTTTCATTATTTGTATTGTACCCGAAGTATAAATTTTCTGTAAAACGCAAGTTCTGTTTGTACTAATATACTTTACTCTTTGCACTGTGAAATTTACAGTTGTACCATGGAATTGTAATTCTTTATTAGTGTCTTCCCTATGCCGTTGCACCTTGTGTACATATGTTGTTGTTCATTACATGTTAATCTATAGTATTGTGATTGAGGCACTTGTTTAAGCTTAAGTAATAGTTCTTTTTTATAATTTGACAGTGTTTCACAATAGAGATATTGCATTCAATTTGTATAGAGTTCACACCATCATTGTAATTAGATTATTTATTCGCTTATCTTTCAGACACTGAAAAGTATAAGCCTTATGCTCTTTTCTTCTTTTTTCAAGATTGCTCAAAATATAAATGTTTGTTTTTGCACTGTAAAATTTATAGTTATACCTTGTAATGGTGTTCACCTATTAGAGATGGCACTCTGCTGATGCACATTGCGAACATATGATGTACATAGAATAAGTCAACCCTTCAGTCCAGTATTGTCAGTGTTATGAATTTGCTTACATTGTATATAGTGCATCCACATAGTGTAAATATCTCATCGTCATTGTAAATAGGTCATCTACTTGTTTATCTTTTGGTAACTGTTAAGCACAGGCCATCTGTATCTTTCCTGTCCATGTTTGCTCCAAATAAATATTGTTGAAGCTCACGGTGGTCGTTAAACCTCCAATCAAAAAAACAAAAAACATTATTTTTGATGAAATATTCCCTTCCCATTATTAGTCCCCTTACAGCACGTGACGTACATCTCTAAACTAACCTTAATTTTTGAGTTTCGGTTTTTATTTTAATTATTCTACTTCTTCGTTCGTTATATTCCTTTTGAACGGCTCGGAAAAACATCCATGTTATACCTTTCGACAACGGCTGACAGTGAGCCATTGCTAAATGAAACGTCACGCGCAGTGTAAAGGATGTGTGTGCGTGTGTGCTCGTAAGACGACGTATTGCTTGAAGTATATGATCGCATGGTAACTTGATATTACTAGAGTAAAAAATTCTCTGACTGTCGAGTAAGTTTTAAAGTGCTATCTTATGACAATAGATACGTTGTCGGTGTTATCGTGTATTTGTGTCTGCAAGCTATAGTTCGACACGTAACGAAAAATAAAAAACGAATTGGATTTTCTATGTAAGTTAAATCGAATTAATTCTGGCCGTTTGATTATTTGTCAAAGTGCAAGTGACTGTGTTACGACAAACAACCTGCGAACAAACACCCTAACTTAAATCTTAAAATATTATGAGCATGAAACGTATATTGTGATGAGAGAAATAAAGGGACTGATAATTATGACTTACTACAGAGGTGAAACATATGTCAAGACGGCAAAGTTGCAGTGATAAATTCTGTTGGTATAGCTTAATTGGTAAAGCGGTCGTCTTCGGGACTGAGGGATACGAGTTCTCGCCAAGTCACCGGAAAACTTGTTTTTTCACACAATGATGAAGCCAATGATAAAATTAGATTCCTTCATCTGTATTTGTCTCTAGGTGTGTCGATTTATTTCTTACAATCTCTCTCTCTCTCTCTCTATCTGCCGCCCCGGTGACTCAGTGGTCTAAGCTAGGGCCTTAGCTTATCACCCCCTAATAGCTTAACAGGCCCGCGCACCGAACACCGGAAGCTGCGTGACGTACGGGAGAGTAGGCTGATGTCCGTGGTGGGTGGTCGAGCATGCATGAGCTTGCTCACTCTGTGTAAGCGTGACTGTCGATGTGCGTGGTTGTTGTTGTCAAATAGTCAACTAAATTTATTTTCATACAGGAATATTAAAAGTATTCAAATTCCCTACTAATGGGGAGGTTCTCTGAAAATGGATTACAGCAATAAAGCGTGAAAATTTTCAAGTGACCAAGAACTCTAAGATAAGTGGAAACCTTTTGTTAACCTTATTTTAAAGTACTCGTAAAAAAAAAATTTTGAACTAGAAAATTTAAATTTGGCTAATTTTATAATCTAATGCATCTCACAGCGGGAAGTCAAAGCACTGAAAAGATTTTTGAAAAATGAAATTTATGTTTGTAATGGAAAGAATAGATTACTTGCGTTGTTATAGTAACCCATAACATGTTTTTGCCAATGTATCAAATAAGTTCAAAGTAAAATATGTATATTTAGGAAGGGATTTTAAACTTTATTGTGGACACAGAATAATAAGGGTTGCATGTTTTTGATCCCAAGAGTAATATGTTGATACATTCGTACTTCGTTATTTAAGTGTTTAGGCAGCGCCAGATTAACTTTTTGGGGGTCCCTATTTCTGGGCACAAGTGCTTGTAAAATACCTATATCCTATACGAAATATATGTATGACATGTACACATCTAACATGCCTATGTCCTTTATATAAATGCTAAGGCCTTGTTGCCATGTGAAATACATCTTTTGTGTTTGCAGACATGGAGAGTTACATTGAATTATCATTTTTAATATTTATTACTAAAGGAACACAAACACTGAATCAAGTATAGACAGCAAAAATTAGATATGAATGCACAAAAACAGAAGTTCACACATAGTTCAGGAGTAAGTTTGCCTTTAAAATGTCCGTTTAAAGATTTTGAAGCATTTTTCTACAAACCAACACATTGAAGAACTCTCGTGTGAACAGTGTGTATGCTCTATCTGTGGTAGGATGGGAATTTATCAGAACCATTCAATTTCTTAAAAATTAGGTGAAATATATCAGTACTACCTGGGCAAGAAATTATTTACTTGCCCAGGTAGTAAAAGCTGGATGCGCAGGAAAATTTATCTTTTAAGATAACAAACCAGAACCCTAATTTTTTTTAAGTTAAAAATATGAACTGTTTTAACATGTTTGCACTTCCATTTTAAGGGTCTGTATTACAAATGTGCAATGCACAAACGTGTGTATATAAATTTTTAAGATGCTGATGCTAAAATTGGTATAAAATGGTACGATGATGAAACTGGTGTTTCGGAAATTTAGTGATTCTGCCATGTTCCTTTTGTTAAAGATTTCTCCCTTTGTCACTAAACATGAGAGGCCAGTTACATCAGAGGCATGCATACTGTTGTTGATTATAAACAAAATTTGGAGCAAAACTAGGTTTCCGATTTCTGGGCGTAGAGCTTAACATAATTAAAGATGTGATATTACTCTTTCCTTGGTACTTCGTAACAATAATACAACTTCCATTAATTAACAATGACATGAAACACGACATGTGATGACTGTCTTTTTTTTCTTGTGTAGTAGGAAATTTTATTATAAACTTTTTTATTTTAAAATTTAGTTACCATGCTCAGGCAATTAGATGCTTTATTTACCTGCCCAGACAAATGATTTACATGCTCTGGGCATCTCAGGCATGGTATTTTTAAGAGAAAAAAAGTACGTGGATCGACATGAAACCACATATTGTGGAAACTATGTTCTAAACAAACAAGATTTTTAAAATACAAGTAGAAATATATACTCGCTTCCTTTTTTTTTTTTTTTTTTTGAAAACATTTGCTTAAAATGAGAGATCAACTTTTTATTCATTTATCTAGACTTATCTGTTTCCAGACTTCCTGCACTGTGTCTTCACAAGCTACAGCAATAATAACTGGAACTAATATATCTCATATTATCCGATAACTACTGGAAAGTGTGCTTCCAAACGTGGGGGTGGGTGTCAATTTTTGTATGGGGAAAAATTTCTTCAATCCTTCATAGAATTTATTTTGAAACCAAAATCATAAAAAAAGGAAAAAACAATCTTTTTCAATAGCTTTAGTAATGACAAAAGATTTGAGCAAAATTTTATACCATTGCTTTTTATAGTTTCTGAGAAAATGGTACATCAAGTTAGTCAATTTATAATGAAACATGTACATCTTTTAAAATACATCCTATAGTACCAAAACAATCACTTAGATTTATTCAGTACAATAACTGCATGTGAATTTGTCAGATTCTCAAAAAATATAATAATTATCTGAAAAAATACTTTAAGAAATTATTGGAACAAATTTCAGATTTTCTTAGAAACGTGTCTTTGAAATTCTTCAAGGAACAGCTAACGGACACATAATCAAATTGTGTTTGTGATACACAAAGAACTACACAACCATAATTATTTGTACATTGGCAGTTTTCCTGAATACTTCTTGAAAATCAAATTTCAGGAAATTTCTGCCAATAAGTTACTTGTATTTTTCCAGATAAAAAGAAATGCTTATATTGTGGATCCAAATAGTTTTGCTTAATGCTACTAATACACTTAATACAGATGTGTTGAACTTTGACAAGGTAACTTTTTTGAAATAGTGCTCTGGAAGACAAAAATTATAAACTTTATATTTGCTTATCAAAATGAAGTTGTCCAAACACGTAATTGATGGTATTAAAATTAGGAAAACTTGTTATGCCATTATTGTACGTTTAATAATGTAGCAATTGCCTAATTTTCTTGAAATCTTAATTTATTTGATGCAATCAGTGGATCAAGCAGCAATTCACTGTATGTATGTTAAAACGTGTTTTATTGAGCCTTTGGTAATAATTAAAAAACACAGAAAAAAATTCAGTTTTTCTTGACCTTTTTTTATATTTTAGTGATCACGGATTGCATATAAAATACATTTTCACTAAAGGAATTATTTCATTACTAAAACTTTCATAATCATAAGTTTGCAATGAATGAATCTGATTCCTTAAATTAGTCAATCGACATCTTTTGAAACGACGGCGATACTTCGTAATGGACCCTCAAACTAATCTTTCAAGTACAAGAACGATTTGTTCACAAGTACAGGAATCATTCGGTTAACTATAAAGACACTATAACTTCAAGTGAAACTACGACAACAGTTTATAATTTCGATTATAGGAATGGTTTATCACTTCCAGTAAAATGACAGTGATGCTTTCATTAAGTTGACGAATCTGTCTTGCTTACCCTTTCAAGGCGAAATTATTGCTACGCTAAATTTTACGCTGTAATTTCTTTTTCTTCTGTATTTTAAAAGATTATTAAACAAATTTGTTAACTCTGCAGTTATTTGAAAACTAACACACAAGTTCTTATTTAAATGCAGTGAAACTCTAAAAGAACGCACGACCTGGTTAGTTGGTGTACGTAAAGACGCGTTCTTTCTCACATCGCCGCAATGCTCCTCTCCGCGACTACGGACTACTCTAGTGACGTCACAAATCGGTGCGCGGGCCTGTTAAGCTATTAGGAGGTGATGCCTTAGCGCTAGCTCCCTTGAAGCGGGAAGTTGGGGGTGATGACGTAGTCATGCTGCAGCAGTAGTATGAGATGGTTCTCTGAAGCCACTGCTGCACGGGGAGTGCAAGCTAATTAGTGGAACAGGCAAGAAAAATTATATAAATCTAGAGCCCTGGTAAAGGGAATGAGCACGAACTAAACTATCTGTCATTATCGTAATTTAACAGAAAGAAACTATTCTTTAAACATATGTTTTTAACATAAGAGTACTGGGCATATCGAACTGAGTTGTAGCAGTGCCGTTTTAGCTCTTTCCTTAAATTACTGAAATATGTTTGAATCAATAGATCATTTAACAGAAGAGAGTTGACGTTTGATAAAATCCTTTATTGTCGTGATTCTGCTTAATTTAATTATTACTCCTGGTCACCTGTGATTAGACTATCTCTCATGCTCCATAACTCCTCGCTATTCGTTCATGGTGACCGCTCGTACGCGGAGACAACCTCCTCTCTCCAAATTTACTCCTTCCCTTAAACGTCTCGCCACTTCGCTGTACCCACGTCAGACGCATTCTTCCCTAACACACGTCATCATTCCTACCCTCGAAGTCTCGTTCTCTTATTGTCTTCCGCACTACTTCCAAAAAACGAGCCTGAAGCTCTGTCCGAACACCTTCTTCTCATTCCGTCTCCATCTCCATTCCTAATCACCTCCCCGAAGGAAACGCCTTACTCGAGAACGGAAGTCCTTTCTAATGAGTCGCTTTAAAACTCTAAAAAAAGCCTGCCATAATAGCTATCTATACAAGAAGTCCTGTGTTTTGTCTGCTCCAGGAAGTTCGCCGATAACTAATCGTTTCCGGTGACTTACTGACTCTCCCAAATCGAACTCAAAAATCATATCCTTAGAAGTTTCCCACGATTACTTTTAAAACATTCTAAAACTACAAGGATTCTTAATTATTTACATATTCATTAAAATTCAACAATTAAAAGATATTTACATTACATTACATTTCATGAAATAAACATTCCCGTTCAATTACACTATTATTAAAGGTTATTTGCAATTACCACTATTACAGAGTCTTAGTGAAAAAGTAGTTAGTTGACACATTTCTTCAAGGTATTTGCCTTTTCTTTTCAAAATTACTTGTATTTTCATCTTGCTTTTTAATTGCTGAATTTGAGAAATTAGAGATATCCTAAAGTGGCCCATCTTTTCGATCGTTTAGCAGAAACTGCGATATCTATTTTTTTCTTCTTTTTAGTTTGAAGATCTTTCTTAAGTGTTGAAATTTCTTTACATTAAATTAACATAATAGATTTGTAAAAAATTGCAGTTACGGTATTCTATCGTCTGTACATTGCCACTGATTCCGCATTTCGTACTCCAGCGTTCGTTTCACCCTTAGTGTCCAGATTAAGTTTCTTCGGGCTTAATTCATTTAACTGCTCCAAAGCACTTCGAACACATCCCCCCCCCCTTTGTCTCTGGTTCCTCTGCGTTATTTCTTGATAATATTGTAAAGAAGGTACATTTACCCAAGTCACAGCGTCAGATTTGCGTACCTTTCGCAAAGGCAATCCACGTAATCGATTTTTCATATTGTATTTATAACCACAACTCTTAAATGCTCGTTACAAATTCTGGCGAACTTAATATTAACAGTCCATTCTTCCACATTTTTTATTTATTCTTTTACCAACACTGGTTTATTTCAGGAAAAAGCACGCAATACAGTATTTTGTCCTTTCCGGCACCTGTGTTTATTCCGACACTTTGCAACGGCACACGAAAACATTTATTAAAAAAAACCAAGAAGGCGCACCGATTTACGAAGCTAAACTAACTATTTATATACATGCATACAGCAGACACACTATTAAATATTCACACAATTAATTTTTTCACATGTACACTAATGTATCGCAAACGATAAAATAATCTGGTTTGATGAAATAAAGCGCAAGCTAGGAAACTCTTCTCGAAATGACAGCCCAGCAGCCTGGAGATGTTCAAGCAGCACAGTGGCGTCACAACTGACCCCCAGCCTCTCTCATGAGGACCGTGTCGGCATTCGGTTTCACAAAGCGACGGACCAGCCCTTCTCTCTTTTATAGCAGTAAGTCTAAGCCCTGGCTTATGACCATTCGTCCGAGATGGGACCCAGGTTCGAATCCCGGTGAGACATAGATGTTGTATTTGTTTTACGGTACTGGCTCTCTTTCTTCTCTGGAACCAGTGGACCTAAATTAGAGACGGGTGACTGCTTGTAGCCCATTGAGTCGCTCACGGTGGTCGTTAAACACCGAATAAAATATATATATACACTGGCGGAAAGTGAAAAAGAACACCAAGAAAGGAATTGGCGGACGATCATGAAATTTACATATGTTAATGGGATCGAGTTTACGTAGGTGTGATGTTAATTTCGGGACCAACCGGTGAGCGCTTACGCCACAGCTCGGCATAATATGAAAATTATCGTCGGTGGTGTTTCAGGAGTACGGCGAAGTGAATGTAATCAGTCGTCGGCGTACGGACACCTGCGAAGACCCTGAAGAAGCTGCAATGCCTGGACATGGAAGACGTGTACGATTTCAGCATTTATCGGACTTTGAGCGAGGTCGTCTTGTTGGACTCCGCGAGGCCGGTGGTCTTATCGTCGTATTGCGGAGCGAATTGGACGGGAAGTATCGGTGGTGGTACGATGGTGGCGTAGATGGTCTGAGGAACATTCCCACACGAGAAGACGTGGAATCGGGAGTCACAGACGGACTGATGAGCGTACCGATCGACGCATAAGAAGAACGGCGTTGTCAAGCAGAACATCCACTGCGACGCAAATCCGAGCTGCCGTTCACCTGAGGTGACTGTGCGAACAATCCGCAACCGTCTACTGGATGCAGGACTACGTGCACGTGTGTCTCTGGCATGTGTACCTCTGACTTCAGCCCACCGCTAGGAACGGCTGCAGTGGTGTCGCCAACGTCTGCTCTGGAGAACGCAATGGCGATCTGTCGTGTTTAGCGATGAAAGCAGATTCTGCTTGGGAGCCTCCGATGGCCGTATGCGTGTTCGCAGACGCACAGGGGAGCGTCTCCACCCTTCTTGCATCCGCCAGTGATACACAGGGCCTACACCTTGTCCCCTGGTGTGGGGAGCGATCAGCTATCACTCCCGTATACAACTAGTGTTTGTACCGGGTACGTTAAACAGCACCTCCTACATCAACAACATCATTCAGCCCGTTGTTGTGCCATTTGCAAGGTCGGTCCATCGTGGTGTTTTCCATCAAGATAACGCACGTCCACACACGGCACGTGCAAAGCAACATGCACTTCAGGGTGTGAGACAACTTCCATGGCCTGCACGTTTACCGGATTTGTCCCCCATTGAGCACGTGTGGGATTTTATGGGACAACGACTTATCCGGTCTCCACGGCCAGCCATGCCCATCCCCGATTTACGCGTCCAGGTTGAGGATGCTTGGGACTCAATACACCAAACTTACATCCAACATCTGTACGACAGACGCAATGCCAGAATTGCACAGTGTGACGCAGTTCATGGTGGTTCAAACTCGTACTAACCATGTTACATGGAAATGTTATTTTTCAGTTTACCAGCAAATACAGCTGTATTTTGCCATAATGTTTTGATCACGTTATCCTCTGTATTCCGTTATTATGCTGTATAACTTTCGTTGGTATCAGACGTCTCCTTCTTGGTGTTTTTTTTTCACTTTCCGCCAGTGTATATATATATATATATCTCACACACACACACCTCTCATTCCCTCTCTCACCTGCCTTTCTGTCTAGTATGGGGTCGTTCAATTCTACGGTTGATTGAGGAGCGGGATCCCCACTGCTCAAGCGGACTCTTTTCGTGATGTGCCGTATACTTGGCTCTCTATGGACAAGCCTATTGTATGTATTGTTTATTAAATATATATATATGTATGTATATATGGATTGGAACAACGAGGATTTGAATAACGCTATAATGATCCTGCTACATAAAAAAGGTGACATTGAGGATCTCAGGAACTACAGACCTATCAGCCTCCTATCAGCGGTTTATAAATTCTTCACTAAAGTTCTTTCACACATCAATCGATAAATCTTCATAATCATCGATAAATCTTTATGCTTTTCTCCATCAATCGATAAATCTTCACTAAAGTTCTTTCACACCGTTTGAAGGTAACACTGGACATGGCTCAACCAAGAGAACAAACTGGATTCAGGAATGGCTACAGCACAATAGATCATATCCACGTACTGAGAGAACTAATTGAAAGAGCGAGGGAATATGAACTTCCATTGTGCATGGCTTTTATCGATTATCAAAAAGCCTTTGATTCGGTGAAACCATCAGCAGTTGCAATGGCTCTGAAATCCTGCGGTATTGAAGATGCATACATTAATATTATTAATAACATCTATGAAAATGCAAGTGCAAAGATTCGGCTGTTTGAAAATACAAAACACATAAAAATTGGAAAGGGAGTGAGACAAGGTGACACCATATCTCCGAAGTTCTTTAACGCCACATTGGAAAATGTCCTTCAATCACTGAACTGGAAAAACAAAGGGATAAAGATTAATGGAGATTATCTAACCCACCTTCGTTTTGCTGATGACGTAGTCATTTTTGCAACTAACCCATCAGAGCTGCAGAGTATGATCCAAGAACTTGCTGACAAGAGTAAAGAAGTGATATTAAAAATGAACTTTCAGAAGACAAAAATTATGTTCAATGCTTTTACACGAAATGAAGATTTATCGATTGATGGAGAAAAGCTGGAGATAACAGACACGTATGTTTATCTTGGACAGCAGATATCAAGTGAGGGTCACATTGATGAAGAAATTAATCGGCGTACAAAACTTGCCTGGAGAGCTTTTGGAAGAAACAGCATAATTTTCAAGAGCAATATGCCATTATGTCTTAAAAGAAAAGTGTTTGATCAATGCATCCTTCCAGTGCTTAAGTATGGTGCAGAGACGTGGACTTTAACTAAAAGAGATATACAAAGGCTGCAGACAACTCAAAAATTCATGGAGATGTGCATGCTTGGTGTAACCAGGAGAGATAAGAAGAGGAACTCGTGGATCCGAAAAATGACAAGAGTGGAAGACATCATGATCAGAGTTAAATCCCTGAAATGGCAATGGGCTGGACATACTGCCAGAAGGACAAACCATCGATGGACAGGCGAAATTTTAGATTGGATTCCAAGGGACAGGAAAAGACCCAGAAGAAGACCAGATGGGAGATGGGTGGATGAAATTCGAAAGTATGCGGGAGTGACATGGAGGAGACTGGCAGAAGACAGACCGTTGTGGAGGAAACTTGGGGAGAGCTTCGTACAGCAGTGGATTGATAATGGTTGACAATGATGATAATGATGATATGGAAGTATCAGCTGACTGTATATATATATATATATATATATCTCACACACACACACACACACACACACACCTCTCATTCTCTCTCTCACCTGCCTTTCTGTCTAGTATGGGGTCGTTCAATTCTACGGTTGACTAAGGAGCGGGATCCCCACTGCTCAAGCTGACTCTTTTCGTGATGTGCCGTATACTTGGCTCTCTATGGACAAGCCTAGTGTATGTATGTTTTGTTTATTTTCTGTTGCTTCCCATGCCCTTTCTCTCGCGGTCTATCTTTACCATATATATATATATTTTATTAATCTTCTCTGTTGCATATTTAGCTGTATACACCGGGACAGTTAGCTGATATTTCCAGCGTTGAAATTAATGAACTTTCCTATTAAATGATAGCAAGGTAGGATAAAAAAAATTAAAAAAATAGGAAAGACCAAATTGGCAAGCGTATAACATGTGAAACAATTGATAAAAAAGCAGTCATTAGTCATGGCAAAGCAACAGGCCTATTCATCATGGCTCTTAACGTAATCAATCAATCATCTGCCTGCAGGATCTATGTACTGTATACGTCTCACGGAAACACCAGTGACCTCTCGTGTCCTTCACATAATTTGCACAGATCACCTAGAGTCAATATGTGGTTTCTAATTATCAGACTCCCCTCCCCTTTGCTTTGAACATATTAATTTTCCAGAACGGAATTATTTCCCTTGAAAACCGCTTTTGCGTGATCTCAGACAGAAAGATTCTGTTAAAAATGTTTGCGTAGTGTAGGATGATTGTGTTGCTGAAGGTAATTCAGTGTCAGTATTATTTGACATATTCCATTTTGTGAACACTTTAGATTGTTCATACATACAATAAATCGATGCATTTGTTATGTGCGGGTACCTTTCGCTTAAATGGAAACACTTACACACACTTTCTGATACATCCGAATTGTCTATCGTCGGACTTGACTTTGGGGTTGCGTAGCGAGATCGGGTGTTATGCAGATCCAGGAGCACATGCTGTTGTATGTTGTATTACTGGAAAAAAGAAGTACTTGAAGTGTCGTATGGATGATTGTATGGTGCCTTGTATCAGTCTCTTGACTCCTTAACACAAAAGCTACTATAGCTATCAACACTATTTTTTTTTTTTTTTTGGATTGGAGCTTCAACGACCACCGTGAGCAACTCAATGGGCTATAAGCAGCAGTCCGTCCCTAATTTAGTGCCACTAGTTCCAGGGAAGGTGGAGAGCCAGTGTCGTAAGACAAACACAACCCCCATGCCTCATCGGGACTCGAACCCGGACCCCTTACGAACGAATAATCAGAGGCCATCGCTTAGACCACTGCGCCACCGGGGCGACCAATAAATTTTGTATTTAGGTGTTTTGTGAAATGTGTCCTATGGAGTACAGCATTTCACCTGATCTTAAACATTATTGAAAGTCATTGTGAGTTTAAAAAGTTATAACGTACAAGTTTGTTCCCTCACTCCGGAGTAAGTCGCTCTCCCAACTGAGCTACGCTGACAGAATGTCTTGCTGCTATTTGCCTTTATCTAATGTGCACCCTGCGAGGCATTTACATCATACCCCCCCCCCGAAAGAGGGCCGGGGGCATGCGTCGCTGTATGTAGTCATTCCATGAAGAACGTGCATTTGAGAAATCCCAGAAAATTTGGTGTGTCGAACGTAACATCACATTGATTTATTTTTTCGAAGCACTGAAGAAGGGATTCTCATTTTTCTTGTCTCGCCGTGTGGAAAGAACGTCACATCATTGCGAGAAACTTAACAGCCGGGTCATCCTGGAAGTTGGGGCGCCAATATAACGTACAAGTTTGTCCGGGCCGGACATCGAATTCTCGTCCCCTCACTCCGGAGTAAGTCGCTATCCCAACTGAGCTACGCGGACATGTGCTCTGGCTGCTATCTGCCTTTATCTCACGTGCCTCCTTTGGGGCAGACACGTCACAAAGTCATGAGTTCCAAATTATCCTATTGCTTTGAAAAATCACTTTGAAAAAACATATAATTTGTGATAAGTCCTCCTATAGAAAGAATAAAATTATTGTAAACCTATTCAGGAAAATGACAAGCTCCTGCAGAAAATAAAATGACTAATTAACCGGCATTCATAGCAACAAACATTTCATTCCCCGATTCCAATTCTCTTCGTTCCATATGATTGGGTGATAAGTGTCTTTCTAGCTCAATCGGTAGGGTTCCTAACTGAGGTGTAAACTATCGCAGGCCCGATCCCCGGTAAGGGGAAGGATTCTCTTTCTTTCACGTGAAAGCGAAGCATCATGTTGAGAAACGGCGTACCCGCTAAAGTAATATTATTGCTGCCTTCAAAAAAAAAAAAAAAAAGTGCTGGGAGGTCATAATGATGATTCATATGGGAAATGCGGAAGAAATATTCTTCACAAATTACTGAACTACAGAATTATTAAGGTTGCAAACAGAATTGTCATCGCCAGGTCCGGATTAAGGCCTTAGTGGGCCTCTAGGTTAAGACATTTGAATAGGCACCAAACCTAAAACATAGGTATCTGCCCCCAAAAAACTTATGACGGGAAATCGTAATGAAGTTCGTTAAAACACGAAACTGTAGCAATACAGTATGTCTTTGATAATTATCAATTATTAATTATAATTAATAAGTAGCGCATTCTTCACACTAATAAATTATCTGCAGAGTTTTATAATACATGGTCGTATCAGAATAACAAGACTACCCCTGGAATCACAGTGTACCCGCCTAGGTGCGTCAGAGTGCGCACGTGACAAAATCGATCACACAGAGATATAATCGGCCGGCCAGGACAGATAAGCCATAGTGCGTTACGTGAGCATAAAGGGCAGAGGTAGTGATTTGCCGGAAGTTCAGAAAGGAATGGCCATCGGTTACCGTACCAGAGGCTAAAGTATCTCAGAAACGGCAGATTTCGTGGGCTGTTCGTGAGGTGCTGTAGTAAAGGTGTACCAAAATTGAACCGTTGGCACACCGAGTACCTCCCGACGTCATAACTGTGGAGTTCCAAAAGCCATCGACCCCGGTGGAGAACGTTGCTTCCGTCGACTGATAAAGGGCAATCGACGCGCAACAGTGCAGGAACTGAACACGCAGAGGAACGCTGGAGCACCCAGGTACGTGTCCCCGATAACAGTAGACTGAAACCTGTTGCTCACGAGTCTCCGGAGTCGATGCTGCGTCAAGGCGTCCATGTTTACCCAGGTCCATCGGTAAGGACGTCTGCAGGTCGCATGGAACTGCCGTCATTGAACAGTGAAAGAGTGGGAAAATGCTGCCTTCTCCAACGAATCGAGGTTTTTACTCCACAGTGACGGGCCGTGGCGCATATGGCGACGGACACACGAGAACCAACACCCGGATTCGCTTGTCGGTCAAGTATAGGTCGGCGGTGGCAGTGTGCATTTTTTGGGGATGTTTTTCTAGTAGGATCTGGGACCGCTGGCACCACTGTATAGGGATTTAAGAAACGCCAATGGTTACCTGTCCATTCTCGCAGACCACATGCACCCCTTCGTGTTGGACGTTTACCTTGGTGGAGATGATGTCTACCAACAGGACAATGCGCCATGCCACTTCGCCAAAGAGGTGCGTGACGGGTTCCAGAACACGACAGCGATGTTTCCGTTCTCCCTTGGCCTGCGAAATCACCAGACCTCAATCCCACAGAGCACTTGTGGGACTATTTAAATCGACAGGCTCGACGTGCCGACACATAAGCACGTCATGTCCCGGACCTCCGTTCTCTGCTGCAGTCCTACTGGGCACGTGTGCCTTGGGAAAACTTTCAGCGCCTCATTGAGTCCTTGCCACTCCGTCTCGCTGCTGTCATCCGGCCAAGGGTGGTATCCCCATTCTTAGGTAGGTGGTCAAATTATTTTGATACGACTGTGTAAGTCACTGTTTTTTTCATTGTTCTCATAAGAACATGAGTTAAAAGCTTAAGATTCCAAGATTTTGTCATGGATTTTCTAATGATTTAGCATTGTATACTTTTCCAATGCATCTTTTTTAGGCTTTCCAACCTTAGGTTGAAGAAGCGTAAATGCTCCAGTTTTGTCCGTCTGTCTGTTCGTCCTCACGATAACTCGCGTAAAAATGGTCCGATTTCAATGAAATTTTAGTATGTGGTAGGGGACCACCTGGGGACGAACCCTATTGAAAATGAACGAAATGGGGTCAAAGTTCAGGACATAAGAGCGGGATCCATTCCATTGCCCTTATGCGTCATAACTTACGTAAAAATGCTTCGATTGCGACAAAACTTTATCATGCTGTTCCGGAGGTATACTGAACCGGTTCTGTTGAATATAATCGAAATGAGGTCAAAGGTCAGGACACAGGAGCAAGATTTATTCCACAGCCATAATCTTCATAACTTGAGTAATGATTTCTAGTATGTTGGAAAGCGTATCATAATCAATGCATTGCATGATTTTACTAACTTGTTTACGCTTTCCAACCGTAAGTTGAAGAAGCGTATATGCTCTAGCTTTGTCCGTCTGTCTGTCCGCACGATAACTTGCATAAAAGTCGTTCGATTTCGATGAAATTTTAGTATGTGATAGGGGACCACCTGGGGACGAACCCTATGGAAAATGGACGAAATGGGGTCAACGTTCAGGACATAGGAGCGGGATCCACTCCATTGCTTTTATGCGTCATAACTTCCGTAAAAATGCTTCGATTGCGACAAAACTTTATCATGCTGTTCCGGAGGTATACTGAACCGGTTCTGTTGAATATAATCGAAATGAGGTCAAAGGTCAGGACACAGGAGCAAGATTTATTCCACAGCCATTATCTTCATAACTTGAGTAATGATTTCTAGTATGTTGGAAAGCGTATCATAATCAATGCATTGCATGATTTTACTAACTTGTTTACGCTTTCCAACCGTAAGTTGAAGAAGCGTATATGCTCTAGCTTTGTCCGTCTGTCTGTCCGCACGATAACTTGCATAAAAATCGTTCGATTTCGATGAAATTTTAGTATGTGATAGGGAACCACCTGGGGACGAACCCTATGGAAAATGGACGAAATGGGGTCAAAGTTCAGGACATAGGAGCGGGATCCACTCCATTGCTCTTATGCGTCATAATTTCCGTAAAAATGCTTCGATTGCGACAAAACTTTAGTATGTTGTTCCGGAGGTATACTGAATCGGTTATTTTGAATATCATCGAAATGGGGTCAAAAGTCAGGGCACAGGAGCGAGATTTATTCCACAGCCATTTTCCTCATAACTTGCGTAATAACTTGAGTAATGATTTCTAGTATGTTGGAAATCGTATCATAATCAACGCATTGCATGATTTTACTAACTTGTTTAAAAAAAAATTGAGAGGTGGTACTTTTTGTAGCTAATCTATGCTATGCATCTTTCGCATTCCACGATCCTTGTGGGTGTGAAATAAAGCGAGTGATTTGGGAGTATACATTTATTTAAGTACTACACATTGCATTTATTCGCGTCCCTCACAACCCAACATAGCCACAGTCCTGTACATACTAAGTGGAATTAAATCATAACAACAAACAATAAAGTTTACTAATTCCTGACATTAAACGGTATTTAGGTATGCGGATTAATGTATGTTATGGTCGTAAAACTAATGAAAGAAGATATGTGAATCATAAAAGTAAATGTTTACTGAACTATGGTGGTGGCAATAACGAGAATTTCGACTGTTTAGTTTTCCAAAAACAATATTTAGTTTTATTATTATTATACAGGGTGTCCGAAAGATAACTGTATGCTAAAAGTAACACTTACCATGTCGAACAGGTTCGTACAGGAGGTATTGGAAATGGGTCCTACTGACGTCCAGACATGTCTTCACACGCTTCTGCATGTTGGTGAAGACCTTCCTCAGGGTATATGGTGTGGGTCGTTATTGCAGCCTGTAACTTTTGAAGAGCATGCAGATTACCTGCGTACACCTTCCCCTTCAGTGCTCCCCACAGAAAAAAGTCAGGCGGTGTCAGATTTGGTGATCTAGCAGGCCACAGTCCCATGGAGATGATGCGATTTCCGAAGAATTCCTCCAGAAGCTGTTTTGATGCACCAGCGGTGTGAGCAGTTGCGTTGTCTTGCTGGAAACATCCTTCGTTGATTATTCGTTCTGGGAGTTCGGATATGAAAGGTTGGGATAGCAGCCTCACGGACTTGTGTGGACTCCTCTCTATCATGTTTTGTATATCCTGTATGGTCTCGTCTGCGATGGATGGCCTACCACGGCAGAGTGCATCCAGAACACTGCCAGTTTCGCTATGAGCTGACGTACCGCATTACGGTGGGGGACGTCTGCATCACAAAATTTTCTAACAAACTCTTTTTGCACTTCGTCCGTGTACTTGTCGTCATGGCGAAAGACATGTTCCACCAAAAAAACTCTCTGTTTCAACAGTCAACACCATTGTCCTTGTGCAGAGACGAGTGATCAATCGACACGTCTACCTCCGTCGACCAAGAGCTCGGGAATGACCTTCCCTCAGAATGACAGCTGCGATTGCCTCGGGGTGGGGAGCCATGAAGGGTGCCAGACAAAACGCACTTCCAGGTGCAGGGTCTCTTCTTCTGTACTTCCATTTAAAATTTCTTTATTATTACATTACTGAAATTCGTACATTCAGAGCACAGTCATTATTCGGACACCCTGTATGTTATCCAGATTTAGACGAACGTAAGAAACGACCCTGACACTGATGAAATGTGCTGTAGCTACGAAAGTCCGTCTGCGCATGCGCAAGCTAAAATCTAACCTCTAGACAGAAAGGAAGGCTTAATCGCAAGTGTGTTTGAGACGAGATTGGTAACTTATGGTCTGGACATTTACAGGTTACACACTATCGTGTTATACATAAATTTAAAGCTCTCGCCAATGTGGGTACCCGCTGCAGGTCGAGAGGAAGTCAAATTTCGCTACGACATCAGGTTTTCATACCATCAAAATGCATTTTTGTAATGGCTTTTATCACATTTAGCATCAGGTTTTTGTAATTTATGGGATTGCAATGTAATATTGTTACGTTTGTGTAAAATGTGATGAAATAATGTTCGGCGATAGTTTAGTGAAATATATTATTGTGTAACAATGAAATTAACTGTTGTTGTGTCACTTCATGAGACGGCATGCTGAATGATCAGATTTTAACATTGGTTCTTACTACTTCCGCTACCCATTTTCGTTACATCAAAATTTTTTATTTGGGATTTATTTTAGTACCGTCGGGAAAGATGTCATCATCATTATCATCATCATCATTGTCAACCATTATCAATCCACTGCTGGACGAAGGTCTCCCCAAGTTTCCTCCACAACGGTCTGTCTTGTGCCAGTCTCCTCCATGTCACTCCCGCATATTTACGAATTTCATCCACCCATCTCCCATGTGGTCTTTTTCTGGGTCTTTTCCTGTCCCTTGGAACCCAATCTAAAATTTCGGCTGTCCATCTATGGTCTGTCCTTCTGGCAGTATGTCCAGCCCATTGCCATTTCAGGGATTTAACTCTGATCATGGTGTCTTCCACTTTCGTCATTTTTCGGATCCACGAGTTCCTCTTCTTATCTCTCCTGGTTACACCAAGCATGCACCTCTCCATGAATTTTTGAGTTGTCTGCAGCCTTTGTATGTCTCTTTTAGTTAAGGTCCACGTCTCTGCACCATACGTAAGCACTGGAAGGATGCATTGATCAAACACTTTTCTTTAAGACATAATGGCATATTGCTCTTGAAAATTATGCTGTTTCTTCCAAAAGCTCTCCAGGCAAGTTTTGTACGCCGATTAATTTCTTCATCAATGTGACCCTCACTTGATATCTGCTGTCCAAGATAAACATATGTATCTGTTATCTCCAGTTTTTCTCCATCAATCGATAAATCTTCATTTCTTGTAAAAGCATTGAACATCACTTTTGTCTTCTGAAAGTTCATTTTTAATCCCACTTCTTTACTCTTGTCAGCAAGTTCCTGGATCATACTCTGCAGCTCTGATGGGGTAGTTGCAAAAATGACTACGTCATCAGCAAAACGAAGGTGGGTTAGATAATCTCCATTAATCTTTATCCCTTTGTTTTC
This sequence comes from Macrothele yani, assembly GCA_039090855.1. Lineage (NCBI taxonomy): Eukaryota > Metazoa > Arthropoda > Arachnida > Araneae > Macrothelidae > Macrothele > Macrothele yani. The sequence continues at coordinate 151,531,456 of CM076995.1, read as the reverse complement.
CCAGTTCAGTGATTGAAAGACATTTTCCAATGTGGCATTAAAGAGCTTCGGAGATATGGTGTCACCTTGTCTCACTCCCTTTCCAATTTTTATGTGTGTTGTATTTTCAAACAACCGAATCTTTGCACTTGCATTTTCATAGATGTTATTAATAATATTAATGTATGCATCTTCAATACCGCAGGATTTCAGAGCCGTGGTAACTGCTGATGGTTTCACCGAATCAAAGGCTTTTTGATAATCGATAAAAGCCATGCACAATGGAAGTTCATATTCCTCGCTCTTTCAATTAGTTCTCTCAGTACGTGGATATGATCTATTGTGCTGTAGCCACTCCTGAATCCAGCTTGTTCTCTCGGTTGAGCCATGTCCAGTGTTACCTTCAAGCGGTGTGAAAGAACTTTAGTGAAGATTTTATAAACCACTGATAGGAGGCTGATAGGTCTGTAGTTCCTGAGATCCTCAATGTCACCTTTTTTATGTAGCAGGATCATTGTAGCGTTGTTCCAATCCTCAGGAATCTTCCCTTCATTAAGGCATCGAGTGAAAATTTGGGCGAGTACTGTTTCAATTTCTCCACTTGCTTCTTGTATGATGTCTATAGTAATTCCATCTTCTCCTGGAGCTTTCCCCGCTTCATGTTCTTGATTGCATGAGCACCTTCTGCTGGGAGGACTGGAAGAACTCTGGTACCTTTCATGATGTCTGGAGTACATGTATCATCCCTTTCATATAATTTGGAGTAGAAATCTTTCACTCTTGTCAAAATTTCGCCTCTATTTCTTGTTATAGAACCATCTTCTTTTCTCAGAGCCATAATCTGTTTTCTTCCCTTACTGAGATGTCCCTTTGCTATCTTAAGGCTTTGGTTGTTTTCAATTGCTTTCCTCACTAGCTCACAGTTGAATTTCCTTACGTCTTCAGTGATACTTTTTCGTGTTGTCTTGCATAGCTCTATATATTCCACTTTGGAAGTCACATCTTCTTTAGTTGTCCTCATCTCTTCTTTTTTGCATCAACATTTTGGTTTTTCCTGATAATTTGTTCACATGCAACTTGTTCTTAGACCCAGCTAATTTTGTTGCTGTTTCCATTAGAGCTTTGGTTACTTTTCTATTAACTTCCGAAATATCCACTTCTTCCGATGTTAGGCCTTCTAAAGCAGAGAATCTGTTCTTCAGTTCCAACTTGAAAGCATTATGGTGTTTTTTAAGGTTGGTTATGTCAATACATTTTGTTTGTCATATGAGCTTGCCACGTTCCAGTTTAGTGTTGAGGTGCATCTTACATCTCACCAATCTATGGTCACTACCTGTGTTGAACTTGTTCAGCACACTGCAGTCTTCGATGACGAATTTTTTGTTACACATAATAAAATCAATTTCACTTGTCGTCCCAATTGGATGTCTCCATGTCCATTTCCCTGTGTGGCTTTTTCTTGAAAAAGGAGTTCAAGATGAAAAATCCTTCTGCGTCTGCAAACTCAACGAGAGTATTTCCACGCTGGTTTCTGTTGCCGTGACCGAATTTACCTACTGAAGTTTCATTCTGTTGCCGTTGCCCTATTTTTGCATTGAAATCTCCCATAATTATCTTCAAGTGCTGCTTACCTTTATTATTTAGATGACGAATTTCCTCATAAAATTCTTCAATTTCTTCTTCAGCATGACTTGTGGTGGGTGCATAAGTTTGAATAATCTGAGTCTGGTATCTTCTCGATAGTTGGATAACGAGTCGTGCAGCTCTGTCAGAGGAACTTTCAACTTCTACCACTTTATCCTTCAGTTTCTTGTATATTATAAATCCAACACCACTAGTTCTGCCAGTATCTGTCCCACGATAATAGAAGAGATGTCCACTTTTCAGTTCAATGAGATCTTCTCCTTTTCTCCTTACCTCACTTAGCCCGACGATGTCCCACTTGATCCTTTGTAGTTCCTCTTCCAATTCAAGAAGCCTTGAATCAGAAGATAGGGAGCGTCCGTTATAGGTAGCCAAGGTCAGCATCAAATGGCAGCCTAGTTCGGTCCTCCGGGGATTCTTAGCACCCTCTGCCTTCATGTCGCACTGGCCGCTGCCTTGGCCAGGTACATTCCAGCTGCCGGAGACTGAGGGCCAAGATTTAAGTTGTAGAGTCATTTTGGAGGTGTTTGGCCATAACTCACCACGCTGGCCAAGCGGGTTGGTGAGTGTGGGATAGCATTTCCTCTGATCCCGATGGTATAGTTATACCGCTATTGGCGGTCGTCAGAGCCCCTTTAGTGGGAACAGGATGCACCACGAGAAGGCGGGGTTGACATTTGTCAAGGAGAGGCTGTGATGTTACGCATCACCTGACCTTACATCCCCGGGAAAGATGTACAGCATCAAAAGTAGTTGTCGCATTGTGACGGGGGCGGAGGAAGTGTTGGGTTCGTCCCAAAAAAAGGGATGGGAAATCACAGAAGTGCTGGTCGATCTGCTGGAACAAACAAAAGAATCCATGCCAATGTAGCAACTTCTGCGTACTTAGATAAGCTATGGAAATACAGAGATATCCTTATTTTAACGCAGAAGAATTAAGGATTGTCGAATCACCTGTTTTCCGAATGTGTACTTGAAAAACAACCAGAGCACATTTAAGGAGATAGGGAGTACCAGTATTAGTTGCACATCTAGGATTTCACTATGGGTGAATGAGTAAAACTACCCAAGAGAAAGCATTCCCAAAATATGATGAGAAAGCCATAAATATATCGTCGCCGTATTGAAGTGTGTAACCTATGATTCATGAACGAATCAGTGATAGCAAGAAAATGTAAAAATGCATGGATGGCTGAAAAATGGATAGCAGTTCAGTGTTCTGCTTTAATCCACCCCCACCTCCACCCCCAAGGGTTGGTTTCAGCTTGTTGAAATTATATCGAAGTGGTAGGGAAAATATCATGATCCAAATATCATGATTCAAACGAATTCTTAATGCATGAAAATTTCCTCGAATTGCAGATGTATACAAAAACACTTCTGTACTGCATTCAAAAGATTTGAGGATGCACTAGGGGCGAATATTTTTTTGCGTACTCCTCCTAAAAAAGCGGAAAGAAATGGAAATTTTTTTTCACAAGGCAGTTTCTTATAGTTTTTGCTGTTATCTGCAAAACAAAACAAAAAAAGGAAAAAAGCTGTAAAACTCTGTCGATTCTTTAAGCATCCTGCATAATTTTGGGGCCCATTGAAAATGCGGGGCCCAGGGCTGCATTTCACCTTAGCCTCCACTTGAATGGGCTCTAAAAATAACACAAAAACCTAGATGCATTTGAAATGTGATGCTGGTGAAGAAACTTACGAATATCGTTCCTAGATTAAAAAAAAAAAACAAAAAAAAAGCGAACAAGTGGAAAGAAACCAGTAGATCTAAGATTCACTTCAAAAGGCAAAGCGTCAATTATTCCTTTTTTATCCCCTACTGCAAAAAGAGAACACATTAGTTATTCATTTATTTACTTATGATTTTATTTTATTTCATTTTGCTATTAGGAGAAACATTTGAAATGCAAAAGAATCAAGACAGCCATTAACGATATTCAACACCGGCACAGCCGCCCCGCGATGGCGCAGTGGTCTGAGTGATGGCCTCTGATCATTCGTCCGAAAGGGGTCCGGGTTCGAATCCCGGTGAGGCATGGATGTTGTGTTTGTCTTACGGCAGTAGCATGAACGAATCAGTGATAGCAAGAAAATGTATAATTTCCCTTCCCTGGAGCCAGTGACCCTAAATGATCATATGTAGAAGATTTTAGGAAGGGTGTGTCTGACCCCAGGTCTTAAACAACCCTTAGAAATAGGAGATTTGGGCTAGAGCGCCCGATAGGAAAATGACACGGAAACGAAGTGGAAAGGGGGAGGAAGACGCCCTTATTTATCACCGGGGGACCAGTACTCGGGGTCCGACGGCTTAAACGTGCCCATCCGGCGCACGGCGGGTATTTAGTGGATCGAGCGTTCGTACCTGCTTGGGATCGAACCTGAGGCCCTTTCCCGTTGCAGTCACGAACGTTGCCCACTCGGCCTCAGTGACCCTAAATTAGGAACGGGCGACTGCTTATAGCCCATTGAGTTGCTACGGTGGTCGTTAAACCTCCAATCAAAAAAAAAAAAAAAAAAAAAAAGAAAAAACACCGGCACAAGACGTTTCTGCTCCTACGAAAAGTACCATTTCTCCACATCTTTATGAAATTTTCACTAGAGAAAATTTACATAATCACATGTATTTTGCGGTCCTGCATCATTCCACTTCCAAATATTTAGAGATAAGTTGTTTTAGTAACTTTCAAGTACTTAGTAATACAAACTGTCACGGATTAAATGGTGATTTAATTCGTGTTGAAAGATATTGCATACGAACTGCATCCTTGTAAAATTTTTGGGTATTCTTAGAATTTGTTTCTTTTAAAGACTGTAACAGTTCTCGTAGCACACAAAAACGGCAAACTGAATGTCGGACTGTTTCTGTGTACTGCAGTCATTTTGAAAAGTTTAAGACCAGCTGTCAATTTATCGAAAATTAAGATTTTAAAAGCAACAGCTAATTACTAGTCTGAGATATTTGAAAAAATGACACCACAGATGAATACTGTTGGTTTGGTTTAATTTCATGTATTGTGGTGGACGCCAACTTATCAGAAGAATTGGTTGCAGGTTCCTGTCATTGGAGCAGGGAAGCAAATAAATAAGTAGTTAAACAAACTGAATGTTATGACAGATGATTTCTTTCGCACGTATTTTTATTCATCAGATTGGGGGAAAAGGAGAAATATTAGTTAGTCTGATCGATTAGTAAATACTTCCAGCGGGTGATAGATTCTCGGGTGACGTCCTTTGTTTAATTCCCGCCAGAATTTCTTTCTACTTCATCACGTGCAGAAGCGTTTCTCCCGGCCTTGTCTGAGCAAAATCCTTCTTTCTTCTCCACTCAAAATCTTCAACTTGACTTTCCGTTTATGACTGCTACGTTCAAATCCCTTTCACTCTCTGTCACCTTTGACGTAAGAAGTTGTACTCTTAATTGCTTACTCGGATTGTCTCTGGCGGGCTCTCTGTGAGAGATAGAGTCGTGTCCAACGACGAGGGGAAGGGGTGGGGGAAGGGGTAGGGGGAGCAATCCGAGTCCTTTTTTCGTGGGTGAATCCCGGTCCATGAAAGAAGGCTTTCCCCGAAATGAATCTCTGCGAAGCTCCTTTTTTACTGAGGATGAATTTCTCTAGCTGTTGTTGGCACACAAAAATAACCGAAGTTACAATTTAATTAAAGTTTGAATATTTCCATATAACAATACTAACATTGAATAATAATAACAACGTTTTGCACAACAAAAAGTTTATTATACATCGACTATAGTTTCGCAAAGCGTTTGGCTTTGCTTCCTCAAGACGAATGGAGCGTGAACATTCAAATCATTGTGACATCATCAGAATTCTGACGGTCACGGGTTTTGGTGAGTTGTTTCCACGCGCTTGAAAGAAATGGAGTCGACGTCATGTCGTTGACAAGCCGTGACGAGTTCCGGTATATGTGGAAAGCTTCTATGTGAAAATCCATGTGAAATGCTTCTATGTGAAAATCCATGTGAAATCCATGTTCACAAGTATCCCAGTGAATGGAGCTCTCCAAGCATTGAAAGCAAGTCTCAAGGAACATCATTTCAGCCAACCGGAAATAGAGGAAATTTTGAGACTAGTGGAAATTTGTATAAGACAAAACAGTTTCATTTTTCGTGGAAGATTTTTCCAACAGACAGAAGGCCTTGCAATTGGTAGCCCGCTGTCACCTATTTTATGCGAAGTCTACATGCGCCACTTTGAAGACCAACTATCTCAGCTTGTTACATTTGACCTGTGGATTCGATATGTAGATGATACTTTTGTTCTCTGGAATGGCACGAACTCGGAAATACCTAAATTAGTTGAACTTATCAATTCAATTGATCCTCATATACAGTTCACATATGAGGATGAAAATGATGGCTGCTTACCATTCCTTGATGTCTTTGTGTCAGGCTCTCAAGGATCCTTTAGTACAACAGTTTATCGAAAACCATTTGCTGTTTCCTTACCCCCTCATGAAAAATCAAATCATCCATGGAAACAAAAGATATCTGCCTTTTTTACCTACGTATATCGTGCAATACATATCTGCTCAACTGAGGATTTCTTACAGAAAGAGCTTGATTTTCTTAAACGAATTGCAGCACACAGAGAGGATACAGCCCTTCCGTTATAGACAAAGCTGTCCAAAAATTTAGGAAACCAAAGCCTGTCTGCACGCTCATGCCTATAGACCTCCCAATACGAAAGAATTGGGCAGTTATCCCATTTGTTCCTCAGATTTGCTTCGAAATTTCAAAAATCCTTAAAAGTTTTAATTTCAAAGTTATTTTGAAAATCATAAACAAGATGAATTTTAACAGATCAAAAGACTACGTCGAAGACGTAAACTGCTGGGGAATTTATCAGATACCTTGTGAATGTGGACTTTCATATATAGGACAGACCCGCAGGGCTTTAAGTTTCCGTGTGAAGGAACACAAGACCTATGTACGGAACTGTGAACTGAAGAAGTCGTCTATAGCTCAACATTGTCACGAAAATAACCATACATTTTTGTTTGGAAACGCTACGCTTATTGATAAACTGGACTCGACTATCAAGTTTAATATATTAGAAGCTTTCCACATATACCGGAACTCGTCACGACTTGTCAACGACATGACGTCGACTCCATTTCTTTCAAGCGCGTGGAAACAACTCACCAAAACCCGTGACCGTCAGAATTCTGATGATGTCACAATGATTTGAATGTTTACGCTCCATTCGTCCTGAGGAAGCAAAGCCAAACGATTTGCGAAACTATGGTCGATGTATAATAAACATTTTATTGTGCAAAACGTTGTTATTATTATTCTATCTTAACACCGCAAGCTTTGTAGTCATAAATTGTATATAATACTTACATTCTTTAGAACATAAAAATAACGAAATCAGTACTTTGTGTGGACACCTTTGTTTTTTAAAACGGACAGAATACGATGCGGCATACTCTCAATGAGGGATTTGCAGTAGTCACTTGAAATGTCTTTGCACCACACGTACTTTATCGCGTCAATCAAGCTTGGGAATTTGATCTCTGTTTTTTCTGCTACCAAAATGGACCACAAATCTTAGATGGGCTGCTAAGACCTCAGGAAACAGTGCTGATACTAATATCAGACCCTTTTGAATATAGAAAGGCTTTGATTTTCTTGCGCGAACTCCTTGGAGAACGCATAACGATTCGCCTTATGGTATTTTTATCACGTGGGGTTGTTTTCCTTGGACGTCCACTTCTTTTTCGGTCGCTAAATTAATATGTATCTCGATATTTCATGATCGTATTATGAATAGCAATCTTGCTTACATTCACGTTTCTGCTTATGTCACGTTCGAAGTATCCTTCATGATATAAAGTCATTAATTCTGCCCTCTGAATAACACCTAATGACGCTGTTTTCTCCATTTTTCGCTATATAGAAAATACGTACAACTCTATCAACAACTGCCGCTGTAGGATGATGCAACCCAGACAGGAATTTGAGTAATACAGACAGTAACTGACGCAATCGGTAGAAATCTCCTAATACAAGCAGGTGGTCTTAAACTTTTGCAAATGACTGTAACAGTGAAATCCTCCACCTCTACTGTTATTTTGATTCTTAGATTCTTCACCACCTCTAGTGATTCCAGACAAGACGAAAACACTTGATACATGGCGTCTTTATAACTGAAAGCCTTTAGGGAATTCCCTGCTCATTATTGTTTATACTGGCAGACATATTCCTTTAAAACTGAGGTTTCTTTACTTACAGAATGATTGTCGGCGTTAGATAATAACGGTGTTTATTCAAAAATGCTGTTCAGATCAGATGTAGAGAATTTTAGGAATAGGAAGGGAGTGTCTGAACACAGGTCTTAAACAGCCTTTAGAAATAGGAAGCTAGGAGATTTCTGACTAGAGTGCCTGCTAAGACAGTGATACGGAAGCGAGGTAGAAAGGGGGAGAAACACGCCCTTATTTATTACCGGCGGCCCAGTACCCTGAACCCGACTGCTTAACGTGCCCATCCGAAGCACGGCGGTTATTTAGTGGTTCGAGGTCCTTCTCCGTGGCAGTAACGAACGTTGACCACTACCCCGCGGCCACAAAAGTGCTGTTAGCAACCGCCAAAGATTTTATACTCTTTGATGGGGTGACGCCAGGTCGCATGTGTCCCATGCTTACAAGCCCACCAATACGCCTTAGAGCGACAGCGAGATTCCTCCAGATGAATTCTTAACGGTTTAAATGGTAATTATCAATTTTACCCGCTCGATCCTTATAATGTGCTGGAAGGGCCGTAAAAATATCATTAACATGCACAGTAAGAGACCAATTCATCAGGTCCGGTAAAACCGTTTGATGCAAATAGATACCTGAGGCGTTGTTGTCACATTATTAAGGCTGCATAAACCAAAGAGCCAAACTGTTATGATCAGCGCGAATGGAAACAACTGCAGATAAACGACTGGGCGTGGGAAGATCACTGAGCTCTGTTAATCTGTGTTGAATAACACAGATTAACAGAGGTATGAAAAATTGCGGACTTAAGCAGGGCCAGATTAAGGAGGGGGGGGTCTATAGGTGCTGTAGCCATGGGGCCCACCATGACCAAGGGCCCAGGAGGTATGCCTGGGCAAATAATAGATAGATAGGTAGAGAGAGAGATAGGGAGAAAGAGACAGAGGTTTGTAAAAGAGTTTTACTTTCGTCTCGTATGATTTCCACTTGGTCAGTAACAGGGGCTGATAGACGAACAGATTTCAAAGCAATGATTCTTAATAGATAGATAGGTAGACAGAGAGAGAGAGAGAGAGAGGTTTGTAAAATAGTTTTACTTTTGTCTCGTATGATTTCTACTTGATCAATAACAGGGGCTGATAGACGAACACATTTCAAGGCAAATGATTCATAAAGGTTTCATGTCGCTGTGTACGGCGCGGTCGGCCAAACAATTTCACCTTTTTTTACTATCATCCACCCAGACTTTCTAATTTGTACTTGGAACCGCTAATGGTCGAAGTACCTTTTGCCTTCACATTGCATAACAAAAATGATGCACCAAGAAAAGCATACAATGGCAAACCTAAAAAAAAAAAATTCAAGACGAAATCTAGGAATCTTAAGGTTTTGACTCATATTTTTATGAGAACAATAGAAAATACAGTGACTTATTGTGAAAACCCTGCAGAAAATTTATTAGTTTGAAGAATGCACTATTCGTATTGATTACAAGCATATTGCTACAGTTTCGTGTTTTAACGGAGTTCATAATGATTCCCCGTCATAAGTTTTTGGGGCTCACTGAGGTCTTAATCCGGCCCTGGACTTAAGCGAGTTTGACAACTGCGAAATTGTGATGGCCAGACGACTGGGTTAAAGCATTTTAGAGACGAAAAGGCTTGTGGGGTGCTCACCGTCAACAATGGTTAGTATCTTCAAGAAGTGGTCCGAGGAAGGAAAAAGGAGGAACCACCGAAAAGGTGTGGGGAGACCACGGCTTATCAATGCTAGAGGTGATCAAACGCTATCCCGTATGGTGCGAGCCAACAGAAGGGACACCGTAGCTCAACTCGCTGATAATTTGAATGCTGCTGACAAGATGTCACAACATACAACACACCGAACCCTGATGAGAATGTGGCTGCGCATCTGCAGACCGCTCCGGGTGCCCATGCTAACCTCTGTTCACCGTCGAAATCGCCTACAATAGGCATGCGATCATCAAAACTGGACCTTGAATGATTGAGAGGTCATCGTCTGCTCCGAGGAATCTCGTTTCCTATTGCGTCATGTGGACGGCCGGGTACGTGTGCGTCGTCTACCAGGAGACAAAATCAAGTCGGTGGAAGAAGTAGAGTGGTTTTGGGTAGTGTTGTGCTGGAAAACCCTGGGTCCAGTCATTCATGTGCAGGAAACCCTGGCATGTACCACCTACCTATACAGACCAGGTACATAGACCTACCTATACCTACAGGCCAGGTACATAGACCTACCTATACCTGCGGACCAGGTACATAGACCTTCCTATACATGTACATGGACCTACTTATACCTGCAGGCCGGGTACATAGACCTTCCTATACATGTACATGTACCTACCTATACCTGCAGGCCGGGTACATAGACATTACTATACCTGCAGGCCAGGTACATGGGCCTTTCTATACCTGTACATGGACCTACCTATACCTGCGGGCCAGGTACATAGACATTCCTATACCTGTACATGGACCTACCTAAACCTGCAGGCCAGGTACATAGACCTCCCTATACCTGTACATGAACCTACCTATACCTGCGGGTCAGGTACATAGACCTTCCTACACCTGTACATGGACCTACCTATAATTGCAAGCCAGGTACATTCTTTTATGGCAATGGTATTCCCCTCTGCTAGTGCCCCCTGTCAGAGAGATAATGCGTCATGCCACAGTGCTAGGATTGTTCGAGAATGGTTCGCGAAACATGAGGAAGACTTAAAGGTATTGCCCTGGCCTCCAAATTCCCCTGACATCAATCCAATCGAGCATCTGTGGTTTATGTTGGAACAGAAAATCCGATCTGCGGCGACTCAACCACGTAGCTTACAAGAGTTAAAGGACCTTTTTTGCAATGTGTTGGTACCAGACACCACAAGATACCTTTAAAAGTCTTGCAGCGTCAATGCCTTGCCACATAAAAGTTGTTTTGGTGGCACGTAGAAAACCAACACCATTTTAGGTAGGTGGCCATAATATTCCCACTCTTTAGTGTACAGAAACACTCCCAGTAATACACTATATTGACAAACGTCACCGTATACCTAGAACAGAAACACAACATAACATTTATTGACGTACATTAGTACGGTGTCGGTCCACCTTTGGTCTTAATGCATGCACTGACTCTTCGAGACATGCTTTTTACAAGGTTTTGGAACACAGCGATAGATATGTGCTTCCTTTCAGTACATAATGCTGCCGCTAACTGTTGCTTAGTAGTAGGCCTTGGTTCCAAACTTCTTATGCGGCACTTGAATTCATCCCATAGGTACTGTATGGGATTAAGATCAGGACAATATGCTGGCCAGTCCGCACAAGATACGGAATTACCGTTGAACCACGTCGTAACAGTCCTTGCTTTGTGGCTTGGTGCATTATGTTGCTGGTACCAATAACATTCGGTTCCATAGTATTGCCAAAAAGTTGGTAGGGCACAATTGTCCAGAATACCGAGGTAGACGTGCTGGTTAACAGGTTTGTCCACGATAACCAATGGGCCGAGACCATACCACGAAAAACACCTTCACGCGGGTACACTGCCAGCTCCAAACTTGACCGTAGGAACAGTACACTGTGGTAAATAGCGTTCCCTCGGCTGCCGCCATATCCGCACACGGCCGTCAGACTAATAGAACGTGTATCTGGATTCATCAGTCCATATGACCCGTTTCCATTGATCTACGGTCCACGATAAATGTTTTTTACACCATGCTAAGCGACGAGTAGCATTCCGAGTGGAGATGAAAGGCTTATGAGCATCCGTACGACCATTGTAACCCATGGAATGATGTTCTCTGCGAATGGTACGTGTACATACCGAGGTTCCAGCATTTTTACTCACGTGTACACTGAGGTCTTGTGCAGTACTCCGTCGATAAGCTGTAACGACTCTCCTGAGGCTTCGACGTCCTCTATCACTGATTTTCTTTGGTCTGCCGGTACGTTTTGCTGCTTCAGGCACGCCATGTCTTCCACTTATTCAATACATCCAAAAAAGTTGACTTGGGTATGTTTAAACGCCTCTAGGTTTCTCTTATGGACAACCCATTAATATAGCACCCAACAATCTTTCCTTTCTCAAAGTCAGTTCTCTCCCGCCGCGACATTTTCACTGAACCTCACAGAGTGCGATATGATCGCAGTCAGCTGCAGACTTGTTTTTATACCGTTTGCAGCTGTACCGCGTATCTTACCAACGCAGCGGATCCGTTCATTTGCTTTTCAAGAGGTGTCCGGTGCCTTTTGTCAATATAGTGTAATTTGGAATACGCTTCTGAAGATCGAATGCAAGGCGATGTGATATAATGAACGTTGAGCATGGGATGACAGTGAGTACTCGGAGGAATTAAGAGAGTGCTCAGGAGGAATTTTTGGAATGTTAATCAGCTACAACAACAAAAAGCAGCAGGGTGTGTCAAAAGTATGTCCCGTTTGCAGCTAAGAAATTTAATGATATAAGAAAACCGTACAAGCTCACCTCAATCTAGAAGGTACATGCCATTGTTTTCTACCAGAGCCACGACACCACAGCTGTACCACTCGGGAGGTTTCGAGGAGGGAAACTCTTTGATGCCTGGTTCCACATGCACCACTGAAGTGAAGTACCGTTGCCTGAGACGATACGAACCCAAAATCTATCGTCCTGTAGATTTGACAGCAACATGTGAAAGACAGCGACTCGTTGTTTTGCCTGTGGAGTGTCAAATCATAGGGAACAATTCGACGACACCTGGAGGAGAAATCAATGCTGGAGCAAGTGAAGAGCGTTGGTGAATTGGGGAAGATCACAACTCAGCCGCCCGAATTAACTCTGGGTTAGCAAAATGGGCTGAAATAATCTGGAGCGAATATATTTGCTGTCTAAGAAGGGGGCCGAACGCGGCTAGAACGAGTGAATCTGGGCATCAGAAAGCGTTGCTTTACTAAAATATCTGAGCATCAGAAAGCTCTAGGCATCACAAAGCGTTGCCTTACGCTTTGTTACTCAAGGTGTGATTTAGAGGGATGATTGTCACTAATCATTCTTTACTGATTACCTACTGAAAGGTGTATAACAATGGCGACGAACTAAGAAAGCAGAGAGATGTTTGAATCCACCCCGCGGCATGATGTTCTTGCCAGGGCATTGTTTCCACCCAGTGACATGACCTCCTTGCCAGGGTGACTAGCACTTCCTCATTATGCTTGGGGTCATAGAGCCTAGAATAAAGGACTACCGTAAAAGGGAACACCCCTGACAGTTTCTTTTTTCCGGTATGGCTGAGATGAAAGAGACAAACTAATTGTTTTTCCGTAGCTTTCGTAAAATCCGGCCGTTATGTGAACATTTCTGTTTGGGAAGCTCAGGAAATTTTGAGCACGATTTGGCGTGTGCTTAAGAGATTAAGAAAACATTCTTTAAAAGATAATTGTGTTCCTTCTGTTTGAACTACAACCACGATGATCATCGGAAATGGAAGTCCATTCGACAACAGCAAATTGACTGGAATTTTGTGCAGTGTTATCTCCCGTCTATCTAATTCTAAAAACTGGTGTTAATAAAACCACATGTTTGATATAATCCAATTTACAAGATACTACAGAATGAAATGGGATTTCGTATCACTAACAAAGATCTTTGCCTGAGTTATAAACCCTGTACATAAAAAAGCTTGCCTTAGATGCTTGGAAGATTAGCTGAAGGTATTAAATATATGTAAGAAATAAATCTTGTTTCGAATGCATGAAATAAAAGAAGATTATTACCTGCGAAGGACGAATGTGTGAATCTATTACCAGTGATAAATAGACGGTGGGTTTCATTTCTTGCAAGATTGGTTCACAGCTACTTGTCTGCTGGCTGCAATTTAAATTAATATCCTTCTTTGGTGAATTAATTACCGAAAGAATTAAGGCACGGTCGTACAGAAAGCAAAGGGAAAAAAATGAGAAATGTTTATTGATGCGTGATTAAGAAAACAAGATTAAATGGTTTCTCGACCGAAACGTAGCGTTCATTGCGATATTCTTGTGAAGCTATTCTCTGCCCCACCCTTGTGATGGCATTCTTTCTCAATTGCACAAGAGAGCGTTTACTTGTGAAAGAACATAGAGAAATTAGCAAATTTTATGGACATTATGTACTCTACAATGACGTGGTATGATTTTAGAATTATTTTAACTATCAAATTATTGCATAAGAACTCTGCTTAAGGTTCTTACAATCCTGAACTGCAATTTCAGTGAGATAATTTCAGGCTAGAAATGTGATGAAATTACATTAAAAAAAAAGTCGGTTTTTCAGATTTGGAAATGTACAGGAAAACTAGTTGATGATGTTGAATTATACAAACAATAGAAATTGTGTTACGATTTGATCTCAAGTTCTGGTAAAGATTCCCTTTCTGTAGCACAATGAAATAATTCGCTTGAATTAAAGTTAACTTAGATTGTTTAAGCCCTCTTTTTGATTTGAAGTCAACTTATATTATTATAAGTCCTACGAAAACGTAAGTTTGTCCATGACGAGGATCGAAACTTCACCCCCTCACTCCGGAGTAAGTTGCACACAGCTACACGGACGGAATGTATAGCTGCAGATTTGTCGTCTTGATACGTGTTTTACCTCAGTAGTACGTCTCATCATCTCCCTCTTAATTTATTATTTTTTTATTATTTTCCTTTCTCCTTTTTTTTTTTTTTTTTTCTGTTAGCGAAGAACGAACTGTCATTAATTTTAGACGATATGTGGAACGAACATCACCCATTTTTCGAAGAACTCACCGGCCACATTTTTACGTCCGAACGGCAATGTGAAAACACAAGTTTGTCAGTGACGGAGATCCAAGTCAGGAGTAAGTTGTGGGAGAACAACTTACTCCTCACTCCGGAGTAAGTTGTTCTCCCAACTAAGCTACACGGCGGGAATGTATCGCTACAGATTTGTCCTCTTGACACGTGCTTTACCCCTGTAGTACGTCACATTCCTCTGTTTAGCACGTCTTTTTTAAAAAATGATCGTGCTTATGTTAACGGTTTGTCCGTCCGTCCGTCCGTCTGTACCCACGATATCTCTGCAACTATCAGTCCGAATTGAAAAATTATTTTTGCATTGGGAAGCTTGAAATATGCAAATGATGATCATGCATTATTTTTTTTTTTTACGATGGGAAATTTCACCGCTAGAGGGCGTAAATGCAGATGATGTCGAATTCAAAAATACGTTTTATTCCACATATTTGCTTCTAAACATCCGATTGAAAAAATTCTTTTATCTTTCGATTCCATTTATTTCGAAGAGTATTTTAGATATACTGTAGTTACTTTTTCAAATTACGCATAGCTTCTCCGCTAGGGGGCGTAAAAGTAAATTACATTTTCCGCGATAACTCTTCTTCTAAAACTCCGATTTGAAAATGCTTTTCTTCAGCGGATACACCTCCTGATGAAAAATATTTGGCATATAATTTCGAGTTTTTGGTAAAGAATACTTTGGCCACCAGGGGGCGTAAGCGTTAATTTTTGCTTCTGATGTATTTGCCATAAAATCTGAGCTTCTAAAATATCGATTGAAAAATTTCTTTCGTGGACTGATGCTACTCACATCGATAAACCTTTTCGGAACATTTTCTTCTTAAAATATTTCACAGTTTCTCCACCAGGGGGCGTAGATGTATATCTTATTTTTGTCAATATCTGTACTTCTAGGAATCAGATTTGAAAAATTCCTTCTTTGTTGGATAGTGTTTTCAGTGTGACATGTTTTTCATATAATTTTAAAATTGTAAAGTAATTCATAGACTTTCCGCTAGGGGGCGTCCAGGTAAATCGCGTTTCCCCCTATATATCTGCTTCTAAATTTCCAATTTGAAAAATTCTTTCTGCACCGGATACAGCTCCTGATGGGAAATCGTTTGCACATAATTTCTAATTAAAAAAAATGGTTTGGCCACCAGGGGGCGTAAGTCTTAATTTCCAATTTGCGTCAGAACAGGTTCAAAAGACGTGCTTATTACACATGAAAATTCGGTGTCATCTTTCTTGTTTGAACTAAGTCGACTTATATATTGTTATTAGTCCTCTTTTTAGCTCGTCTTTTGTAAAAAATGATCGTGCTTATGTTATCGGTTTGTCCGTCCGTCTGTAGACACCATATCTCTGCAACTATTAGTCCGATTTGAAATTTTTTTTTTCATTAAGAAGCTTGAAATGTGTGAATGGTGATCCTTTGTTCCATAATTTTGCCGCTAGAGGGCGTAAATGCACATGATATCTACTTCAAAATACATTTTATTCAATATATTTGCTTCTAAACATCTGATTAAAAAAATATCTTTTACCTCTCGATTTCATTTATGTCGAAGAGTATTTTAGTTATAATCACTTTTTCAAGTTACGCATAGATTTTCCGTTAGGAGGCGTAAAAGTAAATTGCGTTTTCCTCCGATATCTCTACTTCTAAAACTCCGATTTGAAAAACATTTCCTTCAGCGGATACATTTCAAAATTGCCTTTATTCTTCAGTAAAATAACATTTCTATGTACATGACAATGGAATTCTGCCAATAAATACAGCGGTATATACATCAGCTGGAAAGTTCCAGTGAAACGTAAAACAAAATATTGTTAAAATCATAAAAAAAATTATTTCGCCACGTAGGGCGAAGGAGACTCAGACAATAAAGCGCGAGCGATACAAACGAAAATGTTTACCTACAGTATTGTAGACAGGGCAGCTGCTGATGGGAGATCTTCATATATTTTTTTATTTTTGGTAAAAAACGGTTTGGCCACCAGATGGCGTAAGTGTTAATTTCTGCTTCTGATGTATTTGCCACAAAATCTGAGATCCTAAATTCTGGATTGAAAAAATCCGTTCGTGGTATGACACTTACGTCGATAAACCTTTTCGGAATATTTTCTTCTTAAAATAATGTATGGTTTCTACGCTAGGGGACGTAGATGTATATCTTATTTTTGCCAATATCTCTACTTCTCAGAGTCCGATTTGGAAAATTCCTTTTTTTTGTTGGATAGCGTTTCTGGTGCGAAAGGTTTTTCATATAGTTTAAAAATTTTCAAGTAAATCACAGACTTTTTGCTAAAGGCGTTAAGATAAATTGCGTTTTCTCCGATATTTCTGCTTCTATAACTCCGATTTGAAAAATTCTTCTTGTATGGCATACAGCTCCTGATGGGAAATGTTTCCCGTATAATTTCTAATATTTGGTAAAAAATGGTTTGGCCACCAGGGGACGTAAGTGCTAATTTCTGCTTCTGATGTACACTGAAGAGCAGTTGAATTAGAGACAGCTGGCGTTATGCAAATGTGGCGCTGTGGGTGGCCCTGTAACCGGAAACGACATGACGTATGCAGCGATCCGACAATATAAGGAGTGATGCGACGGGAATCAGTAAGAGTCGGACGCAGTATGGGTAAGACGAAGGATCTAAGCGCATTTGATCGTGGGCAAATTGTCAGGACCCTACGAATGGGTCACCCCATCTTGGAAGTCGTGCAGGGAATGGGATTTTCACGAGCCACTGTTTCACGGGTGCACCGTGAGTACATGGAATCCGGTAAAACCATCCCTGCAAGGGCCAACTACCGTGGACAACAGCGTGTGGATGAGCGGGGTCATCGTCAGCTAGCTCGCATTGTAACAGCGGATAGACGGGCCACAATGCAAGAAATCACTCGGCAATTTAACGCTGGTGCATAAAAACGTGTAAGCAGCCACACCATCCAGAGAATCGTCTCCTCGCTATGGGGTACAGAAGCCATCGCCCCCCGCCCCCGAGGGTACCGCTGCTGACCGCACATCACAGGGTGCAAAGATTAGTATGGACTCGGGAACATCGCCACTGGACCCTAGACACGTGGAGAAATGTTGCCTGGACTGATTTGTCGAGATTCACGTTGGTACATGCGGATGGCAGGATACGAGTACGGCGCAAACCACATGAAGCGATGGATCCTTTTTGCCAGCAAGGTACGCTTCAAGCTGGTGGGGATGGCATTCTCCTCTGAGGACTGTTTACGTGGACTGAAATGGGACCCCTGGTACGTGTGACATCGTCTCTCACAGGCCAACGTTACTGGGATATCCTTAACAACCATTTGCTCCAGTTTGTACGTCTTCAACATCCCACTGGGGACCTCATCCTGCAACAAGACAATGCACCGTGCCATCGCTCCCGAATTGTATCCGATTGGTTAGATGAACACTCCACCGACGTGACCTCGCTTCCTTGGCCAGCTAGGTCACCTGATCTCAATCCCATCGAGCACATCTGGGATGCCATCGAGAGAGATGTTCTAGGCTCTGACCCTCCTCCATCAAGTCTTCGTGTACTGTGGGAGCTTGTTCAGGGGTCGCGGATCCGTATGGCTTCCCAACGCTTCCGGTGTCTTGTCGAGTCCATGCCGAGACGAATCGCGCCGTCATCAGGGCGAAAGGTGGTGCTACACGTTACTAGACAGGTATCTCTAATTCAATTGCTCTTCAGTGTATTTGCAGCAAAATCTGAGCTCCTGAAAACTCGACTGAAAAAATTCTTTCCTGGACCGATACCGCTCACATCGAAAAACCTTTTGAGAAAACTTTGTTCTTAAAATAATGCTTGTTTTTCCCAGCGGAGGCGTAGATGCATATCTTATATTTGTCGGCATATCTGCTTCTAAAAGTCCGATTTGAAATATTATTTCTTTGTTGGAGAGCGTTTCCGCTGCGAAATGTTTCTCATATAATTTCAAATTTTCTTAACACACAAGTCTGCAACCAGAGGGCGTAAGTTGACGATTCCGCTTACAGTAATATCTGCGGGATTAAAAGCCCGATTGAAAGACTTAGTTCTTCGGTCAGGTACTACTGTTTTCCATACCGGTTCCATTGACTTTAAATAGCTTTGGTAAATTTAATTCGCGTCAGATCGGATTCAAAAGACGTGCCCATTACACCCAAAAATTCGATGTTATCTTTCTTATTTGAGTTGAAGTCAACTTGAATTGTTATTAATCTTATTTGCCTTATTTTCGCAACAATGGGTTAAATTTTTTTTCACGAAAAATCGACCTATGTTTATTTCCTTTTTATTTAATCACTTTTTAAACTTCTTTTGGAATAGATGAAGACGGAATAAGGCTATGATTAAAAGTACTGTCTACTGGATCGAATAAAGGAAAAGACTGCAACAAAATTTCATCGTTAAAAATAAACACTTTTTGTAGACATCCTGGAACTCGCTAATAATGGATTTGAATTCACAATAGTGCTTTTGAAAGCGTGCTGTGGATTCGATATAAAATCTTAAGTTTCTTTGCTGGATATCAAAAACATTTTGTTGCAGGTTCGGGCAGCAAAGATACGAGAATGTAGGTATACAGGTATTAAAGGACACTGGATCTTGAAATGAAAGATATTTACTCTTCATTTTTTGCTCATTACCTTATAGTGCGGGTTCACAGGATTCGAGTTTAATTTTCGGTTGGACACACCATTCTTGCTCATACGTCAGATTTCTCCATTCTGCCCTCGCGTGCTCCGGGACATCCTGTACTCGCTTGTTTTTAGAAACAACTTCCTCTCTATATCGTTCTCCCAGATCTCAACTGGCCTACCTATCTTTTCTCCTAGTATTCAAAGTTAAGTGCAATTCAGAGCCATGCAGCGAAAGACCTTTCTCTGTATGGGTTTCGATTTTTTTAGATCAACGAAACCCATACAGCAAAAAACCGCAGGGCAAAAAATCTAGTCCTGTAACACCAAATTTAGTGTACGCGACATAAAATTTCTGAGCGTCCAATTGATGTCCACGTCCGCCAGGCACATGCTGTGTTTCCAAATCTTGAAGAGAACCTACGAATAAAAAGTTTAAAAAACAAGTTAGTAAAATCATGCAATGCATTGATTATAATACGCTTTCCAACATACCAGAAATCATTACTCAAGTTATGAGAATAATGGCTGTGGAATAGATCTCGGTCCTGTGCCCTGACCTTTGATCACATTTCGATTATATTCAACAGAACTGGTTCAGTATACCTCCGAAATAACATGATAAAGTTTTGTCGCAATCATAGCATTTTTACATAAGTTATGATGCATAAGAGCTATGCAATAGATCCCGCTCCTGTGTCCTAACCTTTGACCCCATTTCGCCCATTTTCAAAAGGATTCGTCCCCAGGCAGGCCCCTACAACATACTTACATTTCATCCAAATCGAAGCATTTTTACGTAAGTTATGGCGCATAATGGCGATAGAAGTGATTCCGTTCCTATGTCTTGGCCTTTGACCTCATTTCGTTCACTTTTATTAGGGTTCCTTCCCAGGTGTTCCCTTACCACATACTACAATTTCATCGAAATTGAGCTATTTTTACGCGAGTTATCATGCGAACGGACATACGCACACAACGCGTGACGTAATGAGGCAGAAGGGAATTGTGACCATCTGCTCGCAAGAGTGTGACATTATAAAACTTTAATAGGATTCACACACAACGCGTGACGTAATGAGACAGATGGCGTGACCGCGCGCTAACATCTAAAACGCGAGACTGTGACGTCATAAGATTTCTAAGCATGGGTAACATTAATGGGACAACGCCATGACACTAAAAACGTGACAATTCGGTGTGGTTATTTAACCCACTAAACGAATTTTCCTAAAGTCGAGATCAAGCTAAATCGATCTCCAGTACCAGAAAACGGTAGGTTAACGACTTTTATCAAAATCCTTAGAGCCGTTTTCAAAATAAAATTTACATACATACAAGAAGTGCTCCTTTAATAGTATGGGATAAGGGAGATATAATGGATCCCGATCCTATGTCTTGACCTTTGACCCCACTTCACCCCTTTTCAATAGGGTTCATTCCCAGGTGGTCCCCTACGACATACTACAACTTCATTGAAATCGAGCCATATTTACACAAGTTATGACGCATAAGAGCAATGGAATGCATCCCGCTCCTATGTCCTGACCTTTGACCTCACTTCACCCATTTTGAATAGGGTTCGTTCCCAGGTGGTCCTCTATCACATATAAAAATTTCATCGACATCGAACTGTATTTACGCAAGTTATGACGCATAAGGGCAATGAATGGATCCCACTCCTATGTCGTGACCTTTGACCCCATTTCGTCCATTTTCAATAGGGTTCGTCCCCAGGTGGTCTCCTACCACATACTAAAATTTCATCGAAATCGAACCATTTTTACGCGAGTTATCGTGCCGACAAACAGACGGACGGACAAAGCATACACGCTTCTTCAACCTACGGTTGGAAAGCGTAAAAAATGAAGCTGTTTATTGCATCCAAGTGTCACCAGGGACGAAGACAATAGCCGGGATGTATAGGGCGTATGACTCCGTACTGTTAAAGCCACATAATGGCCCTCATGATGTGTCGTACGCCTTCAACGACCTTGGCCAGGAGTTCATGACACACCACTCGTGTTGTTGATTGCAGCCATAATCAAGAAAAGACTCTAGGCTGATATTGAAATCTCTTGCTTCGTGGGTCTCAGACTGGCCTACTGCAAGTCGTCCTATTGCTCGCCGCCCTACAGCGCCGGATGCACGTGTATAAGACTGGAAAAGTATTTACAGCCACTGGAATGCTTCGTACACGCGCTGTCAACAAGAAATACCACTGACATTCCCCATTGTATGTAACTCAGTTTACTTATTGAATAGAATTCTGCTCACTGATATGTAAATTTCACGGCGCCGCCCCGGTGGCGCAGTGGTGTAAGCGATGGCCTCTGATCATTCCTCCGAAAGGGGTTCGGGTTCGAATCCCGGTGAGGCATGGATGTTGTGTTTGTCTTGCGGCACTGACTCTATCCCTTCCCTGGAACCAGTGACCCTAACTAAAGTAGGGACGGGCGACTGCTTATAGCCCATTGAGTTGCTCACGGTGGTCGTTAAACCTCCAATAAAAAAAAAAAAAAATTCACTGCGAGCATTTGTTTCTCGTGTCTACCTTGTCTTATGAATATCGTAACATTTCAATGAGCGCTTTGAATTATTTGCGCCGTCCGGTGGCATCTCCCTTGAAACCTGAGACTTCGAGCTCTGCACACTTATGACGTCTTTGTCGTAACTTTTTTAACCCATCAAAATGTTTTTTTAGGTTGTACTGCAAACCACTCGTCTGTAGTTGCTGTGGCCTCCTCAGTGCTTGAATTTTTTCCCCTTGAGGTGTTTTTTCAGGTTAGGAAGGAAGCAGTGGTCCAAAGGGGCCAAATCAGGTGAGTAGGGCCGTTTTTTCAGAATTTCAAAGTAATGATCACCCAATTTTTGCTCCGCAATGGCCGCTTTGTGACGACAAGCATTGTCTTGAAGAAATGAGATCCATTTCGGAAGTTTGCCCCGATATTCGGAGACCAGTTGCCACTTCAGTTTGTCGAGAAGTGCAACGTAGTACTGTGCCGTGATGGTTGCACCCTTTTCCAGATGATCTAGAAGCAAAATCCCACCTTTGTCCCAGAAAAGAGACGCCAACACCTTGTTTGATGACTTCTGTATCTTGAACTTCTTCGAACGTGGGAAACCACTGTGTCTCCATTCTTTGGATTGTTCTTTGGTCTCTGGATGGATCTACATTTCATTCATAGTTACGAGAAGGTTCAAAAATCCCACAGGAACCAGAGACGTCGCTAGACTTCGAAATCAGGATGGGCGATGGGTGGGCGAGCCTTATTTTTGGTGGGGCAAGCAAGCTTGAAAGTAACCTTTTTTTTTTTTTTTTCTTTTTACGAAACACTATAAGAATGAATTTTTAATGCTGTTCTTTTCTTTTAATTGAAGGTTAAACGACCACCGTGAGCAACTCATTGGGCTATGAGCAGTCGCCCGTCCGTAATTTAAGGTCACTGGTACCAGGGAAGGGAGGGAGTCCGTGCCGTAAGACAAACAAACACAGCATCCATGCCTCACGGGATTCGAACCCGGACTCTTCTCTGACTAATGGTCATAAGCCAGCGACTAGACTACTGCGTTACGGAGTCGGCTTGAATGCTTTTCACTACCGGCTTACAAAAGAATTTGTGCAGTTCCGACCCCTTCCACCTGGACACACATACATACATGGATATGATTAGTTACGCTACTGGCGCAAGGAAAAAGTGTTGGCAGAATCTCGCTTTCAACATTTTGCTTGTCTGGATGCATTGTTTTAAATTTCTTTCCAAAATTTTCCATTTTTGCTTACGAAAATAGTACTGTACTTGAACAATTTATTTAAAAAAAAAAGTAGTTTTTATACAAACAATTTCTTCTGTTGGATGGATGGGAAACGAATTTCCCTGAAGAAAGAAATACATGGTAGGGATTTAAATCTTTTATATTTTCACTGTACACCATGTAAGCCCTCCGTTCTGGACGGAGGGCTTACATGGTGTACAGTGAAAATATGAAAGATTTATAGTCGTTTTTGTTTATCTAAATCAAATTTTGGCGTTGTGCTAGACAGACACAATACATCCCTTCTTCTTAACTTCCTTCCTTCCAGCCAGTGACTTTGTCTTGCACTCCTCCCCTGCAAAGCAGTCTTAGGCCACTTTCTGCACTTTCACTGTCCCGGGGCAATCTTAAGAGCGCTAGTATAGCTTTAGACTCCACTTTCCGCATTAAAATCCCCAATTTTGTAAAAAAACAACAACAGCAGAGCAATTAGTAATCACCACCCTCAGTGAATTCCTATTCACCCTCCTCATTCGCCTCCTGCCTATACAAATGTGAAAAAGAGGATTAAACTAAGGAAATAGAAGAGCGGAGAACAAATGAATATTCATGGTCCTAGGGATGCTATTTTGATAACCATTCTACGGAGACGTAAACAACGCACTTCCTAGGGGGAAATACGTAGGGCTACATGAAGTAAAACACAAGACTTATCATTACTTGGCGAGTCCAGATTATGTTTTAAAGTTAAGTATATTGAAAAACCACCCGTTTTGAATTGGGTGGGCTGAAGGGTGGGCAAGACAAATTTCAGCCCACATTCGCACCCCCTTGGCGAAGTCCCCGACAGGCGGTCCAAAATGGCTTGTGAAGCAATCAGTTGATCACGGTCAGCGTCTAGACATTTAGAAACCCATTTGGCTGAGAGCTTTCTCATGCCTAAAATCTCATGCTTTCTCGTTCGCAGGATATCGCCAGTGTCTCTACTACCGTTTTAATGGATATTCTTCCATCATCCAGGATCATGGAATGAATGGTATCTGCGCTTTTTGGAATTGTCACTTGAGTTGGTCTCCCAGAGCTTTTTTCTCTTCGGTGCTCAAATGTCCTGTTCTAAACCTATAGAAACCCAGTTCTTGATCTTGGAGTAGGAAGGGCACTAACCACCTAATGTCACTGACATTTCATCGTGAATTTGTTCGGCCGAGTTGTCTTTTAGAAAAAGATATTTCGTCACTTCTCAGTACTCTTTTGCGGTGAAATCTGTGCTGTTTTGCACCATTGTCACTTCAGACCTGCAAAACCAAATGAAATAATTGGGCTACAATTATGACATTTGGTCAGACACATATATAAAAATCAATTCTGATATGATAAAAGTATCATGAGTATGTGAAAAGCCGAAGACTTATCAGCAATCCTATGTATTGCCTTCCAGACTTTAATTTTAGACACCAGGGCATTTGTTCCAAGTAGTGCATTACTGGCAATATGCATTCGGGCAAATTTTTGAAGATGACAATCCGATTTTTTTTTTTTTTTTTTATGGTGTAAATATGACAAGGATGGTAAGTCAGATAATATCCGAAAACTTGAAATTTTCGTCGTCCTGGAATGGAAATCGAACCCGGGCGTACCAGATAGCGCCCGGGTATGCTAACCACTACACCACCTAGAACGACTAAGTCTCAAGTTTCCGATTAATTTGAATATAACCATCACAGGATTCGCTAGTCGAAGCAACCGGCATTCATGTTTAGTGAATCTGGAGGTTAAGAATCCTATCCCGTGATTGCTTCGAGGAGCAGATAAATCATGAATCTTCAAAAATTTAAATTGTATGGTGTAATCCCGTATTCCATTCATGCATTCAGACTTTCATGAAAATATACGTGGGTGCTTCGCGACTCGAGCTACCATCGAAAAATTGCAAAAAAAAAAAAAATGAAAGCTTAGAAATAAAAAAATGTGCGTCCTCATCGGAGGATGAGGAGGGAGATCTTCTCCTTCTTATTAGAGGAGCAGAATCCCTTCTAAGTGCCCTAATGAAATTAATAAATGAAATATTAATTTGTACAACAAGTCAAACTTTAATAAGCTTTTGAATATTTTTTTTTATTTTTCTTTCCAGTTTGTTTTTACCTAATCAGCTCACGGCTTATAATTTATAATTTAGAGCTACATCAGAGATTTAATGTTGACATCTTTATCTAGCTCCGACTCATAACCAGTGTTGCCAAATTGTAAAAGCTATTCGGGGAAGTAATGTGTGGTTCAGCGAGAAAACGTCTGACGGCAAGCAACTAAATTTACATAAAGAAACAGAGACTCAAAAGAAAGGCGATTTACACTATTAAAACTGTCTTGGTACGTTGCACCAAAAAGTGGTGCTACACCAGCTGCACTACTTTCTGAGAAAGCATACACCATTGCGTGGTGCACCCAAAGCACAACAACATGGTGGAACTGTGCACCAGCACCACGTTATGATACAAGGTACCACATGATGCTGCAAGGTTTCATTATGTTGTTGGGTTTCGTTTGCACTACACAATGGTGCATCTTTTCTCAGAAAGTGGTGCACCTGGTGTAGCACCACTTTTTGGTGTAACCTACCACAAAACTTTTAACAGTGTAGAAGTACACGTCACGCGTGATTTAAAGACTTAGTAAAATAACATAGCTAAACATTGTACCGCTCATTTTCATACCAAACTTAGGCTCCAGGTCACCTGTGGGTGCTTTCTTGCTTTCAGAGTATGCATGAATGTTCTTGTTTGGAAAGCATGCCCATATTATCCATTTCGAATGGGGGTATCACCAGAGCCAGTGGCTTTTTGTCACCTGGTTTAAGTACGGGTTTGATCCTTTGATTTAATGAACTTGGAAAAGGGTTTCGTATTCCTGCTTCATAGGCAGGTACTACAATTTTTCTGTTGCACGAACGAGACATAAACGGAGGCAGACTTTTTTCCTTTTTCAGTTTTCGAAATATTTTGACACTTCAAAACTATTAACTATATATAAAACATGTACTTCATTGAGTCATCAAACTTCAGTCTCTCTGGAAGGAGATTAAACCGTTCCAGTCTTACATTTCGCTTTTCACTTCGTCATCAATGCTAGTCTTGACTGTTGCTAGTTATGAAAGTGCAAAATGACACTTTGTCCCTCCTTTTTCTCAACAAAGTTCCATTTTAATACAGACATTTAACATGGACCAGGAACATCAAACAAAGATCTTCGCTCTTTCCACGTTTATAAGTGAGTCACGGGAAAATTCTCATTGGCCGCCACCAGGAGTCGAACCCAGGGTCTTCCAGTTACGCGTTCCTCATCGGACTAGCTGCTTCCTAATGACGATTTATCAAAAATGCTACGGCCCTTTAATGGCAAACAGAAGTAATCGCGCAAGAAAAATTTTCTTGTTGAAGTGCCATTCGTATCCTAGATTTTACTGTAGAGGCCTCGTATTTGTTTATTTATTTATCGCTCGTTTTATTTAATGTCTGATTTTTTTATGAGTCAATTTCTACAGCCTTTGAGGGCAACGTAATGTTAAAAACGGTTGCCACAACTGAAGTCATTCTACAACGGATCACTTTCTCTCATGTGAAGGATTGTTAACGAAAATGCCTTTCTTGGTTTTGGGGTGTGGGTATGCAAAACCAACACATTGATTGAATCCATAGCTATTTTTCGAATGATTTAAAACCTATTTATCACTGGAACTTATTAAGGGAACACTCTTATTGGGGAGGGGGGGGGGAGCGGGCGAGGGTATGCTAAACCAACATTGATTGCTTCCATAGCTATTTTTCGAATGATTTTAAACTTATTTATCACAGAAACTTATTAAAGGAACACTTTTATTTGGGGTGTGTGTATGCAAAACCAACATTGATTGCTTCTATAGCTATTTTTTTAATGATTTTAAACCTATTTATCACTGGAACTTATGAAGGGAACACTTTTATTTGGGGGAGTTATAAAAAACAAAGATTTCTTTCTTTCACATTTATGGACAACGATACAAAAGGGTAGAGTCCTAAATTCAATTTTTCAAAAGAAAATAATTTGATTTCAGGGAGAGATACTAAGTGAATTTTTGGGACTGGTACGAAAAACAAAAACGAAAACAATATTTCACTTAATGCAAAGCATTACCGTCTTCGCACGATTCTAATTATGATGCATAAAAACAATTTAAGTACAACTTCGATGATCGTTTTAAAGACTATTTATTCTTAAAAATCATTAAACATCATGAAGTTGGAAGCATAAGATCTTTCGGACCCGCTGCG
The DNA here is from genome assembly GCA_039090855.1 of Macrothele yani. Taxonomy (NCBI): domain Eukaryota; kingdom Metazoa; phylum Arthropoda; class Arachnida; order Araneae; family Macrothelidae; genus Macrothele; species Macrothele yani. Next base: position 151,504,108 of record CM076995.1, on the reverse strand, counting down.
GTGTCCATCCTCAGATGCATTAGAGCAGTAATGAGGACGATATATACACATGTTGAGGTTAAGAGGTAGCGTGACGTTTGTCATCCATCATTGCGCGTGCGCCAAGAAAGTTCATATTAGTTGATAATCATTAATTACATCATGTAGATGTCAAATTAATCGTTTTCGTCTTCAACGTTGGTCGACATGAGCATTTTCCACGGCAATGGAATATGGCTTAGTTGATCATCGTTACAGCATATTTGTTTATGGTTGTAAATATATAGACTTTCTGTAAATAATGTTAAAATTTTCGTGTTTGTGGTGGCCAAGTTGGTAACATTATTCCAATCAGGGCGGTGAGTTCCATTAAGAACAGTACGTGATAGTGCTGTGGCTCTCGATCCTGCTTTTAAATTGTATTGTTGTTCTTGCAGTCGTATTTTTAGATTCCAAACTGTAGATCCAATGTACATCTGATCTATGTCGTCTGGATCAACTGCCTTCAATGGTATGCTATAAATTCCATGCCTGTCCTCCGTTTTAACCATATCTCGGTCGTTTTTGGCTATGGAAAGAATATTTCTGGTTTTTAAACCAAAACTTACATTATGTTTATTGCAAAGGTTTTTGAAAACTGTGGCAGTGCTAGGTTAAACGGGATGGATCCAACATATCTAGTTTCTGTATGGTCTTGGGTTAAGATACTGAAAGAAAGTCTTTTTAACTTGCAGAGAAAGTCTTTTTAACTTGTAGAGAAAGTTATCAACGACCATGTCAGAGTAACCATATGTTCTTGCGATTTTATTGACGTAAGCGACCTCAGAGGTTTGTGATTCTCTAGATGAACAGTGACAGAGAGAGAGAGAGAGAGCACGTCGTGACACAAATCGTATCGAGGATAATTTGTGGGTCGTTGGGTGTGCAGACTCTTGAGCTATCATGGCTGCATAGGAAGAAGGTTTACGGAAATCTGAAGTTGAAACAGTGTTTGTAACCGGGTCACGATGTAATAAAATGTCTAGGAAGGATAGGTTTAGGTTGTTCTCGACTTCCATGTTGAATTTTATAGTTGGGTATTGATTAGAAAGAGTAGTTGTGAAGATGTCCAACTCGTCTCTTGAGTGTGGTCAGAAGACTAACACGTCATCGATGTATCGGACGTGTAGAAGTGGTTTTAGATGAAATTCACTTAGTACAGTAGATTCGAGATCTTGCAAAATTATTTCGACTAGAAGGGGTGACAGTGGGGATCCCACGGGATCACCTTCGGTTTTTCTGTAGATGATTTGGTCAAAGCGATAATAATTACGATTGAGAACTAGACGCAGTGCACAAATGATTGATTGAATTTCTTGGTTGGGGATGTTGTCAATGTTGTTGAACTTTGATTCTATTAATTTGTGTGCTAATGCAACAGGAATATTTCGGTATACTGAATCCACATCCAATGTCACCATAATAAAGGTGGTATTTCTTAATGGTAAGTAGCGGACAGTTTGCAGAGCTTGAATAGAACTTGACACAGTATATTTTGAGTGAAGAACCAGTGGTGTAAGATTTTTGCAAGTGCTCTTTCCAATGGTCTGAGTGGATTTGTATAGCCGGACACTAGAGGTCGGATGGGATGCCCACTTTTATGAAGTTTTAATTTCCCAAACAATTCCGGAACACGTGGGTCGAATTCAGCAATTTGGGCTTCATAATCGTAAGGAATAATGTCATAAGCTATTACGTATGCAAAGACTCCCAAGAAATCATAATCTGCGGGGAAGCTGTATGGTTCTGCATGTTCATCATACTGGTCGGCTACTACTTCTGGAGCTGCGTACCCTTCCGTTCCAGCGTACCTAATAGCTATGGCTCCATAAGTTGCTTGGTCGAATCCTGTAATTTTCAGGAATGCGCTACTGTTGATTAGGATGTTTGATCCGGTTAGATCTGTATGAATAATGTTCAGTGAATGAATGTGGTCCAGTCCTTGTCCTTGCTGAAAAAGTATGAACTGCAGGAGGTCATGCGTTTCGAAATGTTGTTCCATAGAGGTATTCAGGTCCATTCCATTAAAAATGATCATATTTGATAAACTGTAGATTGGGTGGGTGGAATGAATGGAAGAATAGGTAGTCTATTGACTAGTGAAGCTCCATCCTCTGGCTTCCTCCTGAGATTTTGTTCCTCTCGGAATAACGCGTAATCGAATCAAAATTCTTCATGCTGGAGAAATAACGAAATCCACGAAAGTGTTGCCACCCGGGGCTGCTCCTCTTCTTCCTCTGTCTCAAATGTTGAACGTGGAGTTTCCCATTTCTCTTCGCCGGGTGGCGTCTCAGTTCCTCGCAACACATCCTATGGCTCACTATGAATGAGATGGAATCTCGTGATGTAATTGTATCTCTCATTAATTATTATACACTGATTGGCCACTTTATTATGACCACGCTCTTAGAACTTCGTTGGGCCACCTTTTGCCTTTAATACTGCGTCAATTCTTCGTGGCATAGACTCCACGAGATGTTGATAGGTGGTTTGTGGAATCTGAGACCATGCTTGATGAATAGCGCTTTCCAGGAGTGTGAGATTGCAGGATTGTGCATCCAGTTGTCTGATGGCTCGTTCAACTTTATCCCACAAATTTTCAATGGGGTTGAGATCTGGAGATTGTGGGAGCCACTTAAGCAAAATAAACTCCCCGGCATGTTCCTGAAACCAATCTTGTACAATACGAGCACTATGGCAGGACGCATTATCTTGTTGAAAGGAGCCATCGCCATTGGGATAAACCATTCACATGACAGGATGCACTTGGTCAGCAATGATGTTTAGCTATGATGTGCCAGTCAGACGTTGATCAACACGAATTAAAGGGCCCAAAGCCTGACAGGAGAACATTTCCCAAACCATAACGTTGCCTCCACCAGTTTGAAGGGTTGTAGCAATGCATTTGGGGGTCCATGCTTTCGTGCTGTTTCAGCCAAATTCTCACTCGGCCATCGGCATGGTGCAACTGAAAACGTGATTCATTGGACCACATAATTTGTTTCCAATTATCGACTGCCAATCCTTGTGCTCCTGTGCGAACTAGAGACGTTTTCTCTTGTTAACTGCAGACAGCAAAGGTGTTCGAACATGCCTTCGGCTACCATATCCCATCCGATGCAGTGTACGGCGAACAGTGCATGCACAGATCATTTGAGGGGATCCTTGATTAAGATGGTCTGTAATTTGCTGCACTGTTGCTCTTCTGTTGTCTGTTACCAGTCTGGACACTCTCCGTTCCGCCCGAGCAGTCACCAGTCGAGGACGACCACACGTTGCACGTAGAAATCCAGTTTTTTGGCTGATAGTCCAGTCTTTAAACACTTTAACAACAGCTGCTCTGGAACATTTCCCGAATGCGGCGGTTTCGATGATACTCGCTCCATGGCTCCGAGATCCTACAATTACATCACGTTGAAAGTTCGTCAAATCGCATTTTTTACCCATCTCGTCACCCAAAAAACACTTCTACTACTGTCGCAAGCACTAAGCTTTCCCTTTTATACTAGCCTCGCCCTCTGGCGGCAACCGCGTGCAGCCATAGCTTATTTGCTTAAAACTGTCAGGTGGTCATAATAAAGTGGCCACTCAGCGTATATGCTTTGTAGCCGTTTCAACAATCATCACTGGAACTACTGTATTGTTGCAATATTAATGATTGTTTATTTTTTCTAGGGTTTAACGACTACCGTGAACAGCTGTAAGGGTATAAGTAGTCATTCGTCCCCCTTTTTCTTAGGACCCTGCTTTCAGGAAAAGAGGGGGGGGGAGAGATTGTGCGGTAAGACAAGATTTCCACCTACCATTGTTGGTATATAGATGCTGCAATTTTTACTGTTTCCATTGCAACTGTCCTTCAGAAAACTTGAAAATCACATCGCCCTAGAACTTGAACAGAAGTATGGTCGTAGCTAGGTCTGAAATCTGCCAGTTTAAGTAACGCACAATTCGAGTTTCCCCGATTGTCAATTTATTGTATCTGTGTTGTTAGAGTTGGGAGAGGTCTTCCACCAATTCTCCCTGTCCTAGTTCTATCCCAAGTGGGCAAAAATAGCCGAAAGGGCGAAGCTCTGGATTCAGCAACTTTTGACAACAAATTTATTTCTAAAAGCGTTTTAACTTCTGGAATTTTTTTTCAGATAGCAATTTTGTCTGATAAACTATTGAGCAAACAAAAATGGATTCTAAGCAATAATTCTGATGCTTTTCGCTCTAAACGCTAGGGACTATTTTTCGTAGCGGAGGTAGCTGTTTCGCACCCTTCATAGTGGTACACTCTTAGGTTGACTCGGAGTATAATAGTCCTTGGCATTAGAGTCCATCTTGGACCTGAGCCTGCCTCCGGACAGCCCTCCATTCTTCGCGAATCTGTGCTTTGTTCCTCCAGTTCTTTATTCTGATTTTCTTTAAAACCATCCTCCACGTCATCAAGCCATCTTCTTCTTGGTCGTCCTCTAGTCCTAGATCCACCGGATCCATACATGAAGACATTTTTTGTTACTCTGTCATCTTTCATTCGATTAACATGTCCTAGCCATTTCAGTCTTCTCACCTTTATTTCAGTAACAATATCCATTTCATTGAACTTTTGAACTTCTGAAAATCTTCAGCAAGCTATTGAAATATCATGGCAAACACAGTTCCTTTCAGTACTGTCGGTCTCCTGCAGTTCATGCTTACTCTCTGAAAATCGTACCGTCGTGCTGTCTCAGGAAAGATCTTACTCCGCAGATAAAATATAATCCGCAGTGTCGTTTCCTGCGGTGGTGAATCTTTCGGTTTTGAAACCACTTTAGCATAGCCAGACCTAGACTATTTATTTTGATACCAAGGCATTTTAAAAGTTCAAGGAAAACACGAGCCATTCAAAAAACTTTTGTTTCAACTTACACGTAAAATATTTTTACATTTTACATTCTCATGAGTAATGGATGTTTAGTTTTATGTATAATCAAACAAACAGAAACACGTCGACAATCTGGATAAGAAGGAGCAAACAAATTAAATGAAATGATATGAAAAAAGGGGAAAATTACTTTTGCTTTGTTACTTTAGTAATAGGAACCTAGGATAGATAAGAAGTAATAAACGGTACTTCAGTATATTGTAGCAAACTAAATTAATGTCTCAAAATATTAAAAAATGGATGCAATAAGTTTGTGGTAAACGTAGCTTATCTAAGACGTTATCGACCACAAAGCTTAGATTGTTACAATTGATGTAAAACTTTTCCAATGAAACAGGTTCTGCACTTGTGGATCACATTTTAATTAAATATTTAAATGTTTCTTCTAAATGCCCTCCACCCATTCGTCCAATTTCTAAAGAAACCACCCTGTTTAGTATTTGATGATAAGAATCCAAACCGTTCTTTTCCTTGAAAAGATAATGCTTTCCTGATTTCGTTGCATCACTAAATTGACCTTTTATACTGAGAGAAGTTTTTCTGTGTGGAAACTAAAATTGTTACTTCTTGAGCTTGCGACACTTTCGAAACTAGGTTATTCCAGTCGCTGGAAGAACTATAGAATCATTTTCCGAAATTTAATTAAACTAACAATTGGGAAAAGGTTCTAACTCTAATTTATTTATTTTGCTGAAGCGAAACTGGTCCAATCCTAAAGTTTAGCTTTTGCTTTTGCGTGAGTATTACCGTAGCCAGTTCCCAACTATGAGGGGAGGAAAGGGGGCAGATTCCCGGGGCCCACCGTCCGGCAACACAGGACAAATGACAGTTTAAATTTTAAGCAGAAAAAATGTAGATGGTACTGCAAAAACAAGGTAGTGTACTGTGAAATATATGTAAAGCAGTGTATACCCATCAAAGAAAGTTTTGGGCTGGGAATAAATACCAAAGATATCCCTTCAAAAATGAGTCCAAGTGCTCTTTTTTTGAAAAAGGATAAACTCTCATCCATTCTCCCAAAACACACACACACACACACAGAGAGAGTATTTGTTAAATATACGTCTTACAGAAGTTTAAACACTGAAAAAGTTTTCGATCAATATTTGCAAAGCAATATTCTTACACTGTCGCCCAGTGGCGTACCCGAAAAAATCGGGGGCCCCGCACAAAAAAGAAAGAAAGCTCTTCGAGCCCCTATTGCAAAAATCTACTTTCTTTAAATTACAGAAATTTATAAATTCCATATTAATGAACTACGTTTTACGAGCGTTTTAACAATTCAAATTCTTTGGAACCCATAGGTATTTTTCATAAAACAGAAATTGCTACACTTTATTGCGTGTAACACAAATGTGCACGTTGTAGTTTAAATGATTTTCCTAGTTTTATACCAGTTCACAGTATTACAAAACATTTATGCGAAAGTTAATATTGTCATGCCAATTTTATTTTTTTAGAGAACTAAGGCCAGCCTCTTTGAAATGTCTCACGATCGCAGACACAGAACACATAACTGCCGTGTGACAGTGTGTAATACCTTTTCCCGATTTACACGAAAATACAGCACATAAGTAAGCAAATAAAATGCAACAATTAAGAATTGTGGGGTAAAAAGAGTAAAATTATTTAGTCTTGAAATGTAACGAAAAAACAAAAACCATTTAGCATAATGCTAAGTGGTTTTTGAACGGAAATCAAACCCGCATCTCCTGATTTCCGTTTCAGGGCGATGAAATTTTCAAATTTCTGCGGTTACGTTACATGGAAGAACAGCTTGATTTATGTCCGTATTTATTAGTCCATGTGTTTTCAACTTGATATTTACTGTTATAAAAAAAATAACACAGGTCTCTGGGTTTTCGTTCCCGCAAAGAACGCTTCTAGCTCATTATATTCCGAAGGATGTGTAGTTATGTGCAAACAAGTATAATACATAACGCCTTATCCTCATTGATATAATAATTCCTTTTATTCAACTGATATTTAAGTCACGTTCTCTTGTTAATATTGTACATATATAGGAACTATTGCAATTGCTGTGAAAAGGGTCCTCATGTCCTTTGGAATAGCTGAATTTCTGTCACCCAGTTTTAATAAACTAAGATGAAAATTTTTCTTTGAAGATTTTACTTATTTACTGAAAAGAAAAATCTTATCTGCCTGCTCTACGCCAAGCACGCTTAGATTGTTGGTCAGCGATACCTGAGTTTATTTCGGAACTTCATTGCGTCCGTACCACGACGTTTGGATGCTGTCCCGCTTGCAAAACGTGGTGTCATATACGCTATTAAGTGGCTGTACGTAATGATTTGTCCTTTCAGTGTATATTATGTATATATTTATCAGGGGGAGGGGTCGTCATTAGGGGCCAGAGGAGCCGGGCCCCACCTGAAAATTTCTATTTCTAGAAACGTTTTTTTTTGCCCTGATTCTTATTCTCTCTCTTAACTACATGCTGATAAACCATTCCCATGAAAAACCATTACCTAAGGGAAAAGTTTCCTTCAAAAACAAAAAACTATTCCCTGAGGAAAGAGATCACGTTCAGAGTGTGAGGTTATTGGGGCCAGCTCCAACAGGCCCCAGTAACATCACTACGCAAGCAAAGAGGAAACGATTTCCTCCCCATCTCATTCAGTATGAAGACCTACATACAACACTGTCTTAACCGCGTGTGGAAAAAAGCTGTGGGGCCAGATCTACCTGGTCCCGTGCTAATTTGATTGGCCGAGAGAGTATTCATTTCCTTAACGCCGTGGGTTGACAGAGAAGCGTACCCCGATCAAGCCAACAAGCTCAAGGGTGGCGGAAGATTTTCAAATGCCGTAGCAAAGTTCAGTTAGTTGTTTTTTTTTCTGTGTGTGTCTCTCTCGGTGATGTGTTGTTCCTTTGTGTCGTGACTTTTTTGCTTGTCGAGTGCATTGAATGGAGTGGATATTTTGTTAATATCTCCGTTCTTTGCTTTAAATCTGGAAGAAAAGCTTCATTTAAAAAACTCAGTGCTTATCACCCCAAGAACTCCGTTCTTTGCTTTAAATCTGGAAGAAAAGCTTCATTTAAAAACTCAGTGCTTATCACCCCAAGAATTTTTAGTTTGAGCTTCACTTAAAAAACAGTGCTTATCAGCCCAAGAATTTGAGTTTCCAAGAGTATGAAGTTTACAAAGCGTTTTGCAGAACTAATTTCAGTTTTAACTAAGATGATTTTCTATGTTAAAAATAAATAAATAAATGAGAAAACCTGTAAGTATATAATTTGCACATGAGTACATATATGTTTTTAGGTTTCACAAGTTCTTTAAAAAAAAAAAAGGTTAAACCTTTCAAATAATGCAAATGGTAGTATGGTACTCATTCTATATGGGACGAAATTCATGAAACATTCCCTCCCTGCATATATTTGGAGTTTTTATTTTTTCACTACATGGTTTTATCCTGTGAATCCTGTGATTATTATTCCTCAGTTGAGAAATCTGAAGAAACACAAAGCACAACTAACATAAATTAATGCTCATATGTTTTAAGGTAAACATTTTACTTAAGGAGTTTTAACATTTTTCTGTTATTAGGTATGCATTCTATTCTGAGGAAATTTTTTTCGTGTGCAATACAATAGTTGACACATTCCTAACTGATTTGGGCATTATTGTGAGTCAAGGGAGTAAACAGAGGCAGAGTAAAGGAATCTTGTGGGTGGGGGTGGGGTCTGAATAGTTGGCCTAATAATGACATTTTTTTTATTTCATTGTCGGACTTCGGCTACTGGCCCCACCTGTTTTAGTTGCCACGAGCCGCCACTTATATTTATTATATATTAGTATATAATACGCATTAATTATGTATTTATATCGAGTGGATCCCACTTCCGATTTTTAACTGTTTTTATAGCATCCTTTAAAACTAAAAAATAAGGTGATTGGTAAGACGTCCGCGGGCCGCATAAAAAGACAAAGCGGGGCCGCGGGTTGTCGACCCCTGCTCTTTAATATCATTCATACTTTTCTGCTGCTCCGCTCTTTGTTTAGAATTATCATTTTTATTTATTTATTTTGGTGTTAGAAATCCAGCATTCAAAATACAATTAATTCAAAACAGCAGCCAGTTATGTTCACTTCTAATATTTCTACCGTATCTAAAATTTTAATAAAACTCAGGAAAGACGTGGCATGAGCCAAGTACGGTAAACAACTTCTTTTCTGCTAGCAGCGTATTTTTGATTTTCCTATTGACTTTGAATAATTTTTGAGATATTTGCCCAAGGGTTTTTTGCATCGTGAGCAAACGCGATGCACAGTTGCCTCCCTGTGGGAAGGGGGTTTTTACATTAATTTGTCAGAAATATGAACGACGCGTCTTTGTTGCCAAGGTAAACACCCTACTCCCGGTGGTCGGGGTGTTTTTCATTTTTAAGCGGCGTGCATTATTCGTTATCAGATTTCCCAGAACACACACACACAGCCTTCGTTCTCGCTGTCAGGAAGTCAATCTGTAGAATCTCCGCGCTCTCTTTGGGCACGGTAGAGATTCAAAGACACCGAACAAGGGAACTCACTGCATGCACGGCTCTCTAAAGGTGAGAACGGCATCAGTTTCTGAAAAATTTAAAGGCATCATCTATTTTGGTCGAACGTAAATTATCGGTAGCAGCAGTTAAGATCTTCGTTTGTTTTAACAAACACGGACTAGGTGGTGATTAATTGCCCACTCATAGCAACAGCCTTGAATTGAAGAGCGAGAACTGAGTTGAAACTCTCGCATTCATTCCGGCAGAAAATAAATCAAAGAGTCTTTGCCAACATATTTTTTTATCCTTTTTTTATTTGTTTTTGAGATTTGTGAAAATTTTAGAAACACGAATGAAAGATGAACCCTTTTTATTTTTTTCTGTGCTTATTTTTTCCCCTTTTGGGCGGCGATATTGTTGTTCCGGTTACATCATTCCAAAGCTGGGCATCTCTCCTGATCAGTGTCCACGCCAGAGAAACAACAAAGCACTGTCTGATATGTCATTGCTACTCCATGGGCAATTTGGACGCTATGTTTGAACTGCCGTAGGCGTTGAGACACATGGCTTTATTCTTCTGTCGTTTTATACTGGTAAAAAGGAAGTTATCTGTTTCGGTGTTGCACCCTCCTGCTAGAAAAAATAATGCAGTACACATTAAAGATTGATTTGCTTTTGTGGAAATGTTCGTAACTGCATGATATGTAAAATCTGAAATATATTTTTGTATTTATAATGAAAACATTTCATTTAGAAAATATACAAAAGGACTTCTGCAATTGTTCTGTTTCAGACTGAAATTAATAATATTATTCAATTGTCGAGTCTCTAACCTGGAAGTCCTAATTTTCATGCTAAGTAACATCGAATAGAACTATATTGTTATGACTGTTACGTTAATAGAGAATTACTCGTTACAGGGAATTATACAATAGTAAGCCGTTGTTACACGGCGCTAGCAGTGTTCCTGCCGAGTCGGCCGGTAACGGTGCTTGGGACCTGAAGTACAATTTAGTTGGCCGCGGCACCAGGTGAGAATCTCAGGTGCACTGCTGCACTCAAAGATTCACACCAGAACATAAAAACTGAAAAGTTGAAGGATGACCCGAAGCACAAGGCTTGGGTGAATCCACCGTGTGAACAAAATAACAACAACAAATAAAAAATTAAATAAACTAAAAAAAATGATACTTTGGGATCAGAGTTGTGATGAGGTTCACCCGCAATCACCAATTCGTGACTGAGTGTAGTGGTCCGGATCTTACTCCGGTACATTCAATCCCCAACCAGCCAGTACAACACTCACTTTCGCAAATAACACATGATTCTCAAATACACAACACAACATTTAATAACGTTCTGCGAGATTTAAACAGATACGGCGCTCTCTAGGCGCATAGACAATTGCCCCTCATATGTGGGCAGCATACGGTGTCACACTTTACTGTCGGAAGACGCAGCCGACTGAGTCTCCACCGGACTATCTGAACAAGAGATACTACTCGTTTACACACTAAATAGAGCTGCAGGTGATATTCATATACAATTGCTTAGAGAATGAAAAAAATTATATGCAACGATCACATTAAAAATACTCGCGACACAAAATACACAAGCACGTTAATTTGCGGTATAAGATTATAGGTGCGAAATACTGCCAAAGTTAATTAACTAAATCTAATAAGCATGCACCTGCAGATCCCTTCCCCGCTCGCTTTGGCCCTGAACCAAAGTTAAAAGAAACTGTCCCGCCCAGCGGAATTTGTGGCCACACCCTCTCCCTTATTCATGTAAAAAAAATAATCAGGAAATGGGCCCTGTAAGAAATTGAAATCTGTATGTGCAGGTATTTCCTCTGAGGTTCAGTCATTCAGCATTACTGCATCTATGTCCATGCAGCTTTGGGTGTCGGGATGGCACAAGTTCGCAGATGTGCGAAGAAAGAAAAAGGAAATATTCATCTACTTACAGTTTCGTGACTTTGCTGTGCAAATCCGTTGTGCATCACATAATATAGCACGACAAAACGCACACACACACACACACACACACACACACACACACACACACACACACACACACACACACACACACACACACACACACACACACACACTGGCACCATGTGGCAGCACCGATGATTCAACACTTCACTTTGACGCTTGATGTAAATGAAGCACACAATTAAAATGGTGATATCACACCGCACTTTGTTGCGCTGATGCGAGTATACACGGATCCACTCTTGTGAAGATTTAAAGGTGGCCGTTAAACAAAATAGCCCCTCTCACATCTGCTGTTGCAGTTTCCGAGACTGATTTTCTGTGTTCCTGGGAAATGATTTTTGTTGTCGTGAAGAAATAATTCTGAACGTCAACTGCTTGGAGAGTGGCACCCCCTCACTTCCGCTGCTGCTATAGTAGATTCCGTCCGTCGCTACCTTCCGTCCTTTTTGACCGTTCATTCCCAATTCGGTCAGTTCCTTTCCGTTAGCATAACATCTACATTGCCTGAGTACGCAGTTCAAATATGCCCCTCGCAGGTTTTGTTTCCATTTTTTTATCGAGTTGCGACCGCCAGCCCTGAGATTAATTTTCTCGGCCGAGCGAAATCAGACGTGCTTTTACCTTAAGCGTATATCGGCAACTGCTGACCAAAAACGACGCTCGAATTCACCCCCTATTCTTTTCGGCGATTCTAAACTCTTAATTGCCCATTGTCCCTCGCATACGTCAGTCAGAGTATCTTTCTCGCTGACAGAGTTATGTGTCTGCTGAGGGTCTCTTGGCCCACCCACTGAAGTAAACATACGGACCACATCGTTAAGCTACAAGCGGAAAGAAGAAAAAAAGAAAAGTGAAAAACCACTTAGAACAATGTTGCTTCCATCCGCATTCGAAAACACATTTCCCTCGTTCGTTTTGCAGCCCCTCGAAGACACTTGAGATAGGAATTTTTATGTTTCACTTCAGGGCTATGTGTGAGGTCTAGCAATTCAAATTGGCAAAAATAGTGCGTTTCTTGCCTTTAAAAGCATTGGAGCGACTTCCCAATTATCCCGCAATTTTGTTTATTAATTTAGAGAACAGCCGAAAGAAAAAAACAACGTAAATGAGAAATAAATAAAAAAAAAAGCTGTGAACTGTAAAAGAACATGTGAGCCTGCCGAACTGTGATTCCTAGCTGCCTCATACAATACGCGACATGGCGGACAAATTTTAAAGTTTTCTTCAGGTTTTAGGTTGGGAGGGGGGGGGGGGTCCACTGTAACACCATTTTGCCACCATCTTAGATTAGAATCAGCAGGAGGAAACTTTACGACGACACATCAGCAATACTAATTAATAATAATTTGTAATCGTTCTAAAACGTTTTTCTCCAGTGTAATCGAGCATTGTACGATATGGAAGTCTATCCAGCTATGTTTTATTGCAGTCATTTTAACTATACCTTTAGCTAACAGTATCACGGTGAGCGGAAGTAATCTCAGACTATGTAATTAGTTTACACCTCTTGCCGTTTTCTTCAAGACAAGGCGTCCAAGCAGAGACACAGGCAGAAGAGAAGGTTAGGAAATGAAATAGGAGGCTGACGAGAAATGAGGAAGGCCCTCGAAAAGAGGTGAGTAAGATTATAAGAAGTGAAATAAAGCAGGATATCGAAGGAGTAACCAGATAAAAGAAAAAACTAAAGAAATTATGAATTAATTGCATAAATAAGACAATTCTAAGACAAACTGTAACTGGTATATTAAGCTTTAGCTAAAAACAAATAGTAGAGAAAAGTCATAACTGAGTTCACTGCGTTCTTCGTATTATAGAAACTCCAATACTAATCAAACGAAAAGCAGAACAGTAAAATCTCTCTAACAATATGCTTGATGTTATGAGGAAATGCTATTGTACGTTACCGCAGAAGATAATAGGGGATCTTGTGGCTAAAATATCTTTTTGTCTGTAGCATTTGCTAATGACGTCATTGTCGTTTCTTACAATGCTGCAATATGTTTTATGCCCTGACAAAAAGATATACACTCTGACGTCTTGCTCCCGCTGTCCAGAAATGCTTCCGGAGCCCTTACCAGGATTTGATATAGGATGGTACGAATGTATGCCCTTACCAGAATAAGGATTTGATATAGGATGGTACGAATGTATGACCTTACCAGGATAAGGATTTGATATAGGATGGTACGAATGTATGACTTACCAGGATAAGGATTTGATATAGGATGGTACGAATGTATGACCTTACCAGGATAAGGATTTGATATAGGATGGTACGAATGTATGCCCTTTCCAGGATTTGATATAGGATGGTACGAATGTATGACCTTACCAGGATAAGGATTTGATATAGGATGGTACGAATGTATGCCTTTACCAGGATAAGGATTTGATATAGGATGGTACGAATGTATGACCTTACCAGGATAAGGATTTGATATAGGATGGTACGAATGTATGACTTACCAGGATAAGGATTTGATATAGGATGGTACGAATGTATGACCTTACCAGGATAAGGATTTGATATAGGATGGTACGAATGTATGCCCTTACCAGGATTTGATATAGGATGGTACGAATGTATGACCTTACCAGGATAAGGATTTGATATAGGATGGTACGAATGTATGCCCTTTCCAGGATTTGATATAGGATGGTACGAATGTATGCCTTTACCAGGATTTGATATAGGATGGTACGAATGTATGACCTTACCAGGATAAGGATTTGATATAGGATGGTACGAATATATGCCCTTTCCAGTATTTGATATAGGATGGTACAAATGTATGACCTTACCAGGATAAGGATTTGATATAGGGTGGTACGAATGTATGCCCTTTCCAGGATTTGATATAGGAGGGTACGAATGTATGACCTTACCAGGATAAGGATTTGATATAGGATGGTACGAATGTATGACCTTACCAGGATAAGGATTTGATACAGGATGGTACGAATGTATGACCTTACCAGGATAAGGATTTGATATAGGATGGTACGAATGTATGTCCTTACCAGGATTTCATATAGGATGGTACGAATGTATGACCTTACCAGGATAAGGATTTGATATAGGATGGTACGAATGTCGTAAGCTCTGGCTTATGACCATTCGTCCGAGTAGGTTCCATGTTCGAATCCCGATTAGGCATGGATGTTTTGTTTGTCTTATGGCACTGACTCTCTCCCTTCCCTAGAACCAGTGATCCTAAATCAGAGACGGGCGACTGCTTATAGCCCATTCAGTTGCTCACGGTGGTCGTTAAACCTTCAATCAAAAAAAGAAATGAAATATTATTTTATATAGTTGTGCATTTAATTTATCAAAGAGACACCACAAAAACAAATGGTAAAATGAATTGGACATACAATTCCCTCCTATCTGAAATACATAAGTTTACGGATAGGTTTCTGATATGTGTTTCCGTCAAACTAGAGTATCACCTAATCTGTGATTCACAGTTTGGAAGGTTATATTATCTTCTGCCGGCCGCCGTTTCTTTTGCGCGCACAACTTGTGTGCATTTCGCTTTTTTAATACCAAACAAAGTAAATCTGGTGTTCGTGTTTCTAAATGAACAAACATCTTGCGACCGCAGAAGAAATCGCAAACAAACTTGACTGTTGGACGAAGATTAAGAAAATTTCATTTTGACTAATGTGAGTGCGGTTGAAGACAACTGTTGTGGTAATAAGTTGTACAGAATCTTCGAATCGCAAGAAGACTCTGTTGTTTCGTTCAAAGAAGGCAGTAGTGCATTTCAGGAATTTGGTAGCAGGTTAGTTGCCAAAAATAATAAAGTTTATTTAAGTATTTCACCAAGAATCTCTGTACCAATGTTCAAAACATTTTTATACCTAGTAAAGGCTTAGGGAAAGAAAGGGTGCTGTTAATTTTCTCGCTGTTTAATAAAAGTATACCTTTATTTTATTAAAAAAAACTGAGTATTACATACTGTTCTACAAAAAAATTCCAAATGTTCAAGTCAAAAATGAATTTTGTAGCAATGTACACTGCTGGACAATTGCTAAGGACGGATGATAAACGGCTATATAGCGTATAAAAACGTAAGTGTGGTTGGATGCCAAGTGAAATAAAATAATGTCAGAATGCCAGTACATTACAAGAAAGACAATTTGTTGTGCTTTGAAATCCAGAAGCCTTTGGAACGTGTTCAAGGGACAAACAGGCCATTTTGTGCAGAATACGTAAACGTGAAAAAAATGCAATTACCGTCCGCAGGCGTTCCAGCGTAAGATGTCAATACGGGATATGGCCACCATAGAGGGCGATGCAAGATTCCACACGTCGTGTCATGCTTTGCACAACATTATCATGCAGCTGTTGGGGTAATTTATCCCATTCCTCTGTCAGTGCACGGATGAGGGTGTCCTTGTTTATTGGAGGGCATTGGCGACCAGCAAGACTCCTCCCCAAAGCATCCCACACATTTTCAATGGGATTCAGATCTGGAGAACGTGCTGGCCATACGAGGCGTTGAATATCCTCGCTCTCAAGACACTCCTGGACAGCGACTGTTCGATGACATGTTGCGTTGTCGTCCATGAAAATGAATCGATCACCGACAGCACCACGGAACATGCGAACATGAGGTAGCAGAACATCATTAATGTATCGTTGGCCAGTCATAGTCCCAGTTGGAAGCACATAGACGGACGTACGGCCATTGATCATGATGCCAGCCCATACCGTGACACTACATGTCGGATATTGGTCGCTTTCCTGTATGTTTGCTGGACAATATGCAGTGCCACTATCACGCCAGATCAGGTGTCGTCGACAATCAGACGATAGACTGTATCTACTCTCATCTGAGAAGAGGACAGCAGACCAGTCGTTATCAGTCCAATTGCGATGTTGATGGCACCATTGCAAACGGGCGGTACGGTGACCTCTGGACAATGGGATGCACACAACAGGACGGCGGGCGTATAGTCCTCCTTCATGCAAACGCCTGGCGACAGTTTTTTCGGGAGATCCGCTTGCCTGTAGCAGCGATAAACTGAATTTCTACCTCACTAGCTGTCCTGCGCCGGTGTCTTTTGTTGATAGCACTATGTACCGATCTTCTGCAAGTGTCGTACTGCGAACACGACCTCCCCCGTGAGGTTTGCTACACTCTCCATTTGTTTGAAATGATTTCCAAAGCCTTGAAACAACACTGTGGCTGACGTCGAACGCCCTGGCAACATCTGTTATTTTTCGCCCTTCTTCAATCTTGCCAATAATACGGCCACGCGTAAAATCATCTAGGTGATGTCGGGAAGACATACTGAAAATTGCAAGTTCGTCAATTGATTCTTTCCCTTTCAACTATGCGTTTGAACCACAACGGTCAATACGCGTCAAATCCTTTATATCTCTTATCAGCGCTATGACGTCACGAACAAGTTCGGCAATCCAAAATTTGCATACGCACAACACGTCTTACTGTATCCCGCACTTATGCTAATTTCCACATTTTCCTGCCTTCCATTTTATGGTTGCTATCGTTGCTATTGTCATCCGTCCTTAGCAATTGTCCGGCAGTGTATATTAAGTAACCTCTTTGGCTATTTATTATACATTTAAAAAAATACTTTGGATGTACAAGAGTTAAAAAGCCGTGGTTATTGCCAGGTGGTCAGAAGCGCATACTTCCGGCTAGTCGTTCGAACTGTGCCCGGTTTCAGGCTCAGAATGAAGCATAGGTGGTGCGCATGTCTAACGGCGCAGGCCCCTTCCACTCTCTGGAAACAGTGCCCCATTTTTTTTATTTGGGGTTTAACGACCACCGTGAGCAACACAATGGGTAATAAGCAGTTGTCGGTCCCTAATTTAGGGCTACTGGTTCCAGGGAGTACCCATATTAGGGACGGACAATTGCTTATGCCGCTTAGAGGTGATCTCTAAATCTCAAAACAAAACAAAAAGAAAGTGAGGGCTAAAATATGCAAAATCAGGTTATTTTGCCCTTGATTTAAGCAGCTGAAAATTGAAGTTATCAGGGGAAGCTTGACCAGATAAAGTATTCACAATTTTCGAGGTAGAAGAAATAAATGATTTGGCAAACAGTAATTAGCGTGGCACTTTTTCATCTGAGCGCAAAATGAATGTTGACTATGCCTCTTATATCCTGGGCGGTAGACTGCAGAAGGTGTGGGGAGCAATTGGTAACCACTTCTGAGAACATCATGCACGCTCGTTTATGTAAGAGGTACACAGAACTCGGACTGCTTGAGAGCAGGCTTTCTGTTAAGGAGAACTTCTCTTTTTTTGCTCTACATCAAGCAGTTATTAGGACTGAATCTGATTTGTGGGCTTTACCCGAAATGTTGGAACAATATGTAACGTACCAGGAGATGTGACGTACCTGCCAGAAGGACGCACACGACATAAAGGCAGATAGTAATTAGAATCAATGTCCGCGTAGCTCAATTGGTAGAGCAACTTATTCCGGAATGAGGGGACCCGGGTTCGAACCCCGGCGCGGATAAAAATGACGGAGAAATTCACTTCGTTATAATGGCGCCCGAACTATCCGGATGACCCGACCGTTCAAAATCTCGCATTGGTGTGATGTTATTTCCACACCGCGAGATAGGAAAAATATGAGCAGCACTTCGAAAAAAAAAATAAGGGGGAGATGATGTAACGTACCAGGAGATGTGACGTACCTGCCAGAAGGACGCACACGACATAAAGGCAGATAGGAATCAGAATAAAATGTCCGCGTAGCTTAATTGGTAGAGCAACTTATTCCGGAATGAGTGGACCCGGGTTCGAATCCCGGCGTAGACCAAAAATGACGGAGAAATTTACTTCGTTATAATGGCGCCCGAACTATCCGGATGACCCGACCGTTCAAAATCTCGCATTGGTGTGATGTTATTTCCACACCGCGAGATAGGAAAAATATGAGCAGCACTTCGAAAGAAAAAAGAAAAATAAGGGGGAGATGATGTAACGTACCAGGAGATGTGACGTACCTGCCAGAAGGACGCACACGACATAAAGGCAGATAGTAATTAGAATCAATGTCCGCGTAGCTCAATTGGTAGAGCAACTTATTCCGGAATGAGGGGACCCGGGTTCGAATCCTGCGCGGATAGAAATGACGGAGAAATTTACTTCGTTATAATGGCGCCCCAACTATCCGGATGACCCGACCGTTCAAAATCTCGCATTGGTGTGATGTTATTTCCACACCTCGAGATAGGAAAAATAAGAGAATCCTTTCTCCAGCACTTCGACAAAAAAATAAATAAGGGGAAGATGATGTAACGTACCAGGAGATGTGACGTACCTGCCAGCAGGACGCACATGACATAAAGGCAGATAGGAATCAGAATACATGTCCGCGTAGCTCAATTGGTAGAGCAACTTATTCCGGAATGAGTGGACCCGGGTTCGAATCCTGGCGCGGGTAAAAATGACGGAGAAATTCACTTCGTTATAAATACTCTAACGTTTAGAGGAACTTGTGATTAACAGGACGTTTAAAATTGTTCAGAAAAAATTGTACTTCAGTTCAAAAGGAGAGTGACATCTGTCGCTCGGAGCATACGGTTGTTCGGTTTGGTGCCCATGTGCTCCTGCTGTTTGTGCTGCCCTGTGCATATTACCAGCCTCTGAGTACCTGTATTTGTGTGTGCCGTGTTTACGAACGTTTAGTGCCTCCATTTATCCATGCAAGTTGTCCAGTAAGCCTTTAATTTGTTCATACGAACCGTTTTATTTTTCGTTGTGGTTCCACGCGCTCGTGGACCAACCGCTGTGTCTGACTTTTTCTTCAGAGTGACTCTTCTAGTACTTTTACCAGCATTAGTTGCGCTTACTTGTGGTCCAGTACATCCCCCTTGCCGAATTACTTGACAATTTCCTTCTGTGACAGCGTATTTTTGCTCAGGGATGCAGTATTTGCCTCGTTGAAGGTTTGTTTACCTTTTTCACGAGGCCTATTTATTCCCAGTGGCTGCTGCTGCCAAGTTAGGGAGTTATGGCTCGGCCTCCGCTCCGGATGTACAGCCTGCCCCGGTGCCTTCTCCTCGCCCCTCAACCGCTTCCTGTGTGGATTGAACGACCGTGCCTATGGGTACTTCTCCAGCTTCTGAGTTCGTTTCTCCGAGCGGTGCCGAATTTTCGTTCTCTACTTTGACCCCCGAGTTGCCTGATGGTGTGTCGGTGTTTTCTCCTTTGCCTACGTCAAGTGCTCCTAGTGATTATGCTTCAGTCACTTCTTGACGGCTTCCCTCTGCCTTTACGTCGGGTGCCAGCTCTTACATGGATCCTGGAGTCTCCTTTTCTCTTGCCAAAGATGTCTTCCGTGTGGCTATTCAAGGAGATTCGTCTACATCTTTTGCTTCGTCAACATCTCAGGCTGGTATCTGAAGCTCTACCAGAGACTACCTTTCAATTTTATTCTTGTGTTGAAACGTGTACCTCCTATAGGAGCTGTAACCCATATGGCTCGGAAGTCGCGCTCTGTTGTTGTGTATCTTGCACTTCACAATATGTTGCCCGCGTTCAATCCACTGGCATTATTGTGCGTGATTGCACTCTGTTTGGTGTGCCGCTTACTCAGAATCCTGTACTAATTACCCTCTATCCTGTGGCTCCCGAAATATCTGACGCTTTACTGATGCGACCCCTCTCGCAATGTGGCCGTGTTGTTGGACCTATCATTTCTCTCTCTGCTTCTCCTACAGACCCTGAGAATAAGCATATTTTAGGTCTTCGCCGGCAAGCTCTTCTGATATTCTCTTCAGAGGAAGCTTCTGCAGCATGCCCTTCTCTTCTTGAGTTTGCTATTGGTGGCCAGCGCTTTCGTGTTGATGTGCTCACGGTTCTACATTGCTTTCAAGGGCACTGGACACACGAGGTCTCGATGCCCTCATCTCTCTGTCACTTCCAAGCCTCAGCAACATGAAGCTGCCTTATCTTCTACTTTGTCTTCGGATCGCCTTCAGCCTACTTCGTTCCTTTCTTCGGAACCTAATCCTCCAGTTACCAGCTTTCAGCGAGTGGCGTCTTCTTCTATTACAGTCCCTCTTCAACAATCCGTTGTTCCTGCATCTAGTGCTCAGATGTCTGTTTCTTCACCTTTGCAAGATGTGTATTCTTCATTGGACATCACACCCCTGGAGCAAACTATTCCTGTTGCTACTGAATCTCAGGATATTTCAGAGCTTGACTCCGCTTTTGGTTCCTCGGCCACTGAAGCAATAGAAAATGACGCTGGTCCTGATTCGCAATCTTGTGCTCTTACGGTACC
Organism: Macrothele yani; assembly: GCA_039090855.1. Lineage (NCBI taxonomy): Eukaryota > Metazoa > Arthropoda > Arachnida > Araneae > Macrothelidae > Macrothele > Macrothele yani. The sequence goes on along the minus strand of CM076995.1, from coordinate 151,483,391 downwards.
TCGACTCAACCAAGTTACTACTGCAGCTCTTGAAGCCTATGAAAATACTGAGTTTGAATCTGTTACTGATTATCTTCGACCAGCTCGTCCATCTCCTGAAGCTGTTTGGATTCTGCCTTTCGTTGAACTCCCTGTTGGTCCGTCGGACTTGCTCGCTGCCCCTGTTCCAACTTCCTAATCGCCACTTGAAGCAGACTTCATTTCGGCCGACTTCGTCCTTTTACACTGTGCTGTCCGCCGCTTGAGCTAGTGGGATCTTCCTAGAGTCAAAACGTATTATGATGAACCTGAGAACTATTGATATTGATATTTGAGCTGTTGATATTTTGGCTCATTAGGCTAAACTGTTGATATTTGGGCTCACTACTCTACCCGATGATATTTGCGGACACATCAGCGTTCTCTACCTCAACACCCTGAACTTCCGGACTTTGCGGTTCATTATTCCGATGACGTCTTTCTTGAATATTTCACTGTTGGGGACGATGATCGTGTCTCTGCCTACACGAACTTTTGGAACTTTCTGATTACATTCCGTCGACTTCTCTCATAGCATGCTCCTCGTGTGCTCCTTTATCAGCCTATTTTGTTGTACGCAAGTCTTTTCATAGCAAGTGTTGTGCACGTTCTTTTGCTCTACTAAAGACAAATTCTTAGCTCAATGACTTTTGTCATATCATTTTGCTGTGGTGCTCCCAGCGTAGTTCTAACTGCACATTCACACGTTTGTATATATTTACCTGTATTTGTTTTCTCCGTTGATGTACCTATTTTTATTTATCCCGTACGGATTACTGCGTACCCCTCTCGGATGCTCATGCATTGATGATCTGTTGCTTGTTACAATTTTTTTAAGATGGTCTTGTGTCTGGCGCTCTTTGGCCAAATATGGCCATAAAAATTCACCAACCAACCAAAAGGAGGGTGCTCTTGAAGTTAAAATCTCAGCCATATGTGCACTAGTTTTGTTACGTACTCACTACAGCGGCACGTGAACAACCCACAAGCCACGCTGTTTCCGAGATTGTAGTTCCGAGGTGCCTTGCGATCACAATTTGTCCTTTACCAAACTCCGATAAATCGGCATCTCTTCCCATCTTGACTCCGAACACCCTACTAACCGAAAGTAGGTCCTCGGGTTGTATATATATATACTGCTCTGTGAAATTCTCCTGCGCCACCTTTTGGTATCCATCCGTGATCATTTTTCTAGGCTGGAGGTGGTCATAATGGAATGTCTCATCGGTCTACTCGATTATCGTCTCGCCGTTGTGGTTCGTCTGTTCGTTTGCACGATTATTACCAGTCCCTTTAGATTCCCTCTGATTTTTCAGCAGTTTTCGTCCACAGAATCGCTGATTGCAGGAAGTTTCTGGCATGTTGAGCCATTCACCATAAACCATTGCTACAATTGTGCGTGAAATGTCCCGAAGGACAGCTATTTGGGATATGCTTGAAGCCTAACGCCTGACGCCAACTATCATATCATGTTCAAAGTTGCTCAGATCTTTTTTCCCCATCCGGACATTAAATCGAACGCTACCTGATGCCGACATTAAAAATGCCCATCCGGACATTAAATCGAACGCTACTTGATACCGGACGAGCTGGTTTGCTTGATTTAGGTCATGCACTGTGGTCACATGTTGGACTGAGCCTTTTATATGACAACGGAAGGCATACCTAATAAATTGGCAACTCAGTGTATATGCATGTTTTCAAACAAAATCTACTTATTCATGCATTGATACTGTATTTTGTTTGTTTGTTTGTTTGAGGGTTTAAGACCACCGTGCGCAACTTGATAGACAATAAACAGTCACCCGCCCCTAATTTATGGCCACTGGTTCCAGATAAAGGAGAGAGCCAGTGCCGTAAGACAAACATATCAACCATGCCTCATCAGGATTCGAACCGGGACCCATCTCGGGCGAATGGTTATAATCCAACGCTTAGACTAGGCAGTGTTAATATATACGACAATTATTTCAATTTTTATTAAGGTTAAAATGTTGTCCTCGAAAGAGTAATACGCACTTTTTGAAGATTGAAGCAGTATTCAATAGGCTACGAGAAGGGTATTGAATACTACTGCATTAAAAAAATTGAAAATGTATATAGGCAAATGTATTTGAAAAGAGCCATGCCTTGGTACACTGATGAAAATTGGGTACGCCTTGTGTACATTATGGTAAACACGAATATAACTATGGTGTACAAATAAGTTTTAAAGCAGTTTTTGTGTGACGAATACCGCTAATTTACATATCCGACATTCCCCCGCGTTGTTGTCATGTGACCATAACTGGTCCAGAGCATAAAATGCGACACAGAAATTTGCCCAACAGTCAAATGCACTTGCACATCGTTATAAAGATGGCAAGCGATACTGCATTTATCGACACTGCATTCGTTACGAATTTCATCAGGGAAAAAATGATGCAAAAGTATGTTTATCTATCTGTTCTGTTCTGGGGTAAAATATTGTATCGAAAAGCACGTGTGAGTTTTGGTTTAGACAGTTTAAAGCAGGTGATTTTGATGTTAGCGATCGAGAGCGTACCGGAGCCTCGCAGAAGATTGCGCATGAGGAACTGCAAGCATTGCTGGATGAAGATTCTTCTCAAATGCAAAAACAACTAGCTGAATAACTCGGGGTAACTCAACAAACCATTTCCAGTCGTTTACGCGCAATGGGAAAGATTCAGAAGGAAGGAAAATGGGTGCCACATGACTTGAGCCAGAGGAACAAGGAGGAGCGTGTCATTAAGTGTTTGAATCTGTTGAATAAACAACACAGAAAGTCTTTCCTGTGAAAAATCGTTACGGGTGATGAAAAGTGGATATCGTACGATCCCAAACGCAAAAACAAAACAAAACAAAACTGGGTGACACCGGTGCAGCAACGACTTCAAAACCGAAACGCAATATTCACTCCAAGAAAATTATGCTGTGCATCTGGTGGGATATGAAGGGTGTGCTCTATTATGAACTATTGGAACAGGGGTCAAACTATTGCTGTTGATCACTACAAGCAACAATTGCTGCTATTGAACCAGGAAATCTGTCGGAAACATCCATTCACAGGCAAAGGATTGCGTCCTGTGAAATTACTGCATGACAACGCTAGGCCGCATGTCGCGAAATCGGTCAAGGAAACGTTACTGACGCTTGGCTGGGAAGTTTTGGAGCACCCGGCTTATAGTCCCGACATAATCCCTTCAGACTATCATTTGTTCCTATCGATGCAACATGGTTTGTCTTCTGTACGGTTCCGGACATGTGACGAAGTGCAAAAATGTGTTGACGACTTCATCGCGTCACACGACGAAGTACTCTTCATGGCTGGAATCCGTCAGCTGCCCGACCGATGGCGGAAGGTGATTGGTAAGGGCGGTGCATATTTTGATTCGTAAAGGTATTGTTGGTTTTCACCTTACTCATAGAAAAGATTTTATTAAAAATACGAGTACATGATATAATTCGATTTTCAAATGAGATAGTATGGCGATTAATTATATATTGGCGTGGTAATAACATATGTCTCCGGACAAAACAATGCAGTACATGTACAGTATTTTCATTTTAAAATACACTAAATACAATGTACATATATCGATGCATATTTAAACATACATTACGTAGGTATGAATGAAATATGTTATACCATGAATTTTAAAACGCACGTACCTACCGCTATTATTTAATTAAATCAGTCATCAATTTTTGGGTGTAAAAAATCTGATTAAAGTGTTTTTTTTTCATTGTTTTTTGGCATTTCGTAACGTATTTTTAAATTGTTCCAAAGTACTAGTTCCCCCGTATCCTGTTTGCTTGCAAAAACTTTTGTCATTCTGAATTACTCTTTACAGCTTAAAAATATCGCACACCTCTTCTACCAGTACAGCATACGCTTTTGCAGTCAAATAAGTTTCTTCTATGGTTTTGAAAGCCACGAACTCGCGCACGTTGTTCGTTGCCTCTTCGATACACAGATATTCATCAACCGTACTGAAATATTTTACATTTCCTTCACTAAGTGTAATTAGTTCGAAAATGGCGTCTAAATCCTTTTCTAGTGGATTGATAACGAATACCTCATTTTGTTTGAAAGAAACTGTTTAGCCCATTTCTAAGATAAGATATGTCCTATTGAAACCACAGATGAGAAGTTTTTGTAATGTGATCTGGAGGACAAAAAGTACAGGGTGTTTCAAAAAGAATGACCCGATTTCAAAGTAGTATATTTAGTAAGACAAATGTCGAATAGTTACAAACCAAAGAGCCAAGTATGAAGGAAGGTCTAAAGTTTCACTCACCACAATTGCAAATGCTCAATGTGCCCTCCACCGGCTGTACGGACAACATCAAGCCAATAGCTGAATTCATCCCAAACGCGTCGGAGAGTGTCTTTAGTCACAGAATTTACCGCGGCCGTGATTCTCGTTCGGAGCTCATCCAAGTCAGCGGGTAAAGGGGAAACATAAGCACGGTCTTTTACCCATAAAAAATAAGGCACATGGTGTGATGTCTGGAGATCTCGGAGGCTTAGCGTGTAATGCCGAGTCATGGGGTACCCTGCGTCCAATCCAACGCTGAGGCAATGTGTCGTTTAGAAACCGACGAACTTGGAGGTTCCAATGTGGCGGTGCGCCGTCCTGCTGCAAAATGTAATCTTCAGAGTCGTCCTGCAGCTGTGGAAGTAGCCAGTCCTTCAGCATTGCAAGATAGGAGTTGCCCGTAACCGTGTTGTCCGCAAAAAGAAAAGGCCATAAACCATTCTAACAGAAACCGCGCAAAAAACATTCAGTTTTGGTGAATCACGTTCATGTTGGTGAGTTTCATGTGGATTCTCCAGTCCCCATATGCGAACATTATAACGCAAAACTTTTCCGCTTGCGTGAAAGGTTGCCTCATCGCTAAAAATCAACCTTTGTACGACGGTGTCGTCCTCCATTTCCTCTAAGAGAGTTGCACAAAAATCTTTTCGTTGTGTTTTGTCACCTCCACGAAGAGCTTGCACCAGTTGCAATCTGTACGGCTTCAGCAGCAAACGTCGTCGTTAAACACGCCAAACAGTCACATGAGGGATGGCAAGTTCGTGGCTCGCACGACGAGTAGACTTCCGTGGGCTTCGCTGAAACGCCTCATGAATTCGTTGCACATTCCTCGCTGAGGTGGTTGGTCGTCCAGGATTCTTTCCCTTACATAAACACTCTGTTTCTTCTAATTGTCGATACCAACGACGAATGTTTTTGCCCACTGGTGGAACACTGCCGTAACGCCGTTTAAACGCATGCTGCACCGTAATCACGGACTTGGTCTTTTTAGCATTCGAGCACACAAAACGCCTTCTGTTGCAGCGACGCCATCTTCTCCCTCACTAAGCGTAGCCGCTGTTTGGACGCTCATGCTGCCATCTAGCGGTGGTCATAACAAACTTTGGGACACGCCCGTAGAGATGATACGAGTCGCATTCATCGGTGGTTCGTGGTTGCCGAGATATCCACTTTTCAAATCGGGACATTCTGTATGAAACACCCTGTACTTTATTTCGGTGAAAAGAAGCTAAGCAAAATATTTGCGGCAAAAATTAGCTGGCTTTTTCCCCCTGAAACGTTCATTTTTTTAACTGTCTTATGACCAAGCCAAGATAACTAGGGTCCGCGTCATCGCCAACTCCCCCACACACAAGATGACTACAAAACTTAAAACTTGGCCCTCAGTCCCCGGCAGCTGGAATGTACCTGGCCAATGCAGCGGCCAGCACGACATGAAAGCAGAAGGTGCGGTGATCTAAGCGATGGCTTCTGATCATTCGTCAGGAAGGGGTCCGAGTTCGAATCCCGGGAGGCGTGGATATTGTGTTTGTCTTACGGCACTGGCTCTGTCACTTCCCTGGAACCAGTGGCCCTACATTAGGGACGGGCTATTGCTTATAGCCCATTTAGTTGCTCACGGTGGTCGTTAAACATCCAATAAAAAAAAAAAAAAAATGTTGTGTGTGATTCACGGCACTGATTCTCTCCCTTCCCTGGAACGAGTGGCTCTAAATTAGAGACGGGTGATTGCTTATAACCCACTGAGATTCTCACGGTGGTCGTTAAACCCCAATCGAAAAAAAAAAAAAAAAAATCACCGGAGGACCGGTTTAGGCTGCCATCTGATACCAAGGGACAGAAAAATACCCAGAAGAAGAACACATGGGAGATGGATGAAATTGGAAAGCATGCCGGAGTAACATGGAGGATCCTGATCCTGGTTCAAGACAGACACTTGTGGAAGAACTTTGGAGAGACCCCTTCATCCAGCAGTGGCTTGATAATGGTCGATAATGATGATATGCTTCTGGTTTTGGGATCACAAAACTCTACTAAATGTAGGTGTCCGCTATTCGGGAGTGTCCGTTAAAGAAGTTTTACTGTATAATAGATGCAATGGCAAAAATTAGGATGTAGCAAGAATTGCATGAGAGAAGAGCGTAAGTTTAATTAAATTTTTGGCGGTCTCAAACTCTAACAGTCTTAAGTTTTTCTAACTCATTAGAATTTTTGGGTCCTGTATATCCAGTAGCTTTAAAATCCCTTGTATAGATTCTTTATAATTTTTAATTCTCATTTAAAGATTTTATACGGTTGAACTGGAAATGCGGGATTAAAGAAAATGTAACTAATTCTTAATACAGACAAGTGACGTAGCCAGGAACATCAAACAGAAGTAATCGCTCTTTCCACGTTTTTATAAGTGAGTCACGGAAAAATGATCATCGGCAGCTACTGGGAATCGAACCCAGGTCTCCCAGTTACGCGCCGAACACGCTTCCACTGCACCACAGCGGCCTCGAATTCCTCTAGACTCACATACAACTAACTTCCAAGCAACTTGGCAGGTTACTTCTTGGAACCCCGCACAATGCTGGGGATTCACCAAGGATGGTAAGCAGCAACTGAACAAATAACTAGGAGGCGAATGAATAATTAATACAGACGATTGACGTGGATTAGGAACATCAAACAGAAGTCATCGCTCTTTCCACGTTTCTACAACGCTCTTTCCACGTTTCTACAACGCTCTTTCCTCGTTGTATGTGAGTCTGGAGGAATTCGAGGGTGCTGTGGTGCAGTGGAAGCATGTCCGGCGCGTAACCGGGAGACTGGGTTCGATTTCCGTTAGCGGCCGATGATAATTTTTCCGTGACTCACTTATAAAACGTGGAAAGAGCGATGACTTTTGTTTGATGTAAAGAAAATGTGCTGAGTGTCATTCATATTTAGCATTTTTTGTGTTCAATAGGTTAATTAAAACCATGGCCTTTCCCTAGCAAAGTTGACACCGCCTCGAGTTTTTCACGTTCTTTGATCTCAGATAAGATGTCCTTTGTCACCCTAATCAGACTGCTCACCCCTCTATTCAAAACCTCTGTACTGGATTGAATACCGCTTGGAGCATACAGGTAGCAATGTCAGAAGCTGACTTAAAAATACACATAGCATCGTGGATTGTTGGCCACCGTGGTGTAAATGTAACGCACTCGGCTAGATATCGAGAGTTCTGTGGTTCAATTCCACAGCGGCGACTGAAAAACAATGTTTCGGTTGCTGTGTGTTTCTGGAACGTGGAAAGAGCGATGTATTTATTTATTTATTTACCCTTAATATAGCTTTATACAAACAAGTTCTTGCGCAATGACTGGAAGTATAGGGCCTGCAAATTGAGATCCCTCAACGGCGGCAAAATACCAAAATAAACCTCTGTGTAGATGCTATTAAAAATTAATTCAGATACTTTTATTTGTTTTAAAATGCTATGTGAATAAAATGAAAAACCAAGTTACACACCCTCGGCGGGATTCGAACCCGCAATCCCCGGTTTAGGAGACCGATGCCTTATCCGTTAGGCCACGAGGGCTTGTGGGAGCGCATATTTTTCTTCTACAGGAGAAACTTCAAAAGCGCCATTTGGTTAAATCTAAAATTTAAATTTAATTTTGCCATGGTACACTATCTAGCATACAATCAATCATAGCATTACTAATGCCACAAACACATGAACCACCAAACATGCAAATACAAATATTATGCAATAATAATATACATATAATGCAAAGTACAAATGAAGTAATAGTAATACAAATACACGTATGACAATACAAATAGTACCACTTATATTACAAACACTTATACGGTCAACTGTAGTGCAACATAGCAGGGAGCCAGGGGAAAAGGCTAGTGTAGGCCTGACGAGACCCTGATCCCCTAATAAAAACAAAAGTGCCAAGTCAAGAAATTAGCCTCCTGTAGAACTGCAATTTACATAATCACAATTGTAGATAATCAAATCAGAAACATATTTACTGTATATCAAGTATTCCCTTAACTCTCCTTTAAATAAAGCACATTGATCTAATATAAATCGGCAACCTGATTTCTGATATGTATTATTATGAAAACCAAAGTTACGTACCCTCGGTGGGATTCGAAACCGTAATCCCCGGTTTAGGAGACCGATGCCTTATCCATTAGGCCTTGCCGTATTGGGTATTTTTCTTCTACTGGAGAAAGTGCGAAAGCGCCGTTTGGTTATCTCTAAAATTAATTCGTATATTATTGTGTAATTCTGATATTATTATTTGTTTTAAAATACTGTGTGCGTAAAATAGATAAAAAAAAAAAAAAAAAAAAAAAAGTTACCTACCCTAAACCGGGGATTGCGGGACTCGAACCCGCAGTCCCCGATTTAGGGTAGATAACTTCTTTTTCGGACTCGAACCCGCAATCCCCGGTTTAGGAGACCGATGCCTCATCCTTTAACTCTCCTTTAAATACAGCACATTGATCTAATATAAATCGGCAACCTCATAATCTGAATTCTGATATGTATTACTATTTGTTTTAAAATGCTAAGTGCGTAAAATGAAAAACGAAGTTATGTACCCTCGGCGGGATTCGAAACCGCAATCCCCGGTTTAGGAGACTGATGCCTTATCCATTAACCACGAGGGCTTGTCGTACGGGGTTTTTTTCTTCTACTGGAGAAAGTGCGAAAGCGCCGTTTGGTTATCTCTAAAATTAATTGGTATATTATTGCGTAATTCTGATATTATTATTTGTTTTAAAATACTGTGTGCGTAAAATAGATAAAAAAAAAAAAAAAAGTTACCTACCCTAAACCGGGGATTGCGGGACTCGAACCCGCAGTCCCCGATTTAGGGTAGGTAACTTCTTTTTCGGACTCGAACCCGCAATCCCCGGTTTAGGAGACCGATGCCTCATCCTTTAACTCTCCTTTAAATACAGCACATTGATCTAATATAAATCGGCAAATTCATAATCTGAATTCTGATATGTATTACTATTTGTTTTAAAATGCTAAGTGCGTAAAATGAAAAACGAAGTTATGTACCCTCGGTGGGATTCGAACCCGCAATCCCCGGTTTAGGAGACTGATGCCTTATCCATTAACCACGAGGGCTTGTCGTACGGGGTTTTTTTCTTCTACTGCAGAAAGTGCGAAAGCGCCGTTTGGTTATCTCTAAAATTAATTGGTATATTATTGTGTAATTCTGATATTATTATTTGTTTTAAAATACTGTTTGCGTAAAATAAAAACTAACCTACCCTCGGCGGGACTCGAACCCGCAATCCCCGGTTTAGGAGACCGATGCCTTATCCATTAGGCCACGAGGGCATACATGTCAAGCGGAATCATTTAAACTCATTTTACGCTTCTACTTAAGCGTGTAGGTATGGCGAGTGTTTGGCGTTCCACTTCTTAATTTGTAAGAAGATAATTGAAAAATCATGCTTACATAATCACATTAGTGTGAAACTTGTTGCTGAATGCTACTAGCCAAAGCATTTATATAACCTGTTGTCTTCAGCATCACACAAGATGCACTAAGACTGAACCAATACGGTTTCTTACCGTTGATTTTACAAAGTTCGTTGAACATTGCTGCTCACAGTCGTATGATAACACGAACAAAGTACCGTATTTTCCGGCGTATAAAAGCACCCCATTTTCCAAAGGAATTTTATGAAAAAAAAAACTTTTAGTACATTTTTAATCTACTTCATCGATAAATAATTTTCATACGATTGGTGTGTAAAATGTATTTAGGTACAAAAACAAAGAATATTCAAGTACAAACAACAGCAACAAAAACAAGAAAAATGACGCCGAATTTTCGGGTGTAATGAGCACGTCTTTTGAATCCGTTCTGATGAGAATTTAATTTATCAAAACTATTCAAAATCAATGGAACCGGTATGGAAAACACAGTATCTGACGGAAGAAAGAAGTTTTTCAATCTGATTTTTAATCCCGCAGATATTGCTGTAAACGGAATCGTGAACTTACGCCCTCTGGTGGCAGACTTGTGCGTTAAGAAAAATGTGAATTTATGTGAGAAACATTTCGCTGCGGAAACGCTCTCCAACAAAGAAAGATTTTTTTCAAATCGGACTTTTCGAAGCAGAGATATAGACAAATTTAAGACGTGAACCTACGCCCCCTGGCGAGAAAACCATGCATTATTTAAGGAAGAAAGGATTCTCAAAAGGTTTTTCAACGTGAGTGGTATCGGTCCAAGAAAAAAAAAAAAAATAGTTCAGTTTTCAGGAGCTCAGATTTTGTTGCAAATACATCAGAAGCCGAAATTAACCCTTATGCCCCCTGGTGGCCAAACCATTCTTTACAAAATATCAGAAATTATATGAAAAACATTTTCCATCAGGAGCTGTGTGCGATACAGAAAGAATGTTTAAAATCAGTGTTTTAGAAATAGAAATAACGGAAAAAACGCAATTTACCTTTGCGCCCCCTACCGAAAAGTCTATGATTTACCTGGAAATTTCAAATTTATATGAAAAATATTTCGCATCGTAAACACTATCCAACAAAGCAGGAATTTTTCAAATCGAACTCCTAGTAGAGATATTGACAAAAATAATATTACATCTACGCCCACTAGCGTAGAAACCATGAATTATTTTAAGAAGAAAATATTCCAAAAAGGTTTATCAACCTGAGTGGTATCAGTCCACGAAAGAATTGTTTTTAATCGAGATTTTAGAAGCTCGGATTTTATGGCAAATACATCGAAGCAAAACTTAACACTTACGTCCCCCTGGTGGAGAAAGTATTCTTTACCAAAAATTAGAAATTGTATGCAAAAGATTTTCCATCAGGAGCTGTATCCGGTGCAGAAAGAATTTTTCAAATCGGAGTTTTAGAAGTAGAGATATCGAGGGAAACGCAATGAACGTTTACGCCCCCTAGCCGAAAGTGTATGAATTACTTGAAAATTCTGAAATTATATGAAAAACATTTCGCATCGGAAACACCATCCAACAAGGAAGGAATTTTTCAAATCGGACTCCTATAAGTATAGATATTGACAAAATAAGATATACGTCTATGCTCCCTGGCGGAAAAACCATGCGATATTGTACGAAGAAAATATTCCAAAAAGGTTTATGAACCTGAGTGGCATTGGTCCACGAAAGGATTTTTTAATCGAGATTTTAGAAACTCAAATTTTATGGCAAATAGATCAGAAGCAAAAATTAACACTTACGCCCCCTGTTAGCCGAAGTGTTCTTTAGCAAAAATTAAAAATTATATGCAACAGATTTTCCATCAAGAGCTGTATCCGCTGAAGAAAAAAAAATTTCAAATCGGAGTTTTAGAAGAAGAGATATCGGGGGGAAACGTAATTTACTTTTATGCCCCCTAGCGGAAAATATATGCGCAACACGAAAAAGGAGCTATACCTAAGATACTCTTCTACATAAATGGAATCGAAGGATAAGAATCGGATGTTTGGAAGCAAATATATGGAATAAAATGTATTTTGAATTCGACATCATCTGCATTTACGTCCTGTAGCGGCAAAATTGTACATCGTAAAAAAAACAACCGAAATGAAGGATTATCATTCGCATATTTCAAGCTTCCGAATGCAAAAAGAATTTTTCAAATCGGACTAATAGTTGCAGAGATACGGTGTCTACAGACAGACGGACGGACGGACAAACCGATAATAATACATATAAGCACGATCTTCTTTTACAAAAAACGTGCTAAAAATAAATAAATAAAACACAAAGAACACTATGGTTACCTTTTGAATGTTTTACTCATCATCTTCACTCTCAAAACCCAAGACGTTTTCTTCAGAACTTGTCAAACCGTCACTTGAAATCTCAGAAGCCGAGCTACCACTGTCCTCAAACAATTCATTATCCTCAGAACCGTCAAGAGCATTACTAACACCACATTTCTTAAATGATTTCATGACAGTTTCTCGTTTCACTGCATTCCATGATGACTTAACCCTATCGCACACTTTTGAAATACGTACTAGGCTTCTGCCTGTTGGAGTCGCATCAAAATCTGGAGACTACCTCCAGGTATTCGACTTCTCCCTCGTGAATCCTTTGAATGGTTTGTTGATACAAACATCTAAAGGCTGAAGCCGGCTCGATAAACCTCCTGGAATTACAGCTAACTGAGTTTTCATCTCACTAAGTTTCTTCATAACATCTTCAGTTTTGTGACATCGAAACTGATCCCACACCATCTAGGAAGGTCTTTTTAGCAGTCCACCAGGACGCTTAGACCACACATTTTGTATCCACGCAGTCAAGAACCACCGTACTACGCCAGTAAAAACATAACGCATACAATAGCTATTGTTCGCTAGATGGAAATCCTACACTGGCCAGTTCAAACAGCCTCATCAATGCCATGAAGCCTTGCGCTCAGTGTGGCGATAAGAACAAATCATGCTGACGCCAGTAAATTTCTCTCCTTAGTTTTCACTCCACAGTGAGTGCGGTGCACTGCCCTTCTCATCTTGAAAATGGATCGGTCAGATGGTGGTCACGTGGCTGTTGGCGGAGGCAACAGTTTACATGGGTTGCGTAACTTTTGTACTTACTATGCATTTCCTAAATTAAAAATATAATATACATAAGTATTTGCCGGCGTATAAGGCGCACGCCATTTTCAGACAGTATTTTTCGGTATTACTAGCACGGTATTTGTCATTTTCTTATAGGACTTCCGTCCACAGTGAGTAGAGTTTAGGTCCCAGCCACCTATACAGCGAGATCGCCTTTTGGGCAGGACACAGAAACGGAAGGAATGAGAGCAAGTGTAGCGACTTTGACAGAACAGTTTGTAGTAAGATTAGAGTACAGTAGATGGCGCCACCGTACAACTACGATGTTGCACACAGAAGGGTGAGAGAATTTCGGGGGGGGGCATAGGAAAGGATACCCATTTAACCAGTGGGTCCAGCCTGAGGGCCGTCACTTAACGTGCTCGTCCGATGCACGGCGGATATTCAGCGATTGTTAGTAAATCACACCATCTCTGAAAGATCAGCCCAGGTTCGAACCTGAGGACCTTGCATTGATAGACTGACTCGCTAACCACTAAGCCATCCGCGGCTGACAGTATTTTTCGGGGGAGAAAGTGCGTCTTATACGCCGGCAAATATGGTAAGTAGCTTTGTAGCAAGTCACTTCATGGCAGGAAATTTCTGTGGGAGACTGTTCCACTATTTAAGTATCAAGTTCTCTGACTTCTGGGTATGGGACCCCAGCATCAGTAGAACACTTTCTTTTCTCCAATACGTCACCAAGTTTGACGAATTTGTTCATCCACGAATAGCTCTCTTAAAATTCTATCAACTCCATTTCCAAATTCTCAGTATCCAACTACTCGAAAAAAATAATCAAATTAAGGATACTCATTTTAGCAACATGAGGTATTGTTATAAACTGCAATGTTTTTTCCAAATCTCGAAACTGAAAAAATCGCGCCGAGATCATTTGTTTTGAATTTTCTGAAATATCTAAATACCTCTTAAGGATGTTTGTCTTCCGGAGCGAGGTTATCAGCGAAACATGACAGTAATTCGAGTTGCGCTCTAAGTGAAGAAAGGTACTTAAACTTCTTTGTTTCAACATCTCTGAAGAATACTTCAAGCTTGCGCTTAAATGCCTTCATGATTTCAAATAATCTATTTGCAGTGTATCCCATTCCTTGAAGTACCTTTTCCATATCATTGTATACTGCTATAAAATCACTGTAAAACATTAAATCTCACAGTCAAACTGGATCCGTGAATTCTGGAAATTCTTGCTTTTCTGTTATGAAGAAGCGAATTTCGCCCAAAAGATCGACAAACCTCTGGATTATTTATCCACTACTCAGCCAGCGAACATTAATGTACATAAAAAGTCCGCCATTGCAATTCTGCTTCATCTAACATCTTGGATAACTGGGATTATTGAGAGCACTTGCACATATGAGGTTCACAATTTTAGTTACCACGGAGAGTACACTTTCAAAGTACTTCAGACTTCTTTCGCACACAATGCTTAATGGTGAAAAATGTAATAAAACTGCACAGTATGATGCTGAAAATCTTCGCCAAGAAATTTTATAAACCGATTATGTTTGCCCACCATACTTCGGGCGCCATCAGTAGTTACAGACACTAATTTATTTAAGTAAATCCCCATTTTTACTAAATGGACGATGTCATCGCTCTTTCCACGTTATTTTTTAAACAACGCATAGCGACTGAAAAATTGTATTCCGGCACCGCTGGGATCGAACCCCGGAACTCTCGATAACTAGTCGAGTGCGTTCGAATTTACGCTACGGCGCCAACAATGATAAATAAACCACGCATGGCGCTGAGAATTGTTGGCGCCGTAGCGTAAATTCGAACGCACTCGACTAGTTATCGAGAGTTCTGGGGTTCGATCCCAGCGGTGCCGGAATACAATTTTTCATTCGCTATGCGTTGTTTAAAAAATAACGTGGAAAGAGCGATGACATCGTCCATTTACATTATCTCCACGTATTTGATATATATTACCCATTTTTACTACTACAAATTCTTGCTTCACTTCACACATTATACCTTTCGCTGTGATCGTAGTTGGCAAACTCAGCAATTAAATTAATTCCTCTCTCATTGCATTTCCACAAGGAAATCTAACAAAAACTGCTAACCTTGCTTGTGACGTCACATCGGTGCTCTCATCAAGACATATTGAAAACATATCAGCATTGTCCAAATCAGATTTACTTTGCTAAGAAACATCTTCACTCATTCTTCTTAAATTATCTTTGACAGTGTTCCTGCTGGCTTGCATTTACTTAATTCGATTCAACATTTGTTACTTGTTGGGAAAACCTTCAAATAATGTTTCGGATGTGGTTAAGAAAGCCGCCTTAAAAAAAAAATCACCGTCACAAAGCGGTTTCCCATGCTGTGCTAAACAGCGAGATAGATGAAAACTAGCCGCAATGATATTATTCCGTGGCCTGAAAGAAGTTGCAAAACAATTTGATGGCTTTTCATATTGTTTCACTTTTTATTAGATGTACACCCTTCTTTCTTTATTTGACATGGAACAAACATTTTTGATTCCTCTCAAAATGACGCTTTACATTGAATGTGCAGACTACTACTGTTTCCGTACACAGCCAACAGAAAGCTTTGTTTGCCAGAGAGAGGAAGTCTTGACCCGAAGCAGGTATGGACGTCTCGTGGCGTAAGTTTGAAGGAGCGGAATGATAGAAAGAAAATAATAATTGTGTGCGCCTGACGCTTGTCTTTTAGGAATTATTGCATAAGGCGATTAAATAAAGTGAGGTATGTTTACTAACCCTTTGGAGGATAATTCCTAGCTAGATTAATTTTCTTATCAGAGCTCGGTTATTTGCAAGAACACACTACAGACATGCTGTCAAAAAAAATATATTTTTCAAAAAACTAAATTTTTATTTAACATTAACGCTTTCATACTCGGGTGCCCCCCAAATTGGGTTTATGTGTTACCCAGTAACACGCGTGCAATAGGTTCGCCATCCCTGGTCCAGGGTCTTTGAAACCTCCATTGATTTAACTGGTGCTCTCACTCTCTTGACTGTCTTGGGTTTAGGAAAACGCGCCTTATCCATTAGGCCACGAGGGCTTGCCGTAGGGGCTAGTTTTCTTCGACTGGAGAAACTGCAAAAGCTCCGTTTGGTTATCTCTAAAATTGATTTGGATATTATTGTTTAATTCTGATATTATTATTTGTTCTGTGCGTAAAATTAAAAAAAAAGTAGCTGTTACGTACCCTCGGCGGGATTCGAACCCGCAATCCCCGGTTTAGGAGACCGATGCCTTATCCATTAGGCCACGAGGGCTTATCGCTCGTGGTATTTTTCTTCCATTACAGATGCTGCAAAAGCGCCGTTTGCTTTCTCTCTCTCTCTCTTTTTTTTTTTTTTTTTTTTTTTGCAGCATGTTTAGCCCAAGGAGTATAGAATAAGGGGAGAGAGCATGTGCTCTCACCATTGAAGCCAGCTAAGTTGCGTGGCCTCCATGTTACATTACCCTCAGTTGCTCATTTTTGCTTGTAAGTTAAGGAAGATTTCAGTTTTTATTTCGTGTGAGTAGGGCATTTGCTTATGATTGATTTATGGAATTGTTCATTTGAAGTTCAACTAACATTAAAAGCTGAAGAGAGATCTATTGTATTTGCGGATCAAAAACTGATGATGGAATAGCTAAACATTTCTAGTACGAATTAGAAGTTTGTCCAGTTTTCAATAACTACTGGTCAAAGATCACATTCCCGAAAACGTTTTATAAAAACTTTGTAAAAAGCATTCGTTTCTCGCGCACAATAAAATCCGTGTTTTTTTTTTTTTTTTTTTTTTTTTTGTTATTTAAAATTCGTAAATTATCGCATTTCTTATTAGTACATAGTATCTATCAACGCTAACGGATTTTATTGTGCGCTGCAAACGTTTTTCAATTTGCATGTTCCGTGTACTCTTTTTTTTTTTTTTTTTTTTTTTTTGATTGGAGGTTTAACGACCACCGTGAGCAACTCAATGGGCTATAAGCAGTCGCCCGTCCCTAATTTAGGGTCACTGGTTCCAGGGAAGGGAGAGAGCCAGTGCCGTAAGACAAACACAACATCCATGCCTGACCGGGATTCGAACCCGGACCCCTTACGGACGAATGATCAGAGGCCAACGCCTTAGACCACTGCGCCACCGGGGCGGCCCGTGTACTCTTCGTTAAAATTTTGTAAATTATCAAAGTTTAGCACGAACTATTGTTTCTAAGGTAACATTTCGTTGCGTTTCTATCTTCAGAAACATTCACTCGATCACATGAAATAAATCAGGGTTTTCTTCTTCACTTTAGAGTTTGTGAACGGCTTCATGCATTACTTTAAACAGCATGTACTTTTCGTGTGACGAGTTAAAGGGATTTTTGTCGTACGCAGCAGTAAAATGTGACTTAGCAGTGCTTTGAAAGTTAAGAATAGAAAACAGTGGTGATATTATAGACTATATCTATAAATGTACATGATATTTTTTCTTTTCGCAAGAAGGCTTTAAAAGTGTTAACCTGCCTATATTGTTAGGTACGTAATTCGATGGGAACGCAGTCAGAAGGGTAACATAAGATGGCTACTGCTTAGAGCGTCGGCTTCAGAGCTTTAAGTAGGACTTGCTTGTTATGCTCCGTCCCCCTTATTCTACCCTCCTTGGTTTAGCCACGTAGTCAAGCGGGCTCATTTAAACTCATTTTCCGCTTCTGTTAAGATTATTCTATCACATTGCGTATTTAAAATTGATTTAACTGGTGCTCTCACTCTCCTGTTCTTAATTCTATCCTTCCTGCTGACGTCGCACGCGAAGCACAGCATCTTTACTTCGGCAACGTTTAGTTATCCCTCGCCCGGATACATCTTGCATTGACTGGCATCTGAGCAGTGGCGGACTCAGTGCGGGTAGCCCAGGAGTCCGGGCACTTCCCATGAAGTGCCCGGACTCCTGGGCTACCCGCACTGATACTTGAGTCCGGGAAGTGACCAAGTGATACTTGAGTCCGGGAAGTGCCCGGACTCAAGTATCACTTGGTCCTTCGTTCTTTGTTATTAACTGCTTACCTTTAAATACATATATTTTTATGTTTCTAAATCTATATTTTACGAAATATTGGAAACGCACTTTATAATATGTATTTTAATCGATTCCTAATATTTTGGGAGATGGATATTTTCATTTGCATCTTCAATATTTTGAGCCAGTGACGTACCAGAAAAACTCGAGCCCCCTCCGAAACGCTTTTGAGAAAATCCATTAGCTTTCAATTACTCAAAATTTTAACTTCCATATTATTAACTAGGCTTTACATATGTTTTACTAAATCAAATTCTTTGGAACCTACGAGTATTTTTCGTAAAATCAAAATTATTTCATTTTATTGCGTGAAACATAAACGTGTGCGTTATAATTAAAATGGTTGCCCTGGTTACCGATACAAATTTCTACAAATTATTTACGTCAAAACTAATCATACATCAGAATTTATTATTTTAAAAAACTAAGGCCTGCTTTTTGGAATGCCTCACGATTGCACACGCAAAACATGCGGGCGCCGCCGGTGGCGCAGTGGTCTAAGCGATGGCCTCTGATCATTCGTCCGAAAGGGGTCCGGGTTCGAATCCCGTGAGGCATGGATGTTGTGTTTGTCTTACGGCACTGGCTCTCTCCCTTCCCTGGATCCAGTGGCCCTAAATTAGGGACGGGCGACTGCTTATAGCCCATTGAGTTGCTCACGGTGGTCGTTAAACCTCCAATAAAAAAAAACACAATAAACACATGCGACTGACATGTCGAATGACTTTTCCGATTTATACGAAATGTCACAACATAAGTAAGCAAATAACTAAGTAACGGTTAAGAACTGTAGCACAAAAAGCATAAAACTACTTGAATTATTTACTCTGGATTATAAAAAAACACTTAGCATAATGCCACAATGTTTCGCACATAAAGTCTTTTGACTCTGTTATAAAAAAAAACAACCAAACAATGACACAGGTTTCTGATATTTCGCTCATTTTCAGTTCATTATATTCTGAAGGACGCTTAGTTATGTACCAACATCTGTAACACATAACACCTTATCTTCATTGGTATAAAAATTCCGCTCATTGAACTGATATTTTTTTCACATTCTCTTGATACCTGCATAGAAACTATTGCAAGAGCTGTGAACTTGTGGCCCCTTGTAACAGCAAAGGCTACTACAAGGGGACTAAAGTTCTTTTGAATAGCTGCTTTCCGGTCATCCAGTTTTTATGAACTGCAGCAATGAAAATGATTTCTAAAGATTTTAGGTATTTAGTGAGAAAAAAATGCTTTTCTTTTTAAAACTTCATTCAAAGCTACCTTCATTCAGTTCTACCTTCAAATTCTTGGCTATTTCTTTAACAAGTTCCATACGAAGTTTCCGTAAAAAAAAAAGATTGTAAAATCTTTATGCTCAAGCTAGAGGCCTTTTTAACCATGAGCCCCCTACTCCGCAGTGTGGGGTTTCCAGGGGCTATCAGTACGCCCCTGTTTTGAGCCAGTCATAAAGAAATCGTGGGTGCGCCATTGCATCTGAGAACTGTGCGGCACAATATTGAAAACACATTTTTCACTTTGATTGGCAGTCTTCTATAACCTTGGTCTTCTATGACGTAGTACGCCTGATGATTTCTTCCAGCTATTTCTGCAATCTGCACAGCAACTCTTCACTTCTCCCTTTCTTCCAAAAGCGATTCTAAATATTTTTGATTATTTTTTTATATAACTTATTCCTGGATGTTTTTGTTTGTTTCTGGGTTGTACGACCACCATGAGCTGTGATTGGTATAAGCAGTAGCCAGTCTCAATTTAGGGAGTGAAAATGCATAACATAGTTTTATCGATATCGCTGCTCCTAAAAGTTCGATTTGAGAAATTATTTTTACAACAGATATCATTTCCTTTAGGAAACATTTTGATTATAACTTTCAATTTTCATCATGCTCAGTTCTACCTTCAAATGGTAGGATTTGTATTAGCCGTCTTTGCACGATTGGAATCATCATCATCATAATCATCATTGCCAACCATTATCAATCCACTGCTGGACGAAGGTCTCTCCAAGTTTCCTCCACAATGGTCTGTCTTGCGCCAGTCTCCTCCATGTCACTCCCGCATACTTTCGAATTCGATCCACCCATCTACCATGTGGTCTTCTTCTGGGTCTTTTCCTGTCCCTTGGAATCCAATCTAAAATTTCGGCTGTCCATCGATGGTCTGTCCTTCTGGCAGTATGTCCAGCCCATTGCCATTTCAGGGATTTAACTCTGATCATGATGTCTTCCACTCTTGTCTTTTTTCGGATCCACGAGTTCCTCTTCTTATCTCTCCTGGTTACACCAAGCATGCACCTCTCCATGCTGCTTTGAGTTGTCTGTAGCCTTTGTATGTCTCTTTTAGTTAAGGTCCACGTCTCTGCATCATACGTAAGCACTGGGAGGATGCATTGATCAAACATTTTTCTTTTAAGACATAATGGCATATTGCTCTTGAAAATTATGCTGTTTCTTCCAAAAGCTCTCCAGGCAAGTTTTGTACGCTGATTAATTTCTTCATCAATGTGACCCTCACTTGATATCTGCTGTCCAAGATAAACGTATGTGTCTGTTATCTCCAGCTTTTCTCCATCAATCGATAAATCTTCATTTCTTGTAAATGAACGATTGGAATACACACAGATAAATAAGGTCTCAGTTATTAAAAGATTTAATATTAAAAGGATTTAATAATAAAAACTGTATGTTAAAACTTATATACGCATCAATGATACATATGAGATCTTTCGAGTCTACCATAGACTCATCTGATGAGTCTCTGGCTTTTAATCTGAAGATGACTCTATAGTAGACTCGAAAGATCTCATACATATCATATGTAAAAACATATATACACATCAGTGATGAGTCTACCATAGAATCATCTTCAGATGAGTCTATGGTAAACTCATCTGATGAGTCTCTGGCTTTTAATCTGAAGATGAGTCTACGGTGGAATCGAAAGATCTCATATGTATCATTGATATGTATATAAGTTTTAACATGTAGTTTTTAATATTAAATCTTTTAATAACTTATACCTTATTTATCTGCGTGTATTCTGATTGTGCAAAGATGGCTAATACGAAACCTAACCGCTTGAATGTTTACTGGCACGAAGTTCGTATCTTCTACTGCTCAGTTCTACCGTTTAAATGACATACGTGCATATTTCTGCTTGGTACTGTATCACCGCTACTAAATATCCAATTGAAAAAACCATTTTGTACCGTATGCCATTCACTGCGGTAATGACTGATATCATTATGCTCCTTAAATCAGTGGTGCGCAACCTTTTAACTGAAGAATTATTTTATTATGGAGACCCCAAGTCATCATGTAAATAAAACAAGGGGTTAAAAATTATAATTACATATGCATTTTTAAAAGACATTTATTTTATATTCACCAATATTAGTTGCATTTGTTAATTAAATATTTTAAAATATTTCATCAAACTAGAAATAATATGTAGGAAATACTGAAACAAAAAATAAATGCAATTAGTGGGAGGAAAAAACTACACAACCTTTGTTTGACAGTCCTAATGTGAAATTTGAGCTTGAATCTTGGGAATTATGCTCTCCATTGTTGATTTTATAAAAAGAAGAAAAAAAAAAAGATAAAGAAATGGCAACCCCTTAAAAAAACCTCACGACCTCAAAATGGGTCCCGACCCAAAAGTTGCGCACCCCTACCTTAAATAATGCACAATTTTCCCGCTAGAGGCGTATATGTAAAAGAAATAAATTATTTTTTCTCGTCATCTTTCTTTGCAGAAGTTGTGTTTGAAAAAATTATTTTCCCTTCGCATAGCTTTTGCTATGGAGAATATTTTGCACATATTTTCTACTTTTCTGTTATTCACAATTCTGACGGCAGGGGGCACCAAAGTATAATTCTATTTGAAGGAATGTCTCTATTCACTGTGAAGAACACTGATCACATAGCGTATTTAAAATTATGCGCATCCCCCCCCCCGCCCAAAAGGCGTAAATGCAGTCTGGGTTTTTTTTTCGCTGAATTTTTTTCCGTTACAAAAAACTGCTCTGAAATATTTTTTTATTGTCAGAAAGAATTCAGAAAACGTGTTCATTACCCCCGAGGATTGGGTGTCATCTTTATTGCTAAGTTGTGTGAAGAATAGATTCGGAAAAATAATATAAGGACTTAAAAGAGTTAAGTGAAAGATGGAGTGAATACTTCTGTGAGTTATGGTTTTGGTGTGAAGCAGATGATGCTTAAGAGAGAAGCACGCTCGTCAAGGATTTCAAAAGAAGTGGTTTGTAAAGCTATTACATAAAATCTTGACGAAATGGTAGGGCCATAGCAGTAGATGGCATAACAGCTTAGCTGTTAAAATATGCAGTGGTCGGAAGTAGTGTGCTACAGGTAGCGCTTAATTCTCTTCACTCCACCTGGGGAGCATAGGTCTTCCACCACCATTTTCCGCCAGACTCTGGTTTTTTTACTTCTGTTTCTATTTGGTTGCAGTTTTTATTAATAATTGCTATTTCTTTAATTATTGTTCTTATCCATGTGTCTCTTGGTTTTCCCTGTCTTCTTTTACCCTGTGTGTTCTAATCAAGAGCCTGTAAATATGTCTGGGTAAATATCACAAAGGTAGAATTTACAGAACAAAATTTTTACGATACCAACTCTTCTTGGCCTTCAGAAATATGATGCACGTAAAAACGTATCAAATTAACATTGTCTAAATATGGCTTTTACAATTATTTTATCCTCTTTCCTCAACACGTGCCCCATCCACGTATTTGTTGCAATATAGGTTCCTGGTTTGTTCTCTGCCATAGTTCTTCATGCGATATTTGTTTTGACTAATATATTTCCAGTATCGCTGGAAATATATTGGCGATACTGGAAGTATATATATAGAGAGACGCATTTCTTTAAGAAGACCTGGACATTATTAATAATCATTTTGTTTAGCATCCAGAGCTGCTACTGTACCACGCTATATTTACAGTAGCGTGACGAGTAGCATCGCTACAGAGAAACATAGTTGTAGCAGTAGCACGCTACCAAATGAAATAGCTTGTAGTGGAGAATTTCGCTACAAATCGTGCTACGAGTACTTTAAATAAAGTAAAATGAATAAATAAAGAAATAAATAAGTTCTTCAAGTCATGTGACATTTCCAGATTTCCTGAAACATCATTTTCTGGAAAAAAGAGGGAGGGGGGTCTCCCGCCTACATCAACTACCTGACTTGATTTGCATTTTGAAAGATAACCAAACTTCTAAGCATGAAATTATTATCTTCCTTACTTTATGCTATTTACAGGGAAGTAAGTATTCTCAGTTAGCCACAGAAGACAATACGTACGAGATGATCGAGTTAGCGATTTTACTGATGACATTTGAGAGAGAGAGAGACACAGACTCAATTCTCTTAATCAAGAAAATGAAGTCGCAGGTACTTGTTGGTAGGGTTTTTATTTGAAATCCTTGGGCATACCAGCTGGCCTGGAATATAAACCACTGAATGAGATAAATGTATTGCACATGGTGATCAGAGCTGTAGAAAACTTAAAGATTAGTTAGTTGTGTTTTTTTTTGTTTTGTTTGAATGTTTAATGACCACCGTAAGCAATTCGATGGGCTGTATCCCTAATTTAGAGACACTGGTTCCAGGAAAGGGAGAGAGCCAGTGCCGTAAAACAAGCAAAACATCCATGCCTTACAGTGATTCGAACACACCCCCATCTCGGACGAATAGTCAGAAACTATACAGCACTTAGAACACTAGCCACCGGTGCGGCAAATTACTTATGTAATTTATCTTGGTACAGTAGATTCCGGTTAATCGAGGAAGCCTTTTGTTTGGAACAGTTCTTGGAGAACATCCCAAATAAGCTGTAACGTACCAGGAGATGTGACGTACCTGCCAGAAGGACGCACACGACATAAAGGCAGATAGGAATCAGAATAAAACGTCCACGTAGCTCAATTGGTAGAGTGACTTATTTCGGAATGAGGGGATCCGGGTTCGAATCCTGGCGTGGACAGAAATGACGGAGAAATTTACTTCGTTATAATGGCGCCCGAACTATCCGGATGACCCGACCGTTCAAAATCTCGCATTGGTGTGATGTTCTTTCCACACCGCGAGATAGGAAAAATAAGAGAATCCTTTCTCCAGCACTTCAAAAAAAAAAAAAAAAAAAAAAAGGGGGGGGGGGGGGGAGTGATGTAACGTACCAGGAGATGTGACGTACCTGCCAGAAGGACGCACACGACATAAAGGCAGATAGGAATCAGAATAAAACGTCCGCGTAGCTCAATTGGTAGAGTGACTTATTCCGGAATGAGGGGATCCGGGTTCGAATCCTGGCGTGGACAGAAATGACGGAGAAATTTACTTCGTTATAAAGCTCTTTATAATAAAGCGTCGCATAATTGGGGCAACCCCTTAATTGGGCCAAAACGTTTTAGCCTGATGTGTTCCAATTTACCGAAACCTACTCTGAAGGCCATATGTAAGAATCTACACATAAAATCGTTTTCAGAATTTATGTAGAAAAATTAGCCGTAGCAAGCTACTTTTTCAAGAATGTAGTTGTAGCAGTAGCTTGCTACTTTTAAAAAGAAGCTTTCCAATCATTGAAAATATGGTAGTCGTCATTGACCGTTTAATTGTTATTTGCCAGTTGTGTAGGGAATTGAGAGTTGTCCTTCAGGATTGGAAGAATAGTTGCCTCCTTGTCTGTACAATGGAAAAGGTGATCACAGACTGAGTGTAAGAACTGCCGTGGTACTGAATACTAAGGACTACCGTGCCCGCTGAGATCATTATTAAGTTTCGAAATTAGTTCAGCCCTTACAAGGCAAAGTTCATTATTGATAAGTTCCAAGGCTTCACACCAGAGAATGTGTGGGATATGCAGAGTCGTTCTATGTCTTGTAAGGGGTGTACTAATTAGATTTTTGCATCACGTATGATGGTTGGTACGTATCTGTTTGTTGGTAGGAAAGCTTTTGCTGCCTTTGTAGATTTACAGAGAAATTATGACGATATGAACTGGCTGCTTCTGTGGAAGATCTTGAATGATTATGGTACACCAGGAAAATCTCTTTTCTTTTTTGATTGTGCATGTGAAAGCTATGTGTACTAGCAGTAGAACTTTACGCGTTCAAATTGTTTATCGAATTAGTTGTTCATTGGCACAGAAGTCAGACAATGTTGTGTAATGTTTCCATGGTTATCCAATATACACACATCGTCAAAAAAATAGTTGCACCCAGAAGGACGTGTCGGATTGCAATGTTATTCGGGAAGAAGGTAAAGTTTACCAGGGACAATAAATGATTAAACATTGAGACTGATATGGGCAATATTTATTGAGCTGCATGCCAATAAGTAGTGTATCTCAGTATGCTTGCTCACACAGTATGCCAGACGTCTCGGCATACAGTTGTACAGGTTCCTAATGGTGTCCTGCGATAAGCTATCCCATGCAGCTTGAATCTTCTCACGCAGTTCCTGCAGATTGTGCGGTAGGGTTGGAGTATGGTTAGCGCGTCCAATAGCATTCCACACATTTCAAATCGGTGATGTCTGGCGATGCGACTGGCTATAGCAGAGTGTCAGTGTCTTGAAGGCAAGCTCTTGAGACAGCAGCAGTATGCGGACGAGCGTTGTCCTGTTAGAAAATCTAACCGGAGTGAGCTTTCAGCAAAAGTAGGGCCACTGGTTGTAGGACCTCATTAACGTAACGTTGGGCTGTCAAAGTGCCTGCAGTGAACACCAAAAGTGATTTGGCATTGTAGGCATTGCAGCCCACACCATGACACCAGGCCTTTTGGACGTGTAACGCTCGACAACAAACCGTTCATCTTGCTGCTGATAGAGATGCCTCCACACACGGATTCGGTCGTCGTCTCCCCCAAGACGAAAGCGGGACTCGTCACTGAAGATCACCCGCTGCCATTTAGTGTGGCCCTTTGACAGTCTGGCACGACACCATTGCAGTATTCGGCGACGATGCACTGTTGTTAAGGGCAGTCGTCGTAACGGTCTGCGTGCGTGTAGTCCAACGTCGTGCAGCCATCTGCCAATGGTGCTGGCACTAATCGGACGATGCATGGAGGGAACCACTGCTAGCTGAATATCAGCAGTCGTGAATGTTGGGTCACTCCGCGCATGTCGGACAACCCGTCGGTCCTCTCTTTCCGTGGTTCGTCTAGGTCTCCCAGACCCTTCCTGTCGCTGCTGCTTGCCTTGTTCTATCCACTGTCCCCAACATCGTGCTATGGTGATATCCACACGACCGATAAAACCATCCGACTTCCCGGATCCCTACGTTGGGGCCCCTCTCGAACTCCTCCAATTGCTCGAATTGCTTCCGAACTTTTCTCCGAAGCATACTTCACTTGCAAAGGATGCAACCAATACAGCACGAGTCAGAATGGCAAGAACGCGCAATGAGACAAGCTTATATAGTCGGTCAGATACAGCGCTACGACTCATCCTTGCTTGCGTCACATGCGCGGCCGAGCGTGATACTTGAATCATTTGCATGTCTCACGATGTCAAACCTACCCACCAAGTTTCATTCCTGTCGGTTGCTTTCTTCTGGGTGCAGTTATTTTTTTGACGATGAGTGTATGCTTGAATGCATGCATGTGTGATGCCGAAATATACAGTACCGGTTCATTGATTGGTAAAACCCGTGTGCACAGGTTGCTGTATGCTAATGAGAAGTCGTCTTGGCGAGAGCGGATGCGAGTTATGCTGAGTATGTTGTCCGGGATGTATGAAATTTGTTTGAAATTTGATGTATGAAATTTGTTTCAAAAGTCATGGTTTCTGAGCGAGAAATGGTTAGTACTGAACACCAGATTAATCTAAACGTGCAGAATCAGGCTAATGTGTTTGTGTACTTAGGAATACGTTCGACAGAGAAAACAGATAAAATATTATGAAATTATTAGGCGACTGAATTCATCTTTGAAAGTCATAGATATTTTAGGAGGATTTCACAGGAATGATGGATTGTCAAAAAGGCACTGTATGGCTGCGTATGAAAGTGCAGTTGTTCCTACTCTGACGTACGGTCTTCAGACTTGATCTTTAAACTTGCCAAGCATTAGGCCCTCTTTTCTATGTCAAGAAAAGAGAATCCTTAACTTCCAAATCTATTTATAATGCGTGAAGGTGAGCGGCATATGTAAAGATTGTTTCTAAGTCAGATTTAAAGAACAGTTCTTCTCTAAACCCGATTTCTCTTTCATATCCGGAAACAAAACTTGTTTCCCTAGACACACCTTATGTATGTGTGTGTTCGTGTGTGTGTATGTTTTGGGTGTTCCTCAATGCTGTCTTCTCGAAACTGCACCTTGAGTAAGTCCAAAAGGTCTGAATTGCAAACAAATGTGTCCCACTTTTGTTGATGGAGTCGACAGTTTATAGAACCATGGTCCTAATCTCTGAATCACGACTTGCAGTTCGTTTCGAACATGTAACATAGTCATAATATTTTCCGTGACAGTTAAGTATTTTTCTTATGGCGGGAAACGTTTCAGCACTTTGCATAGTCAACGAAAGAAATGGGTACAATTAGTTCAGAGAAAATAAAATTTTCATTAGGATTAACTAGTAGTTTCATTAATGCGAGGATAAACTGTTAGTTTCATTAGTGAGAAGCTACTTTCATTTTATTTTCCACAGGTTCCCTGTGTCAGTCTCGTGGAGTCACACAGCACCTGAAGTAGCGTCAAGTGCCCTTCATTTTTACAGACATAAACAGAATCCGAGATTTCCACATACACTATAGTAGCTTTAAGGATTCCTAAAACTTATATTACGCCCTAACGGGGGATCGGCCGTATCTTCTGTTTACACAAGATAAGAAAGAATGAAATATTGATCAGTTTTCTTTAATGTCCTTCCCCAATCTTGTACACTTGAATTTAAAAAACAAAACAAAAAAACAGTTAACTCGTTGAATACTTCAAGAAGTATTTATAATTGTGTCCAGGAAAATGTACCAACAGTCAATTTTGCTAACACCAATAACTCGGCTTTGAAGAAAGGTACAATATGTCGACAAAACCGCAACCAGTCGCAAGCCCGATAGATGGACTTGTGAAAACACACGTTTGTCAGCGACAGGCTTCGAACCCGTGTCCCCGTAAGTCGCTCTCCCAACTGAGCTACGCGGACAGAATGTCTCGATACAGATTTGTCGTCTTGACACATGTTTTCACCTCTGTAGTACGTCACATACTACACATGCCACACTTCACAAAATCCTTTAAAATTGCCTCTTGGGGCTCAAAGCGTCACAGACTCTCTGCAGTAGCCGAAGGACGGTTCCGGTGGCAGAGTGGCTTGAGGCGCTGGCTTCTGGCTATTCGCCCAATATTTGCCCGGGTTCGAGTTCCGGGCAAATAAACATAGGAGTAGCTTCTATCCCAGGAGTCAGTGGCCTTAAATTAAGGACAGTGTGTACCGCAGGATACACAGGTAATCTGTAGCAGCCTCACAAACTTTCCGATATTTTTCACATACTGAAGGACGCTGTAAGTCTGAAAATATGAGGTCTAAGTCTTGGCTTTTGGCCTTTCGTCCGAGTGGGCATGGTGTCGATGGGTGGTGTGTTTGTCATACGCTCTGGTTTTATCCCTTCCCTGGAGCTAGTGGCCCTAAATTAGGGACGGACGGCTGCTTATAGCCCCTAGAGTTGCTCACGGTGGTTGTCAACCCTTCTTTACCCCTGAAAAAAACATACTGCCCTCCTTCCAGACCTGCAGTATTTTTTTCAATTGAAGGTTTAACCACACGATTGAAGGTTTAACCACCATCGTGAGCTACTCAATGGGCTATAAGCAGTCGCGCGTCCCTAGTTTAGGGTCACTGGGTCCAGGGAAGGGTGAGAGCCAGTGCCATGAGACAAACACAACACCCATGCCTCATCGGGATTCGAACCCGGACCCTTCTCGGAAGAATGGTCATAAGTCAACGCTTAGACCACTGCGCCACCGGGGCGGCGACCTGCAGTATGGTCCGCGGAACATTGGATATCCTATACCCAGCCGTTGTCTCGTCAACAACCAGAAACCAGAGACCTTAAATTAGGGACGGGCGACTGCGTATAGGGCATTGAGTTGCTCACGGTGGTCGTTAAACCTTCAATAAAAAACAAAAAAAAAAAAAAAACCAGAAAATGAGATTCCCTGCTGTGCTGCCTTCTTGAATCCAAGGTATGCACAAACCATCTACGGTAGCCACACAAATTCTCAGGGAATCTAAGACAGACTGGCAGACAAAATCCCAGATCTCGGTGGACACTCCGTACCTTGTAGTAATCTTGTTAACTCTCAAGAACTCGCAGACCTTTTACTATAGCTTCGAGGGTTCCAACAGCTAACAATAAAAGTTGCGTGTGAAAGCAAAGGTTCTTAAAAATAAAATCCAGTCTTTCTCCGAAAGAAAATGTGATTTCTTTCCTTTATGAGCATTAGTTCCTGTGTTGAGAGATGTTTCAGCTTCTGTTTCCTTCTGCCAAGACCAAGGTCCTTTTTCTCGATGCCTTTCTATTATAAGACTCATTAGAGCATGCAAAGTGCGAAAATAAGAAAAGAAACTGCATTAGAGCTTCTACTCTTGTAATTGACCGACCATGCGCATTAAAAAGAAGCGGAAAAAATGTACTGGTGTTAAAAAAATTGCTTACAGCAGTCTTATTAACGCGCGCGGAACAGTAATTACTGGTGACACCTTTTCCTTTCTCTTAAAAATGCGAAATCGCGAAAACATTAGTCAAATTACTATTGCCTACTTGTTCATGATGAATAGTATAACATTTTCTTTTTTATTTGGTATTTTTTTTTATTTCACCTTTTAAGCGAGAAAGTGGCACGTGACAAATACTGGGAACGTATGATCACCGAACGTATCTGGTCCCCAAATCTTTTCTCAAGATCAAAGAAATCCGGGTATTCACCTTTATCCCATTTCATTACTCTAATCCATGAATTTTTCATGGTGATTATACACAACTTATTCCACAGAGTTTTTGAGAAATTGTGCTAAGTGGGAGCTATTAGGAAAGAAACCACGTGATCCCTGATCACGAGAGGGCGTGTCCATCTCACGTGACCGACCTTGGCTGGAAAGGGAATGTTCTGTGAGAGGGTGTGTCCCCTAGGTATTAGGGCATGAGAAATGCGAATCCCGGTCTCTGAGGCTCACATACAAAAACCAAAAGATTCTAACATGCAAAGCCAATGAGAGAATCAAGAAGCAAAAAAATTACATTTGTGGTCCTTAGGGGCGAACACTAGCGCCCTGTGCTGAGTGAATTTGACAACTTCAGATCGTACGTTTACTGCGACAGTACCAGTTGCAATTTTTTATCCTTCATTTCTTTTAAAATATTTATTTTTTCTCCGTAAATGATTCGCCATTTATCTCTCGGCTTTGCGAAGCGGGACATCACTTCCTCGTTGGGTGCCAAAAGGAGTTAGGTGAGTGTGACAAGGTTTTTTTTTTTTTTTTTTTTACATAATTGGTGTTTGCTTTTTCTTACCTAGCGTTAAAGTCGAATTCTTCTCACTACAAATAGCTTAAACTCTTAAAACGCGAGAAAGTTTGTCATAGGGATGGTTTAAAATAAAAAAACCCAGCAATTTTGCTAAAGAACAGAACACGCTGCAGTTATTAGTTATCAAAATTTTGGTTTATTATGTAAGCAGCTCGCTGGGGTTTTTTTGGTGGGATTTTTTTCTTTTCTTTTTAAGATCTGGAGTTATAATGAATCTTATCTTGAAGCTTTTATTTTGCGAGTGACATATTTATAAACAAATGTTCAAAAATCAGAAATGACTTACGTCATTGGCACGAAGTATCTGAAGAACGAAGGTTTAAATCCGTTCTAACCCAACATGTTCAGAATCAGGAAAGCACAGTAATAAAAAAAAATGACAATTATTGCATTTTAGTTTTCCAATGATCAGTTTCCGTTCAAAATCCAGAAAAAGATTGCTGAAATTCCATGACTTACTGAAACTGCAGTAATTGTCTAGCAGTTGGGCATGATCTTTAAATTAGAAATTTTTGAAGGAAAATATGTTTTTACGTTTAAATTTCGTTACCACACTACGAAATAACAAAATGAACAACACATTTGAATATTTTGTTTTTTCTTGGCAGTTGGTTCTTCTGAAGATGATCTGTACATACAAACTAAAAATCCGATTTTATCTCATTTCACTGAAACTGCTTCTCGCCCACATTGAAGGATGGCTGTTGGAAACAAATCACAAAACCATTTCAGAGCATTATTGATGACTACAAAATTACGAGGTTTCACGGGCTTAGACAACGGAAAAAAAGTCCTGAATAAAGTCGTTTAGTAGAATGTTGCCATTTATTAAGATTCACCCAACCCAAAGAAGATTTTCCTTACAGTTTTGGGATACAAGACAAAAGAAAGTGTTCTCCGCATGATGGTAAGAACGCGTTATTTTGAGATTCGTGCTTTCACGTTCCGATTCACGAATATGATGTTTTCGGGATGGGGCTGTTCACTGAAAATACCAATCAGATGATCTAGCATCTTTTCAAGTGTTGCTTTGGTTTACAGTAAATATAGCAATACCTCGCAAAATGAGCATGCGTAAAATCTTTTTAAAAACAACAACAACAACAACAACAAAATACCGAAAATAACAGAATGTTATTTTCCATGCCGCAAATCCGCATTAAATGTTGTATTCTAATGAGCAAAATCACATGTCGCGCCCCTCGATCTCCGTAATAGCACGACTTCATGATTGAAAATACTGCAAAACTACTTTGAAACTTATTTCCTATGGCATGAAATGAAAAGCATACACAGTCCTATCAGAATAATGTGACCACCTACCTAATAATGGGAATAACCATCCTTGGCCCGGATGACAGCGGCGAGACGGCGTGGCATGGACGCAATGAGACTCTGGAAGGTTGCCCGAGACACACGTGCTCATTCGAACTGCAGCAGAGCACGGAGGTCCCGTAGATGACGTGGTTGCGGGTCAACACTTCGACCCTGTCGATTGAAATAGTCCCACATGTGCTCTATGGGACTGAGGTCGGACGATTTGGCCGGCCAAGGGAGAACAGCGTCATCGCTGTCGTGTTCCTGTAACCAGTCGCGCACCCGCTCGGCGACGTGACGCTGCGCATTGTCCATCAGCTCCAGAAGAAACGTCCAACATGAAGAGATGCATGTAGTCAGCGATGATGGATAGGTAGCCATTGGCGTTCAGGTGCCCATTCAGTATCACCACCGTTTCCAGGTCATACCAGGAAAACATCCCCAGATATGAACACTACCACCACCGATCTGTACTTAACCGACAAGTGTATCCTGGTGTTGATTCTCGTGTGTCTGACGCCGTATCCGCCACCGCCCGTCACTTCTGTGGAGCAGAAACCTTGATTCGTCCGGGAAGGCAACCTTTTCCACTCTTCCACTGTCCAATGACGGTAGTCCCATGCGAACTGCAGGCGTCGTTGCCGATGGACCTGGGTTAACATGGGCGCCTTGACGCAGCGTCGACTCCAGAAACCTATGCGTAACAGGATTCGCCCTACTGTTATCGGAGACACGTACCTGGATGCCCCAGCGTTCACTTGAGTGGTCAATTGCTGCGCAGTTGCGCGTCGATTGCCCTTTACCAGTTGACGGAGGCGACGTTCTCCTCTGGGGTCGATGGCCTTTGGGGCTCCACAGTTATGACGTCATGAGGTACTCGGTGTGCTAGCGGTCCATTCTTGGTACACCCTTACTACAGCACTTCGAGAACAGCCCACGAAGTCTGCTGTTTCTGAGATGCTTCCACCACGCTTGGCGCGGTTGTCGATGGTCATTTCTTTTTGAACGTCCGTCAAATCACTGCCTCTGGCCATTGTGATAAAATGACGCACTATGGCTTATATGTCCTGGCCGGCAGCTAATATCTCCGTGTGGTCGAGCTTGTGACGCGCCTGGACGAGTACAAAAAGTGGTTCCGATGGTGGTCATATTATTCTGATAATACCGTGTATAGTTTAATGGTTTTATTAAAATAATTATCAGTTGATGTACATACACCAACTATTTCAAACGCTTATAGTGTAGTATAAATTCTTTTATTCAGTGGCGCAATACAATATACTGTGTATAAATCGCCAAGGTTTCGCTCTCCACTGCAGGGGCGGATTTATGCTGTAGGGGGCCCCGTCACACTGAACCTTTTGGGGCCCCCTCGTTTTGAGACACATGGTTCCGGGTATACTTCCTACAATTTTTAAATGGACTATAATCAATTTCATCTTCATCAAATAATTCTATTATTCCATATTGCAACAAAGGAAAACGCTATTTAATTTACTTACAAACACAGCATCATGTTTATAAGAAATTCCTCCTGGTTTTAATTGCAGCAAAAGTGTCTATAACTTCATCATAATTGACATGATTCAGCGCATT
Organism: Macrothele yani; assembly: GCA_039090855.1. Classification (NCBI taxonomy): domain Eukaryota; kingdom Metazoa; phylum Arthropoda; class Arachnida; order Araneae; family Macrothelidae; genus Macrothele; species Macrothele yani. The sequence goes on along the minus strand of CM076995.1, from coordinate 151,449,922 downwards.
ACTCTCTATGTACAATACTGAAAAACGATTGAAGTGCTCTTGAGAAAGTGTTGATCGCAGATATTTTTTAACTCTTTTAAGAGCACTAAATTATCTTTCACCACTTGCATTAAATATTGGTAAAGTAAGGAAAATTTTAAGACTGGTTTCCACGTTTGGAAATGTCTCTTTCAACCCGTCACTGTCCACAAGCAGTTTGTAGCAATCTTCCGGCCGGACTGAGGATCGATCTTGATCCATGAGTTTCGCAAAACGACGGAAGTGCTGTAGTTCATTACAAAACAGTTTTCCATCTATGTCATTTGAATATACCTTGGAATTATTGCTGAGGTCACATTTCTTAGAATGGTTATGTTCATCAGCAAAATCTCCTTTGAATATATGGAATTTACACTGAAGAGCAATTGAATTAGAGACAGCTAGCGTTATGCAAATGTGGCGCTGTGGGCGGCCCTGTAAACAGGAACGATATGACGTATGCAACGATCTGACAATATAAGGAGTTATGCGACGAGAATCAGTAAGAGTCGGACGCAGTATGGGTAAGACGAAGGATCTAAGCGCATTTGATCCTGGGCAAATTGTCGGGGCCCGACGAATGGGTCACTCCATCTCGGAAGTCGTGCAGGCACTGGGATTTTCACGAGCCACTCTGTCACGGGTGCGCCGTGAGTACATCGAATCCGGTAAAACCATCCCTGCAAGGGCCAACTGCCATGGACAACAGTGTGTGGATGAGCGGGGTCATCATCGGATAGCTCGCATTGTAACAGCGGATAGACGGGCCACAGTGCAAGAAATCACTCGGCAATTTAACGCTGGTGCACAAAAACATGTAAGCAGCCACATCATCAAAAACCATCTCCTCGCTATATGGTACAGAAGCCATCGTCCCACGAGGGTACCGCTGCTGACCGCACATCACAGGGTTCAAAGATTAGCATGGGCGCGGGAACATCGCCACTGGACCCTAGACATGTGGAAAAATGTTGCCTGGACTGATGAGTCGAGATTTACGTTGGTACATGCGGATGGCAGGATACGAGTACGGTGCAAACCACATGAAGCGGTGGATCCTTGTTTGCCAACAGGGTACTCTTCAAGCTGGTGGGGGTGGCATTCTCGTCTGCGGACTGTTTACGTTTACTGAAATGGGACCGCTGGTACGTGTGACATCGTCCTTCACAGGTCAACGTTACCGGGATATCCTGGACGACCATTTGCTACCGTTTGTGCGTCTTCAACATCCCACTGGGGACCTCATCCTGAAACAAAGCAATGCACCCTGCCATCGCTCCCGAATTGTATCCGAATGGTTGGATAAACACTCCATCGACGTGACCTCGCTTCCTTGGCCAGCTAGGTCACCTGACCTCAATCCTATCGAGCACATCTCGAATGCCACCGAGAGAGATGTTCGAGGCTCTGACCGCCATCCATCAAATCTTCGTGAACTGTGGGAGCTTGTTCATGGGGTCGTGGATCTGTATGGCTTTTCCAACGCTTCCGGTGTCTTGTCGAGTCCATGCCGAGACGAATCGCCGCCGTCATCAGGACAAAAGGTGGTGCTACACGTTACTAGACAGGTACCTCTAATTCAATTGCTCTTCAGTGTATACCCTAACTTTGCTTTTCTTTCCTCCAGATCAACTACCAGGTTGTCACAGACAGCATTCAGTATCTCCACTTGAATCTTTTCTTTTCCCTCCAGATGAACATCATTGTCTGTACTTTCTCATCAGCAAAGGTCTTTCTTTTTATTCTCCTCTGGTAACTCTCATCATCGTCTGGTTGCTCCACAGAAGTAGACAAAGTCGAGGCTTCCATGTCAATGCCAGAATAGTTGTTACGTACGTCATCAAAGAAGAGTTCAGAGATTGAAATAGGTCTTCATGTTTCTATCTTCTTTCTGCAAGTATTTGCTGACTTGCGATTCGTTGCAACAGCCGATCCCACAAGACAGTCATGAAGGCAGTTTCATATTAGTCAAAATTTTTTGCCAATGATTTTGCTTCTGTTTTGGCTAAAGGCTTTTCAGTTTCACCCTCAAAAAGTTTAATTAATGCTTTTCTAATCTCACTGTAAGCTCCTCGCAAGGCTTATACAGCATCAGCTCTTGCTGACCATCGAGTATCATTCAAATGTTTCACAATGTGTTGATGTGGTTGAAGGTGGGATTTAAATATTTCGCAACGATGAGTGGAAGCCCAGACAAAGTTTATTCTCTTTGAACAAAATCAAAGTAAGCTTCAGCATATCAGCAGCATTCAGCAGCATTATTGCCTACTAAATTCAAAGAACGGTTTGGGCACGGCACATAAAATGCTGGGGGCAGGGGACTTCTTTCAATTATTTTTGCTTGGCGGCCAGCATATGCGCCTGACGTGTTCAAGGCATTGTCATAGCATTGGCCTCTACAGTTTTTTATATCTAGTCCTTGGATCTGAAATCTTTTTCAAGACAGTATCTTTCAAATACTCTGCTTTGTGAGATTTTATGGGCAAGAAGCCAAAGATTCGCTCAACAGTTTTTCCATCAGCTTTTACATACTTCAAAACAAAAGTTAGTTGGTCCACATGACTTACTTCAGGAGTAGAATCGGCGATAATTGGAAAAGTACTGTAAATTTTTAACCTCCTCCCAAAAAACCTTCTCAAGTTTTCCCGCCATTACAGTTAATATCTCATCATATGTTTGGTGAGACAAATAGTTTGTTCTGCCTGAACCACAGTGCTCATACTTTTCAAAATGATCTTTCAGAAAGTCATCAAACTCTGCAAGATACTCCATGCAAATTAAAAAATTACCCTTTCTTACATTTTCAGAGCATTCAGTTTCTCTGTGACCTCTGAGTGGATGTCCGAGTCTTGAAAGTACAGTTTCACAGTGGCCAGTACTCGATATAGTACTTGTCTCCAACAGCCCTTCTCTTTTTCAGTCTGAGTATTTTGTTGAAAATCAACTCTCCCGGATAATTTACTCCTTGTAAACATATTGACCATGGCTGTCAAGTGAGATTTCATGATATCTTAAAACTTTTTCTGTACGGGACCAATCAGAAAGTCCATCAACAGGAACCCTATTTATGGTAGAGAAAAAGTTTACACTCATAGCAGTAAACAAACTTAGAAGTTTCAGGAAAATTAACCAGTTTCTTTTGTTCCATTTGTCTTTAACCTATACAAGAGATTTTCATTCATTTTCCTGAGATACGTTTTCCCAGAATCAGAAAATACTGTCCTCAGACTTTTTAGGTCTTTATTTTCTGGTTTGTTTCTAATAAAGTAAGTAATCTATCATATCAGAAGTGGAGTTAGAAGGTCATAAAGCAATATCAGTAAGATAGTATGAATTCATTGAACAGGCGGGCCTAAGCTTTTCCTGTTGATTTGTTGATTCATGCTCTTGGTTGATTTATTTAGCCTGGCTCTGAGGGCTGACAAATAAAATCATTCACTGGCAAATCGGAAGGTTTCTCACATGAATCTAAGTAGTTGGAGTCAAGATCTGAATTTATTAAACTAGTCTTACTATCGTTGCTATTTAAACTTGAATGATGTGGGGTTCCTGTGTAGGTTCACATTTGCACATTTTCTTTTGAAGCAAATGAATCCGAAGGCTTTTGCTCAATTCGCTCATCAGTGGAATGACTCTACACAGGCTTCTGTAGGAATACTAATAAATTATCCTTTTGCTTTTGAAAAAGTTCGTCTTTCTCTTTTTTCTTCTTCTGCTTTTCATAAATTGACTCATAACTTCGTTTCACTGGCTTCATTTTCAGGAGAATCAGTCACATAAACTATATGTAAACGAAACAGAAACAACAGCCGTAACGATTATAGGGCACGGTTAGGTGTTAATAATCACAATATTAAGTAAGTAACATTGCATAATACCACAACGTGGAGATCGAATGACAACACAGAAATACAGATTACAGACGATATTTTAGGTTATGTTGCAGCGTTACCAGTGGCCAGTGTCGTCACCACTCACAAATGAAATTACTCTACAGTTAGCAAAATTTTACGCACTTGTCGGGCAGGATAGCCAACTTTAAATTTCTTAAGTAGAGAACAGGCGACAAGCACTATATAAAGTTTGAACCACGACTGCTTTTCTATGAATCTGCAAAATATTATATTCATCAAAATAACTATTCCCCTCTTTTTCCCTTTTCTTTTTTCCTCCTTGCTTTACTTCTCTTTTCACAGTGAATCGGAGGCCCTTCGGGACGCCGGGCCCTTCGCGATTGCGACTTGCGTGACCCCATGAATCCGCCCCTGCTCCAACCGGAGGCTTTTTCAAGGCAGCGGTCAGGCATAAAATGCAGAGAATTAGAACGTGTAAGAAACAAAGATGATTTTTTTTTAAATAGCGTGGAAGACATCACAAGTGGTGTAATGTACCAGGAGATGTGACGTACCTGCCAGAAGGACGCACACGACATAAAGGCAGATAGGAATCAGAATAAAACGTCCGCGTAGCTCAATTGGTAGAGTGACTTATTCCGGAATGAGGGGATCCGGGATCGAATCCTGACGTGGACAGAAATGACGGAGAAATTTACTTCGTTATAGTGGTATTACGTGTTATCTGTCATACGATTACACGCTGTTTTGCAACGTGTTTCCATCTCTTAATAATGCATGAAAAATTATTGGTAGTTGCATCATTGCATGCTAGTTTGTTGAAGATTTCTACTGTTTCTCTGACGACAGTTCCTTTAAAGATCGTGTAAGGAGCAACTATTCTAGTTTCATATCATATAGGAGTGGCGGAGAAATGGCGTATTCTGCATGTTCTGATTGACACTTCTATCATGTCTGTTTTACGTCTAGTGAGTGAGAATCGCGTTAGCATACCGATATATAACCTTTTTCTTCTGTGTGTGTTGGTCTGAAATACCGACCGCATAGCATATACACCCGCATTTTCTTTCTCGCTCTATCTCTCCCTTGGAGTTAGATACAGTCAGTCACAAAAGTCAACATACACCCTTCAAAACAGCATTTTTAAAAAAAAAACTATAAGAATTTGAGAAATAACACATTTATTACAGTAAGGGATTAGGTATAAACAGATGTGTTTGTCTAAGAAAGACGTGTTTGTCCAGAAAAGACGAAAATGTGAGATGTGTTTGTCTAAGAAAAGAAAAAATATCAAGCTAATATACAAAAAATATATTTTTAATGAATATACATATGTCACAAAAGTCGGCATACAAAGGAAAAAATTACAAATGTGCATGATACAGGCCTCTGGAAAATAAATTAATATCGTGTAGGCCTTCCTTTTTAATCAATCACGGCTCATAATCTCCTAGGCGTGGCAGCACAGAAGATTTTGTGGTATCTGGTGTAATTTCAGACCATGCCTGCGTTAATGCTTCCTTTAAGGATTTCCGATTAGAGATAGTGTTTTCGAACTCTTCTCTCGAGTTCATCTCACAGGTGTTCAATTGGATTTAAGCCCGGCGACTGGGGAGGTGAATGGAGCTTTTCAGGTGCCTTATAAAGCAGCCACTCATCAACAATATTGGCTGTGTGTTTAAGATCATTACTCTGCTGAAAGACCCATTGGCTTCCAATCCCTAAGCTGTGGGCAGATGTCTATAAATTGGCCTGCAATATCTTCAGGTATTATAGGCAGTCAACTGTACCCTCCATAAAAACTAATTTCGCAATCCCAGCTGCCGCTATAGATCCCCAAACCATTATATTGTCTCCACCATACTTGATTGTGGGGAACCAAACTTTCGGGTGTCATTTCTTCATTTTTCCATCGCTAAATCTTTCCACGACACTCAGATTCGAAAATGTTATATTTGCTTTCGTCAGTATATTGGTTGTTTTCCAAAAATCAAAGTCTTTGTTGATGTGCTTGTTGGCAAAGTTAAGTCTTTTGGTCTGTTTTGTTGAGCTTGTTAGAGGCTCTTCTCTGGGAACTCTACTATTTAATCCTTTAGATAGGAGAATTTTTTGTACAGTCTCAGCATGCACAGTCTCGCCAGTCGTCGTTGCAATATTCCGTTAATTTTGGAGCAGATATTTTCGGATTTGACTTGACTCTTTGTAGAACAACTCGATCATCTCGATCATTTAGTACTCCTGGGCGACCACTTCGAGCTTTTTTTAAAACATTTACGGCTGACTTGTAATTCCTAATAACTGTTTGGACATTTAAACAGGATTGTCAACAATTTTTGAAATCTCACAGTTAAGATTTTTGTTTCTTTCGCAACTGTATTCTCACATTTATATCATGTCCAGAGGGATTTCTTTTCCTACATCCATTTTAACTGGAACATTAAAAAGAATTTAACTAACGCACACACAAGATTAACTTGTCAACAGTGTGATGCCGGTACAGTTACCTCATTGCTTAAATAAGAACGAAATCGTATGACGAAACACAAATACAGGTATATGCAGACTGTTGTAATGTGATTTTGGAAGTTATTTGCGTATTATTGTGAATATATTTTGCACACTGTTAAAAACTGGTACTTAGAAATGAGCAAAATGCACTCGTTTTTGAGTACATTCTGGGCTTAAAATAGCTCCGAGTACTTGTCTCATTACTGGAAAAGACACGTACTCATTTTTGAGTACATACAGGGAATCAATTGTAGGTATATACGGTATTTCAAATATATGCACTAAAAAAAATCCATATATTTCAAATATACGTGCTCTAACTTCATTTAGTTTCTGTGCCCTTTCAGGCAGGGCACAGAAACTGAAGGAAGTTAGAGCGAATCCAGCCGATTCTGACAGGATAGTTTGTAAGTGAGAGAGAGAGAGAGAGAGAGAGAGAGAGCACATTAGATGGCGCCACCGTACGATTTTGCACATAGAAGGCGGAGAGAAATTAGGAGGTGGGCTTAGGAATCAACACCTTTATATGCCACCGGGGGATTCCAACCGAGGGGCCGTCACTTAACGTTCTTGTCCGATGCACGGCGGATATTCAGCGATTGTTGGAAATACACACCACCACGGAGAGCCCCCAGCTTCAAGCCTAACAGGCTAGGTTTGAACCTGGGTTCCCTCCACCAGTAGTCTGAATCTATAGCCACTAAGCCATCCGCGGCTCGATTTCTAATGTGAAATACGTGTACTCCATACATACTCATTTATTCATAGAATCAACTGGAAGTATATTATTCGATGGCACATCTGGGATAATAGATATACTCGTTGTCACATGTTGGGCAAATGGACCGCACAATTTTATGACAAATATAGTGATGAAGCGACAATATATTATTTATGAAATTGACACAAATATAGTTAATGTCGAAACGTACACAAAGATACTTTATGCATAATCAAATTACTTGTGATCAGTGACTTTGTTGTACGAATTATTTATGTGTGTCACTTTACACATTTATTAAAAAAATTCTCTTGAAATCTATAATATCTAAAATGAAGTAATACGAGATTATATTTATATTTATTGACACAGTTATTCGTAAGTACGTATGGTTACTCATATTTGAGCATGTCATGTACTTTACGATACAATTGCACTTAAAGAAAAACGAGTAGGTTCAGGTTCTTATTTTTAAGTAGATCTTTTTTAACAGTGTACGGGCAAATGTCTTTAACAAAGCACAGAAATATCACTTCAAGAATACGTCTAGAGATTCAGTGAAAACAACAGTACTACAAATTCAACCTTTCATTCCATCTCAGACATGTGTGTTACACATAACACCACATCGAAAATACTTCAATAGCTGAACAACATCATGCTCATAATATCAGATAATCTTTAAGTCACATTAACTTGAAAATAACTAAAGTCTTCGATGATCAAATCAGCATGGTAATCAAACCGAAAGAACTAAATAATAATATCAAACTAAACATTAAGTTTGTCTAAGCTAACATGGCAAAACAAGCTCTATCTGAATTTTAACGACAGCCCCGAATATCTAAGAAAAGCAGAGCCCCGATACATCGTAAACATCGTTCTTATCTTGCTGAGCTCATACGTCATTCTACTCCTGACCTCAATTCAGGTTGCCACAAAACATTCGGTGAGAAAGAAAATGTATTTGGAAAATGCTCAAGCAGAACGAACTAAAATTTACCTGGATAACAGAGTATATGTCACACTCTCCTGTATAAACAACTAGAGGGGGGGGGGTATCCGGTATTTCCCGCGTAAATATAACTAGTGAAAATCCTCCAAATACGTTGCGTCAATGAATGAACAAAGACATCGCTCTTTCCACGTTTAGCAACGCACAGCAACCGAAATATTGTTATTCGGCCGCAGCCGGGGAAATGAATATCCGATCTCTCGATGACTAGCAGAGCGCATTAGCGTTACACCACGAGGGCCAACTTTCCACGGCGGCGGCCGAATAGCAATTTTTCGCTTGCTGTACGTTGCTAAACGTGGAAAGAGCGATGTCTTTGTTTATTCACTGACGCCACGTATATGGAGGATTTTCACTTTGGATTTAACTGCTATAATTAATATATAGCCTGTGCTGTTAATGCCCACTAAATGGAGACATCTCAGTAGCTGAGCCCATTTTACGGATTTATAATGTCAAATGCTGACAGAGAAATGCACACAGCGCCGCGGATTGTTGGCCGCCGTGGTGTAAGGCTAACGCTCTCGGCTAGATATCGAGAGATCCGGGATTCATTTCCCCGGCGGCGGCCGACTAACAATTTTTCGGTTGCTGTGCGTTGCTTAACGTGGAAAGAGCGATGCTTTGCTTATTATAAATATTACTGTTAGTGGAATCACTAAGTTCAGCGGGTGGAAGTTAATGAATGAAAAAGGTGTTCCTGTAATTTTCCAGTAAATTTATTTTAACTCATTTAGGTTATTGCTTTTTGGTAAACAATATTTTTGGTTTTTCCATTGGGAGCAAAAATGTAAAGATTTTTAGGATTGCCAATCCTTAAGCAGACGACGTAGAGTTGTCCGTGTGAAAAGCAGGGTTCCTCCAAATTAACGACAGCCACTGCCAATGGCTGATGCAGTAATATTTCTGCAAAAAAAAAAAAAAAAAAAAAACCGGGATTGCTGCTAATGCAGAAAAAATATATATATATATTGATTTAATTAATTTACTTTTACGAAACAAAAAAGAAAGGAAGAGGAATGGTAATACTTTTACCTTCGAGGAGACATCTATAGATCTGCTGTACATTTAGCGTGCGCTTCTGAGAACCCCGCAACACTGAAATGCAATGTACCTGTGTTATGTCGCGTGCATGCGACTTGATATTAGCATTGATCATCCTTTTGTTTACCGTTTTGAGTTTTGAATATCTGGAAACTCTCTATTTACACTACATTGTATTTCTAACTGATGAAGCCGCCCGTTGGTGCGGTGAAAGCCAACGTTTATTCATTTGTGTTTTTAATACATCATTAAACGGATATTTTTGCACTTAATTGTTGCTACCTACGGTTTCTAACTTAGACCGTAGATCAGGTATTGGAGTGCTGAATTGTGTTGCAGTTCTTAAAAGTAAAAAATGGAACTTTTTACGAAAATTTTGTATGGGAACCCCTTGACCCCGGACTCCGGCCCCATCCGAAAACCCTCTTCGGTCTAAGTTAGGGTTCCACGAGATAGTATACCAAATTTGGTAGAATTTGGTGGTTCTAAATTGAAAACTGTAGATTTTACGGAAATTCTGTGTGTGTGTGTGTGGGGGGGGGGGTGTTTCCCCTTGACCCCGGGCTCCGACTCCATCTGAAAACCGTCTACGGTCTAAGTTAGAGAACCATGAGATAGTACACAAAATTTAGTGGTTCTAAGTTGAAAACTGCAGATTTTACGGAAATTTGTGTGGGGGTCCCCTTGACCCCGGGCTCCGACCCCAACTGAAAACCGTCTACGGTCTAAGTTAGAGTACCATGGGATAGTATACCAAATTTGGTGGTTCTAAGTTGAAAACTGTAGATTTGTATAGTGGACATACAAACAAACATTTAATTATAGATATCGTTGTCTGAAGTCCGGAACTGTGTGCAAATGTATCAAAAATGTATTCTTTCAGGCTGTGATTTACGACAGTGCGAAGATACTGCGAAAGCTTTAAAGTAATAATTCACTGAGAATAAAATCATACAATCATACTATTTCAACGAGTACGCAATTATAATTGCTAAATTAGATATGGAAATGTTTCCCCGCAGAATTTGTGCAGTACTTTCTGGCAAAAAGATCACTAATGAACCGTTTTCATTAATTCAATAAAACGTATTTGAAAACATATTTTCGATTTTACATTACATGTTTTCAGAAAGTGTATATTATAGTTTATTTGCTGAAAAAAATTCTCAGTGAATCATATTTTAAAGCTTTCGCATTGATGCGAGGATGTCGTGACTTTTCCTATCTCCAATCCTGAAACAGTCGAGCCAGCCATGAGGAGAAAAACATCGATCCGTTGGTATATTTGACCCTGAAACTTAATAAAGATATTATAAAAACTTAGTCCTATGAGAAGTTACTGACAGTTGAAGTGATAAGTCTATTGAAATAATGAGAATAAAAGATATCAACATTCTCTAACATGCTGCATGATTAGCGGTGATTATGATTTCCGCGAGACATGAGCCTCAAGACAGTGAAGCATGTTTTACTGGACAAATCCTAGAAGAGATATAGCTTTACCTACAATTTCGCTGGTGAGCACTGATTTGAATGTTTCTGGGATGGAATTTATATACTGGCGTGCAAAACTTAAGGACAGACACTAGTGCCGTAGATGAAACACACAAGCTTGAGGCGATTTGCATAACGCAAGCGGATCAGTAGAAAGACGATGCGCATGCGACTTTCCGAAATGTGATGTCGCAGGTCACATGACAGCGCTGAAATGGATATAAGGAGCATCTCGCAGCAAGGCAGGAAACGGAAAGTGAAACTGTGCGGCGTTGTAAAGAAGTTCGCGTGGTTTGGTAGTGTGTCGCAGACAAGAAAATGTCCACGCAGAGACATTTAGATGACTACGCGTGGTCGAATAATCGGAATGCTGGAGGAGGGGCGAACCGTAACGAGTGTCCCCGACGAGTCCCACGTGACCCATAGCATTGTTTCACGTGCGTGGAAGACCTTCCAAACGACAGGAACAGCTGTTAGAAAGGTCAGTTGTGGTCGGCCACGGAAAACAACAGCAAGAGATGACAGATATATGGTCCTACAGGCCAAACGTGATCGACGCCAGACAGCTGGCAATACTGCAAAGCAACAACAGATGACCACAGGACGCGCTGTATCGCGGTTCACCGTTGCCAGACGTCTACATAAAGGTGGACTATTTTCCCGATGACCTGAACGTTGCATCCCATTAAAGCCTACCCATCGGAGACATTGATTATATTGGAGACATTGGTATAAGGACCACAAGGATTGGACCATACAGCAATGGGGTACAATACTCTTCACGGATGAGAGTCGTTTCAGTACCACGAGCGATTCTGGACGTCAGCTGATATGGAGAGATGTGGGAACACGTTATCGACCGGCTAACATTACCCAAAGAGATCGGTATCGCAGTGTTGGTGTGCTCGTCTGAGGAGGCATTACGCTGAATGGTCGTACTAAGCTCCACATTTTCGAATGAGGTTCCGTAACCGCAAACCGCTACTGTGATGAGGTGCTCCTTCCCCATATACGCCTATTCCGAGGTGCCGTTGGTTCCGAGTTCGAGTTTATGGACGATAACGCGAGACCCCATCGTGCCCGTGCAGTAGATGAGCTGTTGGAAAGTGAGGATGCCACTCGTATGGATTGTTCTGCGTACAACCCGGATCCAAATCCTATAGAATATGTGTGGGACGCTCTGGGGACACGTCTTGCAGCACGCTCACATCCGCTGGAAAATGTCCATCAGTTGAAACGTGCGCTACTAGAGGAATGGGCAAAGTTATTCCAATAACTCATCAAGAGCCTCGTGTTAAGGACGGCCAGACGCTGCAACGCAACCATTGCTGTTAGGGGACATCATATTCCTTACTGAAGACCACCTCTTTGCTGTAGAAAACGATCTGTGGAAACGATTATTCTGTACCATGGTGTGTACTGCTTTACGGTGATTTCTTAGTAAAGAACCAGCGTACACTTTTGTATTCATTTTTGCGCATGTGTTTGTTCATTCCCCCGTTTGGTACATACTGAAGGCTCTGTGATATGACATTCATCTATCCAGGCTGCTTCATTGCGAAGCTATGGCGAAAAAACCGAACGGTCCTTAAGTTTTGCACACCAATGTACAAGTTACAGCAGCCTTCGCAGAAAATACGATCTCTTGCTGGTGGCGTCACGCAAAGTTCATGCATAAAGTAAATCGCTGAAGTTTGAGGTGTTTATAATGCTGAGGTTCGAATTTAATCCCGATATGACATAGTTGTTGTGTTCCTTGTTACTGCCCTGGATGTTTCACTTCCCAGGAAATAACAGCCCTAAATTAGAGACTGTTGATGATTCTTTGCAGTCTATGCTCGTAGGAATTCCTTAAAATTACGCGGGTGAGCACACCAGCAATTCAGTTCCTCAACAAGTTAGTAAAATCATGCAATGCATTGCTTTCCAACATACTGAAGTTATGAGGATAATTGCTGTGGAATAAATCTCGCTCCTGTGCCCTGACCTTTGACCCCATTTCGGTGGTATTCAACAGAATTGGTTCAGTATACCTCCAGAACAACATACTTAAGTTTTGTCGCAATAGAAGCATTTTTAGTCAAGTTATGAGAGTAATGCCTGTGGAATAAATCTCGCTCGTGTGGCCTAACCTTTGACCCCATTTCAATGATATTCAACAGAACCGGTTCAGTATATCTACCAAAACAACATGATAAAGTGTTGTCGCAGTCGAAGCATTTTTACATAAGTTATGACGCATAAAGGCGATGGAATGGATCCCGCTCCTATGTCCTGACCTTTGACTCCATTTCGTCCGTTTTCAATACGGTTCGTCCCTAGGTTGTCCCCTACCACACTGCAAATCCTTGGAACACATTAAGAACACATTAGGACCTTATTTTAGAACGCAATGTGTGCCAGATTAAGAACACTTTAATGTGTTCTTATTTAGAACATATTTGGAACACATTTTAAGAACATATTTTGAGAACACATTAATGTGTTCCCAATATGTTCTTATTTAGAACACATTGGGAGTAAGTTTTAGAACACATTTTGTTCCAGTTTAGGAACACATTAATGTGTTCTCAATGTGCTCTTGCTGAGAACACATTAATGAAATGCGTTCCTAATGTGTTACTATTAGAACACATTTTTAAATGCCTTCTGAAATGTGTTCCCATTGTGTTTCAATCAGAACACAATAGCAGCAAAATGCAGAACACGTTCTGTGCTAGATTAAGAACACATTTTATGTGTTCTTAATGTGTTCGAATTTAGAACACATCGGGTGTAAATTTTAGAACACATTGAGAACATATCAGGAGCACATTCATAATTGAATGGGAATATATGCAAAATATGTTAGGAGCCCATTACCAACATATTGGGGACATTCAAAACGTATTTTGAACACATTCTGGGCAACTCATTGACAAAATGGATTGCTGCGAAATACAGGTGCACCATGTCAGCAAACTCTGAATTCCAAGTGTGTATTGTGGATTAGAAATTTATTTCAGATATTTGCTTCTGGAAACTGATGATAATTTTGAAACTTCTCTTAAGGATGGGTAACGTTCATCTAAGACAGTTAATTGCTCAAGCTAAATTTATTCTTTTGAAATTAATAGTGCTGAGTGATGAAATATGTTTTTAATGTTTGTGGGTAAATTTTGAACTATGTTTACCAATGGAATTTTCACCATAAAGTAATAACATATTGCTTTAATAGGAATGAAAAATAAATGTTCATATAAATGTAACACAAACAGTCCACTATACAGCAAAATAATTTATTGACAATATTTTTATTTTTAATAAGGACTTTATTTAGTTTCCCAAACAACATATGGGGGGTTTTTTTGTTCCGTCAGTTTTATGATAATGAGCTGATAGCCTTTTTGATTTTTGACCTATATATATATATTTTTTTTTTTTTTTTGAGGTAGTTCAGTTCAAATGTGTAGTAAAATGTTAGCAGCACAGTTAACAGCGACAGCGTCTGGGCAATAGCGATAAAATTCCCCTGGAACAGAACAGCAGCATCTGTTGTTTGTTTCCACTCTATTTGTACTATCATAGGGTAAAACATACTCTTCCACACTCTGCACTTTTTCTATGAATTCCACAGCATCCTGAAATTAAAAAAGACAAACAAATAAGCTGTATATGCCACTCTGAACAATGACTTAAGATATTTGAAATTATGGATAGCAAAATTAAATTTGACATTTTTTAAAAATAAAATTTAGGACAAACATGCTTAGAAAAAAAAAATCACAATTTGCATTTGCAGGTTTAAGAGCAAATCACTTGTTTAATAGAGAACTGATCTTCTCAGATAGTCTGGTTTCCTCTTAAGTATATTTACAGAAACACATATTTTATGTGAAATCCAACACTGCTATTCATTTGTGTTATTTCTCCTCCCCTAAAATATGTGTTCTTTTTACAAACACAAAAGTTATAGATTGTATGAGGTGGTACTGAGAAGTAGTATGTGCTAATGTAATTACATTTCACCACTTTTTCCATTGCCACAATTGTAAACAATGATTTTTATGGATATACACTAACAGGCTTTGCACTTGTAACTTATTCGGATATCATATAAAGCATTATGTTAAAATGTACTGTATGCCAGGTTGTTTCTCTAGTATCTATAGAAATATTCTTAGTTATAATCACAGTAAAAAAAAGGCAATTCCGGTAACGTGATATACGCATTTTGCTAGATCACTAAGAACCTTTCTGCATTCCATAAATCAGCTATTTTATCTGCCTTCCATTTCTTTTTCTCACTTTTCTTTATCCTTTAGCTGTTCTAAGTATGAAGCATATATATATAGCATGGGACTGCTTCACATAATTCAAGAGCTAAGGAATTGGAATGGAATTAATGGAGTTTTTATGCAGTCAGATTGCATCGTTACAGACATACGGAGTGAATGCATGAATCCAAAATAAATTCTTTCCTTTGTAACAATGCAATTGTTTTATGAAAAGCTCCTTTCCAGCTGTATGCTAGCAGGCAATAGTGTTAGACCTGCTTGGAGAAGTTTGATACAGCAATCAGTTAAAAATTATCTGTTTTTCTTTGTGGAGCTAACCTCTGAATCCCAGAGAACAGCTTAGTGATATGTATATGATGATGTAATAAGGACCCACCAGCTGAATCTTTAATATCTGGAATCTCGAACCAATATTTACAGATGTTTGCATCTTCTGAGTTTTATAGATTCTGTAACTAACCTTCAATTTTTACTCAAATCCAATGAAAACTTATCGAATTACACATAAACAAATTTTAGGTTGCTATTTAGAGAAACACTGCCATTATAGCTTGGAGCATCATGTTTTGAGGAAACTAATATCTAGACTTTGGCCCATTATTAGAAATGCTGACACTTTTATTGGCAGGAACTATTGTTCCTTGTTATTGCTTGTGGAGGAGAGGAAGTGGGAAGTGTTGCAAGTGGTAGTTATAACATTCTAATCTAGGGCAAGTTCTTTTTTCACTATTGCTATTTGTAGCTGCCTAAAAAAAAAAAAAAAGACAGGTCAAATTTTAAGAGTGAATTATTATATCTTCAAAATTTCAGAACAAAATGGTAAAATGTAAGGATTTTTCAGGGCACGAAAAAGAAAAATCAAGAATTTCAGGACAACTCTAATCCCTGCTTTACTTATAATACAAATATTGTTCTTTAGTTACATTGTAATATTACCATGGTTCTAGGAATTAAATGCTTTTAACATGATTTAAATTATTCACTGATCAGTGCAAAGTTTCAAGCCTTTATTATGTTAACAATCAACACTTTACAATGCATACTGTGATTTCAAGTGAAACTGCTAAAATATTCCTTTCATGATACTGACTGAGCAGATTTTACATTTTCCCTAAGATTACCTAGTTTTCTCCTAAACATATTTGTCACATGTTGACCCCATCATGTAATTTTTTGATTCCCTATAAATTGTAATATTTTTCAGTAGCTAACTCACAGTTTATGGCAAATTATCATTCTAGGGTATTTACACAAATAAAAAAAATCAAAATTCCAGTTTTTGAGATACTCAACATCAAATTTAATATTGCATGACACTGAATTTAAAATAAAAAAAATTGTGCACTAAAGTATCATTTTGAAGCCTGAAAAAAGGCACTTAAGAGAGACCAATTTTCTTACTCTCTGCGGTAAAGTTAACTTGATTTATATTTCTCCAATGTAAGAATTTGGCAGATTTTCTAATTTTTTTTTACTTCATCAGTTTGTTAATTAAAAAATTATGGTGCTGAAAACTTAACACACAATCACGCCTTGTTTCTGCTAACAAAACTGCAAAGTTTCATGAAAATCCAAGTTAGTCAAGTTGAAAATGCTTTGTTGGTTTAACATAAATAACCCTAGTGAGAATAATTGGCAGTGAAACACGTAACACATGAAACAGAATATTTTCAGAAACACTCTCTGTTTGAACTTATATCCTCTATAACTTCCAAATTCCTTCATATAAAATTCTCGTATCAAGAACAGATCGACATTAGTTTTCTGGATGTTAACATCAACCCAGACTTCTCACTTGGTCCCTCTGTTTACAGGAAACCTTCTGCCACCCATAATATCATCTCTTACCATTCCTGCACCTTTGGAAAATACAAATTGACTGTATTAAAGGCATACATCCACAGAGCTAACCTTATTTGTAACAGCCCTTCAGCTCTTCAAAACAAATATCAGATCATCAACATTGGCAAATTACATGGCTTTCCACCTCTCTTAGCACACAGGCTAATTAAAAATTTGAA
Organism: Macrothele yani; assembly: GCA_039090855.1. Lineage (NCBI taxonomy): Eukaryota > Metazoa > Arthropoda > Arachnida > Araneae > Macrothelidae > Macrothele > Macrothele yani. The sequence continues at coordinate 151,432,970 of CM076995.1, read as the reverse complement.
TCACAGAATAGATCTACTACTTTACTGCCTGAACTTTCCACCACTCAGTTTGTTGGCACTTTGCCCTTTAGCCTGGCCTTCACTCACAAAGTTTGCTCTGATTTCAAATCTTTTGGCTACAGGATTGCTGTTAAACCACCTCCACATCTTCTTAACCTTATCCTTAATGACAGAGATCCCAATAAACCCCTAGAGTTACAAGGTATCTACTCTATCCCTGTCAACACTTCCACAGGTGTTACCCACTATATTGATAGCTTACTTAACAAAGCATCAACCTGTGATTGGTGAAACATATCGCTGATGCTAAGAAAAGCAACCCTTCTACCCCCCCCCCCCCCGCCCTTTCAATTTTAACTATCAGCGATACCTCCGCGATTCCCGATTGGCAAAATGTTAAATGTATCGCTCCGTTCAGCAATCGAAAAGCCCTCTGGTACCGCAAAAGCATTGAAATCTTCTGTACTCCTAACACCTGCAATACAGATGCATTTTTTAACATACTTATTATTTGTAAAGCTATTTTGAAATCTGGCAACAACTAATGCTTATACCACATGTTTCATTCCATGGCTGATGAAGGTAGAAGTTACTACCGAAAGGTCCCACCACTTGTAATTTTTACATAACTTATGCGCGATATGTGAACATCAAGAATTATTCTAACATAAATAACCCATTTCTTGCACAGAAAAAAAGTGTCTTAAATAATTTGCAAAAAATATTTGAGAGGTATTTTTTAACCAGCCAATATCTATACAAGCCTTAAAAATGAATGGCACAGTATTTTAAAACCCAACATGACCAGTACAAAAACGTCGGCATGCAATTATTCCACATCACCTTTTCCCTGTCATTCATCCAAAGGTATTCAGATTGGAGGGGCACAAAACAAACAGCACCAATAAAAAAAAAAAAAATTGAAAATCAGATTAATCCCAACTCTCTTATTTCTTTTCATTGCAATATTTATTAGAAATATGCTTCCTTTACCACTAGCAGACAAACTAGTTTTGCACCATCAATTGATATCTTTCTAGGTATTTGGACTATGACCAGTTAATTTAGAATGTAACAGCTGTCAAATCAAACCTTCCTCTTTTGTGGTGGTTTTAGCCACCACAAGCAACTCATAGGGCTATAAACAATAGTTATAGTATCTGAAAAGAGTAATTTCATTTAAATAAATTTTACGTTAAGTATATAGTATCAACAGTAAATATAAAAAAGATTTGAGTTGACTGTACATCAGGGCTATAGCTAGCAGGGAGCCAGAGGAAGCTCAGCCCCCTCTCCCACAAGGCAAGCAAAGTTCCCCTGGAAAGTTGATGCTATCGTTAATTATCTGCAATTTTATTTTCAGTGGTTTATGGAAATTCCTTTTGCATTTCATTATAAGCACAAATATTTTGCTTTGTATATTCATGTAATTTAAAAAAAAGCAAAATTGCACTGATACACCATGAACAATGGATAACTGAAAAAATTCCTTCTGGAAATGAATCTGTAGGAACAGCTGTGCCAATGATTCTCTGCCATATGGGCACCAAACTTGCTGCTGCTAAGGGTCAGAAAAAGTATTATTAAAAGTTTAGCTTTAACCGTCTTTACACGATATTTCAGAAATGATTAAAACAATATTTAAATTCCAAAATTTAATTATAGTTAAAATCATCAGATCCTTCAAAACGCCTTGCGATTAATGAGATTAGATCTTGATTGTAGCTGTGGGCATGCATTTCTTGAACCCCATGGCTGATGTCTATAAAACAGTGTTCCCTGTTGTGCTTGTATGTCATTTTACCTGATGGTGAAACGCAGTGTTTTGAAAGAACTCGTGATTTTAACTATCATTAAATTTTAGAATTTAAATGTTTTAATCATTTCTGAAATATCATGTAAAGATGGCGAAAGCTACACTTGTAATGTTCTTACAGCATGATTTTAGTCTAGCCTACATTGTTTAGAGCATTATTATTAATGTTATTATTATTATTTGAGAAACATGAAATGTAAAAGAACGTAAAAAAGGGGGAGGGCAAAAGCACAGTTCGCCATATGAATAAAACATTTCATCATTAGGTAGTTGACTATGACATATGTTAGACTGCTGTTAAAAAAGTTCCAGTTGGTTAATTTCATACTCCTACAAAGAAGTGTTGTCATGGGAATGTTTTAGCTAAACATTCTTCTAGGTGATGTAGAACAGTACTAAAGAGGTTTTTTTTTTTTGTACAAGAGAGAGAAAGCTTTTAACTTCTTACTGTCGATTGTTTTTCAGTACGAGTTTTTCGATGCATGTGTGGGAGAAGTGTTTATCGGCAGGAATCTACGGGTTTTTGAGTAGGGGTAGGGATGTTTGACTGTTCATCCTGTTAAGAAGAGGTTACCTCTGAGCACCAGCAAAGGAGAATGCATGATTAATGATGGAGAAGAAAGGGCCAAAATTTGGCATCAACTCCTTGATGCCATTGCATGTATTCATGAAAAAAAAAACCAGAATAGTAAACTAAAAAATCATTTTCTCATGCTATTGGAAGTTATGTTTCCTCCAGTGATAATGACCCTGACACTTAGCCACCATTGAATGAATTCTGAAAATGCAAATTTATTTTTTCCCTTCCAAAGTTTCCTTCATCCTTCTCCTCTTTTTCATATTCTAATTCCCCCCCCCCCCACTTTTCGGCTGGAGAAATCATTGGGTCGTGAAATATTCATAAAAGGAATAAAAACACATAGCAAAACTTGTATTTGTATTCATGAATGAATGTACTTTGCCATTTGAACAATGACCTCCCCCCCCCTCCCATCCCATCCCAATGTATCATCCGGTGGAGATCTAGCTACGGCCCTGCTGTACATACAATACACCAGAAAAAAATTTATACTTTTGTTCCGAGCTTGTTTTAAGGTTCTTAATGACCACTTAAGGAACTCTGAGGGCTATAAACAGTTTTCCATCTTTAATTAAGGACCACTGGTAAGTGGTTTTAGGAAAGACAGTCAATGCTGTAAGATAGTAAAACACATCACCTGTGCCGTATCCAGGAGCTGAACTTGGGCCCAGCTTGGACAATTCATCACAAACCAGTGTACCCACCCAGGCGTGTCACAGAGTGCATGTGACAAGGACGACCACATGGAGATATAAGCGGCCGGTCAGGACAGATGAGCCATAGTGTGTTAAGTAAACACAATGGACAGAGGCAGTGATTTGACAGATGTTCAAAGGGAATGATAATTGGCTACCACACCAAAGGTGAAAGCATCTCAGAAACAGCAGAATTTGCAGGCTGTTTGCAAGGTGCTGTAGTAAGGGTGTACTAAGGATGGACCGCTGGCACACCGAATATCTCCCAACGTCATAACTGTGGAGCCCAAAGTCATTGACCCCTATGGAGAATGTCGCCTCCGTTGACTGGTAAAGGGCAATTGATGCGCACCAGTGCAGCAATTGACCACGCAAATGCACACTGGGGCACCCAGGTACGTGTCCCCAATAACAGTACAGCCAATCCTCTCACACATGGGTCTCTGGAGTCAACGCTCCGTCAAGGCACCCATGATAACCTAGGTCCATCGACAACAAGGTCTGCAGTTCACATGGGATTACTGTCATTGGACAGTGGAAGAGTGGGAAAAGGTTGCCTTCTCAGATAAATCGACGTTTCTACTCCACAGAAGTGACGGGCAGTGGCGATAGAACATCGGACACATGAGAACTAACACCCGGACACGCTTGTTGGCCAAGTACAGGCTGGCAATGGCAGTTTGCATGTCTGGGATATATTTTCCTGGTATGACCTGGGACCGCTGGTACTACTGGATGGGTCCCTGAACACCAATGGCTCCCTGTCCATCCTCGCTGACCACATGCATCCCTTCATGTTAGATGTTTTCCCTGGTGGTGATGGTGTCTACCAACAGGACAATGTGCCCTGTCATGTCGCTAAGGGGGTGCACGACTGGTTCCAGGAACATGACAGTGGTGTCTCTGTTCTCCCTTGGCCAGTGAAATCACCCGACCTCAATCCCATAGAGCACTTGTGGAACTATTTGGATTGACAGGTTTGACGTGCTGACCCACAAACCATGCCATTTCCAGGACCCTCGTGCTCTGCTGCAGTCCCGATGGGCCCGTGTGCCTCAGGCAATGTTCCAGGGCCTCATTGTGTCCATACTACTCCGTCTCTCCGAGCTGTCATCCAGGCCAAGGGTGGTTATTCCCATTATCAGGTAGGTGGTCATATAAATCTGATACAACCGTGTATGTTTTCTATGAAGGAAATAATTTCACTGATGCCTTTTTTTAAATGGCATTAATGAAAATAAACAATACAAATCAAGCTTTCTATTATGGAAGCAAACTGGTATGCTTTTAAACTTGCAGTTTAACAAGTATAGGGAGAAAAATAATATTTGCCCTTAATACATGTTCTTTCTGGGGGCTAAGTTTACCAAAAGCTTTCACAGGATCTTAATGTACAATATTTCACCACTATTCTATTTTATGCCTTCATTTGTACAATACAAAGAAATGACTTATGTATTCACAGGCAATCAGGCATCAGAGATTGTTGCAATTTGATGCACACATGGTGTTAAATATCATAGAAATGGTTACGAATTAAAGCTTCCCTTGTACACACAGTGAAGTAATTAATTGAAGCCATGTTCTGTTAATCAATTTAAATATATTTTTGTTTAGGATCTCTGAGACCTCAATTATTATTTTTCGTATAGACACTACTACAAAAACAGCTGAAGAGAAAATGTTTGTTGTGATAGTCAGCAAAAAGAATTTTCAAAGTATTACGAATCTAACTTTAGATAACTTTGCTGAGGAAAAATTCATGGGTAAAAGCTCAAAGGGTTTGATATTTTGATTGATAAATATTTCTTTTCATCTGGGCTGCTGGACAGAAAAGAATAGAAAAAGGGCATTAACAAACTTTTCTGATTATCAACTTTTTTTTTATCGTTATTTAGTTCAGACAGAACACCCCTTTCCACAGAAAAAGTAAATGCAAGACATTTCAGAATCTGAAAAAATGCTGGATGTGTGTGTGGTTTTATTGAATCTATTCAAAATCTAATTTTAGAATGATGAAGTACATAAAAACAATAAATGAACACAAAAAACATCCACATCTAGTAACCATTTATATTAGTACACTTTCACCTAGAAACCTAATTTCTTTTCACAGAAAGATCGTTTATTTTTACTTTACCAAAATATACTGTAGCTGTGAACCTTCTTACATTAGCAACAATGTATAAATGGAATAAAGTTTCACTTACTTCATCACATTCTTCTTGAAGCTTTCATTAGTTTAAATCTATTTCAATTTGTTATAGAATTTATTTACATTAATATACTCTGCATTAGGCTTTTCATTTTCATTATGAAAAACTAAGATCACAATTTGGTATGAACATTTTTAACAGAAGAGAATTATATTTCACATATATATAATTTGTGACTACAGAACTTGTGGTGGTGAGATAGAATGAAAATACCAATGTTTTCCACAATCAAAGGGTTACTATGCATTGACTATAGTTTCGCAGAGCGTTAGGCTCGGCATCATCAGGACGAATGGAGCATAACATTCAAATCATTGTGACATTATCAAAGTTCTGGTCAGTCACGGGTTTTCGTGTGTTGATTCCACTCGCTTGAAAGAAATGGAGTTGATGTCATGTTGGTGACAAGCCGTGAAGAGTTCCGGTATATGTGGAAAGCTTCTAATACATTAAGCTTGACAGTCGAATCAGATTTATCAATAAGCGTAGCGTTTCCAAACAAAAATTTATGGTTATTTTTGTGACAATGTTGGGCTACAGATGACTTCTTCAGTTCACAGTTCTGTACGCAAGCCTTGTGTTCCGTCACACAGAAACTTAAGCCCTGCGGGTCTGTCCTATACATGAAAGTCCACATTCACAAAGTATCTGATAAATTCCCCAGGAATTTATGTCTTCGACGTAGTCTTTTGATCTGTAAAAATTTATCTTGTTTATGGGTTTAAAAACCACTTTGAAATTAAAACTTTTGAGAATTTTTGAAATTCCAAAGCAAATCTGAGGAGCAAAAGGGATAACTGCCGAATTCTCTCGTATTGCGAGGTCTATTGGCATGAGCGAGCAGACTGGTTTCAGTTTCCTAAATTTTTGGACAGCTTTATCTATAACGGAAAGGCTATATCCTCTGTGTACTGCAATTTGTAAGAAAATCAAGCTCTTTCTGCAAGGAATCCTCAGTGGAGCATATGTTGTTGTTTTTTTATTTATTTTTTTATTTTTTTATTTTTATTGGAGGTTTAACGACTACCGTGAGCAAGTGGGGCATATGTGTATTGCCCGATATACGTATATGTAGAAGGCGGAGATTTTTTTGTTTCCATGGGTGATTTGGTTTTGCATGTGGGAGTAAGGGAACAGCAAATGGTTTTCGATAAGCTGTTGTACTAAAGTATCCTTCAGAGCATGGCACAAGGACGTCAAAGAATGGTTAGCAGCCATTATTTTCAGTCTCACATATGTACTGTATGAGGATCAATTTAATTGATAAGTTCAACTAATTTAGGTATTTCCGAGTTCATGCTATTCCAGAGAATAAAAGTATAATCTACATATCGAATCTACAGATCAAATGTGACAAGCTGAAAGAGTTTGTCCTCAAAGTGACACATATAGACTTTGCATGAAATAGGCGACAGTGGTCTGCCCATTGCAAGGCCTTCCGTCTGTTGGAAAAATCTTCCACAATGATTTGAATGTTTACAAAATGTTACAATGATTTGAATGTTTATGCTCCATTCATCCTGATGATGTCGAGTCAAACGCTCTGCGAAACTATAGTCAATGCATAATAAACCTTTTATTGTGGTAAATGTTGGTATTTTCATTCTATTTATATTTCACATATCAAAATATTCTGACCACATCCACTTGCAAAAGTGTGTATGTGTGTGTCTGTGCAGGATGATCTAAAAGTTACACTATCTGTTAATACACTGTACTTAACAAAGCTGTGTGTTATGGTTAGAGTAGCAGAATGTAGACGTACGCAGATAGTTTTCAAATTATTAGCAGATTTTGCAGATACGTTCTAAATTATTGGCTGATTTTGCAGATACTTTAAATAAATTGTGTCAGCAAAAATCAGTGTTAATATCATAAAATACCACAGAAAACCTGTTTTCATTCAAAAATTTTGCATACTGTACACTTTTGTGCTAAAGACAGCACAGAAAAATATTCACATTTCCTATCATTGACTGCATGAAAGTAATGCAATTTCATTGACCACAGAAAATATTTTTAGTTGTATGTTTTGTGTCCAAAAGATGTATTACCATTAAATTTGCAAAAATCTCTCTCACCGAGGTAATATTAAAACAGGAGGCCTTTCCAAAGCATGCAGCATCATTGAAGTCCGTTCACACCATAACCTAAAATTTACTGAAATTAATTTTATGTTTGCTTTTTTTTACTGAGCACACACAATTTTTTTAAGGAATTGAAATCTAAGAATATAAAATTTTCGAATTATGTGAATTTTCACTTCTTCTGCATGAACTCAAGTGTGTATATTGGTTAAACTAGTCACACTGAAAGTAAAGAAATATGCATGAAAAGGGGTTTTGATTCTGTTTTCAATACAAATTGTGTTGCAACTGATGATATTAACTGAACAGGTGTTGAAAACCACATTTTGAATCCAGCTCTAAGTTGATCTGATCAGTTGCGTTCAACAAATAAAAAAAATATATATAATCAAGTTAATTTGCCATCTGTATTTGGCTAGTTGTTTCAGCATACTGTTTCTTGTCACTTATTAATGGATAAAATAGCCCTACAGTGTTTTACATCATAAATGCATAGTAGCCACTGCTAAATAGTTTGATGCATATAGTTGTTTCTCTTCCAATTATACGTTAAAACAAGCAATATTAAGGATTCGTGCCTTTTGAAAGAATGAACAGTGCAAAACATACCTAAAGATATAAATCCTTAATGTGTCTTTTTATTTACTAATTACCATCCTAAAATTATGTCAGATGAATTATTTATAAGTTTCTACAAAATTATATTTTAGACTCAAGACAAAAAAATTTAGCCTTAAATAACTCTCCCCAAAGAAAACTAAACCCCTACAGCCAGTCCTTTGATGCAAGACAACAGTATGCCAAAATATCAAGAATTGAGAACAGTAAAATGTTTGCAGACAGCACAAGCAACTTGCTGCCATCATTACACATATAGTGTATCAAACAGCAGATGGGAAAGAGAAGCATGCAACTTGTTTTATGTTTTCTGACACACAAATGAAAAAAAAACTAAAAAGCCAAAGCAAATAAAGTAATCTTGCAAAATTATTACTGACAAACTTACCCTGATTTAAATTTTGGATACTGTCGAAGTAACCAAAACGAAATGCTGAAACACAGGCAGAATCGTCTCATGTCAGACAGTTGTCTCATGCACAGGTACAGATGTTTACTTCCTGAACATAACAAAAAAATAACCATGGGATGAAACCAAATGCACTGGAGGGAGGTAGATGGGCAAATGTAATGCTGTCACTTCTAAAAAAAAAATGAAGGAAATCAATTGAGCTAGCAATGCCCTCTGCAATTGTGGAAGTTGGTGGAAAAATACATGGCTATTGGAAAGGTACGGCATTTGATTCAACTCATAAAGTATTGCATAAATAATGCAGAAAGAATATTCATGAATGAACACATTTCAAAATCAAATTGCAATTAACAAGTTCTCAATTTCGACAAAAATCAGCTATTATCGTAAACAGAAAATACGGTGTTATACAGGGTGTCCGAGAATTATTGGACACATTACAAAATTATGTACAAAAAAAAAAAAAAAAAAAACCTATGAGCGCTGTCTGTTTTTCTATGTCACGTATTACTAACACAGTTTCTATATTTTTGTTTTGCAGAATTGTTATTCCCAAAATCCGATAGATGGCGCTAGGTGGGGCCTAATGAGGAATCTGTGAGAAGTGCGCAATCAGTAGTTATGTCATCCATACAGCAGAAGGCGATGTGTATGTTATGGCTTGCGGAATTAAAGTCTGTCGTTAAAGTTAAAAGACGGTACCTTTTAGAGTATGGTTGTAATCCTCCACCAATGAATTCAATTAAGCAGTGGATGAAACAGTTTAAAGAAACTGGCAATGTGGAACATCGTGGAGGAGCCGGCAGGCCTAGCGTCAGCGGTGAGGCGGTTGACCAAGTTAATGAAAGTTTCCGACGAAGCCCCAGGAAATCCGTTAATAAAGCAAGCAGAGAACTGTGCATTCCGAAATTGACAGTTCACGATATCTTGCACAAGAAATTAAAGTTTCATGATTATAAAATTCAAATAGTGCAAAAGATGCATGTAAATGATCCCACTCTGCGATACGATTTCACTGTGGATATGCTGCATCGAGTGGAAAACGAAGAAAACTTTCTCAGTACTGTAATTTTTAGTGATGAATTCACATTTCATGTATCAGATATTATGAATCGTCACAACTGTAGGATATGGGGCAGTGAACTGCCTCATGCTGCTATTGAACTGGAACGTGATTCTCCAAAAGTTAATGTGTGGTGCGCCCCTATCAAAAAGAAAAGTGATTGGCCCTTTCTTCTTCGGCAAAAAACCATAAATAGTGACATTTACCTGGATATGCTAGAAAATTTTGCTATATCCCAGATCAAAATATATGACGTTGTTTTCCAACAAGACGGCGTGCCACCGCATTGGTCAACGTTTGTACGTAAGTGCCTAACAAGCATTTCCCCAACGGATGGATTGGGTATGGTGGTCCAATTCCGTGGCCTCTCCAGATCTAACTCCATTGGATTATTTCATGTGGGGTTATGCGAAGGACCGCGTCTATCAAACGCCTTGTACTGATTTGCAGGAACTGAAGCAGCCTATCACAGCCAGCTGCTATTAATTCCATAATTCCTCAGATGCTTGCCAATACATGGCATGAAATTGAGTATCGCTTGGACGTACTACGAGCAACCAAGGGATCTCACATTGAAATGGGATCTCACATTGAAATTTATTAACTTGTGTGGTTACACTGTACATAAGTTAGTACAGTCAGTTTCTTTGTATCTGTTTAATGTTTTGTTTTATATAATTTTGTAATGTGTCCAATAATTTCTCGGACACCCTGTATATAAGCTCACCAAGCATGAACATTAATACATGAAGTTGCAGAAATACAAATTTAAGTATACTGCATTATCTTTCCCTCATATTTTTCTTAACTTCCTAAAACTGTTATTGAAAAATATTTTTACCCCATGAGCTGATGCAAAGTAAATATTACATATAGTATAAGAAATAAAGGGGGTATAAATGTTTTAAGTTTACAAGACCATTGCTGCTTTTCCTTAGACATCCAAATTGCAGTGCTACTTTCATACTCAATGAATTATAATTTTAACAGCTATCTCTACATACAGTATGACTTGAATGAACAAAACAGCACTCAATGTCATCTAATTTTATAACCGAGCACTTTTGATTTTGATCATCCATAAACATGTTCATATGAAGTAAATAGACAAGTGAACAATTAATATATCACTCCCTCTAACTGATACATGTAAGTAGTAATGCCTTTCTTAAATTTAATTTTTTCTTTGACTAAACTTGCGGGTTTTTTTTTTTTTTTTTTTGCTGAGGAACAAGTTATAACACAATTTTTTTTTTTGTTCTCTTGAAAAACATCAAAAAGATGAAAATGGCATAGGATAGACACTGAAAGATTGAAATGGTGATGAATAAGTTCTGTTTTTCTTCTTGCAATGATTCGATCTTTTACATGAACTAAAAGTCACCAAATTGTATTTTTTTTTCATTGGAAGTTTAACGACCACCGTGAGCAACTCAATGGGCTATAAGCAGTCGCCTTTCCCTAATTTAGGGTCACTGTTTTCAGGGAAGGGAGAGCCAGTGCCGTAAGACAAACACAACATCCATGCCTTACTGGGTTTCGAACCCGGACTCCCTTTCGGACGAATGATTTTTTTTTTTTTTTTTGATTGGAGGTTTAACGACTACCGTGAGCAACTCAATGGGCTATAAGCAGTCGCCCGTCCCTAATTTAGGGTCACTGGTTCAAGGGAAGGGAGAGAGCCAGTGCTGTAAGACAAACACAACACCCATGCCTGACCGGGATTCGAACCCGTACCCCTTACGGACGAATGATCAGCGGCCACCGCCTTAGACCACTGCGCCCCCGGGGCGGCCGGACGAATGATCAGAGGCCATCGCTTAGACCACTGCGCCACCGAGGCGGTGTCAGCAAATTGACTTGACTGCAGTACGAACAAAATGGTAGAAAGGAAGCTTTTCTTTTTCTTCTTAAAAACATGTTTTTATAAGACAAAAATAAAATTTCCAGCTGGAAGATATGTAACTAGATAGTCCATTATTATTGCTTTTAATTTATTAAAAGCACTGTTGCTTTTAATAAATTTGCATAAGTTTAAATATTTATCATAGTGTTTGAAATTCAAAAGCAATCTTTTGTGTGGAAGTTCTTCATACACTGCTTAAAGAAATTTTGCTTCTATATTCTGCTTCTGTGGTGTATTGTGCCTATGGTATTTATTAAGAATACCTTCTCCACCAACTTGCAGAGCCATAGCTACAGGAAGGGCAAGGAGAATGGTCATTCCAGGGGCATAAATTCATGCTCTGGGAAATGTAAAAAATATAAATTCTAACTAAAAAAGATAGGTATACCCTTCAGAATTTTCTTTTTAAAGACTTGACTTAGTCTCATACAGCATTCCATGCAGTAAAGAGTGGCATACACTATGAGGTGTGAATACCTCATATATGCAGGAAAGGAATTTTCTAAAACAGTGGAAGCCCATAAATCAAATGCTGATATGCCTGACCCCCATGACCTTTTCAAACATGTAGTTGGGATGAAGACCTAATTTATAATTTGTGCTCTGTTGCAAGAAGTCTATCCCAGTGTTTAACCTTTAACAGAATTTTCCCCAAGCCCTACGCCTAAAGCTTTTTCCTATTGCTACGTTCTTTTTTTTTTTTTTTTTTTTTTGATTGAAGGTTTAAACGACCACCATGAGCAACTCAATGGGCTATAAGCAGTCGCCCGTCCCTAATTTAGGGTCACTGGCTCCAAGGAAGGGAGAGAGCCAGTGCCATAGGACAGACACAATATCCATGACTCACCGGGATTCAAACCCAGACCCCTTCCGGACGAATAATCAGAGGCTATAGCTTAGACCACTGCACTACCAGGGTGGCATTGTCACTATCCGGTACTCATTTGTTCTGCACTGGTTTGTTTTTCGCTATGCATTTCTGTGGGGTGTTGTGTTGTTGGCATTCACACAACGTTTACACTTTATTTGGTATTTACAACCTGTGGTCCTTGAGTATTTACTCAGTTTTTACATTTTTAATAAAATTATATCAAAAACCTGATGTGTAATTTTTGAATGATCATAATATCTTCCTATATAACCGCAACGTGTAAGAAAATAAAAACCATGTATTATTTGAATGGAAGTCAAAGGGACATAGTTTCCAGTCTCACCCTACCAGATAAGAAAAGCTTATCTGGTAGGGTGAGAGTGGAAATTTTCCAGGTGTCTTGTGATGAGCATGTAAACACCACCGGGATGGTTAAAAATATCTTACTGTTATTAAAGAACATGCTGTAGTCTTTCTGAAAAATCAGTTTCAAAGCATATTACAGAGGACAGTCAGTGTAATTTGAAATAGACTATCTACAGTCACTGCAAGACATGATATGCTATTTTGGATTTTGAAGGGCACATAACTTACAATATGAACTAGTTTTCTTGATATCATGAATATTTAGCAATATTAATTATTACTGCAACACAACCTTTCTGAAATGAATTAATCTGCTTTTCGATAAATTCTCGTAGATCAGGTTAAAAACATCTTTTTCTTACTAATAGGAGTGATGCAAAAGAAGTGAGGGAAATTATTACAGAGTGGTTGAAAAATTTGAATAAAAAGCCTGAACACTGCTATCTAAAAAGGACGCTAATCTACACATTTAACAGCGTATAAACGACAGTGTGAGCGAAACAATTTAAATTACCTGACAAATGACATATCCATAAGAGCTGGGTGATATTTCAAATCTCACGAACACACATCAACACGCCAGCCATGTGAGCCATCCTCTTCCATCAATGGCGGAACTTCCTGTTTCTCAAGAATAGCGGAAGTGACGAAGAACTCGCTTTACGGAGTAGCTTGTTTAGTTTACCGTCATTCTGTGTCTGAACCTCGTTGGTCTGAACTCTGAATGTAATGCAACGGGGTTTTTTTTTTTGTTTTTTTTTTTTTTTTTTGAGTGGCGGGGAGCGGCTTTTTAAATCATTATTATTTTATGCACGATGTGTTTATCTTCTAAAATTCAGTTTCGTACCGCAGAAATAAAGCACAATAAATATACAACTTGAACCAGTATCTGCTGCTCCTGTGACGCATGGTCTAAGCGCTGGCTTTTGACTATTCGTCCGTGAAGGGATACGGGTTCGAATCCCGGTGAGGCATGATGTGTTTGTCTTACGGCACTGGATCTCTCTTCCATGGAGCCAGTGACCCTAAATTAGAGACGGGCAACTGCTTATAGCCCATCGAGTTGCTCAGGGTAGTCGTTAACCCTTCAATAAAAAAAAAAAAAGATCCAGTATCTACAAAATTATGCCGTCAGTTTTCAAACAGATATTTTGAAATTATTTTATGTATAGTAAAAGTATGAAAAAAACTCGAGCCATAAGATTCATTCTACTTACTTGAAATTGTGGAAATATCCAGTTGTAGCACATGCTGTTTGGACAACAGTGGAACCAAAGCCTTCGTGTTGCTCACATGTTGCTCCACAAAAGCTGCTTGCATGTTGCCTCAGGTGGTAAAGGTTGGAACTTTGTTCCTTTGCTGGTAATCGGATTAGTGAATCCACACTGTGGTTGTTAGAAAAGTGTAGGCTGTTCTACCTACGTCAACATACAACGGAAACACTGTGCCAACGAATTTAGGAATAGAAAAGTAGAGACGGTAGCTCAGTGTTGGGCCCATAGCCTGATTTCCGCACGTGCACAGGACCTCAAATTTTTTTTTTGGGGGGGGGGGGGGCGGTCAGAACTATCTTGATAATAATATAGATCATCAGCAAATATTCTTTAAACGATTGATTGAAAACTTTAATCGAGCGGAGGAGGGTATACACAGGATGTCCACAGGGCCCTGACTATAGCCTAGGTCGATCCCTGCTTGGGCCTACGTTAAATTGCAAGCCTGCGTGTGTGCTGCCTGGATTAGGAGGAACGCAAAACTTATTCTAGCAGCATAGTAGTCTATGCAAAAGCCATATTATTATATCATGCTTAGCTTTCTTAATCGGGGACCGACTTAGACAGTTTGGGGCATTGGGCAAGAGGCTTTCAGGGGTCCCCCGGCATCCCGTGTGAATCGCTTTTGCTGCAAAGCAAGTAATATATAGCTATATCTTAGGGGCCCCTCAAAGTTCGGGGCCCAGAGCACGTGCCCCGAATGACCTCTCTTAAATCAGGCCCTGTTTTTAATGCCTTCATCAGCTGAGCTCTCTCGAAATGAAATTCTCAAGATTTCGTAAAAAGAACAAATACATAATAAACGAAGTTCATAAAATGGGCACCTGCTTCAATTCATGAAAACTATTACTGACACTTTACAATAGAAAAAATTACGAAATTTCTTGAAAATATTGTTTTTCAACAGCGATTGGATTATTGATTTTCAAATAATAAGTCTACGTAGGAATCAATCAATATGTTGTGACTATAAACTCACAGTAAACTGAGTAACAACAAATTCTCCTATCAAAAGTTCGCTGACAGGCAGGTACACTGAGCGTATGCACGTATAAATGGCATGAAAAGTCAGTATGTATGCAGCTTGAACCAGTATTATACCTTTCTTTGTTTTGAAAAACAAATCATAAAACTTGGATTATAACTTTTTGAGCACTTTGTATAAATCTTCATATCATGGCAAATGCGAGTGAGATGGCAGCGCTGCTGAAATGGAATAATCGATTCGCGCAATTGAGAGAAAAAAAATTACTAAAGTAAAAATTCGTAAAATTCAGATCATGAGCTTTGTGTCTTTAATCACTGTACAAATAGAACTCAGTATCGCGGAATGTGCTGTTCGTATACAGTACATTCCGAGACTTGAAAGTGTGTAAATAATGGGTTAATGTAATCGTATAAGAAAAACAAACGGAAAAAAAAAACCGTAAAGTATATGATTTAAAAATATATTATTTGGGGGAGGGGGGTACGCCCACCTCCCCATTAAAACTCCGTATAGTGGCAAATACGAGTGCTGTAGCCCACGTAATGGTGCGTTTGTTCAACCATCTCATTTGCCGATTTGTTAAATTATATTAAGCTATGATTTCATTGTGTTTCAACCAGAACAAAAATTTCTGATATGGGAACTCCCAAGAGATGAAAAATTGCTCAAAACGAAAGCAAATATGAGACATAACAGTTCGGAAAACATTTAGAACACATTCGTAATGTGTTCCCAATGCTTTCTAAATGTGTTCCGAATGTGTTCCATTCTCACGCATAAAATGTTCCATTCTCACGCATAAAATGTTCCATTCTCACGCGCAAAGTGTTCCGAATGTGATCTGGAAAATAATATGTTCTAAAAATTAACACTAGAGCACATTGTACAGGAGAAGAACACATGAGGAACATATTTGGAGCGCATTGGGAACACATTTGTCGTCAGCAGAACACAACCGAAACACATTTGGAACGCATTTATAAAAAAGCGTTCCCAACGTGTTCCAAATGTGTGCCGAGGGTTTGCAGTGCACATACTAAAACTTCATTGAACTCGAACCTTTTTTACGCGAGTTATCGTGCGGACAGACAGACAGACGTACAAAGCTGGAACATAGCTCCTTCAACCTACGTTTGGAAAACGTAAAAAAGATATCTCAAGAGCCAAAACATTATAACCACCTGCTTTATATGATATTGCTCCTCCACGCATCGCCAAAACAGCTTTTATCCGTCGAGGCATAAACTCTACAAGATTTTTAAAGGTGTACCATGGTATCTGGTACCATTATGTTACCAGTAGATCCTTTAACTTTTATATGTTACTTTTTTGAGCCGCGGTAGATCTGATTTGCTGTTCGAACACAAACCGCAGATGCTCGATTAGATTGATGTCTGGGAAATTTGGAGGCCAGAAAATACCTGTAAGTCTTCATCATGGTTGGAGGGAAAGGAACGATAATAGTATTTGAAGAACTTGATTCGAGCCTTGGTCTCATGGGAGAATCAGGTTGCGTGTTTGGAAACCCGTCTTGAGGAGGGGAGGGTGAAGAAAAAATCACTGGAGATTCTTCAAAAATGTTTGTTGGTTCGTCCAAAATTTCTGGAGGTTGATCGTGAGATATAGACTCTTGAGTCTGTGGAACAGAAGGTTGAGTAGGGTTGATTATAAAATCGATATTGCGTTCATGATACTTGCGACACTGAGCAACGTGTACGTATTGAAATTGATTGTCAGGTTTTTCAAGAACAATGTTATTTTCAAATACATTTGCCACCCGATATGGACCTTCGTAGCTGGGTGCAAATTTCTTCACTAAAGTATGCGAAACAGAAGACTGGAAGTGCGTTTCCACGAGAGTGAGATCTCCAACAAGATCTGGTTCCCTACGCCTAGTATTATAATATCTTGCTTGAGCCGCTTGTGCTCCTAGCATTGCAACACGAGCTTTTTCAGCCATGATTCGTACTGATTGCGGAGTTGGTCGCTGGTTTAGTTCGTCGATAATCCCCGTTAAATTTTTAAAAGGGGTTTTAATTTTGCGACCCAGAAAAAGTTCTGCAGGAGTAATTTTAGTAGATTCGTGAACAGACGAGCGGAGGGCGAACGAAAAAAGCTCAAGATGGACATCCCATCGCTCGTGATGATCCATGACAAATGTAGCAATCATTTTCACTAGCGTGCGGTTTACTCGTTCCGCAGGATTACTCTGGGGATGATATGGGGAAATGAATTTATGCTTAATGTGTAGTCTCGCACACATTCTTTCAAAAATGTCAGAAATAAATTGAGGACCATTATCCAAAACTACTTTATTAGGTGCACCATATCTAGAGAATACTTCATTAATTAATACATTACAAATAACTTCTGCCGTAGCGGCTTTAATGGGAAAAACTTCAACCCATTTAGAAAAATTATCAGTTAATACTAAAACGTAACGAGCTTTGTTTTTAACAGATAAAGGATAAGGTCCCAATAAATCTATTGAAATAATATCAAAAACATGAGAACTTGAACTAGATTTCAAGTGACCGGCCGGTCTTACATTACGGTAATTATTAATCTGACACAAGTGACATGATTGAACGTATGCGAGCACACTTTGGTACATGCCAGGCCAATAGGCAACATCCCGCAATTTACAACGGGTCTTGCGAATACCTAAATGGCCTGCTAGAGGTTTGTCATGAAATTCGTTTAAAAGGGCCATTCTAAGGGTTCGCGGAATACATGGGCGAAACTCTGCCCTAGTAGTCCTAGATTTCGTATAGTAAAGAAGACCCTCTATGACTTCAAAATGTTGTGACCTCCCAGCCAGAGAAGGGTCACTGTGTAGGGGCGAACCCGCAAGCAAAAAATTATAGATTTCCCCAAAATCTGGATCATTTATTAATTCTGCCTTTATCTGCTCTCTGGATGTTATATCAGCTATTAGAAGTAAAGGCTGACATCCAGGAGTAGTTTCTGTGGGGACCCCACTAATCGGAACGCGAGACAATGCGTCCGGTAATTGATTCTTATGACCTGGCTGATACGAAATTTTGATATTGCTCTCTTGTAACTTCAGAGCCCACTTCATAAGTCTTTGAGATAGGTGCTTAGCAGAATTCAAGTACTGAAGGGCAGAATGATCCGTAATTATGTTAACTGTCAATTCGTTAAGATAACATTGAAATTTGTCAAGAGCATACACAACAGCAAGACATTCACGTTCCGTAGCTGAATAATTGCGTTCAGCTTTTGGCTAAAGCTGAACGCATCCAATAGCTTTTACGAAACGCAAAAGCTATTGGATGCCCAGCTTGTGACAAAACGCAACCAAGACCAACTCCGGATGCGTCAGTATAAATATCAAATTCCTTAGTATGATCCGGGAAAGCCAACACAGGAGGCTGAGTCAACGCAGACTTCAGTGTTTCAAATGCAGCGTTAGCCTCAGTTGTCCAAACAAACTTCTTGTATTTACGTTTCAAAGCATACAATGGCTCACAGATTGTAGCATAAGCGGGGACGAACTGCTGATACCATCCGGTCATTCCCAGAAAGCGTGATAGTTCTTTTGCTGTTTTAGGCCGAGGAAAGTCAACAATAGGCCTAATTTTTTCATTATCCGTAAATAAGCCATGGGGAGTGATTTTCAACCCCAGATATACAATCTCGTCCTTCGCTATCTGGCATTTACTAGGTTTTAACGTCAAGCCAGCATTGTATATGAGTTGGAACACCTGTTTGAGCAGAGAAAGATGCTCGTCAAAAGTCTCGGATGTAATAATAATGTCATCCAAATATACATGCACATGGGGACCCAGAACAGGTCTGAGAACCGCATCCATAAGCTTTTGGAAAGTAGCAGGTGCAGAAGCTAGTCCAAAGGGCATACACAGGTATTCATAAGCCCCAAAAGGAGTCACAAAGCCTGTTTTATCGACAGAGTCCGGATGTACTGCCACCTGCCAATATCCACTCGCCAAATCCAAGGTTGACATCCATTTAGTTGACGACAGGTCATGCAAAATATGCGACATGACAGGTAGTGGATAATTGATCTTTTTTGTGACTTGGTTGAGCTTGCGGAAATCTGTCACGAAACGAAATTCATTGGGTTGTTTCTTTGGAACCAAAAAGGCAAGAGCAGACCAGGCGCTTGTTGATTCCCTTATTATGCCCTGTTTAATCATTTCAGAAATTTGACGTTGCATTTCCTGTTTCTTATGGGGAGCACAAGGGTAAGGTTTCGTCGCTATCGGTTTCGAACCCTCAGTGTCAATGACATGATAAACCACCTGTGTGAAACCAGGTTGATCAGAAAATAAACCAGGGCTTTCCTGCAAAAGTAGAGAAAGCTGGTTTCGTTGCCTCTCATTCAATTGGTTACTCAGTAACAAACTCGTTATATCTATAGGAACCGTAGGAATCACTTCGATAGGTTCCGGAAAGGAATCACATGTTGTACGAAATTCAGAGTTATTTGAAACGTATTAATAAAGTCCATTCCCATTAGACATTTAACAGGTAGTTCGTCTATAACAGGGGTGCACAACCCGCGGCCCTCAAAGTCAGTTTATGCGGCCCGCGGATAAATATTTTATACTATTGAAAACGTGAATATATATATTGTGAATGATGAGATTTTTTCCCATTATTGTAGGCCCTAGTTGAAATAAGAAAATTATAAAAATGTTTCGTTAACTAGCAAATTTTCCAACAATGAAAAGTTTTGTTGAAAGTTCTGAATTCCATGTAAATGTGGCTAAATATGCATCTCTTGTAGTGGACCTTCACAATGAGTTTAAAAGACGATTTGAAGATATAAGAAAATTTGAGGTTTTGTTTGATATGTTTTCTCTACCATTCACTACTGACGTTGCGTCAGTGCCACTAGATTTCCAGATGGAATTAATTGATCTTCAGTGTAACAATGAGTTAAAAACAAAATACTCTGAAGTTTCTCTCCTAGAATTTTACAAAAATTACTTACCGAAAGAAATGAAATTGCTCAAAGATCATGCTTTAAAAACGGCAGCGTTGTTTGGAAGTACCTACTTATGCGAGCAATCGTTTTCTTTGATGAAACAAATAAAGTAAAAGTGTCGTTCCCGTTTAAGTGATACACTATTGGAGGGAAACTTGCGCATTACCATCTCTAACATTGAACCTGATATTGACAGACTATTGAAAAATAAACAATGCTAAGCATCTCATTAGGAGCATTAGGCTACTACTTGATTTGATGGTCAGTTTGACGATATACTGATTTTAATTTTTTATATACTTTGATGTTAAGAATTCTGTTTTTTGTAAAAATAAAAATTTTACAACCTTGTGATAGTATTATTTTATTTTATATACCCCTAAACCTTTTCCAATTAGGAGTAAGTTGATTGTAAATCAGTAATTTGATAACTTAATAACGCAATTTGCCAAAAAACTTCAAAAATGGATTTAAACCATTTAGAGGACACAAAAATGGTATTGAAACACATTTTTTGTCTGCTGGTAAAATAGGTTATTCGGATAATAGTAAAATTAGCTTTAGCGGTAGGGTTTGGCAAGTGCCTATGTGAAAAGGTAACTTGCGGCCCGCCACTTATTATGTAAAAATAAACTTGGCCCCCACTTATAAAAAGGTTGTGCACCCCTGGTCTATAAGCAGGAAAGAATGCGTAAAACGAGCCTTTCCCAGCCCTAGAGATAATGTGACAGTTCCTGTGATACTGAAGATTTCGTTATTTGCACCTCGCAAATACTGCGTCGCAAGCTGAACGAGTATTGCAGGAAAACTGTCAGTGCAAAACTTCGTATTTAGGGCTGATATTTCAGAACCAGTGTCGAACTTTGTCTCGACAATAATATCTTCAATTGTCAAGAATACATCAGGCAACTGAGGAGTTTGGACAGTCACTAATACTGTTTTAGGGTCAGAATGCTTGGTATCAGGAAGCAGGACCGACCCTTGGTCTACTTCCTTTGGAAGTTTAAAGGATTCCTGGTTGGATTATCATGCGGTCTGAAACCTCGACCCTGCCGGGTATCGGGAAAATTTTCACGATGAGGAAAACTGCGTGAAACCTGCGTCGGGAACTCCGCGTGTCTGTTGACATTTTCATATCTATTACTTCTTCCCTCAGCACGGGCAGAAAAGTCATTATTGCCCTGAGCATGAAAAGGTTCCGAACGCTGCGGATTGGAACCGGGTCGAGCATACTGTGCAGTTGTACGATATCCCGAAGATTGTTCAGAAACTCGCGGTTGGTTTGCTACTCTTCTGTGTGGTGGAACGTATGAAGCTTGGGCGTGCACTTGTGTATGCTCGCGCTGAAAGTTATTATGCCTATTATGCCGCTGAGGGTTTTCGTAATAGGCCTCGCGGGGTGCCCGAGCATGGTGAGTTGAACCATGTTTGCCATGCCGCTCTTCATACGTTCGTATGAGGCGAAGGCATTCATGAATTGTAGCAGGGTGTCGAACCTCAAGAAAATCTTGTAAAAATGGGTAGATCTGTTGCAATAGGGTATCCAACATGTCGACATGACTGGCATGTGGATCCCATAAGTTATATAAGCGTGTTGTTTCCAACGCAAATGCAACAGGGCTATCGTTGGGTCCTTGCTGACGAGAAAAAAGTTGTTGTGCAAGGCTAGCTCGACTGAGGCCGAAAGGAAAGACCTCCAAAAATTCTGCACGGAAATTCTCATAATGAGAATCCGGGTTCGACACTCTCCACTGCCGATACCAGGTCTTAGCGGTATCCTTCAAGCAAGTGCCTGCGATTTGTACTTTGCAGTCTTCAGGAATATTGTATAGATCAAAATGATCTTCCAAATCTTCGAGGAATTTTTTTTTTTTTTTTTTTTTTTTTTGAGATTTAACGACCACCGTGAGCAACTCGATGGGCTATAAGCAGTCGCCCGTCCCTAATTTAGAGTCACTGGTTCCAGGGAAGGGAGAGAGCCAGTGCCGTAGGACAAACACAACATCCATGCCTCACCGGGATTCGAACCAGGACCCCTTCCGACGAATGATCAGAGGTCAACGCCTTAGACCACTGCGCCACCGGGGCGGCGGAATTTTAAGGACCCCTCCAAACCATTGAAATTAATTGTTCCTGCATGCGGCACGAAATGGGCAAGCATTCTGCTTCGCTGAGAGGATTGAACTCCCTCAGGTACGACCCGCGACTCAGAGTAATAGGAAGCTGGTGAATTACGAAATTGTGAAGAATGCCTGGGTACGTGTAGATCATTCATATCAAAGTGAGATCCACAGGCTTCTTGCAAATTGTCAAAAACACCATCACCACTGAAACTTGCCTTAGGGTGAAAAATTCAAGTTGTCTCAGGTAGTGAAGACATGGGTAATAATTGTCAAGATCTCGTGTTCGAGAAAAGTTCGGGCGCCAATTATAATGAATATAGCTTTCACTAAGCTAATTATAATTAATATAACGCTTCTGCTACTGAATTATATCATGAATAAACTTTCCTGCTAGTAGTGTAGTAATAATAATGAACAAGCTTTTAACTGCTAGTAATGTTGTAGTAGTAATTGAAATGAATACAGTCTTATGCTGGTTGTTAATAATAATCAACTAATGAAATAAACCTAACAGCCAGACAGAGATCTGACAAAACTATGAACTGAGAAAGACGTACTTACGAAGACACTCTTTTATTTGGTAAACTTCTGGCTCTCACATAAACGAAGATCTCTTTATACAACAACAGCTTTCTGACACATAAACCACAGCTCACTTCGTACAACAACAGCTCACTCTAGGCACATCAACAAAAAGCTCTCCCTACGCACATCAACAAAAAGCTCTCCCTACGCACATCAACAAAAAGCTCTCCCTACGCACATCAACAAAAAGCTCTCCCTACGCACATCAACAAAAAGCTCTCTCTACGTATCGTTGAACGCGCCTATTTATACTGGCTACCACCACGTCATGACTTACACTCATTGCCAGATCTCATTCAGCGGGAGAAATAACATCTCGTTCAGTAAGAAGATAATTTACATGGTAAAATAAAATAACCAGAGATAGTAAAAATCAAAAGGAAAGTTAATCGAGAGTATACGTTACAACTTGTGTGGACCTCCTCGACAGAAGTGAATTGCGTATCACTGAAGTGATGTTACAGGGAACGAAAGAGGTGATAATCCGACGGGGCGAAGTCTGGAGAATACGCCGGGTGGGACAAAATCTCCCATCCCAGGTCGGTGATCGTGTTTAAAGTCGTTTTCGCGGTGTGAGGACGCGCGTTATCCTGAAGCAACAGGACCGACCTTCTGCCCTTGCCGGTGTATGACATTTTCGCCTCCAGTGTGTCACTCACACCAATGAGTTGCTGACAATAACGCTCAGTATTGACCGTTTCACCAGGTTTGAGCAACTCATATTATACGACACCGCGTTGATTCCACCATATGCACAGCAGCAACTTCCTGGCATGGATATTCGGTTTGGCGGTACTGGTGGCAGGCTGACCTGGATAAACCCACGATTTGCGCCGCTTAGGATTATCGTAGAGGATCCACTTCTCATCACAGTTCAAAATCTTGTGGAAGAAATCCTTCTTGAATCTGGAGAGCAAGGATACCGCAACATCGTAGCGCCTAGACTTGTTCACAACTGTGAGTTGGTGTGGCACCCAACGGCCCTCCTTGTGAATCCGTCCAAGCTTGTGCAGGCGCTTTGCAATGGCTTCTTACCCTGTTACTCCGAGTTCCTGGGCGAGCGCTGACTGTGTGCGAAAGGGATCCGCGTCCAACAGTTGTTCCAGTTCCTCATCCAACAGTTGTTCCAGTTCCTCATCGTCAACTTTCTGTGGCTGTCCCGGACATTCTGAATCACGGAGATCAAAATTTCCCTGCTAAAACCGCTGGAACCACTTCTTACACGTACTGTAGTACACAGCAGCCTCATCCAAAGCAGCACAGATCATTTGCTGGGCGTACAGTACCTGAATAATAAAATGATACCATAAAGGAGATACATACGTACAGTACCTGAATAATAAAATGATACCATTTCTCACATTCTCGTTAGAAATGACTGGATGAATTTTCAAAGTTAGCATTCCTTGAAACTTAGTCGTCTAAAATGCAACAGCACGAGAAATTTCTTGAAAGTTAAAAAATAGATTTTGCTATTGGCTGGCGAAAATTTCTTGAAAGTTAAAAAATAGATTTTGCGAAATCTTTCAGTCAGTTGAACTTCCAAATACCGGATTTAAAGCATTCTGTTGTTGTTTTTTTAAATTAACTTTCATTCAGGTACTGTACGTAAAAACGTCTTTCTAGAGAAACACAAGCAATTTCCTGAATGTTAATTATGGAAATTCAAACATAGAAAAATAGCACGTGCACTGCACACGAAACCCTTAATAAATTTTTCAACTGCTTCACATTTGTTTTTGTCTGTTCCGCGGCACTTTATTTCAGCTGAAACGCGAACAGAAGGCACTGCCTCAAATGTTGCTTCTCAAACGAAATTGCTTCCACCGTCAACTTTCGTCCCTTCTGTCACTACAGCTGTGAGCGGCTACGGTTGCCTGGAAAGCTGTTGGATGGCCCTGCAATCAACCATTATTGCACACAGCTATTTGCATTTGCCGACGTTCTATGATCGCTTGCGGATAGGGGCCGATAATTAAGTTGTACACCAAATAATTCATTTCACCATTTTATTTCATTCGGCATCCCAGCAGTTGCATTTATCGACAAAGGTCACAGGTTTTATCCTGTGTAAACTAACTGATATGGGAATAGGTTTATTCCCACATGAGTTTATTTCAACAGCCTTTCAAGCCTGTGACCAGTTCAGGCCCGTTATTCATCTCCTGCACAGACATATCAGCGCGTCATGCAGGCGAAACTCCAAAATGAGTTCAGAAGACTTCCGTACTGCATGAAGAAAAACAACTACTTTTGGTGTAGAGAGTAGTGGGCTGTACCTCTCCTGCCTCAAAGCACCAGCTTCACCTGGTTAAATTTTTGCAACTGTGAACTCTAGCAATAAGCAAAGATTTCTTCATTTATACGCCGTTCAATTATTTTGTTGCTTTCAAAACTAATTATTAATTCATGAAACGAAAAGTAAAACATCACTGATAAATATGCTAATTTTTAAAATTTGAAATGGAAATATTTGAAAATTATTTCGATTTTCATTGTTTACATTTCATGTTTAACGTACAACCCATACCAGCAATGACTGTCGTTTTGGCTCTTTTGCTTTCACGGTTACATTTCGCCAGCCAATAGCAACTCTTATCCCAAACAGCTAGGCTTTATCACCTAAGAACCTTGGTGCTTTTAAAGATGCACATCTGTAAATGCAACTGGCCAGACTGTGAACAATGTGGATAACATTTGACGGTTTAGGAAAGCAACAAGGTCCCTGGAATGCTGCAATCTGGGCTCAGACAGGCAGGTGTTGCTGAAACTCTTTATGTATCTCAAAGTGTGATAAGCGGACTTCATTCGCGTTGTCGGGAACAAGGTGAAGTCAGAGAACGACCGAGAAATGGTCGTCCGAAGACAACAACGGCACGGAAAGATCTGTATCTCACAATAAATGCTCGCAAAAACTTCCCAATGTTCATCCGAGATGTTCTAAGAAGTGTCACCGGCGTAGCAGAAGGCGATCAAATTGTCCATAATCAAGGAAGTCAACGGTCGAGACTCGCATTGCGACAAACTGGCAAGAAAGATGTGAGTGGGAGTGACAACTCCCTACTGAGACAGAATGAGCGACATGGCATCTTATTCTGCTATCAGTTCAGATTCGGTTTACATTATGAGTCTGCGATTTTGTGTTTGGGGCCCCACAGAAACACGCAGCCGTCAGCATTTCTGCCAACCTGTGAATCCTTTCTGAGACAGCTTATTCATGGGTGGAGAAGTATTTTCTTCATTGTGTGGGGAAGTATGTATCTCCTTTATGGTGTGGGGAAGTTTCTCCTTCACTGGCTGCGTAGATCTGTTTATTTGTTCGAGGGCGTACCGAGACGCCATCAGGACATTGTGACTCTTTTCCACGGTGCAATAGATTACAGTTTGTGAATGATAATGCATGACCTGATGCTTACATTATGGTTCGCGAGCCCTAAAATAGCCAAAGTCCAAACTTACCTCTACGAAAGACAGCCAGACATTAATCCCACTGAGCCCGTCTGGGATGCACTGCATAAGAGCTTGGACAAGCGTCACCAAGCCTCTACGTTACTCTCAGAACTTTGAGCTCCATCTCGTCCTTGAGCTGCATCATTCCAAAGCCAACTGAATCGTCTTACCTGCAGTATTCCATGAAGGTGCCAAACACTAGCGAACAATCGAGATGTCGTAACGTACTAACCGACCAAGGCAACGTACTAACCGACCAAGGCAACGTACTAACCGACCAAGGTAAGCCTCGTGTGCTTCTCATTTCTTCTGAGTCAGTGAGGTGCTCTGTTTGAACACCGAAAGTACTCTGCTATATGTCTTGCCTAAGAATTTCTCGTTTGTTTTGTGTTCTCCATCCTGCTGTTGTCTATAACTGAACGCAAACGGCTGTTTTCCGTGTAGTCGATATCCTGTTCTTGTGTAACATCCCTAACTTTATAGAGCAGTTAACTTTGAAAAAAATGAAGAACTCTGTCTTTTTAATTTTCGTAAGGAGTTCAACTTTAAATACCTCTTGAGCGGCTATACTTAAAATGATTTAGTTAAATTTCAAATAATTTTTTGGGATGCTCTTTCCAAAAGATTCGATTTCAAGTATTTTTTTTTACACAATTCTTCTTAAAAAAAATAGATTTTGCGAAATCTTTCAGTAAGTTGAACTTCCAAATAAAGAATTTAAAGCATTCTGTTTTTTTTTTTTTTTTTAAATTAACTTTCAAGAAATTTCTCGTGCTGTTGCATTTTAGACGACTAAGTTTCAAAGAATGCTAACTTTGAAAATTCATCCAGTCATTTCTAACGAGAATGTGAGAAATGGTATCATTTTATTATTCAGGTACTGTACGTAAAAACGTCGTTCTAGAGGAAAACAAGCAATTTCCTGAATGTTAATTATGGAAATTCAAACATAGAAAGATAGCACGTGCACTGCACACGAAACCCTTAATAAATTTTTCAACTGCGTCACATTTGTTTTTGTCGGTTCGGTTACAAAACGAACTGGCCGAAGCATTTCCTTCGGACAAACAGAAACCTAGACATGACTCCAGTCTAACATTCAGCAAATTGCACTATTAGAGCGCAATTTGCTGGAAAGTATGCCACGGTTTATTGCTTTTAAGTGCTTCTTTCGTGTGTCAAAGTGTCGCCTTTGCTTTGGATTTCCGTGCTTAAATCTGGATTTTTTTTTTTTTTTACGAGGAGTCCAAGAAATGCGATTTATTTATTCTACGCATATTCACCTTCAAGGAAATCGATTTGATTCCTCTAAAGGAAGGTAATCGTTTTCAATTATATTCAAATTACATTTTATTATACGTTTAAAGTACAAGTAATTACCTCTTTTTTTATATTCTTCCCCAAATCACTGGGGCAGATCTGTCATCAATTTTTATTCACGTCATTATTTTCTCAATGATACGAAATAAAAAAAGAAGGGAAATTTCTAGAAAGGAAAATGGACAAGGACGCGATGTGCACGTGTTACTGTTGAAGAACTCAATGCAAGACACAATACATAACGTTTAAATTACAAAACCACGAACTAAGATTGGTCAAAAAAACGTCGCGCATTGTGTTGCCTCTAAAACGCAAATGATTACAGTTCTGAAAAGAACTGTGATCGAGAAGAATGATTACATGAGTGAAAAGAACGTCGGCTAGGTACAAACAGAGGTTGAATTACGAGCAGTTCTTCAGTGCGCTTGGAAGAACAGAGCATGGGCAAAGTGCTAGAGTAATATTTCCAGTTAATTAATGACTGACGTGTAAAAATTATTAAACGCAGTACGTAGAACTGTCTATGTAGATCTTCGTTGCACAGGTAGGACGCAGTTTTGGAGTTCCTCAACTCGATTATATCCTGTATATCAGAACACACTAAAATGTATATAGGCGTTTGACTAAATCTCAACGAAAGACCGTAGTTCTGCAAAGGACTGTGACCGCTGTTAAGCGACGAGGTGCGAGTGCCGCCCTACAATGAACAATTACAGAAAAAGCCCGACCTGACAAGTGAGTCCAATGAGAACTTCTTACGACATTTTAACACACTTGAGCACCATTTGTACCTCAGCACAAAATCAACTTACAGAATCATGCAGCACCCAAGTCTACGATGGAAGAACTGTGTTGCCAGCCAGCAAGAAGGGCAGGTCCGTGTCAGACAAAATCATAGTCGTACGGAAGTCTAGAGGCACGAGAGCTTCTTTGAAACGGGCCGTCCGAAAACATGACGAATTTGCTTCCGATGTAACTATGTCAGGCTCCAACATACACGGCAGGCGCATATCCATCCGCTCCAGATCATACGTTTACCCATTTTTAGAAATCCACATTCTTATCGTTTTAACGGAACTTTTAGCACAGTACGTGGCATCAAGATAATGCTTACCAACAGTGCTCGAAATGAAAGTTTCGAACTGCCGGTAAGCTCATATTTAGCTAAAAATCCTCCGGAAAGAAAAAAATACCTTTGCCACAAAATCTCTAAAATTGAAAAAGTATAAACAAGAAAGATGACACCAAATTTTCGGGTGTAATGAGCACGTCTCTTGAATCCGCTCTGACGAGAACTAAGTTTATCAAAACTATTCAAAGTCGATGGAACCGGTATGGAAAGCAATGGTATCTGACCAAAGAAAGAAGTTTTTCAACAGGGTTTTTAATCCGCAGATACTGCTGTAAACGGAATCGTGAACTGGTTGCAGACTTGTGGGTTAAGAAAATTTGGAATTTATATGAGAAACATGTCGCAGCGGAAACTCTCTCCCACAAAGAAAGCCTTTTTCAAATCGGACTCTTCAAAGCAGAGATATGGACAAATATAAGATATACATTTACGCCGCCTGGCGGGAAAACCATACATTATTTTAGGAAGAAAGTATTCGCAAAAAAGATTTTCGAGATGAGCCATACCGGTCCAAAAAAAAAAAAAAAAAAAAAAAAAAAAATAGTCTAGTTACAGGAGCTCAGATTTTGCAGCAAACATGTCAGAAGCAGAAATTAATGCTTATGCCCCCTGGTGGCCAAACCATTCTTTACCAAATATTAGCAATTATATGAGAAACATTTTCCACCAGGAGCTGTATGCGATACAGGAAGAATTCTTTAAATCGGTGTTTTAGAAGCAGAAATATCGGGAAAACCCAATTTACCTTTGCGCCCCCTGGCGAAAAGTTTACAATTTACTTGAAAATTTTGAATTTATATGAAAAACATTTCGCATCGGAAACACTATCCGGCAAAGAAGGAATCTTTCAAATTGGACTCTTACAGGTAGAGATATTGACAAAAATACGATATGCATCTAAGCCCGCTGGCGTAGAAACAATGCATTATTTTATGAAGAAAATATTCGTAAAAGGTTTGTCGACGGGAGTAGTACCTGTCCACATATGACTTTTTTTTCAATCGAGATTTTAGAAGCTCAGATTTTGTTGAAAATATATCAGAAACGGAAATTAAGACTTACGCCCCCTGGTGGCCAAATCATTTTTGCCAAACATTAGAAATTATATGCAAAGGATTTCCCATCGAGAGCTGTATCCGGTGCAGGAAGAATTTTTCAAATCAGAATATTAGAAGCGTAGATATCGGGGGAAACACAATTTACCTTTACGCCCACTAGCGCAAAGTCTATTAATTACTTGAAAATTTTGAAATTATATGAAAAACATGGCACACCGGAAACTCTATCCAATAAAGAAAGAATTTTTCAAATTGTACCATTAGAAGCAGAGATATAGATAAAACTAAGATATACATATACGCCACCTGGCGGAGAAATCATGCACTATTTTTAGAAGAAAATATTCCGAAAAGGTTTATGGACGCGAGTGGCATCGGTCCACGAATGAATTTTTTCAATCGAAATTTTAGAAGCTCAGATTTTGTGGCAAATACATCAGAAACAAAAATTACCACTTACGGCCTCTGGTGGTTAAAGTATTCCTTACCAAAAATTAGAAATTATATGCAAAAGATTTTCCATCGGGAGCTGTATTATCCGCTGAAGAAAAATGTTTTCAAAACGGTGTTTTAGAAGAAGAGATATCGGGGAAAACGTAATTTACTTTCACGCCCCCTAGCGGGGAAACTATGCGTAACTTGAAAAAGTAACTATCCTTAAAGTACTCTTCGACATAAATGGAATCGAAAGATAAAAGAATTTTTTCAATCGGATGTTTAGAAGCAAATATATGGAATAAAATGTATTTTGAGTTCGATTTAATCTACATTTAAGCTTTCTAGCGGCGAAACTGTACATTGTAAAAAAAAAAAAAAAAGGAAATGAAAAATCATCATTCGCATATTTCAAGCTTCCCAATGCAAAAAGAATTTCGCATATTTCAATCTTCCCAATGCAAAAGGAATTTCGCATATTTCAATCTTCCCAATGCAAAAATAATTTCGCATATTTCAATCTTCCCAATGCAAAAAGAATTTCGCATATTTCAATCTTCCCAATGCAAAAAGAATTTCGCATATTTCAATCTTCCCAATGCAAAAATAATTTCGCATATTTCAATCTTCCCAATGCAAAAATAATTTCGCATATTTCAATCTTCCCAATGCAAAAATAATTTCGCATATTTCAATCTTCCCAATGCAAAAAGAATTTCGCATATTTCAATCTTCCCAATGCAAAAATAATTTCGCATATTTCAAGCTTCCCAATGCAAAAATAATTTCGCATATTTCAATCTTCCCAATGCAAAAAGAATTTCGCATATTTCAATCTTCCCGATGCAAAAATAATTTCGCATATTTCAATCTTCCCGATGCAAAAATAATTTCGCATATTTCAATCTTCCCAATGCAAAAAGAATTTCGCATATTTCAAGCTTCCCAATGCAAAAAGAATTTCGCATATTTCAATCTTCCCAATGCAAAAAGAATTTCGCATATTTCAAGCTTCCCAATGCAAAAAGAATTTCGCATATTTCAATCTTCCCAATGCAAAAAGAATTTCGCATATTTCAATCTTCCCAATGCAAAAAGAATTTCGCATATTTCAATCTTCCCAATGCAAAAAGAATTTCGCATATTTCAATCTTCCCAATGCAAAAAGAATTTCGCATATTTCAATCTTCCCAATGCAAAAATAATTTCGCATATTTCAAGCTTCCCAATGCAAAAAGAATTTCGCATATTTCAATCTTCCCAATGCAAAAAGAATTTCGCATATTTCAATCTTCCCAATGCAAAAATAATTTCGCATATTTCAAGCTTCCCAATGCGAAAATAATTTCGCATATTTCAATCTTCCCAATGCAAAAAGAATTTCGCATATTTCAATCTTCCCAATGCAAAAAGAATTTCGCATATTTCAATCTTCCCAATGTAAAAATAATTTCGCATATTTCAAGCTTCCCAATGCAAAAATAATTTCGCATATTTCAATCTTCCCAATGCAAAAAGAATTTCGCATATTTCAATCTTCCCAATGCAAAAATAATTTCGCATATTTCAATCTTCCCAATGCAAAAATAATTTCGCATATTTCAAGCTTCCCAATGCAAAAATAATTTCGCATATTTCAAGCTTCCCAATGCAAAAATAATTTCGCATATTTCAATCTTCCCAATGCAAAAAGAATTTCGCATATTTCAAGCTTCCCAATGCGAAAAGAATTTCGCATATTTCAATCTTCCCAATGCAAAAAGAATTTCGCATATTTCAATCTTCCCAATGCAAAAAGAATTTCGCATATTTCAATCTTCCCAATGCAAAAAGAATTTCGCATATTTCAATCTTCCCAATGCAAAAAGAATTTCGCATATTTCAATCTTCCCAATGCAAAAAGAATTTCGCATATTTCAATCTTCCCAATGCAAAAAGAATTTCGCATATTTCAATCTTCCCAATGCAAAAAGAATTGCGCATATTTCAATCTTCCCAATGCAAAAATAATTTCGCATATTTCAATCTTCCCAATGCAAAAATAATTTCGCATATTTCAAGCTTCCCAATGCGAAAATAATTTCGCATATTTCAATCTTCCCAATGCAAAAAGAATTTCGCATATTTCAATCTTCCCAATGCAAAAATAATTTCGCATATTTCAAGCTTCCCAATGCAAAAAGAATTTCGCATATTTCAAGCTTCACAACGCAAAAAGAATTTCGCATATTTCAAGCTTCCCAACGCAAAAAGAATTTCGCATATTTCAAGCTTCCCAATGCAAAAAGAATTTCGCATATTTCAATCTTCCCAATGCAAAAAGAATTTTCCAAATCAGACTAATAGTTACAGAGATATGGTGTCTACAGACGGACTGACGGACAAACCGATAACATAAGCCCGATCATTTTTAAAAAGACGCGCTAAAAAAACAAAAGAAAAACTCCTTTGTTTTAAAATGTAACTGACAGTTCCGTGAAGTTCTAGCGCGCCGTAAGTCAGAAATGACGGCGGCCGGTTACAGTTGGTTGGTTTGTGGACACCAGCAGGCAGTACTTCATAACGAAAAGTCTACCTCGGGACCCACGGTTTAATGTGACTTCCGAACCTCGGTTAGTCATTAGTGATTCAACTGGATTTGAACCCAGAACTTTAAAGTCCCGAACCGAGAAGGCAGTCCCCTTCCAATAAGAACTTTCATGAAGTAGAAAATTGAGCAATCAGGACCTCGCAATCAGAATGAATATTCAATCTTAAATTAATAGCAATCTCACCGCCCTCCAAATTGTACACCACACTCCGAACCTTTACGGTTCCCACATAGCGATTTCTCAAAGGCGCTAGGCACATAAGATTTCTATGTTCAAGAATGCGCGTTCGTAAATCAAGGGCAAAAAAAAGTTTCTTTAGTTCCCACTTCTAAAATTTGTGCCGGTATGAAATACTAGGAATAAAGAAGTGCTGGTATGTCATACCGGCGTATACCGGCCCATTTCGAGCACTGCTTACCAAAGCACTTCCCAATTGGCTGCGAACAAACTCCGTAAAGTGGTAATCCTTCAATGAAACGGTCATAGTCCGAGCATTAGTTCTCCATGCAGCAGATGTCAGGCCACGGTAGAAGAATTCCAATGGACGCTTTTATTTGCAACTCACAGGAGTAGCTCACATAGATCGGTACTGTTTGGTTCATCTGTCTAGACACCATTGATGATATTATTTGAGGAATGATTGATATTATTTGAGGAAACGGATAGGAATACAGTTTGAACGTCTCTGTCAAAAACTAGTTCTCATAAAGGTCGTACAAATGAAACATTGACCATGCAGTTGTTGGAGTTAAGTGTACTTTATCACAGCATAAGAATATGTACATAGGTAAATAAATACATAACAAACGGGTGCTGATAGCGCTAAAAACAGGCATCTCTAACATTTCGGCAGGTGTCCCATCGGTCAATAAGTTCATGTATCCTCTGTTAGGTGCTTTGGAACCTACTGCGCACACACTTTCGAATACCCCAGTTCTTGGTGGAGGTTTGTGCCAATGGAGCCCCTGCTGATGGCTATTGCAACTGCTAACTCGCTAACTGTTATTCTACGGCTAACTTTCATCAGTCCGTCCACTGCTGCGAATGTGTTCGATGTGTCGGCGGGGTGTGCTTGACCAGGTCTTGGTAGATTCATAGTGCTTTCACGTTCAACCTGAAAATATTTGCACCATTTCAACACCGTACTGCGTGTGAGGCACTCATTCCCGTAAACCTCCTGCACTAGTCGTAAGATTTCTGTCGATTTGCTTCACTTTTTTGTCGAAAATTGGACCACGGCTCAATGTGGCCGCTTGGAGGTATCCATGGGATATATCATTTACGTTCCTTTGACATTACATCCAACGTGTCGCACCAACTAAATGCTTCGTACGCTGCATTCCTCTATTTTGTGTGGTTACTGCAGCCTACTAGTTTATATTCCATACACTGGGTGTGCAAAAATTAAGGACGAAGAGGGGAAATTAGCATAAGAGCGGAACGAGCAGGCAGAACAGACCGAAAGACCACTGAGGAGATAGACTAGGGTCCGGTATGGTAGGGCATGCGCATATATGTAGCATGACGTAGGACGGGGAGTGTCGGAAGGGTATAAAGCACACTGGCGGTGTACGCTCAGCAATTCGGTGAAAGCTATTGCACGGTGTACATCGGTTTGAACGACGTGGAGTTGCTGTCACCGTGTGATATAGCTAACAGGCTATCCAGTAGATGATGGATGACTTTACCCTTGGTCGCGTCATTGAGAAGTTGGAAGAAGGTCGAAGTGTGACTAGTGTGGCCGAGGATTTCGGAATCGCTCACAGCATCGTTTCACGAGCTTGGAGAGCATTTCAAACGACAGGAACAGCTGTCCGAGTAATTAGCAGTGGTCGTCCACGAGCAACCACGGCGGCGGACAACCGGTATATTGTCCTACAGGCGAGAAGAGACAGACGGCAGACAGCGGGAGAAACCGCAAGACACATGAAACAGACAACTGGACGTCCGTTATCGCGTTTTACCGTGGCCAGGAGGCTGCACAAAGGTGGTCTATTTGCACGACGACCAGTACGGTGTGTGCTATTAACGCCTGCTCATCTGAGACAGCGGTTTCTGTGGTGCCAGGAACACAAGAACTGGACACATCAGCAATGGGGTCGAGTTCTCTTTACGGGTGAGAGCCGAGTTAGCCTGACGAGCGATTCTGGACGTATACACATCTGGAGAGAGCAGGGAACACGCAATCACACCTCCAACATAAATGAAAGGGACCAGTTTGTAGGTGGCGGAGTTCTCGTTTGGGGCGGTATCATGCTTGGTAGCCGTACTGACCTCCACATCTTCCAAAGAGGTTCAGTCACTTGTGTCCGCTATTGTACCGAGGTTCTCGTGCCTCACGTGCGTTTGTTTAGAGGTGCTGTGGGTCCTGAGTTCCTGTTCATGGACGACAACGCTATACCTCATCGTACAGTGGCTGTCGCAGAGCTGTTGGATAGTGAAGATATTCAACGCATGGATTGGACCGCAAAGACCCCGGACCTAAATCCAATCGAACACGTGTGGGACCTTCTCGGGAGATGCTTGGCAGCACTTCACCAGCCGCCAGCAACGATTCCGCAGCTGCGATGGGCGCTACGAATGAAATGGGCCGCGATGCCTCAACAGCTCCTTGACAACCTCGTCCTCAGCATGGACAGACGTTGTAAATCCTACAACGCAGTCAGGGGTGATCATATCTCCACTAAAGGCTGGATTTTTCTTGGCAGCCGCCTGTCACATGGACGTTTCTGTCTTCTGTCCAGTTGTGCTCGAAGCTACCTTTTCAATAAAGTGTCTTTGTATCCTTTGGATTCCTTGTTTGGACGGTTTTGTTCACTTGTCCCATATTCTTACATCTTGGGGATCTTATGGTATGATTTGAGTCGAGGTGGAGCACTTCTGCACGACGTTACATTCGGAAAACCGTCTCGTCCATAATTTTTGCACGCCAGTGTACATACGAATATTCTCATTGACTTAGCAGACAAACTATGAAAAGTAGATGAAGCCACAATTTGATTGCTAGTTCTTCCAGTTTTTCTTGAAGTCAGAACCGGATATATAAATGGGAAAGGGGGAACCCACGGAGGCGCCTCGCTGGCGCAATGGTCTAAGCGATGGCTTCTGATTATTCGTCCGAAAGGGGTCAGGGTTCAAATCCCGGTGAGGCATGGATGTTGTGCTTGTCTTACGACGCTGGCTCTCTCCCTTCCCTGGAACCAGTGGCCTTAAATTAGGGACGGACGACTGCTTATAGCCCATTGAGTTGCTCACGGTTGTCGTTAAACTTCCAACCAATCAACCCACGGAGCACAGAATTCTCGGGAGGCTTTGTATCTAAGACGACTTAGACCCAGTTATTGTAATCACTTTGAAATACACGGATGCTGATTGTTGTAATTTTCTGATCTGTCTTGTTTAATGATTACACGTTGTTTCCGAGTGATCTGTCTGATGTTAACTGAGACAGTCAAGAAGTACAGTACTGCAAGAATTCGCAATGACACAGGTGTTTTAAACTTAGAACTTATCACAACGTCTGAGCGTCTCTGGTATGTAAGGTGTTAAAAAAATTAAGCCAAGCAATGTCAGGTCATCACGCTTTTAAAAACAAAACCCATTTTGTTCGATTTATGTGCTAAATTTTGTGGGTAGATATCGTTAGACCAAACGCGGAGTTAGATTTTGCTTACCAGAACTGTGAATTCAATAAACAGACTCATAATACACTGCTGGACAATTGCTAAGGACGGGTCATAAACGGCTATATAACGCATAAAAAGTAAGTGTGGTTGGATGCCAAGTGAAATAAAATAATGTCAGAATGCCAGGACATTACACGAAAGACAATTTATTGTGCTCTGAAATCCAGAAGGCTTTGGAACGTGTTCAAGGGACAAACAGTCCATTTTGTGCAGAATACGTAAACGTGAAAAATGCAATTACCGTCCATAGACGTTCCGGCGTAAGATGTCAATACGGGATATGGCCACCCTGGAGGGCGATGTAAGATTCCACACGTCGTGTCATGCTTTGCACAACATTATCAAGCAGCTGTTGGGGTAATTTATCCCATTCCTCTGTCAGTGCACGGATGAGGGTGTCCTTGTTTATTGGAGGGCATTGGCGACCAGCAAGACTCCTCCCCAAAGCATCCCACACATTTTCAATGGGATTCAGATCTGGAGAACGTGCTGGCCATACGAGGCGTTGAATATCCTCGCTCTCAAGACACTCCTGGACAGCGACTGTTCGATGACATGTTGCGTTGTCGTCCATGAAAATGAATCTATCACCGACAGCACCACGGAACATGCGAACATGAGGTAGCAGAACATCATTAATGTACCGTTGGCCAGTCATAGTCCCAGTTGGAAGCACATAGAGGGACGTACGGCCATTGATCATGATGCCAGCCCATACCATGACACTACATGTCGGATATCGGTCCCTTTCCTGTGTGTTTGCTGGACAATGTGCAGTACCACTATCAAGCCAGATCAGTTGTCGTCGACAATCAGACGATAGACTGTATCTACTCTCATCTGAGAAGAGGACAGCAGACCAGTCGTTATCAGTCCAATTGCGATGTTGATGGCACCATTGCAAACGGGCGGTACGGTGACGTCTGGACAATGGGATGCACACAACAGGACAACGGGCGTATAGTCCTCCTTCATGCAAACGTCTGGCGACAGTTTTTCGGGAGATCCGCTTGCCAGTAGCAGCCATAAACTGATTTGCTACCTCACTAGCTGTGCTGCGCCGGTGTCTTTTTGTTGATAGCACTATGTACCGATCTTATGCAGGTGTCGTACTGCGAACACGACCTCCCCCGTGACGTTTGCTACACTCTCCATTTGTTTGAAATGATTTCCAAAGCCTTGAAACAACACTGTGGCTGACGTCGAACTCCCTGGCAACATCTATTATTTTTCGCCCTTCTTCAATCTTGCCAATAATACGGCCACGCGTAAAATCATCTAGGTGATGTCGGGAAGACATACTGAAAATTGCAAGTTCGTCAATTGATTCTTTCCCTTTCAACTTTGCGTTTGAACAACAACGGTCAATACGCGTCAAATTCTTTATATCTCTTATCAGCGCTATGACGTCACAAACAAGTTCGGCAATCCAAAATCTGCATACGCACAACACGTCTTACTGTATCCAGCACTTATGCTAATTTCCACATTTTCCTGCCTTCCATTTTATGGTTGCTATAGTCATCCGTCCTTAGCAATTGTCCGGCAGTGTACGTCTACAATGAATGCTTTCTGCACATCTAAAGTATAGCATAGTATCCAAGATTTTAATTTCCTGAAATTATTTTTGTCTATCACGAAGGTTATCCTTCGACATTTCACTCACGTAAGTGGCAATAAGGAGCTCAGTTGTTTACAATATTACGCAGGATGTAACGTTGAGTCGTGTTTGGCATGTTACGACGTAGCTTTCGGTCATATTACGTAGTCACGCAGTTATACTGTAGACATTCGCATTAGCTCAAGTACGTGTTTCCTATCACCGAATTAAATTCTGAATTGCCTAATGCGAATAATAAACAAAATATGCAATCCAAGTATGAATGTAGAATTTGTGAAACAATATTGGAACACTGTACTAAGGACATCAAACAAATACCTTAAATGCTGTCATGATGGAAAAATTTGTCCGAAATGTTCAAAAGTACATGAGTGTTCTCTGAAAAGTTCAAAAGTTTGTCTGAAATGTTTAATAGAAACGCACGAGTTTTTGAACAAGGTTCCGAATGGAGTACGAAATTGCTTAGATCATACTGCGGAATACGATTCTATTCGGTTTATTGGATGGTTGATGATCACATTAAGGACCCTATTGAACATGGATTTTATAGTTTTATAGTACACAGTGAAATTTATAACACCACAATAAAAACAAAACCAACCAGCAGATCAGTATTAGATCAAAGGCAAACAAAAGACCAATATACTCTCACGGACAATGAAATTTGTGCACCTAGAAGAAAGCATGCTACAAACGTGAAACTTTGCAAATAGCTAAAGTGCGTGCTGATATGTAAATGATCCACGTTTGGTGCGAATGCGCATGACTGCACACCCTGAGGTGGCGCTAAAAGCACGAACCGACAGCCTTATAAACCGACGTGTAGTCAATGCCTCCCGATTGCTGGAGACGCGGATGGCTTAGTGGTTAGCGAGTCAGACTATCAATGCTTGGTCCTCAGGTTCGAACCTGGGCTGATCTTTCAGAGATGGTGTGATTTACTAACAATCGTTGAATATCCGCCGTGCATCGGACGAGCAGTTAAGTGACGGCCCCCAGGCTGGACCCACTGGTTAAATGGGTATCCTTTCCTATGCCCCCCCCCTGAAATTCTCGCACCCCTCTATGTGCAACATCGTACTTGTACGGTGGCGCCATCTACTGTACTCTGATCTCACTACAAACTGTTCTGTCAAAGTCGCTAGACTTGCTCTCATTCCTTCCGTTTCTGTGTCCTGCCCAAAAGGCGATCTCACTGTAGGTGGCTGGGACCTAAACTCTACTCACTGTGGACGGAAGTCCTACAACAAAATGACAAATACTATGCTGCCAGTGATCTGCCTCCCGATTGCGAAAAACACCGGCCGACGCAAGCAAAAGTACAGTGTGACAAGTATTCCGGGTAGACGCCAGAGACGTTGATTTACGCATCGTGCGGACTTTGAGGGAGGCCGGATCATCGGGCTGAAAACCGCACGCTGGTCGGCGCGCGGTTTACCCCGCCACGTGGATCGTTCTGACTATACCGTCCGACTGTGTTGGGAGCAGTGGACACGTGACCGCACTGCCACACGGCGGAGAGGCTTCGGACGGACCACGAGGATCACCGGTAGAAAGGATCGTCGGATCGTGCGCCAGGCGCGAGCGGATTCCAAGGTGACCTGGTCCACTATACAGGCAGATGCAGCGGCTCCTGTGTGCCCACAAAGAATTTCCCGACTCCTCGAGGAAGGGAATCTGCGATCCCAGTGCCTCTTACGTGTGTTGCCATTAACATCGGAACATCGCCGGCTCCGTGTGCAGTGATGTTTGGCCAGAGTGACGTTGAACGCCACAGACTGGCGACGTGTGGCGTTTAGCGATGAGTGCCACTTCGTTTTGGGGACAGATGATCATCATGTCCGGGTGTGAAGGTCCCCTAGTCAACGGCACAATCCCAACCACGCTATCGAGCGCCACACCTCCATCACTGCAGACATTATGACCTGGGGAGCCATTGCCTACCATAGCCGATCAGCTCTAGTAGTGGTACATGTATCATTGACGGGCCAGCGGCATGTGGATGAGATCCTACGGCCCCATGTGCTCGCATTCCTGGCCGAAATTTCAGGTGCGCTATTCTAGCAGGATAATACCCGCCAGCACACGGCTCGGGTTGCCCAAGACTGCCTACGTCACGTCCAGACACTTCCATGGCCTGCCCGCTCCCCGGACATGTACCCTATCGAGTATGTGTGGGACCAGTTGAAACGCCGGCTGCCGCCATGCCGCACTATCCGGGATTTATAGCACACCGTCCGACACATGTGGGCCAGTCTGCCGCAGGACAACATCAGGGGTTTGTTCGCCTCCATGCCGGACCGTATTGCAGCATGTATCGTCGCACAAGACGGTGCGACGTGCTGTTGAAGATGACCGGACTGCGTGCCACAGATCCCTCTGTAACTGCCCTGCAACTCTGTTTTGCCATCATGTGTATCATTCATCTGTATCATTACGCCCATAAAATTTTAGTTCAGTCCGATGCTTCCTTCTTGGTACGCAAATTACATTGTCTGTGATTGTATGAGCAAAGCCAAGCAACAGACTAATATGTTTGTAGTGTCCGAAAACAAATACAAAAACTGCAAACTGGGTATTCACCAAAATCTTTGATTAATGAATATCGATTTCAAGTTTCTACGACAGTTAGTATGTTACAGCTTATAATAATCCAAGTCAACCTAAGAGTGCATTATTGTGGAAGGTACGGCAGCCAGCTCACACGTCTCTGGAGCGCAAGAACGGTATCTATCCGCTCACACTCCACTCCTGCTGTACTCTTTGCTGTCAAGAGCATTACCACCGCACTGAGCCCTCCCCTAATCATATCTCATTACATCGTCCTTTGTTTTAAGAAAAGCAGCGGGGATGAAACAGAATCTAGAATGGGTGGGCGCCCGACCTTCGAAGAAATGTTTCCCCTGTGGTTGCATACCCCTTTGCATTTCCGCAATTGACAATTTAACTGTGTTGCGAATGTTTGGAGAAGTTTTCTATCTCTTCCATCCAGTCGTCCCTTTCTCCAAGTTAAGTTCATTTCCCAGCTGAATAGTGCTGAAAATGTGGGGTTCTTCATTAACTTCTCATATCAAATCTATTTTGACAATGCTCTGCCACTTTAGAAATTTGCGTGAAATAGCAATTTTTGCCCGATAAGCTGTTACGCCAACAAAAATGAATTCTGAGAAATAATTCTGCTGCTTTTTGCTCTAAACGTACTAATAGACCCAGCAAACCCCGGTTGGAGGGGGGGGGGCTCACAACTAAGAAAGTCTCTAGCTTCAGCGGAAGGATTTTTCAAAAATTTTGCGGAAGCTTCTTATGAAACTGGTTAAAGAAATAGTCAGGAATGCTTGACGGCAGCATTAAATGAAAAGCAATTTTCGGTAAATAAGTAATATCTTCAAGAAAAAAATTTCGTTTTAGTTTATAAAAACTGGGTGACGGGAAAGGTGCTATTCCAGAGGAATTGTGGCCCCTTTTAACAGCATAGCAATAGTTTCTATTCACGTATATTAACAAGAGGATGTGAATAAAATATCAGTTGAATATTTATTCACATCCTCTTGTTAAAAAATTGACAATTTGTTTGTAGTTATGTGCAAGCAAGTGTAATATATAACGTCTTATACAATATACAATTCACATCCTCTTGTTAAGAAATTGGCAATTTTTTTGTAGTTATGTGCAAACAAGTGTAATATATAACGTCTTATACAATATCAATTAATATAAGACGTTATATATTACTTGTTTGCACATACAGTAGTGGCCAAAATTGTGGAAACCTTTTGGAAAAAGTGTATTTTTGTGGTTTGATGTCTCATAACACAACTTTTTTTTTTGAAGTAATACCATAAAATTATATATCAATGGAAAGATAATTGCATCAAGAATGTAATGCAACAACGTTTGTTCAATTATCAGTATTCTATGAAACGTTATAGACAAATAACCGGAAAAAGGAAGCACAACTTGCTTAGGTTGATATGAAGTAGCTTTCCTTCATTTGAATGTAGCCAATGAGCATGAGTGTTGAGACAGCCAATCAGATGTCATCTTATTTTGGCAATGAGCCAATCAGGTCACAGTGGAATTCAGCTATTGATGTCATGTATTGGAGCTGAGAGGAGGACATTTGTTAGTGTGTCATGTGATTGCTATCAAGTTGGGTTTTTTTTTTTGTGTGTGTGTGTGTGTGTGTGTGTGTTCTTTCATTTAGTGAACTTGTAAAACGTAATAAAATTAAAGAAATGGCACAAAGAGTTGACTGGTCACCCAGAAAGCGATGTAAAATAGTACTATTAAGTGAAAAAGGCTTCAGTTATGAAGAAAGTTGAAGAAACATTGGTGGAAACTTAACCAAAGGTGGCATTTCTAAATTTTTGAAGAGGTATTAAGAGACTCATCCACTACAAAACCAGACTGGTAAAGGTACGAAAAGGTGCACAACAGCAAGTGATGATAGAAAAATTAAGAGACTGTACCTAGGTGACAGAAGAAAATCATCTGGGTGTATACAAGATGAAATGGCGCAATGCAATGTGAAGTTGAGTGCAAGGACTGTTCGGCGCAGACTGCAGGAATTTGGTCTAAAAGCTAGAATTCCATGAAAAAAGCCATTTTTATCTCTCAAACACAGGTTGAAAAGATTAAACTGGGCTAAAACCCATGTTAACTCGACAGCGGAACAATGGGACAGTGTTATTTGGAATGATAAGACCAAAATCTCCCTGTTTGGTAGTGATGGCATAAAATACGTAAGGAGAAAAATCGGAGAAGATTCGCATCCTGATTGCATTACGTGTACCGTGAAACACCCAGTTAGTGTTATGATCTGGGGTTGTATGACATCAAAAGGTGCGGGCAGAATTTGCGTGATTAATGGGAATATAAATGGGCAAAAATACATTAATGAAATACTTGAGCCCAAACTGAAGCCTTCCGCACATGATGTTTTCCAAGATAATGAAGCATTTATATTTCAACAGGATTTAGCTCCATGTCATGTTGCTTCTGTGTGCAAAACGTAGTTTCAAGATAACCATATTCCACTGCTAGAATGGACTGGGAATAGCCCAGACTTTAACCCCATCCAAAATCTATGGAGCCGACTAAGGAAACTTGTTAGTCAGAAGCAACCCAGCAATAAAACCCAATTAATACAAGCAATAATTCAATCTTGGTTTCACATTATAACAGCTTCAGAACTAAAACACTTGGTTCACTCCATTGGAAGGCGTTGTAAGGCCGTAATTAACGCTAAAGGTTACCCAACAAGTATTAACTGACATGGTGAGAATTTTCGTATCTCATTTTTTCTGTGTTTCAGTTTTGTTCTTTATAACTGCTTTTCTAATACAAAATCCTTCATAAAAGTTATTGCATTACATTCTTGATGAAATTATCTTTCCATTGATATGTAATTTTATGGTATTACTCTAAAAAAGTGGTGTTAAAACCTCAAAAATACACTATTTTCGTGTGTGTGTGATTCGAGGTTTAACGACCACCGTGAGCAACTCAATGGGCTATAAGCAGTCGCCCGTCCCTAATTTAGGGTCACTGGTTCCAGGGAAGGGAGAGAGCCAGTGCCGTAAGACAAACACAACATCCATGCCTCACCGGGATTCGAACCCGGACCCCTTACGGACGAATGATCAGAGGCCAACGCCTTAGACCACTGCGCCACCGGGGCGGCACACACACTATTTTCAAAAGGTTTCCACAATTTTGGCCACTACCGTATAACTACGCATCTTTCAGAATATTATGAGCTAAAAGGGAACGAAAAAACATAGACCCTTGTAGTTTTTAAAATTTTTATTTTTATCTTTATTTTTTTTTTTTTTTTTTTTGAGTCAAAAGAAAATGCTGTGCAAGACATAGTGGCATTATGTTAACTGTTTTTCTATATATTAAGTAATTTTACTCCTTTTGGTGCTCCAATTCTAAATCTAACTTTTTTTACTTGTTTACTAATGTTCTGTATTTTTGTATACATCAGAGATTATTAAACCTTGTCACACGACCGTTACGTGTTTTTTGTGTTTAATCGTGAAGTATTTCAAAGAGCCTGGCCTTTGTACTTCAAAAGAATAAAATTTGCATGTTACGAGGTATTTGCATGATGTGAGCTATTTCAAAGAGCTTGGCCTTTGTACTTTAAAAGAATAAA
Source organism: Macrothele yani (assembly GCA_039090855.1). Classification (NCBI taxonomy): domain Eukaryota; kingdom Metazoa; phylum Arthropoda; class Arachnida; order Araneae; family Macrothelidae; genus Macrothele; species Macrothele yani. The sequence continues at coordinate 151,388,942 of CM076995.1, read as the reverse complement.
ATTTGCATGATGTGAGGTATTTCAAAGAGCCTGGCCTTTGTACTTCAAAAGAATAAAATTTGCATGATACGAGGTATTTGCATGATGTGAGGTATTTCAAAGAGCCTGGCCTTTGTACTTTAAAAGAATAAAATTTGCATGATGTGAGGTATTTCAAAGAGCCTGGCCTTTGTACTTCAAAAGAATAAAATTTGCATGATACGAGGTATTTGCATGATGTGAGGTATTTCAAAGAGCCTGGCCTTTGTACTTTAAAAGAATAAAATTTGCATGATGTGAGGTATTTCAAAGAGCCTGGCCTTTTATAACGAAGTAAATTTCTCCGTCATTCTGTCCACGCCAGGATTCGAACCCGGATCCCCTCACTTCGGAATAAGTCACTCTACCAATTGAGCTACGCGGACGTTTTATTCTGATTCCTATCTGCCTTTATGTCGTGTGCGTCCTTCTGGCAGGTACGTCACATCTCCTGGTACGTTACATCATCTCCCCCTTATTTTTTTTTATTTATTTATTTTTTTTTTCGAAGTGCTGGAGAAGGGATTCTCTTATTTTTCCTATCTCGCGGTGTGGAAATACCATCACACCATTGCGAGATTTTAAACGGTCGGGTCATCCGGATAGTTCGGGCGCCATTATAACGAAGTTAATTTCTCCATCATTTCTGTCCACGCCAGGATTCGAACCCGGATCCCCTCACTCCGGAATAAGTCACTCTACCAATTGAGCTACGCGGACGTTTTATTCTGATTCCTATCTGCCTTTATGTCGTGTGCGTCCTTCTGGCAGGTACGTCACATCTCCTGGTACGTTACACTTTGTACTTTAAAAGAATAAAATTTGCATGATGTGAGGTATTTCAAAGATCCTGGCCTTTGTACTTCAAAAGAATAAAATTTGCATGATATGAGGTATTTGCATGATGTGAGGTATTTCAAAGAGCCTGGCCTTTGTATTTCAAAAGAATAAATTTTGCATGGTATGAGGTATTTGCATGATGTGATTTATTTCAAAGAGCCTGGCCTTTGTACTTAAAAAAAATAAAATTTGCATGACATGATTAACTTTGGCGAAAGTGTTTTGTAATACTTTGTATTGGTGTAAAACTATGGCAATCATTTTAATATTACGATGTGTGCATTTGTGTTACACGCAATAAAATGAAACAAGTTTGGTTTTACGAAAAATACTTGTAGGCTCCAAAGATTGGAACTATTAAAACGCCCGTACAACTTAGTTTAATTTTATGGAATTTAAAAATTTCTATAACTGAAAGCAAATAAATGTTCGCAAAAGGGCCTCAAAGATATTTTTTTCCGGGGGAAGGGGGCGAGATTTTTAAGGTACGCCACTGAGTACAACACCCTTAGGTTAGCATGGAGTTTAGTCAATAATTTTTATCACCGCTGTATAAGCGTAAGTTTTTTTTTCGTTTTTTTTTTGCTTATGACACTATTTAATAATTTTCTACGACATCCGGTTCATTTGTGTTTTCAAGAAGAAATGTGTGTAAGGAATAAATTTGGCCGTTTAGTCAATCTTGGGTTTATTAGCCGCTTAAAGACATATCGTTTTCTTTATCTTACTTTTGTTACTTTTATTTTAGCAGTTCAAATATTCTATCATGAATATATAGCAGTTGTTGAATTAGAGATTGCTCGTGTAGATCCTTTTCTGATCTTGATCCCAATCGTCTCCGTGAAAGCGCTGTGCAAGAGAGAAGGAGAGAGAGAGAGAGAGAGAGATGCATGATTTCGGTGTGGCCTCAAATTGCCCACGGGGTGAGGGTCAACTGACCTTCCTATTCAAGGGGGACCACGCCCTCCACGAACGATATGTTTTGGGCGTTAAGACATTTTTCTTTTCGCGTAACCCCTTGTTATTGTTTTGAAATCGGATCTTATTTGCAGCGTCCAAAAACAGATAAGCTCGGCCCAGCCAGCATTATGAACCATGGAAATTACTTTGCTAATCTGCATTCATCTAGATGAAAAAAAAAAAAAAAAAATTGCCAGGGCGGGGTCCAGAAAAGAAAAAAAAAGGGGCCAAATTATTAACAAACAATAAATAAGATGGTAATTTATAGCGATGTCTTTTTTTTTTTTTTTTTTTTTTCAGAGAACCTTAACCGTATGAGTACTGAAACCACGATGGTTAGCGGTGAACCAGATAGAGAAGTATGACTTTGTTTTGAAACAGGCCATCAACGGGGTTATAAGACTTTAATCCTACAGCTTCTATCATTTCCCTGGAAAACTGTCTTCGACAGTCTTTCCAAGTAGAACTCTTCGGGAAACCATTTTATTTTATTTATCTATTGTGAATCATTTTCATTTCCAATGATAAAAAGCTGCAGTTCCTCAAAAAATGGTTGGTTAGCCGAGATTTTAAATTCCTGATAATTGTAATACACACATACACCGATCAGCCAAAATGTTAAAACCACCTATCTAATATGATGTAGGTCCTCCTCTCTTCGCTGAAAGAGCTCTCACCCGATGAGACATGGATTCAACGAGATGTTGGTAGGTGTCTCTTCATGTTTGGTACCATGACTACAACAGGATATCTTGCAATTCCAGTAAATTACGTGGTTGCGGTAATGCTGCTCATGCCCGTTTCTGCAACTCAAACCACAAATGCTCGATTGGATTCATGTCAGGCGAATTCGGGGACCGTAGCAATAAATGGAATTCCTTTTCATGTTCATAGAACCATTCCTGAAAATTCTTCGTAATGTGGCATGGAGCATTGTCTTGTTGAAAGACTGCCAGGGAATACAGTCGCCATAAAGGGGTGTACTTACTTGGTTAGCCACGATGATCAGGTACGTCAGTGTCTGCTCTACAAGGATAATGGGTCCAAGTGTTGGAAAAATTGCCCAGACCATCACACTCCCGCCAGCAGCGTGGATCCGCCCCCCCCCCTTAGCATTCAGGTGAGAAGACTTCCTTGAATAAACATAAACATCGCACACAAGCTCGTCCGTCGAAATGATGTAACAGAAAACGGGATTCTTCTTACAATGGGGGACGCTCCTCTAGTCTTCTATGGGCAAATGTCGATGATCACGTGTCTACTGCAAGCATTGACTACGGTTAAATGGCTGTGACATAGGCACACCAATGGGTCTGTGCCTACGGAGACCCATGTCCAAGAGAGTATGATGAACTGTGTGTTCGGACACATTGGGCATTTCACCACAATTGAAATTATGGGTAACGTCACTACATCAGCCACAGCAGCTCTCCTCCTTGCCGCGGACAAGACGAGATAGCCTACGCTAGAGGTCTGAACGGGTAAAACCCCCTGGAGAGCAAGCCCCAGCGCGGGAACTGCGAAGGGGTGTGACGTCACGGTCAGAGGGCCATCGCAATCTTTCTCTCCAGAGAGGTCAAAGGGCAAACTAAGGGGAATGTCGATGTTAGCTTTGCGTTCGTGCGGTATTGGTCAGTATTGAGCTTTCGGTAGTCGTGCACGTGAGTTAGCGTTTTTATGCAACATGCCTGGAAAATACTGAGTGCCTTTATGTACATCTAATTACAAAGCACATCCAAAAGCTACTGTTTTCAGCTTTCCTGAAGGTGAAAGCCTTCGAAGAAGATGGACTTCTTCCGTACGAATAAATAATTTTGAACCCACCGTGAATTCAAAGGTTAGTTAAACCTAATTGTTCTCATGATAGAATGTTCTGCTTTCGTTGTAAATACAACTATAATTTAGTGAATTGATGGTCGTTATTTTGATTGACGGAGTAAAATTTAAGGGTTAGGCCTTCCGATTATCAGCTCATTATAAGTTGTAGTTTTGATAATATTACTTACCATTCAACATTTCATATCTATAAAATAAATGTTATTTTTCTTTACAAAATTCGTAGTTAGTAGGGTTCTAACTGAAAAAAACAAAACAAACAAACAAAAAAAAAGCTCAAAGGAGATGTGCAGATATTATCAGTGCATCAAGTACTAAGGTTAACCAGGCAAAGAAACTGGCAATAAATAATTACGTTATTTATTAATCAACATTTCATTTCCGTAAAACAAATGCCATTTTTCTTCACAAAATTGCTGCGTATCAGTGTCCTCATTAAAACAAGAATTCGCACGAAATATACAGAACTACTTGATGCGCTGATAATCTGAAGGGTAGTCCAAAGAAAAGTTTATTGGAATGTCAACAAATGCATCCGAAAGTTTGGAATGTGTCCGAAAGAATTCACTTATGTCGTTAAACTTCAGCACGAACCCTGCAGTTTACTGGCTGATAAGTTAAAATGTATGTATGACTTTGTTTGTATGTACATATATTCATGGGCTTACAATCTTTTTTAAGTCAGTGAATGTACAATTTGATTTGAATTAAGTTGTGATAGAGATTGAGGTTCAGATTAGAGAACTATGAACTTGAATTGTCTACATTGAACTCATTTGCAAAGCAGCACTTAATTCCTAGTTACATTCATAGCCACATGTGTAAATATAGTTTCAGAAATATTGGCAGTGAAACGTTCCTCCCTGCAAGAAGAACATTGTGCAAAAAAGAAAGTACTTATGCATAATGAAGGAACACATTTCTTGATGCATGTGTTTTCTGTTTTTTAGGGAGTCTGTTAATGTGTTAATTGATATCTTCAATATTGTTACAGATATTGAAAAACGGAAAAAAATGTGGCATTCAGATTTTCCAGCATAAAATTTGCAGTGTTATGTGCATAAATTCGAAGATATCCAAATTAATACATTCCAGGTTCATTTGACAAAAAACTTTTTCCTAAATGATTCTAATGTATAATTATTATTAATTTCACCTTCTAGAAGTATTTGCAAGATTTGCGCACACATCTTACCGTATTTTCAATAAATCGGAAATTTTGCTTTAGTGTTCGTTACGTAATTAAGGAAAAATCTTTTTTTTTTTTCTTTCATTTTAGTGAATTGAACGCGAAGGGAATTGCAAAAAGTTATAAGTGAAATGAATATGTTCATACAGTCCTACCAGTTTGCCATTAACGCACTTAAAAAAAATCGTAGTTGTAAAAATGCTTAACGTAAAATGCTGGGCTTTTCACGTTATGCGTTATGTTTGTGCTCCTTTAGCCAAATTGCAAACAAAAGGCAAAATTTCCTGAAATATTTAGTTTTAAGACCCGTACATGAAATCCTTTCCCAGCACAAGAGCAAAACTTTGGAATTCCCCGATTTGCAGGTATCATTGCTGTAAACTGAGAAAAAAAAATGAAAGCTAAAGATGTAATCTTTCGATGTTATCTAAGGATAAAAATTACAAAGAAAAAAAACATGGTCGATTTATTGCTGTGTGCGCAAATTGTCTAGTATCGCACTCGAAAAATTATTTCTCTGCGTGAACACCGCGGTACTTCCTTGGCGTTTTCAGGAGCGGAGAGCTACAGGCTCGAGTCGATCGGCCCACTAGCTCTGACTTCACAGACCAGTTCGGAGGCTTTCTTAATCTTCAGTGGTTTTTGGCACGGGCCAGGCTACCCGCCCGGCCAGGTCTGTCTTTCTGTAATTTAGAGAACAAAGCAACGGGCCAGGCTTTTTCCCAGACACTTACGACTGGGCCTGGCTGGGCCAAGTCGACCCATTTTCTTTTTATCCCAATGGTAAATAAATAAATAAAGACGTGTTCCCCGATTTCCTGGTCTGTTTAAATGTTTTGCTGGTTTACTTACTTCCATGACATAGCCCAGGGCGTAATCACAAAAGCAAGGAGAGGCACTTAGTGTTTTTACCATCTGTAGGTAGTAAGATGGTAAAACCACTTTGGGGCTTGTTGACAACAAAAAGATTCGACCCTGAGCGAGTGTGTGTGTTGTGTGGAGTAGAGGACGGGGAGTGTCTGCAATGATGTGGGTTGTCCGTGTGTGTGTTGGTATGAGAGAGTGGGAAGACATCGATTCTTTCTCCTATCTCTAATATGGGGATTACCTTTTTAGTGTTATCACTTGCTAGTTCAGAGAAAAGGAGATTTTGAACCAGCTTACTCTTCTTTTTTGTCTCTCTTTAAAGGTTATATTTTTCGATAATTGTTGAAGTTTAGTTAATATTTTTAGGCTTACATTCAACTAAATATTTTCAATAATATTTCATTATGTAATTTTCACAACTTAATAAAATACAGGGTGATTCATAAAGAAGTATACAGTTTCCAGATGCTGTAAAACAGTAACAGTTGAAGACACGGGCCTGCCGCCCCGGTGGCGCAGTGGTCTAAGGCGCTGGCCTCTGATCATTCGTCTGTAAGGGGCCCGGGTTCGAATCCCGGTGCAGGCATGGATGTTGTGTTTGTCTTACGGCACTGGGTCTCTCCCTTCCCTGGAACCAGTGACCCTAAATTAGGGACGGGCGACTGCTTATAGCCCATTGAGTTGCTCACGGTGGTCGTTAAACCTCCAATCCATCCAAAGACACGGGCCACAACTGCGAACCGTTAGGTAGATGTACTCATAAAGTTTGTGTCCTGCTACTGAGGGAAGTGACGTAGGCGATAGCGCGCGTGTTGCATGCGAGATTATCTCGATGAACATCTTCCTCACCGATGGATTGGACGAGCAGCAGACTACAACATGCCACTGACCCAATGGCCACCCAGAAGTCCTGACTTAACACCTTGTGACTTTTTCCTTTGGGGGTATATAAAGCACAAGGTATTTGTCCATTCCCTTCCTGTTGATCTAGCGGAGCTGAAACAGCATATCACAGCCACTATCACTGCACTTGATTCAGATATTTTACCTCGCGTTTGAGCGGAAATGGATTCCCGGCTCGATGTGTGTTGTGTGACTAAGGGTGCACACATACAACTTCTGTGACTGTCTCTAAAAAAACTTGAAACATTCCCCTACAATTCTGTTACAGGTAACATAAAATATCTTACATTGTTCTTGTTTTATAGTGCGTTGAAACTGTGTACTTCTTTATGAATCACCCTGTATAATAGAAAGACAAAATAATACCAAATGGCACAATACGAGTCGGGCTGAGCCTAAATAAGAGGTGCAATTGACTGGTCCGGACCGGGCCGGGCTGAGCCTTAAACGCACGGGTTCGGGCCGGGACGTGCTCACCAAATAAGTCCCGTGCAGACCTCTAAGCCTGCGCTGACCTGTGGCATCAATGAGGTGTGGCCTGCCCACGCCATGTCGATGGCTGGAAGTGTCACCTGTTTCGGACCATCTTCGAAAGGTACAAATTACTACATAGGGTGAGCAGCCTACCAGCGTCGCTGCTTCGGAGATAAATCCTTTGCTTTCCCCATGTTGAAATCAGATAAATCCTTTGCTTTCCCCATGTTGAGACGAAACGAAATACTGTCTGAAAGAGCTCCCACCCAGATACCATACAACATATACAGGGTGCATTGGAAAGTCCTTTTAGCCTGGAATAACTTGCAAACGGAGAGAGGTACAGTTATGCAAGTGAGATAACGGTATAATAAAGCAACTACGCCCGATCGAATGCAATCAATAGCAGCACCCCTAGTGACGAAATGCGGAAGTTAGCCATTGCAAATCGAAAACGAAAAGAGATAGAGCAAACTTTTCAATTACAAAGTTGTAGAGTATCAATTAATTAGTAAAAAACGACATTTGCTTCACACGGAAAAGATAAATTGTCGCCTGAATACTCTAAAATGTCCGAAATCGATGCGCGGCCTTTTGTGTGAACGTTCGAAGGGAACAGGCATAGGTATGAGCAAATACACACAATTTATTGCATAAATGCGTACTTATGTCAATACAGTTTGATGACGTCCGACAAAACAAAAACAAAAAAGGCAAACTGGCGCACAGTGATAAACAGCTAATGCCGAGTATGTTCGAAGAGTTCGCCATTGCCCACGATACACATTAATATTCGTGAAAGTAACTCTGCATTCACATTCCTCAGCATGGAAGGTGTCACACTATTGCAAGCATCGGTAACACGACGACGTGGATCCAGCAGACTTGTAGGCGCCGTTGCATACACCTGATTTTTTACGTAACCCCAGAAATCCAAGCTCGCCATTCTCACACAGCATACGTAGACCTAAACTTCTGATCAGGGTACATCCTGCTACTGGTTTTTATACAGTAGGTACGGTACAACGTCACAATCTGCATTTGCATACGGCTAGATTTGCGAAATGTGAATATGCAGATTCGAATCGTCGCGCATCGATTTCGAACATTGTAGGGTATTCAAGCGACAATTTATCTTATCCGTGTGAAACAAATGTCGTTTTGCACTAATTAATTGATGCTCTACAACTTTGAAAATTTTGCTCTATCTCTTTTCGTTTTCGATTTGCATTGCTAACTTCCACATTTCGCCACTAGGGGCGCTGCTATAGGCTGCATTCGATCGGGCGTAGTCGCTTTATTATACCTTTATCTCACTTGCATAACTGTACCTCTCTCCGTTCGTAAGTTATTCTAGGCTAAAGGGACTTTCCTATGCACCCTGTATATTAGCAGGAGCAATCTTGTCTCCCCAAAAAAACTCGATCACTGCTGAGTGCTTTACATTTACAGCTTTTTCCGCCATCAATTATTGTTCGTTTTGTACTGATATAAGTAACACAACAAAACACCGCCAATAGCACGCATTGTATATCTTAAACACCATCAGTGCAGTATTTTACTGTATTTGAGCATTGAATATCCTTTTTGAAACTTTAATTACTTAAAAGCACATATTTCGACTGAACGGAAACCCATGCATTTGCAAATTCGCGTTATTTATAAAACCGACTGTCATAAATACAATTTCAACACAATTCCTGCCACTCTGCCCCGAGGTCGGTATACTGACAACCCTTAACTGATTTTTTTAGAAAATATGATATATCAGACAGTTTTTTAATGCTGTAAATACGATGTGGTGAAACTTTGGAAATATCAAAGTTATATATAGAAGAACATCGGGCTTGGTTCAGTGGCGTAATAGAAACACTCGGCGGTTTCCGGGCAAAAAAATATCTATTAGATGTCAATCATTGAAATTTTTTAATTCCATATTATTAAGACTTTATGGACGTTTTAATCGCGCATTTGTTTTGGAAACCTCCATGAATTTTCCGTAAAACCAAAATCGTTGCACTTTATTTCGTGCAACATAAATGTGCACGTTCTAGTTAAAATTATTGAATATCTATTAGATGTCAATCATTGAAATTTTTAAATTCCATATTATTAAGACTTTATGGACGTTTTAATCGCGCATTTGTTTTGGAAACCTCCATGAATTTTCCGTAAAACCAAAATGGTTGCACTTTATTTCGTGCAACATAAATGTGCACGTTCTAGTTAAAATTATTGCTCTAGTTTTATACCAATACAAACTATTACAAAACACTTACGTCAAAGTTAATCATATCATGCAAATTTTATTCTTTCACAGAACTAAGGCCAACCTCTTTGAATTTCCTCACGATCACATTCTTTTCCGATTTATGCAAAAATGCACATTGATCTTTTCCAATTTATAGAAAAATACAGAACATAAGTAAGAATTACTAATTGTGGCACAAAGAAAAGCAAAACTAACTAAATTATTTACTCTTGAATATAAAAAAAACGCACACTTAACATAATTTCCCAATGTTTTACGCATAGCAAAAACTTTTCTTTTAACTTTGTTATAAAAAAAGACACAAGTATCTTTCTTCGTACCCGCGAAGAACAAACATTCTGAAGAATGCATGGTTGTGAGCAAACAACTGTATTACATGACACCTTATCCTCATTGGTACAAAAATTTCATTTACTGAATTCAGTGGCGCACACACGGGGAGGGTCCGCCGGTTCCGGACCCCTCCAAAGAATGGCCTTGTTGTTCATTTATCCGATGAAGGAAACGAATGGTGTTCTTTTGAAATTCATTATTCCAACTACTGCTAAATTAAAAAAATCTTACGGCAGATGGTTTTATTGTAAATTTAATATTTTTGTTATGATTTTTTTTTTCTGTGTCTTAGTTCTAGTTTTCGTAACGGTCGTTATTTTTCTGTGCGTCTTACAGTCCTAAAATTATCAAATTTGTCTTACTTGTTATCAAATTTGTCTCTCGAAAAAGTGTTTTTATTTATCTTAGTGCACATCAATGTTGATATATGTCAACATCCCATTAAAAATACACACATTCATATATACATTTACTGTTTTTAATTTTGCCGGAGTAGGTATATGTATGTACATGATGCATTCGCGCTTGTCCCGTGGATTTTTTATTGGACCATTCCCTTGAAGAAATTCTGTGTGCGCTACTTACTGACTGAACTGATATTTTTTTCACTTATGGTACATGTACATGGCTGTAAAAAGGGCCACAAGTCCTCTGAAAAAACAACAACTGAGGCTTCCCGTCATCAAGTTTTTATAGACTAAAACCGCAAAATTGATTTTTAAATATTTTACTTATTGCAAGAAATGTCCAAAATCGCTTTTCTTTTTAATACTTCATTCAAATCAATCATAAAAAATTACTTGCTATTTCTTTAACCACCTTTATATTAAAAGAATTGTAAAATATTTTAGCTGAGACCAGAGGCCCCTTTTATTCGTGAAGCCCCACCACAACGCGGGGTTGCGGGGCCCATCAGTAAGCCCCTGGCTTGACTTTAAATTACCCGAAAAAATAAAAGGATTAGCAATAATATCTTTAAATAATTTTTTGATATGAAGTCTTCGTCCATGTTTTGAATCCTGTTATATATTTCGTGGCCATCTTTATTAGGACCTCATAATTGTGTTATTGTGCTATGAAATGGAACAATCTAAGTCTTGTGACTATCGAAACACCAGTTGTTTATAAGAATCACATTTAAAGAATGTTTTGGAGATTGAGAAAAACAGTTCCAATATTTGATCTGTTTGTTTGAATTATTGAAGAACTGGTTGCGAAAAACGCGATCACAATTTCGTTCGTGTAAAAGTTCACATGCTTATGATATTAAATCACTCACATCTGAAAGCTATCGAAATTTTTATTCATAAAATACACAATAGCGCAGTGGAAACAGTAAAAACATTGGCAATTGAAACAATAGAGCGATATCAAACACACATCTAGCACTTTCTATAAAGAGAATCGAATAAAATACAAGGCTGATCAAATAAAAGGTTTCTCAAACACCAAAGGGAATCTATGCCCAGAGTACCTCTGTCATCAGTTTTCTGCAGCAGAACGTGCTGTAAAATGTAGCTCCCCCCCCCGCCCTACACGTCTACAGTACGTCGGTGTTAAGGTTTGAATGATTATTTGCCCACGTCACCTAGGAGAGCGTTCTTGTGCATCAAATATCGCACCAAAATACCATCACTTTTTGGGTCACTTCTGTCTTGTGACGTACCTACCTCACAGGGGACGCACCTGTCAAAACTGCAAGTTACAGCTTATATAAGCCTTTGCCGGTGTCGTTCAAGCTGTGGAATATCTGGCTCCGGTGAAAGATGATGCGAGTTCGAATCCTATCCGAGGCAAAATTCGCTTTTACCCTATGCTCTCTAACTCTACTCTATTGATGAACTGTATTAAACCAAGGAAGCCGCCCCGGTGGCGCAGTGGTCTAAGGCGTTGGCCACTGATCATTCGTCCGAAAGGGGGTCCGGTTCGAATCCCGGTGAGGCATGGATGTTGTGTTTGTCTTACGGCACTGGCTCTCTCCCTTCCCTGGAACCAGTGACCCTAAATTAGGGACGGGCGACTGCTTATAGCCCATTGAGTTGCTCACGGTGGTCGTTAAACCTCCAATCCAAAAAAAAAATAAACCAAGGAAGGACACACACACAGAATGTAATTTTCTGTCTGAATCCAATACTTCCGTCAGCTCTATTATTTCTTAATTTTTATCCACACCAAAATCACAAGTAAAACTTTTGGAGGCCAATCTCTGTCCCCGTTTTGGCGAAAACGTCATCAAAACTTTGAAATCCGAAATCTCTGCAATTTAGCGTCCTACAGCACCTAGCTCTCAAGTCACCGACCGTCGAAGATTATAAAGACACCGGACAAAAAATTAGTCACTTGCAGTAATTGTTCATTATGACACATTTCTGAGGTTATACTTAGAATTTTATTTAAATATTTCTGGGCTATACACGGTCGAGGCACATTATTGTGACCACCAGCTAATATCCAGAGTAACCGCCGTGTGCAGCGCGGACAGTAGTTAGACCGGCTGGGAGTGGCTCAATAAGGTGCTGGAAGGTGTTCACAGGTATGTGGAGCCATGCTGACTGCAGTGCATCTGACTGCTGCCGGAGGGTGCGTGGTTTAATATCCATAGAGCGAACAACATGATCTTTGGAGTCTTCATCGTGCACTTCCAACCACTCTCGGACATTTCTAGCTGTGTGACATGTCGCATTTCCATCCTAGAAGATCCCATCTGCCCCAGGGAAGAAAATCAGCATGTATGTGTGTGCGTGGTCTGCAAGGTTGGATTCATAACGAATTCGGTCCATAGTGCCTTCCACAGGTATGAGTGGACCCAGGGAATGCCACGACAACATTTCTCAGACCATAACGTTGTCCCCTTCAGCTTGTGTTATTCCAGCAATGGTTGAAGAGTGTTTGTTCTCCGATGTTTCTCGCCCGATACGCGAACGTCCATCAGTCAGATAAAGCTGAAAACTTGACTCATCGGAGAAGGCAATCCTTTGCCAATAAGCGGAGGTCCAATTCCGATGCTTCCGTGCAAATACACTGGCGGAAAGTGAAAAAGAACACCAAGAAGGAGACGTCTGATACCAAAGAAATTTATACAGCATAATAACGCAATACAGAGGATAACGTGATCAAAACATTATGGCAAAATACAGCTGTATTTGCTGGTAAACTGAAAAAAAACATTTCGATGTAACATAGTTAGTTCGAGGTTGAACCGCCATGAACTGCGTCACACTGTGCAATTCTGGCGTGGAGTCTGTCGTACAGATGTTGGATGTAAGTTTGGTGTATTGAGTTCCAAGCATCCTCAACCTGGACGCGTAAATCGGGGATGGTCGTGGTTGCCAGTGGAGACCGGATAAGTCGTTCTCCCATAAAATCCCACACGTGCTCAATGGGGGACAAATCCGGTGAACGTGCAGGCCGTGGAAGTTGTCTCACACCCTGAAGTGCGTGTTGCGTTGCACGTGCCGTGTGTGGGCGTGCGTTATCTTGATGGAAAACACCACGATGGACAGACCTTACAAATGGCACAACAACGGGCTGAATGATGTTGTTGATGTAGGAGGTGCTGTTTAACGTACCCGGTACAAACACTAGTTGTGTACGGGAGTGATAGCTGATCGCTCCCCACACCAGGAGACCAGGTGTAGGCCCTGTGTGTCGCTGGCAGATGCAAGAAGGGTGGAGACGCTCCCCTGTGCGTCTGCGAACACGCATACGGCCATCGGAAGCTCTCAAGCAGAATCTGCTTTCATCGCTGAACACGACAGATCGCCATTGCGTTCTCCAGTGCAGACGTTGGCGACACCACTGCAGCCGTTCCTACGGTGGGCTGGGGTCAGAGATACATATGCCAGAGACACACGTGCAGGTAGTCCTGCTTCCAGTAGACGGTTGCGGATTGTTCGCACAGTCACCTCAGGTGCAACGGCAGCTCGGATTTGCGTCGCAGTGGATGTTCTGCTTGACAACGCCGCTCTTCTTATGCGTCGATCGGTCCGCTCATCAGTCCGTCTGTGACTCCCGGTTCCACGTCTTCTCGTGTGGGAATGTTCCTCGGACCATCTACGCCACCATCGTACCACCACCGATACTTCCCGTCTAATTCGCTATGCAATACGACGATACCACCACCCGGCCTCGCGGAGTCCGACTAGAAGACCTCGCTCAAAGTCCGATAACTGCTGAAATCGTACACGTCTTCCATGTCCAGGCATTGCAGCTTCTTCAGGGTCTTCGCACGTGTCCGTACGCCGACGACTGATTACATTCACTTCGCCGTACTCCTTAAATACCACCGTCGATAATTTGCATATTATGCCGTGCTGTGGCGTAAGCGCTCACCGGTTGGTCCCGAAATTAACATCACACCTACGCAAACTCGACCCCATATGTAAATTTCATGATCGTCCGCCAATTCCTTCTTGGTGTTCTTTTTTCACTTTCCGGCAGTGTATAAGCCTTTCTCCCGATGCACCTTCGCTGGCATAAATGCAGTGACCATCCGTCTACATCGGAGCCCCATACGCAGCAGGGTTCGCTGAACTGCCGTTTTAGACACAGTTCCGGTAGCCCCCTGGTTCATTCGGCCAGTGAGTTGCTCTACTGTAGCGTGTCGATCGGTCTTCACGCACCTTCGAAGCCAACGTTCACTTCTCACGTCAATGGCACGTGGTTCTCCGCAGTTTTCGCGTCGCTTATTCGCAATGGTGCAGTTTCTCCAATCACGACGCACTTTAAACAACAGCAGCACACGAACAGTTCACAAACTGCGCTATTTCAGAAATACTACCGTCCATGGCCCGAAAGCCAATAATCATTCTTTTTTGCAAATCTGAAAATCGTCCGTTTTACCCATGACAGCAATGAGTGATATGTTTTCAGAATGTTTACAGCACACCTTATATACCCTCCAAGCCAGCTCACGACACGTGCCTTCTTTCATTGGCTACGCGCTGTTGAAGTCAGAAATAGGTAGTCACAATAATATGACTCGACTGTGTATAATAAAATATGTTACTTCTTTCTACAAGCAAACTTTTAAGCTGTAATTTTTGAAAAATTAAAATCAATGGATCGCAAGACAGATGTAAGCGACTGGCAGGAAAGGTGTCAGAGATTTCTGCCGGTCAAAAGGACATAGCAGCAAGGATGTTGCTGTTGTTGGGGTTAGCGAAAGAACTGTTCTACGTGTTTATATAGATTGGTGTAAGTAAAACTTGAGTGAAAATAAAAGAAAAAACTGGACGAAACACCATTTTGACAAGTCATGACCGGCGCAGAATTTCTCGACTGGTCAACGGAAACAGATTTCAAACAAGGCAAGAACTCCTCTAATCTGTTAATAATTAACCTCAGACGGCTAAATATGAGCGAAATTTGCATAGGTAACTTCATCGAATGGATATCTGGAGTAGTTTCAAGAATGCAACGATTGTTAACTTCAGCTCACAAGAAAAAAATTGATTAGCTTGGACCAAAGCTCACAGGACATGGACTGTCGTATGGTCTGATGAATCCAAATTTTGCCTGTACTTTAATGGCGCAAGGCGTGCGTAGAGTCAACAGGAGGTCTACAGAAACATTCAATCCTAAGTGTGTTCAAAGACTTCTTGCCAAAGGAGAGGGTCTGTAATGCTGTGGGGTTATTTTAATGCTTGTGAATTAGGCCAACTAGCAGAGATGAAGAATACGATAAATCAGCATGCTTACAAAGAAATTTTAGATAAACATGTGTTTTCTTTTGAACAATATTTGCACGATTCTCAAGTAACTTATCCTCTTTACCAGGATGATAACTGTAGAATTCGTAAAGCTGAAGCCATTATGAATTGGTGTGAACAGAAAGACACAACTTTGGAACACATGGGCTGGCCCGCTACATCGCTAGATTTAAATCCCACCGGTAATTTATGGGATCGCCTTGAACGAAGTGTAAAGACCAAACTTCCGCATCCCAGGAATCTTAATGAATTAAGAGACACTGTTCTTAGAATCGTCAGAAATTGACTCAAGGTATTTGAGTCATAATGTTGAATCTCTTCTAGCAAAAATGAATGCTGTGATTTTTGCACGTGGTGATGTAACTAAGTACAGGGTGTCCCATTCGATACCGAAACCGGCATTTCTTTAATAATATTAACACCAATGAAGTTATTGCAACGAAATTTGAAGTGGACTTACCTCATTTCGTGCGAAATGTGATGGCATCACAACATGTGCTGGAAGTGGCCACCATTTGCGTTCAGACAGCATTGAAACCGGCGCGCCATATTGTGGGAAGTCCTTGCCAGTACGTTCGCCGTCACTGCCTGAATTCCTTCGGTGATGTTTGCTTTCAAGGCATCTATGGTTCGCGGTTTCTTTTGGTAAACTCTCCCTTTAAATATCCTTATAAAAAGTTATCAGGAGGCGTCAGATCGGGCGAGCGCGGTGGCCATAGATCCTTCGAAATGACGCGATCGCCGAAAAAGGATTGTATTTCGGCCATACTGGTGTGTGATGTGTATGATGTCGCTCCATCATGCTGGTAATATCCCATGGAGAGTTTTTCGTCGTCCAATTGATTTACAAAGGTGTTGAAGATTTCCATACATACAGCTGTTGTGATGGTTGTATCGAAGATGGGACCAATTATGCGGCGTCGGGTCATCCTGCACCAAACACCAATTTTCTGTGAATGAAGGAGTTCTTCATGTATCGCTTTGGGATTTTCACTGTCCCAAATACGGGATTTTGAGAATTGGCGTACCCGGACAAGTGAAACCACGCCTTGTCCGAGAACCACGTGTAGTCCAGAATGCCCGGAGTTTTCTGAAGAAATGTATGAAACCACCGACAGTATATCACTCATTTCACGTGATCAGGCTCTTTCAGTTCGTGGACCACGGAGTACGGTATGCATAAAACTTCTCTTTTTTTTCACAGTACGTTTGACAAGTGCTTTTAGACAACCCTGTTTCCTGTGAAAGACGGAAAAATGACTTCCTGGGAGACGCAAGTAGTGGGCCCTTTACATTCTGGATAGTTTCCTCAGACATTTGTGGACTGCCTCCTCCATGGTTGTCTAATAAACTCCCCTTGGTTTCCAATTTCTTCGACAACGCCGAAATGGAGGACTTGCTTGGCGAATGCCTGCCTGCAAGCCTCTCTAGGAATTGCTGTCGACAAGACTTTATCGATTCTGTTTTCCAATAAATGCGAACAATAAACACTCGCTCCTCCAGAGTATACCGGTACATTTTCACACGTACGCGAACAGCCACAAGCATTCACTATCAACAACCGTATTGTGTACAGCGAAACAGCATAACAAAACAGCAGAGAGGCTCATCCAATTGGCTGTCGGGCTGCTCCTCAGTGGCGCCACACTTAGAAATGTGTCTGCCATTAAGGAGCACTCCGGCTGGCTGGCGGACAACGCCGGGTTCAATGCTGCCTGGACGCAAATGGTGGGCACTTCCAGCATATGTTGTGACATCATCACATTTCGCACGAAATGAGGTAAATCCACTTCAAATTTCGTTGCAATATCTTCATTGGTGTTCATATTATTAAAGAAATGCCGGTTTCGGTAGCGAGTGGGACACCCTGTATTAAAAGTAAATTAACGGAGGTGACTAATTTTTTGCCTGGGGTCTGTATATTGACGGAGAGGGCGAGATGTGCTAATTTGAATACTTTACGAAGCTCGTACAGTGGCGAAATGTAAGGACATGTCGAAGTTTGAACGGGGAATAATTATCGTAGAGAGTAAGTCCAGGCCAGGAATCTGAAGAATTTTTGGCTGTGCGAGGTCCGCTGCCAAGCCTACATACACGCAACGCACCGAAAAGACAGGTCACCACTAGTTGAGTTGAGGTTCATACGTGATGTCCGGGACAATAGGCGGCTCCCAATACTTAAGTCCTCTTTTGTCGGGAAGGCAGGCCACCACAAGTTGATAACTGAAGTTGGTACTTGCTGTGCGGGACAACAGGAGGCTCCCAATCCTTGAGTTAACGGCAGACTACAACCAGGGCCCACGGGGAAATTTTTCTCAGCACACAATCTAGACGAGTCTAAAAATGAGTCTAAATCTTTTCCGGATGAGTCCAAAGAGTCGACGACTTGTTTACATGTGTGAGAGTTGACTAATCGTCATCGAGAGTTCAGCCTGCAGTGGACACGAGACCATCGTGACTGGGCATTGGAAGAATGAGGGGGGGGATTCGCCCGATCCAACAGTCCAATGAGTCCCGGATTCAGAACCAACATGCCGATGTATAGGTCAGTTTTTGACGCCAAGAGGGTGAACAGCTGCAAGCCGAATGCTTCTGTTGGATATAACATAATGGCTGCATCACTATATGAAGATGGATCTGATGTACATCACTGAGATCTCTCATCCCCGTTCAACATAGTCTTACCGTCAAATCCTACCTAGTCTTTATCTCGGAACAAATGTTACCCTACATGGTAACCGTGTATTATCTTGATAAAGGCTTCTTTCACTCACACAACGGCCTTCGTCACAAAAGCCTACACCATGCAGGAATGGTTCGAGGATCATATCCAAACAAATCCTGTGCTACCCCGGCAGCCAAATTTCCTTGACTTGAATCCCATGGATCATTTATGGATATAGTAAAACGCAGCATTTGCTCGTCCACCCCAGTACCTCTATCCATCGACGAACTATGGCCAAAAAACACTATTTGGTAGATGGTCATATTATGGCTCGTGAATGTAACTTGCAATGTTATTAATAGCTAATGCCACGGGTTCAGGTGTGCTATGCAGAGTTCAAATTGCCTTAATGAGGTGTCTAGAAAGTGTACGTGTAATTATCTGTATTTTTTGCATATATGTAAAAACGAATTGCGGTAGTGTCAAGCAAATTTAAGCCTCGAGTGGCCTAGTGGTTAGAACAACCGCTATTCGACAAGATGGTAGCGGAATCGATCCCAGGTTTGTTGTTGAGTTGCTCTGAACCATTGAATACTCGAAGTGTGTTGGATGGGCGCGTTAAGCCGTCGACCCCGAGACATTGTTCTGTAAGTGCTCATTGTGACGTCAGGGTCTGGTACTCCCAGCTATGTGGACTTGCATTATTAATCTGGCACTCCAATTTCTCTGACCTGTCTACTCTCTGTCGTGTCTGAGCTAGTGTCTCATGCGACATAGGCAGTTACATCTAAACTCTTCTGTGAGTGCAAACCTTACGAGAATTGCTGTGATCTTTCCCTCAAGCTAATCGAATTTTTATTGTATCATTCGTTAAAAAAAAGTTTCATTATACTATATCATCAACAACAACAACCATTATCAGTCCACTGCTGGATGAAGGTCTCACCAAGTTTCTTCCACAACGGTCTATCTTGCGCCAGTCTCCTCCATATCACTCCAGCATTCTTTCGAATTTCATACACCCATCGCCCAGGTGGTCTTCTTCTGGGTCTTGTGCTTCGGAATCCCGTCTAGAATATTGGTTGTCCATCGGTGGTCTATTCTTTTAGCAACATGTCCAACCCATTGCCATTTCAGGGATTTTACTATATAATTACTACATAATTATGTAGTATGTATATACAGGGTGTTTCATAATGAATGTCCCGATTTGAAAAGTGGATATCTCGGCAACCACGGACCACCGATGAATGCGACTCGTATCATGTCTACGGTCGTGGCCCAGAGTTTGTTATGACCACCCCTAGACGACAGCACGAGCGTCCAAACAGCCGCTACGCTTAGTGAGTGAGAAGATGGAGTCAAAGCAACAGAATGTGTTTTGTGTGCTTGAATTTAGCAAGACGTAGTCCGTGATTACGGTGCAGCGTGCGTTTAAACGGCGTTACGGCGCAGTGCTCCACCAGTGGGCAAAAACACTCGTCGTTGGTATCGACAATTTGAAGAAATATGGTGTTTATGTAAGAGAAAGAGTCGCGGTTTCCGTTAGAAAGGTTTATGGCCCTTTCTTTTTTGCGGACAACACGGTTACGGACAACTGCTATCTTGCAATGCTGAAGGACTGGCTACTTCCACAGCTGCAGGACGACTCTGAAGATTACATTTTGCAGCAGGACGGCGCACCGCCACATTGGAACCTCCAAGTTCGTCGGTTTCTAAACGACACATTGCCTCAGCGTTGGATTGGACGCAGGGGATCTTATGACTTGACATTACACGCTTGGCCTCCGAGATCCCCAAACATCACACCATATGAATTTTTTTTTATGGGGATACGTAAAAGACCGTGTTTATGTTCCCCCTTTACCGTCTGACTTGAATGAGCTCCGAACGAGAATCGCATCCGCGGTAAATTCTATGACTGAAGACACTGCCCGACGTGTTTGGGATGAATTCAGCTATCGGCTTGATGTTGCCCGCGCAGCAGGTGGAGGGCACATTGAGCATTTGTAATTGTGGTGAGTGAAACTTTAGACCTTCCTTCATACTTGGCTCTTTGGTTTGTAACTATTCGCCATTTGTCTTATTAAATATACTACTTTGAAATCGGGTCATTCTTTTTGAAACACCCTGTATATATACTTTATAATTAAATTTAAGTCCTTAGAATAGTGGCATTAGCAATGCCGATAACTCCCTTGTTCACACAAATAATGCACTTCCAGAAATTCCGCGTTCAGCAAAATCTATCTTTGATAGGGGTAAGTTATCCCTGAGATTGAGCGTAGGCACCTCAACTCAAATACATACATTGACATAAAAAGAAAATAATAAAAAAACTGACAAAATTATTGATAAAGGTTTTATGTCCAAAAATAAACATTTACGAGTCAGCACTTCAGATGAAACTTTTCGAAGGTCTCAGCTAAGTTTTTCATTCATAATTTTAGGCTGAAAAAAAATTTGACTTCTCACTAAGTACCCAGAATTAATTGGTTTTTGGCACGCTCGTAACAGTCATCTTGCGCCATATTGTTTGCGAGGAGTCAAAATCATGCTCTCCAGTTAAGCTGAGCACTAAATAAATAAAGATTTCGCTGTTGTGATAAAACTTGTAGTCAACGCTTTCGTTGATGCAGAATCTGTATGTATTTTCGTTCGTCGTACGCTACATGTTGGTTCAAGAAAGGAGACTGAAAAATGCGTGTGGAAAGATAACGAAGAGAAAAGAAGTCAACTGCGTGATGAGAGAAAAGAAGTCAACTGCGTGATGAGAGAAAAGAAGACAGGGCCTTAAGGAGAGATTAAGAGATCTAATAAGAATCCCAAATGGTCTTTGCCACCAGCTTCCACTCACACACGCATACATTTAATACCACCACTTAACATAAAATGAACTGCACATTAACCCCATGTTTAGATTTCAATTCAGACAGCGTTCTCTCAAGTACTCGTACTTAATACATATGAATCGTGGTAATTTGGGATAATGAGTCATATAATTGTCATTTCAGCGATAGTTCATCGCTACTAAAATTCCCTTCTGTTGGAATTTCACTTCTGACAAAGTTTTGCACTAGTCACCACATTTGTGTTGTTATTTTTCGTATTCATGTAATTTATGATTTCACCGGAGAAGAAAAGAAAAATATACTGTTACTTTCAGTCTACTTCAACTTTGTGCCAGAATAGAACTTTGCTTTGGCTATGTCTTCACCAATATTTATGTTTCGCGTTCATACATATCGACCAGACAAAAAAAAAACAAAAAAAAAAAACGGCAAACCTGACGATAGGCTCTGAGAGATCAAATTATCTAATTTTTTATTGGAGAAAGGTTTTTTCTTTCGATGCAACAGTAGTTGGTTAATGTCACATACCACCTATGACAGGTAATATCAAAAATCACACCAAATGTAATTGTGTGGCAATTGTTTCCACCCCGGTGGATGACTGGTCAGAAGCGCTGGGTCCCGGCTCCAGTTCTGAATGAGTTATGGCTGTTGCACTTGTTCTATTGCGCTTTCTCTCTCCGTTCTTGGAATTAGTAGCCCCAAGTTATGCCGTGCGACTGTTTGTAACCTCAGGTACTTACGATGAGAGTACATTCAGTTCGCATCTGTGCGATTTTTGATTTCTTCTGCAATCAGTGCGATTTTGAAACAGATGAGTCCGTTTTTTGATAATCCTTACTACAAAATTCCACTACAGTTCCTTTAAAAAATTTTTTTTTTACCTGTCTTCAAAGAATTTACGATTTCTGGGAAAGTCCTGCCGAAGAAAGTAAGCAACAAGAAAGATGACACCGAATTTTCGGGTGTAATAAGCACGTCTTTTGAATCCGTTTTGACGCAAATTAAATTTATCAAAGCTATTCAAAGTCAATGGAACCGGTATGGAAAACAATAGTATCTGACGAAAGAAAGAAGATTTTCAATCGGGTTTTTAATCCCTCAGATATTGCTGTAAACGAAATCGTTAACTTACGAACTCTTGGAAACAGAGATATCGACAAAAAAAAGATGTGACTTAACGTGCCCTGGTGAGGAAGCCATGTATTATTTTAGGAAGAAAGTATTCGCAAAAGGTTTATCCATATAAGCGGTATCGGTCCAAGAAAAAATACATAGTAGAGTTTTCAGGAGCCCACATTTTGCTACAAATACATCAGAAGCAGAAATTAACACTCATGTCCCCTGGTGGCCAAACCATTCTTTACCAAACATTAGAAATTATGTGAAAAATATTTTCCATCAGGTCTTGTATGCGATACAGGAAGAATTTTTCAAATCGGAGCTTTAGGAGCAGAAATAACGCAGAAAACGCAATTTACCTTTGTGCCCCCTAGCGGAAAGTCTATGATTTACTTGTAAATTTTGAATTTATAGGAAAAACATTTCGCATCGGAAACACTATCCAACAAAGAAGGAATTTTTTTAAATCGTACTCTTCATCATCATCATCATCATTGTCAACCATTATCAATCCACTGCTGGACGAAGGTCTCCCCAAGTTTCCTCCACAACGGTCTGTCTTGTGCCAGTCTCCTCCATGTCACTCCCGCATATTTACGAATTTCATCCACCCATCTCCCATGTGGTCTTTTTCAGGATATTTAGAAGCAGAATCGTACTCTTAGAAGTAGAGATATTGACAAAAATAAGATATACATCTACGCCCCCTGGCGTATAAACCATTAATTATTTCAAGAAGAAAATGTTCCTAAAAGGTCTGTCGACATGAGTAGTATCGGTCAAGAAACGACTTTTTTCAGTTGAGATTTTAGAAGCTCATTTTTTGCTGCAAATACATCAGAAGCGGAAATTAAGACTTACGCCACCTGGTGGCCAAACCATGTTTTTACAAAAATTAGAAATTATGTGCAAACTATTTCCCATCAGGAGCTGTATCCGGTGCAGAAGTAATTTTTCAAATCGGATATTTAGAAGCAGAGATGTAGGGGGAAACGCAATTTACATTTACACCCCCTAGCGGAAAGTCAATGAATTATTTGTAAATTTTGAAATGATATGAAACACATGTCACACTGCAAACACTATCCAACAAAGAAGGAATTTTTCAAATCGGACTCCTAGAAGTAGAGATATTGACAAAAATAAGATATATATCAACGCCCCCAGGCGTAGGAACCATGCACTATTTTAAGAAAAAAATGTTTCTAAAAGGTTTGTCGACACGAGTAGTATCGGTCAACAAACGATGTTTTTTTCAATCGAGAATTTAAAGCTCATATTTTGCTGCAAATACATCAGAAGCGGAAATTAAGATTTACGCCACCTGGTGGCCAAACCATTTTTTTACAAAAATTAGAAATTATGTGAAAACGATTTCCCATCAGGAGCTGTATCCGGTGCAGAAAATTTTTTTCAAATCGGAGATTTAGAAGCAGAGATATAGGGGGAAACGCAATTTACCGCTACGCCCCCTAGCGGAAAGTCTATGAATTACCTGGAAATTTTGAAATTATATGAAAAACATGTTACACGGAATACACTATCCAACAAAGAAGGAATTTTTCAAATCGGACTCCTAGAAGTAGAGATATTGACAAAAATAAGATGTACATCTACGCCTCCTGGCGGAGAAACTGTGGAATATTTTAGGATAAAAATATTCCAAAAAGGTTTATCGATGTGAGGGGCATCAGTCCACGAAAGATTTTTTCAATCGATATCTTGGAAGCTCAGATTTTATGGCAAATACATCAGAAGCAAAAATTAACGCTTACGCCCCATGGTGGCCAAAGTATTTTTTACCAAAAATTTGAAATTTTTCAGATCGGAGTTTTAGAAGAAGAGTTATCAGGAAAAATATAATTTATTTTTACGCCCCTAGCGGAAAATCTATGCATAATTTGAAAAAGTAACCATATCCAAAATACTTTCGACATAAATGGAATCGAAAGATAAAAGAATTTTTTCAATCGGATGTTTAGAAGCAAATGTGTGGAATAAAACGTATTTTTGATTTCGACATCATCTGCATTTACGCCCTCTAGCGGCGAAATTGTACATCGTAAAAAAAAACGAAATGAAGGATCATCATTCGTATATTTCAGGCTTCCCAATGCAAAAATAATTTTCCAAATCGGACTAATAGTTGCAGAGATATCGTGGGTACAGATGGACGGACTGACGGACAGACGGACAAACTGATACCATAAGAACGATCTTTTTTTACAAAAGACGTGCTAAAAATTTAAAGAAGTTGCCGAAAAACTTATGTTTACTGAACAAATTAGTGCCGCCCCGGTGGCGCTGTGGTCTAAGCGATGGCCTCTGATCATTCGTCCGAACGGGGTCCGGGTTCGAATCCCGGTGAGGCATCGATGTTGTGTTTGTCTTACGGCACTGGCTATCTCCCTTCCCTGGAAGCAGTGACCCTAAATTAGGGACGGGCGACTGCTTATAGCCCATTGAGTTGCTCACGGTGGTCGTTAAACCTCCAACAAAAAAAAAAAAAAAAAAAAAAAATAGTAAAACTTCTACAGTGATATTTCTACGTGTCTTTCCAGCAGGGCCGGATTAAGGAGAGGTGTATAGGGCCTTGGGGCCCACCGTGACCAAGGGTCCAAAAGAAATTCCCAGGCAAATAATACAGAGAGAGGAGGGAGAGGTTTATAAAATATAGTTTTACTTTTGCCTCTTATGAATTCCACTTGGTCAGAAACAGAGGCTGGAAAACGAACAGATTTCAAGACAGTGACTTACCAAAGGTAAGGTTTCGTGTCTCTGTGTATAGTCGGGTCGGCGAGACAGTTTCTACTTTTTCACTACCATCCACCCACACCTCCCCAATTTGCCCTTGGAGCCGTTAATGGTCGAAGTCCCCTGAAGCTTCACAGTGCTTAACAAAGAAGATGCAGTAAAAAAAGTGTACAATGCTAAATCATTAGAAAATCCAAGACAAAATCTAAGGATCTTAAGCTTTTAACTCACGCTCTTATGAGAACGATGAAAAATACAGAACGAAAACTCTACATATAATTTATTGAACTAAAACTCTGCCTGTAACGAAAACTCTGGATATAATTTATTAGTTTAACCCTTTAACAAGCATGACCCCAAAATCTTGTATCACTGTAAATACCATAACACCCGAAACTGTTTGTTGGTTCACTTTTTTGTGTACTAACAACAATAGTGACTGAAGGTGACCCTTGCGGATCCCTCATAGGTTATGCAAATTTGAAGAACAGGTGAGGGTAGGAACTCTGACTCACTCTAGAGAGGGGTTTCGGGCGTCTATGTTCGTTTGTATGTAGGGCGTTTTGGGCGTTATGGTCGTTAAAGGGTTAAAGAATGCACAACGTATTGATTATCACAAGCATATCGTTACAGCTTTGTATTTCAACGGACTTCATAATGATTCCCCTTCCTGCGGTGAACTGTGTTCTGTGACCATTGCCTTGATTACCGCTGTTGTATCTGCGGGTGTATTTGCCGCACTGTGGCCCTGCGGTCGCTGGGAACAGTGCTCGACAGTCTCCGCTCTCCTATGGCATCAATGAGCTGCGATCGACACACGGCTGGACAACTGTTCGTCGTTTGGCCATCTGTGCACCACTTTTGACACGTACCCACTACAGCGGCACGTGAACAACACAGAAGCCGCGCAGTTTCCGAGATCGTAGTTCCGAAGCGCCTTGCCATCACAATGCCCTTTATCAAACTCCGATAAATCGGCAGCTTTTCCCATTCTGACTCCGAACATTCTACTAACCGAAAGCCGATCCTCGGGTTGTATATAAACTGCTCCGTGAACTTGCGCCACCGTTCGGTCTCCAGGCGCAATCATTTCTCTAATCTGGGGGTGTTCATAATGTAATGGCTGATCGGTGTACTTCCGTAACACTCGCAATGAGTTGCAATTCGGCTAAAATATCGAACCTAAACGGGAAGTGTGTCCCGCTTACAACTGCCAGCTAACTGTTAGTTCTCTGGTCGACTGGCGGCATCTTCCTTCAGAAGAGCTTGCAACCCTATGCTACAGTGCTGAGTCGTCAGCTACACTGCTTTTCTTCCCCCGGCAGCCATCACTTCTGAGCTGCACAAACCGCTCATGACAGATTGTTGCACCTACAGCTTTTTCGCCGTATGCCAAACAAATCCACTCTCGTGCTTCTGCAACTGTTTCCCCAAGTTTAAACATGAACAATGGACAGCGACATAGTATACACCTTGTTGGTCGCCATGTCCTACAATGTTGCCAGATGAAATTCTCAAAAATCAGATTTTTTTTTTTTTCGCTACAATACACAATGCACCGCTATCGGAATGGTCTAAAGTAGTTCTAATCAAATAATATTTTCCCTTTAATGTCCTTTCTTGAAAGGCAATCTTTAGCTTTTTAGCTGTTCTGCTATGATCTGTAACGCAAAGTCTAATAAAATAGGTCAACTGAACTGTAGAATCCTCACTGTCTAACGGTCTAAGCGCTGGCTTATGACCATTCGTTCGAGAAAGGTACGGGGTTCGCATCCCTGCGTGGCATGGATGTTGTGTTTATCTTACGGCCCTGGGTGCCTCCCTTCCCTGGAAGCAGTGGCCCTAAATTAGGGACGGGCGACTGCTTATAGGCCATTGAGTTGCTCACGGTGGTCGTTAAACACCCCCCCCACCCCCAATCCTCACTGTCAGAGTTTCAACAGAACAGTTGGCCGGGTGGCGCAGTGGTCTAAGGCGCTGGCCTCTGATCATTCGTCCGTAAGAGTCCGGGTTCGAATCCCGGTCAGGCATGGATGTTGTGTTTGTCTTACGGCACTGGCTCTCTCCCCTCGCTGGAACCAGTGACCCTAAATTAGGGACGGGCGACTGCTTATAGCCCATTGAGTTGCTCACGGACGGTGGTCGTTAAACCTCCAATCAAAAATAAAAAAAAAAATAAAAAGAACAGAACAGTTGTTCTAATCTTATTATCATGACTATTGCTATCATAGATTCTACAAAACCATTTCATTTCTTCTACAAAACCATTTCACCCGTTAAAGCTATGCTATGAAGAACTTCTGTTTCTCTGATTTGTCTTCATAATATTTATCATAAAAAAAAAAAATCCTTTCTACTACAGCCCTTGAATTAAGGAAGAATAACATACATGCCACAAATTTTGACCATGAGGGGAACAGTATGCTTCCTTCACCATTATTTTTCCCACATGACCAAAAATCATTCTCACGTACACCAGAGTGCATTTCTAGATTAGTATTTTGAAGCACTTTCTATTCATTATCTAGTGTTTAAATCTCAGTCGGAGGAACAGCACTGGGAAAGCAAAAAACTAAAGCAGCAACTGATGAAAACTTCTTTCCCTGTACACTGACAGGGCTAAGTACATCCATAGTTTGCATAGCGTTATCAGCAAATGAAAATCTTTTGATTAGGTTCCTCTGTTAAAAAGTAATAGAACAAGCTATTGGTGACAATTCAATAAAATAACAACGCACTACAAAAAATTGAAGGAGCCATTAAAACCAACCACGTGTTAACACAAATTACTCGCTACCTAACAAGAAAGCTAGATGGATCCAGATTCGACTCCCAATGATGCATACATGGATGTTGTGTTTGATTAATGGCACTGGTTACTGGTTCTCTCTCTCCCTCTCTTTCCTGGAACCAGTAGCCCTACATTATGGATGACCGACTGCTTATAGCCCATCAAGTTGGTCACGGTGGTCGTTAAAACAAAAAGGTTTCCTTATCTCTAATTCGGGGATCGTAGCAGTTATGGATATTTCTCATTCAAGTAAAAGAGCCCTGTGGCCTATCAAGTATGGCAGTCATCCGTTTGTACACTAATATAATACCCAAGTGTATAAACCATTTCAAATAGATTAGATCCTGTTAAATATGTTTTTGAAATATTTAAGACATTATGTAAAAGACCTGTTATATTTCATATAAATTCTTCAACAGTATCACTAAACGCTTTTTGAAAAATGAAATAATGCATTTTTCAAAAAAAGTCACTACATGTGTGAAAAAATCTGTAGATCTTCTGATAAATCAGTAGACCTAGCAACCCTGATTGTCCTAGCTCAAGTGACGTCACGTATAGGTTGTCTGCCAACACGTGTTGTTCGACGCAGTGTTGCCACCTTGCTCTCACAGTACGAAATTCTAGCAAAAATTTAACCGGTTCGCTTTTACATTCAGTTATATACGTTGAGGGCCGGAAACATATCCGTAGACGTAATACACTATCTACCAACAAGTAATTGGCCACCCCTGCAATCGACGATATCTGCGGTCCTGATACACGTCACGGCCGCCGCCGTTAAATATCGTGTGGGGAAACAACAACGCAACCAGTCGCATGCAAGATGCCACGCAGTTTGGAGCTCTCTGGTTTCGAGAAAGGTGCAATCGTCGGGTATCACAGAAATGGCCGATCCATACGTGACATATCCAGCGAGTTGAAGTACCCAAAATCGACAGTGGCCCACGTGATTGACAAGTGGAAGATGAGAGGTGACTGTCGGAATGTGCCCCGACCCGGCAGACCCACAAAACTGGGAGTTAGAGACCGACGGGTGCTGGCCAGAGAAATTCGGAAGAACCGCACCAAATCGATGGGCCACATCCGTGAAGAGTTTCAACAGGCATCCGGGAGTGTTCTTTCGATGAATACCATCCGTAAGGAAGCCCATCTGTTTGGTTATCATGGACGTGCTGCCGCCCACAAGCCTTTGATCACCAAGTCCAATAGCGCTGCTCGGGTAACGTGGTGCAAAGAACGTCGACAGTGGACCGTTGAACAGTGGAAACAGGTTCTCTGGAGCGACGAATCAAGGTTCACCCTCCACCGTTCGGATGGCAGGGTCTGGGTTTGGCGTCCGTCTGGAGAACGCCTCCTGCCGGAATGCATTGTGCCAACTGTGAAGTTCGGCGGCGGTGGAATTATGCTATGGGGGTGTTTCTCCTTGTATGGCACGGGACCCTTGGTCGCAATTCCTGGTAGAATCAACGCCGAGACCTACTGCACCATTTTGGATGACCATGCGCTTCCCACGTTGTGGCAGTTTTCCGGGGTGGACCCATGTTACTTTCAGGATGACAATGCCACCTGTCATGTTGCGAGGTCCACCATGGCTTGGTATGGTGACAATGGGGTTAATCGAATGGACTGGCCTGCGCAGAGCCCGGATCTTAACCCTATCGAGCACCTCTGGCACGAGTTGGAGCGTCGACTTAAGGGGTGCCCCCCCGTCCGAAATCGGTGAAGGAATTGGCCTGTCTTCTCCAAGCCGAGTGGAAGAAAATACCGCTAGCCGTCGTACAACGCCTGGTTGAGAGTATGCCCCGGAGGGTCGCAGCTGTAATCGCCGCTCGTGGAGGCTCCACCAACTATTGAAGGTGAATAAACTTCGTTTTCCTTTGCTATCACAGGTGTCCAATTACTTGTTGGCAGATAGTGTATATGAAAGCACTGACTGTGTTTTCGTCTCTGGACACGATGTTCCCTTTTACAAATTTGACAGGATTTTTTAGTACTGTAGAATATTCCAAATCTATTATTTTTTTGCCATTACACCACATTTAAAATTAATTTCATTTCCAGCGGAAAATAGATAAACACGGAAAAAAGTAAATTACAGAAAAAAGTGTGTTGTGGCTGAAAATATGTCATCTTTCTTCCTTTCTCCGTATGATTGTACACTGCCGGACAATTGCTAAGGACGGATGACAATAGCAACGATAGCAACCATAAAATGGAAGGCAGGAAAATGTGGAAATTAGCATAAGTGCGGAATACAGTAAGACGTGTTGTGCGCATGCAAATTTTGGATTGCCGAACTTGTTCGTGACGTCATAGCGCTGATAAGAGATATAAAGGATTTGACGCGTATTGACCGTTGTTGTTCAAACTCAAAGTTGAAAGGGAAAAAATCAATTGACGAACTTGCAATTTTCAGTATGTCTTCCCGACATCACCTAGATGATTTTACGCGTAGCCGTATTATTGGCAAGATTGAAGATGGGCGAAAAATAACTGATGTTGCCAGGGAGTTTGACGTCAGCCACAGTGTTGTTTCAAGGCTTTGGAAATCATTTCAAACAAATGGAGAGTGTAGCAAACGTCACGGGGAGGTCGTGTTCGCAGTACGACACGTGCAGAAGATCGGTACATAGTGTTATCAACAAAAAGACACCGGCGCAGCACAGCTAGTGAGGTAGCAAATCAGTTTATGGCTGCTACTGGCAAGCGGATCTCCCGAAAAACTGTCGCCAGACGTTTGCATGAAGGAGGACTATACGCCCGCCGTCCTGTTGTGTGCATCCCATTGTCCAGACATCACCGTACCGCCCGTTTGCACTGGTGCCATCAACATCGCAATTGGACTATATAACGACTGGTCTGCTGTCCTCTTCTCAGATGAGAGTAGATACAGTCTATCGTCTGATTGTCGACGACAACTGATCTGGCGTGATAGTGGTACTGCATATTGTCCAGCAACATACAGGAAAGGGACCGATATCTGACATGTAGTGTCATGGTATGGGCTGGCATCATGATCAATGGCCGTACGTCCCTCTATGTGCTTCCAACTGGGACTATGACTGGCCAACGATACATTAATGATGTTCTGCTACCTCATGTTCGCATGTTCTGTGGTGCTGTCGGTGACAGATTCATTTTCATGGACAACAACGCAAACATGTCATCGAACATTCGCTGTCCAGGAGTGTCTTGAGAGCGAGGATATTCAACGCCTCGTATGGCCAGCACGTTCTCCAGATCTGAATCCCATTGAAAATGTGTGGGATGCTTTGGGGAGGAGTCTTGCTGGTCGCCAATGCCCTGCAATAAACAAGGACACCTTCATCCGTGCAGTGACAGAGGAATGGGATAAATTACCCCAACAGCTGCTTGATAATGTTGTGCAAAGCATGACACGACGTGTGGAATCTTTCATCGCCCTCCATGGTGGCCATATCCCGTATTGACATCTTACGCCGGAACGCCTGCGGACGGTAATTGCATTTTTTTAACGTTTACGTATTCTGCACAAAATGGCCTGTTTGTCCCTTGAACACGTTCCAAAGCCTTTTGGATTTCAGAGCACAATAAATTGTCTTTCTTGTAATGTCCTGGCATTCTGACATTATTTTATTTCACTTGGCATCCAACCACACTTACTTTTTTATGCGCTATATAGCCGTTTATGATCCGTCCTTAGCAACTGTCCAGCAGTGTACAATTTAAACATAAATCTACCATCCATGATTTAGACATTCATGTCTAACAGCCGCCCTGTGGCACAGTGCTCTAAGCGACAGCTTCTGATTGATGGTCATTTAAGAGGGGAGCTAGGGAAGTTGAAGTCCTGAGCGCCGCATTTTCAAGGAGCCCCAGAATTATGCAGGATGCTTAAAGAATTGACAGAGTTCTAGAGTTTTTTTTTTCTTGCCGATAGCACAGCAAAATCTAAGAAATTGCCTTGCAAACAGAAATCTTTCTTTTCGCTTTTTTAGGAGTCTGCAGACAGTATAGTTGCCCCAAGTTCATCTTCAAGTCTTGAAAGCCTTATATATATTTTTGTACACATCTGTAATTGGGGGAAATTTTCATACATTAAGAATTCGTTTGATTCATGATATCATATTTGTCCACTTCTTCGATATAATATCAACAAGCTGAAGCCTTAGGGAGGGGGAAGGGGGGGGGTCAAAGCAGAACTGAATTGGTACAAATTTTTTCGACTATGCATTTTTACATTTTCTTGCCAACACTGATTTATCCATGAATCATGGGATGTTTTTTTTTTTTTTTTTGATTGGAGGTTTAACGATTACCGTGAGCAACTCAATGGGCTATAAGCAGTCGCCCGTCCCTAATTTAGGGTCACTGGTTCCAGGGAAGGGAGAGAGCCAGTGCCGTAAGACAAACACAACATCCATGCCTGACCGGGATTCGAACCCGGACCCCTTACGGACGAATGATCATAGGCCAGCGCCTTAGACCACTGCGCCACCGGGGCGGCGAATCATTTAATACACATTTCCATATGGCAAGGATAAATTTACGGCTTTTCCTAATGTTTTCTCCTGGGTGTTTTAATTCGGTCACCCATAGTCATATCTTGGATGTGCCACTAATACTGGGGCCCCTAAATACTGTCCAGCCCTGGTCCCCCAGTCTCCTTAAATGTGCTCTGCTTCTGATCATTCGTCCGAGATGGGTCTGGGTTCGAATCCCGGTAAGGCATGAATGTTGTATCTGTCTTACTTCACTGGTTCTCTCTCTTCCCTGGGAACAGTGACCCTAAATTAGGGACGAACGACTGAGTTACTCATGGTGGTCGTTAAAACCCTAATAATAATAATAATAATAAAGTCTTACTGATTCAATCCGATGACCGCTCCTTAGA
Organism: Macrothele yani; assembly: GCA_039090855.1. NCBI lineage: Eukaryota > Metazoa > Arthropoda > Arachnida > Araneae > Macrothelidae > Macrothele > Macrothele yani. The sequence goes on along the minus strand of CM076995.1, from coordinate 151,356,479 downwards.
CAATCCGACCGTGGGACGGACTTCTCACATTTCGTAATTAGCGGCCTTGTCTGCTTTTTTGCTACAATCTAAACCTAATGAGCCTTCGAATGCCACTCCTGTGTCTAAGTAACATGCAATACAACGAGAACGGTTCTGATACTTTTAGTAACACTGTGTTCACAGTAGATAGATAGAGACATCCTGGTTTTAAAAATAATAAAAAATGCGCTAATAAATCTGAGCTATTTTATTTTTGCCATAATTAGCTTTACTTTCGAGAATGAAGACTCATCCTCGGGCGTATGCAGAAGGTGTTGTTTGGATTAGATTGTAACGGCAATTTCACGACCGGCCTTGTGATCTCGTAAAAAAACATGGCCTCAAGCAATCAGTCAGACTCTTTAATTAAGCCAGCTCATTTAAATGCAATTAATATTCCGTGAGTAGCGACAAGCAGAAGGACGTCATGTATCGGGCGTAGACTCGGCGTTGTTCCGGCATCGTCTGCTTTCGTCAATTAGGCTTAAACACTCAGACATCAAAGAATGATACATCTCTGGCACAACGTGACATGATTAATGAGGAGTCGTATCGAGGAGGAAGACTATTTCGTTGGAAGAGTACTTTCCCCCAGCGAGGAACTTTTCACCACAGCCTCTTGATGACTCACTCTCGCACCGTGGTGAAAGTTTTGACCGCTGCAAGCCGGGGCGGGAAAAGTCTTAAATATTACCACGCTATAAATATCCAACGGTGAAACTGTGACAAATTTAGCAACCTGACACACGATTTACAGTCCAGAAGACACTAGGTCAAGCCCATGGGGATAGACTTGTCTCAAAAGTTGGAGGGCGGGGGTTAGGCGCAGTAATGATTAAACGAAATATTTAAAGCAATGTGTGTATTACATGTCGTCATCCGTTATCAATCCACTGCTGGATGGTTTCCCCAAGTTTTTTCCACAACTATCTGCCTTAAGTCAGTCTCCTTCATGTCACTCCGGCATGCTTTCGAATTTCATCCACCCATCTCGCACGTGGTCTTCTTCAGGGTCTTTTTCTGTCTAATATTTCCGTTGCCCATCTGTGATAAGTTCTTCTAGTGGCATGTCCATCCCACTGCCATTTCAGGGATTGATCATGATGCCTTCCACATTTTCCTGATCCACAAGTTCTTATCTTAGCTGGTTACACCAAGCATGTACCATTTTATGCTCCTTTAAGTTGTTTGCAGCCTCGGTATGTTTACTTTAATTAAGATCTTTATTCCATAAGTAAGAACTGGAAAAACGATGCATTGATCAAACGTTTCTTTTGAAACATTTTGGTGAATTGCTCTTAAAAATTGCACTGTTTCTCCCAAATGCTCTCCAATCAAGTTTTATATGCCGATTAGTTTTTTTCGACGTGGTATTTGTTGCCCAAGGTAAATGTAGGTATGTTATCTCCAGCTTTTCCCCCATCAATCAGTAAATCTGCTGCTCTTGTAAAAACATTGCACATAAATTTTTCTGAAAATTCATTTTTAAACCAACTACTACCTATACATAACTACTTCTCACATCATATATTTTTTTCATTAAATAGTGGAGATGAGCGCTGCGGCCTACGTTCATTCGCAATGTGGTTAAGAATAAGATCATCGAATTAAGGGTGAAATTGAATGACTTACATTTAGAAAGGAGGGCAACTCTGGGCCCACAAATTGCATAAGACATCCAGGGCAAGCAAGGAGAGTTAGGTAGAGTACAGTGACAGTGGGAAGATGTGCTCAGAGCTTGGACAGTGCCCTGCCCACCCACGTCATCTAGAAAATCTCGTTCCGATGTGATTACATTTCGTATGAAGACAGAAATGACCTCACAACGATACAGTTGGTATTAAAAAAATGCAGTACTAAATTGTTATGAATTTTAATTTAAATTCCTGAAATAATGAGCATTTGAACTCCCGTGATTCAAACAAAGAAGCTCTCGATCAAAAACCGCTTATAGCACAGTAAACTCCATTTATTTACTGGAGTAAGACGTGTATCGATTCGCCAAACTTTCACTCTTCACTCGGAGGCTTTTTCAAGGCAATAGGTTGACTAAAAATGTAGGGAATTAGAATACGTACGAAAAAATGATGCTTTCTTGAAAAATAACGCGTGCGACATCGCGAGAAGTACTACGTGTGTTTTTAACGTGCAATTACATGGTGTGCCGCGATGTGTTTCCATCTTTTAATAACGCATGTCAAATCATTGATAGTTCCATGGCGAACGTATCACTGCATGCTAATTTGCTGGAAAAGATGTCGACTGGTTCCTTGATGGCAGCCTCTTTAAAGTTGGCGTAAAGAGCAATTATTCTACATAGAAGCGGCCGACCAATGCATGACTTTTCTCGCAAGCGCTGTATTCTACATGTCCTGGTTGACACTTCGTATGTGTTCTTTATATATAGTGCTCAAGGATCTCCTTGCCATTCCGATATATATCTTTTCTGTGTTGTTAGGATACTCTAACGGTATAGCATACACACCCGCTTTTTCTTTCTCACACTGTCTCTCCTTGAAGCTTGATATATCATTGCAGCAAACTACACTGCTGGCCACCCAAAATGCAACAGCAAGAAGGACAGGAGATAGCAAAACCAGATTTACTGGACACATAACAACAGATACAAGGATGAAACGATTGAGCTTACAGGCCCGTGCGACTTGCGGAACACGCAGACATCAATAGTTCGTGTCGCCCCCATGACTGAAAATAACGGCCGCTACACGCCGCGGCATCGAACGAAAGAGGCTTTGGATGTGGGCTTGGGTGATGTCGGTCCAGGCTACTTCCACACGTTGCCACAGTTCATCAGGTATAGCCGCGGGTGGTACTTGCCGGGCCACTCTGCTGCCGATCAGCGACCAGACGTGTTCGATGGACGACTTATCGGCAGAACAACCGCGCAACGGCAGCAGTGACACCTGGTGGGCCGTGATGAATTGTTGCACGATGCGTGCCACGTGCGGGCGCGCATTGTCCTGTTGAAACGTGGCCGCTGGCAGGTCCTGCAGGTAAGGGAGGACTACAGGCTCCAAAACGTCGGAGATGTAGCGGTGGCTGTTAAGTGTACCGGCGATGCGTTCCAGAGTGGTGCGGGTGTCATCTCCAATTGCGGCCCAAACCATAACGCCAGGCGACGGACCGGTATGGCGATGCATAATGCAGGCGTCATACAGTGTCTCGCCGCCGTGCCGCCACACGCGGAACCGACCATCGTGGTGTTGCAGGCAGAAGCGGGATTCGTCGGAGAAGGCAATGTCGTGCCATTCCGTAGTCCAGGTGTGGCGTTCAACGGCCCACTGCCGCCGCACTCGCCGGTGGTGTAACGTAAATGACAATCGGAACAATGGGCGTCGTGCAACATGTCCCTGCTCCCTGCAGACGACGTCGAACGGTACGTGCTGACACAGGTTGTTGCGCAACACACCCTAATTCCTCCGCTAACGTTCGTGATGTTGCGAAGCGAGCCGTCAATGCTCGCCGCACAACATGCCGGTCCTCTCATTCGGTGGTATGCCGCGGCTGCGGCAATCGCTCACGTCGGTCCGTCCGTCCCTCCTGCACCCACCGAATCCATACTCGCCTCACTGTGGCTGGATGTCGTCCCACACGGGCGCCGGTGTCTCGGTACGATAAACCGCTGTCGCGATAAGCCACTATTCGTCCTCTGTCGAACTCCGAAACGTGCTGGAATGACTGCCGTATTCTGCGACGAGGAATCAGGAAGCTTCCCACGCACAGGTCCGGCAGCACAACACACTTCCACTACTTACACCCCGCCTTCTGGTGCACCCTTCTTATAGTGCTTCTCGGTGGCGTGCCGGGCGCACATGATTTGCATATGCCCTGCAATGCTAATCGTTTGCATGTCCTCTCGCGGGCGACGCATGTTGCGAAGTTCAGGCCAATCGGATGCTTCCTTCTTGGTGTTAAATTTTGGGTGGCCAGCAGTGTATATACATCTTACGCCAGTAAATAAAAGGATTTTGCTACGCTATAAGCGTTTTTTTCATTGTACACATCTGGTATACTTTTAACTAACATTAAGGAAGCTCTCTTTAAAATCTACCGACTGTACTAATTGGTTTAACTATAGAAGTATCGCGTGCCATGTTCGCCCACCAGAAGAGTATGTCGTTTTTTCACCACTCGCTTGGTTTCCTAAAAAGCAACTGGCTTTTTTACGCTTTCCAACCGTAGGTTGAAGAAACATATATGCTCCAGCTTTGTCCGTCTGTCTGTCCGCATGATAACTCGCGTAAAAATGGTTCGATTTCGATGACATTTTAGTATGTGGTAGAGGACAACCTGGGTACGAATCCTATTGAAAATGGGCGAAATGGGGGTCAAAGGTCAGGACATAGGAGCAGGATCCATTACATCGCCCTTATGCGTCATAACTTATGTAAAATGTTTCGATTGCGAAAAAACTTTATTATGTTGTTCCGGAGGTATACTGAGCCGGTTCTGTTGAATATGATCGAAATGAGGTCAGCCGCCCCGCCCCGGTGGCGCATTGGTCCAAGCTATGGCCTCTGATTATTCGTCCAAAAGGGGACCGGGTTCGAATCCGGGTGAAGCATGGATGTTGTGTTTGTCTTACGGCGCTGGCTCTTTCTCCTCCCTGCAACCAGTGGCTCTAAATTAGGGACGGGCGACTGCTTATAGCCCATTGAGTTGCTCACGGTGGTCGTTAAAACTCAAATAAAAAAAAAAAAAAAAAAAAAAAGAAATGGGGTCAAAGGTCAGGGCACAGGAGCGAGATTTATTCCACAGCCATTATCCTCATAACTTGAGTAATGATTTCTGGTGTGCTGGAAAGCGTATCATAATCAATGCATTGCATGATTTTACATTTTTTTCTCTCTCCCTTTCAGATTATCTAATTATTTTACATCCTTGTATAAGAAAGCATATAAATGTGGTAAATTCTATCTGTGCGACCAGAACGCTCCAGAGAACTTAAATATTGAATCACGCAGGAAGTTCCAAATATTTATACGAAAAACTGGTAGTTGCGAGCCATTAGTTGGCGTTGGAGGTTAACATAAATTATATATAACGTCGAGCTTCCGCACGTCAACAAGACAGCTTTGTCAACGCCACAAATTTAGCTACATGTTAACCAGTATAGGTCAAGCAAAACTCAAAAGCGCTTACTATTCACTTTGAATTTAGTTCATTTGATTTAAAACAGGCACCATCGCAATCAGTTAACTTCGTGTGACACGGGTGCATAGCAACATTGCATTTATAAACGTAATATGTATGTGTATTTATCAGAAGACAAGTCACACCGACGGCAGCTCATTCTGCACGTTTTTGTTGCAACTGCTGGTCCCGTCAAGACTCCTACAGTTTCTTTGACAGCAGTTGGTTTGTGGGTGATATATCTGGCCAAGGATTTACATAACCCCCTTCCTTAATACCCCCTAAAAAAATTCCTCAGATATACCCATGAAAAAAAAAAAATTATTCAGCTGTACCTTGATGCATATTTTACTGAAATACAATCATTTTTATTTTTATTTTTCATTTGAAGTTTACATATGCAGGCGTCTATTTCTTATTTATAGTTTTTATTCTTAAAAGTATATATTTAGGACAGTCTTTGCAACCACAAAACGTATGTAAATATCTCTCACATCAGTCTGCTATAAATTTTGCAGATATCAACATCTACTGCTTCAAGAATCCATGTTGAACTTCGCCTTAGCCTTATTTAAGGAAGCATTTAGACGTGAGAGATAAAAAATTAAAACAACATAAAAATCGAAATAACTAAATGTAGTTTTGAAAAAAAATGTTTCGTGGTTTTTTACCATTTTTAAACATAAAAAATTCAACAGTTAGTTCTCCATTTTTCGAAGAGTTTTCGACATTTTTAATTCTAGATTTAAAATCTAAATGTTTCACTATAATAAATTTTTCAGCCTTCGAAATATTTGCTTTCATGTAACACCCCGTCTAAATTATTTCACATCCACTCACTGAACATTCCCAGAACACCCAAATTTGAAATTCGTGGATCCCTGTGTCTGGCTATGAATTTTGAATCATTCCACATGGAGGTGGCTGCTTGAACAAGATATCCCTAGCAAGGGCAGTAGGTTTTCTTTCGTTTATGAACCTATTATGTTCCTTTATTCTGGTACCCAATGATCTTTTGGTCGTTTCTGTATAAAGCCTCATGGTATAAGATACTCACAAAGGCCAATTGCATGTAAGCTACTAATAATGGAAATAAGGAAATGAAATGTAAATGAATGAGACCTTGGTATAAGCTACTAATAAGGTAAAAAATGAGACATGGCATAAGAAACATGGAAACAACATGAGACAACATGGTATAAACTACAGTACTAAGATGGAAACAAAATGAGACAACATGAGATAACATGGTATAAGATACTAATAAGGGAATGTTGGTTAAATTCCAACTGAAATTTTGGACCCCCCCCCCAACCCTGTTTTACCCTCACTAATAACCCAAAACTTGCGCAAAATGGGTAATAACCGCGTTATGCACTATATATTTAACCCTATACAGCTAAACGGATTGAAGCTTCCAATTTCCTACATAGACATTTAATTTTCTAGTGCGTTTTCTCTTTTGAAGCTGAAAGTTTATTCTGACTATAATAGACCTCAGTTGTTTGCATAGGAATTGTCCTGTGTGGTGTAATGACATCATAGTTAGACGAAAATCGAAAAATGCTGGTTCAATTCTCACTTTGACAAGTTTTCTGCAGGGTGCAACATCTCTATGCCCTAACATAATGGGCACCTGTGTCTTCATGTGATTTGTCGAGAAAATTTTCATTGATTTCTACAACGGCTTTATTTTTTAATGAACTTTTCAAAGCGTGTAAAGTAACACTTAAACTGTAGATTCTAAAATGTGCCACGTATCTCGATGTGTTGGAAAGATTTTTTAGAGAAGGAAATTCTTCTTAGTAATATTTAAAGTTTCACCAAGTGCAGCACACTCAAGATTTCCATTTTTTTTAATTTCGCCGAGGTGCAGAAAACTGGGAAATACTTGGCTCGTTTCGAAAAAACTGAAGCAAAATTTTTCGATGTTACAGAGGTCTTCATAAACGAGTAATTTTTAATAACTGGTTTTACTCAAAAAATAGCTCTTTTAAGCAGATAGTTAATAGCCTGTAAAAGCCTATTAATACATCACATGATGCAGAAAGGTTTTTATTTTATGTATGTCTGCAAAGGGTTCTGTTTTTTTTTTTTTTTTTTTTTCGTTTGGAATGAAATTTTTTTTTAATATAAGCAAACAAATTGCAATGGTAGCTTGCAAAAATAGGCACAATAAATAGCCATGCTATGGATACTAGCTGAATGCATTGTGTAACAGTAGCAAAATTTCCAGTTTTTGCAAAGCAATTCTTGCTGCCCTGGCAACCGTTTTGAAAGGTTTATCAAGATTTCTGGTTTGTGTGGCAAGCAGTTCTTGCAGCCCTGGCAACCCGTTTTGAAGGGTTTATCAAGATTTCTAGTTTGTGTGGCAAGCAGTTCTTGTTACCCTAGCAACCCGTTTTGAAGGGTTTATCAAGATTTCTGGTTTGTGTGACAAGCAGTTCTTGCTGCCCTGGCAACCCGTTTTGAAGGGTTTATCAAGATTTCTGGTTTGTGTGGTAAGCAGTTCTTGCTGCCCTAGCAATAATTTTTCTGGGTCTAGTTCAAATTTTCTGCTACAGACAATTTTCCAGTAACAAAGAAAAACGTTGCTACTTTAACAAAAATCATATGCTGTTTTAAAATACTCTAGCCAAAAAAAAAAAGAAAAAGAAAAAAAAAGCACATTGAGGTCATCCCTAATGGCGTGTAGTAAGGTTAAATAACTTTTCTGTTCCGGCGATTTTTATTAATGCTATTAAATAGTTTTCAGCTGAAAGTTATCAAAATCACGTGAAGAACCTCATTTCAGTGATACATAAAATGCGTGCTAAAATAGGCTTGATCATTTTTAGCAACTCTCAATAGGATACTGCAACAAATATCTATATTAATTCGAAAACTCATTTCGTTAAAACGTGAAATATGCACAGACACAGGTTTTACGTTTTACCATTTTCAGCAACTCCGAAACGATATTGCAAACAAATATTCGATTTTGCTTCGAAATGATACCACAAAACGCATTTGGACTTACCTACTTTCAAAGCTCTAAATCACCTGATTCGGAAGGTCCCAGCTCTCTGTTGCTGTTATATTTGACATAGCTGTTTTATTTGAAAACTCCTTAATTCCTGCAATGAGATGAACGTACAGAACAACAATCCTCAGCGCAATTTACCACTTCAATATGAATGCCGCGATTACCTGGAGTTGCTTCAATATTAATGCCGCGATCACCTGGAGTTGCACGTGGAAATACGTGCAGCAAAGACAAAGGGATACGATCATGGATAGTGTGTTCAGAAAGTAATGCACTCATATTTACTGTATTAGTATATACAAGTCCATTGTCAAGATATCAAATTGAAACAAAACAAGAACAAAGCTCAGAATTTCTACTTTAATTCACCTATATTTAATTTTTCTACATAATCCCCCCCCTCACGCTCGATACAGATACGCCAACGTTTAGAAAGTTTTTTAAACCCGTCTCTGTAAAAATCTTCAGGTTGTGCTTTGAACCATTTCCTCGTAGCGGCTTGAACGTTTTCGTCACAAGGAATTCTCTCGAGAGCAGAGAACATCCTGAAGTCGAACGGCGCCAAATCTGGGATGTAGGAATGGTGTTCAAGAACTTCACCGATTTTCTGTATTGCCTCTGAAGTGAAAGCAATGGGTTGGCCTCCCCTTCACCACGTGCGTGGCTTATTCTTTGATTTAACTTTTTTAAGGTACGTTCGTTGCTCTGAGTTGACAGTCGTACCTTTGACCATGCACTCCTAATGAATGTCTCTGTAGTCCCAGAACGCAGTGAGCATGCACTTATAGGCAGAAATTTGAGTTTTGAATATTTTCTTTCGAGGATAAAATGGGTGTCGATATTTCAGCGATTAATTTATCGTTTCTGGGTCATAATGGTGAGCCCAACTCTCATCACCAGTGACAATGCTTTGAAGAAAATCATTTCCAAATTTTTCATAACGAGAAAGCAACCTTTTTCATACAAATTTTGAAGATGCCAATCCTATATTTGGTGTAAATGTGACAAAGATGGTAAGTCAGATAACACTGAAAACTTGAAAATTTCATCGTCCCGGAGGGGGACTCTAACCCGCGTCTCTCAGATAGCGCCCGGGTATGCTAACCACTACACCACCCAGAACGACCAAGTCTCAAGTTTCCAATTGATTTGAATATAACCATCACAGGATTCGCTAGTTGAAGCAACCGGCATTCGTGTTTAGCGAATGTGGAGGTTAAGAATCTAATCCCGTGATTTCCCGAAGGAAGCAGATAATCATGAAATAACTACGGGATTACAACATATTATACAAATTTTGATGACAATCCGATATTTGGAGTAAATTTCCAAGTTTTCGGATATTATCTGATTTACCATCCTTGTCACATTTACACCAAATATCGGATTGTCATCTTCAAAATTTGTATTATATGGCGTAATCCCGTATTTCTTTCATGAACCTTTTTCATGTTTCAAGTCTTGATTTCTTCATTTTAGTCGTTAGGTGGCGCTGTACCCAACGAGTACACACATTGTTGTATCCTAAAACGCTAACAATGTCATTGACATTTTTAGCGTTTTAGTCTGCAAAGGGTTCCGATTTTCCCTGATGAGGTCATCGACCTTTTGCTTGTTCAAATCGCAAGTTGCGATTACTACCAGTATTCCTCCACTGTCCTTTGATTTTCTTACCGAACGACGAAGAGTGTTTATGTCCAAAGTTCCAAAATCATAAACTGCCGCTAATCTAGCGTGCATTTCTTTGTGAGGTATATTTTCATGAGTTAAAAACTATAACTGATCGTTGTTTGACACCTGTCGACACAGTTGAAAAAGAATCTTCTATTTTAAACACAACTAAATACGAACAAATATACGCACCGATTTCTATTACGCAGTAAGATGAAGCTAATGGAACAAAGACGTTCGTCGTCTGACTGGTTGCTAGGCAACAGGTCGTGCGCCAGACGCTTGCGCGCAGGCATTACTTATTGAACACGCCTCATATATATAGAAAAAAGTGTTTGCTGGCAGGAGTTTCCTGTGTCATAAATTCGGTTGCGCCCAGCTAAATACTTAGATCAATGTTTTGCTAGAAATTTGCAGCATTTTCAAAATTGCTAATGGCAGTAAACATGGCATATATAGCAAGTGCTTTAGGTTGGTTCAGCAAAGTGTATTGTAAAACTTAACAAAGTTTTGGATGTAACAGCAAAATTCTGAATAACTAAAAAAATGGTTTATGCACCTGAATGTGCTTTAATATAAAAAAAATCCTTGTTATGGTAACTAAAAACTATTGCTTAATGCGCAAAAGTCAGTTACAGCACTATATTTCTTCCTGATACAGCTGCAGCAAGAGTAGTTTTTCAGTGTATGTCCACCTGTCTGTCCGTTCGTCTGACATATCTGTAGAACTATTAGACAGCTTTGAAAAATTCTTTTTTGCATTGGAAAGCCCGAAATGTGAAAACGATTATCCTTGCCTTTTGATCCTTTTCTGATGCATAACTTTGTCGTTAGAGGGAGTAAATGTAGATGCTATGGAATCCCAAATGCATTTCATTCCTTCTAAATACCTGATTGAAAAAATATTTTCTTACTTTCGTTATCATTTACTACGAAAAGTATTTTGGGTCGCGTTTCTTTTTCCAGTAATGCAGTTTTTCCGCTAGTGTAGTAAAACTAAATTAAAATTTTCCCGGTATCTCTGCTTGTAAAAGTCAGATCTTTTTTCCTTGCATCCGATAGATTTTATGATGGGAAACGTTTTACACATAATTTCTAATTTTGGTGAAGGCTGCTTTGCCACTAGGGGGCGTAAGTGTATATTTATGTTTCCGATGTATTTTCAGTAATATTTTCGCTTCTGAAAACTCGATTGAAAATGTTCCTTCCCGGTCGATACGGCACCCTACGGGAAACCATTTGAGCATATTTTCTACGTAAACCAATACGGAGTTTTTTTCACCATTATATATCTATTTTTTTCGCAGATGTATATCTTATTTTTCTCGATATCCCTGCTTTGAACTGTTCGACTTGAAAAATCCTTTCTTTGTCGGACAGCACATCTCATGCTAAACGATTTGCATATAGTTTCTAAAGTGCCACTGGAGTACATAAGTCACGTTTCCCTTTACAGCATATTTTCAGCAACATCTACATGTCTAAAAACCCGATTGAAAACTTCTTTTTCGGTTCGATGCTACTAACTGCGAAAACATTTTATCTGCATTTTGTGCCCAAAATAATACAATTTTTTTTTATAGAGGGCGCAAATGTTTAATCTGTTTTTTACAATATTTTTGCTTCTAAAAGTCCGGTTTAAGAAATTTTTTTTAACACCTGATGCCATTCACCTTGTGGAAAATTCTGCATGTATCCGTAAGTTATTTGTAGTTCGCCGTTCTGGTGCTTGGTGGTGTTAGTGTGTACGTATTTCTGTTTGCAAGTGTATCTCCGCATCTAAGAATCTTATCGTTCGTGACTGCCATGGATATAACCTCAGATTCGATCCTGGGCAGGTACGAACGTTCGAACCACTAAATACCCGCCGTGCGTCGGATGGGCACGTTAAGCCGTCGGACCCCGGGTACTGCCCCACCCCCGGTAATAAATAAGGGCGTCTTCCTCCCCCTTTCTACCTCGCTTCCGTGTCACTTTCCTATCGGGCACTCTAGCCCAAATCTCCTAGCTTCCTATTTCTAAGGGTTGTTTAAGATCTGGGGTCAGACACTTCCTTCCTGAAATCCTCTACACATGATCACATATTGAAGGATTTATTTTTCAATGTATGTCATTCGCTACAGGGAATTTGAGGAACATTGTCACCTTAAAATAATGTACAGTTTTCCAGCTAGGGGACGTATAAGTCAAAACCTTTTTTTCTCGCTAGCTCTGCTTTGAGAAGACGTATTTGGAGAAAAAACTTTTTCCTTATTTTAACTTTTATTATGGAAAGTCGTTTCCCCATATTTTCTTCTTTTTCATTATTCAAAATTCTGCCTCCATGGGACTTGAGCGTGTATTTCTATGTGTGGAAGACTCGATTTGATTCCAAAAATCCCTTGGAAAAATCTCTTTTTGGTAGGATATTCTTCATTATGATGAGCAATTTGATTCAATTTTCTTCTTCACTAATTTTCTTCACCTTTTCCACTAGGACGCGTAAAGTTATATCACGTTGTACCTTATATCTCTCTTCCTAATTGTTCAACTTGAAAATTCTCTTCGCTTCTGATATCTTCTGCTATAACAATCTTTTTTTGTGAATAATTTGTTGGTATTTGAAACCCACTTTCCAACTTCTAGTGGGAGTTCAGTAACTAGCTATTTGTATTTGTGAATGTTTTATCATGTGAATCGATTGTAAAAATGCGGTTATTTTTTTCAACCGGTTCCTTCACTATGAATGTTTTCGCTCACTCTGCGTATTTTAAATTATGCCAGTTTTCGACTAGGTCGTGTAAGGATTATTTTTAGGGAAATTTCTGGGTTCTCTAAGGACCTGTGTAGGATTCGCTATTCCCTAGGTCACAAAAACTAATTGTGGATATGTGTGTGTATATTCATATGTCCCCACACGGAATTCCTTTGTTCGCGCCCTTTTCGTGCAGAGCACACGGAATCAGCAGGTTTACGGCCGTTGCTGTCCGCATTACAATGGGCTTAGTAAATAAGTATTTGAAGTGTATTGTACCCATCTTTTGTGGCGATGGGATTATGTCAAGGGCGCGTTAATGAGTGAAAAGCAAGCTTCAGCTTGTGGTAGATAGCCCCATGTAGGTGAGATTAACTCCGAAATCTGATAGTGGAATATTTCTGAAGTTAGAGGGGCAGACACTTTTAATGTGTGTGGAAGCTAGACATGGGACCGGAATCGGAGAGATAGGTCGAATCGGAAGTTTCGGCGTCGGCGGTAGCAGTCACACAAAGAAGTTCGAGTCTAGTGTCGATAGCACGGACGGAAACGAAGTCAAATGAAGCATTCCATTAACCAGCCCTAGAGAGTCCCAAGCCACATCGTTTTAGCGGAATTAACTCTTCGCCTATGTTATTGTAAAAAAGGCCCTGAATTCTATAATTTTTTTCCAGGGCGTGATTCTACTACGGAACGAACAAAAGAAAAAATTGTGACGGCTCTCGCTGGATCGCGGCTATGTTGAGAAAGGAGCGAGAGTAGTTACAGACCTGATTTGAAATATTTCTTTCGTGTCTGAAAAGTTTCAAAAGATGTGCTCATTATAACAGAATATTCGGTGTCATCTTTCTTGTTTTTCGATATTAGCACTACGATCAGATTTACCTTCTCTTTAGGATACACCTGCACGCTGTTCGCCACCCTATCTTCCAACCCCAAAATTCTTCCAGTGGTAAACATATTTTTTACAGGTATCGCGGTATGTGGACCCCGGGTAGTTTCAGTGTATTGGCTTTATATTATAGCCATGATAATGATGATAAAATGCTTGCATTATTTTTATCTGATTATTCCTAATGGAATTTATTATTTCATCATTTTATTATAAATCACTTTAATTTCCATACTTGAATTCGCTCAATGGTAGTGATAGTTATGTTGATGATACCAATTAAATATCTAGTGATATTATTTGGTGCAGAAATTTCTTTTCCCCAAAGACATAAATAATATATCGATATTGTATGCAAATGGTACACTTCATATCGATTTCATCTATATAATAACACCCCTTAGAAAAAATTCCTAGTTGGGCGCCTGAGTCTAATAAAATCTTTTTAAGAACGTACATTACTTTTTTTAGTTTCCATTAAAATTGAGGCTCTAAAATATTCAAACTTCCAACATTTTTACACATCTTTTAAACCCATGGGGTGGGCATATCAATTTTCCGTTTTTTGCAATTGAGTGTCTAACTTGCTAAATCCCAGAAACTCATTTTAAGCAAATTTAAAGCCATAACACACAAGTTTTACACTGCTGGCTACCCAAAATGCAACACCAAGAAGGACACGAGATAGCAAAGCCAGATTTACTGGGCACATAACAACAGATACAAAAATGAAACAATTGAGCTTACAGGACCGTGCGACTTGCGGAACACGCAGACAACAACAGTTCGTGTGGCCCCCATGGCTGGCAATAACGGCCGCTACACGCAGCGGCATCGAACGAAAGAGGCTTTGGATGTGGGCTTGGGGCATGTCGGTCCAGGCTGCTTCCACACGTTACCACAGTTTATCAGGCGTAGCAGCGGGTGGTGCTTGCCGGGCCACTCGGTTGCCGATCAGCGGCTAGACGTGTTCGATGGGCGACACATCGGCAGAACAAGCGAGCCACGGCAGCAGTGACGCCTGGTGGGCCGTAAAGAATTGTTGCACGATGCGTGCAACGTGCGGGCGCGCATTGTCCTGTTGAAACGTGGCCGCTGGCAGGTCCTGCAGATAAGGGAGGACAGTCTCCAAAACGTCGGAGATGTAGCGGTGGCTGTTGAGTGTACCGGCGACGCGTACCAGAGGGGTGCGGGTGTCATATCCAATTGCGCCCCGAACCATAACGCTAGGCGACGGACCGGTATGGCGATGCATGATGCAGGCGTCATACAGTCCCTCGCCACGGTGCCGCCACACGCGGATCCGACCATCGTGGTGTTGCAGGCAGAAGCGGGATTCGTCGGAGAAGGCAATGTCGTGCCATTCCGTAGTCCAGGTGCGGCGTTCAACGGCCCACTGACGCCGCACTCGCCGGTGGTGTAACGTCAATGGTAATCGGAGCAATGGGCGCCGTGAGACAAGTCCCAGCTCCTGCAGACGACGTCGAACGGTACGTGCTGACACAGGTTGTTGCGCAACACACCCTAATTCCTGCGCTAACGTTCGTGATGTGGCGGTGCGGGCCGTCAATGCCCGCCACACAACATGCCGGTCCTCTCGTTCGGTGATGTGCCGCGGCTGCGGCAATCGCTCACGTCGGTCCGTCCGTCCCTCCTGCACCCACCGAATCCATACTCGCCTCACTGTGGCTGGATGTCGTCCCACACGGGCGCCGATGTCTCGGTACGATAAACCGCTGTCGCGATAAGCCACTATTCGTCCTCTGTCGAACTCCGAAACGTGCTGGAATGACTGCCGTATTCTGCGACGAGGCATCAGGAAGCTTCCCACACACAGGTCCGGCAGCACAACACCCCGCCTTCTGTGCACCCTTATAGTGCTTCTCGGTGGCGTGCCGGGCGCACATGATTTGTATATCCCCTGCAATACTAATCGTCTGCATGTCCTCTCGCGGGCAACGCATGCTGCGAATTTCAGGCCAATCGGATGCTTCCTTCTTGGTGTTGCATTTTGGATGGCCAGCAGTGTATCAAGCAGCGTGTATGAAGCTGATTTTAAATTATCACCTGCAATTTTTTGTTGGTGTTGTTTTGTTTTGGGGCGCGTGTTCCTTAATTTGCGGTCGTAAAACTCCTACTCGATATGCCTCTGGCAATAGCGAAAGTACCGAATTAAATCAGTTGTTCAGAAAAGGTGTTTATGCCACATATTCTTGGCGATTTCAAAAGAGAAATCAACGCTGTGTGCTTTGAATTTTATGAGTCTGGTTTTGAGGACAGCTCAAAATATAAGTGATATAAATGTCCGGATTTGATTACTTACATAACCAGCTATGTCATCCCTTCCCCTGCCTCATCCCCCGCCCCCTCGCCTCCTTACTTTTCTCTTGGAGACACATCCAACTGCTCCATGTTTATCTGGTAAGATTTCCTCATGGCGACTGCCCATCCACGTGTCGGTGAGGTCGAACCCGCGCCGCAAGGTTCTGGCCTCTCATTAGTTGATCACGACCCAGATAAGACTGGTTCGGATTGCTGTATCGAGCCTGATCAGAGAAGGTAGTAGTTTGAGACCCATTAGGACTTTGAGGGGGTAGGGAGAAGGGGAGGAGGAGGAGGGGTCAAGGAGGAAAGAGGTTGGGAGGGATATAACATTGAAAGGGTTGTGCATAGGAGGCTTTGATGGAGCTAGCCTCGGGTTTGAAGGGGGAGGGGGTGCAGTGGTTATACAGAAAAGAATCGATTTGTAGACGTCTCCTGTTTTGACTAACCTTTAATTAGAGGGTTGCAGAAAAAAAAAAAAAAAAAAAAGGCATGGAACTTCTACTGCCGATTCCACGCTAAAGGTACAAATGAGTTTACTACAGAATGAAAGCGTATGATTTTTGTAAATTTTATTCATTGGACACCTAATCATGTGAAGAACGCGTTATCTTTTATTTTTCCCATTTCTCCCCAGTCGCCTCCCTATTTTTTTATTTTTTTTTTTATTGTCTTGTATCCAATGTCTCTCAACTTCGATCTGTCGGTTAAATAGAGGCAAAAAGTACAAAATAAAATACTGCTTTCTACTCTTGAATGACGTGATCAGAGTGAAAAAAAAATCAAGATCTTTGGTAAACACATGCGGTGTTACAAATAATAAAACACCAGGTCAGATAATGCTGTCAAAGAAATTTCGGCAATATTTTTTTTTTTTTTTTTTTTTTTTTTTGCTCTGGGTGAACGGCCATTGCATACATAGTTAAAAGACTTGCATGAACAAAAAATGCCCACAGGGGGAAAAATTCAAACAGAAATATTGCCCACTGAAAAAAATGCCCACTTCTTGAAAATAGAAAAATACGCCAGCTTTTGGTTGATATTTGTTAGAAACATGTCTTTTTCTAAGTCTATGAAAAAATATCTTAATTTCAACTCAGCAATTCACCAAACTTGTCAGAACATTTCCTCTGCTTAATCATATAACGTTATCTATACTCGGGGCAAGGCTAACCTGACTATGGAGTTAAAGTCACAGAATGTGTACTTACACTGCATAATATACACTGAAGAGCAATTGAATTAGAGACAGCTGGCGTTATGCAAATGTGGCGCTGTGGGCTGCCCTGTAAACGGAAACGACATGACGTATGAAGCGATCCGACAGTATAAGGAGTGATGCGACAGGAATCAGTAAGAGTTGGACGCAGTATAGGTAAGACGAAGGGTCTAAGCGCATTTGATCGTGGGCAAATTGTCGGGACCCGACGAATGGGTCACTCCATCTCGGAAGTCGTGCAGGCACTGGGATTTTCACGAGCCACTGTGTCACGGTTACACCGTGAGTACATCAAATCCGGTAAAACCATCCCTGCAAGGGCCAACTGCCGTAGACAACAGCGTGTGGATGAGTGGGGTCTTCGTCGGCTAGCTCGCATTGTAACAACGGATAGACGGGCCACAGTGCAAGAAATCATTCGGCAATTTAACGCCGGTGCACAAAAACGTGTAAGCAACCACACCATCCAGAACCATCTCCTTGATATGGGGTAC
Source organism: Macrothele yani (assembly GCA_039090855.1). Lineage (NCBI taxonomy): Eukaryota > Metazoa > Arthropoda > Arachnida > Araneae > Macrothelidae > Macrothele > Macrothele yani. The sequence goes on along the minus strand of CM076995.1, from coordinate 151,338,947 downwards.
AGAAGCCATCGTCCCACGAGGGTACCGCTGCTGACCACACATCACAGGGTGCAAAGATTAGCGTAGGCGCGGGAACATCGCCACTGGACCCTATACATGTGGGAAAATGTTGCCTGGACTGATGAGTCGAGATTCACGTTGGTACATGCGGATGGCAGGATAAAAGTACGGCGCAAACCACATGAAGCGATGGATCCTTCTTGCCAGCAGGGTACTCTTCAAGCTATTGGGGGTGGCATTCTCGTCTGGGGACTGTTTACGTGGACTGAAATGGGACCCCTGGTACGTGTGACATCGTTCCTCACAGGGATATCCTGGACGACCATTTGCTCCCTTTTGTGCGTCTTCAACATCCCACTGGGGACCTCATCCTGCAACAAGACAATGCGTCGTGCCACCGCTCCCGAATTGTATCCGAATGGTTGGATGAACACTCCACCGACGTGAACTCGCTTCCTTGGCCAGCTAGGTCACCTGACCTCAATCCCATCGAGCACATCTCGGATGCCATCGAGAGAGATGTTCGAGGCTCTGATCCCTCTCCATCAAATCTTCGTGAACTGTGGGTGCTTGTTCAGGGGTCGTGGATCCGTATGGCTTCCAGTGTCTTGTGGAGTCCATGCCGAGACGAATCGTCACCGTCATCGGAACGAAAGGTGGTGCTACACGTTACTAGACGGGTATCTCTAATTCAATTGCTCTTCAGTGTAGTTCCAGTTCAAAAGTTCGTGTTCGGGTTTCAACTGATTCTAAAAAAGACATGGATATATAGATGTTCTAAATGTTGTACATACGTACATTATAAAATAAAGATCCCAATTTCGGTCCCGTTTCTAAAAAATACAAATATTCGCATTTTGGCGATGTCATTGTCACTTCTGTTTCGCTTGAGAGAGACTATACAGTACACACGGAGGATATTTACTGCGAGAGGAGAGAATTGTGTCAGCGATAATGGTTTGGCGATAATGGTTTGGCGATTAAGCTTGCTCCTTTCTTCGTGGTTACTGTTTTAAAATTTTCATTCAGAAATCGTTTGTCTGGTGGCCAGTAGGGCGAAGGGTCCGCTCCACATGGCACCCCATTAGTACGCGGAGAAATACTGATACACAATAAATATCTTGTCGTTGGATCGGTTTCACAATTTTAACAGTGTAATCAGGTTAGCTTTGCTCCGAGTATAGCAGTATAAAGACATCGTAGTTTGTTCCCAAAATGGCAGAAGAGGCTCATTGTTCGTAGGAACACGCGCATGGATAAGACTCCCAAGAAGATTAACTACCTTTTAGGCAATGTGTACCTCCAACATTCTTTTTGTGGGGAATTAGGAAATGGCACATTAAAGAGAAAGCGGTGATAACGAAGCCCCACCAAACCGAATGGATCTTATACACATGGCAAAATTTAAAAAAATTACCTCATCACAAACGAGAGATCGCATAGGCTAAGTACGGGTGTGAGGGTGCACCAGAGTAATAAGTCTGTACCTAGAAAGGTATTTTGAAAATGTCAGTTCATAAACCCACGATTCTCGGTACCCCAAACGGGGAAATTGCAAAATAACTACAAAAGGGCCAGCAGCCTGGGCTTTTTTTTAAGCACCCGATAATTGATATCTTGCCTCCTATGCATTACTTTTTCTTACTTACTTAAGCATGCTAACTATTAAGACTGTAACAGAAATTCTATTATAAAAAGGCCTGAGGCTTTGGCGCTTCTCATGAGTGTCTTGAACAATGTGTACTCTGCATCAGTATTTATCACCCCTTCCACTTTTAGTAGCACCTTCGGTATCAAAAGACAATGCTAAATGTCTTGTCACATGCTTTAGGGCTCTATATCCTCCCTTTTGATAGCACTTCGCGCATAGAACTAAACATATAGCTTGTCCGAAAGAAACTGTGCACTGAAAGTAACACTTAACATGTCGAACTGGCTCCTACAGGAGGTGTTGGAAATGGGACCCACCGACGTCCAGACATGTCTGCACACGCTTCTGCATGTTGGTGAAGTGAAATAACTAGGTATTCTATGAAATAACGGATTTCATACTTTAACGATAACATATATATTTTTTTCAATGGTAACTTGTTGGCCACTTTGAGCACAGGTGAACCAAAGGTGGCCATTGCTTTGAAAATTATTTTTGAGAATCTGAAAGAAAAACAAAACAATGTTGCACTCTAGGAAAACTTGTTTATTATTACTAAGAGAACACTCTTTTTAGTCAATTGCATGCAAAATTTAAAAAACTTGTAACTGAAGAGACAAAATTATTTTTTTAAATATGACAGTCTTTCAATCGGAATCTTGACAGAAGGTGCACACTAATGGTGCGATTTTGTCTTGCACAGTGAGTCCCTCACACTCTTCATGTACATATTGAAGGCATCTGTACAGAATCTCATGTCAAACTTTTTGTCTGTTTTACACAAATGATAATACCAGCTTTCATTGGACTTTGAAGATTTCTCGAGATTACTTGTGTAAGCACGGCATGGACGCCTGCAGGAATTTTTTCAGGGGGGTCAAGTGTAATTAATTAAGGTTTGGCTAATATGTAGAAAACAGTAATTCATGAAAATGAAAGATAAATAATATTACTATTACTTACTACAATATAACACTACTACTACTACTATTATTATTATTATTATTATTAATTGATACTGCTGCTCTTGAAAAAAGTGTATGTTAGTAATAGTCATGTGTTATCATGTACATAGGTAACTGTTTTCAAAATAATGAACAGTGTCGAGCAGGGCCACGCCAAGGCTTTTAAGTTCAGCACACACCACCCTTAGTGTATGTTACAGTCATAGAAAGTGTATGTTAAGTCATGTGTTATCATGTACATTGGTAACTGTTTTCAAAATAATGAACAGTGTCGAGCAGGTCCACGCCAAGCCTTTTAAGTTCAGCACACACCACCCTTAGTGTATGTTACAGTCATAGAAAGTGTATGTTAAGTTATGTGTTATCATGTACATTGGTAACTGTTTTCAAAATAATGAACAGTGTCGAGCAGGTCCACGCCAAGCCTTTTAAGTTCAGCACACACCACCCTTAGTGTATGTTACAGTCATAGAAAGTGTATGTTAAGTTATGTGTTATCATGTACATTGGTAACTGTTTTCAAAATAATGAACAGTGTCGAGCAGGTCCACGCCAAGGCTTTTAAGTTCGGCATACACCACCCTGAGCTGAACTTGTTTGGGCGTACTACCTTACGGTTTGCTAGGTTTTCCGCTTTCACGTTATCGTTTTCGAATTCCAAATTTCCAATAAAATTGGGATATTAAATTAAACTCCCTAAACTCCATTTTCCCTTGTGGTCCAGTTCTGCGAGTGTAAAAAAAAATAATAATAAGTAAAATACATAAAATAAAATAAAGGGGGAAATAATTCTACAGGGGGTGTCAAGTGACACCCTTGTGAATCCCCCCCCCGTCGGCGCCCACGAAGCACGGTAATGTCGGTAGGTTTGGAAGTCTTCTTTGGCTTATTCCTCGATTGATTTTTGATCTGCGGTTATTTGTTCACCATCTCTTGTTTCTTCTTCTGTTCAAAGTTTTCATTTTATCCTTTGACTATAGAAAAGAGATGCAACCACTTTTTGTGCACGGTAGTTTAGGGCTTTTCTTCTAAGAGTCGCAGACTTCTTTGCGGGGGCCTCTGTTGTCCTCGTCAATTTGGAAATCGTTACTGAAATCTCAAGATCGCTGAGGTCAAGTTCGCAGGAGTGATCAGAATCAAGGCAGGGCAGTAGCCCACCTTGGGGACAAGTTTGAAGACCACGTTTTTGCACAATATTGCCTTTAAAGTATATGGTGAAAATTCTTGCAACGTAACATGGTCAGAAAGATAATCAAATAAGCTTTCAGAAAATATATAATACGTTAAATTTCCCTTTAATGTGTTAAGTTCAGAATCTTTACTCATTTCAAAATAATAACAGCCACTCGCTACGGCATCACTCAACACAATTACTTGCATGATATGGCCAACGTACAAGCAAACGGCTTATTTTCCGGCATGCCAGACTAGAGTACGACTGAATTTAAAGAACAGGAGTCATCTTGTAACCAACTGTTGCAACAATATTAATTCGTGAAGAGGAGCACCTTCTGCTCACTGGTGTCGTGCGCGAAGCGACCCTGTGCCAAGCGACCCTCTGGAAATCGTGCGCGAAGCGACCCTGTTATGTATTTTATCGTGGACGAAGTGACCCTGCTAATCGAATCAGTTTACTTATACACACACACACACACACACAAATCGTAGTCAAATTATTTACATCTAATTAATTAAGTACTTACATCTTCTGAATTTTGTAGCTTTTGTCCTTAGTCTAACTTGGTAACATAATGCTTTCAGGCATTTTTTAATGTCTTTAGAATTTCTAAATTCGACGTGTGATGCACAAACAACAATTAAAAGAATTGGGAGAACTTGGTCCAAAAAGGAAGAAAATGCATATACAAGTGGACGAACGCATTCGCAATATCATGGGGGAATTTAGAAATTCTAAAGTTCTTATAAAAATGCACTGAAAGCATTAAGCTATGTTACCAAGTTGGACTAAGGGCAAAAGTTACAAAATTCAGATGTAGGTACTTAATTAATGATGCAAATAATTTGACTACGATTTGTATATTGTATATATATATATATATATATATATATAAAGGGATGTAAGGTCAGGTGATGCGTAACATCACAGCCTCTCCTTGACAAATGCCAACCCCGCCTTCTCGTTGTGCATCCTGTTCCCACTAAAGGGGCCCTGACGACCGCCAATAGCGGTATAACTATACCATCGGGATTAGAGGAAATTCTATCCCACACTCACCAACCCGCTTGGCCAGCGTGGTGAGTTATGGCCAAACCCCTCCAAAATGATTCCACAACTTAAATCTTGGCCCTCAGTCTCCGGCAGCTGGAATGTACCTGGCCAAGGCAGCGGCCAGTGCGACATGAAGGCAGAGGGTGCTAAGAATCCCCGGAGGACCGGACTAGGCTGCCATCTGATGCTGACCTTGGCTACGTACAATGGACGCTCCCTATCTTCTGATTCAAGGCTTCTTGAATTGGAAGAGGAACTACAAAGGATCAAGTGGGACATCGTGGGGCTAAGTGAGGTAAGGAGAAAAGGAGAAGATCTCATCGAACTGAAAAGTGGACATCTCTTCTACTATCGTGGGACAGATACTGGCAGAACTAGTGGTGTTGGATTTATAATAAACAAGAAACTGAAGGATAAAGTTGTAGAAGTTGAAAGTTCCTCTGACAGAGCTGCACGACTTGTTATCCAACTCTCGAAAAGATACCAGGCTCAGATTATTCAAACTTATGCACCCACCACAAGTCATCCTGAAGAAGAAATTAAAGAATTTTATGAGGAAATTTGTCATCTAAATAATAAAGGTAAGCAGCACTTGAAAATAATTATGGGAGATTTCAATGCAAAAATAGGGCAACGGCAACAGAATGAAACTTCAGTAGGTAAATTCGGTCACGGCAACAGAAACCAGCGTGGAAATACTCTCGTTGAGTTTGCAGAGGCAGAAGGGTTTTTCATCTTGAACTCCTTCTTCAAGAAAAAGCCACACAGGAAATGGACATGGAGACATCCAAATGGGAAGAAAAGTGAAATTGATTTTATTATGTGTAACAAAAAATTCGTCATAGAAGACTGCAGTGTGTTAAACAAGTTCAACACAGGTAGTGACCATAGATTGGTGAGATGTAAGATGCACCTCAACACTAAACGTGAACGTGGCAAGCTCATAAGACAAACAAAATCTATCGACATAACCAACCTTAAAAAACACCATAATACCTTCAAGTTGGAACTGAAGAACAGGTTCTCTGCTTTAGAAGGCCTAACATCAGAAGAAGTGGACATCTCTGAAGTTAACAGAAAAGTAACCAAAGCTCTTATGGAAACAGCAACAAAATTAGCTGGGTCTAAGAACAAGTTGCATGTAAATAAATTATCAGGAAAAACGAAAATGTTGATGCAAAAAAGAAGAGAGATGAGGACAACTAAAGAAGATGTGACTTCCAAAGTGGAATATATAGAGCTATGCAAGACAGTAAGAAAAAGTATCACTGAAGACGTAAGAAAATTCAACTGTGAACTAGTGAGGAAAGCAATTGAAAACAACCAAAGCCTAAAGATAGCAAAGGGACATCTCAGTAAGGGAAGAAAACAGATTATGGCACTGAGAAAAGAAGATGGTTCTGTAACAAGAAATAGAGGCGAAATTTTGACAAGAGTGAAAGATTTCTACTCCAAATTATATGAAAGGGATGATACATGCACTCCAGACATCATGAAAGATACCAGTACCAGAGTTCCTCCAGTCCTTCCAGCAGAAGTTGCACATGCAATCAAGAACATGAAGCGGGGAAAAGCTCCAGGAGAAGATGGAATTACTGTAGACATCATACAAGAAGCAAGTGGAGAAATCGAAACAGTACTCGCCCAAATTTTCACTCGATGCCTTAATGAAGGAAAGATTCCTGAGGATTGGAACACCGCTACAATGATCCTGCTACATAAGAAAGGTGACATTGAGGATCTCGGAAACTACAGACCTATCAGCCTCCTATCAGTAGTTTATAAAATCTTCACTAAAGTTCTTTCACACCGCTTGAAGGTAACACTGGACATGGCTCAACCGAGAGAACAAGCTGGATTCAGGAGTGGCTACAGCACAATAGATCATATCCACGTGCTGAGAGAACTAATTGAAAGAGCGAGGGAATATGAACTTCCATTGTGCATGGCTTTTATCGATTATGAAAAAGCCTTTGATTCGGTGAAACCATCGGCAGTTACAATGGCTCTGAAAACCTGCGGTATTGAAGATGCATACATTAATATTATTAATAACATCTATGAAAATGCAAGTGCAAAGATTAGGCTGGTTGAAAATACAACACACGTAAAAATTGGAAAGGGAGTGAGACAAGGTGACACCATATCTCCGAAGCTCTTTAATGCCACATTGGCGAGTGTTTTTCAGTCGCTGAGCTGGAAAAACAAGGGGATAAAGATTAATGGAGATTATCTAACCCACCTTCGTTTTGCTGATGACATAGTCATTTTTGCAACTACGCCATCAGAGCTACAGAGTATGATCCAGGAACTTGCTGACAAGAGTAAAGAAGTGGGATTAAAAATGAACTTTCAGAAGACAAAAGTGATGTTCAATGCTTTTACAAGAAATGAAGATTTATCGATTGATGGAGAAAAGCTGGAGATAACAGACACATACATTTATCTTGGACAGCAGATATCAAGTGAGGGTCACATTGGTGAAGAAATTAATCGGCGTACAAAACTTGCCTGGAGAGCTTTTGGAAGAAACAGCATAATTTTCAAGAGCAATATGCCATTATGTCTTAAAAGAACAGTGTTTGATCAATGCATCCTTCCAGTGCTTACGTATGGTGCAGAGACGTGGACCTTAGCTAAAAGAGACATACAAAGGCTGCAGACAACTCAAAGAAGCATGGAGAGGTGCATACTTGGTGTAACCAGGAGAGATAAGAAGAGGAACTCGTGGATCCGAAAAATGACAAGAGTGGAAGACATCATGATCAGAGTTAAATCCCTGAAATGGCAATGGGCTGGACATACTGCCAGAAGAACAGACCATAGATGGACAGCCGAAATTTTAGATTGGATTCCAAGGGACAGGAAAAGACCCAGAAGAAGACCACATGGGAGATGGGTGGATGAAATTCGAAAGTATGCAGGGGGGACATGGAGGAGACTGGCACAAGACAGACCGCTGTGGAGGAAACTTGGAGAGACCTTCGTCCAGCAGTGGATTGATAATGGTTGACAATGATGATGATGATGATATAAAGATTTGTATATTGTATATATATATATATATATAAAGATTTGTATATTGTATATATATATATATATATATAAAATGATATTAAAAACTTGTATTTAGTATAAAAAACTTGATGTAAGTAATTAATTAATTAGATGTAAATAAATAATTTGACTACGATTTGTATATATATATATAAGTAAAATGATTCGATTAGCAGGGTCGCTTCGTCCACGATCGAATATAACAGGGTCGCTTCGCGCACGATTTTCCACAGGGTCGCTTGGCGCACGGTCGCTTCCCGCACGTGATCTGCTCACTTACCTTTCTCGATATCCCCACTTTTAGCAGGACCACTGTAAAAGGAGCTAAACATGTCACGTGTTTTTCCCTCTTTCCCCGGTACAAAATATCAGGGCTGTATTGATTTCTTTCATTGGTCATTTATCACGATATAACAGTTTTTACAAAAACTGATTGAGTAAAGCTCCTGTTTTGAAACAGACTGAGACGAGCATGCCCAAGGTTGTTTTTCTTACATTTTTCAGATTTTTCAGGTGTGAATTTTCTTGCTAGGTGGCACAGTTTCATGTACTTGCATTGTAGCACAATATCATTGTTGCTAGAAGAAAAGTTAAGACTCCATTGTCAATGGGCAGTGATTTTCCCCATTAGGTGTCAGTACCGTACAGTATAGTTGAAGAAAGGTATGTGTGTGTGAGAGAGATGGAAATGGATCGCGGATCACCGGGTCGACAATTTTTTGCGGGTCAAACGGGACGGGTCAAGGTGTTCCTGACCCGATTTCGACTCGGTTTTATTTCCGTTTTATTTTTGAAAAGAAAAAGAAATTGTTACAGTGAACCCCCACACAGAGGTCTTTGAAATAATATTTCAGAGCTGCGGAGTATGATCCAGGAACTTGCTGAGAAGGGTAAAGAAACGGGATTAAAAATGAACTTTCCAAAGACAAAACTGATGTGCAATGCTTTTTACAAGGAATGAAGATTTATCAATTGATGAGGAAAAAGTGTTAATTGATTACCTATTCCTTACAGTTACCTTGGGTAGCTGATATCAATCGAGGGTCACATTGATGAAGAAATGAAATTAATTGGCGTATAAAACTTGGTTGGAGAGCTTTTGGAAGAAACAGAATAATTTTTAACAGCAATATGTCATTATGTCTTAAAAGAATAGTGTTTAATGAATGCATCCTTCCACTGCTTACATACGGAGCAGATACGTGGACCTTGAACAAACAAGTTAGTAAAATCATGCAATGCATTGATTATGATACCCTTTCCAACATACAAGAAATCATTACTCCAATTATTACTCAAGTTATGAGGATAAGGCTGTAGAATAAATCTCACTCCCATGACCTGACCTTTGACCCCATTTCGATGATATTCAACAGAACCGGCAAAGTATACTTCCGGAACAACATGATAAAGTTTTGTCTCAATCGAAGCATTTTTACGTAAGTTATAACGCAGAAGGCCGATGGAATGGATCCGATCCTTTGTCCTGACCTTTAAACCCATTTCGCCCATTTTCAATAGTGTTCGTTCGCAATTGGTCCCCTACCACAGACTAAAATTTCTTCGAAATCGAACCATTTTTACGCAAGTTATGGCGCATAAAGGCAATGGAATTGATCCCGCTCCTATGACGTCACCTTTGACTCCATTAATCCCATGTTCAATAGAATTCGTCCCCAGGTGGCCCCCTACCACATACTAAAATTTCATCAAAATCGAACCATATTTACGCAAGTTATGACGCATAAGGGCAATGGAATGCATCCCGCTCCTATGTCCTGACCTTTGACCCCACTTCACCCATTTTCAATAGGGTTTGTCCCCAGATGGTCCCCTACCACATACTAAAATTTCATCGAAATTGAACCATTTTTACGCGAGTTATCGAGCGGACAGATGGACAAAGCTGGAGCATATACGCTTCTTCAACCTACGGTTGGAAAGCGTAAAAAAGATATACAGAGACTGCAAACAACAGAAAGAATCATGGAGAGACGCATGCTTGGTGTAAAAAGGAGAGATAAGAAGAGGAACTCACGGATAAGGAAAATGACAAGAGTGGAAAACATCATGATCGGATTAAAATCCCTGAAATGGCAATGGGTTGGACATATTGCCAAGAGAGCGGACCACCGATGAACAACCGAAATTTTGGACTGGATTCCAAGGGAGACGAAAAGACCCTGAAGAAGACCATGTGGAAAATGGGTGGATGGAGGAGACTGACCCAAGACGGTCCATTGTGGACAAAACTTGGGGAGACCTTCATCCAGTAGTGGATTGATAATGACGATGATGTATTGGAATTTATAGTTCAAACGGGATTTGTCCCGGTCGGGTCCGTTGTGTGACGGCCGGGTGCGGGTCCAAAATTTTTGACCCGTTTTCAACTCTGTGTGTGTGTGTGAACACAATGCCTTTGTTGTCAAAATTCCACATGGTTTTGTACTGTATACGAGGAAAAGAACATTTTCTAAATCCTCAGTCGTCAAAACCCCATCGTAAATGGGAATATATTTAGGAACATTTTTTAAGTGGAAACTTTTATTTTCGTCAGAAAGCCTTTCCGTTATATTCTAATTTTCTGTGATATCAATTTGTTTCTTTTTTAAAACAGATTTTGAAGTGTGGGAAAGTGAAGGCTAAGCGTGCATTTAGAGCCTAGCTTTCTGAAGAAATTCATTGCTGCGTGAAAATTAGAGAAGAAAAATATTTTAAAACCAGAACTGCATTTCGCTGTCATACCTACTGCGCCATATCCGCGGTTTGTAAACAGACTTTCAGTATTTGTCATGTGAGTAATCTTTCTGTATGACACATGAGTTTTTAATCGAAATGAAATGTTTAAATTAACTCCTAGCACTTTCATAACAAGCCACTCTTCTGGCATTAATATGTTTGTCTTCTATGGTAAGGGACGCGAGCGGCAATCCACATCCATTCAGATTACATCACCGATTCTTTGATTTCCGCAAATTGTTTAACTAAAGAGGTATTATTATTTGCATGTTAAACGTTGGGGCTTTATAACAAGGTAATGCAATACATTTCATGTGGAATTACTTTTTAAAAGAAACAAAATCTAAAAATTTCGCACGGTACCGTCGCACTATGCAAGAAGATGTTAAAGGCGCATTAAGCCATAGTATGTGCCAACTACTACTGTGCACAATCAAACATACTCATTAAGTTTCATATACAGGGTGTCCGAAAAATAACTGTGCACTGAAAGTTACACGTATCATGCGAACTAGTTTCTACGGTAGGTGTTGGATATGTCCCACCGACGTCCAGACATGTCTGCACAAGCTATTGCATGTTGGTAAAGACCTTTCGCAGGGTATGTGGCGTGATTTGTTAGATGTGGGTCGTTATAGCATGTAACTTTTGAAGTCTATGCGGATTACCTGCGCAAACTTTCGTATTCCACACAGAAAAAAAGCCAGGCGGTGTCAGATCCGGTGACCGGGCAGGCCACAGTTCCCGGGAAGAGATGTGATTTCCGAAGAATTCCTCCAGAAGCTGTATTGATGCGCCAGCGGTGTGAGCAGGTGCACTATCTTGCTGGAACCATCCTTCGTTGATTTCCCATTCCGTGAGTTCGGATAAGAATGGTTGGATAATAGGGGCACAGTCCCGTTCTGAGTTAATGGTTTCACTGAAGAAAATAGGCCCAATAATGCACATACGGGTCATGGAACACCAAGCACCGATCTTCTGGTTGTGGAGAGGCACTTTCTTAAATTCGTGGGGATTTTTAGTAGCCCACAGACGAGTATTTTGGCTGTTGATGCACCCAGTCAGGTGGAACTATGCCTCATCTCTAAAGAAAGTCACGTCTAAAATGTCCTCACCTTCTTCAGACAGGAACTCTTGGAACCACCTGCAGTACCGAACACGCGCCTCGTGGTCTGTTTCTTTCAGCTGATGCACGACAGACACTTCGTACGGGTAGAAACGGAACTTCCTTTTCAGAATATCGTGGGCTTTTGCGCATTAGCTTGTAGTGACAGCCGCCTCACGGACTTGTGCACTTTTGTGGTGGGTCACTTCTACTGTAATTCCATTAAAAAATAAATTGTGCACTTCTGTGGCGGGTCACTTCTACTGTAATTCCATTAAAAAAAATTGTGCACTTCTGTGGCGGGTCACTTCTACTGCAATTCCATTTTAAAAAAATTTGTGCACTTCTGTGGCGGGTCACTTCTACTGTAATTCCATTCAAAAAAAATTGTGCACTTCTGTGGCGGGTCACTTCTACTGTAATTCCATTAAAAAAAATTTGTGCACTTCTGTGGCGGGTCACTTCTACTGCAATTCCATTTTTTTAAAAAATTGTGCACTTCTGTGGCGGGTCACTTCTACTGTAATTCCATTAAAAAAAATTTTGTGCACTTCTGTGGCGGGTCACTTCTACTGTAATTCCATTAAAAAAAATTGTGCACTTCTGTGGCGGGTCACTTCTACTGTAATTCCATTTAAAAAAATGTGTGCACTTCTGTGGCGGGTCACTTCTACTGTAATTCCATTAAAAAAAAATGTGTGCACTTCTGTGGCGGGTCACTTCTACTGTAATTCCATTAAAAAAAAATTATTGTTGTATTACTGCAATTCGTACATTCAGTGACCAGTCATTATTCGGACACCCTATATACCTGCATTCAAACAACAAAATATATTAACACAACAAATAAATTTAAAAAATGGATAACAGATTATGTAAATATGCATCTTGAGGACACCCCGGTCGCGCGGTGGTCTAGGCGTTGGCTTCTGACCATTCGCCCGTGATGGGTCAGGGTTCGAATCTTGGTGAGGCATGAATGTGTTTGTCTTACCGCTCTAGCTCTCTCCCTTGCCTGGAACCAGTGGCCCTAAATCAGAGACGAGCGAATGCTTATAGCCTAGGATTGTCCAACATTTTTGTGTAAAGGGCCACTTAAAAAATTTTCACGGAACTCGCGGGCCAACGGCTGCTGCGAATTCCGTAAAATATATATATATTGTGAGTGGAGAAATTGTAACAGTACTCGTCCAAGTTTTCACTCGATGCCTTAATGAAGGGAAGATTCCTGAGGAGTGAAACAATGCAACAATGATCCTGCTACATAAAAGAGGTGACATTAAGGATCTCAGAAACTACAGACCTATCAGCCTCCTAGCAGTGGTTTATAAAATCTTCACTAAAGTTCTTTCACACCTCTTGAAGGTAACAGTGGACATGGCTCAACCAAGAGAACAAGCTGGACTCAGGAGTGGCTACAGCACTGCAGATCATATCTATCTTTCTTGGCCTGTTAGATTGTCATATTTGCTGGCATGCTTCATTGAATAATGTCTCTTGATATTATGTTATTTTACAACAGCGATTCTCTCTTGGCATATCAGACACTATGCCCCCGTTATGCTCAATAACAAAAAAATCATCGGTCCAAGCAACCTTAAAAGCTCTACATTCAGAATCGATTTTCCTTTTCTTGCGTGTATTCATTGGAGCCGCCATGTTTGGTGCGATGCATTTTAACAAGAACTTCGCTGGATATTTAGCTAATAAACACACTGATGTTTAGCTAGCACAGTTACTTCTGTGAGAAAAACTTGCAATTGAAAAGACGATTTCCTAATGAAAAGCTAAGGAGGCAATCGTCACGTGGAGCTCAGCTCTGCGAGGAACAGATGGATATTTGACAGCTGATTAGCTAGAGAAAACAACGCTTCCAGTGACTGTGCGGACCTTTTCTCCTCCCCTCAACTTTTCTCTGGGCTATTTGTTTGCTAACTTGTGATAGCAAAAAGGCTCCCCGCGTGAAAAGGACTGCCGTAGGAAAGGGATTCCAACTGTTCCCGCGGTTTTTCCTTATTTCTGAAATATATTAGTTTTCTACAATTTTTGCTTCTTTATTAAATCCTAGAATTTTTTAAATTCCGAACAATAGCATGCGGGCTGGACTATGGCCCGCGGGCCGTATGCTGGACAACCCTGTAATAGCCCATTGAGTTGCTCAATAGGCTATAAGCATTAATTTTTTTTTATATAAAAAAAAAATTACATCTCGAAATTTGTATAACTGTACGAAATGCCCACTAACGCTCATGTAACGGCGCTACAGTTAATCGTACCCCCTTCAGCCGTTAGATGGCGTAACTTCCAAGATTCCAATTAAATTTAAGTCCGTATGATGTATTAAAACAGTCTAAATGGAAAGCAAGAAGGGTATCGGTCAGCTTCATGTTCCACTCTTGCTTCCAGCCGAGTATTATTGCCGCAGTGACCCTCCCCCCTCACCTCATTTACGGCTTCATAATCCAACCGAATGTAATTTTTACCCCACAAGGGGCTGAAAGTGTTTTATCCCGGGAACTGTTTCAACAGAATCATTGGGGGATCGGAGGGAATCGGTGTGGGCCTGTGGTCCGTACTTCGAAGAAATGTTTTCCCTACTGCTGCTTGGTCTCAGCGATGGCCTCTGATTGTTCGTCCGAAAGGGATCCGGGTTCGAATAACGTGAGGCATGGATGTTGTGTTTCTCTTACGGCAGTGGTTCTCTCCCTTCCCTGGAACCAGTGGCCCAAAATTAGAAACGGGTGACTGCTTATAGCCCATTGAGTTGCTCACGGCGGTGGTCGTTAAACCTCCAATCAAAAAAAAAAAAAAAAAAAAAAAAAAAAAAGAGCTGTTCCTACAGTTACGCTCACTGTCCGATACCCATTCGTTCTGCGTTAATTTGTTTTTCGTTCTGCATTTCTGTGGAGTGTTGTCTGTGATTGCATAACGCTTACGCTTTACTTCGTATTTATAACCTGTGGTTCTTGCTGGGTATTTACCTAGTTTTTAAATTTTTAATAAAATTACGTCAAAAACCTGAAGTTCGATTTTTGAGCGATAATGCTTTCCTATAACGGCGGTGTGTGAGAAAAAAACAACAACAAAAAACCACGTACTATTTGAGTGGAACTAGAAGGGGTGTAATCTCAAGTTTCACCCTCCCAAAAAAGAAAAGCTTACTACAGTCCTGATTATGTGGCACGAGTTTTGCAATTTTTGACCCGAGAGAGAGAAGAAGAAAATCTGCAACATGTTTGACTTCAGCATTGGTGACACGTCTTGTGAACATATATGCGAAATAACAGGGGTTGCCGAGGATGCCTGGGCACCCCCTAATGTTTGAATAAATGAAAATATCCTTATTGCCCTTATGCAGTGATGTATTCAGGAATTTTTCGGGGTGCTTAGCCCCCCCCCCCTCCCAATCCATGAACGCCCTCCCGTAGGATTTTTGGGCGATCTCTCCTAATTGTTTTAGTTATAGCTGAATATTTGGAGATATTAATTAAAAATCGTAAGAAAATGAGGAAAAATATTATAATTAAAAAAAAAACAAAAAAAAACCCATCCACATGGACTTCAATCTGAAATTTCTATGATCTTTCAATAACGCATTAAACAGTCCATGCTGAAGGGGCAATTTTTCAAGCACTGACATCTCGGACCATTTCCGCGATAAAAACCTAATTCCACAGAGTAGAGATGTTTGCACCGCAATACATCATCATATTTTGGAAGCTGGCATTCAGCTTTGTTTCAGTCTTCTGAATGCTGACTTTCCGTGTATACTCTTAAACCTCAGTGTAGCTAACGCGACGTTAGTGCCTCCAATACAACAAAGTATTTGCTACCTAATTTTTAACAACAGTAAATTGCTAAGAATTGTTCCTATAAAAAGTATTTCTTTTTTCCTGGCGGGGAATGGATTTAAGAAAAATCGAGACACCTCAAACTGCCGTCCAAACGATTAGTTAGTTTTTGTTTTCTTAACTACTATGTGCTAATCTAAATAATCTAAAGTGGCTTCAACCAAATGGCAGAGGAATTGTTAGCACCATACATTTTCAGGTAACACTGCATCGATTCCTGAATAATCAGAAACACGCTTGTAGTAAGGACAGGCCATTTTTACCACTATTAATATTTGGAGGAGGGGGAATTTTCTCCAGCATAGCGTTATCTCATTAGCGTCCTCAATATTTTACACCACTTCATGGTGAAATCCGTGCTGCATTACTGAATTAATGCAAAGGTACAACATATTTACATTTTTAATCACTTGGATGTGCAGATTTCTTGGAATTTGCATTTGCGATATACGAGCATCAGAAATTTTTTATACTCTATGCAAAATTGTAATATGCATTAATGTATATATAAACACAAAACTGTGATTATATGTATATAATCAGGTCAACAAGTTTCTTCACCCTCAAAATTTGTAATTGCCCCCCCCTCCTACCCCCACTGGAAAAAAACATTTTGAATGCAACTCTGCGCTTATGGACATATGTGTTACATGTTTCTTCATTTTTACGTACTAATTTTTCTCGAAGTTAATGCATGTTAAATCCAAGTTACGCTGAATATTGGCTCAAGATCGTTTCCAGAGCTTGATGTCACTGCAGCATCGATCAATGACGATGTTACTTTTGATGAATTGAAAGTAGTAGTACCATTCGAACGATTATTTACATATTTCATAAAGCAACTTTATACGAATTTTGTTTTTAAATTATTGTGATTTACCTTTTGGTAGTATTGCTATTCATTTGATGGTGTCTCTTAAAAACACACGAACATAACTTATGGGTTTTAGTATTGTTTTTTTTTTCTTTAAATTAGTCAATTTATCGATTAAAAATTGATTTATATACACTGCTGGCCACCCAAAATGCAACACCAAGAAGGAAGCATCCGATTGGCCTGAAATTCGCATCATACGTCGCCCGCGAGAGGACATACAAACGATTAGCATTGCAGGGCATATGCATACCATGTGCGCCCGGCACGCCGCCGAGAAGCACTATAAGAAGGGTGCACAGAAGTCGGGGTGTAAGTAGTGGAAGTGTGTTGTGCTGCCGTACTTGTGCGTGGGGAGCTTCCTGATGCCTCGTCGCAGAATACGGCAGTAATTCTAGCACGTTTCGGAGTTCGACAGAGGACGAATAGTGGCTTATCGCGACAGCGGTTTATCGTACCGAGACATCGTCGCCCGTGTGGGACGACATCCAGCCACAGTGAGGCGAGTATGGATTCAGTGGGTGCAGGAGAGACGGATGGACCGACGTAAGCGACTGCCGCAGCCGTGGCACACCACCGGACGAGAGGACCGGCATGTTGTGCGGCGGGCATTGACAGCTCGCACCGCCACATCACGAACGTTATCGCAGAAATTAGGGTATGTTGCGCAACAACCTGTGTCAGCACTACCGTTCGACGTCGTCTGCAGGAGCGGGAACTTGTCGCATTGCGCCCATTGCTCCGATTAACATTGACGTTACACCACCGGCGAGTGCGGCGGCAGTGGGCTGTTGAACGCCGCACCTGGACTATGGAATGGCACGACATTGTCTTCTCCGACGAATCCCGCTTCTGCCTGCAACACCACGTTGGTCGGATCCACATGTGGCGGCACCGCGGCGAGGGACTGTATGACGCTTGCATTATGCATCGCCATACCGGTCCGTTGCCTGGCGTTATGGTTTGGAGTGCAATTGGATATGACACCCGCACCCCTCTGGTACGCATCGCCGGTACACTCAGCAGCCACCGCTGCATCTCCGAGGTTTTGGAGCCTGTAGTCCTCCCTTACCTGCAGGACCTGCCAGCGGCCACGTTTCAACAGGACAATGCGCACCCGCACGTGGCACGCATCGTGCAACAATTCTTTACGGCCCACCAGGTATCACTGATACCGTGGCCCGCCTGTTCTCCCGATATGTCGTCCATCGAACACGTCTGGTCGCTGATCGGCAACTGAGTGGCCCGGCAAGCACCACCCGCGGCTACGCCTGATGAACTGTGGCAACGTGTGGAAGCAGCCTGGACCGACATACCCCAAGCTCACATCCAAAGCCTCTTTCGTTCGATGCCGCGGCGTGTAGCGGCCGTTATTGCCAGCCATGGGGGCCACACGAACTATTGATGTCTGCGTGTTCCGCATGTCGCACGGGCCTGTAAGCTCAATGGTTTCATCTTTGTATCTGTTGTTATGTGTCCAGTAAATCTGGCTTTGCTATCTCGTGTCCTTTTTGGTGTTGCATTTTGGGTGGACAGCAGTGTATATTCTTCTGTTTCCTTTCAAATAAGTAATGTATATTTGATAATCATGCATATAACACATGCTTCATATTTTACAAATATAATCCCTATATTTCTAAAATATGCAGCATGCTGCAAACTGCCTCTGAAGGATATATTTTATCAAAAACACAGACATACAAATAGTTTTAATGATTTAGTGACCTCAAAACTTTTGCAGAAGGCAAAGTTTTGGACTTTATCGCATATTTGTTTTTTTTTTAAATTTAGTTCCGTTGTTTGTTAGACAAAAAGCTTCACTGCAAAACACTGGAAACAGCACAAACACTACTTTTTTTTGGGTTTTGGAAATTGCTTTATTGTAATGAATTTTTGTATTGCAGTGAAATTAAACTGCATTGTTAGGTTCGAGTGCAAGTAACTGGATTTTTCATTAAAGAGCAGCTTCTGTCTTTGCTTCTTTCTCTGCAGAATAGTTTGGATCTCTGAACAGCACCAAGGAACATTTTCGCGGGAGTCATGATTAATTTGTTAAATGGGTGCAGTTTGGATTCCTAATGCTCTACTAAAACCTTTTAGATACCTTTTTGATGTGTGTAAGACTACATAACGAGACTGTGCATCAACGTAATGCAGTATGCAGTATAAACTCATTTAACCGCCAACGTTTGTTCCATATGTTTTTTTCTGGCTGTAAGCAAGGCTGGCGATATGAAGAGGGTTTGTAAAAATGACTGAGATTCTTAAAAAATATATTGGGTAGGGGATGTATGTCTCTTAACTGACATTCATCTTTAAATTGCATGGATTAAAAAATGAATATTTCTCCAATAATTGGAAGTCTTTTCTAACAATAGTTTAATTTTTTTTTCCTCCTTTAAAAGAAATTTAAAGGAATAAGGAAGGCACGAATTTTCTGAACAATATTTCGATAAGGATGCTAACCACATCCCAATAGGTATACATGGTGAGCAAAAAAAAGTAATTTAAAATTTCATTATTAGTAAAAAACTTTATATAAGATTATACATGAAAATTTTGCAGTTTCCAGCTGGGCTGTATTCCAAATTGCGGAGCGTTTTCCCGAATACGTAATTTCATCTGTAATGACACCATGTTTGGCTTTTATTTGTTCTATGTATAATATTAAGGCTTGATCCAGCTTATCATGTTTGCTATTTTTTTGTATCCTTTACTGAGCGCAATGATTTTCCAAACCCATCTACTTATGTACCGTAAGTTGGGGTAACTTTCGCCCAAAATTTCATTCTTTGTCTAACTTAGGAGCAAAATTTGAAAGAAATATTCGATTTTTATTGGGGCAATATTTTTTTTTCGTATGCAGCATGAAAAAAGGATACACTTAAGTGGGTCGTATAAATTTTTTGGAGTCTTTAAAGGCCCCCCGAAAATTATTGAAATTTTGGAACAAAGTTGCCATGACTTGGGGTAACTTTGCCTCTGATGTGATATTACACTGATTTGAGAGTAAAATATCATTTGGATATTTATTCACATCATGATATATCATACTATCAGATTGTTCATCTCGGGAACAAAAAATTGACTCCTCTTAGAAATCACTTGTATGGGATTTATTTTACAAAAAACATCTTTCCATTCGTATGGAATACAATCCTTCTTTTGAGGCCATTTCCAAAATTTGAAGCCTTTTTCCATACGTTCAACTGTTGGTCCTTCTGAGATGCTGACGATCCTTCCGGTGTAACTTTGACCGTTGAATAAAACAATTACAAAATCATCAACAGCATAATCCTGAAGCGTTGGTTTTAGTGGTTTAATAGGTGCATCATTTGCATGTTTTTGTAAGTCAGAAAATGTTTCACTCTCTGTATCAGACTCCAAGAGCGTATCAAGATTCCTTTCATCTGAATGTTCGCTTGAAGTACTCGTAGATGGAAATTTTTGTCTTTTAGATGGAGGCTGGGGTTTTGGTTTTGAAGAACCAGCACCAGAATGTACGACATCCACTAGACAAATGCTTTTGCCAGCTGGTATTTGCATATTCTTTCTTGTTTTCTTCGGCTCTTCAGTTCCTGAAAGCAATAAAAAAGGTTTTGGAAAGAGATTATATGCAATGTTATGAGAGATGCGCCAAGAAGGTTAAAAAATGCGGTTGGGCCAATGTTACCCCAAATCTAGGGCCAAAGTAACACCAAGGCATACAAAAGTCAACAAAGAAAAGAATATGAAAACTTTAATTTTTAACATCACTGACTCCTTCTATACGTATAGAAGTATAAAAATATGTACTTACCAAAACGTCTTAACTTCGAGGTTGAGCCACACAGAAGTTAAGGAGGTATGTATTTACTAATCACAACAGCTGTCTACACCAAAGTTACACTGTATGGCGTTCCGGAAGAAAGAATTACACTTAACTGTGGGTCCTCTGTAACTAGTGCTGCAACCTACTTTTCGCTTCAAAATTACCTGAATCAGGCGAAATGCAGGGTTGCAACATACAAAATAAACACTTCCCGGTTTGGGGCCAAAGTTACCCCAACTTACGGTACTTTATTGCTTTAGAATATCTCATACTGTCCTCCTGCTAATACTTTTCTCAAATAAGCTTGAAAAGTGGTTTGCTGGCGTGAAGTACTCAAATTAAAATTTCTGATTTGACTATTGAAGTTTGACCACTTTGAGTGGTAAACGAAAGGTGCATCAGATAAACTTCTTTAGTTATTCTTTTTTTTGCAGATGGCGGTTTAAAAAGGGTGTTGATCACGCTTTGAAAACATTTGGTGCTCTCAGTGTGTGGGCGGTTGGTGGACAGCGAGATGGCGGTTCATCGAGAAAAATTTCGGTGTGCTAAGCAGCTGGCCATTCATAGTTCTTGTACTTTGCGCTGTGTTTTCAAAGTAGTTAAGTTCTTAATAACTACTTAATTATGCACTTAAAGCACTTCTGAAATACTTTGTACATATTGCAACTAATTGTTTATGTCATATAACCTTCACAAAGCATTTCTTTAGTTAATTATTGTCTTTAATTTATACTCGTTTTTGTGTTGTCAGAAGTTGTGGAGAAGGGGGTTTTAGAATCAAGTTTTCTTTCAAGAATCTGAGTTTTAAATAATTAATATTTCCTTGGAATACTTTTGCATTGCTATTCAGGTTTAAATTCTCTCTCAGGCGAACTTGGCATTTCGTTATTGCTGAACATTATTTCTAATTATTATGTCACTCTCACAACTTGAGTTTTCTATAATCTTCTTCTTTCTGTTAAATAGTAACAGATGAAGAGCATGGGTCGGGCCAGGAAAGTTATGGATGCAAGCTAAATTGTTAACTAAAGCTAGGTCATACAACTCTGCGGAGGTCATGACATATATATATAATTTAAAAAAAATATATATTTTATAAAAAAAAAATGGTGGGCTTATTACTTGCATCTATGGCTTTGTAGAAACCCATTTCCAACTAGGTCTTTGTGGAAGTGAGAAAATGCAGAGTTTTTGCTGGTCCTTGATAAAGCCAAAGCTCAGTATTCTCGACACTTTCTACATTCAGTTGTTTTATTTTATTTTTTATTTTTTCTCTTTTTACTCACACCGGTAGATACATAACTTTTTCTATGTTGTAATTGGTATGAGTCAAAAAAATTTTTTTTGCTTCGGTCTCTTCTTAATAGAATGTGAATTCTGAATTTTCATAACTGCTATATATATATTCAATATATATATATAATATCAGTGAATCCTAATTCCCTTAACGTGCGTAGTCAAGCCAAACGTCCTGCACAAGTAAAATCTACGCACATGTGGTCTGATTAATAATAATTTTCTTCTATTAAATTTTATATTTTAATTTGTTAGCAAATATTTCTGTAGTTTTCGAAAATAATTATAATTATTGATATGTGTTTGGTGACAAGGTAGATTATTCATAATACCAATCCCTGGTAATCAATAAATCCTTGTTGGGTTAAAGTGTTTGGCATTGCTAACAAAAATGCACTTGTGTTTCTAGTTTGAAAGTCATGCCAGTGTTCAGCTGAATTAAATGTTGATATCTATTCTCCTTTATTCTTTTATACCTAAATTCCAATAATCTATATTGCCATGATTTCTCTATCTAAAAATCTAGATATTAATCCGTATCCCCATATTCCAATTAATTCCCCTAAAATTATTTAAAATTTTGCTCATCCTATTTTTTAACGATTGTAATTTATATAAATTGGTCTTAGTAGTTTGACTCATACTAATAAACAATAAGTCAAACATGGATAAATCAAACTGTCATGTAGCATTTTTAATATTTTAATTGTTAAATTATTTGAAATTCTCGTAATTAAACTCAGTACCCTTGAATTTATTTACAATATTTTGTATATTGATATTCCATTTTAAATTATCCTCAATTATTCCCAAGTATTTAATGTTAGTGACTATTTCAAGGATATATGGTTTAAAGACGCGAAGATTATTACCTTTACGAAAGTAAGGGAAATTTTTGTAAGAGGAGGTACTGTGTTACAGAAATTTCAGCCTCCAAAGAAAGAAACCGCTCTGGCAAGCTATTAGATCGATGTGAAAATTTTTACCAGAAATTCCAATAAAAAAAAAAAGAGTTCTGAAACTGTTAGTGGAATCTGAAACTCTGGCCATGATCGTGAGTTCTTGCTCCTACACACAATCCCACTTATAAGATGCATACTGAAACATTCAAACAGAAGAACCGCGAACGTATGAATTCGGTTTCGATAGGATCTAAAAGTAACATAAGAATTAATTTTGGAAATTTTCAAATTATTTTTATCATTACAGTAATGATTGCCACACCGCAATTCTGCGGTAATGGAATTGTCTGCCGCATATACTTATTTTTGCAACACTCACGAAGAGAATTCGTACGAAATATATAATCACATCACATAATTAAGCCTAACACTGAGAAAACAAATAAATTAAACAAAAAAATTATCAAGGTTAATCAAAATCAAGGTTATAGGTCTTGATCAAACCTAGGTTAAAGTTCACCGTGTGATGAATGCGCACTGTAACTAAAGGGGTCACTTTTCTGAATGATAATTAACTTATGCGTTGAATAATCACGGGTTTTGCTTTTGCTGTTTTGCAAGTGCAGGTTTCTTATCAAATGGCGAATGAACTTTGCATTCACGTGTTTTTCTCTCATCCAGGAGGCGTTTCTTTCAACTGCAGTAATTAGGATTATCATACGGGATAGCTAGATGTACCTTTACAGTAAAGACTTGGGATTAACACTTTTACGACATTAATCTTTGTAGAAATAAAAATACTTAGGAATAGCGATGCCCTTCCCCCAACTTGCGGTTTGAAATTAAAATAATTCATTCACTATTATTCCTTGATCTTAATACTGCAATTCTGATTTCTTTATATTGCGTAGGCAGCAAGACCTTTGTCCAGAATTTCAGAAAGCCGTTTTACACCTTTCCGATAACTTGTTTTTATCATGCGAAAATGAAAAATTAAATTTTTTGAGCCGGGGAAAAAATCAT
Organism: Macrothele yani; assembly: GCA_039090855.1. NCBI lineage: Eukaryota > Metazoa > Arthropoda > Arachnida > Araneae > Macrothelidae > Macrothele > Macrothele yani. The sequence continues at coordinate 151,315,443 of CM076995.1, read as the reverse complement.
ATGTAACTTAAACACTTGATTTCGGAAATTATTTCAAAATGAAGTTTTTAAATTGTCTCCCCCTCCCCTCCGAGTGCTTTGAGCTACGAATACCGTAAATACACTGCTGGCCACCCAAAATCCAAAATCCAACACCAAGAAGGACACGAGATAGCAAAGCCAGATTTACTGGACACATAACAACAGATACAAAGATGAAACGATTGAACTTACAGGCCCATGCGACTTGCGGAACACGCATACATCAATAGTTCGTGTGGCCCCCCCCCCATGGCTGGAAATAACGGCCGCTACACCCCGCGGCATCGAACGAAAGAGGCTTTGGATGTGAGCTTGGGGTATGTTGGTCCAGGCTGCTTCCACACGTTGCCATAGTTCATCAGGCGTAGCCGCGGGTGGTGCTTGCCGGGCCACTCGGTTGCCGATCAGTGACTAGACATGTTCGTTGGGCGACATATCAGGAGAACAGGCGGGCCACGGCAGCAGTGACATCTGGTGGGCTGTGAAGAATTGTTGCACGATGCGTGCCACGTGCGGGCGCACATTGTCCTGTTGAAACGTGGCCGCTGGCAGGTCCTGCAGGTAAGGGAGGACTACAGGCTCCAAAACCTCGGAGATGTGGCGGTGGCTGTTGAGTGTACCGGCGATGCGTACCAGAGGGGTGCTGATGTCATATCCAATGGCGCCCCAAACCATAACGCTAGGCGACGGACCGGTATGGCAATGCATAATGAAGACGTCATACAGTCTCTCGCCTCAGTGCCGCCACACGCGGATCCGACCACCGTGGTGTTGCAGGCAGAAGCGGGATTCGTCGGAGAAAACAATGTGGTGCCATTCCGTAGTCCAGGTGCGGCGTTCAACGGCCCACTGCCGCCGCACTCGCAGGGGGTGTAACGTCAATGGTAATAGGAGCAGTGGGCGCCGTGCGACAAGTCCCCGCTCTTGCAGACGACGTCGAACGATACGTGCTGACACAGGTAGTTGCGCAACACACCCTAATTCCTGCGCTAACATTCGTGATGTGGCGGTGCGAGCCGTAAATGCCCGCCGCACAACATGCCGGTCCTCTCGTTCGGTGGTGTGCCGCGGCTGCAGCAATCGCTCACGTCGGTCCATCCGTCCCTCCTGCACCCACCGTATCCACACTCGCCTTACTGTGGCTGGATGTCGTCCCACACGGGTGCCGATGTCTCAGTACGATAAACCGCTGTCGCGATAAGCCACTATTTGTCCTCTGTCGAACTCCGAAACGTGCTGGAATGACTGCCGTATTCTGCGACGAGGCATCAGAAAGCTTCGCACGCACAGGTCCGGCTGCACAACACACTTCCACTACCTACACCCCGCCTTCTGTGCACCCTTCTTATAGTGCTTCTCGGTGGCGCGCCGGCGCACATGATTTGCATATGCCCTGCAATGCTAATCGTTTGCATGTACTCTCGCGGGCGACACATGCTGCGAATTTCAGGCCAATCGGATGCTTCCTTCTTGTTGTTGCATTTTGGGTGGCCAGCAGTGTATAAACAAAATTATACTTAAATTGTATCACTATCATAGTGGTCAAATCTATCATAATGATTCAATTACACATTAACAGTATAATTTCAGAAACTTTTAATCTGTACAGTACAATATTTAATGAAATTAATATATGTCTTTGCTCAAATTCCCTTCTGGTTGCAGTAACGTTGAAACAACAGGCACTAAAAGTAATTTACTTAAAAAAGATACAAAATCTTTCGGGTTTCTAAGTAATTTACTTAAAATAAACACAACACAACTCAGACTCCGTATTAATATATTAATAGGCATATAGTCAACGCAAAGAAATATTTTATGAAGTGTTTTGAGGCTCTGAATCAAACGTATCCATCATATTTATGATTTGGCACAAACGGTGTGTTAAATATTCCTCGTAGTTAAAAGTACACCAGATTGTGCACAATGAAAAAGCGCTTATAGCATAGTAAAATCCGTTTATTTACTGACGTAAGATGTATGTACTGTAGATTCGCCAAGCTTCCGCTGTTCACTGGGAGGCTTCTCCGAGGTAATAGGTAGGCATAAAATATCTTTATATTGCCTTGAAAAGCCTCCCAGTGGAGAGCGAAAACTTGGCGAATCTACAGTACATACATCTTACGCCAGTAAATAGGCGGACTTTACTACGCTATAAGCTCTTTTTAACGATACGTTCAATATTTAAATGCACAAAAATAATCCTATTTATGTAAGTGTTGATCAAACTACAGCTATGTGGTAATAATGACATCAGGGCCTGCTAGGTGGGCGACTGGTCAGAGACGCGGACTTCTAACCAATCGCCCGAAGCGTCGACCCCCTCCACCGCTCTTGTTGGAAAAAGCGGCATGAAATTAGAGACGGACGAATTCCTGTAGGCTGAGTTGCTCACATGATGAATATTTTTTAATGCTAGTGATTTATTCAACTTATTTTCTGTGGAACTCATTAATTTTTTCAATAGGTTTGTGATGATTTTATTTTTTTCTGTAGGACTGAATAAGTAGTATTTTTTCATGGTGATTTTTCAAAGCAACAGAATGCTTTGGAACTTGACTTCCAGTTATCTTTAAAAAAAAGTGAAATGTACTGTTTTATTAATATTATTTCACAGAACTCCTAAATATAAAATTTACTCTTGATAGCTTTTGTCCTAATAAAGAGTCCACAGACTGATACATAGACATCATACAATCCCCTGTACAATATAATTTAAGTACATGGTTTCTTAAGGTAACACAATACACCGAAGAGCAATTGAATTAGAAATACTTGTCTAGTATAACGTGTGGCACCATCTTTCGCCCTGATGAGGGCGTCGATTCGTCTCGGCATGGACTCTACAAGACACCGAAAGTGTTGGGAAGCCATACGGATCCACGACCCCTGAACAAGCTCCCGCAGTTCACGAAGATTTGATGGAGGGGGGTCAGAGCCTCGAACATCTCTCTCGATGGCATCCCAGATCTTCTCGATGGGATTCAGGTCAGGTGACCTAGCTGGCCAAGGAAGCGAGGTCACGTCGGTGGAGTGTTCATCCAACCATTCGGATACAATTTGGGAGCGATGGCATGGTGCATTGTCTTGTTGCAGGATGGGGTCCCCAGTGGGATGTTGAAGACGCACAAACGGGAGCAAATGGTCGTCCAGGATATCCCGGTAACGTTGACCTGTGAGGGACGATGTCACACATACCAGGGGTCCCGTTTCAGTCCACGTCAACAGTCCCCAGACGAGAATGCCACCCCACCAGCTTGAAGAGTACCCATCTGGCAACAAGGATTGATCGCTTCATGTGGTTTGCGCCATACTCGTATCCTGACATCCGCATGTACCAACGTGAATCTCGACTCATCAGTCCAGGCAACATTTTTCAACATGTCTAGGGTCCAGTGGCGATGTTCCCGCGCCCCTGCTAATCTTTGCACCCTGTGATGTACAATCAGCAGCGGTACCCTCGTGGGACGATGGCTTCTGTACCCCATAGCGAGGAGATGGTTCTGGATGGTGTGGCTGCTTACACGTTTTTGTTCACCAGAGTTAAATTGCCGAGTGATTTCTTGCAATGTGGCCCGTCTATCCGCTGTTACAATGCGAGCTAGCCGACGATGGCCCCGCTCATCCACACGCTGTTGTCCGCGGCAGTTGGCCCCTGCAGGGATGGTTTTACTGGATTCGATGTACTCACGGTGCACCCATGACACAGTGGCTCGTGAAAATCCCAGTGCCTGCACGACTTCCGAGACGGAGTGACCCATTCGTCGGGCCCCGACAAATTTACCCACGATCAAATGCGCTTAGATATTTTATCTTACCCATACTGCGTCTGACTCTTACTGATCCCGTCGCATCGCTCCTTATATTGTCGGATCGCTGCATACGTCATGTCGTTTTCGTTTACAGGGCCGCCTACAGCGCCACATTTGTATAACGCCAGCTGTCTCTAATTCAATTGCTCTTCAGTGTATACAATAGCAGGTGCACAAAATGAGGGAGAGGAGAAAAGTAAAGTTAGGTAGTGATGTTGTTAGATTTTATTTATTTTTGATGTATCACTTGTATACACAGCTCGAGCTTCACTGACATCCATCACAAGTCTTGCACAAGACCTTTTGTACTCTCTACTCATTATTCTCTTCGCTTGCAAGCATTCCTGAACTTGGTGCGCTAATGATTTCCTTGGCTTTCCTCTACCTTTCCTCCTGCCACTTGGGCTGAATAAATTCTCACAGTTAGCACGTTATCACTCTTTTTTTCTACACATGGCCAAACCATAATTTGTCTCCAACCTGCTAACAACAGTTTACTTTACATTACATATCTTAATCTCTTACATAATCCGAACGTGTTTTGCCATAACCCCTACCCGTAAGTAATTTATCTCTTCGACACACACAAACGACTCCTCTGTTTCTTTTGCAGTACTTAGGTTTCACTACCTTTCATCAGAGCAGGAACAATTGCGCTTTCATGTATGCACAACAGGTATTTGGGATCTTTAGAAGGACTAATAAGTTCCGCGAAATCCTCCTAAAGCAGCTGTTACTTTCAAAGCCGAAGTTACTCGTCTACTGGTTTCGAATGTTTTCTATGTCCAATAGTGACACCTGGTGGGTCGTGTAACTAATAGTATCAGTAACTTTGTAGAAATGTGAATGAACTTTCTGACAAGGTTTCTGCTTCTTCCACCCATCCTAAACATGGATCTACTGCATGTCAGACATCAGCAGTTTGCAGATATGAACATCACATACGTAAATGTATATTAAACAAATTTCCAATTCACACGGAAGACAAGGAAACTCGTTATTTTATTGCACAGATATGCCGGAATTAAATTACTCTCATGGGACTGCCTCTTTCGGAAATAAGGACACTCCCACCTAGATTAAGATGAAATGTGCAGGTCTTTAAATAAGAAAGAGAAATTTAATGTTATTCAGTTTCTCATTCACATTTATCCCTTCCTCCAGTGTTTGCAGATTACACTACAGTCTTCACTCACGGCAATTCCGTGTCCACACGAAGACAATATCGAATGCTTTTTTTTAAATTATACTATGCGTTACTGTCATTTAGGGGGAAATATTCTGTACTGGGAAAAGCAGGCAAGGCTTGGTAATACTTTGCTTTATCCATTGATTATGGCCCAGCGTTTTCAGTGATAATTGAATTTCAACTGCTTACTGTAGAAAGCGGACACAGGTAAGTACTTTTAAGTACATGATGGGTGGAACGTGTACATTATTTATGAGGGAAGAGCGAGAAACTTCTTTAATCGCTACGTATTAACAGACTAGCGGGAAAAGTGAGAAAGACTTTTGCGATGATGATGAAAGGTTGTTTCAGAATTAGTAATTGGTCAAAGATAAGTATCGACGCTGGCTTCAGCAAGAAAAAAGAAAAAAAAGCTCTGTAAAAGGGTCAATAATGCTTATTTGTTCCACCCTGCTTCCATCTGGACCATCTATTCAAAAAATATTTTATACCTTGGTTAAGGCAATTTCCGATGCCAAATAAATTCCGCAACTAAAAGTCAAAAGCCGCTGGGAAGGTTGGCGCAATTGGTTAATCCCTAGACTGGTGAGTATGTGGTACGTGACTAGTGCGGGCTCAAGTCCCGCTACAGACCAACCGATCAGTGCTTTCTTCCACAAATATAACACAAACGCAAGAATGGATCTTCGAAAATCGGCCCTGAGTACGAACAGCTTACGGTGGTTGACCCTGAGACCTGCTTCCTTTCCTCCCAGCATTACACCAACCCCCAAGTCCGGTGCAGTTCCGGCAGAACAACGCTATATGAGGAAGCTACAGCTCTTCGTGGGGTGATGCGCCATGGAGAAGAAGAAAAAACAAAGGGATTAGTGAGTTAAGGTAAAAATTTTGTAAAAAAGAAAAAGTGACCAATGAGGTGCCGATCCAGATATTCTCATGGAACGTTTATTGATGCAGCGACTGCCTGATTTCGTGTTAGTTGTCCAGCGCCCAGTAATGCATCTGGTGAAAGTTCAGAACGTCAAGTCGGGTTAGTTGTGATTTATCCTTAAAAAGCACACCATGGAATGAACCAGGTTGAATAAATTTATGCAGAAACCACTGAGAAAAGCTACTCCAGGGAGAAGAGCTGAAGCAATACGGGTGTGGGGACTGGGTTAGTAGTCCAGAGCAGTCATATTAGGGGCTCAAATTTATACTCTAAAGGGTGTGAAAAATAGAAATTCGGAACTCCTAAATTTACTAAAAAGTTTAACTAAAAAAGAAAGTTATAAACAGTTGTTTTTTGTTTCAGCATTTTCCTTTTTAAAGATTTCGTTTACAATTCTCCACGCTGCTAACAATAATGCGTGTGGCCTATTCGTGAAGTGTGGACCCCTTATATGCTAGAAAGGAATCGCTCTAAACAGAGGACAATGTAGAACTATGTAGAACTATATGGAAAACGTCTATGACCTATATGGAAAACGTCTATGTCAAACGTCTATGACCTTTCCGAACACGCCATAGGAATGAAGAGCTAAATTAGTCATCTGCGATGTGTCACAGAAAGTTAGCGTTTAACCTTGATCAAAAATTTTCCAAGCCCTACACCGGAAACGCCTTCCTATTATTACAGATATTTATTCGTTCTGTGCTATTTAGTTTTTTATTCAGTATTTCTGCGGAGTGCTGGGTTATAGGCTTTCACAATTTTTACGTTTTATTTGATATTTACAACCTTTGGCTTTTGGATGTTTATCTAGCTTTCACATTTTCAATAAAATTATGTCAAAAGCTTATAAGTGCGATTTTGAACAATCATACTTTCCTACAACGGAGGTATGAGAAAGTAAAAGCTTCGTACTTTTTGTTGGGGAACATTTGAGCTCGAAAGAACATTTTTTCAACCCCCCCCCCCCCACCGGAAAAGAACTTTTTCTCCGCCTTGCGCGACAGAAATCAGCTGCCCTGTACCCGTTACATGTTATAATAATACAGTCTCTGCTGATGACAGATACGACAGACATTTACTAGAATTTGATGCGCCCTCCTTTGCGGTTGCTGTTTTTGTGTTAGTTTGGGGCTCCTCCACCAATTCTGCTAACGTAGGTGTACGCCCGTGCCTGGGCCTCCTCCGATCTGTAGCGTGAGGCGCCCGCCATCTCTCGTAGACACTGATGGGCGACGGCAAACGTGGGTTTTGGCGGGACACCTGTGAGGAAAAGCTATCCTGTAACAGTCTATCCTGTAAAAGCTATCCTGTAACAGTCTATCCTGTAAAAGCTATCCTGTAACAGTCTCCAGTGGCGCAACCAGAAATGTATTTTAGGGGTGCATATCGTCACCGCAATGTCAAAACCACGAATGCGAAATTTTGTAGTTTGAATTACGGTATTTAAAAATTAAATTTGATCAAAGAATCACTTTTGCAATTACATCAGACTATTCAAGCACTATACATAACATTTACATCAAGTTGCATCTGTATTATGCATCAGTGAATAAAATTTTATATGATGTAAGGTCAACAATCGAAAAATTCTCACATTCTTGGTTTTATCACCGCAGCTACGATATCATTCCTTCCTAAAGTGACGAAAAAAATGTTCATGAGAATAGGCATTTTTATATTTCTCAAATACTATTGATTACAAAGTAATGTTCATTCTACGTTTTTGTTTTCTTGTTATGGTATGTACTCAAGATAAAACGCTTACCCCCTCCCTACTCCAGGCCCCAGCTCCCACCATTCATTAGACTGACCACTGCAACATACAACAACAGTTCGCTCTCTTCTTTGTTGGCATACAAGTGGGAAATGCGCACGGGAGGATAGGCATTAACAAATAGGCATACGTGCCCTCGTCTGACCATTCCAAATAAAGAAGTAACTAACTGCAATTTAAGGAAGACCAGAATGGCGACACTAGCAAAATAACGTCACCGACAATTTTTATCAATTTTTAGTACTAGACAAAATTATGTTGGGGGTGGGTGGGTGCACATGGCCCTTTGCACTCCCTTCCCCACACACACCACGGTTAGCCACTGACAGTCTCTGTTTCTATGCTTTTGTACGTTCGTGAAATGAATGTCAGCCCAGCAAGTATTAGTAAACAGAGTTGCGTATTCATAGTTGCACAACTCTAATCTACAATAACAACCATACTACTCTTACACTTTACGTCGTCTAATAAGAGTGCTTAGCAGTGTTCCCATTCTACTGATTTATCAGTAGATATATTGATTTTCACTCCTGTCAACTGATAGATTTTCGTAATCTACTGCTTTTTCTCTGTTTTAAGACCACCTACGCTCGCAGGGGCATGCTGTCTAAGAATGTCTGCATTCTTTCAGTACTCACCATCTACTGATCCAATGGACAAGACTCACCTCAGAACTGGTCTGAAGCTGATATTTCTCTGTTTTCAGACCACCTACACGCTTAGGGACATGCTGTCTAAGAATGTCTGCATTCTTTCAGTACTCACCATCTACTGATCCAATGGACAAGACTCACCTCAGAATTGGTCTGAAGAGAAATAGCTGACCAAGACACTTGCCACCTAATTTTTTTTTAATTCATACTGGTGGTTATGAAATATTTTTTATTCTATTAATTAATTAGTCTGTCATACAAAGATTTCTCCTAGTTTTGTTAAAACGTAGAATATCAGGAAAACGTCTATAGTACGATAGCTGTATTAATGATATGTTTTCTAGTATTTTGGGAACAACTGGGTATCGTTGAGTAAGAAGTGCAAGTATACTGTATAACTCTGTTTTTAGAAAGACAAGTGGGACAGATACAGCTGTGTCTACATTAAAAGGCAAATGCCATGATTATTTACACCAACATTAGTTCTAATGATCAGCATTATTGTATAAAGCTGATCATCAGTAACAACTTTTAAAAAAAAAGAGACTCAGAATTCTACTAGTTTGAATTTTCATTCCGCTGTTTAATAGTAGTTTTTGGAGTACTGGTAATATTTCACATACTTGTAGATTCAACTGTTCCATCATATTGAGATTACATCCAATAGCACATTTTACTTGTGAGGTGGTGCATATTTCAAGCAAAAATTCTGATCTACTGATTTCTACTAATTTTTTGAGCACTGGTCTACTGATTTCAGGCAATTTCATATCCGACCCTATGTTCGTATGAATTTTTATCATCGGAATCGGCAGTAGAGCAAGTTCCCAAATTTTAGCCAAACGTTTTAGAAACACCCTGTGTAGAAGTTATGTGCAGATAAATGCTAAAGTCCGGTGTTATGCACAGAAACATTATCAAAACTAAAAGCTTCTTTTGGCTTTTTTTTTTTCATTCATTAGTTTTTATTTTTATGTGAATCACACACGTTTAGGACAAGTGACCGCACATACATTAGGCGGCCATATAAAAATTCCACGTTCTTGGCCACTTCACCTATGTAACAAAATTATTTTTGTATGTAAATCTGACGTGCGGAATAAATAGTATTTTTCCTTATAAAATGAGAATTGGATCGGCCCTGTAGCGCAGTGGTCTAGCGCTGGCTGATCATTCGTCCGAGATGGGTACGGATCCCGGTGAGGCATAGATGTTATGTTTGTCTTACGGCACTGGCTCTTTCCTTTCCCTGAAACCAGTGACCCTAAATAGCATACTGAGTTGCTGATGGTGGTCGTCAACCCCCCCCCAATCAAAACAAGAAAAAAAATATGAAATCCCATCGAAATTTTAAAAAAAGGCACCCATATCTCAATAGAAAACTTACTTCGTTGAATTGCATTAGGGGCTCACGTGAAAACTGCACTTTCATTTGGTGAGACAAATTTCTGTGACTATATTTTTTAAAGCTACGGTGTTCGGAGAAATAATTGACTATAGTGTCGTGCTATATTTGGAAAGATGGGATGTTTCTTTCTTTTCTGTTTTTGGATGCGTGAAATTACAGACTTTGTCAGTCCTAAATATATATTTGCTTTTGTAAAATGTACGTAACGTCACTTGGACTAAGAACAGTAGCTTTCGGATTAGTGAAATGTCACATTTTAACTCGGGAACAAAACATTAATTATAAGGCCATAGGCCTGGGCCTTTTCGGCAATCTTAAATCGGCAGTGCTTATACTCAGGAAGATTAAATAAGCCAAGTTAATATTGTTGCACTTGTACTCGGTCATAAAATAATAATTACAAGGCCTTAAGCTTTTCTAGCGATGTTTAATTCGCCATGCTCATATTCATAAAGTTTGCATAACGAGTCGATGCTATAGTATTGGGTTCTTATTAGGGAACAAAACATTAATTTATAGGTGCTAGGCCTCTTTAAAAATGTTTTATAAGTTCACGTCTTGAAGTTGTCTTGTCAACCTTTTCGAATATGATCGCGGCGGATTGAAAATTACTAAAACCGCCTAGGCCCTATTTAACGTTTTGGGCCCGAGTAAAAGTGCAACTCAATTAACTTGATTTTCTATGCCATCCTCAGCACGGCGGATTAAAAATTGCTAAAAAAAACTAAGCCTTAACATTGATGTTTTGTGCTTGAGCAAAAGTGTGATATTTTTATTTTCTATGTAAATTTTTTTGAACATGAGTATTGCCAGTTAAAAATTGCTGAAATTGCCCAATCCGAGGTATATTATGAATACCTGGGCAGAAATTCAACATTAAAGCTATATATACAATATACAATGATGATGATGATGATGATACAGTATATATACCTAGTGGAAATGGGAATTATTCGCTTCCGAAACCCAAAGTGTAAGTGAATGTCATAAAAAATTTAATATGCACAAACCCATTCGCGTTAGACATAAAACCATATGATAAAATTTCGTTCTTAAACTTTAAAATGAAATATTCATATTGAGATGAAGTCAGAGCTGTTTTCTTCATTCACAGACGAACAATTCATACAAGATGGCGTCATTAATTGAAATGTATAATGCATTGCGAAATGTTTTATTCAAATTAAATGCTTCCTTTCTTTTCGTGTCGTATCGCTTCCGGAAGTTTCGTTGCGTTCCGGGCCATTTTTACCACTGTATATGTATGTATGCAGTATCTCGATGAAAATAATATACTTTCCCATTTCACCAAAGCAACACTGTGATGTGACCACTATAAATATTATCTTTCAGGCCAACAACGGGGAAGTGGACACGATGAAAACAAAAGTACAACTTTTGCATGAACCCCAACTTTTTGTGGTCAGATTACATGGAAAGTGGGCAAATAATGTGACTTTTATACGGTCCCAGAGCGTGACTTTTTATACGGCTCCAGAACGCTTTCGGGGCAAGTTGTTAGATTTGCCTTTTCTCAAAAAAAAAAAAAAAAAAAAAGAAAGAAAGAGAGAAACATAAAAATGTCTTAATTTCTCAATGATAATACGATGTGATGAAAATATATTTGTACGCATCAAATACTCAAGTAGGGAAAATACAGAAACACTATATTTTTTTTTATGCAGAGCAGTTTCATGGCTCTCAAACTGCATGTGTCCAGTTGTCCGGTGGGCAGTTGTCCCAACTCCGAACCACACATATAATACATTTCCTTTGATGAATCTATCCGTTATTTATTTCTTTGTCTGTGACCTGCGCTACGGTATTCATCATTTTTTGCCACATGACTATCTTCTGCATTCTGGTTTTCTGTGGTAAAAAAACTTTTTGCAGGGAACTAAGTGTTGGAAACGTGGCGAGAGAAAACACGAGGAGATATTTCGTCTAATTTTTTTCATTGGCACGACGTTTTAGAATTGCAAAGCTGTGCAGATGCTGTTGCTTATCTACCGTAGCATACTTCTTTCCAGTCTAGTACTTTTAACGCTAACTGAGATATAATCAGTTTCAGAATTTAGATATCGTGCGGTATCTCTTTAATCTTGTGATATCTTCAAGCGCGAGGATAAAAACAGCGTATTAAAAAGTCCACAATGACTAAATTTACGTCGGTTAGGGAAAACATGTCCAAATAAGTGATTGTGCCGCTAAAATCAGTGACACCTTCAAGAAAGGAGGTTCGAAAGATGCTGAATCCTACAAATATCGAATGTAAAAATATTCGTATTAGCAGCATCCACATTGTAGAAAGGGGAGTGGACCTTAGCTCGTGGGTAAAAATAATATCATTCTGCATCTAGTGAAAAAAGCTAACGACATTTCAAAACGCTTCCTTATCTGTTCATGCTAATTCTTAAGTTCTTAAGAAGAGGGGGGGGGGGGCGGAAAAATACCTAAGTACGTGATTTTTTTTTTGTTTTATGTCCATTTCCCCGACACATATATTTAACATTCTCCTCCGTAACAGATGAGGCGCCTTCTTTCTCAGTCCAACGATTAACTCCAATTGAATACCCAGAAGAAAAAAAAATGAATAAATAAATAAACAAAGTACATTACTCTTAGTTAAAACTGGCACTTATTTTTAAATGAATCAAACTTTAACCTCGATTCTATCGACTTGACCTTCAATTCGATCAACCTTGATTTCAGAGTTTTGAATATATTTCCTGTTTTGTTCGTTCTTATGCCTCCACACGAGATTCCTCAGATGACAGTTTTCAGAAATTTAATTCATGACATTTGCTTTTTGTTTAGATAACGTATACATAGATGAGACTAAATTTTTTCTGTGCAACCCACGTGTTCAAATTCATGAAAATATTATTATTTAATATCAAAGAACAAATATAGGTATTTACAAGGTGTTTCTTCTGTACTAGAATATAGTAACCGAATAACCTGCTATATTTTCTATACAAAGAGAGCTATCATACAGCTGTATAAACACATCTGGAAACATTTGAGAGGTTAAAGCTACTTTTTGACTTTTGAACGCATTTTTGACGAAAGCCTAAAGGTTTAAAATCTGTACGAATCAAATTCTAGGAATGGGAATTTCAATTTGAAGTTAAATTTAGCGATCACGAAAAAATGGAACTAAACATTGTAGTACTCTAGGAATAAGGTTTAGATAGGATCACATCCTGTATTCAGGAAAAGCTTTGGTAATGCATATTTGTGAGAAAGCTCTTAAGCTTATGTATACACATACAGTTACGGAAAAATCAACAGCAACTCTGGAAATTTCTGACGTTTTCGGGTTTTTTAGTGTTGCTACAAAAGTAAATATGCATATAATACTCACAATATATATATATATATATCATTTTAGAGCATATTTCATACAGAATGGAAATACCTTTAACAGAACTCAAGTTATGACCAGAAATGTGCTGCGAAGGAAGCGCACTTCGTTATGTGAAATTTCATCGTCGTAGCTACAAGCCGACGGAGCTTCCTTCTACATCCACGTACAGGCAATATAAAAGGTAGGCAATGTGCGTGGGATTTTTCGAGACGTTTTCGCAGTGCGCGTAGGTAGTTTGTTTGCATTGGTGAGTGCGTAGTCGTTACTTCTGTGGACTGCAGTGCAAAGCTGAAGTTTAGAGTGCATTTCGTTTATTCTGTGCAAACTGTGTTGCAATTATGGGAAGATTAGGTGATATTTCACCACGAAAAGCTTCGCGAATGGTGATTTTAAGTGAATTCGGCAAAAGCAATGCAGAAATTGCCCGGATAACTGGGGTGCGCAAGGGTACAGTTGGACGGCAGCTGGCAAAGATCCTTGATATGGGTGGAATCAAGAATGGCAGGCTGGGTAAATATGGCCGAAAAATGAAAACAACTCCTAGAAGTAAAAACACGTTGAACGGTTATGTCTGCGAAACAGGTTCGTCTCGTCAACAGTTCTTGCCAGAGTATTGCGGAAGAGCTGTGGTACTGTTGTTTGTCCTCGAACAGTGAGGAACAGGTTACGTTCTATCTGTCTGACGTCTCATGGGGCGGTAAAGAAGCCATTGCTAACCAATGTACAATACAAGAAACGTTTAGAATGGCAAAGGAACATAAGGAGTGGAACACTGATAGGTGGCGTCAAGTGTTATTTAGTGACGAGACAAAATTTAACATTGACGGTAACGGCGCTGGGTGGAGAGTGTTTGGACGAAACAACGAGGCGTTGCATCCCTATTGCACACTTAAGACAAGAAAGTATCCATGCAGTGTTGTGATTTGGGGATGTTTTGCTGCTTCTGGAGTAGGCAGATTTCCTGCGTGTGAGAGCACTGTTAATGCACAGGTGTACAAAAATATCCTCCAGGACAAGATGGCGCCTTCAGGACGTGATTTGTTCCAGGGTCAGCCGTACATCTTCCAGGTCGATTCGGCCCCATGCCACCGTGCAAATATCATTAAAGCTTATGTGACTTTTTAGGTAATGTTGTGCCTCTTCCTTGGTCTGGTAATTCGCCAGACTGGAAACCGATTGAGAATTTGTCGCGCATTTTGAAAAGAAAAGTGCACGAATGTCACCCCACAAATAAAGTGGAACTGATTAACACAATTACTGACGTTTGGCACAACTGTATTTCGTCCGAAATGTTGCGTAAGTTGGTTGATTCCATGCCCAACAGGTGCGCAGCCGTTGTTAAATCAAAAGGTCACCCAACGAAATATTAGGTACGTAATTGTATTTACATTTGAACATGTTACTTTGCAATGATTTCTGTTTCGCAGCACATTTCTGTTCAAAACTTGAGTTCTGTTAAAGATATTTTCATTCTGTAAACTGTTTTGGCTTCTGTATGAAATGTGCTTTAAAATGATATGCATATTTATTTTTGTAGCAACACTGAAAACCCAAAAACGTCAGAAATTTCCAGAGTTGCTATTAATTTTTTCCGTAACTGTATGTATATATCTGATGGCGTTCGCTTCGAAATAATTGTACCGAGAAGGATTTTCAAGAAAAAATTCTTTAATGGGATAGAGAGACAAATTGCCATATTCTTCTCTGCAGCTTCAGAAGACATACTTAGCACCCCAAGCTGTGTATTTCTACAATTGACAAGAGTTCATCGTTATCAGGGCATTCATCATTATCGGCAAGCTTTTCTTCTCCAAGGAGGCGTGACTTAAATTACGCACTTGCGAGTTCAAAAGCCCACACCTCTTCCAGTCAAATAGTTAAGTTGTTTTTACTTACTCATACCTCCGTCATAGGAAAGTACGATCGCTCAAAAATCGCACATACGGTTTTTGATGTAATTCTACTGAAAATGTGAAAACCATATAAAATACCAAGGGACAACTGTTGCAAATATCAAGTAGAATGTGAAAGTTACGTGAACACCTGCAATACAGCACCTCGCAGAAATGCAGAGTGAAAAATGAACCAGCACAGAACGAATGAGTACAGATAGTGAACGCAACAATTGGAGGACGCTTTCGATGTAGGACTTGCAAAACTTCTACTCAAGATTAAACGCTTGCAGAGACTTTTTGCGACGGAGCACAGAGGACTGATTAGCAGGACCGCATTAAGGAGGGGGGGGGGTATGGGGGTATGGTGGGGCTATAGCCTAAGGGCCCACCATAACGAAGGGCCCAGGAGGCATGCCTCTACACCGCAAATAAGGTGAGTCGCATAAATATAGAGACAGTCGACTTTGTGCCGTGAACGCAATGCGAATGTACTGTAGGTAAGAAGCTGAAGTGGTACCTAATTAGACATAACCCTAAAACAAACGTTTCGATCCGTCGAGATGACCGGATTGTGTGAAAAGAACAAAACAAAGTGAAATAGTGTAATTTTAGGTGTCTCATAAATATAAAGACAACTATGTAAAGTAGCCACATGCAAATGAGATGTACAAATTAGCATGTTGTATACGCACGCGCATGGGCCGTAATTCGGTCCAGCCTACAAAAGACAGCTGACCTGCCGTCAGACATTCATTTGCCGAAATGCCACGGAACAGTTCACTTTCTGGTGAGGAGGTGCAGAAGATTTGGAGACTGAGAGCAAATGGACTGCCTGTAGTGAAAACTTGTAAAGCATGGGGAGGAGTAGGGCAGTCATTTATAAGACTTTATCGAAACGCGGTGCGTTAACTGCCAGAAAACGGCCTGGAAGGCCGCGAATAACAACCAAACGAGATGATCGTGCCCTCATGCGTTTAGTTTCATCCCAAAGGTTAACACTACGTCAAGTTTCTTGTACTGTTGGTGTCACCGTCTCAAAGGACACAGTTCATCGACGAATCAAGGAAAGTCGCAACATTGTGCTCCGTAAAATGCGAAGTCTGCCACACCTCCCTGTTTGCACTTGGAGCCGTTAATGAGAGAAATCCACTGTGACTTCACATTGCATAACAACAACAAGAAAAAACAAAAAAGATTACACCGAATTTTCGGGTGCTTATTACACCCGAAAAAGGAACCGGTATGGAAAACAATAGTATCTGACGGAAGAAAGAAGTTTTTCAATTGGGTCTTTAATCCCTCATATATTGCTGTAAACGGAATCGTGAGCTTACGCCCTCTGGTTACAGACTTGTGCGTTAAGAAAAAAAAAAGAATTTATATGAGAAACATTTCGCACCAGAAACGCTTTCCAACACAGAAATAATTTTTCAAATCGGACTCTTAGAAACAGAGATATCGACAAAAATAACATGTAAATTTACGTCTCCTGGTAGGATAACCATGCATTATTTTAGGAAGAAATTATTCTCAAAAGGTTTATCTATATGAGCGGTATCGGTCCAAGAAAAAAAAAAAAAAAATTTAGTCGAGTTTTCAGGAGCCCAGATTTTTCAACAAATACATCAAAATCAGAAATTAACACTTATGCCCCCAGGTGGCCAAACCATTCTTTACCAAACATTAGAAATTAGTGAAAAATATTTTCCATCAGGTCTTGTATGCGATACAAGAAGAATTTTTCAAATAGAAAATTTAGGAGCAGAAATAACGCAGGAAACGCAATTTACCTTTGTGCCCCCTAGCGGAAAGTCTATGACTTACTTGAAAATTTTGAATTTATAGGAAAAACATTTCGCGTCGGAAGCACTATCTAACAAAGAAGGCATTTTCCAAATCGGACTTTTAGAAGTAGAGATATTGACAAAAATAAAATACACATCTAAGCCCCCTGGCGTTGAAACCATGCATTATTTCAAGAAGAAAATGTTCTTAAAAGGTTTGTCGACATGAGTAGTATAGGTCAACAAACGACTTTTTTTTAATCGGGATTTTAGAAGCTCATATTTTGCTTCAAATACATCAGAAGCGGAAATTTAGACTTTCGCCACCTAGTGGCCAAACCATTTTTTACAAAAATTAGAAATTATGTGCAAAGGATTTCCCATCAGGAGCTGTATTCGGTGCAGAAAGAATTTTTCAAATCGGAGATTTAGAAACAGATATAGGGGGAAAGCAATTTCCTTTACGCCCCCTAGCGGAAAATCTATGAATTACGTGAAATTTTTGAAATTATATGAAAAACATGTCACACTGGAAACACTATCCAACAAAGAAGGAATTTTTGAAATCGGACTCCTAGAAGTAGAGATATTGACAAAAATAAGATATACATCTACGCCCCCTGGCGTAGAAACCATGCATTATTTTAAGAAGAAAATTTTTCTAAAAGGTTTGACGAAATGAGTAGTATCGGTCTACAGACGACGTTTTTTTCTATCGAGAATTTAGAAGCTCATATTTTGCTGCAAATACATCAGAAGCGGAAATTATGATTTACGCCACCTGGTGGCCAAACCATTTTTTTACAAAAAATAGAAATTATGTGTAAACGATTTCCCATTAAAAGCTGTATCCTGTGCAGAAAGAATTTTTCAAATCGGAGATTTAGGAGCAGAGATATAGGGGGAAACGCAATATACCTCTACGCCCCCTAGCGGAAAGTCTATGAATTACTTAAAATTTTGAAATTATATGAAAAACATGTCACACTGAAAACACTATCCAACAAAGAAAGAATTTTTCAAATCGGACTCCTAGAAGTAGAGATATTGACAAAAATAAGATATGCATCTACGCCCCTTGGCGGAGAAACTGTGGAATATTTGAAGAAGAAAATATTCTCCGATGTAAGTGGCATCAGTCCACGAAAGAATTTTTTCAATCGATATTTTAGAAGCTCAGATTTTATGGCAAATACATCAGTAGCAAACATTAACACTTACGGCCCGTGGTGGCCAAAGTATTTATTACCAAAAATTAGAAATTATATGCAAAAGATTTTCCATCAGGAGGTGTATCCGCTGAAGAATTTTTTTCAAATCGGAGCGTTAAAGAAGAGTTATCGGGGAAAATGTAATTTACTTTTACGCCCCCTAGCGGAAAATCTATGCTTAATTTGAAGAATAGTATCTATATCTAAAATACTCTGCGACATAAATGGAATCGAAAGAATTTCTTCAATCGGATATTTCGAAGCAAATATGTGGAATAAAACGTATTTTTGAATTCGACATCATCTGCATTTCCGCCCTCTAGCGGCAAAATTGTACATCGTCAAAATTGTACACCGTAAAAAAAAAAAAAAAAAAACGAAATAAAGGATCACCATTCTCATATTTCAAGCTTTCCAATGCAAAAAGAATTTTTCAAATCGGACTAATAGTTTCAGAGATATCGTGGGTACGGACGGACGGACGGACGGACAAACCGATAACATAAGCACGATCTTTTTTTACAAAAGACGTGCTAAAAAGATGCACCAAGAAGAGTACACAATGCTAAATTATTAAAAATTCCAACGCTGAAGCTTTTAACTCGTGTTCTTGTGAGCACAGTCGAAAATACAGAGAGTCTTTATGGAAATTCTGCATGTAAATTTATTAGTTTGAAGAATGCACTACGTATTAATTATCCCACGCATATTGTTACAGTTTCTTGTTTTAACGGATTTCTTTTTTTTTTTTTTTTTTTTTTTTTTTTTGATTGGAGGTTTAACGACCACCGTGAGCAACTCAATGGGCTATAAGCAGTCGCCCGTCCCTAATTTAGGGTCACTGGTTCCAGGGAAGGGAGAGAGCCAGTGCCGTAAGACAAACACAACATCCATGCCTCACCGGGATTCGAACCCGGACCCCTTACGGACGAATGATCAGTGGCCAACGCCTTAGACCACTGCGCCACCGGGGCGGCAACTTAACGGATTTCAACAATGATTGTCGTAATTTCTTTGGGAGGCCTACTCAGATGATTTACCTTAGCCTTGGCATCTCACTGATATGAATTAGCCTAGGGGCCCACTAATGTCTTAATCCGGCCCTGCTGATTAGTTCTACATCCCTATGGCTGTTCAGAGAGGTCATGGACGTTTGGTATATACGCATATTGTTCAACACATGTTCACATTGTTCTTCTTTGGAGAGGTCATGGACGTTTGGTATATCCGCATATTGCCTCTTTGCTGTTTCGGACAGTTTCTTTCGGGCATATGAGGGGCCCATACCTCATGGGGTAGGTCACTTTGTACCCTGATTAGCTGCGCAGAATACTGAATGTGGCTAACAAAAGTTTTGAAAAAATTGAATACATTTTCTTCTTTTAAAATGAAGTGTATAATTTTCATATATGATTTCTTCTTTTAAAATAAAGTTTATAATTGCATTATACACTTCCTTTTGTAAAGAAAGTGTATATGATTTTCCGTTTTCAGTTACAATTTCCAATAAATTCATTTACACGTGCATCTCTATATTTTACCGCCATACTATGACCATTGTGGGAGGACAACTGCCCTCCACCGCCCCAACGGTAGTTTTGGGCCTGTTCGTTATCATCAACCGTCAATCCAATGGTCGTTGGTGTCTGACGTATGTCTCATCATCTCTCTCCTGGGTCATGTGGCTTTGCTTCAACAGGTTAACTCTGCACTAGTCCACCAAATCATCACATGCCCTATGGGGTGATTTCCTCTTTTCTTTCCCTTCTCCAATTTTCCACAATTCAGTGTCTTGATTTTTCGATTATCATCCATTATACAGATGCTTCCAAACAGGTGAAATATTCGTGGAATACAACTTTGCAGCAAATTCTCTTAATTGCACACACACACACACACTGGCCACTGAATTACAAAACCTTTATACAGATATACGTAAACGTCACTTACGCAAAATACGTATGTGCAAAATACGTACGCAGTCACGTGAGTCAACGCGTGATCTAGGCAACTATTTAAGACTGCTGCTCGTCAGTAGTGTTGATCACAATAGAAAAAACAAAGGATCCTTCGGAGTTCGATAAAGGTCTTATATTGATAAGGTCTTATATTGGTCTTATATATATTGATAAGGTCTTATAAAGGTATTATGTTCGATAAAGGATGGAAGGAGACGAAGAGGTCTTATATTGATAAGGTCTTATATTGATCTTATATTATATTGATAAGGTCTTATAAAGGTCTTACATTGATAAGGTCTTATAAAGGTCTTATATTGATAAGGTCTTAGTTCGATAAAGGTCTTATATTCGATGAAGGTCTTATATTGAGTGCCCGTCTGGCTGCAGCGACGACTTTGAAAACAGCAGAGCTAAGTGGTTCCTCAATAGGTCCGATATTAAGGTTTTTTTATCAGTGAAAAATAACTCATGTAGCTTGTATAAGAGGCGCAACTGTTGCGCGATGAAAATCTGTCAGTAACAAGATCACTGTTATCTGAGAAGGCTTGTACGGAGAAACAATATTAGCTGTATGCAGAAATTGACCAGGGCATTCAATGAAGGCCGTTTGCAACCCATATTTCTGAAAACTATGCGGACAGAATTGCAGAAGAACGGTATTTCTAGTCGCATACCTATACGGAAACCACTGATTTCTGCAAAGAACGGGAAAGTTCGTATACAGTGGTGTCAGGAACTACATGACTGGAAGACTGGGGAAAGTTATGGGGTCCGACGAGTCGGAGTATGCCTTGTTTTGTACCGACGGTAAACAGACAGTTTGGCGACAAGTCCTATGAAACAATGGAGACAGCTTGCCTTGTAAACATAAATCAAGGTTGCGGAGGTAGTGTTACGGTGTAAAACAGTTCTCTTGGTACGCAACGGGTCCCCTGATATTGATGGAAAGTCGGGTGTCTTCCAAGCGTTACCTAAACATTGTTGCCGATCAAATTCATCCTGCAATTTTGACTTTTTATCCAGCAGGTGACGGCGTGTCATGGAAGACAATGCTACTGTCCATGGCGCAAGATATGTCCAGCACTGATTCAGTGAGCATGACAGCGACTTTCAAAATCTTTCCTGGCCACCACAATGCCCGGATCTGAACCCCATTTAGACTGTAGGGGACCTGTTAGAAAATCAGATCCGGGAGCAAAGTCCTCTTCTGTAAAATCTGAGCCTGTTAAAGGAGTATGGTGAACGCCTGGTATGCTGTAGACGTCGATGCACTTCAACACCTTGTGGAATCTATGCCAAACTGCATAGGTGGTGTAATTCGGGCTAAAGGAAGTCCAACTCGGTATTGAATAAAAGTTCCTAATTCAGTGGCCGGTATACGTATGCTTCTGTAGATGTCTTCATTTTTGACTAGTTGCAGCAATTCTAAAAGTCTTCCTGTCAATTTCAAATCCTCCTTTCAAATGTCAATAAACTTCCCTTTTATTAGTTTCATAACAAATGTTTCATAGCCATATAGCATATAGCTGAATAGCATGTATTCAAGATGCTCAGTTTCCTATGGTGATTACCGCTTTGCTTTTTTAAATTTTATCCGATGCCTTGAAGTTTACTCTTGCTTTTCCTATTATGTTTGTAATTTGCTCCTTTCCAACCAAGCTGTAAGTCGCACTGCTTCCTAGATATGTGACATGTTCCAAATTTCCTAATTCAGCCTCATCTATTGTGAATTTCATTTCTATTTCATTTGTTCCAAATAGCAGAGTTCTTGTTTTTCCAGTATTTATAATCAAACTATATAAGAGTCCTCTTCTGTAAAATCTCTTATTTCTTTTGCTTTATCGTTAAGTTACTACACTGTTTTTTTTTATAATTTCTTTTCATGATTTAAAAGAATGTCTATATCGTTTGCAAATCTCAGATTAATATTTCTGATCACATGAACTGACACTTCTTTCACATCTCTCTCTCTCACCCTCTCTCTCTCTCTTCTCTTTCTCTTCCTTCTTTAATTTTGTGAATCGTTCTTTCTAAGTGTGAAATGGAAATACTAGAGGATACTGAATAGCTTTGCCTCTTGACTCTACTCGTTCTGAACCATTTACCCAGCTCTCGTTTATTCTCACTGCAGTACCGGCATTGTCCTTTATAATATATCTCTCGGTATTTAAACCAGTTTTTTTATCTATTCCGAGTAATATCAATACTGCCTCCTATGTCATCTTCTGGTCAATGCTGTCAAAAGCATTCTGAAAATCGATGAAGTACACTCAATGGACAAGACGCTAGAGATACCTACGTAACAGCCTGTTGGTCGTCCTCTAGCGCGAATAACAGGCTGTACATTCACAGGCACAGGCTCCTCCAGATGTCTGAAGGTTTCAGAGGTAATGCCATCCATACCTGTAGCATCATTGTCCACAACTCCACCCGAGACGTACAGTAGGTCCAAATCCATGATTCCGATTTTCAGCTCCAAGGCATCCCAGAAAACTTCCACAGGATTTATCTGGAGAACCACTGGATGGTTCCGAACTCAGAGAAGTGTTCCTCGAGCCATACATGTGTGGTTGCGGCCCGATGGGGCGATGCATTGTCCTGCTGAAACAGACCATCGGCCGTAGGATGGCACGAGTGTCATGAAAGCGTGTAGATGATCAGTCAGCACATGCTGATAGCGCGCAGCGATTAAAGACCTCTCCAGACTCACTAAGGACTTAATGTGTCCAACGAGAACTCTCCCGAAATCATCACAGGGCCACCAAAGCCTTGAACATAGCCGACCTGGCACGACTGGCCTCATGCTGTGGACGCTACACCCGCAACTTCCCGTCAGCTCGGTACAGCTGAAAATGGGACATATCTGACCACACGACGCAGCGCCACTCTGCAGAGGCTCAATTTTGATGTTCCCGGCATCAGCCGACGCGTAATGTCCGATGACGAGCAGTCAGCAGTGGCACACGAGTAGAGCGTCAGCTTCCGTTGCCCAGGGTATGCAAATTGCGCTGTACTGTTCACTCGCTGACGCTGTTTGGGCCGCCAACATTTAACCTGGATGTGATTTGCGCCGACGTTGCCAAGCGGTCGGTCGGTCTGTACGAGCCTGGATAGTCTACTTCGACCCCGGGCATCAATAGCATGTGGTCGGCTACCGCTTGTTTTCTGGGCGCCGGTACGTCCGTCGATGGTATACTCGCGGTACACCATCGATATGGTTGCTGTCAGGCACCCTAGGTTTCTAACCATTTGGACGATAGAATGACCTTTTTGTCTGGCGCAGACAATGCGTCCACGATCAAAGTCGCACAAATCACCACGTTTACCAGTGTTCGTTGATTGTGATATGCTTTTGGGAAACCTTACTGTCCAACTATTTTTCGCCTATGTCGGGGCTCACGGGACTCACCTCTCATCTCTTTACGGGCTTGGTCATCGTTTCTGCGACGTAACGCTAAGCCACGGAGTTGTGCACCGAGAAGGTTACAGCACTATACGTTTCTGGGCATTCAATCGTACTTATTGCTTGAAGGAACAGTTTAATAAAGTCCGTATTTTAGTTTTCTGCAAATTATTGTGTGACGCAACAGTTCTACCGAAATTTGAAAAAAAAAAAAAAAAAAGAGAGAGAGAGAAAGAAAATTGTGTTTGTTTTACGTCTCTCATGAATCACGCTTTCTCGCTGTTTCTGTTCTGTACGAGTATAAACGGCTATACTAAAAAATTGTGTTAATGCAGTTTTAAACAGACGCAGAAAATAACTGAAACGCTATTTGTTAGTACGTTAACGTACTGTTACATTGCAATTTGCGTCTATAAAAGAAAAACTCACGAAAAATTAATAAAACAGCATCCAAAATTGCGTTTTTGGACCCTAACTTTTTCTGATCAAATAACATTGCTCTATCATTCAGAAAAAAAAAAAAAATCTGAAGAGCAAAACTGTTCCTTTCGTGGACTGATGCCGCTCACATCGATAAACCTTTTCGGAATATTTTGTTCTTAAAATATTCCACAGTTTCTCCGGTAGGAGGCGTATATGTATATCTTATTTTTGTCAATATCTCTACTTCTAGGTGGCCGATTTGAAAAATTCCTTCTTTGTTAGCACGTCTTTTGTAAAAAAATATCGTGCTTATTTTACCGGTTTGTTCGTCCGTCCGTCCGTCTGTACCCACGCTATCTCTGCAACTATTGGTCCGATTTGAAAAATTCTTTTTGCATTGGGAAGTTTGAAATATGCGAATGATGATCATTAATTTCGTTTTTTTTTTACGATGTACAATTTTGTCGCTAGAGGGCATAAATGCAGATGATGTCGAATTCAAAAATACGTTTTATTCCACATATTTGCTTCTAAACATCCCATTGAAAAAATTCTTTGATCTTTCGATTCCATTTATGTCGAAGAGTATTTTAGATATAGTTACTTTTTCAAATTACGCATAGATTTCTGCTAGGGGCGCAAAAGCAAATTACATTTCCCCAGATAACTCTTCTTCTAAAACTCCGATTTGAAAATTTTTTTTGCTTCAGCGGATGCACCTCGTGATGGAAACTTTTTTGCATATAATTTCAAATTTTTGGAAAAGAATACTTTAGCCACTAGGGGGCGTAAATGTTAATTTTTGCTTCTGATGTATTTGCCATAAAATCTGAGCTTCTAAAATATCGATTGGAAAAATTCTTTCGTGGACTGATGCCATTCACATCGATAAACCTCTTTGGAATATTTTATTCTTAAAATATTCCCCAGTTTCTTCGCCAGGGCGCGTAGATGTGTATTTTATTTTTGTCAATATCTCTACTTCTAGGAGTCCGATTTGAGAAATTCCTTCTTTGTTGGATAGTGTTTTCAGTGTGACACGTTTTTCATATAATTTCAAAATTTTCAAGTAATTCTTAGACTTCCCGCTAGGGGCGTAGAGGTAAATTGCGTTTCCCCCTATATCTCTGCTTCTAAATCTCCGATTTGAAAAATTCGTTCTGAACCGGATACCGCTCCTGATGGGAAATCGTTTGCACATAATTTCTAATTTTTGTAAAAAAAAAAAAAAAAAAAAAAAAATTTGGCCGCCAGGGGACGTAAACCTTAATTTCCGCTTCTGATGTATTTGCAGCAAAATATGAGCTTTTAAATTCTCGATTGAAAAAAAACGTCGTTTGTAGACCGATGGTACTCATGCCGACAAACCTTTTATAAGCATTTTCTTCTTAAAATAATGCATGGTTTCTCCCCCAGGTGGCGTAGATGTATATCTTATTTTTGTTAATATATCTACGTCTAGGAGTCCGATTTGAAAAATTCCTTCTTTGTTGGATAGTGTTTCCAGTGTGACATATTTTTCATATAATTTCAAAATTTTCAAGTAATTCGTAGACTTTCCGCTAGGGGGCGTAAGGGTAAATTGCTTTCCCCCTACATCTCTGCTTCTAAATCTCCTATTTGAAAAATTCTTTCTGAACCGGATACAGCTCCTGATGGGAAATCCTTTGCACATGATTTATAATTTTTGTAAAAATGTTTTTGGCCACCAGGTTGCGTAAGTCTTAATTTCCGCTTCCAATGTATTTGCAGCAAAATATGAGCTTCCAAAACCTCGATTGAAAAAAAGTCGTTTGGTGACCGATACTACTCATGTCGAAAAAAGTTTTAAGAACATTTTCTTCTTAAAATAATGCATGGTTTCTACGCCGGGGGGCGTAGATGTATATCTTATTTTTGTCAATATCTCTACTTCTAGGAGACCGATCTGAAAAATTCTTGCTTTGTTAGATGGTGTTTCCAATGCGAAATGTTGTTCTTATAAATTGAATTTTTCAAGTAAATCATACTTTCCGCTAGGGGGCACAAAGGTAAATTGCGTTTTCTGCGTTATTTCTGCTCCTAAAGCTCTGCTTTGAAAAATTCTTCCTGTATCGCATACAAGACCACATGGAAAATATTTTTCACATAACTTCTAATGTTTGGTAAAGAATGGTTTGGCCACCAGGGGGCATAAGTATTAATTTCTGCTTCTGATGTATTTGTGGCAAAATTTGGGCTCCTGAAAACTCGACCAAATTTTTTTTTAATGGACCGATACCGCTCATATGGAAAAACCTTTTGGAATACTTTCTTTCTAAAATAATGCATGGTTTTTCACCCAGGGGACGTAAAGTCACATCTTATTTTTGTCGATATCTCTGTTTCTAAGAGTCCGATTTGAAAAATCCTTTCTATGTTGGAGAGCGTTTCCGGTGTGAAATGTTTCTCATATAAATTCATGTTTTTCTTAACGCCCAAGTCTGCAACCAAAGGGCGTAAACTCACAATTCCGTTTACAGCAATATCTGAGGGATTAAAAACCCGGTTGCAAACTTCTTTCTTCCGTCAGATACTATTGTTTTCCATACCGGTTCCATTGACTTTGAATAGCTTTGATAAATTTAATTTGCGTCAGAACGGATTCAAAAGACGTGATTATTATACCCGAAAATTCAGTGTCATCTTTCTTGTTATTGTCATTGCAGTGGTTCTCTAACCTTTTTGCCGTGTACATTCCTGCCGCTTTCTTTATTTCATTGAATTTTTCCTTGTATTGCTTGTTATGCTTTTCAGAAACAACCCTTCTAAGGGGAATTTTAAGTTCTCTTTTTTCTTGGAGGAGTTTTTAACTTTATTGTGTTAAGAAGGTTTTCTTGATCATCCTTGATTGCAGTGTGATGCTAATTTCTTAAATCTTGCCTCTAAGTTTTCTTCTAAATCTACATCCATGATTTTCTTCTCAATTAATGACTTGACTGTGTGCATTATACCAATTCGTACTGAATATTGCAATATTTCTTCTCTTTTGGAACTGTGCCATATATTTTTGTTGAGTTTCATTCTGAAGTTTGTAATGGCTTGGTTATAGTCAGAGTCAATATCTGCGCTTTCAAAGGTACATTTTTGGACAGATGTTGCCAATCAGTTTTCGATCAGGATCATATCGGTCATGTTCTTGGTCTTCCTGTCATTTGACCTGCATGTCCATTTTTTTGTCATCCATTTGTTGAAATCTTGTGTTGCAGATCACCATTTCATTTTGCGTCGCAAAATTTTAAAGTTTTCAAATCTTTAGTTTCTTTCTCCGAATCCATATTTTCTCATTGCTTTCTTCCAGTCTTCCCTATCTGATCGTACTTTTATAACATTCTAATATTCTACTATAACTTTCAATGAAAATGAAAAAAGATTTTATGACATGAAAATTTGCCATGTACTGGATCACTATAAAATAGATCTATCTCCTCATCTGTGCTACACTGTTAAAAATTTTGTGGTGGCTGCACCAAAAAGTGGTGCTGTACCACTTTGGGGGGGGTACGCCATTGTGTGGTGCAAACAAAACCAAAAACATGGTGCAAGATGTGGTACAACCTTATCTCATAGCGTGGAGCAAAGTTGCATTATGTTGTTCGGTTTTGTTTGCATCACATGTGACGTACCTGCCAGCAGGACGCACACGACATAAAGGCAGATAGCAATCAGAGTGAACGTCTGCGTAGCTCAGTTATTAGAGCGACTTGTACCGGAATAAGCGGACTCGGGTTCGAATCCCGGCGTAGACCAAAATTGACAGAGAAATTTACTTCGTTATAATGGCGCCCGAACTATCCGGATGACCCGGCCGTTCAAAATCTCGCAATGCTGTGATGTTATTTCCACACCGCGAGATAGGAAAAATCAGAGAATCTCTTCTCCAGTGCTTCGAAAAATAAATGTGTGTGACGTTGCATTCCACACACCGGATTGACTGGGAGTGCACGTTCTACAGTGGATGGCTGCCTGCAACGATTCATGGTCCCGGCTGACCCGTGGGCCATGCCCCCGGCCTTCTTTCGAGGGGGGAGATGTGACGTACCTGCCAGCAGGACGCACACGACATAAAGGCAGATATTAATCAGAATGAACGTCTGCGAAGCTCAGTTGGTAGAGCGACTTGTTCCGGAATAAGCGAACTCGGGTTCGAATCCCGATGTAGACCAAAAATGACGGAGAAATTTACTTCGTTATACACACAATGGTGTACTTTTTTCTCAGAAAGTGGTGCAGCTGGTGTAGCACCACATTTTGGTGCAAGCTATCACGAAATTTTTTAAGTGTGCCTGATGTGGACGTACACACTTGGACTCAAAAGGTCTTGCTTTGAATCTGCCAGCTATTACTCTTTGGCTTAATAGTCTGTAGCCTAACAGTACAGTACTGGTTCTTTTACCAATAGGGAAGGTGTTTTGTGACGCTTCGTGACCAGATGGCTTCACATCTTCCAGTCTCTCCTGAAGATGTCCATCGTTTTTCTGCTAAACGAAGTATGCAGCAGTGATATCATCTCCTATTGCAGTAGTTACAATTTTCCAGTTGCCCAAAATGTTTACACTTTGAGCAACTGGAAAATTGGACAATATCTGAGATGTTGGTTGTAGTTCTCTTTCAGTAGCTCACTTGTCAATCCAACTTTGATTGCACCGTCCCGGTGGCTGAGTGCTCTGAGCAGTCGCGACGTTACGGGTGGGCTAGGGTGGGCTTCACTCTGCCCCAGCCCCAAATATAAAAGCAGTTGGAACATAATGCAGGTGTAACCATCTAAGATTCTAGGGAACTTGGATAAATGTATATGAATTTTTCAAATTCACTGAAATTATGTTATATACCTGTGAAACATTCTTTAGTAAATTTAGTTTTTGTACTTATGGGAAATGGAGGGAGTGCTCTGAGCGAATTTCTAAGACAGAAGTAGAAACACGCCATTTTTGTAATTATAGTTTAAAACGATCAGAGAGAGAGAGAGAGAAAGAGATCCCTTGTCAGGTTACAAACTAAGATTCATAACCAGCCTTATTAAAAAAAAAAAAAAAAGACCTAAGTAAGCTAAAATTGCAAAGAAATAGTAACTTGCCATTAAGAGTAGTATCCATGCTTCTCATACTGGATACATTGAATAAAAACTAAGTACAGTATTCACTTGAAAACTATTTTTTACGAGGGATAACATCATCATCTTCTGGTAAAATGCACACGAACAGAATTTTTTTGTCAAAATTTCTGCCAAACACTTCAAAATTTGTGCACCCCTTTCATCATACTTAGCCGCTCCCCTAATAGCCCACCCAGTTCTAAGCGACTGACGTCGCCAGTGGCTCTGAGGCACAGACGTTTGCCCATGTGTCCGAGACGCGCCGGGATCCAAGTCTCGGATGTGGTATGAATGACATATGTGTACCTTTTCCGAAACCAGTGGCCCCAAATCAGAGACGGGAGACTGCTCATATCCCTCAGGCTTGCTCATGATGGTCGCCAAACCCGAAACAAACAAACAAACTAACAAAAAAAAGACTGCTCGACTGGAATCGTGAATCTTGGTTCTCTGGGCAAATTTCCCAACTGGTGTCTAAATCTTGTTGGCAGTGCTTGCATGGGATATCTATAATGTTGTCTTCAAGGTCAGCACATCAGCACTTATCTGATCGACGCTCTTCTTCCGAGGAAGCGGAAGCTTGGAGTTTATATGGAGCTTCTAGAGATTCTATGGCCAGACAAACCAACCTTTGGGGACATCTTCTTTCTGCCATTCTTTAGGAATCAACTTCGCCCAAGATAAATTCGCATTATGGTTTCCAGCGGGTCTACCTACTGGTTCCAAAACTTCTCAAGAATGTCCAGAAAAGAAATTCACAAGAATGCCTCCAGACTTAACTGCAATTCCGCTGAAGCGTGTATATTTGTTCCATGGTAAGAGCTTCATATGCACCAAAGTTTTTTCATGTTGAGAAGAAATTGCCGATAACTCGGATCAAAAGAAAGAATGATGGAATCCCTAACTCCTCCTCACCAATGGGAAGTTTAACAATTCTCTTCTTGGGAGAAGGGGGAAGGATCATGAACTGTTATGCCAATCCGGAATGAGGTTGCACCCAGCCGAACGTGATAAAAAGTTAACTGAAGAAACCAACAAAGCAATGAATATACCCAGAAAGCGTGAGAATCGTACCAAGTATAAATCCTTTATTCCTTGAAGCAGAGATGGGTCAGAAACACCATCGCTTATTTTGTCAGCATTACTGAAAAATTGCTGACACCGTTACAACCAGTGACGAAAAAATAACAGTTCCAAATTGACTGATAAGAATGTTAACGTCAGTCATGTGCGAGCAATGCTTGGGGTCCAAAACCATTGTTACGTCATAGTTTCGGTTACCATATCACCATGTCTAAACAATTTGTCTTCTTTTCTGTTGAAATATAGAGGTCCCTAGTCATGTAAGCTTTCTTTCAGTCTCCCTTTTCTCCCCGCTTAAGATGGTTTTTGTTTTGTGTTTCGCTGTGCATTCGCTCGTAAACAAAGAATTGAAAGCGAGCCGATTGTAACTTGGAAATAACTCGCACAATATACTAGAAAAGCTGCCGTACTAGAAATGTACACTGAAGTGCCAGAAAATCTGGTACAGACGAGCTTATGCAAAATATATAGCAACGTCACCTATGCGCGTACTCGTTTGTGTCCGCCAGTGCGTATATAAAGCGATAAACATCCTTGCCAGCTTTCCGAGCTATTTTCGGCATGAGAATGACAAGTAATAACGATTTAAGCGATTTTCAACGCGGTGTCATAGTTAGCGCTCGTGAGATGAG
This sequence comes from Macrothele yani, assembly GCA_039090855.1. NCBI lineage: Eukaryota > Metazoa > Arthropoda > Arachnida > Araneae > Macrothelidae > Macrothele > Macrothele yani. The sequence goes on along the minus strand of CM076995.1, from coordinate 151,284,777 downwards.
CCATAGCATTTCGGAGGGAGAAACGAAGTTCGGATTTTCACGGATGACCATTGCAAGGGTGTACCGTGACTACAAGAATTACGGCAAAACCTCCAACCTACGATACCAGAGTGGCCGTAAAAAGACATTGGGTGAACGTGACCATCATCGGCTGTTAAGAATCGTTTCACGCGATAGGCGTGCAACACTCTCGCAGGTATCATCGGAATTCAATGCTGGAGCCTCAGCAAGCATCAGTGTCCGGACTGTGCAACGTACCCTGCACGATATGGGCTTTGGGAGCCGACGCCCAACTCGAGTCCCCTTGATGGGTACACGACACAGAGCTATGCGCCTCGCTTGGGCACGGCAACACCGCCACTGGACACTTGATGACTGGAAACAAGTAGCCTGGTCTGACGAGTCGTATTTCCAACTGTATCGGGCAGATGGAAGAATTCGTGTGTGGCGCAAACCCCATGAAGCCATGGATCCCGCCTGTCAACAGGGAACTGTACCGGCTGGTGAGGGGTCCGTAATGGTATGGGGTGTGTTTAGATGGACTTCAATGGCATCCCTGGTACGTCTACTAACGTCTGTGACCGGCCAACGTTATGTGCGCATCGTTTCTGACGAGGTACACTTGCTCATGTCCTGCATTCATGCTGATGGGTTGGGCCTGTTCCAACAATACAATGCACCTCCACACAAGTGCCGGGACGCCACATTATGGTTAGAGGAGCATTCATGTGAATTTGGGGTGTTGCCATTCCCACCCAAGTCTTCATATCTGAACGTGATAGAGCACATTTGGGATGCCATGCAACGAGCTATCAAACACTGGAATCCAAGAATTCGGAATACACCCGAATTGTGGAACGCTCTGCATGATGTATGGTGTGCATTACCTACAGCATATTTCCAGAAGCTAGTGGAGTCCATGCCGCGTCGTATTTCTGCAGTCCTGAGTTCCCGTGGGGGACCTACCAAGTATTAGACTGGTGTAACAGTTTTTCTGGCACTTCAGTGTGCATCTGAAGCAATGCCGGAGAATAAAGAAATCAAGAGCTATGCTTGAAAAAACTATTCTAGTTAACAAGACTGTTTATCCACTACTGATATTACAGAAAAATTGGGGAGAAAAAAAAAGAAAAATTTATTTTATTAAAGAAAATCAATTTTAAATAAAATTGATTTTTCTTCAATAAAATCAAAGATAAAGAAAAATTGATTTTATTATACTTAAAGGAAATAGAAAGCGTTCTTGCTCTTCTTATAAAAACACAATTCCTTTCAGAAATTTCAGGATAACTGTTTTCCACTAAGGCTGGTATTTCGTGAGACGTATTTTTCCCCCTCATAACTATAAAGAAAGCAAAGGCAGGGTTAAGGGGAGGGTCTATGAAGCTATAGCGTAGGGGCCATCATTACCAAGAGCCCAGGAGGCAGGCTGCTACACCGCAAATAATACACAGCTGATATGTATATATACACTGGTGTGCAAAAATTAAGGACGAAGAGGAGAAATTAGCATAACAGCGGAACGAGCAGGCAGAACGGAACGAAAGACCACTCAGGAGATAGACTAGGGTCTGATACGGCAGGGCATGCGCATATATGCAGCATGACGTAGGGGAGGGGTTAGTGTCGGAAGGGTATAAAGCACACGGGCGGTGTGTGCTCAGCAATTCGGTGAAAGTTATTGCACGGTGTACATCGATTTGAACGACGTCGAGTTGCAGCCACCGTGTGTTGTGGCCAACAGGCAATCCAGTAGACGACATCTGGATGACTTTATCCGAGGTCGCGTCATTGGGGAGTTGGAAGAAGGTCGAAGTGTGACTAGTGTGGCCGAGGAGTTCGGGATCGCTAACAGCATCGTTTTACGAGCTTGGAGAGCATTTCAAACGACAGGAACAGCTGTCCGAGAGTTTAGCAGGGGTCGTCCACGAGCAACCACGGAGGCGGACGACTGGTATATTGTCCTACAGGCGAGAAGAGACAGACGGTAGACAGCGGGAGAAATCGCCAGGAGGCTGCACAAAGGTGGTCTATTTGCACGACAACCAGTACGGTGTGTGCCATTAACGCCTGCTCATTGAAGACGGCGTTTTCTGTGGTGCCAGGAACACAAGAACTGGACACATCAGCAATGGGGTCGAGTTCTCTTTACGGATGAGAGCCGATTTAGTCTGACGAACGATTCTGGACGTATACACATCTGGAGAGAGCAGGGAACACGCAATCACACCTCCAACATCATCGAAAGGGACCGGTTTGGAGGTCGCGGAGTTCTCGTTTGGGGCGGTATCATACTTGGTAGCCGTACTGCTTACCACATCTTCCAAGGAGGTTCAGTCACTGGTGTCCGATATTGTAACGAGGTTCTCCTGCCTCACGTGCGTCTGTTTAGAGGTGCTGTGGGTCCGGAGTTCCTCTTCATGGTCGATAACGGTACACCTCATCGTACAGTGGCTGTCGCAGAGCTGTTGGAGAGTGAAGATATTCAACGCATGGATTGGCCTGCAATGTCCCAGAACCTAAATCCAATCGAACACGTGTGGGACCTTCTCGGGAAACGCTGGCAGCACGTCACAAGCCGCCAGCAACGATTCCGCAGCTGCGATTGGCGCTACAAGTGGAATGGGCCGCGATGCCCCAACAGCTCCTTGACAACCTCGTCCTCAGCATGGACAGACGTTGTAAATCCTGCAACGCAGTCAGGGATCATATCCCCTACTAAAGACTGGATTTTTCTTGGCAGCCTCCTGTCACACGGACGTTTCTGTCTTCTGTCCAGTTGTGCTCGAAGCTACCTTTTCAATAAAGTGCCTTTGTATCCTTTGGATTCCTTGTTTGGACGGTTTTGCTCTCTTGACCCTTATTCTTACCTCTTGGGATCTTATGGTATGATTTGAGTCGATGTATAGCACTTCTGCACGACGTTACATTCGAAAAACCGATTCGTCCTTAATTTTTGCACGCTAGTTGTGTGTGTGTATCATCATCATCATTGTCAACCATTATCAATCCACTGCTGGACGAAGGTCTCCCCAAGTTTCCTCCACAACGGTCTGTCTTGTGCCAGTCTCCTCCATGTCACCCCTGCTTACTTTCGAATTTCATCCACCCATCTCCCATGTGGTCTTCTTCTGGGTCTTTTCCTGTCCCTTGGAATCCAATCTAAAATTTCGGCTGTCCATCGATGATCTGTCCTTCTGGCAGTATGTCCAGCCCATTGCCATTTCAGGGATTTAACTCTGATCATGATGTCTTCCACTCTTGTCATTTTTCGGATCCACGAGTTCCTCTTCTTATCCCTCCTGGTTATACCAAGCATGCACCTCTCCATGCTGCTTTGAGTTGTCTGCAGCCTTTGTATGTCTCTTTTAGTTAAGGTCCACGTCTCTGCACCATACGTAAGCACTGGAAGGATGCATTGATCAAACACTTTTCTTTTAAGACATAATGGCATATTGCTCTTGAAAATTATGCTGTTTCTTCCAAAAGCTCTCCAGGCAAGTTTTGTACGCCGATTAATTTCTTCATCAATGTGACCCTCACTTGATATCTGCTGTCCAAGATAAACGTACGTGTCTGTTATCTCCAGCTTTTCTCCATCAATCGATAAATCTTCATTTCTTGTAAAAGCATTGAACATCACTTTTGTCTTCTGAAAGTTCATTTTTAATCCCACTTCTTTACTCTTGTCAGCAAGTTCCTGGATCATACTCTGCAGCTCTGATGGGGTAGTTGCAAAAATGACTACGTCATCAGCAAAGCGAAGGTGGGTTAGATAATCTCCATTAATCTTTATCCCCTTGTTTTCCCAGTTCAGCGACTGAAAAACACCCTCCAATGTGGCATTAAAGAGCTTCGGAGATATGGTGTCACCTTGTCTCACTCCCTTTCCAATTTTTACGTGAGTTGTATTTTCAAACAGCCTAATCTTTGCACTTGCATTTTCATAGATGTTATTAATAATATTAATGTATGCATCTTCAATACCGCAGGTTTTCAGAGCCATTGTAACTGCTGATGATTTCACCGAATCAAAGGCTTTTTCATAATCGATAAAAGCCATGTACAATGGAAGTTCATATTCCCTCGCTCTTTTAATTAGTTCTATCAGTACGTGGATAGGATCTATCGTTCTGTAACCACTCCTGAATCCAGCTTGTTCTCTCGGTTGAGCCATCACCAGTGTTACCTTCAAACGGTGTGAAAGAACTTAAGTGAAGATTTTATAAACTACTGATAGGAGGCTGATAGGTCTGTAGTTTCCGAGATCCTCAATGTCACCTTTCTTATGTAGCAGGATCATTGTAGCGGTGTTCCAATCCTCAGGAATCTTTCCTTCATTAAGGCATCGAGTGAAAATTTGGGCGAGTACTGTTTCGATTTCTCCACTTGCTTCTTGTATGATGTCTACAGTAATTCCATCTTCTCCTGGAGCTTTTCCTCGCTTCATGTTCTTGATTGCATGTGCAACTTCTGCTGGAAGGACTGGAGGAACTCTGGTACTGGTATCTTTCATGATGTCTGGAGTGCATATATCATCCCTTTCATATAATTTGGAGTAGAAATCTTTCACTCTTGTCAAAATTTCGCCTCTATTTCTTGTTACAGAACCATCTTCTTTTCTCAGTGCCATAATCTGTTTTCTTCCCTTACTGAGATGTCCCTTTGCTATCTTTAGGCTTTGGTTGTTTTCAATTGCTTTCCTCACTAGTTCACAGTTGAATTTCCTTACGTCTTCAGTGATACTTTTTCGTACTGTCTTGCATAGCTCTATATATTCCACTTTGGAAGTCACATCTTCTTTAGTTGTTCTCATCTCTCTTCTTTTTTGCATCAACATTTTGGTTTTTCCTGATAATTTGTTCACATGCAACTTGTTCTTAGACCCAGCCAATTTTGTTGCTGTTTCCATAAGAGCTTTGGTTACTTTTCTGTTAACTTCAGAGATGTCCACTTCTTCCGATGTTAGGCCTTCTAAAGCAGAGAACCTGTTCTTCAGTTCTAACTTGAAGGTATTATGGTGTTTTTTAAGGTTGGTTATGTCAATAGATTTTGTTTGTCTTATGAGCTTGCCACGTTCAAGTTTAGTGTTGAGGTGCATCTTACATCTCACCAATCTATGGTCACTACCTGTGTTGAACTTGTTTAGCACACTGCAGTCTTCTATGACGAATTTTTTGTTACACATAAAAAAATCAATTTCACTTGTCGTCCCATTTGGATGTCTCCATGTCCATTTCCTGTGTGGCTTTTTCTTGAAAAAGGAGTTCAAGATGAAAAACCCTTCTGCCTCTGCAAACTCAACGATAGTATTTCCACGCTGGTTTCTGTTGCCATGACCGAATTTACCTACTGAAGTTTCATTCTGTTGCCGTTGCCCTATTTTTGCATTGAAATCTCCCATAATTATTTTCAAGTGCTGCTTACCTTTATTATTTAGATGACAAATTTCCTCATAAAATTCTTCAATTTCTTCTTCAGGATGACTTGTGTTGGGTGCATAAGTTTGAATAATCTGAGCCTGGTATCTTTTCGAGAGTTGGATAACAAGTCGTGCAGCTCTGTCAGAGGAACTTTCAACTTCTACAACTTTATCCTTCAGTTTCTTGTTTATTATAAATCCAACACCACTAGTTCTGCCAGTATCTGTCCCACGATAGTAGAAGAGATGTCCACTTTTCAGTTCAATGAGATCTTCTCCTTTTCTCCTTACTTCACTTAGCCCCACGATGTCCCACTTGATCCTTTGCAGTTCCTCTTCCAATTCAAGAAGCCTTGAATCAGAAGATAGATAGCGTCCATTGTAAGTAGCCAAGGTCAGCATCAGATGGCAGCCTAGTCCGGTTCTCCGGGGATTCTTAGCACCCTCTGCCTTCATGTCGCACTGGCCGCTGCCTTGGCCAGGTACATTCCAGCTGCCGGAGACTGAGGGCCAAGATTTAAGTTGTGGAATCATTTTGGAGGGGTTTGGCCATAACTCACCACGCTGGCCAAGCGGGTTGGTGAGTGTGGGATAGAATTTCATCTAATCCCGATGGTATAGTTATACCGCTATGGGCGGTCGTCAGAGCCCCTTTAGTGGGAACAGGATGCACCACGAGAAGGCGGGGTTGACATTTGTCAAGGAGAGGCTGTGATGTTACGCATCACCTGACCTTACATCCCGTGTGTGTGTATATATATATATATATACACAACTATTTTATAAAACTCTCTCTCTCTCTCTAGAGAGAGAGTTTTATAAAATAATTTTAGTTTTGCATTGTATGATTTCCACATGATCATGGACAGAGGCAGGAAGACGAATAAATTTCAAGTTAGTTGCTCCCTAGGTTTCGTGTTGTTGTGTGGAGCCGGCAGGACATAATTTGAGCATTTTCATTATCACGATCCACTCATACTTCCCTCCTTGCACTTGGAATCGTTAATGGTCGAAATCCACTGTTGTTTCACTTCACAAAATAAAATAAGATACACCAAAAAGGTATGCAATGCAAAATCAATAAAGAATTCAAGACAAAATCTAGGAATCCTAAGTTTTGAACTCTTGTTTTTGTGAGAACAATGGAAAATACAGTGACTCGTTATGAAAACTGCAGATAAGTTATTAGTTCGAAGAATGCACTATGTATTAATTATCACGAGAATATTGCTATAGTTTCGTGCTTTAACGTAATTCATAATGATTCTCTGTCATAAGTCTTTTGGGGGCCCCCATTTAAATGTCTTAGCCTATAGGTGTCCTACTCTGATGTCATAGCCACGATTCCTGAAGACAGCCCTTCGTGATTTTTTTCTCATACTGAACAGTAAAGGAGAGTTTAACCCGTGTCTCAAGAATGGCATTAAAAATCAGAAATTTAATAATCTAAATAGAAAATAATTACCTAGATGGGCATGGTTTTTCATTTAGGATTTCTCCATGAATGCAGGTCGCAAAGTTTCTAGCGAGGGCGACCCTAAGCCAGTCTTCTCCAGGTGTTTCCTATCGCTGCGGTTAAAGGGTCTTCCCAACTAGATGGGAAGACCCTTTAGCCACCAGGTTTTCTCTCGGATGATATTGGATACCAGTATGTGACACGGTAGGTCCACCTGTTGTCAGTGAGGCTGGTGATATGACTAGCCTTTAGTGCCTTGTTGTCATACATCGTTTTCACTACTTCTTTTACTCCAGTTAAATTTCTGATGTGTTTGTGATGTGTTCTTTTATACTCATCCCCAGGATTCTTTTTTCCATGGAATGCTGGGTGGTTTGAAGACTAAGTTCCTCTTTTTGTTTTGAGTGGTGCTCCATGTTTCATGCTGGGTGGTTTGAAGACTAAGTTCCTGTTTTTGTTTTGAGTGGTGCTCCATGTTTCATGCTGTGTGGTTTGAAGACTAAGTTCCTCTTTTTGTTTTGAGTGGTGCTCCATTTTTCATGCTGGGTGGTTTGAAGTCTAAGTGCCTCTTTTTGTTTTGAGTGGTGCTCCATGTTTCATGCTGGGTGGTTTGAAGACTAAGTTCCTCTTTTTGTTTTGAGTGGTGCTCCATGTTTTAGAGCCGTATGTTAGAGATGGAAGGACACACTTTTGAACATGTCGGCTGTTATTTTGATACCTAGCTTTGGGTCTGTGATTATGGTTTTGATACGGTAAAAGGAGGTTCATACCGCTCTTTTTCTTTTAGATATTTCTTCAGAGATATCATTGTCCATATTTATTGTTTGTCCAAGGTATGTGTAGGAATCTTCATTTTCTATAGTGGTTCATGATGGACTTTGGACAGCATTTATTTCTCATTCATCTGGTTTTATCAGGATGGGTTTCCGGACTTATTTTGTTACAAGCGTCATTTATTTGGTGAAACATTTTTTCAAGCTGTAGAGGATCCTGAGCTATAAGTATTGTTACGACTTTGGGGTGCGGTAATTAATTCGATTAGCAGGTTTTGCAAGAGGCGGGAACAATGTTAATTTTTGTGTGAAAAATTAACAGCTAGTGGTTTCCCGCATTGCAAAAGAAGAAAAGAGATTAGGGTACCACCGATAGAAGATTAGTGATAACCGTTGCTGCTCAAAAAGACTTTCAAAAATAGCTCAAATACCTTTTAGTGCTTGACTCCCCGTCGCCCTAATAAGAATGTTTTCTGTGTTTGATCCAGTTTCAGTTTTTGGTTTATCATTAAATACAATAAAATTACTGTATTAAGTAAAGGAACCTGAAAAGGATTAAAAGCCTCTACACCAAGAGCCCCTTTTCTTGGAAGGCAGAAATCTGAAGTGGAACATGTGTCGTTCGCGGTGTGGAACGCAATGCGTCGCCCCCAAAGAGCGTGTCGGTCAATTTGGGTGGCTGTGTAAGTGTCAACAGATCGGAAAACTTATGGCGTTTGCTAATCCGAAACTTGGCAGGACAAAAAACTGTTAGTTAAGTTATGTGTCCCCGTACTATCGGTGAGTGGACCCACCACAAATTCCGAATTCAGAGACGTGCATTTCTTACCTCTTCATCGCGCCAAATGCTTTTAGGAAACAATAAGACTGACAAGAGAGTTAAAACAGACCCCGAACGACAGAGCAAGGAATTTGTTGACGAAATGTGAACAAACGAAAAAGATTAGTCTGGTTCCGAGCCGTGAATGGAACTAGATTCGGGGAGCGGGTCGGGATTGATCCAGCTCGGATTTAACGGCTGAAGAAAAGCTTCTGTCCGAAGATGCCGGCCAGCTATACAAAGTGCAGGAAATAGGAGGGCGGAAAATGCCGGCCAGCTATACAAAGTGCAGGAAATAGGAGGGCGGAAGATGCCTCTTTTCCTGGTGCTAGATTGCACGAAGTACTGGCTGTAAATTTCTACAGAGAAATGCAGCAGTACCCGGAGATCACACGAAGTGATGGAATTGTAGCCCCGAGTGACTGAGGTGCACGACCGGTGATGCAGGCGAATCACCGTTGGACAGACGGACGGATCAGCTGGGACCAGCAGACGAACGGATCCTTCTATCACGTCAGCGGCTTCGTTCCACCACTACATTGGTGCGCATAAATGCGTCCCTGATTTCATGCAGGTGAATCAACAAAAGTGTGTGCACTAGAGAAAGTGGGAGATTGGGTTCGACTCCCTCTCCAGTGGTTATAGTGCGCGCTCTGAAGTGGGTGTGTCGTCACACAGGTGAGCTTCCAATATAAATACATCAAACATGGATAGCCGAGGAAAAACTGCATATCTGTAAGTACTGAATTTATGTATGCATGCCAGTTATGAAATAATTGGCTCCGGTCAGCGAATAGACTTTCGTCGGCTGAGAACTGTTTTTGAAGCCGGACAGTGAAAAATCAGGGGAACAAATAATAATTGACTTTAATGATAAATTCAGCCTCAGAGCTATCCCGAAAGAGGCGAGTCTATTTGACACCCCTTCTTTCACTATCCTCTGTATATAGACGCCTTCATCATTAGCTTCATGTTTTATTGTTAACTGATTAAATGCCTGTTGTCTCATGCCAGTCCTGAAGTTGCATGAATAATTAATGAGTGTCGGATTTCTTGGTTTTAATTGGCTAAATTGCAGGCTAAATTCTTTTCACCAGTACCTAAGATTTCGGCTATAAAAGGGCTCACAAATATTTATTCTAAATTCTAATGTCTACCTCCGGTTCATTAACCATTGCCTGACATCCTGACATCTAAATTCTTGAAACTTTCTTTTATTCGATAATCTGGCGCTCCGGTGCGTAGCAACAGTATTATGTCATCTGCAAACATTAGTAGTTGCAGCAAGTGTCCATCAATATTTATGCCACCTTTTTAAGTCACTTTTCCTTAAAATATTTTCCAAAGTGAATGTAAAAAGGTTAGGGTTAGAAAGTAATATTTAATTTTATCAGGAGGAATTTTAAATGGCAGGAACTAAAAAGGATCCAAATATTTATCTTATTTCAGATTACGGACATAATTAAAAAGGAAGCGAAATGATAGGGGGAAAGGTGATGTTACGCCTCTGCATGCAAATGAGCACAGGGGCAGCTGTCTCCTCTGCCCCCACGGGTCCGACACCACTGCTTGCAAGCGCATTACCACTATGCGGGTGTCTAATAATAATAATAACAGGTAAAAAGAAAATACGCTCGTTTTTCCTGTAATTGCAAGCATCAGTGTCTGACACCTTTAGCCTGCAGCCGGATTTCAAATATTTCCAAACAGAAAGACGAACTTGTTGTTTGGTTGTGAGCATTCACTTCATTGTCAACGGCAACAAACCCTACAAAGGGCCAGGTAAATGAGGACACGTGTAAGCTTTTGTGCAAGTGGCGGGAGATTTCGGAATTCAGACATGGTGCATAATTATTTTCTGTAGTCTCGTGGTTTTTCCAGTCCCAGAGAAGAGAGGGCCAACTTCTTGGTTCATCGCCTACTAGAAATTAATGACAGTTTCAAGCACATGCCTGTGTTCAGAGTGAGGTGGCTACTTACGTTGAAAGCAAATCGGAGTCGCTATCCTTGGCTTACTTTTGGAGGCATTTCACAAAAAAAAAAAAAAAAAAAAAAAAAAAACTCAGGACGCGGAGCACAGTAGCTTGTAAAGGGATGCCAAAGGATGTCCTCGTTTGGGTAACATGCTGCCCTTTCATCAACTCTCAAATGAAAATTTTCTGTTTGGCTGCTCATTTTTATAGAAATTGTTATTTGCTATTTCACGATTCGTGTAAAGATCTTACTCTCCCATTGATATTCATAAAGTTCCCATTTTCGGTCGACGAGAGCTCATCCTTTTTTGACAAATACTTCGTCATTTATACCCTCAGTAATTGATAAAAAAATAATAACTCAAATGCAAGTAACCTATTCAATATTTCACAAAAGCTAAACACGTGCAGTTTTTATACTCAGTCTAAAAGAGGATTCATCTGCAAAAGAACTTTAGCATTTCGCAAGTGCTATGTGTTGTAAGATTTAACTAAGCACAAAAGGGTTCGCCTGTGGCGTAACAGGGAATTCATTTCGGGGAGAACATGAATCTCGGCCAGGGACGTCGCCAAGGGGTGTGAGGGTGGGCTTGGGCCCACTTTGAAATTTGTCTTGCCCACTCAGTTCAAAATGGGCCATTTTTCTTTAATATACATAACCTTAAAATATAATCTGAAGTCGCCAAGTAATGAAAAGTCTTGTGTTTTATTTCATGTAGCCCTACGTATTTTCCCCTAGGAAGTGCGTTATTCACATCTCCGTAGAAAGGTTATCAAAATAGCATCCCTAGGGCCACAAAAATTCAATTGTTCTCCAATCTTTCAACAATTCCTTAGCTTAATCCTTTCTTTTATTTATTTATTTATTTTTTTTTTTTTTGTATGGGCAGAAGGTGAATGAGGAGGGTCGATAAGAATTCACTGAGGGTGTTAATTACTAATTATACTGCTGTTTGTTTTCTTTACAAAATTGGGGATTCTAACACGGAAAGTGGAGTGTAATACTATACTAGCGCTCTTAAGATTGCCCCGAGACAGTGAAAATGTAGAAAGTGGCTGACGACTGCTCTGTAGGGGAGGAATGCAAAGCAAAGTGCTGACTGTGAGAAAGGAAGTTAAGGACAGGGGTGGTATTGTGTCTGCGTGGCACAACTTTAAAATTTGATTTAGATAAACAAAAACGATATTTTCTTTTAAATAAATTGTTCAAGTACAGTACTATTTTCGTAAGCAAAAATGGAAAATTTTGAAAAGAAATTTAAGACAATGCATCCCAGAGCAAACAAAAACTTGAAGGCGACATCCTACCAATATTTCTATCTTACACTAGTGGCGTAACTAGTCAGTATGTATGTGTGTCCAGGTGGAGAGGGTCAGAATCGCACGAATTCTTTTGTAGCCGGTAGTGAAAAGCATTGAAGCTAACCCGGTGACGCAGTGGTCTAATCACTGGTTTATGACCATTCGTCATAGAAGAGAGTCCAGGTTCGAATCCCGTGAGGCATGGATGTTGTGTATGTCTTACGGCGCGGGCTCCCTCCCTTCACTGGAACCAGTGACCTTAAATTAGGGACGGGCGACTGCTTATAGCCTATTGAGTGCCACGGTGGTCGTTTAAGCTTCAATTAAAAGAAAAACAACAACATTAAAAATTCGTTTTTTCAGTGCTTCGTATATAAAAAAAAAATTTGCTATCAAGCTTGCCCCACCAAAAATAATTCTCGCCCACCCTGATTTCGAAGTCTCGCGACGTCCCTGATCTCGGCTTCTCCTGCAGGGTAGCCGGGATTTCATGTTTCGGTATACTATCTCACTATTTCACACTTCCGATGGGAAGGGGGGGGGGGAGTGCGCTTCGGTCCAATGAAGAAAGACTTTTGAGAAGGCACACACATTATATACTTGCAGCGCCCCTTCCTGGCATTTCTAAGCTTTTTTAAACATTTTCCATTAAAATAATTGTTTCAAATATTTAAATCACACGCTTTGGATAAGAACTAAAAAATCAACACTATTTTCATGACGTTGAATTGCCTACCTTTTCAGAAAACCAGCTTGATTCTGGATCTCAAAGACTATAGTCTTGTGGCGAATATATATGTATATTAAGATAGTGCAACGTAGTTTGTCACAAATATTTATTTTTTCAAATCGACCAAGGCTTCTCTGGGTATTGACCTAGCATCATCAGAACGAATGGCACGTAAATATTCAAATTGTATCATCATCATCATCATCATCATCAACCATTATCAATCCACTGCTGGATGAAGGTCTCTCCAAGCCTCTTCCACAATCGTCTGTCTTGGGCCTGTCTCCTCCATGTCACTCCAGCATACTTTCGAATTTCATCCTTCCATCTCCCATGGGGTCTTCTTTTGGGTCTTTTCCTGTCCCTCGGAATCCAGTCTAAAATTTCGGTTGTCCATCGGTGGTCCGTTCTTCTGGCAACATGTCCAGCCCATTGCCATTTCAGTGATTTCACTCTGGTCATGATGTCGTCCACTCCTGTCATTTTCCTTATCCACAAGCTCCTCTTCTTATCCTTCCTGGTTACACCAAGCATGAATCTCTCCATGCTACTTTGAGTTGTCTGCAGTCTTTGTATGTCTTTTTTAGTTAAGGTCCATGTCTCGGCTTCATACGTAAGCACTGGCAGGATGCATTGATTAAACACTTTTCTTTTGAGAGATACTGGCATACTGCTCTTAAAAATTGTACTGTTTCTTCCAAAAGCTCTCCATCCAAGTTTTATACGCCGATTAATTTCTTCATCAACGTGACCCTCACTCGATATCTGCTGCCCAAGATAAATGTAGGAATCGGTTGTCTCAAGCTTTTCTCTATCAATCGCTAAATCTTCGTTTCTTGTAAAAGCATTGTACATCACTTTTGTCTTCTGAAAAATCATTTTTAATCCCACTTCTTTACTCTTGTCAGAAAGTTCTTGGATCATACTCTGCAGCTCTGAAGGGGTAGTTGCAAAGATGACTACGTCATCAGCAAAACGAAGGTGAGTTAAGTAATCTCCATTCTTTATCCCTTTGTTTTCCCAGTTCAATGATTGAAAGACATTTTGCAATGTGGCGTTAAAGGGCTTGGGAGATATGGTGTCACCTTGTCTCACTCCCTTTCCAATTCTTATTTGTGATGCATCCTCAAATATCCGAACCTTTGCACTTGCATTTTCAAAGATGTTATTAATAATGCTAATATATGCATCTATCTTCAATACCGCAGGATTTCAAAGCCATTGTTACTGCTGATGGTTTCACGGAATCGAAGGCCTTTTCATAGTCAATAAAAGCCATGCATAATGGGAGTTCATATTCTCTTGTTCTTTCAATTAGTTGTCTCAGTACATGGATATGATCTATAGTGCTGTAGCCACTCCTGAATACAGCTTGTTCTCTTGGTTGGGCCATGTCTAGTGTTACCTTCAAGCGATGTGAAAGAACCTTAGTGAAGATTTTATAAACCACTGAAAGGAGGCTCATGGGCCTGTAGTTCCTGAGATCCTCATGTCACCTTTTTTATGGAGCAAGTAGCATTGTTCCAATCCTCAGGAATCTTCCCTTCATTAAGACATCTGGTGAAAACTTGGGCGAGTGTAGTTTCAATTTCTCCACTTGCTTCTAATTCCATCTTCTCCTGGAGCTCTTCCCCGTTTCATGTTCTTAATTGCATATATAGTCACGGGTTTTTGTTAGTTGCTTCCACGCGCTTGATAGAAAACGGGTGAATGCCATGTCATTAATAAGTTGCGAAGACTTCTGATATATATGGAAAGCTTCCAAAATATCAAGTTTGGTTGTTGAATCTGGTTTGTCAATTAGTTTTACTTCTTTAAAGAGAAATTTATGGTCCTTTTCGTAACAGTGTTTAGCAATCGATGACTTCTTTGGTCACAGTTCCGAATGTAGGTCTTGTGCTAATTCAAACGAAAACGCAAGGCTCTACGGGTCTGTCCTACATACGAAGCGCCGATTCACATGGAATTCGATACATTCCCCACGAGTTTTTGTCTTCAATACAGTCCTTTGATCCTAAAAAGTTCATTTTGTTTATCGGTTTAAAAATCACTTTGAAATTAGAGGTTTTAAGAATTTTTGAAGGCAATGTCACGGGAAAATGGAATAGTGGCAAAATTCTCTCGCAATGGGCGCATCACAGGAGTTAACGAGGAAACATGCTTCGGTTTCCAAAATTTTGTTAGAGCCTTGTCTATAAGGGAAGGGTTATAACCTCACTGTACTGCAACACGTTTAAGAAAATAAAGTTCTTTTTCCAAACTGTCTTTATCTGAACATATATGTGCCTTTATGTTCAGATTGATGCTTTTTAAATATCACGTTTGAATAAAATCTCTCGAAATAAAGTTTGATCCCTTCAATTCAGGTGGGTTAATTTAAGAGAAAATTTCCTAGCTTGGAAATTTGGAACGAGTTTTGTTTATGCCCCAATCAAGATGCGCACTTCGTTCTGACATCCACACTATCTCACACGCACTCCAACAGCGTTGCCGATTCATATCAAATCAGTGATATAAAAGAAAGAGCCTCAGCGCGCGACGCTAAGGCATTTCTTCTGTAGGCTTAGAGGCGCTAGGTGCTAAGGCACTATTCATAGTTAGTTGGGAAGAAATGCAGAGCAAAGAATTTTTTTAGATGATCACGTAAAAAGAATACTGATTTATATGAAAGCATACTCGTACCTTAACAGAACGTTCGTATTTTTTTTATTATTATTATTGTGGTTTAACGACCATCGTGAGCAACTCAATGGGCTAAAAGCAGTCGTCCATCCTTAATTTAGGATCACTGACTCCAGGGAAAAGAGAGCCGGTGACGTAAGACAAACACAACATCCATGCCTCACCGGAATTCGAACCCGGACCAATCTTGGACGATTAGTCAGAAGCCATCGCTTAGACCACTGAGCCACAAGGGTGGCTCGTACTTTAAGAACGATATTAAACTGTCGAATCACGCAATAAGGCGTGATCATCCAGGTAAACAGAGCTGCAAGTGGCCTAGGCTACTCACCGTTAGTTTGTGTGGTCTTGGGTTTGAGTCCAAGTTGAGGCATATTTAGTATACTTGTCTTACAGCACTGCTTTTTTCCCCATGCCTGGAGCCAGTGACCCTAAATTGAGATCGAACGGCTGCGTATATCCCTTAGAGTTCCTCATAGTGGTAGTTAACCCTCTCCCCCAAACAATGAGAGCATTTCAGCTGAACTTGCCACAGTCTCCAACAAAAATAACACCCTGAGCTCATTCTGTGATTCTTTATGCGTAACGCAAAAGGATGGTGTTGGAATCCGAGGGGTCAGAGGCACTGGGCCAATCGCTCGAGCTCCGGGAGAAGTATGAGCCCACCCCACGGCGTTGGCCATTCCCGGAACCAATGGCCCCAAATCAGGGTTCGGCGACTATGGCCCAAGATGATCGGGGTCGTCATTATGCCCAAAATAAAACAAAGTGAAGCAGAAATGATATCCGCCATTCCCACGCAATAACCTTAACAAACGCGACATACACTGAAGAGCAATTGAATTAGAGATACCTGTCTAGTAACGTGTAGCACCACCTTTCGCCCTGATGACGGCGGCGATTAGTCTCGGCATGGACTCGACAAGACATCGGAAGCGTTGGGAAGCCATACGGATCCACGACCCCTGAACAACCTCCCACAGTTCACAAAGATTTGATGGAGGGTGGTCCGAGCCTCGAACATCTCTCTCGATGGCATCCCAGATGTGCTCGATGGGATTGAGGTCAGGTGACCTAGCTGGCCAAGGAAGCTAGGTCACGTCGGTGGAGTGTTCATCCAACCATTCGGATACAATTCTGGAGCGATGGCACGGTGCATTATCTTGTTGAAGGATGAGGTCCCCAGTGGGATGTTGAAGACGCACAAACGGGAGCAAATGATCGTCCAGGATATTCCCGGTAACGTTGACCTGTGAGGGACGATGTCACACATACCAGGGGTCCCATTTCAATCCACGTAAACAGTCCCCAGACGAGAATTGCCGCCCCCGCCAGCTTGAAGAGTACCCTGCTGGCAAGAAGAATCCATCGCTTCATGTGGTTTGCGCCGTACTCGTATCCTGCCATCCGCATGTGCCAACGTGAATCTCGACTCACCAGTCCAGGCAACATTTTTCCGCATGTCTAGGGTTCAGTGGCGATGGTCCCGCGCCCATGCTAATCTTTGCACCTTGTGGTGGGTGTGCTGTCAGTAGCGGTACCCTCGTGGGACGATGGCTTCTGTACCCCATAGCGAGGAGATGGTTCTGGATGGTGTGGCTGCTTACACGTTTTTGTGCACCAGCGTTAAATTGCCGAGTGATTTCTTGCACTGTGGCCCGTCTATCCGCTGTTACAATGCGAGCTAGCCGACGATGACCCCGCTCATTCACACGCTATTGTCCACGGCAGTTGGCCCTTGCAGAGATGGTTTTACCGGATTTGATGTACTCACGGTGCACCCGTAACACAGTGCCTCGTAAAAATCCCAGTACCTGCACGACTTCCGCGATGGAGTGACCCATTTGTCGGCCCCGACAATTTGCCCACGATAAAATGCGCTTAGATCCTTCGTCTTACCCATACTACGCCCGACTCTTACTGATTCCCGTCGCATCACTCCTTATATTGTCGGATCGCTGCATACGTCATGTCGTTTTCCGTTTACAGGGCCGCCCACAGAGCCACATTTGCATAACGCCAGCTATCTGTAATTCAATTGCTCTTCAGTGTACAATACTAACTACGGTTTATTCTGGAATTGTCTTGGTTGTGCAATTAATTTGTGAATAATACTTTACTTTATACACTCATCGTCAAAAAAATAGTTGCACCCAGAAGGAAGCAACCGACGGCAATGAAACCTTGGTGGGTAGGTTTGACATCGTGAGACATGCAAATGATTCAAATATCACGTTCGGCCGCGCCTCTGATGCAAGCAAGGAGGAGTCGTAGGGCTGTGCCTGACCGGCTATATAAAGTCGTCCCGTTGCGCGTGCTTGTCATTCTGACTCGTGCTGGTTGCATCCTTGCAAGTCGGTTGGTTGCATCCTTTGCAAGTGAAGTATGGCTCGGAAAAAGTTCGGAAGCAATTCGAGCAGTTGGAGGAGTTCGAGAGGGGCTGCATCGTCAGGCTCCGGGAAGCGGGATGGTCTTACCGCCGTATTGAGTGCACCATACCGGTCGTGCGGATATCACCATAGCACACTGTTGGCGGCAGTGGATAGAACAAGGCACGCAGCAGCGGCAGGAAGGGTTTGAGAGACCTAGACGAACCACGGAAAGAGAAGACCAACGGGTTGTCCGTCATGCGCGGAGTGACCCAAAAGCAACGATTGCAGATATTCAGCGAGCAGAGGTGCCCTCCATGCATCGTCCGATTAGTGCCAGCACCATTAGCAGACGGCTGCACGACGTAGGACTACACGCACGCAGAAAGTTACGACGACTGCTCTTAACACCATTCCATTGTCGCCAAAGACTGCAATGGTGTCGTGCCAGATGGTCAAGTAGCCAATGGCTGCGGGTGGTTTTCAGTGACGAGTCCCGCTTTTGTCTTGGAGGAGACGACCAACGAATTCTTGTGTGGAGGCACCGTGGTCAGCGCCAAGATGAACGGTTTGTTGTCGAACGTCACACGTCCGGAAGGCCTGGTGTCGTGGTTTGGGGTGCAATTTCTTAAGATGCCAGATCCCATTTGGTGTTCATTACAGGCACATTGACAGCCCAACATTACGTTAATGAGATCCTGCAACCAGTGGTCCTACCTTTTCTGAACGTTCACTCCGACGCGATTTTCCAACAGGACAACGCTCGTCCACATACTGCTGCTGTCTCGAGAACTTGCCTTCAAGACACTGACACTCTGCCATGGCCAGCCTCATCGCCAGACCTATCAACGATTGAAAATGTGTGGGATGCTATTGGACGGGCTATCTGTATTCCACCCCTACCGCACAATCTGCAGGAACTGCGTGAGAGGATTCAAGCTGCATGGGATGGCTTATCGCAGGACACCATTAGGAACCTGTACAACTCCATGCCGAGATGTCTGGAATGCTGTGTGAGCAAACATGGCGGCCCGACGCCATACTGAGAGACTACTTATTGGCGTGTAGCTCAATAAATATGGCCCATATCAGTCTCAATGCTTAATCAGTTATTGTTCCTGGTACACGCCCTTCTAGGTGCAACTATATTTTTGACGATGAGTGTATTTTTAACCCATTGTTCCTTCATTATTTCTCCTTTTCTGCCCTTTCGATACTTTTAGGCATCCCATCTCGGGAACCCTCGTAATTCTCACTTCATTTCTCTGTGTCGTAATCATCATTGTCTATCTCCCGTAGGTTCTTTCTTCTCGACTCCATGACTTCCTTTGCTCTGAAGTAAGCGGCTAGTAACGCCGTAAGAGTTGTAAATCAATTACGTAATCTGGGTCACTTTCGGTATTCGTGCTACCGTGGCTACAGGCACAGCAGATTACTGGTACTGTAAAAACTCTTAGCTGAAAGAACTCCTCTAACGTACAGTCTAGATTGCTCTGCGAAACGCTTTAGAGTGGTTAACATTATTAGCGTTGATGATTGATAACGTTGTAAACGTTCCTTCTTGCTGACTGTGTGAGGTGGTGACAAAGAGACCTAATATTTTATTATATTCTTGGTAACAGGTATTTCCTAGTCACCAAGAAGATGATAGAGCGCCAATTTGTAATAGAGCTATTCATTTTATATCGCTTTATTCCTGTTCCATCATTACGCGGAATAAAGGAAACATTTAAGTTACTCGGGTGCTATATGGGAGACGCGGGTTCGATTCCCGCTCCAGAACGACGAAATTTTCAAGTTTTCAGATATAATCTAACTTAACATCCATGTTATATTTACACCAATAAACGGATTTACATCTTCCAAATTTGTATTATATACGTTATTGTTAAATTAATTTTCATTGTTGTAATGTGTTCTTAACATCAAGGTGTTACTGTGGTCTAGAAAGCGAAAAAAAAAAAAAGCGTTTAAGCAATATTAGTAAGAATAAGAAAAAGAAAAATGTCCTCTCTTAATCATTTATTTGGTTTCTTTCTGAGCCGTCGTAATGGGAAGATCCTCAATTTTCTCTGGAAGCGTTTTAATGAAACTAATAAAAAATGAATTATATATGATTTATATTTATTTGTTACGATACTAATGGAGGTGAGCACGGAAGTATGCATTTTCAGCTTTTACCGATGACAGATGCAATACTGATAAAGAGAGCAGCAGGAAGGGTGGTTGCGAAAGGTCCTTTCTTATCTGCTTCTGTCCGTACATGCGTATTCCTGTCATGGCTTCTGTCGGTGACAACGTAATGAAGAGGCTCAATTACGATGGGTGTGTCCCCATCTGTCTGGGTCATTTGATCGTGTGAACTTTTTATCCCTCCGTCATTTTTTGGCCAAGCGGAGTGTTGAGTAATTGAGATACACGCACGTTTTTGTGGCTCATCGGAACTAATCGATGATCTTTCTGCCTAATAATTTGACGTCCTGTTTTGCTTTCTGGCAGAAGAGATGTGATGGGAATGTATATGTCATTATTATGTCATTATTATTATAATGTAACTGGTATTCCCAAATCAAAATACAGGACGAGAAATTTAAAAAGCGAAAAGGATGACGCGAAATTCTTGTTTAATGAGCGCTTCTTTTAATAAAAGCCTAAAATCTACTAGTACAATTTCATTTTTTAAAATTTTTAAACGGTTTCATATTAAAAGAAGAAAGAAAAAGAGATGTAGTATTTTAAATATTTGAACGTTGATGTTATTAAATTAATGTCCTTACATAAAGTGATTGATGAATGAATTAAAGCTGATGTCCTTAATATATGTCAACAGCAGGCCCTCCAGTTCCCGTACATTTCGGGGTGGTGGGGATTTAGCGCAAACCCGCATTTCCAAGTCAAACCAGAAATGTTTCGATTGGGCTCATGTCAGGTGAATTTGTACACCAGGGCATTAACAGAAAGTCACCACCATGTTCTTCGAATCGCTCCTTGACGATTCTGGCAGTGTGGCACGACGCATTGTCCGGTTGGTAATAGCCATGACCGGCAGTGGTTGCCATAAATGGGTGAATTTGGTCTGCAACGATGTTCAGATACCTGACAGCTGTCAGGGATTGTGCTATTGGGATTATTATCATTCGGGTTCCGAATTGGGTTCACCTGGCGTAATATTGGGAACCAAGGGGGTGTCGAATGGATTGTGATTCTGCGATTCCCTGCTTTAGGGCTGACGCAGCTTCAGGGCCCACTGACTGGGCGTTCTGATTCCCACAGCAGATTTTCCTTTGGGAGTCAAAGGGTCCGCTGTGTGCCGCAATGTTTTCGTGAACATCTAGTTTAAATAAAAGCATAAGTGAACGGATTTTCTAAATCCCTGTCGTGAAATTATATATTCTCCAAAAAATTCAGGGTTGATCACACAATTTGTAACTAATAAAACACTCATGATAGAACGTAGACAAATTAACAAAGAAACAATTTATTAGTTATGTTTTGGCATAATAATAAAGATACACAAACGATACTAGCAAAAATGATTCCGACTTTTTGACAGGAACCTGTACTCAATTAACTACTCGCTTATAAAAACATTAATTCTAACGGAAGACTTTCGTATGCACTGATCCGATAAACATATTATGAGGGGACACCAAAGAAAGAATGGGATGGATTTTCTACCTTAAACTCCCAATCTTTCTAGATGTCGCGCTGCTACTCTCATATCCCACGGAAGAAATGGAACCACATGAAAGTACAGTTTTCTTGTCATCACTTATTGTCCGTAAAACACTACTATCGCTGTTCCTCCACCAAGGGTACTGGTCTGCGATGGATGTCCCAGTCCGTCATAATTGGGGTGGGCCCTCATCATCCTTAGCAGGGTTCCTTTCCTTGGCAGCTCGGTTTAGATCCTCCATCCATGTCGGAAAACGGTACGCAGTTACGGATGTCCTGCCGTAATATTTGGCAGCGATTAAGTTGCGAGTCTCTGATAAATCATGGCGTTGACCAAGTTTTGGGCCACCCCCCCAAAAAAAACCCAAGTGACAAGTCACAAGGAATAAAAAAGTGAAAGTGCTGCACTCCGTAAAAAAGTAAAAGTAAAGTGACCAAGCTCTTCTCTTCCCTTGGAAAAGTTTCGACAACCCCCAAGAAGACCCACATTACCTCAAAATATCCCATCATCCAATCACTAGTTGGCAAACGCAAGCCTTCCTGAATCAAATTTCCAAGTCTAAATCCTACTGGTTAGAGAATTAACATTTGGTTCATACATTCGTTAGGGGGTCAAAATTGCTACCCGTTTCCCTGAAAATTGTGAGAACCGCTCAAGTTACTTTAGCCGCGTGATATAACCACCGGGCCATAAATCCTAACCCAATAAAGCTGTTAGCTCCGGTTCCAAAAAAGTCTACGGTCTACCCAACACGCATTGTGGATGCTAGACACGGTGGACACTTCTATTGCCCCATAAAACACTCCATACAATGTCGGTCCGTCCACGGTGACGCCAACGCTGTCTATCTAGTCTTACGCTATGCGACGCCTGGCGCTGGGAGAGGGGGACGGAGAGGAAAAAGAAAAGAAAAGAAGAATCACCCCAAAGTATATGGCACAATAAATAAAAAGTAAATAAAACATACTCTTTCCTCAAAAATTACACGAATGAATAAAAATGGATAAATAAATAAATGAATAAATAAATAATTAAATAAATAAATAAACTAGGGAATGGATTTTTCACCTAAATGTGCATCCTTGAGTCTCGAGCGCTGTCACAGGATAATGGGGCATAAAGTGTTCCAAGAAAGCATCGCCCACAGCATAACACCGCCGCAGCCGCCTGCTTGTTTCCGCCCAGCAGTGCATCCAAGTGCCATAGCTTCCGTTGGTAATCGGCGTATCCACGTTCGGCCGTCTACGTGATGCACCAGGAATCTTGATTCGTCAGACCAGGCCACTTTCTTCCAATTATCCATTGTCCAATCTTGATGATCTTGGGCCCATTCCATGCGTTGTTGGCGATGATGTGCAGTGAGCATGGGAACTCGGCTTGGTCTTTGGTTACGCTGCGATGAACTGTGTGCTGTGACACATTGCCCTGATCACCACTGTTGTAGCTGCGGGTGATTTGTCGCACTGTGGCCCTGTGGTCGCTGTGAACAATGCGCGACAGGCTGCGCTCCCCTCTGGCATCGGTGAACTGCGGTCTGACATCAGTGAGCTACAGACGACCCACGGCTGGACGACGGTTAGTCGTTTGACCATATGTGGACAACTTTTGATACGTGTTCACTACAGCGGCACGTGAACAACCCACAAACCGCGCCGTTTCAGAGATCGTAGTTCCGAGGCGCCGTACCATCATAATTTCTTCTTCATCAAACTCTGATAAATCGGCAGCTTTTTCCATTCTGACTCCGAACACTCTACTAACCGAAAGCCAACCCTCGGGCTGTATATATGCTGCTCTGTGAACTTCACGTGCACCACCGTTCGGTCTCCATGCGCGCTCAGTTCTCTAGGCTAGGGGTGGTTATAATGTAATTGCTCATCGGTGTATTTTACAGTCTAGAAATAACTATATGAATAAAATGGCAGTGTTGAAAGAAGCAACAGAAACTTACGTAACGTCAACTGCGTATTCTCCACGAAGTTAGTTCATCAATACACTACAATCATCAAGTGGTACCGCAGACACTTTTTAAAAAACAAACAAAAAAAACCTCTTGTACCACCTACGCAAAACTCAATCACAAAGCCGCAACACGTTTTCATTGATTCACATAAATCAACAAGAATTTGAAACCTCTTTCGTATTTCAAGTGCAGCGGAAAAACGTTTTTCACTTTTATACGTAGTTCTGCTCTAGTCTGTGACGTATGCTTTAACTTTCATTTTTAGTTCCTTTTTCTATGTATTAGGTGTACAAATAAGTTTTTAAAGCGCTTTAAGGCAACGCAACATGTAATTTGAGAGAAAACAACAATATCTTTACGAATCAAAATATGCACCGTCATTATCTATCACCTTCCGCCATCGGTTGGACACCTCACGGATTCCAGCTCTTCGTCGTGTGACGCCATGAAGTCGTCGACCCATTTTTGCACTTCGTCACATGTCCGAAACCGTACAGCAGACAAACCATGTTGCATCTATCGGAACAAATGATAGTAAGAAGGGGCTATGTCGGGACTATACGCCGGGTGCTCCGAAACTTCCCAGCCAAGCGTCAATAACGTTTCCTTGACAGATTTCGCGATATGAGGCCTAGCGTTGTCATGCAGTAATTTCACGGGACGCAATCCTTTTGCCTGCAAATGGACGTTTTCGACAGATTTCCTGGTTCAATCGCAGCAATTGTTGCTTGTAGCGATCAGCAGTAACAGTTTGATCCTGTTCCAATAGTTCATAATAGAGCACCACTTCATATCCCACCAGATGCACAGCAGAACTTTCTTGGAGTGAATATTGCGTTTCGGTGTCGAAGTCGTTGCTTCACCGGGGTCTACTCAGTGTTTTATTATTTTTTATTTTTTTGCGTTTGGAATAGTCCTACCATATCCACTTTTCATCACCTGTAATGATTTTCCACAGGAAAGACTTTCGGTATTCTTTTTTCAACAGATTCAAACACTTCAGGACACGCTCATCCTTGTTCCTCTGGCTCAGGTCATGTGGCACCCATTTTCCCTCCTTCTGAATCTTTCCCATAGCACGTAAACTATTGGAAATGGTTTGTTGAGTTACCCCCGTTGTTCAGCTAGTTTTTTTTTTTTTTTTTTTTTTTCGTTTGAGATATTCTTCCAGCAATGCTTGCAGTTCCTCATGTGCAATCTTCTGCGAGGCGCCGGTATGCTCTCGATCGCTAACATCAAAATCACCTGTTTTAAACCATCTAAACCAAAACTCATATATGCTTTTCGATACAATATTCTCCCCCAGAACAGAACACATCAATGCACATGCTTTTGCAGCATTTTTCCCTTGATGAAATTCGTAACGAATGCAGTGTCGAATAAATGCAGTATTGCTTGCCATCTTTCACCTACCGATGTGTTACCTACGGTTTGACTGTTGGTCAAACTTCTGTGTCACATTTTATACTCTGGACCAGTTACGGTCACATGACAACAACGCGGAGAAATGTCGGATATGTAAATCAGCGGTTTACATCACACAAGAAACGCTTCAAAACTTATTTGTACACAATAAATTTGAGTTCGTTCTCTATATACCATTTTTCAAACAGCGTGATATCTTCTCTCTCACATGAATACGGTTGGCAACACTTGAGGTCTGTGAGAGTGAAGTGTGCTTGTGATAAGAACAAGAAGAGTGATATATAGTATGACTAAGCAGCAGCTGTGTGTGTGGTGTGTCTCACTGTGATATGTTTTTGATTTCGTAAATAAACATCCATTACGTGATTTCGTCTAAAGTTGCTGCACCAATAAAAGAAAAGTTTACGTAAGTGATTCTGCTTTCTGTATACGCTTTGTCTGGCCCTGAAAGCCGTAATTTAAAGTGAGCTGTCCTTTGCAATTAGTGTATCACATTTACCCTTAGTTCAACATATCTTCATTCGGACATTTGGAACTAAGTTTAACAACAAATCTCGCATAACGTAAAAGGGTTACGTTATAAGTTCCAATATTTTACTGTAATTTCTATCGCTTTTCCGATTCGATTATATGTAATGAATTTTTACATTTTCTGCGATTATACGTTACGTTTTGACTTTCAGATTATCAAAAATACACTGTTCTTTTCTTTTTATACGTAGCCTAGTTTACAAATTTTGAGAGAACAGAGACAGCGTTATTTATTTTTTTTCAGTCATAAAATAAATGATGCTACTAAGTCTTTACTAAATGAAATTCACAGTTGTTGTTTTTTTCTCTGAATAGAAAAAATTTGAAACCAGCAGAAATTAGTAAATATTTTACTCGTCACTAATGCTAAATCTTCTAGTGGACAAACTGTTTTGAAAAGAAATGCGTACAAGTAAAGAATGTGTATTAGGGGTATTGAATGTAAAACAAAATCGTATTCGTATTTTCTACCTAGTATTTCAAAGTAAGTATTTTTTTTTTTTTTCGTATATTGAAAATATGAAATCGTACAAAATTTCTTAACCTAGTTTTATTTTTTTTGTAATGAAATTAGAATAAAAACATTAATACAAAAGTCAAAATAGACATAGGCTTAAGGTGGCAAACAAAGTATTTATACATGCATATGTATATTTTACATTATAAAACTATAAGCGAGTGAAAACGCAATTTTGCCGGCGAAGGGGATCTAAACCGACATCCTTCTGCTCCGGAGTTGAATGCTTTCCCAATTAAGCTACACTGCCGGAATTTATCGTTGAAACTTTGCCATCTTGACACGTGTTTCACTTCTGTAGTACGTCAAATATACTTCCCTTCTCAAGAGGAGGAAGGGGGAGAGGTGCACAAAATGGCAGCTTTTGGGTCCGCCGCAAACCATGCTTGATGTAACTCTCTGTAGAAGAAGGAATTCTCACTAATTCCAAACGATGTGTGGAAAAAGCATCACACATTTTTCGAAGCGAAGAAGGAATTCTAATCAATTCCAGGCGACGTGTGGAATGAACCCTTCTGCTCCGAAGCCCAATGCTTTTCCAATTAAGCTGCACCGACGGAATTTATCGTTGTAACTTTGCCGTCTTGACATGTACGTCACAAGCGTAATCTAAAATTACCAGCCCCCCTCTCTTTTTTCTTTTTATTTTGGAAGCGTTCAAAATTTTTCAATAGTGTTTAACATTTCGAAATTTAATTTATACGGTTTTTGCATTTATGCGTTTTTAAAGCCATCTCGTAGAAAAACGTATAACTAAGGTCCCCCTACATATTGTAAACATATCCACCCTATTCACTACCTTCACTCTATCAACACTTTTTAATTCAACATTGTCTACGTATTTTCTCCTGACACACTGTCAGTGTTGCTAGGATGTACAAGCTGTTCGGGGAAGGAAATTCACGGCAACTTTTCGTCGAATTCGTCGGACTTACCTTTTCTTAAGCGTGCGATAACAATCACACTAGAAACATGGCATCTCTAACTCACTAATCAATTAATTTTCGTGTGCCAAAACTTTTGAGGCAAATTACTTGGGAGAAGGAGGAAGTGGCTCAAGCTTTCCGGACCATTTAATTCTAAAATACCTACACCATATGAGTTATTGACTAAACTTACAAGACAAAGCGGAAGCATTAGAAGGAGCGCAGAAGAAAATCTATAACTTTTCTCACGACCTTGAGTAGCCTCATCATATCCTAATGGCACTAATTTGTCCTGTGTCTGCTGCTAATGAACCGAGATGGCGGCTGCAGAAACATTTCGGCTAACCAAAGGTGCGCTTAAGAACCCCGCGTTTTGACCGCAAGGAGTTTCGGACTTAACGAATTAATATGGGATTAACGGCATACCTCCTCAGATGTCTCTCGACGCTGGCGCTCAAAGTCCAAATAGCTTCGACTTCCTAACAGACTAATCGAAAGTCACTCATTAGCACCCAACGTTTACGTACCTGACAATACGTATGGCCCCGGGCTTGTAGCTGGTAAAATAAGATGCGGGAAAGGATTGCTTCTTCGTAGGAAGGATTCTAGCAGGGAAAATGAATCTTCTCTCTAATTCATAACTTTGTCCAGAATTTTATATCTTTAATATTTTGCGATGCAACAGTATCTCACATGTTATAGCTCTCCCGTTTTGGTGTTGTTCAAGTGAACAACACCAAAACGGGAGCTAAAAGACAATTTTTTGAAGGATATCAATAACCATGAAAGCAGGATTTTACACTGATTTTCAAAACCCCACAAAATATTTGTCCTTCCCTGCAAACAAGAGTGTAATCTGAGTTCGAAACAGGTGCCGGGGGCTACATTTTACTAGTTTTCTTGTGGTTAATGTTGTTGGGCTGCCAGTTAAAAAAGAACATAAAACTGTTTTCAAAATACTAATAAGAACAATGTTTTTTTTGTTGTTGTTGTTTTTTCAAGTGGGACGGGTTTTCAGGGTACAAATGGATTACTGCTGGGGAAAAGCGACTTCATAAACGATTTTTATCTTAGTATCTATTTTCTATTTTTCTTTCTAAACTTTATTTATTTATTTTTGGTTATATCACATAAAAAATTTGGATACTGCTTGCAATCTGCAAAGGGGAAGGAGATGGATAATGAAATCAATAATTAAAGTAAGTTATTTTCCTAAACGATTATCTTAGTGTCTATTTTTCCTTCTAATCTTTCGTTTTTTCTTTTGTTTTGCTTTTTGGATAATATCACAGAACAAATTTGGATACTGTCTGCAATCTGTAAAGGTGAAGAGTATGGATAATGATTAATGACATATCGATAATTAAAATAAGTTCTGGTTATTAAAACCCTTCAAAAAATCGTTTGAAGTGAATGATTCTAAAATCGGAAAGCTACAAATAACATGTTGAGTGTTGACAGAATCATAGGACAAAAGTCTTTTATTTATTTTTTTTTTCGAAAAATACGAAAAATAAAAATAAAAGTTTAAAATAATACTTGCCGAATGCTCTTCCGAAAGCAGTATTGAATGAGTAACAATTTGTATATTCTAACAAAAAATTTGAATTTCGTACCATTTGCGGATTTTCTATTTTAAAAGCTGAAAATGAATATGAGATCTTGGTTGTGCTTGTAGGAATGGAATGCAAAAAAAAGTTAAAAGGAAATAATTCAAATGTAATTTTCAGACTCGCAGGTATGTCATTTTCAGACTTGACTATAATGGGAAGTGGAGACATATTGTAGTGACCCTTTTATGAAAACGGTGTCTAGAAAATCACAGGCCCTAAATCCCATGTAGCTCGCGCGGGACGTTCTCTGGACGTAAATCCCACTGAGTTCGCGCGCGACGCACTAGGCAGATGTGCTGCAGCTCGTACGTTTCCTTCCACTCTTCGTTGAGGGATATTCCCTCAACGAGGAGTGGAAGAACAAATTAGACTATCTAATCCATTCGATGCCATCTGATGTGCTAGTGTTTCAGCGGTCCGTGATAAAATAATAAGTTCAGGTCAACCTTGAACCATCCTAGTATCTACGTATTTAAACAAATTCTACAAATGCAGAATTGGGACAAGTTGTACTGCTGCAAAAAAAAAACAAGTTAGTAAAATCATGCAATGCATTGATTATGATACGCTTTCCAACATACCAGAAATTATTACTAAAGTTATGAGGATAATGGCTATGGAATAAATCTCGCTCCTGTGTCCTGACCTTTTACCCCATTTCGATGATATTCAACAGAACCGGTTCAGTATACCTCAAGAATAACATACTAAAGTGTTGTCGCAATAGAAGCAGTTTTACGCAAGTTATGAGAATAATGGCTGTGGAATAAATCTTGCTTTTGTGCAATGACCTTTGACCCCATTTCGTTGATATTCAACAGAACCGCTTCACTATACCTCAGGAACAACATGATAACGTTTTGTCGCAATCGAAACAATTTTAGGTAAGTTATGATGCACAAGGGCAATGGAATGGTTCCCACTCCAGTGTCCTGACCTTTGACCCCATTTCGCCCATTTTCAATAGGGTTCGTCCCCAGTGGCTCCTTACCACATACTAAAATTTCATCGAAATCGAACCATTTTTACGCAAGTTATGACGCATAACGGCAATGGAACAAATCCCGCTCTTATGTCCTGCCTGACCTTTGACCCCATTTCGCCCATTTTCAATAGGGTTCGTCCCCAGTGGCTCCTTACCACATACTAAAATTTCATCGAAATCGAACCATATTTACGCATGTTATGATGCATAAAGGCAATGAAATGGATCCCTCTTTTATGTCCTGACCTTTGACCCCATTCCGCCCATTTTCAATAGGTTTCGTTCCCAGGTGGTTCCTTACCACATACCGAAATTTCATCGAAATCGAACTATTTTTATGCAAGTTATGACACATAAGGGCAATGGAATAAATCCCGCTCTTATGCCCTGCCTGACCTTTGACCCCATTTCTCTAATTTTCAATACGGTTTGTGCCCAGGTGGTTCCCTACCACATACTAAAATTTCGTCGAAATCGAACCATTTTCACGTGAGGTATCGTGCGGACGGACGGACAAAGCTGGAGCATGTACGCTTCTTCAACCTACGGTTGGAAAGCGTAAAAAAAGAGGAACTTTCTAACCACTGCACCTAACGACCTAATTTCATAATTCGTGTACAAAATCCTTAGCATGGTAATCAAAATAATGAAATAAGAACTGAAAATAATTTATGTCAACTGAATCTGGTGAATGTAGAATCTGAACATCTCCTATATATGGATATGTATGACAGCAACAAAATGGTACAATACTATTACGTTTGGCTTCCGCCTTACCAACCACCTTATTTTGTATTTTAAAATGGCCATGCTCTAAAAACAGCTAAAAGTCGGAAGTAGGCTCCACTCGATGTAAGTATATAATAAATGTTTATTAAATACTAATATATAATAAATATACAGTGTCGGAATGGCGATCCATAAACGGCCCTGGAAGCTATTTTGTGTGTCCCACTTTTGGGAAAAATTATCAACGTATCCTATCTCTAAAAATAACGGTATGCAGCATCACTGTTTAAACATCTTTTCAACATAAGCTTACGAATCAGTACAGTTTTTTGTATTGAGACAATAATTAACAACGTTTTACTTCTTTCCCTTGGCCGCAGACACATAGTAAAATTTAACGTAAGAACAAAATTACTTCCGTTGCTGAGAAGCAACAGCCAAGGTACGTTCTCTGAGAATGTAGTCTTTATTGAAATCTTATAAATTTTACTGCGCTAACTGAATTCCGAAGTTGCGCTAGTTTCTTTTGCTTTTAGTTAGAACGGACATTCAAATGCGCGAAAAATAAATTTTTTTCAAGACTTGCCTATCAATTAACAAGATAATTACAAAAAATCTCTTGAAAAACTAAAATGTCCAGAATTGCAAGAATTTCAGTGCAGATTTATAAAGTGGAAGAAATTAAAGAGTGGGAAAATACTTTCAAATTGCAAAAGTACTTGTAACCGAAATAGACTTCCCAGAACTGCAGTTAAAGAATTCTTGTCACCGAACGGCCCAAAAAGTAGTAAATCACATGAAGAACTTGTTTAAAGAACAATAAAAAAATAAGAAAAGAAAAGAAAAGAAAACGTGCACATATAGGAAGCAGCAATTCAAAAATTTTGCAGCAGGTGAACCTCAATGTATTTACGTGCACAATTAATTTCGGGATTTAATCCCAGATCATTGATAGCATATTTGATTAGATTCTATTGATTAATATTTTAAGTGCGATCAGCAAAAACGAACTGAGGTAAAGGACATCATCCCCAAAGGACAAAACTTAAATTTGAAATTCGAGAAAGGGGAAATAGGTGTATCAATGTCTGGCGCAACAGAACATTTGCTACGTAGCCCCCCCTCTCCCCCAGTTTCTGAAGCGGTCAAAGTAGTAAACAAACTTTTTGAAATTTTAGTACAACTTGGTTTTCTTCTGCAACAATATTGAACTACAAGTATACACTGAATGACCACTTTATTACGACCAACCTGACAGTTTTAAGCAAATGAGCTATGGCTGCGCGCTGTTACCGCCAGAGAGCGAGGCTAGTATAAAAAGGAGAAGCTTACTGCTTGCGACAGTAGTAGAAGTGATTTTTGGGTAACGAGATGGGTAAAAAATGCGATTTGACGGACTTTCAACGTGGGATGATTGTAGGAGCTCGGAGCCATGGAGCTAGTATCACCGAAACCGCCGCATTCGTGAAATGTTCCACAACAGCAGTTGTTAAAGTGTTTAAAGACTGGACTGTCAACCAAAAAACTGGGTCTCTACGTGCAACGTGGTTCGTCATCGACTAGTGACTGCTCGGGCGGAACGGAGAGTGTCCAGAAAGGTAACAGACAACAGAAGGGCAACATTGCAGCAAATTACAGACCATCTTAATCAAGGATCCCCTCAAATGATCTCTGCACGCACTGTTCGGCGTACACTGCATCGGATGGGATATGGCAGCCGAAGGCCTGTTCGAACACCTTTGCTGTCTGCAGTTAACAAGAGAAAACGTCTCCAGTTCGCACAAGGATTGGACAGTCCATAATTGGAAACAAATTATGTGGTCCGATGAATCACGTTTTCAGTTGCACCCTGCCGATGGCTGAGTGAGAATTTGGCGGAAACCACACGAAAGCATGGACCCCAAATGCATTGCTACAACCCTTCAAGCTGGTGGAGGCAACGTTATGGTTTGGGGAACGTTTTCCTGGTATGCTTTGGGCCCTTTAATTCGTGTTGATCAACGTCTGACTGGCACATAATATCTAAACATCGTTGCGGACCAAGTGCATCCTGTCATGTGGATGGTTTATCCCAATGGCGGTGGCTACTTTCAACAAGATAATGCGTCCTGCCATAGTGCTCGTATTGTACAGGATTGGTTTCAGGAACATGCCGGTGAGTTTACTTTGCTTAGGTGGTCCCCACAATCTCCAGATCTCAATCCCATTGAGAACTTGTGGGATGAAGTTGAACGAGCCATCAGACAGCTGGATCCACAACCCTGCAATCTCACACTCCTGGAAAGTGCTATTCATCAAGCATGGTCTCAGATTCCACAAACCACCTATCAACATCTCGTGGAGTCCATGCCACGAAGAACCGACGCAGTATTAAAGGCAAAAGGTGGCCCAACAAAATACTGAGGGCGTGGTCATAATAAAGTGGCCACTCAGTGTATATGCTTTTTTTTTCAGTTAATATGAGGTTTACCGGTCCAGAATATGGAGGGCCACCGGGAATTCTCCAAGTATCCCGGCGGCCCAGTCCGCGCCTGTAAATATATATAATATGTAAATATATACAATATACCATATATAAATATATAATGTGTATTATATACTGCACTTGCGGCCCCTTACCATGGCCGGATTAAGACCTTAGTGGGCCCTAGGCTAAGACATTCGAGTGGGGCCCAACACTAAGGCATCTGAGTGGGCCCCCAAAGAAATTATGACGGGCAATTATTTTGAACTTCCGTTAAAACACAAAACTGTAACTACTAAATCATCTGCAGATTTTTCATAATAAGTCACTGTAATTTTCATTGTTCTCACATGAGCATGAGCAAATTAAAAGCTTAAAATTCCTAGATTCTGCCTTGGATTTTCTAATGATTTAGCATTGTATACTTTTCTTAGTACATCGTTTTTGTTATGCAATGAACTACCTCAGGGGACTTCGACCATTATCGGTTCCAAATGCAAATTGTGAGGTATAGGTGGATAAGGTGGAAAAGCTGAAAACTTTCTCGCCGACCCCGCTGTACACAGCGATATGAAATCTTTATTTACCCTTGGTGACTCACTATCTTGAAATCTGTTCGTCTTCCAGCCCCTGTTTTGGACCAAGTGGAAATCATACGAGACAAAAGTAAAACTATTTTATAAACCTTTCTCTCTCTTGCCCAGGCATGCCTTCTGGGCCCTTGATCATGGTGAGCCCCAAAGCTATAGCCCCTACAGACCCCCTTAATCCGGCCCTGCCCCTTACTATAACTTAAAAGTTAAATGCCAAAAGGTTGCAGACTCCTGGTCTAAGGCATAAACGGGATATGAAATGGTCTCTTAAGTGTTGAGGGGGACTAACATAGAGGGGCCTCCCCGGTGGTCTCTGATCATTCATCCGAAAGGGGTCCGGGTTCGAATCCCGTGAGGCATGGATGTTGTGTTTCTCTTACGGCACTGGCTCTCTCCCTTCCCTGGAGCCAGTGACCGTAAATTAGGGACGGGCGACTGCTTATAGCCCATTGAGTTGCTCATGGTGGTAGTTAAATTTCCAATAAAAAAAAAAAATAATAATAACATAGAGAGCAACGCACATAAAACGATTCAGGAAATTTACGCCACGAATGTATTCTTTTACAAGGAATGAGAATTCCGAAGAAAGAAATGAACCATCAGATATTGTACTAACATCTTGTTGATCAAAATTTAAACAACACTTTGTATGCAACACGCAAGTGAAAATTTTGCGCTGCTTAACAATATAAGTGGAACAAAAACTAACGAACCAATTCGCTACCGCTTTCTTTTTCTTGATTTGAATAAAGAAATAGTTTTTACAGAAATGATGATTTTACCACTTTCAAATGGGATAATTTATTGAGGAAGCATAAAGAAAATATGAAGACAAATTAAAACATTTGCAACGTTGTGTTTTCCTCTGTATAACCAGTTGAGTGAAATTAGACTTTGATACGTGCCCACCAACCTCAGAAATCATTTCCATAATTTAGATCTCTGAAAAGCGAGTTACTTCTGACATTTTCTGTCACCAGCGTACAAAGCCAAAAAATAAAATAAAGGAAAACATAAAAAAAAAAATTGCCATGCTCTTGGGATGAAGTTAATTTTTTTTTTAAGACAAAATATATTCATTAGAGTAAGGCGAAACATTTATATATTGTCATCTGTCAGAAACTGACATAAAGACGTTCCATTTATCACGAGCATTTCATTCCAGGTATTTTCATCCACGGAATATCCCACAGCGACGCAATAAAGAGAGCAAGCAACTCCCGGAACGAAGGTAATTATTAAAAAAAAAAATCCTTCCTCATGTCGAGGACAAAAAAGAAGCATCACAAGTTTTTCTCTTTCATGTTCTGTCACTAATCTCAGACCTCCATACTAGAGGAGTGGGGGTTAAGTGAACTGTGATAGCAACGGTGGAGTAGGGGGGGGGCAGACTGACGTGCACCACATTGGATGGAACATGAACCCTCTGCCACACGCAAACCAAATATGCAAAACAAAACAAAAACAAAGTTTTTAAGCAAAGCCCGCATTGCACCGTAAATTGGCTCGTGGCGCGTCATGTACTTCTCTCAGGCATCCAACAGAGTACATGACAGAGATATTTTAAACTTTATTGGCAGTAAAAATGCTTAGTTTTAAAAGGTAACTATTTTTTGTTCTACTCAATATTTCCCGTTGCGCTCCAATGTCACAGTAATGTTCTAATCACTTAGAAACTGCTTCAT
Organism: Macrothele yani; assembly: GCA_039090855.1. Lineage (NCBI taxonomy): Eukaryota > Metazoa > Arthropoda > Arachnida > Araneae > Macrothelidae > Macrothele > Macrothele yani. Next base: position 151,250,143 of record CM076995.1, on the reverse strand, counting down.
TTATATGCAAAACTTCCATTAGTGTTCGGCCGATTTGGTAGGACATTATCAGCTTATACGAGGGTCGTTCCAAAAGTAACGAGACTGATTTTACATGGGACAGATGTGTAATGCAGTAAACATACTTACACTTACACACTTTCGAAGTACTCTCCATCTACATGAATGCACCGGTCCCACCTTTTTATCCACTTCCGGAAGGTGTGCTCAAAGCCCTTCCTCGACATGTAGTTCAAGATACCCATCACAGCATTGTTCAGTATTTGAAGAAAACCGACGTCCACGAAGTGGTTTCTTCACTTCAGGGAATAGGTGGAAGTCACACGGCGCCAGATCTGGTGAATACGGAGGGTGGGCTATCATTTTGATGCCTAGATCTTGGATAACCTGCTGAGTAAGCGAAGCACCATGTGCAGGAGCATTATCTCGATGCAGAATCTAACCAGCTTGTGCATATTCTGGGTGTTTTCGGGGATTTTTTTTTTTTTTAGGGGGACCTTTTGAGAACTTCAGAATAATAAGCACCGGTAACAGTTTTCTCTTGTGGAACAACATGGTCGTACATGATCCCCTTTTTATCGAAGAACACCAGGTGCATAACCTTCCCTGCACTTGCTTGAACCTTTGCTTTCTTGGATCGGGGACTCTGTGGATGTTTCCATTTGGGTGCTCTGTTTATTTTCAGGATCGAAATGGTGAAAAAATGGTTCATCATATGTGACGACTCGACCCAAAAAGTGGGGCTCATGTCGTAGCTGGCACTTCCATTGGCGACAAGCAGGGCTGGCCTTAGGCGAGCAAAGCGCCTGCCTAGGGCCGCCAATTCTAGGGGCAGCGGATTTTAATCATATATTGATTAAAATCTGTTACGGATATTTAATACTAGAATTTTAGGCAAAGATATTAAATCTCATTTCGCAACTTTTATTTTGCTTTCGTGCTCCAGTTCCTTTGTTTCCACGATGCGTGAGAAAAGTTTGCTTCCTCACCAAGGTATAGAAACATCGGAAACACGGTTTATTCAGAGACACCAGTTTGTCGCATCTTAAGGGTCTAGGCCGTTGTGATAGACGCAATGGTATTGTCCAGCTCATTAGATCTTTTGCCTTCTTAATTTCAAAGCAGCCGACTGAAGGCGCAACCCTCTTAATTTCAACCGTGAAGTTTATTTAAGCCGACGCCGGCATTTTCCCATGGTTTTTGTGGAAGAAAGGGTGTCAGTTTGAGTGGAAACAACGGGGGTAGCTAGGACAATCTACTTGAGGAATTGGAAGCGAACGGCCGCAGGGAGAGGAGGCGAGGAAACACCTTAGGTGTTGGAACGCACGTCTTAAGCTAAACAGGGGGAATGGAGTTTTATCTCCACGTGCGAGAGGGATAAACGAGAGAATGACCGAAAAAGGAGGAAAGCGATTAACGGAAGGAAATGTTGGTTTCAGAGCAGCGGGGAGGAAAAATTGAAAAGCTTAGGACAACCTTCTACACTTAAGTAAAGAAAATAATAAAATGCTTTTAAGAGATCTAAAAGGAATGCGTATAAAATTATTGGTCATAGTTATTTTCTTCAACCACGCAAAACTATGGAAGTTAACAAATGCAAGTTAACACATCATCCAATTTTTTATGTTTTATCTTTAAACAAATAAAATCACTAAAAAGGTAAACAGTCGAAGTACGCCTATTCTCTTGTTCCACTAGCTTTTTGGGGGATGCCGCTAAGTGAATCTGTATAAAAACAGTTGTTCCCGTTCTTTATGCTTTGCAGTGAAGTTTAGGTTCTTTTTCGCTGGCTTTAAATATAAAACGGTAATAACAAAGGAGGAACGTGTAGACAGTAAACAAAACGCCAGACAAAAGTTTCCGGGGTTGAGTGAAAAGCAGAACGTCTGAGATTTGCTAATTTAACATTATTACAGTTCCCACGCTTTTGACTACAGTACATTGTTTGACTAATGTAAATCTAAATGACTTCTGTTCCTTACGAGAGGATGAGGGGATACAGAATCGGGGAGGTTACATTGGATATCCCATTACAACCTCTTTGGGACGAATCATTTATAGTGTTACTTGTTATACAAAGGAAAACGGACAGAACAGAGAAGTTTCTGGTGGTGGAAAATGACCCTAATTGATTTGTCAATTGTCATGGGGTGATTGATTTGTCAATTGTCGTGGAGAGATTGAGTTGTCAATTGTCATGGGGAGCTCTTTCATCCTCTCAAGCTGCTGATACAAATTTCCAGCAAACTTCGGAGCGGACCATGTTCCATTCGTTGAAATTAAAATATCCTCTAGTTGTAGCGCCGGTGAGAGATTCACGGAAAATAGACATAAATTAAAATACCAATTAGCCGAAATATAGGAAACATTTCATCTCGTCTGCGTCCAGTCGGATAAGCGTTTTTCTCCTGTTTGTTTATTTATTTTATGGGGGTCAGGGTAAGAGGAAGTAGATAAACATTTCCAGTTGTCGGTGTTGTGTCGCTTGTTTCAAAACGTAAAAAAAAGACTTCGGTTCATTTATTCAGTAGGAACGTTACGAGGCCTGAATACTTTTAGCGATTTGTTTATTACTCCCAAACGCATTTTTATCGACGATAGTACGAAGGGATATTTCGTCCTGTAGCTGTATTTGTATCTAAATATGTCTGGAATTAAAGGGTCTAAGTCCGACAGAGGTGCAGAAAAAAGGAAAAGAAAAAAGACTGAACAATTAATAGAGAGACAGTGGTTCGTTATTGAAGATTTTCAAGAAGAATCTACATACAGATGAAGCAACGTATTCTACGAAAAAAGAAAGACATTACGGATTTTCAGGTAAAAAGCGATGCTCCAGAACACAATGATATACAAATAGATTTTATTCAAGGTCCAGCTAAACATAGACTTCTACACCATCATGAAGGACTAAATGGAGGCAACAATGTGCTCGCCTCAAAATAAGCCCCGATTTAACTAAAAAACTGGTAAAATCTATGCCTAATAGATTGAAAGGAATTATAAACGCGACAAAGAAATATATACGCGACAAGATGTTAATTATTGTAATTTATTATATATTTCTGCCATATTTTATACTAGCCGGATACTTTTGTATATGCTTTTTTTTCTCTCTGATGTTTCATTCAAATACACTGGTGTGCAAAAATTAAGGACGAAGAGGAGAAATGAGCATAACAGCGGAACGAGCAGGCAGAACGGAGCGAAAGACCACTCAGGAGATAGACTAGGGTACGGTACGGTAGGGCATGCGCATATATGCAGCATGACATAAGGGGGTGGAAGTGTATAAAGCACACGGGCGGTGTACGCTTAGAAATTCGATGAAAGCTATTGCACGGTGTACATCGGTTTGAACGACGTCGAGTTGATGCTACCGTGTGATATAGCTAACAGGCAATCCAGTAGACGACACCTGGATGACTTTACCCGAGGTCGCGTCATTGAGAAGTTGGAAGAAGGCCGAAGTGTGACTAGTGCGGTCGAGGAGTTCGGGATCGCTCACAACATCGTTTCACGAGCTTGGAGAGCATTTCAAACGACAGGAACAGCTATCCGAGAGTTTAGCAGTGGTCGTCCACGAGCAACCACGGCGGCGGACGACCGGTATATTGTCCTACAGGCGAGAAGAGGCAGACGGCAGACAGCGGAAGAAATCGCAAGGCACATGCAACAGACAACTGGACGCCCGTTATCGCGTCTTACCGCGGCCAGGAGGCTGCACAAATGTGGTCTATTTGCACGACGACCAGTACGGTGTGTGCCATTTACGCCTGCTCATCGGAGACGGCAGTTTCTGGGGTGCCAGGAACACAAGAACTGGTCACATCAGCAATGGGGTCGAGTTCTCTTTACGGGTGAGAGCCGATTTAGTCTGACGAGCGATTCTGGACGTATACACATCTGGAGAGAGCAAGGAACACGCAATCACACCTCCAACATCATCGAAAGGGACCGGTTTGGAGGTGGTGGAGTTCTCGTTTGGGGCGGTATCATGCTTGGTAGCCGTACTGACCTCCACATCTTCCAAGGAGGTTTAGTCACTGGTGTCCGCTGTTGTACCGAGGCTCTCCTGCCTCACGTGCGTCTGTGTAGAAGTTCTGTGAGTCCTGAGTTCTTCTTCATGGACGACAACGCGACACCTCATCGTACAGTGGCTGTCGCAGAGCTGTTGGAGAGTGAAGTTATTAAACGCATGGATTGGCCCGCAAGGTCCCCGTACCTAAATCCAATCGAACATGTGTGGGACCTTCTCGGGAGACTCTTGGCAGCACGTCTCCAGCCGCCAGCAACGATTCCGCAGCTGCGATTGGCGCTACAAGAGGAATGGGCCGCGATGCCTCAACAGCTCCTTGACAACCTCGTCCTCAGCATGGGCAGACGTTGTAAATTCTGCAACGCAGTCAGGGGTGATCATATCCTCTACTAAAGACTGAATTTTCTTGGTAGCCGCCTGTCACATGGACGTTTCTGTCTTCTGTCCAGTTGTGCTCGAAGCTACCTTTTTCAATAAAGTGCCTTTGTATCCTTTGGATTCCTTGTTTGGACGGTTTTGCTCACTTGTCCCATATTTTTACATCTTGGGGATCTTATGGTATGATTTGAGTCGATGTGGAGCACTTCTGCACGACGTTACATTACATACTGTTAGGGTCCGCCGTAGTAGTAAGGCCGACCCTGGCCCCAACTGATAACATGATTTGCCTTGTGGAAAATCATGTTAAGGTTTAAGGTTTCTCATTTTACCAGCGCAACGAAAAAATTGCCAGTGTTTAACGTTTCCCATAGCAAAATTGACTATCATAAGGTTTCTCTTTGCACTGTGGGGCACGCAAAATTAATAATGATCAAGTATTCTCATCGTACTCAGGAAAGGTAATACTGAAAATATTCTCGAACTGTCACCATGCTGACGTAAGGTAGTCCTACGTAATAAACAAACGTAATATAATTTTACGAAGCACTGCTGTTCATAACGCGAGTATGTATTTCCTTTGGAGGTAACAAGATAACCCTAATTTATCAAATCTCGTATAGTTCCTAGGAAATAAAATATTTGGGCAAATTTTTTTTATGATATAATGACCTTTTTTTTTATTTTCATAGTACTGCGCTTTCCGATAATTTCTGAAGTGTTTGAACTGGCTTAAAGAATACGTCGGAGGTTAGGTGGAACGTCCTTACGTATACTTCACGGAAATAACAACAAAAGTTAGCAAGAAAACAAATTCAACACCCACAACATTCTGGTGACTGGAATTTAAATCGTTAACGTAGTGTTGCCGGAAAACGCTTTGTCTTTCGGAGGGAAGGGGGATCATTAATACACTGTCGGACAATTGCTAAGGACGGACGACAATAGCAACGATAGCAACCATAAAATGGAAGGCAGAAAAATGTGGAAATTAGCATAAGTGCGGGATACAGTAAGACGTGTTGTGCGTATGCAAATTTTGGATTGCCGAACTTGTTCGTGACGTCATAGCGCTGATAAGAGATACAAAGGATTTGACGCGTATTGACCGTTGTTGTTCAAACGCAAAGTTGAAAGGGAAAGAATCAATTGACGAACTTGAAATTTTCAGCATGTCTTCCCGACATCACCTAGAGGATTTTACGCGTGGCCGTATTATTGGCAAGATTGAAGAAGGGCGAAAAATAACAGATGTTGCCAGGGAGTTCGACGTCAGCCACAGTGTTGTTTCAAGGCTTTGGAAATCATTTCAAACAAATGGAGAGTGTAGCAAACGTCACGGGGTAGGTCGTGTTCGCAGTACGACACCTGCAGAAGATCGGTACATAGTGCTATCAACAAAAAGACACCGGCGCAGCACAGCTAGTGAGGTAGCAAATCAGTTTATGGCTGCTACTGGCAAGCGAATCTCCCGAAAAACTGTCGCCAGACGTTTGCATGGAGGCTGACTATTTGCCCGCCGTCCTGTTGTGTGCATCCCATTGTCCAGACGTCACCGTACCGCCCGTTTGCAATGGTGCCATCAACATCGCAATTGGACTGATAACGACTGGTCTGCTGTCCTCTTCTCAGATGAGAGTAGATACAGTCTATCGTCTGATTGTCGACGACAACTGATCTGGCGTGATAGTGGTACTGCATATTGTCCAGCAAACATACAGGAAAGGGACCGATATCCGACATGTAGTGTCATGATATGGGCTGGCATCATGATCAATGGCCGTACGGCCCTCTATGTGCTACCAACTGGGACTATGACTGGCCAACGATACATTAATGATGTTCTGCTACCTCATGTTCGCATGTTCCGTGGTGCTGTCGGTGATAGATTCATTTTCATGGACGACAACGCAACATGTCATGGAACAGTCGCTGTCCAGGAGTGTCTTGAGAGCGAGGATATTCAACGCCTCGTATGGCCAGCACGTTCTCCATATCTAAATCCCATTGAAAATGTGTGGGATGCTTTGGGGAGGAGTCTTGCTGGTCGCCAATGCCCTCCAATAAACAAGGACACCCTCATCCGTGCACTGACAGAGGAATGGGATAAATTACCCCAACAGCTGCTTGATAATGTTGTGCAAAGCATGACACGACGTGTGGAATCTTGCATCGCCCTCCATGGTGGCCATATCCCGTATTGACATCTTACGCCGGAACGCCTGCGGACGGTAATTGCATTTTTTCACGTTTACGTATTCTGCACAAAATGGCCTGTTTGTCCCTTGAACACGTTCCAAAGCCTTCTGGATTTCAGAGCACAATAAATTGTCTTTCTTGTAATGTCCTGGCATTCTGATATTATTTTATTTCACTTGGCATCCAACCACACTTACTTTTTTATGCGCTATATAGCCGTTTATGATCCGTCCTTAGCAATTGTCCAGCAGTGTATGACTAAATGTCGGTGCAATATTACGAGGGCCGCTCTGATGGCTCAGTGGTCTAAGCGATGGCTTCTGAATATTCGTCCGAACGGGATCAGAGTTCAAATCCCGGTGAGGCATGGATGTTGTGTTTGTCTTAAGGCACTGGCTCTCTGGATTCCCTGGAACCAGTGGCGCTAAATTATATATATATATATATATTACGAGGTGAGTTAGGGAAGTCATGAATTCGAAACACTGCCTATATTCAATGGTCTTTATGATACGGTTACCTTCGGGACCCATCCGTCTTGCGCCGTCAATGGTCCAGGATCAAAGTCCCTCAGTTCACCACGTATACTCATGTTCGTCAATAGCATAATCGTGGTACACTCTTGATACGGTTTCCCTGGGGAACCCTAGGGCTCTTACCTCTTGGGCGATAGAATGGCCCGTCTGTCTTGCGCCGACAATATGTCCAAGATCAAAGTCGCTCAGATCACCACGTTTACCCACGTTCGTCAATAGCATACTCGTGGTACACTCTTGATCCGGTTACCCTCGGGTACTCTAGGGTTCTTACCAATTGGGCGATAGAATGACCCACCTGTCTTGCGCCGACAATGTGTCCTTGATCAAAGTCGCTCACATCACCACGTTTACCCTCGTTCGTCAATAGCATACTCGTGGAACACTCTTGATACGGTTACCCTCGGGAACACTAGCGTTTCTTACCACTTGGGCGATAGAATGACCCATCTGTCTTGCGCCGTCAATGTGGCCAGGATCAAAGTCGCTCAGATCACCACGTTTACCCACGTTCGTCGATAGCATATTCGTGGTACACTCTTAATACGGTTACCCTCGGGAGCCCTAGGGTTCTTACCAATTGGGCGATAGAATGGCCCACCTGTCTTGCGCCGACAATTTGTCCAAGATCAAAGTCGCTCAGATCACCACGTTTACCCACGTTCGTCTATAGCATACTCGTGGTACACTCTTGATACGGTTACCCTTGGGAATCCTAGGGTTCTTACCTCTTGGGCGATAGAATGACCCGTCTGCCTTGCTTCGACAATATGTCCAAGATCAAAGTCGCTCAGATCACCACGTTTACCCACGTTCGTCAATAGCATACTCGTGGTACACTCTTGATACGGTTACCCTAGGGAACCCTAGGGTTCTTACCTCTTTGGCGATAGAATAACCCGTCTGTCTTGCGCCGGCAATGTGTCCTTGATCAAAGTCGCTCTGATCACCACGTTTACCCTCGTTCGTCGATAGCATACTCGTGGTACACTCTTCTTACGGTTACCCTCGGTAACACTATGGTTTCTTACCACTTGGGCGATAGAATGACCCACCTGTCTTGCGCCGTCAATGTGTCCAGGATCAAAGTCCCTCAGATCACCACGTATGCTCACGTTCGTCAATAGAATACTCGTGGTACACTCTTGATACAATTACCCTCGAGAACCCTAGGGTTCTTACCTCTTGGGCGATAGAATGACCCGTGTGTCTCGCGCCGACAATGTGTCCACGATCAAAGGCGCTCAGATCACCACGTTTACCAATGTTCGTTGATTGCAATTCACTGTTGTAAAGCCCTGCCGCCCACTTATTTATCGCCTGCGCTCAGTTTTTGTCTGTTCCACTCTGCATATTCGATGCTCATGTCATTAGCCCATAACCCCTATCTCTAATATTTTGTTTATGAGTATACTTGTATGTTGCTATGTGGCGTGTGCATATTTAAACTTTTAGAATGATTTTCATGGTGATTTAGTTAGAAATGGTGTGCGCAAGAGACTCGCGTGATTTTGTCACTGCCAAAATTTTTAAAGTAAAGTAATTATCTGGTACATCACCCGGTTTTGAGCGTGGTTTCACGCTAGATTGTATCATAAGCAGAGTTTAAAATTTCGTCCACAGTCAGATTATTTTGAAAATTTGGTCACGCCTGAATTCGTTTTATGATGCGTATTTCAACAGGTCTTCTTCATCCTGGATCCAGCACATTATTTTTCGTCGGGGACTTATATTCATCCTGGATTCAGCACATTATTTTTCGTCGGGGACTTATATTCATCCTGGATTCAGCACATTATTTTACGTCGGGGACTTATATTTATCCTGGATTCAGCACATTATTTTACCTCGGGGACTTATATTCATCCTGGATTCAGCACATTATTTTACCTCGGGGACTTATATTCATCCTGGATTCAGCACATTATTTTACCTCGGGGACTTATATTCATCCTGGATTCAGCACATTATTTTACGTCGGGAACTTTATAACCCTGTAGGTGTATGTCTTTGAAGTGGACTTCAGGACTTATATTCCCGGTCTGGTTCGGTCCTCTGCTCCTGGCTAAAACGTACAAACAAATTCGAGGAAGTAATGTGCCGGTCAGAAATAAAAGCTGTCTGAAAAGTAACAAAAATGAATATAAGAAATAGAAACTCAAAAGGAAGTTTAAATTAGTGATATATGCCACAGATATTTAAATGACCCAGAATCGAAGCAGAGTTAGAACACAAAAGTGAAGCAACCCACAGCAGACGCTATCCCCAAGATATCTGGAAAGACTGTGTTTGAGTACTTCAAGAAGTATCATGCGAAGGACATTGCTTCGAAAAAGAAACAGCTTCAGGAATCCTGAGATACTAAGTAATATCAGTCTTATTAATGTCGAAATGTTCATCGTAAGTTACACATGAAGACTTTTTTACGCACTCAGTTATTTTTTCAACAGATAGGAGATCTGAAGCACGTGAAAGTGCTTTGAGGACAAAAGAAAGAGTGAATCTTTAATGCCTTCTCACACCAAGGTTTCTTTCTTTCTTTTTCTTAATGAATGAAAGAATACCATCATCACTTAAACCAGATTTTGAAAGTATGCGGACTATTTTATTCTCTCATTCTGAACCTGTGCAAAATAATAATGATCGGCCGATGTAATCACGGTGATTTGCAGCCGTAATTGTCCCGTTCGCAAGATTTCTGACTGGGTGAATGGCAACAGCACTGCTATTAAAACCCATTACCCTTATCTGGGAATAAGAGCAGAGCTCGAATTGCTCATTCTGACAATATCGAGCAGCAATCGCTGCTCAGGCAAATTAGAGGGACACGAGGAACCACTGTTTTCTTCCAAGTTCTCTAATGAATTAAAGCAACATGTCGTACTTGTTACTGTCCTGCCTTACAAACACTCACTCTGGTACAAGGTCGACGTGGTGGTTCTGCACTCGTAATAGACTCAACGCTTTCTTCCTATCGCTAGCAGCCTTTTCATTCCACAAAATGAAAGCAATTGATGCAATTACCGATTTCCTTTTTCTCTTTAGAAAGCCATACGCTCTAAACAGAAATTGTTCAATGTAAAGAAATTTAATTACATGAAAGTTACCACCATTTCTTTTGCATTCTTTCTCTAGTTCAAAGACATGTACTGATGCCGATTTGCGCCTTGGAGAATGGAGAAGAAAAATTTCTCCGTTCGTGAAACTGGGAATGCTCACCAGATCGTAAGAACTTCCAAAACGTTCGTGAAATTTCAAAATTACTTTAAGGTATCACAAACGGAAAGTTTTGTAGGCGGCGGTTTAAAAGTTTTTTTGCATATATATAGTTCACACGAAGGGGTATAGAGGTATATAGATATACACTATATTGACAAAAGTCCCCGGACACTTACAAGAGAAACACAATATAGCATTTTTTGACATACATTAGTGCGGTGTCGGTCCACCTTTGGCCTTAATGCATGCACTGACCCTTCGAAGCTCGAAGTGGTTGGGTTTTGAGCTCCGTGATTTTCGTTGCTATAAGGTGTTTATTGAGTGCTTTAGTTTCTGTGGTTGCGTGTATCTTCAAGTTGAAGTTCTACACTTTACGTTCGTGTATCTCCCAGGTTGGTGAGTGCCATATTTTCTCATTATTCACTGTTTTATTTTTCAACCAAGCTGGTCTTTTTTCGTTAAAGTCTCGCCATTGCTTCGATGGCGGAGGCAGACAAGGGTGACGCCCACATCCTTATCTTGGCAGATCAGCCAGCTTCCTCTTCTTCTTCTACCGCGGTAGCTCCTGCTCAGCTTAATGAGGTGGCTCCCGAGCGTCATTGCGACGTCATGGACACCTCTTCTTCTCCAGCTATAACTCCCACCAAGTGCGGTGGTGCCAAGTCTCCTATCTACATCTCAGCAGTTGATGACGTATCCGTTATCAGCAATACTGAGCTCACAGCTTCTACTTCTCATCAACTTTCTGATCCGCCCTCACTGCTAGGGGCCGCTTCATCGAATTCTCGACCCATATCTGCCCAAGCGTCCTATGCTTCTGCAACTTCTGGGGTCCTCACACCCCCAGTTTCATCTGCTATGCCTTTTCCTGAATCCTATGTCACTGTCGTCGGTTCTACTGCTACAATTGACATACCAGAGGATTCCCGAGCTGGTCACCTTTTTTCCTCCACTATGGAACGGGGCGTCTATTTTGATGCGCTTCCCGACACTAAGCTGTGGCAATATAGCCGAGCCCTCAAAACTATCTTACCAAAGGATGCAATAGACTTTGTAGCTCGAAAACCCAGATCTGTCTTGGTCTATTTTAAGGATAAAGCGCATGCTGACCAGGTCCTTACGGAAGGTCTAACCATCAGTGACGTGCATCTGTTAGCACAACCGTTTGCGCACCGCCCGGTGCAGGTGACCTTCTACCCCGTACCACCAGAAGTATCCGACGCTGCACTCTGCACCTTGCTCAGCAGGTACGGCAGAGTTGTTGAGTCCATAACAACTCTCTCTGCGGCTCCCAAAGACCCTGAAGACAAAACGATTCGGGGTTTCCGCCGCACTGCTCGAGTCCTCTTTTCATCTGTTGCTCAGCTGAAAGCGGTTCCGAATGTTTTGCACATCCGCTGTGGACAGCAACGCGGAAGAGTTGAGATAATCACTTCACAGTATTGCACTATCTGTCAGAGCGAAAGTCACATAAGGGCTCAGTGCCCACGTGCCTCCCTGCAAACAGCTCCACACACTACATCTTCTTCTACTTTGTCCACCAACGCTTCACAGACTTCTTCCTATTCGAGGAAAGTCGCGGAATCAAGATCTTCCAAAAGTCAGCTTACTGCCATTGGTCAACAAGCGACTTTGATGCCTCCACCTCCTGCTGATCCTAAGAATTTTCCCAGGCTTCCAAAATCGACTCCCCCTAGTACTTTTACAACCACTGCTGATGTACATGTTGACCACTCCTCAGCTTTTACCGTTGGCTCCATGACACGAGCCACAGGTAACGCTTCGGGTTCAGACTCTCCAGACGATCATGAAGCTTTTGTGGTTGCTGGAAAACGCAGTGGTGCTACTCACCCCAAGACGAAGAAGTCAAAGACTCTGGCGTCCCGAAGATCATCTCGCTCTTCTACCCGCTCATCCACTCGCTCCGTCAGCTCTCGACGACCGTTCTCCAGGTCGCCTCTACACACTTCCTCTGAGACAGCATGTGAGGGTGCCTTTCCCTCACTAGATGAATTCACAACTTTTCTTGCTGAAAATGCTTTCCCTGCTGAGCCTCTGCCATACGAGGACGTGCTGGATTGCCTTTTAGGGTCCTCAAGCCCTTCCTCAGCACGCACTTCCATTCAGCAGTATGAAGCAGCTCTTCCACAAGTGCTGGTTCAATTACACTCACTTGAAAACACTCTTCGGCGCACTGCGGACGAGGTCCCGTGGAGTGCTTGTTTTCTCCGTCGACTCCACTCCATCACTACAGCCGGTCAATTCCTACTACATCCTACAACTAACCTAGACATTCAAGGTGGTGTCACTTAATTGTCGTGGTTTTGTGACACCTCTTGCGAATGCGCTGGTACAAGAGGATCTTGCTCCGCTGAATGCTGATATATTACTTCTGCAGGAAACAAACTGTACTTCCACCACCTCTGACAAACCAATATATATAAATTGTATCTTCTCATTGTACAGAATCATGTATATAGGTCATTTCACGAACCACAGACATCTGTAAACTTTGTCGTTTTTACAGTATATTCTTATCTTCAATTCCTGATTCAAATGTGTAATTTTACTACTCAACTGTGTAAATTTGTGTTCTCCAATACTCACTGTGATGAGTTGTGTCTTCTCTCTGTATTTTCAGAGATTATTTTTTCTTTTGTATTCTCAGGAAAATTATTGTATATAACTATTTTTCATATCACCGTTGTATGTAACATGTAGTACCGTGAGCCACATTAATCTGTAGATTTTTCATCATCTGTCTTTCGAACTTTTGATTTCATGTTTGTCTCCTTGATCACCTGCAACCTCCTGGTTTTCCAGGCCACCCACAATGTATCACCTTTCGGTCAGAACTTTTTTTTTCATCAATATTGTGTAAAATTTATACTCTATAGTGCTCATCATTCTGGATTGATTTTACTCTCTGTATTACCAGAGATTCATGTTGCCTCGCCAGATTTCTACTGCACTTAACTGTTATCATGCAAACGTTGCACCGAATCCTGTAATTAACGTAGCGCAAGCTGCACATTCTGTTAATTTCTCATCACCTGTCTTTTGAATCTATGTCTGCAAGCTCGAATTCTGTATTATTCCTTGCTTCAATACTGTGCAAAATTAATATTGTATAACGCTCTTCAAGCTGAATTGGTCCTATTCTTTTGCTTTGTCAGAGACTTTTGTTGCCTCACCAGACACTCGAAACTGTTTTTTTACTATCATCAATGTACAAAACCGTGTAAATAAGCAGTAGCGTAATCTACAAGCATCTGTAAATATTTTTTTTTGTCATACATCATTTGAGATGATTTATTCAAGCACATCTCCTGTATCTTTCTTCTAATAAATACTGTGTGAAAACTGGGCCTTCGAAACATGCTTTCGACAAGGTTTTGGAACACAGCGATTGGTATGCGCTTCCATTCAGTACATAATGCTGCCGCTAACTGTTGCTTAGTAGTAGGTCTTGGTTCCAAACTTCTTTTGCAGCGCTCTAATTCATCTCATAGGTGCTCTATGGGAATAAGGTCAGAGCTTTGTGCTGGCCAGTCCACACACGATACGGAATTACTGTCAAACCATGCCGTAACAGTCTTTACTTTAAGGCTCGGTGCATTATCCTGCTGGTACCAACAAGGTTCGGTTCCATAGTATTGCCACAGAATTGGTAGGGCATAATTGTCCAGAATATCGAGGTAGACGTGCTGGTTAACAGGTTTGTCCACGCTATCCGATGGACTGGGACCATACCACGAAAAACACTCCCACACCAGTACACTGCCAGCTCCAAATTTAACAAGAATTCATTTTATATAAAAGCAGCGTTCCGCCGCTATTTACCACAGTGTACTGTTCCTACGGTTCAATGGGTGATAAATCCAGCGATCTGGCTGGCCACGGCAGAAGTGGAACGTTGTTATCCCTGAAATGGAACGTGTTGTCGCTGCAACATTGTTCTGCTGAAATATGGCCCCAAGGCAGTGGCGACGCCCGAAGTTCAGAACTGGATGGACTTGTTAGGGGAGGGGAGTTAAGTGTCGTACAGGAGGTGCACAAATTTTGAAGCGCTCGGCAGACATTTTTCCAAAACATTCTGTACATGTAGATTTAACCTGACGCTGAATCATCCCCAATAAGTACAAAAAAGTAAGTTTTCAGGTACATACTGTACCCGGTATTTGTTCAATGTATTTAGTACTAGGAATAGTGGATGCGAATCTCCATTGACTTCCAAAAGCTACTATTTCTTCGCAATTTTAGTAATTTGTCATGTTTTAAATATTTTTTATATTTGCTGTCCTAAAGCGGTTTATCATCTTTACTCTGTAATCTGACTTGGAATATCTAATCTCTTTAAACTTTAATTGCGAAAATGATTGATGTCCTTCTATCTCTCTTGGACATGCGATCAGAAAATATCCTCCATTTCACGGAACAGTAGAACACGAAATTTAGCAATTCCTTTTGTATAAAATCTGAATTCGAAAAGTTCACATACTTTCTTCTAAGTTCCCTAAAATCTTATATCTTACTTGGCTGAGCTCGCCATGTGTTCTTACTGTTTAATTGGGGGGGGGGGTTGGGGGGGTCTAAAGGATGTGCTCAAAGAAAAATTGGGTGAGCTTCAGCCCATCCGTAGCGTCCTGTAGATACAGGAGGACGACCGGTCGTAGAATGTCGTTACCCATTGATGTAACGTGCACTCGTTACGGCGGTACAGTTTCTCACGAGAGGATCTACTTTCGCACCCGATAGCACCTCAGGCCATAATTCCTCGTGTTCGTGCGGTATTCCTGGTGCGAATACACTCTTCCCGAAGTTTTTCAACCTGTCGTCGGCGGACACACATGTGGCCATCGTTTTCGCTTAAATAAAAGCGCGTTTCTTTTTTTTTTTTTTTTTTTTGATTGGAGGTTTAACGACCACCGTGAGCAACTCAATGGGCTATAAGCAGTCGCCCGTCCCTAATTTAGGGTCACTGGTTCCAGGGAAGGGAGAGAGCCAGTGCCGTAAGACAAACACAACATCCATGCCTCACCGGGATTCGAACCCGGACCCCTTACGGACGAATGATCAGAGGCCAGAGCCTTAGACCACTGCGCCACCGGGACGGCAAAGCGCGTTTCGTCTGAGAACACGAAATTGTGCCATTCGTCTCGCAACTCCCTTCTTTCGATGCACCATTGGCCCGGCAGACCATTGTTGCGGTGTCAAATGTAACTTGGTGGTCTAAGCGCGGGTTTATGGTTATTCGTCGGAGAAAGGGTCCGGGTTCGAATCCCGGTGAAGCATGAATGCTGTGTTTGTCTTACGGCACTTGCTCGCTGCCTTAAATTAGGGAAGGGGGACTGCTTATATCCCATTGAGTTACCCACGGTGGTCGTTAAACATATTAACAAGTTAGTAAATTCATGCAGTGCATTGATTATGATGCGCTTTCCAACATACCAGAAATCATTACTCAAGTTATGAGGATAGTGGCTGTGGAATAAATCTCGCTCCTGTTCCCTGACCTTTGACCCCATTTCGATGATATTCAACGAAACCAGTTCAGTATATTTCCAGAACAACATGATAAAGTTATGTCGCAATCTAAGCATTTTTACGTAAATTATGGCGCATAAGGGCGATGGAATAGATCCCGCTCCTATGTTCTGACCTTTGACCCTATTTCTTCTATTTCCAATAGGGTCCCTCCCCAGGTTGTCCCCTACCACATACTAAAATTTCATCGAAATCGAACCATTTTTACGCAAGTTATCGTGTGGACAGACACAGACGGACAAAGCTGGAGCATAATAGTTTCTTCAACCTACGGTTTAAAAGAGTAAATTAAACAAGTTAGTAAAATCATGCAATGCATTGATTATGATACGCTTTCCAACATACCAGAAATCATTACTCAAGTTATTACTCAAGTTATGAGGATAATGTCTGTGGAATAAATCTCGCTCCTGTGCCCTGACCTTGGACCCCATTTCGATGGTATTCAACAGAACCGGTAAAGTATACTTCCGAAACCACGTGACAAAGTTTTGTCTCAATCGAATCATTTTTACGTAAGTTATAACGCATAAGGGCGATGGAATGGATCTCGATCCTACTTCCTGACCTTTGACCCCATTTCGCCCATTTTCAACAGGGTTCGTTCGCAGGTGGTCCCCTACATCATACTAAAATTTCATTGAAATCGAACCATATTTACGCGAGTTATCGTGCGGACAGGCGGACATAGCTGGAGCATATACGCTTCTTCAACCTACGGTTGGAAAGCGTAAAAAAGAAAATTAAAAAAGAGCTTGAAGAGGGGCCGACGAGCCTACAGTCAAAACTGTAGTAACTGGCGACGTACAGTTACAGTTGACATTGGAAAATGCATTACAGTTCGCCACTGCGGCGTGAACGCAGTTGATGATGCAGAACGGTCCCTCAAACACATCCTCATAAGATAACGGTTGTCCCTGGACGTTTGCTTGTGTACGATGTCCAGAACCTTCTCTTCGTGTCCAACGCCCTTTTTCGTACCATTTCATGCACACTTTTACCACGACGGACACATTGCGCCTCCACACGACCGGCAATCTCCCGGAGTGAAGCATCGCAGTCTCTCATGCCGATAATGCGACCTCTGTCAAACTCGCTGATGTGAAAGTACGACTGTCCTACAAGACGACGAGATATCCTTACCCACTGATGACCAAGCACTCCCATGCCAACTCAGTCACGTGGCGCTTATAACAGAAAAATGGCGGGTTTCCGATCTGTGGCGTTGGGCTAACTGATTTGCCTAGATGCGGTGAAAATAACAAATATCTGAAATTGGTAAGAAAGATGTTAAATAGAAGACAGAACTGGATATCCTGTTTGAAGAAACACAAGAAAAATGACACCGAATTTTCGGGTGTAATAAGCACGCCTTTTGAATCCGTTCTGACGCAAATCAAATTTATCAAAGCTATTCAAAGTCAATGGAACCAGTATGGAAAACAATGGTATCTGACGGAAGAAAGCAGTTTTGCAATCGGGTTTTTAATCCCTCAGGTATTGCTGTAAACGGAATCGTGAGCTTACTCCCTCTGGTTGCAGATTTGTGCGTTAAAAAAAACATGAATTTATATGAGAAATATTTCGCACCGGAAACGATCTCCAACACAGAAAGAATTTTTCAAATCGGACTCTTAGAAACAAGATATCGACAAAAATAAGATGTAACTTAACGCCTCCTGGTGGGAAAACCATGCATTATTTCAGGAAGAAAGTATTCTTAAAAGGTTTTTCCAAGTGAGCGGTATTGGTCCAAGAAAAGAAAATTTAGTCTAGTTTTCAAGAGCCCAGATTTTGCTACAAATACATGAGAAGCAGAAATGAACGCTTATTCACCCTGGTGGCCAAGCCATTCTTTACCAAACATTAGAAATTATGTGAAAAATGTTTTCCATCGGGTCTTGTATGCGATACAGGAAGAATTTTTCAAATCGGAGTTTTAGAAGCAGAAATAACGCAGAAAACGCAATTTACCTTTGTGCCCCCTAGCGAAAAGTTTATGTTTTAATTAAAAATTTTGAATTTATAGGGAAAACATTTCGTATCGGAAACGCTATCCAACAAAGAAGGAATTTTTCAAATTGGACTCCTAGAAGTAGAGATATTGACAAAAATAATATATATATCTACGCCCCCTGGCGTGGAAACCATGCATTATTTCAAGAAGAAAATGTTCCTAAAAGGTTTGTCGACATGAGTAGTATCGGTCAACAAACGACTTTTTTTTCAATCGGGATTTTAGAAACTCATATTTTTCTGCAAATACATCAGAAGCGGAAATTGAAATTTACGCCCCGACCCCTGTTGGCCAAACCATTTTTTTTTTTTTTTTTACAAAAATTAGAAAATATGTGCAAACGATTTCCCATCAGGATCTGTATCCGGTGCAGAAAGAATTTTTCAAATCGGAGATTTAGAAGCAAAGATATAAGGGAAACGCAATTTACCCCTACGCCCCCTAGCGGAAAGTCTATGAATTACTTGAAAATTTTGAAATTATATGAAAAACATGTTACATCGGAAACACTATCCAACAAAGAAGGAATTTTTCAAACCGGGCTCCTAGAAGTAAAGATATTGACAAAAATAAGATATACATCTACGCCCCCTGGCGGAGAAACTGTGGAGTATTTTAAGAAGAAAATATTCCGAAAGGTGTATCGATGTGAGTGGCATCAGTAAAGAATTTTTTCAATCGATATTTTAGAAGCTCAGATTTTATGGCAAATACATCAGAAGCATATGTAGACATCATACAAGAAGCAAGTGGAGAAATCGAAACAGTACTCGCCCAAATTTTCACTCGATGCCTTAATGAAGGGAAAATTCCTGAGGATTGGAACAATGCTACAATGATCCTGCTACATAAAAAAGGTGACATTGAGGATCTCAGGAACTACAGACCTATCAGCCTCCTATCAGTGGTTTATAAAATCTTCACTAAAGTTCTTTCACACCGCTTGAAGGTAACACTGGACATGGCTCAACCGAGAGAACAAGCTGGATTCAGGAGTGGCTACAGCACAATAGATCATATCCACGTACTGAGAGAACTAATTGAAAGAGCGAGGGAATATGAACTTCCATTGTGCATGGCTTTTATCGATTATGAAAAAGCCTTTGATTCGGTGAAAACATCAGCAGTTACCACGGCTCTGAAATCCTGCGGTATTGAAGATGCATACATTAATATTATTAATAACATCTATGAAAATGCAAGTGCAAAGATTCGGCTGTTTGAAAATACAACACACATAAAAATTGGAAAGGGAGTGAGACAAGGTGACACCATATCTCCGAAGCTCTTTAATGCCACATTGGAAAATGTCTTTCAATCACTGAACTGGGAAAACAAAGGGATAAAGATTAATGGAGATTATCTAACCCACCTTCGTTTTGCTGATGACGTAGTCATTTTTGCTACTACCCCATCAGAGCTGCAGAGTATGATCCAGGAACTTGCTGACAAGAGTAAAGAAGTGGGATTAAAAATGAACTTTCAGAAGACAAAAGTGATGTTCAATGCTTTTACAAGAAATGAAGATTTATCGATTGATGGAGAAAAACTGGAGATAACAGATACGTATGTTTATCTTGGACAGCAGATATCAAGTGAGGGTCACATTGATGAAGAAATTAATCGGCGTACAAAACTTGCCTGGAGAGCTTTTGGAAGAAACAGCATAATTTTCAAGAGCAATATGCCATTATGTCTTAAAAGAAAAGTGTTTGATCAATGCATCCTTCCAGTGCTTACGTATGGTGCAGAGACGTGGACCTTAACTAAAAGAGACATACAAAGGCTGCAGACAACTCAAAGAAGCATGGAGAGGTGCATGCTTGGTATAACCAGGAGAGATAAGAAGAGGAACTCGTGGATCCGAAAAATGACGAGAGTGGAAGACATCATGATCAGAGTTAAATCCCTGAAATGGCAATGGGCTGGACATACTGCCAGAAGGACAGACCATAGATGGACAGCCGAAATTTTAGATTGGATTCCAAGGGACAGGAAAAGACCCAGAAAAAGACCACATGGGAGATGGGTGGATGAAATTCGTAAATATGCGGGAGTGACATGGAGGAGACTGGCACAAGACAGACCGTTGTGGAGGAAACTTGGGGAGACCTTCGTCCAGCAGTGGATTGATAATGGTTGACAATGATGATGATGATGACATCAGAAGCAAAAATTAACATACCCCCTGGTGGCCAAAGTATTCTTTACCAAAAATTTGAAATTATATGAAAAAGATTTTCCATCAGGATATGTATCCGCTGAAGAAAAAATTTTGAAATCGGAGTTTTTGGAGAAGAGTTATCGGGGAAAATGCAATTTACTTTTACGCCCCCTAGCAGAAAATCTGTGTGTAATTTCAAAAAGTAACTGTATCTAAACTACTCTTCAACATAAATGGAATGGAAAGATAAAATAATTTTTTCAGTCGAATGTTTAGAAGCAATTGTGTGGAATAAAAGGTATTTTTGAATTCGACATCATCTGCATTTACCTTCTAGCAGCGAAATTTTACATCGTAAAAAAAAAACCAAACGAAATAAAGGATCATCATTCGCATATTTCAAGCTTCCCAATGCAAAAAGAATTTTTCAAATCGGACTAATAGTTACAGAGATATCGTGGTTTCAGACGGATGGACGGACAAACCGATAACATAAGCACGATCCTTTTTTACAAAAGACGTGCTAAAAATGGCGAACTGATATACACTATACCAACAAATAATTGGACACCCCTGCAATCGACGATATCTGCAATTCTGATCCACGTCACGGCCGCCGCCGTTAAATATTGTGTGGGAAACAACAACACAACCAGTCGCAAGCAAGATGCCACGCAGTTCGGAGCTTTCTGATTTCAAGAAAGGTGTAATCGTCGGGTATCACAGAAATGACCGATCCATACGTGACATATCCAGCAAGTTGAAGTACCCAAAATCGACAGTGGCCTACGTGATTGGCAAGTGGAAGATGAGAGGTGACTGTCGGAATTTGCCCCGACACGGCAGACCCACAAAACTGGGAGTTAGAAACCGACGGGTGATGGCCAGAGAAATTCGGAAGAACCGCGCCAAATCAATGGGCCACATCCGCGAGGAGTTTCAAAAGGCATCCGGGAGTGTTCTTTCGATGAATACCATCCGTAAGGAAGCCCATCTGCTCGGTTATCATAGACGTGCTGCCGCCCACAAGCCTTTGATCACCAAGTCCAATAGAGCTGTGCTCGGGTAACGTGGTGCAAAGAACGTCGACAGTGGACCGTTGAACAGTGGAAACAGGTTCTCTGGAGCGACGAATCAAGGTTCACCCTGTACCGTTCGGATGGCAGGGTCTGGGTTTGGCGTCTGCCTGGAGAACGCCTCCTGCCGGATTGTATTGTGCCAACTGTGAAGTTCGGCGGCGGTGGAATTATGCTATGGGGGTGTTTCTCCTGGTATGACACTGGACCCTTGGTCGCAATTCCTGGTAGACTCAACGCCGAGACCTACTGCACCATTTTGGATGACCATGCACTTCCTACATTGTGACAGTTTTACGGGGTGGACCCATGTTACTTTCAGTATGACAATGCCACCTGTCATGTTGCGAGGTCAACCATGGCATGGTATGATGAGAATAGGGTTAATCGAATGGACTTGCCTGCGCAGAGCCCGGACCTTAACCCTATCCAGCACCTCTGGGACGAATTGGAGCGTCGACTTAAGGGGTGCCCCCACCGCACGAAATCGGTGAAGGAACTAACTTGTCTTCTCCAGGCCGAGTGGAAGAAAATACAGCTAGCCGTCGTACAACGCCTGGTTGAGAGTATGCCCCGGAGGGTCGCAGCTGTAATCGCCGCTCGTGGAGGCTCCACCAACTATTGAAGGTGAACAAACTTCGTTTTCCTTTGCTATCACAGGTGTCCAATTACTTGTTGGTAGATAGTGTATGATAGAAAAGAAATAATGAACATCTGTGAGGAGTTCTGTACCACCCTTCATAGAGCTATACAAACTGATGGTTCGGAAGAACATTTAGAAGAAAACTTAGAATATATTCCAGAAATAACAACAGACGAAGTAAACAGGATATCAAACAGGATATCCAGTTCTGTCATCCATTTAACTTCTTTTATTTCAGAACTAAAGAAAAGTCCAAGACAAGATGGAATAATAGAAGAACATTTGAAAGGATGGGAAATTTTATGAAAATCCCTGACAGCTTTATTTAAGGTGGTTCGGCCTAAAATCTCTGCCTTATGTTTCCAATGGTAAAACTTCTTTACATAATTTCTTCGCAATTAATGTATTCCCAAGGATGAAAATATGCACATCGATCAAACTAACTTTAAGTATTAAGTATCCAAGTATTGAAAATTTGCACATCGGTAAAACTAACTTTAAGTTATAGCATGGGATACTTAATACTTGCTAAAACATAACCATAATTATATTAAAAATCAATCATTTTTCTTTGAGTAATGTTAGACTTGTTAACAGATGGCGCCACCTATACATCGTTGGCGTCAGTAGACAAACAAATGTTGGATTGCTTAACTATGGTTATGTTTTATCAACTATTAAGTATCTCAAGCTATAACTTAAAGTTAGCTTTTACGATTTGATAATTTTCATCCTTGGGAATTCATTAATTACGGAGAAAATGTGTAAAGACGTTATACCATTGGAAACATAAGGCAGAGATTTTAGGTGGAACCACCTTAATACACTGTATAATAGACCCTACCCGCTACGAAGAAGTGAATATCCTTCCATCTAACTTACGTAAAAGTTTTACGAGTGACATCAAAGAGCAGAAAATCGAAATTCCCTCTTCGTAGTTCATTCTCTGTAGAAAAGGAAGAAATCTCTGAACAATGGAATAATGCGGTTATCTCTTATGAAAAAGGAAAACAAAGATGATATTAACAACTTTAGACCTATAAGCATTTTGTAAAAAGTGTATAAACTTTTCACAAAAATAATATTAAAAAATTGATTTCAAAATTAGAAGATGCACAATCGGTAGAACCAGCGGTCTTAGGTCTGGTTACACTACAATAGACCATCTACATATAAATAACCAATTATCAGAAAAAAACAAATGAATATCAGAAAGAAGTTAACTTAGTTTTTGTAGACTATACCAAAGTTTTAGATTCTATATATCAAAAGGAATTTAGTTCTTCAATAAAAAGACAAACATTGGAAGGAAAATATGTCAATTTAATAAATAAAATATATAGCAAGGCTACAGCAAAAATAAAGTTAGTGAACCTAGGCTCACATTTCAAAATACAAAGAGGATTTAGAGAACGAGACCATTTATCTCCCAAAATATTTAACTCTGTCCTAGAAGATATTTTTAGAAATTTAAACTGGGATGAAAAAAGATTAAAAATAAATACAAGATACGTGAATCACTTAAGATTTTCTGATGACATAGTCATCAATACAACTAGCAAAATATGATAAAGGATTTATAGATGGAAAGTCTTAAAAATGTCTGGTAATAAACACAGCAAAAGCTAAATATATGAACAATACAGAAAAGATTTTGATTGAAGGAAAAGAAATTGATTACTTGTCCTAAAGACTAATACATGTATTTAGGACAAGTAATCAGTTTTAAAGAAAGGCCAGAAAGAGTAATCAATAGAAGAATTATCCAAGGTAATACAGCCTTTTGAAGACTTAAAAATCATTTAACCGGCGATCTTCCATCGTGTTTAAAAAGAAAAATCTTCAATGCATGTATTAACCTTGGGCGTAAGCCTTGATTTCCGCTTCTGATATGTTTGCAGCAAAATATGAGCTTTTAAATTCTCGATTGGAAAAAAAGTAGTTTGTAGACCGATACTACTCATGCCGACAAACCTTTGAGGGACATTTTCTTCTTAAAGTAATGCATGGTTTCTATGCCAGGGGGCGTAGATGCATATCTTATTTTTGTCAATATCTCTACTCACAGGTGTCAGATTTGAAAAATTCCTTCTTTGTTGGATAGTGTTTCCGATGCGAAATGCTTTTCTTATAAATTCAAAATTTTCAAGTAAATCATAGACTTTCCGCTAGGGGCACAATGGTAAATTGCGTTTTTTGCGTTATTTCTGCTTCTAAAACTCCGATTTGAAAAAATTTTCCTGTGTCGCATACAACACCTGATGGAAAATATTTTTCATGTAATTTCTAATGTTTGGTAAAGAATGGTTTGGCCACCAGGGGGCATAAGTATTAATTTCTGATTCTGATGTATTTGTAGCAAAATCTGGGCTTCTGAAAATTCGATAAAAATTTTTTTTTCCCTTGGACCGATACCGCTCATGTTGAAAACCTTCTGAGAATACTTTCTTCCTAAAAACATGCATGGTAGTCTCATCAGGGGACGTAAAGTCACATCTTATTTTTGTCGATATCTCTGTTTCTAAGAGTCCGATTTGAAAAAATTCTGTGTTGGAGAGCGTTTCTGGTCCGAAATGTTTGTCATATAAATTCATATTTTTCTTAGCGCACAAGTCTGCAACCAGAGGGCGTAAGCTCATGATTCCGTTTAGCGTAAGCTCATGATTCCGTTTACAGCAATATCAGCGGGATTAAAAACCCGATTGAAAAACTTCTTTCTTCAATCAGATATTATTTTTTCCCATGCCGGTTCCATTGACTTTGAATAGCTTTGATAAATTTAATTTGCGTCAGAACGGATTCAAAAGACGTGCTTATTGCACCCGAAAAATCGGTGTCATCTTTCTTGTTTATTCCTTTAAACGGAATCGATGGCTTTAAGAATCTGCGCATTGCATTATAAAGCACAATGAAACGGAATTTCATAAATACACAGCGAATTAAGATCACCAATTCAGCTGGGTCTTTCTATGTGGAAAAACCTATAGCTGAGAGCCATCGTGAAAATAATAAAAAATTCCGTTTTTGAGGAAGCAGAAATGATCGTCAAATCTAGGCTTTCATGGAAGTAAATATTTAAAAACCTTTTACATTTGTCAAAATTTCTCACAAACGTATGGAACCATCTAAATCGTGCAATCGCCAACACTATCACGGTTTTTTAACGAATAATAATAAGAGACACTACTGGTCCAGAATCTGTTCCTTTGGAAGAAACTGAAGTCAACTTCAAAAGGAAATTATTTTTGATAAGTGCAGTTTATTTCAATTTCTGCGCGATGTAGTAATCACACAACTTTGCGATTGGTTTTCTCTCTGCGCAATCTGAACAATAGTCCGCAAGTATGCTGGTATAACCACACTTAACTGAAGGGGTGGAGGGGGAAATAAAAGTAAAACACAATCGAATACCCTCGGCGGGACTTGAAACTGCAATCCCCGGTTTAGGAGATCCATACCTTATCCATTAGGCCAAGAGAGGTTTTCGCATTAGGTATCTTTCTTCTACTGGAGAACATTTATTGAATATAGCAAAAATGTCGTTTGGTTATCTATTATTAAAAGTTAATTCGGGTATTATTGTTTTATTCTGATATTATTTATATTAAAATGCAATGTGCTTAAAATTTAAAAAAAAAAAAAAACAGCCAACTACCCTCGGCGGGACTCGAACCCGCAATCCCCGGTTTAGGAGACCGATGCCTTATCCATTAGGCCACGAGGGCGCGTTCTTACTCTTTTTGTTGCCCTTATAATACTATATTATCACTTCGCACGTTTCCCATGTTGCATAGGGATTGGGCTTTACATAACATCGAGATAAATTGAAGTGAATATCGAGATAATTTGCACTGCTAATAGCATGAAACAAGGAAGGATCAAATCATAGGAGTAAATATCAGGGCATGCTCGATAAAAAGCAAGAACGCAACGGATTCATACACTTCTTTTCTTTAAAGTAAATAAAAGTATGTTATTGATCGTTATCTAGTAGTATACTGTATTTTTGAACATTTTTGAAATAATACCCGTGTATTTCATTCAGTTCTCATGCTTGTGAATAAATCTGAATATATATATATATTACGGCAAAAAAAAAAAAAAAAAAAATTCTGTTCGTTTGGGTGTTTAAAGCCAAGAAAAAAAAAAAAAATCTCATTGGGATATATAAGCAGTCGCCCGTCTTTAATTTGAGGCGTCACTGGTTTCAGGGAAGGGACAAAGCCAGTGCCGTAAGACAAGAGTGGCGGTGGAACCGCCCGGGCTGCCATGGCCCGGGCTCGGTCAATAATTTCAGCCAAGATTTTTATTTTTATTTTATTTTTTGTTTGTTTGGCATATGTGCGATTGTTGTGATGTGCCTTAGAAAGTTCCTCTAGGTGAGTGGTCTGGTGGGCCTAATCCCCAACAAAACTTCCCAGGCATTGTTTTTCTTCTGTTTGTTCCGGGAAGCGGAAAGGGAGCGCCTACGATTCGAAATTTCGGGCCCGGTCAACGAATTTCACTTTCCGCCGCCCCTGCGTACCATCAATGCCTCACCCAGGATTCTGGTCGGGACTCGTCTCGGGGGGGGGGGGGGGGAATTGGTAGCATGCGCTTTGTACCACTCGGCTACCCGGGCGGCTTCTTGTTTTCCTTCATATTTTTTTGAGTGTTTCATTTTTAAATAGATCTGGAAAATTTTACATTTACTGAATATAGCAAAAAATTATAACTAATACAGATCAAAATGTCTTTATACTAAAATAATGTATTTAACATACGCTATTTCAAAAGTGAGTATTGAATACGTTAATTTCTATTTTTACTATTCTTATCTATGGCTGATATTAACAGGCGAAAAAGTCTTATTCCATAAGTTCTAATTGCAATGTACATTCAATGGATAAAACATTAGAGATACCTACTTAATACCGTTAATAACAACTGCATACGCCGAAGTATCGACTCCACCAAATGCCGGAGGGTTTACGGAGGTAATGTCACACATACGTGTTGCAGCATTATCCGCAACTCCTCCCGAAACGTCGGTCCAGGATCCATGGATCTGACGTTCCACTCCACGTCAGAGCGAAAAGCTTGGACAGGGTTAAAATCCGGGTGTCTAAGGGTGCCACTGGATGGTTCCAATGTCCGATGAGTGTTCCTCGAGCCATGGCGGGGTGGTTGCGGTCCGATGGGGTGGGGCATTGTCTTTCTGAAACAGACCATTGGTCGCAGGATGCGGTATGGCATGAAAGGCGTAGGTGGTCAGCTAGCCCGTGCTGATATCATGCAGTGGTTAAGAAGCTTTCCAGTCACACTAAGGGACGCAATGTGCCCCATGAGAAGGCTTCTCTAACTATCACAAAGCCCCCACCTCCTTGAACAGGGCGGACCTGGAACGACGAGGCCATGCCCTCACGCTGTAGACGCAAGACCGGCATCCTGCCGACAGCTCGGTACAGTTGAGAATGTAATTCATCGGACCACACGACGCGGCGCTACTCTGCAGAGGTCAGCTTTCGTAGCCCAGGGTATACAACTTTCACCTTACCGTTCTCTGGCTGACGGTGCTTGGGCCTCCGACATTTAACCTGGATGTGATTTGCACCACTGTTGTCCAAAACATCAAAGTACAATAAAAAAAATTACGTTTTAAATAACGAGAATCTGCACCCCAGCCCCATCCGACTGCTTTTTGATGCAGAACGGCTATTTCTTTTTTGAACAACGCTTTCCACAAACCTTCGGAACTCTCGAAAAGAAAGTTGCCTTCCCCTCAATTTCGTTTGGCATGCGCGCACATGTCATTCTGAGCACTGCATGGCATAACTCAAGGTCACTGTAATTTATTTTCCCAAGTTGTGACATTGATAACTCATATGTTTTTCCCATACATCAGGTCAGATCATATGTAGAGGATTTTAGGAAGGGAGTGTCTGACCCCAGGTCTTAAACAACCCTTAGAAATAGGAAGCTAGGAGATTTGGGCTAGAGTGTCTGATAGGAAAGTGACACGGAAGAGAGCGGGAGAAAGACGCCCTTATTTATTACCGGGGGGGGGCAGTGCCCGGGGTTCGACGGCTTAACGTGCCCATCCGACGCACGGCGGATATTTAGTGGTTCGATCGTTCGTACCTGCTCGGATCGAACTTAAGGTTTCTCCGTTGCAGTCACGAACGTTGACCACTAGGCCATTCATTGTCGTGCCAAAAAAACAACAGGAAATCAATAAGTCAAACCAGCCAAAATAGCAAACACCGCTCCCATTCCAAGAACATATTGAAAATGTGCCACAACATAACATGTGTCATGGAGAATAATATAATACAGTATATACGTTGATGCAAAAAAACACGACCTCAAAGGCTCACGACCTCAAAGGCTCACGACCTCAAAGGCCCGAGCCTTTGAGGTCGTGTTTTTTTGCATGCAGCTCGGGATATGCGAATCCGAGAAGTAACACAGAACTTGGATGGGGAACGAGGGAGAAATTACGTTTTCGATGGCGCAACTGTTGTGTTGAACAGCCAAAGAAAAAAAATAATAGTAATGAAAGTAATTAAAAAAAAAGCCTAGAAGTCTCTTTTGAAATCAGGATGGGAAATTTTTGGAGCAGTAAATTACGTCCCGATCAATTTTTTTTTTTTGGGGGGGGGGGAGAAGTAATTTTCGTTTATGATGCATGAAAGATGCCTGTCCGTGGGTTAATGTGATCTGTGCTCAATACAATATCATCAAATACACTATCAATAATCTCTGATATAAATTCGAAATTCAAAGTATACATTAATGCATTGAGGTTTACAATGGGCAGAATTCTGGGGTTGCAATAATTGACAAGAATAGAATAAGTGTCATCATCATCATTATCATCATTGTCAACCATTATCAATCCACTGCTGGACGAAGGTCTCCCCAAGTTTCCTCCACAACGGTCTGTCTTGTGCTAGTCTCCTCCATGTCACTCCTGCATACTTTCGAATTTCATCCACCCATCTCCCATCTGGTCTTCTTCTGGGCCTTTTCCTGTCCCTTGGAATCCAATCTAAAATTTTGGCTGTCCATTGATGGTCTGTCCTTCTGGCAGTATGCCCAGCCCATTGCCATTTCAGGGATTTTACTCAGATCATGATGTCTTCCACTATTGTCATTTTTCGGATCCACGAGTTCCTCTTCTTATCTCTCCTGGTTACACCAAGCATGCACCGCTCCATGCTTTTTTTAGTTGTCTGCAGCCTTTGTACGTCTCTTTTAGTTAAGGGCCACGTCTCTGCACCATACGTAAGCACTGGAAGGATGCATTGATCAAACACTTTTCTTTTAAGACATAATGGCATATTGCTCTTGAAAATTATGCTGTTTCTTCCAAAAGCTAGCCAGGCAAGTTTTGTACGCCGATTAATTTCTTCATCAATGTGATCCTCACTTGATATCTGCTGTCCAAGATAAACGTACGTGTCTGTTATCTCCAGCTTTTCTCCATCAATCGATAAATCTTCATTTCGTGTAAAAGCATTGAACATCACTTTTGTCTTCTGAAAGTTCATTTTTAATCCCACTTCTTTACTCTTGTCAGCAAGTTCTTGGATCATACTCTGCAGCTCTGATGGGACAGTTTACAAAAATGACTATGTCATCAGCAAAACGAAGGTGGGTTAGATAATCTTCATTAATCTTTATCCCTTTGTTTCCCCAGTTCAGTGATTGAAAGACATTTTCCAATGTGGCGTTAAAGAACTTCGGAGATATGGTGTCACCTTGTCTCACTCCCTTTCCAATTTTTATGTGTGTTTTTTTTCAAATAGCCGAATCTTTGCACTCGCATTTTCATAGATATTATTAATAATATTAATGTATGCATCTTCAATACAGCAGGATTTCAGAGCCATTGTAACTGCTGATGGTTTCATCGAATCAAAGGCTTTTTCGTAGTCGATAAAAGCCATGTACAATGGAAGTTCATATTCCCTCGCTCTTTTAATTAGTTCTATCAGTACGTGGATAGGATCTATCGTGCTGTAACCACTCCTGAATCCAGCTTGTTCTCTCGGTTGAGCCATCTCCAGTGTTACCTTCAAACGGTGTGAAAGAACTTTAGTGAAGATTTTATAAACCACTGATAGGTGGCTGATAGGTCTGTATAGTTCCTGAGATCCTCAATGTCACTTTTTTTATGTAGCAGGATCATTATAGCGTTGTTCCAATCCTCAGGAATCTTCTCTTCATTAAGGCATCGACTGAAAATTTGGGCGAGTACTGTTTCGATTTCTCCGCTTGCTTCTTGTATGATGTCTACAGTAATTCCATCTCCTCCTGGAGCTTTTCCCCGCTTCATGTTCTTGATTGCACGTGCAACTTCTGCTGGGAGGACTGGAAGAACTCTGGAACTGGTACCTTCCATGATGTCTGGAGTACATGCACCATCCCTTTCATATAACTTCGAGTAGAAATCTTTCACTCTTGTCAAAATTTGGCCTCAATTTCTTGTTACAGAACCATCTTCTTTTCTCAGTGCCATAATCTGTTTTCTTCCCTTACTGAGATGTCCTTTTGCTGTCTTTAGGGTTTGGTTGTTTTCAATTGCTTTCCTCACTAGTTCACAGTTGAATTTCCTTACGTCTTCAGTGATACTTTTTCGTACTGGCTTGCATAGCTCTATGTATTCCACTTTGGAAGTCACATCTTCTTTAGTTGTCCTCATCTCTCTTCTTTTTTGCATCAACATTTTGGTTTTTCCTGATAATTTGTTCACATGCAAGTTGTTCTTAGACCCAGCTAATTTTGTTGCTGTTTCCATAAGAGCTTTGGTTACTTTTCTGTTAACTTCAGAAATATCCACTTCTTCCGATGTTAGGCCTTCTAAAGCAGAGAATCTGTTCTTCAGTTCCAACTTGAAGGTATTATGGTGTTTTTTAAGGTTGGTGATGTCAATACATTTTGTTTGTCTTATGAGCTTGCCACGTTCGAGTTTAGTGTTGAGGTGCATCTTACATCTCACCAATCTATGGTCACTACCTGTGTTGAACTTGTTTAGTACACTGCAGTCTTCTATGACGAATTTTTTGTTACACATAATAAAATCAATTTCACTTGTCGTCCCATTTGGATGTCTCCATGTCCATTTCCTGTGTGGCTTTTTCTTGAAAAAGGAGTTCAAGATGAAAAACCCTTCTGCCTCTGCAAACTCAACGAGAGTATTTCCACGCTGGTTTCTGTTGCCATGACCGAATTTACCTACTGAAGTTTCATTCTGTTGCCGTTGCCTTATTTTTGCATTGAAATCTCCCATAATTATCTTCAAGTGCTGCTTACCTTTATTATTTAGATGACGAATTTCCTCATAAAATTCTTCAATTTCTTCTTCAGGATGACTTGTGGTGGGTGCATAAGTTTGAATAATCTGAGCCTGGTATCTTCTCGAGAGTTGGATAACGAGTCGTGCAGCTCGATCAGAGAAACTTTCAACTTCTACAACTTTATCTTTCAGTTTCTTGTTTATTATAAATCCAACACCACTAGTTCTGCCAGTATCTGTCTCACGATAGTAGAAGAGATGTCCACTTTTCAGTTCAATGAGATCTTCTCCTTTTCTCCTTACCTCACTTAGCCCGACGATGTCCCACTTGATCCTTTGTAGTTCCTCTTCCAATTCAAGAAGCCTTGAATCAGAAGATAGGGAGCGTCTGTTATACGTAGCCAAGGTCAGCATCAGATGGCAGCCTAGTCCGGTCCTCCGGGGATTCTTAACACCCTCTGCCTTCATGTCGCACTGGCGGCTGCTTTGGCCAGGTACATTCCAGCTGCCGGAGACTGAGGGCCAAGATTTGAGTTGTGGAGTCATTTTGGAGGGGTTTGGCCATAACTCACCACGCTGGCCAAGCGTGTTGGTGAGTGTGGGATAGCATTTCCTCTAATCCCGATGGTATAGTTATACCGCTATTGGCGGTCTTCAGAGCCCCTTTAGTGGGAACAGGATGCACCACGAGAAGGCGGGGTTGACATTTGTCAAGGAGAGGCTGTGATGTTACGCATCATATATATATATATCATCATCATCATCATTGTCAACCATTATCAATCCACTGCTGGACGAAGGTCTCCCCAAGTTTCCTCCACAACGGTCTGTCTTGTGCCAGTCTCCTCCATGTCACTCCCGCATACTTTCGAATTTCATCCACCCATCTTCCATGTGGTCTTCTTCTGGGTCTTTTCCAGATCTCTTTTTTCAAAGAGATCTGATTCTGGTTTAGTGCTTTTTGTGCCATACAGTTACACGAATTCTTGAACTACAATTTACAGTTTCGGAAAGTTTGTTTCATCTACATTGAAACTTCTTTTTCCCATTTAAAAGTAATTTAAATAGGCATTAATTTTCGCATTCTTTAATTTCTCTCACTTTATAAATTTGCACTGATATTCTTGCAATTCTAGAAATTTTCAATTTTTTTAAGAAATTTTTTATTATTATTTTGTTTATGATGAGTAAGTCTTAAAAATAATTTTGGCTCATTTGAATTTTCGTTCTTACCACAAGTGAAGAATCTATTATAATTTGGAATTCAGCTATTGCAATGAAAGTGACAAGAATGAAATCAAATCTTCGAGTTTTTCTCAGAGAACGTACCTTGTCTGTTTCTTCAGCAACAGAAGTAAGTTTGTTCTTACATTAAGCGAGAAAAATTTGTAATTAATCCGTAGATAAATCCGGAAAATCACTGCAGAAAAATGGATGAAATATATTGTTAGTTAATTATTACTTCAATACAATCACAACAGTAATTGAGGTAATAATTAACAAGTCTGCTTTAAACAAAATGTTTAAATGGAAAGCATGATGCTGATATAACGCTAATTTTAGGGTAGGGGTCAGAGGATCAACGACACACTGGGTCGCAATTTCTTGCGGGTCAAACGGGTCGGGTCAAGGTGTTCCTCACCCGATTCCAACCCCGTTTTATTTCCGTTTTATTTTTGAAAAGAAATAAATATTTCAAAGACCCTTTCAGAGGTATTTGAAATAATACTTCAGAGCTGAAGAATATGATCCAGGAACTTCCTGAGAAGGGTGAAATGGGATTAAAAATGAACTTTTGGAAGACAAAACTGAAGAACAATGCTTTTTCACGGAATGGAGAATTATCAGTTGATGGGGTAAAGCTGGAGATAACTAATTCCTACATTTACCTTTTGTAACAGATATCAAGCGAGGGTCACAATAATGAAGAAATTAATTGGCGCTTTTGGAAGAAACAGTACAATTCTTAAGAGTAATGTGTCACTATATCTTAATCAATGCATCCTTTCAGTGCTTACGTACAGAGCAGAGACGTGGACCTCAACTAAAAAAAAAATACAAATGATAGAGCATAGAGAGTTGCATGCTTGGTTTTTAATATGTTTTCTCAATATCTGTGCTTCAACGTGTCCGATTTAAAAAAAAAAAATCAACACTAGATGCCATTTACTGTGTAACACTTTGGGTTTGTATTTCAGAAGCTTTATAGTTCATAGTTATGCCGCTATATGTGGTGTTTGTGTACTTCTGTTTGCAGCTGTACTTCGGCTTCTAAAACTTCTATTGTGAAGTTTCTTTCTTTACTGTGTGCCATTCGCTACAATAGAGATGTGGAGCATTATCGCCTTTAAATAATGCACAGATTTCCCGTTAGGGGGCGTAAAGGTTTAAATCTTTTTCTCGCTATTTCTGCTTCCGGGAGACGTATTCGAAAAGTTATTTTTCCTTGGCATAGCTTTTACCGTGAAGAATATTTTTCGCCTATTTTCAACTCTTCCATTATGTTTCCGCTATAAGCTGAATAACTTCCATAAATTTTATTCACATCACAACGGATTCAAAAGACGTGCTCATTACAACCGAAAATTCGGTATCATCTTTCTTGTTGCTTTTCTGTTTCATGTGCCGCGCAAGTCCTATTCCATTTTGTCATGTTGTCAGCGATTCAGAAAAGGCTGAAGACCACCGTGCTGTAAAGAAACACAGCTGCTGTATTAAACTGACTAACCTTAGTTAGTAGTAAAAGGAACTAGAGATGAGTTCGGGCTCAATTTTAGGAGCCCGGGCCCGGATTCTTGGAAAATTTTGCTTATCAAGGCTTGCATTTATGTATTGTACACTGGTCAAAGATATGGCCCAAGCATGGATTAGTTTAAAAAGTTTAGTTCAGTTAATCCACTTCACAATATTAATATGTTTTTAGAAATATTACGCATAAACCCAAATGTTCTAAAATGTGGATTTGAAAATAAATAAATAATCAACGTGCCCTTCGACCGTATCAGGGGAATCAGTAATTTTGGTAAAAACTGAAGAAAAGAAAATCGTTTAGAAACAAAAAATTCCATTCGTTATTTCTTTTTGATTTCTAAATTTACCTTCATTGTGAATAAATTACATTATAATTTATTCACAATGAAGGTAAATTTGCTTGAAAATTTCAAGGCAAGTGCTTGAAATTTTGACTCTAGAAAACTAATCTTTGCATTATAATTTACATATATGCTAATTGGTAAAGGTAGTTTAGAGTGATGTAGTAGAATATAAAAAAAGCATGTAGGGAAATTACCAAAATTAAAAAAAAAGAACGTAAGAGCATTCCAGACCAGATTATTCTGCATTTTGTAACATTAACAAAGCTTTGCGCTTAATAGTATAATCACAATATTATCATATGTGTGTGCAGTTTCCAGATCAAGTTCATCATGAAAAAGAGAGAGAGAGAATTGCATCTAATGCCTCAGCGCTTCAACTTGATCTTCTTTTCTCTAAAGCGCGACCTGCTGCACTAAAAACCAACGTCACCCCAAAAAGCGCGGGAGTGAGGAAATTTAAAAAATAAATAGCAATACAACTGCACAATTTTGGAAATTAATACATCATTTTAAAGATAAGATTCTTGATTTTTAATAAAATTCAAAAAATGGGAATGTGATTTTTTCCCAGTTTTTCGATACCAGACTTCCTTAAACTAATCCCTGCTTGGGCCATAGCTTTGGACAATGCATAATGCAAGTCTTGTTAAGCAAAATTTGTCTTGATTACACGTGTTGAATTAATTACAGTAATGAAATTCAAGACCTGTCATTCCGAGCCCGGGCTGGGTCCGGGCCCGGGGTTTTCGGCACTTAATGAATTCAGAGCCCGTCCGAGCCCGGGCCCGAGCTCATCTCTAGAAGGAACATAACGAAGAGGGACGTGCCATTCCTCGTAGGAACTCTTCCCACGTATAAGGTTTTTGACCTGACTGTATACCTCGGTTACATATATGTAAAATATTTTCCTCTTATACACTTAAATATAAACAAAGTGGCCCTCATTCACATATGTAAACAAATACTTCGAACTTTCTCATCTCCGTTGTAACAACGAATGGCACCACAAGTTGGTTTTGGTTTCGTGTACCTGCAATCTATTCATGTACACATTTCTCGGAAGAAAAAAGTCACGTGGGGTTCTAGTCGCAATAGCCAACGAAGTGAAAATTGAATTAAATTTCAACCTAAGAAGCAACGATTTTCAAAGTGTGTGCCACAGAATTGAGTGTCCGTGCCACGATAAAAAAAAAAAAAAGTATTTTTAGGAAAACGGAAAAATAAGGGGAAATAGGTATTAAATATTTTAAACAACGTTATTTATTAATATAAGAGGATCAAGTAAATTGTAAAATATTAACTGGAATGTTTAAATTAATGAGTCAATAAGTATATTTTTATAATTCAACGAGAAATATGGGTTTATTTACTTTTGCACAATTGTTTCATGCGGGTTCGAATCGCAGACAAACACAGCCGTAATTATTGATAAAGAGAAACAAGTTGCTCCCGTTTCTTATTTTTAATGTTGGCCAATGCGCAAAATCCCTGCTCGCACAAGTACGTTGTCGAGAACTATAGCAGTGCAGATATGGCAACTTCTAATAACACTGAGAACTCTGTTTTTGCCAAATTCTAGAATGGAAGTGTTATTTCTCTAAACTTGAGTTGAAAAGTTCGATCAGCCTGAAGTTCTGCCAACTCTTCTGGCTCTTTTAACGAGAGAGGTTTTGTGTCTACAATAGTAACGGCAAAGGGATTGCGGACACAATCGTATTCATTTAAACTGAGGGAAGGAAAGTAGTGCTGCAGTTTATCCTCTCATTCTGTAGTTTATCCTCGGATGCGCCGTAATATTCCACACCGCGAAACAATGTTCCGCAAGTTAAGAAAGTTCGAGAAACATTGGTTTAAAGAAATAAACCGTCCCATTTCAGATTCCCATGTTACAGCCCGGCTTGTCGGATTCAGATGTAATTATTCAATACATACGGGGGCGGATGGGATGTTTCGTTTTATTCAGTGATCTTCGTCATCCGTTTAACAAATCCATCTTTGTTCCTGTAAGACGAAAATATCAAATCCGGAAATTTTCACTTTACTGTTGAAAAAAAGTCAGCCCGTGCATATCTCTAATTTCGTTGTATTAATTGAAGAAGTTTAAAAGTAAAATTGAGGGAGAGTACCCCGCTACTCTTTGTAAATAATTTATGTTTATGCATTTTTTGCATGACAAGATCTTCGTATGTATGAAGTAAAACGAGTGATTCGAGAGTATACATTTATTCACGTACAACAAACATATTGCATTTATTCGCATTACTCACGACCACACCGAGCCAGAGTCCGGTACATACTAAGTGGAATTAAATCATAACAACAAACAATGAGGTTTACTAACTCCTCACATTGAGCGGTACTTAGGTAGGTGGATTAACTAAAGTTACTGCCGTAAAACCAATGAAAGAAGATATGCGAGTCATAAAAGTAAATATTTACCAAACTATAGCGGCGGCAATAGTAAGCATTTCGACTGTTTAATTTATCAAACACAATATTTACTAAATTACAGTAATTTAAAAAATAATACAATACACTATTTAATAGTCATAACGAAATATAATCTTTGGAAATATAGAAACTTACAATAAAAATTATCGAAATGCAAAACAAATAAAGCTAGCAATTAAATGTGATTTTCGACGAGTATTAAAATTTGAAACTAGAAAATGTGAAATAAATACGACTTTTATGAAATGGATATAATTAAAACCAATAGTGAACAGAAAAATAAATATGCTCAATAAAATACTGGAATAAGGTAATACAAATAAAAAAATAATATAAAACTAGAGTTTTAAAAGAAGATCCAAAAACAAACTTTTATGTTGTGAATCTTCAATTTTCCTGTGGCAACTTTGCCTTCAAATGTTTACTAGTTTTCTAAAATATTTTCAATTTTATTTTTATTTTTTCCCTTTTTTAAAGAATCACTTCACTATGGGAATCTTTTCATTGCTCCCTAAAGGAGTGATTCTAAATTTATTATACAAAACCTGTTCCGGGTGATTCTTCCTGGTCAGGCATCCCCCTCCCCCGCGAAGTTAATATGAAAGAGCTTGTATGGATGAATAATCGAAAATAATTATAGCAAATTTTACGTAAATTTTTATTGGATCCAAAAGGAACTTGGATTTTGTAGTGAACGAGAAGTGGATTTCAGTTTGTGTTCTACCTTTTTTTTTTTTAACCTGAAACCTTTTTTTTTTAAATACTTATGATAGTTTTGTCTAAATAAATAAGTGGTTTAAATTACTAAATGTGTAAATGTTATAAAAGAGTAAAAGTTTTGTATAAATGCAAAATAGGAAAAAAATTCATAAAACCTTACCAATCTTTATTAATCCCTTATGGTCGGCTTTCAATAAAGTCAGGCATGAGAAAAAAAAAAAAAACTGCCCCGACACCGATGAAATCTGATATAGCTACAAAAGTCCATCTGCGCATGCGTATGCTAATATCTGATCTCAAAATAGAAAGAAAAGCTGAAACTCAAATATGTTAGTGACGGGGGTTATTAATTTTTGGTCTAGGGTCACCAACAGGTTACAACACCCCATCATACCCTCTTAGGAGGGTCAAGAGGAAGCCAAATTTCGTTATGACGCATCGTTTCCGAGATATTTGAGAAAATTATCCCCATCATGTTTATACATCATTTTAAACTTATCGTCAATAGCAGGTATCCCATACCCCTTCCCACCTCAGGAAGGTCGGGTTGAGAGGAAGCTAAATTTCGCTACGATACACCTAGTTTTTGAGATATTTGAGAAAATGAACTTAAATGGGTCACCGACTACTTCCGTTACCCATTTTCGTTACATCGAAATTTATTACTTGGGATTTACTTTTACGACTGTCAGTAAAGATGCATAGCATCAAAAAGAAAGAAGTAAAAGTTAAGCAAGTAAAATGTAAATGTTTCATCCGATACATATAAAAACTTGCTAAGCCTTTCACTCTTGAATATCTAACAGCGAGGCTGACACACCTATAAATTAAAGGTAATGAACTATTAAGATTACTGTGTAGGCTAATTACAGAGATGCTAACAGAGTCGGGTTTATACAGAATTCTTTCCTGTCTTGTTGTTGTCAGCAGAAACCAAAAAATCTTACCACTTTCAACATCCTCGAGTGAAATAAATAATAATAACGAAAGCCATTACGGATGATATCTCAAGTAAACTGGCAGATGATATCTACCCTGGCAGGCAGGCGCTGATGCTGATCCGGTGGCCCAGTGGTATGAAGCTCTGGGTTCTGATCATTAGTTCAAGATAATCCCGGATGAGAAAGGCATTGGTGGTTTGCTTGTCTTACGGCGCTGACTCTTTTCCTTTCCTGGAACCAGTGGCTCTAAATTAGGGAAGGAGGACTATTTACATGACACCGATTTTTGCTCGTGGTGGTCGTTAAACCTCAAAAACAAATAAATAAACCGGCACTGATACGTGATTTAAGCTTTTTCCACATTTGCTCTTACTTTCTCACTAAACTGAAAAATTCTGAAACGAGCTATAATACACTGGCGTGCAAAAATTAAGGACGAGACGGTTTTTCGAATGTAACGTCGTGCACAAGTGCTCCACATCGACTCAAATCATACCACAAGATCCCCAAGATGTAAGAATATAGGACAAGTGAGCAAAACCGTCCAAACAAGGAATCCAAAGGATACAAAGGCACTTTACTGAAAAGGTAGCTTCGAGCACAAATGGACAGAAGACAGAAACGTCCATGTGACAGGCGGCTGCCAAGAAAAATCCAGTCTTTAGTAGGGGATATGATCACCCCTGACTGCGTTGCAGGATTTACAACGCCTGTCCATGCTGAGGACGAACGAGGTTGTCAAGGAGCTGTTGAGGCATCGCGGCCCATTCCTCTTGTAGCGCCAATCGCAGCTGCGGAATCGTTGCTGGCGGCTGGTGACGTGCTGCCAAGCGTCTCCCGAGAAGATCCCACACGTGTTCGATTGGATTTAGGTCCGGGCCAATCCATGCGTTGAATATCTTCACTCTCCAAGAGCTCTGCGACAGCCACTGTACGATGAGGTGCAGCGTTGTCGTCCATGAAGAGGAACTCAGGACCCACAGCACCTCTAAACAAACGCACGTGAGGCAGGAGAACCTCGTTACAATAGCGGACACCAGTGACTGCACCTGCTTGGAAGATGTGCAGGTCAGTACGGCTACCCAAGCATGATACCGCCCCAAACGAGAACTCCGCCACCTCCAAACCGGTCCCTTTCGATGATGTTGGGGGTGTGATTGCGTGTTCCCTGCTCTCTCCAGATGTGTATACGTCCAGAACCACTCGTCAGACTAAATCGGCTCTCATCCGTAAAGAGAACTCGACCCCATTGCTGATGTGTCCAGCTCTTTTGTTCCTGGCACCACAGAAACCGGCCGTCTCCGATGAGCAGGCGTTAATGGCACACATCGTACTGGTCGTCGTGCAAATAGACCACTTTTGTGCAGCCTCCTGGCCACGGTAAAACGCGATAACGTACGTCCAGTTGTCTGTTGCATGTGTCTTGCGATTTCTCCCGCTGTCTGCCGTCTGTCTCTTCTCGCCTGTAGGAAAATATGCCGGTCGTCCGCCGCCGTGGTTGCTCGTGGACGACCACTGCTAAACTCTCGGACAGCTGTTCCTGTCGTTTGAAATGCTATCCAAGCTCGTGAAACGATGCTGTGAGCGATCCCGAACTCCTCGGCCACACTAGTCACACTTCGACCTTCTTCCAACTTCCCAATGACGCGACCTCGGGTAAAGTCATCCAGACGTCGTTTACAGGATTGCCTGTTGGCCATATCGCACGGTGGCAGCAACTCCACGTCGTTCAAACCGATGTATACCGTGCAATAGCTTTCACAGAATTGCTGAGCGTACACCGCCCGTGTGTTTTATAGTTTTATACCCCCCCCCCCCCCCCTACGTCATGCTGCATATATGCTTTTGCCCTACCGCTCCTCTTCGTCCTTCATTTTTGCACACAAGTGTATGAAATTTCCAATTTTCTCGAACGAACTGACAAAAGAACTTTCCCGCAACTGACCGAATTTACCACACGCCAAGTACTTCTTTATAGAAATAGCTCCGATATATCTGTGAAAATGCTTAAAAGAAACTTCTGGACAATTGTTATGATCATTGACTAGAAAGTCGAATGTGTGATGAAAAAATCTCTTCTAAAATAGAAATCAAATTTATTTTTCCAATCTGCATGTCCCAAAAAACTTAACTATTCGTTCTTAGAAAAGAAAAAAAAAAGTTCCAACCTTGTCTCATTAACAAAATTTCCAACCGTCCCTAGTAATTTTTGTGAAAACTTGATGCGTCTAATAAAGTACTTTTAGGTGGCCTCGAAAAAAAAAAAAAAAAAAAAAAAAAGAATAGTGGAAAGATGATTTACAACCAGGGTTTTTTTAAAAAATGCACTCGTCCTTTCGCCCTTGACGAGCCAAAAATTATAGCTGACGAGTGACGCACAGGGGAAGCACTTTATTCTTTTTTTTTTTTCATTGTTAATTTCCAGCCATAGTTGAATTCGCTGGTTTTCCTTTAAGAAATAAATTCCTTTTTTTTTTTTTTCTCCTTTCAAATTTCAGGCTCTCTTCCGTAACATGCGTAAAATCGAACTAATTATATGTTCTTGTTCTGCATTTTTCAGAATAGATACTTTAAGGGGAACAATAAAAGGGAAAGTAAGTGAAAAGAGGTGGTTTTTTTTTTTTTTTTTTTTTTACCATGTGCAAACAGCTGTTCCAAGATAGCTAGCGGGTTGCCCGTCATCCAAGCTGCGCAGGTGTGGGTGGAAGCATAAAACGTGCGCATCAAATGTTCGCAAGGCAAGTGCCACCTTTTCAAGGTGGTGGAGGAAGGATGGCACGGAACATTGGGTCAAGTTGCTCATTAAAAGGGCAGTCTCGTTAGTAAGAAATGAGATGCGATAACGGTAAAATCACTTTCCAAAGAAAATGGTTATCCTACATTTTCTATAGATTTATATACAGGGTGATTCATAAAGAAGTATACAGTTTCAACGCGCTATAAAACAAGAAAAATGTAAGATATTTTATGTTACCTTCTCATCCCATTCCTCATTATTCAACTTTATATTTTTCTCAGATACCCTAACCTTTGCAGTTATTACATAATTGTAACATAATTGTAAGGGAATGTTTCAAGTTTTTTTAGAGATAGTCACAGATGTTCAATGTGTGCACCCTTAGTCACACGACACACATCGAGCCGGTAATCCATTTCCGCCCAAACGCGAGGTAAAATATCTGAATCAAGTGCAGTGATAGTGGCTATGATATGCTGTTTCAGCTCCGCTAGATCAACAGGAAGGGGAGGGGTGAATACCTTGTCCTTTACATACCCCCACAGGGAAAAGTAACAAGGTGTTCAGTCAGGACTTCTGGGTGGCCATTGGGTCAGTGGCATGTTGTAGTCCGCGGCTCGTCCAATCCATCGGTGAGGAAGATGTTCATCAAGATAGTCTCGCACGTCGCCTAACCAGTGCGGTGATGCACCAT
This sequence comes from Macrothele yani, assembly GCA_039090855.1. Classification (NCBI taxonomy): domain Eukaryota; kingdom Metazoa; phylum Arthropoda; class Arachnida; order Araneae; family Macrothelidae; genus Macrothele; species Macrothele yani. The sequence goes on along the minus strand of CM076995.1, from coordinate 151,208,410 downwards.
CCAATTGGAGAATAAAGTTGTCACTGTCGTCCTGCAACTGTGACATCAACCAAAGACTTAACATATCCAGAAAAGAGCCTCCAGTGACAGTTACAGATTCCGTTTTGCTCAATTCAAGAACACAAAACGCCGTCTCCACTGCAGACGCTGCCATTTTGACTGACTAGTCACGTGACACGAGCGCTATCGCCTGCGTCACTTTCCTCAGTAGCGGGACACAAACTTTATTAGTACATCTACCTAACGGTTCGCAGTCGTGGCCCGTGTCTTCAACTGTTACTGTTTTACAGCATCTGGAAACTGTATACTTCTTTATGAATCACCCTGTATTGTCACAAAATACATAGAACCGATTTTTAAAGTACAGGGCATACATAAAGGAATGCCAGAAAAGGAAATATTAATAACTCGTAAAGTAATGCACACATCTGTATTTTATTGTAGGCTACGTACAGATGACGGATGAGAATCTTCTTTCAGACTTAATAGTTTTCTATGTGAGCTCCTCTAGTTGCGAGAAAGACAGCTGAACTACTCTGCTCAAAACAATTAGGGAATATCGTGGTTTTGATATGAACTACTGACATCAACTGTTTGTATGCTAAGAGAAATTGAAGGAAAGTGACTAGAATGAAACTTTTGCACGCTTACAAACACCTGAGTACGCAAATTTTTTGTGTGACGTTAAAAAGGGCGTGTTTCAGTCAGCGAATGAAAAGTGACATGTATCGTGCGATTGTTTAGTCCAGGATAAAAACTACTCACATGTTTTGCATATAACGAAGTAAATTTCTCCGTCATTTTTGGTCGACGCCGGGATTCGAACCCGAGGCCGCTTATTCCGGAACAAGTCGCTCTCCCAACTGAGCTACGCAGACGTTTATTCTGATTCCTATCTGCCTTTATGTCGTGTGCGTCCTGCTGGCAGGTACGTCACATCTCCCCCCCCGAAAGAGGGCCGGGGGCATGGCCCATGGGTCAGCCGTGACCATGAATCGTTGCAGGCAGCCATCCACTGTAGAACGTGCACTTGAGAACTCCCAGTCAATGTGCTGTGTGGAATGCAACATCACACATTTTTATTTTTCGAAGCGCTGGAGAAGTAATTCTCTGATTTTTCCTATCTCGCGGTGTGGAAATAACATCACACCAATGCGAGATTTTGAACGGTCGGGTCATCCGGATAGTTCGGGCGCCATTATAACGAAGTAAATTTCTCCGTCTTTTTTGGTCTACGCCGGGATTCGAACCCGAGGCCGCTTATTCCGGAACAAGTCGCTCTACCAACTGAGCTACGCAGACGTTTATTCTGATTCCTATCTGCCTTTATGTCGTGTGCGTCCTGCTGGCCGGTACGTCGCATGCATGTGTGTTATTGATGAATGTGATGTCCGAACACGTGATTTACCTGAATCTCTAGCCTGGAGGGGTATTGGTCGCTTAGAAGCGGGTCAAACTCAATCGCAAGTAGCGAAAGCCATCAGAGTGTCTCAAAGCGTGATTTCCAGACTTTGGAATCGGTTTTCAGATACCGGAAATGTAAGGCAAAGACCATGACAAGATCGTAGGAGAGCAACGTCAAGAAATGAGGATCGGTTTTTAAACCTGTCTGACAGGAGAAACCGAAATATGAACGTCACTCTTCTAAGCAACGCGAACTCCGTACGACTACTGGCACAAATGTTTCAACTCAAACTGTTCGGAACCGACTCCATAGTGTTGGTTTGTATGTTCGACGACCTATGCTATGTGTTTCTTTAAAAGCACGCCACCGTGTGCTGCCCGCAGACTTTGGAACATGCCGATTGGAAAAGAAATGAATGGAGCAATGTTCTCTTCTCAGATGAGTCGCGCTTTACTGTACATCCTGACAATAGACGACTCATCATTTGCGGGGAACGAGGTACTCGTAACAACCCGTTATTTGTGCAGGAAAGTGTTCGATTTGGGGGAGGCGGAATGATGGTGTGGGCTGGTATCTCTGTCAATGATCGAACCGATCTGTGCATCATCAGACATGGAACACTTACTGCTCAGCGGTATAGGGATGAGATCCTAAGACCCTTAGTCGTCCCTTATGCTGCAGCAATCGGAGACGAATTCATTTTCGTGGGCGAAAATTGCAGGCCACATCGCGCCCGATGTGTGGACGACTTCCTGTTTGACCAGGATAACCATCCGAATGGACTGGCCAGCATGTTTCCCAGACATGAACCTCATCAAGCATGTCTGGGACGTTCTGGGGAGAAGGGTTGCTGCTCGATTAGCCTCTCCACAAACAGTCTTCTGCAGGAGTGGGAGGAATTTCCCAATCCCTCATTAATACTCTGACCCCGTTCCTCACAGGTGTGCAACTTTGCTTTCTATTAAATTCAATTTTCTAGCAAAACATTTACCCTTATTTTCATTTTTGATATGTTCAAAAATATGCATTTTTACGTTCGTCTCCTCAAAAATTATTACATTTTAATTACTAATTGTTTGGGCCATATTTTTCTTCTCACATAGCCGTACTATGTCTGTAGTTCCTATTCCAACCTCCGAAGTTTTCCTTCACTCACAGTTTTCATACAAAACTACGATAACCCCTAATTGTTTTGAGCAGTGTAGATTCAGTAGACAAAACATTAGAGGTAGGGGTAATTTTTTTTTTTTTTTTTGATTGGAGGTTTAACGACCACCGTGAGCAACTCAATGGGCTATAAGCAGTCGCCCGTCCCTAATTTAGAATCACTGGTTCCAGGGAAGGGAGAGAGCCAGTGCCGTAAGACAAACACTACATCCATGCCTGACCGGGATTCGAACCCGGACCCCTTACGGACGAATGATCAGAGGCCAACGCCTTAGACCACTGCGCCACCGGGGCGGCGTAGGGGTAATGGACCAGACCCAAACAAAATGCAGGCGATAAATAGATGAAAAGTCGTAATCAGTCGTATAGATAAAATAGTTGAAGTAAAACGCCGTCTTTACACGATAAAAAGTTGAGCCGGTCAAAGCACCTCAAGTCAAGGTTTATTATCACTAGTTAAGATAGTTTGAAAAATATTTAAAAACATAAGACCTTTCGGACCCGCCGGGGTCAATCCTCAGATGTGAATTAACAAACGAAGCACATATGAATAAGGTTGCACATGACGAAATCCATGAGCAGAGTCAAAGCATCATGGCAAGAGATGACGTAAGAGTACATTGCGATGACAATTCTAATTATCGATATCGGAAACATCTGAAACATTTTGAATACAGTTATTAAACAAAAATGTTCACGATTGAAGAACAACGTGAGGTAAGTAATCATTATAACATGATTGTCCTTTCCTAACAATGAGTAAACTCTCGGTGAAAGTCAAATGTGATTTCTTACCTGGAGTTGAGGATGGTAGCTTCCTTCCATACAGGATAATGAGATCCAAAGTTTGTCAATCGAGAGTGCGGTTGACATGGCTCCAACACGAATATTGTACTTGTGCTCTTTAATCCTTATTGCTAAGGAGCGAGAGGTAGATCCAATATAAACTTGATCAGATTTTCCGGAGTCGACAGCTTTTAATGGTATACTGTAGATCCCGAATTTGTTGGACATTTTCACTATATCTCGGTGGTTTCTGATTAGGAGCATAATGTTATGTGTCTTAATGACAAAACTGATGTTGTGGATTTTCAACATCATCAATTTTCAAGGATTAACTTAGAGAACATACCCCATAGAGCCCACAAACTTGATTTCAGAGAGATCCCTGCGCGGGGTAGTGCTGTGCTAATTTCATAATTTTCGAAACATGCTATTCACTGTAGAATCACAATTACCATGATACCGGACGATTTCTTTTATCTTCCTTAGTTCTAAGTCTATTACTTGACGAATCAGTTAAGGCTCGTTGCACCACAAAACGGATTGCCGATAAAAAATTAATGAGTGTTCAGGAAGGGCAGGAATAATATCAGCAGATAAGGGTTTCCAGTAAACAGGTGAGTTGATAGTATAAGAGATGGCGGGTCTCTTTCCAATAGAAAGTCCAAACAAATAGGGAGGCGATTCTTCTTCTCGAAAGAAAGTGATTGGAGTTGTGATGACATATACGCCGTAAAGGAAGACAAGTCGTCCAAAGAGTGGGTCCAGAAGAGAAGAACGTCGTCCACATATCTCAAGTATAGGCCTGGCACAAGATGAAACTCTGAAAGCACTTTATCCTCCGGACACTGCAAAATAATTTCCGCCAAGATTGGGGAGAGTGGGAAACCCATGGGTGCCCCACTACTCTGGCGATATATAACATCATCGTATTTGAAATATAAGCGCTTCTTTGTCTTAAAGCATTCATTACACCTTGTATTTGGTAGTGGGAAAAAGTACCCATATTTCTCAACTTAGATTTAACAAATTCGTGAACTAAATCCACTGGAACATTTGGAAAAAGCGATGGCATAATAAAAGGTGTATCCTGATGTTGAAAGGCATGGATTTTATTTAATGCTTGAACTGAGTTTGATATGGAATACCCTTATCCAATGGGCGGGTTGAACTTGCATAGCTGGAGACCAACGGCCAAATTGTGTGTCCTGCTTTGTGAATCTTTCATTTTCCAAATAATTGGGGCACTCTTGGTCCACAAGGTGGGTGCAAATTGTCTGCCACAATGGACGAGAGAACATTTTGATTTTTAAGCCTACTAATAGCAGCTAAGTTATAGCGATTGGGTCCGAATTAACCACAACATGTGGGATCTTTTGAATTGCTTTTATCATTTTGGTATGATAGTCAAGTTTATCAAGAATAATGACTTGATGAGATTTTGTCAGCTGAAACCAATGCTAAATTTGGGTTATCGTGTAATTGTTTCAACCGCTTCTGTTCTTCGTAGAAGAGCTCGTGATTTGAATTGTTAAAAGATCTAGCTCGTCCCAAAGTCCTAGCAATCTTAAGACGGCCGCCCCGGTGGCGCAGTGGTCTAAGGCGTTGGCCTCTGATCATTCGTCCGTAAGGGGTCCGGGTTCGAATCCCGGTCAGGCATGGATGTTGTGTTTGTCTTACGGCACTGGCTCTGTCCCTTCCCTGGAACCAGTGACCCAAAATTAGGGACTGCTTATAGCCCATTGAGTTGCTCACGGTGGTCGTTAAACCTCCAATCAAAAAAAAAAAAAAAAAAAAAAAAAAAAAAAATCTTAAGACGAGTAATATCTCGTCCACAGGTGGTAAGTAATTAATAATGGTTTTGGCCTGGGGAATAATCTTAAACTTATTAGAATGGTAAGCTGGATAAGCAAATTTCAGACCTGTCTGTAAGGCACGATTTTGAGAATGATTTAATTGAAAACCACTAAGGTTAACAAATGAGGGTTGAAACTTCGAGTGGCTGTAATCCATCCCATAGAAATTAGATGAGAAGTTATGCTCAAGATTCTGTGCGACCAAACCACGTAGTTTATTAACGTGCGCTTCCTGAGATCTCTGAACTTCGATGTTTAAAAAAAATGCTGAGGTTAGACGCCTGTCAATAGAAATTAGGCTTAAACGATACTGCCGTGCAAATGTAAACCTTTTCTTCTGATGCACCTTCGTTAGCACAGGTGCAGTGACCATCCGTCTGCATCGGAGCCCCATACGCAGCAGGGTTCGCCGATAGGTCGTTTTAAACACACTTCCGGTAGCCCCTGGTTCATTCGGCCAGTGAGTTCCTCCACTGCAGCGTGTCCAACTGCCCTCACGTGCCTTCGAAGCCGACGTTCACTTCTCACATAAATGGCACGTGGTGCTTCGCAGCTTCCACGTCCCGTATTCGCAATGGTGCCATTTCTCCAATCATGATAGACTTTAACCACAGCAGCACGCGAATAGTTCAAACTGCGCTGTTTCAGAAATACTGCCACCCTTGACCCGAAAGCCGATAATCATCCCTTTTTGCAAATCTGATAAATCGCTGCTTTTATCCATGACAGCAACGAGTGATATGCTTTCAGAATGCCTACAGCACATCTTATATACCCTCCAAGCCAGCTCACGACACATGCCTTCTTTCATTGGCTACGCACTGTTGACGTCAAAAGTCGGTGGTCAAAATAATGTGACTAGAGTGTGTGTTTGAACACTGTAATTATATAATTGCAGTATAATTTTTGCATTATACAACTTCTTTAGTATTGACCTATTTAAAATATCTGTTCAAATCTATTGTATGTATAGATCGTCGTCCGTGTAGTAAAATATGCATCGTTTCAAATTTCTGATCGTCGTCACCCGCCTAGCGTATATCGTGAATTCTTGCAAGTCCAACCTAGCAACTGGATGCAGCTAGGTGCGCGTAAATTTATTGCCTCCGAGTTTTGGGAGGAGTAATGCTTCCAGGCATATCTCGAGATGCCTATTACAGTTTTTGTGCCGATTTATGTTGCAAACCATAAGCTCAAGTTCAGCATTTTGTTTATTAAACAGGTTTCCTTACAAACGCGAAAGAGTCCGCTTTTCTTACCGTTTATGACAACCACGCTTAGGGTTCGCGTACATTTATTACCACGAGGAAGGTAAGAAGAATGAAGATGCTGTCAAAACACGGTAACATTTTTTGCAGCCCAAAGCACACACACACCACATCCCTAAATTACCTTTTAAAAACTTAGGGCCGCCCCGGTGGCGCAGTGGTCTAAGCGATGGCCTCTGATCATTCGTCCGGAAGGGGTCCGGGTTCGAATCCCGGCGAGGCATGGATGTTGTGTTTGTCTTACAGCACTGGCTCTTTCCCTTCCCTGGAACCAGTGACCCTAAATTAGGGACGGGCGACTGCTTATAGCCCATTGAGTTGCTCACGGTGGTCGTTAAACCTCCAATCAAAAAAAAAAAAAAAAAAAAACTTAGGATTTAAAAAAAACGTCCTTATTTACAATTTAAAAACATGGTAGATAAAAGCTTTGGTAAGCACTTTCGCGACCACTATGGCCGCATGATCAGGCCGATGAGTGAAGCCAAATTCGAACGGCACGAGGTTAAATAGTGACAGATAGGAGTACGATATGTAAATGAAACAAATAAGTCATTGCCATTCACTACAAATTGTTAAAAGTCTTTGTAATTATGCACCTTATTCCTCCCATGAATACTGTAAAACCAGGTTTCCCCAGGCAGTGGGAATGTATACAGGCACGTCTTCATTACAGCATTTTGGTCCAAGTTTTATGATATATAGACTCTCAGTAAAGAGCATAGAGCGTTTATTAGAAGCTGTCGATAATAAGCTCGCATTGTCCCAGTCAGGTCTTAAGTTTTTTTCATTAACAGTTTTTGACAATGTCGAGGTAGCAGATTTCTTACGGATGGCATATCTATGTTCAGTCCAACGAATACCCAGGCTTCGAAATGTCAAGCCCACATAACAAAGATCTGCCGTTTGTCCATTTCTGTCCATTAGAGGGATATTATACACTCCATAGCGCGAAATAGTTGAAACTATGTCTCTATCACGTCAAATTACTGAAAAAAGGTTTTAGGTTTTAACACCGAATCCAATAGAGTATTTTTTTACATGTGTTTTTTAATAAAGAGACCACAGATTTCTGGTATTTCATGCTCCCTACATACTTAATCGTGGGTACATTTCTAGTCAGGGTTGTGGAAGTTTTCCGTTCATACTGTTGAACAAGTCTTTGAACACAACCCGCGGGGTATCTATGCACATCGGCAATCTCCGTTACTTTTCTCAGTTACAAATTTCGGCTATCAAAAGTTGAAGAGTATCAAAAAGCTCTGTGTACAAGGAATCTGAGTGCCGAAAATTTGTAGGGTGTTGGAGTACATGAATTGAAGGGAATAATAACAGGAGTTGAGGTTGGTTTTCGGTAAACCGAAAAGTTCAAATGTGAGTGGTCAGAGGTGTGGGAAACCAAAAAGTCAAGATAACGAAGTGACACATATTCCTCAATCTCAACAGTTAAACTTTATACCGGGTATGATGGATGATAGATTCGAAGCAATATTAAGTAATTCGGTGACAGAATTAGGCCAAACAAGAAAGACATCATCAACATATCTAAGATATAACCATGGTTGAACGAAACAAGATTTTAGGTAGTTGTTCTCCAAATCTTGAAGCAGTATTTCTGCAAGAACAGGTGACAAAGGGGAACCTATAGGTGCCCCCTCATTCTGTTTGAAGATAGTCTGTTGAAATCGGAAGAAACACCGGTCTCCAACAAGTTTCAAAGCCTGTAGGGTTGAATCAATTTCAGCAGCAGTAAGAATTTTGAGTGTATACAAGATCTTTTAAATAAGGGTATAAACAACTGAGCGAGATGTATTAGGGAATAGATTTACAACATCCAGCGAAGCAAGAATGAACTGAGTTTTTGGGAATTGACATGATTTAATTTTTGTAATAGCTTCAGATGTACTACAAAGAGAGTAAGTTGAGTTTGTAGTAAATGGTTTTAAAAAGGCTGCTAAGGATTATTCTAGGTTTCTTGTTGGATTGGCACAACCTGAAATCAGGAGTCGAACTGGATAGTCTGGTTTAAGGGTTTTAACTTTGCTAAAGGCCTCCGGAACTCTTGATCCTGGGGGAAGTAACATGCTGCGTGAAATACAGTTAGGTAAAAAACCAGAGTTACGTAATTTTGACAGTTTTGAAATAGTATAAGCTGTCGGATCGGAATTACTTATGGAATGGGGAATATCTTGGATGGTGGCAAGCATTTTTGCAACATATTCAGAGTGATCAAGAATAACAATTTGATTGGTTTTATCTGCACTAAGGATAGCAAGATCAGGATTCCTAGCGAGAGCAAGCAGTTCGGACCTGGAGTATCGCAATGTAGAGTCGAACGTTGTTTGCCTCTTGTGTAAAAGGTTAAAAGTTCACCAGGCACAGAACATATCTGGGCTGAACACAGATATGCCAAATCTGATACCTCGACATTGTCAAAAACTGTTAATAAAAAAGACTTAAGACCTGACTGGGACAACGCGAGCGTATTATCGACAGCTTCTAATAAACGCTCTATGCTCTTTACTGAGAGTCTATATATAATCATAAAACTTCGACCAAAAAGCTGTAATGAAGACATGCCGGTATACATTCTCACTGCCTGGAGAAACCTGGTTTTACAGTATTCACGGGAGAAAGAAGGTGAATAATTACAAAGACTTTTAACAATTTGTAGTGAATGGCAATGACTTATGTGTTTCATTTACATAATGTGTATTACTTGTGCTCCTATCTGTCACTAATTAACCTTGTGCCGTTCGAATTTGGTTTCACTCATCGGCCTGATGATGCGGCCATAGTGGTCGCGAAAGTGTTTGCCAAAGCTTTTACCTACCATGTTTTTAAATTGTAAATAAAGGCGTTTTTTAAATCCTAAGTTTTTAAAAGATAATTTAGGGATGTGGGTGTGTGTGCTTTGGGCTCCAAAAAATATTACCGTGTTTTGACAGTATCTTCAATCTTCTTACCTAAAATTAGCACGAAATACCTTTAGTTTTTACGGTGAAAGTATTTTATTTTCAGAATGTATTTTATGTTTTTTGACGTAGAATTTCCTTTAATGTCTTATTGAACGATGTGTCATGTTAGCGGTGGGAGCGTTATCAAATGCTGTAACACAGGTTCGCGCTCAGGACGCCGCAACCGTTCAACCGATTCACATCGGATCAAAAGTGTTTAGCAACTAAAGGACTTCGGAACCCAGAAATGCCTTATTTGTTAAAATCTGTTAATTAGATTAAAAGTTATGACCTTGAAAATTTGAGCATCGATTTTCACGTTGTGTCAGCATTAAAAGGTAAATATCTCAAAAACCTCTTTATTGCACGATATAAGCTAAAATATCTGCGGATAGAGCTTTCAAAACTCTGTAAGAAGAGCTTACATCCCTTTTTTTAATTTTTAAAAAAATTCAAAAATTGGTTTTTAAATTTAAAAAAAAATTAAAAAATTAAAGATGTTCATAAGTACTGTTGTAGAACGTGCAAAAAACCACAGAAAACGTAAAGTGGAGGAAGAGCGAAGGCCAGAGAGTTCGAAAAAATTGCTTTGACCCCATCTCGACAGATGAAATTGTACAGACAGCGGAAGAAGGACCGCGCGCAAGAGGAGGAGCACTCAGCAGTTCACTGCTACGGAGCCTCAACTGCCTACAAGCGGAGGAGCACTCAGCAGTCCACTGCTACGGAGCCTCAACTGCCTACAAGCGGAGGAGCACTCAGCAGTCCACTGCTACGGAGCGTCAACTGCCTACAAGCGGAGAAGCACTCAGCAATCCACTGCTACGGAGCCTCAACTGCCTACAAGCGGAGAAGCACTCAGCAGTCCAATGCTACGAAGCCTCAACTGAATACCTGGCTACAAGCGGAGGAAAAGTTTTCAGAATAAGAATAAAACAACTACTCAAACGCGTACACGACAAATGAATTTTCGATTCTTCTCCATTGACAACTGTACGTATTTTATCATTCAACGTACAAAGTCTACATGCTCATTATGGAGATTTACTATTCGACAATGTTATAAACCTATCTGATGTTATGGCTCTTAGTGAAAATTGGATGCACGACGACAATACCATTCCGATCGAAGGATACCGTTGTATTTCGCAGTATATGCGGCCATCTCAGCGAACAGGTGGTGTTGCTATATACAAGAAGAACGAGTCTCCAGTTTGCATCGTACGACATATACTTGAAACATGTTACGCTGATGAAATTGATTACCTTGCAAGTGTTAAAGGCAAGAGCGGTGATATTTGTACAGCTGATATATTTACTGGTGATAACGAAACCGATAAAGTGTTGTTAGTTTGTGTATATATTACCTCAGGAACTAAGTTAGACGATGCTAAAAACTTTATATCACGGCAATTGTTAGCTTATACACCTAAAGTGTCTGAATATTTCAATTTACTCCGTCGTTCGAATTTAGATAAGTTACCGATCTTGTTAGTTGGCGATTTAAATATTGATTTGTCTACAGCCGAAAACGAATCATTCATCACCTTCATGCAAGAACAATTTGGACTTAGACTTTCAAACGAATGTTTAACAGAGCTCTCCATGCTCGGCTCTAATAGCAGCGTCAACGTTGTATTTTATAGATACTTACCTACAAATGTTCTAACACTCAAATATGCTACCTACTTTTCCAATCATAAAGCTAAGTTTACAATTTTACACAGAAAAAAAGATGAAAACGATTCTTAAATATATCTTTATTCAAATATGTATTATAATTATATTACATTGTAAAAGTTTTGTATAGCCTACCTATTATACACTTTCAATAAATTTAATACCTTTTTTAAACAATTTAAAACATTTTCACTTCTCTAACCCGACGTAATTCTACGTAAACTTCTGCGAATGTGTACATATAACCCCCACCCCCGCCCCCGTTCGTTTTTTTGTTTCGATAAATATTTTTTTCCTTCGATTTCCACTTCTCTTCGCGCTCCCTTAGGGGGCCGCGCCCCACAGTTTGAGAATCACTGATGTATGATGTTAACAATAAGGCCTTCGCAGTTTCAACTGCCCGTGTGTGATTTTCACAGAAACTCTGACTGTGACCATAAAAAGGGCCCTCAAGTCCTCTGGAACAGCTGCTTTCTCGTCATCTAGTTTTTATGAACTAAAGCAACGAAAATGTTTTCTAAAGATTTCACTTATTTACTGGGAAAAAAAAGTTAAACTTACTTTTCTCTTTAATACTTCATGGGTCGCGGGTGGCCTAGTGGTCAACGTTCGTGACTGCCACGGAGAAGCCTCAGGTTCAGTCCCAGGCAGGTGCGAACGCTCGAAACACTAAATATCCGCTGTGCGTCGGATTGGACAGTTGGACCTCGGGTACTTGTCCCCCGGTAATAAATAAGGGCGTCTTCGTCCCCCTTTCTACCTCGCTTCCGTGTGATCTGATCTTTAATACTTCATTCAAAGCTACCTGAATACCTGGCTATTTCTTTAACCAGTTTGGCATGAAGTTTCCGCAAAAATTTTTGTAAGATCTTTCAGCTGAGGTTAGAGGCCCTCTTAGCTGTGAACCCCCCCCCCCGCAATGAGGGGTTTGCGGGGGCTATCAGTACCCCCTGCCTGGGCCAATCTCGGACGAATGGTCAGAAACCAGAGCCTTTGATCCCTCGGACACCAAGGGATGGCTCACAATTTTACTATTGAGCGTATAAGAGAAAATTCTTAGTAATATCCGTCGTCCTTGTAAGCATTAACAGAAAGCGCTTTACACAATTTATCCGTTCGTTTCTAAACCTAGAGGAACGCACTTTACGCCCTTCCAATGATGGCTACTTTGTGATTCTTGTTGAAAAACAAGAACAAAACATAACTGATATTGAAATAAACACATCGAAGGAATGATTTAGGGAGGTTTTCAAACGTCAGAAGCAGTAAATCACAGTGTCAGTCACGATTGATTTACTGGTGAACCCTCAAAACATGAAAGCGATCAGTGGCTATACGTGACCTTTATGAAGACCAGGTCAGCTGATCTGTAAAGAACTCTTGTCGTTTAATTGATCCCTTTGAGCGACCCAATAACTCTGCACAAGGAAAGTGGGAAGAAGAGTCCTCCTAATGACCGTCTTGCGAATTCAATTAAGCTCATGTAAATATGTGTCACAACCCGAAATCATTCTTTCGTATCCTTAGGCGAAGCCATTAGGTCGAGGACCGCACATTTTAATGCGATTAGAAGTTCAATTAGAAGCAGAGATGTCATCTATCACTAATAAACTCCTTTCTATCGGAAGGAATAACGACAGCGTAGGCAGACATTAGTTTTGTTGTTCCTTTCTAAATCGGTGATAATTCTGTTTCATCAGGTAGTTAATTTTCGCTAGAGTCCAGTTTAGAACCTGTACAAGATTGTTAAACAAAATTCAAGAGTATAGAAAGTAATATATTTTGATGACCAGTCAATAGCAAAGGGGAGGGAAAAGGGCAAAACAGTGTTGCAGCAATGTATTTCTGAGGAGTTATTAGCTTCATACTTTTTTTTCTTGTTTTTTAATTAACTGATGAGTATTCTGTATATCAAGGAAATGATCATACGGAGTTGTGAATTATAACGCAATCATTTTTGCTTTCAAGCATTCTTAGGAGCTTTAAAAGCTAACGAGCACCAAGTGTAGTAAAGTCGATACTGAACTGTTTCGTCACGCATCGTGACGAATAATTTTTTTTCTTACCTTGGTACCAGGGCTGCGCTAGACCTAGATCCACCAATTGTATCTTAAGCTTTGTTCTCAAATATTCTCGAAATAAGTTTTTGTTTAAGTTAAAAAATAAATTTCTAAACCTTTTTTAAATTCGAAATATTATTATTACCGTAGTTACACGGTCCAGTCGCTCAACAAATTTAAGAACCAGCTGACTTCGTGCGGTTTTACTGTAGTTACGGCAAGTATATAACGTGCAATAATTTATCACTTGGTGAGGACGTTGTGGTGTTTCATTTGGAATCAGCTTTAACCCGAGTCAAGCGAAAAAACAGCTTTCTTTTTTCTTTCCAATGTAAATATTTTGCATATCATTGAAATGTGAGGATACTTCCGAGACATCTTGAGAGAATAACATTAAGTAAGATTAGCATGAATGACGAATAAAAGGATGAAATATTCTGTACTTTAGAAGCATGTTTGCAAGCACGGACGTAGAATCGAATGGGGACGGGTGGGGTGCTCCCTCAACTTTTGGCTTTAGTTTATTGCTCAACATACTATGCTTCCTAAATTTTTCAATTTCAAAAGCTCATTATTTCTAGAATTTAACCTAAAATTCAGAATAATTGTATCGTTGTGGGGTAATGTTTGTCTTTTTTTTTTTAATATTATTGTGTGAAATGTAATCGCATGGGAACGGGATTTGCTGCTATTATTATATGTATGTGGCCGGGGGGGGGGGGCGCATAGATTATTTAAAATATTATGAAATATTTCGTTTAACCATAGAAACTGCCCTCCCGCCTCCCAACATTTGGGACAGTTCACATATATTTGCAAGTGATGGAAGTAAAATAAATGTATTATATGTTTATGCACTAAGTGATCACTGAATTATGACTACCTACTACCTGATACTTCGTAAGCCCTTCTTTTGCCCACAGTACAACAACTATCCAACGTGGCATCAATTCAATAAGATGCTGGAAGCAGTTGGGAAGTATGGCCAAGCAAGTTGTGTGTATAATGAGGCCTTCGATGCAGGTATGGAAATGATTGGTGTATCCAGACGCCTGATATGCAGTGCTCCACAAGTGCTCTATGGGATTGATGTCGGAGGGAGTTCGAAGGCCAATCGACATGCTGGAAGTCTGAACTGTGTTCCTCAAGACACTCCTGCACAACATTGCACCTGTGTCATCTTGGAAGATACCGACCAATCTCGTCCTCTCGGAAATCGCATAGTCAAAGGGCCGTGTCCACATTTGATTCAGTGGTACCTCGGCGTGTGCGTATGTGGAGAAAGAGAGAGAGAGAGAGAGAGAGGCCCGCAAAACAGCGGCCACCCGGCAAGACATCGATTCGATAAGGTAGCGATAGGTATCCTGGGGTATCTGGTACCATAATGTCAACAACAGGTCCTCCAGCTACCGTACATTTCGGGGAGGGGGGGATGTAGCGCGAACCCGCTTTTCCAAGTCAAACCACAAATGTTCGATTGGGTTCATGTCACGTGAATTTGGACGCCAGGGCATTAACAGAAAGTCACCAGCATGTTCCTCGAATCACTCCTTGACGATTCCGGCAGTGTGGCAAGGTGCATTTTCCTATTGGTAATGGCCAACACCAGCAGGGAACAGTTGCCATGAATGGTGATCTTGGTCCGCAATGATGTTCAGACACCTTACAGCTGTCAGAGCTTGTGTTATTGAAATAATGGTGCCTAAAGTGCCCCCCCCAAAAAAAAACATCGCCCACAGCATAATACCGCCGGCGGCGGCCTGTTTCCTCCCAACAGTGCATCCAGGTGCCATAGCCTCGTTTGGTAATCGGCGTATCCGCGCTCGGCCGTCTACGTGATGCACCAGGAATCTTGATTCGTCAGACCAGGCCGCTTTCTTCCAATCATCCACGGTTCAATCTCGATGATCTTGGGCCCATTTCATGCGTTGTTGGCAATGACGTGCAGTGAGCATGGGGACCCTGCTGGATCTTCGGCTACGCATGCCCATGCGCAGGAGGCTGCGATGAACCGTGTGCTGTGACACTCATTGCACTGATCACCACTGTTGTAGCTGCGGGGGATTTGTTGCACTGTGATCCTGCGGTCGCTGTGAACAATGCGCATGGCATCAGTGAGCTGCGGACGACACACGACTAGACAACGGTTCGTCGTTTGGCCATCTGTGCACCACTTTTGATACGTAATCCCTACAGCGGCACGGGAACAAGCCGCGCCGTTTTCGAGATCGTTGTTCCCAGGCGCCGTGCATCACAGTTTGTCCTTTATCAAACTCCGATAAATCGACAGCTTTTCCCATTCTGACTCCGAACACTCTACTAACCGAAAGCCGGTCCTCGGGTTGTGTATATACTGCTCTGTGAACTTCACTTGCGCCACCGCTCGGTCTCCAGGCGCGCTCATTTCTCTAAGCTGCGGATGGTCATAATGGAATGGCTCATTGGGGTATATAGTTCAAAATTCACGATTGTAATCTTGATAAGATAAAAAAAAACGGGGGGGGATAATTCATCGAAGTGTTCTGTGAAAATGTTAAACTTTAAAATGCATAAAAATGCTTCAGAAACACTAGATTAGATGTTGCAGTCTCAGTTTCCGTTGATGTAATCACATTACAATGAACCTGAATAAGCTCCTGATTTGGAGGATTATGCTCTGAGTGAATAGTAGTCAAGTCATTCTTTTCACAAAATATGAAATAGTTTGGAATGGCAATGGTCCAGTTTTGAGTATGTATCTATGAATAATGGTCCAGACCCCAAAATGTGCGGCTGTAAAAAGGAAAATTAAATTTAAAAACAAATTACATTGTACATATTCCGTAAATTTATTAGGTAAGTGGGACTTAAAATTTAGAGCCTGCAACAAAGCAGCAGAAAACTGTCAGAATTTAAATCATTATAAAAACAATTGTCAGAGTATATTCAGAGAGATCACACGGGCCAAGAAGGCGCTATAGCATTCGGCCCCAACGAGGGTCATGATTTTAAAAATTGCTTTTAGGAACGACCTATTCGTCATCGGACTTATTTTCATCATTGTTATTATTCTGAAAATAATATTTATATGGGGTTTTGTTGCACTCACTTATCGGGGTCAATCTCTAATGCTTTCATTAAAGAAATAGTTTCAATTTTCACAAAACCCTTTTTACTATTCTCCGAAATTGCTGCCTGATTTTAAGATCACAGTCAATGTTTGCTTAGGATTTGGAATACTAGATTATAAAATAAATCAATTTGGCTTTAGGAGTTAGATTATTAAAATTACTAATACAAATTCGTAGATTGTTAAGAAAATTGTGTATATAATCAATGTATGGCCAATTGGACATGTTATCATTTCGCGATATCGGATGAAGTACGAAACAATTTCCGCATTTGACGCAGTGGTTAAATAGAAGGAAATATAAGTCTATATGTATGTATTTTGTCGTATGCATCACTGCATCACGAGATATCTCCAGCTCAGTGGCATACTCACTGCGGACGGCCCAGGGTCCCCTTCCCCTTGGGGTATCACCTGGTCTTTATTTATTAATTTACATTGTATTTGTATATGTTACCGGCAATGTATGAAAACCAGGCATTCTATAGAATGCCTAGGCAATGTATAGAATGCCTGGCGTTTTTAGGCAAAGTATGAAATTTTCAAATATTATATATACTTTACCTAGGCATTATATAGAATGCCTAAGCATTCTATAGAATAACTTATGCTATTTAGGCAAAGTATTAAAAGAGTTTCATGAAAAGGCCTTTATTGAAAAGACTTATATGAAATAGAATGAAAACAGGAAATATGAAATGAAATACAAAACTTTCTAACCTACTTGTTGCAACAAGGAAGGTTTGTACGATATTTTGAATTGCAGTTCATTCCTTTTTTTACACAAAATCACTTCATGTTTTGGCACTTTGTCTTACACATACATTTGACAAATCATTTGCCGCTTCCTGTGGACTGAGCGATAGCAGCTGACCGGAGAGGTATTTCTTGACGAGGAATGTCTTCAATTGTCAGTAAATTCTTTGCGCATAAAGGGCTTTGTGATCTCTCATATAGTTGTTTTAAAATTCCTTCAGAAGTTCCAATTCGGTAATAACCGTCTTCTGTCACACTCATAACAACTCCCAACAAATTGCGCGAATCACCTCGTCCCTTGTCGATGTTAGGAAACATTAGAAACATCATTAGCGGGAGTATTTTTTACTTCACTTCCGAATAAAGACTGAAATGCAAATGGCGAATTCTCCGTCTTAGGCGAGCGTTAAAAGTCACGTGCCCAGGGCCGGATGGACCATAGGGGCAACCGGGGCGGGCGCCCCGCAGTTTAGAAAACAAAATAATTTTCGGTAAAAAAAATTTAACTACATCTTTTTTTGTAACTTTTGGGGCGCAAAGCCCTTAAAAATATATTTTTGAAGTTTTTTTGTTTGTTTCCAATCTCCCCATTTTTGAATACGTTATCCCCCCCTGTTCGTCGTACGGACACTGAGATTTGCAGATTCGAAAAGATTTTTGTAACCACCTTAATCTTTTCCGCATTCATGAAATAGCAAATTAAATTTCATCATTTTGTGGTACCCTACTTTTATATATCCAACAATTTGTGTGAAAGCCTGATACTTAAATTTAAGGAAATAAAAAGAACAATATCCAAGTTACTTTCGGACTACATATGGAGGCCATTTTTCCAACATTACAAGAAATTTAAAAAAAAAAGAAAAAAAAGGCAACTTTCCTATATGAACGCGTGTAAAAGTTTAGAATGTCACTAATTTGTCAGTTACTCCACTGTGCATTAAAAATCAATCACTAAACATGTATCAGAAGAAAAAACTGTTTATACCAATTTATTTTAGAGGGATCCTTATTATATTTCTTATACAAAAATATTCGCTAAGCAGGTATCTTTTTATCATTTTGTGAATAAGCTATTATAAGAGTCACAATGCAACCTAAACCTCCTCTCCCGGAAAAGAAAATCGTAGATTTTAACACTTTTTACTCTCTCTGTTTTTTTTTCTCTCTCTCCCTCTCTCTTTCTCTATCTCTCTTCCTCTCTCTCTTTTCTCTCTCTCTTTCTTTCTCTCTTTCTCTATCTCTCCCTCTTTCTTTCTCCCTTTCTCTATCTCTCCCTTTTTCTTTCTCTCTTCCTCTATCTCTCCCTCTTTCTTTCTCTCTCTCTCTCTCTCTTTTCTCTCTCTGTCTCTGAACTTTTAGTTCGTATTATGGCATTTTTCGTAAGCTTAAAGCAAATACTTCTTTGAGATAATCATTTTGTCTTTACGGTAGTGTTCGTGTGTCTTCCTCACGAACGATAATTTTCAGAAACGACTTTATTATAATATAAGATTTATTTTTTAGTGCCCACAATGAAATTTTGCTCTGGGCCCCGCAATGAAATTTTGCCCAGGGCCCCGCCAAAGCTCCATCCGGCCCTGCACGTGCCTTACGACGTCACGTTAGAAACAACATTGGCGGGAGTATTTTATACTTGACTTCCGTACAAAGACTGAAATGCAAATGGGGAATTCTCCGTCTTACACGAGCGTTGAAAGTCACGTGCCTTTCCACGTCATATTAGAATCATCATTAGAGAGAGTATTTTATACTGTGTCGGTTTCTGTTTAGGCATTGTATGGAATGCCTAGGAAATATGTGAAATATTAAAAATTTCATACTTTGCCTAAAAACGCCAGGCATTCTATACATTGCCTAGGCATTCTATAGAATGCCTGGTTTTCATACATTGCCGGTAACATATATATCTTGAAACATATTTTACGAATAGCTGAAAAAACACATAAATACGGCGGAAATGTCTTTTTTTTTTTATGTGTATATTTTAATATTTAGGAAGATGTTTACTCTGTGCCATTTTTATCTGCATCTTCAATATTTTGTGTTATCCCCATAACGAAATCCTAGGTGCGGCAGTGCTCCCGCTCTATACATTAGTGAAAATTTTTGTTTTGATAGGGACCTCACCATGGCCGTCTTAAAGGGTGGGCCAACGGGGATGGTGCCCAGGGCACCAACCTGAGCTGGGGCCCCAAACGCCCCAAGAGTCCTGTGGGTTTACAACAAATCAAACTCTATCACCACTCACCAGAAGGTTATTTTTTTTTTATTTAAAGAAAAGAAGAAACACCAATGCAGAAAGTTGGAAGCCCTTTCGCCTTTTTTTTTTCTCAAACTTTGCTCGTAGCTTCGATTTTCCGAACGGCAGGAGGGAAGTCAGGTGTTAAGGTGGATCTTTTGTGACAAAATAAGAAACAAAAAAAGCCCGACCTCTCTCCCGATCCCGAGTGTGGGAGAAGTTTTGAGGGTCATGAAGGCCACACACAAATCGCAATTTTTTCAGAATCACTTTTTCCTTTTAAACAGTCACTTGTGTTGTCTATCTATAAGAAGAAGTACACGCATGTATATCACTGAGGGTTGCCTACCTGGTCCACTTATACACAGTATATTCAATCTTCGCTGTTTAAATGAATAACAATGACGGAGGCCGCATATCAACATTTTTGTCCGGTGAGTCATATTGTCTGGAAACTGCGCTGGTTAGTTTATTTCTTCTGCCTTAATTTAATTTTCGTTGAATAATAATTTGTAGATTGGGAAAGAAACATATCTTTCAGCACCAATTTTCTTGTAATTTACTAAGCAGCTGAATGTGAGTTTATAACGAAGTGAATTTCTCCGTCATTTTTATCCGCGCCGGGGCTCGAACCCGGGTCCCCTCATTCCGGAATAAGTTGCTCTACCAAATGAGCTACGCGGACGTTTTATTCTGATTCCTATCTGCCTTTATGTCGTGTGCGTCCTTCTGGCAGGTACGTCACATCTCCTGGTACGTTACATCATCTCCCCCTTATTATTATTTTTTTTTTATTCGAAGTGCTGGAGAAGGGATTCTCTTATTTTTCCTATCTCGCGGTGTGGAAATAACATCACACCAATGCGAGATTTTGAACGGTCGGGTCATCCGGATAGTTCGGGCGCCATTATAACGAAGTAAATTTCTGCGTCATTTTTATCCGCGCCGGGGCTCGAACCCGGGTCCCCTCATTCCGGAATAAGTTGCTCTACCAATTGAGCTAAGCGGACGTTTTATTCTGATTCCTATCTGCCTTTATGTCGTGTTCGTCCTTCTGGCAGGTACGTCACATCTCCTGGTACGTTACAAGTTCATTTGGTACACTTAATGGAGTTCTACAATTTTGTCATGCACCATTTTTCATTCAAATGGTATTTAAAAAGTTACAGGACATTGAATGTTTCTTCTCTGAGATAACATGGTGATGGTGGTGAATATACGTAAGAATTCTCATATGTTGTATATACATAATCCCATTGTAATAATACCATGCGTGAATATAAAAAAAGTAATCACACATTGTAATAATACCATATGTTGTATATATATATATATATATATGAAGTGTACAATACAATACCGCGATGCAAAAAACCTAAACACATAAGCAAATATTCCTATAAGCAAATAATGTTTCCTTATTGTTCTTTGCTTATGTGTTTAGGTTTTTTGCATCGTTATATTGTACACTTCATATGTTGCTTCACCGTTTAACCAGCTGCCGCATGCGTTACCTTCGGATGTAAGCTACTTTTTCGTTTATTATGTCTCGATTCTGTTCGGTCTTTGTTTTGGAAGACACAGCATAATTTTCAAGAGCCATATGCCATTATGTCTTAAAGGAAAAGTGTTTGATCAATGCATCCTTCCAGTGCTTACGTATGGTGCAGAGACGTGGACCTTAACTAAAAGAGACATACAAAGGCTGCAGACAACTCAAAGAAGCATGCAGAGGTGCATACTTGGTGTAACCAGGAGAGATAAGAAAAGGAACTTGTGGATCCGAAAAATGACAAGAGTGGAAGACATCATGATCAGAGTTAAATCCCTGAAATGGCTATGGGCTGGACATACTGCCAGAAGGACAGACCATCGATGGACAGCCGAAATTTTATATTGGATTCCAAGGGATAGGAAAAGACCCAGAAGAAGACCACATGGGAGATGGGTGGATGAAATTCGAAAATATGCGGGAGTAACATGGAGGAGACTGGCACAAGACAGACTGTTGTGGAAGAAACTTGGAGACCTTCGTCCAGCAGTGGATTGATAATGGTTGACAATGATGATGATGATGATGATGATATATATGGGATGTAAGATCAGGTGATGCGCAACATACTTCAGCCTCTCCTTGACAAATGTCAACACCCCCTTCTCGGGGTTCATCCTGTTCCCACTAAAGGGGCTCTGACGACCACCAATAGCGGTATAACTATACCATCGGAATTAGAGGAAATGCTATCCCACACTCACCAACCCGCTTGGCCAGCGTGGTGAGTTATGGCCAAACTCCTCCAAAATGACTCCGCAACTTAAAGCTTGGCCCTCAGTCTCCGGCAGCTGGAATGTACCTGGACAAGGCAGCGGCCAGTGAAGACCACGTGGGAGATGGGTGATTGAAATTCGAAAGTATGCAGGAGTAACACAGAGGAGACTGGCACAAGACAGACCGTTGTGGAAGAAAATTGGGGAGACCTTCGTCCAGAAGTACATTGATAATGGTTGACAATGATGATGATATATATATATAAGATCAGGGTTTCCGAAAAATGTGACTGCCCAAGGCCTCCAGAAGTGTTAAGAGTGCACTGGGCCCCATTTCCCAGGTCCTGGGGCCCTGGTATCATAGTCAGGCCCAGAGAGTAATCTTGACTATACGTTCATTTCTTCCCCATTTGATTCTCACTTGTTATAAGGGGTTAGCGTTAAAAACAGTGTTCATTGTTCAGCGCCACCTGTCGTCGTTTTTCAAAAATGCGTGTTTTATCATTTCTGGTTATTACTTCACGAGGATTCTTATAAAAATTATTTTCACGATATGTTTTATTGCACGCTTCAAATTATTTATTTTGTTCACTTTTTTTTCTTCTAAAAATCTTTCAAAAAACTTTTGAAGAAATTCATTAATAACTTTTGTATCCTTTTCCCGCCTTTTTTTCGTGCTTTTCATTGAAATACCATTACAGACGTCATTACACATTAATTCCTTTCGCTTAGGTGAAGATAGGAAATATGAATAAGCAAGTTCACTTTCACAAATAGAGAAGCCAGACATGAAAATAAAATCTCTAAATCAAAAAGCAAAAGCCTTAATTAAAAGAATCGGGGATTTGCCTTAATTAAAAGAATCGGGGATTTGCCTTAATTAAAAGAATCGGTGATTTGCCTTAATTAAAAGAATCGGTGATTCTTACAGAACTAAAATTTCGTCATTTTAAAATTTTACTGCTGTCTAATAATGTTGAATTCCACACAGCCTCGGTATTTCGCTTATTTTCATAGGGAACCAGCAAGTCATTTACCTTCGTATGCAGGTTATGGCATTATTTTTTGTAAACAATAATTGTCCTCTTCTCTCACAACTACAACATGCGTCATAAAAAAATAATAATAGAGGAAATAATAAAGAAAAAGAAAGAATGCCAGCCCACACGAATTGATTTGTGGAGTTGAAACGCGAAAAGTAAGAAAGGAGACAACAGTGCAAAGAATAAAAGCGAGCTCGGAAGAAATGAGGAATTGCGAAAGGTCCTCAGCTCCAAAAATGGAACAGTGTTCATGATTACTCAGAACGAATTGCTTGAGGCCGCAGCAAGCCGTTTTAATTGCACTGAGAAGAGTCCTTTCAATGCAAGAACACAACTGTCAAGTCTTCATTTGGTACGCAGCGATTGTCAAAAACGAGCGGAACGTTTGGATGTTCTAGAGACACTTCAAACGTTGTAATGGTCAACGCAATAATTATGTTATTCGGAAGGGAAAAGAACGCTAAAAGGAACGTGGCGGCAAAACTAAGAACACCCTTGATACCGCATTTTCGAAGTTGTTTGCTTTTTTTTTTTTTTTTTCTTTCTACTCGCCCCACCAAGTTTCTTTTTTTTTTTTTTCGTCGGTTGTACAAAGGCCATATTAGGATAATTGTTATGGACTGGGCATTCTCTCATGTACCTTTTTTTTTTTTTTTTTTTTTTTTTTTTTTTTGGAATCTCTCATTGTTAAAAAGGAGCGGTCTAAGGCGACAAAAGTTGCAAATGGATTAATGGCATTGAGCGTTGCTGTAATTATCGAAAACACAGAAGAAGAATTGCGCTGCGATGCAAAAGGGTGAAGCTGCTGTAGAAAAAGAGAAGATACTCACTCGTACATGCCCAGTTTGAACGAATGAACTGACATTTGCGGTATAAAGTCAGCAAGCAGTCAGTCACCCCGGAAGGTTGGTTGCCTTCACTCAAATCAGAAAACTCTACACTCCTAAATGTATAAATGACAAAATGAATAAGAATTTCATTCTCAGACAAAAAGACTCTCGGAACACGTTCTAAGAAATTTCCCAGCAAAAACACAAGTGCTGGGAAACTGCTGGCCACCAGCTGGCAGTGATGGGTCACTGCTGGCTGAAATCTGCCGCTCAAGGCCTGGTAGGGGTCCGTTGGTGGCAGCGCTATCAGTTGGCGAGCCATTGATGGCCCTGCAGCACCGCCGTGAATTGTGGGCCTCCAAGCAAGTGCCACTAGTGGCGTGTTGCTGGCAAGCAATGCAACCCCAACAGCAGGTGGAAGCATCGGAACTGCGCAGGCGCAGAAGCAACACTTGCTGTGTCCCTTATGGTACCAGTTAGTTGAAGACGACGCTATCGCCATTGTGTTATTTTAGTGGATGTTAAGAAAAAAAAATCATATGTAGAGAGGCGAATTAATTTCCTAATGAAATTCCACGTCGACGAAGGTATCAGATTAAGCCATGAAATACTAGATTACAGCCATGAAATACTAGATTACAGCCATGAAATACACCCACTCCATTCCCATGAATAAAAATAACAAGAAAAAATTTGAAACCGCTTGAAACAAATGTCCTGGAAAACCATTAAAAAAACATTTGTTGGAAAAAAAGAATTATTCGGGTACAAAATGTATTAATTATTTGAAAGAAAAAAAGCAACGCTATGTGGATATAATGTACTCATCCATGGGTTGAATACACAAGACTGGGAAGAATTCGCTTCTAAAAATAACGAGAAGTAAAATAAAATATATTTCCTCTTTAAAACAAATGTAGCTTCGGACAACGGAAAGGAAAGATACAACGTTAAAAATGTAACAGAATGTGACATGAACCCGGGTAAATATATATTAATTCAACAATCTCCTTTCAAGATGAAAAGGACAGTACAAAACTTTGGAAAGCGGCTCTAAGTTAGTACACTCCTTGAAAATGAGTGAAATTCCCTTAAGGTAAAAAAGAACTATCGTTACATTAAAAAAATAAATTTATGAATTATATAAAACTGACTTTTATGAAAAATACCTCGCAATATTGTAAAATGAAAGAAAGAACCATACGATTACACATTCCGCACGAAACAGGCAGCTTCAAGCACGCGCTCGTCCGTGGCAAATTAGTCTGGTAGGTAGAGAGTTCAGCTCCCACGCCGACGGCCCTGGTTCGTGTCCACCCATATCCGAACGGGCGTTTTTCCGCTGTGTTGAGAACATTTCCCCATCGCAGTGCTATAATTCGTAAGAGGAGAAAAAAAAGTTGTGGCTTTGGGAAACTACGGTTATCCTTGTTTTTTTTTTTTTTTATGGCTACTATTGGGAAATTGGCGGACAAGATTTGGCAAGAAACCAGTTACGTCACGTGGTTTCCGGCTGACACTACCGGCAAAATAGCGGACCACATTAGGCCAGCCATCAATACTGGCACGTGCTTGCAGGGCCGCTGAAGGGCCACCTGTGGCAGCTACTGCCTGTGATGGATAACTGATGGCCCTGTTGTGGCATATGACAAATGATGGGGCGCCAAATGTTCGCCAGCTGGTGGCCAGAACTGCTGGCCCTTCTGTTGACCGCCCGGACATTTTATTGACGGTTCGGCAGCGGCAGCATAGTGCTGGCCCAGCAAGACTGTGTTTGCTGGGTCATAGCACAGTGAAATACACTGAAGAAATCAGTTCAGCCTTGTTACGTTTTTTATCACATCAGTGTTTCTAAACACTGACTTCTGACCATTCATCAGAGATGGGCTTCAGTTCGAACACTGGGCGAGGCATGGATGGTGTGCTTGTCCTACCGCATTGGTTCTCTCCTCTCCCTGGTGCCAGTTGCCCCAAATTAAAGACTGAAGACTACTTAAAGCCCATTGAGTTGCTCACAGTGATAATTAAACCTCCAATAATAGACAAAAATTAAGTGCCTGTCGCTTTTTTCCTTTGTATGGTCTTCAAATTTTTTGTTTTATGACACTGGTTTTCTCTTCCCTGGAGTCAGTGGCCCTAAATTAGGGTCGGGCGACAGCTTATAGCGCACTGAGTTGCTCACGGTGGTCGTTAAACCCCCAAACAAACAAAAAATATTATTTTTCGTTGGAGGTTTAACGACCACCGTGAGCAACTCAGTGGGCTATAAGCAGTCGCCCGTCCCTAATTTAGGACCACTATTTCGAGGGAAGGGAGAGAGCTAGAGCAGAAAGACGAACACAACATCCATGCCTCACCAGGAGTCTAACCCGGACCCATCTCGGTCAAGTGATAAGAAGCCATCGCTTAGACCACTGCGCCGCCGGGGCGGGAAGTTATTTTTTAGCACTGAGGAGAAAACAAATGAGTTCAGTAACGTCATATCGGATCTGTAGAGGAATCTGGAAGGAGCGCTTTGTGTGAATGAAGATGAGAAATTTTTCAACACTTTAAAACTATCTGATTTTATGAACATTTGAGTCTGCGCAAATGAAATGGGATGCTAGAATTACTTTTTTTTTTTATGAATATGAACAACGAATCCTGCGATTTTTTGTGATATTATTAGAATCTCTTTTCTGTCTGGTAGATTTTCGGTTTCGTCAATTTTACGAGTTTTTTTTTTTTTTTTTTTGCCGAACTGGTTCTTATGCTCTACTGTTAATCCCTTGTAACCCCGGGCTCATTAATTTCAGTTAACATTAGTAACCATTTTTGATATTATCTTATAATTCAAAATCATTTCTCTTTTCGCTGCTGTTCTTCCGAAGGCCTCGAGTCGGTTCCTTCCATAGTTTTCAGCAGTCGTTATTGACAGACTACTTCCTCTGCACTTCTGAAGCCGAAACTGAACACTGTTATTGGTCGTCCTCTCTACATATGCTGTTCATGGTGTTCAGTTTATATTACCTTATTGCTCTGCATATCGTTTTACAGTTTTGTTTGAGGTTCTCGGGATTCATCTTCTTTTTGAGAAGGGTGTAGAACGAATAGAGGTGCCCACGTAACAGGAAGACCCATGTGCCAGGTAAGTTGATAATGAAAGGATGTCAAAGGGAAAAGTAACATGGAGTTGACCTGCTGGTCACGGGCCCTTGAACAGAAAGAGTTTCGAAAATTTGTCCGCCCAAGAGAAAATATCGATTTTTGAGAATGTCCGATGCCGAGATGGGAGATTGATGCAGAAAAAAATGAAGGTTGGAGAGAGAAACTCACCAGCCAGGTAACCGTGAAAAAAGCCTGATAGAATAAGCTGGAGCATATCAATGTGCAAACAATATAAAGAACGATAAAGAAATCAGGAAATACTTGACCTTCTCCGTATGTAGCATTGAATAAAGAGCACCACTGCAGAAGAACGAATTTCTATTTAGAGTTAAAAATCAGCGAATGTTTAACTTCCTTACAAGCGAAGTCCTGACGAACCCACGTGGCAGGGCACTCAAAGTAATCCAGTGAACAATCCTGTAACATATTAAAATGGCGCTCATCGTTGGACGTTATTTTTTCTAAGCGAAACGCATGCTCCAGATCACGCCGATATACCTGAAACAAAAAGATGGCATAGCGTGTAAGTGTGAGATATCCTCGATGGGATACTCTGGCTTGTGGGACCGAAGAGGGCCCGCTAAAGCCCCACAGGCTCAATGGTGTGCTTTGTTGTCAAGGAAACTATTAATTCCATTTGCAGTTTGTAACACAAACTCAAAGAAAAATGCGTATACACTGAGTGGCCACTTTATTATGACCACCTGACAGTTTTAACCAAATGAGCTATGGCTGCACGCTGTTGCCACCAGAGGGCGAGGCTAGTATAAAAAGAGAAAGCTTAGTGCTTGCGACAGTAGTAGAAGTGATTTTTTGGGTGATGAGATGGGTAAAAAATGCGATTTGACGGACTTTCAACGTGGGATGATTGTAGGAGCTCGGAGCCATGGAGCGAGTATCACCGAAACCGCCGCATTCGTGAAATGTTCCAGAGCAGCTGTTGTTAAAGTGTTTAAAGACTGGACTGTCAGCCAGAAAACGGGGTCTCTACGTGCAATGTGTGGTCGTCATCGACTAGTGGCTGCTCGGGCGGAACGGAAAGTGTCCAGACTGGTAACGGGCAACAGTGCAGCAAATTACAGACCATCTTAATCAAGGATCCCCTCAAATGATCTCTGCTCGCACTGTTTGCCGTACACTGCATCGGATGGGATATGGCAGCCGAAGGCCTGTTCGAACACCTTTGCTGTCTGCAGTTAACAAGAGAAAACGTCTCCAGTTCGCACAGGAGCACAAGGATTGGACAGTCGATAATTGGAAACAAATTATGAGATCCGATGAATCACGTTTTCAGTTGTACCATGCCGATGGCCGAGTGAGAATTTGGCGGAAACAGCACGAAAGCATGGACCCCAAATGCATTGCTACAACCCTTCAAGCTGGTGGAGGCAACGTTATGGTTTGGGGAACGTTTTCCTGGCATGCTTTGGGCCCTTTAATTCGTGTTGATCAACGTCTGACTGGCACATCATATCTAAACATCGTTGCGGACCAAGTGCATCCTGTCATGTGGATGGTTTATCCCAATGGCGATGGCTACTTTCGACAAGATAATGCGTCCTGCCATAGTGCTCGTATTGTACAGGATTGGTTTCAAGAACATGCCGGAGAGTTTACTTTGCTTAGGTGGCCCCCACAATCTCCAGATCTCAACCCCATTGAGAATTTGTAGGATGAAGTTGAACGAGCCATCAGACAGCTGGATCCACAACCCTGCAATCTCACACTCCTGGAAAGTGCTATTCATCAAGCATGGTCTCAGATTCCACAAACCACCTATCAACATCTCGTGGAGTCCATGCCACGAAGAATCGGCGCAGTATTAAAGGCAAAAGGTGGCCCAACGAGGTACTGAGGGGGTGGTCATAATAAAGTGGCCACTCAGTGTATAACCCAGATCGTGTTGTTGTATTCTTCTGAGTAATATCTCAATCTGTAAGGGTCATTCAAATGAATACGAGCCAAAGGGCTTATGAGAAAGATATTGTAACTTACCTGAAAAATTATCTCCGTGTATATTTTTCATTTAAATTACAATATCCCACTGTGACACGGTGACACGGTGACATCGCATGTGCGACCGGGGTTGAAATGGTAGCAAATGCAACCGGCAGAGGCAAAGAGGAGTGGGAGATGCAGGGTGGAGAGATTGGGTATGGACCACCTGGGGTCTTCACAAGGGTAAATGCGGCCGGGGTTGAAATGGTAGTAAATGCGACCGGCTTAGCGCAGAGGGGTGGAGAAAGAAAATAAGAAATGTCATGTGGGAAGGTGGGTTCCGCGCCGAGCAGATCGCGTTTGTAGTTTGTTATACGAAATCTACAGTTTCGCTCTGAAACATGGAGAAGTTAGAAACAAGCTCATTTTGTAAATACAAACAATACCATAATTATTAGACTTTTACTAAAAAGACTATTAAACAGAAATGGTAATGTTGGCATACCCCATTACCATTTAAACTATGCACTTGGATAGTTTGTGCAAACAGTGAGCGCAAAAATTCTGCTTCAGGGCTGTTTATGGATCGCCAGTCCGATACTGAGCGTTTGTATGAAGATCTGAAATTTACAACAGCTATCTCAATAGAATTTTTAGAAATGATAATTCCCAACATAAATAATCTGTGAGGAATTAAAAGAGTAAGTAATACATGAAGGTAGGAAATGTTTTCTGGGGAATGATATCTTCTACATTTTCTAACCAGTTGTTATTAGGTTGTTGTAATAAAGTCAGAGTATAAATAATCTATCCTTAAAATTGACAAATGAATAAAAGCCATATTATTTTTTAATATTTTCTGAAGATCTAAAATTCATGTGGGAGAAACCGCCCTGTGAGTCACCAGACTCGGGTTCAAAACACTGAAGTTCTGTCGCGTTCAAACTGAAGTACGTACCTGGATACAAAGCAACTTCTTTTATTGTATAAAGAAGACGCATTTCCGTAGTTCGCGTGGTGGTCGCAAATGCAACCCGTTTCGTCACACCGTATCGTCAGCAGCTCACTCCCCCTCTTCCCCGCCCCATCTGACATCTCTACCTCCTTTCTTTCCCCATCCCTCTACGTTAAGCCGGTCGCATTTACTACCATTTCAATCCCGGTCGCATTTACAACTGCATCCTGTGATACTAGAAGTTCGATTTCCCGTGCATAAAAGGCGATGGGTTGCTGGCGGAGCCATCCCCGAATAGCGTCCTGTACCTCTTCATCCGAGTGAAATTTGTGACCCCCAGATGCTTCTTCAGCTCCCTGAAAACTATCGACAGCAAATGAACCACACATAACCGTAATTAAAATTATGACGCACACAAGATCAAAAACTTAAGCTCCCCCAAGACAGAAAAGTAAACAAGACCTGGCAATTACGGCCAGGACTCAGTTCTTAAGGTTTGCCCCTCAACTTTTGAGTGTCTGGAATTCAAAAATCCCTAAAACAATTCACAGGAATATTATAATTTCACAGTTCCTACGAATTTCGCATATTTGCAATAATAAGAGTAGTACAACAAAATTTCTAAAGTTACTGTGTTCCAAGTTGTTGAATAATAACAACTCTTAATTTCTGCAAGTTCCACTTTTAAAATCTATTTTCTTTTAATTCCAATTCAAGTTTTACGATTAGATTATGTAATATTACACCAACTTAATTTCTATATTAACCATTTCTTAGGGCTACTATAAAACTTTATTTCCTCCGAGTCGGCCCGGAGAATTCTAACAGCCCGAACTTTCATCCATGACGTAATCAAAAACATTTCACTATTTTCGGAAAGTACCCTTATTGATTTATCGTTCACCTTAAGAAGTGAGTTCTGACCATAACTGCCAGGTCTTGTTTACTTTTCTGCCTTGGGGAGATTAAGTTTTTGATATTGTGGGCTTTATAATTTTAATTATTGTTATGTGTGGTTCATTTGTAAGTTACATGCAAGTTCCAGACGATTTATGTTATTTAAGTTCTACTAACCGGTTCAGGTAGGGAAGACAGAGTGCTAAGGAAATATTTGATACTAAATTAGTTAAGACGCCTGTCCTTTGGCTACGAATAATTCAGCACTTTCACGAAATCTGAACCATAGGCTTTGGGGTTCCAAACGTCTTTCCCTGATGAGTGGTCTGGTGCTCCGGTGTGCTTTAACCTTAAAAAGCATGTTTTTTTCTAATTTTTATTTTTTTTTATTTAACCATTTTAATTCTCTTTTCAGGATATTTAGGGTGTTATTTCGATAGTATTGTATTGGGATTGTAAATTATTTGTGGTTTTGACTATTGCTATACGTATATATATACAGGGTGCATAGGAAAGTCCCATTAGCCTGAAATAACTTGCGAATGGAGAGAGGTACAGTTATGTAAGTGAGATAACGGTATAGTAAAGCGACTACGCCCAATAGGATGCAACCAATAGCAGTGCCCCTAGTGGCGAAATGCGGAAGTTAGCCATTGCAAATCGAAAACGAAAAGAGATAGAGCAAAGTTTTGAATTACAAAAAATTGTAGAGCATCAATTAATTAGTACAAAACGACATTTGTTTTACACGAATAAAATAAATTGTCGCCTGAATATCCTAAAATGCCCGAAATCGATGCGCGACCTTTCGTGTGAACGTTTGAAGGGAATAGGCATAGGTATGAGCAAATACACACAATTTATTGCATAAATGCGTACTTATGTCAATACAGTTTGATGACGCCAGACAAAAAAAAATGCAAACTGGCGCACAGTGATAAAAAGTTAATGTCGAGTATGTTGGAAGAGTTCGCCATTGCCACGATACATATTTGTATTCATGAAAGTAACTCTGCATGCACATTCCTCAGCATGGAAGGTGTCATACTATTGCAAGCATCTGTAACACGACGATGTAGATCCAGCAGACTTGTAGGCGCTGTTGCATACACCTGATTTTTTGCGTAACCCCAGAAATCCAAGCTCGCCATTCTCCCACAACGTACGTAGACGTAGACCCAAACTTCTGATCAGGGTATGGTATGGTATTTGAAGAAGTTTTAGGAAGGAAGTGTCTGACCCCAGGTCTAAAACTACCCTTAGAAATAGGAAGCTAGGAGATCTGAGTAAGGGAACTCAATGGGGAAGACAAACAGAAAAATATAGTGAAAGGAGAGGGTGATCCGTAACATCAGTCCGTGAGGAAGGGGGGGGGGTAAAAGGAAATGAAGCACCGCACAACATCATAGAGAAACACAACACCACCCCGTCGCACCAGAGAGTGACTGAAACTCAACGATAGCAAATTCAAATGTCCGAGCAGAATCCATTTTCACCATCTCGATGTCAATCTGAAAAAGAAGGGGTGGGGATCTGTCTAACACCCACCAGTGAACACATACTTACTCTCTCTCTGTCAAGGGGTCTGTAGGGGCGAGAAATTACGCCCCTATATAAATTGTGTGATGGACTTTAAATCCCATCGATCATTCTGGATATTAACATTTTAGAATAAATATTTCCATGTATATTATTTGGAAACGAGTGTAACACGTGGTAATGCACGTGAAACGAGTGTAACACGTGGTAATGCACCAGACTAGGTGACATTTCGATGCGCCTGTTTGACAGGTCTATTGTATTCACAGAAGGCACAGCTATTGTTCCTGGCCAGAGGGATATGTAAGCTACAGGGCACCGTGAGGTGGAGGTCAAGGAAGGGATTAGGTGGAGGTCAACGAAGGGATTAGGTGAAGGTCACCGGCAGAAGACACGTGTCAAAAGAGAAAGGTAGTATGGGGGGCACCGAGAAGAGCGAGGGGGGTCGCCTGCTCTTGGAGGGCTCCGACTAGGTGAGAGAGAGGTAGCCTCAGGCAAATGAGGCAGGAGCCAATAAGGAAGGCTAGTGAAGTTAGGGGGGAAGGACTTCAGGATAGGAGTAAGAGAAAAGAACACTCAGTCGACGGGAAGCGAGCGTAGAGGACGGGTGACGACAGCGTGTGCTGTGGACGGTTGTATAGTGCTGGGAGTTAGCACTCGGTAAAGAAAAGTTCGTGATAGAACGTGCCAGTTAGAGCACGGGGAAAGCCAGCGTAGTTGGAATCAGACACGTGTGTCTGGAACGACGTTCGGAGAAAGCATTTGGAGAGAACACGTGTTCGGGACGGAACACAAAGCATAGCTTCCGGAACAAAGGAAAAGAGACGAACGGAAGGTTACGACGATTGAAACCTTTCACGTCGGTGATAGAAAAAGAACGGGCAAAGAGTATTGGCAAGAAAGGGTATTCTGGAATAACTAGATACCCGGATCATTTTCACGTGGAACTGCAGTTACAGGAACTCGAGGTCAAGGAACAATAGCTGCCGAAACAATTTTCTTTTGATTAAATTCTTTTGTTAAGTTTGCAACAAGCTTGAGAGTGAATTCATGCTTGTAGTGTCTTGCCATTATTTTTACTTCCCCTCTCCTGAATAGCAGATTTATAGTAAAGCTGGGAGAGAAAGAACGCCGGGCTGTCTTCAACTACCGTTGATAGACAGTCTCTAGACAACGAACCTTATAAATGGTTTTCTTTCCTGCTGTGGGGAAATTTTGATCAGCGCTGGAAGCCAGTGGGTGTTTGGCCGAGGAGCCATTAATTAACATAATGAGCTTCCACCCCTACAGGGTCAATGATCGCCGCCTTAGTTCTGGGATAGCTAAGGAATTCGCTGGGATTGTAACCAACCGCTCCTCTAACATGTCCATTAGGGTGGGTTTCCGTTTTCTAGAAGAACGTTTTAGCGAGTCTGGTGGAAAACTCATGTACCTTCCCGATTCCAAGTCTGTTCCTCAGGTTCGGAAGTGGGGTCCAAGGGGGAGTCCCAGTGATCATTCGAAGTGCTCGGCTCTGCACCCTCTCGATTCTCTCTCGCTGTTTCCTACTTATAGCAATCCAGATGGAGGAGGCGTAGGTAAGCACCGGCCTGATGACCATCTTGTACAGCAGTACTTTGGGCCGTGTTGTAAGGAAGCTTCTCCGGCGGAGTAGTGGAGCTAGATGCTCAAGGCATTGTCTAGCTTTATTCATGTGGTAGCTGGTGTTCGCCACCCACGAAAGTTGACAATCTAGTTAAAGCCCTAGATACTTAGTGGAGGTAGCCCAGGGGTCTAAACTTCTGATCAGGGTACATCCTGCTACGTATACCTAAACTTCTGATCAGGGCACATCCTGCTACTGGTTTTTATATCGTAGGTACGGTACAACGTCGCAATCTCCATTTGCATACGGCTACATTTGCGAAATGTGAATGTGAAGATTCGAATCGTCGCACATCGATTTCGGTCATTTTAGGATATTCAGCCGACAATTTATCTTATCTGTGTGAAACAAATGTCGTTTTGTACTAATTAACTGATTCTCTACAACTTTGTAATTGGAAATTTTGCTCTATATCTTTTCGTTTTTGATTTGCAATGACTAACTTCCGCATTTCGCCCCTAGGGGCACTGCTATTGGTTGCATTCGATCGGGTTTAGTCGCTTTACTATACCGTTATCTCACTTGCATAACTGTACCTCTCTCCGTTTGCAAGTTATTCCAGACAAAAGGGACTTTCCTATGCACCCTGTATATCACATCACCATATATCATCATCATTGTTAACCATTATCAATCCACTGCCGGATGAAGCTCTCACCGCCACCCAGGTGGCGCTGTGGTCTAATCGCTAGCTTATGACCGTGATGGGTCCGGGTTCGAATCCCGGTAAGGCATGGATGTTGTGTTTCTCTTACGGCACTGGTTCTCTCCCTTCACCGGAACCAGTAGCCCTAAATTAGTGACAGGCGACTGCTTACAGCCCATTGGGTTGCTCATGGTGGTCGTTAAACCTTCAATAACAATAGTAATAAAAAAGTCTCCCCAAGTTTCTTCCACAACGGTCTGTCTTGAGCCAGTCTCCTCCAGCACCATGTACATACCTATATAGCTGCCCAGAGTGTCTGAAAAGAAAATGAAAAACCAGAAGAGAAGTGCGGGATGTGGAAGACAAGAAATAATTTGATTTCAAAGTGCACTATGGTCACAACTCGCCAGACAGCGGTTAACAGCGTGCTTCATTTTCCTCGTGATAATTAATTTTATTTATCTGTCTAGAAGTTATTTAGATCGCATTTTCCGTTTATGATTCATTCCGTTGTTTACGTGGAAATGTTTTCGGAGTGTACTTGAGATAGCGGTCTTCCTATTTATAATGACCGATTGGTGCATAGGTCAAAAAAGGACTGCAAAAATGAGTCAGTATTTGTATAAACCAGTTATGCTTCACAAAGATGATTTGAAAGGCACGAAAAAGAAGCAAATGCAAAAGAGTCTATAATTATTAACAGAAAAAGGTAAGACCATTTGACATGTAATGCATAAAAATAATAGAAATTCGTAATAAGGAAACCTAGGGAGTTCGGTCTAATCCTCCTAACCTGTTTCACACAGGTCGAGATGATAGACGGGAAATACTCTACCAACTTGAAGTTAAAAAACAACAAAATTCAGTGAGTAAAGTTGAAATCCACAGAAAAAAAAATCAAGAGAAAGGAGACGTTGAAAGTTAAGCGATAAATCAACTTTCAGAACTTAGTACTGACAGTGTTGTCACGCTTGACTAAAATAGCATCGATACTTAAAGAAATCAAAATTGAATAAGACGAAGCTGAAGGCTACCAAAAAACATAAAATGGGGGAATAAAATGATTGCACTTTTGCAGTGTCTTCAAAATATGCTCGTGATACAACGTTTAAAAATCAAGATTTTTTTAAGTTAGTCTTGTCGGAAAAAAATATCTTTATTATGAGGATGTATTTGCTCTCATTTGAAAATAGTCTAATGACGTTTGAATAATGCTAATTTAACAGCAGACAATATACTGTAGGGGGGGGGCAAATACTGGAAACAGGCTGGATCAATAAAGTACGTGATTTGCCTTTCAGATGCCAAAATTTTCTCATAGCTTTTCTTTTATCACAAGGAGTAAAATTTCGAAGAAAGATAGTAGAGGTCCGTACGGGCCAGACAAAGTTTCTCTCTCTCTCTCTCTCTCTCTGTTTTTTTTATTTATTATTTTTTTTTTTTATCAGTTAAGTGAAAATTTCAGGGATCGGGACAGTCCTGGACTGTACTGGATGATTAAGCATTTAAAAGATTTTACTTTGCATTTGGAGCTTTGCGTTCGTTGATATTCTGATTTCAATCGACGAATTCATGTTCCATCCGTTGCTGTCAATCTAGATGAGGCGTGGGCTGGGACAATGTACTTCCCGGCATGTGCGCGATCACGGCGTGGGACAAACTGACTGAACTTGACTTTCAGCTTCACGAAACTTAAGCCAAAAGAAGTTTCTATAGCGCAATTCGTTGCCACATCGGAGATAAGGAAGTTCGAAGTATCGGTTTACATATGTGGGGATAGGATCAACCTTGTTCACACTTAAGTGTTGAAGAAGAAAAGCCTTTTCATTTGCACCGGAATCTTATCTGTGGGAGGAATTCTGACAAGAAATGGCACGCATCTGCGTTATACTCCATTAACTACTCAATTAGTTCAGTTCAGCAGAACACCTTTGTTTTCCTATAGCAAGGGGTATTCAACTTTTTTTGAATCGCCGTTAACATGACAAAATAGAATGAGATTCGCGGGCTACATGAAAAAGAAGCGTAAAAATGCATGTATTTATTACGAATATCGATTATTTCAGAGAATCTTTTGAATCCTAAACTTAACTTTCGGAAAAGGAAACGACGTATTATAGTTTGTAACGCACCACTCAGTTGACGTAAAAGTCAAAACGGCAAGTTTCAGGTATAAGTTCGTCGGTGTAGTTCAGTCGGGAGAATAAATGGCTCCGGAGCAAGAAGATGTGCGCTTGAATCCACCGCCCGTGTGGGGGGGGGGGCTTACGCTATGTTGGCGCCCGAATGAATCTCCTGGTCGTGAGGTTCCAGAAAGATGTGTGATGTTCCTTTTGCACATCGTCTGGAATTAACGAGAATTCCTTCTTCAACGTTTCAAAAAATGTTTGATGTTTCTTCCACACATGATCCTGAATTAATCATAATTCTTTCTTCCACAGCGAACTACTTTAAGGATGGTTTACGGCTGGCCCGAAACTTGTGAGCTCCCACCTTTCTACCATGGGTGGGGGAGGGGTAGACATAGACACGGTCGAGTCGCATTATTGTGACCACCAGTTAATATACAGAGTAACCGCCGTAGCTAGATGGGCTGGGAGTGACTCAATAAGGTGCTGGAAGATGTTCACAGGTATGTGGAGCCATGCTGACTGCAGTGCATCTGACAGCTGCTGGAGGGAGCGTGGTGGAAGATCCATAGAGCGAACAACACGATCGAGGATGTCCCACAGATGCTCAATTGGGTTTAAGTCTGGGGAATTAAGGGGCCAAGGAAGTACTTTGAAGTCTTTATCGTGGTCTTCCAACTACTCTCGGACATTTCTAGCTGTGTGACACGTCGCATTGTCGTACTGGAAGATCCGATCCACCCCAGGGAAGATAATCAGCATGTGTGAGTGTACATGGTCTGCAAGGATGAATTCATAACGAATTCGGTCCATAGTGCCTTCCACAGTTATGAGTGGGCCCATGGAATGCCACGAAAACATTCCCCAGACCACAACTTTGCCCCCACCAGCTTGTGTTCTTCCAGCAATGGTTGAAGAGTGTTTGTTCTCCGATGTTTCTCGCCTTATACGCCAACGCCCATCCGTTCGATGAAGCATAAAACATAACACATCGGAGAAGACAATACTTTGCCAATCAGCGGAGGTCCAATTCCGATACTGCCGTGCAAATATAAGCCTTTTCTATCGATGCACCTTCGTTATCATAGGTACAGTGATAATTCGTCTGCACCAGAGCTCCATACGTAGCAGGGTTCGCTGAAGTGCCGTTTTAGACACACTTCCGGTAGCCCCCTGTTTCGTTCGGCCAGTGAGTAGCTCCACTGTAGCATGTCAATCGGCTAGCACGCACCCTCGGAGCCGACGTTCACCTCTCACATCAATGGCACTTGGTGCTCCGCAGTTTTCACTTCGCTCATTCGCAATGGTGCCATTTCCCCAATCACGATACACTTTAACCACAGCAGCACGCGATCAGTGATTCACAAACTGCGCTGTTTCACAAAAACTGCCACCCTTGGCCCGAAAGCCGATAATCATCCCTTTTTGCAAATCTGATAAATCGTTTCTTTTATCGATGACAGCAACGAGTGATGTGTTTTCAGAATGCCTAAAGCACACCTTATATACCCTCCAAGCCAGCTCACGACACGTGCCTTCTTTCACTGGCTACATGCTGTTGACGTCAAAAGTAGGAGGTGGACAGGTGGTCACAATAATGTGACTCGACTGTGTATATTTGCACTATATTGACAAAAGTCACCAGACATCCCTTCAAAAGCAAATGAACGGTTCCTATGCGTCGTTAAGATGCGCAGTACAGCTGCAAACGATATAAAAACAAGCCTGCGGCTGACCGTGATCATATCGCACTGTGAGGTTGAGTGAAAATGTCGCGGAGGGAGAAAACTGACTTTGAGAAAGGAAAGATTGTTGGGCGTTATATTAGTGAGTTGTCCATAAGAGAAACCGAGAGACGTTTAAACATACCCAAGTCAACTGTTTTGGATGTACTGAATAAGTGGAAGACACATGGCGTGCTTGAAGCAGCAAAACGTACCGGCAGACCAAAGAAAATTAGTGATAGGGGACGTCGAAGCTTCAGGAGAGTCGATACAGCTAATCGACAGTACTGCACAAGACCTCAGTGTACAGGTGAGTAAAAATGCTGGAACCTCGGTATGTACCCGTACCATTCGCAGAGAACTTCATTCCATGGGTTACCGTGGTCCAGCGGCTGCTCGCAAGCCTTTCATCTTTACACGAATGCTACTCGTTCTTTTAGCATGCTGTAAAGAACATTTATCGTGAACCGTAGATCAATGGAAACGGGTCATGTTGACTACTGAATCCAGATACACGATCCATCAGTCTGATGGCCGTGTGTGTGTATGGCGGCAGCCGGGGGACGCTATTTACCACAGTATACTGTTCCTACGGTCAAGCTTGGAGCTGGCAGTGTACTGGTGTGGGGGGTGTTTTTCGTGGTAAGGTCCCAGGCCATTGGTTATCGTGGACAAACCTGTTAACCAGCACGTCTACCTCGATATTCTAGACAATTATGCCCTACCAAATCTGTGGCAATACTATGGAACCGAGCCTTGTTGGTACCAGCAGGATAATGCACCGAGCTATAAAGCGAAGACTGTTACGACGTGATTTGACGAAAATATTCCGTATCGTGTGTATTGCTCTGATATTAATCACATAGAGCACATGGGATGAATTAGAACGCCGCATAAGAAGTTTGGAACCAAAGCCTACTACTAAGCAGCAGGTAGCAGCAGCATTATGTACTGAACAAAAGCGGATACCTATCGCTGTGTTCCAAAACCTTGTCGAAAGCATGTCTCGAAAGGTCAGTGCATGCATTAAGGCCACAGGTGGACCGACATCGTACTAATATATGCCAATAAATGCTATATGTTGCGTTTCTCTTCTAGGTGTCCGGTGACTTTTGTCAATATAGTGCGTGCGTGCGTGCGTGTGTGTGTGTGTGTGACGCGCCAATGAGGTGACGCAAGAGTCAAAACGGCAAGTTGCATTGATAAGCCAACATCGTTGTAGTTCAGTCGAGAATATACGTGGTTTCGGACCACCGGAAAGACGTGACTTCAAATTCCACGACCAGTAGGAAGGATTTGCGGTTCACATGTTATCTACATTCCAAAAAAATTTTAAGTAGGTACCTGACATGCCTATACTGTTTAGTAGTCTTTAAAAATTTCAATTATATAACTTATTTAAACATAGCGGATTTGAGTTTTCAAAGTTCATGTACCCAGGGTACCTGAATATTCATTTGTCCATTTCGAAAAGGCATTTTTAATTATTTTTTTTAATTTTAGAATTTCCTTTGTGAATAACGTCTCGCGGGTCACGCGTTGAAGACCCCTACTCTAGAGGAAGCCTTGTGTTATTTGCAATAACTGGCAGAGAACGCTTCATGAAAGTCTGAAACGGGCATAAACTGGAAAATCTGAGTTGGGCCGGGTTTTCTAGATTATCGCTCGTGCAGACCTCCAGGATAGAACACCCAAATTTGAAAGTGTAATATAATGATAAGAGATTTGAGGTGAAGGGTCAGTGTTAGAGGTCTGCATGGGACGGCTCGGCCCGTAAAGTATGAGACAGGCCGGTCCGTAGGCTGGGTTGGGCCGTTTTTATTTTAAAGAACAAAGCAACGTGCCGGGCCAAGTCGACCCATTCTTTTTCTATCGAAATGGTAAAGAAAGAAAAATGCCGTGTTTCCTGATGTCCTGGTATGTTTAACTGTTTTGCTGGCTTTTCTTGCTTCGATGACATAGCCCAGCTCGTAATCACAGAGGCGAGGAGAGGCACTCAGTATTTTTACCATCTGTAGGTATTAAGATGGTAAAACTACTCTGGGTCTTGTTGACAACAAAAATAATCAACCCCGAGCGAGTGTGTGTGTGTGTTGTGTGAAGTGTGGAATGGGGGTGTTTGCAGTGGGGTGGGGTGTGTGGGCGTGGATGTGTGTTGGGGTGGTGTATGAGAGATTGGGACGGCATCGATTGTTTCTCCTGTTCCTAATCTGTATGAAGATTGACTTTTGTAGTGTTATCGCTTACTGGTTCAGATAAAGGGAGATTTTGAATAAGCTCAGTCTTTTTTTCTCTCACTTTGTAGGTTATATTCTTCGATAATTGCCAAAGTTTAGTTCATGTTTTTAGGCTTATATTCAACTAAATATTTTCAATAATATCTCATTTCATTATTTAATTTTAACAATTTAATAAAATACAATAGAAAGAAAAAATAATACAAAATGGTGCATCACTGGCCGAGCAAGTTCCCGATATTTGAAATGGGTCGAAACGGGAAGGGGCCTTAAACGCGCGGGCTTAGGCCTGGGCAGGTTCACCAAATAAGGCCCGTGTAGACCTCTAGTCAGTATATATCATTGCGTAGTAATAATGCACTTTGCATATACACTTTGTCCAAAACTATTCGGACTTTTGATTGATTATTTGCTGGAAAAAGTAGCAGTGCACTGGAAGTCAATAGGTCACGTATAACGGAATTTAGACTTCTAACGTAGGAAGGTGTTTGATTCCACATTAGTATCCTTTCTGAGACACTGCAAAGCATCTGAGCCACCCCCGGTGACTCAATGGTCTGATAATTCATCCGAGATGGGTCCGGGTTCGGATCCTCGTGAGGCATGGATGTTGTGTTTGTCTTACGGCGCAGGCTCTCTCCCTTCCCTGGAACCAGTGGCCCTAAATTAGGGACGGGCGACTGCTTGTAACCCATTTAGTTGCTCACGGTGGTCGTTAAACCCCCAATAAAAAAAAAAAAAATAAATATCTGAAGATACCAAAATCTACTATAGCTGAAGTAATTCAATGACGTCGCTACAGCAATAGCAAACACATGGACAGAGTCGGAAGAATGAAGTCTTGATAGATCTGTTCTGTTGAGGATAATTACAGTAGTGGCCAAAATTTTGGAAACTTTTTGGAAAAAGTGTATTTTTGAGGTTTGATGGCTCATAACACCATTTTGTTTTTGAAATATTACGATAAAATTATATTTCAGTGAAAAGATCATTTCATCAAGAATGTAATGCAACAAAGTTTGTTCAATTATCTGTATTCTATGAAAAGTTATAGCCAAATAACCAGAAAAAGGAATTACAACTTGCTTAGATTGATATGAAGTAACTTTTCTTCCTTTGAATGTAGCCAATGAGCATGAGTGTT
The DNA here is from genome assembly GCA_039090855.1 of Macrothele yani. Taxonomy (NCBI): domain Eukaryota; kingdom Metazoa; phylum Arthropoda; class Arachnida; order Araneae; family Macrothelidae; genus Macrothele; species Macrothele yani. The sequence goes on along the minus strand of CM076995.1, from coordinate 151,166,988 downwards.
TAAAGAGACAATCAGGTGTCATCTTGTTTTGGCAATAAGCCAATCAGGTCACAGTAAGATTCAGCTATTGATGTCATGTATTGGAGCTGAGAGGAAGACGTTTGTCAGTGTGTTATGTGATTGCTATCAAGTTGGTTGGGTTGTTTTTTTTTTTTTTTTTTTTTTTTTTCTGTTTTTTCATTTAGTGAACTTGTAAAACGTAATAAAATTAAAGACATGGCGCAAAGAGTTGACTGGTCACCCAGAAAGCGATGTAAAATAGTACTATTAAGTGAACAAGGCTTCAGTTATGAAGAAATTAGAAGAAAAATTGGTGGAAACTTAACCAAAGGTGGCATTTCTAAATTTTTGAAGAGGTGTTAGGAGACTCAGTCAGTACAAAACCAGACTGGTAAAGGCAGGAAAAGGTGCACAACAGCAAGTGATGATAGAAGAATTAAGAGACTGTTCCTAGGTGACAGAAGAAAATCATCTGGGTGTATACAAGATGAAATGGCGCAATGCAATGTGAAGTTGATTGCAAGGACTGTTCGGCGCAAACTGCAGGAATTTGGTCTAAAAGCTAGAATTCCAGAAAAAAAGCCATTTTTATCTCTCAAACAAAGGTTGAAAACATTGAACTGAGCTAAACCCCATGTTAAATGGACAGCGGAACAGTGGGACAGTGTTATTTGGAGTGATGAGACCAAAATCCCCCTGTTTGGTAGCGATGGCATAAATACGTAAGAAAAGAATCGGAGAAGATTTGCATCTTGGTTGCATTACATATACCGTGAAACACCCAGTTAGTGTTATGATCGTGAGTTGTATGACATCAAAAGGTGTGGGCAGAATTTGCGTGATTAATGGGGATATAAATGGCCAAAAATACATTAATGAAATACTTGAGCCCAAACTGAAGACTTCCGCACGTGATCTTTTCCAAGATAATGAAGCATTTATACTTCAACAGGTTTCAGCTCCATGTCATGTTGCTGCTGTGTGCAAAAAGGGGTTTCAAGATAATCATATTCCACTGCTGGAATGGCCTGGGAATAGCCTTCACCCCATCGAAAATCTAAGGATCCGACTAAAGAAACTTGTTAGTCAAAAGCAACCCAGTAATAAAACCCAATTAGTAGAAGCAATAATTTAATCTTGGTTTCACATTATAACAGCTTCAGAACTAAAAAACTTGGTTCACTCCATGGGAAGGCGTTGTAAGGCCGTAATTAACCCTAAAGGTTACCAAACTAAGTATTAACTGACATGGTGAGAATTTTTGTATATGTCATTTTTTCTATGTGTTTCACTTTTCTTTATAACTGCTGTTCTAATACAAAATCCTTCATAAAAGTTATTGCATTGCATTCTTGATGAAATTATCTGTCCATTGATATATAATTTTATGGTATTGCTCATGGGCGCCGACTATATGAGGGGTCAAGGCGAATCTTGCCCCCTCAATAATTTTATTGGAGGGGCAGTGCCCACCCATTATTTTTTATCCTGTTTAATTAAATAATCGCTTAGGTATAAGGCAAACCAAGCTTCACCTTTTCTTATCTTATTTATTAGTTTATTTCCACAAAAGTAATAAATAACAAAATAAGTAATCCCATACTATTACTTAGTAATAAGTAATAGTATGTCAAAATAAGTTTTTCATACTACAGGGTGTTCGGAAAGTCACTGTGCTCCTAAGCTATGCACTTAGAAAAAATGTTCGAAGTGATCTCAACGAGCGTCGATACAGCGCTGAACCCGTTTCAGTTTGTTTGCAAGCACTTGCTGCAGCTCTGCTTGTGAGATGTTTCTGATGAACGTAGTTATTGCAGTTTGTAATTGATCAAGCGTGCGTGAGCGATCACGATACACAGCAGATTTTTCTGCGTCCCACAGAAAAAAGTCTGGTGGAGTAAGGTCCGGGGAGCGATGGGGCCATAGGTTTTTTGAGATGACACGTTCGCCGAAAACCTCACTCAGAAGTTTCATATAGGTGTGATCTGTGTGCGCAGTAGCGCCATCTTGTTGAAACCAGCTGTAGGTGATTTCGTCTTCTTCAAGGCGGCTGATGAAGTCGAGGAGTATGGAACAGTAACGTGCACTATTCACGGTGTCCTGAAAGAATAACGGCCCGACAATGCGCGGTCGGGATAGCGCAACCCACACTCCGATTTTCTGGTCATGCAAGGGTCGTTCCGACACAGCACGAGGAGCCTCTGTGGACCACAATCGTGTATTTTGTGCGTTAACATACCCAGAGAGGTGGAACCACGCCTCATCTGTAAAGAAGGTGACATCAAGAACAGCAACAGTTTTCGTTTGAATAAAATTGTTAAACCATTCACAGTACCGGAGTCGTTTTACGTGATCCGCCGGTTACAATTGTTGTACCGCTGTTACTTTGTATGGGTAGAAGTGCAATGATTTTCTCACCGCTTTATGCGCTGTCGCAAGCCCGATATTTTCCTCTTCCGCCAACTTGCGCAATGATTTTGATGGACTCCGCAGCAGGGAGTCAGAGATGTCCATCAGCTTCCCATCGGTAAGTTCAGTTGGTCTCCCGCTTCGTCCGGCGTCGAACACTGAGCCTGTCGCACGAAATTTCTCAATAAGTCGACGAACTGCATTTCGATGAGGTACAGGTGTGTCTGGGAATTTGGCAGCAAATTGCTGCCGCACTAAATCGGTGTATTCATTGCCTTCTCGAAAGACGTATTCAACCAGAAACACACGTTCCGCAATTAAAAGAACCATAGTGCGAAAAACTGAACAACAACAGCACACACGATAACTTCGATACTTACAGTAACAACGACTCGTCTCTGTTGACCTCTGGAACTCAAATGCGGCAACCGACGCTTCGAGCAGCGTGCTGCGCATGCGCAGTGAGCCCCATGGGTTCCCGCGATCGGCTGCGACTGGGACAATTCACTTTATTACGTTCCGGTGGCACATACTGCACTTGATAACTGCGAAAACAAAACGGTAGCCTAGGTGCACAGTTACTTTCCGAACACCCTGTATTATTAGTTTTTCTCGTACTAGCAATAATGCCCGTTCTCCGAAGGGTGAATCCATAAAATCCTTTTTTGAACGTAAAATTAAAGAAAAGGAAAAGTAATTAAGGGAAAAAAAAGTAATATAAAATCCCTAACTGTCATACAATTTAGAACAGCGTCGTCACGTCAATGCATACTGTTTTATGTAAAACGGAGCAGGCTTTGGCGCCCCTTAATTTTAAATCAAAATTTGAAATTTTCAAAACATTTGAGTGATTTTGACAAAATTACCTTTAAACCTATCAGCATTTTGAAACAGTGAAGCTAAGCCACTCTTTTGAATTTTTTGGTTTTCAGACTTTTTTCTAGGTGTAGAAGTGGTAGAAAAATTCAAGCAGACATTGTTTCAAAGCGCTGTGTGTTTCTCTCTTTTATTTTTTTTTTCCGGGTATTTGCAAGTATCCAGACTTTAAGACCTACCAGCATGCCAATTTTCTGATCTCTAGGTCATTTACAAGTGGTCGAACAATTTGCGAAAAATTCAATATTTCGAAGCCGCCATTTTGTTTCGTTTTCGTACTTTTCTAGGTATGCGGACCTTAAGAACTATCAGCATGACAATTTTCATATCTCTAGGTCATTTAGAAGTGGTCGAACAATTCGTGGACGAACACACTCCCGTGTTCCCTCCTTGCGTTTTATATAAGAGGCGAAAGTCTATATTTACATAGGTATTTACGTTTGCCTGCGGAAAACGCCGAACATTAAAAGCGTTGCTACGTCATTACGCATTGCGTCATTACCAGTTTGATTGTAGCCTGTCCTTTCACCCAATGAGAAGAGAGTGCTAAAAATAGCTGCGTCACCATGGCAGCAGATCACGGGACCAGAACTTTTCTTTGTGGTTAACGCTGAAGGCAGAGTGAGCCACTCGTTTCTTTCCTTTGTGTCTTTAAAAATGCTTAGAAATCAGAAATTGGCTTTTTTCCTAATTTTTTTTTTTTTTTTTTTTTTTTTGTAAAAGAGGGATGATAGTTGTGAGCTTATGTTGTATAAATTGCAATTCGTTATGATTTATAGTTTGCCATAAATCCGTTTTTTAAAATGGACCCCTTCCCGAAATAGAGAATTTTTGTGAAATTTAAGAATTTTATTTCTTGTAAACTAAACCGTAATTCAAAAAAAGGGCGACGAGGTGCGAAAATTAGGGCATGGCACTACATGTCTACAAAGTTTCCTGGCTCTGGTGCTGTTAGTGTGTCCGGAACGCGAACTGACAGCACTTTTTTGCTTACCTTAAAGTTGAAATACAATAGCTCTGGAAGTATCGGCAGAATCGAAAAACGGTTTATTTCAGCGTGTTTTCCGAACAATTCTCTACAAACGATGTAAATTTCATATTTTTGTGTTGAATACTTTTTGCGCTACGAGGTCGAAACGCGCGAGTGTCGCAATATTTTTAAAACAACAGCGGCAGTTACTTTTTCTTTGAAATAGATTCAGCATTGCGCATTTGATCAGAAACTTGGTTTCCAGCCCCGTATTGTGTTTGACATGTTCTCGTGATGTGTGATAAACGTTTAAAACATTATCATAAAAATAAATAAATAAAAAATACAGAAACGTATAATCTCTAACGCCTTTACCTTTTTTCTTTTCTTTCTCTTTTTTTTTTTTTTTTTTTTTTTTGGGGTGCTTCTCGTTCTTTGAGTAATCACGCTAATTTCTCATATTTGTTATAAATGCTTTGAAATAAAATATCTGTGGATATTTTATAAAATCACAAGCTTGATTTCATTTTTAAATAAAATAATATTTCTGTTTCTTTGTTCATTTGCTGATGAACAATTATAATTGCGTTTTAAAATATCCGTCGATCTCGTAGTTTATTTTTTGCCCTTTTTTAGCACGTCTTTTGTAAAAAAGATCACGCTTATGTTATCGGTGTGTCCGTCTTTCCGTCCGTCTGTCTGTCTGTGGGCACCATATCTCTGCAATTATTAGTCCGATTTCAAAACTTCTTTCTGCATTTGGAAGCTTGAAAAATGCGAATGATGATTCTTTATTTTGTTTTTTATACGATGCACGATTTCACCGCTAGAGGGCGTAAATGCAAATGACGTCGAATTCAAAACACATTTTATTCTATATATTTGCTTCTAAACAACCGATTGAAAAAATTATTTTACCTTTCGATTTCATTTATGTCGAAGACTATTTTAAATACAGTCACTTTTTCCAGTTACGCATAGATTTTCTGCTAGGGGGCGTAAAGTTAAATTGCGTTTTCCCCGATATCTCTGCTTATAACTCCGATTTGAAAAATTCTTTCTGAAGCGGGTACAACTCCTGATGAAAAATCGTTTTCATATAATTTCTAATTTTTGGTAAAAGTAGTTTGGACACCAGGGGGCGTAAGTGTTAATTCTGCATTTGATGCAATTTGCAACAAAATCTGAGCTTTTATAATCTCGATTAAAAAAATTCTTTCGTAGACCGATACTACTCACGTCACTAAACCTTTCCGGAATATTTTCTTCTTAAAATAATGCATGGTTTCTTCGCCAGGGGCGTAGATGTATATTGTATTTTTGTCAATATCTCCGTTTCTATGTGTCCGATTTGTAAAATTTCTTTTTTGTTTGATGGCGTTTCCGGTGGGAATTGTTCTTCATATATTTTTTTGATTTTCAAGCAATTCATAGTTTCCGCTAAGGGGCGTAGAGGTAAATTGCGTTTTCCCCGATATCTCTGCTTATAAATCTCCGATTTGAAAAATTATGTCAGTATCGATATGGCTTCTGATGAAAAATATTTCGCATATAATTTTTAATATTTGGTAAAAAATATTTTGGCTACCAGGGGGCGTAAGTTTTAAGTTCTGCTTCTAATACATTTTCAGCAAAATCTGAGATCCTGAAAACTCCATTGAAAAAAAAAATCTTTCGTGGACCAATACTGCTGACATCGGAAAACCTTTCGAGAATACTTTCTTCTTAAAATAATGCATGATTTTACCGCCAGGGGGCGTAGCCGCATAACTTATTTTTCTCCATAGCTCTGCTTCTAAGAGTCGATCTGAAAAAATTATTTCTTCGTTGGAAAGCGTTTCCGCTGCAAAATGTTTCTCATATAATTTCAAATTTTTCTTCACGCAGAAGTCTGACACCAGAGGGTGTAAGATCACGTTTTCGTTTACAGCAATACCTTAGGGACTATAAACATAAGTAAAAAACTTCTTTTTCGATCAGATACTACTAACTTAGCAAACTCTGTGTGTGTATTTTCTTCCCAAAATAATGCGTAATTTTGCCGCTAGGGAGCGCGAATACATAATCTGTTTTTCTCAATATCTCTGCTTGTACATTTGCGGTTTAAAAAAATTCTCTCAACAGCGGAAGCCATTTACTTTTTACAACACTTTAGGCTAGCATATGAGGAATTTTGTAGTTCACACTTCTCTCGGTAGGTGATGCTTTTATGATTCAGTTTGCAGCTGTATCGCTGCTGCTAGTAGCACGATTGAGAAATTTCTTTTTTACTGTATGACATTCGCGCTACAACAGAGATGTGGCCATTATCCTCTTTAAATAATGCAAAGATTTTCCGGTAGGTGCGTAAAGATAGAAACGTTTTTTTTTTTGTTTTTTTTTTCGTTATCTCTGCTTCCGGAAGACGTGTTTGAAAAGTTATTTTTTGTTAGTATAGCATTTTCCATGCAGAACAGTTTTCGCTTATTTTCAACTTTTCCATTAAGCAAAATTCTTACGCTAGCAGACGTAGACTTATATAATTTTCCTTCTATATTTCTTCTTTTAACTGTTCGATTTGAAAATCTCTTTGCCTCTGATACCTTTCTTGTGCTGTGAGAAACTTTTTGTGAGCCATTTGTTAATTTTCGTATCATGCTGTTTAGCCACTGGTGGAACTATATAAGTAAATTTTTCCATTTGTGAATGTTTTATCTATTGTGAAAACCATTTGATCGCTTTCTAACCGGTTTCATTGACTTTGAATAGCTCTGATAAATTTAATTCGTGTCAAAACGGATTCAAAAGATGTGCTCATTACAACCAAAAATTTGGTGTCATATTTCTTGTTTTCTCCTGACAATAGAACAGACATGCCTACGATCTCTGATCCCTTCATGTCTGCACCCTCCCCAATAATTTGGTGAAGTCGACGCCCCTGCTTATGAATAAGAATATATTCAGTAATAATTTAAAATTTTCCAAGTAAGCTAAATACATATATTCCAAGGGACACGAAAAGACCAAGAAGACGACCACCTGGGAAATGGGTGGATTAAATGCGAAAGCATGCGGGAGTGACATAAAGGAGATTGGCGCAGGACAGACCGTTGTAGAAGAAACTAGGGAAGACCTTCATCCAGCAGTTGGCTGATAATGGTTGACAATGATGATGATGATATTGTACATGGCATTTTTTATGTGTCAACATATGTGTAAAAGGGGTCATCAATGCTACGACAATGTATAATCTATGCCTAAAAAATCTGTTAAAATATAAATTCATTCGATGATCTTTTAGATTGGTTAGTTTGATTATAGCTGATTGGTTTTATTTAGCCCCTATCAAAGCTATTTTGTCACATAAGCATTATGTAAGACGAAGTACGAACTGTAATCTAGAAATAACGCAAACTCTCTTAAGGACACCTCCCTTTAACAGACAAAAATACAGTAAGTGTCCCTAAATGAGAGGTTTTCCTGCAATCCAGAAATAACGTAAAACTCTCTCTTAGGGACACCTCTCTTTAACAGACAAAAATAAATGTCCCAAAGTGTCCCTAAATGAGAGGTCTTCCTGCAGCCTAGAAATAACGCAAAACTCTCTTACAGACACCTGGCTTCAATCCGACATTGAAACGGGTCAACGGGTTGACAATTTCTTGTGGGTCAAAAGGGTCGGGTTAAGGTGTTCCTGATCGTATTTCGACCCGGTTTTATTTCCGTTTTATTTCTGAAAAGAGAAAAATATTTCAAAGAACTTTTCAGTGGTCTTTGAAATAATACTTCAGAGCTGCAGAGTATGACCCAGGAACTTGCTGAAAAGGGTAAAGAAATGGGATTAAAAATGAACTTTCAGAAGACAAAACTGAAGTACAATGCTTTTACAAGGAATGAAGAATTATCGATTGATGGCGAAAAGCTAAAGATAACCAATTTCTACATTTACCTTGGGTCGTAGATATCAAGCGAGGGTCACATTGATTAAGAAATTAATTGGCGTAAAAGACTTGGTTGGAGAGCTTTTGGGAGAAACAGTACAATTTTCAAGAGCCATGTGACATTATGTATTAAAAGAAAAGTGTTTAATCAATGCATCCTTTCAGTGCTTACGTACGGAGCAGAGATATGGACCTTGACTAAAAAAGACGTACAAGGATAGAAGATAACTGAAAGAAGCATGGACAGATGAATGCTTGGTGTAATCAGGAAAGGTAAGAAGAGAAATTCATGGATAAGGAAAATGACAAGAGTGGAAGACATCATGATCAGAGTAAAATCCCTGAAATGTCAATGGGTTGGACATGTTGCTAAGAGAACGGACCACCAATGAGCAACCGAAATTCTAGACTGGATTCCAAGGGCCAGGAGAAGACCACGTGGGAGATAGGTGGATGGAGGAGGCTGGCTTAAGACAGTCCGTTGTTGAAGAGACTTGGGGAGACCTTCATCCAGCAGTGGATTGATAATGATTGACAATGAGGATGTATTCGAATTTATAGTTCAAAGCAGATTTATCCGAGTCAGGCCCGGGTCGGGTCCAACTATGTGGCGGTAAACGGTAAAATTACCCCCGGAGAAAATACCGCTGCAAACTAAAAAGCGGAAAAAATACCCTCGGTGGAAATACCCCCAGAACAAACAGTTCACTGTAAACTGACACACAGGAACAGTAATGTGTGGAGTGTTCCGGTGTGGCGATTTACCGGCAACCGTGCCACATATCTTTCAGCAACTTGGCTACAAAAAAGGTTATCGTTTCTGGGCCTACATTGAGAACTGAATTGGGAACTCCAAATGAATTTTGCGAAAACGTTCCATGTAAGCCAAGCGAGAATTGTACTTTAATTTGAAGAAATAAATTGCCGAGGATCCGAGGTACACTTCGTTTGCGCGGGGGGCTCAAACCCCAACTTCTGTAATATTAGATTCTGGGCCGCTGGAGTCTGTCAGTGTATCCAGGCTGCTCCCCTTGAAGCGTCCGCGAGGTCCGTGAACCATGTTTTACATAATGATTCTGTACACGACCACGAATTTTCAGGAGGGTGGGGTGAATTCACCCTCCCCAAGTTTCTAAGAGCGCAGACAAGTGTTCAAGGTAAGGGATGTGCTCGCAATTTCTGTGCTTCATGTTGTGTTTAATGGCAAACTATGTATGCCCTTCCCCTCTGCCCCAGAAATTTGTTGAAGCCTGTGAAAGGGATACGAGGTGCTTGGTTTGGAGGGCTCTACCCCCAGCTTCCGTAATTTTATATTCTGGACCTCTAGAGTCGGTCAGTGTATCCTCGATGTTACCCCTGAATAGCTTTTAGAAACGGGGAAGGGGTTACCCCGCCCTCCTGAAAATTCGTGGTCGTGTACAGAATCTTTTTATAAAACATGGTACTAATGCTTACAGCTCTACATCCATTTTAACATTTTGGGGAAAAGCCCCCCAGCTCATGAACCTCACGGATACCTCAAGGGGAACTTCCTGAATCCACTGACATACTCCAGCGGCACAGAATATAATATTACGGAAGTTCGGGGTAGAGCCCCCCCCTCCCTTACCAAGTGTACCTCGGATCCTCGGCAATTTATTTCTTCAAATTAAAGTAGTGTTCTCGCTTTGCTTACATGGAACGTTTTCGTGAAATTCGTTTGGAGTTCCCAATTCAGTTCTCAATGTAGGCCCAGAAACGGCAATCTTTATAGATCCCCCCCCCCCCTTTGAACTTTTGTAGCCAAGTTGCTAAAAGATGTGTGGCAGGGTTGCCGGTAAATTGCCACACCGGAACACTGCCGCACATCACTGTTCCTGTGTGGAAGTTTACAGTGAACCGTTTGTTCTGGGGGTATTTTTTCCGGGGGCATTTTTTCCGCTTTTAGGTTTTCAGGGGTATTTTCTCCGGGTTTTTTTTTTGTTTTTTTTTAATTTCATCCCTATGGGGCGTCGGGGTCCGGTCCGGGTCCAAACTTTTTGACCTGTTTCAACTCTGACTTCAATTTGACATGCCTGATCCAGGCATACGGAATGCCTGAGCGTTCATTGTTTGTTGTGCCACATTGTGTGATCAGAATCTTGACTGCCCATTATGATTTTACATCTTATGTTAGAACTCGTCATTTTTTACGTCACGAACCAAGACAGAAAGTTTGTACTATTTGACTGCCGTCATCTATCGTTTCGTCGATGGCAGTCGGTTCTTGTGAGCGCTTTTTTAATGCGATTTTTTTCCAATCAATGGAATTTCGTTGTTCGATTTTCTTTTTAATTTCGTTAACGGAGTTTCGCCTTCTATATCCCTCCTTTCTGATTAGGAAAAACAAAAACTTCTTCGGCACTCAAAAATGTATGCAAATTAAAATTTTTCGCAATGGGAAAGAAATATTTGTTCTGCAGTAAGTTTTGCGTTTTGCTTCTTGAAGACTCTTGTACACCCTGTCGAAGCAACCCTTGTGGTGCAGACGCAGTGATCTAAGCTCTGTCCTTTGACCGTTCGTTTGAGCAAAGCTAAGCACCGGATGTGGATGGGCGGAGAACGCCTGCCTCACGGCAATTTGCCTTCCCCGGAACCAGCGGCCCCAAAAATGGGACGGGTAGCTCCTGGTGGTCGTTAAACCCCCACAGAAACATACAAAAGATACCCTGTCCAGATTTAAAACTACACACCTCAGAACTAACTCTTTGGCTCAGCATAAATTATACGTGAAACTGGGGGTGCACTTTGTTTTTCTTTTTCACAATAAACAAACGGATCGAACACATAAATTGGTTTCAGAAGCTGACAAAATTATAATCAAGTGAGAAAAGTACGTACTCCGTAGAATTCGCAAAACATTGGAGCTTTTTTTTTTTTTTCGAAAAACTCAAGGGGCATGGGATATTTTACGCAATGAAAAGTCAAATTAAATACTCTAAAATAGGAAGGCGTGATCTTGTAATTGCGTGCCAAATTATGCGCTTATTTGCTTAATTGGTTATCATAAATTAACAAGCAAACATTTGAGTAGGCCAGCTCTGAATAAAGAAACTTCCTCTCACTGTTGTGATTGAATCAAGCGGCGTCAGTGCGTTGGCGAATACGGGTGTGGCTGGTTATTGTTTACAACCTGTAGAGTATCTTGCCCTCTTTAGATGGCTTTACTCGTATTTTGTTTTACGTCATGGATAGCGTGCGAATTTTTCTTAAGCAGAATTTCGGTTATGTAATTTTAGGCGTGGAAGTAGTTGACGCTGAAGGTGTTGTCTTCTGTATGGCTTTTATTGTACTTGTTAAAAATTTACTACCTTGTAAGTTATATTGTCTCGGTTCTACGACGTTAAGACCACCAAGTTTCACTAATAACTTCAATAACTTTCGTAGCACAGACTGTTATTTGAAGTTCGAAAAATTAACCGCCTGAAACGCTTTTTTTATAAATTCTATGTATGTATGTATGTATGTATGTACCCACCATCCCACCCGTCTTAAAAAAAAATACACAGGCTGCAGACAACTGAAATAGGCATGGAGAGATGCATGCTTGGTATAAGAGTTTTTCTTATCTTTCAGTCGTGTCCTTTTTCTGATCTAGAGTTTTTCTTATCTTTCCTGTATAACCAGGAAAGATAAGAAAATCTCTTGATCAGAAAAATGACACGACTGGAAGGTATCATGATCAAAACATGATTCCTGAAATTGCATCTGAAATAATAGACTGGATACCAAGGGACAGAAGACCAGGTGAAATAATAGACTGGATACCAAGGGACAGAAGACCATCTGAAATAATAGACTGGATACCAAGGGACAGAAGACCAGGTGGGAGATGTGTGAATAAAATTCGAAAACATGGAGGAGACTGGCTTCAGAACAGTTGTAAAAGAAACTCCAACATATTTCCGAAATTCATCCACACATCTCCCACCTGGTCTTCTTCCGGATCTTTTTCTGCCCCTTGGTATCCAGTCTATTATTTCAGTTGACCATCGGTGGTCAGTCCATCAGTGGTCATTGCCATTTGAGGGATTATGCTTTGATCGTGATATCTTGCACTCGTGTCATTTTTCTGATCAAAAGTTTCTCTTATGTGTGGATGAATTTCGGAAACATGTTGGTGAGTCATGGACGAGACTGCCTCAATATCTCTCAAGATAGGCAGTTGCAAAAGAAGCTTGGGGAGTTCTTCATGCAGCAGTGGATTGAAAAATGGTTGTTGATGATTATATATAGCCATATATACCTATTAATAATCATGAGTGTGAGAGCGAAAGTACTGGTCACGTGTTGTAGCGCCGCCTCCTACTTATGGATCTGAGGCGTCCACGCTAAATGGTCTCTCACAACAACAAGGAAGTGTTTGTGCTCCTCAGAAACACTCCCTCAAACTCTGTTCGAGCGAACAAACGAAACCTTCTCCACTTTAATATTAAATCTGTGATTCGGAAAGACGGAGCGACAACAGCTGAACGGACAGAATAATATTCACACTAAGATATAATGATATCAAGAGGAACTTCTATTAACAACACACAATATTTATTACGTAAACAATTCAAGTCTAGACGGCGGTGGATTACTCTTTCTCCAACATCAGGTTTCACTAAGGATTGGACCTGACAAGAATCGTGAAACACGAAAGCTAGGATGATCACTTCCTGAGGAAATCTCGCTCAGCGTTGAAGTTCTAGCTAGAGTCTACCTGACACTAAGTAGATCTATATCTCTGTGAATCTTAAGAAACAGTAGTCTAACTATTCTTCTCTACCATATGTTCCAGTCTTAGCCTGTGCTAAGCTCGTATTCCCTGTAGCGAAATACCTACTACACCAGCGGGATCCCACTAGGGCCTATTCCACTGCAGCGGAGCACTCTATCTCTTCCAGGATAGATGCTCGCTAAACTCCTCCTGAGCGTAGGACACTCTCTGGCTTGGAGCGTCCCTCGGCCAACACACAATAAAAGGCAAACGCTTCGCGTCTCTTTCTATCGGAGAACTGCTCTCCCCGTTGAACGAAAGCAGACTAACTAACAGCTCCTCTTCAAGGGACATGCTAGACCCCCCACCCTCCACGCTGGTCTATTAATCTAACTTGCAGTTGTTTCACGGGAAAGTTGGCGGTCCTTCCGTCAAATCCCGTCAAATTAATCAGCCCGATCTGCTCCTCATTGTCTTCATACGTAACTTTACGACGAAAGCTGACCAGCATTCAAAGTATAGGCCATCGTGTTGCACCGTCTTTAGCCATCTATCTGCCAGTTCTTCAATTCTGTGGCGGTACCGGTTCTTGTCCTTCGAGGCGAAGAGCTCCTTCACCCCAGCTGCCACCTCCTCCTGGTTGTTGAAGTGCTGCCCGCGAAGGAAGTGGGCCATGGAATCGGAACAGGTAATAATCCGATGGCGCAAGATCCGGACTATATGCTGTGTGTGGCATCAGTTCGATGCCCTCAAGTTCCTGGAGTTTTGCCCGGGTCGTTCGCTCGGTATGAGGCCGAGCGTTGTCCGTTGTAGGAGAGCACGATTTCTGTTCACCAGTGCCGGGTACTTCTCCTTCAAAGCGGCATACACCCGCCCCAGCTGTTCAAAGTAGAGTTTGGCGTTCATGGTTCGACATTCTGGAATAAATTCGTACTTGATTATCCCTTCGAAATTCCATCAGACGCAGAGCATCACCTTGTGCTTGAAGCACCCACGTTTGCTAACAGGTTCAGGAAGCTGGCCCGGGCTCAACCACTGCCGTTGTGTGTTACGATTGTGGAAATAGACCCACTTTTCATCGCACGTAACAATTCTCTTGATGAAACGTACATCGCGAGGGTTTTCTAGGAGTTTCGTGCACACTTCCACTCGGCGGTTTGCTTCTGCTGGCGTCAGTTCGTGAGGGACAATACGACAGCTCTTGTAGACCTTGTCGAGGCCCTGAAGGTGACGAACCACGGTGATCTGTGATATGCCCAGCTCGCCTGATAATCTCCGAGTGCTGGCTGTCGGATTTGCCGGGCCGCGGGTGGCCTAGTGGTCAGCGTTCGTGACTGCCATGGAGGTAACCTCAGGTTCCATCCTGGGCAGGTACGAACGTTCGAACCACTAAATAACCGCCGTGCGTCGGATGGGCACGTTAAGCCGTCGGACCCCAGCTACTGGCACCCCGGTAATAAATAAGGGCGTCTTCCTCCCACTTTCTACCTCGCTTCCGTGTCACTTTCCTATCGGGCACTCTAGACCAAATCTCCTAGCTTCCTATTTCTAAGGGTTGTTTAATACCTGGGGTCAGACACTCCCTTCCTAAAATCCTCTACATCTGATCTGATCTGTCGGATTTGCCTCTACGGCTTGGCGCACGGCCTCCGAATCCACAGTTCGTGGCCTACATGACCTTGGCTGATCGTCGAGGTTTCTGTCACCGGAGCGAAATTTCTTGAACCATCTGGTTGCGGTGCTGTGGTCCACGGAACTTTCCTCTTTCGCATGAGAAATGTTTCGTGTTGCTTTAGCAGCTTTATGGCCGAGTTCAAACTCTTAAAGCAAAAATTCCGTAATTAGCCGGTTGTGTCTGTTCATCTTTTAGGCGTCCCAACCACAGACAGAAGAACGATATGCAATGCTGTTCACAGCATCGACTACCACTTTACATCCATTTCGACTGACTGCAGTGCGCGACTTGAACTAGTTTAAACACGTGACATATCTGCGTCAGCAGGTGCATTTATGCAAATATTGAAAAACTTTCGACTCATCCTGTATCTTGAAAAAATACCGCAATTTTTTTTTTTATAAATATGCTTCAGTCATATATATTGAAACATATCCTATCATTCTATTTTGAATTTCATAAGATGTTTCTGTAGCCATGTTTCTAACCTGAAAAGCATAGCTTGAAAAGTATTCTGTTGCTCTATTTTGAATGAATTTCGACAGGATTTTTCATAGTCAGCATGTTTCGAACTTGAGAAAACGCATGTTAAAACGTATGATCTATTATTCTCTTTTGAGCAAATGTAAGTCTAAATTTCGTACAACCATACACCATACCTGAGTGAGCTGCGCTAAACCGTAACCTCTTACTATATCAAGCCAACGATAATTTGAGACGTTTCGAAGACGTAAAAATTAAGGAAAATTTTTAAGAGACGTTGATTTGTTAAGAGCAATTTCGTTAATTTTCAGATCTTTACGTTTCTGTCAAAACTCGGACTATGTTCTGCCTGTTGTATTAAATTAGGAACGGGGAAAGCGGACCATTTCTTCACTTGTTAAAGTTGTTTGCTTTAAATTCGGTTCGGAAATTTATATTAGGGCTTCTTTGCGTGGCAATTTGTGATTTTTTCATCATATGCAATTTTACCTTAAGCACTACAATTTCTGAGCTTTCTAACTTGTGACTGCAAGATCTTTTAATTCAGTTCTTGGAACTGAGATCGTCCCTTCCAAAGAAGTATCCATGTCAATTTATAACTGCTAATTAATTCCTTTTTAAAATTAAGAAAAAGTAATTTATTGTTATGGTGCTTTCGTCCTTAAACCCTCAAGCGAGCTTTGCAGGAAATGCAACTGGCATTAGTTCGCGGATCGGTGCATTACTGTACTGGAGGCCAGGGGGAGGGGGGGGATATCATAATCTATAATAATTAGCCGAGAGCCCACAGGCATGAAAGTAGCGTGTGGCGTGTTGCGTCCTTTCTGCGCGTGGTTCCTGGAGTAAGACATGGGTAACATGCCTGAAGTGTAAAGTTTAATTTATATAGTTTTTCGTAAGTTACTGAAACTTGATTTCCACATCATCAGTGACATCAAAGATAGCTTTCGGCAACTCAGAGGCAGCCCATCATCATTTTCTAGGATTGTAGTCCGTAACTCTCTCACACATCGCTGCTAGCAATAGTCTGACAGCGATTAAAAAAAAAAGGAAAAAAAGAAAGAAAGAAAGAAACATTTCTCTTTCTTTATTATCAGTATTACAGCCTTTTTCTTTCTAGTTAGTTGAAAGAAACAACTTTTAAGTTTCATTTTATTTGATGAAAGAATTGCCTTTCAATTTATTTGGTGAAAGAATTTTCTCCCAAAAACTGGGAAACGTTTCGCAACTGATAAACTAGATAACCTAAAATATAGGGCATTTCTTTTTAACGTAAGCATGTGTTAGATTTTGACATTTCACTGCGCTTTATGCTTGCTGAAAACAACTGTTTTTACCATTTTTCAATTTTACCACAATTCTTTGGTATGCTTTTTTTCTTACTTATTTAAATAATTTAAACAGTTAATAAAAACATTCCTATAAAAAATAAATAAAGTGAAAGCCCACCTAAAAATAAAAAAAACTTTGTCAAAGTGAGCGGCATAAGCGTCACGTTATTTACTGTGCCTATGTGCTAAGTGAGCCACCACATATACTTTCACTTCCAGTTTCTTTCGTGTTCTGTTGATTTCGTCAGTGAGAATTGTAACGTATGAGTCAAATAGACAATGAAGCATCAATAAGCCAGCGGCGTACTTCAAATGGTAGAACAGCTGCTGCGGAGAATGAAGATACGGTTTCGAACCACACTTTCGACAAAAGGAAGGTTATTAAGTTTCCTGAAAAAATCGTATGTGGCGTGTGTAATGCAAGATGCTGCGGGCCTGCGGTGATGTAAACATCCCAGAGTGCTGTCCGCGAAAGAACAGATTCTAAAGGCAGAATGTACACTGTAAAAAATAACTGGTGTGAATTCACAGAAAATTCCTGAAAATAATGTGCGGCAAAGTTGCTGGCAGGTGTCCCTGTTTTTCAAAAATTTCCCTTTTCATAAGTGCCCGTTAACTTCCGTATTTTCACAGATTTTCCGTAGTCAGAATTTTTTTTTTTTTTTTTTTAATTTTTTTCAGAAAAATCCATTTCCGGATTTTTCCCATTTAAACTGAAATTCCGCAAAACGGACGACCATACATTTTTCAGGCATTTCCCGAAGTAATCCTTCCGCTCCAGTCAGGATCGAACCCGTGCCGCTTGGGTTGGTTGAACAGGTAACGCACGCCTTTAACCACTGAGCCAGAGACACTCGGAAACTCGAACCACGCACATCGTAAAACAAATTGCGTGACAATGATTTTTTTTTTTTATTTTGTCATTAATAGGAGGGATTTAGTCATTTTATTTTCTGTTGGAGCTTATTATTTTTCTGAATAGGTTTGTAATAATTTATTTTTTTCTATAGGAGGACTCATCACAAATTCAGTACGTGTTTCGTCGGGATATTTTGAAGCAAGAGAATGTTTTGGAACTTGTGATCTTTTTAAACTGACAATGACCTTCAATTATCTTTAAGGAAAGGCGAAATGCACATTTTTATAGTATTTCACAAAAAAAAAAAAAAAGAACCTCCTAAATATGAAATTTATTCTTGATACCTATAACAGCTTTTGTCTTAAGTTGTCCAAAGACTGATACAGAGACACCGTATAACTATCTGTACAATAAGTACCCGGTTTCTTACAGCAACACAATATACATATATAATAAATAGCTAATGCGCAAAATAGGGGAGAGGAGAAGAAATATACTGTGCCACAATAAACAAAATTCATGCGATATGCTATCCACAATATCCGTTCTCGCTGCGGATCTTCAAAATTCGACAGACGATTGAAATTTAAAAGTTAATTAAGTCAAGTATTTTCACCAATCGCTTCTATTACCAGTAATTTCTCGTCATACGGATAGGGGGAAAAGTGGGAACGGAGTATTTCCGTTAATGCACGAAAGGAATTGCGGAAAAGTTTTTTGAAAATTCAGAATTTTCCGTTAACACATCTCTAAAACGGTAATTTACCGTCAATATAAGAAAGAAGCTGCGGAAAGGTTTCTGAAAATTCAGAATTTTCTCTTGGTATACGAAAAATCCATGAAATTCAGGTTTCTTTCCGTCATTTCAAGGAAAAGGTTTTATCAGAAATATGCTTTGCTAATTCACGAAAGAAATAATGGAAAGTGGCTCGTGAATTTCAGAAATTTTTTTACAGTGTTACGCTGTTGAAGATTAGTTGCACGTGGCGATACGATGGCGATATCGGAGCAAGAAGTGCGTGCAATATTGCTCTATAAATACTTGAATGGCGACAAAGTTATGGGAGCACTTGGAAAATTGTGAAACGCGTTTGGTGACGATATTATTGGACGGAGTCAGGGACGTAGCTGGAAAGAATTTTCGGGGTGGGTTTTTGAATTTCGAAAATTAGTTTTCACCGTACGTTAATTTTTTTCTCTGTCATAGTTTCCTTGCACATGAAATTTCTTCTATTTAATACTTCCAATTTGTCAAATACTAACTTATATGTACTTGTAAATGTACAATGCCATCGCTCTGTCCACGTTATTTTTATAAACAACGAATAGCAACTGAAAAATTGTATATCCGTCACCGCTGGGATCGAACCCCAGATCTCTCGATAACTAGCCGAGTGCGTTTGCTTTAAGGTACGGTGCCAACAGTTCACAGCGCCATTTGTGGTTTATCCTTGTTGTAGCTTCCTGGCCACGGTAAAACGTGATAACGGACGTCCAGTTGTCTGTTGCATGTGCCTTGCGATTTCTCCCGCTGTCTGCCGTCTGTCTCTTCTCGCCTGTAGGACAATATACCGGTCGTTCGCCGCCGTGGTTGCTCGTGGACGACCACCGCTTAACTCTCGGACAGCTGTTCCTGTCGTTTGAAATGCTCTCCAAGCTCATGAAACGATGCTGTGAGCGGTCTCAAACTCCTCGGCCACACTAGTCACACTTCGACCTTCTTCCAATCTCCCAATGACACAACCTCGGGTAAAGTCATCCAGATGTAGTCTACTGGATTGCCTGTTGGCTATACCGCACGGTGGCAGCAACTCGACGTCGTTCAAACCGATGTACACCGTGCAATAGCTTTCACCGAATTGTTGAGCGTACACCGCCCGTGTGCTTTATACCCTTCCGACACTCCTCCCCCATCCCCTACGTCATGCTGCATATATGCGCATGCCCTACCGTACCGGACCCTAGTCTATCTCCTGAGTGGTCTTTCGGTTCGTTCTGCCTGCTCGTTTCGCTGTTATGCTAATTTCTCCTCTTCGTCCTTAAGTTTTGCGCACCAGTGTATAAGGCTTAAACATCGAACCCGAACAGGGCTTATAATAAACGCACAGAGCCCTCTACTAGAGGTCTGCATGGGCCCGGGCCAGCCCGCGGGCCAGGTCGGGCCTTTGTTCATGTCAAAGTTTGGAAACCGGGCCTGGCTCGGGCCTTAAATATTTATGGTAACGACCAGCTGATGACCATTATCCTGTAATATATTTATGGTAAAACAGACACGGGCCGAGCAGGTTTTTTTTTTTTTTTTTATGAGCAAAACAATCCTTGTACGGTGCCTTTCTCGTTTGGAAATCTCGCAAACATGCAGCAGCAGGATAAGATTGAATAATTTCCGCTGTTGGAAAAAACAGAAGTTTTACGACATCCTCCCCTCCAACAAAACAATTGGAGTGGGTCAGCTTCTTTAGTTTTTCAATGTGAATGTGATCCCTTCTTTCTCTCTCTCTCTCAAACTTCCATTTTCCTCTCATGCTTCAGGGTAGGCTGGTAAATGCAGCATTTATAAACCGAGCCACCCGCTCGCAGATGATCTTTTTTATTGTTCTGGTCGGCGGCACTTCGTTCACTAGATGTGTGAAAAACTTTTAAGTTGCCTTAAATGACACGGGAGGAAAGGGCTGGGTGATGATCAAATGATGATATGTAGAGGATTTTAGGAAGGGAGTGCATGACCCCAAGTCTTAAACAATCCTTAGAAATAGGAAGCTAGGAGATTTGGGCTGAGTGCCCGATAGGAAAGTGACACGGAAGCAAGGTAGAAAGAGGGAGGAAGACGCCCTTATTTATTACCGGGGGGGCAGTACTCGGGGTCCGACGGCTTAACGTGCCCATCCGACGCACGGCGGATATTTTGTGGATCGAGCGTTCGTACCTGCTGGGATCGAACCTGAGGTCCTTTCCGTGGCTGTCACGAACGTTGCCCACTATGCCACCCGCGGCCCTAATGGGCTGGGAAAAACTTACTTCGGTGTATAAATCTGTGCCGTATTTTTCCCATTTGTACTCTCAGAGAGTCAGCAGATGGCAAATGAACCCTTAGGTATCCCATCCCAGCCGTTTTCAAAACTTCTGTGACACTGGTTAGCTGGGCAGTCTGTCGTTGTTTTCCTTAGCATATGATCAAATCAGTGTTGCTGATAAATACTGTTCTTATACTTATTATGGAGTTCAAGAAAGCGAAAGATTTTCGCTAAAAAAATCGCTTCCGGACATTGGCGTACCATGTTTCAAAATCTGGGGGTCCGATCACACATACGCAGTGATCACCTCCCCCAGATTATATGTATACATATATTAATATATACATACTGCATAAAATAGTTTGGAACCCCCCCCCTACACACACACGCAGGAGCAAACCAGTTGCTGAGGCACGTTCTAACGGGCACGACATAGGCGCCTCTGTTGGCTAATTATGGAATAGGCGCCTCTGTTGGCTAATTAAAAATTACAAAGTTGTAGAACTGACTTTGCTTATTAGGAATCGACATCGCTGTTTTATTAAGTACACATTATAACACGTGTTCGCATTTTACGAAAAAACAATGTAATATTAAATTTAGTCGGTTCACATAATGAAAAAAGCGTGCATTATATCATTATATTCCCGAGAAATGGGGGGGGGGGGTACTTTACGTAGGGGATCCCCGACTCTTAAAATATGAAGCGGTCCTGACCCTTCCCAGTGGTTACGCCCATACTTCCAGAGAATATGTGCTTGTAGACAATGTAAAGTAGAACGATCGAACTCATAATTCTGGATATTTCGTATAATTTGCAAACCCAGAAAATTTGAAAGGCATGGAAATTGTCGTTTTCGTGCAATATTTTTGAGTATACAAGCCCCCCCCTCCCCCTCCTTAAACGTCACGTGACTCATACAGAGTCACAGAAATATTTCGAAATAACGTTTGGAAACAGGATAAATATACGGGCCGGGCTTTCCAAATTAAGGCCCGTGCAGACCTCTACCTCTTACACGTATACGACTCTTCTTCCTCAACGAAATCTTCTCAACTTGTAACTTCCGCTATTTCTTGGTTATCAGGGTATCACAACACTTCTAAATATGAAATTTCGTCCGGATAACTATAACAGTTTTTGAGTTATGAGCGCAATAAACCAGAGAATCACCCACGGACATCAATCCCCAAGAAAACCGTCATGTCATGTTCGGAGAAACCGAAATTTGTATTTCTGTTGAAATCTCAAAGTCAAATTTTTTTGGCGAGTCCAATATTTTCTCATAGTAATTAATGTATGAGAAACTAAAAATGGACTGGGGGGACGCAGTGACAGAAACGTTATTTTTCCAGGATGATATACAAAGTGAGAAGGCCCAAAGATGGATGCTGTGCGCAGGGCCCGGTAACTCGAAATACCCTGCTGATACTCGTAGGGGAAGGCTGTATGCTTAGAATCAAAGCGGTAATTTGCATATCTCAGCTCTTACAATGAGATATGCAAATTACCGCTTTGATGTCACCTGAGGCAAAAACCACAGCCATGTTTTCAGACTCTTCTGTATTTTATAATTCTAAAATAGTATGTCTTCGTTCAGCACGTGGCTGACCTCAGTACAATGCAGATTTGTCACCCAGTTTGGTCAATCGTTGTTAATGCACGCACAGAATGTACCTTAGCTGCGCAATTTTCTCTTTTCTTCTTTTAATCATTCAATTTTGGTACACTAGGGGTAGTTGTACCAGATATTTTCGTTGTAGGCGTAATAAAAATTTCTGGACCCCCTGTGGTTTCTTTCACATGTACCTTAGAGAAACAAAAACATTGTTCGACGAGGAACAAACGTTTGGTCTGTCGCTTCGTGAATGGAACTCCGTATCAAAACAGTGTTCAAACGGGCCTCTTTCCGCACGGAAATGCTTTTTCTAAGAAAGCACAACCAAGATCGGTCGTTCAAAACGCGGAAGTTTGGGGTGGGGGGGGGGGAGGGGGTGAAGAGACACGATGGTAGTTTGCCATTCTCACTCTGTTTTTCCTTTGCTCGTCCAGGTGATAGTGCCAGGAATGAAAGGCGACGAAAAATGTGTGTGCACGAACTTTGAACCCTGGGTCGGGTGTTGATGGAGGACTGGCTGTCTAGGAGAACACACTTCGGGGTCGACTCGTGACGATGTCATTATCTATTCATCGCTCTTTTCAGCATTGGTAGCTTGATGGTGTGCTCGGCTGAGCTGCACTTGCAGAGCGAATAAATTCTCGCGTCGGCCGAAGGATGTAATCAACCATAGAATCTGCAGCACGGCGAATTTTATTTATCATCTCTGTGGAGATATTAAAACATCCTTGGGAATTCTATTATTTAAGGGGTACGAGTGTCATTTAGATACACATGCAGTGGTGTAAGGAAGAGAGAGAGAGAGAGAGAGAGAGAGAGAGCAGGGCACACACCAAAGGCTGAACCCAGACTCGTTAAGTTCAAATTCGTTAAATGAGAACACACGCGTTTCAGGAATCCAAAAGAGTAAATGCATAGTGAGGAAAATACGGGCTATTAACATTGAGGCTTCGGTCGTGGTGTAAAGATACGGTTCTTGCATTATCATCATCATCATGCATGATGAACATTTCCATGGATTCTCTCACTGAACGACCTAAGAGGAATTTAGTACAATAAATCACTGAGAGAAAGTTACTTTCTGTGACACAGTTTAAACACAAGAAAACATTTCGAATTAAAAAAGAGAGAGAGAGAGATGTATTAAAAAGTGTAATTGTGAGAGTCACCCTTTGTTTGTTGTTCTTTTTGTTCGATGAGCACCTTGGACTAGAAGACTGTGGTTCATCTCGAGGTTAGGCAAATTAACTGGTTCTGCTGCTGCTACTTTTTGAGCTTATTCAAACGGGATTTAGGACACGGAGATGATATGAGACTTATTCTCAGCCAGCCTAGTTATCAGAGGAAACGAATTAATCTTCGTAGCAATGTCTCTTAGCATATTTTCAGAAAATGAGCTACTTCAGTGAAGTGGTCCGTCTGCCCATAAACATTTTTTTTTTTTTTTTTTTTGTCCCACGTAATTTTTCCAAAAAAATTAGTGTCTCAAATTGCATGTTTACTTTTCTCACACAGTTTGCAAGTTTCTGGACTGAAATAGGTTGACCAGACGACCCGTTCTTTTATATTCTACTCTATCCTCACTTCATTCGCAGAACGTTCCATTTTCAAACCTCTGTCCTCGTTTAATGCTTAAATTTGGCACACGGGTTTGAAGCATAAAATAAACTTAAAAACCAATTATCAGTAGTTCATGCTTTTTCCGTAAGAAGGGTATAATGAACGCAAGTTATTGAGTGAATAGACATGCTCTCTAGTATCTAACATTCCCACGACAGCTATAATTACGAATAAACATGTTCGTTTCTTACAAATTTTGAAGATGACAATCCGATTTTTGGTATAAATGTGATAAGGGATAGAATTCTTAACCTCCAGATTCGCTAAACATGAATGACGGTTGCTTCGACTATTGAATCCTGTGATGGTTATATTCAAATTAATCGGAAACTTGAGACTCGGTCGTTCTGGGTGGTGTAGTGGTTAGTATACCCGGGCGCTATCTGGGAGACGCGGATTCGAGTTCCGCTCCAGGACGATGAAATCTTCAAGTTTTCGGATATTATCTGAGTTTCCATCAGTGGCAGACTGGGTCTAAAAATATTGGTTGCCAGGAGATAAAGGGGGCCCACCTACAACTATAAGGCTGTCATTGAATTTTTATAAAAAATAAATAAAATTTTCAAAAAATACTTAAGTGGGGAAAAGGCACAATTAAAATTTTTGCGGAATAAATTTATATTTTTTAATAATTACAGTATTCATATATTGTACATATTGCTGGCAGTAAAATGCACAATATAGTGAAGTTCCAATAATATTGCATACAGTAGTAATATTGGAACTTCTATTATATTTTCAAGCTACTAAAAGTCATTAACATTTTCTGTGTTTTGAATATATCAATTTTGAGTTTTTGTAATATATGGCTGACGTTAACTGATAGGAAGAATATGTTCTAATATTATTAAGAATATGCTCAACTCTTGAGATATTTTTACTGTTCTCGTCCGTTCCTTGCTTTTCGTATCCACTACCAAATGGTGACCTCAAAGAAGCCACGATCGAGAAGAGTGTTTTGTAGGACCAAACTGGGTTAGAGAAGACCCAACAATTATTAAGAATAACAATGAGGTTATTGCTGTGATTGAACCAGAAGACCTAACTGAAGTGATTCTCAAATCGTCTCAGTACAACGTCTTCCACATTCGCTAGAAGATACAACAATGATTTGCTAGAAGATACAGCAATGATCTACACATATTGTTCAATGTTTAAGGAGGCCCACATCATCAGGGGCTCACTTGCCATTGGGCAAGCTGACACCCTGGCCAGTTCGCCATTGCTTTCCATCTTTATCACATTTACACCAAAAATCGGATTGTCATCTTCAAAATTTTTATTATATGGTGTAATCCCGTATTTCTTTCATGTTCCTTTCTTACTTTGTTTTCGAATTTCAGAAATTGGTAATGGTTTGAAAATCGCTGTCTGGCGGGTGATTCATTGTTAGTTTGACAAATTGACGTGGTAATGCAATGTTGTTCTTCTCATTTACCCTCTCAGAAATGGAAAATAAAACTTGGAACTGAAATTGAAGGTACTGGAAATCAGAATCTCTTGATTCTGATGTTATAGTTATCCGGACGAAATTTCATATACAGTACAATCTGATTTCCAGTGATTTCTTGATTCTGATTTCCAGTACAATCTGATTTCCAGTGATTTCTTGATTCTGATTTCCAGTACAATCTGATTTCCAGTGATTTCTTAATTCTGATTTCCAGAAGACGCTACACTTAGAGGTTCTCCACTTTTAACCTCAAGTGGGTTGTAAGTCGTACATCTTCTACGCTCAATGTAAACAAAACGTTCAGAACCTCTAACGTACAACCTATTGAAAACCTCTGATGTGCAATGTGCAAACCAAAGGTGAGAAGCATTTTGCGGGGTTTTTTTTTCTTTTAGAGAGAGAGGAGGTAATAAAAATACCATCGTGAACAACGTAATGGGTTATAACCATATAATCATCTAGACGTCCGTTCTTAATTAGAAGCAGTGATGTATTCAGGTATCTTCTCGGGGGAGCTCCCCCCCGTCAGTTTTTGGGCAACCTCTCCTTATATTTAGCCTAATTGTTTTCGCTTATAGCTGAATATTTTAAGAAATTAATTATAAAAAGTTAATAAGGGAAAATATTGTAATAATAATAATAAAAACACCCACACGGACTTCCATCTGAAATTTCTATCATCCTTCATTAAAACATTAAACTGTCCTCGCTAAAGGGGTAATTTTTCAATCACTGACAACTTGGACTACTTCCGCAATAAAAACCTAATTCCAGAAAGTAGCCATGTTTGCACTGCAATATCATCATATTATATTTTGGAAGCTGGCATAGCTTTATTTCAGTCTCCCGGATGCCGACTTTTCATGTATATGGTTAAGCATCAGTGTAGCTAACGTGACGTTGGTACTTCCATTACGACAAAATATTTCCTAAATAAATTTTTAACAAGAGCAAATTATTGGAAAATATTCCCATATATTTTTTTTTCCCCTGACGATGGGTGCTTTACGCTTTGTGACAAAATAAAAATAATAATAACAAAAAAAAAAAAAAAAAAAAAAATCGAGGCACCTCAAACTGGCACCAAAACGGTTAGTTAGTTTTTTTTTTTTTTTTTTACTGCTATGTGCTACTCTAAGTAATCTAAAGGGGTTGAAACCAAGTGGCTGGAGAATAGCTTACACCATACGTTTTCAGGTAACATTGTAATGATTCCTTAGAAATCAGAAACAGGCTTGTAGTAAGGAGAGAACATTTTTACCTCTCCTAAGTTTTAAGGAGGGGGTGGGGGATTTTCTCCCACGCAGCGTTATCTTACTGGCATCTTCAATACTTTACACCTCTCCATGGTGAAATCCATGACGCATTGTAAAGGTATAATATTTTACATTTTCAATTTTTTTTTTTTTTTTTTTTTTTTTTTTTTTGTTTGGAGGTTTAACGACCACCGTGAGCAACTCAATGGGCTATAAGCAGTCGCCCGTCCCTAATTTAGGGTCACTGGTTCCAGGGAAGGGAGAGAGCCAGTGCCGTAAGACAAACACAACATCCATGCCTCACCGGGATTCGAACCCGGACCCCTTCGGACGAATGATCAGAGGCCAACGCCTTAGACCACTGCGCCACCGGGGCGGCACATTTTCAATCACTTATATGTGTAGAGATTACTTGGAATCTACATTCGCGTTATACGAGCATACGAAATTTTTATACTCTAAAATTTATATACACAATAATGTGTACTGTATGTACATAACAAAATTGTGATTATACACATATGTATATAATTAGTCAACAAGTTTCAGCCCCTCAAAATTTGTAATTGCCCCCTGGGAAAAAAAAAACTCTGAGTGCAACATTGATTAGAAGCCACTCGTTCCAAGGAAGGAAGAGAGCCAGTGCCGTGAGACAAACACACCATCCATGCCTCATCAGAGATCCGAACCCGGACTCATCTCTAATGAATCATTAGAAGCCGTCGCCTCGCACCACTCGCCCAATGGGGTGCGGTAAAGCATCTGCTTGCCATATATTCTGAACGTTTACTTCTGATGGGCAAAAAAGAAAAAACAATGCTTCAGTATCCTGAGAAATTTCTCAAGTTCTGGAAATTTTTACGTAAATTTGTCAAAATCGAATATACCCATGGCACTTCTTTGAATGAATGACTATACACTGAGTGGCCACTTTATGATGACCACTCCCTTAGTACTTCGTTGGGCCACCTTTTGCCTTTAATACTGCGTCGATTCTTCGTGGCATGGACTTTTTTTTTTTTATTTATTGGAGGTTTAACGACCACCGTGAGCAACTCAATGGGCTATAAGCAGTCGCCTGTCCCTAATTTAGGGTCACTGGTTCCAGGGAAGGGAGAGAACCAGTGCCGTAAGACAAACACAACATCCATGCCTGACCGGGATTCGAACCCGGACCCCTTACGGACGAATGATCAGAGGCCAGCGCCTTAGACCACTGCGCCACCGGGGCGGCGTGGCATGGACTCCACGAGATGTTGATAGGTGGTTTGTGGAATCTCAGACCATGCTTCATGAATAGCACTTTCCAGGAGTGTGAGATTGCAGGGTTGTGAATCCAGCTGTCTGATGGCTCGTTCGACTTCATCCCACAAATTCTCAATGGGGTTGAGATCTGGAGATTGTGGGTGCCACCTAAGCAAAATAAACTCACCGGCATGTTCCTGAAACCAATCCTGTACAATACGAGCACTATGGCAGGACGCAGTACCTTGTTGAAAGTAGCCATCGCCATTGGGATAAACCATCCACGTGACAGGATGCACTTGGTCCGCAACGATGTTTAGATATGATGTGCCAGTCAGACGTTGATCAACACGAATTAAAGGGCCCAAAGCATCCCAGGAAAACATTCCCCAAACCATAACGTTGCTTCCACGAGCTTGAAGGGTTGTAGCAATGCATTTGGGGTCCATGCTTTCGTGCTGTTTCAGCCAAATTCTCACTCGGCCATCGGCATGGTGCAACTAAAAACGTGATTCATCGGACCACATAATTTGTTTCCAATTATCGACTGTCCAATCCTTGTGCTCCTGTGCGAACTGGAGACGTTTTCTCTTGTTAACTGCAGACAGCAAAGGTGTTCGAACAGAGCTTCGGCTGCCATATCCCATCCGATGCAGTGTACTGCGAACAGTGCGTGCAGAGATCATTTGAGGGGATCCTTGATTAAGATGGTCTGTAATTTGCTGCACTGTTTCCCTTCTGTTGTCTGTTACCAGTCTGGACACTCTCCGTTCCGCCCGAGCAGTCACTAATCGATGACGACCACACGTTGCACGTAGAGACCCAGTTTTTTGGCTGACAGTCCAGTTTTTAAACACTTTAACAACAGCTGCCCTGGAAGATTTCGCGAAAGTGGCGGTTTCAGTGATACTGGCTCCATGGCTCAGAGTTCCTACAATCATCCCACGTTGAAAGTCCGTCTAATCGCCTTTTTTACCCATCTCGTCACCCAAAAATCACTTTATAACGAAGTAAATTTCTCCGTCATTTTTATCCGCGCCGGGGTTCGAACCCGGGTCCCCTCTTTCCGGAATAAGTTGCTCTACCAATTAAGCTAAGCGGACATTGATTCTAATTGCTATCTGCCTTTATGTCGTGTGCGTCCTTCTGGCAGGTACGTCACATCTCCTGGTACGTTACAACTTCTACTACTGTCGCAAGCACTAAGCTTTCCCTTTTTATACTAGCCTCGCCCTCTGGAGGCAACAACGTGCAGCCATAGCTCATTTGCTTAAAACTGTCAGGTGGTCATAATAAAGTGGCCACTCAGTGTATATATATGCAATAATTTTGCAATTATCTGTAAGAAATTCTATTTTGAATTGTTAACCATGGAACTCAATAATAGAGTAACCTACGAGCCCGTAAGTTATTCTACCAAGCAGTTAGAAAATCGTTTTAAGGCATTCTTCAAGAAACTTAAAATTCCACAAATGAGAAGACATGAGCCTGAATTTTCCTTTCTTTTTGCAACTGTTAAATTTCATAAAGATCCAGTGAAGTTCAGATTCATAGCTAGTGGAGTTAGGAGTCATAAAAAGAAAATTGATCTTGCTTTTGAAGACATCTTGAAGAAGGTCTTGAAACACATTAGTAACTGTACTAATTTGAAGTACAGAGATTTTTGGATATTTAATAATAATGCAGAAGTAATTTCCACTACACTCGAAGTAAATCCCTTAGATATCAATAGTTATGATTTTGAGAACCTATATACTAATCTGCCTGTATCAGATATAATCACTACCTTTAAAGAGCTGTATGCAGAATTTAAGCTTAACCAATTTGTTAATGTAGGAGCCTGGAACTCTTATCTCAATTTCTGCATAAAAGATAACCATATCTTATATAATAATACTCTCTATAAGCAAGTAAACGGTATCCCTATGGGAACGTCACCATCCACAAGTATTGCAAATCTATTCCTGCTCTTTAAGGAATATAAATTCATTAAAAATCACTCCACTTGCTCCGATAACTACCTTTACACCTTTAGATATATTGACGATCTGCTGTGTATAAATAATTCAGAAGTTATAGAAAGTGATTTTGATAATATCTATCCTAGCTCTCTTAACTTATGTAAAACCAACCACAGTAATCAGGAACTAGAGTTCCTAGACTTAAGCATTAAACTTAACAGAGGTAACCCATCCATTAGCCTCTTTGATAAAAGAGTTAATTTTCCTTTTTTTTTTTTTTTTTTTTTTGAGTGGAGGTTTAATGACCACCGTGAGCAACTCAATGGGCTATAAGCAGTCGCCCGTCCCTAATTTAGGGTCACTGGTTCCAGGGAAGGGAGAGAGCCAGTGCCGTAAGACAAACACAACATCCTTGCCTCACCGGGATTCGAACCCGGACCCCGTTCGGACGAATGATCAGAGGCCATCGCTTAGACCACTGCGCCACCGGGGAGGCTAATTTTCCTTTCAAAGTAATTAAATATCTACACTGGAATAATAACATATCAACCAAAGTAATTGAGAATGTACTAATTTCTCAGGTGCTTAGAATTTCAAGAATTTGCAGCAACAATTTGGACTTCAATTACCACATTAATATACTATTAGACAGTTTTCTAGTAAACAAAATTCCAACTTCTTTCATCAAAAGGACTTTAAGAAAAATTATTCTGAATAATTGAGTAAGGTTGGCAGATCTGCTTTAATTTTCTACACAGTTAATAATATGATTCAGACCAATGAAAGCCTTTTTTGGAAGTTGGTCTAGAGGATGCATATTAACTACAAAAAGGAACCTTAGTGCTATGGATGAGAAGGTCCTATTAAAAATAAAAAATTAAATAATATAGACAAAATCACAAAAAAACTTAAAAATCTGTTTATAAAAGAAAATAAAAATAAATATAAAAGAAAACTAGTTATTCACTCACTAGAATAGCTATACTATAAATAAAAAAACTAACATTAAAATTAATAGGATTCTGAACAGTCTATAGAAGCTCACCAAGGTGATTAAATACATGCAAAGGTTATAAATACAGTACTTGTGTATTTCATAATATTTCTCATGTATTCTGGAGAGTTAATTCTGCTCATTCTGATCAAACAGGTCCACATTCTTAATTATATTTTTCTCTAGTTAAAATCTTCGCGAGTAGGATTTTTTTCAGTGTGTAGAGGCCTTCAGCTCCACTCACACTGCCCCCCAGCGACTAGGGAGTGGCAGGGGTGAATGAAAGTTTGGGGTAAAAGGTCGGCCATGTTTCTTCAAGAGTGGAAGAAGTAAAGTTGCATAAGAGGTAAGCTCTCTTCTTTGTCTTCAGGTTTTGGGTTTTCCAAGTTCAATGTTTGAACTTTTTAAACATTTTTTCTAATTTTTGCTTTAAGCATTTAGGCACTGGCAAGTATATTAACTTTTTTGCGGATTTTAACTCTCTCTTTTCTTGGTAACTTTGCGCGTTTTTTAGGGCTCTTAGGCTAAGCAGCTGGCCGTTTTTTTGTTCTTGTAGTCAACGATGTTATTTCAATGTCATTAAGATCCTAATAACTACTTAATTATGCACTTAAAGCACTTCTGAAATACTTTGTACATATTGCAACTAACTGTTTATGTCATATAACCTTCACAAAGCATTTCTTTAGTTTATTATTGTCTTTATTTTATTCTCGTTTTTGAGTTGTCAGAAGTTGTGGCGTAGGGGGTTTTGTAATCCAGTTTTCTTTCAGGAATCTGTGCTTTAGAAAAAAATTAATATTTCCTTTTTTTATTGCAAAGTTTAAGAATTTGTAGCACTTTAGTATTGCTATTCAGGTTTAAATTCTCTCTTAGGCGACTAGGTAACTTGGCAATGTGTTATTGCTGAACATTAATTCTAATTCATTAAGTCACTCTTACAACTTGAGTTTAGAAAACTTCTTTCTGTTTATTAGTAACAGATGAAGAGCATGGGTTGGGCCAGGAAAGTTATAGATGCTAGCTAAATTGTTAACTAAAGCTTCGTCATACAACTCTGTGGAGGTTATGACATATATATATATATTTTTTTTTTAAATTTTTTGGTGGGCTTATTACTTGTATCTATGGCTTTGCAGAAACCCATTTCCAAATAGGTCTTTGTGGAAGTGAGAAAATGGAGAGTTTTGCTGGTCCTTGATAAAGCCAAGGCTCGATATTCTCGACACTTTCTACATTCTGTTTTTCTATTATTTTTTTTTCTTTTTACTCACACCGGTCAATATATAACCTTTTCTATGTTGTACTTGGTGTGAGTCAAAAACTTTTTTGCTTCAGTCTCTTCTTAATAGAATGTGAATTCTGAATTTTCATAACTGCTGCGTTGCGCGTTTTGATCTTCGGGTTTTTTTGCAACTTTCGTTTTAAATTCTTGAGTGTTTTTCTTATGTTTTCGGCTCTGCTCTTAAGTATATATATATATATATATATATATATATATATATATATATCATTAATATAATATTAATAATAATAATAATAATATATTATTATTATTATTATTATTAATAACATCTATGAAAATGCAAGTCCAAAGATTCGGCTGTTTGAAAATACAACACACATAAAAATTGGAAAGGGAGTGAGACAAGGTGACACCATATCTCCGAAGCTCTTTAACGCCACATTGGAAAATGTCTTTCAATCACTGAACTGGAAAAACAAAGGGATAAAGATTAATGGAGATTATCTAACCCACCTTCGTTTAGCTGATGACATAGTCATTTTTGCAACTACCCTATCAGAGCTGCAGAGTATGATCCAAGAACTTGCTGACAAGAGTAAAGAAGTGGGATTAAAAATGAACTTTCAAAAGACAAAAGTGATGTTCAATGCTTTTACAAGAAATGAAGATTTATCGATTGATGGAGAAGAGCTGGGGATAACAGACACGTACGTTTATCTTGGACAGCAGATATCAAGTGAGGGTCATATTGTTGAAGAAATTAATCGGCGTACAAAACTTGCCTGAAGAGCTTTTGGAAGAAACAGCATAATTTTCAAGAGCAATATGCCATTATGTCTTAAAAGAAAAGTGTTTGATCAATGCATCCTTCCAGTGCTTACGTATGGTGCAGAGATGTGGACCTTAACTAAAAGAGACATACAAAGGCTGCAGACAACTCAAAACAGCATGGAGAGGTGCATGCTTGGTGTAACCAGGAGAGATAAGAAGAGGAACTCGTGGATCCGAAAAATGACAAGAGTGGAAGA
Organism: Macrothele yani; assembly: GCA_039090855.1. NCBI lineage: Eukaryota > Metazoa > Arthropoda > Arachnida > Araneae > Macrothelidae > Macrothele > Macrothele yani. The sequence continues at coordinate 151,134,309 of CM076995.1, read as the reverse complement.
CATCATGGTCAGAGTTAAATCCCTGAAATGGCAATGGGCTGGACATACTGCCAGAAGGACAGACCATCGTTGGACAGCCGAAATTTTAGATTGGATTCCAAGGGACAGGAAAAGACCCAGAAGAAGACCACATGGAAGACGGTTGAATGAAATTCGAAAGTATGCGGGAGTGACATGGAGGAGACTGGCACAAGACAGACCGTTGTGGAGGAAACTTGGGGATACCTTCGTCCAGAAGTGGATTGATAATGGTTGACAATGATTATGATTATGATGATGATGATGATGATGATATATATCATTGGAACACTCCAAAAATTTGGGTCACATTCTAGATTTGTTTCCGCAGGGTGCTGAAATTAGGTAAATTTTCCATCTTTAAACAGTATTCATTCCTCGCGGTGTCAGTGACTTTTCACAGTGTACGATATTTTGCGCTGTTAATGCGACAGACCTTAGTAACCCATTGTTTCAAATGCCCTGCGAAGGACTAACACTAGAAGGAATTTTTCGCTCCTAATGTAGGGTCACTGGCATCTAAAAAGGATGGATGAAAAGCAATGCTATAAGAACAAACATAGCACTTATTTATATCTGTCCCAGGGGCCACGGATGGCCTAGTGGTCAGCTTTCTTGACTGCCACGGAAAAGTCTCGGGATAGATCCCAGAGAGGTACGATTGATCGAACCACAATATATCTGCCGTGCGCTGGATGGGCACGTTAAACCGCCTGACCTCGGGCACTGGCCCCCAGGTTATAAATAAGGCCATCTTCCTTCCTCTTTCTACCTCGCTCCTTGTCGGACACTCTAGCCTAGATCTCCTAGCTTCCTACTTCTAAAAGTTGTTTAATGCCTGGAGTGAGATACTTGCTTTCTAAAATCTTCTGCATAAATCTCTAAATATCTGGCTCAGGCTTCCTACGAATCCAAGTCCAGCTAATGCTGAAATTTGGTGCAAATAAACTATCCTATTCATATTAAATTCTCTCATTATTCTCAAGAAACAAAGACAGTCATTTGTTTTTCCTGTGATCATGTCAAATCAAGTTTTGATATGAAAATATTTTAAATTTTGTTTCCTATAACTTATCACAGAATGATCACGTTGTTCCAAATGCAAACAGATGAGTGTGCGTGTTAGTTAAAACGAACTTCTCGTTTTAGCACAGCAGCGTTGGAAATTTTTAATACCTCAAATATAGGCTAGTAGCTTATAATATCGCTATGATCGATGATATTGCTGGTTTGAGCAGTCTGGACTTTTTCTTGATCCAGTAATTTTCATCGCACTAACAAGAAAAAATGAATAAGTAAGAAATCAAATATATCCACAGAAGACCCGGTTGCTTGTAGCTAAGTAGGTGTTGTTCAGATTGCCTTGGCAATTTTTCTATCCTGCCTCATTCGAAGATTATAAATCCCTATTAATTAAGATTTCACTGAAAAGCACACTTTTTCCGGTTTTCAGATGTGCAATAAACCAGCTGCTTTTGACCAGTTCCACACTTGAGGAAGATTAATGATGAAGCTATTGTGCAGGTTTGAATAGCATTTACCTTTCAGTCTTCAATTCTCAGTCAACATGGAAAAGGAGGAAGGGGGGCCTTGGAAAAGCTATTCTTAAAACCGGTAAAAAACTTTCCTTTGCAACATAGACTTTTAAGAACTATTCACTCCAGCTCTGTCAGTTAAGAACTATTCGCTGCAGTTCTTCGAGCTTGCTATGCTAAACCTGGCTTTCGTAACAATACAATTAATGCATATTAACTGTTTGAACTTTCAATTTGCCGCCCGGTGGCGCAGTGGTCTAAGCGATAGCCTCTGATCATTTGTCCGAAAGGGGTCCGAGTTCGAATCCAGGTGAGGCATGGATATTTGTCTTACGGCACTGGCTCTCTCCCTTCCCTGGAACCAGTGACCCTAAATTAGGGACGGGTGGCTGCTTATAGCCCGTTGAGTTGCTCACGGTGGTCGTTAAACCTACAAAAAAAAAAAAGAAAAAAAAACTTTCAATTTAAAAATTCCTACATTTAGAGTTCTGCCACAAGTTCGAAGGAAACAGATGCGAAATTTTTATAAACCTAGTGCGAGCAGCTTGAAACTTGGAAAATAAGAAACTCGCATTTTGACTTCGTAAGTTCTAAGCTATTCAAGCCAAAATTAATTGAAATTTAAAGCTTCTTGCGTATAAATTATTAAAAATTTCAAAGTTGTCTTTTCTTAATCAAGGTAATGTTTAATTTTGACCTCGAAGTCATTTGAAATTTATCAACTGTTTTCATTCAAGAACGTGAAAATTTCAGAGCACACGAGTTCAACGACAATGCAACTTACAAAGCGATAATTTTAAGGCATTCATACTAAAATTCATAAATATTTACGAGGTGCTAAGTTTCATAGAAATTTCAAAATATTCCAACGGAAAATAAAAAGAAATTCAGATGATACCGTTCTTCAAAGTTAGAAAATTTTTCAGCTATCAAACTACTGAAAATTTAAACTCGCTTACAGTCATATAGTTTTAAGCTGTTCTGTCTGAAGAACATAAAAAAAATCATTCTGTTTACGCTCAATCATAAAAATTTGAACTCGTTCATGCTGCATGGTACAAAAAGTTTGAGGTGTTTTTTAGAAATGAATATTTCTCTCAAAAGTAAACTAAAGATATTTATTTCTTTACCATAGGACTCCAAACATTTATTCAGAGGTATCAATATATTTTCTCTCTAAAAATTGTTTCAGTGAACTGTGAAAGGAAAACACGCGCGCACACGCACACACAAGCCACATGTGGATAATTTAGTTCTCCAAAAACTTTCCAGGTGGATAAATGTCGGCAAAATAAACTTTCCTTGGTTATTATAAATTCATCTTTGTCATTCCTTTAATCTAGGATGTAAATTCCTAAGTCTCTTTAGTCGAAAAACATGAAATGCTCTCCGTTGACAGTGAAGTTCTTTTAGCGCAAATGCGCATTGTTCTGCCTTACTCTTAACATCTGTTCATCGCTCAAGCAAAAAAAAAAAAAAAAAAACCTCTGCTTTCGCTTCACAAAATGATACTAGTTGTAATGAACATGTCGTTTACTTGCTGTTGGCAGAGGAAGCTATAGAGACCACCAAAAAAAGATTTTAGGATGTACTCCATCCCCTTATTTACGTTTACTTTTCTGCCAACAACTCCGGATGATTTTCTTAGGAAAGTTTTTTGGACTGCTGATTAAAGGGTTAGCATTGATACCATTTGAACACATCGCTGATGCTCAAAATTAAATTTTTTGATCATTTCTAATAAAAAAAGGAGGGGAGACGCTGTAGTAACAGCTTTATCTAAAACTTCTCAGCTTGTAATTTGATGGTTGAAAATTTTGTGCTGAGCGTAAGATTCCTTGACTAATAAGGTCGGTGGTTTTGTTTCTTGACAATTTAAATGACAAAACTCGCCTTATCACCGATTTTTTTATTTTATTTCTGTGCCAATGATATCATTGAGTACGAAGAATACATCCCTCTTTCTCACTTTTTAACTTCAAAAATAAAAACAAAAAGTGGATATCAATTGAGTGTGAAATCACGGCATTGCAATATACACTATCTACCAACAAATAATTGGACACCCCTGCAATCGACGATATCTGCGGTCCTGATACACGTCACGGTCGCCGCCGTTAAATATCGTGTGGGAAACAACAACGCAACCAGTCGCATGCAAGATGCCACGCAGTTCGGAGCTCTCTGATTTCGAGAGAGGTGTAATCGTCGGGTATCACAGAAATGGCCGATCCATATACGTGACATATCCAGCGAGTTGAAGTACCCAAAATCGACAGTGGCCTACGTGATTGGCAAGTGGAAGATGGGAGGTGACTGTCGGAATGTGCTCCGACCTGGCAGACCCACAAAACTGGGAGTCAGAGACCGAATGGGGTGCTGGCCAGAGAAATTCGGAAGAACCGCTCCAAATCGATGGGCCACATCCGCGAGGAGTTTCAACAGGCACCCGGGAGTGTTCTTTCGATGAATACCATCCATAAGGAAGCCCATCTGCTCGGTTATCATGGACGTGCTGCCGTCCACAAGCCTTTGATCACCAAGTCCAATAACGCTGCTCGGCTAACGTGGTGCAAAGAACGTCGACAGTGGACCGTTGAACAGTGGAAACAGGTTCTCTGGAGCGATGAATCAAGGTTCTCCCTGTAACGTTCGGATGGCAGGATCTGGGTTTGGCGTCTGCCTGGAGAACGCCTCCTGCCGGAATGTATTGTGCCAACTGTGAAGTTCGGCGGCGGTGGAATTATGCTATGGGGGTGTTTCTCCTGGTATGGCACTGGACCCTTGGTCGTAATTCCTGGTAGACTCAACGCCGAGACCTACTGCACCACTTTGGATGACCATGCGCTTCCTACGTTGTGGCAGTTTTACGGGGTGGACCCATGTTACTTTCAGGATGGCAATGCCACCTGTCATGTTGCGAGGTCCACCATGGCTTGGTATGGTGACAATGGGGTTAATCGAATGGACTGGCCTGCGCAGAGCCCGGACCTTAACCCTATCGAGCACCTCTGGGACGAGTTAGAGCGTCGACTTAAGGGGTGCCCCCACCGTCCGAAATCGGTATCGGTGAAAGAACTGACCTGTCTTCTCCAAGCCGAGTGGAAGAAAATACCGCTAGCCGTCGTACAACGCCTGGTTGAGAGTATGCCCGGAGGGTCGCAGCTGTAATTGCCGCTCGTTGAGGCTCCACCAACTATTGAAGGTGAATAAACTTCGTTTTCCTTTGCTATTACAGGTGTCCAATTACTTGTTGGTAGATAGAGTATTAGCCCTTTGTTTATCATTGAGGAATTTTCCGTGAGAATACAGGCAAAACTACGTTTTCCAAAAAAAAAAAAAAAAAAAAAAAAAAAAAAAAATGTACTGACCTTGCATTCTTAATAACTAAAGTACACGGAATGCAGCAATAACTGTGCCTTCGATAATAATTAAGGGTTTTTACAAATGGAATATCATCAAAGAATTTCCGCGAATGTGTAACAACGACATTTTCGAATAAAATTAAAAGCGATAAAAAAAATCAGTTGCTTTATTTTTTAAGATAATAAATCGTGTGATGGGCATTCTTTCACGGCACAGTGGTAAAGAATTACTTAGCTAAAGATTTCCATGAACGTTTAGAAACCCTCCTTCCTCAAAGAAGAAACGAAGGGAGAAAGTATAACTAAGTGTAAAATGCAAATCTACTATTTTACTATTTAGTGGAATTAAGGTGGACGTTTAGTGATTTTGCTGCCTATACTTCCAATAGAAAAAATGTCGACCCAATTTCCTCAGCGAATAAAGATTTCCCATACATCCAAATTGGCACACTGATAAAAAAAATGTCCTAACTTAGATTGCACGATCGATGCTTTTTGCACAAAATTTTCATGGACTGTAATAAAAATCAATAACTTTACTTCAATGTAGTTATGATACTTGCTTACAGATGGCGCCACCCTTCCTTACCACTACATCGAAGTAAAGTCAGCGATTTTTACGGATGAGTCATGATTTCGTAGCGTTTTGGGGTACAATGTTCAGTCCGGTACCTCAAGTTGGCCCCATATGATTTAAGGGCAAAATACAGTCCGTCAGAATCTACGGCCTTTCGCCAACCTTCAGCCAAAGATGCAATGCCGTTGCGATACCAGGCGCATGGCTTGAATGCAAAAAAGAAGTCACTGATGCCATCTTTCAGAGCCTCCAAGGAATGGAACTGTCTGCCGGTTAAGAAGTGCGCCATGGAATGAAACAGGTGAAAATCCGAGAGGGCAAGATCCGGGCAATAGGTTGAGTGTGGTAGGAGACGCCATCCAAATTCAGAATCTGGCGGACATTTCATGATCTATGAAATGGGGCGTTGTCGATTTGCAGGAGGACCTTCTTTCGGTTCACCATTGCGGAGCAGCGCTGGTGTAGAATGTCGTATACGTGTTGCAGCTGGTCAGCATACAGGTTCCCATCGACGGCCCGACCATGTGGCACAAGCTCTCAGTGGACAGGACCGTCGGAATTCCACCAAACGCACAACATTGTCTACACTTCAAAACGCTCTCTTTGAACCACTGCTCGAGCCCCATGTCCTGGCCTTAGCCATTGGTTTCCGGTATCAGAATAACGTGGGAAGATCCGCTTCTTATCATTTATTACGATTATCCGCCAAAACCGGTCGTCGCATGGATTTTGCAGCGATTCTCGACACAGAGTATGCTCATCGGTTTGCTTTGGGCTCAACTCATGGGGAACCATTCGCGGACGTCTGGAGTGAAAACCGAGCTGGTGTATGTGACGAACGGTGGTGGTTTATGATGCATGGACCTGCTTTGCTAAACGCCGGGTGCTGGTTCCTGGATGCTGTTTAACAGCTAGACGCAGGGCTTCGGTGTTGGTGATGATTGGTTTCCCACACCTCGCTTTGTCAACCAGCTCTGTGTCTCCGGACCGGAAGCATTGGAACCATTTTTTTCATGCTGTTGCAGGGTGCACTGCTTCCTCACCTCCTACACTACAAATTTCCTTCATGGCAGCTGCCGCGTTCAACCCCTTTTTTTTCAATAATGGCGTAGGAGTACACGAACCACAAGTTTCTCCTCCGCATTCTCGTCTCGTACGAGGCGCACACACATGTTCGGCACGACGCATGCCTACCTGTCTGAGCAGCAGAGCACGTCACCCAATCAGGAGTGGGACACATTCCACCGTACTGCGCATGTCCAACGTGTTCGGTGGAGCTTCTCCATTTGTACAGCGAAACGCTACGAACTTATGACTCCACCAGGTAATATAGTTCATAAAAGTTCTTTTTTTCAAAAAAACATCGATTGTACAACCTAAGTTAAGACGTTTTTTAAGCTTTCCAACCGTAGGTTGAAGAAGCCTATATGCTCCAGCGTTGTCCGTCTGTCAACACGATAACTAGCGTAAAAATGGTTCGATTTCGATGAAATTTCAGTATGTGTAGGAGACCATTGGGGACGAACCCTATTGAAAATGAGCGAAATGGGGTCAAAGGTCAGGACATAGGAGCGGGATCCATTCCATTGCCCTTAGAGTTCATAACTTGCGTAAAAATGGTTCGAATTCAATGAAATTTTAATATGTGGTAGGGGACCGTCTTGGAATGAATTCTGTTAAAAATGGGCGAAATGGGGTCAAAGGTCAGGATATAGGAGTGGCATCCATTCCATTGCTTTTATGCGTCATAACTTAGGTAAAAATGCTTCGATTGTGACAAAACTTTATCATGTTGTTCCAGAGGCCTTTGACCTCATATCGATGATATTCTGTCGAATATCATCGATATGAGGTCAAAGGTCAGACAACAGGAGCGAGATTTATTCCACAGCCATTATCCTAGTAACTTGACTAAAAATGCTTCAATTGCAACAAAACTTTAGTATATTATTCCGGAGGTATACTGAATCGGTTCTGTTTAATATTATCGAAATGCGGTCAAAGTTCAGGACACAGGAGCGATATTTATACCACAGCCATTATCTTCATAACTTGAGTAATGATTTCTGGTATGTTGGAAAGCGTATCATAATCAATGCATTGCCTGATTTTACTAACTTGTTTATCAGTGGGCCAATTTTGATGTATGGGAAATCTTTCTTCGCTGAGGAAATGGTGTCGAATTTTTTTCCCACTGAAAGTATAGGGAGCAAAATCACTAGACGTCCACTCTAAACAAATAGAAAAGATCTTCAATTTGAAAGAATAAACAAACGTTAAAAATGAAATCTTACACGTTAACAGTTACAAATTAGCTGAAAAGCTGAAAAATAAATTATACTAAAATCATGCAATGCATTGATTATAATACGCTTTACGACATACCAGAAATCGCGTGCAGACAAACCGTCCTCCCTACCCTGATTATTGATTCGTTCAGTATACCTCTGGAACAACCTAGTAAAGTTTTGTCGCAAAAGAAGCATTTTTACTCAAGTTATGAGGATAATGGCTGCGGAATAAATCTCGCTCCTGTGACCTGACCTTTGACCCCATTTCGATAATATTAAAGAGAATTAGTTCAGTATACCTCCGGAACAACATAGCAAAGTTTTGTCGCAAATAGATGCATTTTTAGTCAAGTTATGGGGATAATGGCTGTGGAATAAATCTCCCTCCTGTGCCTTGACCTTTAACCCCATTTCACCCATTTTCAATAGGATTCGTCCCCAGGTTGTCCCCTACCACATACTAAAATTTCATCGAAATCGAACCCTTTTTACGCGAGTTATCGTGCGGACAGACAGACAGACGTACAAAGCTGGAGCAAATACGCTTCTTCAACCGAAGAAGCGTGAAAAAGGGATTCAGTGTTTTAACCCCGCTCCCTCGAGTTGCCTGACATTTCAGCATAAAGTGTCGCGATCGACACGGCTGCGCTCCACCTCCAGCGGAAAATCTAGAGGAAAATATTCTTCGTTTTTGGTACTGACTTTCTCTTCGAGGAAATCACAAAGAGATACTACTTTCTCGGAACTCACAGTCTTCCGTTTAGAAAAGTGTTGCGTTATTGGCTGAGCATTTTTCCGATGAAATTACAAAATAAGAATTTACTGCAATCTCAGCACCGACTTAATTCTCCATGAAATTGCACAGAAAGAGAATTTATTATTCCTTAGGCTTACTTTACTCACCTGGCATACTTATTCGTTTAATAAATGGACAAACATATAAATTCTTTGGCCTCTAATATGTTTCTACTATTTTATTGGCAGAGCCTTACTTTCGTATATACAGTAATTTAGTCAAAGAATATGCCTGTATAGATTCCGATTTATTTGCTTAAAAATGTACGAAAATCCGTATTTATGGGTAACATAAATACGTAAAATGGTAAGGTAAAATGGATAACATAAATCAGTGACACTCGTTTAGTGTCACTGAAGAAATGCGTGTTAGTTGAAACATATAAGTTAGACGGAGAGATATCGCCAGGAATTTGTCCACACATCTCTAACATTCCTCCAACACAATCCCAAATCTCATCAATAAAAAATCGCAAGACTTCTCCATTTGGAGGTCTGTAACACACACACACACACACACAAAACGAACAAAAATTCGTCACCGCTAACAGAAATGATAGTAGAAAGTTACCGATTGCACAGAGGGCGCCGTGATAGCATTCCTGGGAGATAAATAGCATTGACGTGGTCTCCAGCATCATTTCTGTCTCGTGCAGTGGTGAAGAGCAACGTGTGTGTGTTGAATTTAATCTGCAATATGGGTCGTAAGACAGACGTTACTGAGTGGCAAAAAGGAGCCGTCTGGCCTCTGATCATTCGTCCGCAAGGGGTCCGGGTTCGAATCCCGTCGGGCATGGATGTTGTGTTTGTCTTACGGCGCTGGCTCTCTCCCTTCCCTGGAACCAGTGACCCTAAATTAGGGACGGGCGACTGCTTATAGCCCATTGAGTTGCTCACGGTGTTCGTTAAACCTCCAATCAAAAAAAAAAAAAAAAAAAAAAAAAGGAGCCGTCGTGTCTGGCCGTGCCCACGGACACAAAGTGATTGAAGTCGCCCAATTTGTTGGTGTGTCGAAGCGTACTGTCCAGTAGGTCTATAAACATTGGTGTAGTTTGCAATCAACTGAAAATCGGCGAGGTAACTGCGGCCGGAAAACAATTCTCTCCAACAGAGACCGCCACCATGTTTCACTCCTATAGTAACTGCAAATCGGTTTCAAACCAGGCAACAATTACTCCAAACAGTCAATGAAAGTCCACTACTCCAACCAATTTCCGAAAGGACATTGCGATGAGCCTCTTTTAACAGCAAGTCACAAAGTCGCACGTTATCAATGGGCTCAGAGGCACTAAAACTTTACTATGGAGGATTGGAAACTAGTAATTTGGTCAGATGAGTCTCGTTTTTATTTGTACTCCAATGATGGGAGGCGACGAGGGCATCACAGGCCCAAATGAAGCCTTTAATCCTGATTGTGTAGAATATGTTGTTCAAGCTGGAGGGGGTTCTATGATGTTTTAGGGATGTTTTTTTGTACCACGAAATGGGTTCTCTCGTTGAAGTGACGATGAATTTGAACCAGCATGCGTTCCTCCGCGTTCTGAAGGACGAAGCGTTGCCTTTTGCCCTACATCTCCTGCAACAGCATCACACTGCCGCTCCTGTCTTTCAAGACTACAATTGCCGTGTGCACAGTTCTAAAACTGTGTCTGAGTGGCACGACGAACAATTAGCAACACTGTCTCACCTCGACTGGCCTGCCTAATCCTCTGACGTAAATAAATCCTATTGAAAATCTGTGGGATCGCTTGGAATAGAAGGTAAAACGACGGAATAGACACCCACGTAGTCTGGCGGAACTTCGGGACCAATAGATGCACGATTGGTTGCAAACTGATGTTCAATATATCCACAACCTCGCGGAGTCTCTACCACACCTAGTCATGCTGTTATCAGGGCAAGAGGCGCCGTCACTCGTTATTAGGTAAATTCTGACACGGGTGACTAATTTTTTGTCCGGTGTGCTTATGCATATTTATACACTTCTTAATTTTTGTATTTGTCCTTCCTATTGCCATATACTGTAGCATAGTTGTCCACAGCAATAAGCATTTACATGAATTCCTGAGATTTAGCTACAGGTATTATTACTAGAGTGCAATAATTTTTCTTTTTTTTTTTATTTGAAGTCTAAGTTATGTTTCTTTTTTTTTTGGGGGGGGGTGTGTCATGTTTAATTCACATGTTTCAAGTCGGACATGGAATCATAAAACTTCATCTTAGTCCGTTACAGGTTTTGTGGATATACACTCGGAAGACAAAATATTACAGATGCGGATGATGGGCAGTTAACATGGGCATTCCCCGCGCAGAGTGGAATGAACCTAAACCGAACGCAGGCGGACAGCAGGGCTTCCCAATTGTGCATCGGAATCGACGAACATGGGTAACGTGGTTATCTGAGCGACTTTGATCGTGGACAAATTGTCGGCGCAACACAGATGGGTCATTTTATCGCCCAAGTGGTAAGAACCCTAGGGTTCCCGAAGGTAACCGTATCAAGAGTGTACCACGAGTAGGCTATCGACGAACGTGGGTAAACGTGGTGATCTGAGCGACTTTGCTCGTAGACACATTGTCGGCGCAAGGCCGATGGATCATTCTATCTGCCCAAGTGGTAAGAACCATAAGGTTCCCGTGGGCAACCGTATTAAGGGTTTACCGCAAGTATATCATCGACGGACGTACCAGCGCCCAGAGAGCAAGCGGTGGCCAACCACGCGCCATTGAAAACAGGGGTCGACATAGGTTATCCAGGGTCATACGGACCGACTGCTTGGGAACGGCGACGCAAATCACATCCACAAATGTCAGGGGCCCACGCTGCGTCAGCGAGCGAACGTTACAACGTTCACGGCACCGACGCCCTACTCGTGTGCCATTACCCACACAGCACAGAATATTTCGTATATACACTGGCGGAAAGAGAAAAAGAACATCAAGAAGGAGACGTCTGATACCAACGAAACCTATACAGCATAATAACGGAATACAGAGGATAACGTGATCAAAGCATTATGGCAAAATACAGCTGTATTTGCTGGTAAACTGAAAAATAACATTTCCATGTAACATGGTTAGTACGAGGTTGAACCGCCATGAACTGCGTCAAACGGTGCAATTCTGGCATGGAGTCTGTCGTACAGATGTTGGATGTAAGTTTGGGGTATTGAGTTCCAAGCATCCTCAACCTGGACGCGTAAATCGGGGATGGTCGTGGCTGGCCGTGGAGACCGGATAAGTCGTTGTCCCATAAAATCCCACACGTGCTCAATGGGGGACAAATCCGGTGAACGTGCAGGCCGTGGAAGTTGTCTCACACCCTGAAGTGCATGTTGCGTTGCACGTGCCGCGTGTGGGCGTGCGTTATCTTGCTGGAAAACACCACGATGGACCGACCTCACAAATGGCACAACAACGGGCTGAATAATGTTGCTGATGTAGGAGGTGCTGTTTAACGTACCCGGTACAAACACTAGTTGTATACGGGAGTGATAGTTGATCGCTCCCCGCACCAGGAGACTAGGTGTAGGCCCTGCGTGTCGCTGGCGGATGCAAGAAGGGTGGAGACGCTCCCCTGTGCGTCTGCGAACACGCATACGGCCATCGAAGGCTCCCAAGCAGAATCTGCTTTCATCGCTAAACACGACAGATAGCCATTGCGTTCTCCAGTGCAGACGTTGGTGACACCACTGCAGCCGTTCCTGACGGTGGGCTGGAGTAAGAGGTACACATGCCAGAGGCACACGTGCACGTAGTCCTGCATCCAGTAGACGGTTGCGGATTGTTCGCACAGTCACTTCAGGTGCAACGGCAGCTCGGATTTGCGTCGCAGTGGATGTTCTGCTTGACAACGCCGCTCTTCTTATGCGTCGATCGGTCCGCTCATCAGTCCGTCTGTGACTCCCGGTTCCACGTCTTTTCGTGTAGGAATGTTCCTCGGACCATCTACGCCACCATCGTACCGCCACCGATACTTCCCGTCCAATTCGCTTCGCAATACGACGATACGACCACCCGGCCTCGCGGAGTCCGACTAGATGACCTCGCTCAAAGTCCGATAATTGCTGAAATCGTACACGTCTTCCATGTCCAGGCATTGCAGTTTCTTCAGGGTCTTCGCACGTGTCCGTACGCCGACGACTGATTACATTCACTTCGCCGTACTCCTTAAATACCACCGACGACAATTTGCATATTATGCCGTGCTGTGGTGTAAGCGCTCACCGGCTGGTCCCGAAATTAACATCACACCTACGTAAACGCAACCCCATTAACATATGTACATTTCATGATCGTCCGCCAATTCCTTCTTGGTGTTCTTTTTTCACTTTCCGCCAGTGTATTACAGGTACGTAACACTGAAACATTGAGACTTTTCAGATACGTTGCGTAATGTAACGGTAATCTATCAGAAGCCTTACGGTTACGTCAAAATGTCCGCAAACGTTACATAACTGATACGTTACAGTGAAAGGTATTTGTAACTTCAAGATACCAACTTCATGTTACTTATACGTGTTTGAAAGATGTTTGTAACTTCGTTACATTACAGATACGTGATAATAGGGGGTTTCTCTTCCCCAATATTTCATATTTAGATTTGTGCTTAAAAACTAAGATGAAATATAAAGAATTTCTGGTCCGAGCGGAATAGTTTCAGCCAGTCGGGGGGGGGTAATACCAAAAGTGTAGAATTTAAAGAATTTCTCGTTCGATCGGGAGATTTTCAGCATTTACAACCAGAAGTACTTTGTTTTTAATTTAAGGTATTACCACCACCACCACCACCCTCCGAGTGGTTTCCTCAGTCAGCACATGCCCTCAGAGAGTTTGTTGCGATGTAGGTTGTAAATGCTGAAAATCTCCCGATCGGACCAGAAATTCCTTATACTTTATACTCTTGGTGTTATCCCCCCCCTTCCGACATGTTTCCTGGGGCAGCATAAGCACTAAGAATATTGTTGACTCGTAGCTTGTAAATGCTGAAAATCTACCGATCGGACCAAAGTTCTTTGTATTTTAGACTTTTGATGTTACCTCCCCGTCCCCCTCCCGCGACAGGTTTCCTGAGGCAGCACATGCCCTCAGATAATTTGTTGACTTGTAGCTTGTAAATGCTGAAAAGAAAATTTCCCGATCGGACCAGAAATCCTTTATATTTTACACTTTTTCTTTTGGTATTACCCCCTCCCCCTTGACAGTTTTCCTGAGTCATGACATGCCCTCAGATAATTTGCCGACTTGTCGAGTGTAAACCCTGAAATCTTTTTTTTAGTTGTAGATCACAAAATTTTTTTTCTAAAGAATTACATTAATAACCGCAATTAAGAAAAGACGAAATGATGGAAACTTTATATATGACTCAGATAACCAACATCTGGGGTCTTGGGGTCGTATACACAAAGCGGTCAAAACAGCAATTTTTGTACGGCTTGTTAAAATTTTTGTGGCCAGTTTTCCTACATCCAGCTAACTCGAGTACGACAGTATCACCAAAGAATATCCCAGTAGCACGTGGAACTACTACGAGAGTGCTTCGATGAAATGGCATAAATGCGCATGCGCATCGACGCCGTTGCCAAATCAAATATCTTAAATATCGCCGGAATGTAACATCAAGGTAACAATTATGTACAATGGAAACTATAAAGCAGTAGTATCGGTGAATGCTATTTTTAACGTAACCGTAATGTACAAAGAGTTATGTTCCAAAATAGATGTTGCTGAAACGCAATTGTAAGATATCTCTAAAAGTGTAACGAAAATGAGAGATTGTAACATTACTGATACATTTCTGAAACGTTTTGTGCTGTATGGGTATTAAGTGCTCGCCATCAGACATTACGCCTCGCCTGGTGCCTGGAACACCAGAACTGGATCCCTGCAGGATATCGCAGCGTCGTGTTGTCAGATGAATCCCTTATTCAGCTGTACCGATCGGACGGAATTGTGCGGATGTTGTGTCGACAGCAGAAGGCCCTGACCCCGTCATGCCAGGTCGGCCGTGTTTAAAACGGTGGTAGCTCTGTGATTGCTTGAGGTACTTTCTCATGGGGCACATTAGGTCCTTTAAAGCGGCCACAGACGCACACGTTTGCGTGTCACGCCAGCAAACGGGGGAAGTTTTGTGCCTGAGGCGGCATGTAGCGTGGAGTGAAGAGGATTTCAGGCATGCGTTGAAGAGCTTCGCTCCTGCTTCACTCCACGCTACATGTCGCCTCAGGCACAAAATTTCCCCGTTCGCTGGCGTGTCACTCAAACGTGTGTGTGTCTGTGACAGTCTTTACACGCTTTCATGGCCTTCGCGAATTCTGCGATCGAGGGTCTGTTTTAGAAGGACAATCCGTCGCCCCACCGGACCGTAACCATCCAGGCATGGCTCGAGAAACACTAATCTGAATTTGGAGCCATCCAGTGGCACTCAAGCTTCCCGGATCTAAACCCTGTAGAAGCTCTCTGTGAAGCCGTGGAGCGGAACATCAAATCCATGGACTCTGAACCGACGTCTAGGGTGGAGTTGTGGACAATGTTGCAACAGGTATGGCTGGCATTACCTCCGGAAACTCTCCATCTGGAGGAGTCGATGCCTCAGCGTGTACAGGGACGTAACTAGGGAGGACCCGTCGGTGCCCTGCACCGGGCGCAAGGCCGCAGGACGCGCAAAAAATGAAATCATACTGTAATGTTTTTCTTTGCCTATGTATGGGGGGCGTAAAATGGTTAATTCGCACTGGGCGCAACACGAGCTAATTGCAGCACTGAGCGTGTACAGGCCCTAGAGGAGGTCCAACACACTATTAGGTAATCATCTCTAATGTTGTCCATTGAGTGAATTTCACTATAGAAATTTTCAGCTTTTGAAGACTTTCCATTCATTCAGCAACATCCCCCGATTTTTTTTCACTCCCCCAATTTTTCTGCACCCCTTCAGTATAAAATTCACGGATAAACCCCTGGGTGTCGGTCTTTTAAGACTGTGCGTAATATCAGTTATGGAGGAAGAAATTAACTGCCGTGTGTCTTATAAGTGCTTAAGTAGAAATGCTTTTTATGCGTGTGATTTTGGATTGGAAGTTTAACGACCACCGGGAGTCACTAAGTGGGCTATAAGCAGTCGTCCGACCCTAATTTACGGCCACTGGTTCCAAGGAAGGGAGAGAACCAGTACTGTACGTCAAACACAACATCCATGCCTTATCTGGGTTCGAACCCGGACCCCATCTTTGACGAATGTTCAGAAGAAATCGCTTAGTCTAGTGCGCAACCGGGATGGTGTGGATGTTGGATCTCTGCTGAAGTTTTCATCTTGTTTTTTTTTATTGTTTTTTTTTTTTTGATTGGAGGTTTAACGACCACCGTGAGCAACTCAATGGGCTATAAGCAGTCGCCCGTCCCTAATTTAGGGTCACTGGTTCCAGGGAAGGGAGAGAGCCAGTGCCGTAAGACAAACACAACATCCATGCCTGACCGCGATTCGAACCCAGACCCCTTTCTGACGAATGATCAGAGGCCGTCGCTTAGACCACTGCGCCACCGGGGCGGCTTTTTTTCAAATTTTTTTTTAATTGAAGTTTTAACGACCACCATGAGGGACTCAATGGGCTATAAGCAGTCGCCCGTCCCTAATTTAAGGTCACTGGTTTCAGGGAAGGGAAAGAGCCAGTGCAGTAAGACAAACACAACATCCATGCCTCACCGAGATTCGAACCCGGATCCCTTTCGGACGAATGATTAGAGGCCATCGCTTAGACCACTGCGCCACCGGGGCGGCGAAACGAATCGATTTAGCTTTCTGTGTGTGATTGTGTGATTGAAGGTTTAACGACCACCGTGAGGGACTCAATGGGCTATATAAGCAGCCTCCCGTCCCTAATTTAGGGTCACTGGTTCTAGGTAAGGAAGAGAGCCAGTGCCGTAAGACAAACACAACATCCATGCCTCACCGGGATTCGAAACCCGGACCCCTTTTTTACGTAAGATGTAAAAGCATTTCGAAGATAAAAACGGGCGGCGTTTTTATCTTCGAAATGCTTTTACATCTTACGTAACACAGGGAAAAAAATTGAAGATGACTAATTCTAGGCCTGTAATTTACCTTGACGCCTTGAAGAAAATTAATTTGTGGAACAACATAATCTGGGAATCATTACTGCTAAGTTTTTGATACCCGCTCTTGGGGAAAACAAAATCCCTGATCACGTGAACATGAAACAACAAAAATAATTATCATGATTGTTGGAGCGAGGTAAAACGTGATGTATAAGTTTGCGAGGCTACACCTTAGAAAAATTCGGCATAACTTCACTTTATAGCCCTGCGCTGTCCATCTCCACCCCTTTGTGGAAGAACACCTGATGGAACTGCCGATATAGGTCATTCTCTAACTGGGAAGGTAGCAGGAAGCTACAAGGCTGATCCCTGCTTGTCGCCGTTAATCATGGTTACACCCCGCATTTCAGTCCACACCTAGTACAACACAACTACTGCGCCCTCCCCCTTTTTGCGCAACCCCACACGAATCCAGCCGGGCTCCACACGTTGTGATTTAAGACAAAGATATTTCTCTAAGCTAGGATATTGACACCTGGAGCTCGTAATCAAGTAGTTTTTAGTGGCCACACCTCTGCGGAAGATCTGGGAAGACCATTCGAATCCAGATTTTCGACAAGGGATTAAGCAAATTTATAGATAACTTATCGCGCGGAGTGTGAACACTCTAATCAGTATGCGTATGGAAGTAGCTACGATACGAGGCCCTGATACGCAATCTCGTTGACGCCCGGAATTTTATGTGAAGCATCATCAATAACACTTGTTTGATATGAACTTGTGCCTATCTATGGCTTGTCCCCTTTTTTTCTTTAAGATGCCCAGGATTGCTTGCTTGCTGCTTAATAACTTTATCTCGTGAAGGCGGGTTTCGTAAATTTAATTAGACCAAGAAGTTCCTGTCTACTGCTTAGTTTGATGAACTCTGGGCGTTTTGCACTTCTGGTCAGTCATACACTAAGTGAATAATCAATGGTGAAACTACTTGGGAGAACAAAACATGGTAAAACACACCACAGTTACGTCAGAAAGTTTTAACGCTGAAATGAAATGATTGGTTCTTGTTAATTCTTATTTGAACGGAACCCCGGAGTTTAGGACAACTGGCCACATTCAGTTTTTGAGCCACGAAAGTGCACTGGGTAAAAAAATATAGTGCACCTGTATTTCTCGCTATTGAGTAATTGGTGTGCACAAAAAGTTTGTTCCTTACGCCTCGTTATCATCAAGAAATATTTACGATTTTCTGGCTGAAAGACAGGGCAGACAACTGGCCACAAGATAATTAGCCACAAGACAACTGGCCACAAAAATGTAAGGAGCCGTATAAAAATTGCCGTTTCTTGGCACTATAATGAGAATTGAATTGGGATCTTCAAACAAATTTCGGGAAAACGTACTATGTAACCACTCGAGAATTACACTTTAATATGGAGAAATATAAGTACATTCGTGAATACAAAATAAATTACTCAGTACATTTTTTGAACCTACTGTGTTCGACGAAACAAAGCAATTACATCATGACTCATTATGTTCGGAAAAGAACGATGAGGTGGGATTTTCTAATAACGCTGCGCTTTTATTTAGGAACTAAATATTTACATAACATATCAAGTTATTAATATTTCTCTTTTACTTAGGCACTAAATATTAATCACTGTCTTAGGCGTAGGACTTTTAAACAGTTTTTATTCTACCGATTTCATATTCATAACTTCTACTTATCAACTCAACTTGATGATATTGCTCTTTTACTTAGGCACGAAATATTAATTCATAGGCCTTTTTAAGTTTTGATTCTATCGATGTCATATTCATAACCTTTAAATATCAAGTCAAGTTAATTCTGTCGCCCAGGTGGCGCAGTGGTCTAAGCGGTGGCCTTTGATCATTCGTTCGAAAGGGGTCCGGGTTCGGATCTCGTGAGGCATGGATGTTGTGTTTGTCTTACGGCACTGGCTCTCTCCCTTCCCTGGGACCAGTGACCCTAAATTAGGGACGGACGACTGCTTATAGCCGATTGAGTTGCTCACGGTAGTCATTAAACCTCCAACCAAAAAAAAAAAAAAAAGTTAATTCTTATTGCGCTTTTACTTAGGCACTAAATATTAATTCATGGGTCCTGAGTCTTTATTTTACCGATGTCGTTTTCATAACGTTCACAAAAGCGCAATATTATCAATTTGAGTTAATACCTAAACGTTATAAATATGACGTCGGTAGAATAAACTTTTAAAAGGTCCTAGGAATAAGACAAAGTGATTAATATTTAGTGCCTAAGTAAAAGAGAAATATTAATAACTTGATATGTTATGTAAATAGTTAGTGTTTAAGTAAAAGCACAACGTTATTAAAAAATACCACCTTATCGTACTCTTCCGAACATAGTATGAGTCATGCTGTTATTCCTTTGTTTCGTGGAACACCGTTTTTTTAAATATGTAGTTAGAAGCCATTTATTTTGCATACACCAATAAACTTTTATTTTCCGAAATTAAAGTACAATTCTCTCTTGGCTTACGTAGAACGTTTTCTCTGTTCAATTGTCATTATAAGGCCAAGAAACGGCAATTTTTATAGGAAATAAATAAATACATCGCTCTTTCTACGTTCCAGAAACACATAGCAACCGAAAAATTGTTTTTCAGCTGCCGCCGTGGAATTGAACAACGGAACTCTCGATATCTAGCCGAGCGCGTTAACTTTACACATTTTTATAGGGCCACTAAACTTTTATGGCCAGTTGTTCGTGTGGCCAGTTGTCCGAACCCTGAACACCCACGACAAAAAATTCTCATGTGTGCTAGGGGAACAGTGGCGCACCCAGGAATTCCTGTTGGAGGGGGCTATAAATAGTATACTTACATAATGTGAGAGAATCGAGAGGGTGCAGGGCCGAGCACTTCGAATGATCACTGGGCCTCTCCCTTGGACCCCACTTCGGAACCTGAGGAATAGACTTGGAATCGAGAAGGTACATGAGTTTTCCACCAGACTCGCCAAGAAGTTCTTCAAGAAAGCGGCAGCCCACCCTAAAGGACTTGTTAGGGGCGCGGTTGATTACAATCCCAGCGAATTCCTTAGGTATCCCAGAACCAAGGCGGCGATCGTTGACCCCCTTGACAGAGAGAGTAAGTATGAGAACACTGGTGGGTGTTAGTACCTTGACCAATCCCTTCTTTTTCAGATTGGCATCGAGATTGTGAGAATAGATTCTGCTCGGGCATTTGGATTTGGTCTCCTTCAGTTTCAGTCGCTCCATGGTGCGTAGGCGGTAGGGTGGTGTTGTGTTTCTCAGTGATGTTGTGCGGTGCTTGGTTCCCCTTGCCCCCCTTCTCACTAAACTGCTGTTACGGTTCACAGTTTAAAAGATGTATCCCTCTCTCCTTTCACTATATTTTCCTGTTTGTCTTTCCTATTGAGTTCCCTTACTCAGATCTCCTAGCTTCCTATTTCTAAGGGTAGTTTTAGACCTGGGGTCAGACACTCCCTTCCTAAAACTTCTGCAAATATCGTGTTTACATAATGTGTGTACATACTGTATATGTATAGTGTACACCTATAGTTTTTATAAATACGGTTGTCACGTACATCGCTCTTACAGTGGCGGCTCGTGCTCCTGAGAGTGTACGTGCTGCGACTTACCGATTTACACGCGGTCTGCGACCCCCTCTCCCCGTCCACACTACCCCTTTCACTAAAGGGGCCTTAGGAATTGGGCAATGGGATCATCTTGATCATCGGGGAAAGTACCCAAAAGCAGATTTTTGTAATTACATATAAATTAAAGTGATTATTCGTTTTGTTCACCTCTTTGGCGTTAATGGTTAAATTTGTAATTGTATATTCGACAGAGCATTAATCCTAATATTTTGCGGGATATACGGTTTGATTAATCTGCCCCGTCTTCAGTTGCCTAGAAAACATGATCAGATCTTGATCATCCTGGAAAATAGCCGAGAACAAAATCAAAGTTCTGTAAAAAGAACGAAAGTTTATTTATTTACTCATTTATTTTTATTTATTTATTTTTTTATAAAATATGTTTTTATTCAGTTTCATATTTTTAATGCGAAACTTTTTTACAGTGTGCTTCAATATACAATTCAGTCAATCACTCTTGCAACTTTATTATTTGCTATTTTGAATGCACTTTGAAGAGCTTAAATATGAATTAATTATATATGAATGAACGAAATTACTCAACGTATTGCACAAGTAAAGAGTTTATGGAATGCAAAAGAAAAGAGAAAAAAAAAGAGAGCAGATAATAATTGCACATGGATCAAGTTTTAGTTTCAGCCCCTCCCAAAAAAGATTACGAAAACCACAATAAAGAACAAAAAATTAGAAGCACAGATAGATTTTAACTGACTGATCAAGCAAACGTTATGAGAGCACAGAAACAAACAAACGATCAGATAAGTTTTCCCTATATTCTATTGGTCAACTGTCCTGCTCCCAGTTCCGATGGGAGAAAGAAAGGGATGAAGGTCTTTGGTTTCAACGCCGTTTGCTGCCGGCGATCTTATATCGTGCTGAGAGAAACACAGCACGTTGGAAACCCTTGTGGCCGGTTTGACAAGAGGTGTGTGGTGTAGGAGGCAGGAATGACACCCTGTTGGTGCCGTGCTACTTGGTTTGCGGCACGAAAGACCAAACGGAGAGGCGGCAGCAGAACCACGCTGTTATTCCGTCAGATTTCCGTGTGCTAACCGACACCACAGACCGAATGACGAACAGGAGCCTTGATTACGGCCTGTCTATACTTCAAAATCAGATTTTGTGCTGGCAGCAAATCATATGCATGCACTTTCAGGCTTTCAGCTACAATAAACAATACGAATCTGAATTCAAAATTTTTTTAGCGTGCTGCAGCACGGCAGCACGTAGTCACCGGGCTCCACTGCGCTTCTAATTTTTTTTTTTTTTCGATTGGAGGTTTAACGACCACCGTGAGCAACTCAATGGGCTATAAGAAGCAGTCGCCCGTCCCTAATTTAGGGCCACTGGTTCCAGGGAAGGAAAAGAGCCAGTGCCGTAAGACAAACACAACATGAAACGGGACTGGGTTCGAATCACGCCTCACCGGGATTCGAACCCGGACCTCTTTCGAACAAATGATCAGAAGCCATCGCATAGACCATTGCGCCACCGGGACGTCCTTAATCTGTTTGGGGCTTTGGGAAGAAGACACTATGTCAGACACTGTGGACTTTTTTTTTTTTTTTTTTTTTTTTTCGATTGGAGGTTTAACGACCACCGTGAGCAACTCAATGGGCTATAAGAAGCAGTCGCCCGTCCCTAATTTAGGGTCACTAGTTCCAGGGAAGGGAGAGAACCAGTGCCGTAAGACAAACACAACATGAAAGGGGACTGGGTTCGAATCACGCCTCACCGGGATTCGAACCCGGACCCCTTACGGACGAATGATCAGAGGCCATCGCTTAGACCACTGCGCCACCGGGACGTCCTTAATCTGTTTGGGGCTTTGGGAAGAAGACACTATGTCAGACACTGTGGACTTTTTGAACATGTAAAATAATATTTTAGATGTTTAATTTGTGACGTACGTCACTCTTAGTCTTCTTGGAGGGGGCTTAAGCCCCCAACGTCCCCTTCGTGTGTGCGCCAATGTATAGGGGAATAAAAGGAACAAAGAAAAAAGGCAAATAATTTATTTTGACATGTTAAGTCGTTCGGGAAAGACGCGAACACTTTTATCGGCGTACATCTTGGAAACTTGAAGTGGCAACACAGGCGATGTTTTGCGCTTGCGTAGTAGGCTACTCTTCTCGGACTCAGTTTATGCCTGGTCGACGAATACAAGTTATAATAACGATGGAGAAGCTGTGACGATAAGTTATAGTAAAAGCACAGCGCTTTTCTTCATTTAAATTTTGCGTCTTATACTTCAACCGTATATCGGGAAAGACCGGACGCTGGTAATGGCGCGCGGTCTTTCACGATATACGGTTTTTTTAACGTGCTGCAAAAAAAAAGGGTTTCCTCCCCACAAGGGTTTCCAGCGTAATAAGAGCCGTCAGACCACGTGACATTAGGCAGAAGTGATTGCGCGCCTTCCAATTTCAGTGTTTCCTTGTGGCCTGACAGGCTACTTTTAAATATTTACATTTATTAAATCATGTTGCTTAGAAGTGTGATTTTTAGGAATAACATACCTAAAAATACATTCGTTCGAGAATTGTCATTTATCAAAGTTTATCTGCAGCCATTTGAAGTTACAGAGTGAGTAGTTAGGTCGAAAGAGACCATCAGTTTTGTGTGTATTCTTGTGTGAATTGGCTGCGTTTGTTTGTACTTGATACTTTTTTTTTTTAATTGGAGGCTTAACGACCACTATGAGCAACTCAGTGGGCTATAAGCAGTCGCCCGTCCCTAATTTAGGGTCACTGGTTCCAGGGAAGGCAGGGAGCCAGTTCCGTAAGACAAACACAACATCCATGCCTCACCCCGATTCGAACCCGGACCCCTTTCGGACGAATGATCAGAAGTCATCGTTTAGACCACTGCGCCACCGGGCGGCGACTGTACTTGACACTTTAAAGTGATGTATTCGTTAATAACTTATGATATGGAACTACAGTATTTTTTTTTTTTTTTTTTTTTTTTTTTTGGATTGGAGGTTTAACGACCACCGTGAGCAACTCAATGGGCTATAAGCAGTCGCCCGTCCCTAATTTAGGGTCACTGGTTCCGGGGAAGGAGAGAGAACCAGTGCCGTAAGACAAACACAACATCCATGCCTCACCGGGATTCGAACCCGGACCCCGTTCGGACTAATGATCAGAGGCCATCGCTTAGACCACTGCGCCACCGGGGCGGCACAGTATTTTCAGTGTATTGTAATGTAAAAATCCCCGGCCGCAGCGGTGGCGCAGTGGTCTAAGCGATGGTCTCTGATCATTCGTCCAAAAGAGGTCCTGGTTCGAATCCCGGTGAGGCATGGATGTTATGTTTGTCTTACGACACTGGCTCTCTCCCTTCCCTGGAGTCAGTGACCCTAAATTAGGGACGAGCGACTGTTTATAGCCCATTCAGTTGCTCACGGTGGTCGTTAAACCCCCAATCAAACAAAAAAAAAAATTGCCTATATACACAGTTAAGTAAAATATAAGCCAATGTCATGTCTGTACTCAGAGTAAGTTTACTTAAGATATGTACGGATGGGCACAGATAGGGTTGATTACATACCCTAATTTTTAATATTGTGATGAATATTTTAGAAAATTTTAAAATGTGTGAATTTTTTTTATAGCGAACGACTGTAATGTTTTGTGAATAGGCTCACGCTCTCTAGATTGGAAATTGAACCAAAATATTGACTATTTCTTCCCAAACATGATAACAATTGCTAAAAACATGGAAAACGCAGGCGCAATGGTAGCTCATACGAACTCAAGTAAAAGTTTACGATTATTTATATTAATTTAAATTTATGGAGATGCCATTACAGGCATCTCCATACTGTTGTAGCATTCTTCTATGAATTTCACGAAGTTGAACATACTCGGACCACAAATCCTGATGATTGCAATCTGTTCCTCTACGGTGCAAACAGCTAAGGGCGCCGCCGTTTCGCTTATGCTGCTCTTCCGCTTAAGCACACCAAGCCATCTATTGGGCAGTGTCAACACCTTCTCTAAGAACGTCTCTTCTCTGCGCGGGAGTTTGAAATGCCTGGGGTATTCGTTTCATGAAGTATTGTTAATTTGCTGTTACTTTTTGAACGACCTACGTATTTATACTTGGTTCTTAAGTTGCTTCTGATCGTGTATGAGAGAAATGTCCCCCAACTCCATCATGAATGGTAGTCGCTCGCTGTCCATCTTGTGTTAGTAGACAGTGAGAGAGAAGGCACCCATAAAATCAGATAGTCAAATTTAGCCTGTAACTCTCCCAAGTAAAAGTGGGCAAATGAGAGTAAGTGAAGGTCCAAAACTATGTCGAACAAGTGGAAGATATATGCCGCTACAAAGTTCACGCGTCCGGTAGCCGACTTTAGAAAGTATAAATTTTTGTGAGACACTATAGTTGAATAAGAATACTTTTATTTCAAATGAAATACTCTTGTAGACAGTTCATGGTGCATTACATGTTGCATTAATGAAACTTTTGTAATGCGTTCAAAGTTTCTCGTTAATATTAAATTTAGTGAACAATGCTGAATTTCGTTAGCTTGGTGCTAAAACTTTACTCAGTGCAGCTTTGTAAGAAAAGTGGAAAAGACAAATAACTGGGAAAAAGCAGTGTGCAGTGAGATCTTCCTCTTGT
This sequence comes from Macrothele yani, assembly GCA_039090855.1. NCBI lineage: Eukaryota > Metazoa > Arthropoda > Arachnida > Araneae > Macrothelidae > Macrothele > Macrothele yani. Next base: position 151,109,378 of record CM076995.1, on the reverse strand, counting down.
TCTCAATAATCTTGCAGGGATGAAAGTATTTTTCAAAACCTGGGGTAAATTAAGGGCTATGTGCTGTTACAGTGCTATCGCTTACAAACTTTCAGTTGCTGTTTATTGAGCAGTTGTTCAGAGAGAAAATTCCGGGTATGCCCGCATTGGCATATGAGTTGCAAGACGAGCAAACATTCCCCTGTTGTTGTTTTTAATCATAAGAGCCGCTGCTCTTTGCCCAAAAATTATGGTAAACAAATTTCTACAGACAAAAATGACGGATCTTTGAATATTTTTTTCCGCCAGGGTATTTTTCCCAGGAACGCTTGCATTTCCTTTTGTGACATGAAGTATTAAATGCCTATCATTTTTATAAATCCTTTACACATACACTAGGCTCATCACCTGCGACAGTGAGTTTACGGAAGCAAGTAACGTTGAGTGGTATATAACTTACAATATTCTTAGTTGAAAGGAGTCTAGTTTGAATATGGCCAAATCCGGCATGATTTTGTGCTGCTGTTCCCAACAAAAATGAAACAGGCCCAAAATGTAATTTTCGTTACGGACTTTTTAGGTTTTAGTATTAATTAATTTCGAAGTAGGGAACTTCCAGTGGGTCTTTCTTTGTCAATCTTCGTCGCGATGGCCAGCATGGGAATATTCGAAGATGTTGTCTATCAGGACGGCAATAAGAACTAGTAAGTGTTAGTATATCGGCTAAGTGCTTTTATTGTTTTATTGGCCTACGCTGCAATCATGTACATTGTGATCCGAAAAGCACATAGAGACTGCTAAATGAGTTTATTGCTCAGGAGGCATCGGAGAGGTCCAGAGACAGGAGCGTCGAAAGAGTATCGCAAGACGGAGAAGTCACGCTAGCGCAGCAGAAGTCAAGGGAAAAAGGCTTTGAGAAGGGAATGGAGATTCACTCGATCTTTGAGGAGAACGGCGCAAGAGAACGAAAAGTTATGTAGAATTAGAGGAAGCACGCAAGTGCGAATAATTAAGAAACGGAATAGCTACCAAGAGAACAGAGGACTTCAAGTAATAATTAACTAAGACCAATCCAGGACAACCTGCACAATAAGTTTAAGCAAATAATAAATTAATTAAAACGGCAACTTTCTCAACCATTCCTTTGCTATACACTGTAAAAAATAAGTGGTGTGAATTCACGAAAAATTTGTAAAAATAACGCGCAGTAAATTTTCCGGTAGGTATCCGTGTTTTTCAGAAATTTCCGTTTTTAAAAGTTCCCGTTTATTTTAACTTCCATATTTTTACAGATTTTCCGTAGTCAGAACTTCCATTTATTTCAGAAAAACCCATTTCAGATTTTTCCGTATTTAAACTGAAATTCCGCAAAACCGACGGCCCTGCATTTTCAGCCCTTTCCCCAGATAATTTTTCCGTTCCAGTCCAGGTTCAACCCGCGCTGCTTGGGCTGGTTGAACAGGTAACGCATGCCTTTAACCACTGAGCCACAGACACTCGGAAATTCGAATCACGTACATCGTACGACAAATTCCGCGAAAATTATTTTTTTTCTGTCATTAATACTAGTGATTTAGTCATTTTATTTTCTGCTGGAGCTTATTATTTATCTGAATAGGTTTGTAATTTTTTTTTTTTTTTCTGTAGGAGGACTTTTCACAAATTAAATATTTTTCCTCCTGATTTTTCGAAGCAACAATGCTTTGCAACTTGATTTTTTTAACTGAAAATGACTTTCAGTTATTTTTAAAAAAAGGTGAAATGTACTTTTTTATATTATTATTTCACACAAAAAAAAAGCAAACAAAAAAACTCCTAAATATAAAATTTTCTCTTGATAGATATAATAACTTTTGTCTTAGGTTGTCCAAAGACTGATAATTAGACATCGTATAAATATCTGTACAATAAGTTAAGTACCCGGTTTTACAGTAACACAATATATAATAAATAGCTGGAGCACAAAATAGAGGAGAGGAGAAGAAATATCCTGTGCCACAATAAACAAAATTCATGCGATATGCTATCCACAATAACCGGTCTCGCTACGAAACTTCAAAACTCGACAGACGATCGAAATGTCAGTCAAACCTCAAGAACCATATTCTTACCATACGCTCCTATTACCGGTAATTTCTCGTCATACGGATATGGGAAAAGTGAGAATGGAGTTTTTCCATTAATATACGAAAGGAATTGCAGAAAGGTTTCTGAAAATTCAGAATTTTCCCTTAACACATCTCTAAAACGGTAATTTACCGTCAATACAGTTATAACAAAGAAACTGCGGAAAGGTTTCTGAAAATCCATAATTTTCCGTGGTACGAAAAAATCCGTAAAATTCAGGTTTTTTCCTGTCATTTCACGGAAAAGATTGTATCAGAAATGTTTCGCTAATTCACGAAAGAAATGGCGGAAAGTGTCTCGTGAATTTCGGAAAAAATTTTACTGTGTATATTTTCTGCAACGAGGTGCAATGAGGCTTAAGCGTCGAACCCGAACATGGCACACAACAGAACAACAACAGTTCTCTTACACTTTTCTCACTTTTGTTGAAAAAAGCATAGTCACGGCAATTTTGAATTGCTGATTTAAAAAGACATTATCGTTTAGGTGGAACAAGCATTTCTTTTCACTCTTGAAAAGAGAAACGTCGGGTTAATTCCATCATTATTAGATGTTCCCAAGAAATATAGAAATTCCGAAAATGATATGCATAATTCGTGATTTGAAAGAATGTAAAATACAGCACAAGCATTAATGCCATTTCGATAATCTGCGGGCAAAATAAACTGCAAGAGCAAACAAAGAAAAGAAAACTCAGGTGAAAGTCGAAAAGTTCTTATCCTTCTCTTAGTCTACTTCTCTAATGTTTCTGTAGAGGTGAGATAAATATTTTGTAAAACTTTAACTATTCCTCTCTTGAGTGTAAAACAAAAACTTTGCTCCTACGGAGATGAAATCACCGGTACCCACCCAGTGGTAGTTCATGGACAGAATAAGAAGTCCTTAAACCCTGTGATGTCATCCCAAATACACCCGACGAAAGCGGTAAATTCGAACTCCACCCTTTCAGGTCACCAGTTGGCAAGGGTAGCATTTCGGTATTTTTCCATAAAAATGGCCTTTACAAAAGTGGGCTGGAGTATAACACATTTAGACAAAGGCTTCTCCTGAGAAAAAATTCATGAGAATTTATGCGATACCCATGTTTGTAAGTCGAGGACTAACGTCGTAATTGCTACTGTAGCCGCGCATATTTCTTTGTCCTTCGTCAATTTTTTCTTTTTTCTTTGGAATCAGAAGCATGTAACTGCTTTGTGTACTTAATATATTCCGAAACCGTAAAACAAACGGATAACATAGTGGAACAATTTGAAAATTCAAAGAGAAAAAAATATGTAGCACGTGCTTGTTTCAAAATAAAAGGCTACAGTGGAGCAGCACCTTTCTCCACCTCGCACACTTTTACTACGTTAGAAAAATAAAAATATTAGCCTAAGATGCCCTACGTCACAAATGGTTTTGGGTTGCATTCTTGGAATAGCGTTTTATCCTACACCTATGTATTCTAGAGCAACACACTAGAAGATAGTAGTTGTATCCCATTCAAGAAGATAATTTTTCATTCAAAAAATTGATTGACAAAAATTGGTTGATAGTCAAGAGCTATATGAAAGAAACCTTATGATTCTGCCAAAAGATAATAATACACACTAATAACTGAAAAGACAATAAAGTCTCATAGATCTGTAGCTGAAGTAGTAACAAAGACATTTTAATTCGCAGAGTTTTTGCCTGCCAACGGGAGGCTTTATCAAGGCGAGTTACAGTAAACGAACATATAATCCTTTTGGAGTTTAACATTAATATCCAGAGAACAGAACAAAATTTCAAATCACATAAGCATAATACCAACACGCGAATTTGTGATGATCATTACGTGGGTCTAACTTCATATAGTGTATATAACGAAGTTATTAAGTCATGACATTTGTCTCGAGGTCAGTGCATGTGGAGGATGGAGTTCCACGATGACGGCATTTCGGCAGAACGCATCATCATTACAACTATCTTGCTTACTTGTTTGAAGTAGTTTTAGTGAGGGAGTGTCTGACCCCAAACTGCCCTTAGAAATTGGAAGCTAGGAGATTTGAGTAAGTGAACTCAATAGGAAAGATAAGCAAGAAATAAGCGATAGGAGAAGAGAGCTGATTTTTAGAGCAAACCGCGACACCAGTCGGCGCTGAAGGGAGCAAAATGCCACAGAGGAACCACCACAGCACACCACAAAAGTTTCCCCGCCACTGACTCTCCCGGGGGAAAGTGAAACTCATGAAACTTTATCCGGACGCCGGAGCAGCAATCAGTTCTCACCGTCTCAACACCACCCTGAAAAAGAAAGGGGGTGATGGTTTGTCTAACACCCACCTAATTTTCACACACTTACTCTCCATCCGTTCCAGTCCTACATCCGATCCACTGTTGAGCCCAGAGAACAGTGCTCAACAGTGCTGTCCTTCCCCGTGTCCCGGTTAAGGGGTGAGGGTACAACGGTCGCCGCTTTAGTTTCGGGATACCTAAGGAATTTGCTGGGATTGTAGTCAGCCACACCCCTAACTAGTTCAATAGGGTGGCTTCCTTATTATTGAACTTCTTGGCGAGTCTGGTGGAGAACTCGTGTGCCTTCTCAACTCCAGGTCTGTTCCTCAGGTTCCGAAGAGAGATGGTCACGGTTCACCGAGTCAACGGGTCAACTGGTCGACAATTTCTTGCAGGTCAAACGGGTCGGGTCAAGAGGTTCCTGACCCGGTTATAACGAAGTAAATTTCTCCATCATTTTTGGTCTACGCCGGGAATTGAACCCGAGTCCGCTTATTCCGGAACAAGTCGCTCTACCAACTGAGCTACGCAGACGTTCATTCTGATTGCTATGTGCCTTTATGCAATGCAACGTCACACGCATTTATTTTTCGAAGCGCTGGAGAAGAGATTCTCTGATTTTTCCTATCTCGCGGTGTGGAAATAACATCACACCATTGCGAGATTTTGAACGGTCGGGTCATCCGGATAGTTCGGGCGCCATTATAACGAAGTAAATTTCTCCGTCATTTTTGGTCTACGCCGGGAATTGAACCCGAGTCCGCTTATTCCGGAACAAGTCGCTCTACCAACTGAGCTACGCAGACGTTCATTCTGATTGCTATGTGCCTTTATGTCGTGTGCGTCCTGCTGGCAGGTACGTCACACAGTTTTATTTCCGTTTTATCTTTAAAAGGGAAAAAAATGTTTCAAAGAACCCTTCAGAGGCATTTTAAATAATACTTCAGAGCTACAAAGTATGATCCAGGAACTTGCTGAGAAGGGTAAAGAAATGGGATTAAAACTGAACTTTAAGAAGAAAAAACTGAAGTAGAATGCTCTTAAAAGGAATAAAGATTTGTCAATTGCTGGGGTGAAGCTGGAGATAGCCAATTCCTACATTTACCTTTAGCAGCAGATATCAAGTGAGGGTCACATTGATGAAGAAATTAATTGGCGTTAAGAACTTGGTTGGAGAGCTTTTGGAAGAAACGGTACAATTTTTAAGAGCTATGTGACATTATGTCTTAAAAGAAAAGTGTTTAATCAATGCAACCTTCCAGTACTTACGTACGGAGCAGAGACGTAGACCTTAACTAAAAAAGACATACAAAGACTGCAGACAACTGAAAGACGCATGTAGATATATGCATGTTTTGTGTAACCAAGAAAGATAAAAAGAGGAACTCGTGGATAAGGAAAATGACAAGAGTGGAAGACATCGTGGTCAGAGTAAAATCCCCGAAATGGCAATGCGCTGGACATACTGCCAGAAGAACGGACCACTGATGAAGAACCAAAATTTCAGATTGGATACCAAGGTACACGAAAATACATAAAGTCATTTATGTCTTTTCCTGTCTCTTGGTATTAATCCGTCACTCTTCTAGTCTGCAAAAGGCAGGCACCGTGATTTGTTTCCATTCATCCACTTAATCAAATTTGAGTAGAATGTTACGCAGGATACGTGGGGAGCCCTTTTTTGTGCCGGTCACCAACATGACACTCAAAATAATAATACTAAGCTTGTTTAACCTTGGTTTTTGAAGACCGACGCTGTTTTGTGTGTGTGTGTGTGTGTGTGTGTGTGTGTGTGTGTGTGTGTTTTTACTATGAATTATCCACAGATGTAATAAAAACTGGCCAATGGATTTACACATTTGCTGCATGCTCTATCCATTTTAAGAAAACTAATACACGTACAATGATCACTGCAACCTGTCACAAACATGAAATTCCTTCAACTGAACTAGATAGAACACATTTCATCACGAAACAAAACCCTCTCAGCCACCTGTCGGCCTGGCACCTGCAAACGATGGAGAGGAGGGGAAAGAGGTAGACTTAAAACATATAAAGAGGTAGACCAACACGGCGGAGGGGAGAGAGCTAGACTTAAAACATTGGAAATAGTTTCGGAGAGTAAAATTTATATTTTACGAAAAAAAGACAAAATAAAAAGACAGAGGAAGAATGATTAACTCGTTTTAAGCGTACTTTGTATCATTCTTCCTAAGCGCAAACGCACATTTTGCGCTTAATTTCTTTATCTAGCGATAGTTAATGAGTAGTTATTGCGTCACGCACACCAATCGAACGTTCACTCCTCTAAAAATTCAAAGGGAATAATTTTAATAGAAGTACTACTTTTCTCAAAAAATGTTTGAGTCCAGTATAAAAGCAACATTTCTGTTCGTCAAGGTGTACATTTCATGTAGATCACATTTAAGGTCCTGATCCGTGCGAACGGTGTCTAGAAAAATCAAGCTGGAAGCACATTTCTATATATCTTGTCAAAACAGGTCATGTAACATAAACATGGCAGAAATTAGAACAGGTGACTGTAAAATTTGTTTTTTCCCAAAACAGAATGCATTCAATTTACTTTTTACTAACGAGTTCAATTCTAAAAATAATTATTTTTATTATTACCAATAAATCAAAATTTATGACTAATAAGCGATGACATCGCCCTGTCCACGTTATTATAAACAATGCATACCAACTGAAAAATTGTTCATCCGACACCGCTGGGCTCGAATCCCAGAACTCTCGATATCTAGCCGAGTGCGTTCGCTTTACGCGGCACTTATCGAGAGTTCTGAGGTTCGATCCCAGCGGTGTCGGATGAACAATTTTTCAGTTGCTGTGCGTTGTTTATATAATAACTGGACTGAGTGATGTCGTCGTCTATTTACATTATCTCCACGTCTTTCAAATTTATTCACCATTTCTATCGCCCTTTGGATTATCGGCTGTAAATTCATAGGTTGCACCGTTGAATGCCACCAGGTGGCGACACATCAGTTGCTGAGCCCATCAATATGGATTTGAGTAGTCAGATGCTGACTGATAAACCACACATAGGCCGTGAATTGTTGGCACTGGCCGCCCCGGTGGCGCAGTGGTCTAAGGCGCTGGCCTCTGATCATTCGTCCGTAAGGGGTCCGGGTTCGAATCCCGGTCAGGCATGGATGTTGTGTTTGTCTTACGGCACTGGCTCTCTTTCTTCCCTGGAACCAGTGACCCTAAATTAGGGACGGGCGACTGCTTATAGCCCATTGAGTTGCTCACGGTGGTCGTTAAACCTCCAATCAAAAAAATAAAAAAAAAGAATTGTTGGCACTGTGGTGTGAAGCGAACACACTCGGCTAGTTATCGAGAGTTTGGGGTTCGATCCCAGAATGGCCGTCTTAAGGGGTGGACCAACGGGGCCGGTACCCAGGGCCCGCACCTGAACTGGCGCCTCTAACGCCCGAAGTGTTTTATGCATTTACAAAAAGTCCAACTCTTTCACTACTCACCAGCAGTTTTTTTTTTATTTATTTATTTATGTAAAGAAAAGAAGAAACACCAGTGTTGGAAATTGGTAGTCCCCCCCCCCCCTTTTTTTTTCTTCTTTTCAAGTGCACGCACAGCATGTTTATCACTAAGGTTTGCTCACCAGGGGCTACTTACATATATCCAATCTTCGCTGCTTAAATAAATAACAATGGGGGTGGGGGGCGCATATCGACATTTTTGTCCCGGTGCGTCCAATTGTCTGGAAACGGCGCTGGTTGGTTTATTTCTATATTCTGTTCTAATTTAGATTTCGTTGAATAATTTGTAGAATAAGGAAGAAACATATCTCTCAGCACTCATTTTCTTGTAATTTACTAATCAACTAAGTGTGAGTGCATTAGGTACATGGAGTTCTGCAATTTTTGTCAAGTACCATTTTTCATTCAACTGGTATTTAAAAAGTTACTGGATATTGCTTGATTTTGAATGTTTCTATGTAAGTTGCGGAAGAAACTTCTGGAGACCTTCATCCAGTTGTGGATTGATAATGGTTGGCGATGATGATGATATATAAAGATCAGGGGCCTCGAAAAATGTGATGGCCCAGGGCCCTCAGAAGGGCTAAGACGACACTGGATCCCAGCGGTGTCGGATGAACAACTTTTCAGTCGCTATGGGCTGGAAAATTGTTATTATATAACGTGAACAGAGCGATGTCATCGTCCATTTGCATTATCTCCACGTCTTTCTAATTTATTCACATTTTATGACTAATAATAGTAAGAAAGAAAAACTTAGCACATTTCTCGCCTAACTAGAAACTACAGAAGAAGCACATTCCAAAAAGTCAGCACTCAAATATAGAATACAGTACACACTTTGACGAAAAAGCTGTATAAAAAGCACTATAAAACATACGTGCTCTCAGTGACTGCGGCGAACTCCTTTGTCGCCTCAGTAACTGTTTTGCCAAGCTCTCATCTGCCCTCTCCCATTGGATAAAATCCCTACCTTCCTCCAATAGAAACACAGACGCCAGTCGATTTTAAGCGGCGTTCGAGTTCGCCTCAAAATCCGTAGAGAAAGTCTGGGGAACCTTTTTTTTTTCATTTCAGCGCCGTTTCCTGTCTGTTGTAACAGAGACTACTCAGATGATCGCCTGCTCACATATGCTCGTTTCAACCTCTTTGCAAAAATAGTATTTAAACTTTATAAATTTAAGGCTCATAAATTCAGGATTCATTCTCTGGTAGAAGCCTTTTTTAACAAACTTTACGAATCGCAATGAGGATTTCAGAGTTTCATTTAGCATGCACAATTAAAGAATCTTACAATTAAAATTTCTGGTGTGGCGGAACCTCACTTCGTGCCTCATCTGGCGAGCCGCCTATGCAGTGATGTATATGGGGAAATACCTTTCAAGTTTTGTCCTGGTTTCTTTACGTTTCTACGTATTATTTACAAGTTGACCTGTCTCTGTTAATTATTCTATTAGGCTTCTTCCAGAATTACTACGGTGCTAAATTTCCCTTTCTGGACATTATTTTTCATTCAGTCTCCCTTCTCGATGCCGGACATTTCCCCCACCACCATTTTCCTGGAGCGAATAATTTTTTTAAACTCTCTCTCCAAGAGCCGAACCAGAAAGTCACTCTATTTTTTGGCTCCCCACAAAAAGCGAGCAAATACTTTTATTGCCTCCTCTCTCGAACCACTTTCGCGTAATTACCTCTTGTACATCCCCTTCGTTGACAACTGACTTCGTTGTGCGTTTTCTCTTACAGACCAGATCCTTGGCATGTTCGCTCCAACTTCGACCCACCGAAAGAATCGCCCTCATTAAACTGAAAATTTGCTTGATACTCTCCCTACAAAGATAAGATCATTGTACATTCACTACACGGTGCAATGAAACGATAAAATTGAACTTTGTAAATCCTTCGGATCAGAGAATAATAGCGTTCAGAAGTGAAAGAGAGTTTCTTTCCTCATTAACACCGCTGGTAGAGAACTGGCGGAAAAAAGAAACGTCTCTAAATCTCCCTGGAAACACTAACTGAGACGATCTCAATTTACAATATATTTAAAATGGTTATTAATGTTTACTGTTACTAAAATCTATGAGCCGGAAGATGAGCGCAAACGAAAAGCTAAGATAATTCCAGGATGATAAAAATGAGCAGGGGCCCAGGTTATGACAAAAACCGGGAAACGTATCCTATATAAAATCTTCTCAAATCTTTATCAAAGGGCACTTATATAATCAAATCTTTGCTAAAACTCTGGCTAATACGAGCCCAGGATCAAGTTAATTTTCCCTTTCAGTTTTTTAATTAATTTTGTTTAAAACTACTAACCGAATTAACTAACGTAATGGGAAACGCACAACTGAATGGTTAAGCTGTGGTCTTTCTTTTGTTATTTGCCTAAAATTCTTAATTATTGTTTGTTGCATCTTTCGCATGCATTTCTTAACTCAAAAACACTTGCGAGTGTATTAAGTAACAGCTATGCATTTTTCTTACATACGATGAAAACTGATAGTATAAAGATTTCTGGTGACTAAAATTTAAAGTTCTGCTAGCTACAATATGAAAAATGGGAATTTTGGGGAATTCGGTGAAAACATGAAGGTGACCTGAGGTAAACGAATTAACTTGATACACTTGGAAAACAAAATGAAGGACATTTTGTTATCTGAATATGATGCGCATAGTAACAATAATTCTTTCTCTCTCTCTTCTTTGGGGGGTCGACATTAACGGGAAACAATAAAATCTTAATCTGATCATAAAAATATAAATAGGAGTGAAGCAATATGCTTTATTTTTTCCTTATTCATATGGGGAAAACTTTCTCAAATGTACAAACCCGGGCCAGGGACAGTCAGAAATAATTATTTTTAGGACATTAAAGCCTCAAAAAAAACAGCCCGTGCTCATCAGATCAGATCATATGTAGAGGATTTTAGGAAGGGAGTGTCTGACCCCAATTCTTAAACAACCCTTCGAAATAGGAAGCTAGGAGATTTGGGCTGAGTGCCCGATAGGAAAGTGACACGGAAGCAAGGTAGAAAGAGGGAGGAAGACGCCCTTATTTATTACCGGGGGCAAGTACCAGGGGTCCGACGGCTTAACGTACCCACCCGACGCACGGAGGGTATTTAGTGGTTCGAACGTTCGTACTTTCCCAGGATCGAACCTGAGGTTATTTCCATGGCAGTCACAAACGCTGACCACTAGGTCACCCGCGGCCCCACCCGTGCTCATCTCTGCAGGACAAGTCGATAAATACGTAATAATAATAATAATAATAATAATAATAATAATAATAATAATAATAATAATAATAAACTGATTGTAAATGCAGCTATTCCCCTTTCGTGATATACAGATTGTCCATAAATGAAGTATACATTATCAGTATACTATTGATAAAAAACTACAATAAATAACAACTTACTTTTAATGTCAAAACACATGGTAACTGTGAAAGTTTTTTTTAAATGTCAGCAGGTCTTTACGTGTCCGTTGGTTGCTCGCAGGATGTCTAAACGATATTCCAGTTCCACCCACGTAAGCTGCAGAATGTCAGGTGTAACAAGGAGGAGTAATGCGTTTATTGAGCTCAGTGTTAGATAAAACCTTTTTCTGGAACAGAATGTCCTTAATAAAGCCCCAAAGAAAAAAAATCGCATGGGGGGTAATATAAGGAGAACCGGGTGCCCGTGCCGTCGACACCTACGTCCTATCCAACGCCCTGGAAAACGGTAGTCTAAAGATCTGCATACAACCAAACACCAGTGTGGAAGCACTCCATCTGGTTGGAAAATGTCTTGAATATTCTGGAGTTGTGGAATTGCGAATTGTTCTAACATGTCCAGGTACGTTATACCAGTAACGGTTGGTTCAGCGAAGAAAAAGGGCCCTATCACTCTGTCTTCCATTAAGCCAGCCCGGGCATTAACCTTCGGGCTGTCTCTCTCGTGTGCTACGACCAAATGGGGATTTTCGGTGCTCCAGATTCGGCGATTATGCTTATCCATGCACTCTGCCATAAACATGGAATATCGACTCATCGTTGAAACAGATCAGTAAAAGAAGTGTTGGGTCTTCGTCAATGCGATTAAGCATGTCTACCGCAAATGCTTTTCGACGTGGTTGATCATTTGGTCGAAGTTTTTGCACTAACTGCACTTTATACGCATACAGGCGGAGTTGTTTATGCAGAACCTTGTGAACGCGGTATTTTGTGTACACGACTGACGACGCAGACGGACTTCTTCTATCTCCTTAGATAAGCCTTATGCAAATCTTCCACCTTTTCGTCTGAAATGGAAGGTCTCCCAGTGCTTTTGCCTTTCAAGAGACTTCCTGTTACTTTGAATTTATTTACCCATTGTTCGATGCTTCTTCGTTTTGGCGGCTGTCTTTTGTACTCCGTTCTGAACTTACGCTAAACTGTTGTCACCAAAGCACGCACGCTGCTTTCTCCACGGGGAAAGCCATGTCCGTTGTATTCCGTGTTTGACGAGATTTTTCATTACATAAGACACCTGGCGCCATCTATCGTCTAACTTAACAAACTCTAACACTTGCCACGTCTCTTGAAGTTTAAAGTAATTTTTTTTTCTATCGTATTTTTTCTAATATAGCACGCCGAAGTTGTATACTTCATTTCAGTGGCGGCCCCAGGTACGGGCATACCGGGCAATCGCCCAGGGCCCCGTACCCAAAGGGGCCCCGCACCGCCGCCAAATAATTAGTAGTTTTTGCCTGGCGTCACCTAAAATATCGTAGTTGTAGTTCACGATCATATACAAATAAACGACCAATTTTAATATTTGTTTACTGCTTTTAATTAGTGACATCAAAAAGTTACTCTGTTAGAAACATTTTTTATTTTTTGGTCAGAGACATTTTTTCAGCGGGAAAATTGTGGAGATACGAGTATGTCTAAATTAATTTTTTTTCAAGGTATTTTTCATTGCAGTTTTGCCGCAATTTCCGGTACAAGTAGTGAGTTGCAATATACTCGCTCTTCTGTCCATATAAAACGATGTGGCATCCACTCTGACCAATAGCGATTTGTTTCAAGACTTCACCCGCAAGAAAAGTCGCATAATTTTTCTTTAAATAATACTTATAATTATACAGCTGTTTGTTTAGTAAAAGGTCATTTTGGAACAGGTAATTTTTTTTATTGGGGATTTAACGACCACCATGAGCAACTCAATGGGCTATAAGCAGTCGCCAGTCCCTAATTTAGGGCCACTAACTCCAGGGAAGGGAGAGAACCAGTGCCGAAAGTCAAACACAACATCCATGCCTCACCGGAATTCGAACCCGGACCTCTTTTCGGACGATCGTTTAGACCACTGCGCCACCCGGTAATATTTTGGATTCTTAATTATATAAATAAACAATGTATTGCATCACATCGTGTTTATTTTATATAATTAAATTCCCGATAAAAAAAAACAATTGCTTTGGGACAATATTCACCCTAAGTGAGGGTTTGTGTGAGAAAAAGTAAAAAAAGCGAACGACTGGTTTGCGGTCAGAGTAAGCAACATGTAATTTCTTTTTACGTATATACTCTGAAGAGCAATTGAATTAGAGACAGCTGGCGTTATGCAAATGTGGCGCTGTGGGCGGCCCTGTAAACGGAAACGACATGACGTATGCAGTGATCCGACAATATAAGGAGTGGTGCGACGGGAATCAGTAAGAGTCGGACGCAGTATGGGTAAGACGAATGATCTAAGCGCATTTGATCGTGGGCAAATTGTCGGAGCTCGACGAATGGGTCACTCCATCTCGGAAATTGTGCAGGCACTGATATTTTCAAGAGCCACTGTGTCACGGGTGCACCGTGAGTACATCGAATCCGGTAAAATCATCCCTACAAGGGCCAACTGCCGTAGACAACAGCGTGTGCATGAGCGGGGGTCATCGTCGACTAGCTAGCGTTGTAACAGCGGATAGATGGGCCACAGTGCAAGAAATCACTCGGCAATTTAACGCTGGTGCACAAAAACGTGTAGGCAGCCACACCATCCAGAACCATCCTCTCGCTATGGGGTACAGAAGCCATCGTCCCACGAGGGAACCGCTGCTGACCGCACATCACAGGGTGCAAAGATCAGCAAGGGCGCGGGAACATCGCCACTGGACCCTAGACCTGTGGGAAAATGTTGCCTGGACTGATGAGTCGAGATTCACGTTGATACATGCGGATGGCAGGATACGATCACGGCGCAAACCACATGAAGCGATGGATCCTTCTTGCCAGCAGTGTACTCTTCAAGCTGGTAAGGGTGATATTCTCGTCTGGGGACTGTTTAAGTGGACTGAAATGGGACCCCTGGTATGTGTGACATCGTCGCTCACAGGTCAACGTTACCGGGATATCCTGGACGACCATTTGCTCCCGTTTGTGCGTCTTCAACGTCCCACTGGGGACCTCGTCCTGCAACAAGAGAATACACTGTGCCATCGCTCCCGAATTGTATCCGAATGGTTGGATGAACACTCCACCGACGTGACCTCGCTTCCTTGGCCAGCTAGATCACCTGACTTCAATCCCATCGAGCACATCTGGGATGCCGTTGAGAGAGATGTTCGAGGCATTAATACCCCTCCATCAAATCTTTGTGAACTGTGGGAGCTTGTTCAGGGGTCGTGGATCCGTATGGCTTCCCAACGCTTCCGGTGTGTTGTCGAGTCCATGCCGAGACGAATCGCCGCCGTCATCAGGGCGAAAGGTGGTGCTACACGTTACTAGACAGGTATCTCTAATTCAATTGCTCTTCAGTGTATATTAACAGTGTGTAAAGGGTTATTGCGATGATTTAGGGTTATTGCGATTGCAAAGGCTCCGTGAAAAGACATCGCCAGTGGCCCCGCAAGGGCCACCACTGCTTCATTTATAGACACCCTGTAGTTTCCGGAAAGACAAAAGTTGCGACTTCTCTGAACCCGAAGCGGGAAGGAAAAAACCTCGATAACACTGCATTGAAAAAAAAATAATGCTATAGTTATGTAAGTTTCACTATGTTTTGGGTAAACGTAACAGAATTATCTTTACTTTTCAAAATTGCCACGTCCATGTTTTTAATGAAATCCACAAGGCGGGGAGAGGGGGGGTAGCAGGAGCAGTCCACAGAGAAGGATATAATGTCTAGTTTCCGGTTTGTCCTGTTCTTGGTGTTCACTGACATTTAAAGAATCACGCTTGCCCACATGGGTTTGAATAACACTGTATAACCGAGATTATCAAGCAGTTACCTAACATTTCTGATGGCTAAACTAAATGGATGCCGCTGCGCAGGTAACTGCCTTTATTTGCTCGGCAGATTTTATCTAAGTCGTATAAAAAACCTATAAAAGACTTCTACCCCTGTCCTATTAAGATCATTACTTCGATAAGACTTTGAAAATTGCGTAAATTACAATCTTCACCTCCCTTTTGCACAGCACAGAGTCAAA
This sequence comes from Macrothele yani, assembly GCA_039090855.1. Lineage (NCBI taxonomy): Eukaryota > Metazoa > Arthropoda > Arachnida > Araneae > Macrothelidae > Macrothele > Macrothele yani. The sequence goes on along the minus strand of CM076995.1, from coordinate 151,094,043 downwards.
CAACCGACATTGGGTGGAATAAATTCATATCAAACGGTTAACCTGATATTAACAGTTACAGATACGACCTTCCCGTTTGAGCAATTTTGTCTTTCTTAGAGGCTCCTTTCGCTAACGAAGCACACATAAAAACGACTAATTATTCGGCGCGATTCCCTCCTCCTTTTTGTTTCTGCCCGAAGATGCGTGAATGGGATCAATTGAGTGTCCCTCAAACGAGCATAGAGGCGCAAGCGAAATTGTTCGGGGAGTGTCTCCCCGGCTACTGAATGAAAAGAATATTACGATTCCGGAGATCAATTACGTTGATAAACGATCCTGTGTAAGTTGTTCTTGGATTTTCAGAAAGCGACATTCTCGAGCGGTAGGAAAGATCATTGCACCCGGAGGGAGGAAGAAAGGGAGAAGAAGACTAAGGGGTGTGACTTCGATCGATGAAGTGGAAAGGGTATTACAGTGGCTAATCCCCCCCCCTCTTCAGCAGTCGGATCCCCCTTGAGCAAACAGCGGGATGCTGTGTCATTAATCTTGCATCACTCTGTGATGAAGTGGAACATCTGTATACATGACTGATTGAGAATAACAAGCAACATATCCAGTCTGAGAAAGCTTCTTTTCATCGGGCGATTCAGTACAGGAATACAAGAAAACAAATCAGAAAACTCCTCTGTTTTGTGCAGAGTGTTCCTTCAAAAGTAACAAACGCAGTGACACTCGGTGACTTTGGGAATCAAAATACAAATACTACTGTACAGTTTCTCTAGAGAGTGATGTTTTGCTTGAGGAGGAAGTAGGTTTTCACTAACCAAGTACGATGATCTGTTCTCATCTTCGGTATTTTTAGGAATGATTTCAAACTGTTTCACTTTTGCACTTCACAATCTCTGTCTCTCTCTCTCTCACCTCCACAGTTATCATCCGCTTATTTTTTTATTTATCTTCTTCTCGTAGTATCTTTCCGTTAATTATAATTTTAAAAACCCTCACGAGCGTCTGAGACTACAAAGGGGTGTTGATCAGGAGTTTAGGACATTTGGGCACCGGACTTTTTGGGCACCCGGACTTTTGGGCACCCAGACATTTGGGCACCCGGACATTTGGGCACAAATCTTGATGGGCCGTACAAAAATTGCCGGTTTTTTTTTTCGCTGTGAGGGGAATTGAATGGAGAAAACGTTTCCAGTAAGACAAACGACAATTATAATTGAATTTAAAAAAATATTACAATGCACAAATTTTGAAGATGACAATACGTTTTTTTGGGTGTAAATATGACAAGCATAATATCCGAAAACTTGACAATTTCGTCGTCCTGGATCGGGATTACATAGCTCATAACCATAAATATGGATTACATCATATTCATGATTACATAGCACCAAGGGTGTCCATGGAGGCAGAGCCCCCCCCCCCCGTTAATATAGCCAAATTTTTGATAAATTTAAAACACTAAAATAGACGAAACCTTTTTTTAAATGTTTGACAGCCTTGAAGGAGGTAAGTATTTTTCTTAGTCCCCCCCCCCCCCCCAAGCACACATAAAATGTCCGTAATTTCGTATTATCTTATTTACGATATTTTTCTATAAACTATAACTAAAAAAATTCTCTGCGAGTATGAGCAAACCCAGGAAACTTGTTTGGGGGGGGGGGGGGGGCTTAAAACCTAAAATAGGAAATATAAAGAATTTCTGGTCCGATCGGGAGATTTTCAGCCATTACAAGCTACAAGTCATCGAATTGCCTGGGGGCGTCTGCTGCCTCAGGAAACTAGTGTGTGTCGGGGGGGGGGGATACCAAAAGCGTAAAACATCAAGAATTTCACATTTCTCTTCCGATCGGGAGATCTTCAGCATTTACAAGCTACAACTCGACAAATTTTCTCAGCGCATGTGCACTCTCTGGAAACCTGTCGGTGATGGGGGAGGGGGGAGGGGGTAATACCAGAAGTGTAAAATATGAAAAATTCCTCGTCCGATCGGGAGATTTTCGGCATTTACAAGCTACAACTCGACACATTATGTGAAGGCATGTGCCTACTCAGCAATCCTGTGTATGTGAGGAGGGTGGGGGTGGATACCAAAAGTGTAAAATATGAAGACTTTCTCGTCCGATCGGGAGATTTTCAGTATTTACAAGCTGCAGCTCGACAAATTTTCCGTTCTGAGCGCATGTGCCTACGCAGCAAACCCGTCCGGGGGTGGGGGTGGGGGTAATTTCAAAAGTGAAAAATACGCAGAACTTCTCGTCCGATCGGGAGTTTTTCAGCATTTAGCAGCTACAACTCGACACATTATCTGAAGGCATGTGAATGATGAAAATCTCCGGGTAGGAAGAGAAATTCTTCATATTTTACACTTTCGGCAATCTCCCCCCCCCCCCCCCCCCGACAGGTTTGCTGAGTAAGCACATGCCTTCAAAAATACACTTTTGGTATTGAACCCCCCCCTCCTCCCATTGGGTTTGCTTTGCTGAGTAAGCACATGCCCTGAGTTAATGTCTCGAGATGTAGTTTGTAAATGGTGAAAATCTCCCGGTCGGAAGAGAAATTCTACATACTTTGCACTTTTGGTAGTCCCCCCACCCCCAGGTTTGCTCAGTAGGTTCTTGCCTTGAGATAATGTCTCCAGTTGTAGTTTGTAAATGCTGAAAATCTTCCGATCGGACAAGAAATTCTTTATATTTCACAATTATCGTACTCCCCCCCCCCCGACAGGTTTGCTGAGAGTAGGCACGTGCCCTCAAATAATCTGTCGAGTTGTAGCTTGTAAATGCTGAAAATCTGATTGGACGACACATTTTTCAAATTTTACAGTTTTGGTATTCACCCCCCCCCCCCCCCCACACACACACACACGTTTTGAGAGTAGGCACGTGCGCTCAGACAATGTGTCGAGTTGTAGCTTGTAAATGCTGAAAATCTCCTGATCGGACGAGAAATGTTTCATATTTCCCACTTTTAGTATTACCTTAGTAGGCACGTGCCCGTAAATATTTAAAGCCTAAGTAACTTACGGCGAACATTTTCTCGGTCAAACTCTTATTATTGGGCCAAGAAACGGCAATTGTTATACGGTCTCTTAAACATTTGTGCCCAAATGTCCGGGTGCCCAAATGTCCGGGTGCCCAAATGTCCGGGTGCCCAAATGTCCGGGTGCCCAAATGTCCGGTGCCCAAATGTCCGCCCCGTCTTTCAGACAGAAAATCGTAAATATGTCTCAATTTTTTAATGATTATAAGATATAAGTGAACAATTTTTTGTGCACACCACTTGCTCAAGTAGGGAGGAATATAGGAAAACTATAATTAATTTTTAACGCAGCGCAAATTCATTGCTTTAAAAGGGAATGTGCCCAAATGTCCGAATCCCGTTGATCAGCTGCAGTCAAAAAACTCCGAATAGGGGCAGTTGCACTCACTGCCTCTCCCGATTTATGGGCTAACTGCACTCAAGAGACACCCCTACTCATGTGTGCCCATAAAGGGATGCAAGAGGAGGCACTTTCCCTCCCCTAGAAATCTGACCATGCCTGGGGGCGGTAAACTCCCACACTTTCTTCTGCTGCTAAGAAACTTCCACACCGGTAGACTCGTGCACCTTCTCATATAAGGGAATGTACACAAATTGTGCACACCACTTGCTCAAGAAGGGAGAAATTCTTATGGAAACAGCAACAAAATTAGCTGGGTCTAAGAACAAGTTGCATGTGAACAAATTATCAAGAAAAACCAAAATGTTGATGCAAAAAAGAAGAGAGATGAGGACAACTAAAGAAGATGTGACTTCCAAAGTGGAATATATAGAGCTATGCAAGTCAGTACGAAAAAGTATCACTGAAGACGTAAGGAAATTCAACTGTGAACTAGTGAGGAAAGCAATTGAAAACAACCAAAGCCTAAAGATAGCAAAGGGACATCTCAGTAAGGGAAGAAAACAGATTATGCCACTGAGAAAAGAAGATGGTTCAGTAACAAGAAATAGAGGCGCAATTTTGACAAGAGTGAAAGATTTCTACTCCAAATTATATGAAAGGGATGATACATGTACTCCAGACATCATTAAAAGGTACCAGTACCAGAGTTCTTCCAGTCCTCCCAGCAGAAGTTGCACATGCAATCAAGAACATGAAGCTGGGAAAAGCTCCAGGAGAAGATGGAATTACTGTAGACATCATACAAGAAGCAAGTGGAGAAATCGAAACAGTACTCGCCCAAATTTTCACTCGATGCCTTAATGAAGGGAAGATTCCTGAGGATTGGAACAACGCTACATTGATCTTGCTACATAAAAAAGATGACATTGAGGATCTCAGGAACTACAGACCTATCAGCCTCCTATCAGTGGTTTATAAAATCTTCACTAAAGTTCTTTCGCGCCGCTTGAAGGTAACACTGGACATGGCTCAACCGAGAGAACAAGCTGGATTCAGGAGTGGCTACAGCACAATAGATCATATCCACATACTGAAGGAACTAATTGAAAGAGCGAGGGAATATGAACTTCCATTGTGCATGGCTTTTATCGATTATGAAAAAGCCTTTGATTCGGTGAAACCATCAGCAGTTACAATGGCTCTGAAATCCTGCGGTATTGAAGATGCATACATTAATATTATTAATAACATCTGTGAAAATGCAAGTGCAAAGATTCGGCTGTTTGAGAATAGAGCACACATAAAAGTTGGAAAGGGAGTGAGACAAGGTAACACCATATCTCCGAAGCTCTTTAATGCTACATTGGAGGGTGTCTTTCAATCACTGAACTGGAAAAACAAGGGGATAAAGATTAATGCAGATTATCTAACCCACCTTCGTTTAGCTGATGACGTAGTCATTTTTGCAACTACCCCATCAGAGCTGCAGAGTATGATCCAGGAAGTTGCTGACAAGAGTAAAGAAGTGGGATTAAAAATGAACTTTCAGAAGACAAAAGTGGTGTTCAATGCTTTTTCAAGAAATGAAGATTTATCGATTGATGGAGAAAAGCTGGAGATAACAGAAACGTACGTTTATCTTGCACAGCAGATATCAAGTGAGGGTCACATTGATGAAGAAATTAATCGGCGTACAAAACTTGCCTGGAGAGCTTTTGGAAGAAACAGCATAATTTTCAAGAGCAATATGCCATTATGTCTTAAAAGTAAAGTGTTTGATCTATGCATCCTTCCAGTGCTTACATATGTTGCAGAGACGTGGACCTTAACTAAAAGGGACATACAAAGGCTGCAGACAACTCAAAGCAGCATGGAGAGGTGCATGCTTAGTGTAACCAGGAGAGATAAGAAGAGGAACTCGTGGATCCGAAAAATGACAAGAGTGGAAGACATCATGATCAGAGTTAAATCCCTGAAATGGTAATGGGCTGGACATACTGCCAGAAGGACAGACCATCGAAGGACAGCCGAAATTTTAGATTGGATTGCAAGGGACAGGAAAAGACCCAGAAGAAGATCACATGGAAGATGGGTGGATGAAATTCGAAAGCATGCAGGAGTGACATGGAGGAGACTGGCACAAGACAGACCGTTGTGGATCAAACTTGGGGAGACCTTCGTCCAGCAGTGGATTGATAATGGTTGACAATGATGATGATGATGATGACACAAATTGAGGTTCGTTCGGAAATGCTGAGATGAGAGGGATAGCTTTCTTATAGTGGAACAAGGCGAAATGTACGAGTTTTCCTAAATATACAAAATGTACACAAGGTTTATGTAGAAGCTTTCCGACTCACTATATCTTGAGTTGTGATTTTAATATTTGGCATGTGATAACACGCAATAAAGCCTAATAAAAAAGCCTCAACGAATCGGTCTTCGGGTTCTGACAAGGAACGTACAAGCTGAGGACCTTTCTGGAAGATCTTAAGTTAAAACTTAAATATTTTATATTCATAAATATTTTATTAACGCTAATGAAAGTCACTTAACGGATCATTTCTCATCGGTTAACAAGGCATCTAGGCCGCGGCCCTTTTTTAGACGATCTTAGGTTTAAAACTTTGTATCATTGTGATCTTGCTTACGCATTTATCACTCGTACTTTTCGTTTTGGCCAACTAGGAAAACTCCCATACTTTGACAATATCTTCGAATGAAACGCAATTTGTATGCATCCCCTTATAGTATGAAAAGGTGTAGGAGTTTTCCGGTGTAAGAATTTTCTTGTGCGGAAGTTTACCTGGATCTGACTACGCCATTTCTGCCCTTGGGAGGTACTATGGAGATTTTCATGAAGACACTAAGTCTGATTGCTAATTTTTCTGCTGAAGTTTTGGATGCGTGTGTACACAGTGTAATTAAGAGAAAGGTTGAGAATTTACTGTAGAAAGTATTACAGTAATAATGAATTTTTTCATTGCGTATTGGAAGACAGTGTACTTATGTACAGTATGGAAAAGTATGAAAGGCAAGGAGATGAAAAATATATCATCTTCTCAATATAAAACCACTCACTCGTACATTCTTGATAAATAAGTATAAAGGACACCGTCTCTGTATACGAACAAATGAATAAGAAAATCAAGGAACCAATAAAATTAAAAGCCGTAAAACTTCAATTCATTAGTTTAATCTAAGATACACATTAGTACTTTCGAGCTACTTTGGTCCCATCTTCAGATGTGAGGTGAACATTTGAACAGTGCTGCAATTTATAGAAACCAGGGCAGTATGACGTAACACACACACATACTATGTTTACCCATACTGCCCTGGTTTCTATAAATTGTAGCACTGTTCAAATGTTCACCTCACATCTGAAGATGGGACCAAAGTAGCTCGAAAGTACTAATGTGTATCTTAGATTAAACTAATGAATTGAAGTTTTACGGCTTTTAATTTTATTGGTTCCTTGATTTTCTTATTCATTTGTTCGTATACAGAGACGGTGTCTTTTATACTTATTTACACATGTGTATATCATCTTCTGCAGCAGCCATTCACTGCTGGACAAAGATCTCCTCACGTTTTTTCCAGAACTTTGTATTGCGGGTGCCATTTTCTTATTGACGACTAATTGTGATCATTGCAGTTTCGTGGTGTATGTGTCACAAGTGGCCGAAAAGGATCAAAATAATGACAAAGAAATTTTCCGGTTGCTCTAACATTCTGTCTAATTTCATTTTATCCATCTCATTTATGTAGTTTTTTGAGTCTTCTGATTTTCAATTAAATTTTTGTCAAGGATGTAGTAAAAGCGGTTTATGAATAACAAGAAGATTCAGTGGAAATTCGTATTGGTGTTCGTATATGTTATTCATAATTACAATTTCTGTTGGCCTTCTCCTGAAAACTAAGCTATGGATGCCCATGATCGTATTCTACCCCCACCCACTCCCCAGAGCTTCTCCCTGGTGAGAGATAACTGCACTCAGAGACTCCCTCAAAAATATGTGAGCTTGTTTCTTCCTGATAAAGTCGACAGAGTCTATTAGTGTTACAAAAGGAATAACCACGTGGTTCATCCCTTGAAAGTTCTGTATTATTATTATGTATTTATAATTAGTATCACTATTTATTTTTATTCATTACTTTTTCATTTTACTTTTTTTATCTCTTTTCTAATCAGTTTTAATGTTGGTTCGGAAATATCGTCTGCAGCTTTTCGCTTAACAATATTTGATATAATTTCACAGGTCACCAGTTTTGGTGGTTGTGACACAAATCAGACTATAAAATAACCGAAGCCCTCTAGTGTCCACGTACAGTTTTGCCAAGCATTTGCGTGCTGTACAATGCCACTTCCATCCTTTCTGTTTCTCGATCTTTATAGAATTTGTGTCCTGAATGTATCAATAGTGTTTTCCCCCTTTTTCGCTGTACATAAACTCCATGTTACCGGTATATTATCTGTTTGATGAGTGATGCAATGATACCACTGTTTTTCTGTGATTCGGTGGACCATTGTCCAGCAAAGAGCATCCACGCCTAAGGGCACCCTGTTTCACCCATGTTCCAGTTTTTCACATTCCACCCTATAGACAACAAAGGATAGGTGAGTGTAGTCAATCGCTTTGTTGTCTTCCTTTCGAGTGCAACTTACTTACCAGATAAGGATCAAAGAATAGGGCGAGTGCAACTGACCCATGCCTCTACAAAGAGAATAACTTCTGCCTAATTTAGAAAGAATTTTGTAAAACCAAACATTGCGACATTTATTTTAGGGGTTGTTAATTACGAAGATTTTTTAGGTTTTAGCATTAATTCATTTCAAAGTAAGGCCTATTTAGTGGTAAGTTTTTTCAATCAGGGTGGGAATGTTCGAAGAGGCTAACTAGGGCGGAAACGGTAACTAGTAACAGTTGTAAAAAAGCGTTCCCAGGCAATCGTATTTTGTAGTTGAAGAACCTGTTCAGAAAACGTTAAGTGCTTTTACTGTTTTATTAGCTTACGCAGCAGTCATGAACATTATGATATAAAAACGTATCGAGAGGACTTAATGAGTTTATTGGCCAGGAAGCGTCGAAAAACGCGGGAAAAAATAGCGAAGGTCCGAGGGAGAGGGGACCAGGAAAGGGGTCAAGAAGGGCTCGGGCGACACAGAGGTGACGCTAGGGAAGCAGAAGTTAAGAGGAACTTTAGACAGAGGTCTAAGGGGCGAAGACGGTCTCCGAGAAGGCCTGAGTGCAAAAGAAGGAAAACTTACGTAGAATTGGCGTAAGTACGAAAGATCGAGGAATTAAGAAACTAAATAAACAGCGAGAGGACAGAAAGCTGTAAGTAACAAGTTACTAAGACCAATCCAGGGCAACCTGCATTATAAGTTTAAGTAAATAATAACTTAATTGAAACTTCAAATTTTGCAACTCTTTCCTATATATTTTCCACAACGAGGTGCAATTAGGCTAAATCATCAAACCCGAACGGAGCTTACAACAGAACAACAGCCCTCCAATAGAATAAATGAATTTGTGTGTTGACCAGTCTTACAAAAATGTCTCCTAAGGCAGGTGTTCACCCAGGGTTTCGAGAAGCGTGTAGTCCAAAAAATATCTTTGAGTGAGAGAGAGAGAAATACAGACAGACAGAGAATTCAATATATATTTTCACACGTAAAAACGCACACATTCGGCGATTTATCGCTATCGTACACTGCCGGACAATTGCTAAGGATGGATGACAATAGCATGATAGCAACCATAAAATGGAAGGCAGGAAAATGTGGAAATTAGCATAAGTGCGGGATACAGTAAGACGTGTTGTGCGTATGCAAATTTTGGATTGCCGAACTTGTTCGTGACGTCATAGCGCTGATAAGAGATATAAAGGATTTGACGCGTATTGACCGTTGTTGTTCAATCGCAAAGTTGAACGGGAAAGAATCAATTGACGAACTTGCAATTTTCAGTATGTCTTCCCGACATCACCTAGATGATTTTACGCGTGGCCGTATTATTGGCAAGATTGAATAAGGGCGAAAAATAACAGATGTTGCCAGGGAGTTCGACGTCAGCCACAGTGTTGTTTCAAGGCTTTGGAAATCATTTCAAACAAATGGAGAGTGTAGCAAACGTCACGGGGGAGGTCGTGTTCGCAGTACGACACCAGCAGAAGATCCGTACATAGTGCTATCAACAAAAAGACACCGGCGCAGCACAGCTAGTGAGGTAGCAAATCAGTTTATGGCTGCTACTGGCAAGCGGATCTCCCGAAAAACTGTCGCCAGACGTTTGCATGAAGGAGGACTATACGCCAGCCGTCCTGTTGTGTGCATCCCATTGTCCAGACGTCACCGTACCGCCCGTTTGCAATGGTGCCATCAACATCGCAATTGGACTGATAACGACTGGGCTGCTGTCCTCTTCTCAGATGAGAGTAGATACAGTCTATCGTCTGATTGTCGACGACAACTGATCTGGCGTGATAGTGGTACTGCATATTGTCCAGCAAACATACAGGAAAGGGACCGATATCCGACACGTAGTGTCATGGTATGGGCTGGCATCATGATCAATGGCCGTACGTCCCTCTATGTGCTTCCAACTGGGACTATGACTGGCCAACGATACATTAATGATGTTCTGCTACCTCATGTTCGCATGTTCCGTGGTGCTGTCGGTGATAGATTCATTTTCATGGACGATAACGCAACATGTCATCTAACAGTCGCTGTCCAGGAGTGTCTTGAGAGCGAGGATATTCAACTCCTCGTATAGCCAGCACGTTCTCCAGATCTGAATCCCATTGAAAATGTGTGGGATGCTTTGGGGAGGAGTCTTGCTGGTCGCCAGTGCCCTCCAATAAACAAGGATACCCTCATCCGTGCACTGACAGAGGAATGGGATAAATTACCCCAACAGCTGCTTGATAATGTTCTGCAAAGCATGACACGACGTGTGGAATCTTGCATCGCCCTCCATGGTGGCTATATCCCGTATTGATATCTTACGCCGGAACGCTTGCGGACGGTAATTGCATTTTTTTCAGGTTAACGTATCCTGCACAAAATGGCCTGTTTGTCCCTTGAACACGTTCCAAAGCCTTTTGGATTTCAGAGCACAATAAATTGTCTTTCTTGTAATGTCCTGGCATTCTGATATTATTTTATTTCATTTGGCATCCAACCACACTTACTTTTTTATGCGCTATATAGCCGTTTATGATCCGTCCTTACCAATTGTCCAGCAGTGTATTAGATCAATACTAACTACCGAATTTGTTATGGGCTGGACACTTACACTTCTGTATTAGGGCCAGCGACATCGCAAGGTTTCGAAATCAGGGTGGAGGAGACGGGTGGATGGGTATTATTTTTGCCGGGGCAAGTTTGAGAGCAACTTTATTTACGAAACACTGAAGGAAAGAATTTTTAATGCTTTTTTTTCCTGCCGGCTACAAAAGAATTCGGGCGAACCTCTTCCTTGCCGGCCCGGTGGCGCAGTGGTCTAAGTGATGGCCTCTGATCATTCGTCCGAAAGAGGTTCGGGTTCGAATCCCGATGAGGCATGGATGTTGTGTTTTTCTTACGGCATTGGCTCTCTCCCTTCCTTGGAACCAGTGACCCTTAATTAGGGACGGCCGACTGCGTATAGCCAATTGAATTGCTCAAGGTGGTCGTTAAGCCTCCAATAATTAAAAAAAAAAACATCTTCCCTTTCCTTCCCTCTCTCGCCAACACACACATCTGGATCTGACTAGTTACGCCGCTGGTAAACCAAAAAAGATAACATGAGAAAGACATGTGAATTAGTGATGTAAGTGTTGGTAGAATATTGCTTTTCAATTTTTTCTTGCTGTAAATGCACTGTCTTAATAGCTTTTCAGAATTTTGCATTTTTGCTTATGAAAACAGTACTGTACTTGAACAAGGTCTTTAAAGAAACTGACCTTTTTGTTTATCTGAATAACATTTTTTACACCATGACATATAGACACAATACTCCCCTCTCCTCCTTAACTCCTTTCCTTCAACCCAGCGACCTTGCTCTGCAGTCCTCTCCTCCAAATCAGTCGTCAGTCATGTACCGCCCCCTCACTGCGCCGGTGCAGGCTTATTGAATGTTGGTTGAGCTTTAGACTCGACTTTTGTGTTAAAATCCCCTAGTAGTACGAACAAACAGCAGGTCAGTCAGCAATGACCTTCCTCAGTGAATTCTTATCCACCCTTCTCATTCGCCCCTGGCCATACTAACATGAAAAAGGGCTTAAACTAAGGATTTGGAAGAGTGGAGAACAAATGGATTTTTTTTCATGGCCCTGAGAATGCTATATTGATAACCTTTCTACGGAGAAGCAAATAACGCACTTCCTAGGGAAGAATATGAACCGCCACACGATGAAAAATACGAGATTTATTATTTCTTTTTAAAGTTCAGATTACATTTTAAAGTAAAAAAATTGAAAAATTGCACATCTTGAACTGGGTGGGGGTGGGGGTGGGGAGAAAATTTGGTGTCGACATCTCTGTTCAGGGCTGTTCACCGAGTCTCTTCAGTTCCCAGTCTCCAGACTTCTTTAGACCTACCCTTGTAAGGAATTTAGAAGTTCCGGAGTTAAAATTATGTTTTTTCAATGAGCAAACAAAATACCAGGCATGGATGTTGTGTTTGTCTTACGGCACTGGCTCTCTCCCTTCCCTGGAACCAGTGTCCCTAAATTAGGGACGGGCGACTGCTTATAGCCCATTGAGTTGCTCACGGTGGTCGTTAAACCTCCAATAAAAAAAAACAAAAAACAAAATACATATGAAGGTCGTCCGAATGAAACATAGACTAGCTGTTGGAGTCAAGTGTACTTTACTATAGCATAAGAATATGTACACAAGTAAATATATACATAATACAAGGGTGCTGATGGCGCTGGAAATAGGCACTCCCTAACATTTAGGCAGGTATCCCATTGGTCAATAAGTTTATGAATCCTCTGTCAGGTATTTTGGAACCCACTGCGCACACACTTTCGATTTTCGCATACTCCAGTTCTTGAGGATTGTGACAATGGAATCCCTGCTGATATCTATTGTAGTTGCTAACTGTTATTCTGCGGTTAACTTTCTTCATCATTTCGTGCACTGCTGTGGTTGTGTTCGGTGTGTTTGCAGCGTGCGCTTGGCCAGGTCTTAGTATATCCATAGTGCTTTCATGTCCAACCTGAAATTCTCTGCGCCATTTTTAGACCGAACTGCGTGCAAGGTACGCAATCCAGCAAACCACACGCATGCGTCGTAAGATTTCTGTCGATTTGCTTCCTCTTTTGTCGAAAATTGGGTCACGGCTCGCTGTGCTTGTTTGGAGGTATCCATGAGATAGGTGTTTACGTCCCTTAGATATTACTAACATCCAATACGCCGCACCAACTAAATGCTTCCCAGGCTGCATTCCTCTTTTATGAGTGGCTTTCGCAGAGCCACTATCACTTCGGCAAGTAATGCAGCACCACCATCGCTTTGGCGAATACTGCATCACTTCGACAAGTAATGCAGCACCACCATCGCTTTGGCGAAGAGTGCATCACTTCGACAAGTAATGCTGCACCACCATCGCTTTGGCGAATAGTGCATCACTTCGACAAGTAATGCAGCACCACCATCGCTTTGGCGAATACTGCATCACTTCGGCAAGTAATGCAGCACCTCCATCGCTTTGGCGAATACTGCATCACTTCGGCAAGTAATGCAGCACCACCATCGCTTTGGCGAATACTTCATCACTTCGGCAAGTAATGCAGCACCACCATCGCTTTGACGAATACTGCATCACTTCGGCAAGTAATGCAGCACCAGCATCGCTTTGGCGAATACTGCATCACTTCGACAAGTAATGCAGCACCACCATCGCTTTGGCGAATACTGCATCACTTCGGCAAGCAATGCAGCACCTCCATCGCTTTGGGGAATACTGCATCACTTCGGCAAGTAATGCAGCACCACCATCGCTTTGGCGAATACTTCATCACTTCGGCAAGTAATGCAACACCACCATCCCTTTGACGAATACTGCATCACTTCGGCAAGTAATGCAGCACCAGCATCGCTTTGGCGAATACTGCATCACTTCGGCAAGCAATGCAGCACCAGCATCGCTTTGGCGAATACTGCATCACTTCGGCAAGTAATGCAGCACCAGCATCGCTTTGGCGAATGCTGCATCACTTCGACAAGTAATGCAGCACCACCATCGCTTTGGCGAATACTGCATCACTTCGGCAAGTAATGCAGCACCACCATCGCTTTGGCGAATACTGCATCACTTCGGCAAGCAATGCAGCACCTCCATCGTTTTGGCGAATACTGCATCACTTCAACAAGTAATGCAGCACCACCATCGCTATGGTGAATACTTCATCACTTCGGCAAGTATTGCAGCACCACCATCGCTTTGGCGAATACTGCATCACTTCGGCAAGTAATGCAGCACCACCATCGCTTTGGCGAATACTGCATCACTTCGACAAGTAATGCAGCACCACCATCGCTTTTGCGAATACTGCAGCGCTACCCGTCTACCCCAGTCTATGTTTCGTTTTGACGGCCCATATACGTAGATAAAATGAAGACTCGATCTTTTATAGTTGCAGAGTAGCTTTATTCAGTGAAGTATGATGGAAAAGATCTATCGAGCTTTGTTCTGATTTCTTTACGTTTATATTATTAACAAGTTGATCTGTTTCTACTTAACATTTTATTAGGCATCTTCTTCCGTTACATCGCTGCTAAATTTCTCCTTTCCAACTTTTTTTTCATTCAATCTCCCTTCTCGATATCGGACATTTTCCCCACCTCCATTCTCTCAGTACGGAGAATTCTCCCAAACTCTCCCCAAGAGTCCGATCAAAAAGTTCGTATCCTCAGAAAAGGCGCAATTTAATTTTATTGCTTTCTCTCTCGGTTATTTTTTCCTGACCTCTCTACAACGAAGTAAATTTCTTCGTCATTTTTGGTCCACGCCGGGGATCGAACCCGAGTCCACTTATTCCGGAACAAGTCGCTCTACCAACTGAGCTACGCAGACGTTCGTTCTCGCTGATATCTGCCTTTATGTTGTGTAGGTCCTGCAGGGCAGGCATGTCACATCTCCCCTCCCCCGAAAGAGGGCCCACGGGTCAGCCGTGACCATGAATCGTTGCAGGCAGCTATCCGCTGTAGAACGAGCACTTGAGAACTCTCAGTCAATCTGGTGTGTGGAATACAACGTCACACACATTTATTTTTCGAAGCGCTGGAGAAGGGATTCTCTTATTTTTTTTGTCTTGCGGTGTGGAAAGAACATTACACTATTGAGAGATCTTTAACGTCCGGGTCATCCGGGAAGTTCGGGCGCCATTATAACGAAGTAAATTTCTCCGTCACTTTTGGTCCACGCCGGGGATCGAACCCGAGTCCACTTATTCCGGAGCAAGTCGCTCTACCAACTGAACTACGCAGACGCTTGTTCTCGCTGCTATCTGCCTTTATGTCATGTGCGTCCTGCAGGGCAAGCACGTCACACCTCTCTAAGTTTTTGTTTAGGATTTCTACTTCCCGTTCGGTATGCATATTTAAGCCTAATTTCAGGTAGTTGTGTAAACAATATAACATGAAGGAACTGATGATATTGTCGCTTTAATCAAGTTATTATTTATTTAAACTTATTAGGTGGGTTGCGCTAGAATTATTTTAGTGCGTATTTATTTTTTAAAGCTTTCAATCCTTTCGCTACTTAATCTGTTTCTTAATTATTCCTCTTTCGTATCAACTCCAATTCTACGTAACTTTTCATTCTTCCGCACCGGCGATCCGGACGCTCATGTCCTTCTCGCTCCCTCTCTTAAAATCCTCTTGTATCACTACTCCTTTCTCCGCGTGACCACTTCTGTCCTTTGACACTCGCTCTCCGTTGCTTTGAAGAAAACTTCCCTGTCCCCTCCAAAGGCAATAAAGTCATTATGCCGTCTGGATACGCCAACATATTTCAATGCACTAACTGCTGCGTAGGGCAATAAAGCAATATAACAAAACTTAGGCCACGTACTAAGCTCTGTGTGTTGGGAATAATGCTTTACAACTTCTACAAATTACTGTTACCGCCCATACATAGCATCTTGAAGTCGAAGATTCCCATGCTGACTGAGTAAGAAATACCTATTGCTGCATATTCCCTACTAATCCTAGAAAAGAAATATTCTAAAATCTTTTAAAAAACCCTCTTTTACACTCCTTCGTTACCACCTTATTTCGAGTACATTTTCTACAGCAGACCCCTTAGCCTTACTGTTAAAAATTGGTACTTAGAAATAAGCAAAATGTAAAAGGTATATTGCTTATACCTTTTAAGAATGTACTTAAAAGGTATAAGCAATATACCTTTTAAGTACATTCTGGGCTTATAATAGCTCCGAGTACTTGTGTCTCATTTTTGAAAATTACACGTACTCATTTTTGAGTACATACAGGGAATCAATTGTGAGTATATTTGGTATTTCTGATTTGAAATGTATGTACTCATTTTTGAGTACATATATTTCAAATATATGTACTCAAAAAAATCCATATATTTCAAATATATGTGCTCTAACTTCATTCAGTTTCTGTGCCCTTTCGGGCAGGGCACAGATACTGAAGGAAGTTAGAGAGAACCAAGCGATTCTGACATGATGGTTTCTAAGTGAGAGAGAGCACACTAGATGGCGCCACCGTACAAGCGTAGGATTTTGCACATAGAAGGCAGAGAGAAATTACCGGAAGATTCCTACCAGTGCGCCGTAATTTAACGTGCTCGTCCGATGCACGGCGGATATTCAGCGATTGTTAGAAATTCACACTACTAGGCTAAGTTTGAACCTGGGGTCCCTTCTTCAGCAGTCTGAATCGCTAACCACTAATCCATCCGCGGCTCGATTTCAAATTTCAGATCAGATTATATGTAGAGGATTTTAGGAAGGGAGTGTCTGAGTCCAGGTCTTAAACAGCTCCTAGAAATTATAACGAAATAAATTTCTCCGTCACTTTTGGTCCACGCCGGGGATCGAACCCGAGTCCACTTATTCCGGAACAAGTCGCTCTACCAACTGGGCTACGCAGACGTTCGTTTTCGCTGCTATCTGCCTTTATGTCGTGTGCGTCCTGCGTGGCAGGCACGTCACAAAATAGAAAGCTAGGAGATTTGGGCTAGAGTGCCCGATAGGAAAGTAACACGAAATAGAGGTAGAAAGGGGGAGGAAGACGCCCTTATTTATTACCGGAGGGTCAGTACACGGGGTCCGACGGCTTACCGTGCCCAACCGACGCACGGCGGATATTTAGTGGATCTAGTGTTCATACCGGCTGGGATCGAACCTTAGGTCCTCTCCATGACAGTCACGAACGTTACCCACTAGGACACCCGCGACCCTGATTTCAAATTTGGAATACCTGTACTCCATACATACCCATTTATTCCTAGAATCAACTGGAAGTATATTATTCGATGACATATCTGTAATAATAAATATACTCGTTGTCACATGCTGGGGAAATGGACCGCACAATTTTATGACAAATACAGTGATGAAGCGACAATATATTATTTATGAGATTGACACAAATGTAATTAATGTAAAAACGTACACAAAGATACGTTATGCATAGTTAAATTACTTATGATCAGTGACGTTGTTGTACTAATTATTTATGTGTGTGACTTTACACATTTATTAAACAATTTCTTTTGAAATCTATAATATCTAAAATGAAGTAATACGAGATTATATTTATTGACGCAATTATTTGTAAGTACGTATGGTTACTTATATTTGAGCATGTCAGCTATAATAGCTTTTATGTTGAGAAAGGCTCAGACTAAGTGACGCACCGAGGAATTCATGTTGGAAAGAGGGGCTATATTTATGCTCTGTCTCTAATTTTTGCAACGGCGTAGAATTGGGACCGCACAGACTGCACACATATATACACTGAAGAGAAATTGAATTAGAGATACCTGTCTAGTAACGTGTAGCAAAACCTTCCGCCTTGATGACGGCGGCGATTTGTCTCGGCATGGACTCGACAAGACATCGGAAGCGTTGGGAAGCCATACGGATCCACGACCCCTGAACAAGCTCCCACAGTTCACGAAGATTTGATGGAGGGGGGTCAGAGCCAAGAACATCTCTCTCGATGGCATCCTAGATGTGCTCGATGGGATTGAGGTCAGGTGACCTAGCTGGCCAAGGAAGCGAGGTCACGTCGGTGGAGTGTTCATCCAACCATTCGGATACAATTCGGGAGCGATGGCACGGTGCATTGTCTTGTTGCAGGATGAGGACCCCAGTGGGATGTTGAAGACGCACAAACGGGAGCAAATTGTCGTCCAGGATATCCCGGTATCGTCGACCTGTGAGGGACGATGTCACACGTACCAGGGGTCCCATTTCAGTCCACGTAAACAGACCCTACACAAGAATGCAACCCCCACCAGCTTGAAGAGTACCCTGCTGGCAAGAAGGATCCACCGCTTCATGTGGTTTGCACCGTACTCGTATCCTGCCATCCGCATGTGCCAACGTGAATCTCAACTGATCAGTCCATGCAACATTTTTTCACATGTCTAGGGTCCAGTGGCGATGTTTCCGCGCCCATGCTAATTTTTGCACCTTGTGATGTGCGGTCAGCCGCGGTACCCTCGTGGGACGATGGCTTCTGTACCCCATAGTGAGGAGATGGTTCTGGATGGTGTGGCTGCTTACACGTTTTTATGCACCAGCGTTAAATTGCCGAGTGATTTCTTGCACTGTGGCCCGTCTATCTACTGTTACAGTGCAAGCTAGCCGACGATGACACCGCTCATCCACACG
Source organism: Macrothele yani (assembly GCA_039090855.1). Taxonomy (NCBI): domain Eukaryota; kingdom Metazoa; phylum Arthropoda; class Arachnida; order Araneae; family Macrothelidae; genus Macrothele; species Macrothele yani. The sequence goes on along the minus strand of CM076995.1, from coordinate 151,075,796 downwards.
CTGTTGTCCACGGCCGTTGGCCCTTGCAGGGATGGTTTTACCGGATTCGATGTACTCACGGTGCACCCGAGACACAGTGGCTAGTGAAAATCCCAGTGCCTGCACGACTTCCGAGATGAAGTGACCCATTCGTCAGGCCCAGACATATTGCCTACGATCAAATGCGCTTAGATCCTTAGTCTTACCCATTCTGCGTCCGACTCTTACTGATTCCCGTCGCATCACTCCTTATATTGTCGGATCGCTGCATACGTCATGTCGTTTCCGTTTACAGGGCCGCCCACAGCGCCACATTTGCATAACAGCCAGCTGTCTCTAATTCAATTGCTCTTCAGTGTATATTTCTGTAATTTAACCAAAAATGAAATAATACTTCTCTTGTATCTAAAAGGAAAACACAAAGCCTTTTTGTTTTACGTTTACGTTTAAGTATGAGGCAGTTAGTAGGCTGGCCGTACCTAGGATACTTCCACTTAATCGAATATCCCTCATGATTTCGTAAAAATGACACGAATCATTATATACGTTCAAGAGGCGCCGAACATGACATCTGCTTTATTTCACCATTGTAAAATATCAGATATAATATTTAGTATCGTCATCATTGCAAACATCAGAACAAATCGATAGGACAGTGTCGTTGAATTGTCTTTCGCCACATTTTAAAGATGATGAGGCTTTGAAACGAGGAATGTTGAATCCTGTCACTCACTATTCTAAAATCAAAACATAACCCAAATCAAAAGGTCATTCCCCACATGACTCCAACGTTCTAATAAATAACGTAACTCTGACAGAAGACATTGGGCATCTCCTGGGTGGTCTAGGCGCCCCTTGGCTGGGCCCGTAGCCAAAGTGTGAAGAGTAATTTCTTCAGGCATGTTCACTGCTGAATGCCACCCGGCGCTTAAACAAATTTGCCCTTGCTCCAAAACTGGAGAAACTGGAGTCCGGCAATGCCTGGTTTGTTTAGTTTCTATGTTTTGCCGTTCACTTTTCTTTTTTTCTTCCGCTTTCTCTTCTCGTCCTTTGAGAGGTGCGGTTTTTAGAAAAAACAAACTATTACATTCCCAGAACAAGATTCGTAAATTGTGAATTAGTGGAACAAGAAGAAAGACAGAACGAACATGGCTCCGTTTTAGCAGCACCCTTGGGTGGGACATCACAATTCTGCATTAGCAAAGCGAGAAAGCCCAACCGCTTGTAATTTATCTGTGAATCGAAACAAAGATGGATGACTTGCAATGATGATCTTCCTGTCGTTTTCTCTTTAACCACAAGGAATACTTTCGAATTCTGACTGCGTTACTATATAACTGATTTTGGTTTTCAGTTGCATGTCATGGTGTGCTTATGCATTATTCTTCGTTGCTAAAGAAAAAGATTTGTTCATTGAATCTTTTACATTTTATCGCGTTAGGAAATGGAACAACTCCCTTGTAATCATTGTGGAGATTTTTGACGAGCACGTCCATCCGGTATGTAAGATCAGCTCATGCGCAGTTAAATTTTCCAAGGCTTTACTTTTAACATTGACCCGCTACTTCGTAAACATGGTTGTCCCAAATGTTTCGTTATTACTGACTGCAACACACTCTCATATACCCATTTTTTTTTTTTCTGCAAAGGTTTTTCTTTTTGGGCAAAAAAAAAAAAAGATTGATACAATTTGTATTTGGGATATCGCATCCGTACCAGCTCGTATTTCTATCTTTCTTTATAGTCGAGCACATCACTTGTTTTGCAGCAGTAACTAACTCGCTGAAATAATAAGCCCCCATTTAATTTTCCGTGTTTAAGTGAATATTTATTCCACCTTAGATATAACCACGATCTGTAACTGAGTTATCATATGGGGATCAGGAGGCGCTTTCTTTATTGCTTAAGGTTAAGAAAGCCTCCTATATCTTTTTCTTGGCTCTACCTCCGACTTCCCTTATCGTTCTGAACACTGTCTGTCTTTTTCGTCCTCCTGACCACTTTTACTTCTCCTCTCCCGGTTCCTTATGTACAGAGTGTGACTTAAAAGTTTAGTAATATTTGCATAAACACATTTGCTGAGGCGGGTATGTCACGTGTTTAAACTAGTTCAAGACGGCCACTGCAGTCAGTCAGACGAAAGGTATATAAAGTGGTAGTCGTTGCTGTGAACAGCATTGCCTGTCGTCGTTCTGTCTGTGGTTGGGATGCCTAAAAGATGAATAGCCACAACCGGCTAATTAGGGTACTTTTGCTTCACCGCAACCAGATGGTTTAAGAAATTTCGTTCAGATGACAGAAACCTCGACGATCAGCCAAGGTCAGGTAGGCAGCGAACCGTGGATTCGAAGGCCGTGCGCCAGGCCGTAGAGGCAAATCCAACAACCAGCACTCGAAGATTATCAGGCGAGCTGGGCATATCACAGATCACCGTGGTTCGTCACCTTCAGGACCTCGGCAAAGGTCTACAGGAACTGTCGTATTGTCCCTCACGAACTGACGCCAGCTGAAGCAAACCGCCGAGTGGAAGTGTGTACGAAACTCCTAGAAAACCCGCACGATGTACGTTTCATCAAAAGAATTGTTACATGCGATGAAAAGTGGGTCTATTTCCGTAATCCTAACGCACAACAGCAGTGGTTGAGCCCGGGCCAGCTTCCTGAACCTGTTGCCAAACGTGGGAGCTTCGAGCAGAAGGGGATGCTCTGTGTCTGGTGGAATTTCGAGGGCATAATCCATTACGAATTTGTTCCAGACGGTCGGACCATCAACGCCAACCTCTACACTTAATATCTGGAGCAGATGTATGCCGTTTTGGAGGAGAAGTACCCGGCGCTGGTGAACAGAAAGCACGCTCTCCTACAGCAGGACAACACTAGGCCTCATACCACGCGATCGACCCGGGCAAAACTCCAGGAACTTGAGGGCATCGAACTGATGCCACACCTAGCATATAGTCCGAATCTTTCCCCGTCGGATTATTACCTGTTCCGGTCCATGAGCCACTTTCTTCGCGGGCGGCGCTTCAACAACCAGGAGGTGGTGGCAGCTGGGGTGAAGGAGTTCTTCGCCTCGAAAGACAAGAACTAGTACCGCCAAGGAATCGAAGAACTGGCAGATAGATGGCAAAAGATGGTGTAACACGATAGCCTATACTTTAAATGCTAGTCATCTTTCGTCGTAAAGGTACGTATGAAGACAGAAAGTTATCCAAATATTGCAAAACGTTCAACTCACCCTATGTATTTACTGATCTCTCTCACCCATTACAAATTTTCAAACTTTCCTCTGACTCCCTTCAGCTAAATTCTTTAACGTCCACCTGTTTTTCCTTTTTAATCGATGTCTCATATTCCCACTACGTCTATTATCGCTCGGGTTCCTAATTGGGTTCACCCGGCGTAATATTGGGAGCCAAGGAGGTATCGAGTGGATTGTGATTCTGCGATTCCCTGATTTAGGGCTGACGCAGTTTCAGAATCCACTGACGGGGCGTTGTGTTTCACACAGCAGATTTTCCTTTGGGAGTTAAAGGGTCCGCTGTGTGCCGCAATATTTTTGTGAACGTCTAGATTTAAAATAAAAAGCATAAGTGAAGTGATTTTCTAAGTTCCGGTTCCAAAAGATATATATATTCTCCAAATAATCTAGGGTTGAGCACACATATTGTAGTTAACGATACACTCATCATGGAACTGAGACAAAATTAACAACAAAAACAATTTATTGGTTATGATTTGGCATAATAATAAATATACGCTCATGATACTAGCAAAAATGATTTAAGACTCTCTAACAGGAACCTGTACTCAATTGAGTATTTACTTATTAAAATATAAACTATGTGTGGACTGCTCCGATAAAGATGTTATGAGGGGACACCAAAAAAAATAATAGGATGGATTTCCTACCTTAACCTCCGAATCTGGCCTAGATATCGCGCTGCTGACCACTCCTGAGCCGGGAGAATTCTCGTCCGCCAAACACTGTTATCGTGGTTCCTCCACCTAGCGTACTGGTCTGCGATGTCTGCCCCGGTCCGTCAAACTCGGTGCGGGCTCTCGTCATGCTGCCAGTCTCTGATACATCATGGCGGCGTCCACGTTTTGGACCACCAAAAAAAAACCCCAAGGGACAAGTCACCAGTAATAAAAAAAGTGCAAGTCAAGCACCTCGACTTAGAAGAACAAGTGAAAAAGATGAAAGTGACGAAGTTCTTCTCTTCCCTGGTAAAAATTTCGACGACCCCCAAGAAGACCCACACTACCTCAAAACATCCCATCATCCAATCACTAGCTGGCAAACGCAAGCCTCCCTGAATTAAATTCCCCAGTGTAGATCTTACTGGTCGGAAAATTAACATTTTGATCTTCCATTCGTTAGGGGGCCAAGATTCCTACCAGTTCCAGTAAAATTCTGAGAACCCCTGAAGTTACGTTTGCCGCTTGATACAACCACCGGCCATAAATCCTTACCCCAATTAAACTGCTAGCTCTGGTTCCAACAAGTCTACGGTCGGGCCAACACGCATTGTGGATTCTATAGACGGTGGACACTTCTATTGCCCCAATAAAACATACTACAAAGCCAGCGTTTACTCCTTACAGTGTCGGTCTGTCCTGTGACGCCTTGTGCTGGGAGAGGGAGGACGGAGAGGGAAAAAAAGAAAAGATTCACCCGAAAGTATATGGCAAAATAAAACGTACTCGTTCTTCAAAAAAATACATGAATTAATAAAAATGAATAAATAAATAAATAAATGAATAAATAAATGAATAAATAAAATAATAATTAAATAAATAAATAAACTAGGGAATGGGTTTTCGACCTAAATGTGCAGCGCTCAGTTTGGGCGCTGTCACACGTCCACATGTTGCCAGTTCACATAATCATGATAATCGCCATCAGATGCTTTATTCCTTAAATCCGGCCTCCTCTTAAAGGTGCTTACCTATACTGCACTTAGCATGTCTGTAAACTGTACGATTGATGACTGAGTATATATGGTTTTCCCAGAACCCAATGTATATGTATACTGTATACAAGAACTGGAAATTTAGAGGTTGCTGATACAAATGTAGAAGTAACTGCCGATATTTAATGTTGAAAACAGATCGTAAGCGATGGTCACATAAAAAAGGTGATATTAAGGATCTCGAAACTACAGATCCATCAGCCTCCTATCAGTGGTTTATAAAATCTTCACTAATGTTCTTTCACATTGCTTGAAGGTAACACTGGACATGGCTCAACCGAGACAACATGTTGGATTCAGGAATGGCTACAGTACTATAGATCATTTCTGTGTACTGAGAGAGCTAATTGAAAAAATGAGGGAATATGAGCTCCCACTATGTACACTGAAGAGCAATTGAATTAGAGACAGCTGGCGTTATGCAAATGTGGCGCTGTGGGTGACCCTGTAAACGGAAACGACATGACCTATGCAGCGATCCGATAATATAAGGAGTGATGCCACGGGAATTAGTAAGAGTCGGACGCAGTATGGGTAATACGAAGGATCTAAGCGCATTTGATCGTGGGCAAATTGTCGGGGCCCGACGAATGGGTCACTCCATCTCAGAAGTCGTGCAGGCACTGGGATTTTCACGAGCCACTGTGTCACGGTTGCACCGTGAGTACATCGAATCCGGTAAAACCATCAGACGATCACAGTCTCCAAACTCCATCAGACGATCACAGTCTCCAAACTCCATCAGACGATCACAGTCTTCCGCTGATAATGCCTGGCAATAATGCGGCTTCCAAGGACGCCAGTCTAACTCCTTTAAAACAGTTCGTATTGTGTGACGGGATAGACCACTTTCACGAGTTGACCTTTGCGGACTTCGGGTGAACATTTCCTACACAACTTGCACATTCTCCTCCTGTCTAGATGTTCAGGCACGAACGCTTCTGTGAGTATCTCTTACAGATCCTGTATTCATGAGTGTGGAATGGCAGTTCTTGATGGTTTTTGGCATTAACTGAAGCACGAGGTCCGGGAACACTGCGCCACCATCTTTGCACCTGCACAACAGACTGCCACACTTCGTAACGTCATGCGACCTGGTAACGTTGACGCAGTGTCAAGCGTTGGGTCATTCTGGGCTGCTGTTATCACTCTGAAATGAAAACAGAAATTAGCAATACAATTCTACCAGTTTAGGAATCACGATATTTTTTATTTTATCCAAATGCTTTGATTTTTCAAAAAGTCATTAACACTTTTTAATAGGGAGTTATTTCTCACCCACCCTGTATATATATATTCTCTAGGTTGTATGCCAGTGCAGTACAGGTTGTGTTCCGGAGTGGTTCGTAGGAACGGTCGGTGAAAATGGTGACGTGTCAGACTTCCACAGAGGAAGCTGTATTAAAGGCAAATGGTGGTCCAACACCTTAATAATAGAGACATATCGACTATTTCTCAGGTATTCATATTATTTTGTCCAATCTCTGTATATATTTTTTTACATTGACAGAGATATTCCGTTACACGGCTGATAAATTAACTATTTCGTATTAGTGAACTACGAATCATCCAACATAACGTCGGACTGTATGAATTTCTTCTCTTAATCAAATTTCACGAAACCCCGCTACTAAAAATGATCACGTGAAAAAAAACACCTTGGAATGGTGTGAATTTTAACACCTTAACAAAATCTCTTGGTGACCCATCATGATCAACGGATATCGTTTGAACGAACGGAAATTTGACGTGATGACATGGGAACTTACTTAAAAGAATAAATTCATTTTGTATTTATTCCTCTTTAAGTGGACTGCGTGCTTTATATCGCGAAAGATTTGTATCGCAATCGACTGAATATGTTATTATGTGTAAGTTTTCGTGTCAGATGTACACGAAAACGTGCATACAAGAATAGATTCGCAAGATTAGGGATTCCTCGTTTAATTAAGTTGAAAGAAGAGAGGATCAAAGTTCACGTGCTGTCTTTTTTATCCGTTATGAATGAAAACAAACTAATTTTTACGCGTGAGAATCTGTTCCTAGGAAAGAAAACTTCTTTGATTCTGCTGAAGTAAAACGCATTAAGAAGACTTACTAAAATTTTATATCTGTATCGAAATGCATGACCTGGAACTCATCATAGTAAAAGCGTTTCGGAAGAGACTTCAGGAGAAATCACGTTTAGTTTGTGTGTTTGCATCGCCTTTCATTCCAACCAAATTACGGCAACTTTCCAACCGATGTTGGTGTCCGAAAAACTTCTTGAACTTCTTCGTTCGTTCATAATGTTTTTCTTTTCAGTTTGCGAAAAATCTCTGTACTCCTTGCACTTTCTTAATTAACTCTTTAACCTGGTGGAACGAATTAACTCGGCTGAATGATCAGCTTTCTAAGAAGTGAGACGAACGCGGCTAGAACGAGTGAACATGTGCAGTAGAAAGAGTTGCTTTCTTTTCCTTTAGCTTCGTTATTCAAAGCTGTCATTTAGGCTGATGATTGACATTAATTCCTTCTGACTGATTACACGATAGAAAAGCTATAACAATGGCGATGAACTTAAGAAAGGAGAGAAAAGGTGTTTGAGTCACTATAACGAAGTAAATTTCTCCGTTATTTCTGTCCACGCCAGGATTCGAACTCGGATCCCCTCATTCCGGAATAAGTTGCTCTACCAGTTGAGATACGCGGCCGTTTTATTCTGATTCCTATCTGCCTTTATGTCGTGTGCGTCCTTCTGGCAGGTACGTCACATCTCCTGGTACGTTACATCATCTCCCCCTTATTTTTTTTTATTTTTTTTGAAGTGCTGGAGAAGGGATTCTCTTATTTTTCCTATCTCGCGGTGTGGAAATAACATCACACCATTGCGAGATTTTGAACGGTCGGGTCATCCGGATAGTTCGGGCGCCATTATAACGAAATAAATTTCTCCGTTATTTCTGTCCACGCCAGGATTCGAACCCGGATCCCCTCATTCCGGAATAAGTTGCTCTACCAGTTGAGCTACGCGGACGTTTTATTCTGATTTCTATCTGCCTTTATGTCGTGTGCGTCCTTCTGGCAGGTACGTCACATCTCCTGGTACGTTACATCACTTGTTTCTGCACAGTGTCATGATGTCCATGTTGGGGGACTAGCACTTCACCATCATACCTTGGGTCATGGAGCAGAGAATATAGGACTTGAAATGAACGCTTATAACTTTTGACAGGTTTATAGCTGTACTGCTGAGATGAGAGGGTAAAATGAATTGATTTATCATAGCTTCCGTAAAACCCGGCTGCTGTGTGAACATTTTTGTTTGGGAAACGGAGAAAATTTTGGCAGCATTTGGTTGAGGAAGATCGGCCGCTTAAAGGGTTAATATTATTTAAAAAAAAAAAAGTGCACTGCGATAGTGACGAAGTGGAAAACTTCAGCTGGAGTCAAACGTTATGTTTAGGGCACGTACGAGTATTATGATCTGTCTTACAAGTTCAACTGAATCGAAAATATTGTTTATTTTTTTTTTTTTTTTTAATTGGAATTTTAACGACCACCGTGAGCAACTCAATGGGCTATAAGCAGTCGCCCGTCCCTAATTTAGGGTCACTGGTTCCAGGGAAGGGAGAGAGCCAGTGCCGTAAGACAAACACAACATCCATGCCTCACCGGGATTCGAACCCGGACCCCTTCGGACGAATGATCAGAGGCCAACGCCTTAGACCACTGCGCCACCGGGGCGGCAAAATATTGTTTAGAATGCACTGTAAAAAATAAGTTCTGTGATTCACGGAAAATTCCTGAAAATACAGGGTGATTCATAAGGAAGTATACAGTTTCAACGCACTATAAAACTAGAACAATGTAAGATATTTTATGTTACCTGTAACAGAACTGTAAGGGAACGTTTCAAGTTTGTTTATAGACAGTCACAGATGTTCTATGTGTGCACCCTTAGACACACGACACACATCGAGCCGGTAATCCATTTCCGCCCAAACGCGAGGTAAGATATCTGAATCAAGTGCAGTGATAGTGGTTGTGATACGCTGTTTCAGCTCCGCTAGATCTACAGGAAGGGGAGTTTGTGTTCCTCAGTAGCGGGACACAAACTTTATGAGCACATCTACCTAACGGTTCACAGTTGTTGTCCGTGTCTTCAGCTGTTACTGTTTTACAGGATCTGGAAACAGGAAACAGAAACTGGAAACGGAAATGGATTACCGGCTCGATGTGAGTCATGTGACTAAGGGTGCACACATAGAACACCTGTGACTGTCTCTAAAAAAACTTGAAACATTCCATTACAATTCTGTTAAAGGTAACATAAAATATCTTACATTGTTCTTGTTTTACAGTGCGTTGACACTGTGTACTTCTTAATGAATCACCTTGTACTGTGCGGTAATGTTGCCGGTAGGCATCAGTCTTTTAACGAAACTTCCGTTTTTAAAAGTTTCTGTTTTTTCTAACTTTAGCATTTTGGTAGAGTAGTCAGTTATTCCCCTTTATTTCTTGAAATTCTGTTTCGGGTTTTTCTGTATTTATGCAAAAATTTCGCAGAATCTAGTGTTTTGACTTTTTTCAGCCTTTGTCCCTGGTAGGTTCCGAACCAGAGACATTTTTTACTGGAACCCTGCTTGCTACCATTTATCCACAAAAGCCATTAATGTACAATCGCGCGTAAGAAATCTAATAGCTCCATGATGATTTTTTTTTTTGTTATTAATGTGGGTGAATTAGCCATTTTGCTTTTTGTTGGAGCTTATTATTTTTCTGAATAGGTCTGCAGTATTTTTTCTTCTATAGGAATGCTTATTACATATTACGTATTTTTTTACATCACGATTTCTCGAAGCAACAAAATGCTTTGCAAATTGAGATTTTATTAAACTAACAATGACTTCAATCACCTTTAAGAAAAGGTGTAATGCACTGTTTTATAATATTATTTAGCAAAACTCTTATCTGTAAAATTTACTCTTGACAGCTATTATACCTTTTGTCCGTCCTAAGGAGCCACAGATTGATACATACATCATACCTGTGTAATTTAAGTACCAGATTTCTTATGGTAACACAATATGCAGTGGCTGGTGCACATAATGTGAGGAGGAGAGGGGAAGAAATATCTTTGTTCCACAGTAGCCAAAATTTCATGCAATATAATATCCGCAATAGCTACAGAACTTCAAAATCACATCCTCCCACAGACGATTGAAATGTAACAGTTATTCAAACCTCAAATATATTCAAACATAATTCATCGCTCTTTCCACGTTTATAAGCGAGTCACGGAAAAATTATCATCGGCCGCCACCGGGAATCGAACTCAGGGTCTTCCAGTTACGCGCCGGACATGCTACCACTGCACCACAGCTGCCTCGATTAGTCCCCACTCACATACGACGAACTGCCAAACCACATGGGAGGTTGCTTCTTGGAGCCCCGCACAATGCTGGGTTTCACCAAAGATGGAAAGCAGGAACTGCACAAATAACTAGAAGGCGAATGAATAATTAATACACGCAAATGACGTGGACTAGAAACATTAAACAAAATTCATCGCTCTTTGCACGTTTATCACGGAAAAATTCTCGTCGGCGCCGCCGATGATAATTTTTCTGTGACTCACTTATAAACGTGGAAAGAGCGATGAATTAATTCTGTTTGACGTTTCTATTCCACGTCATTTGTGTGTATTAATTACTCAAATATATTCACACAAATCGCTCCTATTACCGAAAATTTTCATTCATATGCATGTGGAGAAAGTGAGAACAAACTATTTTCGTTAACATACGAAAGGAATCACGAAAAGCGTCCTTGAAAATTCAGGTTTTTCTGTTAACACCACCTAAAAAGGACAGTTTTACGCTGTTAACGCGAGAAAGATAAACAGGAATATTTCTCTCAATTCACATATGAAAATTCCGCAAAATTCAGGTTTTCCCGTCATTTCACGGAAATGGGTTGTGAATTTCAAAATTTTTGTTACATTTTCAAGATGTTTCACAGCCGTGTTACCATCATGCTTCCACAGTACTTATTCCTCCTCCTCTATAAATATGACCAGATTCAACAGATCAAAATTAACCAATCTCAAACCGTGAAACTGTGAAAAATAAGCGATGTGAATTCACAGAATATTCCTGAAAATAATTTGCAGCAAAGTTACCTATCGGTCTTCGACTTTTAACAAAATTTCCGTTTTTAACAACGGAATTTTCAGCATTTTGGGCGATTTTTTGTTGTCACTATTCCGCTTTTTAATAGAAATGCCAGTACCAGTTTGTTTGTTTTCCATTCCTATATAGAAATTCCCCGTAACTTCGATTTTGGCTTTTTTATACTCCCTATACATGAGAAACTTCCGTTTCCTGCTTTTGTTTTCAACTTAATTTCTTGCACTACTTGCATTGAAGGCAGAGTTAGAAACGGGTCAAAAATTTCGGACATGGACCCGACCCGGACGTTCCGTAACTGGACCCGAACCGGACTTGTAACTGAACCGGGCAAATCTGCTTTGAACTATAAATTCGATACTCAATACATATAAACGCATAATATAGCCGCCCCGGTGGCGCAGTGGTCTAAGGCGTTGGCCTCTGATCATTCGTCCGTAAGGGGTCCGGGTTCGAATCCCAGTCAGGCATGGATGTTGTGTTTGTCTTACGGCACTGGCTCTCTCCCTTCCCTGGAACCAGTGACCCTAAATTAGGGACGGGCGACTGCTTATAGCCCGTTCAGTTGCTCACGGTGGTCGTTAAACCTCCAATAAAAAAAAAAAAAAAAAAAAAAAAAACCTAATAATATATTCATTAATAACTGAAATCTTTTTTTAATAATAAAATTTGGTTACTTGCTAAATTTTAGTGCCATTTTTAGTGCCACTAATTTGCGTAATCCAGAAGTGATGGCTGACTGTGACCATGGAGTATATTACAAATGGGAATTCATTATTTACGATTACACAAATGTATTTTTTTAAATGTATTTAGATTGTTCATTCTTTCTACGCTTTGATGGAGGTGCGCATACTTTCACATGGTCCGTTTTATTTTTGGTTCCATAATATTTTATTACACCGTCGACATCTTTCTTTGTAATAATACACTTTCCACATTTTGAACAATAAGCAAGACCAAACAACACAGAATTATTCACCGGTTCCTTAATGAGACGAAACAATTTCCAGCATTCGCTCTTCCCCTTCTGGTTTTCAACAAGCACGTATATGCCAGCCTCGACGCCTTTCTCAACATCCTTAATATTAAATCCATATATATTAACAAATAAGGAATTAATTTCGACATGACATATTATGGGAACAGGATGTTAGCACATCAATCGAAAACCTCTGAATGCTCAATGTAAAAGATGCGATGTGAAGAGTAACTCTTAGTCATACAGTGAACTTCGCACGGAGAGAGTGAATCAGCTGAGAAGCAGGCAAATGGCGTTTGCCTGTACCTTGCCCTGGACAATCGCACTGTAAAAGAGCGCAAAGGAAGTATCTTTTTACGATATGGTGTCGGTGTGTCTGACGTCGGTCGGTGGAAACCTTCGTTGCTTTAAGAAACAGACGGCAATACTTTTGCATGGCAAATCATTATTCACTCCGTGGGCACCAGTATCGACTACAGAATTCCACAACGTGCATTTTTCTTTGGAATATATTTCTCTCTTTTCAAAAATAAAACGGGAATAAAACCGGCTCAAAATCGGGGCAGGAACACCTTGACCCGACCCGTAAGAAATTGTTGACCCGTGATCCGTTTCCCTCTCTGATTGCAGGATTTTCTCCTGAGTTGCGAAATGAAAAAGTCCTGCCATTTACCCGCAGTGGGGATCGAGCTGCGCGAACAGAGAGCGCTACTGACTGAGCTAGCAAGACACCATCGCATCACGTTTAAGGTAGAAACGTTTGGAGTTATTTCCAAACAGCTTGGGTTGGTGGACGTTCATTTGGCTTTGCTTGCCTAAACTTTGCGCTGGTTCTTGAGATTCAACATGTTTGTAGCAGAACTATCGTAATGTTACTGTACAAACCTTTATCGGCTGTCCAGGGGTAAGCAGTCATAAGCGTTGTCTTCCAACTGATCGTCCGAGTTAAGGCCTAACTCGGACGATTAGTTAGTGTCCAGTCTGTCTCTCCCTTCCCTGGAACTAATCACTATGAATTAGGAACGAATGACTTCTTATGGCCTTATGCGTTATTGGCGGTCGTAAATTTTACACCAAAAGAAGCTTTCCTATTTTCGACATTAACTACAAAGTGACAGACGCGGACTGGGCCGCCGATATACCGGGAGAATTCCCGGTGGGCAGCCATATTTTGGGCTGGTAGGCTTTGTGCTAACACAAGATAAAAAAAAAAAAAAAAAGTAAATATATACCTGCGCTTCAATATTCTTGTAGAAGAAAATCAAATAATACTAAAACGAAATAAGTTTGTCGACCACTTTGACGGCTTTGAAAAAAACAATAAACTTACGTAGCAAATGTTCTGTTGAGCCAAACCCTATATTGTGTGTAGTAAATTACTTTCTGGAAATCCTAATTTAAGCCCCATCCGTTTGGGCTGATACCCTCTACCTCAGCACGCTTTTCCCAATTGCAGTTGAATAATCAACACAATCTAATCAAATATGCTGCCAATTAATTGTCTGGTATAGCTACTCAAAAAATCCATTGTGTACGTTAATGCATTGAGGTTCACCTACGGTAAAATATTTGAGTTGCTACTTTTTATGTATGTACATACTTTTTCTTTTTGTACGAGATCTGGTTTATTACTTTTTGGGCCTTCCAATTACACGAATTCTTAAACTGAAGTTCTGGGAAGTTTTTTCAGCTGCAGCAAAAAGACTTTTTCCAGTTGAAGTTAATTAAATAAAAATTAATTTTCGTATTGATTAATTTCTCTCACTTTATAAATTTGCACTGAAATTCTTGAAACTCCGGACATTTTCAGTTTTCTCAAGGTACTTTTTGTAATCATGTTATTAAAGATAGGTAAATACTTAAAAAAAAAAAGTTATTTTTGGCACATTTGGATTTCCGTCCTCACTAGAAGCGAAAAAACTATTATAAATTCTGAATTCAGTTATCGCAATAAAATTCATAAGAATGGAATAAAATTTTCTGCAGTCCCTCTCAGAGAACTCAGAGAACGTCTGTTGCTTTTCAGCAACGGAAGTAAATTTTTCTCACACAAAATCTAGAGAACTGCGGTGTGTCCAGGAAAATAAGCAAAACGTTGTTAAATGTTATTGCCTCAATACAAAAAACCTCAATTCGTAGACTTATGTTGAAAAGAGGTTTAAACATCGTAAAAAAAAAAAAAAGGTTATGTCAGCATCATCAGTAAACGGTGATGCTGACATAAAGAATTTTGTTGTTGTTGTTGTTTTACTTTGGGGGGGCGTTACCTTGATCATTTCCCCCAAAAGTAAGTCCCTGAAAGTCAACTTCCAGGGTACGAGGTTGAACCGCCATGAACTGCGTCACACTGTGCAATTCTGGCATGGAGTCTGTCGTACAGATGTTGGATATAAGTTTGGGGTATTGAGTTCCAAGCATCCTCAACCTGGACGCGTAAATCGGGGATGGTCGTGGCTGGCCGTGGAGACCGGATAAGTCGTTGTCCCATAAAATTCCACACGTGCTCAATGGGGGACAAATCCGGTGAACCAGGCCATGGAAGTTGTCTCACACCCTGAAGTGCATGTTGCGTTGCACGTGCCGTGTGTGGGCGTGCGTTATCTTGCTGGAAAACACCACGATGGACCGACCTAAAAAATGGCACAACAACGGGCTGAATGATGTTGTTGATGTAAAAAGTGCTGTTTAACGTGCCCGGTCCGAACACTAGTTGTGTACGGGAGTGATAGCTGATCGTTCCCCACACCAGGAGACCAGGTGTAGGCCCTGTGTGTCACTGCCTGATGCAAGAAGGGTAGAGACGCTCCCCTGAGCGTCTGCGAACACGCGTACGGCCATCGGAGGCTCCCAAGCAGAATCTGCTTTCATCGCTGAACACGGCAGATCGCCATTTCGTTCTCTAGTGCAGACGTTGGCGACACTACTGCAGCCGTTCCTGACGGTGGGCTGGAGTCAGAGGTACACATGCCAGAGACACACGTGAACGTAGTCCTGCATCCAGAAGACGTTTGCGGATTGTTCGCACAGTCACCTCAGGTGCAACGGCAGCTCGGATTTGCGTCGCAGTGGATGTTCTGCTTGACACCGCCGCTCTTCCTATGCGTCGATCGGTCCGCTCATCAGTAGGTCTGTGACTCCCGGTTCCACATCTTCTCGTGTGGGAATGTTCCTCGGACCATCTACGCCACCATCGTACCACCACCGATACTTCCCGTCCAATTCGCTCCGCAATACGACGATACGACCACCCGGCTAGACGATCTCGCTCAAAGTCCGATAACTGCTGAAATCGTACACGTCTTCCATGTCCAGACATTGCAGCTTCTTTAGGGTCTTCGCACGTGTCCGTACGCCGACTACAGATTAAATTCACTTCGCCGTACTCCTTAAATACCACCGACGATAATTTGCATATTATGCCGTGCTGTGGCGTAAGCGCTCACCGGTTGGTCCCGAAATTAATATCACACCTAAGTCAACTCGACCCAATTAACATATATCAATTTCATGATCGTCCGCCAATTCCTTCTTGGTGTTCTTTTTTCACTTTCCGCCTGTGTATATATATATATACACTGGCGTGCAAAAATTAAGGGCGAGACGGTTTTTCGAATGTAACGTCGTGCAGAAGTGCTCCACATCGATTCAAATCATACCATTAGATCCCGAAGATGTAAGAATATGGGACAAGTGAGCAAAACCGTCCAAACAAGGAATCCAAAGGATACAAAGGCACTTTACTGAAAAGGTAGCTTCGAGCACAACTGGACAGAAGACAGAAACGTCCATGTGACAGGCGGCTGCCAAGAAAAATCCAGTCTTTAGTAGTGGATATGATCACCCCTGACTGCGTTGCAGGATTTACAACGTCTGTCCATGCTGAGGACGAACGAGGTTGTCAAGGAGCTGTTGAGGCATCGCGGTCCATTCCTCTTGTAGCGCCAATCGCAGCTACGGAATCGTTGCTGGCGGCTGGTGACGTGCTGCCAAGCGTATCCCGAGAAGGTCCCACACGTGTTCGATAAAATTTAGGTCCGGGGACATTGCGGGCCAATCCATGCGTTGAATATCTTCGCTCTCCAACAGCTCTGCAACAACCACTGTACGATGAGGTGTAGCGTTATCGTCCATGAAGAGGAACTCTGGACCCACAGCACCTCTAAACAGACGCACGTGAGGCAGGGGGACCTCGGTATAATAGCGGACACCAGTGACTGAACCTCCTTCCCTGCTTTCTCCAGATGTGCATACGTCCAGAATCGCTCGTCAGACTAAATCGGCTCTCATCCGTAAAGAGAACTCGACCCCAATTGCTGATGTGTCCAGTTCTTGTGTTCCTGGCACCACAGAAACCACCGTCTCCAATGAGCAGGCGTTAATGGCACACGCCGTACTGGTCGTCGTGCAAATAGATCACCTTTGTGCAGCCTGGTGGCCACGGTGAAACTCGATAACGGACGTCCAGTTGTCTGTTGCATGTGCCTTGCGATTTCTCCCGCTGTCTGCCGTCTGTCTCTTCTCGCCTGTAAGACAATAAACCGGTCGTCCGCCGCCGTGGTTGCCCGTAGACGACTAACCACGGTGGCGGACGACCGGTAAACTCTCGGACAGCTGCACCTGTTGTGGAAGTGAGAAAATGCAGAGTTTTTGCTGGTCCTAGATAAAGCCAAGGCTCAGTATTCTCGACACTTTCTACATTCAGTTGTTCTATTTTTTTCTCGTTTTACTCACACCGGTCAATACATAACCTTTTCTATGTTGTACTTGGTATGAGTCAAAAATTTTTTGCTTCAGTCTCTTCTTAATAGAATGTGAATTCTGAATTTTCATAACTGCTGCGTTGCGCGTTTTGATCTCCAGGTTATTTTGCAACTTTCGTTTTAAATTCTTAAGTTTTTCTTATGTTTTTTGGCTATGCTCTTAAGTATATATATATATTTGAATTGTTTGCTGTCGTGGCCTTACAGAAAAAAAGCACAGACTTAATGCCATGTGATTTCATGTATATATACACTATCTACCAACAAGTAATTGGCCACCCCTGCAATCGACGATATCTGCGGTCCTGATACACGTCACGGCCGCCGCCGTTAAATATCGCGTGGGAAACAACAGCGCAACCAGTCGCATGCAAGATGCCACGCAGTTCGGAGTTCTCTGATTTCGAGAAAGGTGTAATCGTCGGGTATCACAGAAATGGCCGATCCATACGTGACATATCCACCGAGTTGAAGTAACCAAAATCGACAGTGGCCTACGTGATTGGCAAGTGGAAAATGAGAGGTGACTGTCGGAATGTGCCGCGACCCGGCAGACCCACAAAACTGGGACTTAGAGATCAACGGGTGCTGGCCAGAGAAAGTCGGAAGAGCCGCACCAAATCAATAGGCCACATCCGCAAGGAGTTTCAACAGGCATCCGGGAGTGTACTTTCGATGAATACCATCCGTAAGGAAGCCCATCTGCTCGGTTAGCATGGACGTGCTGCCGTTAATAAGCCTTTGATCGCCAAGTCCGATAGAGCTGCTCGGCTAACGTGATGCAAAGAACGTCGACAGTGGACCGTTGAACAGTGGAAACAGGTTCTCTGGAGCGACGAATCAAGGTTCACCCTCTACCGTTCGGATGGCAGGGTCTGGGTTAGGCGTCTGTCTGGAGAACGCCTCCTGCCGGAATGTATTGTGCCAAATGTGAAGTTCGGCGGCGGTTGAATTATGCTATGGGGGTGTTTCTCCTGGTTTGGCACGGGACCCTTGGTCGCAATTCCAGGTAGACTCAACGCCCGGACCTTAACCCTATCGAGCACCTCTGGGATGAGTTGGAGCGTCGACTTAAGTGGTGCCTCAACCGCCCGAAATCGGTGAAGGAACTGACATGTCTTCTCCAAGCCGAGTGGAAGAAAATACCGCTAGTCGTCGTACAACGCCTTGTTGAGAATATGCCCCGGAGGGTCGCAGCTGTAATCGCCGGTTGTGAAGGCTCCACTAACTATTGAAGGTGAATGAACTTCGTTTTCCTTTGCTGTCACAGGTGTCCACTTACTTGTTGGTAGATAGTGTATATATATATACTCTGAAGTGCCAGAAAAACTGGTACAGACGAGCTTATGCAAAATGCATAGCAACGTCACCTATGCGCGTACTCTGTTGCGTCCTCCAGTACGCATATAAAGCGATAAAAATCCTTGCCAGCTGTCCGAGCTGTTTTTGGCATGAGAATGACAAGTAATAACGATTTAAGCTATTTTCACCGCGGTGTCATAGTTGGCGCTCGTGAGATGGGCATAGTATTTCGGGGGTAGAAACGAAGTTCGGATTTTGACGGACGAGCATGGCAAGGGTGTACCGTGACTACAAGAATTCCGGCAAAACCTCCAACCTACGATACCACTGTAGCCGTGAAAAGTCATTGGGTGGACGTGATCATCGTCGGCTGTCAAGAATCATTTCACGCGATAGGCGTGCAACACTCTCGCGGGTATCACCGGAATTCAATGCTGGAGCCTCAAAAGCACCAGCGTCCGGACTGTGCAACGTACCCTGCACGATACGGGCTTTGGGAGCCGACGCCCAACTCGAGTCCCCTTGATGGGTGCACGACACAGAGCTACGCGCCTCGCTTGGGCATAGCTACACCGCCACTAAACACCTGATGACTGGAAACAAGTAGCCTGATCTGACGAGTCGCGTTTCCAACTGTATCGGGCAGATGGAAAGATTCGTGTGTGGCGTAAACCCCATGAAGCCATGGATCCCGCCTGTCAACAGGGAACTGTACCGGCTGGTGAAGGGTCCGTAATGGCATGGGGTGTGTTTAGCTGGACTTCAATGGGTCCTCCGGTACGTCTACTTCTGTGACCGGCCAACGGTATGTGCGCATCCTTTCTGACGAGGTACACCCGTTCATGTCCTGCATTCATGCTGATGGGTTGGGCCTGTTCCAACAGAACAATTCACCTCCATACAAGTGTTGGGACGCCACATCATGGTTAGAGGAGCATTCATCTGCGTTTGGGGTGTTACCATCGCCACCCAAGTCCCCAGATCTGAACGTGATAGAACACATTTGGGATGCCATGCAACGCCCTATCAAACACAGGAATCCGAGACCTCGGAATACACCCACTTTGTGGAACGCTCTGCAGGAAGTATGGTGTGCATTGCCTACAGCATATTTCCAGAAGCTAGTGGAGTCCATGCCCCGTCGTATTTCTGCAGTGCTGCGCTCCTGTGGGGGACCTACCAAGTATTAGACTGGTGTGCCTGTTTTTCTGGCACTTCAGTGTACATATTTTTTTAAGCTAAGCTCTCTCTCTCTCTCTCTCTCTCTCTCTCTCTCTCTCTCTCTCTCTCTCTCTCTCTCTCTCTCTCTCTCTCTCTCTCATTACTCTTTATTCCAAAACTAGTTCGATTTAAATTTAGTTCAAAGTGTTGGGTGGTAAGAAGGAGAAGAAAAAGCTTCACGGAAAAGATAAATGGGAAAAAAAAAAAAAAAAAAAAAAGGACTATTATCGCAAGATATTCCTGACTCTCTTGTTCCATACCGTTTTCTGACACTTGTATGATAAAAGAAAATTATGACAGCGCCGGCAGAATACGAATTCGGCAAATTGAAACAATCCACAAAGGCACGTCGTGCCTTTCTTAGAGACGAGGAAACAGGGAATCCATTATTCATTCCTTAAATCTCACGCTGATACTTTAAGCTTCCTGTCGGTCAGACACAGAAGTTCAGAAATCTCCCAAGTCGTGCAAAACCGCTGCAAATCATAAGTTAAGCTTCCCAAGTCCATTACGGGCAGAGAAATGACACCTCGTGGTTTAGGAAAGGCGAAACCGTTTCATAATGCATTGTAAGTTCTGAGAGAAACAGGGAGGCAACCCTCCATCAGCCTTTCGCCAGCTATGTAGATCCTTTTTAAAGGCGTAGGTTAAGCGTCCGTGTGGCAGAGCGATATCCGCGCTGGTAATCTCAAAGGCGAGTACAGATGATAGATAACTGCATGTTTCGTTAATGGAGGACGCTCGGATCGATTTCGGGACTTTGATTGATCGTAATCGGATGGATAAATTGAAATTAGAGGTTTCTACTCTCTTCACACCTCGTTCGTTTTTCGGCGGCGGCGAAACAGACGAAAAGAATTCGGCATCAAGGAGTTTCGAGAGCCGTCACGATTCGTCATCGATATATATTTAGACCAGTTATCGAATGAATCCTCGTGATAGTCGGATCTCATGACTAAGACCGTAGAATGGCTGGGGGATTGTTATGGCACCATTCATCATTTCAACTTGAGGAGGAAACTTCATAAACATATAAGACCAAGAAAGACCATTTATTTTTCAAACCATCGTTCTTCTAACGTCATTTAGACCAGAGACTTTGAAGGAAGCATTCTGTACATCGATGTGTATTTTTGGGTTTGAATTTTTATGACACAAAAATGTAAAATTTAAATTTTTGTGAAGGCCATCGTTGATACTCACACTTTCTTAAAGAAATACTGCTGATATTTACATTTTCCGGAAGCATGAACCAATTACATGGTTTAAAATAAGTTTTATAATTTGGTCCCCTCTGAACTCTTGCACCTCGAAGTGCTACAGAGATTTTATACAGGGTTTTAGGATTTCATATAAAATCTCAAAATGCAACCTTTTTCCGCCTCGTGCTCTCATTCCTTTGTTTCCCCAAAGCGTGAGAGAAATTTCTCAGAGTCAGTTCCACATTAAACACCGGATGCACGGTTATTTACTAAGACGACTTTTGGTCTATGCTTAGTATTTGCACTTTGTCTGTTGAATGGAGATTAACTCTATCGCGCCTCTTTCGATGCTTTACAGATTTCAGTTTCAAGGCTGCCGACAAATGCACTAACCCTTCACATTTTACTTTTTTGCGGCTTGAGATTTACCGAGGGCGATGTGGTTGTTTCTCATGGGGAACTTTTGGATATGCTGGAGGGCATTTTTTGGTCACGAGGGAAGACGAGGCAAGATGACAGGGGTCTCTGGTCTAGGAGAGCAGGGAGTCACGAAAAGTACGACGAGGTGATTGTCTTAGGGTGGCTGGGAGGTCCTAGGTGGACCGGCAGCTCAGGGGATTTCACGAAAGCGCGAGAGGATGAAGGAAAGCAGGACTTAAGAAAATGGGAATTGGAGTTTTAAGCGGGGAAGTTAGGAAATATAGCACAGCTAACGGATAACCTCTGCAGGCAATTAAATGAAGAAAAGAATAGACGTTTCTTAGACATATTTACGAATCGCAAGAATTACTTGCATACAATTATTATCATTTGGTTATTACGTGTTAATTACTATCATCATCAACCACTACAGAGTTATTAGCAATTACAAGTTAACAACTAGAACAAAGATAGCAACGAATTTGTTAACAAAAGAAAAAAATTGGAAAAATTCTCATCGTAGTTCTAATTTAGTACTGAGCACAAACACTCACAATGCAACCCACGCACACACACAATGCAACACGCGCATACACACACAATGCAACACGCGCACACACACAATGCAACACGCGCACACACACAATGCAACACGCGCACGCACACAACGCAACACGCGTGCACACACACAATGCAAAACGCGCGCGCGGACACACACTTCAGAAACCTACAGGCGTGACACGCACATCTGGCTTATTGAATATACGCTATCTACCAACAAGTAATTGAACACCTGTGATAGCCAAGGAAAAGGAAGTTTACTCACCTTCAATAGTTGGTGGAGCCTCCACGAGCGGCGATTACAGCTGCGACCCTCCGGGGCATACACTCAACCAGGCGTTGTACGACGGCTAGCGGTATTTTCTTCTACTCGGCTTGGAGAAGACAGGTCAGTTTCTTCACCGATTTCGGACGGGGGGGGGGGGGGTCACACCTTAAGTCGACGCTCTAACTCGTCCCAGAGGTGTTCGATAGGGTTAAGGCTTGGGCTCTGCGCAGGCCGGTCCATTCGATTAACCCTATTGTCACCATACCAAGCCATGGTGGACCTCGCAACATGACAGGTGGCATTGCCCTCCTGAAAGTAACATGGGTCCACCCCATAAAACTGCTACAACGTAGGAAGCGCATGGTCATCGAAAATGGTGCAGTAGGTCTCGGCGTTGAGTCTACCAGGAATTGCGACCAAGGGTCCCGTGCCATACCAGGAGAAACACCCCCATAGCATAATTCCACCGCCGCCAAAGTTCACAGTTGTTACAATACATTCCGGCAGGAGGCGTTCTCCAGGCAGACGCCAAACCCAGACCCTGCTATCCAAACGGTAGAGAGTGAACTTTGATTCGTCGCTCCAGTGAACCTGTTTGCACTGTTGAACGGTCCACTGTCGACGTTCTTTGCACCACGTTAGCCGAGCAGCGCTATCGGACTTGGTGATCAAAGGCTTGTGTGCAGCAGCACGTCCATGATAACCGAGCAGATGGGCTTCCTTACGGATGGTATTCATCGAAAGAACACTCCCGGATGCCTGATGAAACTCCTCGCGGATGTGGCCCATCGAATTGGCGCGGTTCTTCCGAATTTCTCTGGCCAGCACCCGTCGGTCTCTAACTCCCAGTTCTGTGGGTCTGCCGGATCGCGGCACATTCCGACAATCACCTCTCACCTTCCACTTGCCAATCACTGTCGGTTTTGGGTACTTCAACTTGCTGGATATATCACGTATGTATCGGCCATTTCTGTGATACCCGACGATTACACCTTTCTCGAAATCAGGGAGCTCCGAACTGCGTGGCTTCTTGCATGCGACCGGTTGCGTTGTTGTTTCCCACACGATATTTAACGGCGGCGGCCGTGACGTGTATCAGGACCGCAGATATCGTTGATTGCAGGGTTGTCCAATTACTTGTTGGTAGATAGTGTATAACATGAGAAAAATAATTACTAAAACATATAAGATCATTGATCAGATTAAATGGTGAAATGAATTATGTTTAACATTCTGGAACAATTAATTAGCTTCTGGTTAACAACGCCCTGCATGAACGCACATATTGCTATGGTTCTGTGTGAATTATCCGGGAAGGCGAGACTATGCATCCATTTCACACACACACACACACAAGCAAGCACACACACACAATGAAACACGCACGCACGATGTAGCACACACCCAATACAACACACACGCATAATGTATTACACAGAACGATAGCAACGTTTTCGTATCCGGGAAGGCGAGAATTGTTTTCTTTTTTTTTTTGGTTGGAGGTTTAACGGCAACCGTAAGCAACTCAGTGGGCTATAAGTGATGATCAAATGATCATATGTAGAGGATTTTAGGAAGGGAGTGTCTGATCCCAGGTCTTAAACAACCCTTGGAAAAATGAAGCTAGGAGATTTGGGCTAGAGTGCCCGATAGGAAAATGACACGAAGCGAAGTAGAAAGGGGCAGGAAGACGCCCTTATTTATTACTGGGGTCCGACGGCTTAACGTGCCCATCCGACGCACGGCGGATATTTAGTGGATCGAGCGTTCGTACCTGCCTGGGATCAAAGCTGAGGTCCTTTCCGTGACAGTCACGAACGTTAAATGGGCTTATAAGTAGTCGCTCGTCCCTAATGTAGGGTCACTGCTTCGAGGGAAGGGAGAGAGCCAGTGCCGTAAGACAAATACAACATCCATGTCTTACCGGGATTCGAACCCGGACCCCTTTCGGACGAATGATCAGAGGCCATCGCTTGGACCACTGCGCCACCGGGGCGGCGAAACGAATCGATTTAGCTTTCTGTGTGTGATTGAAGGTTTAACGACCACCATGAGCAACCCAATGGGCTATAAGCAGTCGCCCGTCCCTAATTTAGGGTCACTGGTTCCAGGGAAGGGAGAGAGCCAGTGCCGTAAGACAAACACAACGTCCATGCCTCATCGGGATTCGAACCCGGACCCCTTTCGGACGAATGATCAGAGGCCATCGCTTAAACCAATGCGCCACTGGGGCGGCGAAGGCGAGAATTGAAATTGCGCCTTTTCGAGTTCAAAATTACGTCCCCTTCGAGTTCCAGTCAAATAATAAATACGTGGTTTTTACTTTCTCACACCGCCTTATACGAAAGTGTTATGAACGTACAAAAACCGCACTTCAAGTTTTTGACATAATTTTATTAAAAATGTAAAAATTAGGTAAATGCCAAATAGCCACAGGTTGTGAATACCAAGTAAAATGAACGCCGACAGCACAATACTCCACAGAAATGAAGAACAAATGAGTATCGGATAGTGAACGTAACAACGGCAGAAGCTTTAGGAGTAGGGCTTGAAAAAATTCGGTTCAAGGTTAAACGCTCAGAGAACTTTTTACGACAGAGCACAAATAATTAACTAGTTCTTCATTCCAACAAACATGTTCGGAAAGGTCATGGAGGTTAGACATAACAGCATATTCTTTTCTATGCATCCATTCACTGTTTGGGAAAATTCCTTTCATGGATATGAGATGTTCACACTTTATAATGTTACTCGGTACCCTGGTTAACTGCATGGAATACTGTATCAGACTAAAAAAGTATTTAAAAATAAAATACTGAAAGGTGTAACTTTCTTTTTAAATAACGATTTCTGTTTTTTACATACTTCAGAGCATGAATTTACGCCCCTGGAATGACCATTCTGGGAGGGCAACCCCCCCCTCCTTTCTATCCTGTAGCTACGGCCCTGGTAACACACAATATAACACACATACACGCGTGCACACTGGATACATGAACCACGGCATCTTTTAAAATTAAAAGCTGCCAGAGAAAGAAAATTGACTACTGATGATAACCTAGGTCAAAAAAGGTTAATAGTTATTAAGAATAAAAGAAAAAAATATATTAGCAGTCAATATCGATCGAAGGCAAAAAAGGAATAACAAGAATAACAATTGAAGATCGATAAAAGGAATAAAAAAGCATGCAAATTGAAGCCGAGGAAAAATAAAAATTGCTGCAGAACAAAGCCGAAGAAAAAAATAACTGAATTCTAGTCGATGCCGACAAAAAAAATGTCAACCGATACAGATAAAAGATGAAGCGAAATAACAATTGGCATGTCGGAGCAGCAGTACAAGTGATGCTAATTGACGCTGAAAAAGGACTAACAGCTGATGCGGATTTTAAGGGAAAAGGCAGAGATAACTTGTGCAGATCAAAGTCAAAAACTGGCGCAGATAGAAGCCGAAAAGGTATAAGAACTGGCGCGGATCGAAGCCGGAAGGAAATAGCATTTGGTACCGAATATAGCCGTGGGATAATCACGACTGACATTTCCGAAAAATAACAATTCATACGGACCATAGCCACAGAAAAATCCAATTGTACTCCATCTAGGTTTCATACCCCTATTAATTTCTTCTTCAATGCGGCTCTTGCTTGATATCTATGGTCCAAGATAGATGTAGGCATCAGTTACTATCAACCTCTAAGTTCTTGTAAAAAGAAATAAAATTTCCTTATGTCTTGAGTGAGATTTTTTTTTTTTTTGCAATCTTTTGGACATACGTTCCACTTTGAAAGTTATATTTCCGTTATTTATCTTCATCTTCCATCTTTTATGCATCAGCATTTTGTTTGCTCTAATATTTCCTTCATGTCGTATTTGCCTTTATTCCTGCCGCTGTTTCCGTAAGGGTCTTGAAAACTTTTTGTTAACTTCGGAAATGTCAACTTCTTCTGATGTTATACCTTCCAGCGAAGAGAATGGATAACTTAACTCCACTTTGGAAGTTCTATTGTTTCTTTTAAGATTTTCTCATGTCAGTGCTTTTCGTTTGTTTTATGAACTTGCGTCATTCAAGTGTTGCAGTAAAATGCATCTTAAGGTGGTTCTACCTAAAATCTCTGCCTTGTGTTTCCAATGGTAAAACTTCTTTACATATTTTCTTCGCAATTAATGTATTCTCAAAGATGAAAATTTGCACATCGATAAAACTAACTTTAAGTTATAGCATGGGATACTTAATATTTTTTAAAACAAAACCATAATTATATTAAAAATCAATCATTTTTCTTTGAGTATATATTCAGACTTGTTAATAAATGGCGCGACTTGTACTCTGATGACGTCAGTAGACAAACAAATGTTGGATTGCCTAATTATGGTTATGTTTTAGCAATTATTAAGTATCCCATGCTATAATTTAAAGTTAGTTTTATCGATGTGCACATTTTCATCCTTGAGAATACATTAATTGCGAAGAAAATATTTAAAGGAGTTTTACCATTGGAAACATAAGGCAGAAATTTTAGGTAGAACCACCTTAAGTCTGACCCAGTGGCGGCTCGTGGTTGGAAAAATAGGTGAAGAGGTACAAGAGCAGTATGAAAAGATATATACTGTCTACTATGAAATTCCCTTAATGAGGACTTCCTTTTTTTTTTTTTTTTTTTGTATATTAAATCAATTTAAATAAATTTTTCTTCCTTTTAAAGCTGCAAATTTGTCGATTATGTCGTCATAAGATGGTTAGATGCTTGTTTCTTCGTGAGCATCGATAAAATGTCTTCCTGAATAGAAATATTTGCCAAAGAAGCAAGTCTATCTTGGGAACTAGTGTTTCTTGAGCAAGTTTGTATTCTTTTAAGAAAACTTCTTTCCACTAGCACACTGGTAGATGGAATTGTTAAACTGAGGAAAACCAATTTATAATCTTCTGTAAAAATGTCTTTGTCTCCGTGAAACACTTGAAGGAGTTCTTGATTCAATATATTACTTAATTTTTCATCGGCATATACAAGACTCAATTCATTTTTAAGGCGCTGGTGCTTAGTAAATATGTTTCCGTAAAAATGTAGATTTTCAAGAGCGCGAGTGGGAAAGCAGGCATTAAATTATTCGAATTTGGTTGTGTCAGCAAGTCAGACAAATTGAAGTTTCTTACAGTCTTGAAAACTTCTATCCATTTCCATAAGAATGTGGTCAAAAATTTCGAAACTCAACGTACAATTGTTTATAATTTTGAAAAATTGTTTCCTGTTTAAGAGCAGCATATTCCCGGGCTTATTTCTGTGATTTTGCTAGCTTTTCCAAACTGTGTTTCAAATAACTCATCGTTCCTTTTATGGCTCAAAATTTCACGAGGTTTTTTTTTTTTAATTTGAGTTACACAGTAGTTTATGTTTAGTTATTTTTTCTTCAAAAGTTTGAATAATAGATCGGTGGAGCCAAAAATGTAAATTCGAAAGTGTTCATATCATTCAAAAACCCCTTGGCAAGATGAATTGATTTTTTGTCTGATTGTTCGCTATTCGTCAGAAATCCGAACACTTCCTTCAATTTATTCCAGTCTTCAACAACTACACTTACTAATTTCGAAATGGTGGACCATCGAGTTTCTGTTATGGTTGGTCTGCATCTTGCGGTTGTTGATATAAGTGTAAAAGACCGCTTCGCCGAATGGTGAACAAACGAAGCAATTCCACTGAGGCTTGCAAAAAGTATTCGACACTTTGAAATTTTAGAAAAACTCTTTTGTAATACAAGATTCAAACGATGAACTAAGCATTGAACAAAAACAGCTTGAGAAGCTTTATCCTTGACTTTTTTCTGTAGCCCATTTAAGTGTCCAGACATTATACTTGCCCCATCGCAACATTGTCCTATTTATTTGTGTTGGTAATCAGACTGTTCCAAAATTTTATCTAGCATTTTGTATAAAGCTCCTGACGTTCTGTCTTCATTCACATTATGGAAACCCAAATATCCCTCAACCAATACACCTTCCGAATCAACAATCAAAAATTATTTAATTTTTGACGTGATCGTTTATATATTCAGAAATACAATCAATTAATTCATTTGAATAGTTTTTTATCCTTTCGTATTGATTTTCAATTTCAGAAGAACTTCTTCATATCAACAATGAAAGTAATTCAATGAAATTTCCACGATTTATCGAGCCCATGCTTTCGTCATGGCCATGGAATGCTAGTTCTTGTTTGCTCAAATACAGTATAGACTAATCCTGCATCAATCACTGTCTGCAGGAAAAGTTTATTTAAAAGAACGTTTTCGTTAAAATGCGTTTTCAAAAGCCCAGCATTCTTCCTCAGGGCATCGGCAATGGCGTTTTGAATTTTTTCAAAATTCCTTAACATTAATCCGCATTTCAGGTGTTCGCTAGAATCGCGACATTTATGAAGTGACCGTGTTACGCTTAATAAATCTGAGAATCCGTCTTTATTCCACGCCGAATGTTTATTACTAAAAAAGTAAGCAGGGCCAAAAAAAAAATTAACACAGAAGTGCTGCAAATTCATTTATATTCAGTAAACCAACAATTTCTAAATTTAATATTGTTAGATTTACCGCTCTTCTTGATTTCGTTCTTGGCAACAATTGTCAGTGAATCCGTTGGTCGTCCTTGAAGCAAAATGTCTCTTTTATCTTCATCTTTCCACAGAGTAAATGGAGTTTGCAATAAATTACAATGTCGTCCACAGGATGCATACAAAAAACTATCACTATCAGTTAAATTGTACACAAACCTAAAATATCAGTCATAGCTTTCAACAAAAAATCACAAAGCACGAAAGAACAAATTCTTTTCGGAAAATAATGTACCACAGCACCACAAGGAAAAAGCCCGAGCAGATTGCAAGGTACCCTGGTAGTCCGCCCACTGATCTCTCACGACTTTACGCTCAAAAACTGAAAGATGCAGAGGTAAGGCGCGTGAAGCGAAACACTTCACTTGAGCGAGCAGATTGGGGAGGGTGACGTCACGGTTACCATGGCAACTCGGCGGATACCTGCAGACTTCCAAGCATTCTCGTTTCGGCTCTTCACTTGCATTGTTTTGCGTATAAGGATTTGTTTTCCGTATTGAGCGTGCCATGTGAATTAATAACTATTCAAAATTTTGAGCATTTTGGAACTGAATAAAGCCAAAAAGAATATGTTATAAAAAAAACTGAATAAAACTTTATTTTGAGTAAAATAGGTGAAGAGGCACTTCACCTACTTCACCTGAAAAGCCGCCACTGGACTCTGACCCTACGATGGTCCCTTCCAATTTTCCCTCTAAGCAGCCATGCACAATGCACGCTTAACCCAATGAGCTGGGCAGGCATCAAAACCATTTGGGCAGAAACAAAAAAATTCTAATCCCGACATTTTTATCACCGTTCTTTCCGCAATTGATTTCAAATAAAAATTATTAAGAACATTTCATTAATTAAAATCTTTATTTTATAAAAAGTGAAGCTCAAACTTACTTCTGGAATAAAAACACTGGAAATAAGTTAAAGCATGTTTAGGCATAATACACAGTTTTTTTGCATATCAAAATACCAAGGAGAATTTAATTTAATTTAATTTAATTATGTAATTAATTAATTTAATTTTAATTTTTTTGCCACACTACACCATTCACCACACAATCAAATCACAGATACAATTTCTGTACCAAAAAAATATGAACCAATTACAAATCGCACCATATGCAAGCACAAAAAAAATACAGTAAATATACACTGCTGGCCACCCAAAATGCAACACCAAGAAGGACACGAGATAGCAAAGCCAGATTTACTGGGCACATAACAACAGATACAAAGATGAAACGATTGAGCTTACAGGCCCGTGCGACTTGCGGAACACGCAGACATCAATAGTTCGAGTGGCCCCCATGGCTGGCAATAACGGCCGCTACACGCCGCAGCATCGAACGAAAGAGGCTTTGGATGTGGGCTTGGGGTATGTCGGTCCAGGCTGCTTCCACACGCTGCCACAGTTCATCAGGAGTAGCCGCGGGTGGTGCTTGCCGGGCCACTCGGTTGCCGGTCAGCGACCAGACGTGTTCGATGGGCGACATATCGAGAGAACAGGCGGGCCATGGCAGCAGTGACACTTGGTGGGCCGTGAAGAATTGTTGCACCATGCGTGCCACGTGCGGGCGCGCATTATCCTGTGAAACGTGGCCGCTGGCAGGTCCTGCAAGTAAGGGAGGACTACAGGCTCCAAAACGTCGGAGATGTAGCGGTGGCTGTTGAGTGTACCGGCGATGCGTATCAGACTACCAGAGGGGTGTGAGTGTAATATCCAATTGCGCCCCAAACCATAATGCCAGGCGACGGACCGGTATGCCGATACATAATGCAGGCGTCATACAGTCTCTCGCTGCGGTGCCACCACACGCGGATCCGACCATTGTGGTGTTGCAGGCAGAAGCGGGATTCGTCGGAGAAGACAATGTCGTGCCATTCCGCAGTCCAGGTGCAGCGTTCAACGGCCCACTGCCGCCGAACTAGACGGTGGTGTAACGTCAATGGTAATCGGAGCAATGGGCGCTGTGCGACAAGTCCCCGCTCCTGCAGACGACGTCAAGCAGTACGTGCTGCCACAGGTTGTTGCGCAACACACCCTAATTCCTGCGCTAACGTTCGTGATGTGGCTGTGCGAGCCGTCAATGCCCGCCACACAACATGCCGGTCCTCTCGTTCGGTGGTGTGCCGCGGCTGCGGCAATCGCTCACGTTGGTTCGTCCGTCTCTCCTGCACCCACCGAATCCATACTCGCCTCACTGTAGCTGGATGTTGGGTGCCGATGTCTCGGTACGATAAACCGCTGTCGCGATAAGCCACTATTCGCCCTCTGTCGAACTCCGAAACGTGCTGGAATGACTGCCGTATTCTGCGACGAGGCATCAGGAAGCTTCCCAAGCACAGGTCCGGCAGCACAACACACTTCCACTACTTACACCCCTGTGCACCATTTTTATAGTGCTTCTCGGTGGCATGCCGGGCGCACATGAATTGCTTATGTCCTGCAATGCTAATCGTTTGCATGTCCTCTCGCGGGCGACGCATGCTGCGCATTTCAGGCCAATCGGATGCTTCCTTCTTGGTGTGGCATTTTGGGTGGCCAGCAGTGTATGTAAAAAAGTAATTAATACAACACGTAAATGCAAAAATATGAATGATAATACAACTAATACAAACAGATAAAACATCAAACATGCAAATACAAATATCATTCAATAATATTATACATATATTGAAAAGTATAAATGAAGTAATCGGAAATAGAAACACAGGTATGATAATATGAATAATTTTGTTTTTAGTGTTAGTTTAAGTAAATTGAAGCACAACTACAGGTTCTTAAAAACAAATCAGTGCGGCGCATTGTGATTGTGGCAAGGGAACGTGGAAAAAAGACTAACATTTGCCTGACGGGCCCGTACCCCCCCCCCCCCCAAGAATCTAAATAGTCAAGCCAAAGAGTAATTTAACCATTATGCAGAAAATTAAAGTAATAATACGTAATATATAGCCAACCGTTAATCAACCATAGATTTTGAAAGTCTTTAGTTGTTTTTTTGAATACCGAAAAGTGTGTAATCGTCTTGATTCGAAGCGGCAACCCATTCCAGGACCTAGGGCAGGTCAAGTTAATATTATTAAATAATAAATTAGTACGCGCTCTCTAGGTATTAAAAAACTAGTATTTCCTCGAGTGTCGTGCAAAATAATTAGTTCAAATAGAACAAAGTGCAAAACCGTTCTGATCTGAAAGTTCTTTCCAGGAATAAATCGCCTCTCAATTTCCCCCCCCCCAAACCGAAGACTCGACCTTGGGAATTTAGGACTCGACCATATTTGAGAGACTCGGAAAATATTGTTTACCATTTGTGAGGAAGTTGTCGGTTGAGGTCATCGGCTTTTGTGACTTTTCCAAAAGTTGTAGACTGTATCGAGATCGAGATAGTATTTTATTTTCATCAGCATATCCATATCGTCCCATTGTCAGCAATATCGGCTCAGCTACAGATAAGTTGGCCAAGTTTCTATCTTCGAAACTATCCACCTTAACGACTTAAAACAAAACTGCCGTAAAAATTCCCTTGAGTTTGTCAATCTGCTGAAACGACATCCATAGAGCGATCAGTACATGTTATCCTTCGATGTGAAATCCATGTTCACAAGTATTCCAGTGAATGGAGCTCTCGAGTCATTAAAAGCAAATCTCATTGACCATCATTTCAGCCAAACGAAAGTTGAAGAAATTTTGAGACTAGTGGAAATTTGTATCAAACAACACAGTTTCTTTTAAAGGATTTTTCCAGCAGACGGAAGGTCTTGCAATGGGTAGCCCACTGTCGCCTGTTTTATGCGAAGTCTACATGCGTCACTTTGAGGACAAACTCTTTCAGCTCGTTACATTCGACCTGTGGATTCGATATGTAGATGATACCTTTGTCCTCTGGAATGGCAGGAATTCGGAAATACCTAAATTAGTTGAACTTATCAATTCAATTGATCCTCATATACACTATAGAGCAATTGAATTAGAGATACCTGTCTAGTAACGTGTAGCACCACCTTTCGGCCTGATGACGGCGGCGATTCGTTTCGGCATGGACTCGATAAGACACCGGAAGCGTTGGGAAGCCATACACATCCACGACCCCTGAACAAGCTCCCACAGTTCATGAAGATTTGATGGAGGGGGGTCAGAGCCTCGAACATCTCTCTCGATGGCATCCCAGATGTGCTCGATGGGATTGAGATCAGGTGACCAAGCTGGCCAAGGAAGCGAGGTCAAGTCGGTGGAGTGTTCATCCAACCATTCGGATACAATTCGGGAGCGATGGCACGGTGCATTGTTTTGTTGCAGGATGAGGTGCCCAGTTGGATGTTGAAGACGCACAAACGGGAGCAAGTGGTCGTCCAGGATATCCCAGTAACGTTGACCTGTGAGGGACGATGTCACACGTATCAGGGGTCCCATTTCAGTCCACGTGAACAGTCCCCACACAAGAATGCTACCCCCACCAGCTTGAAGAGTACCCTGCTGGCAAGAAGGATCCTTCGCTTCATGTAGTTTGCTCCGTACTCGCATCCTGCCATCCGCATGTACCAACGTGAATCTCGACTCATCAGTCCACGCAACATTTTTCCACATGTCTAGGATCCAGTTGCGATGTTCCCGCGCCCATGCTAACCTTTGCACCCTGTGATGTGCGGTCAGCAGCGGTACCCTCGTGGAACGATGGCTTCTATACCCCATAGCGAAGAGATGGCTCCTTACACGTTTTTGTGCACCAGCGTTAATTGCCGAGTGATTTCTTGCACTGTGGCCCGTCTATCCGCTGTTACAATGCAATATAGCCGACGATGACCCCGCTCATCCACACGATTTTGTCCACGGCAGTTGGCCCTTGCAGGGATGGTTTTATCGGATTCGATGCACTCACGGTGCACCCGTGATACAGTGGCTCGTGAAAATCCCAGTGCCTGCACGACTTCCGAGACGTAGTGACCCATTCGTCGGGCCCCGACAATTTGCCCGCTACCAAATGCGCTTAGATCCTTCGTTTTACCACACTGCTTCCGAAACTTACTGATTCCCGTCGCATCACTCCTTATATGGTCGGATCGCTGCATACGTCATGTCGTTTCCGTTTACAGGGCAGCCCACAGCACCACATTTGCATAACGCCAGCTGTCTCTAATTCAATTGCTCTTCAGTGTACAGTTTACATGTAAGACTGAAAATAACGGCTGCTTACCATTCCTGGATGTCCTTGTGTCCTGCTCCGAAGGATCCTTTAGTACAACAGTTTATCGAAAACCATTTGCTGTTTCCTTACCTCCATATGTATAATCAAATCACCCATGGAAACAGAAAATTTCTAATTTCAACACATACGTATATTGTACAATACATATATGCTCAACTGAGAATTCTTTACAGAAAAAGCTTGATTTTCTTAAACGAATTGCAATACAAAGAGGGTATAGCCCTTCCGTGATAGACAAAGCTGTCCAAAAATTTAGGAAACAGAAGCCTGTCTGCTCGCTCACGTTAATAGACCTTCCAGTACGAACGCATTGGGCGGTAATCCTATTTGCTCCTCAGATTTGCTTTGGAATTTCAAAAATTCTCAAAAGTTTTAATTTCAGAATTATTTTCAAACCCATAAACAAGATCAATTTTTAAGTATCAAAAGACCACGTTGAAGACATAAATTCCGGGGAAATTTATCCGATACCTTGTAAATTTGGACTTTCATATATAGGACAGACCCGCAGGGCTTTAAGTTTCTGTATGAAT
The DNA here is from genome assembly GCA_039090855.1 of Macrothele yani. NCBI lineage: Eukaryota > Metazoa > Arthropoda > Arachnida > Araneae > Macrothelidae > Macrothele > Macrothele yani. The sequence goes on along the minus strand of CM076995.1, from coordinate 151,041,626 downwards.
GAACACAAGACTTACGTACGGAGCTATGAACTGAAGAAGTCATCAATAGCCCAACACTGTCACGAAAATAACCATAAATTTTTGTTTGGAAACGCTACGCTTGTTGATAAACCGGACTTGACTACCAAGTTTAATATATTAGAAGCTTTCCACATATACTGGAATTCTTCACGCATTGTCAATGACATGCGTCTTCGCCATTTCTTTCAAGCGCGTGGAAACAACTTGAAAGGAATGCTGGTGGATCCCCAGCATTGTGCGAGGCTCCAAGAAGCAACCTGCCAAATTGGCTTGGCAGTTAGCGTGTGTGAGTCCGGAGGAATTCGAGGCCGCTGCGGTGTAGCGGAAGCATATCCAGCGCGTACCTGGAAGACCCTGGGTTCGACTTCCGGTGGCGGCCAATGAGAATTTTTCCGTGACTCACTTATAAACGTGGAAAGAGCTAAGATCTTTGTTTACTGTATTAACAACTCATCAAAATCCGTGACCGTCAGAACTCTGATGATGTCACAATGATTTGAATGTTTGCGTTCCATTCGTCCTGATGAAGCCGAGCCAAACTCTCTGCGAAACTAATGTCGATGTTAATAAAATATTTAATTGTGAATAAACGTTGATAATTTATTCTAACTCGACATCACAAGTTCTAAATTATATACAGTATAATATCCAGATGGATCACTTCCAGTCCGTTGCGTGATTTAGTTTTGATGCTGTTCATTAGTCCAAATTCTCTCTCAGCATCGACAATGGAAGCTTGAAAAGTGCCGCATATGTCAACCAACTTTGATAAGTTTGAAAACTTTTCTTCTGAGAATACATAAGCCTTATATAATAGGTTTTAATGCACCTGCTTTTTCCTTTCTCTTTCCTGAGTGGACAAAACACAGGATTTCGTGTACAGATAGCTACTATAGAAGAAGGCTTTTTTCTTTGAAGGTTCTTAATGCACCTATTTTTAGCTTTTCCGTTACAACAAACTTAAATTCTGTGTATAACGAACGCATTGACTTTAACACATCTTTGATTTCATTTTTCCAACATTTGTCTGAGCTGATTTTGTCAGAAAATGTCTGTATTTTCTGACAAATGTATGCTTACTGCGCGGAAGATATTTCAGCTGCGCGGGGGAAGTAAAGTAGCTGCGCGGCCGCGCGCGCTCGCATCTTAGAGGGAACATTGGTCACTTCCTGTGTTGAACATGTCAACCATATTAGTCGTAAAGTAAGGATACATAGAGAAGACACTAGCTGCATTGAGCTGAAACTCATGACGTCATGAAGTCGACTGCAGCGCACCATCGACCTACAACAGAACTACCGTTGATTGATTGACAGCCGGGCTTCCCAGGAATCACCGCAGACCACATGACTTTGTCCATTTGAGCTTTGACCTCCCAGCAGAGTGGAAGACGACGTATACGACATATACCTATCATTTTTCCGATTCTTTTTCGTTTGCATCTTCCAGTTTCTTGTAGCATTCTAATAAGTGGCATTATTCTTGCTTATTCCTCACTGTTCGTTAACTTTTCCTTTGTAAATTCCATTACTTAGGTTTCTACGTGTTTTTGTTGCACATTTCATTCACGCATACTTTGTCATTGTTTTCTTCACAATATAGCTTTACGTTCAATTCTGATTTGCATTCCATTGTCATCTATTTCGATATCTACAAGTTTGGTTTCAATATCTATGGATATTTCGTTATTGTCATCTTTCCGATGCCTCACTTGGCTTAGATTGGGACAGCAGTAGAGGACAAAGGTCGTGTGTGTGTGGGGGGGGGGGCAACGGAAGGGTGACGCAGAGCAGCTGCTCCTCACCACCCCAGCATTGGGTTGGGGTTGCCATAGCAACCATTGCCGACGGGATGGATTCACGTCACAGTTTGGTTCTGTTGTAGGTCGACGAGGGCGCCACTTTCTATGGAAGGAGTTTCCACGGGCCTCTATGTCAGTTTTCACTCTATAATCCTTACTTAGTTTTCGGTGATAAATTTCTTGTTTGCCAGCAGCGCTAAGGCATTTTTTGTAGTTAGTTGAAAAGAAAGGAAAAGAAAAGCAGGGAAAATGAATATTTTTAGATGATCATGTAAGAAGAACACAGATTTATATGAAAGCATATCCGTACCTTAACAGAACGTTCGTATTGTAAGGGCGAGTCTAAATTGTCGGATCACGCAGTAAGGCGTGATCCGACTGGTAGGAGGAATTGCGACACAGAAAAGTTAAACATGTAAACAGAGTGGAAAATGGCCGCTAAGATACCGTAGGCTACTCACCATTTTCCTGGGCGGGCTTGGGTTCGAGTTCCGGGTGAGAAATATGGGTAGTGTGCTTGTCTTACAGCTCTGCTTTTTCCTTTCTCTGGAGTCACTGGACCTAAAAATGATGCTTATAATCCTTATAGTTTCTCACTGTGGTCGTTAAACACCTCTTCCTGCCTCTCGCGAAAGGGTGACAAATGTTTTTCGTTTGAGAAGGGCATTTATGCTCAACTCAGCACGGGCTCCAGCAAAAGTAAATCCCTTGAGTCCATTCTATGATTTCTTATGTGCAACGAAAAGGGACGCTCCGGTATCCGAGTAGTCAGAGGCACTGGCTTCGGGCCAATAACTCAAGATAAACTACTGGCGAGTTATGGGTGGTACGCTCACCCCATGGCGGCAGCCCTTCCGGAACGAATGATTCCATATCAGGAATTACCCACTACATTCCTAGATTATCACGGTGGTCTTTAATTGTGGTAAAGGTAAAAAACCTTTAATAATAGCGTAATGGAGCGGGAATATTTATTTTGTGAAATATAATGTAATGTAAATATATTTTAATTGTTGAATTTTGATGAATATGTAAATAATTAAGAATCCTTGCAGTTTTAGAATGTTTTAAAAGTAATCGTGGGGAACTTCTTAAGGATATGATTTTTGCGTTCGATTTGGTAGAGCCAGTAAGTCACCGAAAACAAGTTTATCGACGGATCTTCTGAGTGGACAAAACACAGGATTTCGTGTACAGATAGCTACTATAGAAACAGGCTTTTTTAGAGTTTTAAAGCAACTCATTAGGATGGACTTCCGTCCTTCGGGGTGGTCATTAAGAATGGAGATGGAGATGCATGGAGAGAAGGTGTTCAGCACAGAGGCTGGAAGGCGCGTTTTAGAAAGAGTACCGAGGAGACAATAGGAGAACGAGACTTCGAGAGTAGGAATGATGACGTGTGTTAGGGGGAAAGGCGTCTAACGGGAGTAGAGCGAAGTTGGGAGATGTTTCGGAGGTAGGAGTAGAATTCGTGAAGGGGTGCGTGGTCTCAGCGCCCGACCGGTAAGCATGAATGAATGGCGAGGAGATATAGAACATGAGAAATGGTCTAATCACAGGTGCCCAGGAGTAGTAATTAAATTAAGCAAAATCACGAAAATAAAGGATTTTATCAAACGACAAATCGCTTCTGTTGAATGAACTATTACTACTCTATTGATGTTTACAGTGCTCAAGGAACCTTGTAATCTTCTGATTCAAACCTATTTGAGTAATTTAAGAAAGAGTTAAGACAGCACTGTGACAGGTCATTATATCCGGGGAGAAAAAATGCAACAGTTATCAGCCACTCCCGCCTCATAATCTTAACAAGAGCGGCTTATAAGTTACATGTATTAAGCGGTGTGAATGGCTCACATTATTTGCACTGTATATTTGAAACCGTACAAAATGACAGGACAGTATTTAAAGCGAAACTTAATGTTCTTAGCATCTAGGGCCGCGGGTGGCCTAGTGGTCAGCGTTCGTGACTGGCATGGAGATAGCCTCAGGTTTGATCCTGTGCAGGTACGAATGTTCGAACCACAAAATACCCGCCGTGCGTCGGATGGGCACGTTAAGCCGTCGGAACCCGGGTACTGGCCCCCCGGTAATAAGTAAGGGCGTCTTCCTGCCACTTCCTACCTCGCTTCCGTGTCATTTTCCTATCGGACACTCTAGCCCAAATCTTCTAGCTTCCTATTTCTAAGGGTTGTTTAAGACCTGGGGTCAGACACGCCCTTCCTAAAATCCTCTATATATGATCATATGATCTTAGCATCTGACTCCCACGTAAATTTTATTTTTTACTTAAAATTGCTCCAATTAAGCAATTTTAGTAAAAGTTGGTAAAAATAATTGGCAGTAAAACTTTAATAAAAATGCTAACTGATGGAAACAACAAATCAAATTTCAAATTGCTTTTGTAAATTTTAAGGGCCTGCTTTCTCGGTTTGTTTCACCTAACCCGTTTGCCGCTAAGGCACTTTTTTTCTTAGCACTACATCACTGCTTGCTAGAGGTTTGCCTGGGCCTAATTTGGTGAGCCCAGCCCGTCCCAAGCCCATGCTTTTAAGACCCAGCTAGGCCCGTCCTTTTTAAAATATCGGACAATCGGCACAGCCCGGTTTCGCGAATTGCAGCTCTTATTTAGTCCCGGCCCGTGATGTGCCATTTGATATTATTTTGTCTTTCTATTGTATTTTATTAAAATGTGAAAATCAAATAATGAAATTAATTATTGTTGAAAATATTTAGGTGAATGTAAGCCTAAAAATATTAATAAACTTTGACAATTATCGTAAAATATAGCCTTTAAAAAGAGAGAAAAAGGAAGACTAAGCGCGTTCAGAATCTCCCTTTCTCTGAACTAGTAAGAGGTAACATTTGCAAAAGTATATGCAGATTTTTTCTCCTATCCCTATACAGATCAGAGATGGTAGAAAAAATCCATGTCGTCCCACTCTCTCTCACACACACACACACTCTCTCTCTCTCTCTACTGCAGATATTCTTCGTCCCCCACTCTACACAACACACACACACACTCGCTCGGGGTCGAAACTTTTTTTGTTGTCAACAAGTCTCAAAATGGTTTTACCATCTTAATATCTACACATGGTAAAAACACTGTGAGTGCCTCTCCTTGCCTTTGTGATTACGCCCTGCACTATGTCATGGAAGTAAGTACAGCCAAATGAAGAGGGTGAATAGGACCAGTTAAACACAACAGGAAATCGGGGACACAATTTTTTTTTCTTTCTTTACCATTGCTATAAAATGGATGAGTATACTTGTCCCGGCCCGTTGCTTTTTTCTCTAACCTAAAAAAAGGCCCGACCCGGCCCGGGCAGACCTTTACTGCTTGCTGCTCATAATAAAACAAGTCTCACTTCTCATCCCATTTCAATTCTCACTCCATATGATTAAGACAGGAACTAAAAAGAAAGGTTAAATTTGAGTATACGTTACACAGGTTCATTTTCTATACGACTTTTTCTTGAAAAAGGAGTTCATAAGGAAAACCTTTCCTCCTCTGCAGCAGTATTTCCACACTAGTTTCTGTTTCCATGACCACATGTACCTACCAAAGCCTCATTCTCATGCTGTTGACTCTAAATGTAAAGAACACGTGCGAAGTGTCAACCAGGATATACAGAATACTGCCCTCGCCAGAGAATCCTCTCCAGCAAACTAGTATGCAATGATATGGTCTCTACAGAACTACACTGAAGAGCAATTGAATTAGAGACAGCTGGCGTTATGCAAATGTGGCGGGGTAGGCGGCCCTGTAAACGGAAACAACATGACGTATGCAGCGATCCGAAAATATCAGGAGTGATGCGACGGGAATCAGTAAGAGTCGGACGCAGTATGGTTAAGACGAAGGATCTAAGCGCATTTGATCGTGGGCAAATTGTCGGGGTCCGACGAATGGGTCACTCCATCTCGGAAGTCGTCCAGGCACTGGGATTTTCACGAGCCACGGTGTCACGGGTGCACCGTGAGTACATCGAATCCGATAAAACCATCCCTGCAAGGGCCAACTGCCGTGGACAACAGCGTGTGGATGAGCAGGGTCATCGTCGGCTAACTCGCATTGTAACAGCGGATAGACGGGCCACAGTGCAAGAAATCACTCGGCAAATTAACGCTGGTGCACAAAAACGTGTAAGCAGCCACACCATACAGAACCATCTTCTCGCTATGGGGTACAGAAACCATCGTCCCACGAGGATACCGCTGCTGACCACACATCACAGGGTGCAAAGATTAACATGGGCGCTGGAACATCACCACTGGACCCTACATATGTGGGAAAATGTTACCTGGACTGATGAGTCGAGATTCACGTTGGTACATGTGGATGGCAGGATACGAGTACAGCGCAAACCACGTGAAGCGAAATATCCTTCTTGCTAGCAGGGTACTCTTCAAGCTAGTGGGGGTGGCATTCTCGTCTAGGGGCTGTTTAGGTAGACTGAAATGGGAACCCTGGTACGTGTGACATTGTCCCTCACAGGTCAACGTTACCGGGATACCCTGGACGACCATTTCCTCCCGTTTGTGAGTCTTCAACGTCCCACTGGGAACCTCATCCTGCAACAAGACAATGCGCCGTGCCATCGCTCCCGAATTGTGTCCGAATGGTTGGATGAACACTCCACCGACGTGACCTCGCTTCCTTGGCCAGCTAGGTCACCTGACCTCAATCCCATCGAGTACATCTGGGATGCAATCGAGATATAGGTTCCAGGCTCTGACCCCCCTCCATCAAATCTTCGTGAACTGTGGGAGCTTGTTCAGGGGTCGTGGATCCGTATGGCTTCCGGTGTCTTGTCGAGTCCATGCCGAGACGAATCGCCGCCCTCATCAGGGCGAAAGGTGGTGCTACACGTTACTAGACAGGTATCTCTAATTCAATTGCTCTCCAGTGTATATACCAATGGTTTGTCATGCGTTATTAAAAGATGGAAACACATCGCGTCGCAACGTGTAATTGCGGGATAAAAAATCACGTATTATTCTTGTGATGTCACCCACGTTATCTTCAAAAATCAACTCCGTTCTTTACGTTTTCCAATTCCGTGCATTTTTTACGCTTTCCAACCGCAGGTTAAGGAAGCGTATGTGCTCCAGCTTTGTCAGTCTATCTGTCCGCACAATAACTCGGGTAAAAATGGTTCGATTTCGATGAAATTTTAATATGTGGTGGGAGATAACCTGGGAACGAACCCTATCGGAAATTGGGAAAATATGGTAAAAGGTCAGGATATAGGAGTGGGATCCATTCCATCCCCCTTATGCGTCATAACATATGCAGCTAAATACAAAGTCTCACATTTAGGTTGCTGACTCTCTAACTGGAAAATCTCGCTGGAGAAGGAGGGAGGGAGGTTGAAAGGATACTGTAGAAGACTTCTTCCAAAATTCATAACACAGAGTCAATAAATTGACAATAGTGAAAATGCGAGGGGTAAGCAGTCGTAAGGAATACATTTCTTCGAAGTTATGTTGCCCTTACCACCACGATTTTGTTCTATTTTCCCTGCTTCTCTTGAAAGAAGAATGCAATTAGCTTCAGTTTAGTTATAAAGCTGTAAATTGAGGGGGGGGGGGCGCTCAATGTGGGGTAATGCTTGACAGTAAGGGCCACAGAAGGATTTGAAGCTAACGCGGATTGGTACCCTTCTCGTCAGTCATAAAATTGAAGGTAGCAGTCTTAAAAGCACAATAATTAAAAATATTACGCAATCTTCTTACGAAGTGAACAACATATTTAATGTAGAAGTTAAAAGGTTAAAAATAAAGCTATAAGAACTTTCGGTCTTCCTAAAGACAAAGTAGAAGTACAGAAGCAGTTGGGTGGGGAGCAGTGCTAAGACGGGCTGCGCCCGAAGTTGAGCCCCGGCCCGAACGGGGATCGGCTTGCACAATACTTACTGGAGTTTGGGCTCGGCCTGCACAATACTTACTGAAGTTCGGGCTCGGCCTGCACAATACTTACTGGAGTTCAGGCTCGGCCTGCACAATACTTACTGGAGTTCGGTCTCGGCCTGCACAATACTTACTAGAGTTCGGTCTCGGCCTGCACAATACTTACTGGAGTTCGGGCTCGGACTGCACAATACTTACTGGAGTTCGGGCTCGGACTGCACAATATTTACTGGAGTTCGGGCTCGGGATCTGAAAGAAAGATAATTTTCTTCTTTCTTCTTTTAATATGATTTTGTATGATTTAGCACACGAGACTTTTTTACACTTTCTAGTTGTTAAGGAGAATTCTTCGGCCACTGGGTTTAGATGGGGAGTGGGAACTTATTCATTCCGGACTTGGGTAACAAATGCCATAAGTCATGAATTACTGGACTTCTGCGAAGGAAAGGTTTCTTTAAAAACTATCGATAGTAGATAGCAAGTTGACGAAATTTTGCTTCCGATACCTCAACGGGGCAGCTCCCTGCTAATTCTATTGAGCAACGTACGACGTAGGTTGTTGTGCCTCACGATTTTCCCTGATACCCCGCCCTCGAAACATTTCAGGAAGAAATGAATAGTCAAAGAAACTATAGAAATAGATAGAGATCCCTTTGCCAGTCCGCAGTTGAGAACAATATCGGTTAATTGCACGGGGAAAAAAGTGTGGAAGAAATTTTTTATTTTAATGCCTAAACAGGTTAATCATAGTTTTCTTGGTCGTTCGGGTCCGTGCTCTATCTTGCAATATAAAATTTGGGCTCGGGCGGACTCGAGCTGACATACTTCGGGCTCGGGCTCTTAAAATTGAGCCCGAACTCAGCTCTGGTGGGGAGACATATAAGTGATCATACAGAGAATTCACTGTTCAAGCAGCACTTGGGAAACTATGTAGTCAAAGTCTAACTACTTTTCAAGCAGGTCATCCCCGCCGTATTTTTGTGGGCTCAATGGACTATTTTCCAACTAATTTCCTCAATCCTTAAAAAATACTTGTAAAACTTTCAATCTGGACTTCAGGATACGTACTACCAATATTTTTACTTTGATCAAGAAAAAATCATGACGAAGTTCCGAATGCCAATAAATTCGGCGTATGCATTATTCCACTTGATAATCTGAATCAAGTTCACCCTTGCAGCCATTATATCGGTTCAACCAAAAGTTCATTGGGAATCAGGCTTAAGGAACAAAAATACGTCTTTAAGAACGGTCTATCAAATACGGCTCTTGCAAGACTAGTGAACGATGGACAACATTATCCTAACTAGAAAGAGGCTAAAAACATTATAACACCACGTACTGCCTCCGCCTTATTATACACAGAAAGCTTGACTGAAAAAGGAGCCTCGTGTTGTAATGGCAATACTCCTGTTTATAAACTGACACTTTGGATACAACTATTAAAAGTTTCTCTTCCACTTGTAGAGAAATCAAATATTTAATACTCTTCCTTAATGTTTGTCATATTTTAAGTTGGACTTAATTAAGTACACCATCTATTCATAACGGGTAAGTTAGGTAATGTTTTTTCTTTAATTGTTTGTATTTCTTAATTTCTTCATGTGTGTGTGTGTGTGAGTGTGTCTATCTTGGTCTGTGCTGCATGTTTATTCTTTCCATAATTTGACCACTTTAGATTGTTATATGTATATATCGATTTAACACTATCATATCTGAATATGACGACATGATCACCTGTTTAGATACGTTACGTTACGTGCTGTCTGTATGTTCACTTATATGTCTCCCCACCCAACTTCTTCTGTACTTCCATCTGAAGATGGTCTTTAGGAAGACCAAAAGTTCTTATGGCTTTATTTTTAATTTTTTAACTTCTACATTAAATATGTTGTTCACTTCCTTAGAAGATTACGTAATGTTTTTAATTACCGTGCTTTTAAGACCGCTACCTTAAATCTAATGATTGACTCATTCCGCACGAGAACCTGATGCCTTGTACCCTTCTTGTGCTCCACGGAGACGCTCTGTGCAGACTACTCTACCTTCTACAATAGTACACTCTTAGGTTGGCTTGGAATGCAGTCCCGAGGAAGTGAAATCACGAACTGGTTTTTCTTTCGTTGAACGCATTATACTTGACACTTTTACGAAAGAAGAGAATGCTTTGTTTCTAACAATGACAGTCACAGAACAGATAATCGCGATATACCGACGCCCATGAAAGCATTTCGAAGGAGAAAATGTGATTAGGCCTAATCACTTAAGCTGAGCGAAATTTAGGGGTCAATATGTTCTAGTAGCTTTGCAGCAGCGTCTTGCCTGCCGATATAGCAAAAGGGATTTATTGCACCATAATATTTATTCTATCAATGTTACGTTACATGACTATTATTCAAATTCCGGGATCTGTTGGGGAAACGATGTTTTTATGTTTTCCTCCAGGAAAGAGTCAAGTACCTTTGTTTTACTTGTATTCAACAAGGTATGGTTTTTTCCCCATCTCAATTTAAAGTGGTTAATACATATTCTATAGGTTTTTTACCCATTTTCTAAAGCCTGAGTTTAAAGACTCATTCACTAAACAGACATGTTGCATTATCTTGAATTACGACCATGCGTGACTGACTTTAAAGCGTCTATCCAACACCTTGTGAGACAAACATACTGATCTGCATTTAGTGGCGTTTGGCTAATTAAAAATCTTTAAGTGATGTAGGGGTGAAAAAGAGATGCTTTTGTTTTGTGTAGTAACCTTCGTGACATGAATTGCGAATAAAGAAATAAAGAAATCAATAAGCAATATTGTGAGCACCCTGGTGAACTTCAGAAATCGTGCACGGATTACAGTTGCTGGAGTTTCAAAGAGATAACTCTGAAGAATATGTACACGCAGAAGAAGTTAGTATTGCTATTCTTAGTCACGTTTTACGTGAGAACTACTTACCGCTGATGGTCTCCAAATGCTTACTACGGTAAGAAGCTTTGCTAGGAAAAATGATGAGCAGCGTTAGAAGAAAAACGAGGAAGCATTTTTTTTTTTTATATTTACTATTCTGAAAACATCATATTATTATTATTCTATACGCAGATTTGCTAAACATATAAAAAACTGTTCATGCTCCTCCTGTGTCAAACAAAGAATGAAAGAAAAACGTTATTATGTACAAAGAGAGAGAGAGAGAGAGAGAAAAGCGTCTGTCCGTCCCTTCGTCCGTCTCAGTTGATCTTTAAACTTTCATTAAGTTTTACTTATTCTGAAAATCTCGTGTTCGGTATAAGCAAAGGAAGAGCACAAAGTATAATTTTATAAAACTGTAATAGAATTGTATGGGACGAACGCACAGAGACTTAGCAACAAAATTTCATGTCTTTGGACCAAACTTCTCGAGATCTCACAGCACATGAAACATTAAAGAGGTTGGTTGCGGTTAACATGGCAGCGATTTTTGCCAAACTATCCAATGTGAAATTTAAGCATGCTTGAAGGATTAATATTTGTGGACACACGTGCGAAAATTGAGACTATCAATATAACGGTCTCTTTACTCAGTAATTTCCTTGCTCGTTAGTTTGCTGATTATAATTCATTTTTCATTAGTGACGGTAGAACTTCCGCTGTTCCCACGGATTATCTGTTAACCTTTTCCGACAACTTTTCTGACATTTCTGACTCCATTGGTGTACTCAGAAGAAGTGTTTTTATTTTTATCTCCAACATCAAGCATAATTTCAAACACGAAAAAGGGAGTAATGGGTGGGTTAATCTCGCAGGAAAAATTAAAACGTTTTTACCGCAAAAGCAGGAATTTAAACACAGCTGCCAGATAAAAACAAAATTGTGAGGAGGCGCTGTTGCTAACATTACAAATAGGTCATTTGCTTCATTGATTTCTTACAGTTGCTAAAACTTCGTGAATTACCACCGAACTCGAAAGATTGGTTCCCAGATGCTCTGTGGTCATGGTTATATACACTGCTGGCCACCCAAAATGCAACACCAAGAAGGAAGCATCCGATTGGCCTGAAATTCGCAGCATGCTCCGCCCGCGAGAGGAAATGCAAACGATTAGCATTGCAGGTCATATGCAAATCATGTGCGCCCGGCACGCCACCGAGAAGCACTATAAGAAGGGTGCATAGAAAGCGGGGTGTAAGTAGTGGAAGTGTGTTGTGCTGCCGGACCTGTGCGTGGGAAGCTTTCTGATGCCTCGTTGCATAATACGGCAGTCATTCCAGCACGTTTCGGAGTTCGACAGAGGACGAATAGTGGCTTACCTCGACAGCGGTTTAATGTACCGAGACATCGGCGCCCAACATCCAGCTACAGTGAGGCGAGTATGGATTCGGTGGGTGCAGGAAGGATTGCCTCAGCCGCGACACACCACTGAACGAGAGGACCGGCATGTTGTGCGGCGAGCATTGACGGCTCGCACTGCCACATCACGGGCATTAGCGCAGGAATTAGGGTGTGTTGCGCAACAACCTGTGTCAGCACGTATCGTTCGACGTCGTCTGCAGGAGCGGGGACGTGTAGCACAGCGCCCATTGCTCCGATTACCATTGACGTTACACCACCGGCGAGTGTGGCGACAGTGGGCCGTTGAACGCCGCACCTGGACTACGAAATGGCACAACATTGTCTTCTCCGACGAATCCCGCTTCTGCCTGCAACACCACGATGGTCGGATCCGCGTGTGGCGGCACCGCGGCGAGAGACTGTATGACGCCTGCATTATGCATCGCCATACCGGTCCGTCGCCTGGCGTTATGGTTTGGGGCGCAATTGGATATGACACCCGCACCCCTCTGGTACGCATCGCCGGTACACTCAACAGCCATAGCTACATCTCCGACGTTTTGGAGCCCGTAGTCTTCCCTTACCTGCAGGACCCGCAGGCGGCCACGTTTCGACAGGACAACGCGCCCGCACGTGGCACGCATCGTGCAACAATTCATCACTGCCCACTAGGTGTCACTGCTTCCGTGGCCCGCCTGTTCTCCCGATATGTCGCCCATCGAACACGTCTGGTCACTGATTGGCACCCGAGTGGCCCGACAAGCACCACCCGCGGCTACGCCTGATGAATTGTGGCAACGTGTGGAAGCAGCCTGGACCGACATACCCCATGCCCACATCCAAAGCCTCTTTCGTTCGATGCCGCGGCGTGTAGCGGCCGTTATTACCAGCCATGGGGGCCACACGAAGTATTGATGTCTGCGTGTTCCGCAAGTCGCACGGGCCTGTAAGCTCAATCGTTTCATCTTTGTATCTGTTGTTATGTGTCCAGTAAATCTGGCTTTGCTATATCGTGTCCTCCTTGTGTTGCATTTTGGGTAACCAGCAGTGTAGATACGTCGTTATATTCATTTAAAGACACGAGGCATCACGTTGGTTGTGCATGCGGCATCCTGGTAGAGAAAATACGTCACTTGAAGAACTGGTTCTAAATTCGTGGCAACTCCAGAGACAGGCTATCATTGCAAAAGTCACTGTTGGTAATGATCTCCAAGGTTTCTGGAATGGCAGCAGAATTCACCGAGTCGGTAGCTAATTTCTCATATCACCCATACATAGGAGTATAGCGTATTTGAATTTGACGTCTCTGGATAGGGCCGTGGCTATTTTACCGTATTTTGAGCCCCGTGACTGTGATTCAAAACGAATGCTTGGTCATTCCAATGTAATGTCGTCTGGAGCTGTCCGGATATAGTAGGGGGATCGCATAAACACCTGCCATGCTGGAAAGAGGGGTGTTTGTCAGTATTTCTCTTTAGCATAGTATATAAAGATGCAGGCGACCTTATGCTGACACCGTGGTTCATCTTCTTGAGGGTATTCTTGAGTTTGTAAGACACATTTGGCATGTAAAGAATTGAGCCCAGGTAGCGAAACTACGACGTAGTGAGAATAGAGCATTTGACTTTGGCTTTTTGGATAAAGTTATACTGTTTATCTGATTCAATGAGTATTCTGCATCATTTGGCTAATTCAATGATGCTTTTAATTTTCGTGTTGTCCGGAATGGGCATCGGAGGAGACTCTTCTAATTCGAGAACCGAAGATAGCTGTTCTGTATTCTGCGGGACAGAACGAGCTGCGGAAGCATGAGGTTTGGGGACGGAAGTGGGTTTACAATAGACTTGTGTACAGAGGCGGTTGTTAGGCAATCTGCTAAGTAAAACATCCAGGTAATATCCAGATACATCCTCGTTATTAATTAGGTAGAACAAATTATTTTCATACATATAATTTCAAACCATGGTAAACGAGGAAAAATGTGAATTAAAAAAAAATTATGTAGAATGATTCATTGTAGGTATGTTTCGAACAATGGAAATGTTTGAAGCAGAGAAATTTAAAGTATTATTGTCCAAATGACAGGGATATTTATCCAATGCGATACAACTTTTCCCAGTATAATCACAACTGATAAACTCTTGAAACATTTCTTTCATGATAAACTCTTTGTTCACGCATATCTCATTATCAGACTTTCTAACGTATGACATCTGTTCTTCTTACTGGTTGTTTTTAACTAAATTTTGATGAATGACTGCTGAACGTGAAAGCCTGCCCTTCCTGTAATAGTCATGCTTGGCTTCAATAAAACAGCTCAGAAGCACTTACATGTAGTACGTACATTGCCCACTCCCACGCCTTTCTCAGCTTGTAATCTCTGTCGTTAAATAGAATGTCTTCATTTTTCATAAGTGCTGCGCGGCAGTTCAGACAATGGTGGCTACCGAAGATCTTCTGGAAACGGGTGGTACCCCATTTGACGTAATTAGTATAAAAAAATGGAAGCACTCAAGTCAAAAATAGATTTTGGGCAACACCCAGTATTCGGACATTTCACTGACTTCCATCCATTAGAGATTTGGTGCGCCCACTCCTTCAGGGTTGGTTTGTCCGTAGTTTAAGGGTGGTTATATGCATGTGTTGTGCTGTAATATGTCTTCTATTCCTAATTTAGGGTTACTAGTGACAGGGAGAAGAGAAACCCTGAGGTCTCCAACGAAGACATTATATCCGTTATTCAAATTCACTGCACGTCGCTAACGATTGTTTCTAAACTACCTTTCACTCAAACGCAACCTCTCCCATAACCACATGTCTGTTTTACGGCAAGTTAAAGCGGAATACCTCTCTCACGCCTAGATATGATCGCATTACTAACAGGCGTGAGATTTTTTCACTCAGTAGACCCCCCCCCCCTCTTAATCCAGCCCTGGTTGCAGACAAATTACAGTATATTGCAGTCACAAAACAGAATGATGTTCTGATTGGAAACGCCATTGCAAAGAAAAACAAGAAAGATAATGCCGAAATTTCGGTTGTAATGAGCACGTTTTTTGAATCACTTCCAACGCGAATAAAATTCATCAAAGACAAAACATCCAGAAATAGAAACAGCTACTTACTTCCACCAGTGGCTGAAAAGTATGTTACGAAAATTAACAAATGATGCACAAAAAGTTTCTCGTAGCAGAAGACATGTATCAGAGACAGATTTTCAAATCGAACAGTTAATAGAAGAAATATAGAAGGAAACATGATACAACTCTACTCTTCCTGGCAGAAGTATTTTTGCATAATGGATAAGTTAAAAATAATGGAAAAGTATTCTTCATGAGAAAACTATGCTAAGAAAAACAGAATATTGCAAATACATCCCCCGAAAGCAGAGACAGCGAGAAAAAAGTTTTGACCATTACACCCCCAGTAGAAAAGGTGTGCATTATTTAAAGAGGATAATGTTCCCCATCTTTACTGTAGAGAATTCCATATAGCAAAAAAGGAAATTTCTCGAGGGTTTTAAAAAGTGGAGATACAACTGTAAACAGAAGTACACAAGCACCACCTAGCGATAAAACTGTGTAGTACAAAAAACCCAAGTAGAATCCTAAATTGTTCTACAAGATAAATGATATCTGGTGTTAAAAAAAAAATTTTAATCACACATTTAGAAGCAGAGATATCGAGAAAAACATATTTCATGTTTGCGCCACCTAGTGGCGAAATTGTGCATTATTTTGCGAAGGAAACACACACAAAATGTTTTCGTAGTTAGAAGTATCTAACCGAAAAAAAAAAAAATTTCAACTGGGTTTTTCGTCTCTTGGATATTGATGGAAACATGCGGGAAACGTAAGCTTACGCCCTCTAGCGCTGGTGCGGGAATCAAAACTATATGAGAAACATTCCGCACCATGAACGCTCCCCGATAAAGATATATTTTTCAAAATTGGGCTCTTGGAAGCAGAGATATCAAGCAAAATAAGATAATAAGCGCCCTGGCGAAAAAACTATGCACTATTTTATGGAAAACGTATTTTCAAAAAGTGTGAAACTCGATTGAAAAATTTGTTTCGGTTCCCGAAAGAATTTTTTCAATCGAGTTTCCAGAAGCTCAGATATCGATGTAAATACATCTGAAAGAAAAAAAACTTAAGCCCTCTGGCGATCAAATTACACCACAAAAAAAATTAGAAACCATATGTAGAATATTTTATACTAGAAGCTGTATCCGATGCAGACAGAATTTTTCAAATAGAACTTTTAGAAGCAGAAAAATCGGGGAAACCGCAGTTTATCCTTACGTCCCCTAGTGGGAAATCTATGAATTTCTTGAAGAAGAAACTGTACCCAAGATAGTCCTCGTTACAAATGGCATCGAAAGAAGGGAAGGATTTCTTTCAATCAGATATTTAGAAGCAAATATATAGAATAAAATGTATTTTGAATTTGATGACATCTGCATTTATGCCCTCTAGCGGTGAAGTTATGCATTGTAAAGAAGCCAGAAAGAAAGTGTCATCGTCCTCACATTTCAGGCTTTCCAGTGCAACAAGAATTTTTCAAATCGGACTAATAGTTGCAGAGATAGGTTGTCCACAGACAGGTGGACGGACGGGCAGTGAGGTACTATAAGCACGTACTTTTTTTACAAAGACGTGCTAAGAAAACCCCTTTTAGTGTTCTGAATTAAGGTATATTGGTTTAATATTTGAAAAGCGATTGCACAACACGTAGGTCTTATTCTACCTTTAGAATTCTTGAAGTACAGATTCCGGCAGAGTGGCCATGAGATAATTTCAAAACAACACTATGATTGGAAGAAATAATATATGTATATAAACACCCAGATCTATTTGTCTCTCTGGAACGCTTGACGTCACAGCAATGCCAGCATTCTGCACCATCACTTGTCGATGATCAATTCGTGTGTGCTCTCGCGATGTCAAAATGATTGCCTGCTATATAATAGCCCGCGATCACTTTTAGATGTCAAGGTGATCGTGTGCTAATTTAAAAACATTGGATTATTAACAGTAATCTACAACACTTTTATCATTATCTACGAACATGATAAAAAGTGTTGCAATGAGGACCAACCCGTCACGATCCAGATTCCATGGACGACAACGACATTATTTCGTCGAAGTCAAGCCCAGTCATAAACACATGCAATAAGACTCACTTTCGACCAGTAAATGCACGAGCTCACAATTCTCGCAATTGTATGTTACTCCGTAATAACTCACTCACGCGCTAATGACATCGCGCGTGTGATTGTAAAATACGTTACCCATTTTTCGAACTGCTGTAATCTAAACATAGTGTTTCTAATTCTTTGTTGATCGCATATTACCTGAAGATGAAACGCTTGGCGTATTAAAAGAGCTAGTAGTGTCTGTGAATAATCAAATAAAGATTGTTTATCAAGTTTCAGGTATTTTATGATTATTTTCAGATTTGAATATCTAGAGTCAAAAATCTTCGTGTATAGACGGTAAAATAAAATATAACCTAACCTGATTGGTCTATTAATTACTCGAATTCTGTTTTTCCTATCTACAAAATTCGAATTGAATTCTTAATATCACATCAAGTTGAGTTTGCACCCGATCACACTGAGATGTCAAGGTGATCGCGTGCTAATTTAATAACACTGGATTATCAATGACTGAGTTCTATTTATCCGATCTACAAAATTCGAATTAAAATTTTAATATCACTGCAAGTTGCGTTTGCACGTTAATTTAATTTAGCAGAATTCGAATATTAATTTGCGCGCTTTAATTATTTTTTTACATTTTTTTAATTTAACTTTCCGAGTTTAGTGCTGATTATATTATACATTTTGCAAAATATCGATCTATCTAAACGCTCTAATCTACAATAAAAACTGAAATCTTGAGATGTCAAAGTGAGCAAGATTACATCTGAAAGCAGATGTCGCCCTAATAGCACATTGTCGAGAATTTAATAGTTCGGATGTGTAATAATACCAGATGTCGCATTATTTTGTAGAAAAAGCTTTAGTATGAAGTTTCAAACTAACCGTCGAATAAGACAGTCTAAAACAAGCCGTGGAGGGAATAACAAGTGTGCCGGAGAAAAAGTAATTCAAAGCGAAAAGTCAAAGTAAAAGTTATTAAGATAAGTTTACACGATAACAACTTTCTGAGTTTAGTGCTGATTATTATACATTTGCAAAATATCAATCTATCTAATCTACAATTGTTTAACAACAAATATTTTACACACGAATGTTATTTATCGCGAGGTCTTTCGAAAAACGGAAATAAAAATCATTTAATTTTTGGTTCTAACATGAATGCGTTCTTACTATATAAGTTCTTGCCATGTTTCCTTACAGAAATTCGGGGTCTATTTTATTTGTTTTCAGTCTGCTTCAATTAAAATTTTCATTCCATAACAGGACGGGCAACATCCCCTATATATTAATATTTATTTAAAGCTTATAAACAGCCGTCCTAAGACGGGCTATGCACTAGTAATTAATAACAGCAAATCGGCAGGAGCTTTTGCCGCCCTGAGCAGCGGAAATTCAAACAAAGAATAACGAAGAATAATATTTGGATACGCTTCGTAATAAAAAATGAAATGAAAATATTAAATGCTATTTGAAAGGACAGGTTGAACAAGACAAATGTTGTTGAAACAATGCCTGTTTACAGCACAAGTTCTGAACGAAAATTAACATACAAAACTATCTTGAAACAACCCCGTTAACAGCAATTAAATAATGCAGAAGCACTGAGATCGGTTTGCCATCTAAATAATACATGTGCAAAACATGTAGCAGAGAGGAAAGTTTCTCCAAACGCTTTGCGTGACAAAGTACCATTACATCTTCAGTAAAAGTTCATGGTTCATTGTTTTTACCTGTGTCCTCTTTCGCTCTCACATCAGATAATCACTAGAAAGTCGATATTTCTACTGATGAAACGAACATCTGATAGTGTCTCTCAGCGAGACAACAGTTGCCCGAGATAAAAAATGGTGCCCAGAAAATCCACAAAGATTCACACGTGTGTCTTAGGATCAGAAGAAGAAATATCTCATGAAAGTTAGAAGAATCGGCGTTGTTTCAAGCCTGTGTTAAGCAGGTAACGTTGTGGCTGTTGCCGCAGCAAAGGGAGAGAAGCAGAGCTGTAGACCAAGTTGTTTGCATATAGGTGAAAAGAAACCTTCGGGAGATAGACAGCTGAAGATATGTAGAATCAGGGCATATTTCACAAAGTGCAGCGCAGAAGATAGACAATTCAGTTAAAGGTAAAAGGCGTAAAAAGACGGGGGATTATAGATAAGTATCGAAGGAAAGTTGCGGTGTGAAAGATCAAGCACAAAGCCATAAATTGGGAAATAGAGAACACAAACAGAGATTCTGAAAGCACTTACTCAAGACACGCTAATCATATTCAGAGTGTGGTATGTGTTCAGAAATTTGAGACAATCTTAAATAGCCTCTTTTATCTCTAAGGAACAAAAAATATATACAGTAAAACGCGCGTCATTTCCTGAATTCTCGAGATCAATGCTTTCGTATGACTGGCTGATATTAACCAATCACTGTAGTAGACGGACGGCATTGGCTGCATTTGCTTAGTCTCACGTGTCAGTTGGCATCGAGCAGCAGCGCAGAGAGAAATGTTGTCCTTGCTTTACCACTCACTCTCACTGATCCTTGCAGTTTTTGTGTGCTACTGTTCATTTAGAGTTTCATTTCTGTCAGTACCACCTGTCAACGGTTCTGTCTTCATCGTTAAGCCTTAAATAAATTATTTGGTTATCTTTATTGGGAAACAGCTATTGTATTACAGTTCGTCATACTTTCTTTCTAGACCTGCAATGGAAGCACTAACGAGAAAAAGGCAAGGATTATACCTGCACGGTCAACCAACGAAAGCAGCCCTGTGTGGCACAAAGTTATTTTTGAATGGAGAAGTCATGTGTCGTTTCCTTCACCGCCATTTACATGAAAAACAGACTATTAGCGATAGCCAAAAAAAGAAACTGTTCGTAAGATCTTATCAATCTGAAATAAAACACGCATACCTACAAGAAAAGAATGCAGCATTAAAGTTAAACTTGATTCAATTTTCAAGCAGCAACAAGGATTAAAAAAAGATTCAAATCGACAAACAGGTACTCAAGAACTAAATGAAGCAAAGTTTACATTAAGAAATAATGATTTATTTGATATAGCGCATGCTAATGCACTTGATATCATAAACGTAGATTAGGGTAAATAATTTCTCAAAGAGCAAAAAAGCAACCACTCCGCTGGCGCAATAGTCAAATGCTGGCTTATGACTATTCGTCCAAGGAGGGTATGGGTTCGAATCCCGGTGAGGTACGGATGTTGTGTTTGTCTTACGGCACTGGCTTGTTCCCTTTCCTGGAACCAGTGACCCTAAATTAGGAACGGCCGAATGCTTATAGCTTATTAAAGTTACTCATCGTTAAACCTTCAAAAAAAAAAAAAAAAAGGCGAAGGTGAACGGGGCTCAAAAAAGCTTGGTAGAACTAACGTAATACAAACAAGGATGGAAAAACAAGAGAGATAAGAACTGCCCATAAAACGATTGAAAAGATAATCTGACGAGGTAACCGCATCAACCTCTAAGATTTCCACTCCTGAAATTAATAGTGCGTTTTCTGATGAAATGTGGTCCGAAAGCGGTGATGAAGCAGTTGTTCAAGCTCCTCCTTCTAAACAGCAAATAAATTACGCACATACCTCTTATTGATGAACACATGTTTTCGTTCTGCTCTTGACAGAACCAAACATCCGACAGCAATGGTACGTAGATCTCGAGTGCTTTCGCCACAGCCGTGGAACAGAATGTTGAAGACCGGCAGTAAGTTGTTTATCTATTCGTAGACAACAAAGAAAAATGGAAACAATACATTGCTGAAGATATTAAACGTGAATTTTTTCCTAATGTGCCTTTGGTCGTACTCTGGGATAGTGAGTTAAATAGTTTCTAACTTGTCCAGAAGGAAACAAACTAATAATAGCTTACCAATTTGTGTCAGCATTTGGTGTAACTAAGCTGCTCGCAATACCAAAGCTCGCATTATCCACTCGAGAAAACCAACCAGTTCTGTTTATCAGTGTCTTCAAGACTGGAATATTGCGGATAATGTGATAGAGATGTCTTTTGACTCAACTACTAGTAACATTGGCAACTTACGCGGTGCTTGTATTCTTCTGCAGCAGAAGCTTAACAGTGATTTGCTCCATTTTGCATGCAGACATCATATTCTTGAAATAATGATGGAGAAAGTATTTTCAGAATATATGACAGCAAACTCTTCAAGGCCAATATCTTCCTTTTCAAACAATTCCAGGAGCATTTAAAACCTCTTCACATTCAGGATTACAAAACACTTAATTCTGATGAGGAATTAAAGTTGAAAATCACTCCCTACAAGCAAGAAATTATAGATTTTTTTGTTTAAATCAACTTCAGAACGAGCACCCACGAGATGACTACAAAGAACTGCTAGAGCTCTCGATTGTATTCTGTTAAAAAATTTTTGGTAGGTTGCACAAGTGGTTCTACACCAGCTGCACCACGTTTTGAGAAAAATACACCATCGTGTTTTGCAAACAAAACCCAACAACGTGGTTCAACTTTTCACCGCATTATGGTACAAGTTTGCACCATGTTGGTGGATTTATTTTGCACCACAGAATGGTGTATCTTTTGTATGAAAGTGGTGCAGCTGGTGCTGCACAACTTTTTGGTGCAACCTACCGCAAAATTTTTAACAGTGTAGTTCTAGAAGAGGCTCCACCAAGAGCAGTACGAATTTTGCAGGTTGGTGCTGTTCACAAAGCTCTCTGGATGGCCCGTTTAATATATGCATTTAATATTTTCGTGTATCGTTCATAAATAAAGTTGAAAAAATCTGAAGAAAGAGGTTTAAGTCGTTTTGTCATGTTTGGCCTCATTATCTATATTCGTGCCTGGTTTACAGCAGCAGATGTTATTAGAACTCCACCAAATTATTTTTATGTAATAAAGAAAATAAACTGTTTGAAAGAAATGTATGACGGTCTATCCAATGAGGCAAACAGGGCATTATCAAATCATCTTTGGTATATCAGTGAAGAATTTGTTGGACTGGCTTTCTATGACACATCTCTTTCAGCAGAAGAAATAATTAGGATGTGACTGATGCTCTTAGAGGCATCCTTCGAAAAGAATTCGATTGGATTTTAAATATGAACAGAAGTCATCGCTCTTTCCACGTTTATAAGTGAGTCACGGAAAAATTCTCATTGGCCGCCACCGGGAATCGAACCCAGATTCTTTCAGCTACGCGCCGGACATACTTCCACTGCACCACAGAGACCTCGAATTCTTCCAGGCTCACGTATGTGAGTCTAATACGTGAGTTTGGAGGAATTCGAGGCCACTGTGGTGCAGGGAAGCATGTCCGGCGCGTAACTGGAAGGCCCTGAGTTCGATTCCCGGTGGCGGCCGACGAGAACTTTTCCGTGACTCACTTATAAAGGTGGAAAGAGTGATGACCTCTGTTTGATATTCCTAATCCACGTCAATTGTCTGTATCAATTTTAAATATGTTTGGCACCTTTTTTTTTTTTTTTTTTTTTTAGGTTTAACGACCACCGTGAGCAACTCAATGGGCTATAAGCAGTCGCCCGTCCCTAATTTAGGGTCACTGGTTCCAGGGAAGGGAGAGAGCCAGTGCCGTAAGACAAACACAACATCCATGCCTCACCGGGATTCGAACCCGGACCCCTTACGGGCGAATGATCAGAGGCCAGTGCCTTAGACCACTGCGCCACCGGGGGCGGCTGTTTGGCACTTCAAGAACATTAACAGATTTAGCAAATTGAAACACCAACAAGTTCTTCAGTATTCTTAACCTCCCTACTTCGTTTGTAGACAAAGTTCCTAATAACTAGACTGAAGACCCAGATTATCTAGAAGGATTAAAGATTGTATAAAGCAGGACTTCAGGCGACAAATGACTTCGCTGAAAGTGGAGCGACGCTGATACAAGAATTTTGTGGTGCAATAGCGGTAACGGAAGACCAGAAGCAGTTTGCGTTACAAGTTGTTGAAAATCATTGAAAATGCTTTCGAAATCCCAGAAAGGGGACTCTGTTACAAAAACCAAGCGTTTAAATTGCTTTATATTGTACACTATTATGCAATTAATATTTAATGCAGTCAATGGTTTCTCATTTTAACCGTTTTCAACCAGAGACATCTTGTAAGCTTTATTGTTCCAAGTAAAAACATTGCAATCATGACTTTTGTTGAGTTTACCAATATTGTCGCTCTTAAGCAGTCTCTAAATATTAACGAATTTTACTCAACTTTTTCTAAACCAATGTTTTCGTAAATGGAACGACTTGAGTGGGTAGGACCATGTAATTTTTGAATTTTGTTTTTTACCATCATTTTGTGGACCACCCTTATATATATCTTCTTCTTCTTCCAACCCCTTTTATAGCCAATTGAGGCTATAGGTTTCCCTCATCTCTTTCCAAATGTTTCTGTCTTGGGCTTGTCTAGTTCACAGTTTTCTACAGTTTTATTTATATCATCCATCCATCATCCCTCTGGTCTTCCTACTCCTCTATTTCCTTTATATGATCTCCATTCTGTTATTATTTTAGTCCATCTATTATTTTCCATTTTTGCTATATGGCCCGCCCATTTCCATTTTAAATTGAGTATCTTTTCATCGATGTCTAAAAAATTTGTTCTGGATCTTATATCTGTATTCTTTACTTTATCTTGAAGTCTTATATTTAGTAGGGATCTTTCCATCTTACGTTGTGTTTTTTGCAATTTCTCTAAGATGTTTTTCTTGATAGGCCAGGTTAATATACGTATATACTAGTATATATACTTAATTTTTAAAATTAATATTGGCATAAATCAACACTAATGCGCACGCAGGTTAAAAGAGTTGTTTGATAACACTGTCCAACACACATTTTGTTTCCTGTACGAAAGTAGGTGTTTCTTATAGAGTTTTGCCCGCTGAATCTAAATCTGTAATACGTTTCGTTCTATTACATAACATTTCTCAGAAAATAATGATTACTTTATTACCTTATTGTGCAATCGTCGGCGGATGCTCTCAAAGCAGGAGTTCCCGTGCTGGACTTTGTTCAGTGCTGTTATCACAGCCTACAGTGAGTCATCGTGGTCTAAGATTAGCATGTACCATCCACACACCGCTTGAGTCAGTTGCTTGTAAGTGAAACATGTCGCGAAAGTGCGTTAATAATCCCGACTTGTTTTTTTATGTTTGTGCTGAGTTTACATCGAAGAAAACAGGAGGCCATTCACACGAGTGATAAAACAAGCTTATGAATTTCATTTCGGATGTATGGTTGGTGACCAAGACAAAAGGTTTGCACCACATTCATGTTGTGTAAATTGTGTTGTGAATCACAGAGCATGACTGAAAGGACATGGGCGTCATATGCCATTTGCCGCACTTGCTGTGTGGAGAGAACGTAAAGATCACATGACAGATTGTTATTTTTGTTTAACGAAAGCGGCCGAATTTTCTTCAAAAAATAAACATTGTTCTATTGTTTATCCTAATGTATAATAATAACATAAGATCGGTGCCGCATTCAGAGGAACTGCCAATGCCACAACATCCGGTACTGTACATGTTGAAAGTAGTGATGAAAAGGAAATGGCTGTAAAGATGAAGAAATGACAGTGCATGCTTCTCAAATTCGTATATGATCACACAAGGAGAACTTCATGACCTGGTGAACGATCTTAAACTATCAAAGGCACAGTCTGAACTACTGTATTAGCGCCTCGACTCCAGTGATGCCATCTTTTTGCTCCAGGAATGAAGGTGACATACTTTAGGTCTCGTCACGGTGAGTACATGCCGTTTTTCAGTTAAAGTTGTGAACTATGTGTAACGTACCAGGAGATGTGACGTACCTGCCAGAAGGACGCACACGACATAAAGGCAGATAGGAATCAGAATAAATCGTCCGCGTAGCTTAATTGGTAGAGCAACTTATTCCGGAATGAGGGGACCGGGGTTCTAATCCTGGCGCGGATAAAAATGACGGAGAAATTTACTTCGTTATAATGGCGCCCGAACTATCCGGATGACCCGACCGTTCAAAATCTCACATTGGTGTGATGTTATTTCCACACCGCGAGATAGGAAAAATAAGAGAATCCCTTCTCCAGCACTTCGAAAGAAAAAAAAAAAAAAATAAGGGGGAGATGATGTAACGTACCAGGAGATGTGACGTACCTGCCAGAAGGACGCACACGACATAAAGGCAGATAGGAATCAGAATAAATCGTCCGCGTAGCTTAATTGGTAGAGCAACTTATTCCGGAATGAGGGGACCGGGGTTCTAATCCTGGCGCGGATAAAAATGACGGAGAAATTTACTTCGTTATATATGTTAGAGTAACAACATTGACGGGTCGTTTGAAAATCTTGGTATCGTGCATAAACCTGAGGAATAGAGATTCTCCGAAACCAGCTAAAAATGCATCATGCTGCGCAATAGTACCGGGTGCCCATCTGTCCCTGTGGCACGTTCACCCACTATAAAGGAAACATACGACAATTTGAAAATTCTATTAGAAAAAATCAACCATAGAGCCTACCAGTGGATCATCCGTGATTACTTAAAAGTAATAGCGATGTAGCTTGGTTTGCAGGATGGATACACAAAATACTACTGTTTTCTCAGCGAATGGGACAGCAGGGCAAAGAGAATCACCATGTGGTGAAACAGTCGCCACCCTGTGAAAATCTTACACCTGGCGAAAAGAATATAAAAACCTATTTTTTATATTCTTTTCGCTAACTTTTCAATATTTGCAACAGAGGTTTCCTTAACTGAGCACTGCTAAGCTGAGGTAGGGGATATTCAATGGTAACTGCTAATTCAAGACTACATGGACATCTTTCAGCGGTGACATAACAGTTTTTAGGCAATGTAAAATCCCCGGCTTAAAAAGATATTGTGTCCACAATAGTGATGGCTTACAACGACATGGCATGCAAAATGTCCCTCAAACATAATTTCCTGGACTCCCACATTGACTTCTTTTCCATACAACTTGGGCTCAATGAGCGATGAACACGGAGAACGTTTCCACCAGGAACTTTCGACAATAGAAGAGCGATGTAAGGGGAAGTGGAATCCTGCAATGCTCGCAGATTACTGTTGTAGTTTAGTCAGGGAAACACCACGAAATTCACACAAACGGAAATCATTAGTTCGGGCGTTCTAAGGAGAGTCAGGTACGTTTCATTATGCCCCATCTATTTATATTACGTTTATTATTGGGAACATTTTTGACGTTATGTTTCTCAAAAGTATACGTGGTAAAGAAAAAAACAACTAAAAACAGATTCAGAATGAGCCCGAAAAACTCTGTTGAAATCAGTTATTATTGATCAGGAAACATGAAAAAAGTGAAAATTTGTCAAACAGTGTAATCATTGTAAGACCGTAAGACGTACAAAAAATGAACGATTATTACTAAAAGAACTAGAGCAAAGACGTACAGATTAATAATTGATCGCAACGACAATGTTAAAATTATAAACCATGTAGGCAAATATATGTATTTTTTTAATTTAGTTGTAGTTGGAATAATATATATCAAACGAATATCATTTATTTCCTTCCTAGAACAACGAAGGAAACAAATGACACACCTAGAGGGGGGGGGGGGTCGATTTTTTTCGTGGGCGCGCTACTGTATTTATATGTTAGTTACGAATTTCAGCAGCTACGGCGGAGAAGAAATCCGAGGTGTCACAGTGAAGCCAAATAACTACGTCAAGTTCAACTTTACGGAAGATAAGGTGTGTAGTGTTTTACAGAAAAGATGAAGTCAAAAAGCATACTAACAAGTTTAAACTTTGGTGTTTCACAAGGAAGTTGGCTTAACCTTGGAGCCTTAAAATGTGTCCTCTTTTTCGCTAAACTTTTTCTTCTAAAAATCTGCTCTGAATTCTTCTTGTGTGTGTGTGTCGGAAAGGACTCAAAAAAGACGTGCTTATTACATCCGAGGATTCGGTGTCATCTCTCTTGTTTTGTTTGCAAGTTGTAATTATCTTTACCGAACTTTGTCATGTTAATAAGTACACATCTATTCTCTAATCGTGCGGATAAATAAACTTCTGAACCAGTTCCTTCTCTTTAGCACATTTGGAACGAATGATTATGCACAAGTAATATTGCTAAAAAGAATGTGATAAGAAAAGTATTCATCACTTAATGAAGTATCTATGATTAAAACTGGCAGGTAGGTGATGAATTGGAACAAACTAATTATCTGTGAGCAAAAGACAGATTAGTACATACTCAACATCACTTCTCTTTGGTAGAAAGACAACTGTTTGAAGATAACAATCACATTCATATCACATTGTCCTTAAACCTGAGTACATAAAAAAAAAAAAAAAAAAAAAAACACGACTTAAAAATAAAACCAGTTTCGGGACGTCACAAATAAAGAATATCTTCAAACAGAAACCTATTGCTGCTCATTACTACGAATTTCCAGTTTATATGCTACAAAACTTGAAAATAAAAGAAGGAATTCTTTGTTTAGCTGCCATCATAAAATGAGCCATTTGAAAACAAAAAAAAAGGAATTCTTCGTTTTGCTTCGTTCACAAATTGAGCCATTTTGTAAAAACATAAGATGATGAAATGGTTTTTCTTAGCCTGTCTCTAAAGGACCTACAACATTGCTTATACATATTTACATATTTTGCCAAAAGAAAAAAAAACAGAAAAAAAAAACCGAAGCATCCCGAGAAAGTCGTTCGATCCTGATGAAACTCCGTATGGCTGCCCCGGTGGCTCAGCAGTCTAAGCGATGGCCTCTGATCATTCGTCCAAAAGGGGTTCGGGTTCGAATCCCGGTGAGACATGGATGTTGTATTTGTCTTACGGCACTGGCTCTCTCCCTTCCCTGGGACCAGTGACCCTACATTAGGGACGGGAGACTGCTTATAGCCCATTGAGTTGCTCACGGTGGTCGTTAAACCTCCAATCAAAAAAATAAAACTCCGTATGCAGGTACCTCAGGGCCGAATATGCAAAAATTAAAAAACAACGACCGTTGACTAAATAGTGGCCATCACAGCTCATAGAAACCGCGCAGCTAGGAGGGTAAACCTCCACGGACTGTGAGGGTCCCTCAACGTCGTTTCCGTGCACACTACGAGCAGTTGAGCCAGTTTGAGAGAGGACATATAATTGGGCTGAGAGAGAGGCGGGTTGGTCAAATAACCGTACCGCCAGACATTTGAGCGACGCAGCAGTCGAACGATATTGGCGCCAAGGGATCGAGGAGGGTACAACCCAGAGGCATGCTGGCAGTGGATGGCCGAGGGCAACGACAGAACGTGAGGATCGAGCAATTGTGAGAACTGCACGAACAGAACCAAATTCGTCGTTCACATTCATCCCTTGGCTATGTTGCGTTGTCTACAGGTACGGAAGTGGCCATCCAGTTCCTTGCCAGACGACTTGAGGCACGGGCACTACATTCGAGGAGGACACTTCGACGCCTACCACTGACCAGCGAACATCGCTGGCACTGGTTGTAGTGGTGTCGAGCCCGATCCACGTCCAGTGGCGTCGTGTTGTCTTCAGTGATGAATCACGGTTTGAACTTGAAGCCGATGACCAACGCCTAAGAAGAACCGTCCAGCTCACAGATCCTGCCTTTCTCGTGAAATAGCACACGGCTCGCTCTCTGATTGTGATTGTCTGGGGAGCCATTTCCTACAATAGCCGGACATACCTTGGACGCCCTGTGAGGTTGGACGTACCAACCACACGCCTCAACGGCACGTCGACGACGTTCTACGAACCTGTTGTGCTGAAATTCCTGTCCCAGCACCATTGAGACATTTTTCAACAGGATAATGCCCGGCCACACACGGCGGGGCTCTCCCACACCTGCCCCCGTAATGTCGACACTCTTCCATGGCCAGCCGGGTTCGAATCCCGGTGAGGCATGGATGTTGCGTTTGTCTTACGGCACTGGCTCTCCATCTTCCCTGGAACCAGTGACCCTAAATTAGGGACGGGCGACTGCTTATAGCCCAATTGAGTTGCTCACGGTGGCCTTTAAACCTCCAATAAAAAAAAATAAAAAAAAATGAGCAATTCTAAGGTTTATAGGCAGTTCCGCATCCCTAACCTGGAGCCTTTGGTTCCTGAGAAGGAAAAACTCCAGTGCCATCAGGAGCTAATTCACCATCCATTCCTTACCCTGTAACGGGCACATTTCGTGCGCATAGTCATAGGCCAGTTCTTCATACTGCTCAGCCCGCGGAATGAAAATAAACCATCTGTTTTTGTTTTTTATTTGTTAGATATTATGCATTTTGATACTCCTTGATTCGGCTGGGCACTGATTCGTAACGTATACTTTTTTCTTTTGCTGTCTGATATACGCAAATTAACAGTTTCAAGCGTATTTTGATGTGAAATTTAATCTACTTTTAATAAACTCTCAGAGTATATTCAATATAGAAACAGAACAAACTTTTTCTCGAGTAGGTTTTTACTGATACTCAAATCATTTCTCTGAACCACTTGAATTTTAGGGTGCCAGGAATGGCTCAGACTTTCCAGTTTACGACCCCGGCAGGATCCGGCCAGTTTCAGACTTTCATCCAGCGTCCTCTGATTACAAATAAGCCAAGTCTTTAACTGAAGCACAGAGCTGATCAACTGAGCTGAACAAAGTAGTAAACGGAATGCAACGCAGATAGGCGTACTTACCATTTCCCCTTGGGAATTCCTCCCTAAAGTGAGGTTGAGGACTGACTTCCTACTTCTGAGGCCTGAAACTCTGTCTAGGCAAGCATTTCTCGGAAAAAGTTATTTTATTAACATTGTTCGAAAACGTCAGTCTGATGTTGTATGACTAGGAAAAATCACGACAGATGTCAAAATTTCCACGAACTGCTGTTAGAAAATGGGCCAAGAAAAGACATTTAATATTATTTAAATCTTGCTATATATTACCTGAAATGTTTTTTTTTTTCACAAAAATGTAGCAGTTTGCATATGTGTAGAACGAGATGCGATTTTAGTAGGTACCTCTAGTTAGCG
This sequence comes from Macrothele yani, assembly GCA_039090855.1. Taxonomy (NCBI): domain Eukaryota; kingdom Metazoa; phylum Arthropoda; class Arachnida; order Araneae; family Macrothelidae; genus Macrothele; species Macrothele yani. The sequence goes on along the minus strand of CM076995.1, from coordinate 151,011,428 downwards.
GCATGTTGCGCCTCCTTTAACCTGCAGAACACCCAGAACTAATCGGGGTATGACACGTACCTGATGCTGGAAGCGTCGTGCAATAATGTTATATAACAGGGATGGCGAACCTATGACACGCGTGTCACTGGGTGGCACACGAACACGATTTGGGTGGCACACCGATATGAAAACATTAACATCAGATAAAAATTTACTTTTTTGAGAACAATATTTTTTCAACAGCATGTCTGTAGTGTGTTCTTGCAAATAATCGAGCTCTGACAAGAAAATTGATCTAGTCAAGAAGTGTCCTCCAAAAGGGTAGTAAATCAACCTCACAATATTTAATCGCCTTATGCATAACTTCCCAAAAGACAAGCGTCACGCGCACAGAATTCTTATTGTTCTTTTTATCATTCCGCTCCTACGGACTTCCACCAGAAGACTTCCACACTTGCTTCGGCAAGCCCTCCTCCCTCTCCTGCTTCCCCTTTACTTTTGCACGAGGGAGAGACAACCAACCGGACAGGAAGACGCGCGTGAGATGGCGAGTTCCCGTATGAACTGAAAGTAACCTTGGACAATGAACAGAGGGATTTCAAATTTATAACTTGGCAACACTGCGGCACCAGTTCAGAGCTTCAGTATTTTAGTTAAGGTTGATTAGATTATCTCTGAGATATATGTTATCAAAATATGAAGATATAATATTTTCATCAAAATACAGTGTGATTCATAAAGAAGTATACAGTTTCAACGCACTATAAAACAAGAACAATGTAAGATATTTTATCTTATCTGTAACATAATTGTAGGGGAATGTTTCAAGTTTTTTAAAGATAGTCACAGATGTTCTATGGGTGCACCTTTAGTCACATGACACACATCGAGCCGGTAATCCATTTCCGCCCAAACGCGAGGTAAGATATCTGAATCAAGTGCAATGATAGTGGCTGTGATACGCTGATTCAGCTCCGCTAGTTTGTGTCCCGCAGTAGCGGGACACAAACATTATGAGTACATCTACCTAACGGTTCGCAGTTGTGGTCCGTGTCTTCAACTGTTACTGTTTTACAGGATCTGCAAACTCGAAACGGAAATGGATTACCGGCTCGATGTGTGTCGTTTGACTAAGGGTGCACAAGTAAAATATCTGTGACTGTCTCTAAAAAACTTGAAGCATTCCCCTACAATTCTGTTACAGGTAACATAAAATATCTTACATTGTTCTTGTTTTATAGTGCGTTGAAACTGTATACTTCTTTATGAATCACCCTGTATGTTCACCAGACCTGAACCTTCATCGGCAACACATATACAAGGATTTAAGGCAGAACTTTTCATTACGTCTTTTTTTGGTTATAGCATAGGATATATATGATCATAAGCCAATGAAGCTAAGGAGTTGGGTCATTTCGGCATTTGTATTATTTTTCAAAGCTCCGTTAAAATTAAATGCAAGTAAAAAGTCCTTGTAGAATTAATTTGTAACTTTCGTTTCCCTCGATTTTTAGCACGTCCTTTATAAAAAAAGATCATACTTATGTAAGTAAGTAAGTAGTTGTCATTTTCTTGTAGGACTTCCGTCCACAGTGAGTAGAGTTTAGGTCCTAGCCACCTACAGCGAGTTCGCCTTTTGGGCAGGACACAGAAACGGAAGGAATGAGAGCATGTCTAGCGACTTTGACAGAACAGTTTGTAATGAGATTAGAGTACAGTAGATGGCGCCACCGTACAAGTACGATGTTGCACTTAGAGGGTGAGAGAATTTCAGGGGGACATAGGAAATGATACCCATTTAACCAGTGGGTATCACTTTGTCCGCCCATCCTTCCGACCGTCTTGGACACCATATCTCTGCAACTGTATTAATCCGATTTGAAAAATTCTTTTTGCATAGGGAAGCTTGAAATGTGAGAATGATGATCCTTGCATTACGGATTTTTTTTTAACTTCGCCGATAGAGGGCCTAAATGCAACTGATATCGAATTCAAAATACATTTTACTCCTTATATTTGCTTCTAAACAACCTATTGAAAAAAATTATTTTTCCTTTCGATGCAATTTATATCGAGACTATTTTAGGTACAGTCACTTTTTCAAGTAATGCATAGATCTGCCGCTAGAGGGCATAAAGGTTAATCGTGTTTTCCACGATATTTTTGCTTCTAAAAGTTTGATTTGAAAAATTCTTACTGCATCGAATACATCTTTTAATAAGGAATGTTTTCCATATAATTTATAATTTTTGGCAAAGAACAGTTTGGCCACCAAAGGGCGTAAGTGTTTATTTTTTCTTCTGATGTATTTGCAGCAAAATCTGAGCTTCTGAAAACTGGATTGAAAAAATTATTTCATTGTTTGATTTCGCTCACCTCGAAAAACCTTTTGAGAGTATGTTCTGCTTAAAGGAGTTCGCAGTTTTCCGCCAGGGGACGTAGATGCATATCTTACTTTTGTCGATATCTCTGTTTCTAAGAGTCCACTTTGAAAAATTCTCTCCTTCTTAGAGAGCGTTTCCGATGCCAAATGTTTCTCATGTAATTTCGAAATTTTATTTATGCCCAAATGCGCCATTAGAGAGCGTAAGCACACGTTTCCGTTTATAGCAATATCTGCGCGACTAAGAACCCGATCGAAAAAATTACTTTCCGGTTAGGTACTACTACTAACTATATAAACTTTTTGTGTGTATTTTGCTCCCAAAATAATGCACAATTTCACCGCTAGGTGGCGCAAATATTTCATCTGTTTTTCTCAATACTTCTGTTTCTACATGTGCGATTTAAAATGTTTTTTTAACATTGAATACCATTTACCTTGTGGAACACTTTGGGTTTGTATTTGAGGAGTTTTGTTGTTCACGGTTCTATAGCTTCAGCTTCTTAAAAGCCCTGTTAGGAATACCTTTTTTTACTGTATGCCATTCGCCACAATAAAGGTAAAGTTTAGAAGCGAGAAAAAGGTTTCGACTTTTGCGCCCCCAGCGGGAAAGCTGTCCATTATTTAAATAGGATAATGCTCCCTCATTGTGGCGAATGGCATACAGTATATTATGCATTCGCCACAATGAGGGAGCATTATCATATTAAATAATGCTCAGCTTTCCCGCTGGGGGCGTAAAAGTCGAACCCTTTTTCTCGCTATTTAAACTTCCGGGAGACGCATTTGAAAAGTTTTTCCCCTTAGCATATGCCATGAAAAATACTTTTCGCCTATTTTCAACTCTTCTATTATGTAAAATTCTTCCGCTAGAAGGCGTAGAGTTATATCATGCTCCCTCCTATATTTTTTCTTTTAACTGTTCCATTTGAAAATCTCTTCGTCTCTGATACCTCTCTTCTGCTATGAGATTCTTTTTGTGTGCCATTTGCTAATTTTCGCAACATACTTTTTAGCTGCTGGTAGAAGTAAGTAGCTGTTTTTATTTCTGGATGTTTTATCGATTGTAGAAATCCGTTTTATTTTTTATTTTATTTTTCCCTAACAGGTTCCATTGATTTTGAATAACTTTTACAAATTTTATTCCTTTCGGAAATGATCGAAAAGACGCGCGCATTACAACAGTAAATACTGTGTCATCCTTCTTGTTTTATATGTTACAAAAATGATATATTTTGCCCACTATACTGAAGAAATGAAATTTGGGTGAGTTTTACTGGATGATCGTTTTTAAAATCTGCAATTGAAGCTCGTGTTAGTACGCATGCGAAAATTTCGTTTTTGCAGTTAATCGAAATCTTTTTAATGCTTAACAAATTTTGAAAACATTCATGTAACACATCCTGTTTTCAAACATGTCCCAAAAACGGGTAAAACTGTTTACGTAGTGCACAATCCATTGGAAATTATTTTTTTACTTATTGTTATTATTATTTTTTTTGTAGAGGATTTTAGAAAGGGAGTGTCTGACCCCATGTCTTAAACAACCCTTAAAAATAGGAAACTAGGAGACGGGCTAGAGTGCCCGATAGGAAAGTGACACGGAAGTGAGGTAGAAAGGGGGAGCCAGACGCCCTTAGTTATTACCGGGGGAGGGGGTAGTACCCTGGACCCGACGGCTTAACGTGCCCATCCGACGCACGGCGGATATTTAGCGGTTCGAGCGTTCGTACCTGCTTGGGATCGAACCCGAGGTCTTCTCCGTGACAGTCATGAAAGTTGTCCACTAGGCCACCCTCGGCCCTATTGGAAATTGTTTTTATGGAACATGAAATTTATGTATCGGTCCTTTCGGATGAAGGGGCTGGTGATGGGCATGCGCTGATTCCAAAGTTATTCGAAATGGGTGTGATAAGCTTTATGGCTCCGAATAAATACCTGGCAAGTTATTTTCACGAAAAAATGACTTCTAATTTCCCTAATTAACCCTTTAAGCGGGCGATGTACCTGAACGAAAAGTTGCCCAAATTTTCCTGCGCTCCTCAAACAGAAGTGTTCCCATAGTGGCCAGGTTATACCAAAAGCTACGGCAAAACAGTTCCTTTTCTCCTTTCATCGTAGGAGTGTCGACTATAACTCTGTCGCTGGTTATAAGTGTCCCTTTACAGTCCTTAGTCTTGCAGTATGTAGTCTAAATCCCTTATAGTCCTTTGTTCTCTGTTCCATTAACCAAGGAATGATTCAGAAGGAGTTGTCCCCCAAACACGGACATCATGCCACTGAGTAGAAACAAGTTGCTCAAACATCTTTTTCCTCCCTTCTTAGGTTCCTCCCTTCTTCTTAGCATTCTTAACAGAAAAGGTAATCAGACAGCAAGGATTAATGACAATCATACCCCCTCCTCCTCCAAATGAGCACTTATATTTGACAAACGTAAGGTGAAAGCAACCCTTTCTGATGCGCAGGTTCACTGGCTTCTGTCGCGTTTGGCCCACTCTCAGACAGCGAATATATTCGTTCGAGCTGATTTCAGCCTTTTTCGTTAACCCCGCGTTAATTCGTTCCAGCTGGTTAAAGGGTTAAAAAGCTTACAACTTCTACTGAGTTGAATTCCAATCATCAGGATTATTATTTGCTTTAGTACACAGAAGTTCTTTAATAGTCTATTAAGTGTCCATTGATGAAAGAGACAGCGAATAAGTTATAGCCGAATACTGAGTTACAAAAGTCGTATTTTATAGTCTGTCTGATTAAACCATAAATACTGAGCCTTTGAGTCTTTGCAATTGTTTTGGAAGAGTAGGCATTTATACAGATAGATTATGATGCAGGGAGCACTTAGGTTCAAACACCAGTTTTAATCTACTATCAACAAGCTTAAAAATATGACCCTTCTTTCTTTTTTTTTTTTTTAAGATTTTTTTTTAGATAGTTGACTTTGAGTCGTGGCACACGATACTCTTCAAAAATGAAAGGGCCATTAGTAACAGTTCTCTCTGTGTAACGAGCAATTCTGTTTTTCAAAATAGGAACCATATACACTATCTACCAACAAGTAATTGGACACCCCTGCAATCGACGATATCTGCGGTCCTGATACACGTCACGGCCGCCGCCGTTAAATATCGTGTGGGAAACAACAACGCAGCCAGTCGCATGCAAGATGCCACGCAGTTCGGAGCTCTCTGATTTCGAGAAACGTGTAATCGTCGGGTATCACAGAAATGGCCGATCCATACGTGACATATCCAGCGAGATGAAGTACCCAAAATCGACAGTGGCCTACGTGATTGGCAAGTGGAAGATAAGAGGTGACTGTCGGAATGTGCCCCGACCCGGCAGACCCACAAAACTGGGAGTTAGAGACCGACGGGTGCTGGCCAGAGAAATTCGGAAGAACCACACCAAATCGATTGCCACATCCGAGAGAAGTTTCAACAGGCATCCGGGAGTGTTCTTTCGATGAATACCATCCGTAAGAAAGCCCATCTGCTCGGTTATCATGGACGTGCATGCTGCCGGCCACAAGCCTTTGATCACCAAGTCCAATAGCGCTGCTCGGCTAACGTGGTGCAAAGAACGTCGACAGTGGACCGCTGAACAGTGGAAACATGTTCTCTGGAGCAACGAATCAAAGTTCACCCTCTACCGTTCGGATGGCCGGGTCTGGGTATGGCGTCTGCTTGGAGAACTTCTCCTGCCGGAATGTATTGTGCCAACTGTGAAGTTCGGTCGCGGTGTAATTATGCTATGGTGGTGTTTCTCCTGGTATGGCCCGGGACCCTTGGTTGCAATTCCTGGTAAACTCAACGCCGAGACCTACTGCACCATTTTGGATGAAAATGCGCTTCCTACGTTGTGGCAGTTTTACGGGGTGGACCCATGTTACTTTCAGGATGACAATGCCACCTGTCATGTTGCGAGGTCCACCATGGCTTGGTATGGTGACAATGGGGTTAATCGAATGGACTGGCCTGCGCAGAGCCTGGACATTAACCCTATCGAGCACCTCTGCGACGAGCTGGAGCGTCAACTTAAGGGGTACCCCACCGTCCGAAATCGGCGAAGGAACTGACCGGTCTTCTCCAAGCCGAGTGGAAGAAAATAACGCTAGCCTCCGTACAACGCCTGGTTGACAGTATACCCCGGAGGGTTGCAGCTGTAATCGCCGCTCGTGGAGGCTCCACCAATTATTGAAGGTGAATTAACTTCGTTTTCCTTTGCTATCACAGGTGTCCAATTACTTGTTGGTAGACAGTGTATATATATACAGGGTGATTCCTAAAGTCCTAAGTCACCTCAATAACTTGGGAACAAAGACAGCTGGAGCTATGGAAGTAAGGTATGGTATAGTAAAAAAGCCATGCGCTATTGAATGAGCGTGATTGCAGCGCCTCTAGTGACAAAATGTGGAAGTTAGCACTCCTATCTCGGAAACCATGAGAGATACGGGAAAGAGATCAGTTAGAAACTTGTAAAGCTTCAACAAATTAGTAGGAAACGACATATGGTAGAAACGTCTGGGGTAAGTAGAAGGCTGGAAACGTGAGGGAAACACACGATTTATTATACTCAGGCATGAATACAAATGGAGTACATTGGTCGTATTTAATGCAACAGCGGTACTTACATAACGTTGCGTTTAACGTAAATAGGGTTCAATATGGCCACCATCTGCCACAATACACATTTGAATGCGACACAGTACTTCCCGTTGTACGTTCGCCATCATAACAGGTGTCACGCTCTTTATATATATATATATTGTGGGATGTAACGTCAGGTGATGCGTAACATCACAGCCTCTCCTTGACAAATGTCAACCCCGCCTTCTCGTGGTACATCCTGTTCCCACTAAAGGGGCTCTGACGACCGCCAATAGCGGTATAACTATACCATCGGGATTAGAGGAAATGCTATCCCACACTCACCAACCCGCTTGGCCAGCGTGGTGAGTTATGGCCAAACCCCTCCAAAATGACTCCACAACTTAAATCTTGGCCCTCAGTCTCCGGCAGCTGGAATGTACCTGGCCAAGGCAGCGGCCAGTGCGACACCAAGGCAGAGGGTGCTGAAAATCCCCGGAGGTCCGGACTAGGCTGCCATCTGATGCTGACCTTGGCTACGTATAATGGACGCTCCCTATCTTCTGATTCAAGGCTTCTTGAATTGGAAGAGGAACTACAAAGGATCAAGTGGAACATCGTCGGGCTAAGTGAGGTAAGGAGAAAAGGAGATCTCATTGACCTGAAAAGTGGACATCTCTTCTACTATCGTGGGACTGATACTGGCAGAACTAGTAGTGTTGGATTTATAATAAACAAGAAACTGAAGGATAAAGTTGTAGAAGTTGAAAGTTCCTCTGACAGAGCTGCACGACTCGTTATCCAACTCTCGAGAAGATACCAGGCTCAGATTATTCAAACTTATGCACCCACCACAAGTCATGCTGAAGAAGAAATTGAAGAATTTTATGAGGAAATTCGTGATCTAAATAATAAAGGTAAGCAGCACTTGAAGATAATTATGGGAGATTTCAATGCAAAAATAGGGCAACGGCAACAGAATGAAACTTCAGTAGGTAAATTCGGTCACGGCAACAGAAACCAGCGTGGAAATACTCTCGTAGAGTTTGCAGAGGCAGAAGGGTTTTTCATCTTGAACTCCTTTTTCAAGAAAAAGCCACACAGGAAATGGACATGGAGACATCCAAATGGGACAACAAGTGAAATTGATTTTATTATGTGTAACAAAAAATTCGTCATAGAAGACTGCAGTGTGCTAAACAAGTTCAACACAGGCAGTGACCATAGATTGGTGAGATGTAAGATGCACCTCAACACTAAACTCGAACGTAGCAAGCTCATAAGACAAACAAAATGTATTGACATAACCAACCTTATAAAACACTATAATACCTTCAAATGGGAACTGAAGAACAGATTCTCTGCTTTAGAAGGCCTAACATCGGAAGAAGTGGATATTTCTGAAGTTAACAGAAAAGTAACCAAAGCACTTATGGAAACAGCAACAAAATTAGCTGGGTCTAAGAACAAATTGCATGTGAACAAATTATCAGGAAAAACCAAAATGTTGATGCAAAAAAGAAGAGTGATGAGGACAACTAAAGAAGATGTGACTTCCAAAGTGGAATATATAGAGCTATGCAAAACAGTACGAAAAAGTATCACTGAAGACGTAAGGAAATTCAACTGTGAACTAGTAAGGAAAGCAATTGAAAACAACCAAAGCCTAAAGATAGCAAAGGGACATCTCAGTAAGGGGAAAAAACAGATTATGGCACTGAGAAAAGAAGATGGTTCTGTAACTAGAAATAGAGGCGAAATTTTGACAAGAGTGAAAGATTTCTACTCCAAATTATATGAAAGGGATGATACATGTACTCCAGACATCATGAAAGGTACCAGTACCAGAGTTCTTCCAGTCCTTCCAGCAGAAGTTGCACATGCAATCAAGAACATGAAGCGGGGAAAAGCTCCAGGAGAAGATGGAATTACTGTAGACATCATACAAGAAGCAAGTGGTGAAATCGAAACAGTACTCGCCCAAATTTTCACTCGATGCCTTAATGAAGGGAAAATTCCTGAGGATTTGAACAACGCTACAATGATCTTGCTACATAAAAAAGGTGACATTGAGGATCTCAGGAACTACAGACCTATCAGCCTCCTATCAGTGGTTTATAAAATCTTCACTAAAGTTCTTTCACACCGCTTGAAGGTGACACTGGACATGGCTTAACCGAGAGAACAAGCTGGATTCAGGAGTGGCTACAGCACAATAGATCATATCCACGTACTGAGAGAACTAATTGAAAGAGCGAGGGAATATGAACTTCCATTGTGCATGGCTTTTATCGATTATGAAAAAGCCTTTGATTCGGTGAAACCATCAGCAGTTGCAATGGCTCTGAAATCCTGCGGTATTGAAGATGCATACATTAATATTATTAATAACATCTATGAAAATGCAAGTGCAAAGATTCGGCTGTTTGAAAATACAACACACATAAAAATTGGAAAAAGAGTGAGACAAAGTGACACCATATCTCCGAAGCTCTTTAATGCCACATTGGAAAATGTCTTTCAATCACTGAACTGGGAAAACAAAGGGATAAAGATTAATGGAGATTATCTAACCCACCTTCGTTTTGCTGATGACATAGTCATTTTTGCAACTACCCCATCAGAGCTACTGAGTATGATCCAGGAACTTGCTGACAAGAGTAAAGATGTGGGATTAAAAATGAACTTTCAGAAGACAAAAGTGATGTTCAATGCTTTTACAAGAAATGAAGATTTATCGATTGATGGAGAAAAGCTGGAGATAACAGACACGTACGTTTATCTTGGACAGCAGATATCAAGTGAGGGTCACATTGGTGAAGAAATTAATCGGCGTACAAAACTTGCCTGGAGAGCTTTTGGAAGAAACAGCATAATTTTCAAGAGCAATATGCCATTATGTCTTAAAAGAAAAGTGTTTGAGCAATGCTTCCTTCCAGTGCTTACGTATGGTGCAGAGACGTGGACCTTAGCTAAAAGAGACATACAAAGGCTGCAGACAACTCAAAGCAGAATGGAGAGGTGCATGCTTGGTGTAACCAGGAGAGATAAGAAGAGGAACACGTGAATCCGAAAAATGACAAGAGTGAAAGACATCATGATCAGAGTTAAATCCCTGAAATGGCAATGGGGTGGACATACTGCCAGAAGAACAGACCATCGATGGACAGCCGAAATTTTAGATTGGATTCCCAGGGACAGGAAAAGACCCAGAAGAAGACCACATGGAAGATGGGTGGATGAAATTCGAAAGTATGCGGGAGTGACATGGAGGAGACTGTCACAAGACAGACCGTTGTGGAGGAAACTTGGGGAGACCTTCGTCCAGCAGTGGATTGATAATGGTTGACAATGATGATGATGATGATATATATATTGTAGGGCAGGGGGGACTCATATACCTCGAGTTGCCTAATAAAACAAATAAAAAGTCTAGATTCATATTTATGTTACATCACTGAAACTCCTTCGAGAAATCATTTGAGTAATTATGAGCGTGCTTTTGTATATACATTGCATTTAAAGAAAAAATTCTTCTTAGAAGCAGAGGAGCTGGCCCAGGTACGACTGATTTCAAGCGTTGGCTTCTGACCATTCGTCAGAGATGGGTCCCGGTTCGAATTCCGGAGGAGGCATGGATGGTATGTTTTCCTGATGGAGCTGACTCTGTCCCTTTCCTTGGAACCAGTGGCCCTTAATTAAGGACAGACGAGTGCTTATAGCCGTAAGAGTTGCTCATGTTAATGCCCGAAACAAAAAAAGGGGTGGGGCTGAGAGAAGTGGAGGTATCATATTCTACTCCAAGAAGAGGGCAATCGAAATACATAAAAAGTATTTCGCACAGAATCAGCTTTCTGATATGAAAGGTTTTACCTGATCAAAATTTTAAAAGCTGTCACATCTTGTCCTTAGCACAAACGGACTGATGGATGAACAAGCAAGGAATACATAAGATACTGTGGGATATTGGGATATATATCTCTAAATTAAGCTTCCCTTTTGAGTTTCTGCTCTGATGTAGCTTAGTTAATTAACTCTTCGCTGAATTTCTTTCTGAACGGCACATCAAGTCCCCCAAGCTTTTTTCTATAACTTTTGGCAACGACTGACAGTGAGACAGAGTAAATAAGAAGCCACACGTTGCATGAAAAGGTGGATTTGCGAGTAACGCAAAATTTTACTTCAATTCGAACAGCCCCTCTTTGCTAGAATCGACGATGGAATATACGTCGAGTGAATACTGAAATGCTATTTCATGATATTTCATACGCTGTTGGTGTTAGCAAGTGGATTTGTATTTACCAGATGCTATAGAACGACAAGTAAATAAGAATAAGTAAATGATTGGGGTTTTATCTATTATTATTTTCTTGCGAGGTTTAATAACCACCGTGATCAACTCAGTGGTATATAAGCAAATAGGCAGTCATCGCCCTTTCCACGTTTTTCCTTTAATTTTAACACACCAACCGAAAATTTTTATTCAACAGCCTGGGATCGAACCCCAGATCTCTGGATAACTAATCGAGTGCTTTCGCTTTATGCTACGGTGCCAACAATTCACGGCGCTATGTGTGTTTATCTGTCAGCATCTGACTTCACAAATCAGTAGGGATGGGCTCAGCAACTGAGAGATCGCCTTACGCTACGGTACCAACGATTCACGGCGCTATGTGTGTTTATCTGTTAGGATCTGACTTCACAAATCCGTAGGGATGGGCTCAGCAACTGAGACGTCACCATACGCTACAGTGCCAACAATCCACGGCGGTATGTGTGTTTATCTGTCAGCATCAGACTTCACAAATCCGTAGGGATGGGCTCAGCAACTGAGAGATCGCCTTACGCTACGGTACCAACGATCCACGGCGCTATGTGTGTTTATCTGTCAGCATCTGACTTCAGAAATCCGTAGGGAAGGGCTCAGCAACTGAGAGATCACTTTACGCTACGGTACCAACAATCCACGGCGCTGTATGTGTTTATCTGTCAGCATCTGACTTCAAAAATCCGTAGGGATGGCCTTAACAACTGAGATCGTTTTACGCTACGGTACCAACAATCCACGGCGCTGTGTGTGTTTATCTGTCAGCATCTGACTTCACAAATCCGTAGGAATGGCCTCAACAAGTGAGTCGTTTTACGCTACGGTACCAACAATCCACGGCGCTGTGTGTGTTTATCTGTCAGCATCGGACTTCACAAATCCGTAGGATGGGCTCAGCAACTGAGAGATCGCCTTACGCTACGGTACCAACGATCCACGGCGCTATGTGTGTTTATCTGTCAGCATCTGACTTCACAAATCCGTAGGGATGGGTTCAGCAACTGAGAGATCGCCTTACGCTACGGTACCAACGATCCACGGCGCTATGTGTGTTTATCTGTCAGCATCTGACTTCACAAATACGTAGGGATGGGCTCAGCAACGGAGAGAACGCCTTACGCTACGGTACCAACGATCCACGGCGCTATGTGTGTTTATCTGTCAGCATCTGACTTCACAAATCCGTAGGGATGGCCTCAGCAACTGAGACGTCACCATACGCTACAGTGCCAACAATCCACGGCGGTATGTGTGTTTATCTGTCAGCATCTGACTTCACAAATCCGTAGGAATGGGCTCAGCAACTGAGAGATCGCTTTACGCTACGGTACCAACAATCCATGGCGCTGTGTGTGTTTATCTGTCAGCATCTGACTTCACAAATCCGTAAGGAAGGGCTCAGTAACTGAGAGATCGCTTTACGCTACGGTACCAACAATCCACGGCGCTGTGTGTGTTTATCTGTCAGCATCTGACTTCATAAATCCGTAGGGATGGGCTCAGCAACTGAGAGATCGCTTTACGCTACGGTACCAACAATCCACGGTGCTACGTGTATTTATCTGTCAGCATCTGACTTTACAAATCCGTAGGGATGGGCTCAGCAACTGAGACTTCTCCATCTGATGGGGCTTAACGGAACAAGCTATTTAATTATAGCTAATAAATCCAAAGGGAGAGAGAAATGGTGAAAATCTTCCAAATACGTGGAGACAATGTAAATAGTCAAAGTCTTTGCTCTTTATACGTTTTTCCGGAAAGAGCGTGGAGTGAGAAAAACGTGGAAAGAGCGATGACTTTATCTATTTACATGGTCTCCACGTAACGGAATATAATCAGTGGCCCGTCCATAATTTAGGGCCACTGGTTCCAGAGAAAGGAGAGAGAGACTGCAGTGAGACAAACACAATACCCGTGCTTCACCGGGATTCAAACCCGGACCCATCTTAGATGAATGGTCACAAGCCAGCACTTAAACCACTGCGAGACAAGGGCGGCTTTGGTGTTTTATGTAAGTAGTTATTTCTTAGTCGAATAAACTTTGGAAGTTAGTATTTACTAGTGTTTAAATACTGTTAAAGTGACTGTTTATTTATACAAATCAACAGTATAAAATAATCAGAACATTATAACTGGCTCTGCATTTCAGGTTTCCACACGGGAGAAAAGCGCAGATCCAGAGCTTATAATCTCTCACATACTGTTATAACTCAGGTTTGGAGCCTGTGACAACTATGAAGTAGCTGCAGATGAAATGTCGGATTTTCATATTCGTGTAGTTGGCAAGTAATTTTGGAATTAATATATCGCGCGATGTGACTGGTGACATGCAAATTTAAAGCGTCAAGGCTGCTGCCTATAAAGCACTGGTCCTTTCGTCAGCGGCATTGTCTTTAATGTGGAGGTACATGTACTTGGAATGTTACTTTTTCAAATATAAAAAAAGTAAACGTTGCCAAAGTTTTGTATACCCAAAAGAAAATTTTGTACACCACCGGAAGTGGTACTTCTCGGCTCTCTAAAAGTGGCACTCCAAGTGCATGTTGGAGTGCCACTTTTTCAAAATCGAAAATAAATACTGTCAGAGTTTTGTACACCCAAAAGAAAATTTTGTACACCACCAGAAATGGTACTTTTGGATTTTGAAAAAGTGGCACTCCAAGAACATCCTGAGTGCCACTTTTTCAAAATCGAAAATAAACGCTGCCAGAGTGTTGTCCTAGTTTTGTACACCCAAAAGAAAATTTTGCACACTACCGGAAGTGGTACTTTTTTACACTCCTTTGTGGCTCTCGAGAATGTACTTGGAATGCCACTTTTAGAGAGCCGAAAAGTACCACTTCCGGTGGTGTACAAAACTAGTACAAAACTTTGGCAGCGTTGATTTTTGTTTTGGAAAAGTGGCACTCCAAGTACATGTACCTTCAATGTGGTTATGTTACACTGAAGAGAACGATGAAGCTGAGACAAGTGCGTGTCACTTTGTTACATGAGATGAAACTTCGACACCCTGCAAAATTAATACAGGGCTTGAGGAAGACACCGTCAGTGAACGCAAGACGCAACGTTGGTTTCTAAATTCCGGTCCGGCTCGATAACTAACCACGCGGTAGACCAGAAGGAGCTGTCGATGATGCCGATTTGGAAGCCTTTACTGAATCAGATCCACTTCAAACTGTACGAGAACTTAACGAGAAACTCGGAGTACTCTATGCAACCGTTTCAACATTTGACGGCCTTAGGTAAAATGAAGAAATGGATAAATGGGCCTCACACGTGTCGACGGAATAGCACGAAACACGACAATTTGGCGTCTACCTTTCTCTAGTTATGCGCAACAGAACGAACGATATTTTGAGTTGCCAGGTCACGTGGGATGAGAAATGGATTCTGTATGATAATCGCCGACGTTCGGCGCAATGGCTCTACTGCATTGAAGGCCCCGAAATACATCCCGCAAGCCTGTATTCCATCTCACGAAGACGGTGGTCAGTGTTTGGTAGCACACAGCTCGTGGGATCCACTTCTTACAACCGGGACAAACCATCCCCACGTACAGGTATCGTCAAGAACTTGACAATATGCATGGAAAACCGTGCAAACTAAAAGATAAACTTTATTTACAGCTAAAACCAAGTTAAAACAAAAAAGATGACACCGAATTTTCGGGTGTAATAAGCACGTCTTTTGAATCCGTTCTGACGCAAATTAAATTTATCAAAGCTATTCAAAGTCAATGAAACCGGTATGGAAAACAATAGATCTGACCAAAGAAAGAAGATTTTCAATCAGGTTTTTAATCCCTCAGATATTGCTGTAAATGAAATCGTGAGTTTACGAACTTTTAGAAACAGAGATATCGACAAAAATAAGATGTGACTTTACGTCCTCTGGAGGGAAAACCATGCATTATTTTAGGAAGAAAGTATTCTCAAAAGGTTTATCCATTTAAGCGGTATCGATCGAAGAAAAAAAAAAAAATTAGGCGAGTTTTCAGGAGCCCAGATTTTGCAAGAAATACTTCAGAAACAGAAATTAACACTTATGCCCCCTGGTGGCCAAACCATTCTTTATCAAACATTAGAAAATATGTGAAAAATATTTTCCATCAGGTCTTGTATGCGATACAGGAAGAATTTTTCAAATCAGAGCTTTAGGAACAGAAATAATGCAGAAAACGCAATTTACCTTTGTGCCCCCTAGCGGAAAGTCTATGATTTACTTGAAAATTTTGAATTTATAGGAAAAACATTTCGCATCGGAAACACTATCCAACAAAGAAGGAATTTTTTAAATCGTACTCTTAGAAGTAGAGATATTGACAAAAATAAGATATACATTTACGCCCCGTGGCGTAGAAACCATGCATTATTTCAAGAAGAAAATTTTCCTAAAAGGTTTGTCGACATGAGTAGTATCGGTCAACAAACGACTTTTTTTCAATCGAGATTTTAGAAGCTCATACTTTGCTGCAAATACAACAGAAGCGGAAATTAAGACTTACGCCACCTGGTGTCCAAACCATTTCTTACAAAAATTAGAAATTATGTGCAAACGATTTCCCACCAGAAGCTGTATGCGGTGCAGAAAAAAATTTCAAATCAGAGATTTAGAAGCAGAGATATAGGGGGAAACGCAATTTACATTTACGCCCCCTAGCGGAAAGTCTATGAATTACTTGAAAATTTTGAAAATATATGAACTACATGTCACAATAGAAACACTATCCAACAAATAAGGAATTTTTCAAATCGGACTCCTAAAAGTAGAGATATTGACAAAAATAAGATATACATCTACGCCCCCTGGCGTAGAAACCATACACTATTTTAAGAAGAAAATGTTTCTAAAAGATTTGTCGACATGACTAGTATCGGTCAACAAACGACGTTTTTTTCAATCGAGAATTTAGAAGCTCATATTTTGCTGCAAATCAACAAAAGCGGAAATTAGGATTTACGCCCCCTGGTGGCCAAACTATTTTTTTTACAAAAGCTAGAAATTATGTGCAAACGATTTCCCATCATGAGCTGTATCCGGTGCAGATAGAATTTTTCAAATCGGAGATTTAGAAGCAGAGATATAGGGGAGAACGCTATTTACCGCTATGCCCCCTAGCGGAAAGTCTATGAATTATTTGAAAATTTTGAAATTATATGAAAAACATGTCACACGGAAAACATTATCAAACAAAGAAGGAATTTTTCAAATCGGACTCCTAGAAGTAGAGATATTGACAAAAATAGGATGTGCATCTACGCCCCCTGGCGGAGAAACTGTGCAATATTTTAAGAAGAAAATATTCCTAAAAGGTTTATCAATGTGAGTGGCATCAGTCCACGAAATAATTTTTTTAAATCGATATTTTAGAAGCTCAGATTTTATGACAAATACATCAGAAGCAAAAATTAACCTTTACACACTCTGGTGGCCAAAGTATTCTTTACCAAAAATTTGAAACTATATGCAAAAGATTTTCCATCAGGAGATGTATCCGCTGAAGAATTTTTTTTTCAAATCAGAGTTTTAGAAGAAGAGTTATAGGGAAAAATGTAATTTACTTTTACACCCCCTAGCGGAAAATCTATGCGTTATTTGAAAAAGTAACTATATCTAAAATACTCTTCGACATAAATGTAATCGAAAGATAAAAAAAAAAAAAAATTCATTCGGTTGTTTAGAAGCAAATATGTGGAATAAAACGTATTTTTGAATTCGACATCATCTGCATGTACGCCCTCTAGCGGCAAAATTGTACATCGTAAAAAAAAACGAAATAAAGGATCATCATTCGCATATTTCAAGCTTCCGAATGCAAAAGAATTTTTCAGATCGGGCTAATAGTTGCAGAGATATCGTGGGTACAGACTGACGGACGGACGGACTGAAGGACGGACAGACGGACAAACCAATAACAGAAGCACGATCTTTTTTTACAAAAGAAGTGCTAAAAACATGCGAGATCTTCCGGATTCTCTATGGGTCCATCATCGGGCACCGCATGGGTAGGATTCCGTTATTTTAAACTCGGAGATCCATACCACAATGCATCAGCATGAAGGCGCTGTATACAATGGTTTAAAACGTAGTGTTTCCAAGATGAAGGCAATGCACATGGTGTGTCGTCATTACAACATTGATTAGAAAACATAGTAATATATATGCTTTCTGTGAACAAGAAACTGTGTTTTGACGTAGTCGTTGCTAAGTGGTATTATTCCAGTCCGGAGTGTGCAGACCTTGATTTATTAGTCTGAACAAAGCGGTGGCCTTCGATCATGTCCGAACGTTATACTTATGTTTGGACATACGGGTCGCTATTGTCCGAAGCGTAGATCCTGTGTACCTAGTGTCCCTAACGTTGGAGTCAATCGCTTTTAATGGGATAGAGTAAACCCCATGTTTTTGTAGTGGGGTAAAAGTATCACGATCCTTTTTGATTAAGGAAAATAACGTATGTGTTTGTATGCCAAAGTCCATGTATTGTTTGCAACATGATCTTTTCAAAACATGCACAACCTCAGGGACAAAATCTATGGAGCGCCAACGTATGAGACCACATCATTATTTCCTCGTAAAGAGGTAAGCATAGACCGTTGGCATTTGTGAAATTGTCTTGCCACAAACTCACGTGGATAACCAAACCCGAAAGCCAAATCGAAAATAAATTTTATCTCATTGTCACAAAATTTAGCTGAAGAGGAATGTGAGTATGCTCTGCGAAATAGGAAAGATAAAGCAGCAGTCTTATGTTGATTCGGGCTGGAGTAGGTGAATGAAATTAATGTGGGAGGAGCGGCTGGTTTTCGATAAACCCTAAATGAAAAAGAACGGTTGGAAACGTTACGGGTTAAATAAAAATCAAGAAAAGGAAGTGATCCCTGGGTTTCAATTTGAATAGTGAATCTGATAGATGGAAATGGAGTGGACAATAAATCAGCAAACTCGCGAAGTGCATTAACAGAAAAGGGCCAAAATACTACATCGACATACCTTAAAAATAATAAAGGTTTATGCGGGCACTGCCTGAGCACTTTGTTTTCCAACCGTTGTAGTACTATCTCAGCCAAAAAGCCCGAAAGTGGAGATCCCATAGGCGTGCCAGCTTTTTCTCGATGAATGATATTATCAAAACGGAAATAGGTGTGTCGGGCTATTAATTTCAAGGCATCAACAATGGCTATAGCTTCAGTGGGGTGACCTCTAAACCTGGTAGTTTATATTCGATGAGCAAATGGGCAAGATCCAATTTCATTTTTTAATATCGTGTCTATAGACAGCAGTGAATCGATTGAGGTATATCAGTTGGCACGAATACCATGGACGTTTGAACGCCCATACGGTGTTTGGTTTTCCGCAGCTAGTGTGATCCACTTTTCCTTCTTATAACCATGTCGAACCATCACGGCGAACAGGTATTGACAAGAACTTAACATGATGAATGGAAAACTGCCCACCAAACAGCGGGCATTAGTCAATCGCCATGGGCCCGTACAGTGGTCAGTGTTTGGTAGTCTGCAGCTGGTGTGATCCACTTCTACTTCTTACACTGGCTGAAACCATCGCGGCTGACAGGTATTGTCAAGAACTTGACATTATGAATGAAAAACTGTCAACCAAACAGCCGGCATTAGTCAATCGCCATGGACCCATACAATGGTCAGTGTTTGGTGGCCCACAGCTGGTGGGATTTACACCTTCTTCGTACAATTGGGTCAAACCATCACCACCGACAAGTATTTTGAAGAGCTTGACGTTACGCATTTAAAACTCTGCACCAAAAAGCCGGCATCAGTCAATCGCCATGGTCCCATACAATTGCCACCGTTTGGTGGTCTGCAGCTGGTGTGATCCACTTCTACTTCTTACACTGGCTCAAACCATCATGGTGGACAGGTATTGTTAAGAACTTGACATTATGAATGGAAAACTGTCAACCAAACAGCCGGCTTTTGTCAATCGCCATGGATCCATACAATGGTGAGTGTTTGGTGGCCCACAGCTGGTGGGATCTGCACCTTCTTCTTACAATCGGGTCAAACCATCACCACCGACAAGTATTTTCAAGAGCTTGACGTTACGCATGGAAAACTCTGCACCAAAAAGCCGGCATTAGTCAATCGCCATGGACCCATACAATTGCCAGCGTTTGGTGGTCTGCAGCTGGTGTGATCTACTTCTACTTCTTACACTAGCTCAAACGATCATGGTGGACAGGTATTGTCAAGAACTTGACATTATGCATGGAAAACTGTCCACCAAAAAGCCGGGATTAGTCAATCGCCATGGGCCCATACAATGGTCAGTGTTTGGTGATCCACTCCTTCTTACAACCGTGTCAAACCAACACCACGCACAGGTATTGTAAAGAACTTGACATTATGTATGTCAACCAAAAAGCCGGCATTCGTCAATCGCCATGGTGCCATACATCATAGCGCGAGACCCCTCCACCCCGTAGACCTCCCAACGAACTAGAAGCTGCACCGGTGGAAGTACGAAGCCTTACCTCATCAGCTTTATTCACCTGACCTGTCCCCTACGGATTGTCACGTCTTCAAACACGTGGACGCCTTTCTACAGGTTCAATCGCTTCCCAAATCGAATATCAGTTGAAACCGTATTTCATGAGGTTGTCGCATTCCGAAACTCGACTTCTTCTTTTTTTTTTTTTTTTTACGACGGCATACAGAAGCTTGTAGGTCGTTGGAAAAAGTGTATTGCTGATGGCGATGATTATTCTGATTAATAAAGTTTATTTTGCACCGTGTCTTTGCTGTCTAAAATTTTCACCAATATTCTGAAATTTCATCTGCAACAAACAAATACAAGCACGAAGAGGTATAAGCAGGGGACTGGGGGAAGAAACATGAGTCAGAAAATTAAATAGATTTAGGCATCACAGCTTGCCATTTTTTGAAGAGAAATAAAAAAAAAAAAACACTCTAAGAACTTTCCGGAGGGCAAACTCTCAAAACTATTCCCTGGAGGGCCGGGGTATTAAAGTTCCAGGACAGCTTTCATAACAGCTAGGGCCAAGAATCCAGGTTACGGTGATCCTCGGTTCATACTACATTGTGTGAAGGTTTTTGAGTCTTATATAGATAAGAAAGTAATAATAATAGCACGTGGAGTTAGTTGTATGCATTGACACCTATCTTTGTACATAAAAATTCAGTTGTTGTGAAATCCGGTAAAATTACATCAATGCTATGAACGCATCTACACAGAGAGGGAGACACACCTAACATAAAAATCCGCCCTAAAGAAACGCGGTCACGAAAGCCATAAAAATCCTTCCTAACGGATCATTTTCCAGAGGTTTCCCCCATCTTGATGTGTGCTAGCCCTTTTACTTGTGACATTGATTCCGGCATGTTGAAAAAGCCACTTTTAAATCACATCCTTTCTGAGAAAAAAAAAGAAAGAAAATAAGAGAAAGAAAAAGAAAGAAAATGAAAGAAAGAAAAAGAAATCTTTAAACCTTTCTCATCAAAATTGTTCAGTTATTTTAAAGAATAATAGCAACTGCAGGAGTTTGCTTGTAGCAAGTTTTAACGTTTGTCATATAAACAAACAATTTGTCGTCGCCCGCCATCGTCTCTATCGTCTTTTTAAAACAGCATGCTTTTGTTCAAAACGTTTAACAAAGAGGTTGTTGGCTTCAATTCATGCAATGCTTTAGGTTGCGATTCATTGCTATGTTTTTAAACTTTACACAACTGTGTATGTGACCTCTGACCCATCATTTGGTAATGATTGACAATGTAATCCTTCCATCACGGACGCGACGTAAAAATCCTTTTCCGAAAGCGACCTAGAGCTGTAAGGGATGGTCTGACATTTATTAGTATGCGTCGCTTACTTAATGCGTTTACCTTTGGGAAGGTGTTTTCTTGCCTTTGGGGGGTTAACAGTCAAATTCCCTTTAGCAACGCCGTTCATCGATCTGAAAGTTTACTGAACCTTAAAAGATTGAACAAATACAATATTTTAATAATATCTGCGTTGATTATACAAACTTGGTAAATCAAGCGATCTTAAATAACGCCGTAGGATTTGCATATTTGACAAGCTCAGTTACAGATGCTATCCATCATTTCAAACTGCCATTAAATGCAAATTTTTTGGACTTCGAGTAGATGTCAATCGCACTCATCTGAATCTCTACTATTTATATTATGGGTAACTACTCTCAAAAGAAAGGCAACATCAGCGCTCAACTGCAGTCATCCGCCCCTTGCTTGCTAGGGGGTGAATGTCGGGCACCAATGGAGGAGAGACACAGATAGGAAACCTAAAATATAAGAAAAGCAGAGACAGGGCTGAATTAAAGAGAGAATGTGGGGCTCTGGGAGCTGAAGCCCAAGGCAGCGACCTTGGTTAGGCCTAAAAATTCGTCCACTTATGTCCTTAAAAGAAAATTCTGTACTTTGCTTCTGCCTTGCTCAGGCATAATTTAATAGCAACCGTAGGCATATTTTTTAATTGGCAACAAAAAATACATATTATGAAATTGAGCGTTAATAAATCTATTTATTTGAAATTTCGGCCCGGTCTTCTATGTAGGAGGTTTCTTTGTTGTTCTTTTTTTTTTTTTTTTTTTTTTTTTTCTAAAAACAGAAAAAAAAAAACGTCAAACAACACTTTATGGGTTTTTTTTAACGCAACGGAATGGTTTTCTGGGCCCACACCTATCCTCTCGGAGCCTTTAACACAAAATTACGAAAGAAAAATTTTACTGGAAATATTCTGAAACCACCATCATATCTACTATTTATAGGTATATACTGAACTGGGAAAACAAAGGGATCAAGATTAATGGAGATTGCCGCCCCGGTGGCGCAGTGGTCTAAGCGATGGCCTCTGATCATTCGTCCAGAAGGGGTCCGGGTTCGAATCCCGGTCAGGCATGGATGTTGTGCTTGTCTTACGGCACTGGCTCTCTCCCTTCCCTGGAACCAGTGACCCTAAATTAGGGACGGGCGACTGCTTACAGCCCATTGAGTTGCTCACGGTGGTCGTTAAACCTCCAATCAAAAAAAAAAAAAAAAAAAAATTAATGGAGATTATCTAACTCACCTTCGTTTTGATGAAGATGTAGTCATTTTTACAACTACCCTATCAGAGCTGCAGAGTATGATCCAGGAACTTGCTGACAAAAGTAAAGAAAGTGTGATTAAAAATGAACTTTCAGAAGACAAAAGTGATGTACAATGCTTTTACAAGAAATGAAGATTTATCGATTGATGGAGAAGAGCTGGAGATAATAGACACGTACGTTTATCTTGGACAGCAGATATCAAGTGAGAGTCACATTGATGAAAAAATTAATCGGTGTGTAAAACTTGTCTGGAAAACTTTTGGACGAAACAGTATAATATTCAAGAGCAATATGCTATTATGTCTTAAAATAAAAGTGTTTCATCAATGCATCCTTCCAGTGCTTACGTATAGTGCAGAGACGTAGACCTTGACTAAAAGAGGCACACAAAGACTGCGAACAACTCAAAGCAGCATGGAGAGGTGCATGCTTGGTGTAACCGGGAGAGATAAGAAGAGGTACTCGTGGATTAGAAAAATGACGAGAGTGGAAGACATCATGATCAGAGTAAACTCCCTGAAATGGCAATGGGCTGGACATGTTGCCAGAAGGACAAACCATCGATGGACAGCCGAAATTTTAGACTGGATTCCAAGGGACAGGAAAATACTCAGAAGAAGACCACATGGGAGATGGGTGGATGAAATTCGAAAGTATTCTGGAGTAAGTAACATGGAGGAGACTGGCACAAGACAGACCGTTGTGGAAGAAACTTGGGGATTCCTTCATCCAGCAGTGGATTGATAATGGTTGACAATGATGATGATAAATACTATATAAATTGAAAGCTTTGTCCACAACATACTGGCGAAAACATGTTTCTGAACAAAAAAAATGTAGTTAAATACTCCTGAATATTATATGCTGTTGTCATCTTTTTAGTTTAGTCTTTAAAAATATTTTTAGTTAAAAGCAATTGAGTTGGATCCTGCGGTTATATAATACAAATAAAAACACAATTAATATAAAAGCCGCCGGTTAGATAAAGCAGAATGTAAGTTAACAATAATAAAAATAATAGCTACGATGAATGAAGTACGGAATTACACCATTGTACAATACAAATTTGGAAGATGTGAATCCTTTTATTGGTGTAAATATGACATGGATGTTAAGTCAGTTAATATCCGAAAACTTAAAAATTTCGTCTTCAGAAACTTGAGACTTGGTCGTTCTGGGTGGTTAGAATATTCGAGAGCTATCATGGAGACGCGGATTAGGTTTCCGCTCCAGGACGACGAAATTTTCAAGTTTTTGGATATTATCTGACTTAACATCCATGTCAAACTTACACCAATAAACGGATTCACATCTTCCAAATTTGTATAATAACTACGATTTCATAGCAATAATTATAACGATGCAATACTTTCTTGCTAATAACATTACCCCCTGCCTCCAACAAATGTAGCATTTTAATGTTTCACTAAAATTAATTGATAGCAAAGAAATGTTTTCCGAAACGGGCAGCAATTCGGTGCCAGCCCCGAGTCACAACATGACATAATTCGGTCTTGAGCAGAGAGAGCAGAATTTTTTACAAGACCTGGAACGTGAATCAATTTCGGAATTTAAGGTAGTGATACAGCTGCAAATGGTACAAAACCAACCCTGCAGCTGACCACGATCATATCGCACTGTGAGGTTGAGTGAAAATGTCGCCGGGGAGAGAACTGACTTTGAGAAAGGAAAGATTGTTGGATGTTATATTAGTGGGTTGTCCATAAGAGCAACCGAGAAGCGTTTAAATATACCCAAGTCAACTGTTTTGGATGCACTCAATAAGTAGAAGACTCATGGCGTGCCTGAATCAGCAAAACGTACCGGCAGACCAAAGAAAATCAGTGATAGAGGACGTCGAAGCCTCAAGAGAGTCGTTACAGCTAATCGACAGAGTACTGCACAAGACCTCAATGTACAAGCCAGTAAAGATGCTGGAAACTCGGGATGTAGACGTACCATTCGCAGAGAACTTCATTCCATGGGTTACCGTGGTCGTGCGACTGCTCATAAGCCTTTTATCTCCACTCAGAATGCTACTCGTTGCTTAGCATGGTGTAAATAACATTTATCGTGGACTGTAAATCAATGGAAACGGGTCCTATGGACTGATGAATCCAGATACACGATCCATCAGTCTGATGGTCGTGTGTGGATATGGCGGCAGCCGGGGGAACGCTATTTACCACAGTGTACTGTTCCTACCGTCAAGTTTGTCAAGTTTGTAGCTGGCAGTGTACTCGTGTGGGGGTGTTTTTCGTGGTATGGTCCCGGCCTATTGGTTATCGTGGACAAACCTGTTAACCAGCACGTCTACCTGAATATTCTGGACAATTATGCCCTACCAATTCTGTGGCAATACTATGGAACCGAGCCTTGTTGTTACCAGTAGGATAATGCACCGAACCATAAAGCGAGGATTGTTGCGGCGTGGTTTGACGATAATTCCGTATCGTGTGTGGATTGGCCAGCACACAGCCCTGATCTTAATCCCATAGAGCACCTATAGGATGAATTAGAGCGCCGCATAGGAAGTTTGGAACCAAGGCCGACTACTAAGCAACAGTTAGCTGCAGCATTGTGTACTGAATGGAAGCACATCACTTTTTAAGTGCTTTTTATTTTGATTCCCGGGTTGGAACTTCATTTAGGTGGTAAGGTAGCTTACCACGTGCCAAACCTGTAGTTTTCTAGGTGTTCCTAAGTTTCATATAAATTTCTCTGTAGTTGGTTTTGCCTCGTTTACTGGGTCTAAAGTAAAGTCTACCTGGATATTCTGGACAATAATTCTCACAATATTTGTAAGCTTTTTGCCAATGTTTTGCTGGTTTTTGTGGCAGATGACGTGTATGGGTTGGGCCAGGAAAGTGATAGATGTATGCAAAAACGTTTGCTAAATTATTTAGTTTCCGCACCTTTGAGGGCGGTTATGTAATTTGGATTTTTTGGGGACTTATACTTGCATCTATGACTTTGCAGAAACCCATTTTCCACTAGGTCTTTGTGGTAGTGAGATAATGCAGAGTTTTGCTCGTCCTTGATAAAGCCAAGGCTCGGCATTTTCGACACTTTCTGCATTCAGGTTTTATTATTTTTATTCTCTTTGCTTGTTGGCTTTTAAGTTTTTTATTTATTATTATTATTGTTTTGTTGTTGTAGTTTCTGCTTTGTAGGTTATATATATATGTATATAATATATAATCTACAAAGCAGAGACTGAAACAAAAAATGTTTTTTAACGATGACAAAAATTACAAATTAAAACTCAAAACCCTGCAGGCAAGAGAAAAAAATAATAAAAAATAACAAAACAACCAGAAGGCAGAAAGTGTCAAGAATGCCGAGCCTTGGCAGATTTCTAAATAAAAATTATGATAATCTCAATTTTAGGAAACTGTTCAACAATAATGCAGTTTATTTTCCCATTCCCAGGCACCAGTCTGTAGTTAGTTTTAAGTATGTTAGGACCGTAGGGTCTATTGTTAAAAACTACAAACTTGGTTTTTCGTATTTCTTACCTGCAGCTTTTGCGTGTTCTTGTGAAGAACTTAAGGATACAGTTCACTATAATAGGCATTACAAACATATTATCACTGGTAACTTAAGTTTTGTTGAAAATGACAAGCTCAGAAAATTGTTAGAGTATGGTACTAAATTCAGGCCTTCTTTCCATATTTCTAAAAAACAAATTCTTGAGAATTTTACTCAAGATGTTAATAGATACATTGTTAAGACTAGTTTGGCTTACAATCAGCCTATTGAGGCCTTTGCAGAATGGAAGTTTGATGTTATCCGTAGCTTCTGTGGAAAGTTGGCTGGTTCTTGATTTATGTTTTGACAACAATCTATATTTCTCTGGTGATGCAAAAATGTCTCTCTCTAAACTTCAAGATCAATATATTTTTACAACAACTGACAAAGCTAGCAATAATTTTGCAATTATCTGTAAGAAATTCTATTTTGAATTGTTAAATCAAGAACTTACTAATAGAGTAACAGTAACCTACGAGCCAGTAAGTTATTGTACCAAACAGCTTGAAAATAGTTTTAAGGCCTTCTTCAAGAAGCTTAAAATTCCATCTTTTAGGAGGTATGAACCTGAGTTTCTTTTTTTTTTTTTTCTTTTTTTTGCAACTGTTAAGTTTCATAAAGATCCGGTGAAATTTAGGTTCATAGTCAGTGGAGTTAGGAGTCATAAAAGAAAATAGACCAGGCTTTTGAAGCACTCTTGAAGAAGAGGGCTTTGGAACTTATTAGTAACTGTACTAATCTGCAGTACAGAGATTTTTGGATTATAAATAATAATTCCGAAGTGATTTCCACTATTCTCAGCTTAAACCCCATAGATATTAATAGTTATGATTTCGAGAACCTATATACTAATCTGCCTCTTTCAGATATCATTTCCACCTTTAAAGAATTGTATGTATAATTTAAACTCAACCAATTTTGTTAATGTAAATACTTGGAACTCTTATCTTAACTGTTGCATCAATAATAACTATATTTTATATAATAATACTCTCTATAAGGAAATTAACGGAATCCCAATGGGATGTTCCCACTCAACTAGGGTTTGTAACCTCTTCTTGTTCTTTAAAGAATATAAGTTTATTAAAAATAGGACTTCGAGCTCAGATAACTACTTATATACTTATAGGTATATTGACGATTTGCTTTGTATAAATAATTCCGAAATTATCGAAAGTGATTTTACAAATATCTACCCTAGCTCTCTTAAATTGTGTAAAACAAACCAAAATAACCAAGAGCTTGATTTCTTAGACTTAAGCTTAAGCTTAACAGAGGTAACCCTTCCATTAGCCTTTTTTGATAAAAGAGTACATTTTTCTTTCAAAATAATAAGATACTTGCACTATTACAATAACATCTCAACCAAAGTAATAGAAAATGTACTTATTTCACAGGTACTTAGAATTTCCAGAATTTGCAGCAACAATTTGGATTTCAATGACCACATAAGTATCCTATTAAATAGCTTTCTAGATAACAAGATTTCAGCTCTTTTTATTAAAAGAGTATTAAGAAAAATCGTTCTGAATAATAGAGTTAGGTTTGCAGATCTGTTTTAATTTCTTCACGGTTAATAAAATGACTCTGGCCAATGAAAGCCTTCTTGGAAGTTGGTCTGGATGATGCATATTAACTAACAACAGGAACCTTTATTGCTATGAACAGGACAGTCTTTTTCAAAATAAAAATAACAAAAATAAAAATCACAAAAAAAGTTTATAATTTGATTAAAAAACTAAATAAAAAAATATAAATTAAGTAAACTAGATATTCTATCTCTAGAATAGCTAACATAAAAATGATAAAACTTACGTTAAAATAAATAGGTTACTGGTTATGTCTGTAGATGTACACTAAGGTTTTTTTATACAGGTAAAAATTATTAAATACACATCAGGTATATTTGATAATAATTTTCGTGTATTCTGGAGAGTTATTCAACTCTTAATGGACAAGCAGGTCTTCATTCTAAGTTTTGTAATTTTGCTTGGAGGAATTTCTGGTGCAGAGTAATTTTGTGCGGGACAGTCATAGGGATTTTTTCCTCCTCCTTGGCTGCTGTTGTGAGGTCGGCCATTTTGTGTCAGTGGAGTGCAGAGGCAGCAGCATTGTGAGTAAGCTCTTGCTTTGCTTTTGTGCAGGTTCTTTCTCTTGTTTTAATCGTTTTCGTTAAATGCTTAAAATATATTATATTTCTTTTTTGGCATTGGTGCAAATTGTATTCTAACTATTTGTGTATTTTCTTTGATTTGCTTTTGGCCATGAGCTCGTTTTTATGCTCTTTATTAGAGCTGTTAGCAGTGGTTGTCGTCGTTTTTTGGAGTTGGTCGGAACAAATTTTCTATTTTTGTAATTTTAAAGCATTCCTAGAATACTTTGTAAATATTGCAACTTTTATTTTTAACTTTAAGTATCTTTTCCAAAGCATTCTTTCGCGTGCTTTGTTCTTCTGGCTTCCGTTTTTTTCCTGGGAACTGTACGTAAAAAGTTCCTATTTACTACCGTGGTCTCTGTTATAGTTTTTTATTCTTTTTACTTTTATTTTTATTTTATTTTATTTTTGGAAGTGCTTTTTCCCCCAGGGAATAACATTTTTTAAGTGTTTTTTTTTACTCTTTACTCTTTGGTTCACGTTTGGAACTTCACTTGGGCGGTCTGATTGCTTAATCACGTGCTAAAACTGTATTTTTCTGTTGGTTATTCAAGCTTTCTCACATTTTTTGTGAGTTTTTTTAAAACGTTTTTTGTGTTTTTTGTTGGAGATAATGAGTATGGGTTGGGCCAGGAAAGTGATAGCTGTATGCTAAAACTTTTGCAAAATTATTTTTTTCCGCACCTTTGAGGGCGATTATGTAAAATAAAAACATTTGGGGGGGGGGGTGACTTATACTTGCATCTATGGCTTTGCAGAAACCCGTTTTCAACTAGGTCTTTGTGGAAGTGAGAAAATGCAGAGTTTTGCTGGTCCTTGATAAAGCCAAGTCTCGGCATTCTCGACACTTTCTGCATTCTGGTTTTGTTATTTTTTATTATTTTTTTCTCTTGCCTGCCTATTGGGTTTTGAGTTTTAATTTCTAATTTTTGTCATCGTTAAAAAACTTGTTTATTTCATTCTCTGCTTTGCAGATTGTTTGTTCTGATTTTTAATCACTGCTGCGTTGCGCGTCATGATCTTCAGAATGTAAGTTAAAAAAAAATTGTTTTTAAATTTTGTCATTAACTCTGCTTTTGGATATATACACTATCTACCAACAAGTAATTGGACACCTGAGATAGCAAAGGAAAACGAATTTTATTTACCTTCAATAGTTGGTGGAGCCTCCACGAGCGGCGATTACAGTTGCGACCCTCTAAGGCATACTCTCAACCAGGCGTTGTACGACGGCTAGCGGTATTTTCTTCCACTCGGCTTGGAGAAGACAGGTCAGTTCTTTCACCGATTTCGGACGGTGGGGGCACCCCTAAGTCGACGCTCCAACTCGTCCCAGATGTGGTTGATAGGGTTAAGGTCCGGGCTCTGTGCAGGCCAGTCCATTCGATTAGCCCCATTGTCACCATACCAAGCCATGGTGGACCTCGCAACATGACAGGCGGCATTGTCATCCTGAAAGTAACATGGGTCCACCCCGTAAAACTGCCACAACGTAGGAAGCGCATTTTCATCCAAAATGGTGCAGTAGGTCTCGGCATTGAGTCTACCAGGAATTGCAACCAAGGGTCCCGTGCCATACCAGGAGAAACACCCCCATAGCATAATTCCACCGCCGCCAAACTTCACAGTCGGCACAATACATTCCGGCAGGAGACGTTCTCCAGACAGACGCCAAACCCAGACCCTGCCATCCGTTACAGGGTGAACCTTGATTCGTCGCCCCAGAGAACCTGTTTCCACTGTTCAACGGTCCACTGTCGACGTTCTTTGCACCACGTTACCCGAGAAGCGCTATTGGACTTGCTGATCAAAGGCTTTTGGGCGACAGCACGTCCATGATAACGGAGCAGATGGGCTTCCTTACGGATGGTATTCACCGAAAGAACACTCCCGGATGCCTGTTGAAACTCCTCGCGGATGTGGCCCATCGATTTGGTGTGGTTCTTCCGAATTTCTCTGGCCAGCACCCGTCGGTCTCTAACTTTCAGTTTTGTGGGTCAGCTTGGTCGGGGCACATTCCGACAGTCACCTCTCATCTTCCACTTGCCAATCACGTAGGCCACTGTCGATTTTGGGTACATCAACTCGCTGGTTATGTCACGTATAGAGCAGCCATTTCTGTGATACCCGACGATTACACGTTTCTCGAAATCAGAGAGCTCCGAACTGCGTGGTATCTTGCATGCGACTGGTTGCGTTGTCGTTTCCCACACGATACCCTGACGTGTATCTTTCGTTTTAAATTGTAAAGTTTTTCTTATGATTTCAGCTTTGCTCTTTAGTATATATATATATATAGAGAGAGAGAGAGAGAGAGAGAGAGAGAGAGGTAGGTAGGTGGATAGATAGATATTATAGATAGATAGATATATAGATAGATAAATGGAGAGGCAGATGGGAAAAATGGCCTATAAGGAGAGTCCATAGCAACTAGGAGCCACGTGCTCAGGGTTGAATGTCGTAGTGTTGAAGAAGCACTTTTAGAAGTAAGAGCTGCAAATAAAAAAAAACATAAATTTGCTGATGGAATATTAGGTACTGAGATGCTTAGTGATTTAAATAAAGCACATGTGTCTGTTGAAAGAAGAAGCGACTACTTACAGCTAATGCAGTCAAATGAACTTTTACTAGATAGTGGGGGCGGGGGGGGATTTTAAATAGCAATGCGCTATAAAACTTCAATTATACTTCAACACAGGAGCGAGTTTAAAGGAGTGCCTGCCATTGCAACACAAGGCGCTTGTACGTTTCTCTTCATTTCAGTGTGGTACAAATTTTGTAGATATACTTGTCAATAATTTCAGTATGCAAAAAATTTTTGGTGACATCAGTATCTACTGTTTCAGCAACCCGTGCTAATACTTAGTTGCTTTAGCTTTGTTTATGGAAGCATTTATACTGTACATGAGCGATCAAAAATAAAATCAGCACAAAAACAAAATAGACGTGTGTACTTTTGGGGAAAAAAATCGGGTTTTATCCATTCCCAATTAAGTTAAAAAATTCGGCAGTTCCGGTTTTTTTTAAGTTTAATCTATTTTATTCCTAAGTTTAAAACCTAATAATTATACTACAAAAATTTTCAGCGTTCGAAAAATTTGCTTTTATCTCACCCCCAAATGTATGTACATAATAAAATAATTAATTGAAACATGAATGTACAATTTATTGAAGCAAAATCTTGTACAATGGCTGATGGATAAACACACTTCTTAATTGTTCAATGAACCCGCTGTTGCCGGTGATGACGTCCTCGATCCTTGAGCGGAATCGGTCGCAGGCCTTGGCGACGTGGGCCTTATTCATGTGGATCATGACATTGGCGATGGCATGTCTGACGGAGTAAAGGGTGTTATTGGGATGCTTGTTGGTCTCTCTTTCAAGTACGCCCTACATATAATAAAGGAAGGGATTCAAGTCGAGGTGGCTGGGGGGCCCAAACATCTGGAGACCAGTGGTACGGCACATTCTCTTTAAGCCATTTGAATCGCTTTGGCCTTGTGGGCTGGGGCAGAGTCCTGTTGGAAGATGTAAGGCCTCCTGTCAGAGATAGTGTCCATCCAGGACTTCATTACATCCCTCAGCACCTTAATGTACTCGTCTGCGTTGACCCTTAAACCTTTCTCAAAGAAGTGAGGCGGCATGACATCTCCCTCGCTGGAAACGACCTCGAGGACCATAACGGTGGCAGGAAATTTTGTGTGCATGACCCTGGACACGTTATCAGGGTCCTTGCACGGCCCCTATCCTTGCTCCTATTGACCTTCTGGTCCTGGTTGGAAGATTTTCTCGTCTGAGGAGAATCTCAGTATGCTGTTCTTCTCGGGAGGAGAAGGGGGCTTGACTATGTTGAGCAGCTTCTTTGACTTCGTCAGGCACCTTTCCTGCGTGACCTGGTCTATGAACTGACCCCTCTTAAGAACGTAGGAGCTGTAGTGGAGATCCTCGTGGATGATACGATGGATGGTACCATAAGCAACACCCAACTTCTTGGATACGACGTTCATTTATTTCCTGGGGTCGTTGTCCAAGGTCCCTTGCACGTTGGTGAGAAAACTCGGGCGTCCTGATTGTGTTGGAGTGACAGTCATGCTTCTTGGGCTTGATAGAGATGTCGTCACTCAAAGCTTCAGTGTATGATCCAGGAACTGAGCAACACCCAACTTCTTGGATACGACGTTCATTGATTTCCTGGGGTCGTTGCCCAAGTTCCCTTGCACTTTGGTGACAAAACTCAGGCGTCCTGATTGTGTTGGAGTGACAGTCATGCTTCTTGGGCTTGATAGGGATGTCGTCACTCAAAGCTTCAGTGTATGATCCAGGAACTTGCTGAGAAGAACTAAGAAGATGGGTTAAAAATTAACTTACGGAAGACAACTTTGATGTACAATGTTCTTATAAAACTAAAGACGTGAGGAAGTTGGTGGGACAAATCTAGAAGCAATCGATGCCTACGTTTACCATGGTTGACAATATCAAGAGAAGGCCACACTGATGAAGAAATTAATCGGTATATAAAACTTTGTTGGAGAGCTTTAGGAAGAAACAGTGCAATTTTCAAGAGCAATTTACCGTTACGTCTTAAAAGAAAAGTGTTTAACCAATGCCTCCTTCCATCTCTTACTTAAGAATCATAAACATGGACTTTAATTTAAATATAAAACATACAGAGGCCGCGAACAACTGAAAGAAGTACAGAGAGACGCATGCTTGGTGTAACCAGGAAAGATGGAAAGAGGAGCTCATGGATCAGGAAAATGACAGGACTTGATAACATCATGACGAAAGTGAAGATCTTCAAATAGCAATGGGCTGTACATATTGCCAGAAGAACTGACCACCGTTGGACAACTTAAATACTTGATCGGGGTAGGAAAAGACCAAGAAAAGACCACGTGGGGGATGGATGGATGAAATTTGAAAACATACTGGAGTGTGTAACGTATATTCTATTTTAACTTTCCTTTTGAGTTTCTCTTTCTATGCAAATTTGAGTTCGTTCTCTTAGACATTTTCAAACCTTAACGTTATGTCTTTTCCCTCAAACGAGAATGATGTTGGCAACACACTGAGGTCGGAACGGGAGTGACGTATGTATGTGATAAGAACGTTAGACTAAAAGACGAAGCAGCAGTTGCTTTGGTGTGTGTGTGTGTGTGTGTGTGGAGATGTTCGATCGTTGTTAAGATAGATTTTACGACATGTGAAGTGTATGTATACCTCTCCGTGCTATATTTTGGATTTCCTCTAATGTTGTTGGACCAATAAAAAGTTGACGTAAGTTAGACTTCTGTATATGTTTCGTCTGGCCGTAAAAATTTAATTTGAGCTATCCGGCACAATTAGTTACATTACATTTATCCTTAGTACACTGGCGTACAAAAATTAAGGACAAGACGGTTTTCGAATGTAACGTCGTGCAGAAGTGCTCCACATCGACTCAAATCATACCATAAGATCCCCAAGATGTAAGAATATGGGACAAGTGAGCAAAACAGTCCAAACAAGGAATCCAAAGGATACAAAGGCACTTTATTGAAAAGGTAGCTTCGAGTACAACTGGGCAGAAGACAGAAACGTCCATGTGACAGGAGGCTGTCAAGAAAAATCCAGTCTTTAGTAGGGAATATGATCACCCCTGACTGCGTTGCAGGATGTTACATGACTGCGTCCAGTTGTCTGTTGCATGTGCCTTGCGATTTCTTCCGCTGTCTGCCGTCTGTCTCTTCTCGCCTGTAGGACAATATACCGGTCGTCCGCCGCCGTGGTTGCTCGTGGACGACCACTGCTAAACTCTCGGACAGCTGTTCCTGTCGTTTGAAATGCTCTCCAAGCTCGTGAAACGATGCTGTGAGCGATCCCGAACTCCTCAGCCACACTAGTCACACTTCGACCTTTTTCCAACTTCCCAATGACTCGACCTCAGGTAAAGTCATCCAGATGTCGTCTACTGGATTGCCTGTTGGCCATATCACACGGTGGCAGCAACTCGACGTCTTTCAAACCGATGTACACCGTGCAATAGCTTTCACCGAATTGCTAAGCGTACACCGCCCGTGTGCTTTATATCCTTCAGACCCCCCCCCCCCCCGTCAGTTGCATATATGCGCATGCGCTCCGTACCGGATCCTAGTCTATTTCCTGAGTAGTCTTTCGGTCCGTTCTGCTTGCTCGTTCCGTTGTTATGCTAATTTCTCCTCTTCGTCCTTAATTTATGCACACCAGTGTATAGCATCTATTCAGCCGGAAATCTTGCATAACGTAAAAAGGGTTACGTTATAAGTCACTAAGAAGAAACTGGCTCAAGGCAGAAAGTTTTGGGAGAGGATTGGGGAGACTTTCATCCAGCAAATGATTAATAATTACTGATGATGATATTAAAAAATTAAATAAAAGCTCTTGGTTGGGGAAGGGAAGATAACGGCTAATTGACGATTCGTTTAATTTAGCACACCGTTCATCATAGGAAATGCCATTTAGCAAAATTCGTTTTTCCATACAGCATTTCATGTTGTTGTTGTTTTAAGCGAGGAAGTGTCGCCCCGTGGCGCAGTTCGTCCGAGATGGGTCCGAGTTCGAATCCAGTAAGGCAATGATATTGCACTGAGGAAAAAAGTTTGTTTGAAACAACAAAATAATTTTGCTGAGCCGTTTTGTCGATTTATTTTGTTGCTTTAGCAAAACTCCATTGGAATCGTTTTGTTGGCAACACAAAATTATTTCCTTGGCTATATTTTGTTAATTCAAATATCTGGAGGTGGCATCGAGCTTACGACAAAGCGCATGTGATTACTAACTCCTCCATAGGGGCACTACCAGACAACAACTGACGAGAAGAATATCGTTTTGCGCTTAAGATTTTGCTTTGAATTATGGCTGACTACGAAGTGAGTGCGTTGTTAGAAGACCGGGAACTGCCAACTCTGATAGAGACATTCAGAGGTAAGAATTTCTAATATATCTTAATAATTCCGAAGTATTTTTATGCTAGTGTTTATATTGTGTTATTTTGGTTGGATTCGGCGAATTTTAGTAATAATTTGGCCTCACTTTGTATACTCATAATTACAATGAACACGATAGAATCCGCGTCTTGTTAGATGCATATATATTAAATTTAAACCCAGATTTCTGATAAAGCAATAATACACTTCTTATAACGGCTTGCGGTTCGTGATCGCAAATAAAAAATTTAACATAAGAGTTGTAATTTATGTATAGAGCTTGATTTCATGTATAGATTATACATACAGTGTGTTTCAAAATTCGTGCGGCAACCAAAGGTTGAATGGTGATAGTACCCTGGAACATATAGAACGTTAAAAAAAATATTCAGATTTTTTTTTTGTCTAACCAAAAATGTCAATAATTTGTTTCATCAAAAAACTAAGGAAAATATTTAAAACGAAATCGGATTTTTTTTTTTTTTTTGATTGGAGGTTTAACGACAACCGTGAGCAACTCAATGGGCTATAAGCAGTCGCCCGTCCCTAATTTAGGGTCACTGGTTGCAGGGAAGGGAGAGAGCCAGTGCCGTAAGACAAACACAACATCCATGCCTCACCGGGATTCGAACCCGGACCCCGTTCGGACGAATGATCAGCGGCCATCGCTTAGACCACTGCGCCACCGGGTCGGCCGAAATCGGATTTAGAAACACGTTACATAAGCACCAAAATAGTGTTTATACATCGTTATGTCAACAACAAATCGTCCGTAAACATCCCAGAAGGTAATAAGCCATCTTCAAACGCTGAATTCGCTTGCAATGGCAGGTATAGCGGAGTTGCCAGCACACATAGTTCTTAAACAAAGAGTCTCAGGTTCGAATCCGCTCGGTGAGAAATTTTTCGCTGGCTTTTGAGAAAATTTCCTTGTGACGTAACACCGTCCAAATTCATTTAAACACCACTAGAAACTAAATAAATAAAAATGGCCGCCCAGGCGGCGCAGTGGTCTAAGCGATGGCCTTTGATCATTTGTCCGAAAGGGGTCCGGGTTCGAATCCCGGTGAGGCATGGATGTTGTGTTTGTCTTACGGCACTGGCTCTCTCCCTTCCCTGGAACCAGTGACCCTAAATTAGGGACGGGCGACTGCTTATAGCCCATTGAGTTGCTCACGGTGGTCGTTAAACCTTCAATCAAAAAAAAAAAAAAACTAAATACGTCGGGAAAAATTAAAATGTGGCGGGGGAAAAAAGATGGAGATAAAAAAAATGGCGGACACCAAAACCATAAGTCGAAGGGCGCCGCCGTAAAAAAAGTTTAGGGACAAAGTTGCCCAGCTACATAACCCTAAATTTTATTGAAGCAAGAAATTACTGTGTCACGATAACAATATGTTTGGTTGCAGCAACAAAACGTTTTATTACGATAACAATACATATTGTTGGATCAAACAAATTTCCAAAAATCGACCTAGGCATTTTGTATAATGAACAAAACGTTTTGTCATGATAATAACAAATTTTGTAGAATCAACAATAATTTTGAACAAAATAAATTTGTAAGTTCAACAAACATTTTTGTTGACTGTATATCGACAAAATTTTTTGGTTGATTCAACTTTTTTTTTTTTTTTTTGCTGAATTAAAACGTTTTTCTCAGTGTGTGTTTGGTCGCCCGGTGGCGCAGTGGTTCGAATCCCGGTGAGGCATGGATGTTGTGTTTGTCTTATGGCACTGGCTCTCTCCCTTCCCTGGAACCAGTGACCCTAAATTAGGGACGGGCGACTGCTTATAGCCCATTGAGTTGCTCACAGTGGTCGTTAAACCTTCAATCAAAAAAAAAAAAAAAAAAGGCACTGGATCTCTCCCTCCCTGGAACTAGTGGCCCTAAAGTAGGGACGGGCGATTGCTTATAGCCCATTGAGTTGCTCTCGGTGGTCGTTAAACCTTCAATCAAAAAAAAAAAAAAAAAAAAAGGCACTGGATCTCTCCCTTCTCTGGAACTAGTGGCCCTAAAGTAGGGACGGGCGATTGCTTATAGCCCATTAAGTTTCTCACGGTAGTCGTTAAACCTCCAGTCAAAAAAAATAAAAAATAAAAAAAGCGAGGGAGACAGCTAGCTATACAGTTCTTCGCTATTTCCTTAGCACAACATCGTTCCTTCTCTCTTCAACAAATAAACGCACTACAGTCTCACAGATTTTCCTGGAACGTAGATGTACAACATTTTTCATTGTGGTTTCACACCGAACAGACCGAAGGATCCCCGAGATGATCCAACAGAAAGGGTCAACGTTAGTGATCAGGAAAGCTTCCTGATAGGACAAGCATAGTAAACCAGGTTTCATAGCATCTGTTCCTTTTTTCTTTTATTTCACTGGCCGCTTGTCATCGTTCCTGACGGACGCGAATAAGAGAGGTCTTTGTGTAACCATCTGACGATACTATTTTGGCCAGACCTGCATTCACTGTCAGTCCTTTACGAGGCATGAAATTACGTGACATTTCGGCTCAGCATTCCTATTATGTTGTCACTATGATGGCTTACAACGTGTTTAAAGTTCTGTCCTGCCTTCTTATCTCGCTTAATTTGCACTACTAGAGTTGTTTAGACAGATAAACTTGCAAACAAAAATAATAGTCTTAGACGCCATTCAAACTTTCTTCTTACCCGTGATGCATTCTGTTGTTTCCTTGGTTCTATTCTTGCAGATTATGTTTTATCGAAAACTCTTGTTCCGTATTTTTCGTTCGCCACTCAGTCGTTTAAGAGCCCAGATTTGATTTTACTTTTTTTTTTTCACTTCCTAAACAGCAACTCGAATAAAGCTTTTCACTACCGAAGTGTAAGAAAACGGGAGAGCTTAGTTTAATTGAAAAAATGCAATTGAATTACGCCTGCTGCCATCCTCGGTGAAACTATGTATTATTCTGCCGCTGCGTAGGTGTGAAATAACACTGAGGAATACGTTTTGTTGATTCAGCAACAAAATTGTTGAATCAACCAAAAAAATTTTGTCGATATCATCATCATCATCATTGTCAACCATTATTAATCCACTGCTGGACGAAGGTCTCCCCAAGTTTCCTCCACAACGGTCTGTTTTGTGCCAGTCTCCTCCATGTCACTCCCGCACACTTTCGAATTTCATTCACCGATCTCCCATGTGGCCTTCTTCTGGGTCTTTTCCTGTCCCTTGAAATCCAATCTAAAATTTCGGCTAACCATCGATGATCTGTCCTTCTGGCAGTATGTCCAGCCCATTGCCATTTCAGGGATTTAACTCTGATCATGATGTCTTCCACTCTTGTCATTTTTCGGATCCACGAGTTCCTCTTCTTATCTCTCCTGGTTACACCAAGCATGCACCTCTCCATGCTACTTTGAGTTGTCTGCAGCCTTTGTATGTCTCTTTTAGTTAAGGTCCCCGTCTCTGTACCATACGTAAGCACTGGAAGGATGCATTGATCAAACACTTTTCCTTTTAAGACATAACGGCATATTGCTCTTAAAAATTATGCTGTTTCTTCCAAAAGCTCTCCAAGCAAGTTTTGTACGCCGATTAATTTCTTGATCAATGTGACCCGATAAACAGGCAACAAAAATGTTTGTTGAACTTACAAATTTATTTTGTTGAAAATTATTGTTGATTCTACAAAATTTATTATTGGCATGACAAAACGTTTTGTTCATTTAATAAAATAATTTTGTCGATTTTTGGGAATTTCTTTGATCCAACAATATGTATTGTTATCGTGATAAAACGCTTTGTTGCTGCAACCAAACATATTGTTTTCCTGACACAGTAATTTCTTGCTCCAACAAAATTTAGATTTATGTATTTAGCTGGGCCACTTTGTCCCTAATTTTTTTACGATGGCAACACTTTGCCGGTACCCTCTGACACTGGCTTAGCTCGTCTTAGCTCTGATAGAAGCAAACCCCCAATTCTTTTCGCTGTGTGGATTAGACAAGTTTCATTCTTTTTCAACATTTTCACTGAACATTTTTTTTTTATAAATCTTTCAATTTGAACTTCCACATAGACATTTATTTTTGGTGATACCGCGCATGGTCGCGTTTTTTTTTGGGGGGGGGGTCTTACGATGCTTTTTGCCATGCCGTATTGTCAACGTAGCAAGTAAACTACGGGTCGCTTGCTGATTTAAATTATTATAAATTTTCATTCACATCACTTTTGCCATCTATTTATCTCATATTAACTGCATTGCTTCCCTTACTTACAAAGTCACACTGATGCGGATTCTATCGTGTTCATTGTAATTATGAGTCTACAAAGCGAGGCCAAATAATCACTACGATTCACCGAATGCAACCAAAATAGCACACAATAAACACTAGCATAAAGATACGTCGGAATTATTAAGATATGTTAGAAATTCTTACCTCTGAATGTCTCTATGTGAGTTGACAGTTCCCAGTCTTTTAACAATACACTCACTTCGTAGTCAGCCATAATTCGAAGCAAAATCTTAAGCGCAAAACGATATTCTTCTCGTCAGTTGTTGTCTGGTAGTGCCCCTATGGAGTAGCTAGTAGTCACGTGTGCTTTGTCGTAAGGTCGATGCCACCTCTATATAGTTGAATTAACAAAATATAGCCAAAGAAATAATATTACGTTGCCAACAAAACAATTCCGATGGAGTTTGGCTAAAGCAACAAAATAAATCGACAAAACAGCTCAACAAAATTATTTTGTTGTTTCAAGCAAACCTTTTTTCTCAGTGAACAAGTGGATGTTGGAAACTATTATTTTGTTTCGGAATTTAACAGTTCGCAAGTAATGTCAGGTTGTGGGTTACATGCAGCTTCGTATTGCCTGCACAGTGAAATAATAAGTGGCGTGAATTCACAGAAGCCGCCCCGGTGGCGCAGTGGTCTAAGGCGCTGGCCTCTGATCATTCGTCCGTAAGGGGTCCGGGTTCGAATCCCGGTCAGGCATGGATGTTGTGTTTGTCTTACGGCACTGGCTCTCTCCCTTCCCTGGAACCAGTGACCCTAAATTAGGGACGGGCGACTGCTTATAGCCCATTGAGTTGCTCACGGTGGTCGTTAAACCTCCACTCAAAAAAAAAAAAAGAATTCACAGAAATTCCTGATAATAACGAGCAGCAAAGTTTCCGATAGGTCTCCAGCTTTTAACGAAATTTCCGTTTTCAAAAGTTTTCTTTTCTAATAAAGGAAACTTCAATATTTTGATAGAGTAAGGAGCGCTGTTGTTGGCTGAGCTTGCAAGACACTCCTCACAAGATCAGGCTTGAGGTAGAAACAAAGATGCCGGGAGCAGGTACACGGTGGGCAATGGAGGTCTTCAGGGCACCCAACTTTTCTTTGAGCCTCCCCCTCCTTTAGACCCCCCCCCCCCTCTCTCAAAAAGTATTTAAGCAGTTAGAACACATGACGAGTGCAGCCCATAGATAGAAACGAGTCATGGGTCGACGGGTCGACAATTTCTTGCGGGTCAAACGGCTCGGGTCAAGATGTTCCTGACCCGGTTTTATTTTCGTTTTATTTTTGAAAAGAAAAAAAAAATACTTCAAAGAAAAGTGCTTACGTTGGAATTTTGTGCTCGATACTTGTGCCAGCGGAGTGAGAAATGATTTGTCATACAAAAAATATTGCCGTCTTTTTCTTAAGGCAAAGATTTCCACCGACCGACGGCACTGCGCAGACGCTAAACTCACCGAAACCATATCGCAAAACAATACTTCCTTTGCGTTTGTTCTCAGTGCGATTGTCTGGTGCAAGACACAGGCAAACGCGTGTCACCTACTTCTCTGGTGATTCACTCTCTCACACCCCGCGTGTCACTGTTGACATCGCATCTTTTGCATTGAGCATTTAGAAGTTTCCGTTTCACGTGCTGACATCCTGTTCCATTGCATGTCGTCTCGGAATTAATGCCTTATTTGTTAATATGGATGAATTTAATGTTAAGGAGATTGGAAAAGGGGTCGAGCCCGACAAACACGTGCTAGCTAAAAACAAAAGAGGGAAGAGTGAATTCCTGAAGTTGTTTCATTGCCGCCCCGGTGGCGCAGTGGTCTAAGCGATGGCCTCTGATCATTCGTCCGAAAGGGATCCGGGTTCGAATCTCGGTGAGGCATGGATGTTGTATTTGTCTTTCGGCACTGGCTCTCTCCCTTCCCTGGAACCAGTGACCCTAAATTAGGGACGGGCGACTGCTTATAGCCCATTGAGTTGCTCACGGTGGTCGTTAAACCTTCAATCACACAATCGCACACAGGAAGCTAAATCGATTCGTTTCGTCGCCCCGGTGGCGCAGAGGTCAAAGCGATGGCCTCTGATCATTCGTCCGAAAGGGGTCCGGGTTCGAATCCCGGTGAGGCATGGATGTTGTGTTTGTCTTACGGCACTGGCTCTCTCCTTTCCCTGCAACCAGCGGCCCTAAATTAGGGACGGGCGACTGCTTATATAGCCCATTGAGTTGCTCACGGTGGTCGTTAAACCTACAATCACACACAGAAAGCTAAATCGATTCGTTTCGTCGCCCCCGGTGGCGCAGAGGTCAAAGCGATGGCCTCTGATCATTCGTCCGAAAGGGGTCCGGGTTCGAATCCCGGTAGAGGCATGGATGTTGTGTTTGTCTTACGGCACTGGCTCTCTCCTTTCCCTGCAACCAGCGGCCCTAAATTAGGGACGGGCGACTGCTTATATAGCCCATTGAGTTGCTCACGGTGGTCGTTAAACCTACAATAAAAAAATGTTTCATCACGTTAAAAAAGCAGAATATTTTTCACAGCAACGCCATTTTTCACAAATTTGTGATGAGTTAAAAGTTTCCAAAATGTGAATGTTGATTTCACGAGTATCCCTTCTTTCTGTGAAGCAATGATGAAATCAACATCCATATTTTGGAAGCTTTTCAACTCATCAGAAGCTGGTGAAAATTGGTGTCGCTGTGAAACATATTCTGAAACTTGATATGCTGTCAAGAAAATAGCAAAAACTGAAATTAAACGTTACTTAATTCAAAAATGTTGACTGTAGCACTGAAAGTTGTCTCGTCTCATTAAGAAACGGATTTTACAGGTAAAATCTGAAGTTTGGATACATCTTGAAACAACAATCATTTTGCTGAAATGAAGTCAGAGTAGAAGGAGTCCAAAAAAGAAAAGAAAAAAAAATAATGCTGCTAAATCACTGTCCTTAAAAATAAATTGATAGAATATAATTTTCAGAAACAATAGCTAATAAAAGAATCACTAAAACTGAATGGGAAAGGCTCTTTCATGAAGTTCTAAAATCCTAGTCGTAATAGGGTGTAGGTAAAAATGCCCCTGGAAAAAATACCCCTGAAAACTGAAAAGCGGTAAAAACACCCCCGGAAGAAATACCCCCAGCAGATCAAACACTCACATCTCCCAATATCATGCATTTTTGCAGTTACCTTCGACGCTTTCTCCGTTTGTTAATAACAGTCTACACGCATAAACTGCATGCGGTGAAACAAGGATCCGAGGTACACTTGGTTTGGGAGTTGGGCTCTACCCCCAACCCGTAATTTTATATTCTGGGCCGCTGGATCTGTCAGTGTGTCCAGGATGTTCCCCTTGAAGCGTCCGTGAGCTTTCGGGGGGGGGGGGGGGGGCTTTTCCTCAAAATGTTGAAATCGACGTAGAGCTGTAAACATCAGAACCATGCTTTATACACTGCCGGCCACCCAAAATGTAACACCAAGAAGGAAGCATCCGATTGGCCTGAAATTCGCAGCATGCGTCGCCCGCGAGAGGACATGCAAACGATCAGCATTGCAGGGCATATGCAAATGATGTGCGCCCGGCACGCTACAGAGAAGCACTATAAGAAGGGTGCACAGAAAGCGGGGTGTAAGTAGTGGAAGTGTGTTGTGCTGCCGGACCTGTGCGTGGGAACCTTCCTGGTGCCTCGTCGCAGAATACGGCAGTCATTCCAGCACGTTTCGGAGTTCGACAGAGGACGAATAGTGGCTTATCGCGACAGCGGTTTATCGTACCGAGACATCGGCGCCCGTGTGAGACAACATCCAGCCACAGTGAGGCAAGTATGGATTCGGTGGGTGCAGGCGTGAGCTATTGCCGCAGCCGTGGCACACCACCGAACGAGAGGACCGGCATGCTGCGCGGCGGCCATTGACGGCTTGCACCGCCACATCATGAACGTTAGCGCATGAATTAGGGTGTGCTGCGCCACAACCTGTGTCAGCACGTACCGTTCGACGTCGTCAGCAGGAGCTGGGACTTGTCGCACGGCGCCCATTGCTCCGATTAACATTGACGTTACACCACCGGCGATTGCGGCGGTAGTTGGCCATTGAACGCCCCACCTGGACTACGGAATGGCCCGACATTGTCTTCTCCGACGTATCCCGTTTCTGTCTGCAGCACCACGATGGTCGGATCCGCGTGTATGACTTGGTCGGATCCGCGTGTATGCGGCGAGAGACTGTATGACTTCTGCATTATGCATCGCCATACCGGTCCGTCGCCTGGCGGTATGGTTTGGGGCGCAACTGGATATGATACACGCACCCTTCTGGTACGCATCGCCGGTACACTCAACAGCCACCGCTAGATCTCCGATGTTTTGGAGCCTGTAGTACTCCCTTACCTGCAGGACCTGCCAGCGGCCACGTTTCACGGCACACCAGGTGGCACTGCTGCCGTGGACCGTCTGTTCTCCCGA
This sequence comes from Macrothele yani, assembly GCA_039090855.1. Classification (NCBI taxonomy): domain Eukaryota; kingdom Metazoa; phylum Arthropoda; class Arachnida; order Araneae; family Macrothelidae; genus Macrothele; species Macrothele yani. The sequence continues at coordinate 150,967,706 of CM076995.1, read as the reverse complement.
TATGTCGCCCATCGAACACGTCTAATTGCTGATCGGCAACCGAATGGCCCAGCAAGCACCAACCGCGGTTACGCCTGATGAACTGTGGCAACGTTTGGAAGCACCCTGGACCGACATACCTCAAGCCCACATCCAAAGCCTCTTTCGTTCGATGCCGCGGCGTGTAGCGGCCGTTATTGCCAGCCATGGGGGCCACACGAACTATTGATGTCTGCGTGTTCCGCAAGTCGCACGGGCCTGTAAGCTCAATCGTTTCATCTTTGTTTCAGTTGTTATGTGTCCAGTAAATCTGGCTTTGCTACCTCGTGTCCTTCTTGGTGTTGCATTTGGGTGGCCAGCAGTGTATAATGATTCTGTACACGACCACGAATTTTCACGAGGGAGGGTTGAATTCACCCTCCCCTAAGTTTTTAAGATCGCAGACAAGTGTTCAAGGTAAAAGGATTTGCTCGCAATTTCTATGCTTCATGTTGTGTTTAGTAACAGGCTATGTATGCCCTTCACCCTCCCCCAGAAATTTGGTGAAGTCTATAAAAGGGATACCAGGGGCTTGGTTTGGAGGGCTCTGCCGCGAACTTCCGTAATTTCGTAATTTTATATTCTGGACCTCTAGAGTCGGTCAGTAGTACCCTCGATGTTACTCCTGAAGAGCTCATAGAAACGGGAGGAGGGGGCGTGAATTCCCCCTTCCACCTTCCTGAAAATTCGTGGTGTCGTGTACAGAATCATTATATAAAGTATGGTACTAGTGTTTACAGCTCTACGTCCATTTTAACATTTTGGGGGAAAGACCCCCAAACTCACGGACCTCGCGGACTCTTCAAGTGGAACATCCTGGATATAGTGACAGACTCCAGCGGCCCAGAATATAATATTACGGAAGTTGGGGGTGGTAGAGCCCTCTCCCCTCCCCCTCTCCCAACCAAGTTTACCTCGGAGCCTCGGCAATTTATTTCTTCACATTAAAGTACAATTCTCACTTGGCTTACATGTAAAATTTCTCGAAATTCGTTTGGAGTTTCCAATTCAGTTCTCAATATAGGCCCAGAAACGGCAATCTTTACACCCCGCCCTCTTGAACTTTTGTGGCCAGTTGCCCTAAACTCGTATGAACCGGCATGAACATTCAGACAAACAAATGAGTTCCTTCCCTTGGTTAGGCACCTTGGAGAACTGCCCCACTGGAAAAATTGTCACACATTCAAAGGGTTCTTTGGTGGAACAGAAATTTGTGCCCGGCCCCTTAATGAAAAACATGTGGCAATTTTTCGAGTTGCTGAAAGATGTGTGGCAGGGTTGCCGGTAAATTGCCACACCGGAACACTGCCACAAATCAGTGTTCCTGTGTGACAGTTTACAGTGAACCGTTTGTTGTGGGGGTATTTCCTCCGGGGGTATTTTTACCGCTTTTCAGTTTTCAGAGGTATTTTCTCCGAGTGTATTTTTACCGTTTACCGTCATAATAAGGTCAATCAGTTCCTCATATCAATCACTGCACTGAGATGCGAAATCTCTTCAACGAGTTAACCAACACAAGGCCTGTGAGTCATCGCACTGTCGGGTCATAAAAGTGCCCTGTCACGATGATATCATCCCCCCAAGCAATGTTCACTTCGTTTCGTTCTTAGAAAACACTCCCTCAATGCGGTATCGTTAGTCTGATGACTATCACATGCACCTAGGCACCCTGGTTCGATTCCTGTTGGGGAGGCTACAGATTTTTTCGCTCAAGAGAATTTCCACAGCGCCGTGACGTCAAATTTCCTCCGCGAAAAACACCAATGACCAGAGAAAAAATGGCGGACGCTTGAAACCAAGGAATTTCTAAAATAAAAATATTCTTCAGACTGTCACCAGAGGGCAGCAGCATTGACAATCATCTCAAAGAAAACACGTGACGCCATCGCAGCAACAACCTGAACAAAGTCCAATAAATACTGCTATTTCCAGAGATAAGCACCTACTTCGGTCCGTGGACAGCAGCGGCATCTGTGATGTGCCGCAGGGAGGAAACTGCACCTGGCTCCGGCTGCTCCGGAGCCAGCATAATGTTAAGTCTATGGGGCATCCGGCCGGTAGCCGGATGCATCCTTGGCCCCGGACCCGCCCTTTTTACTACTTACATCCAAACCTATCACTCTGTTTCTTGAAACAAGAGACAGGCATCAAGTCTGTAGCTTTTGCTCATATTCCTTCAAAGTCACCTGATGTGTCTCCAGTGGACTATTGTGCCTTCGACTGCTAAAAAGAGTTCCTTCTAAAAGCAGACCTAAAACAATGATTGGACTATGGAAGAGGAGTGGAATTAAAATACCACCACCAATTTTAAGCCAGTGGAAGATCAGTGGAATAAAATACCACCACCAATTTTAAGGCAGTGGAAGAAGAGTGGAATAAACTATCACCACCAATTTTAAAGCAGTGGAAGAGGAGTGGAATAAAATACCACCACCAATTTTAAGAAATGTCGTGCTATCTTGGAAATCTAGATGTAGGTTCATAGTTCAGAGAAAGTGCTATCAGATAGAATATTTAAGAAAGAAATAATTTTATTTTAAACATTAATTATATTGCTGGAAAATCGTTCTAAAAATGTGTGATCATCCTCTGTACTCTCGGTTTTTCATTTTTGCCTGCCTTTTTTTTTGTCTCCGTCAAATTCGACGAGCACATTGAATGATCACGTGGCCATCGCGCGGGTGTGTTATGCGATTGTGTAAAAGAAGTAAACCATAAAATAATCTCTAAATTTTGAAAGCCAAGGGGTCGTAAATTTTGCCAATAAGCTGGTATTAAATACTGCAGGTTTACTGAATAGAGAACCTTTTTCCTTGTTCCTTCGCAACCGCATCATAATTGTACCTTTTTTTTTTTATTATTATTATTTCTGTGGAAGCCAGGAAACGGGGAGTTCGAGTGAGATAAGAAACGGTGGCGGGATGTACGACAACACCCAGGAAGTTGACTCCGCCCTGCACTTCCGGAATGCTGCGGGTGGGACAAGGCTCAGAGGAAAAGTGAAGCCCTAAAGGAAATAAGGAAATGACATTGACAAAACATAGAAATATAGGTCACCCAGCCAATGCTGTACATAGGTATGAAAAGCTTTATCAAAGCGGAATAGTGTTTCTTCCAATTTCTACGAAACTGAGTGGGAAATTGCTGAAAGCATTCAGTCAACTTCCTTGGTTAATGAAACGCTGTTCAGACTTCTCCAAGTTAACTTATCTGGAAAAGTAAACTTTCTCAAGTACAAAAATGGAAAATATTTTATTTTTCAAATAAAAATTTAAAGGAAGAAGCTAAAATTAAGCATTGATAGCCCCGCAACCCCCGCATTGCTGGGGGAGCAGGGGCGTCACGGCTAAGAGGGACTCCTCAAAAATATTTAACAAAATGTTTAGCGGAAATTTCATATGAAGATGGTTAATGAAATAGCCGGGAATTTCGATGGTAGCTTTAAATGAAGTATTAAAAAGAAAAGCATATTTTTTTCAAATACTTTTTTTTTTTCATTTCTGCAGTTTTAGTTTATAAAAACTGTATGACCGAAAAGTTGTTTCACGTGATGACTTGAGGATCTTTTTCACAACCATAGCCAGAGGCGTATATATAAAAAAATCCTGCGGAGGAAGGGGGAGCGACAAAAAATTAGTTTTTGAAATCCATCAGGACTAAATAACAGTTAATGAAACATAGAAACAAATTAAAGCCTTATTTTGTATAGTAAATTGATACATTTTATTAAATTAAAGCATTTTTCTAATGTACAAGGGAGCGTCAATTTATTGAACAAAACTGGTACACACCTGTATCATTTGTCAATGTAATCTCTTTTTATGCAATACAAGTCCTCCAGTGCTTACAAAGTGCGTAGACTCCTGTAGAAAACAATTTTTTCTGTCGCGTGTGCAGCCATTCATGCACCACTTGCTACACCTCTTCATCTGACTTAAAAATATTTCCTCCCATCGCATATTTGAGTGGTACAAAGACGTGGTAATCACTTAGGGCAAGCCTGGTGAACACGGCGGTGGTGGAAGACACTCGAAGTGCAGGTCTTGTATGGTTGCAACCGTTGCACAGAGCTGAGCGTTGTCATGTTGCAACAAGACACCAGAACTCAGAAGTCCACGTCGTTTCTGCATTTGTTGGCAGGTCGAAGATGATTCCTGAAAACATCTGCATATGTGTAACTGGTTGCAGTGTTCTCCCTGGGCATGTAGTGCTCCAAAACTACGCTTCATTCATCCCAGAACAGAGTCGGCATAACCTTCCTTGTATGGTTGCAACCGTTGCAAAAATTGGTGGTGGTATTCCACTCCTCTTCCACTGCCTTAAAATTGGTGGTGGTATAAAATTGGTGGTGGTCGGACTTGTATTGCATGGCTGCGTGCGGAACTTCTTCGGTTCTCGTGAGGAGGAATGGCGCCATTTCTTGCTCGCTTCTCTTGGTTTCAGGATGATGATAGTGAACCCAGGTTTCATCTATAGTAACAATTACCTGTAGGAAGCCATCTCCTTCTGCTTCAAAGCGGCGCCGCAAAAGTTCTTGACAGGCACCAACACGTCGCTGTTTCAATTCTGGAGTTAGCTGGCATGGGACCTACCTGGCATACACATTGTTGAACTGAAGAATATCATGGATGATGCGGTGCGCTGAATCCTTACTGATGTTCAGAAATGCGGCTATTTCATCCACCGTTTATTAGGCCATTTCCCATCACTATGCATTCAACTGATGTAATGGATTCTGGTGTCACTACTCTGTGTGCCTGACCAGGTCAAGGAGAATTTGTCACAGAACTCCCGCCGTTTCGGAACTTCTTAGTCCATTCCTACACTTGCTGGAGTGACAGATATGCACCACCATACTGCAACTTCATTCGATGATGGATTTCAATAAGTTTCGCGACTTCACTACTCAAAAAACGGATGACAGAACGTTGCTCCTCTTTGGTGCATGCTTCAAGTGGGGAGGCCATTTTTACACTGCTGCTGTGACGTCACTAAGCTTGTCTGCACCGTGCTGCCACCTGTTAGAAAATAGTTTAGTCATTGGTAACAATATTGCTAAGTTACAGGACAATAACGTATTTTTATTATTTTATCGCTCTTTTAAGGTATTCATTTGCCTTATGTAATAAGTTGCATTTTAACAAAGCAATAAAACACTTTCGGGGAGAAAAGGCCAAAGGCGCCTTGCCTCCCGAAAGTGTTTTATTTTTAGAGGAGGCTCCCCTGTAAAAATGAAACACTTTCGGAGCCTTGCTCGTCCTCAAAATACACCCCTAAGAGAGCTTTGCTGTGTTGGTCGTCCTCAAAATACACCACTAAGGGAGGCTTGCTCTCTTGGTCATCCTCAAAATACGCCCCTGGCTATAGCAATAGTTCCTATACAGGTATATTTACAAATACAAATAATATGAAGAAACATCAGTTCTCAAGTGACGCATCATCATCATCATTGTCAACCATTATCAATCCACTGCTGGACGAAGGTCTCCCCAAGTTTCCTCCACAACGGTCTGTCTTGTGCCAGTCTCCTCCATGTCACTCCCACATACTTTCGAATTTCATCCACCCATCTTCCATGTGGTCTTCTTCTGGGTCTTTTCCTGTCCCTTGGAATCCAATCTAAAATTTCGGCTGTCCATCGATGGTCTGTCCTTCTGGCAGTATGTCCAGCCCATTGCCATTTCAGGAATTTAACTCTGATCATGATGTCTTCCACTCTTGTCATTTTTCAGATCCACGAGTTCCTCTTCTTATCTCTCCTGGTTACACCAAGCATGCACCTCTCCATGCTGCTTTGAGTTGTCTGCAGCCTTTGTATGTCTCTTTTAGTTAAGGTCCACGTCTCTGCACCATACGTAAGCACTGGAAGGAAGCATTGATCAAACACTTTTCTTTTAAGACATAATGGCATATTGCTCTTGAAAATTATGCTGTTTCTTCCAAAAGCTCTCCAGGCAAGTTTTGTACGCCGATTAATTTCTTCACCAATGTGACCCTCACTTGATATCTGCTGTCCAAGATAAACGTACGTGTCTGTTATCTCCAGCTTTTCTCCATCAATCGATAAATCTTCATTTCTTGTAAAAGCATTGATCATCACTTTTGTCTTCTGAAAGTTCATTTTTAATCCCATTTCTTTACTCTTGTCAGCAAGTTCCTGGATCATACTCTGCTGCTCTGATGGGGTAGTTGCAAAAATGACTATGTCATCAGCAAAACGAAGGTGGGTTAGATAATCTCAATTAATCTTTATCCCTTTGTTTTCCCAATTCAGTGATTGAAAGACATTTTCCAATGTGGCATTAAAGAGCTTCAGAGATATGGTGTGACCTTGTCTCACTCCTTTTCCAATTTTTATGTGTGTTGTATTTTCAAACAGCCGAATCTTTGCACTTGCATTTTCATAGATGTTATTAATAATATTAATGTACACATCTTCAATGCCGCAGGATTTCAGAGCCATTGTAACTGCTGATGGTTTCACCAAAGCAAAGGCTTTTTCATAATCGATAAAATCCATGCACAATGGAAGTTCATATTCCCTCGCTCTTTCAAGTAGTTCTCTCAGTACGTGGATATGATCTATTGTGCTGTAGCCACTCCTGAATCCAGCTTGTTCTCTCGGTTGAGCCATTTCCAGTGTCACCTTCAAGCGGTGTGAAAGAACTTTAGTGAAGATTTTATAAACCACTGATAAGAGGCTGATAGGTCTGTAGTTCCTGAGATCCTCAATGTCACCTTATTTATGTAGCAGGATCATTGTAGCGTTGTTCCAATCCTCAGGAATCTTTCCTTTCATTAAGGCATCGAGTGAAAATTTGGGCGAGTACTGTTTCGATTTCTCCACTTGCTTCTTGTATGATATCTACAGTAATTCCATCTTTTCCTGGAGCTTTTCCCCGCTTCATGTTCTTGATTGCATGTGCAACTTATGCTAGGAGGACTGGGAGGACTCTGATACTGGTACCTTTCATGATGTCTGGAGTACATGTATCATCCCTTTCATATAATTTGGAGTAGAAATCTTTCGCTCTTGTCAAAATTTCGCCTCTATTTCTTGTTACAGAACCATCTTCTTTTCTCAGAGCCATTATCTGTTTTCTTGCCTTACTGAGAAGTCCCTTTGCTATCTTTAGGCTTTGGTTGTTTTCAATTGCTTTCCTTACTAGTTCACAGTTGAATTTCCTTACGTCTTCAGTGATACTTTTTCGTATTGTCTTGCATAGCTCTATATATTTCACTTTGGAAGTCACATCTTCTTTAGTTGTCCTCATCTCTCTTCTTTTTTGCATCAACATTTTGGTTTTTCCTGATAATTTGTTCACATGCAACTTGTTCTTAGAATCAACTAACTTTGTTGCTGTTTCCATAAGAGCTTTGGTTACTTTTCTGTTAACTTCAGAAATATCCACTTCTTCCGTTGTTAGACCTTCTAAAGCAGAGAATCTGTTCTTCAGTTCCAACTTGAAGGCATTATGGTGTTTCTTAAGGTTGGTTATGTAAATACATCTTGTTTGTCTTATGAGCTTGGAACGTTCGAGTTTAGTGTTGAGGTGCATCTTACATCTCACCAATCTATGGTCACTACCTGTGTTGAACTTGTTTAGCACACTGCAGTCTTCTATGACGAATTTTTTGTTACACATAATAAAATCAATTTCACTTGTCGTCCCATTTGGATGTCTCCATGTCCATTTCCTGTGTGGCTTTTTCTTGAAAAAGGAGTTTAAGATGAAAAACCCTTCTGCCTCTGCAAACTCTACGAGAGTATTTCCACGCTGGTTTCTGTTGCCGTGACGCAATTTACCTACTGAAGTTTCATTCTGTTGCCGCTGCCCTATTTTTGCATTGAAATCTCCCATAATTATCTTTAAGTGCTGCTTACCTTCATTATTTAGATGACGAATTTCCTCATAAAATTCTTCAATTTCTTCTTCAGGATGACTTGTGGTGGGTGCGTAAGTTTGAATAATCTGAGCCTGGTATCTTCTCGAGAGTTGGATAAGGAGTCGTGCAGCTCTGTCAGAGGAACTTTCAATTTCTACATCTTTATCCTTCAGTTTCTTGTTTATTATAAATCCAACACTACTAGTTCTGCCAGTATCAGTCCCACGATAGTAGAAGAGATGTCCACTTTTCAGTTCAATGAGATCTTCTCCTTTTCTCTTTACCTCACTTAGCCCGACGATGTTCCACTTGATCCTTTGTAGTTCCTCTTCCAATTCAAGAAGCCTTGAATCAGAAGATAGGGAGCGTCCATTGTATGTAGCCAAGGTCAGCATCAGATGGCAGCCTAGTCCGGTCCTCCGGGGATTCTTAGCACCTTCTGCCTTCATGTCGCACTGGCCGCTGCCTTGGCCAGGTACATTCCAGCTGCCGAAGACTGAGGGGTAAGATTTAAGTTGTGGAGTCATTTTGGAGGGGTTTGGCCATAACTCACCACGCTGGCCAAGCGGGTTGGTGAGTGTGGGATAGCATTTCCTCTAATCCCGATGGTATAGTTATACCGCTATTGGCGGTCGTCAGAGCCCCTTTAGTGGGAACAGGATGTACCACGAGAAGGCGGGGTTGACATTTGTCAAGGAGAGGCTGTGATGTTACGCATATAGCGTAATAAATCGGTTTATTTTGTGATGTAGTACGCACAAAGATTCGGCAAACTTTAGCACTCCACTCGAAGGCCGTTTCAAAGCAATGGTAGACATAAAAATGGTACCCGAGAAGAATATCTTTTAGCAAACATCTTTATGTCTACCATTACCTTGAAAGAACCTCTCAGTGGAGTGCGAAAGCTTGGCGAATCTTTGTGCTTACTACACCACAAAAATAAACGGAATTAATACGCTATATGCTTCTCTTGAATATTCAGAGTCTGGTGTATTTATAATAACGTTAAACATCAGTTCAACAAATGACATTTTTATACTAATGAGGATAAGGGTTAATTACAGTCGTTCGTATCTAACTACGCATTCTCCCAGAATATAATGAACTAAAAGATATTCTTCGCGGGGACTTTTTACTACGTGCAAAACATTGTGGCTTGAAGTTGAATGCGTTTTTTACGCTTTCCAACCGTAGGTTGAAGAAGCGTATATGCTCCAGCTTTGTCCGTCCGTCCGTTCGCACGATAACTCACGTGAAAATGGTTCGATTTCGACGAAATTTTAGTATGTGGTAGAGGACTACCTGGGGACGAACCTTATTGAAAATGGGCGAAGCAGAGTCAAAGGTCAAGACATAGGAGCGGGATCCATTCCATTGCTGTTATGCGTCATAACTTGCGTAAAAACTTGTTCGATTTCGATGAAATTATAGTATGTGGTAGGGAACCACCTGGGGACGATCCCTATTGAAAATGGGTGAAATTGGGTAAAAGGTCAGGCAGGGCATAAGAGCGGGATTTATTCCATTGCCCTTATGCGTCATAACTTGCGTAAAAATCGTTCGATTTCGATCAAATTTTAGTATGTGGTAGGGAATCACCTGGGCACAATCCCTATTGAAAATGGGCGAAATGAGGTCAAAGGTCAGGCAGGGCATATGAGCGGGATATATTCCATTGCCCTTATGCATCATAACTTGCGTAAAAATGGTTCGCTTTTCGATCAAATTTTAGTATGTGATAGGGAGCCACTGGGGACGAACCCTATTGAAAATGGGCCAAATGGGGTCAAAGGTCAGGACACTGGAGTGGGATCCATTCCATTGCCCTTGTGCATCATAACTTACCTAAAATGCTTGGATTGCGACAAAACTTTATCACGTTGTTCCGGAGGTATAGTGAACCGGTTCTGTTGAATATCAACGAAATGGGGTCAAAGGTCATTGCACCAAAGCCAGATTTATTCTACAGCCATTATTCTCATAACTTGCGTAAAACTGCTTCTATTGCAGCGAAACTTTATCAAGTTGTTCCAGAGGTATAGTGAACCGGTTCTGTTGAATATCATCGAAATGGGGCCAAAGGTCAGGACACAGGAGCGAGATTTATTCCACAGCCATTATCCACATAACTTGAGTAATAATTTCTGGTATGTTGGAAAGCGTATCATAATCAATGCATTGCATGATTTTACTAACTTGTTTATACTGAAGAGCAAATAATTTAATGGGTTTCGCTTTTTTTATGCCACAATTATAAATTGTTAGTCACTTGTTTTCTTACTTATGTTCTGTATTTTTGTATAAATCGGAGAAGGTCCTTACACACTGTCACACGACAGTTTTGGGTTTTATGCGTGTGATCATTAGGCATTTCAAAGAGGATGGCCTTAGTTTCTTAAAAGAATAAAATTTGCATATGACTAACTCTGGCGTACGTGTTTTGTAATACATACTTTGAATTGCTATAAAACGAAGACACTCATTTTAATAACTACATGCACATTTGTGTTCCACGCAATAAAGTACAATAATTTCGGTTTGACGAAAAATGCTTGTAGGTTCTAAAGAATTTAAATTATTAAAACAACCATGCAACCTAGTTATTTACACGGAATTAAAAAATGTCATTAATTGGAAGCTAATAGAGTTTCGCATAAAAGCCTCGAAGATATTTTTCGCGGGAGGACCCCGAGGTTTTTAACTACACTAGCAGTTTTATGGTGCACGCCCCTGAACAGTTATCACTGCAACGCGAAAATTGATAGTGTAGTCGATGACTTGTAGCACTGATGACGGGAATGGCCGACGACTTATTCAGCAATCGTTTTGTTGTCAGCAGTGGCATTACTGCGAATTTTCGGCCAGTAAACAAAATTATACCCTTATAACCCCCCCCCCCTTTTCCCTCGCTTCGGCTCTACATTTGCAATTCTAAGTCGCTAGACATGCTCTCATTGTTTCTGTGTCCTGCCCAAAAGGCGAACTCGCTGTAGGTGGCTGGGACCTAAAATCTACTCAATGTGAACGGAAGTCCTACAAGAAAATGACTCTTGCTTGCTTGCTTGCTAGAGATGCTTTTCGTGATTCACCTTCCACGGGGTTGGACGTCGTGTTTTAAAGCTGAGAGTGTCGGTAAGACCTCTCGAGGTTTTTCGTTTTTCACTGACGGAGGAATCAGGGGTTTTCGGCGATAAGAAATCGGCCGGGGTTTTAGACGGAACGACTCACGTCCACGTGGCGAAGTGTATTCCGGGAGATCAGTGAGAGAGTGAAGTGTTCACTAGTTGGAAACCTGTTGACACGTGGAGATAGACAATCGAACGGAACTTATTCTTTCAACTATTAAAATTTGTTTCGTCTAACCAAGGACTTGTTATTGGAGTTATTCATTTTCGTGAACTGAAGTGATTACTGACTACACGTTCCAGTTTTTGTCGACGATTGAGTTTAACTCAACGGCACTCAAAAGAACCTACGTCAGGCCCATTTGAGAGATTCGGATTCAATAAGGCCTGGTGGCAGATCGAACTCAGCGGGACCTGACACTGTGCTTGTTGATACTTACGGGGAAACTGAAACGAACAAAAAACTGTATGCGTTTAGACTGAAATGGAAGGTCAGATGGGAAGATTGGAATGCCGCCCCGGTGGCGCAGTGGTCTAAGCGTTGGCCTCTGATCATTCGTCCGAGATTTCTCTGGGTTCGAATCCCAGTGAGGCATGGATGTTGCGTTTGTCTTACGGCACTGGCTCTCTCCCTTCCCTGGGACCAGTGACCCAAAATTAGGGACGGGCGACTGCTTATAGCCCACTGAGTTGCTCACGGTGGTCGTTAAACCTCCAACCAAAAAAAAATGCTTGGAATAAAATCATGGTCTCCTGCAGCATTTGCGTTTCATTGAAATATATTTCCTTTTCAAAAGAATCACGGAATTAATAGTGGAACTATTTGTAGCGCGCAATAACATGTGGAGAGCCGTGGTGGCCGCCCCGGTGGCGCAGTGGTCTAAGGCGTTAGCCTCTGATCATTCGTAAGGGTCCGGGTTCGAATCCCGGTCAGGCATGGATGTTGTGTTTGTCTTGCGGCACTGGCTCTCTCCTTTCCTGGAACCAGTGACCCTAAATTAGGGACGGGCGACTGCTTATAGCCCATTGAGTTGCTCACGGTGGTCGTTAAACCTCCAAAAAAAAAAAAAAAAAAGAGCCGTGGTGCAGAAAATAAATAAACCCGCCGAAAACTGTGTTAGAAAGATGCACGCAACACGTCGGAAGTCTAACGTAGTAAACAGCAAAATCGAATTTTCAAATTGTAAATCTCTCGTGTTAAGTTAAATTCGAAAAAATGGTTGAAAAAACCAAGTCAAAATCTTCCCGCAAAAATAGCTTGGACGTATATGTAGTGCGCAGTAATACAATGGAATCCGCGGTTTGAAACCTAAACATGCTGCTGTACGGCCAACTATGGCGGAAGGACACATTTTGGAAGTCTCGTCAAAGTATTAATAAACAGCAAGATCAAATTTTAAATTGAAAATCGCGCGCGTTATGTCATGGAACTAATAATATTTATATAGTGCGTGGAAACATACGGAGAGCCTCGGTGTGAAACGTAAACAAACGCTCTGGCAAAAACGCGCTCTGGCAACTACGGCGATAAGATGCACGTAACAGCTCGGAAGTTCATCCGAAAAATTTCACCACAACCTACAAATATTATCTATCTATTCTCCCAAACGAGTATTTCTGTTGCTTAAGTTTGTAGTAACAGACTGCCTCGATGAAGCTATCCTTAGGCGTGCGAAAGATTGACACATATGAGCTTACTACGCCAACAAAAAAACGGATATTTGGAGTAGCTTCTATCAATCTGCTTTGACGTTATCTCAGTTTACACAACAGTGCAATTAAATATTGTTGCGTCTATGCAGAGTGTAACGAAATATTGTTGCGCAAGAATGTAATAAAAAATTGTTAACCAAAAATATTAGAATGAACAATTGTTGCGTGTCCTTATGGTACTGCATATCGCAAGCTCAAATTTCAGCAATGGTTTCTTCAAGAATGTTTGAAAGCTGTGAAAATTATAGAAATTAATTAAAATTTTGCAAATTTGAATTTCAAACGAGGGCTGTGAGAGAGGAGCCGACCCCCATGTTCCTCTGCATCTTCCTGCCAAATTATAAGTCTCTTCGTTCAGTAGTTTCTTCTGTAGGCGACTGACAGGGGACAGACAGACCGACAGAGTTACTATTGTTATTATTATTGTTATACAGATTATAGATAGTCAAATAAAAGATAGTTCACAAGGAACTGTACACCAACTATATACAAGATAGTACAACTATACTAGTTATCCGAATTTATTGGCGTATATAAAATCAAGGTTTCCAAGCTTTCGCACATCAACCAGATGGCTTTCTCAAGGAAGGCAGTTTGCTGTCTACCTTCCTTGAGAAAGCCATCTGGTTGATGTGCGAAAGCTTGGAAACCTTGATTTTATATACGCCAATAAATTCGGATAACTAGTATAGTTGTACTATCTTATAAAAGATAGTTCTTTTTATATTATTCATTGGGAAAGTCTCTAATTAAATCTTCGGTATTTATTTATCTTCCTCTTGAGCTTCCGTGACAATTTGTGAAAGATATTTTGGTCGTTCATGACACACCCTATTTTGCAAATAATTTTGGGATATTTTTATTTCGTTGAATGATCTTTTAGAAGTAGCTACTGCACCAGGTAGTGTTAGATGTAAAATAAGTATTTTTTTTTCTTTAGAGGTTTAATGACGACCACGAGCTACTCGATGAGCTATAAGTAGGCTTTCGGAGCGCGAATTTCCGCGATGTTTTTCTCGAATTTCAGGGATTTTTTCTGTAATTTCGCAAATATCAAATATATCTGCGAATATCACATTTTATCCTATTTTTGATGAATTTCTAATATAACTTTTTAGATTATTTTTCATATTTAAATAATTTTAATACTGCCTTCATTAGAATCTACGCGAAAAATATTCCGCAAAGTAATCCTACTCCAAAGTCCAAACCTGAACTTAAAACCTTGAATTACCCTTCAAGATTGTTCGTTACGAAGAGACTCTTATCGAACAAGCTTGGCGGGTAATTCTAGATGTCATGCACTCAGCTGAAAAATACACGTGTGGTCTTTTGCGATTTCCACCCTCCGCTACTGTTGAATGACCTTGGCAGCTTGCCACACTAGTAAACCGTAAACCGGATGTCGTCAGTTGTATTAGCAGTTTTAGCTGGAAAAAGCAGTTGACAGAAAAAAGTGTTTGAGTTTCGTAGACGCTTAGCTTTGAAAAAAATTTGTGTTTTCGTGTGAGCATTTAATGTATAAAGTTTCTCGATGTTTGTTAATTCTAAGAATGAGCGACGTGAGTAAAATGAGTGCATCTGAAAAATGCAAGAAGTACAGCAAAGGAACGTTTCATATGAACAAAAATATATTGTTCTGTTCGTGTTGCAACATACCAGTGGATTTTTCAAGAAAAGTACTGGGCTGTGGCTCTGTGTGGTCGTGAGTGACCCGAATAAATGCAATGTGTTGTACGTAAATAAATGTATACTCTCTAATCGCTCGTTTTCTTTCACACCCACAAAGATCTTGGCAGCATAAATTGTGTGTGTGTGTGTGTGTGTGTGTGTGTGTGTGTGTGTGTGTGTGTGTGTGTGTGTGTGTGTGTGTGTGTGTGTGTTTCTGTTTAGGGATAAACGACCCCCTTGACTGTCTGAGACAGTTTGCAGTTGCTCGTCTCTAATAGTTTGAGTTAGTGGTTCCAGGGTGCGCAAAGGGGCATGCGCCGTGGGACAATAGCATCGCTCACGCGCCTCACTTGGGACCCGGGTCCATTTATTTTGGTTAAGAATTGTGCTTCGTTCCTAGCCTTTAGCCAACGCATTGTGGGTGAGGGATAACACCCACCGTGACCAACTCAATGGGATAAAAGCAGTCTCCAGTCTCTAATTTAGGGCACCCGGTTCCAGGGAAGTGAGAGATCCAGTGTTGTAAGACAAACACACTGTCCATGCCTCACTGGGATTCGAACTGTGATCCATCTCGTGCGAATAGTTAGAAGCCTGCTCATCGTACCACGCGGGTACTCGTCAGTTGTTTTTTTTAAAGCTCTAACGTTAATTTCATTAAATAACTAGATACCGACATTTAACCTATATAATAGGCTGCGTCTGTCCCTAACGCTCTGACATCCTTCAGTACTTGCAGCGCCATCTGCTTTTATCCGGTGGCCGAAATCGGAACGAAGCTCAACGCTATCGCACGAGCTCTGACGTCATTTAGTACTTGCAGCGCCATCTGCTTTTATCTGGTGGCCGAAATCGGTACTAAGCTCACTGCTATCGCACGAGCTCTGACGTCATTTAGTACTTGCAGCGCCATCTGCTTTTATCCGGTGACCGAAATCGGAACTAAGCTCACAGCTATCGCACGTTACGTAAAATCAAGGAGAAAACCCGGAAAATAAAATAAAGTTAATAAGACAAACGACTTCATCTGTGGCAACATGCAAGTGCTCGAACAACTGTCTGAGGTGTTTGTTCTGCTACGTAGGTGTTAACATCATTTTTATTAACTAAATTTTTACATTATATTATTTTTAACGTAGTGTGACCGTCATATGACTGGTTAAAATCTATTAACCTATACAATTGGCTTCTGTCATGGGAATATTACAAAACTTTTGTTGTTGGTGACCTATCTTACAGACTGCCCGTTAATAATTCAACCGTGTATTAGAGTTATGTATATCTACTTTACGATTCGTGTAATAAAATTTTCAGTGACAGCTTTTATAGTTATGGATAACAACCATGAGACAACAAACCTGTAGTATATTTTTGAAATTGTTCTGAAATATTTTTTCCAAGTTTTCGATTAATTCTAACTGAATGGAGCTTTTTTTAAAGTCATTTCGAAAATTATTAAACAAACAGCGTTACGCGATTTTTTAAATTTTTTAAAAATATCTCACAAAATTTTTATGCAAATGCGATGAAAACAGAAATGATTTGGAAGCCCTCAACACTTTTGTGAGAGTAAACAGAGCTTTATCATCGGTAAAAAACAAAATCACGAGATTTTGCTGCTGCAGCAAAAATTGATAAAAAAAATAATAACAATAGTAATAAATGTGAATGTTTAGAGAAAGAAAAAAATGTTTCTCGGTTTCACTGTGTTTATTGCAAACTAAAAGACCCTATATCTGAAATTCCTGCCCTTCCTTGATATAATAGCTTTTGAACGAGCATCCGTTATTTTCCTCATTAAAAAATTGCCAGAATTTACTTTCGGATTAATGTAATGCATTCATGAATAATTCCTTCTCCCTTACAAAATATTTAAATTTTATCATGAAATATGTAGGTAAGATTCCCGTGATTCGTTTTTTTTTTTTGTTTTTTTTTTCTTCAGCTGCTGCCTCAGATTCTAAGTCATTTGGATCTAGTATTTAGAATGCGCAAATTGCATTTCTGCGGTGAAAAGATTAAACCACTGGAACGAAATGTTTTTCAGCTCTTTTTTTTTTTTTTTCCAAAAAGTCGAAGCGCAAGGACGAGAAATAACTCAATTAACTTGATCTCATCGATTCTAACAGTACCCAGCTTAACTAGAAAAGAGAGGCGTACGGGTCAGTTCCAACGCAATGAAATCAATGAGTTTCATAGTAATTCTAGATATAAACATCATCCCCACGCCATTTACTTCGGTTGGGAACAGCACCTAGACTCGAACCCACGAAGGCATGATCGAGAATCTTCTGCTCTTGCCACATAACAGCTCCAACCGTTGAGACTCACTGCGAAGATCTATTTCAAGATGCTCTTGTACTGTTCTAAATATAGTCTGGGAACATTTTCTCCTCCGCCGCTCTCTCTCTCTCTAACTTTTTATATTTGTTTTGCCTTAAACACAGAAGGCCGCCCCGGTGGCGCAGTGGTCTAAGCGATGGCCTCTGGTCGTTCGTCCGAACGGGGTCCGGGTTCGAATCCCGGTGAGGCATGGATGTTGTGTTTGTCTTACGGCACTGGCTCTCTCCCTTCCCTGGAACCAGTGACCCTAAATTAGGGACGGGCGACTGCTTATAGCCCATTGAGTTGCTCACGGTGGTCGTTAAACCTCCAATCCAAAAAAAAAAAAAAAAAAAAAATAAACACAGAAGCATGATTGCTCTGGAATTATTTTATTTTTATATATAGTCTCGACTGCATTTTCTTCACTCAATAAACCATGTACGTATGTCGCTTGTTAAACAAGCTTAGAGCAAATAGTTTCATCAAAACATGCCACGAAGCTGTTGAATTAAAAGAAAAAGAGTTAGCAAGAGCATAAAAGCAGCATTTAAAAGCTATCCATTGTTTTAAAAAGGTCTTGCAAAATAAAATAAATACATTCAAAATTGTTAATTTTCTTTGATCACATAGACATATTTTTTAATCTATTTTTGGTACATTTGCTTTCCGCATCCAATTTTGGGACTTCGCTTTCCGCATTTTTGTAACTTTTACTTTCCAATTTCTGTCTCCCTCCGTCCTTTCCAAATCCCGATGTTATTTAATTTCTGTTTCCTTTCCACATCGCAGGTTACATTACTTTCTCTTTGCTTTTCATGCCAAAATGCTGCTAAGTTTCCCTCTTCTTTTTACGTACAGTGTTGTTTAAGTTACTTTGCTTTCCCCGTCACAATTTTCACTACTTTTTTGCTTTGCTCATCACAATTTTCAATACGCCTTTGCTCTCCACATTCCAAATATTGTTCAATCTCTCTTTACTTTCCACATTCTAGTGCTGGTGAGTCTCTTTTTGCTTTTCGCGACACAGAGATGTTCATCTCTCTTTGTTCTTCCTACATCCCAATCAGGGCCGTAGCTAGAAGGGAGCTAGAGGGGGCTCAGTCTCCCTGCACGGCAAGCAAGCCCCCTCTGGAAAATATAGATGTTGTAAGTTCTCTGAACTTTCATTTTAGTGGCTAATGAAGACTGCTTTTGTATTCCATTATAAGGACAAATATTTTATTTTATTTATTCTTGTATTATACTCCTATTTTGCTTTGTTTCTTTTTAATAGATAAGCAAAATTGAAATGCCCCAACACGAACCATGGATAACTTAAAAAGTCGCCCCGGTGGCGCAGTGATCTAAGCGATGGCTTCTGATCATTCGCCCGAAAGGGATCCGGGTTCGAATTCCTGTGAGGCTTGGATGTTGTGTTTGTCTTACGGCACTGGCTCTCTCCCTTCCCTGGAACCAGTGACCCTAAATAAGGGCGGGCGACTACTTTATAGCCCATTGAGTTGCTCGTTGTTTGTGCTCCAGTTTTGTGCCTGAATTAGTGTGTTTCCAGAGTGTGTCGTCCATTTCTGTTGTGTGTCCCTTCAAGACGAAGGTGAGAGCTTTCTTTTGGTTCGTCTCACAAGGTGGTGAGTAACTTATTATTTCTGTAATCAGCATTTAAATTTTCGTTCGAGCTGATCGATTCTTTCGTTAACCCTCGCCATTAGCAATGGCGGTTACTGATAAGAGTGATGTTCGCGCCCTTATCAGCAAGGCTCCTTTAACTTCCTTCTCAACCTCTGGAGACCAATCATCTCCAATGCTTGTCAGTGACGTACTGCGCACACATGATGTGGCGCGCGAATCCTCCGTAAAGGCTCAAGCTGCTTGCCCTGTCCAGGATAGTGACGTCGCCTTGACGCATGTCTCTGGCACTGCAGACGAGTCCATGGATGTGACTGACGGCACAGATCCGCTGCCTTCCACTTCCACTCAGTTCAAAAAGCCGCTTCCAGCAACTGGTGCTGTGTCGCAGCCCTCTCTCGTCAGTTCTCCTTCTCGTACATATTCCAAGGTTACCTCCGGAGCGAAAGCTCCTTCTAAGTTTGTGGATACAGTCTTTCCAGACTCCTACGTCAGTGTTGACGGCAATTCCGCCACCACCGACATCCCGGAGGACTCCCCAACAGGAAAGCAATTTATGTCTACTATGGACTTCGGCGTCTGTTTTGATGCCCTACCTGACACGAAGCTCAAAGAGTACAGTCTTGCACTTAAGCAGATGCTTCCCGCTGGTGCCCACATTACTCATATGGCCCACAAACCACGGGTCGTATTGGTGTATTTTGCTCGTAAGGAACATGCCGATCTCGTAATGACTGACGGCTTGTCCATCAAAGATGTTCATCTTCTACCTGAGCCTGTTGCGCAGCGGCCTATCCAAGTTACTTTTCATCCAGTTCCACCTGAAGTCTCTAATGTTGCACTGTGTACCTTACTTAGCAAATTTGGCCGAGTAGTGGGACCGGTGACGACTCTCTCAGCGGTGCCTAGAGATACAGATGACAAAACCATTGGAGGGTTTCGTCGTAGTGCCCGCGTCATCTTTCCGTCGGATGAACATCTGCTGGCGTGCCCGAAAATCCTCAATGTGCGCTGTGGACAACAGCGTAAGAGAATCGACGTGATTACATCTCTACACTGCACACTATGTCATGGCGAAACTCATCTTCGAGTGCATTGCCCCCATCAGGTTCCACCGGCTCCAACTAGCTCTCCATCAGCTTCTGCAACCCCCTCGAAGCGAACCCCACCATCCACCTCAGCACAGCAAGCCCTAGAGCTGAGATCCGACAAAATTCGTCGACTTACAGCCGTTGGTCAACAAGAAGCTTCCACAGCCGCTTCCTATAAGTTACAAGAGGATTTTCCAACGATTGCCTCAACACTTTCCCAACGTCGTCATTCGGATTCTGAATCCCCCTCAGAGGGTTTTCAGTCCGCTTTTACTACTGGTACCTCCGTCGCAGCAGATACAGAGTCCATTGGCAGAGTGTCTCAAGGTGATGATGATTCGAATGAGCCTCCGTTGAAGCGCCGTGGTTCCTCCCGTCGGCGATCAGCGAAGAAGCAGAACTCAACTTCACCCAGATCCGGCAGTTCTACCCGCCATACCTCCCTATCCAAAGCTGAAGTCTCCTTCCCCACGGTTGAAGACTTTGCTGCATCTCTCCAGAAAGCCAATATACCTCCCGTACCACTCTCCTATGAAGATCTCCATGCATATTTAACGAACAAGACCGGCTACACCATCGCACATGCCTTAGCCATGAAGAATCCTTCACTTCTCCATCTCGTGCCAGATCAGATCTGTAACCTGTCACACTTTTGCTGTCAGAACATACCTGCCCACTCGTGGGCGCAAACCTTTTTCAACCGACTCAAGTCTTTCCCTCCAGTCCTGAAAGATCTTCAGCAAGCATTAACTGAACCTCATATTCAAGATCGTATCACTTAATTGCAGGGGATTCACATCCCCCTCAATAATGCCTTGGCTTATGAAGACCTCAACCCGTTAGGGGCCGATCTTATCCTACTACAGGAAACGAATTGCAAATCTACCACTCTCTTCTCTAGATGGCGGCCGTGGAACTATACGTTTCACCATGCATTTGGATTATCTCCTCATAGTGGCCTCGCAATTGGCGTCCGCAACACCTTCAACTCTACCGTCACCTCCTTTTCAGTTCGCAACCTGTGTCGAGATTTCCTACAGCTTGCAACTTTCACCATTGAGTCAACTTGTTACCATATTTTCAATATCTACATTCCATGTTCTACAACCTTCCTGTCAATACTATTCACCCGTCTTCGTCGTGCTTTATCTCGCATCCCTCCTACAGATCACGTTCTCATAGGAGGTGATTTTAACTGCGCCCTCAATCCTCAACTTGATCGGTCCCCTTCCATCAGAGAGCATCGAGTCGCCTTGGTGAGTCTTCTACAGTCAATTGTTTCAAACAACTCACTCACTGATGTTCACGGCCACTTCCATCCGACGACGACTCTTCGCACCTGACGCTCATCCTATGACCACAGTCCTTCTACAGCCCGTCTTGACAGGTTTTATGCTTCAAGTACCCTTCTTCCAGCTGTGGCTGAATCGTGCATTCATCCCACAGCCTCTTCTGA
This sequence comes from Macrothele yani, assembly GCA_039090855.1. Taxonomy (NCBI): domain Eukaryota; kingdom Metazoa; phylum Arthropoda; class Arachnida; order Araneae; family Macrothelidae; genus Macrothele; species Macrothele yani. Next base: position 150,946,797 of record CM076995.1, on the reverse strand, counting down.
TCACTGCGCTATTGCTCTCACCGTCCATACTGCTCCGACAAAACTCAGGACAATTCGTCCTTGGACTTTTGATAATGCTCTTCTCTCATACCCAGATTTCTGCTCGTCAGTTCGATCATTCCTAGAGGAAAGACGACCACAACTCCAATCTGCCTCCTGTGGTCTAACTTTGTGGATGGAGATCAAACAACACCTTGTTCTTCATGTCCGGAACCTTTCTTTCACGGCAAAGACGATTCAGAACATGCATCTTGACCATGTTCGCTCAATGCTCTCTCTTCTTAGTCTAAGTGATCCTCTCTTCTCCTCCTATCAAGCAGAACTTCGATCTCTTCTCCTTCCACTGGCTCAACAAGCTCTGTGTCGACTCCGTCTTCAACATCTGACGCCAGACGCGCATAATTATGAGTTTCTTACATCAGTAGAACGCACACGACGAGCATCGAGTGCACTTCATCACCTTCGCCTTTTTTCTGGTGAGGTGTCAGACGACCCGATCACTCTTTGTTCTCATGTCCGTAAGCAATATACTGAAAAGTTCTGTGAACCTCCTCCGCCATCCCCTACAGCTATGGCATCTGTCCTTTCTAATTTACCACAAGTTCCCCTCCATCTTGCTACCACTCTCCTTCTCCCCCCTCCCCACTTTCCGAACTCTCATCCACATTCCTTTCCCTGAATTCCAGTGCCGCTCCAGGTCCGGACGGCCTAACTTTCTGCTTTTACAAAACTTTTCTACCTCTACTTCCTCCGTTTCTCCTCTCTGCTTTTTCAGCTGCCTTTACTGTCTCCCCTCCCGAGGAGATTTACAGCCGCATATGTAGTCCTTTTCCCCAAGAAAGGTGATCTCCTTGACTTGCAGAACTGGCGCCTTATTTCCCTACTAAACCTTGATTACAAACTTTATACTAAGCTTCTTTCTCAACGACTCAATCCCATCCTCACTCATATTCTCTCCCCTAACCACTTACACAGTCCCCGGCCGCTCTCTTTCTCACAACATCCACCTCCTTAACGACCTGATCCACCTCGCTCGACTCCGCTCTGAACCCCTCGCCCTCCTCTCACTAGATCAACAGTCAGCCTTCGATAATATCTCCCATTCATATCTTTTTGACACACTCCTTTCTTTTGGGTTTCCTCCCTCTTTTGTTTCCCTCCTCTCCTCCCTCTATCAGGACGCCAGTTTTCAGGTTAAGTTGCCCACCTTTCTCACAGCGCCGATTCCCTTCCACCTTGGAGTGAGGCAAGGCTGCCCACTCTCCGGCCAACTCTTTGCAATAGCCATCGAACCATTTTTTCGCACAGTGCACTGTTCCTTTCAAGCTACTCTGCCACCACTCATCGGCCGCACGAGACATCATGGCATCACCTCCGTTGCATATGCAGATGATGTAACCTTCTGCGTTCGTCTCGAATCACAGTTCACTCAACTGCAAAATCTCTTCACAGAATACGCCTCGTGCTCCGGCGCAGCGATTAATTCTTCCAAAAGCAAAGGCCTGTGGTGCAGCTCCTGGGTTGATCATATGGATTCCCCTTGGGGTGCCAACTGGACTTCCATCTCACAACGCTTCCTTGGCGTCCATCTTGGTATACCGGGCGATGCCTCCCTTACCACGTGGAATACCATTCATCCACGCTTGCACAAGTTAACTGCGTTTTGGCGCAGAGCCCAGTTCTGCTCATCCTACTTCCAACGAGCACGTCTCACCCGTACTTACTTACTTTCTTTATGTATTCACTCCTGGCACGCAGTCAAAACTCCATTCCTTCGTCTTCAAGACATCACCCGTTGCTTCATTTCCGTAATCTGGACTGGCCACCACTGGATCAGCGCCCCAAAGCTCTGTCTTCCTCCAGACCACGGTGGCATTGGCCTTGTCGACACACATTTGTATTACAAGGGTTTCAAGATTACTACGTTCCTTCTCCTCATCACGTCACCTGTACCTGATGCTATTTCTGTAAGAGATGTCATCACTAATCCGAGCAACGTCAGCTTCACTTTCCTTTCCCTACTACTCATGGACCGTCGATCTCTTGTTCTCTCCCGTTGTCCCCCTGTCTACCGAGAAGCTCTCACTTTACTCCGCTCTCTCTCTCTCCCTTTCTCGCTCTCCGCCTGATTCTACCACGGAACTTCTCGCCGAACCCCTCTTTTTCTTGTCTCTTCTCCACCCTTCACATCTGTCGCACTTTGCCTATCCTTACTGGCTCCGTGCAGGAGTCGTAACAGTCAGAGACCTCACTACTTCCGACCTTTCCTGGCGTCCTTGTGCCAGCCTTCCCTCCACTCTTCTTCTATTCCCCTCCTCTCGCTCTGTCTATGACTCCCTCCTTTCTACTATTATCTCTCAGTTCCCCCCCTCGCAACTCCTTCTGGCCTTACCTTTGTCCCGTCTGCTTCCCTTCCTATTCCCTTCTTTCCGTCCGTCGCCGGCACAACTCTTCCACTCTCTTCCTTGTCGACGTCGGCTCTCTACCGTTTCCTTCCCATGTCCCACTCCTCTTCTCCCATCCCCATTCCAGACGTTCCCCTATCCTCCACCACCGCTGTGTGGTCCGCCGCCCTCTCTCCTCTTTCCGCTCCACTAGAGATCAACACTCATTGGCTTTTTCTTCACCGCCGTCTTCCCGTCCCTTCCATCCTCCACGGCATGACACTTCTTGATTCACCTCTTTGCCCCTTCTGTGCTCAGGAAGCTGATGTCTCTCATGTATACCTCCATTGTGTCATCTTACTGCCGCTCCTGCATTTAGCATTTTCCATCGCCCAACGCTCAGTTACAGCTGATCTCACTTTCGACGCTTACAAGACACTGCTGCTTCAAGTTTCTCCTCCAGTCATCAAGCTACCATTGGTTTGTTCCTACATTTTTGTTTTAGTAAAGCACGTTATCTACGTGTTTCACCAACGCTGCCGAGATATTACCACTCCTTATACAGTGCCTCAAGCTTCTGAGATGTTACTGTGTCACTTTCGAGACTGCCTTCTTTCTCGTCTCCGCTTCGAGAACCAAGTAGCTGTTACTCAGCACTGCGAGAGTACGTTTCTCTCCACATGGTCTCCGGCTGCCTCCTGGTTTGCTGGCTCGCCGATGTCGCTACAACTGACGGTTGGCCGACCATGACTTCGACTATACCTGACTTTGATGAGCTTTGTTTAAATCTTCATGATCAGCATTGCACTAGACCTTTCGTGTTGTTTCTCCTCAATTTGAATCTTATGTAATTCTTGCAATACCATTTTTGTGTTTAATTATTGTAGTCTCTATCATCCACGTGAATCTTACATATGTTGAGACGAACAACTCCCGTCTGTCTCATGTTTTCACATTAATGCTTTCTTTGTTCTCATAGTGATTTGCACAATGTTGTACTTATATTATAATTTCGTTCTGTTGTTTGTTATCACCATATTGCATCTTTCTTTTGAGACGGCCTGTTTGTCCGTCTCTTTCATTTGTTCATCGATATGTGCGCCCTCTTCACTCTTTTGTTTAATTTGGCCATTGCAATGCGCTGTATATAAATTTTACAATGTTTAGAATATCATTACTCCTTTACTACATTTCACTTGTATTAAGTAATACTCGTTGGAATGTTTCCTAAATCATACTTTAATGAAGTTGCTTTCTTATACCGAATGTATTTCTAAACTGCGCAATGCTGTACATGTGTAATTAGTTATCGCCTTCACTACTGTTGATTGCGATATCTTAGTTCCGTTTTGGCTCAAGTTTTTCCACGTCTATGTAATGTGCTCATGTGTTGAGACGATTAAGTCACGTCAGTCTCATGTTTTCACATTATCGCTATCTTCATTTCAGTTGTGAATTGCACAAAGTAGTACATATCTTGTAAATACGTTCCGTTGTTTGCTATCGCATTACTGCGCCAGTTACCATGAAATGTCATGTTCGTCCATCTCTTGTATCAGTTTATCACTATGAGTGCCTTCATCATTATGTTGCTTATTTTGACCATTGCACCGTACTGAACATAAATTGTACAAAATTTAGAATCTTGTTACATTTTAAACTGTATTTCACTTGTATCCAGATATACTAGTCAGATTGTCATCTAACTCAAACTGCAATACCACGTTGATTTCTTATTACCAATGTTTTCCTCAATTGCACAATGCTGTACATGTGTATATAATTCTTGTCTTTACTATGCATGATACAAAATCCCTCAGTACTGAGATATTCTAATTCCGTCTGTCTCAGATTATTACATTTTTTTTTTTGTCCTCAGTAATTTCTTTTCGCACCGTGCTCAACTATTGTACACCTGCACTGTTATCTGTCAGCACTGAATTTGTACCTTAACTCTGAGACGCACTGTTACGCCAGTCTCTTATGTTCTCGTGCAAAATATGAATGCACCCTTCACCACGATGCTCCTTTGTAGATCATTGCACCGTGCTGTATTTAAATGTACATAGTTTTTAGAATTTTGCCTATTTTACTGTATTTAACTTGCATCAGGACGTTCTAATTAGTTCGCTTCCTGAATCCTACCTTGAAAAATAAAATCGGTTTGAAACCATTGAGCTGCTTACGTAGGTCGTTAAACCTCCAATTAAAAAAAAAATGAACTCAAAAGAAATGACTTTCATATTGGCATTGCGCCAGTGATTCTCTGCCACATGGTCACCGGACTTGTTGCACCTAAGGGTTGCGGAAGAGAAAAATCCCCCCCCACCCCGGGAGAAACATGAAATGTAAAAGAACATCACACACACACACACACACACACACACACAAAACAGAGAGAGATGCGGAGGTGGAAGCACAGTTGCTCATACGGACAAAACACCGTGTATCACTTCATAAGTGGCAGTGTAATGCTTTGATGCTGCTGAAAAACTTCTAAGTGATTAATTACCTTTGTCTACAAAGATTGTGAACGTTTTAGCTAAATGTTCTTCTCCAGACGATGTAAAAACAGTGCTAAAGAGAAATCTTTGTGCGAGAGAGAAAGAAAGCTCTTTTTCAACTTCTTCCTGTTCATTGTTTTGCGTGGTAGGAGTTGGTGTGATATGCATGTGTGGAAGAAGAAGTGTTTGTTGTTGGGAATCTGAGGGCTTCTGGATTTTGAGTAGGGAAGAGAGGTTTGGCTGTTAACCACGGTAAGAAGGCCTTCCTCAGAGCACCGACTGCGCCATAAAAGATGGAGAAAAAATAGTAGAAATACGGCATATATAACTCATCGGTGCCATTGCGTGGAACCACGGAAAGGAACCAGAAAAACAGTAATTTAAAATATAAGCGAACAGTTCTTTTTTTATGTTAGTTGGGAGTTATCTTTCCTCTAGCAATAATGGCCCTGCAACTCAGCCACTGTCACACAGTTTCTGATAAAGCGATGTATTTTTATTATTTTTATAGTTCGAGAGATTTCAGTTTCTTTCTCCCGCCCCCCTTCCCCCGCCCTCAGATTTTGAATATCATTTTTTTTTTTTAACATGGAGAGATTTTTCGTTCGTTAGAGAAGGAAATTTACAAAAGGAGATGAATCACAAAGCAAAACTTATGGATGTACATAGTTTTTCGTTGACCACAGGTGTTCTTCTTCCCCAGATGAGTTTTCAGATTTTGCCCAACCTAGTTCTGAGGTCTAGCTACGGCCCTGTTCCCAATGCTATTTAAAATCTCTGCTTTCCATACCCTCCATAATATTTAGCATGTCTTTGTTTTTCGTATCACGGATTGTTCACTATTTCTTTACTTTCTACATCCCATTGTTGCTTAACCTCTTTTTATAGCTTTCATATGACAGTGCTACTGACGTTCTCTTTGCCTTTCGCATTCCAGTAGTTCTTAATTTCCCTTTTCAATCCCCGTCCCAAAGACGTTCATTTATTTTTTTAACTGTTTCCTATATCTCATCGCCGTTCATTTTCACTTTGCTTCTCACATCTGAGTACTGTTCAGTTTCTATCCTCCGTCCACATTGCATTGACGTTCATTCTCTTTCTGTCTTCTTTCTGTCTTCTTTCTGTATACGTACTTTATTTTCTCTATACTATTCGCATCTTTCCCAGTGCCATTTACAGTTTCTTTTTGCTTTTTACATAATCAGTTGCGTATCCAGGATTTCTTTATGGTAGTGGCCCAAAATAATGAAGATGCAAACAGAAATGTACACACGAGAATACATCTCCCAGAATATTGGAAGGCGATAAAAATATCCCCGCCACACTAAAGAGCGTTTCCAATTATTCATAAAATACATATTTATAAATATACATGCACACGCTATAATGATAAAAGTCACCGGACACCCCTTCAAAAGCAAATGAACGGATCCGCTGCGTTGTTAAGATGCGCAGTACAGCTTCAAACGGTATAAAATCAAGCCTGCAGCTGACCGTGATCATATCGCACTGTGAGATTGAGTGAAAATGTCGCGACGGGAGAGAACTGACTTTGAGAAAGGAAAGATTGTTGGGTGTTATTAGCGGGTTGTCCATAAGAGAAACCGAGAGTCGTTTAAACATACCCAAGTCAACTGTTTTGGATGTACTGAATAACTGGAAGACACATGGCGTGCCTGAAGTAGCAAAACGTACCGGCAGATTAAAGAAAATCAGTGACAGAGGACGTCGAAGCCTCAGGAGAGTCGTTACAGCTAATCGACGGAGTACTGCACAAGAACTCAGTGTACAGGTGAGTAACAATGCTGAACCTCAGTATGTACACGTACCATTCGTAGAAAATTCATTCCATGGGTCACCGTGGTCGTGCGGCTGGCTGCTCATAAGCCTTTCATCTCCACTCGGAATGCTACTCATCGTTTAGCATTGTGTGAATAACATTTATCGTGGACTGTCGATCAATGGAAATAAGTCCTATGGACAGATAAATCCAGATACATGATCCATCAGTCTGATGGCCGTGAGTGGGTATGGCGGCAGCCTGAGGAACGATGTTTACCACAGTGTACTGTTCCTACGGTCAAGTTTGGAGCTGGCAGTGTACTCGTGTGGGGGTGTTTTTCGTGGTATGGTCCCGGCCCAATGGTTATCGTGGACAAACCTGTTAACCAGCACGTCTACCTCGATATTCCGGACAATTCTGCCCTACCAGCTCTGTGGCAATATTATGGGACCGAACCTTGTTGGTACCAGCAGAACCATAAAGCAAGGTTTCAAAATCGCTTTATTATTATTCATCATAAGAAAACATAAGAGGGAGACGTACAGCGTTGGGCGTCTCACTGGGAAATAATACAAACTGTTAAAACATGATGGTATATACACTGCGATGACAATGGGGATGAATAACAAATGCTGCAAGCAAAGCTTATTGCACAAAAATTGCAGGAGAAATGATAGAGAGAAACACATCGTGTCACATGACATTGGCTGGGCATGATTTACAGGATAACACAGGCGAAATAATAGTACACAATTAGAAAAAGAACTGCACAAACACCACCGTGAAGGTAAAACATTACATACATGAGATAAAATCACAGCGTGCACAGTTGTGCAAGTTATTTAGCTAGGGCAGCAAAGCAACATAATACAGGCTGGGTGAAGGTAATGAATGTACACGAGTAAGCATGAAAATACACTGAGATGACATTAGCATTCACAATTCAACGGTAGCGTGGATAGTACGGGAAAAAATGCAGAAGGAACAGTAAGATCACAGAGCAAAACTAGGAATGCACACTGGGATGACAAGGGGAATTAACGCAAAATGAAAGCACTGTACGACGCAATAGATGTAACTGGTACATTAACAAGACATGATGAACCATATTATACACAGGAATGACCAAATAAGGTACACAATGTGAAGACACGATACAGCGCAAGAAATGTTACAAGTACAGTAAAAAGCACACGATAAACCATGAGTGTACTCCGGGATGTTATGAGTATATGCAAAAAGTGAAAGCACAGGACAAGCCTTGGGTTCTGACAGATGACAGAATTTATCATAAATTTGTACGTGCACGATCAAAGCATTAACACAATGTGAAAGCACGATAATAGTATGTACACAATGTGGAAGTATAGAACTGTACAAAAATCAAACAGGTGCAACGAAAATGCCTAAACACTAAGAAGGTGTGTGAGTGCGGCAAATATAACAAATGAGAGATAGAGACGTACACCACATGACATCTAAAAGTAAAACACACTACAGGAACACGGTGTAATACACTAGGTGCATAGACAGAAAGCACTTAAGGTGACCAGGGTACAGCCCCAAGTACATAAAAGTGACGGGAGGTCACGGAATCAGAGGGCACACTGATAACAATATAAATATGGTAAAGCATAGTACGACACGAAGAACAACAATTGAAATGATAAGATCACAATGATATGCACACTGAAAGCGAGAAAACAAAAGCTTGGGTATTACAGCACAGGCTGTAGCACGATCACATGATATACATGGAGACGAGTCGTAGAGTGCAGGAGGGGAACCAGGGTGTCACGAAACTCAGCAAAGGAGGTGTAGAATGCCCTACCGTACTGACAGGTGTAGCAGTCCAGAATCAACCGCGAACCATGGAGCGACCGGCGCCCAGGTAGCATAGAAGGTGGCTTCTCGACGACTGAAAGAAGCCGACTGGTACTCCAGGCGGAGTCGAGAAAGCAGTCGATCTCGGAAATGGCACAAAAGTGCTGTGCTGGCCTGGTGTAAAGAGACCGGCGAGGAAACGCTGCGGAGTTGTTGAAGGTATACGTAAATAACGTGTTTAACCAGCACGAAAAGATAGGCACATACTGACGGAAGAGGCGTAGGTGGATGAGCCCGCAGAAGAAGATGTCTGTAAGCAGTGAACGGAAGATCTTGAGAACAAGAGCTACTGACAATCCGGAAAGCCTGGTCGAGGAGAGGCATCAGGATGGGACAGTAAAGGTAGACGTGAGACACGTCTGCCTAATGTACGCAGAAGGAGCAGAGAGGGGAGGAGAGAAGGGACATGCGAAAGAGAAAATACGGAACAGGGAGGCGATTATGCAAAAAGAGCCAGTGGGTATTAATTTCAAGAGGGGCGGATAAGGGTGAGCAGGCAGTGGCCCAGACAAGAGGAAGAGAAGCAGGGGGAACCTCCAGAATAGAAAGCGGTGAAGGGGTGGCAAGGTGCACTAGAAAACGATAAAGAGATTTAGAGGAGAGAGAGGAGAGAGGAAGAAACGAGTCTGAGAGTCGGAGGAAAAACGGCAGCGGAAGAGGGGCAGAAAAGACAGAGACGAGACCGGTGGGAGAGACAAGATCAGGGAAAAGCGAAAGAAGTGCAGTTAGCAGGGAGTCATATACCAAATGGGCGGATGGGGACGAGAGAATAGCAGGGGGAGGCCAGAAAAAGGGCGCCAGGATAGATCCGAGTTAGTGAGGTCTTGTACGGTTACTACACCTGCTCGGAGCCAAGAGGGGAATGAAAAGCAGGGGAGATGGGGGGATGAATAAGGGAGTTGAAGAAGAGGGGTTCAGAAAGAAGCTCTAGAGTTGAAGAGGGAGGGGAGCGAATGAGGGGGAGAGAGCGAAGATGAGTGAGGGCTTCAGAATATGTAGGTGGGAGTTTGGAGGGGTGGAAAGGACAGCAATCCATGAGAACTAAAGAAAGAAAGGAAAAATGTGGGTTACGCAAGGAGGCAAAAACGTCACGTACCTGACCTGCGGAAGCCACTGGAGCCGTGAAAAGGTGAATGAAGTTGATCACTCGGCATGCTTTGTAGCACAGCGGGACATCGGGTAGGCCAGCACCACCATAGGAGGGAGGAGCACAGAGCTTGTGGACGTTAATCCAGTGATGACCCGCCCACATTACTCGAGTAAGGCAGCGTTTAACCTCCTGAAGACAGAAAAGCGGGGTCGTAGATGCAATTCAAGAATGCTTGCAGATGGACAGAAGGTATGTCCTGGTGAGATTTGCACGCTGGTAGTAGGACGTACAGAACTGCGCACGACACCAGAACCCAGCTGTGCGAAGGAGGCGAGGATGGAGTTCCGTGCGAGTTGCACTGGATGTAGCTTGTGGTGCGCCTAAGTGCACACCCAGGAAGCGTTGGGTAGTGGATGACCATGTAGCCCCCGATGGAGCATCCATGCGATTGGACCAAGAACCGCACCACAATCCAGTGCTCTTAGACGTATTCAGTTCAGCTGCAGAACATGAAGCATATGCGGAGAACAAACGACGAAGCAGTTGGAACTGTGAGTCGTTACGAATGCAGACGGTAATGTCATCTGCAAAGGCAGAGTAAATGACTGAGTGATGCCGTGAGCTGGCAACTGGTGGTGGAAGTTGTGCTAGGAGAGATGTTTGCAGAGAGCGTAGAAAGGGCTCGACGGCAATCGCAAACAGTTGACCAGAAAGCGGGCAGCCCTGACGAACTCCCTGCTTGAAGGAAACATGTGCTGTGAGAAAAGATGCCGTCTTGACATGGAAAACGGCGTCCCGGTAGAGGGAGAGAAGAACAGAGACAAATTGTGGAGGAAAGCCAAAGTGTAGTAGGGTTTGTGTTAACTAGGCGTGTGAGATATTATCGAAAGCGGAACGGAGGTCTAAGGAAAGGAGAGCAAGAGGTTCAGAATGAGTCTTGGCAAGATGAATGAGATCGCGAAGAAGTTGAACATTGGAGGAAAGAGAACGGCCAGGAACAGTATAGGTTTGAGAGTCAGCAAGGATGTGAGGAAGGACAGAGTTTAGTCGACGGGAAAGAAGCTTAGTATAGAGTTTATAATCTTGATTGAGAAGAGAAATGGGGCGCCAATTTCCCAAGTCAAGAGGGTCACCCTTCTTGGGAAATAGGACCACATGTGCGTCCGTAAAACTCCTCGGGAGGGGGGAGCAGTTAAATGCAGCAGAAAAAGCGGAGAGGAGAAAAGGCAACAGAAGAGGCAAGAACGCACGATAAAAAGGAAAAGAGAAGCCGTCCGGACCCGGAGTGGCATGGGGGTTAAGGGAAGAGAAGGTGTCAGACACCTCGGTGGATGTGGGTGAGAGAGACAGGGTGTGAGCAAGATGAGACGGAACTTGAGGCATGTTATTGAGAAGATGGGGGAGAGCAGAGGGAGAAGGGGGTGGAGTTTCACTGAACTTGGTGGTATAGAACTGACGAACGTGAGAGCAAATCGCTGCCGAATCGGATGTGATTTCGCCAGAGGGGAGGCGAAGATGACGAAGCGAGGTAGAAGACTTACGTGCAGATTCCATTGATGTTAGAAAATCGTAGGTGCATTCCTCCGGATTGAGATGTTTAATACGCAGACGTAAAAGTGCTTGCTGCGCAAGAGGTTTCAGCAAAGCCTGGAGCTCCGCCTGATATGCTGGAAAAAGCGGATCTGATAACCCAATCAGTGCGAGCATCTGCCTGGCGTGATCGAGGCGCATCTGACTAGAAGTCGTCATGGTGAAGGAAAGTTGCTTGAGATGTAAGAGGAGCTGATGCTTGACATGAAGCCAATACGTCAAGGTACAGGGTGCGGAATGCAACCCTGCGCGACGAGCAGCGAGGAAAGAACGGACTGAGGCACAAAAGTCAGGATCAGTGAGGAGATTGGAGTCAAACGTCCACGGACGTACAGTCCGAGGGAGTGACGCCGCAATAAACACTGTGAGGGTGACCGTGCAGTGGTCTGAGGAAGCAGTAGGTTGATGTCGCAACTCGGTAATAGACGCAAGAAGCGGTGTGGAAACGTAAACCCAATCCAAGCGTGCAGTCGATGGAAGCTGACTCCCAGACGAGCGCCACGTGTGTGAGGTCTCTTGTAGATGTAGGCGCCTATAAGCATCGGTGAAGGAGAAATCAGCAACAAGGTCACGGAGTAGTTCGACGAGATCCGTCCGACGCTCTCGAGACGAAGGAGAGCGATCCAGTGCCGGGTCAAGGGTGGAATTGAAGTCTCCACCCAAGAGCACACGATCCGAAGGCGAGACTTTCGAGAGAGCTTGACGGAGTTTGGTGAACAAGATACATAAATGAATAGAGGTGCACGGAATATACACATTAAGGATGTGAAATCGAGCTCCGCCAACTGTGAAGGAGACTTGCTGGCGTAAATCCCGGCATAAGTTCTGCACTGAGAGTGCAGTGAGGGTGGATCGGAACTGCTGATGTATTCCGATAGCAAGCCCACCATGAGATGAATAGCGAAATGCATGATGGAATACATAATCGCTAGAACGCCAGCGAGTAAACAGAGTGGAGGAATGGCAGTTTGTTTCTTGCAGTAGTAACACATCGGCCCCGAGGGGCGAGAGGTCTTCCATTACAAGAGCATTCGCTAGGGGGCTAGCGAACCCTCTGCAATTAAGGATCCTGACCTTGAATGGACTGGTCAGTCGTTGATTGGAGGAGTCGCGGAGCCACTTTCAGGAGTTGTTGTAATCGGTTTGCGCAGCCAAGGGTCCATGAGTGGTGCACGGGGTCATGTACAAATCCACGAAGGTACTTAGCAATGCATCCGGCTTGCAGGAGCAGCGCGGGAAGAATGTCTTCGCGCTCTCGGAGGTAGTCATACGTCGACTCCAGGTTCGTGGTGTGGGTGCAAAACTGATAGTAATCTCCAAGATTCAGAGGTTCTGAAGGAGCACCACATTTGGAGAGAACACTTGAAAAGACCTCAAACGAAGGCGGAGACCCATCATCATCAGTGTCCCTTTCAATTTCTGTTGGCGCAGGAGAGGGAGAAATATCTCCTGAAGATTTGGTAGTATGGAACGGTTGCCCATCCGCAGAGGAAGATTTCTTCTTCTTCTTCCTCTTACGTCGGGTACCTGTACGAGTGCCAGAAATTCGTTTTCCAGGGAGCGACGATGCTCGGGAAGCAGACGCAGAGTCAGAGGAGTTATCGGCGCCGCCGTCACAGTCGGAGACACCAACAGTGAAGACTGGTTGTAAACAAGCGGCGAGGTCTCCCGATGTTGCCACGTGAACAGGAGTAATAGGTGAGGCGAGCACTGGAAAGTGAAGGTGGGAGGTGAGGTCAGCATCAAAGGACGCTCGTAGACGAGAGGCTGTCGATATACTTTTTGTGTAACTCTGCCCAGGGGCAGTTGGCACACTAGAAGACGGTGCAGGTCGAGAGCGAGATGTAGCAGCAGGCTGCTTAGAGGCGGTAGGCACTGTAGAAGCCGTGGGAGCTGGATACTCGTTGTTGGGGCATCGAGAACGCTGATGCCCAAGTTCTTTGCAATTAGCACAGTGTTCTGATGTTAGCATGTCAATTCTGTAGGAGAGCTGCCCACATCGGACGTTTAGGATCCGTGGGAACTTACGGAAATGCTCCTCTGATGGAAAGATGAGTCGAACACTCCGGCGAAAACTACGAACATTCTTATTTGCAGGATCCTTGGGTGCAGCTGAATGTGTGATAACAGGACCAACAATCTTACCACACTTACTAAGTGCAGTACATATCATCGCATCCGAGATTTCGGGGGGCACCGAATGCAAGGAGACCTGAACAGGGCGCCTGGCGATCGGTTCAGCTTTAAGGTGGTGGTCTCCCAGGTCAAGACCAAAGTTTAGAAGCGTGTCTGCATGCTCTTTGGGTGTGAAATAAACAATCACTGTCCGCGGCCGGCGGGTGAGGTGAGTAATGGCTCCGGCTGGAAGAAAAGCAAGGAGCGCATCACAATAGACCTTCAACGGTGTATTCGGAAGAGCATCTAGGCACACTCTCAACTCGCGGGTGGAGTGAAGTTCCTGTGCAGCCGGTGAGAAGTGCGGAAGGTCCAATTGAATTGAGTCACCATGTATCTGGACATGGGCATCCGCAAGGGGAAGGCGAGTCGCTTGCGTCGGTAGGGACGCACCTGAGGTAACGCTAGAATAAGAGCGGGAAGGCAAACCTCCACTGGAAGGCAGAGGTGCAGCGCTGGATGAAGGAGCTGACACAACGCTGGGCAAGGCTACCGAGGGCAGAGAAGCAACGCCCTCAGATATATCCATTACGTCATCGGCAGCATCAGAAACGAACGACGTAGCCTCACCACCAGGAGGGGTGGTGGAGTCAGAGAATCGAAGCGTAGAAGAAGAAGAGCAATAGGCTGCAGGAGGAGGACGATATTCCTTATCATCAAGGACGGACTCTGATTGGTTTGCTCCGTCAGAGATAAGGATCGACGTAGTAGGAGAAGCTGTGACGAGTGCGGGAATGCTGCTCTTATCAGCAATCGCCATCGCCGATGACGAGGCCTAATTTAGTAAAAACGACCAACTGGTCGAGAAAATAAAGTGCTGCTAGCTAACTGAAAATAGCACTCATCGACTCGGGAGATGTCTTAAATGAAAGATACAACCTTCGTCTTGAAGGCACGCACAAAAGTTAAACGACAGAGCACACAAAACACACTCAGTAGACGGCGAAACACGGAGCTCAAAACAGACACGACTTACGTCCCATAAAGCAAGGTTTCAAAATCGCTTTATTATTATTCATCATAAGAAAACATAAGAGGGAGACGTACAGTGTTGGACGTCTCACTGGGAAAAAATACAAACTGTTAAAACATGATGGTATATACACTGCAATGACAATGGGGATGAATAACAAATGCTGCAAGCAAAGGACTGTTACGGAGTGGTTTGACGATAATTCCGTATCGTGTGTGGACTGGCCAGCACAGAGCCCTGATCTTAATCCCATCGAGCACCTATGGGATGAATTAGAGCGCCGCATAAGAAGTTTGAAACCAAGGCGTACTACTAAGCAACAGTTTGCGGCAGCACTATGTACGGAATGGAAGCGCATACCTATCGCTGTGTTCCAAAACCTTGTCGAAAGCATGTCCCGAAGGGTCAGTGCATGCATTAAGGCCAAAGGTTGTTTCAGAATCGCTTTAATGTAACAAAACAGAGGAGACGAGCAACATAGAATCGTCTCAAAGAAAAAAAAAAAAAAAAAAGAACAGGAATGATACAAACTGATAAAAGCGATGATATGTACATTGAATGAGTAATGACAAATTTACAACGTGATTCAAACAGAGCAATGTTTGAGGAAGAACAAAATTATCACAGGCGAGGCACCGCAGTGCGAAAGAACATCAAAAAGTTAATGCAGAGTCTTAACTCACAGTGAGATGTAACTGAGTTGGTGTAACAGAGAACCACGGGGTCCCTGGTGACCACGTAGCATAGAAGGAGCTTTCACGCCATGCGGAGATGGCAGACTGATACTCCTGCTGTACCACCGTGCACAGAGTAACGGAAAGCATGGTGAAAGGTGAAGTCCCAAGTGCGCCAGCTATGAAAAAGTGTCGAGGAGTGGCAGTTCGTCTCTTGCAGAAAGAGTAAGTCGGCCCCAAGAGGCAAGAGATCTTCCAGAACGAGAGCGTTAGCGAGGGGGTTAGCAAACCCCCTACAATTCAGAGTGGCGACCTTGAATGGGTAAGTCCGACGTCGGATGAAGGGCAGCTATGGCAGCTTTCTGGAATGTGTCGAGGCGATTGATGATACCACAAGACGTAGTCGGGTTGCTTGGCATTATGCCGGAGGAATTTGAGGATGGAGGTTGCTTGGTCGAAGACCTCGAGAAGAACTGCTTCAAACTGCTGTAAAAAAATGAGAGAAGCCTCCCGATTTGTTTTATGAGTGAGAAACTCGTAAAGAGTCTTCTGTGTGTCGGCACACACACAGAAGAAGAATGATGGGACACACAAAACACGTACGTGAAGCACTCAAACACGCAACTCGTGAAGACACGTGTAGGCCAAAGGTGGACCGACACCGTACTAATGTATGTCAATAAATGCTATGTGTGTTTCTCTTCTAGGTGTCCGGTGACTTTTGTCAATATAGTGTATATTTAAAACTAAGGAGCCAATAGCAAAGAATGAAGGACTAATGTGATTCCTCATGCAAAGGACCAGAGCCCTTGGGTCATTCCACTGAGTACGCCACTGCTCACCATAGTGTTATTCAAGGTTTCTTTGCTTTACATTCGCCATACGGTGCATTTCCTTCACTGAGTTTGTTTATCGAATACCCTGGAGTTTTCGATCGAATACCTTTATCCCCAATTTCTGTGATGCTTGCAATAGAGAAATACACTGAGAATGCACTGAATTACGATCACCTATATAATATTTCGTGCGGAGAACGCTGCTACTCTGCATGGCATCAACTCCAAGAATTATCTGTACAGTTGTGTGGGGTTATGCAGGCAAGCTGTTTGTATTGTGGTCCACATTGCTGGTAAGGAGCGTGGCGTGCTCTTCCTCCCACAGATGTTCAATTGGATGGAGATCAGGCGACTTTGGAGGCCATTCCAGATGCTCATTGCTTCTCGTATCGGGGGCGATGACGTGGGCCATTACCATCCTGGAGAAATTCACCCCCCTCTGGGTGGAGGTACAACACTGTAGGGTGTGTATGGTCCGCAAGCAGTCCCTGGTATACGTAGGTCCATACACAGCAGGGGTCTTAGTCATGGCAACTAAACATGCTCATATCGTATCAACATCTCTCACTGGCCTGGATAGTCTACGAAGGATTCGTAGTCTCATGCTACTGACGCCAAATATGGACTCGCCGTCACGGCTGTGCAGTGGTCTAAGCGCTGGCTTCTGATCATTTGCCCGAAATGGATCCGGGCTCGAATCCCGGGTGAGGCTGTGACGTTTTACAGTGGTGAAGCACATGTATAAGGACGGCAAAGTTGCGGGGGTTTTATTCGTCGGTGTAGCTTAACTGGCTCCGGAGCCAAAGGATGTAGGCTCGAGTCGACCAACGGCAAATCTGAGTTCACACAAATATAACATTGGAAATGGATCTAATGGTCTTAGAAAAATGTGCGATGCTTCTTCCACACATCGTCCGGAATTAATCAGAATTTCTGCTTCTACAGTGAACTTCTTCAAGCATCGTTTGCCAGCTGATTCCGAAACTAATAATTCTGTCTCAGCCCTTTCTCAATTCTCAAACCGGGGGTAGGGGGGCGATAAATTCCGTCGGTTTAGTCTAATTGGGAAAGCATTCGGCTCCGGAGTAGAAGGATGCGGGCTGTATACTATATCGTCGCCGGCAAAAAGTATGATTTCAGAAAACTTGGATGGCGCGTTTTTCTTACTTTAAAAAAAGAAAGAATGAAAAGAAAGCCACGAACATAAAATTGTACTAACCATAATTAGCATATTCCTTGCTTCATGTTGCAACACGCATGTTTTACTTAGAGGCCAAGAACAGAATTCACATTAAAAGCGTTCCGATTTGCCTGCGAAATACTATCGACATCGCATTACCCCCAATTTTTTGACCAGTATGTTTCCTATATAGATTTTGTTAAAGGAAGTGGAGTAATTTTAATCGTGCATCATGTTTTTCACTTGGTGTTGCAAATTTTCCATGTTCGGTCTGAACACAGTTTGGATTCAGCTTTTGGAATCATTATTTTTTTACCAGCTGACTTTTTTAAAAATAGTGTTATCTAGCGTTTGAACAGGAGCCTGACAAATAGCAGAATTTGATTAATACTGTTTTGATCACCAAGGTGTTACATCAGTATAAAATAATTTTGCATTATGTAAACACCTGAAGCCAAATTAAAGAGAAAGTTAAAAATTAAAAACGGATAGTCCGCTGTACAAAACCTCAAGCTGCGCGAGAGGAAATTATTTCGTGGAATCAAATGTTTCTTTTTTTCATAAATATAGAAGAATTAGCTTTTCACCTCCATAATATTCCCCTTCTTACCCAATCATGTATTTTTTGTAAGAAGAACTTGCGTAATACCATTTTAGGTTGCTGACGAGATGACGACAATGTAACGTGTTGCCCAACGGATTAAATAGCAGTAAAAAAAAGAAAATATTATAAAACAGCACTTTTCTTTTCAACGCCTTTATTGTGAGGCGAGCTTTGAAGAAGTTATTTGAAGAATTTATAAGTTTCATCTCGAAGAAAAATGCCCGTTAAGGTGAAAATCATTTGAAATGAAGCGTGACGCGTTCTGTGCTCATTAAGCCCATCCCGAACTCCCGAGTACGATTTTCCCCGCGGCACACTCGCCCATTGTGTCATTGTGGTATCAAAAGCACAGCTGGTTCAGTGTATACATATGATTCAGCGGAAATCCAACCTAAATAGCTTTATCTTCTTTCCCTTGACCCCTGTCTGTGTAGTATGCAGCTAGTAGTGCCCCACCCTGAGAGCCTGTGTGTGTGTGTGTGTGTGTGTCAATAGAGGAAAGCATCATCCACCCTCGCCTTCTTGTTTATTTCTTTGCGGGGTCACGCCCAAGCTTTGTTTTCATCGGTTACGCTGTCTGACTCGTTACCTGCTAAAGAAGCCACGTAGTAGTTAGCTCGGAAATGCGTCTTTCTCTTTGTGTGTGAGAGTCTTTGAGGAGTCCTTCACGAATCTAACAAGTTATCTGATCTTTCTTGTCGAGCGAGGCACAAGGATTTTCTTATATTTGGATTGTTTGGTTAAATCAAGAACTTTGAAAACAGGGGTGCTATTTCCACGACTGTTGTGTGAGTGCATAAAATCATTTATGGAGTAGATAGAAATCTTTCTGTGCGTCCTCCTGAAACCACAAACCTGCAAAGGCGGATCCAGAACACTTAACAAGGAAAGAGCCAAATAAATGTGTAACTAACATTTACAGAAATGAACTAACGAAAAACATCACTTGAATAAGAATAAATAAGTTTTACCGGTAAAGGGTCTAAATATATATATATATAAAGCATAATAAAGGTAACACGCAAAATTACAAAACAGCTTTCGGAATTCTGAAGCGCCATAAGCTGCATAAAGGAAGCAAAATCAAAAACAAATACAGATATCACCTTCGTACTGAAAGCTAGATAAACTAATTAGGAGAAAATAAAAGAATAGACCAAACGACCACAGGGAAAAAAGAAAGAGGAATATAGAACTATGGCCAGCTGCTATTTATGGCTTCTTCAAGAGCCAGGCACAGATAACACCTCTCATACCTCTATAGAGACCAAAAAAGTGTGGGTTTCTGCACCATCCAGTCTGCTACAAGACAGCAAAAAGCTAAAAGAAAAAAGAAAAGCAAAGAAAAATAATAAAATAAAGTACATAAAAAAGTAAATTTAACCCACCCCAAACAAATAACCAACACCTCCCTATCACCCAAACCACCAAAACATCCCCAAAAATTAAAATAAGAGGAAAACAAAAAAAGAGAGAAAAAAATTGGAGAAAAAGAAAACCAGCCAATAAAAATGACACCCCCTCCCCCACACACCACCACCACCACCAGCAGCAGAGTAAAATGTTCGAAGCCCGAATTTTTTTATTTTTTTATTTTATTTTATTATTATTATTTTTTTTTTCCGGTTAGCTTTTTGCTGTCTCGTAGCAGACTAGATGGGGCAGAAACCCACACTTTTTTAGTCTCTACAGCGGTATGAGAGATAACATATATATATATATATATAATTTATAAACACTTACTTTGTGGAGTCTGTGTTACAGTTATAAAACACACTAATGCCCAAAGTGAACAAATCAAAAAAAGGTTTCCAAAACCAAGATGTCGCTGAAATAGCATAGAAGCAAGATACCCAAAATGAACATATAATCAGAGTACCAACCCTCGGGAAGATGAGAACAACGATATATATGTAGAGAGACAATTGTGGAAGAAAATTGGGGGAGACTTTTATCCAGCAGTGGATTGCTAATGGTTGAGAATGATGATGATATACATATAGTATATATACATTGCTGGCCACCCAAAATGCAATACCAAGAAGGACACGAGAATACAAAGCCAGATTTACTGGACACATAACAACCCAGCAGAAACACAAGTGCTGGGAAACTGCTGGCCACCAGCTGGCAGTCCTGGGTCACTGCTGGCTGAAATCTGCCGCTCACGGCCCAGTAGTAGTCCGTTGGTGGCAGCGCTATCAGTTGGCGAGCCATTGATGGCCCTGCAGCATCGCCTTGAATTGTGGGCCTCCAAGCAAATGCCACTAGTGGCCCGTTGCTGGCAACCAATACAACCCCCAACAGCAGGTGGAAGCAACGGGACTGCGCATGCGCAGAAGCAACACTTGCTGTGTCTCTCATGGTACCAGTTAGTTGAAGACGACGCTATCGCCATCGTGTTATTTTAGTGGATGTTAAGAAAAAAATCCATATGTGGAGAGGCGAATTAATTTCCTAATGAAATTTTACGTCGACGAAGATATCAGATTAAGCCGTGAAATACTAGATTGCAGCCATGAAATACACCCACTCCATTCCCATGAATAACAATTCATGGAATGGAGTGGATGAATAACAAGAAAAAATTTGAAACCGCTTGAAACAAATATCCTGGAAAACCATTAAAACAACGTTTGTTGGTAAAAAAAAAAAAAAAAAGAATTATACGCGTACAAAATTTATTAATTATTTGAAAGAAAAAAAAGCAACGCTATGTGGTGTACTCATCCATGGGTTGAATACACAAGACTGGGAGGAATTCGCTTCTAAAAATAACGAGAAGTAAAATAAAATATCTTTTACTCTTTAAAACAAATGTAGCTTCGGACAACGGAAAGGAAAGATACAGCGTTAAAAATGTAACAGAATGCGACATGAACCCGGGTAAATATATATGTATTCAACAATCTCTTTTCAAGACAGCAAGGACAGCACAAAACTTTAGAAAGCGACACTAAGTATGTACACGCCTTGAAAATGAGTGAAGTTCCCTTAAGGTACAAAAAAAAAAAAAAAAAAAAAAAATCGTTACGTTGAAAAAATTAATTTATCAGTTATATGAAACTGACTTTTACGAAAAATACCTCGCAATATTGTAAAATGAAAGAGGGAAGCATTCCATTACACACTCGAATGTGACAAATTAGTCCGGTCGGTAGAGAGCTCAGCTATCACGCAAACGGCCAAGGTTCAGATCTACACAGATATAAACGGGTGTTTTCCTGATCTGTTGAGAAAATTTCCCCAGCGCATTGCGTTATTTCACAAGCTTCGTAAGGGTATAAAAAAAATTGTCGCTTTCGGAAACTGCGGTTATCTTTGCTTTTTTTTTTTTTTTTTTTTTTTTTGTATTATGGCTACTACTGGGAAATTGGCGGACAAGATTCGGCGAGCCACCAGTTACGTCACGTGGTTGCCGGCTGCCACTAACGGCACACTAGCGGACCACATTTGGTTGGCCATCATTTCTGGCACGTGCTTGCAGGGCCATTGAAGGGTCACTTGTGGCAGCTACTGCCTGTGATGGACCACTGATGGCCCTGTTGTGGCATATAACAACTGGTGGGGTGCCAACTGTTGGCCAGCTGTTGGCCGCCCGGACATTTTATTGACGGTTCGGCAGCGGCAACATAGTGCTGGGCCATTGCTCGCAGTGCTGGCTGCCAGCAATGGCGCAGTGCAGGCCCAGCAAGACTGTTTTTGCTGGGAACAGATACAAAGATGAAACGATTGAGCTTACAGGTCCGTGCGATTTGCGGAACACGCAGACGTCAATAGTTCGTGTGACCCCCATGGTTGGCAATAGCGACTGCTACCGGACGCAGCATCAAACGAAAGAGGCTTTGGATGTGGGTTGGGCTATGTCGGTCCAGGCTGCTTCCACACGTTGCCACAGTTCATCAGGCGTAGCCGCGGGTGGTGCTTGCCGGGTCACTCGAGTGCCAATCAGTGACCAGACGTGTTCGATGGGAGACATATCGGGAGAACAGGCGTGCCACGGCAGCAGTGAAACCTGGTGGGCCGTGAAGAATTGTTGCACGATGCATGACACGTGCGGGCGCGCATTGTCCTGCTAAAACGTGGCCGCTGGCAGGTCCTGCAGGTAAGGGAGGACTACAGGCTCCAAAACATCAGAGATGTAGAGGTGGCTGCTGAGTGTACCGGCGATGCGTACCACAGGGGTGCGGGTGTCATATCTAATTGCGCCCCAAACCATAACACCAGGTGACGAAACAGTATGGCGATGCATAATGCAGGGGTCATAGAGTCTTTCGCAGCGGTGCCGCCACACACGCGTATCCGATCATCGTGGTATTGCAGGCAGAAGCGGGATTCGTCGGAAAAGACAATGTCGTGCTATTCCGTAGTCTGCAAACGATAGTTACCTTTTCTTACACTTTCAGGTGTATCTACTCAGCAAACGCAAACAACGCAAAATATACAAGAGTAACTTTTGGGAGTTACCAAATTCAGTGGTGCATTTTATTTTTCCTATTTTGTTTCATGGCCTTAGTCAAAATGTCAGTTTTGTTTCGAAATGCATCCACCCATCTCCCAAATTTCAAAGTTTCCTAAATTTCCATATAAGTTTTAATATTAGCACTTAACCTTCTCAAAAAATTTTTTCGCCATAACAAGTCCAGGTGCGGCGTTCAACGGCCCACTGCCACCGCACTCCCCGGTGGTGTAACGTCAATGGTAATCGGAGCAATGGGCGCCGTGCGACAAGTCCAAGCTCCTGCAGACGACGTCGAACGGTACGTGCTGACACAGGTTGTTGCGCAACACACCCTAATTCCTGCGCTAACGTTCGTGATGTGGCGGTGCGAGCCGTCAATGCCCGCCGCACAACATGCCGGTCCTATCGTCCGGTGGTGTGCCGCGGCTGCGGCAATCGCTCACGTCCGTCCGTCCGTCCCTCCTGCACCCACCGAATCCATACTCGCCTTACTGTGGCTGGATGTCGTTCCACACGGGCGCCGATGTCTCGATAAGCCACTATTCGTCCTCTGCCGAACTCCGAAACGTGCTGGAATGACTGCCGTATTCTGCGACGAGGCATCAGGAAGCTTCCAACGCACAAGTCCGGCAGCACAACACACTTCCACTACTTGCACCCCGCCTTCTGTGCACCCTTCTTATAGTGCTTCTGGGTGGCGTGCCGGGCGCGCATGATTTGAATTTACCCTGCAATGCTAATCGTTTGCATGTCCTTTCGCGGTCGACGCATACTGCGAATTTCAGGCCAGTCGGATGCTTCCTTCTTGGTGTTGCATTTTGGGTGGCCAGCAGTGTATATGTACGGTATATATATATATATATATATATATATATCCAGGAGAAGATGGAATTACTATAGACATCATACAAGAAGCAAGTGGAGAAATTGAAACAGTACTCGCCCAAATTTTCACTCGATGCCTTAATGAAGGGAAGATTCCTGAGGATTGGAACAATGCTACAATGATCCTGCTACATAAAAAAGGTGACATTGAGGATCTCAGGAACTGCAGACCTATCAGCCTCCTATCAGTGGTTTATAAAATCTTCACTAAAGTTCTTTCACACCGCTTGAAGGTAACACTGGACATGGCTCAACCGAGAGAACAAGCTGGATTCAGGAGTGGCTACAGCACAATAGATCATATCCACGTACTGAGAGAACTAATTGAAAGAGCGAGGGAATATGAACTTCCATTGTGCATGGCTTTTATCGATTATGAAAAAGCCTTTGATTCGGTGAAACCATCAGCAGTTACCACGGCTCTGAAATCCTGCGGTATTGAAGATGCATACATTAATATTATTAATAACATCTATGAAAATGCAAGTGCAAAGATTCGGCTGTTTGAAAATACAACACACATAAAAATTGGAAAGGGAGTGAGACAAGGTGACACCATATCTCCGAAGCTCTTTAATGCCACATTGGAAAATGTCTTTCAAGCACTGAACTGAGAAAACAAAGGGATAAAGATTAATGGAGATTATCTAACCCACCTTCGTTTTGCTGATGACGTAGTCATTTTTGCAACTACCCCATCAGAGCTGCAGAGTATGATCCAGGAACTTGCTGACAAGAGTAAAGAAGTGGGATTAAAAATGAACTTTCAGAAGACAAAAGTGATGTTCAATGCTTTTACAAGAAATGAAGATTTATCGATTGATGGAGAAAAACTGGAGATAACAGATACGTATGTTTATCTTGGACAGCAGATATCAAGTGAGGGTCACATTGATGAAGAAATTAATCGGCGTACAAAACTTGCCTGGAGAGCTTTTGGAAGAAACAGCATAATTTTCAAGAGCAATATGCCATTATGTCTTAAAAGAAAAGTGTTTGATCAATGCATCCTTCCAGTGCTTACGTATGGTGCAGAGACGTGGACCTTAACTAAAAGAGACATACAAAGGCTGCAGACAACTCAAAGCAGCATGGAGAGGTGCATGCTTGGTATAACCAGGAGAGATAAGAAGAGGAACTCGTGGATCCGAAAAATGACAAGAGTGGAAGACATCATGATCAGAGTTAAATCCCTGAAATGGCAATGGGCTGGACATACTGCCAGAAGGACAGACCATAGATGGACAGCCGAAATTTTAGATTGGATTCCAAGGGACAGGAAAAGACCCAGAAAAAGACCACATGGGAGATGGGTGGATGAAATTCGTAAATATGCGGGAGTGACATGGAGGAGACTGGCACAAGACAGACCGTTGTGGAGGAAACTTGGGGAGACCTTCGTCCAGCAGTGGATTGATAATGGTTGACAATGATGATGATGATGATATATATATACTTAAGAGCAAAACTGAAGACTAAGGAAAAAATTTTAGAATTTAAAACGAAGGGTGCAAAATAACCTGAAAATCAAAACGCGCAACGCAGCAGTTTTGAAAATTCAGAATTCACATTCTATAAAGAAGATACCTAAGCAAAAAAATACATATATAATTTTGACTCACACCAAGTACAACATAGAAAAGGTTATGTATCTACCTGTGTGAGTAAAAGGAGAAAAGATAAAAAAATGAAATAAAACAACTGAATGTAGAAGGTGTCGAGAATACTGAGCCTTGGCTTTATCAAGGACCAGCAAAAACTCTGCATTTTCTCACTTCCACAAAGACCTAGTTGGAAATGGGTTTCTGCAAGGCCATAGATGCAAGTAACATTCCCACCTAAAATAGTTTAAAAAATATATATATAAGTCATGTCCTCCGTAGAGTAGCATGACCTAGCACTAGTTAACAATTTCGCTTGCATCCATTAACCTTCATGGCCCGACCCATGCTCTTCATCTGTTACTATTAAACAGAGAGAAGAAGATTAAAGAGAACTCAAGCTGTGAGAGTGACATAATAATTAGAAATGATTTTCAGCTATAACGAAATTCCAAGTTCGTTTGAGAGAGAATTTAAACCTGAAAAACAATGCAAAAGAAATCCAAATTTTACATTGCAATTAAAAAAGGAAATGTTAATTTATAACGAACAGATTTTTGAAAGAAAACTTTAGTCTAAAACCCCCTACTCTACAACTTATGACAGCACGAAAACGAGAATAAGTTAAAGATAATAATTAACTAAAGAAAACTTTGTGAAAGTTATATACCTTAAACAGTTAGTTGCAATATGTACAAAGTATTTCAGCAGTGCTTTAAGTGCATAATTAATTAGTTATTAAGAACTTAACTACTTTGAAAAAACAGCGCATAGACAGCGCATAGAAAAGGAACAAGCTTAGCCATCTTCTGTTCCTAGGTACCCCAAAAGACGCTCAAAGTTACAAAGAAAAGTAAGAGTTAAAACCCGCAAAAATGTTAACAGACAAACCAATGCTTAAAAGCTGAAAAGCTAAAAAACAACAGAGAAAAGGTACATGAAGTACAAACATTGAACTTATAAAACCTAGAACCCAAAAACAAGGAAGAGAGCTTACCTCTTGTGTGACAAAAACTTTTCTCCTCACAAGAGAAGAACATGGCAGACCTCTTCCGCCACTCCCTAGACGCTGGGGGGCAGTGAGGGTGGGGCTGATGGCCTCCTCATACAGCAAGAAACCAACGCGCGGAGATTTTAACCAGAGAAAAAAATATATAAACTTAAGACTGTGGATCTGAATGATCAGAAAGAGCAGAATTAACTCTCCAGAATACATGAGAAATATTATAAAATACACGAGCAGTTTATTTAATAATCTTTGCATGTATTAAATCACCTTAGTGAGCTTCTATAGATTAATCAGACTCTTATTAATTTTAATGTTGGTTTTACTATTTTTAGTATAGCTATCCTAGTGATGAATAACTAGTTTTCTTTTTTATTTGTTTTTATTTTCTTTTATAAACAGATTTTTAAGCTTTTTTTGTGATTTTGTTTATATTATTTAATTTTTTGTTTTAATAGGACCGTCATATCCATAGCACTAAGGTTCCTTTAGGTAGTTAATAGGCATCCTCTAGCCAACTTCCTTACGGCTTTGATTGGTCAGAATCATATTATTAACTGTGTAGAAAATTAAAGCAGATCTGCCAACCTTACTCTATTATTCAGAATAATTTTTCTTAAAGTTCTTTTGATGAAAGAAGAAGGAATTTCGTTCTCTAGAAAACTTTCTAATAGTATATTAATGTGGTAATTGAAGTCCAAATTGTTGCTGCAAATTCTTGAAATTCTTAGGACCTGAGAAATTAGTACATTCTCAATTACTTTGGTTGAAATGTTATTATTCCAGTGTAGATATTTAATTACTTTGAAAGGAAAATTAACTCTTTTATCAAAGAGGCTAATAGATGGGTTACCTCTGTTGAGCTTAATGCTTAAGTCTAGGAACTCAAGTTCCTGATTACTGTGGTTGGTTTTACATAAGTTAAGAGAGCTAGGATAGATATTATCAAAATCACTCTCTATAACTTCTGAATTATTGATGCACAGCAGATCATCAATATATCTAAAAGTGTATTTCGTTATAAATTAACATTTCCTTTTTTAATTGCAATGTAAAATTTGTTTTTCAGGTTTAAATTCTCTCTCAAACGAACTTGGAATTTCGTTATAGCTGAAAATCATTTCTATTTATTATGTCACTCTCACAGCTTGAGTTCTCTTTAATCTTCTTCTCTCTGTTTAATAGTAACAGATGAAGAGCATGGGTCGGGCCATGAAGGTTAATGGATGCAAGCGAAATTGTTAACTAGTGCTAGGTCATGCTACTCTACGGAGGACATGACTTATATATATATTTTTTAAACTATTTTAGGTGGGAATGTTACTTGCATCTATGGCCTTGCAGAAACCCATTTCCAACTAGGTCTTTGTGGAAGTGAGAAAATGCAGAGTTTTTGCTGGTCCTTGATAAAGCCAAGGCTCAGTATTCTCGACACCTTCTACATTCAGTTGTTTTATTTTTTTTTTTTTTTTTTTTCTTTTCTCCTTTTACTCACACAGGTAGATACATAACCTTTTCTATGTTGTACTAGGTGTGAGTCAAAATTATATATGTATTTTTTTGCTTAGGTATCTTTATAGTATATATATATATATCATCATCATCATTGTCAACCATTATCAATCCACTGCTGGACGAAGGTCTCCCCAAGTTTTCTCCACAACGGTCTGTCTTGTGCCAGTCTCCTCCATGTCACTCCCGCATATTTACGAATTTCATCCACCCATCTCCCATGTGGTCTTTTCCTGGGTCTTTTCCTGTCCCTTGGAATCCAATCTAAAATTTCGGCTGTCCATCTATGGTCTGTCCTTCTGGCAGTATGTCCAGCCCATTGCCATTTCAGGGATTTAACTCTGATCATGATGTCTTCCACTCTCGTCATTTTTCGGATCCACGAGTTCCTCTTCTTATCTCTCCTGGTTATACCAAGCATGCACCTCTCCATGCTGCTTTGAGTTGTCTGCAGCCTTTGTATGTCTCTTTTAGTTAAGGTCCACGTCTCTGCACCATACGTAAGCACTGGAAGGATGCATTGATCAAACACTTTTCTTTTAAGACATAATGGCATATTGCTCTTGAAAATTATGCTGTTTCTTCCAAAAGCTCTCCAGGCAAGTTTTGTACGCCGATTAATTTCTTCATCAATGTGACCCTCACTTGATATCTGCTGTCCAAGATAAACATACGTATCTGTTATCTCCAGTTTTTCTCCATCAAACGATAAGTCTTCATTTCTTGTAAAAGCATTGAACATCACTTTTGTCTTCTGAAAGTTCATTTTTAATCCCACTTCTTTACTCTTGTCAGCAAGTTCCTGGATCATACTCTGCAGCTCTGATGGGGTAGTTGCAAAAATGACTACGCATATATATATATATATATATATATATATGACCGCCAATAGCGGTATAACTATACCATCGGGATCAGAGGAAATTCTATCCCACACTCACCAACCCGCTTGGCCAGCGTGGTGAGTTATGGCCGAACCCCTCCAAAATGACTCCACAACTTAAATCTTGGCCCTCAGTCTCCGGCAGCTGGAATGTACCTGACCAAGGCAGCGGCCAGTGCGACATGAAGGCAGAGGGTGCTAAGAATCCCCGGAGGACCGGACTAGGCTGCCATCTGATGCTGACCTTGGCAAAGTACAATGGACGCTCCCTATCTTCTGATTCAAGGCTTCTTGAATTGGAAGAGGAACTACAAAGGATCAAGTGGGACATCGTGGGGCTAAGTGAGGTAAGGAGAAAAGGAGAAAATCTCATCGAACTGAAAAGTGGACATCTCTTCTACTATCGTGGGACACATACTGGCAGAACAAGTGGTGTTGGATTTATAATAAACAAGAAACTGAAGGATAAAGTGGTAGAAGTTGAAAGTTCCTCTGACAGAGCTGCACGACTTGTTATCCAACTCTCGAAAAGATACCAGGCTCAGATTATTCAAACTTATGCACCCACCACAAGTCATCCTGAAGAAGAAATTGAAGAATTTTATGAGGAAATTTGTCATCTAAATAATAAAGGTAAGCAGCACTTGAAAATAATTATGGGAGATTTCAATGCAAAAATAGGGCAACGGCAACAGAATGAAACTTCAGTAGGTAAATTCGGTCACGGCAACAGAAACCAGCGTGGAAATACTCTCGTTGAGTTTGCAGAGGCAGAAGGGTTTTTCATCTTGAACTCCTTCTTCAAGAAAAAGCCACACAGGAAATGGACATGGAGACATGCAAATGGGACGACAAGTGAAATTGATTTTATTATGTGTAACAAAAAATTCGTCATAGAAGACTGCAGTGTGCTAAACAAGTTCAACACAGGTAGTGACCATAGATTGGTGAGATGTAAGATGCACCTCAACACTAAACTTGAACGTGGAAAGCTCATAAGACAAACAAAATCTATTGACATAACCAACATTAAAAAACACCATAATACCTTCAAGTTGGAACTGAAGAACAGGTTCTCTGCTTTAGAAGGCCTAACATCGGAAGAAGTGGACATCTCTGAAGTTAACAGAAAAGTAACCAAAGCTCTTATGGAAACAGCAACAAAATTAGCTGGGTCTAAGAACAAGTTGCATGTAAATAAATTATCAGGAAAAACGAAAATGTTGATGCAAAAAAGAAGAGAGATGAGGACAATTAAAGAAGATGTGACTTCCAAAATGGAATATATAGAGCTATGCAAAACAGTACGAAAAAGTTTCACTGAAGACGTAAGAAAATTCAACTGTGAACTAGTGAGGAAAGCAATTGAAAACAACCAAAGCCTAAAGATAGCAAAGGGACATCTCAGTAAGGGAAGAAAACAGATTATGGCACTGAGAAAAGAAGATGGTTCTGTTACAAGAAATAGAGGCGAAATTTTGACAAGAATGTAAGATTTCTACTCCAAATTATATGAAAGGGATGGTACATGCACTCCAGACATCATGAAAGATACCAGTACCAGAGTTCCTCCAGTCCTTCCAGCAGAAGTTGCACATGCAATCAAGAACATGAAGCGGGGGAAAGCTCCAGGAGAAGATGGAATTGCTGTAGACATCATACAAGAAGCAAGTGGAGAAATCGAAACAGTACTCGCCCAAATTTTCACTCGATGCCTTAATGAAGGAAAGATTCCAGAGGATTGGAACACTGCTACAATGATCCTGCTGCATAAGAAAGGGGACATTGAGGATCTCGGAAACTACAGACCTATCAGCCTCCTATCAGTAGTTTATAAAATCTTCACCAAAGTTCTTTCACACCGCTTGAAGGTTACACTGGATATGGCTCAACCGAGAGAACAAGCTGGATTCAGGAGTGGCTACAGCACAATAGATCATATCCATGTGCTGAGAGAACTAATTGAAAGAGCTAGGGAATATGAACTTCCATTGTGCATGGCTTTTACCGATTATGAAAAGCCTTTGATTCGGTGAAACCATCAGCAGTTACAATGGCTCTGAAAACCTGCGGTATTGAAGATGCATACATTAATATTATTAATAACATCTATGAAAATGCAAGTGCAAAGATTAGGCTGTTTGAAAATACAACACACATAAAAATTGGAAAGGGAGTGAGACAAGGTGACACCATGTCTCCGAAGCTCTTTAATACCACATTGGAGGGTTTTTTTCAGTCGCTGAGCTGGGAAAACAAGGGGATAAAGATTAATGGAGATTATCTAACCCACCTTCGTTTTGCTAATGACGTAGTCATTTTTGCAACTAGCCCATCAGAGCTGCAGAGTATGATCCAGGAACTTGCTGACAAGAGTAAAGAAGTGGGATTAAAAATGAACTTTCAGAAGACAAAAGTGATGTTCAATGCTTTTACAAGAAATGAAGATTTATCGATTGATGGAGAAAAGCTGGAGATAACAGATACGTACGTTTATCTTGGACAGCAGATATCAAGTGAGGGTCACATTGATGAAGAAATTAATCGGCGTACAAAACTTGCCTGGAGAGCTTTTGGAAGAAACAGCATAATTTTCAAGAGCAATATGCCATTATGGCTTAAAAGAAAAGTGTTTGATCAATGCATCCTTCCAGTGCTTACGTATGGTGCAGAAACGTGGACCTTAACTAAAAGAGACATACAAAGGCAGCAGACAACTCAAACAGCATGGAGAGGTGCATGCTTGGTGTAACCAGGAGAGATAAGAAGAGGAACTCGTGGATCCGGAAAATGACAAGAGTGGAAGACATCATGATCAGAGTTAAATCCATTATGGCTTAAAAGAAAAGTGTTTGATCAATGCATCCTTCCAGTGCTTACGTATGGTGCAGAGACGTGGACCTTAACTAAAAGAGACATACAAAGGCTGCAGACAACTCAAACAGCATGGAAAGGTACATGCTTGGTGTAACCAGGAGAGATAAGAAGAGGAACTCGTGGATCCGGAAAATGACAAGAGTGGAAGACATCATGATCAGAGTTAAATCCCTGAAATGGCAATGGGCTGGACATACTGCCAGAAGGACAGAACATCGATGGACAGCCGAAATTTTGATTGGATTCCAAGGGACAGGAAAAGACCCAGAAGAAGATCACATGGGAGATCGGTGGATGAAATTCGAAAGTATGCGGAAGTGACATGGAGGAGACTGGCACAAGGCAGACCGTTGTGAAGGAAACCTGGGGAGACCTTCGTCCTGCAGTGGATTGATAATGGTTGACAATGATGATGATACACTGAAGAGCAATTGTATTACATACAGCTGGCGTTATGCAAATGTGGCGCTGTGGGCGGCCCTGTAAACGGAAACAACATGACGTATGCAACCATCTGAAAATATAAGGAGTGATGCGACGGGATTCAGTAAGAATCGGACGCAGTATGGGTAAGACGAATGGGCGCGTTTGATCTTGGGCAAATTGTCGGGGACCGACGAATGGGTCACTTCATCTCGGAAGTCATGCTGGCACTGGGATTTTCACGAACCACTATGTCACGGGTGCACCGTGAGTACATCGAATCCGGTAAAACCATCCCTGCAATAGCCAACTGCCGTGGACAACAGCATGCGGATGAGCGGAATCATCGTCGGCTAGCTCGCATTGTAGCAGCGGATAGACGGGCCACAGTGCAAGAAATCACTCGGCAATTTAACGCTGGTGCACAAAAACGTGTAAGCAGCCACACCATCCAGAACCATCTCCTCGCTATGGGGTACAGAAGCCATCGTCCCACGAGAGTACCGCTGCTGACCGCACATCACAGGGTGCAAAGATTAGCATGGGCGCGGGAACATCGCCACTGGACCCTAAACATGTGGAAAAATGTTGTCTGGACTGACGAGTCAAGATTCACGTTGGTACATGCGGATCGTAGGATACGAGTACGGCGCAAACCACATGAAGCGATGGATCCTTCTTGCCAGCAGGGTACTCTTCAAGCTGGTGTGGGTTGCATTCTTGTGTAGGGCCTGTTTACGTGGACTGAAATGGGACCCCTGGTACGTGTGACATCGTCCCTCACAGGTTAACGTTACCGGGATATCCTGGACGACCATTTGCACCCGTTTGCGCGTCTTCAACATGCCACTGGGGACCTCATCCTGCAACATGATAGTGTACCGTGCCATCGCTCCCGAATTGTATCCGAATGGTTGGATGAATACTCCACCGACGTGACCTCGCTTTCTTGGCCAGCTTGGTCACCTGACCTCAATCCCATCGAGCACATCTGGGATGCCATTGAGAGAGATGTTTGAGGCTCTGACACTCCTCCATCAAATCTTCCTGAACTGTGAGAGCTTGTTCAGGGGTTGTGGATCTGTATGGCTTCTCCACGCTTTCGGTGTGTTGTCGAGTCCGTGCAGAGACGAATAGCCGCCGTCATCAAGGCGAAAGGTGGTGCTACACGTTACCAGACAGGTATCTCTAATTCAATTGCTCTTCAGTGTACAAGAAGCAGTGCAAGGGACTCAAACTGAAAGCAAACGATAAAAAGGTGGAAAGGAGGGCTTCCAAACAGTGTATCGATTAACATGGGTAAACGTTGTGAGCTGAGCGACTTTGATCGTGGACGCATTGTCGACGCAAAACAGATGTGCCATTCTGTCACCCAAGTGGTAAGAACCATAGTTTTCCGAAGGGTAACTGTATCAAAGGTATTCCGCGAATATACGATCGATGGATGTACTGGCGCTCTAAGAGAAATCGGTGGCCGACCATACGTCATTGATGACAGGAGTCGACGTAAACTATCCAGGCTCGTACAGACCGAACGCTTGGCAAAAGCGGCGCATGTCACATCCAGGTCAAATGTCGGAAGCCTAAGCAGCGTCAGCAAACGGACGGCACATGCTGCGTACCCTGGGCAACAGGAGCGGACGTCCTACTCGTGTACCACTGTTGACTGCTCGTCATGGGAAATTATGCCTCACTTTTTGAACATCAAAAATGGATCTCTTCAGTGTGGCGCCGCATGGTGTCGTGAGATGAATCCCGTTTCCAATTGTACCCAGCTGACGGGATGGTGCGGGTGTGGCGTCTACAGCACATGTCCGTGGATCCGTCGTGTCAGGTCGGCTCTGTTTAAGGCGGTTTGTGCTCTGTGATGGCTTGAGGAGCCTTCTCGTGGGGACACATTAGGTCCCTTAGTGTGTGTAGAGAGGTCTTTAACCGCTGCGCGCTACCAGCATATGTTGGCAGATCAATTACACGCTTTCATGACTTTCGCGCGTACTGCGGCCGATGGTCTGTTTCAACAGAATAATGCGCCTGCCCCACCGAGCCGGAACCACCCAGCCAAGAAGACTCATTTGAGTTTGGAACCATCTTGTCGCCCTGAGGTCTCGTATATAAACCCTGTGGAAGCTCTCTGGGATGCCGTAGAGTGGAACATAAGATCCATGGATCTGATATTCCCCTTTATGGCATCCCAGATCCTGGACCAACGACTATTTCGGAGTTGTGGATAATGCTGCAACAGGCACAGCTGGCATTACCACCGGCATCTAGTGGAGTCGATGGCTCGGCATGTACAGGCTGTTATTCTCGCTAGAGGAGCACCAACACACTATTAAGCAGATATCTCTAATGTTTTGTCCATTGAATGTGTATATACCTGTTAGGGGTTTAACAACTAACGTGGGCAACTCAATGGGCATAAGCAATAGTCCGTCCCTCGTTTAGTGCCGTTAGATCCAGGTAAGGGAGAGAGTCAGTGCCGCAAGACGAGCACACTCCAAGCCTTACTTGGATTCGTACCCGGACCTATCTCGAACGAATGTTTAGAAGCCAACGCTTTCTGCCACTCAATCACTGTATTACCTTTCAGCTGAAAAGAAAACGCTTGTCTTTCCTAACTGAATGAGCACCTGTTTTCAGACTGCAATGTGGAAGTGACCGCAAAAGCTACATCTTCGGCAACGGCCGCGAAAGCGACAATACCGCCTCATACGGGACTCGAACCCGGGTTCGCTTGGACGCGCATCTGGAAACCCCGGTTTGACAGCTGTGCCACAATAGCGGCAGAGTTGGTCTTCAAAGTGTGCATGCACATAATGAGCATATACTGTATCTTCATGTTTGACACAGAAATCATCTTGGATTACACATAGAGTCGCAGAGTATTTGAGAGCATGAATTGTTCTGAGAAAATGCTGGTTCGATTTTTGCTTGTATGAAGAGAGAATGCCCACAGTAAAAAAAAAAAAAAAAATTCTTGACAACAGGAAAACACGACAGCTGTTGACTAATGTGTGTCAGAAACATATTCTTTTTTAATTTCAACTAAGCAATCGACAAAACTGGTCAGAACATTTCTTCTGATCAATCACATAGCCTTCTCTTTTCGTTGTTTTTGTTTGGCGGTGTAACGACCAGCGGGAGCAACTCGATGGGCTGTAAGTAGTTGATCGTACCTAATCAAGGATTATTGATTCCAGGGAAGGGAGACAGCCAGTGACCAAGGACAAACGCAACCCACCGGCATTCGAACCCGGACCGATCTGATACGAACGGTTAGAAGCCAACGCTTAGACCAGGGGTCAGCAAACTACGGCCCGCGGGCCAAATCTGGCCCACCGCCAATTTTTGTACGGCCCGCGAGCTCTAAGAATCAATTTGCACTTTCATATTCTTTGAAATTTCAAAGTATTTAAAATGTCAAAGTACGCGATATAACAGAACGGCCGACCGCTGAGTTGAGGAGTTGCGATATACGTCCGTATGTGGCGCTCCTACAGGTTCGCATTCGGTGGTCTCTGCTATGACGTCACGCAGTTATAATTCGGCAGCGTTTCCAGTGCCACGTGTATCGCTGTTCTGCGACATTTTGTTCTCGTTTCATTACCCTTGCATATCCATCATGTCACTGTCAAAACCAGAAAAGAAGAGAAAAGTGGACTTCGAATGTCGTGCTTTTAAGGAAGAGTGGAGTGTGAATTATTTTGTTACCGAATTAGATGACAAAGCATTGTGCTTATTGTGCCATGACGCTATTGCTGCTTTTAAAAAGTACAATATACGTCGTCATTGCCAGACTATGCACTCCCTCAATACAATATTCGCAGCTCACAGGAAAGCAAAGATCAGAAAAATTGGATACTTTTTCATCACAACGCGATTTATTCAAATTCGCGGGGGATATATTTTATTAGCTCAAACTACAGTTCCAGCAGGATTTTTCGGACCTTGATGCAAGTGCAGAAGACATTTCCATATTTCGAAATCCATTCGACTGTACAATTGAGGATCTTCCACGTAACCTTTAATAGGAAGTGATTAATCTGCAAAGTGATGACATGCTAAAAGGCAAATTTGAAGAGAAGAATCTGACAGAATTCTATAAATGTCTTCCAAGCGATGAATATGGACAGTTAAGATCATATGCTTGGGGATTCTGTACATCTGTGTCTGGCAGCACCTGCCTGTATGAAAAGACATTTTCAAATATGAAATACATAAAATCTTAATACAGGTCAGCATTAACAGATGAACATTTGAAATCAATTTTGATCGGTCTCGTTCATTTCTTCGACAATCACTTCGTCAACATTTCGTAAAATCTACAGTTTTCAATTTAGAACGACCAAATTTGTTATACTATCTCATGGTACTCTAACTTAGACCGTACACGGTTCCTGGAAGGGGTCGGGGCCCTGGGTCAAAGGGGCCCCATACAACATTTTCGTAAAATCTACAGTTTTCAATTTAGAACCTCCAAATTTTGTATACTATCGCATTGTATCCTTACACCAACTTAGACCATAGACGGAAGGGGTCGGGGCCCGGGGTCAAGAAGCCTCCATACAAAATGTTCGTAAAATCAACAGTTTTCAATTTAGGACGACCAACTAGATTTGCGATTGAACTAGATTTACACTGAAAAAAGTTCGTTTTTTCAGTGTTTCGTAAATATAGTTGCTATCAAACTTTGCCCCACCAAAAATAATGCTTTCCCACCCGTCGGCCATCCAGATTTCGAAGTCTAGCGACGTCACTGCTCTTGAAACATATATAACTCACACGTCTCTTTACCTTGGGAGTTGTGTGATGCGTAGGCAACTCACGCTGCCATGCTGTCACGTACATGCTACGTGATAGGTGGCCCCCTAGGCAAAACCTTGCAGTTGGTTCGTGAAAATCTTGCTTGTTGATGTTCTTACTGTTACAATTATAAATTAGACAGGATCGTTTTGTTTTCGAAGATTTTATTCTATTTTTGTAATAAACCACAGTGGCTCCAAGGGACATTTTTTCTTGTCTATAGTGTTGCAGTCAATGTGTTAAATAGGAAACCTCAACTAGTCCTTATAAGTGAAGTTCTGGACGTCAATTAAATGCTCAGGAAAAAACTTCTGCAGGTTATTGAATGAATGATCAAGTACATTGTGTAGGTTTTAACAACTTTACACCAAGGAATATTTAGTATCATAACTCTATTAGCTAGGAAAAAGGATCTTTTGTCTGACGAATTTCAATGTCTTGCATTGAAATAAAAGAGCAGACGTAAACATGAAATTTTCCATTATTCAAATTACTCTAAATCGACTCCACTTTGCATAGATAGATTACATGCATACGAGACCATTATTATGCAAGAGCGGGAACGTTAAACGCTTGAAGTCAATTTAGAAAATGGAGCATACCAATGCTGCTCGAATTAATATGAGCCGCTTTTGCTTGAGAGGGGTGGCTATTATGTATGCAAACACCTATTTTCTCTAAAATCGAAACTGCCCTAATGTCTTCGTAATCTTACGCAGCATTTGGAAAGACGTGACGGAAGAAAATCATCATGGCATCGAAATTTTGCTCCAGTCCTATGCTCATTTCAGTTCAAAAAGTAATGAATATTAATTTAGAAGAAAAAAAAAGTGGAAACAATGAAAGAAAGAAAAAGAAAATCGCAAAGCGGTAATTGAGTTGTAATTTTTTTTCTTTTTCAATTTTTCTTTTTAAGATCACAACAACTCAATTGCGGCTTTTCGAAGTCAGCCATTATACGTTTGCAAGACAACGGAACTACAATTCAAGTGATATATGAACTACGAAAGAAAGAAAGCTGTTCTCGTACGGCTATGATAACCTGCCTGTGGATTCAAAATGCGAACAAATCGTAAATGAATAAATTATTCGACTGAAATCTCACATAATGGAACTTCCACATAACGATCTCCCATTTAACGGATTTTTGCCGAAAGTTGAGCCTTAGACTTATAACCGATTTGCGATGGACTAGTATGATTTCTATAACCATTGACGGAGCAACATTAGAAGCAATCCTTCCACGGCCGGTTTAAGACCACAGCAATTACCATAACTACGGAATGCCTTGGCCATTTTCTAGCCGCTCAAACAGCAACTTCAAACTTAAGGTCCACACCGAGGCAAGGAAGATTGAATAGACTGACACTAATCGCTATTGTAAGAGAAATCGCACATTCTTTGGATGTACAAAAATTTCCGGCGTCATTTTCAGAACGAAAAGCAAGAAAGAAAAAATTGTTAGGTGCACAGTCAAAATATTTCTGAAATGCGCGAGCCACTTTCCTTGATTCCTTTCGTGAATTAACGAAGCATATTATTGATACAACTTGTTCGGTGAAATGACGGAAGGAAACCTGAATTTCGCGGATTTTTTGTATTCCAAGAAAATTCTGAATTTTCAGAAACCTTTCGGCAATTCCTTTCTTATATTGACGGAAAATTTTCGTTTTTAAGAAGAGCTAAAGTAAAATTTTGAATTTTCAGAACCATTTCGGCAATTCCTTTCTTATATTGACGGTAAATTTTCGTTTTTAAGAGGAGCTAAAGTAAAATTTTGAATTTTCAGAACCATTTCGGCAATTCCTTTCTTATATTGACGTTAAATTTTCGCTTTTAAGAGGTGTTAACGGAAAATTCTGAATTTTCAGAACCCTTTCGGCCATTCCTTTCTTGTATTGACGGTAAGTTTTCGTTTTTATGAGGTGTTAACGGAAAATTCTGAATTTTTATAAACCTTTCCACAATTCCTTTCGTATATTAACGGAAAACTCCGTTCTCACATTTTCCCTATCCACACTAAAAAAAAATTCGGTAATAGGAGTGATTTCGTGGGAATACTTGAGGTTTGATTAACTGTTAAATTTCAAGAGTCTGTCGAAGTATTTGATTTTGAAGTTCTGTAGCGAGATCGGATATTGTGGATAGCATATCGCATGAATTTTTTGTTATTGTGGTACAGGATATTTCTTCTCCTCTCCGTTATTTTGTGTACCAGCTATTATATATTGTGTTACTGTAAGAAATCGAGTACTTAAATTATTGTAGCCTCCCCGGTGGCGCGGTGGTATAACCGCTGGCTTATGATCACTCATTCGTGAAGGTTCTGTGTTCGAATCCCGGTGAGGCATGGATGTTGTGTTTCTCTTATGGCACTGACTGTCTCTCTTCTCTGGAACCAGTGACCCTAAATTAGGGACGGGCGACTGCTTTATAGCCCATTGAGTTGCTCACGGCGGTCGTTAAACCTTCAATCAAAAAATTAAAAAATATTATATATAGAGCGATGTCTAAGTATCCGTCTGTGGAGTCCTTAAGACAAAGGCTATTATAGCTATCAAGAGGAAATTTCATATTAAGAAGTTTTGTGAAATAATACAATAAATTAACCATTTCTTAAAGATAATTGAAAGTAATTGTCGGTTAAAAAAAGAGATCTCAGGTTCCAAAGCATTCTGTTGCTTCGAAGAATCACGATGAAAACAAATACTTTCTTTGTGATAAGTCCTCCTGCAGAAAAGATAAAATTATTACAAACGTATTCAAAAAAAATAATTAGCTCCAAGAGAAAATAAAATGACTAAAAATCACTTGCATTGAGGTGGATCCACCTAGAATCTTTGCTTTGTATTTCCAATGGGCAAACTTCTGTAGCCATTTTCTTCACAATTAATGCGTTCCCAAGGATGAAAATTTGAACATCGATAAAAATAACTTCATATTATAGCCTAGTATACTTAATATTTTCTGAAATGTAACCATAATTAAGCAATCCGACATTTAATTAGTACAGACATTTAACGTGGACCAGGAACATCAAAGATCTTCGCTCTTTTGGTGCAGTGGAAGCATATCCGGCGCGCAACTGGAAGACCCTGCGTTCGATTCCCGGTGGCGGCCAATGAGAATTTTTCCGTGACTCATAAACGTGGAAAGAGCGAAGATCTTTGATGAATCCAACATTTGTTTGCCTACTGACGTCATCAATGTACAGGTCGCGCCATCTATTTTCTGGTCTCAACACCACCAAAGGAAAAGTTATTAATTTTTAATATAATTATAGTTAAGTTTTTAAAAATATCAAGTATACTAGGCTATAATATTATTTTTTTTTATCGATGTTCAAATTTTCATCCTCGGGAACGCATTAATTGTAAAGATGATGGCTATAGAAGTTTGCCCATTGGAAATACAAGGCAAAGATTTTACGTAGATCCACCTTAATTGAAAAACGAAATATTCATCATCACGCAATTAGTTTTACCTTGAACGTGAGCACGATTCCGAAGACATTCTGGATCAGTGTGTTAAGACTCGCGGTTTCATAACCTAACGACCTCAGTTCGAGCACCACCACCGACACGAAAGGATTCTCTGAGGTAAGGGCCGAAAAATTCATTGTCTTGGATTTTGCGAAATTTCTGTATAAATACGGAAAAACTTGAAACGCAGTTTTCTGAAATAAGCGGAATTACTGACTACGGAAAATACGTGAAAATACGGAAGTTAACAAAAAAAAAAAAAAACGGGCCCTTTTAAAAACGGAAATTTCGTGAAAAGACGGACACACGTTATTTTCAGAAATTTTCCGTGAATTCACACCACTTATTTTTTACTGCGCGAGTTCTTTAGAAAATATGATGGGTACTAAGTTTATTTCTATATCATCATCATCATTGTCAACCATTATCAATCCACTGCTGGACGAAGGTCTCCCCAAGTTTCCTCCACAACGGTCTGTCTTGTGCCAGTCTCCTCCATGTCACCCCTGCATACTTTCGAATTTCATCCACCCATCTCCTATGTGGTCTTCTTCTGGGTCTTTTCCTGTCCCTTGGAATCCAATCTAAAATTTCGGCTGTCCATCGATGATCTGTCCTTCTGGCAGTATGTCCAGCCCATTGCCATTTCAGGGATTTACCTCTGATCATGATGTCTTCCACTCTTGTCATTTTTCGGATCCACGAGTTCCTCTTCTTCTTATCTCTCCTGGTTACACCAAGCATGCACCTCTCCATGCTTCTTTGAGTTGTCTGCAGCCTTTGTACGTCTCTTTTAGTTAAGGTCCACGTCTCTGCACCATACGTAAGCACTGGAAGGATGCATTGATCAAACACTTTTCTTTTAAGACATAATGGCATATTGCTCTTGAAAATTATGCTGTTTCTTCCAAAAGCTCTCCAGGCAAGTTTTATACGCCGATTAATTTCTTCATCAATGTGACCCTCACTTGATATCTGCTGTCCAAGATAAACGTACGTGTCTGTTATCTCCAGCTTTTCTCCATCAATCGATAAATCTTCATTTCTTGTAAAAGCATTGAACATCACTTTTGTCTTCTGAAAGTTCATTTTTAATCCCACTTCTTTACTCTTGTCAGCAAGTTCCTGGATCATACTCTGCAGCTCTGATGGGGTAGTTGCAAAAATGACTACGTCATCAGCAAAACGAAGGTGGGTTAGATAATCTCCATTAATCTTTATCCCCTTGTTTTCCCAGCTCAGCGACTGAAAAACACCCTCCAATGTGGCATTAAAGAGCTTCGGAGATATGGTGTCACCTTGTCTCACTCCCTTTCCAATTTTTACGTGTGTTGTATTTTCAAACAGCCTAATCTTTGCATTTGCATTTTCATAGATGTTATTAATAATATTAATGTATGCATCTTCAATACCGCAGGTTTTCAGAGCCATTGTAACTGCTGATGGTTTCACCGAATCAAAGGCTTTTTCATAATCGATAAAAGCCATGCACAATGGAAGTTCATATTCCCTCGCTCTTTCAATTAGTTCTCTCAGCACGTGGATATGATCTATTGTGCTGTAGCCACTCCTGAATCCAGCTTGTTCTCTCGGTTGAGCCATGTCTAGTGCTACCTTCAAGCGGTGTGAAAGAACTTTAGTGAAGATTTTA
Source organism: Macrothele yani (assembly GCA_039090855.1). Classification (NCBI taxonomy): domain Eukaryota; kingdom Metazoa; phylum Arthropoda; class Arachnida; order Araneae; family Macrothelidae; genus Macrothele; species Macrothele yani. Next base: position 150,905,535 of record CM076995.1, on the reverse strand, counting down.
TAAACTACTGATAGGAGGCTGATAGGTCTGTAGTTTCCGAGATCCTCAATGTCACCTTTCTTATGTAGCAGGATCATTGTAGCGGTGTTCCAATCCTCAGGAATCTTTCCTTCATTAAGGCATCGAGTGAAAATTTGGGCGAGTACTGTTTCGATTTCTCCACTTGCTTCTTGTATGATGTCTACAGTAATTCCATCTTCTCCTGGAGCTTTTCCTCGCTTCATGTTCTTGATTGCATGTGCAACTTCTGCTGGAAGGACTGGAGGAACTCTGGTACTGGTATCTTTCATGATGTCTGGAGTGCATATATCATCCCTTTCATATAATTTGGAGTAGAAATCTTTCACTCTTGTCAAAATTTCGCCTCTATTTCTTGTTACAGAACCATCTTCTTTTCTCAGTGCCATAATCTGTTTTCTTCCCTTACTGAGATGTCCCTTTGCTATCTTTAGGCTTTGGTTGTTTTCAATTGCTTTCCTCACTAGTTCACAGTTGAATTTCCTTACGTCTTCAGTGATACTTTTTCGTACTGTCTTGCATAGCTCTATATATTCCACTTTGGAAGTCACATCTTCTTTAGTTGTCCTCATCTCTCTTCTTTTTTGCATCAACATTTTGGTTTTTCCTGATAATTTGTTCACATGCAACTTGTTCTTAGACCCAGCTAATTTTGTTGCTGTTTCCATAAGAGCTTTGGTTACTTTTCTGTTAACTTCAGAGATGTCCACTTCTTCCGATGTTAGGCCTTCTAAAGCAGAGAACCTGTTCTTCAGTTCTAACTTGAAGGTATTATGGTGTTTTTTAAGGTTGGTTATGTCAATAGATTTTGTTTGTCTTATGAGCTTGCCACGTTCAAGTTTAGTGTTGAGGTGCATCTTACATCTCACCAATCTATGGTCACTACCTGTGTTGAACTTGTTTAGCACACTGCAGTCTTCTATGACGAATTTTTTGTTACACATAATAAAATCAATTTCACTTGTCGTCCCATTTGGATGTCTCCATGTCCATTTCCTGTGTGGCTTTTTCTTGAAGAAGGAGTTCAAGATGAAAAACCCTTCTGCCTCTGCAAACTCAACGAGAGTATTTCCACGCTGGTTTCTGTTGCCATGACCGAATTTACCTACTGAAGTTTCATTCTGTTGCCGTTGCCCTATTTTTGCATTGAAATCTCCCATAATTATTTTCAAGTGCTGCTTACCTTTATTATTTAGATGACAAATTTCCTCATAAAATTCTTCAATTTCTTCTTCAGGATGACTTGTGGTGGGTGCATAAGTTTGAATAATCTGAGCCTGGTATCTTTTCGAGAGTTGGATAACAAGTCGTGCAGCTCTGTCAGAGGAACTTTCAACTTCTACAACTTTATCCTTCAGTTTCTTGTTTATTATAAATCCAACACCACTAGTTCTGCCAGTATCTGTCCCACGATAGTAGAAGAGATGTCCACTTTTCAGTTCGATGAGATCTTCTCCTTTTCTCCTTACCTCACTTAGCCCCACGATGTCCCACTTGATCCTTTGTAGTTCCTCTTCCAATTCAAGAAGCCTTGAATCAGAAGATAGGGAGCGTCCATTGTAAGTAGCCAAGGTCAGCATCAGATGGCAGCCTAGTCCGGTCCTCCGGGGATTCTTAGCACCCTCTGCCTTCATGTCGCACTGGCCGCTGCCTTGGCCAGGTACATTCCAGCTGCCGGAGACTGAGGGCCAAGATTTAAGTTGTGGAATCATTTTGGAGGGGTTTTAACGGATGTTTTCCCTTCACGAATGTTTTGGAGATCACTTTACTACTATGTTGTATGGAAGATCGTTATACAGTATATTCACTATAAGTAGCAACATGTTGGGAACAACCAATAGAAGTCAGACACATGCCATCCTCACTTGCGTAGGGAACTATGGCGTTGTGATGACTTTATAAACGGCAAACTGCAAAGGATTCAGGTGTGAATGAAGCTCAGAAAACGGCAATATGGGAAAGACTCGTGACTTTATCAGACTGTGAAAGAAGAATGACAGTAGGTGATAGGCGAGCGGGTGCAAGCATCTCAGAAACGACAAACCTCGGCTACGCAAAAACAACTGCATCCAAGATGTACAACAGTGAGTGCTGCATAAACAACAAAACGAGCAGTTAGCGGATTTCCTGTTGGTGAAATCAACTAGTCAATTTTCGAGAGCAACGGCAGCTAAAGAGGATTGTACGAGGTAACAGACGAACCTCATCGCATCAAGCAACCGTGAACCTCATCGAATCAAGCAACCGTGAACCTCATCGTATCAAGGAACCACGAACGTCATCGTATCAAGCAACCGTGAACTTCATCGCATCAAGCAACCGGGAACGTCATCGCATCAAGCAACCACGCACGAACCTCACTGCATCGAGCAACCACGAACCTCATTGCATCAAGCCACCGCCAACCTCATCACATCAAGCAACCGCGCAGTATAACTGTGGTAGCGAGAGGAGAATTTCAGCATTCATAGCCCTCCGCACATCAGCAAAAATGGGTTATGAACAAAGACTTCGTGCACCACTTGTCTCTGCTAAAACCCGACGAATCCGTCTGCAGTGTTCACATAACACCAAAAATCGCCAGTAGTAGACAGGACGTTTTCTTTTGTTCTGACACCCGTCATGGTGGCACTCCCTCATGCTATAGTGGCACACTGCACCTCATTAATGCGAAGAAATACCGAGAAACCATGAGATCTTTCTGGTGCAAAGGATTTTTCAGCTTCCACCCTATAGTCAGGAGGGCGCCGCCCGGTAGCGCAGTGGTCTAAGCGATAGCTTCTGATCATTTGTTCGAAGGGGGTCCGGGCTCGAATCTCGGTGAGGAATGGGTGTTGTGTTTGTCTTACTGCACTGGCTCTCTTCCTTCTCTGGAACCAGTGGCCTTAAATTAAGGACGGGCGACTGCTTATAGCCCATTAAGTTGCTCATGGTGGTCGTTAAACCTCCAATCAAAAAAAAAAAAAAGAAAAAAAAAAAAGGTGAAATTTGCCCCGAGTATACACAGTCCAGTCAAAAAATAATGGCGATCCCTGATGTAAGAAGGAACCGTAACCAACAACCAGTTGGCGTGCGTCGCAACATATGCAAATCATGTAAAGCATCGGAAAGGACACGAACTCACAGATGGTATGCAATTTTGCGTGAAAATGTGAAAAGGTCGTGACCTAACAGAGTTTGAAAAAGAATTGATTGTTGGATACCGACTGAAGGGTGTAGCATTACAAAAACGGCTGATATTGTAGGCTGCTCACGTGGGCAACTCTTAAAGTGTTCCAGGAATAGAAGGAAACCGGCAAGCTCTGCAGTTATCCGGGTAGTAGTGAAAGCCCACGGCGCATTGACAATCGTAGGCAGAGACGGCTACCCCGACTAGTGCGATCCAATAGACGGGCCACAACTGGCCAGAGCACTTAATGCAGTGTGAAAACACAAGTTTTTGTGCGACGGACATCGCCATCGTGTTCCCTCACTCCGGAGTAAGTTGCTCTCCCAACTGAGCTACGTAGACAGAATGTCTCGCTTCAGATTTGTCGTCTTGACACCTGTTTTCACCTCTGTAGTACGTCAAAGAGGTGAAACCAGTCCAACGAACTCTGCTCTCTATGGGTCTGCGGAGCCTCCGTCCACTCAAGGTACTCATGCGGACTGCCAGACATCGACGATTACGGCGTGAATTTGTATCTGAGAGGAGGAATCGAACCACCGTACAGTGGAAGAAAGTTGCCTTTTCAGACGAATTACGTTTTCTGCTTTATCGGGTGGATGGTCGATGGAGAGCACGGCGAAGCACTGCTGTCAGAAACTATCCCGACACGGTGCTCGAGAAGAAACAGGCAGCAGGTGGCAGTGTGCTCCTGTGAGGTATGTTTTCCTTCGAATCACTGGGAACAATCATTCCCTTCGATCGCACGATGAACGCTTCAGGCTACCTATCAGCTGTGGCGTATCAGGTGATCTCATTCATAATGACTGTCTACCCCAGTGGCATGGGTTGCTTCCAGAAAAATAATGCCTTTTGATATGTTGCTATGCGTGTACGCGAAAGGTTTCAAGAGCATTCCAGTGACTTTAGCTTACTATCCTGGCCACCGTACTTACCAGACATCAATCCCATTGAACATCTGTGGGATAATCATGACCAGCTGGTTCAACGTCTTTATCAACCACCAATGACTCGTGATGATCTGGGAGAAGCTGTGGTTTCTGCATGGTATAACATCTCTTCGGAAACGTTCAGAGGTCTCATTCGACCAATGCCACGCCGTATATCTACGGTATTTGCAGCACGAGGTCATACCTCATACTAACAGGTGGGCATAATCTTTTTGACTGGACTGTGTAGTGTTGCTAGTATTGGCATTAACAATGATACTCACTGACAATATAATTTGCGCACCTAGAAGAAAACATTCTGCAACCGCGAATCTTTGCAAATAGCTAGAATGCGTGCTGGTATGCAAATGTCTGCGTTCGGTGCGATTGCGCGTGACCGCACACCCTGTGGTGACACTACAAGCACGTACCGGCAGCCTTATAAACCGGCGTGTAGTCGATGCCCCATGGAAGCGAAAAGCACCGGTCGACGCAAGCAAGAGTACAGAGTGACAAGAATGCCGGGTAGACGCCAGAGACGTCGATTTACGCAACTTACGGACTTTGAGAGAGGCCTGATCATCAAGATGAAAACCGCAGGGTAGTCGGCGCGCCATATAGCCCGCTACCTAGATCGTTTTGACCATACCGACCGACTGTGTTGGGAGCGGTGGACACGTGACTGCACTGCCACACGGCGGAGCGGCTCCGGACGGACCAGGAGGACCACCGGTAGAGGGGATCGACGGATCGTGCGCCAGGCACGAACGGATCTCACGGGAACCAGGTCCACTATACAGACAGATGTATCGGCTCCTGTGTGCCCACGAACCATTTCCCGACGCCTCCCGGAAGCGAATCTGCGATCCCAGCGTCCCTTACGTGTGCTGCCATTAAAACCGGAAAATCGCCGGCTCCGTGTGCAATGGTGCCAGGTCAGAGCGACGTGGAACGCAACAAACTGGTGACGTGTGGTGTTCAGCGATGAGTGCCGCTTCGCTTTGGGGACAGATAATCATCGTGCCCGGGTGTGGAGGTCCTCCGGGTCAACGGCATAATTCCGATCTCACTATCGAGCGCCATACCTACCTTACTGCAGTCATCATAGTCTGGGGAGCCATTGCCTACGATAGCTGATCAGCTCTAGTAGTGGTAAGTAGATCATTGACGGGCCAGCGGTATGTGGATGAGATCCTACGGCCCCATGTGCTCCCATTTCTGGCAGGGATTCCAGGTGCGCTATACCAGCCGAATAATGCCCGCCCGCGCACGGCTCGTGTTGCCCAGGACTGCCTACGTCACGTCCAGACGCCTGCATGGCCTGCCCACTCCTCGGACGTGTCCCCTATCGAGTATGTGCGCGACCAGTTGAGAAGCTGATTGCCGCCGTGCAGCACCATGCGGGATTTGGAACACACCGTCCAACACGTGTGGGCCAGTCTGTCGGAGAACAACATCAGGCGTTTGTTCGCCTCCATGCCGGACCGTATTGCAGCATGTATCGCAGCACGAGGCGGTGCGACACGCTATTGAAGATGACCGGACTGCTTGCCATAGATCCCTCTGTAATTATCCTGCAGCTTTGTTTTTGCTATCATGTGTATCATTTATCTGTATCATTACGTCAATAAAATTTCAGTTCAATCCAATGCTTCTTTCTTGGTGGGCAAATTTCATTGACCGTGAGTGTATGATGAAACTCATATCAACTTGGATTTATACAGTTCTGTTTCCTTTACCTCTTATCAATTGTGCAACTAAAATCATAACTAATAAAAACCATTTGAAGTTGTCTGTCAGTGGATGGTGGGAGTTCTTTCTTCATGTTTTTCTTTCGGAAGAAGTGTTTGACCGCTACCGCTGGTATGTAAGGAGTTCCATATTCCTAATTTCGGGCCACTACTTCCGAAGAAGGGAAAGAATGAAAGTAAGAGGAACACACCACACCGAGTCTGGGCACAACTCAGACGATTTGCCATCCCTCTATTTGGATGGCTCTGGAGTTCAGGTGAAAACAGATTAGGAAAAGTCTCACAACCGTATTGCTAAACAACATAATGCAACTCTAAAAGAAGTAAACAGTGACGTGTGTGTCCGCCTTGACAAAACACTCTCTACATCAGCTAGAAAGATATTGCTGCACTAATTTTTGCAGATTAAGCAACACTTTTAATTGCCATAACAAGGATTTTATAGCAAAGAACATTAAAATGCACGAACAGATTTCGTTACCCAGAATTTAGATGTTGCAGCCGAAAATTTGTAAATTGAGAAATGTACTTTTTTAAGCCAACCAAATACGGTAGTTATGTTTGCCAAGTTTGCTGCCATTAACAATTCTGCAACTACAGCAAACTTGTAGATAAATACTGCATTTAGCTAAATATTTAGTTGGACACAACAAACTTGATGACACCAGAAACTCCCAATAAGCAAGCACATTTTGCTACATGTACTATCCGTGACCGTATGCTTTTTTCTGCACGCGTAGCCATCCCATTTCCCACGTGCAGTACCAGGTTTCGTCGTGGCATCCACAACAGAGTTGTAAGTTGCGCTGGGTTGTTATGTTTTGTAATTAGTAATTATGGAGTTTTCAAATGCAACAGCTATGTGAAACATAACAGCAACAGAGAACTGGGACTTGCCAAGTGAGATTTGAAGTAATGAAATTACTTCAAATCTCACTTGATTACGTAAGTTATTTTATCATGCAACATATGTCTGCGCTAAACAAAACTTTGTGATGATTTTTAGAAGGAAATTCGAACATTTGTTGCAATACCATATTCGGAGTTGCTGAAAATGATTACGCCTGTATGTGTACATGTTCTTGTTTCACTGAAATGAAGCACTTACTTGATTTTGATAACTTCCAGAAGAAAACTCATCGTATTGATAACAATCGCTAGATCAGGAAAGATGTTTAACCTTACTACATGGTGTTACAGTATTTTCGACCAAAAATACTTTTTAAACCAGCATTTTTCTAACCATTTTTTAAAACACTAAAACAGTTAATGATCTCTCCTGAAGTAACAACTTTATTTGCCGGAAAATTGTGTGTAGCAGAAAATTTTCTGAACTAGACCCAGCAATTAGATGTGATACATTTTACCAGGAGGTATAGTGTATTCGAACTTACGTGGAATATAGTTATAGGTTAAACAATGGTTATCTATAACCATATATAATATATTCTGTTCAACACGTTTTTTTGTTTTGTTTTTAAACTTTATGCGGAATAAGGAGCTACATACCTTTTTGGAACAATCTTCCTTGATGAGTCTTGGTGTAGATGATCAAGTTAAAACTCATGATACAAGTTAAAACATATGAAGAGGTTAAAAGGACAAAGATAAATACACCAGAAACCCGAAAGAGCCAAAAACACGGAATGAGGAAGATAGATAAAATCTTACGAAGTTTTATAAATGCAGTGAACCACATTCAAGTTCGTATTTGCCAACGTAGTGGATCAACGATGACATTTGAAGAAAGACGAATTGATGGAAACAAAATCAGGTGACACCCCAAATTGCATAATATACACAAATAGATCGATGTTCGAAAAAAACCCAGTGTTGCGACGCGTTTCGCCTGTCTCACGCAGGCATTCTCAAGCATGGAATGATTAAGATCCTCGGCCAAGATGAATCCGAGGTCGAAAGAAATAAACGCCATGTATTATTGCGCTGGATTTTTTCGACCATCGACCTGTTTGTGTATATTATGCAATTTGGGGAGTCACCTGATTTTGTTTCCATCAATTCGCCTTTCTTCAAATCTCATCGTTGATCCACTACGTTGGCAAATGGCGAACTTGAATGTGGTTCACTGCATTTATAAAACTTCGTAAGATTTTATCTATCTTCCTCATTCCATGTTTTTGGCTTTTTCTGGATTCTGGTGTGACTGTCTTTGTCCTTTTAATATCTTCATATGTTTTAACTTGCATCATGAGTTTTAACTTGATCATCTACACCAAGATTCATCAAAGAAGGTTGTTCCAAAAAGTTATGTTGCTCCTTATTCTGCATAAAGTTTAAAAAGAAACATGTTGAACAGAATATACTAAATATGGTTATTGATAACTATTGTTTAACCTATTGGTTATTGATAACTATTGTTTAACCTATTAGACTGCTTACCACAGAAACCAGAAGTATTGCTAAACCCAGCAAGACTGCTACTACGAGAGCAAAAATTGCTTTCATCATATACCAGAAATCTTGCTGCTATCGCAAAATGGAATTCAGCTAATATACACTGGTGTGCAAAAATTAAGGACGAAGAGGAGAAATTAGCATAACAGCGGAACGAACAGGCAGAACGTACCGAAAGACCACCCAGGAGATAGACTAGGGTCCGGTACGGTAAGGCATACGCATATATGCAGCATGACGGGGGAGGGGGAGAGTGTCGGAAGGATATAAAACACACGGGCGGTGTACGCTCAGCAATTCGGTGAAAGCTATTGCACGGTGTACATCGGTTTGAACGACGTCGAGTTGTTGCCACCGTGTGATATGGCCAACAGGCAATCCAGTAGACGACATCTGGATGACTTTATCCGAGGTCGCGTCATTGGGAAGTTGGAAGAAGATCGAAGTGTGACTAGTGTGGCCGAGGAGTTCAGGATCGCTCACAGCATCGTTACACGAGCTTGGAGAGCATTTCAAACGGCAGGAACAGCTGTCCGAGAGTTTAGCAGTGGTCGTCCACGAGCAACCACGGCGGTGGACGACCAGTATATTGTCCTACAGGCGAGGACAGACAGACGGCAAACAGCAGGAGAAATCGCAAGGCACATGAAACAGACAACTGGACGTCCGTTATCGCGTTTTACCGTGGCCAGGAGGCTGCACAAAAGTGGTCTATTTGCACGACGGCCAGTACGGTGTGTGCCATTAACGCCTGCTCATCGGAGACGGTCGTTTCTGTGGTGCCAGGAACACAAGAACTGGACACATCAGCAATGGGGTCGAGTTCTCTTTAAGGATGAGAGCCGATTTAGTCTGACGAGCGATTCTGGACGTATACACATCTGGAGAGAGCAGGGAACACGCAATCACACCTCCAACATAATCGAAAGGGACCAGTTTGAAGGTGGCGGAGTTCTCGTTTGGCGCGGTTTCATGCTTGGTAGCCGTACTGACCTCCACATCTTCCAAGGAGGTTCAGTCACTGGTTTCCGCTATTGTACCGAGGTTCTCCTGCCTCACGTACGTCTGTTTAGATGTGCTGTGGGTCCTGATTTCCTCTTCATCGTCGACAACGCTACACCTCATCGTACAGTGGCTGTCGCAGAGCTGTTTGAGAGTGAAGATATTCAACGCATGGATTGGCCCGCAAGGTCCCCGGACCTAAATCCAATCGAACACGTGTGGGACCTTCTCGGGAGACACTTGGCAGCACATCACCAGCCGCCAGCAAGGATTCCTCAGCTGCGATTGGCGCCACAAGAGGAATGGGCCGCGATGCCTCAACAGCTCCTTGACAACCTCGTCCTCAGCATGGACAGACGTTGTAATTCCTGCAACTTAGTCAGGGGTGATCATATTCCCTACTAAAGACTGGATTTTCTTGGCAGCCGCCTGTCATATGGACGTTTCTGTCTTCTGACCAGTTGTGCTCGAAGCTACCTTTTCAATAAAGTGCCTTTGTATCCGTTGGATTCCTTGTTTGGACGGTTTTGCTCACTTGTCCCATATTCTTACATCTTGGGGATCTCATGGTATGATTTGAGTCGATGTGGAGCACTTCTGCACGACGTTACATTCGAAAAACCGTCTCGTCCTTAATTTTTGCACGCCTGTGCACTGTGCAGGTAGTACGCATAGCCATGGCTGCTTGCTATGCCTATTATCAAAATCATGAATATTTCAGGAGTGCTTAATCTTGGAAATCTTTCTGCTATCGCAAAATGGAATTCAGCTAACATAGGCAGTACGCATAGCATGGCTATTTGCTATTCCTATTGTGGCTAGCAAAGTTTTCTACCACTGCAATTTCTTTGCTGTCATAGCAAAGTATGAAACGACGATATCAGGGAAGATGGAACGTCAACATGCTGGCAGACTATTATTTCATGCTGCACAGGGAAGACCTGAAAGCTGGCCGCAAGTGGCCGAGTGGTCAACGTTCGTGACTTCCAAGGAGAAGACCTCGGGTTTGATCCCAGGTAGGCACAAGCCACTCAATATCCGCCGTACGTCGAATGGACACGTTAAGCCGTCGGGCCCCGGGTACTGGCCCCCGGTAATAAATAAGGGCGTCTTTCTCCCCCTTCCTACCTCGCTTCCGTGTCATTTTCCTATGGGGCACTCTAGCCCAAATCTCCTAGCTTCCTATTTCTAAGGGTTGTTTAAGATTTGCGGGGTCAGACACTCCCTTCCTAAAACCCTCTGCATATGATCTGATCTAAGACCCGAAAGCTTGGTATAGAAGATGAAGCTCTGAAGGCAAAAGAAAAAGACAACGTAAGAACTATGACGTAGATGTCTTTTCGCACTTCTATGTTATTTTAAAAAAACATAACCATAAGATGAAATAGTTCCTAAATTAAACCTTAACGGCCAGACGAAACATGTAAACAACAGAAGTCAAACTTACGGAAAAGATGTTTATTCAGGATGTAGCACTTCCATAACAAATCATAACATCACATAGTACTTCGCATTAAACTCTCCACACACCACACAGCTCTTAACACAACGCTCTACAACACAACGCTCAACTTGCAACACTTCTCCAAGCAACGCTCTCTTTAACAACGCTCGCCAAGCAACAGTTTAGTCGTCGTTTTTATCTCTCGTTCTTATCTTATATCAGGCATACGTCACGTTCATTCAACCTCAATTATGTTGCCAGCAGTATTCGTTTGAGAGAAAAGATATTACGTTAAGAGTGAAGTATAACTGAGAATAAACTCAAGATTTACATAGGCAAAGAAACTAAAAAGGAAAGTTAATTTAGAATATACGTCACAGAACTTGTAAATATAAATAATATTTTTAAAATGGTTCTTCGTAACTTTTTATAGATATAAAAATAATTTTTTCAACTTTTTGTAATGAAATGAACTTTTTATCACAATACATGTGAATAGGCTATTTTCCCCTTATCTCCACTTCCATTTTGTGAAAAATCCTTACGTCTTAAAGAAAAATCGTAGTCATTTTTTAAATCATCACACGAAATACCTTTAGAATCAGCGAAAAACTATGCACACAATTTTCAGAGACTCAGATTTCACAGGCCTGTGGTAAATAAGTAAATAATCGGAGAATCGAGTCAGACTCCGATGATTTATCAGAAACCCGCTAAACAGCATAAACCGTTGAGAAGTAATGAGTACTGTGAGTGGGTGTGACTACGGGTTACTTCATGTTTAATAGTGAGCACGTAGCATTTAAAAAACGCTAAACACCGACACAATTTTGCCTGCGTTTACTTCTACTTCTCATAGCAGAAAGCTTCGTGCGTGTGTGTGTGTGTGCGTGTGCGTCTCACTGTGATCCACTTCGAAGCGACGTTTTGCGCAGCTCTGTGTGTTTACTTACATCCCCGAAAGTCAACATTTTTTTTTTTTTTTTTTCTTTTTTGTGGTCACCTCGTGATTCACGAATTAACAATATCGAACGGGCGGTGCCGTACGTTGCGATACGACCCCGAGTGTCGGTAATTAATGGATTATCTTGACTGCCGTTGAATGCGCCTCCGTCCGTGGATAAAACAATAAGAAAAATGATTTATTTTAATCGTGTTTTCTTCCCTTGCATTGTTTCCCCCTCCGCGTTATGTGTGTTCCATTTACGTCCTAGGGTGTCCCGCTATCGTAACGAAATTCTAACGGCCTAGCTTTGTGCTGAATGCTCATTAATTATCAGCGCCTGACTAATTAACTTTCTGCCTCATTGTTTTTCTTCAGCGATATGCTGTTCGGTTTCCAGGTTACAAGAAACTGTGGACGCTGAAAGTTCTGCTGGAGCGAAGAACCCATGACGAGCGAGTACTGTATATTTGGAATTTTATAATCTGCTCACTAAGTCAGAAACATCTCAAAGCCTTTTCTTGCCGATTTTGTATCTTAAGAGACTATTGGTAATAAGAAATGAAACTAAATTATTTTTCAAAAATCTTAGACCGATTATATATTTCCTGCTTTTTTTGCCAACAGCATGATTTTTTACGAAGGTTTAATACAGGAATTTTTGCCAAAAAAAAAAAAAAATATATTCAATCGCATTCGCAATGTTTCTTTTGCCTCGTGTTCCTTTTTCTTTGTCTTCGAGCCTGGGAAAGTTTTATTCATTTTCCCTTGTCGAAGTATTGGATTTTACAGACGCTTCCAGACGAATTTTTCGGTTTCGTCTCCAAAGATATCACAACCGAGAAAACCATTTGTAGATATCGCTTTTGTACATTTCCTAGCCTCAAGTGCAACTAGCACCCTTCGCTGTCTTTGATCAGCAGTCTCCGAAGGGGACTTGGGTGGCGAGTTTGCATCACCTTTGAGGCTTTGTGAAGGCGATGCCGGCTTTTTGATCCGAAATGGTTCTGTGGTGAAATGTTGGAAAACAGTCGTATTTGCGACCGGGGTTGAAATGGTAGTAAATGCGACCGGCTTAACACAGAGGGACGGGAAAGAAAGAAGGAAGGTCAGATGGAGGGGGGAGGAGAGCAGGGAGTGAGCTGCTGACGATGCGGTGTAACGAAATGGGTAGTATTTGCGACCATCACGTGAACTGCGGAAATGCATTTTCTCTACACCGTAAAAAGAAGTTCCTTTGCACCAAAGTACGTACTTCAGTTTGAACGCGACAGAACTTCAGTGTTTTGAACGCGTGTCTGGGGATTCGTGGTTTCTCCCACACGAATTTTAGATCTCCAGAAAATATTAAATAATAATATGGCTTTGATTCATTTGTCATTTTTAAGAATAGCTTATTTATGCTCTGACTTTATTACAACCACATAATAACAATTGGTTAGAAAATGTAGAAAATATCATTCCCCAGAAAACATTCCTACCTTCATGTATTGCTCTTTTGATTCCTCATAGATTATTTTATAGGTACCCGGAATTATTATTCCTAAAAAATCTGCAGAAACAGCTGTTGTAAATTTCAGATCTTCATACAAACGCTTAGTATCGGACTGGCGATCCATAAACAGCCCTAGAAGCAGATTTTTTGCGGCTCACTGTTTGCAAAAAACATCCAAGTGTCCCAAACCTAAAATTAGCGATATGTTGACATCACCATTTCCTGTTTAATAGTCTTTTTTTAGCAAAAGTCTGATAATTACTGTAATTATTGTATTGTTTGTATTTACAAAATAAGATTTTACTCATGTTTCTGAATTGCAGCTGAAGATACCCCTAGTAAAACTTGATCTCCATATAAAAAATAAAACGCTTCCTTTTCCCAAGCAATAGCCATAGTACTTTCTCTACGACAAACAGCCGGAGATTTTATTTCATTCGTGTTCGAATTTTATTGCGACAGCTGCATTCAGAATTAATGGCAAGTTTCTTCGCTTTTAGTAAGAAAGGAAATACAAGTGTTGCCAAATTTCTTTTTTTTTTTTTTTTTTTAAACTGTGAAAAACGAAGTAATTACCAAAGCATCAAACCATGGATGACAAACTTTAAAATCTCTGTTACTGCAAGAATTTCAGTGGTAATTCATATATAAAGTGAGAGAAATAAAAGAGTGCTAAAATTTTTATTCAATTAATTCCTACAAACGTGATCTGCTCGGTCCTGAACCCACTTACCATCTGACCTTTCAACCCGGTCGCATTTGGAAGACCAAAAAATATATAACGCGTGAAGAAGGCCAACTCTCATAGAGATAACGTAACACAGGCGACAACAGCGCCATCACATCTTAAGAGGTAATATGCTCTGCGAAAAAGTTAACATTCAGGAGCAAAACACGTTAGGGGGACTACGGCAGTGAAGCTTTTCTTTCATCCACGATGGTGTTTTTCGATCTGATGACTATTTGCTTAGAGCAGTTTTTTTCTTGTTGTTGTTGCTGTTTCCTGATATCTCGCCCATCCCTTATTTTGGAAAAATATGCGGTAACATTAGTATTACTATTTAAATTAAATTTTAGCAAATATTATTGTTAGGCCTAAGAATCCGTAAAAATGCAGACATTCCCTAGTATTTGGCATCACTGAAAATGTTACGTCTCGCCGAGCCTTAACTCCTTCTCAGTTAGATATTCTTTGGGAAGACCCCAGGTGGTCAACACCAAATCTCCCCACACTGCCTCTCTCCTTTCGTCCAAACTCTTCTTTGCCCCTGCCGGTTGCATATGCTACCATTTCAACCCCGGTTGCCAATGCGATGACACTAAATGGTGGAGGTGTGGGGTTAGGGGTTACTTCCTTGGGGGAAGGGGGTGCATGAATAAGGCACATTCAGGGTGAGGTGAGAGCAGCGAAGTGCTCGTGGAAGAACAGGGGTGCCTTGCGCCCCTTGCTTTTAGGCCACGGCGTCTAAGCTGGCCGAGGGATAGATTTTTCGGGAGCGGGGCCTCGGGCGGCCAAGTGGTCAACGTTCGTGACCTCCACGGAGAAGACCTCGGGTTCGATCCCAGGAAGGTACGAACTCACAAACCACTAAATATCCGCCGTGCGTCGGATGGGCACGTTAAGTCGTCGGGCCAGGGTACTGGCCCCCCTGTAATAAATAAGGGCGTGTTTCTACCTCGCTTCCGTGTCACGTTCCTATCTGACACTCTAGCCCAAATCTCCTAGCTTCCTATTTCTAAGGGTTGTTTAAGACCTGGGGTCAGACACTCTCTTCCTAAAATTCTGTACATATGATCTGATCTGATTTTTCGGGAGCGCGCGAAAGAAACGAGAGGGAGTGACCGGAGTGATAACGTAGAGAAGGGAGATAAATTCTTCAAATAACTAACAAGTTTTAGCGCGTAGCCTGTGGACAGCCATACTTCAGTAGATGACGGAAATAAATTATTTTTAAGCGATAAAGCCACTTCCTGAAATATTTAGCGTCCTGCATTGTTTTTAACAGTTTTTCTATTGTTTTTTTGTTTTTTTTTCACGTTGGTAGCTGTGTGCAGAACTTTAACTACTGACCCCAGGGCGATAGAGTCTATGATTATTACAAAAAGTCTCTTACATTTTACAGTGCTTTTAATTCCGCATTATACCATGTAGTTCGGAATTGCTTATCAAGTAGACACGAAAAATTGTGATAACATTTATGGTGTTGATCTGCTCATTAGTAATAATCGCTACTTACGACTTAACAAAGTATCGTTAGAGAGAGCAAAAATGTGTTCTCATTTTTCACGATATCTCCCATTAAATATCATCATCAACAACTGTAATCAATCCACTGCTGGATAATGGTCTCCCAAGCCTCTTCCTGGATTCCGACATGCTTTCGAATTTCATCCATCCGTCTCCTGGGTGGCCTCCTTATGTTGTTGTTTTTTTTTTGTTTTTTTTTCTGGTTCCTAGCCTACACCAAAAAAAAAAGAAAAAAAAAAAGAAAGAAAGTGGTGTAAATTTACAGAAAATTTCTGAAAATAATGTGCAGCAAGGTTGCCGGTAAATGTCCGTCTTTTAAAAAAAAATTCATTTTGAAAGTTTTTTTTTTTTATTTTCAATATTTTGACAAAATTTTCCGCAGTTAGAAATTTCGTTTATTTCAGAAAAATCCGTTTTGGGGTTGTTGTTCTTTTTTTTTTTTTTTCCGGATTTTTATTGAAATTTCACAGAAACTTCAGTTTTGATTTTTTTTTTTTTGGTCAGTTTCTTTCCCGGCGTATTAAGTTATCGAGCCCTCTCACACAGGCAAACGCCATTCGCCTGCTTCTCAGCCGATTCACTCTCTCCGTGCGAAGTTCACTGTATGACTAAGAGTTACTTTCCACTTCACATCTTTTACATTGAGCATTCAGAGGTTTTCGATTGATGTGATAACATCGCGTTCCCATTGACATGTCATGTCGAAATGAACTCCTTATTTGTTAATATGGATGGAATTAATATTAAGGAGGTTGAGAAAGGCGTCGAGGCCAACAAATACGTGCTTGTTGAATAAAAGCCACAAGGGGAAGAGTGAATGCTGGAAATTGTTTCGTCTCATCTGTGTTGTTTGGGCTTGTAGTTCAAAGTGTATAATTACAAAGAAAGATGTCGACGGTGTAATACAAGATTATGGAACCAAAAATCTAACGGACCATATGAAAGCATGCGCACCTCCATCAAAGCGTGAAAAGAGCGAACAATCTAAATACATTTTAAAAAATGCATTTATGTAATCGTAAATAATGATTCCCATTTGTAATATACTCCATGGTTACGGTCATAGTCATCCATTACTTCTGGATTACGCAAAATGGTGCCATAAAAATGGCACTAAAATTTAGCAAATAACCAAACTATACTATTAAAAAAGTATTTCAGTTATTAAATATCAAGCAGTTATTGGGATGGATACATACATTATGTTTATATGTACATATACTGTATACAGTACTATAAATTCGAAACTTAATTTATATATATATATATATATATAAATAGGGATGTAAGGTCAGGTGATGCGTAACATCACAGCCTCTCCTTGACAAATGTCAACTCCGCCTTCTCGTGGTACATCCTGTTCCCACTAAAGGGGCTCTGACGACCGCCAATAGCGGTATAACTATAACATCGGGATTAGAGGAAATGCTATCCCACACTCACCAACCCGCTTGGCCAGCGTGGTGAGTTATGGCCAAACCCCCCCCCAAAATGACTCCACAACTTAAATCTTGGCCCTCAGATGTCGCACTGGCCAAGGCAGCGGCCAGTGCGACATGAAGGCAGAGGGTGCTAAGAATCCCCGGAGGACCGGACTAGGCTGCCATCTGATGCTGACCTTGGCTACGTACAACGGACGCTCCCTATCTTCTGATTCAAGGCTTCTTGAATTGGAAGAGGAACTACAAAGGGTCAAGTGGGACATCGTCGGGCTAAGTGAGGTTAGGAGAAAAGGAGAAGATCTCATTGAACTGAAAAGTGGACATCTCTTCTACTATCGTGGGACAGATACTGGCAGAACTAGTGGTGTTGGATTTATAATAAACAAGAAACTGAAGGATAAAGTTGTAGAAGTTGAAAGTTCCTCTGACAGAGCTGCACGACTCGTTATCCAACTCTCGAGAAGATACCAGGCTCAGATTATTCAAACTTATGCACATACCACAAGTCATGCTGAAGAAGAAATTGAAGAATTTTATGAGGAAATTCGTGATCTAAATAATAAAGGTAAGCAGCACTTGAAGATAATTATGGGAGATTTCAATGCAAAAATAGGGCAACGGCAACAGAATGAAACTTCAGTAGGTAAATTCGGTCACGGCAACAGAAACCAGCGTGGAAATACTCTCGTAGAGTTTGCAGAGGCAGAAGGGTTTTTCATCTTGAACTCCTTTTTCAAGAAAAAGCCACACAGGAAATGGACATGGAGACATCCTAATGGGACGACAAGTGAAATTGATTTTATTATGTGTAACAAAAAATTCGTCATCGAAGACTGCAGTGTGCTAAACAAGTTCAACACAGGCAGTGACCATAGATTGGTGAGATGTAAGATGCACCTCAACACTAAACTCGAACGTAGCAAGCTCATAAGACAAACAAAATGTATTGACATAACCAACCTTAAAAAACACCATAATACCTTCAAATTGGAACTGAAGAACAGATTCTCTGCTTTAGAAGGCCTAACATCGGAAGAAGTGGATATTTCTGAAGTTAACAGAAAAGTAACCAAAGCTCTTATGGAAACAGCAACAAAATTAGCTGGGTCTAAGAACAAATTGCATGTGAACAAATTATCAGGAAAAACCAAAATGTTGATGCAAAAAAGAAGAGTGATGAGGACAACTAAAGAAGACGTGACTTCAAAAGTGGAATATATAGAGCTATGCAAGACAGTACGAAAAAGTATCACTGAAGACGTAAGGAAATTCAACTGTGAACTAGTAAGGAAAGCAATTGAAAACAACCAAAGCCTAAAGATAGCAAAGGGACATCTCAGTAAGGGGAAAAAACAGATTATAGCACTGAGAAAAGAAGATGGTTCTGTAACAAGAAATAGAGGCGAAATTTTGACAAGAGTGAAAGATTTCTACTCCAAATTATATGAAAGGGATGATACATGTACTCCAGACATCATGAAAGGTACCAGCACCAGAGTTCTTCCAGTCCTTTCAGCAGAAGTTGCACATGCAATCAAGAACATGAAGCGGGGAAAAGCTAAAGGAGAAGATGGAATTACTGTAGACATCATACAAGAAGCAAGTGGAGAAATCGAAACAGTACTCGCCCAAATTTTCACTCGATGCCTTAATGAAGGGAAAATTCCTGAGGATTGGAACAACGCTACAATGATCTTGCTACATAAAAAAGGTGACATTGAGGATCTCAGGAACTACAGACCTATCAGCCTCCTATCAGTGGTTTATAAAATCTTCACTAAAGTTCTTTCACACCGCTTGAAGGTGACACTGGACAGGGCTTAACCGAGAGAACAAGCTGGATTCAGGAGTGGCTACAGCACAATAGATCATATCCACGTACTGAGAGAACTAATTGAAAGAGCGAGGGAATATGAGCTTCCATTGTGCATGGCTTTTATCGATTATGAAAAAGCCTTTGATTCGGTGAAACCATCAGCAGTTGCAATGGCTCTGAAATCCTGCGGTATTGAAGATGCATACATTAATATTATTAATAACATCTATGAAAATGCAAGTGCAAAGATTCAGCTGTTTGAAAATACAACACACATAAAAATTGGAAAAGGAGTGAGACAAGGTGACACCATATCTCCGAAGCTCTTTAATGCCACATTGGAAAATGTCTTTCAATCACTGAACTGGGAAAACAAAGGGATAAAGATTAATGGAGATTATCTAACCCACCTTCGTTTTGCTGATGACATAGTCATTTTTGCAACTACCCCATCAGAGCTACAGAGTATGATCCAGGAACTTGCTGACAAGAGTAAAGAAGTGGGATTAAAAATGAACTTTCAGAAGACAAAAGTGATGTACAATGCTTTTACAAGAAATGAAGATTTATCGATTGATGGAGAAAAGCTGGAGATAACAGACACATACGTTTGTCTTGGACAGCAGATATCAAGTGAGGGTCACATTGGTGAAGAAATTAATCGACGTACAAAACTTGCCTGGAGAGCTTTTGGAAGAAACAGCATAATTTTCAAGAGCAATATGCAATTATGTCTTAAAAGAAAAGTGTTTGATCAATGCATCCTTCCAGTGCTTACGTATGGTGCAGAGACGTGGACCTTAGCTAAAAGAGACATACAAAGGCTGCAGACAACTCAAAGCAGCATGGAGAGGTGCATGCTTGGTGTAACCAGGAGAGATAAGAAGAGGAACACGTGGATCCGAAAAATGACAAGAGTGGAAGACATCATGATCAGAGTTAAATCCCTGAAATGGCAATGGGCTGGACATACTGCCAGAAGAACAAACCATCGATGGACAGCCGAAATTTTAGATTGGATTCCAAGGGACAGGAAAAGACCCAGAAGAAGACCACATGGAAGATGGGTGGATGAAATTCGAAAGTATGCGGGAGTGACATGGAGGAGACTGGCACAAGACAGACCGTTGTGGAAGAAACTTGGAGAGACCTTCGTCCAGCAGTGGATTGATAATGGTTGACGATGATGATGATGATATATAAATAAAGTTTCGAATTTATAGTTCAAAGCAGATTTGTCCGGTTCAGTTACGGGTCAGGATCGGGTCGGATCCAGTTATGGGACGGTCGGGTTCGGATCCGAAAATGTTGACCCCTTTCCAACTCTGGTCGTCTGAGCTCATTCGCTGCTGTCAGTATCATAGGTGCCGGCTGCGCGTTTGCTCGGTTGCTCAAACATGCCCCCGCTGAAATCGGGATAACGAAAATTATCTTTTGTCAACAGTTTGTAGATTGTAATTACAACTTGTGGAATAAGATGTTTCCATCAGTTTACATCAGCCATAGATTACTTAAAATCAAAATCGATATTCAACACACTTTTGAAACAGTGTGAATTGCAGTACAAATGAATTCTGCAATGCATCAGTTATAATGTTATGCTGAATCCAATACAACAAACACTGTTCAGATGTATTGAGAAATGAAACAGTTATTAAGAAAAATAAGAGGAGAAACAAAAAGTCACCCCATTGGCCGTGTGGTACGAAGCGCAGTCCACCAATTGTTTGCCCGAAATGGGTCCGGTCCTGAATCCCGGATGATGCATGGATGATACGCTTATCTTACGGAATTGGTTCTCTCTCATCCCTGGAACCAGGAGCCTCAAATCTCAAATTAGGAACTGTAACGTATACTCTATATTCACTTTCCTTTTGATTTTACTATCTCTGGTTATTTTATTTTACTATGTAAATTATCTTCTTACTGAACGAAATATTATTTCACCCGATGAATGAGATCTGGCAATGAGTGTAAGTCATGACGTGGTGGTAGCTAGTATATAGGCGCGTTCATCGAGACTTAGGGAGAGCTTTTGTTGTTGTTATGAGAGAGCGTTGTTGTTTACGGAGAGCGTTTGTAATACGAGGAGAGATTGTGTTGTTATGAGGAGAGATTCTTCATTAGTGTAAAACAAGTTGTGTGTGTGCTTTAGATGACCAAGAGTCTTATAATAAAGAAGTTTGTGTAAGTTAGTTTTTCTCAATTCATAGTTTTTGTCAGACCTCTGTCTGGCTGTTAGGTTTACAATTAGTTTCTTACCATAAATAACCAGCGTTAAGACTTTATTTACGTTCGTAATTAATTAGTAACAACACCCTTTTGAATTCACTACTTCGAAGCTTAGTACAAGTATATCATTAGCTAGCTGGTAGGTAGAGCATTATTCATTCATAATAATTAGCTTTATACTCTTTCCGCTAAGCTAATTATTATGAATGAATAATGCTCTACCTACCAGCTAGCTAATGATATACTTGTACTAAGCTTCAAAGTAGTGAATTCAAAGGGTGTTGTTACTAATTAATTACGAACGTAAATAAAGTCTTAACGCTATTTATTTATGGTAAGAAACTAATTGTAAACCTAACAGCCAGACAGAGGACAGAGGTCTGACAAAAACTATGAATTGAGAAAACTAACTTACACAAACTTCTTTATTATAAGACTCTTGGTCATCTAAAGCACACACACAACTTGTTTTACACTAATGAAGAATCTCTCCTCATAACAACACAATCTCTCCTCGTATTACAAACGCTCTCCGTAAACAACAACGCTCTCTCATAACAACAACAAAAGCTCTCCCTAAGTCTCGATGAACGCGCCTATATACTAGCTACCACCACGTCATGACTTACACTCATTGCCAGATCTCATTCATCGGGTGAAATAATATTTCGTTCAGTAAGAAGATAATTTACATAGTAAAATAAAATAACCAGAGATAGTAAAATCAAAAGGAAAGTGAATATAGAGTATACGTTACAGAACGGGTAAACTGCTTATGTATGCCAATGAGTTGCTCAAGATTATCGTTAAACCCCAAACAAGCAAACAAAAATAAAATGTTTTGTCAGTGGGGCAAAACAATATGCTTCATTTTTTCCTTATATTTACATACACAAATGTTCGGACTCGGGCCTGGCCCGGGCCAGTCATAAATAATGATATAACGGGCACGGGACGGACCCGAGCCTTAAAAAAGCAGCACGTACTGATCTCTAATGTGCAGTTCTTTGTTGTTTTACAGGTAGTGAGGTCGTACATTGCGGTTCGTATATTTCATATCGTTAGTTTCTATGTATATTAGGTGTGCAACTTAATTCTCGGCCACAGGCACGACACGTCGACAGCAAATTATAGCAAATCGAATACGTACCTAATCAGGGAAATGATCCCTGTCGTGTTGGATACATTTGAGCCATCGGTCAGGGAGCTGCCGAATGCCACTGCGGAAAAAATAGGGCTGTTTCGAGTTGATAAAGTCATCTATACTTGTGTGGACCTCCTCGACAGAAGTGAAGTGCGTATCACTCAGGTGATGTTGCAGGAGCGAAAGAGGTGATAATCCGACGGGGCGAAGTCTGGAGAATACGCCGGGTGGGAACAAAATCCCCCATCCTAGTTCGGTGATCGTGTTTAAAGTCGTTTTCGCGGTGTAAGGAAGCGCGTTATCTTGAAGTAACAGGACCGACCTTCTGCCCTTGCCGGTGTATGGCCTTTTCGCCTCCACTGCGTCACTCACACGAATGAGTTGCTGACAATAACGCTCAGCATTGACCGTTTCACCAGGTTTGAGCAACTCTTTGTGTACGACACCGCGCTGATCCCACCAGATGCACAGCAACAACTTCCTGACATGGATATTCGGTTTGGCGGTAATGGTGGTAGGCTGACCTGGATAAACCCACGATTTGCGCAGCTTAGGATTATCATAGAGGATCCACTTCTCATCACAGGTCAAAACCTTGTGGAGGAAATCCTTCTTCTTGAATCTGGAGAGCAAGGACACATCAACATCGTACGGCATAAACTTGTTCGCAACTGTGAGTTGGTGGGGCACCCAACGTCCCTCCTTATGAATCCGTCCAGGCTTGTGCAGGTGCTTTGCTATGGCTTGCCCTGTTACTCCGAGTTCCTGGGCGAGTTCTGACTGTGTGCTACAGGGATCCGCGTCCAACAGTTGTTCCAGTTCCTCATCGCCAATATTCTGTGGCTGCCCCGGACGTTCTGCATCACGGAGATCGAAATTTCCCTGCTTAACCCGCTGGAACCACTTCTATGTATCAATTAAGCATTTATGTATCAATTTATTTCTCCAAGCAGATCATTTTCTAGCAGTAAATTCGAAAGAAGCTATCTTTGGCGGCATCGGTAATAGACTTATAAAAGTGAGTTTCAAAGGGAATCGTTTCTTTTGTGCGGAAGATCGTTTTATAAAACTTTTGAGTGCCGAATTGTTTTATTGGTATACGCTGTAATCATATGTACTATGTCATCAGCAAAATGATTCCAGACTGCTTAATTAGTTTATTGCATCATAGACCTTCTAGCTCCGGACAGTCAGCAGAAGGCAAGCAAAGGGGTCTAGGAGGGGTCAAAACTTAGGGGATGATGATGGAAGAAAAGAGGGACTTCGCGAAGAGAGCGATGAAGAAAAAGACGTCTTCGGCGGACGAGGAAGAAAGATAGTTTCGGGACCGGGGAAGCAAGAATATAAGTAAATGGATTAAAAGAGAAGTTAGGTACAATGTACAGTTGACAAGAAGAAAGTAAAGCAATCGTAATTGATTCAGCAATTAATATAACTTCAGGACATACACAATAAGCGAATGAAATATTAATAAAAGAGTAATTCAACATTACAAATAATCTTGTTACTTTTCGTGAAGTGATATTCTCTGTAGTTTCAGCAACAAAAAGTTGCAACTCATCGTACGTGACGAACCCTAACTGGAAGGAGCAGTTCTGTTAGCAAGTAAATAAAACGCCCTGTAACAGTGGCTCCAACTGTAAGCTACGTTCAAAGTCGCTCAGATAGCTCGTTTTACCCATTCCGTCTCACAGTCGAACGCCAACTATTGTCCGAAAAGCTGCTTTTCTTGTTTTATGCATGTGACGAAGAGACGTGTACCTAACAAACTGTCATCTCAGTGTATATCTAAATAATGTTTATTTATAAAACCAAATAGCCTTGATTACATTAATTCATTAAAGCGTTTACTATGATGGAAAATGTTTCGTATTTCGTTATCACGAAGAGGAGGAAGGAAAAATAATTAGAGTAAAAATAAGACGATAGTTTGTTTGGCACAGTGTTCCCGCCATGTTTAATCTCGTTATTTGGATAAATAGAGAGCTCAACAGCTTTGCAGTGAAAAAAAGAAGTTCCTAATTACAAGCATTAGCTGCAGAGCCCTCTGGGGCCAACAAAAAAGGGCGAGGTCTGAAAGACATCCCCAACGAAAGAACCGCCGGCATCCCTGTGTGAGTACCACGCCTGCCGAGTCAACAAGTTGGGAATTTGTCGCCTGGGTGTCTCTCACTTCTGCTGCACGGAAAAGGACAAAGTAACTGCGGGCGGTTATCGTGTCGCCCGTTCAGGGTGGGGCCACAACCTTTTGTTAAGATGGGTGGATCCTCCACAGTTATCTACTCTCTGTGTCGAAATCACGGAGACGACGAGATCGACATAGGCTGCTGTCAACGACGTGTCTTCCTACTTGTTGAATCTTCTAAACACTGGCGTTTGACTTTAATTTTGCTTCTTATTGATACTAAATTTGAAGTAGCGGAAACATGTCGAGCTGATTTCTTTGTTTAACTCTTTCGAGGTGACGTTGGCTGCCTGTATTTCTAAAAGACAAGAATGTCGGCAAGGGGGGTGCTGATGGCATCTCCCCCATTCCCAATTCACGATATGCCATTTTTCAATTTATTTTAACTTTAAAATACAATCTGGACTTTGCCGAGAAATAATAATCTTTGTTTCCGTCTCCATAGGAAGTTTATCAAAATAGCATTTATAGATCCATGAAAATTCAGTTGTTCTCCACTCTTCCAAATCCTTAGTTTAAGCCTTTTTTTTCATGTTAGTATGGCCAGGGAGCGAAGAGAGAGGGTGGACAGAAATTCACTGAAGGAGATCATTACAAATTGCTCTGCTGTTTGTTTGTACTATTTAATAGGATATCCCGACATGAAGTTTACTATATCATGCCGCCCCGATTAACGCAGTTGTCTAAGCTCTGGTTTTTGACTATTCGTCCGAGATGGGTATGGGTTCGAATCCCTGTGTGGTATGGATGTTGTGTTTGCCATAAGAAACAGGCTCTTTCCTGTACCTGTGATCCTAAATTGGAGACGGGAGACTGCTTATAGCCCATCCAGGAGTTGCTCACGGTAGTCGTTAAACCCGGAAAATACTCTCATGTATTTATAAGGGATGTAGGTAAAAATTCCCCAGGGAAAAATACCCCCGGAGAAAATACCCCTGAAAACTGAAAAGCGGAAAAAATGCCCCCGGAAAAGAAATACCCCCAGAACAAACGGTTCACTGTAAACTGCCACACAGGAACACTGATGTGTGGCAGTGTTCCGGTGTGGCAATTTACCTGGCAAACATCTTTCAGCAAATCGGCTACAGAAGTTCAAAGGGGGGGGGGAAGATCTATAAAGATTGCCGTTTCTGGGACTACATTGATAACTGAATTGGGAACTGCAAAACGAATATCGCGAAAACGTTGCATGCAAGCCAAGCGAGAATTGTACTTTAATTTGAAGAAATAAATTGCCGAGGATCCGAGATACACTTGGTTTGCGCGGGGGGGGGCTCAACCCCCAACTTCTGTAATATTAGATTCTGGGCCGCTGGAGTCTGTCAGTGTATCCAGGCTGTTCCCCTTGAAGTGTCCGCGAGGTCCTTGATCTTGGAAGGGGGGGTCCCCAAAATGTTAAAATGGATGTAGAGCTGTAAACCATGCTTTATATAATGATTCTGTACACGACCACGAATTTTCAGGAGGGAGGGGTAACTCCCCCCGTTTCTAAGAGCTATTCAGGGGTAACATCGAGGATACACCCCAGCAAAAACACAAGTGCTGGGAAACTGCTGGCCACCAGCTGGCAGTGATGGGTCACTGCCGGATGAAATCTGCCGCTCGCGGCCCGGTAGTGGTCTGTTGGTGGCAGCGCTATCAGTAGGCGAGCCATTGTCGGCCCTGCAGCATCGCCGTGAATTGTGGGCCTCCAAGCAAGTGCCACTAGTGGCCCGTTGCTGGCAACCAATGCAACCCCCAACAGCAGGTGGAAGCATCGGGACTGCGCATGCGCAGAAGCAAAACTTGCTGTGTCTCTCATGGTACCAGTTAGTTGAAGACGACGCTATCGCTATCGTATTATTTTAGTGGATGTTAAGAAAAAATCCATATGTGGAGAGGCGAATTAATTTCCTAATGAAATTATACGTCGACGAAGATATCAGATTAAGCCGTGAAATACTAGATTACAGCCATGAAATACACCCACTCCATTCCCATGAATAACAATTCATGGAATGGAGTGGATGAATAACAAGAAACAATTTGAAACCGCTTGAAACACATATCCTGGAAAACCATTAAAATAGCGTTTGTTGGGAAAAAAAAAAGAAAAAAAAAAAGAATTATACGCGTACAAAATTTATTAATTATTTGAAAGAAAAAAAAAAAAGCAACGCTATGTGGTGTACTCGTCCATGGGTTGAATACACAAGACTGGAAGGAATTCGCTTCTAAAAATAACGAGAAGTAAAATAAAATATATTTTACTCTTTAAAACAAATGTAGCTTCGGACAACGGAAAGGAAAGACACAACGTCAAAAATGTAACAGAATGTGACATGAACCCGGGTAAATATATATTTATTCAACAATCTCTTTTCAAGACGGCAAGGACAGTACAAAACTTTGGAAAGCGACTCTAAGTATGTACACGCCTTGAAAATGAGTGAAGTTCCCTTAAGGTAAAAAAAAAACAAACAAACAGACAGCTTTAAGCATATGCTCACGCTTGGCATATTAGTCCGGTCGGTAGAGGGCTCCGCTGACACGCGAACGGCCCTGGTTCAAATGCAAAAGGGCCTTTTTCCGGTCTGTTGAGAAAATGTCCCGAGCGCAGTGCGTTAGTTCACAAGCTTGGTAAGGGTAAAAAAAAAATTGTAGCTTGGGGAAACTGCGGTTATCCTCGCTTATTATTATTTTTTTTTATTATTATTATGGCTACTACTGGGAAATTGGCGGACAAGATTCGGCAAGACACCAGTTACGTCACGTGGTTGCTGGCTGCCACTAACGGCACACTAGCGGACCACATTAGGCTAGCCATCATTTCTGGCACGTGCTTGCAGGGCCACTGAAGGGCCACTTGTGGCAGCTACTGCCTGTGATGGACCACTGATGTCCCTGTTGTGGCATATGACAACTGATGGGGTGCCAACTGTTGGCCAGCTGTTGGCCTGAACTGCTGGCACATCTGTTGGCCGCCCGGACATTTTATTGGCGGTTCGGCAGCGGCAACATAGTGCTGGGCCAGCAAGACTGTTTTTGCTGGGACTGACCGACTCTGGAGGTCCAGAATATAAAATTACGGAAGTTGGGGGTAGAGCCCTTCCGAACCAAGCACCTCGTATCCCTTTCACAGGCTTTACCAAATTTCTGGGGGAGGGGAAAAAGGCATACATAGACCATTAAACACAAAATGAAACATAGAAATTGCAAGCAAATCCGTTACGTTGAACACTTGTCTGCGCTCTTAGAAACTTGCACCCCACCCTCCTGAAAATTCGTGGTCGTGTACAGAATCATTATATAAAAGCATGGTTCTAATGTTTACAGCTCTACGTCCATTTTAACATTTTGGGGACCCCCCCCAAGATCATGGACCTCGCGGACGCTTCAAGGGGAGTAGCCTGGACACACTGACAGACTCCAGCGGCTCAGAATCTAATATTACGGAAGTTGGGGTTGAGCCCCCCCCCCAACCAAAAGTACCTCGCATCCTCGGCAATTTATTTCTTCAAATTAAAGTACAGTTCTCGCTTGGCTTACATGGAACGTTTTCTCGAAATTCGTTAGAAGTTCCTAATTCAGTTCTCAATATAGGCCAGAAACGGCAATTTTTATAGTCCCCCCCCCCCTTCTTGAACTTTTGTGGCCAAGTTGCTGAAAGATGTGTGGCAGGGTTGCCGGTAAATTGCCACACCGGAACACTATCACACATCAGTGTTCCTGTGTGGCAGTTTACAGTGAACCGTTTGTTATGGGGGTATTTCTTCCGGGGATATTTTTTCGGGGGCATTTTTTCCGCTTTTCAGTTTTCAGGGGTATTTTCTCCGGGGGTATTTTTCCCAGGGGTATTTTTACCGTTTACCGTTTATAAAAATAGGCGAATGAAGAATTCTTTCCTTGCCTGAAATGGCGGAACCATTAACTTTCGACGTACGAAGAATAGGCCAAACAAGAATAGGCGAATCAAGAAGTAACCGCCGGGAAATGTTTCGGTGGACCAGTCCGCCCCTGTGTACAACGCTTATTCAGGGATAGATGATCTAGAAGCTTATCTGGGAACGGAAGGGGCGAGGGGAGGAGGTTCTGTTTTGTGGAGCGGGGTGCTTCCTGGCCTTAGAAAGGCGAGGGAATTAAAATTTCGGTAGAATCGGAGTGAGCACGAAAGAGGAAGGAATTAAGGAACAGAAGAAACAGCCTGAGGAGTTAGAGCTTTGAGAAGAAATCTATGAATATGCCATGACAGACCAACAATGAGCATTAGATAATAATAAAGAAGAGATTTAATATGACAAATACATTTAATACTTGCTTCGTGACATTGCAATTATGCAAAGATATCGAACCCGAACGAGATGAAAAAGTCCAGTTAACAAAGACACGTGAACAGTAACATGTAATGGTTAAATGTAAAATTGCCATTGACTTTTTTCTGTATTCTACCTATATTTTCTGATGATTGATCTTAGGTGTAAAATAACAATAATATACCAAACTTAGTAAAAGTTTATGAATTCACTTTTTAAACTTAAAAATCGAAAGCTAACTTAGAGAGATCATTGTAAGATTATCGGTAGTGAGTTTCAGATACGATTGACGGGGCTTCACCCCCCCCCCACCACATGGTTTAGCGATCCCCCTGATATACGTACAATACAGTTAGATCTTTCTGTAATGAACTTCGGTGGGACCTTTAATTGCAGTTTGTTACCCAGCAAAAACAATCTTGCTGGCCCAGCACTATGTTGCCGCGGCCGAATCGTCAATAAAATGTCCGGGCGGCCAACAGAAGGGCCAGCAGTTCAAGCCAACAGCTGGCCAACAGTTGGCACCCCATCAGTTGTGATATGCCACAACAGGGCCATCAGTTATCCATCACAGGCAGTAGCTGCTACAAGTGGCCCTTCAGTGGCCCTGCAAGCACGTGCCAGAAATGATGGCTAGCCTAATGTGGTCCGCTAGTTTGCAGGTAGTGGCAGCCGGAAACCACGTGACGTAACTGGTGGCACAAGCGTATGCTTGAAGCTGTCTGTTTCGTGCAGAATGTGTAATCGAATGGTTACCTCTTTCATTTTACACTATTGCGAGGTATTTTCCATAAAAGTCAGTTTCATATAATTCACAAATTTATTTTTTCAACGTAGCGACAGATTTATTTTTACCTGAAGGGAACTTCACTCATTTTCAAGGAGTGCACATACTTAGAGTCGCTTTCCAAAGTTTTGTACTGTCCTTGTCGTCTTGAAAGGAGATAGTTGAATTAATATATATTTACCCGGGTTCATGTCACATTCTATTACATTTTTAACTTTGTATCATTCCTTTTCGTTGTCCGAAGCTACATTTTTTTTAAGGAGAAAAGATATTTTATTTTACTTCTCGTTATTTTTAGAAGCGAATTCCTCCCAGTCTTGTGTATTCAACCCATATGGATGAGTACATAATATCCACATAGCGTTGCTTTTTTTTCTTTCAAATAATTATTAAATTTTGTACGCGTATAATTCTTTTTTTTCCAACAAACGTTCTTTTAATGGGTTTCCAGGACATTTGTTTCAAGCGGTTTCAAATTTTTTCTTGTTATTCAACCACACCATTCCCTGATTTGTTATTCATGGGAATGGAGTGGGTGCATTTCATGGCTGTAATCTACACTGCTGGCCACCTAAAATGCAACACCAAGAAGGAAGCACCCGATTGGCCTGAAATTCGCAGCATGCGTCGCCCGCAAGAGGACATGCAAACGATTAGCATTGAAGGGCATATGCAAATCATGTGCGCCCGGCACGCCACCGGGAAGCACTATAAGAAGGATGCACATAAGGCGGGGTAAGTAGTGCAAGTGTGTGTTTTGCTGCAGGACCTGTGCATGGGAAGCTTCCTGATGCCTCGTCGCAAAATACGGCAGTCATACCAGCACGTTTCGGAGTTCCACAGAGGATGAATAGTGGCTTATCGCGACAGCGGTTTATCGTACCAAGACATCGGCGCCCGTGTGGGACGACAGCCAGCCACAGTAAGGCGAGTATGGATTCGGTGGGCGCGGGAGGGACGGACGGACCAACGTGAGTGATTGCCGCACACTACCGAACGAGAGGACCGGCATGTTGTGCGGCGGGCATTGACGGAACATCACGAACGTTACCGCTGGAATTAGGGTGTGTTGCGCAACAACCTGTGTCAACACCTACCGTTCGACGTCGTCTGCAGGAGCGGGGACTTGTCGCACGGCGCCCATTGCTCCGATTACCATTGACGTTACACCACCGGCGAGTGCAGCGGCAGTGGGCCGTTGAACGCCGCACCTGGACTACGGAATGGCACCACGTTGTTTTCTCCGACGAATCCCGCTTCTGCTTGCAACGCCACGATGGTCGGATTCGCGTGTGGCGGCACCGCGGCGAGAGACTGTATGACGCCTGCATTATGCATCGCCATACCGATCCGTCACCTGACGTTATGGTTTGGGGCGCAATTGGATATGACACCCGCACTCCTCTGGTATACATCGCCCATACACTCAACAGCCACCGCCACATCTCCGACGTTTTGGAGCCTGTAGTCCTCCCTTACCTGCAGGACCTGCCAGCGGCCACGTTTAAACTCGACAATGCACGCCCGCACGTGGCACGCATCGGGCAACAATTCTTCACGGCCCACCAGGTGTCACTGCTGCCGTGGCCCGCCTTTTCTGCCGATATGTCGCCCATCGAACAC
The DNA here is from genome assembly GCA_039090855.1 of Macrothele yani. Taxonomy (NCBI): domain Eukaryota; kingdom Metazoa; phylum Arthropoda; class Arachnida; order Araneae; family Macrothelidae; genus Macrothele; species Macrothele yani. The sequence goes on along the minus strand of CM076995.1, from coordinate 150,874,603 downwards.
GTCTGGTCGCTGATCGGCAACCGAGTGGCCCGGCAAGCACCACCAGCGGCTATGCCTGATGAACTGGACCGACATACCCCAAGCCCACATCCAAAGCCTCTTTCGTTCGATGCCGCGGCGTGTAGCGGCCGTTATTGCCAGCCACGTGGGCCACACGAACAATTGATGTCTGCGTGTTCCGAAAGTCGCACTGGCCTGTAAACTCAATCGTTTCATCTTTGTATCTGTTGTTATGTGTCCAGTAAATCTGGCGTTGCTATCTCGTGTCCGTCTTGGTGTTATATTTTGGGTGGCCAGCAGTGTAGTATTTCATGGTTTAATCTGATATCTTCGTTGACGTGGAATTTCATTAGGAAATTTATGCGCCTCTCTACATATGGATTTTTTTCTTAACATCCACTAAAATAACACGATGGCGATAGCGTCGTCTTCAACTAACTGGTACCATGAGAGACACAGCAAGTGTTGCTTCTGCGTATGCGCAGTCCCGTTGCTTCCACTTGCTGTTGGGGTTGCATTGGTTGCCAGCAACGGGCCACTAGTGGCACTTTCTTGGAGGCCCACAATTCACGGCGATGCTGCAGGGCCATCAATGGCTCGCCAACTAATAGTGCTGCCACCATCGGACCACTACCAAGCCGTGAGCGGCAGATTTCAGCCAGCAGTGACCCATCACTGCCAGCTTGTAGCCAGCAGTTTCCCAGCACTTGTGTTTTTTCTGGATACAGCCATTGTTTGGTATAAATGGAATAGAATGAGGCTTAGTTACCAAATACATGGCTCACTGTACAGAGGTTTTGCCGCGTACACAACATGGTCGTATCAGAATAATATGACCACCTACCTAATAATGGAAATAACCATCCTTGGCCCGGATGACAGCGGCGAGACGGGTGTCGTGGACGCAATGAGGCCGTGGAAGGTTGCCCGAGGCACACGTGCCCATTGGGGCTGCAGAAGAGCACCAAGGTCCAGGAGATGACGTGGTTGTGAGTCGGAACGTCGAACCTGCCGATCCAAAAAAGCCCCAGAAGTGCTCTTTGGGATTGAAGTCGGGCAATTTCTCCGGCCCAGGGAAAACAGAGACATCGTTGACGTGTTTCTGGAACCAGTCCCGCACCCCCTTAGCGACATGGCAGGGTTCACTGTCCTGCTGGAAGATACCATCACCACCAGGGTAAACGTCCAACATGAAGGGATGCATGTGGTCAGTGAGGATGGACAGATAGCCATTGGCGTTCAGGGACCCATCCGGTGGTACCAGCGGTCCCAAGTCATATCAGGAAAACATCCCCCAGGCATGCACACTGACACCGCCGGCCTCTACTTGACCGATAAGTGTGGGTTCTCGTGTGCCTGACGCCGTATCCGCCACCGCCCGTCACTTCTGTGGGGTAGAAAACCTCGATTCGTCGGAGAAGGCAACCTTTTTCCGCTCTTCCACTGTCCAATGATGGTAGTTCCATGTGAACTGAAGGCGTGGTTGCCGATGGACCTGGGTTAACATGGGCGCCTTGACGCAGCATCGACTCCGGAGACCCATGAGTAAAAGGGTTTGTTCTACTGTTATCGGGGACACGTACCTGGGAGCACCAGCGTTCATTTGCGAGGTCAATTGCTGTACTGTTACGCGTCGATTGCCCTTTACCAGTCGACGGAGGCGACGTTCTCCTCTGGGGTCGATGGCCTTTGGAGCTCTACAGTTATGACGTCATGAGGTACTCGGTGTGCCAGCGGTCCATTCTTGGTACATACACCCTTACCACAGCACATCGCGAACAGCCCACGAAGTCAGCTCTTTCCGAGATGCTTCCACCCTTGGCGCGGTACCGATGATCATTCCATTTTGCACGTCCGTCAAAAAACAACCTCTGCCCATTGTGCTCACGTGACGCACTATGGCTCATCTGTCCTGGCCGGTTCACTGTGATTCCGGGGTGTGAGCATATATCATTCTGATGCGACTGTGTATATACGTAGTCAAACCACTCTATACGGAACGTCGGCAGGATCTGAATTTTGATTCGTTATAACCAGACTCTTGGTTTGTCCAGGAATTTAAAATTTTGGAAGAAGGGCTAATTTTTCAAAGGTTTAAAATTTTTATAGTGAAATATTAAGACTTTAAACCTGGAATAATATGGGGAAAACTTCAAAAATGTAGAAAACTTTCATTTTTTATAGTTAAGAATGGTTAAAACCGGGAATCTTTTCCCCACAACTACACACGGTAGTTTCATTTTTCTGCTGTTTTTATTGCTCATATCTAAATGCTACGCTAAGCAAGACTGAAAGAAAAAAAGTGTTAACGTGGGATGCTTAAACAGTTGATATTGATATTTTCACAAGCCTTGTTCATGCTGAAAAGATTCAGTAATATATATGTGAAATCTGTAACAGACTAAAATAAAGAGACGCGGTTGCTATGGCCGACTTTAGACATATGCTTTAAACAAGAAGAACTAAAAGAGAAACATTGGATACATTAAGGTAGAACTGAGAAATTCATGTTAACCCTAACTGCTGTTGACAACTGTGTTATATGAAATAAAAAGGACTGATATTTAAAAATTAAAAAGTACGCATTTCAAATTTTGGAAGAAGGTAGTCTGGAAAAAGTCGGTACATTCTTTGCAAAGAAAAAAAGAAAAAAGAAAGAAAAACAAAGCACCCAAAAGGAATCATCCAATCGAGTCGAGATGGAAATTGGCATGCGCAGTGTACATGTACAAGGAAAGGCAATTCCAGAGCACTTAGGCCATTTATTCGAATAAAATAGTTGCACGAGTGCGACAAGTCAGTACCACCTCTGGCTCGGATACAAGTGGTTACCCGGCGTGGCATAGGCGCATACTGTCCTGAGATATAGCACGTGTGATGGTGTCCAAATTGCGGGCCAGCTTGCCGACATTCCGGAATGGGCGTAGAGGGCGTCCCATCATGTCCCAAACATGTTCGATCGGTGAGAGGTCGAGTGATCGGGATGGACATGGAAGAGTATCGACATTACGGAGGCAGGTCTGGGAGAGCCGTGCCGTGTGTGTGTGTGTGTGTGTGTGAGAGAGAGAGAGAGAGAGAGAGAGAGAGAGAGAGAGAGAGAGAGAGAGAGCATTATCCCGTTAAAAAACTGCTCGGTGAAGCTGCGAAAGGAATGGCAGCACAACAGGTCGTAGAATGTCATCGACGTACCGTGAAACCGTGAGCGTGGTATGGAAGTCTTCCGTGTACGACTGTCGTAAGAAATGGCTCCCCAGACAGTTACTCCCTGTGTGCGAATCCTGTGCCGTTCCACGGTAAAGGCAGGATCCGTGCGCGCTTGTTTCTAGACACGTATGCGCGCCAAGTGCAAACAGTGACACATCACTGAAGACAACACGACACCATTGGACACAATTCCACGTTGATCTGACTCGACACCACTGTAACCGGTTCCTGTGATACTCACTGGTTAGTGGCCTTGGTTAGTGGCAGGTGGCAGGGTGGTCTCGTCGAATGTAATCCCCGTGCCACAAGTCGTCTGGAAAAGGTCGGAATGGCCACGGATGGTTGAGAGCGACAAATTCGGTTATGTGTCATACGGATCTGACAATCGCTTGAACCTGGTGTTCTATTTTTGCCCTCGGCCGTCCAATGCCTACGTGCAGCAGGGTTGTGTTCTCCTCCACGCATTGGCGCCAACATCGTCCGTTTGCCGCGTCTCTCCCACCCAAATGCCTGGCGATCCAGCAACTTGACCAACCGTCTTCTCTCAAAGCAATTATACGGCCTCTTTCAAACTCGCTCGACCGCTCGTAGTGTGCACGGATCCGACATCGAGGCATCCTCACACTCCGTGGAGGTTAATGCAACTGCAATCTTCCGTCACAATTGTCCCTGCGTGCGAGGTTTGCTCTTGATGTACTCTCCTCCATGCGCAGTTAACATGCCCTGTGGTGGGCTACTATTTAGACATTGTTTGTTATTTTTAAATTATTTGCATATTCGGCCCTGCGGTACTTTAATGTGGAGTTTCATCAGGATCGAACGACTTCCTAAGGGTACTTTTTTTTTTTTGGGGGGGGGGGCAAAGAGTGTATATATATATATATATATATATAAGACAACCCTTACAGCAAACTCAAATTCGAAAACTCAAAAACGAACCAAAGTTCGGAACGTGCCGTCTACGAAAAGCCACTGCTAAGTCGTCTGGAAAAGGTCGGGCCATGAAGGTTAATGGATGCAAGCGAAATTGTTAACTAGTGCTAGGTCATGCTACTCTACGGAGGACATGACTTATATATATATATTTTTTAAACTATTTTAGGTGGGAATGTTACTTGCATCTATGGCCTTGCAGAAACCCATTTCCAACTAGGTCTTCTATTGGAAGTGAGAAAATGCAGAGTTTTTGCTGGTCCTTGATAAAGCCAAGGCTCAGTATTCTCGACACCTTCTACATTCAGTTGTTTTATTTTATTTTTTCTTTTCTCCTTTTACTCACACAGGTAGATACATAACCTTTTCTATGTTGTACTAGGTGTGAGTCAAAATTATATTTGTATTTTTTGCTTAGGTATCTTTATAGAATGTGAATTCTGAATTTTCAAAACTGCTGCGTTGCGCGTTTTGATTTTCAGGTTATTTTGCACCCTTCGTTTTAAATTCTAAAATCTTTTCCTTAGTCTTCGAGTTTTGCTCTTAAGTATATATATATATATATATATAAGACAACCCTTACAGCAAATTCAAATTCGAAAACTCAAAAACGAACCAAAGTTTGGAACGAAACACCCTGGATACACCCAACACGAAAAAACAGCAAAGGTTAAAGAAAACAAAAAAAAAACGAATGAACCTGTAGACAAGCTGAAGTAACGTCCAGCAAATATTGAATTCAGGCACCTTTACAAACAACTACAAACAGGTACCCCCCCCCCCCAAATCAAAAGCCCACCCAAACATCACAGAACAAAGCAAAAACATCTTAAAATAAAATATGCCTAAAAAAGTTAAAACTTACCACAACACATAGAACAGGAATCAAAAACCATTGTGTCGTACTCATCAGGGGAACACCGACGTTAGCAGTGGCTTTTCGTAGACGGTAAAAGGTCGCAAATCGCAAAAAACCCGCCATCGTGTTCCCTAAGCCACTGGGAATGAAGACAATCAAACTACACAAATAGATCTGAAAGTGTAGTTCTATGCAAGCCCGCTCTCAGAATGAGAACACGGTCGTTACTGGAAGCTTGAGCACATTGAACATCGAATAAAAACGGACGACATCTGGCATAAAGACTGTTAAAGTTAGAAGTGTATTGAACTGAGAAATGTAGCTGAAGTTGTGTGAAAAAAATGGGTGGGTACGTGAATGTTAATGGGGATCCGCCGAGTAGCACTTAGCAGGCTAATCTATTAATATTGTAGGATCTGAGGTTAGTTAATGTTCCTTGACTGTCTTATTGAATTTTTCCGTAATCATGCCCATCCATATGAGAAAAGCCTCGTATGGAATGTTATATATGAGTCAAATTTTAAAAACATATTGAATTAAATTAGGACGAAATATATCTAAAATATTTGCTAAACTTAAATTATTATCTAACCGAAAATTGGTGCCCTTCTTCATAAATTGTCGTAAAGTAACGTCTTGAATGATATTCATGTTCCCGGTTATGACATGGCCATGATGGTTATCCACATAATTCTTGTACAGTTCCAGGTTACAATAGCAGGGAAAGTCATCTTGTGGTTGAGAGCTATTGAACTGCTTGGCTGCCTCACTGTAATTGTATAATTGTAATCCAAGTGTAGGCCCATACCTAAAGCTGCAAACAATACGCATGTTTTTAACAGGAAAATCCTTAGCCGTATCGTTGAAAATTCCACCCAGATGGATTATATGGCAAAGCTTGCAGACGAAATCAAGAATGCAATAACTCGTGACTGATGAAGACCAAGTATGTTCAGGTGTGCTTTTTAATCTGAACTCGATCAGATCTAGAATCAAGTGTTTTATTCTGAGATTGTGAAAGCAGTGGGTGTTAGCCAAACCAGTAAGAACTCTGAGTTTTCGTAAACGCAATGAAAAAACATCCCTCTTGCATTGACTGATTATACCCACTCGATGTGCGTCTAGTTCATGAAGTAGTTTCTCAAAATCAGATGTTGTCCAGATGTTGCTGTAAATATGCGGTAAACGCAAACGTGAACTTATGCCTTCGGATGCCAAACTTATACATTAAGAAAAAATTTGAATTATATGCAAAACATTTCGCACCAGAAATTCTCTCTGATAAAGAAAGATTAAAAATTTTGAAATCGACTGTTCGAAACAGAGATATCGGGAAAAATAAAGATATATGCATATCTACGTCCCCTGGCGGAAAAAAACTCTCGTTATTTTGATCAGAAGGTATTTTGAAAAGTTTTTTGGTGGTGGTGAAGCGGCATTTGATCACAAAAGAATTCTTTTTCAATCGAGTTTTCAGAAGCGCAGACATTGCTGCAAATACATCAGAAACAGATCTATGCACTTAGCCTCCTAATGGCAAAACGGCTGTTTATCAAAAATTAAATGTAATACACAGAAAATTTCTCACCAGGAGTTTTATCAGATGCTAAAAAGAACTTTTCAAATCGATCGTTTAGAAACAGACTTCGGGGATATTGCAATGTACTTTTACGTTCCCTAGCGGAAAAATTATGCATTACTTGAAAAGAAACTGTACGCAAAACAGTCTTCGTAATAATCCAATGTAAGAAATAATTTTTTTCGGTCAGATATTGAGAAGCAATGATATGCTATATATTTTGAATTTTGATAGCATCTTCATTTAAGCCCTCTAGCGGCGAAATTGTGCATCGGAAGGAAAAAAAAAAGAAAGAAAAGCAAGGATCATCGTTCTTGCATTTTGGACTTCTCAACGTAAAAAGGATTTTGCAAATTGAACTAAGAGTTGCAGGGATATGTGTCCGCAGGCTGATGGGCGAACGGATGGACTGACAAAGTGATACTATGAGCACGCACTTTTTTTACAAAGTACGTTCTAAAAAAAGGAAAACGTTTTTAACCGCAGTAATCAAACAAGCGCGAAAAGTTAGGTATATTAAGAGTATCAATTTTTTTCTTGAAAGTTAGTGAAGACTGACTCATTGTATTTGGAGGCATTAACAATTCAACTGGAAGTAGATTCTCTCCCTTCCTTCAAACCAGCGACCTTACCTTGCACTTCCCTCCTCGATTTCGTGCAACTTTTCTGTGATACACTGCCGGACAATTGCTAAGGACGGATGACAATAGCAACGATAGCAACCATAAAATGGAAGGCAGGAAAATGTGGAAATTAGCATAAGTGCGGGATACAGTAAGACGTGTTGTGCGTATGCAAATTTTGGATTGCCAAACTTGTTCGTGACGTCATAGCGCTGATAAGAGATATAAAGGATTTGACGCGTATTGACCGTTGTTGTTCAAACGCAAAGTTGAAAGGGAAAGAATCAATTGACGAACTTGCAATTTTCAGTATGTCTTCCCGACATCACCTAGATGATTTTACGCGTGACCGTATTATTGGCAAGATTGAAGAAGGGCGAAAAATAACAGATGTTGCCAGGGAGTTCGACGTCAGCCACAGTGTTGTTTCAAAGCTTTGGAAATCATTTCAAACAAATGGAGAGTGTAGCAAACGTCGCGGGGAGGTCGTGTTCGCAGTACGACACCTGCAGAAGATCGGTACATAGTGCTATCAACAAAAAGACACCGGCGCAGCACAGCTAGTGAGGTAGTAAAGGTAGCAAATCAGTTTATGGCTGCTACTGGCAAGCGAATCTCCCGAAAAACTGTCGCCAGACGTTGCATGAAGGAGGACTATACGCCCGCCGTCCTGTTGTGTGCATCCTATTGTCCAGACGTCACCGTACCGCCCGTTTGCAATGGTGCCATCAACATCGGAATTGGACTGATAACGACTGGTCTGCTGTCCTCTTCTCAGATGAGAGTAGATACGCAGTCTATCGTCTGATTGTCGACGACAACTGATCTGGCGTGATAGTGGTACTCCATATTGTCCAGCAAACATACAGGAAAGGGACCAATATCCGACATGTAGTGTCATGGTATGGTCTGGCATCATGATCAATGGCCGTACGTCTCTCTATGTGCTTCCAACTTAGACTATGACTGGCCAACGATACATTAATGATGTTCTGCTACCCCATGTTCGCATGTTCCGTGGTGCTGTCGGTGATAGATTCATTTTCATGGACGACAACGCAACATGTCATCGAACAGTCGCTGTCCAGGAGTGTCTTGAGAGCGAGGATATTCAACGCCTCGTATGGCCAGCACGTTCTCCAGATCTGAATCCCATTGAAAATGTGTGGGATGATTTGGGGAGGAGTCTTGCTGGTCGCCAATGCCCTCCAACAAACAAGGACACCCTCATCCGTGCACTGACAGAGGAATGGGATAAATTACCCCAACAGCTGCTTGATAATGTTGTGCAAAGCATGACACGACGTGTGGAATCTTGCATCGCCCTCCATGGTGGCCATATCCCGTATTGACATCTTACGCCCGAACGCCTGCGGACGGTATTTGCATTTTTTTCACGTTTACGTATTCTGCACAAAATGTCCTGTTTGTCCCTTGAACACGTTCCAAAGCCTTCTGGATTTCAGAGCACAATAAATTGTCTTTCTTGTAATGTCCTGGCATTCTGACATTATTTTATTTCACTTGGCATCCAACCACACTTACTTTTTTATGCGCTATATAGCCGTTTATGATCCGTCCTTAGCAATTGTCCAGCAGTGTACATGAAAATCTGCCAGAAGGGAATAAACGGCGTCTATGTATCAAGCAGCCTGCCGTCCTACGATTTAATTTCAGGAGTCCGAGATCGTCTCTCTTTCTCTCTGTTTTTCACTACGATTTAAGTATAAAACACTTACATACTACTGTATATAGTCATCAATCGTTTTCAATCAGTCGCTGGATGAAGGTCTCCCCAAGTCTCTTCCACAACTCTCTGCCTTGAGCAATTCTTTTCCATGTCACTCTGGCATGCTTTCGAATTTGTTCATTTCCCACATGGCCTTTTGAAATTATTTCCCACGTGGTCTTCTTCAGATCTTTTTCCGTCCCTTGGCATCCAATTCATTCCCTCAACGGTTCATTTGCTTCATTTGCTCTTCTACCAATATGTCCAGCCCACTGCCATTCGAAGGTCTTTACTTTGATCATGATGATGTCAACTTTTGTCATTTTCCTGATCCGCGAGGGTTTTTTTACTATCTTTATTGGCAACATCATGCATTAATCTCTTCATGCTTCTCATTTGATTAAAACCTTTGCTTTGAACACATATGCCAAAGCAAAAGCACTGGAATGAGGGAGGACAAACACGCGCGTGCGCACGCACACACACACACATAGAAATACAACTAGTTTTGTCGAAGGTAATTGAAACTGAATTCAAAACAAATAAATTCTTTTCCTCCAGATCAACTTCTCAGATATCCAGCGTTGAATACAATTTTTGTGTAAAATCTATGAAAACACATAAAGTAGCGAAATGCATTGGTATAGCAAGGAAAGGGCAATTTTTTATAGGCATATGTTTCTCGTTATATTAAATAACACTGGAGGAGGAAAAAACGGTTAAAAATTGACTTAGCACATTGTGCGTACATGGTATTCAAAAGTAAAGTGATACTGTCAGCTTGAAATTTTGCTTAACCGGATTTCACGTTTTCACAAAACGAAGTTGTGATTTCCCCCTACTGATCTGTGAAGGAAAAACGGTTTTTATTGCTCTTAAAAGTATAAATTTATCTCTAATATGCACCCTGGGGATGTTTGTGGGACATTTTACTGCTGTGGCATTTATACTGTCAAAACGAAGTGCGTAACCTGGAATAACTACATAAAAATAATCTGAAATTACAGGTGAAAAAATTTCGTGGAGAGACGGTCACCCCATGGAGCATCGCTTTAAATACTTCCTAGTTTTTGTCCGTTACGGGTTATCAGTAGCGTGGGAATCGTGTAAGGAGCCCTATCTTGTGGGGAAATTAAGATGCTTTTGGTGAAGAGGGCACATTAAAACGTAAGTACTCGCCATTTTTTATTTAAAATCCGTGTGAAGCTTTTATCCGTCGACGTGAGGCTTTTTCTCCGTCATACGACCTCCATACGTTTCATAATGTCAGTATTATTCACCAAAGAAAAGTCGTAAAGGGCTGATATATCATCAGAGAAACGAATCCTTATAATAAATTTTTGGAATGTTGCTATGCGTCATATGAAATTTTATTTGGCCTATGACTTGTGTAATGAAATCTAGCAGTAAGTAACGGTGTCTGGGACATATTAACACAATCTTGTTCTTTTATATATATATATATATCTGTGGGATTTGTGTTGCTCCTTTTCAGTACCTGAAAACCTATCGTCCGTTCCAAAGAGATCCCAGTTTGTTAGGGTGGCTTTTCTCCATGCTCTCATGTCCGGTCACGTGAGCGGGTACCTCCACCCTCTCCACCCACACGGTGAAGACGGCGAAGGCGTGGCGCTGCATGACAACGGATTCTCCTACATTTTGTTCTTCATCATCAGCATTCAGTTCTCCTCCCTAGGCTACGGATCTGTTTCCACCCTGTACCAGCCCTTGTTGCATACGCCTCAAATGCAGGCACCATCCTTTCTTCTGACCTCCTTAAACGAGGAGTGCTGCGTCATACTTCGCTTTATTAGCGTCAAAAATTTCCTTTGAACCATGACTTCTATCCGCAAGAAGTCTTCAACCAACGCGCTTCTTGGTAAATGGGGCGCATGTAGGGGTACGTTTCATCGAAGTTTCAGTAACGTCAGAAAAACAATTGCGAACACTCTCCCGCTATGCAGAAAAGGGCAGTTATACAGAATATACAAAAAGATCAGCACGCATGCATATAAGAAAGGTTTCTATTACACGATTCGCTATGTACAAAAAGTTGACAGGTATAGATTATGTAGGTTATTCATAAGTTTATAATCTTCTAAAAACAATTTTTATCTTAATAGCTTTTCGTGGACTGAAAAATTAGAAATGGAAATTATTTTCAGTATTTTCTTTTACTGAAGGAAGTACTACTTAATACCTTGAGTTTGATGTCACTCAGTTCTGTGCTGTAGGCATCTTGAAGAAAAAAGATGTTAAATTTAAAAATTGTACGTTTACAAATTGTGATAAAGCTTCGACAATTTTCTCAAAAATTATAATTTCCTACTTCCATTTTTCCTTTTTTATCTCCCCCCTCCCCATTTCAAGTAGCAAATCATTTTGAATTTGAATGCAGTCGTACATTTCCGCCACTGAATGGGAAGTGTTTTCACCAGTATATTGTGAATTGTAAATCTTATACCCTTAGTCATGGTAATGGCTAAACAGAATTTTTCGCTACGGCGTCTGAAACCAGAGGAAACGGAATATATATATATAATATATATATATATATATATATATATATATATATTTTTTTTTTTTTTTTTTGCTTAGGTATCTTCTTTATAGAATATATATATATATATATGTATATGTAAAAGAATATTTACATACAAGCAATCTACCCTCATAAACAAACAAATAAGGCCAAAAACCTTCAGATAAAAAAAAAAAAACTAAAGTGAATAACAAAATGACGAAACAATGTTAAGAAAATATTTATAAAAATGTTTACTCAGAACCCCTGGATCACTCTTCAGGGAAAGACATCCAGGGGCCCTGAGCACACAAGTTCAGTCCAGGTTTCATGAGAATGCAAAAATCTCAAAAAAGCAATAATGGATATCCAATTTGAAATTTTGTGTTATAAATTTTGATGCATTCTGTCTTCCCTACCTGAACTATAGAAAATACAAAAGAGTCACTGGGATTAAAATTGAACTAAAAGATGAACTATAAAAAACCTTACCAAAACAATAATGTCACATGTCATCATCATTGTCAACCATTAGTCATCATCATTGTCAACCATTATCAATCCACTGCTGGACGAAGGTCTCCCCAAGTTTCCTCTACAACGGTCTGCCTTGTACCAGTCTCCTCCATGTCACTCCTGCATACTTTCGAATATCATCCACCCATCTTCCATGTGGTCTTCTTCTGGGTCTTATCCTGTCCCTTGGAATCCAATCTAAAATTTCGGCTGTCCATCGATGGTCTGTCTTTCTGGCAGTATGTCCAGCCCATTGCCATTTCAGGGATTTAACTCTGATCATGATGTCTTCCACTCTTGTCATTTTCCGAATACACCAGTTCCTCTTCTTATCTCTCCTGGTTACACCAAGCATGCACCTCTCCATGCTGCTTTCAGTTATCTGCAGCCTCTGTATGTCTCTTTTAGTTAAGGTCCACGTCTCTGCACCATACGTAAGCACTGGAAGGATGCATTGATCAAACAATTTTCTTTTAAGACATAATGGCATATTGCTCTTGAAAATTATGCTGTTTCTTCCAAAAACTCTCCAGGCAAGTTTTATACGCCGATTAATTTCTTCATCAATGTGACCCTCACTTGATATCTGCTGTCCAAGATAAACGTAGGTGTCTGTTATCTCCAGCTTTTCTCCATCAATCAATAAATCTTCATTTCTTGTAAAAGCATTGAACATCCCTTTTGTCTTCTGAAAGTTCATTTTTAATCCCACTTCTTTACTCTTGTCAGCAAGTTCTTGGATCATACTCTGCAGCTCTGATGGGGTAGTTGCAAAAATGACTACGTCATCAGCTAAACGAAGGTGGGTTAGATAATCTGCATTAATCTTTATATCTTTGTTTTCCCAGCTCAGCGACTGAAAAACACCCTCCAATGTGGCATTAAAGAGCTTCGGAGATATGGTGTCACCTTGTCTCACTCCCTTTCCAATTTTTATGTGTGTTGTATTTTCAAACAGCCGAATCTTTGCATTTGCATTTTCATAGATGTTATTAATAATATTAATATGCATCTTCTATACCGCCGAATTTCAGAGCCATTGTAACTACTGATGGTTTCACCGAATCAAAGGCTTTTTCATAATCGATAAAAGCCATGCACAATGGAAGTTCATATTCCCTCGCTCTTTCAATTAGTTCTCTCAATATGTGGATATGATCTATTGTGCTGTAGCCAATCCTGAATCCAGCTTGTTCTCTCGGTTGAGCCATGTCCAGTGCTACCTTCAAACGGTGTGAAAGAACTTTAGTGAAGATTTTATAAATCACTGATAGGAGGCTGATAGGTCTGTAGTTCCTGAGATCCTCAATGTCACCTTTTTTATGTAGCAGGATCATTGTAGCATTGTTCCAATCCTCAGGAATCTTCCCTTCATTAAGGCATCGAGTGAAAATTTGGGCGAGTACTGTTTCGATTTCTCCACTTGCTTCTTGTATGATGTCTACAGTAATTCCATCTTCTCCTGGAGCTTTTCCCCGCTTCATGTTCTTGATTGCATGTGCAACTTCTGCTGGGAGGACTGGAAGAACTCTGGTACTGGTACCTTTCATGATGTCTGGAGTACATGTATCATCCCTTTCATATAGTTTGAAGTAGAAATCCTTCACACTTGTCAAAATTTTGCCTCTATTTCTTGTTACAGAACCATCTTCTTTTCTCAGTGCCATAATCTGTTTTCTTCCCTTACTGAGATGTCCCTTTGCTATCTTTAGGCTTTGGTTGTTTTCAATTGCTTTCCTCACTAGTTCACAGTTGAATTTCCTTACGTCTTCAGTGATACTTTCTCCTACTGTCTTGCATAGCTCTATATATTCCTCTTTGGAAGTCACATCTTCTTTAGTTGTCCTCATCTCTCTTCTTTTTTGCATGAACATTTTGGTTTTTCCTGATAATTTGTTTACATGCAACTTGTTCTTAGACCCAGCTAATTTTGTTGCTGTTTCCATAAGAGCTTTGGTTGCTTTTCTGTTAACTTCAGAAATATCCACTTCTTCCGATGTTAGGTCTTCTAGGGCGGAGAATCTGTTCTTCAGTTCCAACTTGAAGGTATTATGGTGTTTTTAAGGTTGGTTATGTCAATACATTTTGTTTGTCTTATGAGCTTGCTACGTTCAAATTTAGTGTTGAGATGCATCTTACATCTCACCAATCTATGGTCAGTACCTGTGTTGAACTTGTTTAGCACACTGCAGTCTTCTATGACGAATTTTTTGTTACACATAATAAAATCAATTTCACTTGTCGTCCCATTTGGATGTCTCCATGTCCATTTCCTGTGTGGCTTTTTCTTGAAAAAGGAGTTCAAGATGAAAAACTCTTCTGCCTCTGCAAACTCAACGAGAGTATTTCCACGCTGGTTTCTGTTGCCGTGACCGAATTCACCTACTGAAGTTTCATTCTGTTGCCGTTGCCCTATTTTTGCATTGAAATCTCCCATAATTATCTTCAAGTGCTGCTTACCTTTATTATTTAGATCACGAATTTCCTCATAAAATTCTTCAATTTCTTCTTCAGGATGACTTGTAGTGGGTGCATAAGTTTGAATAATCTTAAGAGAAAACTGCCTTCCTATAAGTATTATCACATAAGTGTTATAATATTATAGAAAATATGCTACTTATACAGAAAAATTTGACTTTTTTTTCCGCGTCGAAGGCTCCTTCCATTTCTCTAGTAACTTTTCATTTTTAATTTCATTACAAAAACAACAACAACAACAACAACAAAAAAAACCCGCCTAGCCCTTTTTGTTTTTAAAATGCTTCAATCCGATTGATAACCGCTATCTGCTTTTGTTGAAACTGTTAAAAAATTCCTCCACCTGAAATCTATTACACTGTGTTTGTTAAATTACTTTCAAAACAGACATCCAGTGGGAATGTTTGTATGCTTGTGTGATGTGATAATCCACTTTGGGGGGGGGGCATCGTTTGTTTCATCCCCTTTTTCAGAGAAGGTGACATGGGGAACACTGACAGAACTTGAACTTTCTCATTTTATAAGTATTCAATGAAACCGAGATTAAGACTAATGAACGTTGATTTTCACATATTTTAACGTTTTTACAACATTTCCAATACCGCAGCAGTGTCGTGCCACAAACAGCAGAAACTATTTCCGAAGAACCGTCGAAATAAAAATAACAAGCAGTTTCCCGCGATTAGAAATCTGTGTAAAGTTTTCAGGATTTTCTGAATGAGTACATCCCCTTTTTATTTATTTATTTTTTTTTTTCTGAGGAACATGGAAAAACTCAAGCCTTTGTGTATTCATTTCGAGGATTCGTGTAACATTTCAGAATAACCTAAATTTCTGTAATGCCAATGCGAAAATTTTTCTGAAAGCGTGTAACGTTTCGGAGCTTGAATGACGTATGTGTACCTTTTAAGAATTTCTGTAATGTTTCTGAAGTAGTTTTAATGTTTCAGAATCTTGTTATTATAAACTTATTTGGTGGAAAGCGCGTAAACAGCATTCTGCAGAATTTGTGTGGCATGCTAAAGTTGTGAGTAACTTTTCACAGAATTTCAGTTCATTTGCCTAAAAGCTAATGCTCAACTTTTTAGTAAAATACTCCAGAGTTCAGCGTAATTTTTAAATATTTTAGTACTGTCAGTTTCTTTCATTAAGGAAATGCAAAAGGTCACAGGCGTAGAGTTTTGTAAATCTTGGGGCATGATCAATAAAAAAAAAAAAAAAAAAAAAACACACATTGTAGGGGCCTTTATACATCAATATTCTTCAATATAGTGCATAAATACATAATTTATTTTCTTATAAATAAGGAAATAAATAAAAATGTGTTAAGTAAAGTAATGAACACTTTTGAAACAGTGTCCGTTTTTCATTCAATTATAATGTCTGTGAGCAAATTTGAATCTATAACGGGCAAAAAATGTCAATGGAATTACATACATATATATATTACTAAGCTGTTCTCTGATATTCAGAGGTTAGCTCCTCCCAGAAAGAGCTCACTGTTGCTATATCAGAAGTCTCCGGTTACAGCGATCTCGGCACACAGCTGGAGCTTCATCATCCATCACACGCCGTGCACAAGACCTTTTCTACTTTATACTCATTATATTTTTCTCATGCAGACATTCCTCAATCTGGTCCCCCCATGTTTTCCTTGGCCTTCCTCTGCCTTTCTTTCGTGTCACTTGGGCTGAATAAATTCTCTTAGTAAGCGTATCATCACTCATTCTTTCAACATTGCCAAACCACCTAAGAATATTAGTCTCCACCTTACTAACAACATTTTGCCTCACATTACACATCTGCAACACATCTTCATTACTCACATGATCAGAATGTGTCTTACCACAACTCCCCCCCCCCCGTAGCAACGCATCTCCCCAGCACACAAACGACTCCTATGTTTTTTCTGCAGAACCTAGGTTTCAATGCCATACATCAGAGTAGGAAAAATTACACTTTCATATATCTTTGTACACGGACGTCTAAAAAGGAGACATTCAAAATGAAAGTTACGGAGACAGTGTATATTTTCTTCGTATTGTTGTGCGTCAGTGGTCAATATTCATCTTCCCGGAGAATATGAATACCCGTCGGCGAGCTGTGCAAACTGCAAGTTTGTTTGCCAGAATTCCTGTAATAGTCACTGGTAATAGTTGTGCCTTCAGTCGTGTGGCTTATTATCCATACCACGTCGTAAGTAATGACTGCTGTTTATTTCACTTTGGATTGCTGTCAATGGAAAATTTCCACCGCAGAATAAGTTTCCACTGAAACCGTCTTGAATCGATTTCAAATAATCTTTCATCCAAGTTTCATGATAGGCCACTATTTCTTAAAAGCAGCTTTTCATAATGAATGTGAAGCTCTTGATCGATTGGTTCTTATTTTAAACATCTCGCAGACACCTTGTATTTCGGAGAATGTCAATTACAATGATATCGGGTTAGGTCGTTGCAGAATAAGTAACCGTCGCCGACAAATTAATGGACTGAAAAAAATTATTTGCTTCTCCATCTCTTAGTTAAGTTGAAATAGGATAAAGGTGAGAATGGGAGTTTGATCACGTCTATCCTTACACACCGCTTCAAAATCGAGCACTGAAAAGAATTCTTCTTGCATCGGATCGGAAAAAGCATTTATACAAAATTTTCGACATGTCTTTCCTTCTCTTTTCCCACATGATTGTATCTCTACAAAAGCAATGAATCTGCTTCTGCTTCCAAATTTCATGTTGAAAGATTTACTTCTGTACTACATAGAGGGAAACACGCAAACAGGATTTAAAAAAATTCCATCCCTTCCACAAGTCCTTATAAATAACTTTTGGTGAAAACCAAAATTTTATGGGAGAATGAAATTTTAGGACTTTTTCGAGTGGAAGTGCTGTTTTTGCCTACAAGTTGCTTGTAGGAAAGTACATGTCGAAAACGCCTTTCCTTTAAAAAAAATTCTAAAAATGCCATCCCTTCCACAAGTCCTTATAAATAACTTTTGGTGAAAACCAAAATTTTATGGGAGAATGAAATTTTAGGGCGTTTTCGAGCGGAAATGCTGTTTTTGCCTACAAGTTGCTTGTAGGAAAGTACATGTCGAAATCGCCTTTCCTTCGAAAATAATTCTAAAAATTCCGTCATTTCCACAAGTCCTTATAAATAACTTTTGGTGAAAACCAAAATTTTATGGGAGAATGAAATTTTAGGACTTTTTCGAGCGGAAGTGCTGTTTTTGCTTACAAGTTGCTTGTAGAAAAGTACATGTCGAAAACGCCTTTCCTTCGAAAAAAATTCTAAAAATGCCATCCCTTCCACAAGTCCTTATAAATAACTTTTGGTGAAACCCAAAAATTTTATGGGAGAATGAAATTTTAGGACTTTTTCGAGCGGAAGTGCTGTTTTTGCTTACAAGTTGCTTGTAGGAAAGTACATGTCGAAAACGCCTTTCCTTCGAAAAAAATTCTAAAAATTCCATCCCTTCCACAAGTCCTTATAAATAACTTTTGGGGAAAACCAAAATTTTATGGGGGAATGAAATTTTAGGACTTTTTCGAGCGAAAGTGTTCTTTTTGCCTTCAAGTTGCTGGTAGGAAAGTACATGTCAAAACTTTGTTCTATACATGTACTACGTACATATATAGAACGAAGTTTTGCAGTCGAATTTTTCTAGAGGTGATATCGTTTTTCCATACAAGCGGAAGTACATACCTAGGTATGTATGTAGCCAAAACACAAACATGTTAGAGGAGCATAGACTGGTAAATGTAATGCTATAGAGATTCTGAACCGATCAATTGATCATGTAGCGCTATCTGTGAATACGAGGAGTTGGCGGTGAACATACCTATTGAAAAGCAAAGAGTGTTTAATTCGATTAATAATGTACAGCAGAAATTGCGTGGAAAGAATAATCGCGTACGAACCAACTTTCTAGATCAAGTGACAACTAGCAAGTTCTGTAAGAAAAAACAAAGCTGGTAAACAGGGAAATACCAGGCCATGTGTGGGCCGGCCATATACACAGAGAACAGAAATGAAAAAAAATCTACTCTCACAAATAATCTACGAAAATCGATAATATCCTAATACAAGCAACCTTGAAATCTACCGAGAGAAGCAGCGAAGTCTCGCGGCGTATATCACAGGCAGAGTCGGCATTTTTCTTTGCTGAGTACCGCGAACTCTAAGGTGTCCGTCTGCAAAATGCGTTTCTAACAATAACCTAGGAAACACAAGCAAGATTGTGAAGAGGCGGCATACCAATTGAAATATGACTTACTAGATTGACAGAAAGCATCTGCACTTTGTTGTAATGGGATGACATGTTTCGTCCGTACCCTTGTACATGCACTTCTCTTTTCTCATATTAACACGTTTCCCTCTTAACAAGATATGGTGCTTTTATTTCGAATTGGGTGGGTCACCTTTATTCCTTCCCTGCTTTTCCTCCATGGTATTGTTTTGGGCTGGTGCCCTGCTAGTGTTCCCTACACTGTATGCAAGAGCTAATGTCTTACATCCCACTTATACTTCTTTGTCACTGGAGTCCTAAATGACGCACTCCCATAACTCCTATCCTAAGGATTCCGATCTATTTATTTATGCAAATCCTGAGACTGGAGCTTATGCAAATTTCTAAAATAGTCCCTGGTGCTTCCAATTAGACTTGTCTGTGTGCTACGTGATCTGAGCTTCCTACTAAGTGCTGTTATTACATTTCAAAATCTTAAGTTCAGAAGTAGCTTTATTTTTACCAGTTGCCTCACTGTTTTACCTGCTCTCAAGGTACTTAATAACATTTATTTTTTTCTTTGTGTGTGTTAGCCCAGGGTCCATTCCGACAATGTGTTACAGATAGCGCTTGGTCCAAATAACAGTAGGTAAGTTTTTCGTGTTACAAGTGATACTCATAAAGGTTCTGTCACACAAAACACGATAATCAACTCGAACAACAACCACGTTTGACCAAATGATGAAACATTGAGTTTACACTTTTAATATGATTTTAAAAGGTATGTACAAGTTATAACGAAGTGAATTTCTCCGTCATTTTTTGGTCTACGCCGGGATTCGAACCCGAGGCCGCTTATTCCGGAACAAGTCGCTCTACCAACTGAGCTACGCAGACGATTATTCTGATCCCTATCTGCCTTTATGTCGTGTGCGTCCTGCTGGCAGGTACGTCACATCTCCCCCCCGAAAGAGGGCCGGGAGCATGGCCCACGGGTCAGCCGTGACCATGAATCATTGCAGGCAGCCATCCACTGTAGAACGTGCACTTGAGAACTCCCAGTCAATCTGCTGTGTGGAATGCAACATCACACATTTTTATTTTTCGAAGCGCTGGAGAAGGAATTCTCTGATTTTTCCTGTCTCGCGGTGTGGAAATAACATCACACCAATGCGGGATTTTGAACGGCCGGGTAATCCGGATAGTTCGGGCGCCATTATAACGAAGTAAATTTCTCCGTCATTTTTAGTCTACGCCGGGATTCGAACCCGAGGCCGCTTATTCCGGAACAAGTCGCTCTACCAACTGAGCTACGCAGACGATTATTCTGATCCCTATCTGCCTTTATGTCGTGTGCGTCCTGCTGGCAGGTACGTCACAAAGTTTAAAAGCATACAATAATTAAAACGCGAGATCTTTCGATCACACTAGTCATCTTCATCAGGCTACACACCCAATCGCATAAGGCTCAAACGACATGCAACATATATACGATTCGATGACGTGAGAATATAATTAGACTGCATGCTCACAAAGATTATTGTGAAAAGGAGAGGCAAAACGAGTAAATACAGTGAGTAACCTAAATCAAGAGGATAACAGATGAGTGCAGACGATCCCACAATAGTTATTATTATTTGCACTATGTTCCATTGGAGTAGTCCATACACCTGGAAGAACAGATGGTATGTCATCATTACAACAAATTCTTAGGTAATGGTGAATATATAGACTTTCAGCAAAAAGAGTCCCATACTCTTGCTGCTGTGAGTACTGAGGATTTTAACATGTGACAGTAACTACCAGTCGAGCTAGTGCCGTTGACTGTGAGCCCGTTCTCACATCACGCAAATGTCCAGACTGGCGGATTTTTAAGTTCCGTAATGTTAAGCCTATACACAGTTAATGTAAGGTTTGAAGCTTTCAGGGGTATAAGATAGACACCATATTTGTGTTCGGTTTCGACGGAATCCCTGTCGCGTTTAATCAACGTGTACAAATTGCGTGTTTTTAAACCAAAGTTCAAATCAGACTTGGCACATGCATTTTTTAAGACACTAGAGAATTCAGGATGAAGATGATTTAGGCTCCTCACTGTATTTACTCGTTTTGCCTATCCGTTTCTCAACAATCATTGTGAGCATGCACTCTTATTATATTCTCACGTCACCGAATCGTATATACACTGAAGAGCAATTTAATTAGAGATACTTGTCTAGTAACGTGCAGCACCACCTTTCGCCATGATGACGGCAGCGATTCGTCTCGGCATGGACTCGACAAGACACCGGAAGCGTTGGGAAGCCGTACGGATCCACGACCCCTGAACAAGCTCCAACAGTTCACGAAGATTTGATAGAGGGGGTCATCTCTCTCGATGGCATCCCAGATGTGCTCGATGGGATTGAGGTCAGGAGACCTAGCTGGCTAGGGAAGCGCGGTCACGTCGGTGGAGTGCTCATCCAACCATTCGGATACAATTCGGGAACGATAGCACGGTGCATTGTCTTGTTGCAGGATGAGATCCCCAGTGGGATATTGAAGACACACAAACGAGAGCAAATGGTCGTCCAGGATATCTCGGTAACGTTGATCTGTGAGGGACGATGTCACACGTACCATTGGTCCCATTTCAGTCCAGGTAAACAGTCCCCAGACGAGAATGCCACCCCCACCAGCTTGAAGAAGTACCCTGTTGGCAAGAAGGATCCATCGCTTTATGTGGTTTGCACCGTATTCGTATCCTGCCATCCGCATGTACCAACGTGAATCTCGGCTCATCAGTCCAGGCAACATTTTTTCACATGTCTGGGGTCCAGTGGCGATGTTCCCGTGCCCATGCTAATCTTTACACACTGTGATGTGCGGTCAGCAGCGGTACCCTCGTGCGACGATGGCTCATGTACCCCATAGCGAGGACATGGTTCTGGATGATGTGGCTGCTTACTCGTTTTTGTACACCGGCGTTAAATTGCTGAGTGATTTCTTGCACTGTATTCCGTTTGTCCGCTGTTACAATGCGAGCTAGCCAAAGATGACCCCGCTCATCTACACGCTGTTGTCCACGGCAGTTGGCCCTTGCAAGGATGGTTTTACCGGATTCGATGCACTCACGGTGCACCCGTGACACCGTGGCTCCTGAAAATCCCAGTGCCTGCACGACTTCCGAGATGGAGTGACCCATTCGTCAGTCCCCGACAATTTGCCTACGATCAAATGCGCTTAGATCCTTCGTCTTACCCATACTGCGTCCGACTCTTACTGATTTCCGTCGTATCCCTCCTTATATTGTCGGATCGCTGCATACGTCATGTCGTTTCCGTTTACAGGGCAGCCCACAGTGCCACATTTGCATAACGCCAGCTGTCTCTAATTCAATTGCTCTTCAGTGTATGTTGCATGGCGTTTGAGCCTTGTGCCATTGTGTGCGTAGCTTAATGAAGATCCCTAGTGTGATCGAAAGATCCCGCGTTTTAACTATTGTATACTTTTAAACTCGTACATACCTTTTAAAATCAGATTAAATGTGTAAATTCAATGTTTCATCATTTGGTCAAACGTGGTTGTTGTTCAAGTTGATTATCGTGTTTTGTGTGACAGAGCCTTCATCTTTATGAGATAGCGCTTGTTCTAAGCTCTAAAACGAGTGGTTATTAGACTTCTGAATCGCACTTATTTTCCGGAGTTTCCTGTATCGCACTTAGTTCCCTCGGTGTCAGCTCGTTGGCATACACTGACCACTTGTTTTTTCTTACTTGAGCTCTCATTCGTTTTCCTACTGCACAACTACAACTACTTTGTACAAGGGTATGGACAAATCACTTCTTGCTTTCTGTCACTTTAGAAAGTCAGATTTCAATTTGTATGGCGCCCTTTGACAATGCTGGCTGTGTATCCTAGGGTACTGTTACAAACGCAATTTGTAGACGGGGCCCTTTAGGGGTCCCAGCTTCGACGGTCGTCAATGAAGAAACTTGCCGGCTCAGCCCGTGATCTAGGCCGGGGAACTTCATTGCACCTATCGGCGCATTTCACAGTTGCTTGTATTAGAACATTACCACTTTCCCCTGTGAGATTTGAACGTACAGTATTTTAATTCGTACAATCCTCAGACCGTGGAATTTAGGAAAAGGAAAACTATCCCTTCGTATAATCCGCAGAGCTTGACATCTAGTAAAAAAAAAAAAAAAAACGTCGTATAATCCGTACCCACGATGTTGACTCAGAACCTTAATTTTGTACAGAAAAGCCACGATTTGGGGGATGATCCAAAGAAATAGGGGGAACAGACAAAAAATGTTCTTCTTATTAAAAGAAAATGTCATTTTAAAACTATTTTCAATTACTTTCTAGTGAATAAAAAGCAAAACCTTTGAGTTTACTGAAGTATAACTGAAGTTCCGTAGTCAGGCTTTGGCACCCAGGAATGTGTGTGACGCTGAGCTTTCCACAACACGTATTCGTCCGAGAGAGAAAATAATATCACCTTCGTTGGATCGTATTTTTTGATAAAATGCTCTTTAGTAAAAAAAAAAAAAAAAAAAACGAAAAACTTCGTTATAACTGTTTTCGGAATTCCATGTTCGTATTGCGTTACGTTTTCCTGTCATTAATGTATTTGTGGTAATTTTCCAAATACACGATCTCACCTGACAATTACGACGCGAATTTTTTAAATTTCGAAGTGCCGCAAAAAATTTATTTTGTTTTTAAAGCGGCGTATTATCCTCAGAACTTGAACTCATAACGGATTATATGACGATTATATGACGAAGAATGCGATAACTAAAAGCTGCAAATGCGACGAATGAAAATGCGATGAATTTACTCGTGCCGAATTGATGAGCAAGGCGTCGGGAAATATATTGATGGTGACCGATCACTTTGTCCGCCGTTTGGTTAGTTAGTTAGTTAATTGATTTTAGTGGCGCAAGGGCCAGGTTTGGCCAAAGAGCGCCTGACACAGAACAATCAGTTAAAGATATTTAGAAGCGGGGTGAAATGATTAAGATCAGACAGGCTTGGCAAAAGTTAGAATAGAGAATGATAAAATCCGCCGTTTACTTTGCCCGTTGTTCATTTCGTCCACATTCACTTTGTCCAGTTCATTTCGTCCACATTCACTTTGTCCAGTTCATTTCATCCACAGTTCACTTTGTCCACATTAATTTCGTCCACGTTCAGTTTGCCCGTGTTCATTTCGTCCACGTTCAGTCCGTCCAGTTCATTTCGCCCGCGTTCACTTCGTCCAGTTCATTTCGTCCACGTTCAATTCGTTCTGTTCATTTCGTCCACGTTCACTTCGTCCAATTCATTTCGTCCACGGTTCACTTTGTCCAGCTCATTTCGTCCACGGTTCACTTTGCCCAGTTCATTTCGTCCACGGTTCACTTTGTTCATCGTTCACTTTGTCCACATTCATTTCGTCCACGTTCACTTTGTCCAGGTCCAGTTCATTTCTTCCACGGTTCACTCTGTCCGCTGTTCATTTAGTCCACCGTTCATTTTGTCCACCGTTCACTTTGCCCACATTCATTTCGTCCACGTTCCCTTTGTCCAGTTCATTTCGTCCACGGTTCACTTCGTCCACCGTTCATTTTGTCCACATTCATTTTGTACAGTTGATTTTGTCCACGGTTCACTTTGTCCACATTCATTTCGTCCACGTTCACTTTGCCCGTGTTCATTTCGTTAACGTTCCCTTCGTCCAGCTCATTTCGTCCACGGTTCACTTTGTCCGCTGTTCATTTAGGCCACCGTTCACTTTTTCCGCTGTTCATTTAGCCCACCGTTCACTTTGTCCGCTGTTCATTTAGTCCACCTTTCACTTTGTCCGCTGTTCATTTAGTCCACCTTTCACTTTTTCCACCGTTCACTTTGCCCACATTAATTTCGCCCACGTTCCCTTTGTCCAACTCATTTCGTCAACGGTTCACTTTGTCCGCCGTTCACTGTGTCCGCTGTTCATTTAGTCCAACGTTCACTTTGTCCAGTTCATTTCGTCGACGGATCACTTTGTCCACTGTTCATTTTGTTCACATTCATTTCGTCCACGTTCACTTTGTCCAGTTCATTTCGTTCAGGTTAACTTTGTCCACATTCATTTCGTCCACGTTCACTTTGTCAAGTTCATTTCGTCCACGGTTCACTTTGTCCACTGTTCACTTTGTCCATATTCATACCGTCCACGTTTACTTTGTCTAGTTCATTTAGTCCACGGTTCACTTTTTTCACCATTCACTTTGCCCACATTCATTTCGTCCACGTTCACTTTGTCCAGTTCATTTCGTCAGCTGTTTATTTAGACCACCGTTCATTTTGCCCGTGTTCATTTTGCTCACGTTCAATTTTGTCCAGTTCATTTCGTCCACGGTTCACTTTGTTTACATTCATTTTGTCCACGTTCACTCTATCCAGTTCATTTCGCCCATGGTTCACTTTGTCCAGTTCATTTCGTCCGCTGTTTATTTAGTCCACCGTTCATTTTGCCCGTGTTCATTTTGTTCACGTTCAATTGTGTCCAGTTCATTTCGTCCACGGTTCACTTTGTTTACATTCATTTTGTCCACGTTCACTCTATCCAGTTCATTTCGTCTATGGTTCACTTTGTCCAGTTCATTTCGTCCACCGTTCACTTTGTCCACATTCATTTTGTACAGTTGATTTTGTCCACGGTCCACTTTGTTCAAATTCATTTCGTTCACGTTCATTTTGCCCGTGTTCATTTGCTTAACGTTCACTTCGTCCAGTTCATTTCGTCTACGTTCCCTTTGCCCGTATTCATTTCGTCCACGGTTCACTTCGCCCACCGTTCACTTTGTTCGCTGTTCATTTAGTTCACCTTTCACTTTGTCTACCGTTCACTTTGCCCCCATTAATTTCGTCCACGTTCCCTTTGTCCAGTTCATTTCGTCCACGGTTCACTTTGTCCACATTCATTTCGTCCACGTTCTCTTTGACCGTGTTCATTTCGTCCACGGTTCACTTTGCCCACCGTTCACTGTGTCCGCTGTTCATTTAGTCCACCGTTCACTGTGTCCGCTGTTCATTTAGTACACCCTTCACTTTGTCCAGTTCATTTCGTCCACGGTTCACTTTGTCCACCGTTGACTTTGCCCACATTCATTTCGTCCACGTTCTCTTTGTCCAGTTCATTTCGTCCACGCTTTAATTTGCCCAGTTCATTTCGTCCACGGATCACTTTGTCCACCGTTCACTTTGTTCACATTCATTTCGTCTACGTTCACTTTGTCCACATTGATTTCGTCCACGTTCACTTGGCCCACATTCATTTCATCGACAGTCACTTTGTCAAGTTCATTTCGTCCACGGTTCACTTTGTCCACAGTTCAGTTTGCCCACATTCATTTTGTCCACGTTCACTTTGTCCAGTTCATTTCGTCCGCTGTTTATTTAGTCCACCGTTCATTTTGCCCGTGTTCATTTTGCCCGTGTTCATTTTGCTCACGTTCAATTTTGTCCAGTTCATTTCGTCCACGGTTCACTTTGTCCACATTCATTTCGTCCACGTTCCCTTTGACCGTGTTCATTTCGTCCACGGTTCACTTTGCCCGCCGTTCACTGTGTCCGCTGTTCATTTAGTCCACCGTTCACTGTGTCCGCTGTTCATTTAGTACACCGTTCACTTTGTCCAGTTCATTTCGTCCACGGTTCACTTTGTCCACCGTTTACTTTGCCCACATTCATTTCACCCACGTTCTCTTTGTCCAGTTCATTTCGTCCACGTTCCATTTGCCCAGTTCATTTCGTCCACGGATCACTTTGTTCACATTCATTTCGTCTACGTTCACTTTGTCCACATTAATTTCGTCCACGTTCACTTGGCCCACATTCATTTCATCGACAGTCACTTTGTCAAGTTCATTTCGTCCACGGTTCACTTTGTCCACAGTTCACTTTGCCCACATTCATTTTGTCCACGTTCACTTTGTCCAGTTCATTTCGTCCGCTGTTTATTTAGTCCACCGTTCACTTTGCCCGTGTTCATTTTGTTCACGTTCAATTTTGTCCAGTTCATTTCGTCCACGGTTCACTTTGTTTACATTCGTTTTGTCCACGTTCACTCTATCCAGTTCATTTCGTCCATGGTTCACTTTGTCCACCGTTCACGTTGTCCGCTGTTCATGTAGTCCACCGTTCACTTTGCCTGTGTTCATTTGGTCCACGTTCACTTAGTCTAGTTCATTTCGTCCACGGTTCACTTTGTCCACATTCATTTCGTCCACGTTTACTTGGCCCACATTCATTTCATCGACAGTCACTTTGTCAAGTTCATTTCGTCCACGGTTCCCTTTGTCCACAGTTCACTTTGCCCACATTCATTTTGTCCACGTTCACTTTGTCCAGTTCATTTCGTCCGCTGTTTATTTAGTCCACCGTTCACTTTGCCCGTGTTCATTTTGTTCACGTTCAATTTTGTCCAGTTCATTTGGTCCACGGTTCACTTTGTTTACATTCGTTTTGTCCACGTTCACTCTATCCAGTTCATTTCGCCCATGGTTCACTTTGTCCACCGTTCACGTTGTCCGCTGTTCATGTAGTCCACCGTTCACTTTGCCTGTGTTCATTTGGTCCACGTTCACTTTGTCTAGTTCATTTCGTCCACGGTTCACTTTGTCCACATTCATTTCGTCCACGTTTACTTCGTCCAGTTCATTTCGTCCACGGTTCACTTTGTTTACATTCATTTTGTCCACGTTCACTCTATCCAGTTCATTTCGTCCATGGTTCACTTTGTCCACCGTTCACGTTGTCCGCTGTTCATGTAGTCCACCGTTCGCTTTGACTGTGTTCATTTGGTCCACGTTCACTTTGTCTAGTTCATTTCGTCCACGGTTCACTTTTTCCACATTCATTTCGTCCACGTTTACTTCGTCCAGTTCATTTCGTCCACGGTTCACTTTGTTTACATTCATTTTGTCCACGTTCACTCTATCCAGTTCATTTCGTCCATGGTTCACTTTGTGCACCGTTCACGTTGTCCGCTGTTCATGTAGTCCACCGTTCACGTTGTCCGCTGTTCATGTAGTCCACCGTTCACGTTGTCCGCTGTTCATGTAGTCCACCGTTCACGTTGTCCGCTGTTCATGTAGTCCACCGTTCACTTTGCCTGTGTTCATTTGGTCCACGTTCACTTTGTCTAGTTCATTTCGTCCACGGTTCACTTTGTCCACATTCATTTCGTCCACGTTTACTTTGTCCATTTCATTTGGTCCACGGTTCACTTTATCCACCATTCACTTTGCCCACATTAATTTCGTCCACGTTCACTTTGTCCAGTTCATTTCGTCCGCTATTCATGTAGTCCCCCGTTCACTTTGCCCGTGTTCATTTCATGTACGTTCGCTTTGTCAAGTTCATTTCATCCGCGGTTCACTCTGTCTACATTCATTTCGTCCTCAGAATGGATGGAATATCATAGAAATTTTCTGTTTGGATGCAATTTTTGTTACTAGGCAGGAAAAAAGGTCTAAGGACATTGCTTACATGTTTTCTCCTGTTTAACTTTCGATTAGAATATAGCGATTTTAAATGCTACTGAAAGTAAAATGAGGAACTGAACCTTGAAAAGCTTTTTAACTCTTTCGTGTGGTACGATGTCAATCACTATGACAAATCAAAGTTTTTCAAAAATCTTTTAATATTTTGAAATACATCTTGTATATTGTTTTCATATAGTTCTTAGCTTTTCATTATATTTATTGAGCAATGTTATATTTTATTCGCAAAATCAAATTCGTAAAAAGTTTATTCCAATTGCCATAAATGTGTAGTATTAAGGATGAAAAGTTTAGACCTCCTTTCTCCTTTATTTAAAAAGTCTCTATTTTGCTTCTCTCACACCGCAAATTCAAGGTAAATATCAATCTGAAGTTCTTTTTTCACCATTACGCTTTTATGGATTTTTTTCCCACGTTAAATAGCATGACACATATAGAAAGCATTACAGTTCGTTAGCATGAAAATTAGTAATATTGAATTATAACTAATGAATAATCAAAATGAAAAATAAATATACTGAAAAGCTAACAACTGCATTTTAAAATATTAGAAGATTTTTGCAAAACTTTGATGTATCCCATAATGATTGGCATCATACCATACAAAAAGGTTAAAAATCTCTTCAAAGTTCAGTTACTCGTTTTACTTTACATAACATTTGAAATCGTTATATTTTAATCGAAACACTTAAATACGAAAAAAAAATATCTTATGTAAGCGATGTCCGCTGACTTTTTTTTTTTTAATGCCTAGTAACAAAAATTCCACCAAAACAGAACATTTACAAGACATTGCATTCATTCGAAGGACGAAATGAATGTGGAAAAAGTGAACGGTGGACAAAATGAACGGTGGAAAAAGTGAACGGTGGACTAAATGAACAACGGACAAAGTGAACCATGGACGAAATGAACTGAACTAAGTAAACATGGATGAAATGAACTGGACGAAAGGAACTGGACTAAATGAAGATGGACAAAATGAATACGGGCAAAGTGATAGGGAACTCATATTGATGATGTTTCATCGTGTGCTTTATTTTATGTATATTTGTGTGCTTTATATACTGGCGTGCACAAATTGAGGACGAGACGGTTTTTCGAATGTAACGTAGTGCAGAAGTGCTCCACATCGACTCAGATCATACCATAAGATCCCAAAGATGTAAGAATTTAGGACAAGTGAGCAAAACCGTCCAAACAAAGAATCCAAAGGATACAAAGGCACTTTATTGAAAAGGTAGCTTCGAGCACAGCTGGACAGAAGACAGAAACGTCCATGTGACAGGCGGTTGCCAAGAAAAATTAAGTCTTTAGTAGGGGATATGATCAACCCTGACTGCGTTGCAGGATTTGCAACGTCTGTCCATGCTGAGGACGAGGTTGTCAAGGAGCTGTTGAGGCATCGCGGCCCATTTCTCTTGTAGCTCCAATCGCAGCTGCGGAATCGTTGCTGGCGGCTGGTGACGTGCTGCCAAGCGTCTCCCGAGAAGGTCCCACGCGTATTCGATTGGATTTAGGTCCGGGGGCCTAGCTGGCCATCCATGCGTTGAATATCTTTGCTCTCCAACAGTTCTGCCACAGCCACTGTACGATGAGGTAAAGCGTTGTCGTCCATGAAGAGGAACTCAGGACCCACAGAACCTCTAAACAGACGCACGTGAGGCAGGAGATCCTCGGTACAATTGCGGACACCAGTGGCTGAACCTCCTTGGAAGATGTGGATGTCAGTACCGCTACCAAGAATGATACCGCCCCAAACGAGAACTCCGCCATCTCCAAACCGGTCCCTTTCGATGATGTTGGAGGCGTGATTGCGTGTTCCCTGCTCTCTCCAGATGTGTATACGTCCAGAATCGCTCGTCAGACTAAATCGGCTCTCATCCGTAAAGAGAACTCGACCCCATTGCTGATGTGTCCAGTTCTCGTGTTCCTGGTACCACAGAAACCGCCCTCTCCGATGAGCAGGCGTTAATGGCACACACCGTACTGGACGTCGTGCAAATAGACCACTTTTGTGCAGCCTCCTGGCCACGGTAAAACGCGATAACGGACGTCCAATTGTCTGTTGCATGTGCCTTGCGATTTCTCCCGCTGTCTGCCGTCTGTCTCTTCTCGCCTGTAGGGCAATATACCGGTCGTCCGCCGCCGTGGTTGCTCGTGGACGACCACTGCTAAACTCTCGGACAGCTGTTCCTGTTGTTTGAAATGCTCTCCAAGCTCGTGAAACGATGCTGTGAGCGATACCGAACACCTCGGGCACACTAGTCACACTTCGACCTTCTTCCAACTTCCCAATGACGCGACCTCGGGTAAAGTCATCCAGATGTCGTCTACTGGATTGCCTGTTGGCCATATCACACGGTGGCAGCAACTCGACGTCGTTCAAACCGATGTACACCGTGCAATAGCTTTCACCGAATTGCTGAGCGTACACCGCTCGTGTGCTTTATACCCTTACGACACGCCCCCCCCGCGCCTACGTCATGCTGCATAAATGCACATGCCCTACCGTATCGGACCCCAGTCTATCTCTTGAGTGGTCTTTCGGTTCGTTCTGCCTGCTCGTTCCGCTGTTACGCTAATTTCTCCCCTTCGTCCTTAATTTTTGCACACCAGAGTACTATGTGATTTGGTGGCCTTAGCACGAAGCGTTTCTGATGCTGCATTGTTAAATTTACGCAGACAGTACATATTTCCATTTTGTACCTAAAATCTGAGAAATTTGCTTACTGTCTTCCTTCCTTTCTGTTCTCAATAGGTTACAAGTTGGAAATGGACCACCTGCGTCAAATGGTGCTTTGTATGGATGGTTTATGTTGACAGAATTTTGCAGGAAACTGTAAAAAACTGAAGCAGACACCAGAAAGAAAGTGTCAGGGATCATCATGGTATACTATCCTTGCTGGTAAGTTCAGAATTCGTTTGAATTTTTACGAGAGTGTAAAAAAGTAATTCATGAAACTTTTTACTATGTGAACAAGAGTAAATTTTTAGAGCCCTGTTCTTTTGGTGACTTAGCAAAATTTTGTTCATTTTGCAGCAGTTGTATACCGATTAACATCCTAGGACTATACTAAAACGTCACAAATGTACCTGGCTACTTAGAATCGGAGCAGGACAAACACATTACGAAATGGTAGTCAAATTAAACCCAAACTACTCGTAAACAGATTCCATTTGCTTGAAACCCCTTTTTTTCCGGCGAAAGTGTTAAACATTATCCTCTGCAAGTTTTTCGTTTTTATCCTGTTTCTATACTTCTTTCCAAAATATGAAATGTTGAAGTGGTTGTTGCAGAAATAGTAATGTCGTCAATGAAATGAAGGTGCTTTAAATGACTTTCATGGATTTTTATGCCTTTGTCCTTCTAGTTTGACGACTAGAACACATTTTGTGGTAAAGCATTGCGAAGTGTGTGTCAGTCACACATACTGTACCTCCAGAAGATAGAATTGCGGGAAAAGATGGTATCCCCTTTCATTCAGCTAATACGGGTATAAGGCAATTAATGCCATCACCCTTTTAAATTATTTTAAATTATTTATATTATTACATGCGCTCCGAATTCAGCTCCTTCTATGCCTATTTCTCCGCTGATGGAGTTAGATATTGCTCTAGTCGAGGATCGCAGACAAAGACGTTTGTGAATATTTGCATCTGAGTGAAGTCAGATGGGTTTGTGTGTGTGCGTGTGTGTGTGTGTCTTTGAACAGGAAAACTTGAAAACTTTCCAACACTCTCGTAGAAGTATCATACCTGTAAAAAAGCTAAGAGTGTGCTAAACCGGAAAATATGGATTGCTAGTCCTTCTATCACTAGGCCATTTGGCCAAGAGATCAAACAACTACATTTTCCATATCCATGAAGGACGTTTATTTTGTTGTCCCAGTGGTCAGAGGGGTAGGTTTCTCTTTCGTCGTCTAGTTGGTTTGTGTCCAGGATGAGGCAACAGAGGGGCGCTTGTCTAGAAGCATGGAGAGATGCACCCTTGGTGTAACCATGAGAGATAACAAGAGTAACTCATGGATAAGGAAGATGACAAGAGTGGAAGACATCATAATCAGAGTAAAATCCCTGAAATGGCAGAAGAACGGACCACCAATGAACAACCGAAGTTTTAGACTGGATTCCAAGGAACAAGAAAAGACCAAGAAGACCGCGTGGGAGATAGGTGGATGGAGGAGATTAGTCCAAGACAGTCTGTTGTTGAAGAAACTTGGAGCGACCTTCATCCAGCAGTGGATTGGTAATGGTTAACAATGATGATGACATATTCGAATTTATAGTTCAAAGCAGATTTTTCCAGGTCGGGTCCGGGTCCAAAATTTTTGACCTGTTTCTAAATCTGGTTGCTGTCTGCTAAGGGCAAAATTAAAATGATTGCTATGAAATAATAAAAGAGCTCCCCTAACATAGAATGTTTGATTGGTCAGGGAAATGCTGTTGAACTATATTAACCTTGCTGATATGCAGTTGATGGCGTCGTCAAGAATTTCCCTTTTTGCTGACTGTAAGATGGCGACAAAGAGACCACCTACATTTTAATAATATATCCTCTGTAACGAACAATTCCCAATCTATACGTAACAGACAAGAGAAACCTACGCGTCTTGCCATTAGGCCTACTGGGGCGCCTTTCTGTACTTCACCCAAACTTCTGATTTGCCTCAAAATTTAACTTTTTCATGAAATGCCATTGAAGAAGGGTTCTTTTAACCCTTTAACGACCACAACGCCCAAAACTCCCGTACATACAAACGATTATAGCCACCCGAAATGCCTGCCCAGAGTGAGTCAAATTTCCTACCCTTACTTGTTCTTCAAATTTTCACGACCTATGAGGGATCAGTAAGTGTCACCCTCAGTCACTATTGTTGTTACTAAACAAAGAAGTGGATCAACAGACAGTTTCGGGCTTTATGCTATTTAGAGTGATTGGATATTTTTGATTCATGGTCGTTAAAGGGTTAATATCAGATAATACTCAAGGCTTGTGACGCGCCTGCCCAGCAGGACGCACACGACATAAAGGAAGATAGCAATCAGAACGAACGTTCACGTAGCTCAATTGGCAGAGTGACTTGTTCCGGAATAGGTGGACTCGGGTTCAATCCCCGGCGTGGACTAAAAATGACGGAGAAATTTACTTCGTTATAATGGCGCCCGAACTTCCCGGATGACCCGGCCGTTCAAAATCTCGCAATGGTGGGATGTTATTTCCACACCACGAGAGAGGAAAATAAGAGAATCCCTTCTCCAGCGCTTCGAAAAAAAAAAATTGACTGGGAGTTCTCAAGTGCACGTTCTACAGCGGATGGCTGCCTGCAACGATTCATGGTCACGGCTGACCCGTGGGCCATGCCCCGGCTCTCTTTCGGGGGGGAGATGTGACGTGCCTGCCCAGCAGGACGCCCACGACATAAAGGCAGATAGCAATCAGAACGAACATCCGCGTAGCTCAATTGGTAGAGTGATTGTTCCGGAATAGGTGGACTCGGGTTCGATCCCTGGCGTGGACTAAAAATGACGGAGAAATTTACTTCGTTATAGGCTTTAAAACAGCCGAACTGGTAACTTTACGTTAGCATTTTTTCCTCAGAATTTAACAGGAAAAGTGTAACCTCTTGATGCCAGAATTATTATGACTTTTAAAGTGCACTTTAAAAAGGTTTCAGCTAAAGACAATCACAGAGGAAATATTCGTGTAAAACCTGACTTTAACATTTTGTTAAGCAATGTAGTTTATTTTATCAAAAAAAAGCAAAGAAACAAAAAATCATATAATTTGGCAATTTGGCAAGCCAAGAAACAATGGAAAATCGTTGAAAACATATCAAGTTGATAAGATTTCAAAGTATTTCAACGGAGTTTTGCAAGGTTGAAATGCATGTATTTTTCTAGTATGTCCTGTACCACAAGTTTAGTTATTGACATGTATGTCCTGTCTTGGAAAAATCGAGGATTATGGCATAATTAGCATGTTTCAGTCCAAGTGCATGCCTGATGTTTCTACTGTGAATTTCTGTTGAAGATCAATCTTTCCAAGAACAAGAACCAGAAGAAATATATTATTCACGAAGGTAAAGTCATTTAGTGTGATTTTTTTTTTTTTTTTGCGGGACAAAGTACAATTGATAAAGATGAGTAATTATACTTTTAAGTCCTTATTGATTTTACTGTAGCTTTGATGCCAGGTTTGGGATCCGGTAGGTAAGTACACATATTTACTATTACTATTCCTTTCTTATACCGTTTTTAAATTAATGTTATCTTATTCCCAGATGAACCTTTTTAAACCTGTATATTCGATTACCACCACATAAGTAGTATTTACGACAAGTGACCACATTCAGTTTTAGAGCCACGAAATTACTCTGCATTGAAAAAACAAATAAATAGTGTTCCTATTTTTTCCTCCACTCGAGTAATTGTTGCGCCCAATTTTATTTTAATTCATACCTGATTATCATTAAGAAATTAAGAGATTTTTATGACTTTCTGACTAAATGACAAGACGGACAGCTGGCCATGGGAAAACTGCCCACATGGGGGCGCATAGAGGGGGGCATTTTCCCTTTCCTAAAAATCGCACTATGTCCATTCGGTTCTTGGAATACAGACATTTTCGCGATAACTCGAATTCTGTTTGCTAATTTTTTTTTGTAGAACTTCTTGACGCGGGTGTATGCTGAAAAATAGGAAAAACGTTCGAGATTTCCGGTAGAAAAAGTAACAGCTTACAGTGGAAATTAATAATGGGATTTCCTATTGTATGCTGGAGAACAGCGTACATACAGGGGACGGACAAAAATATGAAAACACCTGGTTAAAAAAGGAATTCCATACCTAATATGGTGTAGGACCGCCTTCTGCATTCAAGACGGCATGGATTCTCCTGGGAGTTGGCAAATATACACTGAAGAGCAATTGAATTAGAGACAGCTGGCGTTATGCAAATGTGGCGCTGTGGGCGGCCCTGTAAACGGAAAAGACATGACGTATGCAGCGATCCGACAATATAAGAAGTGATGCGACGGGAATCAGTAAGAGTCAGACGCAGTATGGGTAAGACGAAGGATCAAAGCGCATTTGATCGTGGGCAAATTGTCGGGACCCGACGAATGGGTCACTCCATCCCAGAAGTCGTGCAGGCACTGGGATTTTCACAAGCCACTCTGCCACGAGTGCACCGTGAATACATCAAATCCAGTAAAACCATCCCTGCAAGGGCCAACTGCCGTGGACAACAGCGTGTGGATGAGCGGGGTCATCGTCGGCTAGCTCGCATTGTAACAGCGGATAGACGGGCCACAGTGCAAGAAATCACTCGGCAATTTAATGCTGGTGCACAAAAACGTGTAAGCAGCCAAACCATCCAGAACCATCTCCTCGCTATGGGGTACAGAAGCCATCATCCCACGAGGGTATCACTGCTGACCGCACATCATAGGGTGCAAAGATTAGCATGGACGCGAGAGCATCGCCACTGGACCCTAGACATGTGGGAAAATGCTGCCTGGACTGATGAGTCGAGATTCACGTTGGTACATGCGGTTGGTAGGATACGAGTACGGCGTAAACCACATGAAGCGATGGAACCTTCTTACCAGTATGGTACTCTTCAAGCTGGTGGGGGTGGCATTCTCGTCTAGGGACTGTTTGCGTGAAATGAAATGGGGCCCCTGGTACGTGTGACATCGTCCCTCACAAGTCAACGTTACCGGGATATGCTGGTAATGTTGCTCCCGTTTGTGCGTCTTCAACATCCCGCTGAAGACCTCATCCTGCAACAAGACAATGAACCGTGCCATTATTCCCGAATTGTATCCGAATGGTTGGATGAACACTCCACCGACGAGACCTCGCTTTCTTGGCCAGCTAGGTCACCTGACCTCAATCCCATCGAGCACATCTGGGATGCCATCG
This sequence comes from Macrothele yani, assembly GCA_039090855.1. Taxonomy (NCBI): domain Eukaryota; kingdom Metazoa; phylum Arthropoda; class Arachnida; order Araneae; family Macrothelidae; genus Macrothele; species Macrothele yani. Next base: position 150,838,484 of record CM076995.1, on the reverse strand, counting down.
AGAGAGATGTTCGAGGCTCTGACCCCCTCCATCAAATCTTCGTGAACTGTGGGAACTTGTTCAGGGGTCGTGGATCCGTATGGCTTCCCAACGCTTCCGGTGTCTTGTCGAGTCCATGCCGAGACGAATCGCAGCCGTCATCAGAGCGAAAGGTGGTGCTATACGTTACTAGACAGGTATCTCAAATTCAATTGCTCTTCAGTGTAAGTCCTGGATGGTGGATAATTGGATGTTATATCATTCTTCCTGCAGCACGCGTTAAAGTTCCTGTAAAAATGCTGGAGGCGGATAGTGCGCTCGAACCTTGTTCTTCAAAACGGCCCATAGGGGCTCTATTATATTGAGGTCTCGCAAATGAAAGGGCCAGGGAAGATAGGAAACCTCATTAGCATGCTGAGCAAACCATGATTGAATGGCATGAGCTGTGCGAATTGGGGCGTTTTCATCTTGATAAATGGCATCGCCTGCAGGAAACACTGTTTGTACCATGGAGTGGACTTGGTCGCTCAAAATGCTTAAATAGTCCTTGTCAGTGACACGACCTCACAAGGTAATAATCTGGTCGGCAGAATATTATGATATGGCTGCCCAAACCATGACAGACCCATCGCCATATTTCACTGTGGGCAAATGGCACGCGGATCGTAAGTTTGAAGGGGTGTTCGCCACACGTAAACTCGCCCACAAGTTGGAAACAGTGTAAAGGTCGATTCATCGGACCAGATGACAGTCTTCCATTGCTCAGTAGTCCACGTTTTATGAGTGTTGTATTACTCTCTCCTGCGTGCTGCATTCACGTTATTAACCAGTGGTTCAGCGATTGCAGCTCGACCATAAATCCCATGCCTATGGAGTTCTCTTCGCACTGTTTTTGTACAGACAGGGTTTGAAATCACGTTATTCAGTAACTTGTGCAGCTGCTGTGTTCTTATTTGCCGTCACAATCCTCTGCAATGTCCTTCTCTGTGTCATTCAACTCACACTTTCGTCCCCGCTGGTGTTTGTAAGATGATGTTTTTCCAGAAGCACAACATCTTTGCGGTCATAACTTTCAATACAGTACCTCGAGATACACCAAACAAACTTGCTACTTTGGTCACACGGGCGAACCCACTAAACGGACCCCAACAATTTGCCCTCTTTGAAACTCTGTAAGCCCCGGCATAATTCACTTGCAACGCACAGATCCATGTCTAGACAGCAACTATGACTACCTGATGGTTTGCCATGTTTCGTAACGCACATTCACTATCAAGTCCTCTGACGCCATCTACATTTTCACGTAGAAAACGTTGGTCGTTTTACCCATACTTTTTGCCAGGTGTTTTTTCTATATTTTTGTCCATCCCATGTATGTATAGTATGGAAAAATATTAAAGGCGAAGAAATGAAAAATATATCATCCTCTGCAGCAGCAATTCACTGATGAACAAAGATATTTCGATTTTTTTCTGAGGAATCTGTCTTGAGTGTATGTTTTCATTCTTAGTGACCAACTGAGTGATTTCTATGGTTTATTTTTAATATTTATGCATGCGATATAAGAAGCATCAAAAGAACGGCAAAAGAATGTCCTCATTGTCTTCATGTGCAATCAAATTTCATTTATCAATTTCTTTTATATAGCTTTTGTGTCTTCTGGTTTCCAATTAAATTTATATATAAAGAGTGTGATAAAAAGTGGTTAGTGTTATGTTACACAGCGCCAGCAGTGTTCCTGCCGAGTCGGCCGGTAACGGTGCTTGGAACCTGAAGTACAATTTAGTTGGCCGCGGCACCAGGTGAGAATCTCAGGTGCACTGCTGCACTCAAAGATTCACACCAGAACATAAAAAATGAAAAGTTGAAGAATGACCCGAAGCATTAGGCTTGGGTGAATCCACCGTGTGAACAAAATAACAACAACAAATAAAAAATAAAATAAACTAAAAAAACGATACTTTGGGATCAGAGTTGTGATGAGGTTCACCCGCAATCACCAATTCGTGACTGAGTGTAGTGGTCCGGATCTTACTCCGGTACATTCAATCCCCAACCAGCCAGAACAACACTCACTTTAGCAAATAATACATGATTCACAAATACACAACACAACATTTAATTACGTTCTGCGAGATTTAAACAGATACGGCGCTCTCTAGGCGCATAGACAATTGCCCCTCTTATGTGGGCAGCATACGGTGTCACACTTTACTGTCGGAAGACGCAAGCCGACTGAGTCTCCACCGGACTATCTGAACAAGAGATACTACTCGTTAACACACTAAATAGAGCTGCAGGTGATATTCATATACAATTGCTTAGAGAATGAAAAAAAAAATTATATGCAAACGATCACATTAAAAATACTCGCGACACAAAATACACAAACACGTTAATTTGCGGTATAAGATTATAGGTGCGAAATACTGCCAAAGTTAATTAACTAAATCTAATAAGCATGCACATGCAGATCCCTTCTCCGCTCGCTTTGCCCTGAACCAAAGTTAAAAGAAACTGTCCCGCCGATGCGGAATTTGTGGCCACACCCTCTCCCTTATTCATGTAAAAAAAAATAATCAGGAAATGGGCCCTGTAAGAAATTGAAATCTGTATGTGCAGGTATTTCCTCTGAGGTTCAGTCACTCATCATTACTGCATCTATGTCCATGCAGCTTTGGGTGTCGGGATGGCACAAGTTCGCAGATGTGCGAAGAAAGAAAAAGGAAATATTCATCTACTTACAGTTTCGTGACTTTGCTGTGCAAATCCAGTGTGCATCACATAATATCACACGACAAAAAAAAAAAAAAACACGCACACACACAGAGACACTTGCACCATGTGGCAGCACCGATGATTCAACACTTCACTTTGACGCTTGATGTAAATGAAGCACACAATTAAAATGGCAATATCACGCCGCACTTTGTTGCAATGATTAGAGTGCACACTTATCTATTCTCGTGACGATTTGAAGGTGGCCGTTAAACAAAATAGGCCCCCTCACATCTGCTGTTGCGGTTTCCAAGATTGATTTTCTGTGTTCCTGGGAAATGATTTCTGTTGTCGTGAAGAAATGATTCTGATCATCAACTGTTTGGAGAGTGGGACCCCCTCACTTCCGCTGCTGCTATAGTAGATTCCGTCCGTCGCTACCTTCCGTCCTTTTTTGACCATTCATTCCCAATTCAGCCAGTTCCTTTCCGTTAGCATAACATCTACCCTGCCTGAGTACGCAGTTCAAATATGCCCCTCGCAGGCTTTGTTTCCATTTTTTTATCGAGTTGCGACCGCCAGCCCTGAGATTAATTTTCTCGGCCGAGCGAAATCAGACGTGCTTTTACCTTAAGCGTATATCAGCAACTGCTGACCGAAAACAACGCTCGAATTCACCCCCTATTCTTTTCGGCGATTCTATACTCTTAATTGCCCATTGTCCCTCGCAGACGTCAGAGTATCTTTCTCGCTGACAGAGTTATGTGTCTGCTGAGGGTCTCTTGGCCCACCCACTGAAGTAAACATACGGACCACAGCGTTAAGCTACAAGCGGAAAGAAGAAAAAAAAAGAAAAGTGAAAAACCACTTCGAACATTGCTGCTTCCATCCGCATTCGAAAGCACATTTCCCTAGTTCGTTTTGCAGTCCCTCGAAGACACTTGAGATAGGAATTTTTATGTTTCACTTCAGGGCTATGTGTGAGGTCTAGCAATTCAAAATGGCAAAAATATTGCGTTTCTTACCTTCAAGAGCATTGGAGCGACTTCCTAATTATCTCGCAATTTTGTTAATTAATTTTAGAGAACAGCCGAAAGAAAAAACAACGTAAATGAGAAATAAATAAAAAAAACTGAACTGTAAAAGAACATGTGAGCCTGCCGAACTGTGATTCCTAGCTGCCTCATACAATACGCGACATGGCGGACAAATTTTAAAGTTTTCTTCAGGTTTTAGGTTGGGAGGGGGGGGTGTCCACTGTAACAGTAATGTGGTTGGTTCCACTTAACGTTGTAAATAGCGATTATTACTAGTGAACAGATCAACACCATAAATGTTATCACATTTTTTCGTATCTACTGGATAACTAATCCCGAACTACTTAGCACAAATGAGGGATCAAATTCGCTAAAAAGGTAAAAGGCTCTTGCTAATAATAATTTACTCTTTCGGTTCGGGGTCAGTAGTTAAAGTTAGGCATGCAGCTACCAACGTGAAAAAACGATAGAAAAACTTATAATAATAATAATAATAATAATAATACAGCACGCAAAATATCTCAGCAGATGTCTTTATCGCTTAAAAACCATTTATTTTTCTCATCTGCTGAAGTATGGTTGGTTGCCCACAGGCTACGTGTTAAAACTTCTGTGTTAGTTATTTAAAGAATTTATCTCCGTTCCCTACGTTAACACTTTCGGCAGCTCCCTCTCCTTTGTTTCGTGCTCTCCCGAAAAACAAGGCACCCTAGGTCGCTTCAGCGGCCTTTTCGCCGCTCTCTCCTCACGCTAACTGTGTTTTTTCCTGATTTTTTCTCAGGAACCTGAAGCTCTTCACTCCAACATACACCACAGTATCGTCTCGTATTTAAAGGTCGGCATCTCATTCAAAACTCAAAGCTGAGATAAGTCGCTCCCCGCGTTCCTATCGGAAAGTTTGATCAGAGACGCCGAAAGGTGCAAATTGCAAGGTGAGGCTACAAATGCACAAAGGCGATGTCCCTTGTGATAGCTTTGGAGATGAAACCCTAAAATGCAACTGCCAGGCGCCGTTTTAAAATGCGTTACTTCCTAACTAGGGGAAATAAATAAAATTTTCCCAGGCCCTGAGACAAAGAAAAACCACGAGGCAAAAGAAATGCTACGAATAAAGATTTAATGTTTTTGCCAAAAAATTCCTATATTAAATCTCCGTAACATTAGATAACAACAAGACACAGTAGAAATTTACATATGGTATTTATACATGTTATTCATAGTTTCAATTTCTGCCTGCCCCTTCCTGAAAACTAAGCTATGGGCCTTCACGACTGCCCACAGGATAACTGGACACAAAAACTTTAGGACAATGTATAAAAATTGCCTTTTTATTTCTTCCTGCCCGCTTTCATGAAGGCTGATATCAGCCAAATCGTTAGGGGTGGTACAAAAATCACACTTTTCATTTCACCGGGCTAGCTTTCCGGTAGATCGCCTCTAATAAGTACAATTTTTTTTCTGGCACCTCACTGTGCTCGTTTAGTTTTTCATCCGCTGTTCTCATATTCATAACGTTTACAGAACAAGTCAAATGATATTGCGCTTTTACTCGGAACCAGATAATTGATAGGCCTTAGGTGTTAATATATGCTTAATGCCTGAGTATAAGCTCAATATTAAAAACCTGACATGTTACGTGAACGTTATGAATATGAGCATGGTGGTTTAAAAACGGTTAAAAAAGTCTAGGCCTAATAATTAATATTTAGTGCCTAAGTAAAAGAGCGCCTTTATTAAAGAGTTGTTAATTTCACTTTTTCTGTAAACGTTATGAATATGAGATCGTCCGATTAAGAAATATTTCAAAGGCGTGTGGCCGGGGACTTTCTGAAACATTCTGAGTAAAATATATATTCAAAACATGTTTTTGTGCGTCAGTAAAGGAGTGATAGTTCACTGCAACTAAAAAGTATCACTGAAGACGTGAGGAAATCCAACTGAGGAAAGCAATTGAAAACAACCAAAGCCTGAAGAGAGCAGAGGGATATCTCAGGAAGGGAAGAAAACAGATTATGGCACTGAGAAAAGAAGATGGTTCTGTAACAAGAAATAAAGGCGAAATTATGACAAAAGTGAAATACTTCTACTTAAAGCTATATGAAAGGGATTATACATGTACTCCAGACATTACGAAAGGTACCAGTACCAGAGTTCTTCCAGTCCTCCCAGCAGAAGTTACACATGCAATCAAGAACATGAAACTGGGAGAAGCTGGAATCACAGTAGACATCATACAAGAAGCAAGTGGAGAAATTGAAACAGTACTCGCCCAAGTTTTCACTCGATGCCTTAACTAAGGGAAGATTCCTGAAGATTGGAACAATGATCCAGCTACAAAAAAGGTGACATTGAGGATTTCAGGAACTGCAGACCTATCAGCCTTCTATCAGGGGTTTATGAAATCTTCACTGAAGTTCTTTCACACCGCTTGAAGGTAACACTGGACATGGCTCAACTGAGAGAACAAGCTGGATTCAGGAGTGGCTACAGAACTATAGATCATATCCACGTACTCAGACAACTAACTGAAAGAGAGAGAGAGAATATGAACTCACATTATGTATGGCTTTTATCGATCATGAAAAGGCCTTTGATTCTGTGAAACCAGCAACAGTTACAATGGCTTTGAAATCTTGCGGTATTGAAGATGCATACATTAATATTATCAATAACATCTGCGAAAATGCAAGTGGAAAGATTCGGCTGTTTGAGAATACAACACACATAAAAATTGGAAAGAGAGTGAGACAAGGTGACACTATATCTCCCAAATTCTTTAATGCCACATTTCAAAATACAGTATCTTTCAATCAGTGAACTGGGAGCAAAGGGATAAAGATTAATGGAGATTATCTAACTCGCCTTCGTTTTGCTGATGACGTAGTCAATTTTGCAACTATTCCATCAGAGCTGCAGAGTATGATTCAGGAACTTGCTAGCATGAGAAAAGAAGTAGGAATAAAAATGAACTTGCAGAGGAAAAAACTGATGTACAATGCTGTTACAAGAAATGAAGATTTACCGATTGATGAGGAAAAAGCTGGAGATAACCGATACCTACATTTACCTTGGACAGCAGATATCAAGCAAAGGTCACATTGATGAAGAAATTCATCGGCGAATAAAACTCGATTGGCGAGCTTTTAAAAGAAACAATAAAATTTCTAAGAGCAATATGCAAGTATGACTTAAAAGAAAAGTGTTCAATCAATGCATCCTTCCAGTGTTTACGTACGGAGCAGAGTAGAGACGAGGACCTTAACTAAAAAAGACATACAAAGACTACAGACAACTGAAAGAAGCATGGAGAGATGTCTGCTTGGTGTAACCAGGAAAGATAAGAAGAGGAACTCGTCGGATAAGGAACACAACAGGAGTGGAAGACATCATGATCAGAGTAAAATCCCTGATATGGCAATGGGCAATGTTCTCTGAAGAACGGACCACCGACGGACAACCGAAATTTTTGACTGGATTCCGAAGGACATTAAAAGACCCTGAAGAAGATCCCCATGGAAGATGGGTGGATGAAACTTGAAAGCATGCAGGAGTGACATGGAGGAGACTGGCGCAAAAGAGACCGCTGTGGAAGAAACTTAGGGAGACCTTCATACAGCAGTGGATTGGTAATTGTTGTTGATGATGATGATGATATATATGTAGAGAGAAATCCTATCTTGTATCGATTTTTTATCCAAAAAATCGATAAAGTTAAAGCAATTTGTATATCCAAATGAAAGTACAGTTTTTACTTAACCCCTAAAACATTTCAACAAAGAACGTTTTCGATTGTTATAAGACAAATTTATTTATGTCGACGGAGTTTCCAATTCAATTCCCATTTTATGAGTGTCAATAATATTTTGTGCGCACGTCGGAATTACACAACAGCATACTTCCGTTATGTAGATGAAGTGGCCAAAAAACTGCAATTTTTATACCGCCCCTAAAGTGTGCGGCCGGTTGTTCTGTGGCCACTTGTCCGAGCTCAAATTATGTTAAAACATTATGAAGGTTCAACGAGGTTCGCCTGCAATAAATTACTGGAATTACTGTTCATATTTTTTAATATAATAAAAATCTATTTGAAAGTACGATTTTTTTTTAATGACTTATGTATGCATTTATGTGGTACCCTCATAACCTAGTGTCCAGAAACCATGAAAAACGGCTGCTTCAGCGTATAAAGCCTCCCATTCAGACAATGCCGCTAAATAAAACTCGATCTGTTTTCCCGCCTTTCTCTGTCTGACACCACGTGGGCTAACTTAACGAAGCTGACTTTCCGCACGGGCGGCCACGCGAGCCGTTGTAACAGCCACGTGTTGCCGCGTGCCAGCCGCACCCTTTGCAGCACACACCCCTGGCACAGTCAATGCACGGGGTGGCGGGGGTGCGGTGCGATTGAATTTAAGTGACCTTGGATGCAAGAGGCCCACGCCCAGCGCCTTCTCTTGTGTCCGGGTGTGTAGAGGGTGGAATGAGTCAGCTATTACGCAATGACGGCTTTCTGACAAAGACACATCGAAAAATTCACCAACAGCAGGTGCTGTCATGAATCTGAATGTTATTTATAAGGCAGGTACCCTTTCTCTTTCAGCCTTCGAGTTAGGTGGGACGAGAGACTAAAAAAAAAAAATGTAATCAAAAAAAGAAAAATATTATAAAAAGTTAACTTAATGAATACGTACTGCCAAACTCTTTAAATTTGTTTGAATAGGATATCTTGTACGTGAAATACACTGATCTTATCTCCTATGACAAGAAGAATTGCATTTAAGTAATTGTTGATAACCCGTTTTATTTCAGAGTGCATAAGGCAACGAACGAATAAGTAGGGTGCTAATACTATCTCCTGTTCTCGTAAACATAGTGATATTGTTCCTTTTCCGATGGGGGAAGCAAGCTCCAACTCCCCCCCCCCAAGGCAGGCAGTCCTCCCTAGAAGATGGATCTTATTCTATTTTCCGTGGTATATGAAAATAATTTTAGTATTTTCTTGAATCCCAATATGAGTCAGAAGGAACAGTTGTTCTAATAATTCTCCTACCCGCGAGCGCATGCCTTTTTGGTGTTTAAAACGTTTATTGTTTAAACGGGTTATTGATTTATTTATTTACGTTAACATCACTACCACACATAGCTTGTAGACTTCAAGTTTATTGAATTAGTGTTTCATTGAACCAGGATAATTCTCTGTCGGCTGCATCTGAAAGTCTTAACTAAACATACACTACTGCTTGTAAAAATTGCAACACCAAGAAAGAATCGTGCTATTCAAATGAAATTTACATCACAGATTCCTCATGTTACAGGGGATAACTGATTACATTTGTAGAGCTACACAAGATTTTTTCGCTTCAAAACTCAGTATCATGTGAAGCATCTCGAGCAAACATAACAGCCTCTACACGTGTGGTCTTGAATGGCAGAGGTTTTTTCATATCGTTCTGGGGAACAGCCTGCTACGTTGCTTCTATGCGAGACCAGGGTTATTTTGTAGTGACTAGCGGAGACCCTTGACGGGCCAGTCGCTTAGCTACCATGTCCCAGACATGTTCGATCGGGAATATATCCGGTGAACAGGCAGGCCGGGAAGAGGCGGTAGCCGCTGTGCATGGAAGAGATCTTGGACATTCTGGGCCATATGTGGCCGTGCATTGTCCTTCTGAAATATAGCGCCAGGACAACTCTAAAGGAAAGGTATCATCTCCGTCCCTAAAACATCACTGATGTATCTCTGGCTACTGAGGGTTCCCTCAATTCATATCAGGCGAGATCGCAAATTGAAGCCAATGACGCCCCAAACTATGACGTTTGGCGTTGGGCGGCTGATATGATTCTGCAAAATGCACTCTGCAAGGTGCCGTTCACCACGGTATCTTCGAACACGTATGCGACCATCATGGTGCATCAAGTTGAATCGTGACTCGTCAGAAAACATGACCCGCTGCTAATCAGCGCGACAATGTCTGTGTTCGAGACCCCATTGCAGCCTGACGCATCTGTAGTTGAGGGTCAAAGGAATGCGTGGCAATGGAATCAGTCCTTTGTTAAGCAGACGACGTCGAACTGTGCTGGAGAACAAAACCTGACCTGTTACACTGCTACACTAACACCGTGGATGTCGCTGTGCGATCGGTCACTGCTATGCGGTATAGGTATCTGCCATCCCGTGCAGTCGTGCGATTTTATTGTCCATTTCCCGCACTTCTGTGCGTCCGAGCCACATTATCCACTGACGTCACGTTCGCATCACTGTACCGGTGTTTCGTTCCGTACGAGTCGCAATTTCACGGTAGGCAAATCCAGTTTCTCTCATCCGCCAAATACCTTCTCGTTGAAAGTCCGACAGGTGTTCATAATGCGACCTTCTTCAGCGACAGGGGCATAGTGAGCCAAAAGAAACACCCTTTCGACTCAATGTCAACTCGTTACAGATTGCAACATCTTGTTTGAGCCAGCTCTTTATATCCATGATCGGACAGGTTCATAGGGCGCTACTCCGAAACCGCATGCGCACTTTCACTGATATTTTACTCATTTGCATGTTCCAACCTGTTGCACATATCCTGTAAATTTCAAGCTAATACCAGCAGTCCTTCACGTTGTTGTGATTTTCACCAAACAGTAGTGCAGAAAGTCACTATCATAATGCGGTCCGGAGCTCAGTGAATACAAAGACTACTTAGAGCTTTCCACTTAATTTATTTCAGTCCGCTTTTCATTGTTTAACGTGTTGTTTAAATTTTCACAACAAAGTCGTTTGTAACATGTTTCAATTTTCAGCATTATGTTACGAATGATTCACGGGGTGAGGTGGGAGGCCTCTGTGACAAATGCAAATTATATTTTTTACACGAAAATAGATGCAATTTTTGCCCTGTATTTCCTCTTCTTTCGTTAATTTTACTTCGCTATAGTGAATAATTTCTCCGAACCATGGAGTAAAAGCAATAAAATAGTAATATATACGGTCGAGTCACATTATTGTGACCACCCGCTATTATCCAGAGTAACCGCAGTGTGCAGCACGAACAGCAGCTAGACGGGTTGGGAGGGACTCAATAAGGTGCTGGAAAGTGTTCACAAGTATGCATCTGTCGGCTGCTGGAGGGTGCGTGGTGGAGGATCCATAGAGCAAACAACACGACCGAGGTGGTCCCACAGATGCTCAATTGGGTTTAAGTCTGGAGAATAAGGGAGCCAGGGAAGTACTTTGAAGTCTTCATCGTCCTCTTCCAACCACTCTCGGACATTTCTAGCTGAGTGACACGTCACATTGTCGTACTGGAAGACGATCAGCGTGTATGGGTGTACGTGGTCTGCAAGAATGAATTCATAACGAAATCAGTCCATAGTGCCTTCCACAGGTATGAGTGGGCCCAGAGAATGCCACGAAAACATTCCCCAGACCATAACGCTGTCCGCACCAGCTTGCGTTCTTCCAGTAATGGTTGAAGAGTGTTTGTTCTACGATCTTTCTCGCCTTATAGCCAACGTCCATCCTTTCGATGAAGCAGAAAACGTGACTCATCGGAGAAGGCAATCCTTTGCCTTCTCTAGGTCCAATTCCGATACTGCCGTGCAAATGTAAGCCTTTTCTGCCGATGCACCTTCGTTAGCATAGGTGCAGTGACAATCCGCTTGCATCGGAGCTCAATACGTAGCAGGGTTCACCGAACTGTCGTTTTAGACAACTTCCGGTAGCCCCCTTGTTTATTCGGCCAGTGAGTTGCTCACTGTAGCGTGTCGATCAGCCCTCATGCACCTTCGAAACCGACGTTCACCTCTCACATCAATGGCACGTGGTGCTCCGCAGTTTTCGCGTCGCTTATTCACAATGTGCCATTTCTCCAGTCACGATACACTTTAACCACAGCAGCACGCGAACAGTTCGCAAACTGCGCTGTTTCAGAAATACTGCCACTCTTACCCGAAAGCCGAAAATCATCCCTTTTTGCAAATCTGATAAATCGCTCCTTTTATCTATGACAGCAACGAGTGATATGCTTTCAGAATGCCTACAGCACACCTTATATAGCCTCCAAGCCAGCTCACGACACGCGCCTTCTTTCATTGGCTACGCGCTGTTGACGTAAGAAGTAGGAGGTGCTCACAATATTGTGACTCGACTGGGTAAAAGATTGAGGGAAAGAATGGGATGGAAGAAAACTTAACTCTCTTGAAATATGGAAAGTACATCACATTATCTGTATTCGCTCGATGGTGGTTGTGTCGCAGGATCCTTGTCGTTCGCGGTAAAACAACTCCCAACTACTGTAGCTTGAAAAAGTGGTTTATGTTTTTAGTGTACTATTCTAGATTACCATTCAATTTTCGCGGATCCATGCAATGGCATCGAAGACTTATTGATGTCGCATTTAGGCTTTTTCTTCTTTTTTGTTTCGGTCCCAATTTTTTCTAGAGCCCTCAGATTCCAGCTAACAAACCAGTGTTCTCCTACACACACGAATTGTAAAAACCACTCCTACTGACCGCAAAAGGGGAACAGTAAGAAGTTGAAAGCACTCTCTCTCTCTCTCTCTCTCTCTCTCTCTCTCTCTCTCTCTCTCTCTCTCTCTCTCTCTCTCTCTCTCTCTCTCTCTCTCTCGAGTGTGCGCGCGCTAAGACTTCCCTTTAACCCTGTATTCCAGCGCCCACCCAGGATTTCTTTCTGGGGATGGCCCAAAATATTGAATATGCAACTAAAATGCCCAGGAAAAAACATCTCCTAAAATATTGGAAGCGAAAAAAGAAAATATTAAAACTCATTTCCACCGTCCCAGTATGGTAGTGATCTACACGCTGGCTTCTGACTATTCGTCGGAAAGGGGTCCTGGTTCGGATCCCAGTGTGGCATAGATGTTGTTTATGATTTACTACACTGGCTTTCTCCGTATCCTGGGACCAGTGACCCTGGATTGAGAGGGGTAACTGCTTATAACCCATCGATTTGCTCACGGTGGTCATTAAATCCCTAATAAAAAACAACAACAATGACTTATAAAACATATATTTAAAAACATATACTTAAAAATAAGCAGCCAATAATAAAGAACCAATTAATACGTAGCTCTGTCTTAGAGGGACACATTTCACTAAAGCGACCCCACTGCAACTTTTTGTGTGTGTGTGTGTGTGCAATTAAATACCTGAAAGATTTTGAGCAACAGCTTAGCATCTCACAGTCACTTACCCCAAGTGACGCACAGTATTTTAGCCATTTATAAACGAATCCCCCCACGCCTCTCTCTCGGTAATGTTCCACCAAATTTCACGTTTCTTCTGGAAGAACAGGGGAAGGGGGCACTTCTTTCTTCCGTGACCCTTAATACCAGAAAAATCTATGTTCATGTAGCAGAGAATCATTGGCGAAGCTGTACCTACTGATTTACCTCGAGAAGCATTTTTATTATTCTGAGTTATCCATAGTTCGTGCTGTATTATTACAATTTTGTTTTCAAAAATAAAATAAAAACTTCAGTGCACGAATTAATAGGGTAAAATATTTATTATTATAATGAAATACCAAAGTAATAATCATAAACCACCGAAAATAAAAGATAAAAGTTCACAGAATTTACGTCAACGTCCCTTTCAAGAGAAAGGGGGGTTAGCTGAGATCCTCCTAGTTCCCTACTAGCTGCCCTGGTCGAGAACATTACTAAAACAGGAGTCATACAGTGATTCTCCGTTTCCGAATGCTGCAAAGTGATGACAGTGGTAATCTAAGTGTTAATTGCCGTTTAAAAAAAAAGAAAAAAAAAAAGGATCAAAACTGGCTCTTTAGGTGTGGAACTTGATGAAAGTCAACTAAGATAACTTTCTCCAAATTACGCTGGAATCAGACGCAAAGAGAGTTAAGGTAGAATGCCCTCATCAGTGACAGTTCACTTTCGTCACACCTGACACTTGAAAGCATGTTAAATCTCCCTCATCCGTTCAAATCCAGTGAAGTTCTTCCACAGAACGATTCTGTGATCGTGTGAAAAGTCCACGACATCGCTTTGAAATATCTCTGAAAAATCTTGAACTATGTTTTATAAAGCTTACTGCAAAATTATTGCATACGAATATTTTAACTCCACTTTTTCTCTCTCCATTTTTTTTTTTTTTCTAAATGCCGGCACCTTTTTAGTTTCTCTCTCTATGCAAAATTTTGAGTTCACTCTCTTTGAGCGTTTCAGCCTTAGTGTTATATTTTTCTCACACAATGACTGTATTGTGACAGCAGTCTTGAGCTCAGAGTGAATGACGTGTGTGTGTTGTTTTGACATGATAAGAACGAGCCATATAATGGGATCAGTTTGGGATGGGATCACATTATTCGTGCAGTATAACTACAGTAATAAAAACGCCGTCTGTACACGATATAGGGCCTACAGGGTGTCCGAGAATTATTGGACACATTAAAAATTATATAAAACAAAAGATTAAACAGATAGAAACTGACTGTAATAACTTACAACGTAACTACACAAGTTAATAAATTTCGATGTGAGATCCCTTGGTTGCTCGTAGTACGTCCAAGCTATACTCGATTTCATGCCATGTATTGGCAAGCATCTGAGGAGTTATGGAATTAATAGCAGCTGTGTATCGGTGCTTCAGTTCCTGCAAATCAGTACAAGGCGTCTGATTAACACGATCCTTCACGAAACCCTACATGAAGTAATCCAATGGAGTTAGATCTGGAGAGCGAGGAAGCCACGGAATGGGACCACCAAGCCTAATCCATCTGTTGGGGAAATGTTCATTTAGTCACTTACGTACACACGTTGACCAATGCAGAGGCTACGTTGTCATATCTTTTGATCTGTTGGAAAACGACGTTGTCATAACTTTTTATCTGGAGTATAGCAAAATTTTCTAGCATATCCAAGTAAATGTCACCATTTATGTTTTTTTCGCAGAAGAAGAAAGGGCCAATCACTTCTCTTTTTGATAGGGTGCAGCACACATTAACTTTTGGAGAATCACGTTCCAGTTCAATAGCAGCATGAGACGGTTCACTGCCCCATATTCTACAGTTGTGACGATTTCCCGACTACATAAATAATAAGGAAATTGATAATATTTATAGCAAAGGTCTAAAGGCTGGATATAAGAAAGATGACATAGACAGAATACATAGAATTGTAAGAAACCGTATAATGTCAACAATAACGAAACCACCTAGTAAGGCGGTGAGATTCGCAGGATCCATCACGTATGTTCCAGTCTTTACATATTGGTTAAATAATTTATTACGTAAATACAACATGTTGATAGCACTGAAGTCTCCGACTCCGTTATCACATATGATATCAAGTTGCAAGGAGAGACAGTGCGAGAAAGAAAAGGTAGGTGTGTACGCTATACCGTTGGTATATCCTAACAACACGGAAAAGATATATATATCGGAATGACAAAGCGAACCTTGGACACTAGATGTCAAGAGCACGTGCGAAGTGTCAAACAGGACATGCAGAATACAGCCCTCGCCAGAGAAGTCATGCATTCATCGGCCGCTCCTCTATGGAATAGTATTAGAAGAATTGCCCCCATACACGAACTTTAAAGAGACTGCTATCAGGGAAACAGTCGAAATCCTATCCAGCAAGCTAGCGTGCAATGATATAGTTTCTACTGAACTACCAAGAGATTGGCATGCGTTATTAAAAGATGGAAACACATCGCAACAAACCGTATAGTTGCGTGGTGAAAATTCGTGTAATACACTCGTGATGTCACCCGCGTTATTTTCCAAAAATCAGCTTTGTTCCTTATGTATTCCAATTCTCTGCATTTTTATATCTACCATTGCCTTGAGAAAGAATCGCAGTGGAGTGCGAAAGCTTGGCGAATCTTTGTACTTACTACGCCGCAAAAATAAACGGATTTAATACGCTATTTGCATCTATTTTAGTGTGGCTATTTTAGTGTGGTGTATTTATAATTACGTTATAATTACAGTACTGAGAAAGTTTTCGTCGTTTTCTACTCGATTCAGCATATCCACAGCGAAATCGTATCGCAGAGTGTGATCATTTACATGCATCTTTTGCACTATTTGAATTTCATAAGCATGAAACTTTAATTTCTTGTGCAAGATATCGTGAACTGACGATTTCGGAATGCACAGTTTTCTGCTTGCTTTACGAACGGATTCCCTGGGGCTTCGTCGGAAACTTTCATTGACTTGGTCAACCGTCTCACCGCTGACGCTAGGCCTACCGGCTCCTCCACGATGTTCCACATTGCCAGTTTCTTTGAAACTGTTTCATCCACCGCTTGATTCAATTCGTTGACGGATGATTACAACCATACTTTAAACGGTACCGTCGTTTAACTTTAATGACAGACTTTAATTCCGCAAGCCATAACACACACATCGCCTTCTGCTGTACGGATGACATGGCTACTGATTGCGCATTTCTCATACATTCCTCATCAGACCACACCCAGCGCCATCTATCGGATTCTGGGAATAACAATTCTTCAAAACAAAAATATAGAAACCGTGTTAGTAATACGTGACATAAAAAAACAGACAATGCTCAAAGTTTTTTGTACATAATTTTGTAATGTGTCCAATAATTCTCGGACACCCTATATAACTGGGTCCAGCATGGAACCTCAGGCCTGTTTATTAAAACCAGCAAAGTTAAAAAGCGTAAGACTTTTCGGACGCCCGCAACGGTGTCCATCGTCAGATATATTGAAAGAGAGACATGGTCTGGAATACAGACATGTATACAAAGAGTACGTAATACACTGCTAAGCTGCCACCTGGTGGCGAGCCAACATTCGATTACGATGCAGTTAAATGATTAAGGCATAGCTGAATAACACTGTAATTATTATTGTCAGTGAAAAGAAAAGTGCATGGTCTGGGAATGGCATGTGGGACATAATCATTACAACATGTCGGTCCCTTCCATAAAATAAACAAACTTTCTGTAAAAGTCAAGTGGAACCTCTTACCTGGGGTTGCAAGGATCTCTGCTTCTGACCAGATGGGAAGGCGTGTTCCAAAACCAACGAGTCGGGAGAGGGTTCTGTTCAAAGCACCTACTCTAACATTGTAATGTGCTCTTTAACTCTGGTATTCAAAGTTCGTGAAGTAGAAACGATGTACTCCAGGTCCATGCCACCGGGATCCGTTGCTATAAGTGGAATGCTGTAGATGCCAAATCTATTGCTCTTGTGTACCAGGTCCTGATATGTAATGTATAGAGCAAGGAGCAAAAACTGTAGTATGGTGCAGACAGATTAGCGCTGCTTTACGATGTATTTTCGCGACCAGGTATAAGTAATAAGTTGTATTTCTGAGGTTTTGGAGCCTCAAGGTACAGAGGCTCAGTTTGTAGTTTTAGAGTAAAATAGAGCTGCTGTCTATGTAACGCAGGTCATTTAGAACGTTTTCCTAACTGCGCACGAGCTGCCCGCAGGATGATACAATCGCTCCAATCGTTGTGTTAGTTGTGGGTCAGACTTCAGTATATAAAGTTGTATACTGAATTCTGTCTCTGTTTGCTGGCTAATTTGTTTCTGTTCTGAAAAATTCTGCCAAGAAATGGAGAAAGAAAGTGAGTCAGGCCATATCTCGCGTAGCTACCAGCGATCCTACATTAAAATTGAAACTTTGCGAGGAAAATCCCCTACCGAAATTCATTAAGCGTTGTGGGAAGTTTGTGAGGTTAGTGTAGTGGATCGTAGCACAGTGTCACAGTGTTCCGCAAAGGTGCGGAAAGCATGGAAAGCATCGAAGACGACCCATGAAGAGACCGGCCATCAGATGCAACGGACGACACTTTTGTGGTTATCGTCAACAGCGTTTTGGAAGAAGATCGACGATAAACACGTGAAGTGACTGCATATGAAGCAAACATGTCTACAGCTTCGGTTTTCAGAATCCTGACTGAAAAATTACAGAAAAGAATGGTTGCCAAATGAGTTCCGCATAATCTGAGTGAAGAGCAGCAAGCAGTTCGCAAAGGGATCGCAGAAGAATTGCTTCAGCGGCACGAGACAGAAGGCGAGCAGTTTTTGGACAGAATTGTTGCTATTGTTACAGTGGACACCCCCCCTCCCTAAAACCTGAAGAAAACTTTAAAATTTGTCCGCCATGTCGCGTATGGTATGAGGCAGCTAGGAATCACAGTTCGGCAGGCTCACATGTTCTTTTACAGTTCAGTTTTGTTTTATTTATTTCTCATTTACGTTGTTTTTTCTTTCGGCTGTTCTCTAAATTAATTAACAAAATTGCGGGATAATTGGGAAGTCGCTCCAATGCTCTTGAAGGCAAGAAACGCAATATTTTTGCCATTTTGAATTGTTTCTACCTGTGGGAAAATGTAGCACTCAATGGTTGCTCTGGAAATTGATAAGAGCAAAGCGATAGGCCCAGAAGAGGACTTCTGGATTTCTTGAGGAGGGGCCGATGTTACGACCCCACCCCCGCCATTAATTTAGTAATTAATGGGCGTGGTTGATGTGTGAAATTAATTAAGTATTAATTATGTTCGAGGCTTGATTGGAGTTTAAAAGTGTAAACAGCAGATAAAGTTTTATCTGGGGGTTTGGAAAGAAAAGAGGCGAAGAATTCTCTCTCTGGCTGGGTGGTCTCAGAATAGCTCTGTTAGGTCATAAATATCAGGGCGCAGCTGACGGGAAACTAAGCAACACGGAATGGTACCTTTCGAAGAGGGGTCCACTTGAGTAAATGAATGAAGATGGGGACAAAAGGTTTAGCGAATAATCGTAAATTCGTCGATTGTTTGGGGCATTTTCGAGAACAATTGCTCTCTGTGTGGTCCGTGCAGAAAAATAAGAGTTCGCACTTAGCGTGAAAATAAGGAAGAAAGTTTAGTTGTCTGTATGCTCTCCGATGTGAAAGGCTGGATGCCTTGGATCTGCAGCAAAATGAATTGGGGAAAATGAAGCAGCAAACCTCCCCGCATTTGGTAAGAAATGGAGACAACTCGAGGCAGCTGGAGATGCCAGTTTGCCATAAAGACAGCAGAATGCCTAAATCCGCGGGATAAAGCAGAAATTTCTAGGCTGGAGCGTAATGGAACTCAGCGACTGTTTGGCCTAATGAAAGCCAAGTTACAGGGGAATTAAGAAGTCTGCGAGTGGACAGTGGTCATTCCAATGAGAAGCGAAGCCAAGCAAAGTCGGGTTCGGATGCCAACCACTGCAGTGTGGAATCGTCACCCCATTCATCCCCTACTGTGGAGGAAGTGAAGAGATGCGCTTGTCTTACGGGGCGAAGCGAGGCCCCATGTGTGCGTGTGTGTGGTCACGTAAGCAGCGAAGCCACTACGTGTAAGTGCGACGGGATAAAAACATGAGCGTAAGAGCGGTGGCTTCGATACCTAACAAATATACAGGTGAAATGTTGAGTTGCCGATATACGCTTAAGGTAAAAGCACGTCTGATTTCGCTCGGCCGAGAAAATTAATCTCAGGGCTGGCGGTCGCAACTCGATAAAAAAATGGAAACGAAACCTGCGAGTGGCATATTTGAACTGCGTACTCAGGCAGGGTAGATAGATAGATGGTTTGCGAACGGAAAGGAACTGACTGAATTGGGAATGAACGGTCAAAAAGGACGGAAGGTAGCGACGGACGGAATCAACTATAGCAGCAGCGGAATTGAATGTGTCCCACTCTCCCAGCAGTCGACGTTCACAATTATTTCTTCACGACAACAAAAATCATTTCCCAGGAACACAGAAAATCAATCTTGGAAACCGCAACATCAGATGTGAGAGGGCCTATTTTGCTTAACGGCCACCTTCAAATCGTCACGAGAATAGATCAGTGTGCACTCTAATCATTGCAACAAAGTGCGGCGTGATATTACCATTTTTAATTGTGTGCTTCATTTACATCAAGCGTCAAAGTGAAGTGTTGAATCATCGGTGCTGCCACATGGTGCAAGTGTCTGTGTGTGTGTTTTTTTTTTGTCGTGTGATATTATGTGATGCACAACGGATTTGCACAGCAAAGTCACGTAACTGTAAGTAGATGAATATTTCCTTTTTCTTTCTTCGCACATCTGCGAACTTGTGCCATCCCGACACCCAAAGCTGCATGGACATAGATGCAGTAATGCTGAGTGACTGAACCTCAGAGGAAATACCTGCACATACAGATTTCAATTTCTTACAGGGCCCATTTCCTGATTACTTTTTTTTACATGAATAAAGGAGAAGGTGTGGCCACAAATTCCGCTGGGCGGGACAGTTTCTTTTAACTTTGGTTCAGGGCCAAAGCGAGCGGGGAAAGGGATCTGCATGTGCATGCTTATTAGATTTAGTTAATTAACTTTGGCAGTATTTCGCACCTATAATCTTATACCGCAAATTAACGTGCTTGTGTATTTTGTGTCGCGAGTATTTTTAATGTGATCGTTTGCATATAATTTTTTTTTCATTCTCTAAGCAATTGTATATGAATATCACCTGCAGCTCTATTTAGTGTGTAAACGAGTAGTATCTCTTGTTCAGATAGTCCGGTGGAGACTCAGTCGGCTTGTGTCTTCCGACAGTAATGTGTGACACCGTATGCTGCCCTCATAAGAGGGGCAATTGTCTATGCGCCTAGAGAGCGCCGTATCTGTTTAAATCTCGCAGAACGTTATTAAATGTTGTGTTGTGTATTTGAGAATCATGTGTTATTTGCGAAAGTGAGTGTTGTACTGGCTGGTTGGGGATTGAATGTACCGGAGTAAGATCCGGACCACTACACTCAGTCACGAATTGGTGATTGCGGGTGAACCTCATCACAACTCTGATCCCAAAGTATCATTTTTTTTTAGATTATTTTATTTTTTATTTGTTGTTGTTATTTTGTTCACAAGGTGGATTCACCCAAGCCTTTTATGCTTCGGGTCATTCTTCAACTTTTCATTTTTTATGTTCTGGTGTGAATCTTTGAGTGCAGCAGTGCACCTGAGATTCTCACCTGGTGCCGCGGCCAACTAAATTGTACTTCAGGTCTCAAGCACCGTTACCGGCAGACTCGGCAGGAACACTGCTAGTGCCGTGTAACACTATGGTACACTTAAAATTATAATTTCTTCCTCAAAATGTTCAGGAGATACTAACTTCACATACTCAGAAATGAAGGTCGGGATCTACTGTCCTTTAACTAAGAAGATATGCGGCCTTTGTCGACAAAAATTGCGCCCCATCCTTTACCATAATCGGATGGAGGATAAGGTTGTCGTTTTTCTTTAATCGGATGTTAATGATGGGAATGGCGTTAACATTGCTAAAGATCCTGTGGAGGCTATTCGATCAGTGCTGAGACTATAGGTCACGTGTACCAGCTGAATTCATCCGTTTGGTGTAGTACCGAAGGTCCGAACTTCCCAGCAGTTGCGAAAGTATGTGCAAACGGCCAATCGGTGAGAGATGGGGTACAATATTTTATGGTTTGCCCCGGGAATACGGGACAGTTCAAGAAATTCTGACATCGGTTTTGAACACGCACCGCATTGCTGCAAAGTTTGTACCAAACATTCTGAACCCAGAACAGAAAGCGCTCCGTGTCGAACTCTGTCAAGATCTTCGTCAGCCAAGTGGTGAATGAACCAACGTTCCTGTCGCGGGTCATCACTGGGGACGAGACTTTTGAGTCTACGGTTACGACCCGGAGACTAAACAACAGTCGTCGCAGTGAAAGAGCCCGGCATCTGCACTACCGAAGAAGGTCCGATAGGTCCGGAGTGCAACAAAAGGGATGCTCATCGTGTTCTCCGACATTCGTGGGGTTGTGCACCGTGAATTCGTCCCCCAGGGCTAGACCGTCGCCGCTCCTTTTTACTGCGATGTTCTGCGGCGTCTTAGGGAGGACATACGCCGCAAATGACCTGAAATGTGGCGCAGGTGCGATTTCCTGCTCCATCACGACAATGCAGCAGCTCACAGAGCGTTAGTAACACGCCAGTTTTGCAGCCGCAACAGCATGATTACCCTTTCTCACCCGCCTTACTCGCCGGATTTGGCCCTCTGCGACTCTTTTCTGTTCCCGAAGATGAAGCTGAAGCTCAAGGGTCGCCATTTTGAAACCGTGGACGAGATCCAGTGCGAATTTTAAACGGTGCTTGACACGATTCGCGAACAGAACTTCCAGGGAGCTTTCCAATAGTGGCAAAAACGCCAGCAGCGGTGTATCGCTGCCCAAGGAGACTAATTTGAAGAAAATCATAGCCAGACTTAAGTAACGTAAGTACTTTGTTGTATATCGGCTTAGTATCGGAACTTTTTGATCACACCTCGTAGTAAACCTATAGTAGTGATCCGATTTACTGGCGTAGGATTATATAAATAAGCGTTTCCAGGCTTTCGCACATCAACCAGATGGCTTTTTCAAGGAAGTTGCATAATTGGTGTACTGTTCCTCGTTATTAATCTGTAAAGGTATGTTGTGAAATAAATTCGTTTTTTAAGAGAAACCCCACAGTGTACTAAACTTTTGAAATGACCTTCGTATATGTTGCTGATGTTTATCTTCGATGCATTTTTGAACTGAAGTACCTGGATGCCTATAAAAGATTTATTTCGTAAGTCAAAAGGAATCTTTTCTGGCCGTTAGGTTGCCTAATTTAGCTCAGTGTATAATTAAGGATTTCGTGTGCTATAGCTATCAGGGGCCTAACACTAAAGTGACCAGATATTGGAACACTCATTTGAGGACAAAATAGAGCGCCGTCCCCAAATCAACAGCTCATCTGGAGACACATACAGTATTACCGAATATGATAAAAGAAAAAAAAATGCAAAATTGTTGTGTTTCTGTAATACATTATTATATCAGAAAATTAAAAATATTAAAAGGTTATATCTTGTATACATAAAATATTGGTAACTTGTACCGACAAAGCAGTGCTGTGATGCAGAGAACATACTCCGCAAAAGTGAAACACTTTACCTTAGACACACGTGCTGAATTAAGAATAAGCTGTATAATTTTTATAATTTTCTGAAAAACGAAATGCATGTAGAACTTTACAGTCAAACTTTGGTCAGCGAGATGAGGCATGGCTGTTGTCAGTGGCGTACCTGACCCCCCCCCCCCCCCCCGCAAAAATATATTCGAGGCCCTTTTGCGAAAATGTATTTGTTTTCGATTACTGAAATTTTGAAATTCCATAATACTCTAGGTTTTACGTGTGTTCTGTAATTCAAATTCTTTGGAACCCATAGGTATTTTTAAACAAAACTGTTACACTTTATTGCGTCTAACACAAATGTATACGTTGCAATTAAAATTATTACCTTATTTGTATACCAATACAAAGTATTACAAAACACTTACGCCAAAGTTATAATCATATCATGCAAATTTTATTCTTTTAGAGAACTAAGGCCAGGCTCTTTGAAATACCTCACGATCACTCACATAAAACACGCAACGGCCGCGATGTGAGAGTGTCTCATGACCTTTCCCAATTTATACGAAAATACAGAACATAAGTAAGCAAATTAAAAAGTAACAATTAACAACTGTCTCGCAAAAAGAACAAAATTACTGAAATTATTTACTCTTGAATATAAAAAACACACTTAACATATGTTAAGTGTGTTAAGTACGTTATAACGTTACAATGTTTTGCACATAGTAAAAATCTTTTCCTTTGTTATAAAAAAATTACACAGGCCTCTGCTGTTTCGTTCCGCGAAGAACACCTTTTGCCTCATTATATTCTGAAAGACGCGTAATTATGTGCAAACAAGTGTAATATACACTGAAGAGCAACTGAATTAGAGATACCTGTCTAGTAACGTGTAGCACCACCTTTCGTCCTGATGACATTGGTGATTCGTCTCGGCATGGACTCGACAAGACACTGGAAGCGTTGGGAATCCATACGGATCCACGACCCCTGAACAAGCTCCCACAGCTTACGAAGATTTGATGGAGGGGTTCAGAGCCACGAACATCTCTATCGATGGCATCCCAGATGTGCTCGATGGGATTGAGGTCATGTGACCGGAAGCGAGGTCACGTCGGTGGAGTGTTCATCCAACTATTCGGATACAATTCGGGAGCGATGGCACGGTGCATTGTCTTGTTGCAGGATGAGGTCCCCAGTAGAATGTTGAAGACGCACAAACGGAAGCAAATGGTCGTTCAGGATATCCCGGTAACGTTGACCTGTGAGGGACGATGTCACGCGTACCAGGGGTCCCATTTCAGTCCACGTAAACAGTCTCCAGAAGAGAATGCCACCCCCACCAGCTTGAAGAGTACCCTGCTGGCAAGAAGGATCCATTGCTTCATGTGGTTTGCGCCGTACTCGTATCCTGCCATCCGCATGTACCAATGTGAATCTCGACTCATCAGTCCAGGCAACATTTTTCTACATGTTTAGGGTCCAGTGGCGATGTTCTCGCGCCCATGGTAATCTTTGCACCCTGTGATGTGCGGTCAGCAGCGGAACCCTCGTGGGACGATGGCTTCTGTACCTCATAGCGAGGAGATGGTTCTGGATGGTGTGGCTGCTTACACGTTTTTGTGCACCAGCGCTAAATTGCCGAGTGATTTCTTGCACTGTGGAACGTAGATCCGCTGTTACAATGCGAGCTAGCCGACGATGACCCCGCTTATCCACACGCTGTTGTCCACGACAGTTGGCCCTCGTAGGGATGGTTTTACCTGATTCGATGTACTCACGGTGCGCCCGTGACACAGTGGCTCGTGAAAATCCCAGTGCCTGCACGACTTCCGAGATGGAGTTTCGTCGGGTTCCGACAATTTGCCCACGATCAAATGCACTTAGATGCTTCGTCTTACCCATACTGCGTCCGACTCTTATTGATTCCCGTCGCATTACTCCTTATATTGTCGGATCGCTGCATACGTCATATCGTTTCCGTTTACAGGGCCGCACACAACGCCACATTTGCATAACGCCAGCTGTCTCTAATTCAATTGCTCTTCAGTGTATAACGCCATATACACATTGATATGAAAATTTCATTTATTCAACCGCATTCTCTTGTTAATGTACATGTATAGGAATTATTGTTATGGTTGTGAAAAGGGGCCTCAAGTCCTCTGGAATAGCTGCTTTCCCGTCACCTAGTTTTTGTAAACTAAAGCAAAAACGATTTCTTGAAGATGTTTCTTATTTACTAGAAAAAAAAATACCAAGAATTGCTTTTCTTTTTTTAATACTTCATTCAAAGCTGCTGTCCAAAATTCCTGGCTGTTTGTTTAACCAGTTCTAGCCTCAGGAGACGGAGTTTTTTGAATGAAAACTCCGTCTCCTGAGGCTAGAGGCCCTCGTAGCTGTGACGACCCCCCCCCCCCCGCCGCGCTGCAGGTGTTGCTGGGGCAATCAGTAAGCCCATGGATGTTGTGCTTGCCTTACGGCACTAGCTGTCTCACTTCCCTAGAACTAGTGGCCCTAAATTAGGGACGGGTGAATGCTGTATCCTCTTTTTATTTTTTCGGGTTTAACGACCACTGTGAATTAATTGCAGTGGTCGTTAAGGTGGATCCACCTAAAATCTTTGCCTTGTATTTCCTATGAGGAAACTTTCGTAGCCATTTTCTTTACAGTGCATGCGTTCCCAAGGATGAAAATTCGATCATCAATAAAAGTAACTTCATGCTATAGCCTAGTATCATCATCATCATCATCATCAACCATTATCAATCCACTGCTGGATGAAGGTCTCCCCGAATTTCTTCTACAATTGTCTGTCTTGGGCCTGTCTCCTCCATGTCACTCCAGCATACTTTCGAATTTCATCCATCCATCTCCTCTTAATCCAGTCTAAAATTTCGGTTGTCCATCGGTGATCCGTTCTTCTGGCAACATGTTCAGCCCATTGCCATTTCAGTGATTTCACTCTGGTCATGATGTCGTCCACTCCTGTCATTTTCCTTATCCACAAGTTCTTCTTCTTATCTTTCCTGGTTACACCAAGCATGCATCTCTCCATGCGTCTTTGAGTTGTCTGCAGTCTTTGTATGTCTTTTTTAGTTAAGGTCCATGTCTCTGCTCCGTACGTAAGCACTGGTAGAATGCATTGTTTAAACACTTTTCTTTTGAGACATAATGTCATACCGCCTTAAAAATTGTACTGCTTCTTCCAAAAGCTCTCCATCCAAGTTTTATACGCCGATTAATTTCTTCATCAATGTGACCCTCACCTAGTATATTTAATATTTTCTAAAACTTAACCTTAATTACATTAAAAATCAATAACTTTTCTTTTGGTCGTGTTGAAACCAGAAAATACATGGCGCGACCTGTACATTGATGACATCAGTAGAGAAAAGAGTGTTGGATTGCTTAATTATGGTTAAATTTTAGAAAATATTAAGTATATTAGGCTATAATATGAAGTTTTTTTATCGATGTTCAAATTTCCATCCTTGGGAATGCATTATTGTGAAGAAAATTGTAGCAGAAGTTTGCCCATTGGAAATACAAGGCAAATATTTTAGGTGGATTAAACTCCGTAAAAAAAGAAAGACAGCCCCGGTGGCGCAGTGGTCTAAGCGATGGCCTCTGATCATTCGTCCGTAAGGGGTCCGGGTTCGGATCCCGGTAAGGCATGGATGTTGTGTTTGACTTACGGCATTGGCTCTCTCCCTTCCCTGGGACAGGTGACTGCTTATAGACCATTGAGTTGCTCACGGTGGTCGTTAAACCTCCAATCAAAAAAAAAAAAAAAAAAAAGAAATCAGAAATGGGTACTTTTTTTTAATTGGAAGTTAGACCACCGTGAGGAACTCGATGGGCTAGCTATAAGTGCAGTCGCCCTGACCTCATTTAGGATCACTAGTTCCAGGGAAGGCAGACCGCCAGTGCTATAAGACAAACCCAACATCCATGTCTCATTGGGATTTGAGCCCGGACACATCTCAGACGAACGGCTAGACGCCAACGTTTAGACCACTGCTCCAGAGGGACGGCAGAAACGAGTACAACGAAATCTAATTTTGAAAACATATTTCATTACGAGTGTAACGAGCTGGTAGCGAAGTCTTAATTTGATGACATTTGAGAATAAAAATCGGAAATTCGAGGACAATTTGCGTCCCCAAAGGTGTCGGACGTTTTTGGGGGATAGTAAACTAAATTCGAGGACTGTCCTCAAGAATTCGGTACATCTGGTCACCTTACTTAACACTGTAAAGCTTCAGTGCTACAAGAAACACCGACCGATAGTACGAAGGCAATGTTTTAAGTGAAGTAAAGCAGAATAAATCAATAAACATTAGAGCGTTCAAAGTAAATCAACTTAAATATAATCCAGTTTCAACAATAACATTACAGTGTCTTTAGAATCAAATATCTTGTTTTCGTTGAATCAGATTAAAAGCATATGTCACGTGCGTGTATTTTTATTTCAATTTTTTTTTCATTTAATACACTGTTCAAAAAAATTAAGGGGTATCGTGGCTTTGATGTGAACTACTGACATCAATTGTTTACATGCTAAGAGAAATTGAAGGAAAGTGCTTGTTTCCGTCAGCGAAGGAAAAGTGGCATGTACCGTACGATCATTTAGTCCAGGATTAAAACGACTCACGTGCTTTGAATGTGTGTTATTTATGAATGTGATGTCCGAACAACGTGATTTACCCGAATCTCTAGCCTGGAGAGCTATCGAGTGTATAGCGGAAGCCATTGGAGTGTCTCAAAGAGTGATTTCCAGACTTTGGAATCGGTTTTCAGATACAGGAAATGTAAGACGAAGACCAGAACAAGGTCGTAGGAGAGCAACATCAAGAAATGAGGATCGGTTTTTAACACTGACCTCCAGAAGAAACTGGACTGTGATCGCCACTCTTCTGCAACGCGAACTCCGTACGGCTACTGGCACAAATGTTTCAACTCAAACTGTTCGGAACCGACTCCATAGTGTTGGTCTGTATGCTCGACGACCTATGGTATGTGTTTCTTTAACCGCACGCTCTCGTGCTGCCCGCAGACTTTGGGCACAGGACCATGCCGATTGGAGAAGAAATGAATGAAGCAATGTTCTCTTCTCAGACGAGTCGCACTTTACTGTACACCCTGACAATAAGCGACTCATCATTTGGAAGGAACGAGGTATTCGTAACAACTCGTTATTTGTGCCAGAAAGTGTTCGATTTGGAGGAGGCGGAGTGATGGTGCGGGCCGGTATCTCTATCAATAGTCAAACCGACCTGTACATAATCAGAATTGAAACACTTACTGCTCAGCGGTATAAGGATCGGATCCTCAGGCCCTTAGTCGTCCTTTATTCGGCAGCAATCGGAGATGAATTCATTTTCGTGGACGATAACTGAAGGCCACATCGCGCTCGATTTGTGAACGACTTCTTGTTTGACGAGGGAATCATCCGAATGGACTGTCTCGCATGTTCCCCAGACATGAACCCCATCGAGCATGTCTAGGATGTCCTGGGGAGAAGGGTTGCTGCTCGATTAACCCCTCCACAAACAGTTCAGCAATTGCAAAGTGCTCTTCTGCAGGAGTGGGATGGAATACCCCGATCCCTCATTAATACTCTAATTGACTCCATGCCTCACAGGTGTTCAACATTGCTTTCTGTCAAGGAAAATCATACTCCCTATTAAATCCAATTTTCTGGCAAAAAATTTACCTTTATTTTCATTTTTACGATATGTTCATAAATGTGCAGTTTTACGTTCGTCACCTCAAAAATTATTAAATTAAAATTACTAATTGTTTCGGCCATATTTTTCTTCTCACATGTCTGAAGTTTTCCGAAAACTTCAGGCATGTGAGTTTTCCGAAAACTTTCAGACATTTTTGTTTCGGCCATATTTTTCTTCTCACATGTCTGAACCTCCGAAGTTTTCCGTCACTTACAGTTTTCACAGAAAACTAGGATATCCCCTAATTGTTTTGAGCAGTGTATATTAAAGCAATAGTGCTTCCACTTAATACCTCAAATTAAACCCATCATATCTTTAATTAGACGGGTTCATAAATCAACATGCTATTTCAGAGAACCTCGGTATCATTTAGTTTGAGACCCCCTGACCTAAAAAATTGGATCTGTACTATTTTTTTTTATCATCTCAGCTTTTTTTTTTTTTTTCTTTTTTTGCTCTAAAATCAGCAGCGGGAAGTTAGCAAGGATAAACGTCTCGCTGCTGATTTTACTGTATAATTACAGCAGAACATCACCTTCACCTCTTGGGTTTAATTGCATTTTGCATAACATTAGCCTTAAGACGTTCAAGGAAACTCAGGTACAGGTATTCATATCAATAAAATTAATGCTGTTCGATCATTTTATTGACAGAATCTTCTTCAGAAAATCTTTTAAGAACATTGACCCACCTGAATTGCCCTTTGTGTTAAATCGGTGACCTTTCCGTTGGCATCATGATACAAGGAAGCTGCACCTCTTGTCTGCCTGTGTGTGCCTTCTGGTGGAAAATACTGCAGTCTACTTAACGATGGAATTCTATTTATGTTCATTTATAAACAGAGCTCTTCCTGGTGGCAGTAACATCGCCTTGGCACGCGCGAAGCTTGTGCCTTTGGAGAATAGTAGGAAGAAGAGCCTACTTGATATGCAGCTAATTATTCGTGGTAGATCATATGAAAATGCATGCGACTTATTCCTGACTTACTTATCTCTTCCACCTTTGCGTACTGTACAAGGTTCAAGACTGAGTATATTTTCTTGCACGTGCAAAACTGTAGTAGAAGGCACGTGTTTAGTGACCCCCCCCCCCCCCGCAAGGAAAAAAACAGGGAGCCGGTTTCTAATCCCTGACTTGAAAGGTGATGCTCGTCATTAAGTTCCTCGTAACTTAGGCGTTAATTGCTTCTTTTTGTACGATCACAAGAATTTGTCGGCACTGGAAATTTAACAGCAAGTAGGAAATCAATAAATTATACGAACTGAGGAAAACACATAGATGAAAAAAATAAGTAAAAATAAAAGGACATATCTAGACTTCCTCCATTCTTTGAATGCCGAGTTCTGATGCTTTAGAGAGAGAGAGAGAGAGGTCGGGTTCGTGAACCGTACCAGCACGTTACCGTATTAAATAACACCCAACAGCCGAAAAAACACAAATGGAATGCTCGTCGGCATCTTAATGAGAGAGACCCATGCACTGTCGACCTTACCGGCCAAAATCGATACTTTGATCCCGACCATTACCATCATCATCGTTATGATTGTTTCGTATGTCTCCGAACTTGAATATACATGATTCTTCAGCGACCTGCATATTCAAGTCTTTGATGCCATGATGCACTTAAAAAAAATTGCTCTTCTTTGTAAGTATTGATTCTTTCTTTTTCTGTTGTATTATTTAGAACACGACCTCGCATTGCCAATGCGCATAAAAGTTTTTCCTTGTCATGAATTGAAGAACCGAAGTTATGATAAATGGCTGACATCTGCGCTTTGCAAACAGTCATAAACTAGATCGCTGCTCGTTTTACCCGGCAATTTCATACACCGGACGTTTTATTTCTCAAGATCCCATGTAACTATGTAGCACGTCATCATAGATAAGAAAATTCGTCAAAAGTTACTGAAGCGCATTATAACACGCGTTTTCTTCCTCTTATGTTCCATATCCAGCGGCGTCTGAACGATTTTTGGATAGCGCTTCCTATACTTCAGAATACGAAATTTTTGATCAGAAAAAAACACAAAAATAAACGAATTGAATATGCTTTATGCGTTTTATGATTATAAAAATTATCGTGCTGTTGCAAAACAGGACGTGCTAACGGCATTAAAAAGAGTTGCAGACAAAACGATTATATCGATAAAACATTCTCCTATAAAAAAAAAAACCCTACTGTATCGTATCGATGTAGAACAACGTGAGCCCCCTGCAAGCTTACTTCAGCACTCCTAAGCACAGTAATTTTCCCAGGATTTCAAACACGAGAGAAGATGTGCTTTTCGCGATGTATTTATGTGTGGTGGGTGAGGGGGTTGCAAGTGTTTGATGGTTAAGTTTTGCAAATAAATGCAGGCCAAGTGGCCTTTCGAAAACCCAAACCTTGTGCAGTGAAGAATTAGTTAACTCAGTTGAGGTTCATCGCAGATCACATGCTCATCCACCTTAGCTTGCCTAAGGCTGGAAACGTCCCTGGAATTTTGCTTTTAGTTAATTAAAGCATTTTGTCCTAACCACTAAAATTGATCATCACAGCCTCCAAAAGTTATTACACGTGTACATTGTATACCATCTAATTTTTAGTGTTTACAAATTTGGTACGCATGTAAACAGTAAATACTTATTTTACACTTGCAGGTGTCACAACTCATCGTATTTTCAAACAACGCAAACCGTCAATAACAACTTTTGGGAATGTCCTAATATCAGTGTTGCATTTTATTTATATTTTCATTTATCATGGCCTTAAATTAATTTAATTTACTTTTCTTTCGAAATGCATTCACCCATCTCCCAAATTTTAATTTTCACCTAAATTGAACTTTTACCATAATTTTGATATGTGCATAAATTTAAATATTAATTACGCAAATAACCTTTTTCTTGATTTTCACCATAACAGAAGTCAGGGAGAGTGTACGGAAAAGTAAGGGTGGTACCAAGAACCTTGTAGTTTTAACTTTTTAAATAATAAATTTAACAATACGTGTAAATGTTTTGTCCAAAACTAAAATATATCACCCTCTTATTCATGGCAGATATGAGGCCGCTGTCAATATACACTATATTGACAAAAGTCACTGGGCACCTAAAAGAGAAACACAACATAGCGTTTATTGACCTACATTAGTACGGTGTCGGTCCATCTTTGGCCTTAATGCATTCACTGAACCTTCGAGACATGATTTCGACAAGGTTTTGGAACACGACGACAGGTATGCGTTTCCATTCAGTACATAATGCTGCCGGCAACTGTTGCTTAATAGTAGACCTTGGTTCCAAACTTCTTATGCGGCGCTTTAATTAATCCCATAGGTTCTCAATGGGTTTAAGATCAAGGCTCTGTGCTCGCCGGTCCACACACGATAGGGAATAATCTTCAAACCACGCCGTAACAGTCCTAGAAGAAATCTTCCTCTGCGGATGGGCAACCGTTCCGTACTACCAAATCTTCAGGAGATATCTCTCCCTCTCCTGCGCCAACAGAAATTGAAAGGGACACTGATGATGATGGGTCTCCGCCTTCGTTTGAGGTCTTTTCAAGTGTTCTCTCCAAATGTGGTGCTCCTTCAGAACCTCTCAATCTTGGAGATTACTATCAGTTTTGCACCCACACCACGAACCTGGAGTCGACGTATGACTACCTCCGAGAGCGCGAAGACATTCTTCCCGCGCTGCTCCTGCAAGCCGGATGCATTGCTAAGTACCTTCGTGGGTTTGTTCATGACCCCCTGCACCACTCATGGACCCTTGGCTGCGTAAACCGATTACAACAACTCCTGAAAGTTGCTCCGCGACTCCTCCAACCAACGACTGACCAGTCCATTCAAGGTCACGACCCTTAATTGCAGAGGGTTCGCTAGCCCCTAGCGAATGCTCTTGTTATGGAAGACCTCTCGCCCCTCGGGGCCGATCTGTTACTACTACAAGAAACAAACTGCCATTCCTCCACTCTGTTTACTCGCTGGCGTGCTAGCGATTATGTGTTCCATCATGCTTTCCGCTACTCATCTCATGGTGGACTTGCTATCGGAATACATCAACATTTCCGATCCACCCTCACTGCACTCTGAGTGCAGAACTTATGCCGAGATTTACTCCAGCAAGTCTCCTTCACAGTTGGCGGAGCTCGATTTCACATCTTTAATGTGTATATTCCATGCACCTCTATTCATTTATCCATCTTGTTCACCAAACTCCGTAAAGCTCTCTCGAAAGTCTCACCTTCGGATCGTGTGCTCTTGGGTGGAGACTTCAATTGCACCCTTGACCCGGCTTTGGATCGCTCTCCTTCGTCACGAGAGCGTCGGACGGATCTCGTCGCACTACTCCATGACCTTGTTGCTGATTTCTCCTTCACCGATGCTTATAGGCGCCTTCATCCACAAGAGACCTCACACACGTGGCGCTCGTCTGGGAGTCAGCTTCCATCAACTGCACGCTTGGATCGGGTTTACGTTTCCACACCGCTTCTTGCGTCTATTACCGAGTTGCAACATCAACCTACTGCTTCCTCAGACCACTGCACGGTCACCCTCACAGTGTTTGTTGCGGCGTCACTCCCTCGGACTGTTCGTCCGTGGACATTTGACTCCAATCTCCTCACTGATCCTGAATTTTGCGCCTCTGTCCGCTCTTTTTCTCGCTGCTCGTCGCGCAGGGTTGCATTCCGCACCCTGTACCTTGACGTATTGGCTTCGTGTCAAGCATCAGCTCCTCTTACATATCAAGCAACTTTCCTTCACCATGAAGACTTCTGGTCAGATGCGCCTCGATCACGCCAGGCAGATGCTCACACTGATTGGGTTATCAGATCCGCTTTTCCAGCATATCAGGCGGAGCTCCAGGCTTTGCTGAAACCTCTTGCGCAGCAAGCACTTTTACGTCTGCGCATTAAACATCTCAATCCGGAGGAATGCACCTATGATTTTCTAACATCAATGGAATCTGCACGTAAGTCTTCTACCTCGCTTCGTCATCTTCGCCTCCCCTCTGGCGAAATCACATCAGATTCGGCAGCGATTTGCTCTCACGTTCGTCAGTTCTATAATACCAAGTTCAGTGAAACTCCTCCCCCTTCTCCCTCTGCTCTCCCCCATCTTCTCAATAACCTACCTCAAGTTCCGTCTCATCTTGCTCCCACCCTGTCTCTTGCACCCACATCCACGGAGGTGTCCGACACCTTCTCTTCCCTTAACCCCCATGCCGCTCCGGGTCCGGACGGCCTCTCTTTCCTTTTTACCGTGCGTTCTTGCCTCTTTTGTTGCCTTTTCTCCTCTCCGCTTTTTCTGCTGCATTTAACTGCTCCCCCCCCCTCCCGAGGAGTTTCACGGACGCACATGTGGTCCTATTTCCCAAGAAGGGTGACCCTCTTGACTTGGGAAATTGGCGCCCCATTTCTCTTCTCAATCAAGATTATAAACTCTATACTAAGCTTCTTTCCCGTCGACTAAACTCTATCCTTCCTCACATCCTTGCTGACTCTCAAACCTATACTGTTCCTGGCCGTTCTCTTTCCTCCAATGTTCAACTTCTTCGCGATCTCACTCATCTTGCCAAGACTCATTCTGAACCCTCTTGCTCTCCTTTCCTTAGACCTCCGTTCCGCTTTCGATAAT
This sequence comes from Macrothele yani, assembly GCA_039090855.1. Lineage (NCBI taxonomy): Eukaryota > Metazoa > Arthropoda > Arachnida > Araneae > Macrothelidae > Macrothele > Macrothele yani. The sequence goes on along the minus strand of CM076995.1, from coordinate 150,804,500 downwards.
ATCTCACACGCCTATTTAACACAAACCCTGCTACACTTTGGCTTTCCTCCACAATTTGTCTCCGTTCTTCTCTCCCTCTACCGGGACGCCGTTTTCCATGTCAAGACGGCATCTTTTCTCACAGCACATGTTCCCTTCAAGCGGGGAGTTCGTCAGGGCTGCCCGCTTTCTGGTCAACTGTTTGCGATTGCCGTCGAGCCTTTTCTACGCTCTCTGCAAACATCTCTTCTAGCGCAACCTCCACCACCAGTTGCCAGCTCACGGCATCACTCAGTCATTTACTCTGCTTATGCAGATGACATCACCGTCTGCATTCGTAGCGACTCACAGTTCCAACTGCTTCGTCGTTTGTTCTCCGCATATGCTTCATGTTCTGCAGCTGAACTGAATACGTCTAAGAGCACTGGATTGTGGTGCGAGTCGTGGTCCAATCGCTTGGATGCTCCATGGGGGGCCACATGGTCATCCACTACCCAACGCTTCCTGGGTGTGCACTTAGGCGCACCACAAGCTACATCCAGTGCAACTCGCTCGGAACTCCATCCTCGCATCCTCCGCACAGCTGCATTCTGGTGTCGTGCGCAGTTCTGTACGTCCTACTACCAGCGTGCAAATCTCACCAGGACATACCTTCTGTCCATCTGCAAGCATTCTTGGATTGCATCTACGACCCCGCTTTTCTGTCTCCAGGAGGTTACACGCTGCCTTACTCGAGTAATGTGGGCGGGTCATCACTGGATTAACGTCCACAAGCTCTGTGCTCCTCCTCCTATGGTGGTGCTGGCCTACCTGATGTCCCGCTGTGCTACAAAGCAAGCAGAGTGATCAACTTCATTCACCTTTTCACGGCTCCAGTGGCTTCCGCAGTTCAGGTACGTGACGTTCTTGCCTCCTTGCGTAACCCACATTTTTCCTTTCTTTCTTTAGTTCTCATGGATTGCTGTCCTTTCCCCCCTCCAAACTCCCACCTGCATATTCTGAAGCCCTCATTCACCTTCGCTCTCTCCCCCTCATTCGCTCCCCTCCCTCTTCAACTCTAGAGCTTCTTTCTGAACCCCTCTTCTTCAACTCCCTTGTTCATCCCCCCATCTCCCCTGTTTTTCATTCCCCTCTTGGCTCCGAGCAGGTGTAGTAACTGTACAAGACCTCACTAACTCGGATCTATCCTGGCGCCCTCTCTCTGGCCTCCCCCCTGCTATTCTCTCGTCCCCATCCGCCCATTTGGTCTATGACTCTCTGCTAACTGCACTTCTTTCGCTTTTCCTGATCTTGTCTCCCCCACCGGTCTCGTCTCTGTCTTTTCTGCCCCTCTTCCGCTGCCGTTTTTCCTCCGACTCACAAACTCGGTTCTTCCTCTCTCCTCTCTCTCCTCTAAATCTCTTTATCGTTTTCTAGTGCACCTTGCCACCCCTTCACCGCTTTCTATTCTGGAGGTTCCGCCTGCTTCTCTTCCTCTTGTCTGGGCCGCTGCCCGCTCACCCTTATCTGCCCCTCTTGAAATTAATACCCACTGGCTCTTTTTGCATAATCGCCTCCCTGTTCCGTATTTTCTCTTTCGCATGTCTCTTCTCTCTCCTCCCCTCTCTGCTCCTTCTGCGCACAGGAGGCAGACGTTTCTCACGTCTACCTTTACTGTCCCATCCTGATGCCTCTCCTCCACCAGGCTTTCCGGATTGCCAGTCGCTCTTGTTCTCAAGATCTTCCGTTCACTGCCTACAGACATCTTCTTCTGCGGGCTCATCCACCTACAACTCTTCCTTCAGTATGTGCCTATCTTTTCGTGCTGGTTAAACACGTTATTTACGTATACCTTCAACAACTCCGCAGCATTTCCTCTCCGGTCTCTTTACACCAGGCCAGCGCAGCACTTTTGTGCCATTTTCAAGATCGATTGCTTTCTCGACTCCGCCTGGAGTACCAGTCGGCTTCTTCCAGTCGTCGAGAAGCCACCTTCTATGCTACCTGGGCGCCGGCCGCTCCATGGTTTGCGATTGATTCTGGACTGCTACACCTATCAGAACCCTAGGACATTCTACACCTCCTTTGCTGAGTTCCGTGGCACCCTGGTGGCCCTCCTCCACTCTACGACTCGTGCAATCCACACTACCGTTGAATTGTGAATGCTAATGCCATCTCAGTGTATTTTCATGCTTACTCGTGTACATTACTTACTTTCACCCCGCCTGTATTATGTTGCTTTGGTGCCCTCGTTAAATAACTTGCACAATTGTGCACGCTGTGTTTTTATCTCATGTATGTAATGTTTTACCTTCACGGCGGTGTTTGTGCTGTTCTTTTTCTAATTGTGTACTATTGTTTCGCCTGTGTTATCCTGTAAATCATGCCCAGCCAATGTCATGTGACACGATGTGTTTCTCTTTGTCACTTCTGCAATTTTTTATTCAATAAGCTTTGCTTGCAGCATTTGTTATTCATCCCCATTGTCATTGCAGTGTATATACCATCATGTTTTTAACAGTTTTGTATTATTTCCCAGTGAGATGCCCAATACTGTACGTCTCCCTCTTATGTTTTCTTATGATAAATTAGAATAAAGCGATTTTGAAACCTTGCTTTATGGCTCGGTGAATTGTCCTGCTGTTACCAACAAGGCTCGGTTTCATAGTATAGCCACAGAGTTGGTAGGGCATAATTGTCCACAGAATATCGAGATAGACGTGCCGGTTAATAGGTTTGTCCACGACAACCAATGTGCCGGGACCATACCACGAAAAACACCCCCGCACGAGTACACTGCCAGCACCAAACTTGACAGTAGGAGCAGTACACTGTGGTAAATATAGTTCTCCCGGCTGCCGCCATACCCACACGCAGCCATCAGACTGATGTATCGTGTATCTGAATTCATCAGTCCATAGGACCCGTTTCGTTGATCTACTGTCCACGATAAATGTTATTTACACCATGCTAAGCGACGAGTAGCATTCTGAGTGGAGATGAAAGGTTCATGAGCAGCTGCACGACCAGGGTAACCTATGGAATGAAGTTCTTTGTGAATGGTACGTGTACATACCGAAGTTTCAGCATTTTTACTCACATGTAAACTGAGGTCTTGTGCAGTACTCCGTCGATTAGCTGTAACGACTCTCCTGAGACTTCGACGTCCTCCGTTACTGATTTTCTTTGGTCTGCCGGTACGTTTTGCTGCTTTAGGCACGCCATGTGTCTTCTACTTATTCAGTACATCTAAAACAGTTGACTTGGGTAGAAAATTCGGTGGCGTCTTTTTTGTTTTGTTTGTTTGTTTTTAGATGAAGACTAAATTTTTTTATACTTAATGAAACGCAAAACATTACTGCATGTCCTTCAAACGGAATTCATCCCTTTGGGTTATTTAATGGGGTTAGTATTTCTTGAAACTTTTTTCCTTTATTGGACAGAGCGTGGACAGTTTAACCACGCGTCTCTAGGAGTGGAATAAGAAATCAGATTTCTAGATAGTTTTGTAGTAAAAATGGGAAACAAAAACTAATTTTATCAAAAAGAACTTTAAATGGGAAAATAAATAAACAAGAAGGATGACAGCGAATTTTCGGGTGTAATAAGCACGTCTTTTGAATCCGTTCTGACGCAAATTAAATTTATCAAAGCTATTCAAAGTCAATGGAACCGGTATGGAAAACAATAGATCTGACGAAAGAAAGAAGATTTTCAATCGGGTTTTTAATCCCTCAGATATTGCTGTAAACGGAATCGTGAGCTTATGAACTCTTAGAAACAGAGATATCGACAAAAATAAGATGTGACTTTACGTCCCCTGGTGGGAAAACCATGCATTATTTTAGGAAGAAAGTATTCTCAAAAGGTTTATCCCTTATAAGCGGTATCGGTCCAAGAAAAAAAAATAGTCGAGTTTTCAGGAGCCCAGATTTTGCTACAAATACATCAGAAGCAGAAATTAACACTTATGACCCCTGGTGGCCAAACCATTCTTTACCAAACATTAGAAATTATGTGAAAATGATTTTCCATCACGTCTTGTATGCGATACAAGAAGAATTTTTCAGATCGGAGCTTTAGGAGCAGAAATAACGCAGAAAACGCAATTTGCTTTTGTGCCCCCTAGCGGAAAGTCTTTGATTTGCTTGTAAATTTTGAATTTATAGGAAAAACATTTCGCATCGGAAACACTATCCAACAAAGAAGGAATTTTTCAAATCGGACTCTTAAAAGTAGAGATATTGACAAAAATAAGATATAAATCTCCGCCCCGTGGCGTAGAAACCATGCATTATTTCAAGAAGAAAATGTTCCTAAAAGGTTTTTCGACATGAGTAGTATCGGTCAACAAACGACTTCTTCTTCAATCGATATTTTAGAAGCTGATGTTTTGCTGCAAACACATCAGAAGCGGAAATTAAGGCTTACGCCACCTGGTGGCCAAACCATTTTTTACCAAAGTTAGAAATTATGTGCAAACGATTTCCCATCAGGAGCTGTATACGGTGCAGAAAGAATTTTTCAAATCGGAGATTTAGAAGCAGAGATGTAGGGGAAACGCAATTTACATTTGCGCCTCCTAGCGGAAAGTCTATGAATTACTTGAAAATTTTGAGATTACATAAACCACATGTCACACTAGAAACACTATCCAACAAAGAAGGATTTTTTAAATCGGACTTCTAAAAGCAGAGATATTGACAAAAATAAGATATACTCTACGCCCCCTGGCGTAGAAACCATGCACTATTTTAAGAAGAAAATGTTCCTAAAAGGTTTTTCGACATGAGTAGTATCGGTCTACAAGCGATTTTTTTTTAATCGAGAATTTAGAAGCTCATATTTTGCAGCAAATACATCAGAAGCGGAAATTAAGATTTACGCCCCCTGGTGGCCAAGCCATTTTTTTACAAAAATTAGAAATTTTGTGCAAACGATTTCCCATCAGAAGCTGTATCCGGTGCAGAAAGAATTTTTCAAATCGGAGATTCTGAAGCAGAGATATAGGGGGAAACGCAATTTACATTTACGCCCCCTAGCGGAAAGTTTATGAATTACTTGAAAATTTTGAAGTTATATGACATACATGTCACACTGGAAACACTATCCAACAAAGAATGAATTTTTGAAATCGGACTCCTAGAAGTAGATATATTGACAAAAATAGGATGTGCATCTACGCCCCCTGGCGGAGAAACTATGCATTTTTTCAAGAAGAACATTTTTCTAAAAAGTTTGTCGACATAAATAGTATCGGTAAACAAACGACGTTTTTTTCAATCGAGAATTTAGAAGCTCATATTTTGCTGCAAATGATTCAGAAGCGGAATTAAGATTTACGCCCCCTGGTGGCCAAACCATTTTTTTACAAAAGTTAGAAAATATATGCAAACAATTTCCCATCAGGAGCTGTATGCGGTGAAGAAAGAATTTTTCAAATCGGATATTTAGAAGCAGAGATATAGGAGGAAACGCAATTTACATTTACGCCCCCTAGCGGAAGCTCTATGAATTACTTGAAAATTTTGAAATTATATGAAAAACATGTCACACGGAAAACACTATCAAACAAAGAAGGAATTTTTCAAACCGGACTCCTAAAAGTAGAGATATTGACAAAAATAAGATGTACATCTACGCCCCCTGGAGGAGAAACTGTGAAATATTTTAAGAAGAAAATATTCCGAAAAGGTTTATCGATGTGAGTGGCATCAGTCCACGAAATAATTTTTTCAATCGATATTTTAGAAGCTCAGATTTTATGGCAAATACATCAGAAGCGAAAATTAACACTTACGCCCCCTGGTGGCCAAAGTATTCTTTACCAAAAATTTGAAATTATATGCAAAAGATTTTCCATCAGGAGATGTATCCGCTGAAGAAATTTTTTTTTCAAATCGGAGTTTTAGAAGAATAGTCATCGGGAAAAATATAATTTACTTTTACGTCCCGTAGCGGAAAATCTATGCATAATTTGAAAAGGAACTATATATAAAATACTCTTCGACATAAATGGAATCGAAATATAAAAGAATTTTCACAATCGGATGTTTAGAAGCAAATATGTGGAATAAAACGTATTTTTGAATTCGATATCATCTGCATTTACGCCGTAGCGGCGAAATTGTACATCGTAAAAAAAAAAAAAACGAAATAAAGGATCATCATTCGCATATTTCAAGCTTCCCAATGCAAAAAGAATTTTTCAAATAGGACTAATAGTTGCAGAGATATCGTGGGTACAGACGGACGAACAGACGGACAAACCGATAACATAAGCACGATATTTTTTTACAAAAGACGTGCTAATAAACATGTTTAATTAATTTGTAATCACGAACATTACTTGAAAAGGAAGAAAAGTAAGGGGACAAATGCGATGTTTTGCCTTCGTACTCATTCGCGTGCGGGGACAAGTGCCCCCTTCGCCCCGGCGGTTTCGACGCCCGCTCTCCATATCCAGCTTCGATAAGAAACGTCCGCGTAATCACATTAATTTTCAGGAAATTTACAAAATTTATTGCTGATCCTGGAGTGTCAGCCGCTGAGCGAGCAATTTATCATGCACAGATGCGGTCACATAGACAGTACATATTCTAAGGCTGATTTCCATAGGGACGTCTGGATTTCAGCCATTTGAATCGATAGCTGCTTGTGTGATTATGACGTTAATGACTCACGCAGAGGGCTTGGTTTCGACAGCTAGCTGAGAAAACGGTGGTGGTGTTTTAATAAGAGGGATCTTAAGGAAAGGTTCTGCGACGTACCTGCCAGCAGGACGCACACAACATAAAGGCAGATAGGAATCAGAATAATCGTCTGCGTAGCTCAGTTGGTAGAGCGACTTGTTCCGGAAGAAGCGGCCCCGGGTTCGAATCCCGGCGTAGACGAAAAATGCCGGAGAAATTTACTTCGTTATAGTTCAAAAGATATTAGTTAGGTACACCAAAAATAACTGACAACAAAGTCATACAGTCCGTTATACGGTGTTTGTGTTTTCGGCTCCAGTTTTGTATCACACACACTTGGTTGATGAATATTCTTTCCATTTCACCCATTTTCTCGATCTAAGGACTCTATTTCACCTTTTTCTCAATACAAAGTCGTTCTAAGAACTTTTAATGAAAATACCCTGAAAGAATTTCATCCAGCTGTCTTTAACTTTACCCTTAGGAAAGTCAGTTACCATTACTTTCAGATGCTGCATGTGTCCAAATATGCGTCTAAAACAAGCTCCGGAATTTCGAAGAAGTCTTATAGAACTAGTACAGCCATCCTAAAATCAGGCCCGTAGCTAGGTCCCCACAACCAGCCAGGGTGAGGTTGAAGGATTTTCTAGGGGTCTCGGTGTTTAACTACAAGCTAATATTTTTCACGAAAAAAGACGCAAAGTTATATTTCATACAAGCAGCTGCCGAAAGTGCGAGGCAGTTAATTCAGTAACTTCTCATGTCAAATCTATTCTAAAACGCTCCCCATTCAGAAAAATTTGTCTTAAATAGCAATTTTTCGGGACGTTTTATAAGTAGATTTCACATGAGAGGGAAACTGGAAGGTTGTAAAAATGTTTGCGTTAGCCGCAAAATGGAATTTATTTTAGTAAACAATTTCCGTTTATGTAAGGGAATTACGCATCATAATACTGTGTGTGTGAGTGCTTATGTAAAGAGCTTGCATGTTCGATATATTCCAACAACTTTCATTAGGAGGAAACAATCAGTATCATGAATAAATTTGTACACTGTTTCGATTAAATTACTTTATATGATACAAACTCCATTTGCCAGTTATTTACAGTTAGTTTCAACGATGAATACAAAATTTCTTGTACAAACACTACACCAAAAATAAATGTTCCATTACTTACCTGGATTCAATCAACAGTCAATCGATTACTTCGATTCAAACGTTCTCACTCACATCTGCTGGATTCGAACACAGTGACATTTTCACTTTTTCTCTTACTGTTTACATAATAAATTTCTTGATTTGATTGGTAATAATAATAACCAACGACTCTGGGTTGCAGCGCCCAATCACTGGGGCAGATTGTTCGAGGATGTCATGTGACGTCACGCAGAAGACTCAACAGAGCTCCAGCATCCATTGGACTTCATACCCTCAGTTCCAGCACCAAAGTAACTTCTCCTTAGCTCAAGAACTCACTAGACTTCATGTCTTGAGCTCCAGTACCAGAAAGACTTATTCAGAGTTTGAGCTCTAAGTGAAGTTCTCGTTCAGAGCTTGAGCACTAACTCAAGTTCTCGTTCAGAGCTCGTGCGTTCATTAGATTTCATGTCTTGAGCTCCAGGACCAAAGTAACTTCTCCCTAGCTCAAGCACTCAATAGACTTCATGTCTTGAGCTCCAGTACCAGAAAGACTTATTCAGAGTTTGAGCTCTAAGTGAAGTTCTCGTTCAGAGCTTGAGCACTAACTCAAGTTCTCGTTCAGAGCTCGTGCGTTCATTAGATTTCATGTCTTGAGCTCCAGTACCAAAAAGACTTATTCAGAGCTGGAGCACTAATTGAAGTTTTCGTTCAGAGCTTGAACATCCATTGGACTTCATGTGCGAAGCTTCAGCACACAATGGATTTCTGGAAAGTCCACGCACTTGATTCTGTCTGCGGCTTTCCAAGTTTTGTCTAGAAGTTGACGTAAATGTAAGATACTTTCTTTGTAAAGTTCATCCCTTTGTTCTGTGTCTTGAACGAATCAGCAAAGATCTTTAAGCGATAAGTTTGAATGATAAAAATGGAACGCCAGAGAACATTTGATCTCCTCGAAAAATAAAGACATTAATTACAGCTTTTCCTTCCCCTCATCTCAGAGTTTCTCACAGACTATATCTTTGGAAAATATGTACGAAGGCAAATGAAATCCTAAAGTTATTTCATACATTGTGACATTCAGACCCAAAAAAGGAACTTCATGAGAAGATTTCGTTCTATCCCGTTTGCTTCTGACATGTATTCAGTGTTTCAGGGACACACGCACACACACACAACCTCAAAAAAACCTTCTTTCCTAATAAAACATTCACCACAATATCTTGTGCGTTCCCTCATGCGAGATATTGAAATTGTCTCAGTGTGCTTCAATGGTGTTCTGCAGTCTTGTATGATCAGGTCATAAATGGCATCCACATTCAGGGTCGGATTAAAGGGGTGACTATAGGGGCTATAAGCATTGGGGCCCACCACGACCAAGGACCCAGAAAGCATGCCTGGGCAAATAATTGATAGGTCGGTAGAGAGAGAGAGAGAGAGAGAGAGAGAGAGAAAGGGAGGTTTATAAAATTCGTAGTTTTACTTTTTGTCTCGTATGATTTCCGCTTGGTCAGAAACAGAGACTGGAAAACAAATAGATTTCAAGGCAGTGACTCACGAAGAGAAAAGGTTTCATGCCGCTGTGTACAGTGAAGTCGGAGAGACATTTTCAGCTTTTTCACTACCATCCACAAACACCTACCAATTTGCGCTTGGAACCGTTGATGGTCGAAATTCCCTGTGGCTTCAGCGTACATAACAAAACAGATGCACTAAGAAAAGTATGCAATGCTAAATCATTAGAAAATCCAAGACAAAATCTAGGAATCTTAAGCTTTTGACTCATGTTCTTGTGAGAACAATGGAAAATACAGTGTCTTATTATGAAAACTCTGCTGATAATTTAGCAGTTACAGTTTCGTGTTTTAAAGGATTTCATAATAATTCCCCGTTATAAGTCCTTTGGGGGCTTATCAAATGTCTTAGCCTAGGGCCCACTGAGGCCTTAATCCGACCCTGTCCACATTTGCAGGAATGGCCATGGTAACAGGCCTCCCATTGCGGGGTGCCTCCCACAGTGGGGATGACGGACCACAACAATGTATACTAGTGTCTCCTTCAAGATTGCAAAAGTACGGCGGGGCATACCAATGACCGTGGGTTGCAGTCCAACGACCTACGTCAAACTGTAGTTATCTTTAGCTTAAAAAATGTATAACAGTGTGCTTGGTCCAGCCTTACCCTTTCCACACAAGAACAGAGAATATTGCTGTCATTTCAGAGCAAACATACTCGTATATAGAAGTAAATTATTTGTTGTTGTTGTGTTTGTTGTTTTTATGAGTGCCAAAATAATTATTCTTTTTGTTTCAAAAAATCCAGATAAAAAGAAAACGAGAAAGCGAGCCATTTTTCGAGTAGTCCATCGAGAAATGTCCAGTTGTCCGGGTTGACCAATGCGCTCCTGATTATGACCAATTACTTTGTGTGATAGAACGACTGCCACATGCATTGCTTCGACCTAAGAATTTCAGTAAATAAAGAGATGTGAAAAATTGCAAAAAGTTCGAAAAGTTTACCTAGCGGAAAAGACCACCCCCGCCGTTTCACTGCTGCCATCCAGAATGCGGGTCTTCAACTTAAAGCGCGGAAGTGATAAACTTCTATTGAAACCTGATGGAGTTCGTTTCTTTCCTTTATGTTTAGTTTCTTTCTAGTAAATATTTTACAAAGCTATCATTTTCCGGCCATCAATTGATAAAATGTATTATATTCCGACATCCTGAAATTATTATTTTTAGTGGCGTGTAGATTGACAGCAATATTATAGATTTACAATAGCTTAATAGCGAATTCTGTGTTGTCACTTTTATGGAAGAATTATTAAAAACATACGAGAGATTTTACTTTCATTTGCACGTTATGAAATGGTAATAGGAATCTGTTATGCCAAATGGAGAAGCATTGGAAAAGGCTCACTTTGAATCTCGCACGCGAAATGATAAATAAAAAAAGAAAGATTGATTATTCTGGAACCAAGAAATTTTACGTTTCCATTTAAAAAGTTCAGACGCTTCACCTCTTCTACAAGAAAAATGAAGCGCAAAAACGAGGACGTCGGGATTTCTCTGCGGCCTTTCAACTGTCAGTCATAAACACTTCTGACGTGAACACGCGCTCGCGAAAAGATAAAGACATCCAAGGAAAACGGCATCAGAAAGGTCGTCAAAGACCCATCTGTAAAAAACAACGACCTCTTTGAGGCAGATTGTGTGTTTCCGAATGCAGCCACACACAATGAGCAAAATGCAAATCCAAATAAGCAACGGTGACGTAAATGTATTTCGACACGTGAACTATGGCTCAATACCTTTCAAATAACAATGCAACAAATCACACATGCCACCTTTAGTTTTGTTCTTCTGTTTTTCTTTTCTTTTTATCCTCGAAAGTGAATCGATCGCAAAGTGTATACTCTCAGACGTGAACACTCAATAGCCTTTCAAATATTACAATCTTATTCTCAGTGGCGGAAAAAGGATTACATCAGTGTTGACATTCTATTGATAGATCTACTGCATAGGCGCTGACTGTAGGGGTTAGGTGAATCTTGCCCCTCCAATAATTTTATTTGGGGGCAGTGCCCACCTAGTATTTTTAGTCCTGTTTAATTAAATAATCGCTTTAGTCTCATAAGGTGGACCAAGCTCCACCTTATGTGGCTAAAAACATTTATTTCCAAAAAATTAACAAAGAACAAAATAAATAAAAAATGTTTTTCCTATTCTCAGCATTCATACGAAACTGGATTGCCAGGCCCCGTATAATAGTGTTTGACATGTTCTCGTGATTATGTGGTAAATGCTTAAAACAATTATCAAAAACGAAATAAATAAAATACAGAAACGTATAATCTCTAGCGCCTTTATTTATCCATTTTTTTTTTTTTTTGGCGCTTCTTGTTCTTTGTTTGAGTAACCCAGCTAATTTCTCATATTTTTTTTACTAAACTTTGGAAGTAAAATCTCTCTGGATATTTTTATAAAACCACAGGCTGCAGTTTCTTTTTAAAAATATTAATATTCAGCAATGTATTAACCCCGTGTTTACTTATGGAAATGAAACATGGAGTATCACAGAGCGACAATGTAAAAAAAAATAAGAGTATCGGTGAGAAAGTTGGAGAGACGAATGTTAGGAATAACAAAAAGAGATAGAGTTAGAAATGGAACTATAAGAGGAAGATCAGGAATAATAATAGATATTATAAAAATAATAAAATAAATCAAATTGGAGATGGGCTGGACATGTTGGAAGACTGAAAGATGAACACGATTAATAAGGGAACGGCAACTCAGAGATGGAAGGAGACGAAGAGGGCGCTAGAGGATAAAATGGAGAGATGACTTTCAGAAACATAGAGGTGCTAAATGGTGGACTGAAGCTAAGAATCGAGGAAGTTGGAACAGACTGAGGGAGGCCTATACCCTGCAGTGGATGTCAGCAGGCTAAGAAGAAGGAGAAAAATATTCAGCAAAAGAATATTTTCATTCCCTTGTCCATTTGCTGATGAACAATTACAATTGCATTTTAAAATATACGTCGAATCTCGTATTTTATCTTTTTGCACCCCGCCTTTTCTTTTTCTCCCCTCCCGACAATGGAAGAGACATGCCCCTCCCACGTCTGATCTCTTCACGCCTGCCCCCCCCCCCCCTCCATAATTTGGAGAAGTCGGCGCCCCTGAATACTACTGTTTTTGACTCCTGTCTACTGATATATTTTCGTAATCTACTGATTTTTCTGTGTTTTAAGACCACCTACACACTCAGGGACATGGTGTCTAAGAATGTCTACATTCTTTCAGTGCTCACCATCTACTGATACAGTGGATAAGACTCACCTCAGAACTAGTCTGAAGCTGATATTTCTCTGTTTTAAGACCACCTACACACTCAGGAACATGCTGTCTAAGAATGTCTGCATTCTTTCAGTACTCACCATCTACTGATCCAATGGACAAGTCTCACCTCAGAACTGGTCTGAAGCTGATATTTCTCTGTTTTAAGACCACCTACACACTCAGGGAGATACTGTCTAAGAATGTCTGCATTCTTTCAGTACTCACCATCTACTGATCCAATGGACAAGTCTCACCTCAGAACTGGTCTGAAGCTGATATTTCTCTGTTTTAAGACCACCTACACACTCAGGGAGATGCTGTCTAAGAACGTCTGCATTCTTTCAGTACTCACCATCTACTGATACAGTGGATAAGACTCACCTCAGAACTAGTCTGAAGCTGATATTTCTCTGTTTTAAGACCACCTACACACTCAGGGAGATACTGTCTAAGAATGTCTGCATTCTTTCAGTACTCACCATCTACTGATTCAATGGACAAGTCTCACCTCAGAACTGGTCTGAAGCTGATATTTCTCTGTTTTAAGACCACCTACACACTCAGGGAGATACTGTCTAAGAATGTCTGCATTCTTTCAGTACTCACCATCTACTGATCCAATGGACAAGTCTCACCTCAGAACTGGTCTGAGGCTGATATTTCTCTGTTTTAAGACCACCTACACACTCAGGGAGATGCTGTCTAAGAACGGCTGCATTCTTTCAGTACTCACCATCTACTGATACAGTGGATAAGACTCACCTCAGAACTAGTCTGAAGCTGATATTTCTCTGTTTTAAGACCACCTACACACTCAGGGAGATACTGTCTAAGAATGTCTGCATTCTTTCAGTACTCACCATCTACTGATTCAATGGACAAGACACACCTCAGAATTGGTCTGAAAAGAAAAAGCTGACCAATACGAACATTTTATTCAACATCCGCTACCTAACATTTTTTTTTATTTTTTTTTTTTTAAGTTTTCCCTAGTTTTCTTGAAATGCAGAACATCAAGAAAATGTATAGTGCACGATATTTGTGCTAATGACGCTTTTCTATGAGTATACCACTTATTTCACGTACTTTGGGAACATCTGGGTATCGTTGAGTAAGAAGTGTTGATATATAACTCTTTGTTTTTAAGAAGAAAAGTGGGACAGATCCAGCTGTGGCAAATGCCACGATTATTTACACCAACATTAGTTCAGCATTATTTTATAAAGTTGATCATCAGTAATATCTTATAAACAAGAAAGATGACACCGAATTTTCGGGTGTAATAAGCACGTCTTTTGAATCCGTTCTGACGCAAATTAAATTTATCAAAACTATTCAAAGGCAATGGAACTGGTATGAAAAACAATAGTATCTGACGGAAGAAAGAAGTTTTTCAATCGGGTCTTTAATCCCTCAGATATTGGTGTAAACGGAACCTTGAGCTTAAACTCTTAGAAACAGAGTTATCGACAAAAATAAGATGTGACTTTACGTCCCTTGGTGGGAAAACCATGCATTATTTTAGGAAGAAAGTATTCTCAAAAGGTTTATCCATATGAGCGGTATCGGTCCAAGAAAAAAAAAAAATTTAGTCGAGTTTTCAGGAGCCCAGATTTTGCAACAAATACATCAAAATCAGAAATTAACACTTATGACCCCTGGTGGCCAAACCATTCTTTACAAAACATTAGAAATTATGTGAAAAATATTTTCCATCAGGTCTTGTATGCGATACAGGAAGAATTTTTCAAATCGGAGTTTTAAGAGCAGAAAACGCACTTTATCTTTATGCGCCCTAGCGGAAAGTCTTAAATGATTTACGTGAAAATTTTGAATTTATAAGAAAAACATTTCGCATCGGAAACACTATCCAACAACGAAGGAATTTTTCTCAAATTGAACTTTTAGAAGTAGAGATATTGACAAAAATAAGATATACATCTACGCCCCCTGGCGTAGAAGCCATGCATTATTTCAAGAAGAAAGTGTTCCTAAAAGGTTTTTCGACATGAGTAGCATTGGTCAACAAAAGACATTTTTTTCAATCGAGATTTTCGAAGCTCATATTTTGCTGCAAATACATCAGAAGTGGAAATTAATACTTACGCCACCTGGTGGCCATACCATTTTTTTACAAGAATTAGAAATTATGTGCAAAGGATTTCCCACCAGGAGCTGTATCCAGTGCAGAAGGAAGTTTTCAAATCGGAGGTTTGAAGCAGAGAAATACTGGGAAACGCAATTTACCTTTACGCCCCCTAGCGGAAAGTCTATGAATTACTTGAAAATTTTGAATTTTTAGGAAAAACATGTCACACTAGAAACACTATCCAACAAAGAAGGATTTTTTTAAATGGGACTCCTAGAAGTCGAGATATTGACAAAAATAAGATATACGTCTACGCCCCTTGGCGCAGAAACCACGCACTATTTTAAGAACAAAATGTTTCTAAAAGGTTTGTCGACATGAGTAGCATCGGTCAACAAAAGACTTTTTTTTCAATCGAGATTTTAGAAGCTCATATTTTCCTGCAAATACATCACAAGCGGAAATTAAAACTAACGCCTCCTGGTGGCCAAAACATTTTTTTTTTACAAAAATTAGGAATTATGTGCAAACGATTTCTCATCAGGAGCTGTATCCGTTGCAGAAAGAATTTTTCAAATCGGAGATTTAGAAGCAGAGATATAGGGAGAAACGCAATTTAGCTTTACGCCCCCTAGCGGAAAGTCTATGAATTACTTGAAAATTTTGAAATTATAGGAAACACGTGTCATACTGGAAACACTATCGAACAAAAAAAAAAGAATTTTTCAAATCGAACCCCTAGAAGTAGAGATATTGACAAAAATAAGATATACATCTACGCCCCCTGGCGTAGAAACCATGCACTATTTTAAGAAGAAAATGTTCCTAAAAGGTTTGTCGACATGAGTAGTATCGGTCTACAAACGACGTTTTTTTTAATCGAGAATTTAGAAGCTCATATTTTGCTGCAAATACATCAGAAGCGGAAATTAAGATTTACGCCCCCTGGTGGCCAAACAATTGTTTTATAAAATTTAGAAATTATGTGCAAACGATTTCCCAATAGGAGCTGTATCCGGTTCTGAAAGAATTTTTCAAATCGGAGATTTAGAAGCAGAGATATAGAGGGAAACGCAATTTACCCTTACGCCCCCTAGCGGAAAGTCTATAAATTACTTGAAAATTTTGAAATTATATGAAAAACATGTCACACCGAAAACACTATCCAACAAAGAAGGAATTTTTCAAATCGGACTCCTAGAAGTAGAGATATTGAGAAAAATAAGATATACACCTACGCCCCCTGGCGGAAAAACTGTGAGATATTTTAGGAACAAAATATTCCGAAAGAGTTTTTCGATGTGAGTGGCATCAGTCTACGAAAGAATTTTTTTAATGGATATTTTAGAAGCTCAGATTTTATGGCAAATACATCAGAAGCAAAAATTAACGCTTACGCCCCCTGGTGGCTAAAGTATTCTTTACCAAAAATTCGAAATTATATGCAAAAGATTTTCCATTAAGAGATGTATCCGCTGAAAAAAGATTTTTCAAATCGGAATTTTAGGAGAAGAGTTATCGGAATAAATGTAATTTACTTTTACGCCCCTAGCGGAAAATCTATACGCAATTCGAAAAGGAAACTCTATCTAAAACACTCTTCGACATAAATGGAATCGAAAGATAAAAGAATTTTTTCAATCGGATGTTTAGAAGCAAATATGTGGAATAAAACGTAATTTTGAATTCGACATCATCTGCATTTACGCCTAACGGCAAAATTGTACATCGTAAATAAAAAAAAACGAAATAAAGGATCATCATTCGCATATTTCAAGCTTCCGAATGCAAAAAGAATTTTTCACATCGGACTAATAGTTGCAGAGATACCGTGGGTACAGGCGGACAGACGGACGGACAGCCGGACGGACAAACCGATAACAGAAGCAGGATCTTTTTTTATAAAAGACGTGCTAAAAAGCGACTCAGGATTGTATGTATTGACTTGAATTTTCATTCCGCTATTTAATAGTAGTTTGTGGGACTAGCATGACAGCATGCAACATAAGTTGTTTCAAGCAATCGTCCACTACTCTATCATCGTGAATGCGTTTAACACGAACCATTTCAAGGCATCATGCTAAACTTGGTCAACATCCTCCGTAACCTATATATGCTGCTTATCGAGTATATAGCATGATGTCTGTTGATCAGCTAGATTTGAGTCATTACGAGGCATGTTGTAATACTTGAACAGTGTTAAAAAAATCTACTTAAAAATGAGAACATGAACCTACCCGTTTTTTGCTCAAATATAAGTAACCATACGTACTTACGAATAACTGCGTCAATAAATATAAATATAATCTCGTATTACTTTATTTTAGATATTATAGATTTCAAGAGAAATTATTTAATAAATGGGTAAAGTGACACACATAAATAATTAGTACAACAAAGTCACTGATCACAAATAATTTAGTTATGCATATCTTTGTGTACCTTTTTTACATTAACTATATTTGTGTGAATGTTATAAATAATACATTGTCGCTTCATCACTATATTTGTCATAAAATTGTGCGGTTTTTTTTTTGCCCAGCTTGTGACAACGAATATATTTATAATCCCAGATGTGACATCGAATAATATACTTTCAGCTGACTCTATGAATAAATGAGCATGTATGGAGTACACGTATTCCAAATTTGAAATCGAGCCGCGGATGGCTTAGAGATTCAGACTACTGGTGGAGATTCTGACTACTGGTGGAGGGACCCTAGGTTCAAACATAGCCTTTTAGGCTTGAACCGGAGGAGGGGCTCTCCGTGGTGGTGTGAATTCCTAACAATCGCTTAATATCCGCCGTGCAACGGACGACCACGTTAAGTGACGGCCCCCATGTAGGAATATCTCGTTACATATAAAGGTGTTCATTCCTACCCCCCCCTTCCCTAAAGTCTCTCTGACTTCTATGTGCAAAATCGTACGCTTGTACGGTGGCGCCATCTAGTGTTCTCTCTCTCTCACTTACAAACTATCCTGTCGGAATCGCTAGATTGGCTTTTACTGACTTTCGTTTCTTGGCCTTGTCCGAAAAGGCACAAAAACTGAATGAAGTTAGAGCACATACAGTATATGAATATTTTGGAGTACATATATTTGAAAAATGGGATGTAAGGTCAGGTGATGCGTAACATCACAGCCTCTCCTTGACAAATGTCAACCCCGCCTTCTCGTGGTGCATCCTGTTCCCACTAAAGGGGCTCTGACGACCGCCCATAGCGGTATAACTATACCATCGGGATTAGAGGAAATTCTATCCCACACTCACCAACCCGCTTGGCCAGCGTGGTGAGTTATGGCCAAACCCCTCCAAAATGACTCCACAACTTAAATCTTGGCCCTCAGTCTCCGGCAGCTGGAATGTACCTGGCCAAGGCAGCGGCCAGTGTGACATGAAGGCAGAGGGTGCTAAGAATCCCCGGAGGACCGGACTAGGCTGCCATCTGATGCTGACCTTGGCAACGTACAATGGACGCTCCCTATCTTCTGATTCAAGGCTTCTTGAATTGGAAGAGGAACTACAAAGGATCAAGTGGGACATCGTGGGGCTAAGTGAGGTAAGAAGAAAAGGAGAAGATCTCATCGAACTGAAAAGTGGACATCTCTTCTACTATCGTGGGACAGATACTGGCAGAACTAGTGGTGTTGGATTTATAATAAACAAGAAACTGAAGGATAAAGTTGTAGAAGTTGAAAGTTCCTCTGACAGAGCTGCACGACTCGTTATCCAACTATCGAGAAGATACCAGGCTCAGATTATTCAAACTTATGCACCCACCACAAGTCATCCTGAAGAAGAAATTGAAGAATTTTATGAGGAAATTTGTCATCTAAATAATAAAGGTAAGCAGCACTTGAAAATAATTATGGGAGATTTCAATGCAAAAATAGGGCAACGGCAACAGAATGAAACTTCAGTAGGTAAATTCGGTCACGGCAACAGAAACCAGCGTGGAAATACTCTCGTAGAGTTTGCAGAGGCAGAAGGGTTTTTCATCTTGAACTCCTTCTTCAAGAAAAAGCCACACAGGAAATGGACATGGAGACATCCAAATGGGACGACAAGTGAAATTGATTTTATTATGTGTAACAAAAAATTCGTCATAGAAGACTGCAGTGTGCTAAACAAGTTCAACACAGGCAGTGACCATAGATTGGTGAGATGTAAGATGCACCTCAACACTAAACTTGAACGTGGCAAGCTCATAAGACAAACAAAATCTATTGACATAACCAACCTTAAAAAACACCATAATACCTTCAAGTTGGAACTGAAGAACAGGTTCTCTGCTTTAGAAGGCCTAACATCGGAAGAAGTGGACATCTCTGAAGTTAACAGAAAAGTAACCAAAGCTCTTATGGAAACAGCAACAAAATTAGCTGGGTCTAAGAACAAGTTGCATGTAAATAAATTATCAGGAAAAACGAAAATGTTGATGCAGAAAAGAAGAGAGATGAGGACAACTAAAGAAGATGTGACTTCCAAAGTTGAATATATAGAGCTATGCAAGACAGTACGAAAAAGTATTACTGAAGACGTAAGAAAATTCAACTGTGAACTAGTGAGGAAAGCAATTGAAAACAACCAAAGCCTAAAGATAGCAAAGGGACATCTCAGTAAGGGAAGAAAACAGATTATGGCACTGAGAAAAGAAGATGGTTCTGTAACAAGAGATAGAGGCGAAATTTTGACAAGAGTGAAAGATTTCTACTCCAAATTATATGAAAGGGATGATACATGCACTCCAGACATCATGAAAGATACCAGTACCAGAGTTCCTCCAGTCCTTCCAGCAGAAGTTGCACATGCAATCAAGAACATGAAGCGGGGAAAAGCTCCAGGAGAAGATGAAATTACTGTAGACATCATACAAGAAGCAAGTGGAGAAATCGAAACAGTACTCGCCCAAATTTTCACTCGATGCCTTAATGAAGGAAAGATTCCTGAGGATTGGAACACCGCTACAATGATCCTGCTACATAAGAAAGGTGACATTGAGGATCTCGGAAACTACAGACCTATCAGCCTCCTATCAGCCTCCTATCAGTAGTTTATAAAATCTTCACTAAAGTTCTTTCACACCGCTTGAAGGTAACAATGGACATGGCTCAACCGAGAGAACAAGCTGGATTCAGGAGTGGCTACAGCACAATAGATCATATCCATGTGCTGAGAGAACTAATTGAAAGAGCGAGGGAATATGAACTTCCATTGTGCATGGCTTTTATCGATTATGAAAAAGCCTTTGATTCGGTGAAACCATCAGCAGTTACAATGGCTATGAAAACCTGCGGTATTGAAGATGCATACATTAATATTATTAATAACATCTATGAAAATGCAAGTGCAAAGATTAGGCTGTTTGAAAATACAACACACATAAAAATTGGAAAGGGAGTGAGACAAGGTGACACCATATCTCCGAAGCTCTTTAATGCCACATTGGAGGGCGTTTTTCAGTCACTGAGCTGGGAAAACAAGGGGATAAAGATTAATGGAGATTATCTAACCCACCTTCGTTTTGCTGATGACGTAGTCATTTTTGAAACTAGCCCATCAGAGCTGCAGAGTATGATCCAGGAACTTGCTGACAAGAGTAAAGAAGTGGGATTAAAAATGAACTTTCAGAAGACGAAAGTGATGTTCAATGCTTTTACAAGAAATGAAGATTTATCGATTGATGGAGAAAAGCTGGAGATAACAGACACGTACGTTTATCTTGGACAGCAGATATCAAGTGAGGGTCACATTGATGAAGAAATTAATCGGCGTACAAAACTTGCCTGGAGAGCTTTTGGAAGAAACAGCATAATTTTCAAGAGCAATATGCCATTATGTCTTAAAAGAAAAGTGTTTGATCAATGCATCCTTCCAGTGCTTACGTATGGTGCAGAGACGTGGACCTTAACTAAAAGAGACATACAAAGGCTGCAGACAACTCAAAGCAGCATTGAGAGGTGCATACTTGGTGTAACCAGGAGAGATAAGAAGAGGAACTCGTGGATCCGAAAAATGACAAGAGTGGAAGACATCATGATCAGAGTTAAATCCCTGAAATGGCAATGGGCTGGACATACTGCCAGAAGGACAGATCATCGATGGACAGCCGAAATTTTAGATTGGATTCCAAGGGACAGGAAAAGACCCAGAAGAAGACCACATGGGAGATGGGTGGATGAAATTCGAAAGTATGCAGGGGTGACATGGAGGAGACTGGCACAAGACAGACCGTTGTGGAGGAAACTTGGGGAGACCTTCGTCCAGCAGTGGATTGATAATGGTTGACAATGATGATGATGATGATGATATTTGAAATACCAGATATACTCACAATTGATTCCCTGTATGTACTCACAATTGATTCCCTGTATGTACTCAAAAATGAGTACGTGTCTTTTTCAAAAATGAGACACAAGTACTTGGAGGTATTATAAGCCCAGAATGTACTCAAAAACGAGTACATTGTGTTTAATTTCTAAGTACCAATTTTTAACAGCGAAATGTCGGATTACAGGACCAGTGTAGAGCATCACGGTATGCGTGAACTGTACAAAAATTTCTGAAATTGCACGAGCCATTTTCCCCGATTCCTTTCGTAAATTAACGAAGCATATTGTGGATATAACTTTTTTCCGTGAAATGACTGAAAAAAACCTGAATTCACAGATTTTTCGTACGCCAGGAAAATTATGAATTTTATCAGAAACCTTTCCTCAATTCCCTTCGTATATCAACGGAAAAAATGTATTTTCTCGCTTTTTCCGTATCTACGCATATGACGGAAAATTTCCAGTAATGTGAGAGATTCGCGGGAGTACTTGAGGTTTGATTAACTATTAAATTTCAATCGTCTGTCGGAGAACCTGATTTTGATGTTCTACAGCGAGTTCGGATATTGTGGATAGCATATCGCTTGAAATTTTCGTTATTGTGGCACAGGATATTTCTTCCCTTCGCTCCCATTTTGTGCTCCAGCTATTGTACAAGTATATTGTGGTACCGTAAGGAACCTGGTACTAGTGTAGAGGTGATTGATCGTATGGTGTCTATCCATCAGTCTGTGGACCCGAAGGCTATTATAGCTATCAAGAGTAAGTTTTATATGTAGCGGTTTTGTGAAGTCTATATATTAATTCTATAAGGTTTTTTACTGTCCTATTTTGAGAGAACAGCTGAACGTAAAGATATGGTTGAGGTATCAAAATAAAGGTATTACCATGTAGATGTGCCAGCCGAAGAGAAAAATGAGATTGGGGTAACGGTTCGGGCGTTGTGGGGCGGCAAAATTCCAATGTAAAGTCTATGGGAGAAGTGCGCGGTTGAATCACGCGCTGTTGAAGGCGAAGCATGGAGGGACTAAGATAGTCTGAAGTCTTCTCTTTTCTGAGTGAACCGTTACGCAAAGCAACCCTAGCAGGCATTCGTATCACAGTTCTTCTCATCGGAACAGCGAACACTCTCGAAGACCTGATTCAGTGAGGACTGTGTGATGTATATATACAATTTAATATTAATTCGATCCAGTTTATTCACGTAGGTAAGACGTTTCCCATTATGTAAAGATGTAAATAAACACTCCGTTGACCATTGTTAGTGAAAATATTTAGAATGTACATATTGAGTTGCGCCATCTATATCTTCATTCTATAAGGTTTTTTACTGTGAGACCTATTTTGAGAGAACGGCTGAACGTAAAAGTACGGTTAAGGTATCGAAATAAAGGTCTTACCATGTAGATGTGCCAGTCGAAGATAAAAATGAGATTGGGGCAACGGTTCAGGCGTCGTGGGGCGGCAAAGTTTCCATGTAAAGTCTATGAAAGAAGCGTGCGCGGCCCTTATCTACATCAGGCGCTCAGTTCAGTGTCAGACTTGGTGTGTGCATGGTGTTCTATGATCAGTCCTAAAGTAAGTAGATACTTTACTGCATACTTATCCTTAACAGAATGTCTTTCCCGCAGAAAAAAAAACAACAACATAAGAGCCTAACTAGAAGGCGTGAGCGATCAATGTGTCGCAACTATATGTCTCAGACAAGAGAGAATGAAGAGTATTCGCAACGCGAATCTCATTCCAACAACATTTGCAAACACAGCGAACATGAGAGTGAAAGAGTGCGCTGTCGAGTTGAATTTTTGCACACGATCGAGAAGAGTGGACTTCCGGCTCACATTTTACGACTGAAAAAGGGTGCAGTCGTGATGCTCATCACGAACCTGGCCGCCCCTGTGTTGCAGTGGTCTAAGCGCCGGCTTATGATGATTCGTTCTTGAAGGGTCCCCATTAATACGGGTGAATTGGTCATAAAATGACCAATTCACCCGTATTAATAACAGAAAACATTTCATCTTCGTGCATTTAGATTTCGGCCTTACATGTCCAGAAAAACTCACAGCGACTGTAGATTTCTGGACCAATGGTAGCACGCGTGGTTCCTATAGGAAAGATCGCTGATTCGAAATCCACCAGAGGGAAAAGGATTCGTAAAAGGGTTGAAAAATGAAAAATTGAAGATTTTGCCAAATTTCTGTATAAATACGGAAAAACCCGAAACGTGATTTTCTGAACGGAATTACCGACTACGGAAATTCTGTCAAAATACTGAAGTTAGAAGAAACGGGAATTTTTGAAAGCGGAAATTCTGTCAAAATACTGAAGTTAGAAGAAACGGAAACTTTTGAAAACGGAAATTTTATCAAAATACTGAAGTTAGAAGAAACGGGAACTTTTGAAAACGGAAATTCTGTCAAAATACTGAAGTTAGAAGAAATGGGAACTTTTGAAAACGGAAATTTTGTCAAAAGACGGATACCTGCCGGTAACTTTGCTGCACGTTATTTTAAGGTATTTTTTATGAATTCACACCAGGTATTCTTTACAGTGTAACTTGTTGGGTGCAGAAAGAGAGAGAGAGAGAGAGAGAGAGAGAGAGAACCAAAAGCTAAGTAAATGCAGTCTTTATTTCATGCTTCGTAAGCATGTGGCATTAGGAAATGGATAGTGTAAGACATATTAGGAAGTCTGAAAGATCTTCCTGATATGTCTTACACTATGCGTTTATATCCCGTAGTCCGAAAGATTCGGAAAAACTATGGTAACTGGCGCCATTGCGTAGAGTTAGATTTAGGTCGGGTTATCTCTCCGAACAAGGCTTCAAGATTTTTTTTGCCTATGTGCGGGTCAATCACGAAAACGAAAGCCTGTTATGCAAATTCTGTTTTTTTCATGAAATTATTAGAAACTAATTTGTTCGCTTTTCCTTTAAAAATTTAGCTGTACTAAGAAATTTCTGGTTTGCCTGTAAGGAATGTTTAGTTGCACTAATTGCACGAAGAAATTCTAAGCTCTGATACTGCATACATGAATGAGTTATCAAAGCAACTGGTCCAGCTATTCTAAAATCGGCTACGTGTGAACGTATTTTCTTGCAGAGTACCAAAGAAAGTGCAGAATATTAGACAAAGATGACAACTCTAATGCGAAATGACCATGAAAATTACTTCTGCTACACACTCTGTGGAAATGGAATTGAATAGAATAAGAAAATTATCTGATTATTAGTTTGATTTGACGAACTGCTCGGTTCTGCACAGGATCAAAAAGTTTGAGTGTTGTTTTAGATACATTTTACCAAACGCGAGAACGGTTCTCCAGGAATAGGCGAACTTGTGACTTTACATAAAGTCAAAAGCTCTTCGGTGAAAAAAATATTTTCAAACGTAACTTATTATAACTTCTTCGAAGCAGATCAAATAACGGTAAAAATAAAGAGATGTCAAGACAAGCTGCAAGTAGTATCACACCAATAGCATGCAAAGAAATGGTCTTTGAGAAACAGTTGCTTGGTATGATAACAGAAAAGCATTTTCCATCTCATGTCGTGATGATAACAATGGAATGTGGTAAGAGCTAAATTCTACAACGATAAAAACAACCTTATCCTCATCATAATAACTACATTTTCGTGCTAATACGATAAACACATGTATTAACCAATTATACTGTTGAAGCACGCTTCAAAAAAAACATTTAAGCCCTACTTCGGAAGTAAACTAGAAATGAATTTATTTACACCCTAAAAGGTTAAAAACGTTAAAAGACAAGGTCTTTTGCACACCACATTGACCGCCTCATCAGACCTAAAAGCTTGCCAAAAGTACAGAAGCAAGCAGAAAGTTCTATAGTCAATAACATTCCCGAGAGTCTATGGGTGTCTTACAGGATTGCCGTATTGCAAAAGTACTCACCTCTCAAGCTTACTGAAGATTGACGTCATATAAGTGGTGTAGGTAGAGACTGAATTAGATCCCTCCAAGTAGGATTCAAAAAAGCACGGAGATCATCATTAAAACATTGCTTTCCGAAATGGGAAATGAATAGTCTCAGACAGCAACAACAATTGTCCATTAGTAGCTGAAACAAGGAGTTTAGCACCATCCCAGTCTGAATAATATGGTCCAATACATAACACTTTAGTAAGTGCTGTGGTAACTGTAGTAGACCGAGCTGAATATTCATGTTCAGGAACTCGGATCCAAATGCTTCGAGACGTAGAACCTACTATATGTACACTAGGTTTCCATAGTTGAGTGAGATTGAGACAAGGGGAATGCAGTAGACGCCACTTATGGATCCAAGTGGGATGGTATCTCTATCCCTTCGTACCAGGCTAAAAATATTAGAGATACGAATACCAAATCCAAATGAATTAGTCCTGGAGATCCTGTTTAAGATGTTAACAATGTCGGGAATATAATCAATAGATCCAATGAAACGCAGATTAGAAGTTTCACGGGTTAGGGTAGTCAAACTTCAGCACTTATAGTTCTTAATGAGGATACTAATAGTTCCATCTGAATAACCCTGGTCACGAGCAAGATGCCTGATCTTCCTTAATTCAAGTGTGCGATTCCTCACTGAAGATGAATGGGCCCACGAGAAACTAGGAACCTCAACCACGCAAAAAAGTTCCCCACGGCGTGGCGACTCTTCTCAAGCTTGTGAACACCCACCGTTTTCGAACATCAGTTCGTACCCTTGAATGACCTGCAGATAACAGCTTTATCTCGAGGCTCAAAGTTCTGTTACATACATCTCAGGACTACGCTTTTCCGTGTTGTGCCGCAAATCGAACGTATTATTCAAGCTCTTCCTCCAGCTCTTCAAGATCCTGCTCGCCTGTCTACTGCAAAAGCTATCAGAGGTAATCTCAACAAAACTTTTTCTACTTCAATTCCTGCACTCTGCTATGAGCGGAAGCAACTTTTACAGTTGTCTAAAAATCCTTCTTTTGCAATAATTTCTGCGGACAAAAGCAATCAGATTGTTATCATGGATCAAGAAGAATATCGTTCTAAGATGCTTTGGCTATTAATGCTATTCCATACTCTATAGTTCGGACCAACCCTTTAAACCATATTATTTCTAATCTAGGTAAGCTTCGCAAACAGGGCCATTCACCCCAAACTATTGCTAAGAGTTTACACGCCACCTCCGTGCTCTCGTATCCCGGAAGCCTTTGGTAAAATCAAGATTCATAAATTTGGAAACCCAATGCGTGTCCTGATTTCGGGGTATTCTGCCCCAACCCGACTTCTAGAGAGGACCCTTGCCAATTTCCTTTCCCCATTCACCAAATATCCCCCAGTGTCCATTTGTAGTTCTTTGCAGGCCATTCAAAATGATCGGTATCTTCGCCTCAGGTTCTGCACCTTTTCTCGTGGCTTCCCTCGACGTGGTGTCACTGTTCCCCAGTGTCCCCGTGGAGCGTGTGCACCAAATCGTCGTGGAGAGGATATGCTCTCTTCACACTTATTCGCCTTTAGAGGTTCAGGCTATTTTGTCTGCTCTGAAGTTAGTATCTACTAAATCTTTTTTCCTCTATGAAGGTGTTTTTTTTTTACCGGCAGATATCCGGAGCACCCATGGGATCGCCACTTTCCCCAGTTTTAGCGGGACATCTCTTACAGTTTTTAGAAAATCAAGTCTTAACCTCTTTTCCTTTCAAACCTCTGCTTTTCATCCGCTATGTGGATGCTGTTCTGGTCTTTTGACAACATTCGCCAGACCAGTTGAACTTCTGTGTTGCACTTTATCTTCCGTTTACCCAACAATTAATTTTTTCCTTGAGGTGGAAGTGGGGAGCTCCCTCCCTTTCTTAGACATTTTACTTTCTAGGGATCTTGAAACCCATTCCTTAAAGTTTTCGGTTTACAGGAAACCTACAACGACTTCCTCGTTTCAGCCTATCACTTATAAATTGGCCTCTTTGAGGTTCCTGGTTTCTCGTGCTTTTACCCATTCATCTTCCATGAGGAATCTCACACTTGAATTAAGGAAGGTCGGGCATCTTGCTCGTAACCAGGGTAATTCAGATGGAACTATTAGTACCCTTATTAAGAAATATAAACGCAGAAGTTTGACTACCCGAACTCGTGAAACATATCTAATCAGCGTTTCATTGGATCTATTGATTATATTCCCGACATTGTGAACGTCTTGAAGCGAATCTGCAGAACTAATTCATTTGGATTTGGTGTTCGCACCTCTAATATTTTAGCCTGGTACGGAGGGATAAAGATACCATCCCACTTGGATCCATAAGTGGCGTCTACTGCATTCCCCTTGTCTCAATCTCACTCAACCATGGAAACCTAGTGTACATATAGTAGGTTCTACGTCTCGAAGCATTTGGATCCGAGTTCCTGAACATGAATATTCAACTCGATCTACTACAGTTACCACAGCACTTACTAAAGTGTTATCTATTGGACCATATTATCCAGACTGGGATGGTGTTAAACTCCTTGTGTCAGCTACTAATAGACAATCGTTATTGCTGTCTGAGACTATTCATTTCCCATTTCGGAAACCAATGTTGTAATGATGATCTCCCTGCCTTTTTGAATCCTACTTGGAGGGACCTAATTCAGTCTCTACCTACACTACGCATATGGCGTCAATCTTCAGAAATCTTGAGAGGTGAGTACTTTTAAAATCTGGCAATCCCGTAAAGGACCCATGGACTCTTGGGAATGTTTATGACTATATAACTTTCTGCTTGCTTCTGTACGTTTGGCAAGATTTTAGGCCTGATTATGCGGCCGATGTGGTGTGCGAAAGACCTTGACTTTTGACGTTTTTAACCTTTTAGAGTGTAAATAAATTCATTTTTATTTTACTTCTGAAGAAAGGCTTAAATGTTTTTTGAATCGTGCTTCAACAGTATAATTGGTTAACACATGTGCTTATCCTCATCCTTGTAAGTTTATCTCTTACAAAAACAAATTCGACAAATGACTTGAAATCGCAATTCCAGAACAGAAATTTCGGTATCGCAACTCCACAATGACGTCGACATTTCGGCGCCACAGCAGCAAACGGCTTATACATCTCAATTCCGCAACAACAAACTACCTCGAAATTGCAGTTCCACAACGAGAAATGGTATCGGTGTCACAATTAGAAGAAAAAGCAGCATTATAATTTGGTCACTGATGCATATAGAACTTCATGTTCAGAGAAAAATGATCGTCGAACTAGAAAGAGGAACCAGTTTCTTCGAAGCAGATTCATTGACAAACGAAGTCTTTGGAAAGAATCAGATGCTTGAATTGTGCGATCATCAGGCAAACTGAATCAGATTCGTTGTACTTTTAAAGCAGCAGTCGTAAGCAAATAAGTTGCTTAGCATTCGGTTAAGGTGAAATAAAACCAGTTTAATTCACGGGACATGTGTTACGGTCGGGGGACACATGTCCCGTGATCAATCCCTCAAGTTCCTGAAGCTTTGCCTGGGTCGTTCGCGCGTTATGAGGCCGAGCGTTGTCCTGCTGTAGAAGAGCGTGCTTTCTGTTGACCCGTGCCGGGTACTTCTCCCAAAACGGCATACATCCGCTCCAGCTGTTTAGAGTAGAGGTTGGCGTTGATGGTCCGACCGTCTGGAACAGGTTCGTAATGGATTATCCCCTTGAAATTCCACCAGACTCAGAGCATAACCTTGTGCTCGAAGCACCCACGTTAGGCAACAGGTTCAGGAAGCTGGCCCGGGCTCAACCACTGCTGCTGTGTGTTAGGATTACGGAAATAGACATACTTTTCATCGCACGTAACAATTATCTTGATGAAACGTACATCGCGCAGGTTTTCTAGGAGTTTCGTACACACTTCCACTTGGCGGTTTGCTTCTGCTGGCGTCAGTTCATGAGGGACAATGCGACAGCTCCTGTCGACCTTGCCGAAGTCCTAAAGGCGACGAACCACGGTGGTCTGTGATATGCCTAGCTCGCCTGATAATCTCCGAGTGCTGGTTGTGGGATTTGCCTCTAGGGCCTGGCGGATGGAATCCGAATCCACGTTTCGCGGCCCACTTGACCTTAGTTGATCGTCGAAGTTTCTGTCACCTGAGCGAAATTTCTTGAACCATCTGGTTGTGGTGGTGGTCATCGAAACTTTCCCCTTTCACATGACAAATGGTTCGTGTCGTTTGAGCAGCGTTATGGCCGAGTTCAAACTCGTAAAGCAAAAGTTCCCTAATTAGCCGGTTGTGGATGTTCATCTTTTAAGCGTCCCAACCACACACA
The DNA here is from genome assembly GCA_039090855.1 of Macrothele yani. Taxonomy (NCBI): domain Eukaryota; kingdom Metazoa; phylum Arthropoda; class Arachnida; order Araneae; family Macrothelidae; genus Macrothele; species Macrothele yani. The sequence goes on along the minus strand of CM076995.1, from coordinate 150,775,192 downwards.
GAAGAACGATATGCAATGCTGTTCACAGCATCGACTACCACTTTATATCCCTTTGGACTGACTGCAGTGCGCGGCTTGAACTAGTTTAAACACGTGACATGCCTACCGCAGCACATGCGTTTATGCAAATATTGCAAAACTTTCAGCTCACCCTCTGTAATTTCTAATATATGGTGTCCAGAATGTGATATTGTAAACGCACTTTTTTTTTTTTTTTTTTTATAAAAGGCGTGCTGAAAATAAATCGTATAGGAAAATTACTGTGTGGCATTGTGAACATTTCAGCGTACAAGATGTTATTCCTGGGGATTTGGTTAGAAGAAAAGTCTACCAAAGGCTCGAGACTTATTTTTTTTTTTTGCTAAAATCAAATTTTTGAAAATAAAAGTATTACCTCGAATTTTAAAAAATATTTTAATGATTGAATGTAGCGCAGTTTCATTCTACATTCAATCAAAGCGAATTTTTAAAATTCTTTCCCCGTTAAATTGTAGAATTGTAGATTTTTTTTTTTTTTTTTTTTTTTTGAGGACTGAATTCGTTTTACGATGCATATTTCAATAGTTCTCTTTCATCCAGAATCTAACAGATTATTTTTTCATAAGGGAATTTGTGGGGTGTTACACTGTAGGGACGTTTGCCTTTAGACCGAAAGGCTTAATTTTCCCGCCTGGTTTGGCGGTCCAAATCTGCGCCAGATGCCATTATTCGGTCAGTGAATCATTTGCTACCTAACGTTGGATTAATGTTGGACAGCTGTTTGCATTCTACCTTCGCATGGCACTGTAGATCAAAAAAACAAAACAAAAAACAAACTGAAAATAGCATGTTTGACTCAAAATCTTTGTTTTCAATGAAGAAACGTACTTAATTTTTTCCCGCTACTTAATGGGCGTTTGTATTTATAATAGATAAAAAAAAAGATAAAAGAATTTGACGGTTTCACGCTTTTATGCAAGTGTATTTTTTTTTTTAAAGGACAGTCAGTCTGGGTAATAATTGATGATATTTTGTGTGTGTTTTCCCTGTCAGTATTTCATGTTCAAGTGTTTCCTTTCTTTTTGCTTTTGGGGTTTTACTTAAGTTTTACCCTGCTTGTAGTTCATCTTTATCATTTCACTATTTTAATTTTATTTTATTTTTTCTTATGGGTTGTCTGTGAAGTTTTCCCTGCTGTTTACTATTATTGAATCTTAATGAATCTTGCCTTTGACATGTACTGGTGTGAATTTTGTCTATCGAGATTGTGTTTTTTTTTTTGTATTGCGTTGAAGTGTATTATGTTTTTGTATTTGCTATGCACCGTATGAGATCTATCCAATGCGGGTAGAGTTTTTTTTTTTTTTTTTTTTTTCCATGGTTGGTCTTTCCATGAACCATGGGAACTATAATGTCAATGAGTTTTTGGAGCTTTTTCCTCTACTATTGTCTTCTAATAGTGCTGAAAGTTACATGCTGCCTATTAGTAGTGTTTTTTTAGTGTTTTATTATTTTTGTTTGTTGATTGTGACGCCGGAAGTGCTTTTTCCAGCGACATTTTTATTGTACATATTTTTATGAGCAATAAAGACCTTCTGAATTTCTGATCATTCTTCCGAGATGAGTTCGGGTTCGAATCCCGGTGAGGCATGGATGTTGTGTCTGGCTTGCAGCGCTGGCTTTTCCCCATTCTCCGGTGCCAGTGGCCCTAAATTAGGGACAGGCGACTGCTTATAGCCCACTAAAATGCTCACGGTGGTCGTTACACCTCCAATCAAAAAAATAAATAAGAATTTAAGGTCGATCTTTTGAAAGAAATGGAGGAGCAAGCAGCTCAAGAAACGAAATCTCTTTCTTGAGCAGTTACTTTTTGAAATAATTAATACAGACGTTTGACGTGGACATCAAATAGAGGTCATCGCTCTTTCCACGTTTATAAGTGAGTCACGGAAAAATTCTCATTGGCCGCCACCGGGAATCGAACCCAGGGTCTTCCAGTTACGGGCCGGATATGCTTCCACTGCACCACAGCGGCTTTGAATTTCTCCAGACTCACACACACTAACTGCCAAGCCAACTTGTCAGGTTGTGCGGGGCTCCAAGAAGCAACCTGCCAAATTGGCTTGGCAGTTAGTGTGTGTGAGTCTGGAGAAATTCAAAGCCGCTGTAGTGCAGTGGAAGCATATCCGGCCCGTAACTGGAAGACCCTGGGTTCGATTCCCGGTGGCGGCCAATGAGAATTTTTCCGTGACTCACTTATAAACGTGGAAAGAGCGATGACTTCTGTTTGATGCACTTTTTGAAAAATTATAGTGATAAATTCTCAGCTAATCTTTGATTTCTCAGCAGCTAGATCAAGTATTTTCCACTTCGCTTTAAATTTTGTCGAATTGGCACCTGTTATTTATTCCGAGTGTAGTTAATTAGCATGCAAACAAGTGTCAGGTCCGTCAGGTGGATTTTCTCGTTTGAAGTCATTAAAGTGGAAAAGAAAATGACCAGATCGTGTGAATGGCCGTGCCGCAGTTCAATCACGAAAAGTCGGAGATGATTGCAACTAAATGCTTCGCTTATGCGCTCCACAAAAAAACACAACGTCCCTCCTACCCTAAGGACGCTGCTGTGGAAGATTGGGGTGAACGAGATGTGAGTACCTCTTTCCCTTTGTGACCATACACCCCTGCAAGGTTGTCTTAGGTCCGGGAAATTTGCAAGGAAAATCGATAAATAATTTCAAATCCAAGTCGTGAGGAGCACTTTTTCATGATCCCGTCCAACAACTTCCTTCAAGACAGATTGTTTACAATCATTCTCTGCCGGTAAGCATCCGATCGAAACGGCTTCGAAGCATCATATATTTTATATCGTATTCCGTCCCGGATCGCCTTCTTTTTGCTTTTTTTTCCCAAAGCGTAAAAGACCCGAGGGAATCGTGGGTGGCTAATAAGTGGTTTGGTGGCTCGGTGGACGGTTGTCCATGAGCAAGATGGAACCCGCTAATTATATACAAGTGAGAAACATTAGAGATCCATTCACGTAACGCGGAGACTTGGGCTTCTGCTCTGTCTCATGAAATCAATAAAAACTGCGCATGCGCATTGGTGGTTCGTATCGGTTACTAGGTTGCAGTTAAGTGCTTGTCTAAAAGCTCTTTTAAACTTCATTCGGAAAAAAGAATAAAGTTCATAAAAAAATAGTAAATAGCAAATGAAAATTTTCAGAGCACAAAATTTCTGAAGACATGACGAGTGCTTTCTAAGATGTCTCGCTTGAGAGTATATCTATGTTATTGAAGTATAAAAAGTGTTATGGTTAATCAGGGGTCCAAGGTACACTAACAAAAATAAGTTGACATTATAACCAAATCTTCGGAATCACAGGCTTATTCTGAAAGACAACATCTCTACCAGATACCACTGCATACTAGAAGGCATGACCTTCTAGTATGCAGTGGTAACCCTGGATACAGTATTAAATAAATAATTGCCATACAAAGAGTACATATGAAGTCGCTCATTCCATGTTGCGTGTGTAGAAATATCGCGAGTCGGCCTGCCTCGTGAAGGAGCCCATAGCGGTCCGTTGGCAAAGCCACGCATTGTCACTTTTTCTACTGGTGGTAAACACTGCGAGTTCTGTAGGCTACGCCTGCGCACAAAGCAGAAAGAAAACCGGAATCCCGAGCGGCTGTAATCCACACTGCATATTGTAGATGTCACCAGTCGACACCTACTACATGCATTGGATGTTCTTAGATTCTGAATAGTTTCTTTTCTTTGTCATTTCAGAGTTTATCTTACTTTTGTTTTGTGAGCCACCTACAACATGTGGACAAATATTCTTCTGTTACTTAAAGGATTATTTTTATTTATTTCTATCTTCAAGTTGTGTTACACACAACCAGAATGTACTTCTACATCGTACTCTTCGAATATTAGTGTTGTGATGCCCCTCGAGTTTATAAGAATTTAGTTTTCTGCCAGATAGTAGTGGTATCAATGAAAGGAAATAATTAAAAAGAAAAGCAGACCCACTTTTCAGCTAAAAGCTTCAAAAAAGAAAACAATGTATTCCCCCTTATTTCACGATTATTGGTACTTTGATTATTCGCGGATGTTGTGGCTGCGAAAAACGACGGACTTTGGGCCGTATATTCTACAGGGTGATTCATAATTATTGTCGTGGTTTCAGTGGCACATAATCGGAAAACTGGAGACAACAAACTAAAACCGCAAACAGAATATGACAAATTACAACTAAAAGTCTTATTACCTGTAGAATCGATACATCAGATTGCTAAACCACTTCAATATGCGCGCCTTTCGTGGCATGTACGATATCCAAGCGATAATCAACTTCCCGCCAAGTGTTCGCCTGCATTTGCTCCCTCGTTATACCCGAAGACCAATTCCGGTCTTCCGGTATAACGAGGGAGGGCACAGGGATCTGTTAAACGATATTTTTCACATATCCCCACAGGAAAAAATCCAGTGGCATAATATAGGGTCAGTGCGGAGGCCACGGAACGGGTCCACCACTCCCAACCCAGCACTCAAGAAAATGCAAGTCAAAAAATTCTTGAACAACAACAGCCCAAAGCGGGGTGCGTCATCGTGCTTGAACACCACATTGGCCTGCCGATCTTCCAACTGAGGCAACAGATACTGCTGTGGCGTGTCCATATAGGTTACCGCTCTCACTGTTTTCTCCACAAAGAAGAAGGGCCTCAACACTTCCGAACATGAAAAAGCGCTCTCGAATGGCGTGATGGTTTTCGGAGCCCCATATTCTGCAGTTGTGCCGATGTACCTACCCTCCCTGAGACAAAAAATGTTGCTTCATCACTAAATATCCATGTTCGCAGGGAATATTCATCAGCTTCGACTTTGGACAAAATGTCTTGGGCAAATTGAAAACGGCGGGGTTTATCGTCCGCTGTAAAGCCTATACAATCTTCAGTTTATACGCACGGAGTTTTAGGCAGTTATGAAAAACCCTCCAAACAGTCATTTCTGGCATACTTAACTGTGACGCAGTTTGATCTTCTCGCTCCTTTTTGATGCTGCACACTACCAGTCTTATGAAACTGTGACGCTGCTCGGTCTTCCCGCTCCTTTTTGATGCTGCACACTACCAGTCTTTTGAAACTGTGACGCAGCTCGATCTTCCCGCTCCTTTTTGATGCTGCACACTACCAGTTTTTTGAAACTGTGACGCAGCTCGATCTTCCCGCTCCTTTTTGATGCTGCACACTACCACCAGTCTTTTGAAACTCTGACGCAGCTCGGTCTTCCCGCTCCTTTTTGATGCTGCACACTACCAGTCTTTTGAAACTGCTTTAAGGAACGTCGGATAGTATTATCGGAAGGCGGAGCTCTGCTAGACTGCGTTCTGTAACGAAGTTGTGTTGTGATAACTGACTTTGTTTCGAAGAACCAGAGTACGCACGTTGCTTTTTCTTGAACAGCCGCCATTTTGAAGTATGATGTCAATTCAGCCGATACCGTGTTGCCACATAAAACTTTCCGCGGTGTACTTGTTTATGTTGTAGGCAGTTTTATTTGGTCGGTTGCGGTTTCACCATGCCAGGCAACGGAAACCCCGACAATAATTATGAATCACGCTGTATTTTCTCCAAAAACAAATGGGTGGACTAAAAATTGTGTGCACAATTTACACAGTTTCAGAATTGTATTGCTTCGTCATGAAACATCTTCTGGAGTTAATAATATCATTGCTAATTTAATTCAGTTTGAAAAAAAAAGCGAATAAAATTTTGCTTGGGCTCAGCGTTGTAGAAAAACACACTGAGAACGGAGATTTGCGACTAAAAAGCAAAGAAAAGAGAGAACAAGATATCAGTGAGAGAAGCAACATAAAAAAAAATCTCTCAGCTTTAGTGATTTAACGAAACTGAAAAAAAAAGAAAAGAAGAACGTAGCACGATAACAGAATATCATTTCAATGTCAGTTTGTAGAATTCTGTTAACCCTGACGAAAAAGTCATGCCTCGCAGCTGATCATTGCAACTCTTAATGCAAAAATCTAAAGAAATATGAAACTTGTGTTTTATATCGATATAGGTTTTGTCGATATTAAACATTTTACTCATGCTATGAGCGATGTCAAACTGTATTCATTTGGACACCTTCGCATAAGTATGAACTCCAGAAGGCCCGTAATCTTTATCTTGCACATCAAACAATGTGTGTCTGTAAAAAGATGTATTTCATTTCTTTCTCTCCTCCTACTCTACACTTTCATTTTTTTCTCTCTCTCTCTCTTTCTTTAAAGAACGCCGGATTTTATTTTTATCATACTTAAACGAAATAGAAAACTTTCCTGCTATTCTTATTACCTTTCAGAAATTTCAGGCTAAGTACTTTTTGATAGGCTGCATGTAAGAGCTGAAGAATTAGTTATCCTAATGAGTAGAACGCATGCACATTATGCTTGGAATTTCGTAAATCTCTTGTGTTATGTATAAATATTGTACGATACGTTAACGCCGCATGGCATTTTAATGAAACTCTAAAAACATGCTTCATATGTATGGAGAAAAGAGGATTCTAGAACTTTTCGGAATTCGTTGTGTGGTGGGAAGAGAAGTTGTTATTCACCCCGCCCAGATATGGAAAAACTCTCTTCACTTACTGATAGCATCAGACATTAGAGTAATGATTTACGCTGGGCATTGTCAAACACAAACAGATGCCAGTATGTCTAACGGACTACCATTAACCATTGTATTCACATACTAGCGCATATTGTGTTAATGTATTTGCAGAATAATGTAAGTCTGTCTATAGAGGCATCGAGCCAAAGTACTCAGGACGCTAAGCTCGGAAGAGGGTCCGGTAAAGCCGAAAGCGAGATAGATGCGGCAGGCAGATATCATGAGAAGGGACGCGGAGTCGCCGCTATGACGTAGGTAGCAGCAGACAGGGCGAAGTATGCTCTCAGGGCAGGAGTAAGGAGGAAAGGTGACGTGCCAGTGACGTAGGCATGAGAGAGGGGTGGGTGGGTGCGTTAGTTAGTCTATGTTCGGAAAGAACGGAGGAAGGACTCTCTCGTAGTACAGCCAAAAAGCCCTGGAGAAGAAGCCCCAGCACGTGGATTGCGAAGGGATGTGACGTCACAGTCAGAGGGCCATCGCAATCCCTCTCGGCAGAAGGATCAGATAGTACTGTGTAGGTTTTACTTTTAGTGTCACTTTGTTTTGTTACTATCTTAAGTATCATCTTGATTGTAAAAAAAAGTGTAATGGGGAGATCTCAAAAGCATTTTTCCACTGATGTGTGAATGTTCTTTAGAAGTTTTCGTTTCTATCTGCAAGAAGCTCATCGTTGGTAAAAAAAGAACGTACTTATATATAATGAATGAATACATTTGTGGATGCTTCTCTCTTCGGTTTACCGTTTGTGTGTGTGAATCTGTTAATGTGCTAATTGATATTGTTACGACTTTTGGGCACGGTAATGAAGTCGATTAGCAGGTTTGGCAATAGGCGGGAACAGCATTAATTATTGGGTGAAAATTAACAGCTAGTGGTTTCCCGCATTGCAAAAGAGGAGAAGAGATAAGGGTCCCTATTCTTGGAAGGGAGAAATCTTAGCCTGGTGTGGGGAACGCGATGCGTCGCCCCCTAAGTGCGTGTCGGTCAGTCGGGTGGCCATTAGAGTGTCAACAGACCAGGAAACTTATGGCGTTTGCTAATCCGAACCATGGCAGGACAAAGGAGTGTTAGTTAAGTTATGTGTTTTACGTACTTTTCGGGAAGTGGATCCACCACACATTCCGAATGCAGAGGCATTTCTTACCACTTCACCGCGTCGAATGCTTTCACACTGGCAAGAGAGTTTAAACAGACCCCTAAACAAGAGCAAGGGATCTGTTAACGATGTGGACAAGCGAAAAAGAGTAGTCTGGTTCCGAGCCGTGAAGGGAACGAGTCTCGGGGAAGCGGATCAGGATAGATGCCGGCCAGCTAACCAAAGAGCGGGCGAGCGGTTGATATTACCGCGAGGAAATAGGAGGGAGGATGATACCTCTTTTCCTGGTGCTAGATTGCACGTAAGAGAAAGCAAGCATCCCGGAGGTCACACGATGTGACGGAATTACAGTCCCGAATGATGGAGATGCCGACCGGTGATGTATGCGAGAATCACCTCTGGCGAGACGAACGGATCCTTCTACACGTCAGCGGCTTCGTTCCACCACGACATTGGTGCGCATAAATGCGTCCCTGATTTCATGCAGGTGAATGCCGTGCACGAGAGAAAGTGGGAGATGGGGTTCGACTCCCCTCTCCATTGGTTATAGTGCGCGCTTTTAAATGGGCGTGTCATCACACAGGTACGCTTCGAAAACACATAAAATGTTAGTTAGTGCATAACAAAGTGAGTGCACTAAACATGGATACCCGAAGAAACAGCATATCTGTAAGTACGGAACTTATGTATGCATGCCAGTTGTGATTAGATTGGCTCCGGTCAGCCAATAGACTCTCGTCGGCTGAGAACTGTTTTTAAAGCCGGAGTGTATAGGCCAACAAATAATCATTGACTTTAATGATAAATTCAGCCTCAGAGCTATCCCGAAAGGGGCGAGTCTATTTGACGCCCCTCCTTCACAATCCTCTGTATATAGACGCCTTCATCATTATCTTCATATTTTGTAATTAATTGTTTAAATGTCTGTTGTCTCGTGCCAGTCCTGAAGTTGCATGACTAATTAATGAGTGTCAGAATTTCTTGGTTTTAATTGGCTAAATTGCAGGATAAATTCTTTTCACCTGTACATAAGATTTCGGCGATAAAAAGAGCTCACTAGTAATTATTCTAAATTATAATGTCTACCTCCGGGCCGTCAGCCATTGGCTGACATCCTGACATCTAAATTCTTAAAGCTTACTTTTATTAGATAATCTGGCGTCTCGGGGTGTAGCAACAACATTTTCAATAGCTGTTTCAGTTGAAAAATGAAAAAAAAAAGTTTGCTTTACTATATACGTACTGTATTTCTGGAGAACATTAATGCCTTTTGTATAATATGTTTTTTTTCTTTTTTTACAAAGTTGGAAAAGAAAAAAAGACATGACATTTAGATTTGCAGCATAAAATGTGCGACGTTATGTGCATAAATTCAAAGATATCTAAATTAATACTTTTCATGTACATTTGATAAAGAACTTTTTTTAAGTGAATTTAATTTATAATTTTTTTTACCTTCTAAGAGTAGTTGGAAGATATGAGCACATGTCTTACCGCAATTTCAGGAAATATACTCACCAAATCAGAAATTTTCCTTTCGCGTTCGTTACGTAATTAGAGAACTTTTGTTTTTCATAAATCGAACGCAAAGGGAATTTCTAAAAGTTTTGAGTGAAATGATTATGTTCATAGAATCCTGCCATTAACCATTCACGCACATAAAAATAAAAAAAAACGTAGTTGCAAAAATACTTAACGTAAAATATTATGATTTTGATGTTATGCGCGAAAAAACTATTACGTTTGTGTTCGTTTAGGCAAATTGAAGACTGAAAGAAAAAATTTCCTGAAACATTAATTTTTAAGACCGGTACATGAATTCCTTTCGCAGCACAAGAACAAAGCTTTAGAATTCTCCGATTTGTAGGTAACTGCGAAAAAAAAAAAATGAAAACTAAGGATGTAATCTTTTGACATTATCTAAGAACGAAAGATATAGAAATAAAAAAGCGCTCAATTTATTTTGGTGTGCGGGAATTTAGTATCGCACTCGTGAAAATATTTCTTAGCGTAAACACCGCGATACTCCATTAGCATTCTCAGGAGCACCGAATCTCGAGTCAGCCAGTCGACCCGCTAGCTCTGACGTCACAGACCAGCTCGTAGGCTTTCTTACTCTTCAGGGGGTTTTGGAACAGCTCAGGAGAGCTGGGAGCGTGTTCGGATCGGCCAGGGATAGCCAAATTCGTTGACCGCGTATCGGAGAGCGACCTAACGGGCCCTAGGTTGCACGTTTTTCGTGATATAGGTCCTAAGTTAGAAAGGACTCTCACGAATTACGCAGTTTAGCCGGAGATAGACAGCGTTAGGTAGTAACGCGTAAGTTTAGGAATATATAGAACAGGAATAGTATTCGATTAATGTTGCAACTGCACAAACTTTGTTCGGAGAGCGAGCCAACTGAAGTAACTTCAAATGACGGTGACTCTATAGACGGACAGAACGTCGATGATTCCTTTTCACTAACTAAATAAATCCATTAAGTTTATTCTCAGAGACTTTTTCATTTAGTTGTATACTAGTGATTCCTTCTGGTTTAAGACATCTTCCTCCATCCTCCTGATTCGCAGATCTGATATCAAAGCGGGGAGGATTTCGTCTAGTCAACCAACCTTGGTTTGGGATGGTTTCGAGTAACGAGCCTTTTGAACTTTTACTGGTTGGTTGTTAGGGGAGCCTATGGCGAGTACTCGCAGAACATCATAATAAGACGTCATTAACATAATTAATGAACGAGTCTGCCCCTACACTGTACTTCGTCAATTTCTTTTTATTTTAATTTTCCTTCCTCATACTGATAAGCACAAAGCTGGTACTGCGTGAAATGTTTTTCTTTTTTCTCATAAGGAACAGAGCGGGTAGAGAACATTTTACAAGTCTAGTTGGTTAATGACAAACGGCATAGCACAGCTGGTTAAGTTGTTATGCGCTGTGTAAGAGGCGGAAGTTTCTGATGGGTGTTCGAATCCCGGTCCTGCCGGGCATCCAGTCTGCAGTTTTTCCAGGGGTTTCCGCATGCTCCCTGTGGTTGGGGACGCGAGTACGCTGATAATTCCCTGTGAAGCGGCCCCGGACGCACTTTGTCCCTTATCCGTATGCAGCAGAAGAATGGCATGCCGGCTGCATTAATTTGCCGGTAATCCCCAAGGGCGCCTAGTCGTCTTTGCGCGACTCAACCCCGCGGGGCGGCGAAATAGATGGATGGATGGATGGATAGATGGAGTTGGCTAATAATAACAAAATATATGTTTAGTTTTATCAGAAATAATTTGAAATGGCAGGGAATAAAAAAAGAAATCCAAATATTTTTCCGATTTCCAATGATGAACGTAATTAAAAGGGAAGAAAATAATAATCCAAATATTGAAAATCCAAACAATTTTCCGATTTCCAATGACAAATGGGATGTTTCGCTCTTGCATGCAAATGAGTGTGTGTGTGGGGGGGGGGGGAGCTCCTCCTTTAGCCCTGTACTCCATTTTCTATATTCGCTCTGAAAAGTTTTCTCTGAAATTCACGAGCTATTTCCGTGATTCCTTTCGTGAATTCATGAAACACATTTCTGATACAACCTTTTCCGTAAAATGACGTGAAAAGGTTGTGTTGTATTCGTACGCTCGAAAAATTCTGAATTCTCAGAAACCTTTCCGCAGTTCCTTTTGTGTTTTGACAGAAAAAAATTCTGTTCTCACTTTTTCCGTATCCATATGACCAAAAACTTCCGGTAATAGGAGAATATTCGCTGGAATACTTGAGGTTTGATTAACTATTAAATTGCAATCGTCTGTCGGAAATCTGATTTTGAAGTTCTGTAACGAAATAGGATATTGTGGATATTATAACGACTAAACTTTTGGTTATTGTGGCGCCGGATATTGCTTCACTTCATTTTCTTCCCCATTTTGTACACTAGTTATTTATATTGCGTTACCGTAAGAAACCTGGTGCTTAAATTATATTGTACAAGTGATTATGTGATGTCTGTGTATCAGTCTGTAGACCCCTTAAGACAAAAGTTATCAATTGTTAACTTGTTTTATTCCAGGTTAACGGATGTAAGTAGCGATCAAAATGCTACACGTATAGTTGATAAAAAGCAGTACGCTTAAAATAGATCGTGAAAGTTGCTCAATATCCTTTAAAACAATTTATTCTTTTCATCATTTTGAGCGTGGTTATCCATAGGTTTCTCCCTGCCTTACTCTCCTTTTTCCACAAACAACATATTTCTATTCCCTATGGTATCCCCTTTCGGTCACTTTCTGGTCTTTCTCCCGCTTTATGCGGAAAAACCTTAAATCCTCCGGCTAGCTTAAAATGTCGTCCCTCAAGAAAAACGTACAGTCGCTCCTCACTCTCCACCCTGACTCTCTTTTCTTCTGCTTCCTCCCAAGAAGTGACTAAACACCTCCTACCTTTCGCCACAGAATCGCCTCGGATTAAAAGGCCGGCATCACCTTCACAAAGCCTCAAACTTGAAGTAAACTCGCCGCCCAAGTCCCTTTTGGAAGCTCTTGGAATAAAGATAGCGAAGAGTGCTAATTGCACTAGACGAATCTTAAATCACAGAAGCGAATTATGCAAATGGCTTTTACCATTGTGATACTTTTGGAGATGAAACACTAAAATGCGTCTGGAAGGCTCCAACTAAAATACCGTTTTTCCTGACTAGGGGACCAAGATAAAACTTTCCCAGGCCCTAAGATAAAGAAAAAGAAACACGAGGCAAAAGAAATGTTACGAAGAAAGATTTAATACGTTTGCCTAAACATTCCTATATATTAAACCTCCGTAACCCATTAGTAAATTTTGTATGTAGAAGTTTTGTGAAATAATGCTATAAAGCAGTACATTACTCCTTTTCTTTAAGAAAATTGAGAGTCATTGTCAGATTAGTAAGATCTCAAGTTCCAAAGCATTCGGTTGCTTCGAAAAATCGCGATGAAAAAATACGTAATTTGTGATAAGTCGTTCTACCGAAAAAATTTAACTATTGCAAACCTATTCGGAAAATACTAAGCTCCAACAGGAAATTTAATGTCTAATTCGCCCACATGTATAACAAAAAACATCTCGTCATCACGCAAATAGAATTGTATCTTATCGCGACTGTACGTTGCGTTCTTTTTGCCTCAACGGTAGAATGCGCGTTTCTAGTAGAAAAAGGTCTCAGGTTCGAAACCCATCAGGGGTAAAGGATTCATAAAAAGGTTGAAAAATTCGAAGAGTTTGCAAAATTTCTGTATAAATACAAGAAACCCCGAAGTGGACTTAAACTGAATTATCGATTACGGAAATTCTGTCAAAATACCGAAGTTAGAAGAAACGGAAATTTCGTCAAAAGACACACCTACTGGAAAATTTCTGAAAATGATGTGTAGCAAAGTTGTCGATAGGTGTCCGTCGTTTAACGAAATTTCCGTTTTTGTTTTTACTTCAGTATTTTGACAGAATTTCCGTAGTCAGTAATTCCTTTTATTTCAGAAAAATCTGTCTTGAGTTTTTCCGTAATTTAACTGAAATTTCGCAAAACACCTTCAGCTGCGGCTTTTCCGGTCAGCATCTCTCCCGGAGCACTAAATTAACGAGCCTTGCCTTATTCCTCAATGGTGGGATTTGAACCAGCGGTCGCCTGAACGGGAAGCTCATGTCTTACCGCTAAGCAAAGAGTTTTCGTTAAGCCTTCTCGCGTGTAAGATAGAACTCTAATTGCTCGATGATGAAATTGTTTTTGTTTGTTTTTAATATTGGTGAATTCGTCATTCTATTTTCTGCTGGAGCTTATTATTTTTTCTGAATACGTGTGTAATATTATTATTATTTTTTTTTTTCGGTGGACTTACTGCAAATTACGTATTTTTTTCATCGTGATTTTTCGAAGTAACAGCATGCTTTTGAAAATCGAGATCTGTTTAAACTGACAATGGCTTTCCATTATATTTAAGAAACAGTCAGATGTACTAGAGGTCTGCACGGGCCTAAATTTGGAAAGCTCGGCCCGGTTAAATTTTTTTAATTAAAGCCCGGCCCGTATATTTCTCCTGTTTCCAAGACCCGAGCCGGCCCGTAAAATGTCAACAATTACTAAAACACGAATTTGACACCTGGTGCACTCGGTCATTCGACTCTTGAAGAGTTTTCATTTTTTTAATTGCTATCGTATTCTATTACAATAAACGTTTCAATTCCGAATATTTATGTGACTCTGTATAAGCCACGTGACGTCTGAGGAGGAGGGTTTTGTATACTCAAAAATATTGCATGTAAACGACAATTTCACAAAATATGAAACTTTGGGTTAAATATTGTTCGAACACGAACAATAATTAACCCAAAGTTTCATATTTTGCTTTAAGATATATTTAATTTTGCCTAAATAAATGCCTAGTTTCACTTTTAAAACACTGAATGTCCTACAGATTGAAAGTGTTCGGCTCTTTGACTTCGGGTTGTAATACGATTGCTCTGCAACGGATTGTAAATAATACGATCGCTCTCCAATCGCCCTCTCGCTGCGCTGCAGATAAGGAAAAGCGCCAGGCCACAATGGGATTCCCCGTGGAGGATGTCGGAAAATAGGCAGTTACCTAGGATTACGTGCACGGCAGGTACCAACATTCATTCACAGCAGCCTCAGATCTGCCTTGTGTAAGAAAGTGATGACTATGCTTACGGGTGCTGAAGTAAATCTTGCGGGGGGCGGGGGGGCACGTTGTCCTACATACGCCACTATGTCAGCAATATGTTTCGTTAGTTTATAAAGGGAATCACAAAAATGGCTCGTGAATTTCAGAATTTTTTTTACATTGTTGTCCCGCAAATCGAGCTTCACTGATATCCATGGCACGTCTCACAAGACTTTCTGTACTTTGTGCTCCAGAAAGAGCCAAAACCGGTGACACTTGAACGCTAAGTTTTATGTGGAGAGTCTCGGTCTGCCGGCTACGACTTTGCTAACGAAGAAGGTATGAGTGTTGAAGCAGAGCAGCCTTCCGAGATCTGTTGGCCAATCTAGGGTGTGGATATAAATAATCACATCTTCTTAAAATCGTACCTAACATGCTTGAAACATACGGACGTAAAAGTTTTCTGGTTTATAGTGCTCTCTCCTTTGTACAAGGGGCATCCTGAAAGTAATGCCTCCTCCTTAATAACTTTTGAAATTTTGATGTGATTTTAGTGAAACTGCACTGACATGTACTATGATATGTTACCAATGTGAGATTTTTTTTTTTTTCAGAATCGGGAATAAAGATCATGAATGACAGAGAAAAGCAGCGAGCCGTAATTGAATTCCTGGAAAAAGCGGTATCTGAGGCTCCAGAAATTCACAAAAGACTCCTGGCGGTGTATGGAGCTGCTACAACCGATATCAATAATGCCCGAAGATGGGTGAAGAGGTTTCGAGAGGGAGAAAGTTCAGTGTTAGACAAACAACGGAGTGGAAGACCCGCAACTACAGTGACAGATGCCAACAGGCAACGAGTGAAAGACCTCATCCTTGTGAAAACCGGATTTCCTTGAACGGGGTGCAACAATAAACAGTGCTCATTATGTGCAGACGTTGATGAAACTAAAGGAAGCCCCATCCCCCAGGTAATAAATCAGGGCGTCTTCCTTCACCTTTCTACCCCGCTTCCGTGTCAGTTTCCTATCGGACACTCTATCCCAAATCTCCTAGCTTCCTATTTCTAAGGGTTGTTTAAGACCTGGGGTCAGACACACCCTTCCTAAAATCCTTTACACATGATCTGATCTAATCTGCTAAAGGAGGCTATCAGAAGGAAAAGATGTGACCTTCCACTTCATAGTGTCGTCTCCACACCTCAATGGAGACTTCACATGATATTGCCAAACTGGAGTGGACCGAACCCCCCTACAGTTCTGATTTGGCTCCCTCAGACTATTGCCCCTTTAAAAACACCCTTCATGGGGAACGTTTCGACGATGTGAGAGACATTAAATTGGCTTTGAACTCATGCGTGAAACGACAGCTCAATAATTTTTCCAAAATGGATTCTATCAATTGGTTCAAAGATGGGAGAAATGTATAGAAAATGATGGACAATACTTTGAATAGGCTAGCATTATTAACACTACACTGAAGAGCAATTGAATTAGAGATACCTGTCTAGTAACGTGTAGCACCACGTTTCGCCCTGATGACGGCGGCGATTCGTCTCGGCATGGACTCGACAAGACACCGGAAGCGTTGGGAAGCCATACGGATCCACGACCCCAGAACAAGCTCCCACAGTTCACGTAGATTTGATGCACTGGGAGCAGAGCCTCGAACATCTCTCTCGATGGCGTCCCAGATGTGCTCAATGGGATTGAGGTCAGGTGACCTAGCTGGCCAAGGAAGCGAGGTCACGTCGGTGGAGTCTTCATCCAACCATTCGGATACAATTCGGTAGCGATGGCACTGTGCATTGTCTTGTTGCAGGATGAGGTCCCCAGTGGGATGTTGAAGACGCACAAACGGGAGCAAATGTTTGTTCAGGATATCCCGGTAACGTTGACCTGTGACGGACGATGTCACACGTACCAGGGGTCCCATTTCAGTCCACGTAAACAGTCTCCAGACAAGAATGCCACCCCCACTAGCTTGAAAAGTACCCTGCTGGCAAGAAGTATCCGTCGCATCATGTGGTTTGCACTGTACTCGTATCCTGCCATCCGCATGTACCAACGTAAATCTCGACTCATCAGTCCAGGCAACATTTTCCCACATGTCTAGGGTCCAGTGGCGATGTTCCCGCGCCCATGCTAATCTTTGCACCCAGTGATGTGCGGTCAGCAGCGGTACCCTCGTGAGACGATGGCTTCTGTACCCCATAGCGAGGAGATGGTTCTGGATGGTGTGGCTGCTTACACGTTTTTGTGCACCAGCGTTAAATTGCCGAGTGATTTCTTGCACTCTGGCACGTCTATCCGCTGTTACAATGCGAGCTAGCCAACGATGACCCCGCTCATCCACACGCTGATGTCCACGGCAGTTGACCCTTGCAGGGGAGGTTTTTCCGGATTCGATGCACTCACGGTGCACCCGTGACACAGTGCCTCGTGAAAATCCCAGTGCCTGCACGACTTCGGAGATGGAGTGACCCATTCGTCGGGCCCCGACAGTTTGCTCACGATCAAATGCGCGTAGATCCTTCGTCTTACCCATACTGCGTCCGACTCTTACTGATTCACGTCGCATCACTCCTTATATTGTCGGATTACTGCATACGTCATGTCGTTTCCGTTTACAGGACCGCCCACAGCGCCACATTTGCATAACGCCAGCTGTCTCTAATTTAATTGCTCTTCAGTGTATGTCCAAGTACCAAGTTTCACGTTAACAAACAATATATCAAAGTACCAAGTTCCACGTTAACAAACAATATGTCAGAGTACCAAGTTTCACATTTTTGCTGCTACAAATAAAAATCTTATGAGGGACGAGCTATTAGATCAGATCAGATCATATGTAGATTTTAGGAAGGGAGTTTCTGACCCCAGGTCTTAAACAACCCTTAGAAATAGGAAGCTAGAAGATTTGGGCTAGTGTGCTCGATAGGAACGTGACACGGAAGCGGGGGAGAACGACGCACTTATTTATTACAGGGGGGGGGCAGTACCCGGGTTCCGACGGCTTAACGTGCCCATCCGACGCATGGCGGATATTTAGTGTTTCAAGCGTTCGTACCTGCTGGGATCGTACCCGAGGTCTTCTCCGTGGCAGTCACGAACGTTGACCACTAGGACACCCGCGACCCGGGACGAGGTATTGCTTTCAGGATGACCTTTTTAAAATAGCGAAACAATAGAAGACCGGAGAAGTTACTGTTAAGAAAAGTAAATATTTCTATAACACCAAAATTAGCAACGATCAATCTTTTTTTTTCTTTTAGTTTTTTTTTTTTTTTTTTTCTTTAATGCCAAAATTAACTACGATCGCAATCGCACATTGCGATCGTTGCTAGTTCGACCTTATATCAGAATTTCTGCCACATTTCTTTCTTGACTCTGAAATCAATGAACCAATTTCACGTTACCTCGTTACTCATTATTCTCACTGAAGATGTTAGCTCCAATCTCGCATGTGCTATGTATCAATTACACTCCCAGCACATCGGTGTCCTGTTTCGGATATTACTCAGTGAGACTATAAAACTCCATTCGTTCCGGTCGCCAGGTTGACATTTATATCAACAGCCTTTTCCTCGTGTACGAACACACCACTCGTTTTGCGATGCCCCTCGAAGTTTTCCCACCTTTTGAGATCGTCGTAAGAAACGTAGGAGCAGATTACGACTTTTGAAGTCGTAAAACTCCATGGCCTGTCCCGCCCAGTCTGAAGAAGAAAAACAAGAACATCGGCGGATTGTAGCACCATTCCATAATCAAAAACAAAGGCAATAATAAAATATTGACTCCTCTAAAATGTGGCCTTAGGCATTTCCCACATTATGCTATTGTTTACATCGGCCAATGAGGATGATCGAAAAAGAAAAGGGGAAAACAAAAAGCCAAACAGCTCTGAAGATGATCTCAATTAATAGATGAGCATTTTTAATACCTTTTACTGTTGTCCTCCTTTCTTCATCTTTTACCTCCTGGGCAGATATGTTAAATACAGAATTATAAATTGAAACCGTGTGCTCATGTCCTTTCTCGCGGTTGCTTAATTTCATTATTTATCTATACTATTGTTCCTTTTATTTTATTTATTTTTAATCTTCGCTCCCAATGAATTATATTCTTTTTTTCCTATTCTTGGGATCCAGGGCAGCTATAGTCCTAACATGAACGAGACCTATGGAATGTTGAAGTTGCCCCCCCCCCCCCCGGCGGCGCAGTGTTCTAAGACTTATGACCATTCTTCCGAGAAGGGTCCGAGTTCGAATCCTGGTTAGACATGGATGTTGTGTTGTCTTTTGGCACCGATTCTCTCTCCCACCAGTGGCACTAAATTAAAGACGGGCGACTGCTTTTAGCGATTTGAGTTGCTCACGGTGGTGATTAAAACTTCAATTAAAAAAAAAAAATGCTGAAGTTTAGAAGCCGCACGTGCTACACATTTGAATTTCCGTCACGTTCCCACATTTGGGAATCCAGAAGCGTACCCGAAAAACTCGACCCCTCCCCCTCCCCCAAGAAAAACAAAATTTGTGAGTCGCTTTTGTGAAGATTTTTTTTTCTAATTATTTATAATCCCAGGTAACACACACAACTTGAATTCATACATTAGTTGGGGTTTACACATGCATCGCGAATTCAGACAAATACAGCATTGTGCGTCACAGGGTACAAATATTATGCAATACATCGAAATCATCAAAGTACAGATCGAACATGGGATACAGTATGCCAGATTTTCAAATAAAAGAGAGAGCCTGTGCTGAAAGAGAAAACACAGACATCCATGCCTTACTCGGGATTCGAACCGAGACCCCTCCGTTGGGCAAAGAATAAGAAGCTATCGCTTAGACCACTGCGCCACCGGGCGGCAAGCGGCAAAAAAAAAAATTCCGGGGGAGGGGTCAACTTTTTCGGGTACGCCACTGGTTTCCCAAATGTTTGAACGTGACGGAAAATGCAAATATGTAACACGCGAGGCTTCTAAACTTCAACATTTTTATTTGAGCTACGCGGAACGTCCGTTATCGTTGCTATCTGCCTTTATATCGTGTGCGTCCTGCTGGGCGTGCCCGTCACATCTCCCCCCCCGAAAGAGGGCCGGGGCATGGCCCACGGGTCAGCCGTGACCATCAATCGTTGCAGGCAGCCATCAGCTGTAGAACGTACACTTGAGAACTCCCAGTCAATCTGGTGTGTGGAATGCAACGTCACACACATTTATTTTTCGGCGCTGGAGGAGGGATTCTGTGATTTTTCCTATCTCACGGTGGGTAAAGAACATCACACCATCGCGAGATTTTGAACGGCTGGGTCATCCGGGAAGTTCGGGAGCCAATATGACGAAGTAAATTTCTCCGTCATTTTTGTCCACACCGGGGCTCGAACCCGGGTCACCTCATTCCGGAATAAGTCGCTTTACCAATTGAGCTACGCGGACGTTCGTTATCGCTGCTACCTGCCTTTATATCGTGTGCGTCCTGCTGGGCAGGCACGTCACAAACTCAAATGGCTAAAAGCAGTCATCCGTCCTTAATTTAGGGACACTGGTGGGACAGAATCAGTGCCATGAGACAACACAACATCCATGTCTAACCTGGATTCGAACTCGGACCCTTCTCGGACGAATAATCAGACCACTACGGCTTTGTGATGATTCATTAGCTTTCAATTACTGAAAATTTTAACTTCCATATTACTTATTAACTAGGCTTTACGGGTGTTTTAGTAAATCAAATTCTTTGGAACCTACGAGTATTTTTCGTAAAATCAAAATCATTCCACTTTATTGCGTAAAACTCAAATATATTGTAATTAAAATAATTGCACTTGTTTTCATACCGATACAAATTGCTACAAAACATTTACGTCAAGGTTAATCATATCATGCAAAATTTATTACTTTGAAGAACTAATGCCAGTTTCTTTGAAATGCCTCACGATTACACACACACACACACACAAACACACACAAAAATGCAAACTGTCGTGTGACAGTGTCCATAATGACTTTTTCGATTTATAGGAAATATTACAATATAAGAAAGCAACTAAGTAATGATTAAGAACTTCAGCACAAAAAACCTTAAACTACTTTTTTACTCTGAAATATAAAACACATATTTAACATAATGCCAGAATGTTTCGCTTTTTCACATAGTAGAAAAAAATTATTCTGAATCTGCTATGAATATATACATAAAAAAATAAAATAAAAAAGACACAGCTCTCTGATTTTTCTCTTCCACGAAGAAAACCTTTTATTGGGTTGTCGGAAAAGTCATGACGTATTTTAGCCATGTTTTGCAAAGGTCATTTATTGATAGAAAGAACAAAGATCAATCAATGATATAATGCCCGTTTTGTTTGATAACCTTTTGACATCTGTCAGTAAGCTGCAGAATGCCTCGTTCGTAGAAGGACCTGTCTGTCGAGGCGAAACTCTGTACAAGGTGCTGATTTACAGCCTCATCTGAATTGAACGTTATACCACGCAAGGACTGTTGAAGAGAGCGAAACAAGTGGAAGTCTGACGGCGCAAGGTCAGGCGAGTATGCTGGGTGTGGCAACACATTCCACCCAAGCTCCAACAATTTTTGGCGGGTGATCAAACTTGTGTGTGGTCTCGCATTGTCGTGATGGAACACAACACCTTTACGATGAACGAGCTCTGGACGTTTCTGGGTGATGGATTCGTTCAAACTGTCCAATTGCCGACAGTACACATTCGAATTGATTGTTTGGTTCCGTGGTAGGAGTTCGAAAAACACGACCTTTAAAATCCCACCACACTGAGACCAGAACATTCCGCTGATGAATGTCAGCTTTGGATGTCGTTTGAGGCGAAGCAGCACGTCGGGACCAAGACCGTTTGCGCAGCACATTGTTGTACACAATCCACTTTTCGTCACCAGTTATTAGTCGCTTCAAAAAAAGACCGTTTTCCTCACGTTTAATGAGCATATCGCAGATGTTTATACGCGCCGTCAATTGAGCTTCTTGGAGTTCACGATGAACCCACACATCGAGCTTGCTTACGTATCCCAGCTTCTTCAGGTGGTCGTGAACGCTTGAATGATGGATGTGCAATGTGTCTGCAATCTCTCGTACCGTGTAACGTGGGTTTGACTCGATCAATGCCTTGATTTGGCCGTCATCAACCTCGGTGGGCCTCCCGGACCGAGGAGCATCGTTGAGGTCAAAATCACCAGCACGGAATGTTGCGAACCACCGCTGGCACTGATGTTCTTCTAGAGCATTATCACCGTATACTTTACGCAACTTTTCACAAGTTTGACGCGCCTTCTTCCCTTTACGGAAGTAAAAGAGTAAAATATTGCGAAAATGCACAGTTTGGTCTTCCATCTTCAACTTGATGTGAAATCTCCGCAAATCAACCAAATCGCTCACTATTCCTTTTAGACTGCTGCTAGAACTGGCACCTGTCGAATGCGATAGCGATAACAGAGCTGCGCATGCCTGTAGCAAGGAAAGCAGCTATTCAAGTTCTCTTGAATAGCTGCTTTCCCGTCATCCAGTTCTTATGAATTAAAACAACGAAAATGATTTCTAAAGAGTTTACTTACTTGTTGAAAAAAGAAGCAAAAATTGGGGTTGTTTTTTTTAATACTTCATTCAACGTTGCCTTATTCAACGTTGCCTTTCTTGACAAATTCTTTAACCGGTTTCATACGAAGTTTTCGCAAAAAAAAAAAAAATTGTAAAAATCTTTTTACTGGGGCTAGAGGTCTTTATAACGGTCCCCCTCCCCTCCCGCAGTGCGGGGTTAGCGGGGGCTATTAGTACATCCCTGTGGGAATCCCAATTTCTTGATTACAAAATATACGTTTTATTCGCATTATTCCCAAATGCAAATATCTCTTCCTTCTACTAAAGGCACATTGGAACATTAAGTTCCGAAAACGTAGTTCAAGAGTTACGGAAGTAGACATTTAGTCCTAATTTATCTGCAATTTGCACAAACATGAAAACATCAGTGGACATATTATTTCAAATTAGAACCCCGGAGAAATTTTTAAATGAAATAAAAATTCACTGGTGAACAAATGGTAATTGCAAACACAGAAGTTGATATGGACTGTAAAAAAATAAGTGGTGAGGATTCACAGAAAATTCTTGAAAATAACGTGTAGCAAAGTTGCCAGGTAAGTCCCCGACTTTTAACGAAATTTCCGTGAAAAGTTTCCATTTCTAACTTCAGTATTTTGAGAGATTTTCCGTAACACAATATATAATGGTTTACACAATATACAATAGTTGGTGCATCAGCTGGAGGGAGGGTGGGGGGAGGGGGGATATACGTTACCACAGTAACTTAAGTATCATGCGATATGCTATCCACAATATCCGATCTCGCTATTGAACTTCAAAATCAGGTGCGCCAAGAGACGATAGAAATTTATTAGTTCATCAAACCTCAAGTATTCCCGCGAACCGCTCCTCTTACCGGAAATTTTCCGAAAAGTTGCTGAAAATTCAGAATTTTCCTTTAGGGCCTTTTAAAAACGACAATTTTCTGTTATTAACTGAGAAAGAGCAAAATGGTTATTTCTGTCAATTCACGTATGCAGAATCTATGAAGAAATTCAGGTTTTTTTTCGTCTTTCCATGGTAAAGGTTGAATCCGAAATATGCTTCCTTAATTCACCAAACCAAAGAAAAAAGTTGGTTGGCAGTAGTAGGCTGGAGGGTTGGTTCGGTTGATTAAATTGTATTATTTTTGATTTCCCGTTTTCATCTTGATTATTACGATATATCCAAGCACTACTCGACCTGAAAATGACTTACCACATTAACATTTTAAAACAAAATTTATTACATAAAAAATAACATGTAGACACGATGAGCTCTTTGCTACAAAACTCATGATACCCTCTCTCTACCGGGACGAATCTCTAAGTGACGCTCTTACGTCATACACGTAGGAGCGTCACTTAGTGATGGCGCCATTATGGCACATTGCAGTGCGATGTGCATTTGGCGTCATCTATTAATCAAAATAGTATGTAAAAGATTGAGAATTACAAAAATGCACAACAAAAATGGCTCGTGAATTTCAAGAATTTTTTTACAATGAAGCAACATAACGCTACCTAACGGACTTTAATGAGATTCAGATGCCAGGTGCATCACACCACATCAAGGGACATCCACAAAATTCATATGCATAGCAATCCATGGCAAGGAATAATAGGTAATATCCATGGTAATTATATATACTTAAGATCAATTGAATTAGAGACAGCCGGCGTTATGCAAATGTGGCGCTGTGGGCGGTCCTGTAAACGGAAACGACAAAAATAAGTGATAATATCTCCAGCTGAACTGTAATTACATATTTATAACTGCATGAGCACATAGATTTATTAGAATTGTAAATTACTTGTGGTTGACTCTATTGCTATAGTATATATAAAACTTTTTATTATATATATAACAAGTTTTTGTAGTGTTTGTAAGTTAAGTTTTATCGTTTTTAGTTAAGCAACGGTCAAAAGTATGCCAACCCCAAGGAACTTGACTTCTGACACCACACCACGGGGATGGTAGGAGCACCCCAGGACGGAGGCTGGGGTTCTGGGTGAAGACCCCGTTTGCGGCAAAAATGCACGCAAACGGTCTTCTGCGTCGAGAAGCTAAATCCATTTTGGGAAGCCCAGTGAGAGATCTTGGTAATGGCAGACTGGAGCCGTCTCCTCGATGGTACGCATGTTTACAGAGGCGCAAGAGGATTCTGCAGATCATCTGCACGTAGCATGGTTCTGCACGAACCGTGGGGAGGAAGCAGATGGAAAATATGGTTAACACGAAGGATGAACAAACGTCGCAACGGAAAGAATGGAGCCCTTGAGGCACAGGCCCTGTTCTTGCGGGTACACCGCAGAGAGGGTCGACCCGGACGCGCACACGGAAACTCCGGTCCTGGGAGAAATCCGGCGACGAAAGATGGTAAGTTTCCCCTGCAATCCGCACTCGTGCAGATCACTGGAGAATGCCGTATCTCCAGGTACGATCATAGGCTTTCTTCCATGTCGAAGAAGACGGAGTACCTACATGTGCTGGACGCCGGACAAACGCTCTCCCTGACAGAAGTCTCAAGGCGAAGATGATGATCGGTGGTGGATCGAGATTTACGAAATCCACTCTGATGAGGCGAAAAATGTGATGAAATTCTAACATAAAAAATGAGACGAAGGCGTTAATAATGCGCTCGAGTACTTTGCAAAGGCAGCTCGTCATAGCAATTGGCCGGTAGTTCAACGGGTTGGTGGGATCTTTACCAGGTTTGGGAACAGGAACGACAATGGCCGTACGCCAAGACTCGGGAAAGGTATTTTCTAGCCAAATCCTGTTAAACAGGATTAGCAGACATTCAAGAGAGGACGGAGAAAGGCGCCTTCAGCATGTCGTAATGGATGTTATCCGGTCCGACAGATGTCCGGCCGGGACCGATTCAGAGCGGTCTTCAGCTCCACGGCAGTCAGCGGGCTGTTATAATCTGCGTGAAGAAAACGGTCCAAAAGAAATCTTGGACCGTTCAAGCCGCGGCTGTAACTGCCGGAACGAAGCAGGGTAATTGCTGCTGCTGGACACCGAAGAAAAGCGGCGCCCAGACAGTCAGCAAATACCCCCTGAGCGTCAGCAACCGTTCCCTCCATCACTCTCAAGAATGGAGATTTCCAGATGGGTACTGTCCTCGAATCTTACGATCCTGGTCCCCCAAACAATCTTAGGGCTGGTAGCGGAGTTAAATCCCTGGATACGTAACGTATCCAGGACTCCTCGTTGACTACGCTCTACGAACCAATCGCGCGTAGGACTTGGCTCTTCTTGAAAGCAAGTAGGTTCGCTTCTGGTGGGGTACCGACGAAACCTACCCCAAGCCCGATGTTGGGCCTGGACGAGCTGCCATGCAAGTGGAATTCCACCAAGGTCTTGGGCAACGTGGAAGTTTAGTCGACGTCCTGGGGATGGTAAGTTCTGCCGCATGCAACAACACAATCCGTTACCGCCGCAACAGCGTCATTGACCGTTCCTGAGGCCAGCTCATAGTTGGAGTAATAATCGCTGAAGCCGTGAATGCGTCCCACTTTGGCGGACGATCAATATTCCATCTAGCAGGGCGAGTAGGGTAACTTGGTACCTGCCACCCAAGCTAGACGGAGAAAGATGGAAGTGATCGCCGCCAAGGCAGACACGCTCCAGGACCAGTCAGGATATAAAGATGGTGAACTCAAAGACAGATCAATGGCTGAGGACGAACGGGTGGGTTCATGAAAATAAGTAGCAACTCCGGTGTTGTGGAGACAGAGTGGACGTGTTGGAGAGAAGGGACTCAACAACACGGCCCCTGGAGTCTCGAGTTGTAGAACCCCACAACGGATTGTGAGCATTAAAATTTCCAAAGATGAAGAAAGGAGGCAGGCAGCTGGTCAACTAAATCTTCCAGAACCGAAAGGCTTACAGCTTCAGTTGGTGGTATGTAGATGGAACACACCGTGAGCAGAGTGTTCACAGACAGTCTCACTGCCACTGCCTCGCAAAGGCGTCCGAAGGGCAAACCGCAGCACAGGGACACCATGAGGAACAACGACGGCCACTCCTCCGCAGGCAATTACGCCGGTCCTGGTGATCTTTGCGGAAAAAAGAATGTCTCCGCAGCGAAGGAGTGTCCGTCATGCGAAGCTTTGTCTCCCTTGAGACACACGCACACAGGTGTGTGCGAAGACAGTAAGCCTTAAATCGTCAATGCGTGAACGCAGACCTCGGCAATTCCACTGAATGAGCGTGGCCATAATGAAAAACCTAATGAAAGAATGAAAAGATGGAGCAGATGACTAGAACGTTCTGACTGTCGTCCATCACCTCCAATCCATCCGCAGTGTCGGGGAGGCAACACAGGGCTCAGAAGCGCATCTTCGTGTTGAGAGATGGTTTTTGCCTGCTCTGTTTTCGGGGAGAGCTGAACCCGGCCTTTACCTTTTCCGGGCTTCTTCTTTTCCAGTGCCCTGGACCCGGGTCCCCTGTGATGGCCGTAGATGGTTTCGGCATAGAGAAGTAGGTTTAGGCGACGATGTTGATGTCGCCTTTGGATGTATTGACGGCGAGACTTCAGCAGCTTCCATACCAGCAGCGACGATGTCCCCAAAATCATAAGGACACCCCTGCTGGGATGGACACCTCAGTCTGGACCGCCACTGAAGCCTTCTGCACCACAACCTGTGAAGCACAGGGACCGCCGGCCTGGTTGTAAAGGGGCGATCCGCCGTCTCAGCCTCGGGATATGAGAGAGATGCTCAGTTGTCTTCAGGCGTTGGATTGCCTGTTCCTCTATCCACTTTGGACACTGCTTAGAAGAAGCAGGATGAGTCCCTTCGCAGTTGACACAATGATCAGACTTCTGTAGAGCAATCCTGGCCAAAGAGTGTTCTGTGGAACCGGCTGCGACACTTATACCGCAACATTACGGCAAGACTGCTGGGAGTGACCGTAATGTTGGCACCTGAAACATCGCAAGGGGTTCTGGGATGTATGGTCGAACATCAAGCGTAAATAACCTGCCTTGATGGAAGTAGGCAGGTTTGGGAAGTCAAACGTTAGGATGATGTTACGGGAGGGAATAGATTTCCCATCCCGCCCAAAAAGAATCCGCCGAACCCCAATGACATGCTGTTCACCGTTCCTCCAGCAATTCCTCATCGCTGCATTCAAGCAGGTCGCGGACGTTGGTACATGCGGATGGCAGGATACGAGTACGGCGAGACTTCAGTGAACAGCAGCGACGATGCCAAAATCATAAGGTCGTTTCCAGCAAGGTGGCACTGTGGCGTGGAGTAGAAGCCTTCTCCACAACTGAAGATAGACCGCCGGCCTGGTTGTAAAGGGGCGATCCGCCGTCTAGCCTCGGGATATGAGAGATGCTCAGTTGTCTTCAGGCGTTGGATTGCCTGTTCCTCTATCCACTTTGGACACTGCTTAGAAGAAGCAGGATGAGTCCCTTCGCAGTTGACACAATGATCAGACTCTGCAGAGCAATCCGCCAAAGAGTGTTCTGTGGAACCAACAGCGGCCACATTGCAACATTAGATGTGCAAGTTTCTTTGCTGGGAGTGACCGTAATGCTGGCACCTGAAACATCGCAAGGGGTTCGGGATGTATGGTCGAACATCAAGTTAAATAACCTGCCTTGATGGAAGTAGGCAGGTTTGGGAAGTCAAACGTTAGGATGATGTTACGGGAGGGAATAGATTTCCCATCCCGCCTAAAAAGAATCCGCCGAACCCCAATGACATGCTGTTCACCAAGTTCCTCCAGCAATTCCTCATCGCTGCATTCAAGCAGGTCGCGGGAGTTGACTACACCGCGAGAGGAATTGAGATAACCGGTGGAGAAACCTGAACAGCGGAACGCCAAGCAAAACGGTCGTTTCCAGCAAGGTGGCACTGTGGCGTGGAGTAGAAGTTTCCACGAGAAGATCCCCGGAAGGGAGCTTCTTCACACTCTTTGGAGAGCCAGCAACGGCTTGCAGAGCCTTGTTGATCCAGAAAGGACTCTTGGTACTGAGTGACTGTGAAGAATCACCAGATTTTCAACAGAAACAGAGCATTGCAATTAGATGTGACAAGTTTCTTTGTGGAGGAAGGAGCACTGTCCTCCACAGGGTGCTTTAAATTATTATTAGCATGGGCAAACACTTGGGGTTTCCATGAAAGAAGGAAAAAATTCGTCCGCTGACCTCCCCACCCACTACCGAGCCTCAACGAGGGAGAGCCAGGTCCGCAAGCCCAAGAGGACGCAGGACACGGCTCTAGGGATAGTCAGTGGATATAGCAAGGTGGTAGGGCAGACACACGCTAACCCAGACTTTCCCGTGCCCGAGAACACCCCTTTGGCATGCCCACCCTACCCCCATACTCACCCAGCCGAACAGAACGACAAGCCGCTAGAAGTCTGGACGCCACTCGGCCACAGATTTCCTGACCAGGAGTGGGTTAGCCTCCCAGCCTCCCGTTTAGGGTGAAGCAGAGGGCAAAAGAGTGTTGGCATCTGGAGACACTACAACCCGGCCCCCAAATACCTCAGCCTCCAGCATCCTCATCCACCTGTACGGGTCACCGCACACGGCAAACATGCAGGTAGGTCTAAGCTAACCAGATCCGGAAAAACAGAAAATGTAACATAAAAGAGAAAAGACAGGGAAAAGAACGAGAAACAAAACCCGGAGCTGGCGCCTCATCACAACCTCAGCAGCCTACAACTGAGGCGGGTACATGTCAAAATATGAACATAAGACGAAAAAAGCAAAACAATAAGAGAAAATCGGCTCGGGCCGTGGGGACGCCATCCCCCATCAGCTGGATGAACAGCTGTCCCTTCGGTGATGTAATAGTCAAAGCCGCAGAGGCAATAGAAACCGTCACAAGGTTAGCTCGGGCCGTGGGGGCGCCGTTCCCAAATAACTGGAAAACCAGTTATCCCCGTGCGGGGTGGTGGGGGTGGCATTCTCGTCTGGGGACTCTTTACGTGAACTGAAATGGGAACCCTGGCACGTGTGACGTCGTTCTTCTCAAGTCAACGTTACCGGGAAATCCTGGACGATCATTTGTTCCCGTTTGTGCGTCTTCAACATCCCACTGGGGACCTCATCCTGCAACAAGACAATGCACCGTGCCATCGCTCCCGAATTGTATCCGAATGGTTGGATGAACCCTCCACCGACGTGACTTCACTTCCTTGGCCAGCTAGGTCACCTGACCTCAATCCCATCGAGCATTTCTGGGATGCCATCGAGAGAGATGTTCGAGGCTCTGAACCCCCCTCCATCAACTCTTCGTGAACTGTGGGGGCTTGTTCTGGGATCGTGGATCCGTATGGCTTCCCAACGCTTCCGGTGTCTTGTCGAGTCCATGCCGAGACGAATCGCCGCCGTGATCAGGGCGAAAGGTGGTGCTACACGTTACTAGACAGGTATCTCTAATTCAATTGCTCTTCAGTGTACATAATATCTACGGTAATTATATACATAGTGTCCACGGTAATCATATGCATAATGCCCACGGAAATTCTATCTTCTCCTGAAGCTCTTCCCCGTTTCACGTCCTTTATTGCATGTATAACTTGTGCCTGTCCTTTTCATACAGTTTAGAGTAGAAGTCTTTCACTCTTGTCAAAATAATAGAAAGTAAAATGAATTACGTTACAATTGCCTCTATTTCTTGTTACAGTACCATCTTCTTTTCTCAGCGCCATAATGGTGCTGGTACCTTTCGTAATGTCTGGATTTGATGTATCATCACTTTCATATAGTTTTGCGTAGAAATCTTTCACGCTTGTCAAAATATCGCCTCTATTTCTTGTTACAGTACCATCTTCTTTTGTCAGTGCCATAATGTTTTTCCATCCCTTAGTGAGATGTCCCATTACTCACTTCACGCTTTTGTTGTTTTCAATTGCTTCTCTCCCCAGTTCACAGTTGAATTTCCATACGTCTTTAGTGATACTGACTCGCATAGCTCTAGGTATTCCACTTTGGAAGTTACATCTTCTTTTTTGCCCTCATCTCCCTTCTCTTTTGCATCAGCATTTTCGTTTTTCCTTATATTTTCTTCATATGAAACTTTTTATTAGTACCACCTATTGTTGTTGCTGATTCCATAAGAGCCCTGGTTAGTTTTCTGTTAACTTCAGACATGTCTACTTCTGATGTTAGATCTTCTAGAGCAGAGAATCTGTTCCTGAGTTCCAATTTGAAGATACAGTGTTAAATGATGCTTTTTAAGATTGGCCATGTCAATATATTTTGTTTCTTTTACGAGCTTATCAGGTTCGAGTTTAGTATTCAGGTGCATCTTACGTCTCACCATTCTATGATCACTCCCCATGTCAAACCTGTTCAGCACACTGCAATCTTCAATGAAAAATTTCTTGTTGCACATAATAAAATCAATTTCACTTGTCATTCCACTGGGATGTCTCCATGTCCATTTCCTATGCGACTTTTTCCTGAAAAAGGAGCTCATGATGAAAAACCTTTCTGCTTCTAGGAACCCTACGAGAGTATTTCCACGCATGTTTTTGTTGCCATGACTGAATTTTCCTACTGAAGTTTCATTCTGTTGCTGTTGTCCGATTTTCGTATTGAAGTCATCCATAATGACCTTCATGTGCTTCTTGCCTCTGTTATTTAGATGCCGAATTTCCTCGTAAAATTATTTTTCAATTTCGTCTTCACATTGACTTGGGGTGGGTGTGGAAGCTTGTGTAATCGTAGTCTGGTATAGTTTTGAGAGTTGAATAACGAGTCACGTAAAGAAGATGACATCGCTCAGTCCACGTTATTATATAAACAACGCATAGCAACTCAAAAATTGTTCATCCGACACCGCTGGGATTGAACCCCAGAACTCTCGATAACTAGCCGAGTGCGTTCGCTTTACGCACTCGACTTTTATATAATAACGCGGACTGAGCGATGTCATCGTCTTTGCATTATCACGTCTTTCAAATTTATTCACGAGTGACTCAGCTTTGTCCCAAGAACTTTCAACTTCTAGAAAATTGTCCTAAGTTTCTTGTTTATTATAAATTCAACACCACAAGTTCTGCAAGTATCTGTCCCGCGAGAGTAAAAGAGATGTCCACTTTTCAGTTCGATGAGATCTTCTCTTTTTCTTCTTAGTTCACATAGCCCGACGATGTCCCACTTGACCCTTTGGTGTTTCCTCCTCCAATTCAAGGAGCCTTGAATCCGAAGACACAGATCGTCCGTTGAAAGTAGCCAAGGTCAGCATCAGATGGCAGTCTAGTCCGATCCTCCGGCGATTCTTAGCACCCTCTGCTTTCATGTCGCACTGGCCGAATCTATCTATCTTTCTATTTGAATTTTTTTTTTTTTTTTTTTGATTGGAGGTTTAACGACCACCGTGAGCAACTCAATGGGCTATAAGCAGTCGCCCATCCCTAATTTAGGGTCACTGGTTCCAGGGAAGGGAGAGAGCCAGTGCCGTAAGACAAACACAACATCCATGCCTCACCGGGATTCGAACCCGGACCCCTTTCAGACGAATGATCAGAGGCCATCGCTTAGACCACTGCGCCACCTACCTATTTGTATATATCATCATCATCAACAACAACAACAAAAACAACAACCACCATTATCAATCCACTGCTGGACGAAGGTCTGCCCAAGTTTCTTCCACAACGGTCTCCCTTGCACCAATCTTCCCCATGTCAGTCCCGCATGCTTTCGAATTTCATCTACCCATCTCCGATGAGGTCTTCTTCTGGGTCTTTTCCTGTATTTTGGAATCTAGTCTAGAATTTCGGTTGTCCATCGGTGGTCCGTTCTTCTGGTATTGTCCAGCCCATTGCCATTTCAGGGATTTTACTCTGATCATTATGTCTTCCACTCTTGCCATTTTCCTTATCCATGAGTTCCTCTTCTCATATCTCCTCGTTACACCAAGCATGCATCTTCCCAGGCCTCTTCCAGTTGTTTGCAGTATTTGTATGTCTTTTTTAGTTAAGGTTCACGTCTCTGAACCGTACGAAGGATGCATTGATTAAATACTTTTCTTTTAAGACCTAATGACATATTGCTCTTAAAAACTGTGCTGTTTCTTCCAAAAAGCTCTCAAACCAAATTCTATATGTTGATTAATTTCTTCATCAATGTGACCCTCACTTGATATCTGTTGTCCAAGATAAACGTAGATATCTGTTATCTCCAGCTTTCCTCCACAAATCGATAAATCTTCATTTCTTGTAAAAGAATTGTACATCATTTTTGTCTTCTGAAAGTTCATTTTCAATCCCACTTCTTTACTCTTGTCAGCAAGTTCCTTGGATCATACCCTGCAGCTCTGATAGAACAGTTGCAAAAATGACTATGTCATCAGCAAAACGAAGGTGAGTTAGATAATCTCCATTAATCTGTATCCCTCTGTTTTCCCAGTTCAGTGATTGAAAGGCATTTTACAATGTGGAAATAAAGAGTTTGAGAGATATGGTGCCACCTTGTCTCACTCCCTTTCCAATTTTTATTTGTGCTGTATCCTCAAATAGCCGAATCTTTGCACTTGCATTTTCATAGATTTTATTAATAATGCTAATGTATGCATCTTCAATAGCGCAGGATTTCAAAGCCATTGTTACTGCTGATGGTTTCACGGAATCGAAGCCTTTTCATAGTCAATAAAAGGCATGCATAATTGGAAGTTCATATTCTCTCGCTCTTTCAATTAGTTCTCTCAGTACATGGATATGATCTATTGTGCTGTAGCCACTCCTGAATCCAGCTTGTTCTCTCGGTTGAGTCATGTTCAGTGTTACCTTCAAGCGATGTGAAAGAACCTTAGTGAAGATTTTATAAACCACTGATAAGAGGCTGATGGGACTGTGGTTCCTAAGATCCTCAATGGCACCTTTTTTTATATAGCAGGATTATTCTAGCATTGTTCCAATCCTCAGGAATCTTCCCTTCATTGAGGCATTTAGTGAAAATTTGGGCTAGTGTAATTTCAATTTCTCGACTTTCTTCTTGTAAAATGTCCACGGTAATTCCATCTTCTCCAAGAGCTTTTCTCCGTTTCATGTTCTTAATCGCATGTGTAACTTCTGCAGGAAGGACTGGAATGACTTTTTCAATGTTACCTTTCGTAATGTATAGAGTAGATGTATCATCTCTTTCATATAGAGTAGAAAACTTTCACTTGTCAAAATTTCGCCTCTATTTCTTGTTACAGTGCCATCTCCTTTTCTCAGAGATATAATCTGTTTTCTCTCCTTACTTAGATGCCCCTTTGCTCTCTTCAGGCTTCGGTTGTTTTCAAGTGCTTTTCTCAGTTGAATTTCCTTACGTCTTCAGTGATACTTTTTCGAACTGTCTTGCACAGCTCTACATACTCTACTTTGGAAGTGACATCTTTATTTGACCCATCTCGCTTCTCTTTTGCATCAGCATTTCTGTTTTTCCTTATATTTTCTTCAAATGAAACTTGTTATTAGTACCACCTGTTGCTGTTTCCGTAAGAGCCCTGGTTAGTTTTCTGTTAACTTCAAAGATGTCTACTTCTGATATTACCCCAATTGTACTGATTATTCAGTTTGCAATTGGGGTTTGTAACTTTTATTATTGTTTTATTTTTATAATTTTGTTTAATAATTTAGTTTTTTACGTTTGATTGCTCTCTCTTATTAGCTTTTCAAAATTCGTAGTGTTGTCCTTAATTATTTACCTAAGAATAAGTTTTTTCTTTGTTTGTTTGTTTCCGTTTCTTCAGTTTTAGGTGGGCTCTATTGGTCTTTAAGGTTTTGTTTATTTTAATTATAGCAAAGCATTTGTATTTATTTCCTTCAGTTTTTTTTTCTTAGGTTCGTTTTTTTTTTATTTTTTTATTTATTTTTTTTTTTTTTGAAACTGAATTATGCAGAAATCTACATTTTCTGGTCTGTGTAGAAATGAGAGAATTGTGTTCGGTGCCGAACCTTGATGAAGCCACAGGTGACAGCTGACAATAAATTCTGCAATCCTACTAATTTCTCCAGGTGGAGGCACCAGTTTTTTTCACGTTTTGTGACATTCAAAATTGGGAATCTTGTGTTACTGTTATGTAATTTTCCTATTGTAGTTTGCTTTTTTGAATATTCTTCTTTGCAGCTCTCAGCGTATCAAATTTTCAAAGCTAGGGTAAGTATGATAGTAGTGTATGATTTATGTGTTTGATTACTTTACTATATACACCGATAAGCCATTACATTATGACCACCCCCAGCCTAAAGAAATGAGCGTGCCTGGAGTCTGAACGGTGGCGCAGGTGAAGTTCACAGAGCAGTATATATACAACCAGAAAACCGGCTATCGGTTAGTAGAGTGCTTGGAGTCAGAATGGGAAAAGTTGCCGATTTATCGGAGTTTGATAAAGGACAAATTGTGATGGCATGGCATCTCGGAACTACGATCTCCGAAGCGGCGCGGCTTGTGAGTTGTTCAAGTGTCGCTCTAGTGAGTACGCATCAAAAGTGGTGCACAGATTGCCAAACGACGAACCGTCGTCGAGCCGTGTGTCGTCCTCATCTCAGTGATGCCACAGGGGAGCGGAGCCTGTTGCGCATTGTTAACAGTTACCGCAGGGCCACAGTGCGACAAATCACCAGCAGCTGAAGCAGTGGTGATCAGGGAAATATGTTACGGCACACAGTTCATTGCAGCCTTCTGCGCATGGGCCTGTGAAACCGAAGACCCAGCCGGGTCCCCATGCTTCACTGCACGTCATCGCCAACAACGCATGAAATGGGCCCAAGATCATCGAGATTGGACTGTGGATGATTGGCAGAAAGTGGCCTGGTGTGACGAATCAAGATTCCTGGTGCATCACGTAGACGGCCGAGCGCTGATACGCCGATTACCAATGGAGGCTATGGCACCTGGATGCACTCTTGGGCGGAAACAGGTCGGAGGCGGCGATGTTTTATTGGGACACTTTAGGCTCCATATATCCCAATAGCAGCTGTCAGATACATGAACATCGTTGCGGACCAAGTTCACCCATTCATGGCAACTGTGTTATCAACAGGATAATGCGCCATGAATCTTCAAGGGGTGGTTCGAGGGAAATGCTGGTGACTTTCTGTTAATGTCATGGCCTCCAAATTCACCTGACATGAACCCAATCGGAAAGCGGGTTCGCGCTAAATTACCATCACCCCGAAATGTACCGGAACTGGATGACCTGCTGTTGGCATTACGGTACTAGATATACCCTAGGATACCTATCGCAACATCATCGAAGCGATGCCTCGCTGAGTGGCTGCTGTTTTGCGGGCTAAAGAGGGTCCTACAGCTCATTAGGTAGGTGGTCATAATGGAATGGCTCATCGGCGTATATATGGACAAAACATTAGAAAAACCTAATGCCGTGTTGGTCCTCTTGTAACGCGAATAACATCCTGTGCACGCCGAGGAATTGACTCCAGTAAATTCCGGAGGGCTTCCTGAGGTAATTCCAGCCATGCCTGTTGCAGCATTGTTCACATCTCCGCCCTAGACGTCGGTTCAGGATCCATGGACCTGTTGTTCTCAGCCATGCATGTTGCAACAATGTCCACAACTCCGCCCTAGACGTCGGTTCAGGATCCGTGGATCTGTTGTTCCGCTCCCCGGCTTCCCAGAGAGCTTCTACAGGGTTTAGATCCGGAGACCTTGGGAATCACTGAATGGTTCCAAACTCAGATGAGTGTTCTTCGAACCATGCCTGGGTGGTTGCGGCCCGGTGGGGCGGTACAATGTCTTGCTGGAACACACCTCCCCCAAAACAAATAATGGGGCTAACTAACATTATATGGTTAAAAAAAACAACTTTTTTCTTCTTTCAGTTGGATGTGTGTTCAAATTGTAAACCAACTTCCGGGATGTTGTTTAAAAATTCTTCAGCCGAAAGAGAGAGAGAGAGAGAGCGAGAGAGACTGGCAATGAGTCAAGGAATTGCCACGTGCTCAGCAGAGTTTTTCCCATTTCGTAAAGAATGAAGTGGAATATTCCCCTTAAGTGAGAGCAAAATAGCATGTAGAGAACCTGAAAGGTTAGTCGAGTTTCTAATGAGATATGTTTACAGTTTCTTATTGAGCCCGTTCTCTCTCTCTCTCTCTCTCTCTCTCTCTCTCGATTTCTCGCATTCGAGAACCATTGTGAGAAATCGGCCCTCAGAGGATAATTGAGAGCATCCATTATCGCTTTTTATCAGATCGGTCCAGTGTTTCATTCGGAGATTCGATTTCTCCCTATTTAACTATTAACGGATAATTGAGAATGAAGGATGACAACTTCGTAAAGAAATTATTCTAAAGACCTTGCCGGGGGGCATCATCCGGTGGGAAATGTGTAATTTTGTGTCATTAAATTGCTGATTACACGAAACAATCTGATCATTTCTCCCAAACCTGAGCCAAGGTTAGGAGAGCCAGTTGATTGGTTTGCCAAGATAAGATGATTGATTATCGCCGGACTTCAGTGACTCTGGCATATCGAAGGGTTGATCCCACCGGTGTTCAATTAACGAATTCATTGGCAGCCGTTTCCGCAGACTTTCTGTTGCTGCTACATGGCTATTCAAAAATTTCTTTCCTGGGTTGTTGTCCTTGCCTTAAAGCGGCATAATGGTAAAGGAGAACAAGGTCACTAATTTCTCAGTTTGATCGACATTTTAGTAAGAATGCTCCAACCACACCCCCATTCAAAAAATCCAGTGCTAAGTCCAGGAATCAAATTTTCCAGCACTATACTTAAAGTTCATGTGATACAGTTTCCTTAGATTTATGTTGACCTTATCTTTGATAATAGAGACCTATTAGCTTATTGTGAATGAACCGATCTAAGAACAAAAAAAAAAAAAAAAAAAAAAAAAAAACCGAACGGTGAAATGACTTGATTTCCCAGAAGGGCGATATTTTACCACAACACTAGCATTCCAAGCAGTAGGCTTTAGCAGTTGCCTTGGTGTAAAAGTGCTTCCTCTCTGTTGGTTTCTTTTATTAAGATGCCGTTTTGGTTAGTTGTCATGTAATATTTACAACTATACTTTTAAAAGTTTTGCAGTATGTTACAACAAAAAGTGGTGCTACGCATTGCCGTGTGGGAAGGTAGGGGGGGACTTTGGAGGCTGAAGTCACAGGCCGTAACTTCGGTGAGAGCCTTAACTGATATCCTTAAAAATAAATTTTGCAAAGAAACTTTATTTAAAATATTCTGAAATTGCCAGCATTTCTGCCACTGAAAAGGTAGATATAGATACTTTATGCATATTATAATTTGAAAGCCTTGTTCACACCATACTAACAAAAATATTTTTTTCCGAATTGAGAAAATGTATTTAAATACTCATGAATGCAATTTATAGTTGTCATCTTTTTAATTTAGTCTTTAAAAATATTTTTAGTTAAAAGCGATTGATTTAGATAGTCCGGATACGTAAAACAAATAAAAATACAGTTATTATACAAGCCGCCAGTTAGGTAAAACAAAATGTGCGTAAACAATAATAGCAAGAAAGATGACGCCGAATTTTCGGTTGTAATGAGCGCGTCTTTTGAATCATTTCCGATACGAATATAAATATTTCAAAGTCGTTCATAATCAATGGAGCCCGTTAGAAAAAAATCAAGCTGATTTCTACAACCGATTAAACATTTAGAAATAGAAATATTTTGGTTACTTTCTCCCACTGGCGGCTAAAAAGTATCTAACGAAAACTAAAAAACTATGCACAAGTTTCTCGTAGATGAAGAAAGATATTAGACACAAAGAGATTTTCACATCGAACAGTTAGGAGAAGAGATATAGAGAAAAACATGACATAAATACACCACATAGCGGAAGAATTCTGAATAACAGAAAGGTAGAAAATATATGAAAAGTATTATTCATAGCAAAAGCTATGCTAAGGAAAAATATTTTATTTAAATGTGTCTCCTGGAAGCAGAGATAGCAAGAAAAAGGTTTTGACATTTACGACCCCTAGCGGGAAAGCTGTGCATCATTTAATAAGGATAATGCTCTCCATCTTTACTGTATCGAATGGTGTACAGTAAAACATATGTTTTTCAATATGATTTTTAGAAGCGGAAATACTGCTGCAAACAGAAATGCACACTAACACCACTTAGCGTCATATCTGTTACCCACAAAAAACTCACGAGTGAAGGCAAAGTATTTCACAAGCAGAGCCTGATTAACGGAATTACTATTAAACAGAAATAAGAAGATTATAGAAAACTCAAGTTGTAAGAGTGACATAATAAATCAGAAATAATGTTCAGCAATAACAAATTGCCAAGTTCGCCTGAGAGAGAATTTAAACCTGAATAGCAATACAAAAGTATTACAAATTCTTAACATTGCAATAAAAAAAGAAATATTAATTTTTTTAAAGCACAGATTCTTGAACTAAATTGTTAACTAAAGCTTGGTCATACAACTCTGCGGAGGTCATGACATATATATATATATATATATTTTTAAGATACTAAAGAGCAAAGCCGAAAACATGAGAATAACTTTTTTGCGGATTTTAACTCTTTCTTTTCTTGGAAACTTTGCGCGTTTTTTAGGGAACTAAGGCCAAAACAGCCGGCCGTTTCATTGTTCTTGTAATTTGCGCTGTGCTTTTAATGTAGTTAAGTTCTTAATAACTACTTAATTATGCACTCAAAGCACTTCTGAAATACTTTGTACATATTGCAAATAATTGTTCATGTCATATAACCTTCACAATGCGATTCTTTAATTAATTATTGTCTTTATTATATTCTCGTTTTTGTGTTGTCAGAAGTTGTGGAGTAGGGGTTTTTTATAATCCAGTTTTATTTCAAGAATCTGTGTTTTAAAAAATTAATATCTCCTTTTTTATTGCAATGTTAAGAATTTGTAATACTTTTGTATTGCTATTCAGGTTTAAATTCTCTCTCAGGCGAACTTGGTAATTTGTTATTGCTGAACATTATTTCTGATTTATTATGTCACTCTTACAACTTGAGTTTTCTATAATCTTCTTCTTTCTGCTTAATAGTAACAGATGAAGAGCATGGGTCGGGCCAGAAAAGTTATGGATGCTAGCTAAATTGTTAACTAAAGCTTGGTCATGCAACTCTGCGGAGGTCATGACATTTATATATATTCTTTAAAATATATATTTTTTAAAATTTTTTTTGGTGGGCTTATTACTTGCATCTATGACTTTGCAGAAACCCATTTCCAAATAGGTCTTAGTGGAAGTGAGAAAATGCAGAGTTTTTGCTGGTCCTTGATAAAGCTAAAGCCAAGGTTCAGTATTCTCGACACTTTCTACATTCAGTTGTTTTATTTTTCTCTTTTTACTCACACCGGTCAATACATAACCTTTTCCATGTTGTATTTGGTGTGAGTCAAAAAAATTTTTTGCTTCAGTCTCTTAATAGAATATTTTTTTAAGATATATATATTTTTTAAAATATATAATTTTTAAAAATTTTTTGGTGGGTTTATTACTTGCATCTATGACTTTGCAGTAACCCATTTCCAAATAGGTCTTTGTGGAAGTGAGAAAATGCAGAGTTTTTGCTGGTCCTTGATAAAGCCAAGGCTCAGTATTCTCGACACTTTCTACATTCAGTTGTTTTATTTTTTTCTCTTTTTACTCACACCTGTCAATACATAACCTTTTCTATGTTGTACTTCGTGTGAGTCAAAAATTTTTTTTGCTTCAGTCTCTTCTTAATAGAATATATAATGATATACATATACATATGATATTAAATGATATACAGTGTTAAAAGAGTCTTTTTTTTTTTCTTAAATCATACGTTCAGAAGCAGAGATATCGAGAAATACAGATTAAACTTTTGTGCCTCCTAGCAGCAAATTTTTTCATTATTTCTGGAAGGAAATGCACACAAATATTTTTCGTAGTTAGTAGTATCTGACTGAAAAATAATTTTCTCAGTCGGCGTTTTAGACGCGCAAATATTGCTGTGGGTATGCTGTAAATGCAAACGTAAACTTATGATCTCTGGTGGCAAACTTGTACGTTAAAAAATATTCAAAATTACATGCGAAACATTTCGTGCTAGAAACGCTTATAAGGTAATGTTTTTCGTACTGATTCTTTGTCGCTCTTCTTACGTTAGTTTAAAAACATCCCCATACGATGAAAGAGTTCCTAAATTAAACCTTAACGGCCAGACGAAACATTTAAACAGAAGTCAAACTTACGGAAATTGGCTTTACTCCAGATGATTTCATCAATACATCATAGCACTTCACATTTTACTTAACAAATCAGTGTCAACCATATTCAACAACCCCACACTCAACGCGAGCAACTGTTGTCTCGTAGTTTATATCTCTCGTTCTTCTCTCACAACAGGCATACGTCACGTTCATTCTACCGCAATTGTGTTGCCAACAGTATTCGTTTGAGAGAGAAGATATCACGTTAAGTGTGAAGTATAACTGAGAACAAACTCAAGATTTACATAGGCAAAGAAACTAAAAAGGAAAGTTAATATAGAATATACGTCACGCGCTCTCGGACAAAGAAATCATTTTTTTGAATCGGAGAGTTAGAAGCAGAGATATCTAGAAAAATATTATATATAACCACGCCCCTGGCGGAAAAACTATGCACCATTTTAAGCAGAAGATATTTTGAAAAAGTTTTTCGTAGTGAGCGGTATCTGACCACAAAAGAATTTTTTCAATGGAGTTTTCAGAAGTGCCTGCATTCTTCCAAATACATCAGAAACAGTATTATACACTTACGCCCTCTAGTAGCAAAACCGTTCCTCACAAAACATTGGAAATGATATGCAGAACATTTCCCACCAGGAGCTCTATCCGATGCAAAAAGAATTTTTCAAATATACCATTTAGAAACAGAGGTATCAAGGAAATTGCAATTTATTTTACGCCCCCTGGTGGAAAAGCTATGCATTACTTAAAGAAAAACTGTACCCAAAATAGTTTTCTTTATGAATAGTATCGAAAAGAAAGATTTTTTTCAGTCGGATATTTAAATGTAACGGTATGGGGTGAAATGTATTTTGAATTCGATAACGTCCGAATTTACGCCCTCTATCGGTACATCGGAAAAAAAAATTCAGAAAACAAGGGTCACCGTTCTCACATTTTTGGCTTCCCAATGTAAAAAGAATTTTTCAAGTCGGATGAATAGTTGCAGAGATATGGTGTTCACAGGCGGTTAGATGGACAAAGTGATACACGCACTTTTTTTTACAAAAGACGTGCTAAAAGTAATGACTATGGTTTTATAGCAATAATATTTGCTATACAATGATTTCTTTCTGATAACTTACCGTCCCCCACCCTCAACAAAAATAACCTTATTTCACTAAAAATAATTAATAGTAAAATGATTTGTAGAAATAGGAAACGTTTTCTGAATGGGGTTTGCATTCAGTGCCAGCTCCAGGCCACAGCATCACATAATACGACTCAGGTGCAGCTTCACCATTTTTGGGGGTAAAGACCTAAGCAATGACCTCTTCATTCTGATTGATCCGAGTCTGCACCAGCTGCGCCATGTTGTGTGTTTCATGCCACACGGAATGGTATGTAACTTTACCCCAAAATGTGGTACAGCTGCTGTAGCACCATTTTGTCGGTGCAGCATACCACAGCATTTTTAACAGTGTAATTAACTGGATTTAGTACGAGGGATGTTCAAATATAAACAAGAATTTGATTATAAACAATTTTACGCACATAAAAATCATAGGTAACACTTTTCAACGTAATACCTGTTAATTACAGTACACTCGTTCCAACGTTATTAATTTCAGTTCCAAAGAAGAATTTTCATTGGTTTTCAATCAAACTTTGCACAGCTGCAATGACCTCCTCATTGTTTCGGAATTCCTTGACCTCTAAAAATTCCTGCGTGCTTCCTTTATTTTATTTTTTTTCACTGATGAGCTCAGCAGTAAACCCAAGTCTCATTACAGGGCACAATGGAATCTAAAAAGTTGACTCCTTCATTTTCGTATCACAGCAAAAGTTCCGTAACGCCCACTAAAAGTCTTTCCTTGTGCTTTGGTGACAGAATTCGTGAGCCATACTCTGTGCTCACTTTATTGAATTTCAACTCGTTGTGCACATTTTTTCAAGACTACCTGTACTAATTCTAGTCTCCTGTGAGAGTTCACGAAGGTTATTCGACGATTGGTGGAAATGAGAGTTCTTGGTCTCCGAGCGTGAGGTTCATTTTTGTTACGGTGTCTCGTTCTTTCTAAATGATTTGGCTAAACCTGTACATCTTTACCAGTGACAAACAATCTCCTCAAAGTGGGCTCAAAGCCTAGTAAAGATTTCGGAAGAAATAGCGCATTCCTTTGTGAAAATTTTGATAATTGTGCGTTGCACAACGCTGATGGGTACTTCTTGGTCCGACATCTTGATTACAATGAACTAGTGATGTAGAGAAAGGCACGACTGAGCTGCATGTCAACTTAAGGGCGTACTATAATGGATGATGCTGTGTGAAAATTACGAATTTGTCGGTGATCGGGGCCGATGTTGCGCCTTCTCGCTCCGGAGACAGTTGCTCTAACTGACTAAATTACACCGACAGAATGTATCGCTGCAAATTTGTCGTCTTGACACGTGTTTTACCTCTGTAATACGTCACATCATCTCCATCTTAATTTTTCTTTTCAAGCGAAGAAGGAATTTTCATTCATTTCGGACGATGTGTGGAACAAACATCACACATTTTTTGAAGAACCCAAAGGCCAGTAGATCTATTTTCCACAATCGGGCACCTATGTGAAATTCACAGATTTGTCGGTGACGGAGATCGAATCCTCGCTCCGATGCCAGTTGTTGTAACCAACTAAACTACACCGACGGAATGTATCGCTGCAGATTTGTCGTCTTGATACATGTTTCACCTCCGTAGTACGTCACAACGGAACAGCTACCTCCGCTACGAAAAGTAATCTCCAGTGTTTTGAGTGGAATGCAACATAATTACACTGCTGGACAATTGCTAAGGACGGATCATAAACGGCTATATAGCGCATAAAAAAGTAAGTGTATTTGGATGCCAAGTGAAATAAAATAATGTCAGAATGCCAGGACATTACAAGAAAGACAATTTATTGTGCCCTGAAATCCAGAAGGTTTTGGAACGTGTTCAAGGAACAAACAGGCCATTTTGTGCAGAATACGTAAACGTGAAAAAAATGTAATTACCGTCCGCAGGCGTTCCGGCGTAAGATGTCAGTACGGGATATGGCCACCATGGAGGGCGATGCAAGATTCCACACGTCGTGTCATGCTTTGCACAACATTATCAAGCAGCTGTTGGGGTAATTTATCCCATTCCTCTGTCAGTGCACGGATGAGGTTGTCCTTGTTTATTGGAGGGCATTGGCGACCAGCAAGACTCCTCCCCAAAGCATCCCACACATTTTCAATGGGATTCAGATCTGGAGAACGTGCTGGCCATACGAGGCGTTG
Organism: Macrothele yani; assembly: GCA_039090855.1. Taxonomy (NCBI): domain Eukaryota; kingdom Metazoa; phylum Arthropoda; class Arachnida; order Araneae; family Macrothelidae; genus Macrothele; species Macrothele yani. Next base: position 150,731,782 of record CM076995.1, on the reverse strand, counting down.
AATATCCTCACTCTCAAGACACTCCTGGACAGCGACTGTTCGATGACATGTTGCGTTGTCGTCCATGAAAATGAATCTATCACCGACAGCACCACGGAACATGCGAACATGAGGTAGCAGAACATCATTAATGTATCGTTGGCCAGTCATAGTCCCAGTTGGAAGCACATAGAGGGACGTACGGCCATTGATCATGATGCCAGCCCATATCATGACACTACATGTCGGATATCGGTCCCTTTCCTGTATGTTTGCTGGACAATATGCAGTACCACTATCACGCCAGATCAGTTGTCGTCGACAATCAGACGATATACTGTATCTACTCTCATCTAAGAAGAGGACAGCAGACCAGTCGTTATCAGTCCAATTGCGATGTTGATGGCACCATTGCAAACGGGCGGTACGGTGACGTCTGGACAATGGGATGCACACAACAGAACAGCGGGCGTATAGTCCTCCTCCACGCAAACGTCTGGCGACAGTTTTTCGGGAGATCCGCTTGCCAGTAGCAGCCATAAACTGATTTGCTACCTCACTAGCTGTGCTGCGCCGGTGTCTTTTTGTTGATAGCACTATGTACCGATCTTCTGCAGGTGTCGTACTGCGAACACGACCTCCCTCGTGACGTTTGCTACACTCTCCATTTGTTTGAAATGATTTCCAAAGCCTTGAAACAACACTGTGGCTGACGTCGAACTCCCTGGCAACCTCTGTTATTTTTCGCCCTTCTTCAATCTTGCCAATAATACGGCCACGCGTAAAATCATCTAGGTGATGTCGGGAAAACATACTGAAAATTGCAAGTTCGTCAATTGATTCTTTCCCTTTCAACTTTGCGTTTGAACAACAATGGTCAATACGCGTCAAATCCTTTATATCTCTTATCAGCGCTATGACGTCACGAACAAGTTCGGCAATCCAAAATTTGCATACGCACAACACGTCTTACTGTATCCCGCACTTATGCTAATTTCCACATTTTCCTGCCTTCCATTTTATGGTTGCTATCGTTGCTATTGTCATCCGTCCTTAGCAATTGTCCAGCAGTGTATTACTCAGAATCCATTTTTGTTAGCTGAGCTGTTTATCGGAAAAAATTGTCATTTTAAGACAATTTTCAAAATGGCAGACTGGTTTAAAAATATAATATATTTGATATGAGAAGTTTTTCAATTAAAAGTCTCGCATTACGGCAGCTGACTGTCCAGCTGAGAAACGTAAGTAACCTCGAAAGGAGAGAACGGAGTGAAACGGATGAAAGACTTCTTCCAACGTTCACAACAAAGAAGCACAAGTGATTATCGTGAAAATGGGAGAAGCCTTTTGAATGGTGGGAGAGAAAAGAAAAAAGGATGCGCTGAGTTTTGATTAAGTCATAGAGCTGTAAACGAGAGTGGCAGTCAGGGAACAATGTTTTACCAAAAAAAAAAAAAAAAGTAGGACGAGGATTGACACCGTTCTTGGAGATACTGATTGATACTGTTCCACAGAGACGCTGCGAGCTGGCTACCTTGCCTTCCACAATAGTACACTTTTATGTGATTTGGAATATAATGTTGTTCGAAAGTTTGAACATATGTTTGCTTGCCAATTCATACCTGTTCACACAAAAAGATTTATACTTGCATGACACCTAAAATCTGGGTTATATTTGAACGTCCGTAGTTATCATTTCTGTACTATAAATTCCTTTTTCTGGCTGAAAAGAAACCAAACTAATACCACAGAAATCGTCATGCTGTTAATTCATATTGTAATTTTCCTGTATTCACAGTCTACCAAATATTGTGAGTGTTTTTTTCCCCATAAGTGATTTGAATTCTACCCAAGAATGTATGAATCAGCTCGGAATCTTTGAGGGCTGTGGCAAATTCCAAGCAGTGCAACTTTCTGTGACTGTGCTGTTCTTAACTTATCAAATTCAATCGCTTTGACGTTACGCTTCAATTTTTTTAATTGCTCGTAATGAATCATCCTCTGCTAGAGCAGTTGTTGCCACCCCGGTGGCGCAGTGGTATAAGGGCTTGCTTCTGACCACTCGTCCGAGATAGGTCCAGCTTTGAATCACGGGTTAGACATGGATGGTCTACTTTTTTCTTTTTTTTTTTTTTTTGATTGAAGGTTTAACGACCACCGTGAGCAACTCAATGGGTTATAACCCATTGCAGTCGCCCGTCCCAGAGAAGGGAGAGAGCCAGTGCCGTAAGACAAACACAACATCCATGCCTCACCGGGATTCGAACCCATTCGATTCGAACCCTTTCGGACGAATGATCAGAGTCCATCGCTTAGACCACTGCGCTACCGGGGCGGCAATGATGGTCTCCTGGCATTGGCTCTTTCCTTTCCCCGGAACCCATGGCTCCAAATTATGGACGAACGACTGTTTATAGCCCATTGTGAGTTGCTCACGGTGATCGTTAAATCCCAAACAAACAAACAAACAAACAAAAAAAAAAACAGTTGTTGATAAAAACAACAACAACACAGTTGTTGCTCTTTTCTTCCAGAGGCGTTGAATTGTGAAGCTCAATATTTTAAAATATTTTCTTGTTCTTTTTTTTTTTTTTGTTTTTTCAATCCTTTCATGCTTGGGATAGCTAGCTATATCTGTTATTGTAATTAATCATCTATAATTTCCTTTTATCAAATCACAGAAATATCAGATATGCTAAGGTATGATTTTTTGTCTGTTTCAATATCGAAATACCATAAAAAATTTAAATCAGCGTTTTCCATAATTTTATCAAATTAATGCTCCCGCTAGTTTTTGAAAACAGAAAATTATTTTTTTCTGTCTTTCTTTTTTCCTTTCCATATTGACTAACGCAGCACAGTACCAATTCCGCCGTGGCATTTCTTGTATTTCATTTTTCCCCTCTATCTTGCTGAAAGTGCTAATTATCTTTATTAATATTAATTTAGGAAAAAATGTGACTTCAGTTTTAACTAAACCCAGTTTTAAATAAAAAAATCATGAACTTATTTCAGTTAGGTATTGAGAAATAATTTTTGCCGCCAATGTACATGCTTTCAGAAAAAACAAAAACAAAAAAAACCTCAAAATTATACTTGATTTAGCTTATTCTCATGATTATGGCTACTGTATTACATTTTTTTTTATTACTCATGGTCCATCTTCGCTTTCACCAGTTATGTCATTTCTAAGAACAGATTAAAAAGATTGATTAGCACAGATGTTAATGAAGAACAAATCCCCGTAAGTACATTCTTTTTCAATTGTTTTTATTTGTGTGCATGGATGCAAACGTCTCGTCCGAGAGCTTGAAAATTGCAAGATAATTTGATTATATGGAGTTCATCTCAGTCATTTTTATGCTTTCTCCAAACTTTCTGGATGGGGTGATCACGGAAAGAAAAATGAATAATTGCGTAACTTCAGTCGCCCACCGCAAAACTGCGCCCCTCCCTCAAAATCTACCCCCCCCCCCACCCTCACACATAAGCAGTGCGAATTAATCTATTAAAAAAGGCATCATATTATTTAAATCATATGTAATGTACTATATTATGTTAATATTTCACAATAATAATGTTCAAAAATCATAAATTATGAAACTACTGTCTACAGTTGTAGTGGTTCTCGCTTCTCCGTGGTTACCTTACATAAAGCTTGATCAGCCTTAATCCCGCAAGAGTGGTCACGCGTGATTTGGCTCGTTATCCTCTGCGGTGATCGACGCTCCTTTTTGTTTAAATGTACCTGAGAAACCAACTAACACTGCTCAAAGTAGAACCAGTTTTTATTAACACGAGTATATCAAATGTTTTTTTAAACTTAACCAAACAATTTAATTGTTACTCCAAAAGTGATAGTTTCGGCTTTAGTGCTTTCCGTTTCGTCAACGAATGGTGAAAACTTAAGCTTCAGCTTTCTCCGTGGTCTCGTTAACTCTTAACTCTACTGATTCACGTTCACTCTTGCAGCTGGACCAATGTTCTCTCTCGCTCCGATACCAAGCATCAATGCACACCGTTATGCCAGCCAATAATTTACTGGACAACGCTAAGTATCCTCCTTAACTGGGACTTGTACATCCAGTGACTAAGGCAAGAACTCAAAAGAGAACAAAAACAAAAAACGCTTATGTTTCATCGAAACCTTCGGTGGTGCCTACTTCCTATTCTTAGGGTCTCTTTGAAGTCACTAACCCTCACGCATCCTGGTGCATCTCTGTCCACTGACATGAAAGCGAAAAACACGCTCCGACTCATTAGCATAATAATATTCATTGGAGAAACACTTTAGTGTACACAGCTTTTCACAACAATAAGGCACCTATTACAAACGGAGCTGGTTCGACGTTGTTAATGTATTTACAAGAAGTTTTAACCGTTTGCTTCCTTCTATCATAGGTGCCAGCTGTCTGGAACATATCCGTTCTAATGACTGCACAAAATGACGCGAATAAAGATACCCTCTGATCAAATGGTGAGGATTAAAATATAGATACATATTTACATATTTTACTGAGAAACTTGCAATATTCATAAACAAATTTTATAAAAAGAATAATCTGGGCATGGGGGTGGTAAGTAATTTCCACAAGAAAACCAAAGGAGTAATCGGTGCAGGGATAAGATCGATTACTGAATGGGGGATTCTTTGTAGCTTAACAATTTATCTGATCTCGCAATTTCGAAAACAGACAGAAGATCCTTACTCCTACACAACTCACAAACAATGGGTATTGAAGTGACATCTCAAGTCATCAGACATGAGAGGCCCAGCCATCCGGGCGAGCAGCAAAAGCACTAATTAAGAGTAGGCGTGGCAAAAACATTCTCTTCTCCTTTGGGTTTAAGAATAAACAAGTAAATTTATGATTTAGTTTTAAAATTTCGTCTTAAATTTCAAAAACGTTCTATAGATAACCAGTTGAGTAGGTGGTTTAACAGACGGCGAAACGATCAACAGAGCAAAGAACTAATTGGAGGATTTATACTCCGGGTTTGTGTTCCGGATGTGACATGGGCCTTCTGTTTGTCCTTCAACTCTGGTTCTATCCCTTCTCTATAGTCTAGGCTGTTGCCTTAAAATAGCCTCATATCCAGGGACGTCGCCAAGGGAGTTCGAGGGTGGGCTTGAGCCCATCTCGAAATTTGTCTTGCCCACCCTGCCGTTCACCCAGTTGAAAATGGGCTATTTTTCATGATATTTAACTTTAAGATGTAGTCAGGACTTTGCCAAGTATTAATAAGTCCTGTGTTTTATTACATGTAGCCCTATGAATTTTCCCATAGGAAGTGCGTTGTTTACTTCCCCGTAGAAAGGTTATTAGCATCCGTAGGGCCATAAAAGTTCAAGTACCCTCCACTTTTCCAATTTCTTAGTTTAAGCCCCTTTATCGTATTTGTATGAAAACGGGGACTAATGAGAAGAGTGCATAGGAATTAACTGAGGGGGTCTCTACTACACTGCTGGACAATTGCTAAGGACGGATCATAAACGGCTATACAGCGCATAACAAAGTAAGTGTGGTTGGATGCCAAGTGAAATAAAATAATGTCAGAATGCCAGGACATTACATGAAAGACAATTTATTGTGCTCTGAAATCCAGAAGGCTTTGGAACGTGTTCATGGGACAAACAGGCCATTTTGTGCAGAATACGTAAACGTGAAAAAAATGCAATTACCGTCCGCAGGTTTTCCGGCGTAAGATGTCAATACGGGATATGGCCACCATGGAGGGCGATGCAATATTCCACACGTCGTGTCATGCTTTGCACAACATTATCAAGCAGCTGTTGGGGTAATTTATTCCATTCCTCTGTCAGTGCACGGATGAGGGTGTCCTTGTTTATTGGAGGGCATTGGCGACCAGCAAGACTCCTCCCCAAAGCATCCCACACATTTTCAATGGGATTCAGATCTGGAGAACGTGCTGGCCATACGAGGAGTTGAATGTCCTCACTCTCAAGACACTCCTGGACAGCGACTGTTCGATGACATGTTGCGTTGTCGTCTATGAAAATGAATCTATCACCGACAGCACCACGTAACATGCGAACATGAGGTAGCAGAACATCATTAATGTATCGTTGGCCAGTCATAGTCCCAGTTGGAAGCACATAGAGGGACGTACGGCCATTGATCATGATGCCAGCCCATACCATGGCACTACATGTCGGATATCGGTCACTTTCCTGTATCTTTGCTGGACAATATGCAGTACCACTATCACGCCAGGTCAGTTGTCGTCGACAATCAGACGATAGACTGTATCTACTCTCATCTGAGAAGAGGACAGCAGACCAGTCGTTATCAGTCCAATTGCGATGTTGATGGCACCATTGCAAACGGGCGGTACGGTGACGTCTGGACAATGGGATGCACACAACAGGACGGCGGGTGTATAGTCCTCCTTCATGCAAACGTCTGGCTACAGTTTTTCGGAAGATCCGCTTGCCAGTAGCAGCCATAAACTGATTTGCTACCTCACTAACTGTGCTGCGCCGGTGTCTTTTTGTTGATAGCACTATGTACCGATCTTCTGCAGGTGTCGTACTGCGAACACGACATCCCCCGTGACGTTTGCTACACTCTCCATTTGTTTGAAATGATTTCCAAAGCCTTGAAACAACACTGTGGCTGACGTCGAACTCCCTGGCAACATCTGTTATTTTTCGCCCTTCTTCAATCTTGCCAATAATACGGCCACGCGTAAAATCCTCTAGGTGATGTCGGGAAGACATACTGGAAATTGCAAGTTCGTCAATTGATTCTTTTCCTTTCAACTTTGCGTTTGAACAACAACGGTCAATACGCGTCAAATCCTTTATATCTGTTATCAGCGCTATGACGTCACGAACAAGTTCGGCAATCCAAAATTTGCATACGCACAACACGTCTTACTGTATCCCGCACTGATGCTAATTTCCACATTTTCTTGCCTTCCATTTTATGGTTGCTATCGTTGCTATTGTCATCCGTCGTTAGCAATTGTCCGGCAGTGTAATTGCTCTGCTGTTAGTTTTCTTTACAAAATAGGGGATTTCAACACGGAAAGTAGTGTCTAAAGCTACACTAGCGCTCTTAAGACTTCCCCGGGACAGTGAAAGTGCAGACAGTGGCTGACGACTGCTTTGTAGGAGAGGAGTGCAAGGCAAAGTCGTTGGCTTGAAGGAAGTGTTAAAGAGGGGGATGGGAAGGTAATGTGTCTGCGTAGCACGAATTAAAATTTGATTTAGATAAACAAAAAGGACTTTTCCCTTTAAATTGTTCAAGTTTTTTAAATTGGTCAGTTTAATTGTTCAGTACTGTTTTCGTAAGGGAAAATGCAAATTTTTGAAAAGCAATCTAACACAATGCATTCAGAGCCAGCAAAAAGTTGAAGGCGACTTCCTAGTATCACTTGTACCTTACACCAGTGGAGCAACTGGTCAGACCCGTGTATGTGTGTGTCCAGTTGGAAGGTGGGGAGGATTGACGAATTCCCTTGCAGCCGGTAGTGAAAAGCATTAAAAATTAGTTCTTTCAGTGTTTCGTAAGAAAAAAAAAAAAGTTGGTATTTTTTTTTTTTTTTTTGGTTGGAGGTTTAACGACCACCGTGAGCAACTCACTGGGCTATAAGCAGTCGCCCGTCCCTAATTTAGGGTCACTGGTTCCAGGGAAGGGAGAGAGCTAGTGCCGTAAGACAAACACAACATCCATGCCTCACCGGGATTCCAAATCGGACCCCTTTCGGACGAATGATCAGATGCCATCGCTTAGACCACTGCGCCACCGGGGCGGCAAGTTGGTATGAAGCTTGCCCTAGCAAAAATAACGCTCGCCCAGCTGTTGTCCATTCTGATTTCGAAGTATAGCGACGTCCCTGCTCATATTCTCCCCCCCCTTCCGGGCGCTATTTAATCTCAAATGATTAAAAAAACAAACGAGAAACGATTAAATTCATGAGCAATAACATTGTCGCTTATTAATTTAAAGCTATTAAATTAAAAAGATTGGGAAAAAGCTCAAATTGATGCCTCTTGATAACAATACCTTCCTTACAAAATCACATAACAAACGTTTTGCACTTTTAAAAAACAATAAAACAGAATGTTCTCGAAATATGGATCACACAGCAGTTCCTGAACTCGGAGGTTTCGAATTTCATTCCCATCCAAAAAAAGGTCCACTTTGCTCTCCAAAATTTCTCTCTTTTTGCTTAAAAAATGGCAAGATGAACATCGAAACTATTAAGTTATCCGATAACCCCCACCCCTCCCCTATTTTTTTCTTTGTTTCTTTCTGGCACCCGTTGGACTGCTAAATGTAAGAAGTTCTGAGTGGACGTTTATAACAGAGATATTTTACTGGGTCCCGTGGATCTTGCAGACAAAGAGGCGCGAACGGTGGAATTTGCGGAGAGGAAGAGAAGTTTGCAAATTACAGAGTTGACCATTGATTTAGCTTCAGCTAGCATGTTTTTAAAACCGTCAGCCGTCCTACATTCTTTTACATCATTTTCTACATTTCCATTATGCTCGGTATAATTTCTTCAGATTTTCACATTGATGACTGTTATTTTTAAATAGCATACAAAATCACTACGCAACATTATACGATTTTAGTTTTGGCAGTGCGAAAAAAAATCTGCTAAATCGCTTTTATCATAATCTCCGAAAGCATCGCCAATGAGATAATATAATGCAACATAGGTGGCACTGAAATTATATCTCCGTGCCTTTACAGCATCGACCCTAATTTCCCGTTGCCGGCCCCGGTGGCGCAGTGGTCTATGCGACGGATTCTCATCTTTCGTCCAAGGTGGGTCCGGGTTCGAATCCCAGTGAAGCATGGATGTTGTGTTTGTCTTACGGCACTGGTTCTCTCCCTTCCCTGGAACCAGTGGCCCTAAATTTGGGACGGGCGACTGACTGCTTATAGCCCACTGAGTTGATCACGGTGGTCGCTAAACCTCCAATCAAAATAATAAAAACAAAAATTCCCATCTTCTTTCAGAGAGTGGTTTTATAGTCAATGTTGGAATTGCGCCTCCGGTTGGCGCATCTCCTTGCATTCCCGGTCGGAGTCTTCTTAATCGGGGAAAGTGTACCAGTGTTCTCAAATTTCACCAGTCACCCCTCTAAAAATCCAGGATTTTCCAATTGTCTACAAAATCCTCGCCATCATTTTACTGATACAAAAAATACAAAATAGAGAAAATGCTAAGAAATAACAAATCTGTATAAAAAAGGGGGAAGGGGGTGCTCCGATATTATTAAAAATAACTATGTTCCGAAATTTAAACTACTTCAAACAGAAGTCATCGCTCTTTCCACGTTTAAGAGTGAGTCACGGAAAAATTCTCATCGGCCACCACCGACCGGTAATCGAACCCAGGGTCTTCTTAACATGGAAAGAGCTATAACGACTGTTTGATGTTCCTAGTCCATGTCAATTGTGTGTATTAAACTACTTCGTTCATGATTATCCGGTGGGGGGCGGTTAGGATGTTAGCGCCTTGGGTCCTGTGGGCTAGAGCTCGTTAGACATGGTGTTTGTATGTTTTCATCCTGATTGCCTCCATAGCCTGAGTATGATAACCTTAAATTATAGATCGGTTACCTTTTCCTATGCCGTCGGAGATAAATTAGCATCGAAAAAAAGAAAAAAGAACTTCTACTCTGGACTACCAGGTATCCTAAGGCTTCTTCTTACATCGATCAGACCAGCAGCAATGGTTTCTATACCAAACCCAGAAGCATGCAATTTAAGCTCTTATTTCATCCCAGATATCGGGAAAACAATTTATTTGCATGATTTAATTAAAAAAGGAGAGGTTCGCCAAGTCCCCAATCATGTAGTTAAGATCGGTTGTTTAAATAATGCAGATAAGGTAAAAGGCCCTCATGATGAAGTTTGATAAAGTAAAACATAAATTTTCGCATATTTTCAGAGTTCCCAATTACAATTATGCTTTTCAATTTATATCGTTATCGATTCACCACCCTGTGATTAAACACGATAAAAAGAAATGATGTCAACTTGTTGCACTCTTTCTTTTTCCCTGTCCTTTTTCTTTTATCTCATATTCCCCTACCTCGCCCCCCCCCCCCCCACTTCCAGCTGTCATTAAGGATCTTTGTGATTCCCTTCCTAAAATGTACGATGCCTCTGCTTAGTGATCGGAGAAACGATTAGGAATACCCGTAAAAGCAATAGCAGACGTGCTATTTTTTTACTGTTGCTTCCTGTCATCTTCAACCACTACTAATCATCACCCCATGGGGAAAATTATAGTCCTCGCGCGTCCCTTTGGTGGTAATCGAATTCGAGGTGGTCTGTGTTTGAGATTATTAATCGATCTTCTTCATACCTCATCCTTCTCCTCGTATTAATCGATTGGAAGAAAACAAGGTCTTCTCGCACGCAAGCCCAAAAAATGTTTCTAAAGGATTAGGGAATGCGACGCATCTTAACACCCCCTAATTAATTCTATGTTTCCTTAAGACCAATGCATCAAACAGAAAATTGCTTCCACAAGTGGATACAAAATATGCAGCATGTGTACCGTCGACGTGTGTAATCAAATGGGCGATGCACAAAACAAGGATCGTCAGGATTTGATGGACAAATTTTCTTCCAAGGTTTCCTGAAACGTTTTACTTCACGACACCGCGCTAACTACTTCTTTCAAAACGGATGATAATTCATTTCGTGTACAAAGTAGTACGCAATCTACGGAAAAACCTGGGTTGACTCCATTCCGGAAATCAGCGCGAATTATTTTTCTGGAATGCACTGTTCATACAAAAAGTCCTCTGTAAAACAAATTCTCGTGATTCGAGAGCCATTTTCCATATCTTTCATGAGGTGAAAATGCAGTAGGTACGGGTGCGCAAGTGCACACCTAGTTTATTAAAATCAAAAAGAAAAATGTACGAATCTGTACTTAACAATTAAAACTAATTCACTCACGGGTGAATCAAAATAAAAAAGACAAGGTTTTGTACAGTAGGACCCACTGAATTCGTTCAGGTATTTTTCGTACGTGAATCCACAGGAATATTCCTGTTCATCTTTCTGCTACTAATGAAGGAAAATTGCCGTTTTCAAGCGGTGTAATGGGAAATTCTCGAATTTTCAGGAAGTCTACCATTGATTCAGTTCGTATATTTAGCGGGAAAATTCTGTTGCCACCTTTTCCGTTTCTATATGACATAAAATTACCGGAAATGAGAATGGTTCCCGAGAAAACTTGAATTTAAAGAGGTTTGATTAACTATTAAATTTTAATTCAACAAATTTGCTGAAACACCCATCATTCACACCATTGAAAGTCATAACCGTGCAGGCCCTAATTAAACCTTTTCGTCTTTTTGCAGACCTATTTTTGAGGTTCAATGGCGAGACTGGATATTGTATGTAGCATATCGAATGATATTAAGGGTATTTTTGCAACGGATGGAATCCCCCTCACCCGTCAATTGGTGGGTCTGCCATTTTTAGCATGTCTTTTGTAAAAAAGATTGTGCTAATGTTATCGGTTTGTCCGTCCGTCCGTCTGTACCCACGATATCTCTGGAACTATTAGTCCGATTTGAAAAATTATCTTTGCATTTGGGAAGCTTGAAATATGAGAATGATGATCCTTTATTTCGTTTCTTTTTTTACGATGTACAAATTCGCCGCTAGAGGGCGTAAACGCAGATGATGTCGAATTCAAAAATGCGTTTTATTCCACATATTTGCTTCTAAACATCCGATTTAAAAAGTCTTTTATCTTTCGATTCCATTCATGTCGAAGAGTATTGTAGGTATAGTTACTTTTTCAAATTACGTATAGATTTTCCGCTAGGGGGCGTAAAAGTAAATTTCATTTTGCCCGATAACTCTGCTTCTAAAACGTTGATTTGAAAAATGTTTTCTTCAGCGGATGCACCTCCTGATTGAAAATCTTTTGCATATAATTTCTAATTTTTAGTAATAAATACTTTGGTCACAAGGGGGCGTAAATGTTATTTTTTGCTTCTGATGTATTTGCCATAAAATCTGAGCTTCTAAAATATCGACTGAAAAAATTATTTCGTGGACTGATGCCACTCACATCGATAAACGTTTTCGGAATATTTTCTTCTTAAAATATTCCACAGTTTCTTCGCCAGGAGGCGTAAACGTATATTTTATTTTTGTCAATATCTCTATTTCTAGGAGTCCGATTTCAAAAATTTCTTTTTTGTTGGATAGTGTTTTCAGTGTGACATGTTTTTCATAGAATTTCAAAATTTTCAAGTAATTCATAGACTTTTCGCTAGAGATGAATTGCGTTCACCCCTATATCTCTGCTTCTAAATCTCCGATTTCAAAACTTCTTTCTGCACAGGATACAGTTCCTAATGGGAAATCGTTTGCACATAATTTCTATTTTTTTGTAAAAAATGCTTTGGCCACCAGGGGGCGTAAATCTTAATTTCCGCTTCTGATGTATTTGCTGCAAAATATGAGCTTCTAAATTCTCGATTGAAAAAAACGTCGTTTGTAGATCGACACTACTCATGCCGACAAACCCTTCTAGAAACATTTTCTTCTTAAAATAATGCATGGTTTCTACGCCAGGGGCGTAGAGGTATATCTTATTTTTGTCAATATCTCTACTTCTGAGAGTCCGATTTGAAAAATTCCTTCTTTGTTGGATAGCGTTTACAGTGTGACATGTTTTTCATATAATTTCAAAATTTTCAAGTAATTCGTAGACTTTTCGCTAGGGGGCGTAAAAGTAAATTGCTTTCCCCGTATATCTCTGTTTCTAAATCTCCGATTTGAAAAATTCTTTCTGAACCGGGTACAGCTCCTGATAGGAAATCCTCTGCACATAATTGCTAATTTGTGTAAATAATGGTTTGGCCACCAGGTGACGTAAGTCTCAATTTCCGCTACTGATGTATTTGCCGCTAAATATGAGCTTCTAAAATCTCGATTGAAAGAAAAGTCGTTTGTTGACCGATACTGCTCATATCGACAAAACTTTTAGGAACATTTTCTTCTTGAAGTAATGCATGGTTTCTACGCTAGGGGGCGTAGATGTATATTTTATTTTTGTCAATATCTCTACTTCTAAGGGTTCGATTTGAAAAATTCTTTTTTATTTGTTGGATAGTGTTTGCGATGCGAAATGTTTTTCCTGTAAATTAAAAATTTTCGAGTAAATCATAGACTTTCCGCTGGGGGGCACAAAGGTAAATTGCGTTTTCTGCGTTATTTGTGCTCCTAAAACTCCGATTTGAAAAATTCTTCCTGTATCGCATTCAAGACATGATGGAAAATATTTTTCACATGATTTCTAATGTTTGGTAAAGAATGGCTTGGTCACCAGGGGGCGATAAGTGTTAATATCTGCTTCTGATGTATTTGTAGCAAAATCTGGGTTCCTGAAAACTCGACTAAATTTTTTTTCTTGGACCGATACCGCTCATATGGATAAACCTTTTGAGAATACTTTCTTCCTAATATAATGCATGGTTTTCCCACCAGGGGACGTAAAGTCACATCTTATTTTTGTCGATATCTCTGTTTCTAAGAGTCCGATTTGAAAAATTCTTTCTATGTGGGAGAGCGTTTCCGGTGCGAAATGTTTCTCATATAAATTCATGTTTTTCTTAACGCACAAGTCTGCAACCAGATGGCGTAAGCTCACGATTCCGTTTACAGCAATATCTGAGGGATTAAAAACCCGATTGAAAAACTGCTTTCTTCCTTCAGATGCTATTGTTTTCTATACCGATTCCATTGACTTTGAATAGCTTTGATAAATTTGCGTCAGAACGGATTCAAAAGACGTGCTAATGACACCCGAAAATTCGGTGTCATGTTTCTTGTATATTGTGTTACCGTAAGGGATTGGGTAATGAGACGACAGGTGATGTCTATGTATGAGTCTTTAGACCCCTTAGCTCAAAAGCTATTGCAGATAACAAGAAGAAAGTTTATATTTAGGAGTTTTATGAATTAATACATGAAGTAGTACATTTCTCCTTTTCTTAAACATAACTGAAAGTCATTATCAGTTTAAAAAAATCTCGACTTCCAAAACATTCAGCAGCTGTTCTGAAAAAAACATGATGAAAAAAATGTAATTTGTGATGAGTTCTCCTATAGAAAAAATAAAATTATTATAAACTTATTCAGAATTCTCATTTATACAATAAATAAATAAATCGAGAAAGTACCCTGGTACTCTTTGTAGATAACTTATGTTATGCATCTTTCGCATGCCGAGATCTTTGTGAGTGTGAAAAAAGACGAGTGATTTGAGAATATACATTTATTTACCTAAAACACTTTGCATTTATTCGCGTCATTCACGACCACACCGAACCATAGTCCGGTACATACTAAGTGAAATTAAATCATAACAAAGAATATGGTTTACTAATTCCTTACATTGAGCGGTACTTAGGTAGGTGGATTAATGAATGTTATTGTCGTAAAACTCATAAGATCAGATCAGATCACATGCAGAGGATTTTAGGAAGGGTGTGTCTGATTCCAGGTCTTAAGCAACCCTTAGAAACAGGAAGTTAGGAGATTTGGGCTAGAGTGCCATACAGAAAAGTCACATGGAAGCGACGTAGAAGGGGGAGGAAGACGCCTTTATTTTTAACCGGGGACTCAATACCCCGGGTCCAACGGCTTAACGAGCCCATCCGACGCTCGGCGGATATTTAGTGGTTCGAGCGTTCGTATCTGCTGGGATCGAACCTGAGACCTCTCCGTAGCAGTCACGCACGTTAATCACTAGGCCACCCATGGGCCGTAAAACAAATAAAAAAAGATATGTGAGTTATATAATTAAATATTTACGAAACTATGGCGGTAGCAATAGTAGCAATTCGACTGCTTAGTTAATCAAAAACAATATTTTTTATTATTATTAATATATGGCATCCGATTTAGACGAACGTAAGAAACTGCCCTGACATCGATGAAATATGATGTAGCTACGAAAGGCCATCTGCGCATGCACAAGCTAAAATGTGACCTCAAGATAGCAAAAAAAGCTGAATTACAAATGTGTTAGAGAGAGGAATTGGTAACTCTTTGTCCAAGATTCACCCCATCGTGTTATACATCATTTTAAAGCTCTCGTCAATAATCCCCCCTTTCCCCCCAAGGAAGCCTAATTTCGCTACGTTGCATACGTTACTGCTGTTGGAGAAGATGCGTAGTACAAAAATGCATTTTTGTAATGACCTTTATCAAATTTACCATCAATTTCTCGTAAATTACGTAGATTGCAATGAGATATTGTTACGTTTACGTAAAACTTGATGAAATAATGTTCGGTGATAGTTTAATAAAATCTATTGTTGAGTAACAATGAAATTAAGTATTTTTGCGTCACTTCACGGGGGCGTCACGATCAGATTTCAGCAATGATTTTAACAATGACGCACCGTTACCCATTTTCATTACATCGACATTTTTACCTGGAATTTACTTTACTACTGTCAAAAAATAACATCAAAATATTCAACCATCCGCGTGACTCAACTTTCCCGTGTTTGTACCTTTAAACGTAACCGCGGGGAACGTGTTTTGTTGGGATTTCATTCATTCCATAAGGAAAATATCCTGCCTCAACGCACGAGTTTAAGTTTTGCAAAACAACGTATTACCGACGACGTTTGCAAATCCAAACGTCTTCAGTAAAATCTTCCCCACTATACTGACGAAAGTTACCAGACACCCCTTCCAAAGCAAATAAACGGATCCGCTGTGTTGTTAATATGCGCGGTACACCTGTAAACGGTATAAAAACAAGCCTGCAGCTGACCGCGATCATATCGCACTGTGAGTTTGAGTGAAAATGTCGCGGCGAGAGAGAACTGACTGAGAAAGGAAAGATTGTTGGGTGTTATATTAGTGGGTTGTCCATAAGAGAAACCGAGAGGCGTTTAAACATACCCAAGTCAACTGTTTTGGGTGTACTGTATAAGTGGAAGACAGATGGCGTGCCTGAAGCAGCAAAACGTACCGGCAGACCAAAGAAAATCGGTGATAGAGGACGTCGAAGC
Organism: Macrothele yani; assembly: GCA_039090855.1. NCBI lineage: Eukaryota > Metazoa > Arthropoda > Arachnida > Araneae > Macrothelidae > Macrothele > Macrothele yani. The sequence continues at coordinate 150,715,752 of CM076995.1, read as the reverse complement.
CTCAGGAGAGTCGTTACATCTAATCGACGAAGTACTGCACATGACCTCACTGTACAGGTGAGTAAAAATGCTGGAACCTCGGTATGTACACTTACCATTCGCAGAGAACTTCATTCCATGGGTTACCGTGCTCGTGCGGCTGCTCCTAAGCCTTTCATCTCTACTCGGAATGCTACCCGTCGTTTAGCATGGTGTAAAGAACATTTATCGTGGACCGTAGAACGATGGAAACGGGTCCTATGGACTGATGAATCCAGATACGCGATCCATCAGTCTGAAGGCCGTGTGTGGGTATGGCGGCAGCCGGGGGAGCACTATTTACCGCTGTGTACTGTTCCTACGGTCAAGTTTGGAGCTGGCAGTGTGCTCTGTGGGGGTGTTTTTCGTGGTATGGTCCCGGCCCATTTTTTATTGTGAACAAACATTTTAACCAGCACGTCTACCTCCATATTTTGGACAATATTGCCCTACCAACTCTGTGGCAATACTATGGAACCAAGCCTTCTTGGTACCATCAGGATAATGCACCGAGCCATAAAGCAAAGACAGTTACGGCATGGTTTGACGATAATTCCGTATCGTGTGCGGACTGGCCAGCACAGAGTCCTGATCTTAATCCCATAGAACACCTATGGGATGAATTAGAGCGCCGCATAAGAAGTTTGGAACCAAGGCCTACTACTAAGCAACAGTTAGCGGCAGCATTATGTACTGAAAGGAAGCGCATACCTATCGCTGTGTTCCAAAATCTTGTCGAAAGCATGTCTCGAAGGGTCAGTGCATGCATTAAGGCCAAAGGTGGACCAACACCGTACTAATACATGTCAATAAATCCTATACGTTGTGTTTCTCTTTTAGGTGCCCTGTGACTTTTGTCAATATAGTGTATTTCCGTTTGCGTGACGTCAACGGAAGCATAATCATTTTCTGTATAGAGACTGAAAAAAGTTAAAATTCGAAGTTTTGAGAAATTCGGAAATTTCTGTGCATAAACTGAGAAAAAAAAAAAAAAAGAAACCGCGAGACTGACTATCTTTTAAAAAAAACGGGATTAGTAACATCGGAAAAACTATCAAAATATTGAATGTTTCCGCTCTTACAAAGGGAACCTTTTCAAAACGGAAATTTACTTAAAAATCTGTGACTTACCGGCAACGTGGCTGCACGTTATGAGCAATTTTCCCTGAATTCACACCACTTATCTTTTACCCTTATTCTAGGTGTGATATGGGCGCTCTTTACTGTGCTGAATGTTGCCGGCCAGTATCTAAGAATAATCTGATGCGCCCAAATTTAATTTATCCGTTCTCCAACCAGTGAATACATTTTAGCATTTTAATCATTCAGTGCCTAACTTATTTTTCTTGTTTACATATTTTGTATTTGATTTTATACTCGGGCTTTATTTTTATTTTAGATACGTAGGGTGTTATGAAAGTAATGCATTTATGTTCGTATCTTTACTCCTGCATGGTTGACTTTCATTTGATTTTTCGGAATAAGATCACACCTTTTTTTTTTTTTTTTTTTTAAGAACATAGAAAAACTTAAGCCTTTGTGTAATACGTTTCGGTGATTGATGTAACATGCAAGAAAACCCGAAATTTGTGCAATGCTCATGCGTAACGTTCCGATGCTTGAGAGGCGCATGGATTTCTTTCTAAAATTTCTGTATTATTTAAGAATTTTTTTATTATTGATTTTTTCGTTCTAAGAGGCATGAACCAACGATCTTCGGAATTTATGTGGCGTTGCAGAGTTTCGAAAGACTTTAAAAGTTTTTCCATTGGAAATATAGGAAGAAAAATTACTTGACGTCCACCTTAATAGTATGGGATAAGGGCGATGGAATGGATCCCGATCCTATGTCCTGACCTTTGACCCCATTTGTCCCATTTTCAATAGGGTACCTCTCCAGGTGGTCCCCTACCACATATTAAAATTTCATCGAAATCGAACCATTTTTACGCACGTTTTGACGCATAAAGGAAATGGAATGCATCCCGCTCCTATGCCCTGATCTTTGAACCCACTTCACCCATTTTCAACAGGATTCGTCCCCAGGCGGTCCCCTACCACACACTAAAATTTCATAGAAATCGAACCATATTTACGAAAGTTATAAGGCATAAAGGCAATGGAATGGATCCCGCTCCTACGTCGTGACCTTTAACCCCATTTGTCCCATTTTCAATAGGGTTCATCCCCTACTATATACTAAAATTTCATTGAAATTGAGCCATTGTTACGTGAGTTATTGTACCGACAGACGGACGGACAGACGGACGGACGGAAAAAGCTGGAGCATATACGCTTCTTCAACCTACGGTTGGAAAGCGTAAAAAATGCATTTTCACAGCTGAAGTACTGAGTGGGAGGGAGATCAAGTACACTAAGAACTCTTAAAGTGGGCCTTCTGCGTTTGCAATTCCAGAGAATGCATTGTAATACTATACTGCTGGCCACCCAAAATGCAACACCAAGAAGGACACGAGATAGCTAAGCCAGATTTACTGGACACATAACAACAGATACAAAGATGAAACGATTGAACTTACAGGCCCGTGCGACTTGCGAAACACGCAGACATCAATAGTTCGTGTGGCCCCCGTGGCTGGTAATAACGGCCGCTACACGCCACGGCATCGAACGAAAGAGGCTTTGGATGAAAGCTTGGGGTATGTCGGTCCAGGCTGCTTCCACACGTTGCCACAGTTCATCAGGCGTAGCCGCGGGTGGTGCTTGCCGGGCCACTCGGTTGCCGGTCAGCGACCAGACGTGTTCGATGGGCGACATATTGGGAGAACAGGTGGGCCATGGTAGCAGTGACACTTGGTGGGCAGTGAAGAATTGTTGCACCATGCGTGCCACGTGCGGGCGCGCATTGTCCTGTTGAAACGTGGCCGCTGGCAGGTCCTGCAGGTAAGGGAGGACTACAGGCTCCAAAACGTCGGAGATGTAGCGGTGGCTGTTGAGTGTACCGGCGATGCGTATCAGACTACCAGAGGGGTGCGGGTGTGATATCCAATTGCGCCCCAAACCATAACTCCAGGAGACGGACCGGTATGGCGATGCATAATGCAGGCGTCATACAGTCTCTCGCCGAGGTGCCGCCACACGCGGATCCGACCATTGTGGTGCTGCAGGCAGAAGCGAGATTCGTCAGAGAAGACAATGCCGTGCCATTCCGTAGTCCAGGTGCGGCGTTCAACGGCCCACTGCCGCAGCACTCGCCGGTGGTGTAACGTCAATGGTAATCGGAGCAATGAGCGCAGTGCGACAAGTCCCCGCTCCTGCAGACGACGTCGAACGGTACGTGCTGACACAGGCTGCTGCGCAACACACTCTAATTCCTGCGCTAACGTTCGTGATGTGCGGTGCGACCCGTCAATGCCCGCCGCACAACATGCCGGTCCTCTCGTTCGGTGGTGTGCCGCTGCTGCAGCAATCGCTCACGTCGGTCCGTCCGTCCGTCCGTCCTGCACCCACCGAATCCATACTCGCCTCACTGTGGCTGGATGTCGTCCCACACGGGCGCCGATGTCTCGGTACGATAAACCGCTGTCGCGATAAGCCACTATTCGTCCTCTGTCGAACTCCGAAACGTGCTGGAATTACTGCCGTATTCTGCGACGAGGCAACAGGAAGCTTCCCGCGCACAGGTCCGGCAGCACAACACACTTCCACTACTTACACCCCGCCTTCTGCGCACCCTTCTTTTAGTGCTTCTCGGTGGCGTGCCGGGAGCACATTGATTGCATATGTCCTGCAAAGCAAATCGTTTGCATGTCCTCTCGCGGGCGACGCATGCTGCGAATTTCAGGCCAATCGGATGCTTCCTTCTTGGTGTTGCATTTTGGGTGGCCAGCAGTGTATTTTTTGCTTTAATAAAAGCTGGATGTGACGGCTATAATGGCTGCGTTAAAGGCTAGCCGCGTAATGGTAGTAACCACGTGCACTTTACACTTTTGGTGGCATTATGGCCAAGCCATCGCATCTTGCTCAAACCCCAGTTCATCCCACTAAAGATGTCTAATTTTTATAAAATCATTAATTTGATATATATTCAATTTGAAGAGCTTCTTCATAGAATGAAGAATTGGGAGTAATAGATTAAACACAAATTTTAGTTTTGCAGCAATGAGTATATAAACTTTTTCCACTTCCGACTTTTTCTGTTTTCTTTGAGCAGGAAGGTGGGGGTGGAAGTGAGATTACTATTACTTTAAGACTGAATATTTAATCTGAATTCGGAGATTCTAATTGTCTGTCTTTCCACTTCACGAAAGTCCCTATATTAGAAGGCGGCTGCCTTTTCGGCTCGGGACCTTAAAGTTCTGAGTTCAAGTCCAGCTGAATCATTAATGATTAGCCAAGGTTCGGAAGTCTCGTTAATCCGTTGGTCCTGGGTTACAGACTCCTCGTTATAAGCAAGTCTAACCTAATCTTCGGTGTAGCATAAGTAAGTGTCCGCTGGATCTACAAATCAACCAACTGAAATAGACCGACATCGTTTCTGACTTATGGTGCAATAGTGTTCCTCGGAATCGTCAAGTGCATTTTCACACTAAGGAGTTTTTCTTCCAGTGACTTTTTTATTACTTTTTTTAGTTTTGAAGATTTTCTGGCGAAGGCATTTTCCCCGGATGATTTTTAGGTAAGTATGAGCATACCAGCACTTCAAAATTTTCATTTCGAGCACTAGATCTACTGGAGTATTTAATCGCGGATATCCCGCGACTTTTCACCTTCTGTCATTTTCAAGATGACCTCTCTACATTCCAGAAGGAACGCTCTCCAACTTAAGGATCTGTACTGTATCATCAATGATGAGTTAGATGATATTCTAACTGTAAACCAATTAAATTTCCGCTTGCAACGTTCACCAAGGACAAAATGCGTAGTACGTATTTGCTGTACCATTCTGTAATACTGCAGTTGGAAAGAAAGCTCCGTTACGCAAAATGTATAGACTTTAGAACTCACTTGAAGACTATCTGGATATATTTTAATGTAAGTTATGATTTCTTTCGCAAAAGATGTTCTGAAAGATAGCAATTATTACTTTTAACGCACAATGGCTATGTAACTAGATCTAATGTCTGTAGAAATGTACTTAAAAATAAATAAAACCCGATCGACTAAATGCTCACAGAGGTAGAGAAGTTTCCAGGGTACAATTCTCGGCCCTTAAGCGCGAATTGGCGCACACAGAATAGTCATGATGAAGGACACATTTAATTCGAATCATACAGTTAGCTGTTCAATGACATCGTTGATTCGATGCACGACCAGAATACGTCATTGTTATAAAAACTGTATTATGTTTGATAAGCATTTATACAATATCTTGAAATGGACGAGGAAGCCTGCTGAGGCATCGAGTGCAAATAAATTAACCCTGGGAGCAGATTTCTCATCACAAAATGTTATTAAATAAATTGCATTAATGATTTCTCGTTATGTCGTTCAATTAATCCATTGTAAAATATTTGACATGGTACTAATGTATTTTTTGCAGTGAATGGCAATAACGGGCAAAGTACCAGTACTTAAAAATTTGAAATTTCAACACCGGAAACGGTACTTGCCTTTTGAATTCAGGCACGCTGTGACGTATTACAAAGGTAAAGCACGTGTCAAGACGACAAATCTGCAGCGATACATTCAACCAGCGTAGCTTAGTTGGGAGAGCAACTTACTCCGGAGCGAGGAACAGGGATCGCGGGTTCGGTCCCCGTCACGGACAAATTGTTTTCACAATTCTTCGAAATTTTCATAAGATGGCGCCGTAGCAGCTTATAATGTTAATCGATTTGTTTAACAACATGCAAAATAACTTTAAAATCATTATAACACATGTGAAACTTAGAAATATAATTTTTAGGTGCCACATTTAGTCCAAAATGTGTCTCAGTATCCGTGTTGTGTTAATGGTCGTTTTTTAACTCCGCTTCCAAATTTGACAGGTTCGCGAGCTTGCACGCTACAGCCAAAATAAATGATTTACTGAAATGGAAAACTATCTGCGAAATCGATTAATCACTTTAAACTGTGAAATGCTTAACTGTATCAGGAACGTTTATAATCTCCTTTTTAAAAAAAACCGCAGAGTAAATTCCAACGTAAGTTATTATCCAGTTACAATTTTAGTGCATTCCGCAGTCACCCATTTCCTTGAGAACATCTCTTAATCACACAGAATTCTCCCAAAACAGTATGACTGACACGTCTAACAAGGCTGAGTTCAGGCGTACCTCTCTTAAAGAAGAGAAAATTGTGAGATGGAGAGGTTTGGCAAGTAAAAACAAAAATGCCAACGTTGGGCTGCGGCCTTCCCAGGGGTCAAAGGTTGGCGACCGTGGTGGCAAAAGCTGGGGGCCATCGCCCCGAGACCCTTCCGTGCGCTATGCACAGGCTATGACCCATAACCCTTTCCCAGGGCCGTCGCCCAGCAGCTTTGCCGTTGGTTCGGTCGTTCCAAGCAGAGAGTCAGGCAGAGTCGTCTGTGACTGCACCTGCGACTATCTCTGCCTGCGGGAGAGACCGGTTGACCTTACGTCGCGTGACCCCACCGATCGTGACCCATGAGCTCTCTCGCTCGGACCGGCATTGTGAGGATGCTGCGAAGATGAGCTGCTCACACCCGCGAGCGGTTCTTCAAGCTGAGGTTAACCCATTTACCACAGGAAGATCGTCGTGTCCACCCACGTCGGCAAAAGGGATATCAATGGCGGACGTGACTTACTTTATTATTTTATTATCCCTTTTGCTGCTGGCATGTTCGCAGCAGAGATTTTTTAGCTCGGAATTCTCCTACTTTGTTTGAAACAGCGTAGGGGGTTCCTTGTTTGTTTGTAATACAATGAGGATGCGGTTCGATTAAAAGTGATTAACTTCGAAGGAGTTTCTGTGGGAGCAACCCAGAACCTGCTCTACTGGAAATAGTCGGTTTAAACAATTGTTGCTCTCTCGTCTTTGCTAAGTCGGAATCAAATAAAGATTCACGGATGTCATTTGCATTGAATGCTACTGATTGCATATTTGAGACGGTATTAATATCCTATCTCAGAGTAATTCTCAAACTGTGTGGGGGTCCCGATTACTTGAGGTAAACAATTCTAATCGACCTCATCCTGTTCATTTAAATATTTCGAAAATTTTGAACTCCTTCTTGGGAAGGGAAGATTTTAATTTTGTAATCTTTTATTAAGAATTTGGCGTAAGTACGTTGCATGGGCACTGAAGTTGTCCCATTTGAAGCCAGTGTTGAAAAGTGTAGCTAATGCGGCCACTGGTACTCTGACTCCTTCTTTTGAGATAAAATAGAGCCTGGCTGCCCCTTTTGGGCTCCATCGTTTAAAGATGAAGATCCAAGTGCGCATGCCTTTTTTCAATGCCAGATTAAGGGAGTCTAGCTGGGCTATATCTAAGGGGCCCAGGAGACATACCGCTACACCGGAAATAGTACACAGCTTATATGCAGAGAACAGTGGCGTAAAGCAAAATCTCTGCCCACCCCCTCGCGAAATTTTCTTATTAGGCCCCCAACATAGTAAAAATTAAGGTAAAAATTCAGGGTAAATATTTAATTTCGCCGTAGTAAAAATATATTTTCCAGATATTGATTCTATCTATGATCACTTCTGAATTGCTTTTAATTATGTGACACTTATTCCGGTAAGTATCCTCGATAAATTTAGTACTCAGGGGGAAAAGTGCAAAATCTTCAAATGACAAATGTTCACCATATCAAATCAAGAAAAAACAAATACTGATCTTCGAGTGTCTGGTTTCGAACTTCCTTTAAAGCTGTTTAATTCCTTAATAATTTTTGAGAAAGAGGAAAAACAAGTGTGCTTACACTTTTCTAGTTTTAAATACTTCAGCAATATTGCTTTTTTTTTAGTGTCTTGTCTTTTAAATTCAAGAAGCAAGTATACTTTACAAAATAAAAAAATAAATAAAACTTACGTTACTAAAATCTGGATTCCCTTCTAAAGTTTTTCTTAGCGAGTATTTCAATCAGTTTCCTCATGTCTAGTTTTCTGGCTCGGCCATTTTCAATGCTTATCATCGCAAGTCCATCAAGCCTACTTTGAGTGTACGATGACCGAATGTAGAAACCTCAGGTTCGATCCCAGGCAGGTACGAACGCTCGAACCACTAAATATCCGCCGCGCGTTGGCTGGGTACGTTAAGCCGTCGGACCCCGGGTACTGCCACCCCCCCGTAATAAATAAGGGCGTCTTCCTCCCCCTTTCTACCTCGCTTCCGTGTCACTTTCCTATCGGGCACTCTAGCCCAAATCTCCTAGCTTCCTATTTCTAAGGGTTGTTTAAGACCTGGGGTCAGACACTCCCTTCCTATAATCCTCTAGATATGATCTGATCTGTAATCGACGCGCAAATAAAAGTCTGTGTCAATGGGGCCCTGTAGTTCAAAAACTTTCTTATCCAAAAGACAGAAAATGTAAAACAAAATTTTTTAGAGCAAGCAGAAAACCTCTTGTCTAAAATTAAATTGCTAAATAAAAAAAAATAAATACAAACGCAGATCTGGGCCCCCTAAAATTCAAGGGCCCCCGGCAATGAAGTGGTTGCGGGGGCTATCTTTACGCTCCTGGCAGAGAAGTAAAATAGTTTTAGTTTTGTCTCGTATGATTTCCACTCAATCACAAACAGTGCCTACAAGATTACAGATTCCAAGGCAGAGATCTAAGAGTAAACGTTCCGTGTCGCTGTGTACAGCCAAAAACCCCTGAAGATTAAGAAAGCCTCCGAACTGGTCTGTGAAGTCAGAGCTAGTGGGCCGACCGACTCGAGCCTCAAGCTCTTCGCTCCTGAAAACGCCAACGAAGTACCGCGGTGTTTACGCAGGAAAATAATTTCTCGAGAATGATACTAGACAATTTGTGCACACAGCAATATGTTGACCATGTTTTTTTCTCTGTAATTTTTATCCTTAGGTAACATCGAAAGATTACATTTTTAGTTTTCATTTTTTTTTTCTCAGTTTACAGCAATGATACCGGTAAATCGGGGAATTCCGAAGTTTTGCTCTTGTGCTGGGAAATGATTTCATATACGGGTCTTAAAACTAAATATTTCAGGACATTTTTCCTTTTTTTTTTGCAATTTGGCTAAAGAAACACAAACATAATAGTTTTTTAACGCATAACTTGAAAACCCCAACATTTTACGTTAAACATTTTTGCAACTATGATTTTTTTTAAGTGCGTGAATGGCGAATTTGTAGGACTTTATGAACATAATCATTTTCACTTAAAACTTTTAGAAATTCTCTTCGCGTTCGATTTATTAAAAAAGAAAGACCGTTCTCTAATTACGTAACGAACGCGAAAGCAAAATTTCTGATTTAGTGAGTATATTTCCTGAAAATACGGTAAGACGTATGCTCAGATCTTGCAAGTACTTCTAGAAAGTAAAAAAGAAAAAAAAAACATTATAAATTAAAATCTTCAGGAAAAAGGTCTTTGTTAGATGAATATGGAAGGTATATTGGATATCTTCGAATTTATGCACATAACATTGCAAATTTTATGCTGGGAAATCAGAATGCCACATCCTTTTTTCCCCCAACTTTGTAAAAACATATTTCACACAAAATTACACAAAAGGTATTAATTTTCTCCAGCAATATATTCATTATAAGGCAAACTTTTTTTTTTTTCATTTTTCAACTGAAAATATTGGAAATATCAATTAACACATTAACAGACTCCCCCAAAAAACGGAAAACACAAGTATCAACAAATGTGTTCCTTCATTATGCATAAGCACTTTCTTTTGCACGATGTGCTTCTTGCAGAGAGAAACGTCTCACTGCCAATATTCTTGAAGCTATTCTTATACGTGTGAATGATGTGACTATGAATTCGACTAGGAATTAAAGTGCTACTTTGTAGAAGAGTTCAATGTAGACAATTCAAGTTCATAGTTCTCTAATCGGAACCTCAAGTTAAACTTACTTTAACTTAAATTGTACGCAGAAAATTCTATCGTGAGAACAATTAGGCTTAACTAACCTTTGAATTCACGGTGGGTTCAAAATCCTTTATTGGTATGGAAGAAATCCATCTTCTTTGAAGGCTTTCATCTTTAGAAAAGCTGAAAACAGTGGCTTTTAGACGTGTTTGTAATTAGATTTACATAAAAGCACCCGATATTTTCCACGAATGTTGTATAAAAACGCTAATTCACGTGCCCGATAACCGAAAGCTCAACGCTGACCAATGCCGCATGAACGCGAAGCTAATATCGGCACTTCCCTTACGTTTGCCCTTTGAAGAGAGGGATTGCGATGGCCCTCTGACGGTGACGTCACACCCCTTCGCATTTCGCGCGCTGGGGCTTTCTCTCCAGGGGGTTTTGGTACAGCGGGATAGGCGAGATTTTTTTTTTTTTTTTTTTGATTGAAGGTTTAACGACTACCGTGAGCAACTCAATGGGCTATAAGCAGTCGCCCGTACCTAATTTAGGGTCACTGGTTCCAGGGAAACGAGAGAGCCAGTGCTGTTAGACAAACACAACATCCATGCCTCACGGGATTCGAACCCGGACCCCGTTCGGACGAATGATCAGAGGCCACCGGGGCGGCGATAGGCGAGATAGTTTCAGCTTTTTCAGGCGCTCTTTGGCCACACTTGGCCCTTGCGCCAATAAAACCCATCAACCAACCAACCAGCTTTTTCACTACCATCCACCCACATCTCGCTGTTTGCAGTTGGAACCGTTAATAGGAAAAATCCACGGTGACTTCACATTGCATAACAAAAAGAGGCACCAAGAAAAATATACAATAGAAAAATTATTAAAAATTTCAAGACAAAATCTAGGAATCGTAAGCTTTTAACTCCATGTTCTTGTGAGAACAGTGGAAAATACAGTGACTTTTATGAAAACTTTGCAAGTAATTTATCAGTTTGAAGAATTGCACTGCGTATTAATTATCACAAGTATATTGCTAGAGTTTCGTGTTTAACGGACTTCAATAATGATTGTCCGTCATAAGTTCTTTGGGGGTCCACTGAGATATCTTAGCCTTGATAGCCCACTGAGTGTCTATGGGCCCACTAAGGCCTTCTAAATTTACCGTTACATTTTACACGGTCTACTAAGGCCTTGATCCGGCGTTGCCTTTTGTATGGTTTCTCTACCATTGATTGCCTGAGGGAGGCAATACATCAAATGGTTTACAAATCACCCAGTCTGACCGAACACTTGGACTGACATTTCATTACAATTCGTTTTTAGCACATCGTTTCGCATGCTTCCTAGGTAGCACAGCCTTGCATTTTAACGTTAGCACAACGCTCAGATACCGTCTTCTCTTCCTAAAAGACGGTGGCTGGGCGCTAACTTATTGTAGGTACTGAGGTCCTTAACTTATATTGTACAGGTAATTATACAATTCCTGTGTCGGACCCTTTAAAACAAAAGCTATTATAGCTATTAAGAGTAAATTTTATGTTTAGGAGTTTTGTGAAATAATAATATGAAAAAGCACACTTCACCGTTTTTTAAAGATAATTGAAAATCATTGTCAGTTTAAAAAGATCAAGTTGCAAAGCATTTTGTTGCCTCGAAAAATCATGGTGAAAAATTATTAATTTGTGAAAAGTCTTCCTACAGAAAAAAAAATATATTACAAACTTATTCAGAAAAATAATCAGCTCCATCAGAAAATAAAATTACTAGATCACTCGCGTTAATAACAAGAAAGAAAAGAAAAATTCATCGTCGCGCAATTTGTTTTACGATGAACGTGTGTTAGATCCTCTGGTAAGTTTCTGGCTCAGTGGTTAAAGGCGCGTGTTATGTGTTGAAGGAACCCGAACGACGGAGGTTCGATCTTCACTGGTACGAAAGGATTATCTGGTGAAAAGGGCAGGTTCTTCGGTTTTTGCGATATTTCGGTTCAGATACTGGAAAACCTGAAACGGACTTTTCTGAAATAAATGGACCGCCCCGGTGGCGCAGTGGTCTAAGGCGTTGGTCTCTGATCATTCGTCCGTAAGGGGTCCGGGTTCGAATCCCGGTGAGGCATGGATGTTGTGTTTGTCTTACGGCACTGGCTCTCTCCCTTCCCTGGAACCAGTGACCCTAAATTAGGGACGGGCGACTGCTTATAGCCTATTGAGTTGCTCACGGTGGTCGTTAAACTTCCAATAAAAAAAAATGGAATTTCTGACTACGGAAAACCTGTGAAAATACGGAAGTCAAAACAAACGGGCACTTTTAGAAACGGAAATTTCGTTAAAAGACGGAAACTTGCCGACAACACGTTATTTTCAGAAATTTTCCGTTAATTCATACTATTTACAGTGTGCTATAAAATTACTTGCCGTGGTGCATTTCCAACTTTAATAGCAAAATCATTCTGACCATTTTGGAGGCCGACATGCCTCCCCACCCCCAGCGCGATATTCCTGGATACACAAAGGTAACACAATTGATCTTTCCGCTCCTACCTAAAGGATGGTTAGATAATTTTATTAGACGCAAAAACCTGTACAACTTAAACATTACCGGAGAAACTGCAAATACTGATCATGAAGCTGTTGCCAAGTTTCCGGCAGAATTAAATGCAGTCATCGAATGAAATAGATACCACCACCCTAAGCAAATACACAATGCGGATGAAACTAGCTTACTCTGGAACAGGATGCCATCTAGATAACTTATATCAGCGAAGAAGAGATATGTCATCTAGATAACTTATATCAGCGAAGAAGAGAGTGCCGCCCCGGTGGTGCAGTGGTCTAAGCGATGGCCTCTGATCGTTCGTCCGAAAAGGGTCCGGGTTCGAATCCAGTGGGGGATAGATGTTGTGTTTGTCTGACGGCACTGGTTCTTTCCCTTTCCTGGAACCAGTGACCCTAAATAAGGCACGGGCGACTGCTTATAGCCCATTGAGTTGCTCACGGTGGTCGTTAAACCTCCAAACAAACAAAAAAAAGAAAAGAAGAGGATATTAGTCATGGGTATAAAGCAGATGAAGATAGGTTGACTCTGCCGCTATGTACCATCGCAGCAGATGCCTGTAAAATGAAGCCTCTACTGGTCTGTCACTCCAAAAATGCACGCAAACTGAAGAGCTTAAGCAAGAGTATACTGCCCTTGCACTGGCAAACAAAAAGGCTTGCATAACTGTCCAAGTCTTTGAGTATTGGCTCATTTTGAAGTTCAATTAATAAATATTTTTAGTTTTTAGAAATCTCATCTTGCTTAAAAACGTTTCTAACATTTCAATAATCCTCTTGGCCACTTGAAGCACTTGAAAAATATCGAGTCTTAATATTTGTGCGTTATTTTTACCCCAAAATACAATATCTCTGGCCCAACCACATTACACCAGGGAATCATACCAATTTCGAATGCATATTACCAACGGCGGTAATATGTATTCATCATAACTTGACTAAAAATGCTTCTTTTACAATAAAACGTTAGTATGTTGCTCCGGAGGTACACTGAACCAATTCTGTTTAATATCATCGAAATGGGGTGCAGAGGAGCAAGATTTATTTCACAGCCATTACCCTCATTAACTTGACTAAAAATGTTTCTATTCCGACAAAACTTTAGTATGTTGTTCCGGAGATATACTGAACCAATTCCGTTTAATACACTGCTGGACAATTGCTAAGGACGGATCATAAACGGCTATATAGCGCATAAAAACGTAAGTGTAGTTGGATGCCAAGTGAAATAAAATAATGTCAGAATGCCAGGACATTACAAGAAAGACAATTTATTGTGCTCTGAAATCCAGAAGGCTTTGGAACGTGTTCAAGGGACAAAGAGGCCATTTTGTGCAGAATACGTAAACGTGAAAAAAATGCAATTACCGTCCGCAGGCGTTCCGGTGTAAGATGTCAATACGGGATATGGCCGCCATGGAGGGCGATGCAAGATTCCACACGTCGTGTCATGCTTTGCACAACATTATCAAGCAGCTGTTGGGGTAATTTATCCCATTATTCTGTCAGTGCACGGATAAGGGTGTCCTTGTTTATTGGAGGGCATTGGCGACCAGCAAGACTCCTCCCTAAAGCATCCCACACATTTTCAATGGGATTCAGATCTGGAGAACGTGCTGGCCAACGAGGCGTTGAATATCCTCGCTCTCAAGACACTCCTGGACAGCGACTGTTCGATGACATGTTGCGTTGTCGTCCATGAAAATGAATCTATCACAGACAGCACCGCGGAACATGCGACCATGAGGTAGCAGAACATCATTAATGTATCGTTGGCCAGTCATAGTCCCAGTTCGAAGCACATAGAGAGACATACGGCCATTGATCATGATGCCAGCCCATACCCTGACACTACATGTCGGATATCGGTCTCTTTCCTGTATGTTTGCTGGACAATATGCAGTACCACTATCACGCCAAATCAGTTGTCGTCGACAATCAGACGATAGACTGTATCTACTCTCATCTGAGAAGAGGACAGCATACCAGTCGTTATCAGTCCAATTGCGATGTTGATGGCACCATTGCAAACGGGCGGTACGGTGACATCTGGACAATGGGATGCACACAACAGGACGGCGGCCGTATAGTCCTCCTTCAGGCAAACGTCTGGCGACAGTTTTTTGGGAGATCTGCTTGCCAGTAGCAGCCATAAACTGATTTGCTACCTCACTAGCTGTGCTGCGCCGGTGTCTTTTTGTGATAGCACTATGTACCGATCTTCTGCAGGTGTCGTACTGCAAACACAACCTCCCCCGTGACGTTTGCTACACTCTCCATTTGTTTGAAATGATTTCCAAAGCCTTGAAACAACACTGTGGCTGACGTCGAACTCCCTGGCAACTTCTGTTATTTTTCGCCCTTCTTCAATCTTGCCAATAATACGGCCACGCGTAAAATCATCTAAGTGATGTCGGGAAGACATACTGAAAATTGCAAGTTCGTCAATTGATTCTTTCCCTTTCAACTTTGCGTTTGAACAACAACGGTCAATACGCGTCAAATCCTTTATATCTCTTATCAGCGCTATGACGTCACGAACAAGTTCGGAAATCCAAAATTTGCATACGCACAACACGTCTTACTGTATCCCGCACTTATGCTAATTTCCACATTTTCCTGCCTTCCATTTTATGGTTGCTATCGTTACTATTTTCATCCGTCCTTAGCAATTGTCCGGCAGTGTATAATCGAAATGGGGTCAAAGGTCAGATCACAGGAACGAGATTTATTCCACAGCCATTATCCTCATAACTTGAGTAATAGCTTGAGTAATGATTTCTGGTATGTTGTTAAACGTATCATAATCAATGCATTGTATGATTTTACTAACGTGTTATAGATGAATACCATCAAATGCCGAAAATGCACCTTTTGATCATCCATCTACTAAACAAACACATCTTCCACTTATCATCAACCCCACGTAGCTGAACGCAGCATGCAAATGCCACCTTTCCTTGTTGCCAACATCTCGTGTGTTTTCAAAACGTACGACTGCATACTCACGCTCAACCATGCACCTGTCATAAACGCTCAGAACTTTTTGGACAGCCCAATAAATGCCCATTTTAAAACCTCTCATTATTTTGAATGATGTGTGTTTTAGAATATAATCAAGACCTCTCAGTCACTTTTGATTCTCTTTTCGGTTGATGGCAAAATATCTATGGCCAATGGCATTATGGTTCACATGTGTCGAACATTCATCTTCATAAATAACTGAAGCTGCTCCACAATCACGTTGAATTATACATACAGAGAGCGGAATAACCTCAAGCTAAGTAGATGGGCAGGTAGATCGTAGGCAGTACGGTAGACCACAAACTATCCGGTAGACCGCAAACTGCAGTAGTCCCAATTTGCTACTTATCCGTTAGTGCTTTCCGTTTTCAACATTCAACCGATCCAAACTACAAATGACTTATTTTCTTTTCCTTTATATATATATATATATATATATATTTTAATTCATGAAACCGAAACGATTGTGCCCAAGTTGTGTTGAAGTCAGGACTTGTCGTGGTAACTAAAAAGCTTAATTTTTGGCAGCAGCATAGCCTGACTTAACATGGTACTTTTATAACTTGATTACATAGTTTAGAAGCATTACCTTGACTTTAAATAAAAATTCGTGAACAAAAATTATCACAATTAATTTGGATATGTGAACTAACATTACTTTGATTTGAAATCACAGAATGTTCCATATTTGTGCGATTCACATTCACGACTTAATGCTACAAATTTGCTCAGTCCCCCCTTTCAGTTCTCTAACCCATTTCAGACACATTGAAGTTAATGTTTAACTGACGTTTTTCTCTCTCACTGATTCAGAAGTGTTGGCATTTATTATGTCATTTAATTATGACGATTTTGGTCTCATTACCCAGGGTGTGGACAAATATGCAAAAACATCAAACGCCTAGATTAGAGGTGGCGAACCTTTTATGTTTGAAGGCCGTATTAA
This sequence comes from Macrothele yani, assembly GCA_039090855.1. Classification (NCBI taxonomy): domain Eukaryota; kingdom Metazoa; phylum Arthropoda; class Arachnida; order Araneae; family Macrothelidae; genus Macrothele; species Macrothele yani. The sequence continues at coordinate 150,699,277 of CM076995.1, read as the reverse complement.
GCTTGCTGTAATTTAATTAGGTCCCATTCAAGAGACATTTCAATTAAATATACTTCAAAATGTACATTATTTAAAAAAAAAATCTGACTACTGTGTACTAACTAACTTCAAAGAATGAAAACTAGAATTGTTAATTCTAAAGTTGACTAATCTTTTAAGGACTTTGTTGTGATTGCTTTTCGTTGGAAAGTATTTGCATATTTGGTTGCAACATGGAGGTCCGCAGTTTTAGCTTATCCTCTAGATCTGTATGCATCATTTGTGACTTTAAAGGCGTTTTGATTTGGGTTAGGTAGAAGAATGTAGATTCGAAGCAATAAGTGCATGGTTGAAAAGCAAGAAAGTATTTTTCGTGCATGTTACCGACGGCGTGGGTATTCTATTACATTTTTTACGCTTTCCAACCGTAGGCTGAAGAAGCGTATATGCTCCAGCTTTTTCCGTCCGTCTGTCGGCACGATAATTCACGTAAAAGTAACTCGATTTCGATGAAATGTTAGTATGTTATAGGGGACCACCTGGGGGCGAATCCTATTGAAAATGGGACAAATGGGGTTAAAGTTCACGACATAGGAGCGGAATCCATTTCATTGCCCTTATGCGTCATAACGTGCGCAAAAATGATTCGATTTCGATAAAATTTTAGTATGTGGTAGGGGACCACCTGGAGAGGAACCCTATTGAAAATGGGACAAATGGGGTCAAAGGTCAGGACATAGAATCGGGATCAATTCCATCGCCCTTATCCCATACAATTAGGGTGGACGTCAAGTAATTTTGCTTCCCATATTTCCAATGGAAAAACTTTTGTACGCATTTCCTTTACCATTAGTGTGTTCCCAAGGATGGAAATTTGGACATCGGTTAAAATAACTTCATATTATAACTTGGAATACTTAACATTTTCTAAAACATAACCATAATTATATTAAAAAACAATAACGTTTCCTTTGGTGGTGTAGAAACCAGAAAAAAGATGGCGCGACCTGTACTTTGATGACGTAAGTAGACAAATAAATGTTGGATTGCATAATTATGGTTATGTTTTAGAAAATATTAAGTATTCCAAGTTATAAACAAAATGAAGCTATTTTAATCGATGTTCAAATTTTCATCCTTGGGAACGCATTAATTATGAAGAAAATGTGTACAGAAGTTTTTCCATTGGAAGTATAGGAAGCAAAATTACTTGACGTCCACCTTAAAGGAGCAATTCTTGTATCTATGTAAATTTTATTTTGAAAACGGCTCTAAGGTTTTTGATCAAAGTTTTTAACCTGCCGTTTTCTGGTACTAGAAATCGATTTAGCTTGATCTCGACTTTAGGAAAATTCGTTTAGTGGGTTAAATAACCACCTCAAATTACCACGTTTTTATTGTCATGGTGTCGTTCCATTAATGTTACTCATGCTTAGAAATTTTATGACGTCACAAGATCACGATTGAGATGTTGGCGCGCGGTCACACCATCTGTCTCATTACGTCACGCGTTGTGTGTGGTCCCTATTAAAGTTTTATGACGTCGCACTCTTTCGAGCAGACGGTCGCGATTCCCATCTGCCTCATTACGTCACGCGTTGTGTGTGGTCCCTATTAAAGTTTTATGACGTCGCACTCTTTCGAGCAGACGGTCGCGATTCCCATCTGCCTCATTACGTCACGCGTTGCGTGCGTATGCCCGTCCGCACGATAACTCACGTAACAATCGTTCGATTTCGATGAAATCTTAGTATGTGGTAGGGAAACACCTGGGAAGGAACCCTAATGAAAGTGAACGAAATGGGGTCAAAGATCTGGACACAGAAGCGGGATCCATTCCACTGCTCTTATGCGTCATAACTAACGTAAAAAAGGTTCGATTTTGATGAAATTTTAGTATGTGGTAGGGGACCACCTGGGAAGGAACCCTATTGATAGTGAACGAAATGGGGTGAAAGGCCAGGACATAGAAGCAGGATCCATTTCACTGCTCTTATGCTTCATAACTAACGTAAAAAAGTTTCAATTTCGATTAAATTTCAGTATGCGGTAGGGGACCACTTGGGGAGCAAACCCTATTAGAAATGGGCGAAATGGGTTCAAAGGTCAGGACATAGGAGCGGAATCACTTCCATCGTCATTATGCATCATAACTTACGTAAAAATGCTTCGATTTGGATAAAATGTTAGTAGCCGCCCCGGTGGCGCAGTGGTCTAAGCGATGGCCTCTGATCATTCGTCCGTGAGGGGTCCGGGTTCGAATCCCGGTCAGGTATGGATGTTGTGTTTGTCTTACGGCACTGGCTCTTTCCCTTCCCTGGAACCAGTGACCCAAAATTAGGGACGGGCGACTGCTTATAGCCCATTGAGTTGCTCACGGTGGTCGTTAAACCTTCAATCAAAAAAAAAAAAAAAAAAAATGTTAGTATGTTGTAGGGGCCTGCCTGGGAACGAATCCTATTGAAAATGGGCGAAATGATGTCAAAGGTTAGAACACAGGAGCGGGATCTATTCCATAGCCTTTATGCATCATAACTTACGTAAAAGTGCTTCGATTGAGACAAAACTTTATCATGTTATTTCGGAGGTATACCGAACCGGTTCTGTTGAATATCATCGAAATGGGATCAAAGGTCGGGGCACAGGACCGATATTTATTCCACAGCCATTATTCTCATAACTTGAGTCTGAGTTATAACTTGAGTAATGATTTCTGGTATGTTGGATAGCGTATTATAATCAATGCATTGCATGATTTTACTAATTTGTTTCATATTTCAATTGGATCTTTCTTAGCGTCAAATAAGGACTTTAAAATGTCATCTTATGAGAGCTCAATCAATTCCATCTATAGTTCTTTAGGAGCCATGAAGTTATCAACTAGGTGAGGTTGAAATGCTAATTTGAGTGAGATGTCATGATTCTCAAAGTCAGTGAACATTTCTTTGTATTCTCCAATTAAGTCCATAATATCCGTAACTGCGTATTATTCAAAAGATTCGTATTAATCCTCCTGCTCATCAATGATCTTTGCTGACTGAGGAAAATGTTCACCCGAAATTTCCTTTTGAAGAAGAGATTTGAAAAAAGATAGCTTCGAAAGGCTTGGATTTTTTGCATCTTATATAGACTTAGTTTTACCTTGCAGAGAAATATTCAAGTCATTTTGCTTTGACATAATATCACAAAGGAATGCAGCATTTCCATCGAAATATTTCAATAATTCACATTGATAATTCTATTCCTCATAAAATTTAACTATCTGTTCTCAGTAACGTACCGGGAAAAACTCGAGGGCCCCCCCCCATTCCCCCCACCCCCGTAAAAAATGTCTTCGAGGCCTTTTTGCGAAAATCCATTAGCTTTCAATTACTCAAAGTTTTAACTTCCATATTATTAACTAGGCTTTAAGGGAGTTTTAATAAATCAAATTCTTTGGAACCTACGAGTATTTTTCGTAAAAATCAAAATTACTTCACTTTATTGCGTGAAACACAAATGTGTACAATAAGTAGGAACTGTACACCAAATTATACTCAAAATAGTATAACTATACTAAAAATCCGAAATTTCTTGGCGTAGAATACAAATAAAAGATATAAATGAGGTCAACAAATATAAAAATGTGGTCAACGTGACCTCGTTTCTTCGAAATATCACGTTTGCTCCTATTCATTTATTGTCTCTAGTAAAGTCACCCCGTTCAAAGTGTTGAAATGTTCTATTATTATCCAGTTTGCAGTTAGCTGTCTACCTTCCTTGAAAAAGCCATCTGGTTGATGTGCGAAAGCTTCGAAAGTTTTATTTGTATTCTGCGCCAAGAAATTTCGGATTTTTAATATAGTTATACTGTTTTGAGAACAAATGTGTACGTTATAATTAAAATGATAGCCCTGGTTTCCGATACAAATTACTACAAAATACTTACGTTAAAGTTAATCATATCATGCAAAACTAGTTATTTTAAAGAACTAAGCTGCTTGAAATGCCTCACGATTGCACACACAAAACATGCACCCACCGCGTGACAGTGTCTAATGTCTTTTCCGATTTATACGAAATGTCACAACATAAGTAAACAAATAACTAAGTAACGATTAAGAACTGTAGCACAAAGACCGTAAAATTACTGAAATTATTTACTCTGGAATATAAAAAACACGTTAACATAATACCACAATGTTTTCCGCATAGTAAAAAAATATTTTGACTCTGTTACAAAAAAAATGACTCAGGTATCTGATAACTCCCGCGAAGAACACCTTTCAGTTCATTCTATTCGGGGATGCATAGTTATGTACAAACAACTGTAATACATAACACCTTATCCTCGTTGGTATAAAAATTCCGCTTATTGAACTTGAGGCCCCTTGTAACAGCAAGGGCTACTACAAGGGGCTTCAAGTACTCTCGACTAGTTGTTTTCCCGTCATCCAGTTTTTATGAACAAAAGCAGCGAAAATGATTTCTAAAGGCTTCACGTATTTACTGAGAGAAAAATGATTTTTTTCTTGAAGCTTCAAAGCTGCCTTAATTCTTGGCTATTTCTTTAACCAGTTTCATACGAAGTTTCCGCAAAAAAAAGTTGTGAAATATTTTTGCTCAGGCTAGATGCCCCTTTTAACTATAAGGGTCCCCCGCACTGCGGGGCTTACGGGGGTTATCAGTACGCCCCTGTCTGTTCTCGCAAAGACAACATTTTTGCTAAATCTGTCCCTGCGATAGCCAACGCAATTTAAAATGATACGTCGAATCCACACTGAATTGTACATCGTTCAACTTTAGCATGTTAGGAAACTGACGACGGCGTGTTGTATTCGCACGAATAAAGTTAACTATATTTATAATTTGTTGCAAATTGTCACTTAAAATAGCAGATTTAGCATAGAGATTTGGCTTATGTAAGATACAATAAAAAGAAATGACAGCATCTGGATCTGATAAAATACTTTTTTTAACTGTGCAGTAAACGCCTTATGTTTTCCTGTCATGGAAGGTGCACCGTCTATACCTACCCTCACTAAATTAACCAAATTCAGTCCAACTTCACGACATTTATCTTGAAGTTGTTGAAGATATCTGTTTCTCGTTCTCTGCCCGTATGAATGCCCAAAGAGAATAACTCTTCGTAGCAAAGAAAATTTTCTGTTAGGGCCCGAAGGAAACCTTCACCGAGTCAGTAGTATCAATTGATTCATCCAAAGCGATTGAATATTATTTTATTATACCTCCAGATTCGTTGTATATGAATGCCAGTTGCTTTGACTACCGAATACTGTGATGGTTTTATTCAAATTAATCGGAAACTTGAGACTTCGTCATTCTGGATGGTGTAGTGGTTAGCATACTCGGTCGCTACCCGGGAGACGTACAGAGACATCGGCGCCCGTGTGTGACGACATCAAGCCACAGTGAGGCGAGTATATATTCGGTGGGTGCAGAAGGGACGGGCGGACCGACGTGAGCACTTGCCTCAGCCGCGGCACACCACCGAACGAGAGGACCGGCATGTTGTGCGGCGAGCATTGACGGCTCGCACCGCCACATCACGAACGCTAGCGCAGGAATTAGGGTTTGTTGCGCAACAACCTGTGTCAGCACGTACCGTTCGACGTCGTCTGTAGGAGCGGGGACTTGTCGCACGGCGCCCATTGCTCCGATTACAATTGACCACCACCGGGGAGTGCGACGGCAGTGGGCCGTTGAACGCCGCACCTGGACTGCGGAATGGCACGACATTGTCTTCTCCGACGAATCCCGCTTCTGCCTGCAACACCACGATGGTCGGATCCGCGTGTGGCGGCACCGCGGCGAGAGACTGTGTGACGCCTGCATTATGCATCACCATACCGGTCCGTCGCCTGGCGTTATGGTTTGGGGCGCAATTGGATATGACACCCGCACCCCTCTGGTAGTCTGGTACGCATCGCCGGTACACTCAACAGCCACCGCTACATCTCCGACGTTTTGGAGCCTGTAGTCCTCCCGTACCTGCAGGACCTGCCAGTGGCCACGTTTCAACAGATAATGCTCCCCCGCACCTGGCACGCATTGTGCAACAATTCTTCACGGCCCACCAGGTGTCACTGCTGCCGTGGCCCGCCTGTTCTGCCGATATGACGCCCATCGAACGCGTTTGGTCGCTGATCGGCAACCGAGTGGCCCGTCAAGCACCACCCGCGGCTGCGCCTGATGAACTGTGGCAACGTGTGGAAGCAGCCTGGACCGACATACCCGAAGCCCACATCCAAAGCCTCTCTTTCGTTCGATGCCATGGCGTGTTGCGGCGGTTGTTGCCAGCCATGGGGGCCACACGAACTGGGGGCCACACGCCATTGAAAGTAACCATCGCCATTGGGATAAACCATCCACATGTCAGGATGCACTTGGTCTGCAACTATGTTTAGATATGATGTGCCATTCAGACGTTGATCAACACGAATTAAAGGTCCCAAAGCATGCCAGGAAAACATTCCCGAAACCATAACGTTGCCCCCACCAGCTTGAAGGGTTCTAGCAATGCATTTGGGGCCCATGCTTTCGTGCTGTTTCCGCCAAATTCTTACTCGGCCATCGTCATGGTGCAACTGAAAACGTGATGCATCGGACCACATAATTTGTTTCCAATCATCGACTATCCAATCCTTGTGCTCCTCTGCGAACTGCAGACGTTTTCTCTTGTTAATTGCAGACAGCAAAGGTGTTCGAACAGGCCTTCGGCTGCCATATCCCATCCGATGCAATGTACGGCGAACAGTGCGTGCAGAGATCATCTGAGGGGATCCTTGATTAAGATGGTCTGTAATTTGGTGCACTGTTGCCTTTCTGTTGTCTGTTATCAGTCTGGACACTCTCCGTTCCGCCCGAGCAGTCACTAGTCGATGACGACCACACGTTGCACGTAGTGACCCATGCAGTTTTCTGGCTGACAGTCCAGTCTTTAAACACTTTAACAACAGTTGATCTGGAAAATTCCCCGAATACGACGGTTTCGGTGATACTCGCTCCATGGCTCCGAGCTCCTACAATCATCCCACGTTGAAAGTCCGTCAAATCGCATTTTTTACCCATCTCGTCACCCAAAAATCCCTTCTACTACTGTCGCAAGCACTAAGCTTTCTCTTTTTTATACTAGCCTCGCCCTCTGGCGGCAACAGCGTGCAGCCATAGCTCATTTGCTTAAAACTGTCAGGTGGTCATAATAAAGTGGCCACTCAGTGTATAATAGTTGCAACTGACTGGCCCTTGTTGGGCCTAAATAGTAGCTGCAATTGACGAGCTCGGCCGGGCCGAGTATCAAATATTAGAAACGGGCAGGGCCGACTATCTAATACTAGAAACGGGCCGACTCGGGCCTTAAACGCACGGGCTTGGGCCGTCCCGGTGTCACTAAATAAGGCCCGTGCATACCTGTATGTAGCTTCCGGGAAGACAGAGAGGGCGGTTGCCCTCCCAGAATGGTCATTCTAGGGGCGCCAATTCATGCTCAGGGGGATGTAAAAAAATAGAAATTGTAACTAAGAAATGAAAGTTACACCTTTCAGTATTTTCTTTATAAAAACTACAGTAAGTCTCATACAGTATTCCACGCTGCTTACCAGAGTGCAGAGTAACGTGCACTATGAGGTGTGAACATTTCATATAAATGAAAAGAATTTTCCAAAACAGTGAATGAAGGCATAGAAAACAATATGCTGATATCTCTAACCTCCATGACCTTTCCGAACATGTCATTGGGATGAAGAACAGATGCCATTGTGCTCTGTCGCAGAAAGTTCTCTGAGCGTCTAACCTGAACGAAAATTTTCCAAGCCCTACCCCTAAAGCTTCTTCCTATTGTTACGTTTTTATCCGATACTCATTCGTTCTGCCCTAGTTAACCGTTTTTCGTTTTGCATTTCTGTGGAGTGTTGTGTTGTCGGGGTTCACATAATGTTTAATTGTTATTTATAACTTGTGGTTCTTGGGTATTTACCTGGTTTTTACATTTCTAATAAAATTATGTCAAAAACCTGAAGTGCGATTTTTGAACGATTATATTACTTTCCTATAATGGCAGTGTGTGAGAAAGTAAAAATCACGTATCGTTTGAGTGGAACTCGAAGGGGAGTAATTTTGATCTCGGAGGGGGAAGGGTTTCAAGTCTCGCCTTCCCAGATAAGAAAAGCTTGTTACGGTCTTGCTTCTATCGCACGGTAATGGCACACTCAGCTCCTTGGAACCAGTAACCGGCATGATTGACAGACAATGTCTTATCGTAGTCTTTAAACCCCGAACAGCATCATAAAATTTTGAGCATTGGTTACATTTTCCTTATTGGGTTAGCGTTTTTATTTCTCATTTACATATTTTTTTTTTTCTCTATTTTGTGCAGCAGAGAGGATGGCATAAGAAATATAAAGTGTTTCTTTTGCTTGGATTAAACTAGCAATGCTGACGTAATGCACTGCATGCGAAGTGTGTTTAAAATTAACAGTAATAATCGGCTCACATGAAAGAACTCAGCACTTATGAAGCTACACACACACGCCCTGTGCTTGAGATGACACCAGCTACACGCCCTGCGTTTAAGGGTCGTGCTGCAAACGATTCCGATCAGCCGGTGACGCCTATAACGCCCACTCAGTGGGCGTCCCTGTACTTTCCTGTGGGAAAATCGTCATTTCTGTGCGACTATTTAGGACAGCTGTTTTTGATACACAGCTATAGAAAAATCTCAGTCACAAATTTTTCATAAAACGTGAAAAATTGCGTTTAAACCTCTTTTTCATTTTAGGAAAACTGTAAGAACAGGTACCGACATATTTTACGAAAAAAACAAAATTTATGACATAATGTCCCTGATATGTTTAGCTAAATGGCAGATAAACGTCCTCAAGGGTTTCTGTTCTGTTGCCATGGCTGTTTCGCAAGTCGAGATATTGTTTCAAAAACAACGTATGTTCTTTTTAAAAATATATCAGACATATGCTTACCGCTGAATCAAACATTTTGCTCCAGGTTTAGTATCACAGTGTTCTTTTTCCTCTTAGCCTGTTGACACCCACTGCAGGGAATAGCCCTCCTCCAGTCTTTTCCAACTTCTTCGATCCTTAGCCTCAGTCCACCATTTAGCACCTCTACATTTCTGAAGGTCATCTCTCCATCTTGTTCTCTGGCGTCCTCTTCGTCTTCTTCCATCTCTCGGTTGCCATTCTGTTATTAATCGTGTTCATCTTTCAGTCTTTCAACATGACCAGCCTATCTCCACTTTGATTCTTTTTATATTTATTATTTCTGTTTTTTCTCTTATAAGTTCATCTCTAACTCTATCCCTTCTTGTTATTCCTAAGATTCTTCTTTCTAACTTTCTTACCGATACTCTTATTTTTTTACTTTGTCGCCCTGTGATACTCCATGTTTCACTTCCACAGGTAAACACGGGGATAATACATGCGTTGAAGATTTTTCTTTTTAAATTGAATATTTGGTGCAATTATAGTGTTTCTCATGAATGAAATACGAGATTACACCATATAATACAAATTTTGAAAATGACAATCCGTTTTTTGGTGTAAATATGACAAGGATAGGTGTACATTTTTGGTGTAAATATGACAATATAGCATACCCGGGTGCTATCTGGGAGACGCGGGTTCGATTTACGCTCTAGGACGACAAAATTTTCCAGTTTTGGGATATTATCTGACTTACCATCCTTGTCATATTTACACCAAAGAAAAAAAAACGGATTGTCATCTTCAAAATTTTTATAGTCTCTGAGATTATGGAAATAAAAAGCTCTATAGTATGAACCAGTCGGACTGGAAAGTGCCAGGTGTTGAAATACACGTTGTGCTAATAAAATATGTGATGCGAAAGGCGTTATGGGTTTGAGCAGTTGAGCCAACCGAAAGAGCTAAGAGTTGAATCATAGTGTGTCACCATTACTAAGGAAAAGTGAAAAGCGTTTAGCCAAATGTAGAATCTGAAGGTTTTCATGAAATACAATAGAATGAAACTGTGTAGACCCGGATTTTATCTCACCAACAGAAACAATACATAAGAGACCTTTATTTGGTATGGTGAGACCTTTATTTCGTATATTGAGGCATGAGTGTTGTATTTTTCTTTTATTTAATTAAATAACAAGGAACTGTACACCAACTGTACTTAAATAGTATAACTTATTAGTGATCCGAAATTTCTTGGTGTAGAATAGAAATCAAAGACCTTTATTTATCTGGCACATGCAAGACCCAGCCACGGGCAGCCATTTTTGAAACGTATCAGAATGTACCTGCATTTTGCCATCATCAGCATGCGGAACTTATAAAAAATTTTGTTTATGGAGTTCTAGAAAGATAACAAAGTGTTGTTAGTTTAAAACTATGAAGCACCTGGGTTTTTTCCTTCTCTGTATCACTGCCTCTTACGAGATTGTAAACGTTGGGTGGTCCTTGTATTCTGGCAAGATATTAGAATTTTGTTTGCATACGGTATGATTTTCTGTTAAATAGGGTTTATAGGTTGCTCTGGGCATTGTTTAACGTATAACTCTTCATACTGAAATTATAGTTGCTCTGGGGATTGTTTGTTCTATATGTTCGTTTCGTTATAGTAATTATGATGTTTGCAAATACGACAGCAAGAGAGCAGGGACTTTCGAAATGAGATGTTTTAAATATTTGAAGATAGGAAAGTCTAGATACATTTAATTACATACATAACTTAATTTACGATGCAACTGTCTTATGTTCACTTAAAGAAAACTTTTATGTTGATTTTTCGAGCAAATTTAAATATTTGTTGCGATATTATATTCGGAGTTGTTGAAAATGGTTAAGCCAATTTGTACATATGTCACGCTTCACCGCAATGAGGTTTTCGTAGTGGCTTTACAAACAGATTTGAATATTTGTTTTGCCGCCCCGGTGGCTCATAGGTCTAATTGCTGACTTCTGACCATTCGTCCCATATCGGTCAAGGTTCGAATCCTAGTGAGGCATGGGTGTTGTATTTGTCTTGTGGCACTGGCTTTCTCCCTTACCTGGAGGAAAGTACTTATACCTACAATTCATTTTCGAGTTTAATAAGTATTTCACCCCTCTATAGTCTCTTCCTCACGCCCCTCTTGTCAAGTGAGGGGCTCCAGTGCCTTAATTTTTTATATGATTGTGTTTTAATTGCAAAAAACAGCACTCACGGCATATAGCTAAAGCGTAGTGTCTTTTCGGATGAAATCTGTTAAATGGGGTCTGATGTAAAATAAAATCGGCCACGTGGAATTTTCGGTTTAAATTAAAAACCATCGTATGGAATTCGAGTGGAAAATATGTAGAATAACTGAGAATGACTTACGTCTATAGAAGAGGCGGGAACAATAATTTTAGTTTAAATACATAGTTTAAACGAGATAGGAAGAATAGTTACTACGCAGACACATACTATCCATCAAATCATATTATCCATCATTCGATACATTACTTTGTCATTCCCAATTAAGTATTAACTACCAGGAAACGGTAATTCTGTCAATTTTAAAGGAAAACGATTGCTGGGTTCCATTTCTCAGCAAAATCGGTCAGATGAGCTGCGATTTTGAATGAAATCGGTCTTGAAGACCTGCAGAAGATTTAAAAGTCAAAGATGCTAAACAGGCTTAAGTACGATTTCAAAGCATTTTTGGCAAGCGAATTTAAGTTGACCTAAAGAAAAATCGGTTTGGTACGTATACATTAAGTAGTACCAAACCGATTTTTCGTATTTTTATTTTCAAATCGATTTTTTTTTATTTAGTCGGGTTAGTCAAAAACTGAAAATATGGAAGTAGGAGCTGCAAATTTGTCGAAACATTACTATAAAAGAAAAAAGCGATTCGATAGAATAAAATGTTATGAAAGTGAAAGCGGCCAAGTTTCGAAATGTGAATTTCAATAAAAATTACCTTGTTTGTACAGTATATCGTACAGTTTACACCTACAGGAAGGGTTTAGACACATGTCCTATGGAAATTTTGTACTTCGCACGTGAGAGAAACTTAGTTATATTACACTCACGGACAATAAAATTTGCGCACTTATAAAAAAACATGCTACAACTGCGAAACTTTGCAAATAGCTAGAGTGCGGGCTGGTATGCAAATGATCCACCTCTGGTGTGAGTGCGCATGACCACACATCTTGTGGTGGCGCTGCAAGCACAAACCGGTAGCCTTATAAACCGGCGTGTAGTCGATGCCCCGTGAAAGCGAAAAGCACCGGCCGACGCAAGTAAGAGTACAGAGTGACGAGAATGCCGGGTAGATGCCAGAGACGTCGATCTACGCAACTTACGGACTTTGAGAGAGGCCTGATCATCGGGCTGAAAACCGCAGGGTAGTCGGCGCGCCGTACAGCCCACCACGTGGATCGTTCTGACCATACAGTCCGACTGTGTTGAGAGCAGTGGACACGTGACGACATTGCCACACGACGGAACGGCTCTGGACGGACCAGGAGGATCCCCGGTAGAGGGGATCGACGAATCGTTCGCCAGGCACGAACGGATCCCACGAGGACCCGGTCCACTATACAAGCAGATGTAGCGGCTCCTGTGTGCTCACGAACCAATTCCCGATCCCTCGCAGAAGCGAATCTGCGATCTCAGCGCCACTTACGTGTGCAGCCATTAACAGCGGAACATCGCCGGCTCCGTGTGCAGTGGTGCCAGGCCAGAGGGACGTGGAACTCCACAGACTGGCGATGTGTAGTGTTTTGCGATGAGTTCCGCTTCGTTTTGGGGACAGATAATCATCGTGTCCGGGTGTGGAGATCCCCGGGTCAACGGCACAATCCCGATCTCTCTATCGATAGCCACGAACATAATGCCACTGCAGACATTATGGTCTGGGGAGCCATAGCCTATTATAGCCGATCAGCTCTAGTAGTGGTACGTGGATCATTGACCAACCAGGAATGGGATTTCAGGTGTACCAGCAGGATAATGATTATACCAGTAAAATGATAACGGAATACCAGCAGGATAATGCCCGCCCGCACACGGCTCAGGTTGCCCAGGACTGCCTACGTCATGTCCAGACACTTCCATGGCCTGCCTACTTCCCGGACATGTCCCCTATCGAGCATGTGTGGGACCATTTCAAACGCCGGCTACCGTCGTGCCGCACTATCCGGGATTTAGAGCACACCGTCCTGCATGTGTGGGGCAGTCAGACGCAGGACAACATCAGGCGTCTGTTCGCCTCCACGCCGGACCGTATTGCAGCATGCATCGCCGCACGAGGAGGGGCGACGCGCTATTGAAGATGGCCGGAGTGCGAGCCACAGATGCCTCTGTAATTGTCTTGCAGCTCTGTTTTTGCCATCATCTGCATCATTACGTCCATAAAATTTTAGTTCAATCCGATGCTTTCTTCTTGGTGCGCAAATTTCATTGTCCGTGAGTGTAGATTGAGCTGAGACACTTTTGTACTTTGTACGTGAGAGAAACTAGTTATGTTAGATTGAGCGTAGACACCTTTGTACTTCGTGCGTGAGAGAAATTTAGTTAGATTGAGCTTAGACAGCTCTCCGGGGACGACGGCTTTACGCACCCGCCCGACAGATGGCAGGTGTTCCGGTAGTTCAGAGGTACACAGCCCACCTGGGGTGCATCCCACAATTATGTGGTCTGAGGGCGGTGGTTCCAACCACTAGGCCACTTGCGACTTTAAACAGAAATCTGAAAGCGTCAGAAACAAGGGGAAGCTTAAAATACGGTTTTACTGCCAATTAATCACAAGCTTTCTGATTTTGTAAACTAAATGAAATAGAGTTTAATCAAAAAAAAAAAAAAATAGCGGGCTATATTGCGCACGAAAACGTTCCAAAGGTTTCAGGTGAAAAACTAATCATACATGTTTCTCCTGCGGAAAAAGAATGCCTTTGAAAACGAAACAAGTTTAACTTCAATTTAAAAAGAAATCGATCTTGCTGATTCTACGCATGGATAAGTTATTCAGTATCTGAAGGTGTGTCTCTAAATTTATGTAAGATTCATTATTTTAAAGTGCTTTTCATTTGTAAGGATGGGGAGCAAAGCGTGGGTTTATGCACAATTTGTTTTGAATTGTGTGTATTCATGGCCACAGGATGAGCTTTAAACTTTCAGCCATCCTCCGTAGGGAGCCTGAAGTAGTATCGTAATAAACTGCTACTCTTTCTGACCTTTTTTCATATCACTAAGTTTATCGACCCCATAAGCTGAATTTATTCCTGATCTTTCGCTTACTACACACGGCTCAAGGACCACAAAACGGCGCCGCAAAAGAATTCCCTACGGTGTACATACCTATGCAGAAACTTTCCCTTTCTTTCGCTTTCTAGCTCTTTTTTTTTTCTTTTGCTTTCAGAAAACATTTGCAGTCCTTTAGACAGAATAGAAAGTTTAACCTCTCTCTTAACCTTCTTTGCGTCTCTAGAACGAGTCTGGTTTCGTGCACCTGCGGATTTCCGTAATCTCCCGGGCAATTTGGATTTAAGCTCCTTTTGCAAACAAAATTCATTACATAGACGTGGAAAGATGGTGTTTGGGTTGTGAAATAGAAGAGCAATGGGTTAGAGGTTAGAACTGCCAAAATGGCGTTTTATGACCGTAATCTCGTTCCGCTGTACTAAGACAAAATTTAAGCAGTTACTTTTGTGTGCCATATCAAACACAAACAAAGCGGTTTTTTTTTTTACTTTCTTTAAATGTCTCATCTTTTTTTTTTTTTTTTTTTTAGTACCTTTTCGCCCCTTTCCTTCCTTCGCCTGTGTTTTTGACTCATTATTTTTGTGTAAAGATTCTTGTTTTCTTTAAGCTAATATGTGATTTAGGAAAGAAAACGTGAATCCCGATATCTGTTTCAGTAATGCGAAATTAAATACGCAGTTGATTTCTTAAAGCGGACACGTTGTGACGTGCCCACCCAGCAGAACGCACACGACATAAATGCAGATAGCAGCAAGAACGAACGTCTGCGAGTTCAGTTGGTAGAGCGACTTGTTCCGGAATAAGTGGACTCGGGTTCGATCCCCGGCGTGGACCAAAAATGACGGAGAAATTTACTACGTTATAATGGCGCCCGAACTTCCCGGATGACCCGGCCGTTAAAGATCTCGTAATGGTGTGATGTTATTTCTACACCGCGAGACAGGAAAAATAAGATAATCCCTTCTTCAGCGCTTCGAAAAATAAATGTGTGTGATGTTGCATTCCACACACCAGATTGACTGGGAGTTCTCAAGTGCACGTTCTACAGCGGATGGCTGTGTGCAACTATTCATAGTCCCGGCTAACCAGAGGGCCATGCCCCCGGCCCTCTTTCTGGGGGGGGGAGATGTGACATGCCTGCCCCGAAGGACACACACGACATAAAGGCAGATAGCAGCAAGAACGAACGTCTGCGTAGCTCAGTTGGTAGAGCGACTTGCACCGGAATAAGTAGACTCGGGTTCGATCCCCGGCGTGGACCAAAAATGACGGAGAAATTTCCTTCGTTATAACGTATTTCTCTCCAATTCACTAATTTGAAGAAAAAAAGCTGGCTGATGAAAGATGAAGCCTAAATTTCAGCCGCCTTTTTTTATTTATTTATTTTTATCATCATTTTAATAATAAACAAAGACATCGCTCTTTCCACGTTAAGCAACGCACAGCAACCGAAAAATTGTTATTCGGCCGCCGCCGGGGAGCCAAGCGCGTTAGCTTTACACCACGGTAGCCAACAATTCATGGCGCTGTGTGCGTTTTTCTGTCAGCATCTGTCATTACAAATCCGTAAGATGGGTTCAGCTACTGAGACGTCTCCATCTGGTGGGCATTAACGGCACTGGCTATATATTAATTATAGCAGTTAAATCCAAAGGGCGAGATCCAAAGTGAAAATCCTCCAAACACGTGGCATCAGTGAATAAACAAAGACATCGCTCTTTCCACGTTCAGCAACGGTGTAAGGCTAACACGCTCGGCTAGATATCGAGAGATCCGGGATTCAATTCCCCGGCGTCGGCCGAATAGCAATTTTTCGGTTGCTCTGCGTTGCTAAAAGTGGAAAGAGCGATGTCTTTGTTTATTCACTGACGCCACGTATTTGGATGATTTTCATCATTTTTTAATAGATGATTATGACCGTGCGTGCAGAATAAAATTCAATGATCAGGTAAAAACACTGTGTTATGCACGATTAAAACGAAGTCTGAAGATGACAGATGCACTTCGTAAAATTACATTTAATCACACTTAACTATATACAAAGATTAAAATGGCACTCATAAGATATTTCAGACTCTCCTGGAGTCTTTCATCAGAAGAAAAGTCACTTTTTCATCTGATGGACTGACTCCAGGGGAGTCTGAAAGATCTTATGAGTGTCATTTTAATCTTTGTATAGCCTAGTTAAGTGTGATTAAATGTAATTTTACGAAATACATCTGTCATCTTCCGCCTTTGTGTTAATCGTGCATAATACTGCGATTTTACCTGATCTTTGAATGTTTAACAGATTCCACTGCTTCTCCAGAGATGGAAAGTGTCTTCTTCCTCTTCGAAAACCACACCTAACTAAAATGCTTCGTAGTGAAACGGATATGAAGCGGCCCGTTTCAAACTTTCCCCCGGGCATGTTTTTCGCTGCTTATTGAGAAGGCTTTCCACCTTTGAAGAAACGTAGCTGCTTTGAGAGCTCAATTGATTAAATGGAAAATAACGCAGAAAGACGTGCCATTTCTAGCAGGAATTCCTGCCACAGATGTAGTTTAAGACTTGGCTACCTACTTCTACTTCTGTTACAAATGTTCCTCTTCCACACTTAAGTATAAGCAAGTATGGCCTCGATCCTCAAATGCATACACAAATGCTTCGAACGATTTCATTTTGTTCGGCGTATGTATACGCCGTCTATAGTTTCGTGACTGAAAAGTCTGTTTATGTAAACATTTCTCGAATGAAAAAAAAGCCATGCGTTTTAGTCCGTAATTTTGGGTATATAAACATCTCTCGGAAACGACAGGTATATGAGATCCAAAGATCCCGACTAATGTCAGATCTGCACAATTAAAAAAATAAATGGTATGAATTCACGGAATTTCTGAAAATAATGTGCGGAAAAGTTACAGGTAGGTGTCCGTCTTTTAACGAGATTTCCGTTTTTAGAAGGGTAACCGGTAAAATCCCCCACAGGTAAAATTCCCCAACCAGAAAATTCCCCCACATTGGAAAACTCCCCCATAGAAAATTCCATCCTGGAAATCTCCCCCACCTTTTTCAGTCAGGGACCGTGCACAAATTGAATTTTATACGAAATATTGGATGTAGGAGAGATTTCTGGGGTCACTATTTCCATTTTCAAGCAGTTTCAAACAAACTGCCACCTTTACAAGTAGCACAAATCTGTGGGAGGAATTACCGGGTTTTGCATTTCCAATTTTCCAATTTTAGGGCAATTTACAGATGTGTTATAAGTACAAGTAAAATATGGGTGAAATTTCAGAGGTCGGCATTATGATTTTTACCGCAATTCTACAAGTACCAGTAAAATAATGGGCGAAATTTTCAGGGTCGGCATTTCGGCTTTTACCGCAGTTTATAGTAACAGACGGTCTTATGCCGACAACGAAATTACCCCCAACCTGATAGCCTGCTACTTCTAAGATCGTCTGCATTACTATAAACTGCGGTGAAAGTTGAAATGCCAAACCCCGAAATTTTCCTCGCGTTTTACTGGTACTTACAGAACAAAATTGTGGTAAAAATCGAAATGCTGACCCCGGAAATTTCCCCCTTGTTTTACTGGTATTTGTAGAACATCTGTAAATTGCGGTAAAAATCGAAATTTCGACTTCGAAAATTTCACCCATATTTTACTTGTACTTCTGTAAATTGCCGTAAAAATGGAAATCCCAACACCGGAAATTTCCTCCACATTTTACAGGAAATTACAAAATCATCTTTAAAGTGCCGTGAAAATGGAAATGCCAAATCCGGTAATTTCCCCCACATATTCTTGCTACTTGTTGTAAGGCTGCTACAGTTTTGTTTTAAACTGCTTAAAAATGGAAGTGGCGAAACTGGAAATCTCCCCGACATTCGATATTTTGTGTAAAATTCAATGTGTGCACCGTCCCAGACTGAAAAAGGTGTCCACGAGGAAATATTCGTTCGGGTAATTTTCCGGTGGGGGACTTTATCGTGATTCTTTCAAATGTTCCCGACTTTTTAAACTTCCGTAATTTCACAGAGTTTCCGTAGTCAGTCAGAAAAGTCCGTTTCAGGTTTTTCCGTATTTATATAAAAATTTCGCAAAGTCGGAATAACTGAGTTTTTCAGCCCTTGCACCAGAGATTCCTTTCCGTGATGGGTTTCGAACTGAGATCGCTTGGGTTGGATTAAAAGAAACTTCTCGTCTTAACCACTGAACCCGAAAGACTAGCAGGTTGCCCTTTACGTTCAAGGTAAAATTCTAATTGCGCGATAACGAATTTTTTTTTTTTTTAGTCATTAATGCTGATGAAATGCTCATTTTATTTTCTATTTGAGCTTATTATTTTTTATGAATAGGTTTGTAATAATTTTACTTTTTTCTGTAGGCGGACTTATCGCAAATTAAGTATTCTTTTCAAACGTGATATTTCGAAGCAACCGAATGGTTTGGAATTTAATATCTTTCTTTCTTTTTTTTTTTTTTTTTAATTGCCAGTAACTTGCATGTATCTTTAAGAAAGGGTGAAATGTACTGTTTTAGAGTATGTTATTATTTCACAAAACTTCTAAATATAAAATTTACTCTTGATAACTATGTCTAAAGCTATCGTCTTATGGATACCACGGACAA
Source organism: Macrothele yani (assembly GCA_039090855.1). Classification (NCBI taxonomy): domain Eukaryota; kingdom Metazoa; phylum Arthropoda; class Arachnida; order Araneae; family Macrothelidae; genus Macrothele; species Macrothele yani. The sequence goes on along the minus strand of CM076995.1, from coordinate 150,680,466 downwards.
TTACTGTACACGTGATTGTACATAGACATCGTACAATCACGTGTACAATAACTTAAGTACCCGGTTTCTTACGGTAACACAATATATCATAGCTTGCGCTCAAAATAAGGGAGATCAAAAGAAATATCCTGTGCCACAATAACCAAAATTTCATGCGATATGCTATCAACAACAGTGGCGTAACCATTTTCAAAATCTGGGGGCGGGGGGGGAGTTCCGATCACAATCACATATACACGCATTATATGTATACATATATGCACTGAAGAGCAATTGAATTAGAGACAGCTGGCGTTATGCAAGTGTGGCGCTGTGAGTGGCCCTGTAAACGGAAACGACATGACGTATGCAGCGATCCGACAATATAAGGAGTGATCCGACGGGAATCAGTAAGAGTCGGACGCTGTATGGGTAAGACGAAGGATCTAAGCGCATTTGATCGTGGGCAAATAGTCGGGGCCAGACGATTGAGTCACTCCATCTCGGAAGTCGTGCAGGCACTGGGATTTTCACGAGCCACTGTGTCACGGGTGCACCGTGAGTACATCGAATCCGGTAAAACCATCCCTGCAAGGGCTAACTGCCGTGGACAACAGCGTGTGGATGAGCGGGGTCATCGTCGGCTAGTTTGCATCGCAACAGCGGATAGACGGGCCACAGTGCAAGAAATCACTCGGCAATTTAACGCTGGTGTACAAAAACGTGTAAGCAGCCACACCATCCAGAACCATCTCCTCGCTGTGGGGTACAGAAGCCATCGTCCCACGAGGGTACCGCTGCTGACCGCACATCACAGGGTGCAAAGATTCGCATGGGCGCGGGAACATCGCCACTGGATCCTAGACATGTGGGAAAATGTTGCCTGGACTGATGAGTCGAGATTCATGTTAGTACATGCAGATGGCAGGATACTAGTACGGCGCAAACCACATGAAGCGATGGATCCTTCTTGCCAGCAGGGTACTCTTCAAGCTGGTGGGGGTGGCATTCTCGTCTGGGGACTGTTTACGTGGACTGAAATGGGACCCCTGGTACGTGTGACATCGTCCGTCACAGGTCAACGTTACCGGGATATCCCACTGGGGACCTCATCCTGCAACAAGGCAATGCACTGTGCCATAGCTCCCGAATTGTATCCGAATGGTTGCATGAACACTCCACCGACGTGACCTCACTTCCTTGGCCAGCTAGGTCACCTGACCTCAATCCCATCGAGCACATCTGGGATGCCATCGAGAGAAATGTTCGAGGCTCTGACCCCACTCCGTCAAATCTTCGTGAACTGTGGGAGCTTGTTCAGGGGTCGTGGATCCGTATGGCTTCCCAATGCTTCCGGTGTCTTGTCGAGTCCACACTGTTAAAAATTTCACAGTTAGATTACGGGCAATGGCCGGCAACTGGGGGCTCGGCCGTTGCCCATAAAACTACGGCTTGGCCCATTTTTGTGAAAGCCCATGAAATTACGGTCTGAACCCTAAATACTAAGCCCATAATCTGAAGAGCAACGCCCACAAAAAAATAAGTTTGACCGTATTGAGCTACGCCATAATTTGAAGGGCATTGCCCATAAAAAAATAAGTTTGACCGTATTGAGCTACGCCATAATTTGAAGGGCATTGCCCATAAAAAAATAAGTTTGTCCGTATTGAGCTACGCCATAATTTGAAGGGCTATACCCGAAAAAATAAGTTTGACCGTATTAACTTAAGCTGTAATTTGAAATGCAATCCCTGTAAATATGAAGTTTGGCCATATTCGGTTAAGCCTCACGGCAAGTAGTCACCGACTTTTACATAAATGCATTTTTGTGGAAGAGTGTGCAAGTAAATGCATGTTTTTTGTGGAAGAGTGTGTGAGTGTGAAATTGTTGGATACTTACATTATAACTGAATCAATTCAGTTCTAAATGTGAGTAATGAAATTTTCATATCTTAAAATCAGGTTTATTACAATATGATAAATAATGACATCAGTTACACACAGATTTGTTTAACATTAGGCTGTACGAACTCTGTACACACAGTTGGTTGAACAATACTTAGTTTCTTTTAGACATTTTAATTTGCACATACGTACTTATGTAGTATTTGCATGAATGAATACAAAGGGCAGTTATGTAGTAAAGATATGTACAGGCATATTCTTGTATTTATATGTTATATCACTGATGACAAACAGAACTACGAACTGGCATCCGAGTACATTGCGTCTATAAGGGTATTCAATCCACAATGGTGTCAAAGTTGGTTTTTCATGTAGGTTTTGGCTAGTATTACATTTGACATAGGGTTGAATCATGCTTTTTTTGTTTTCACATTCACTGCCTTGTGTGCTGGTTCATTTTACATTCTACTGAGCACTGTGTTGTCAGTGTTCCCAGAACTTTTACTGTCTTGTTTCCTATCTCTAATTTTTGGATATTTACCTACTTTTCACATGTTTAGTAAAATTATGTCAAAAACTGGAAGTACTGCTTTTGAAAGATCACATTGCTTCCCCATAATTAAGGTATCAGAAAGAAAAGAAAAAAATACTTGAATGGAAATGAGAGCTTTTGAACTTGATAGGGCATAATTTCAAATCTCAGACCCCCACCCAAAAGAAGAAACACTTGTTTAGACCCTGATTCTAACTGAGTCATTGTAGAACATTAATGCATATCAATATTTCTAAAATATTAAATTTTCCTGTTTGGAATGTTTTAGAAATGACTTCAGTGACTAAACCTGTTCTTTCATTGTTGTGTTGCCACAAGGAAACCATTTTGGAGCACAAATTTTTTTTTTGGAAAACTATTAAATAGTTGTATTTATAATATCTTGGCAATACCTGAAGATACTGAAACAATTTTTATTGATGTGCAAATCAGGTGTTTAGTGACAAAGGAAAAGAACACGGCAGAATCTTTAAATTTCTCAAAAAACAATTTCATCACATCATTTTGTACCAATTTCAGCACTATCATCTTAAAACATGAAATACATGCTTTGCATATTGAACATTTTGAATAGACCTTTAAAATAGGAATTACAAAATGTGTAAAAAAATTTCATATTTTTTAACTTAAAAAAAAAGTGGCTTCTGATTTATCTTAAAATATAAATTTTCCTGGGCATCCAGGTTTTACTACCTGGGTAGGTAAATAATTTATGTATATACCCAGCTGCGCATGTAACATTTCGGATATTTTCCAAGCCCTGCTTAAAGTGACACAGGTGAAAGATTTCACTCGCAGAAATTTAGAATGAAATCATTTCTTTTTTACATTTAACTTTAATTACTACATTTGCAAAGCAAAGAAACTGTTCATGATATATTTTCACTGTCATTTTCTTGGCCAGCATTTACCAGATTCAGTAAAAAAAGAATAACCGTCGAAACTCGTTATAATGAAATTCAAGGGGGACAAAAAAAAAATTGTAGCAACGTATTGTTCTTAAAACATTACAAATTTTTCATTAAAAAGTTAGTATGTACTACAGAAATTTTCATTACGCATAAGATTGCAATGCTGTAAAAGTGAAATAGTGCCCACAGAGACAAGCAAAGGTAATTTTTTTGTAATGGGAAGTTTTTGCTAAAGTAGTAATAATGAAATATGTAAGCTTTAATTAATATGTATGTATGAAATTATGTACTGTATATATTTTTACTTATACATATCAGGGTTTGAAAAATACCATGCCTGAGTCGTGTGAATCATTGACCTGGGCAGGTAAATAAATAATCTAGTTGCCCTAGGTGCCAGACTGGGCAATTAAATCTAAAAATGAAGTTCAGAATACAATTTTCTACTACAAGAAAAAAGACAGTCATCGCATGTCATGTTGCTTTTCACTGCTAATCACTGGAAGTTGTATTATTGTTACGCAGTGCCAAGGACAGAAGAATATCACCTTCTTTAATTATTATGCTTTAGGTCCATAAATTGGAAGCATATGTAATTTTGCTCCAAATGTTTAAAGTCAGCGACTGAATGCATGCCTCTGATGGAACTAGCCTCTTGTGTTTATTGACAAAGGGTTAAAACTTCATATTTTTCATATTTTAATGTATTTCATATTTTTTCAGATATTTCATATTTTAAACGTGTTTTAAAGATTTTTATTGTAATATGGACCTGTGGGTCTGACACTGTGAAGAGAAGCTGCGATAGGAATAATGCATCGCTCCAGTGAAGATGTGAAGCTTTGGTCCGTTAAAAGGAAGGTTTGTTGCTGTGTGGAAATGACGGGTACAAGAGAAAGAGGACTTACGTTATTGGCAGAAGAGCAATAAATGTTGTAGTGATACGCTACAGAAAATAGGTCCACAGCAGCCACCCTTTCTTTTGTTGTATCCTGTACGTTGTTGGCAGGAAAAACCGGATAAAACCTTTTCGATTTGCAAAAGATACATATGAGTAAGATAGAAACTCGCGTGCGAACAAGCTATTAACAGAAGAACCAAAAGTGCAGAGACACAGCAAATCTGTTCAAACCAAAACCGAAATTTATAGTTCCCCAGTTTTCTGTACAACATAGAAAAGCATATTAGTACTTTCGGTAAATGTGTACTTCAGCGTCCTAAACTATTTTGTTGGAAAAATTTAACTGTGGGTGAAAAGTTCGATGCACACATTTTTTTAAGCATGCAAAATAATAGGGAAAGGTGAAAAATTATATTTTTAAATAAAAAGGAAATAATTTTTCTAAAGTATTAACCTGCGAGTACGATGGTTTGTAGCAGGTGGTGCGGGAGGCTGAAGCGATGCTAACGGCCACCACGTGAAGGTGCTGTGCGACGGAGCGAAGTACGAGTTGGTAGCAAATGCGTGGAAGAATACGACAGCAGTAGTGTATATTTTTCGGAAGAGTATCGTGTAATTGTGCGCAGAAGTAGTTCAAACCTGTTTTATTCATTTTTGAGAAAGATATGTGCAGAATGTCGTTATTAGTGGTTTCACAGTGTCTCCGAATGGAAAGAAATTAAGGAATGTAAAATAATTTATGTACGACAGAAGTTTTGAGGAAGACGTTTTGGTTCCGGTTGAACCCAAAGTTTTAGTTTTGGTTTGGAAGATGTGCACAGGTAGGTGATTTCTTCAAGCACTTCATTTGCAGTTCTGCTGTTATTCAGTACATCGTAGCTCACATTTTTTTCCTCGTGACATGGATATTTTTCAAAATAAGCAATTTTCTTCAATTCATATATCGCACTATGGCAGGGAGACAGCTTCTTGTATTGTGGCGGATAATGAAATTTTAAGCCCTGACGAAATCCGAAATGACTGACGATTTTGTACTTCCGCTTTCTCAAAATTACCCTTAAAAAAAAACAAAAACTTACAATGCTGCACAAATTCAACCTCTTTCTTTCTGCATATGCCTACAAGACTTTTCGATGACTACGTACTGCTAAACCGCTTCCTTCTTAATTCTTCTGCCCGTTACTTGCCCTTCTCAACGAAGCTTCCATTCACCGGACTCCACCTTGATGCCGTTGCCGCTCTCTCGTCCTATGCCTATACCGCACGTACTCTTCCAAACCATCGCACTCTCAGGTAAATACTTTGGAAAACTTATTTCCTTTTATCTAAAAATACTATATTTTTGCACCTTTTCGCATTATTTTGCATGCTTAAAATATTGTATGTCACACTTTTCCCACACAGTTACATTTTTCCGACGAAATAATTTAGACGCTAAAGTACACATTTACCAAACTTTCTATTTCGGATCAGGGAATCATATGCGAAAGAATGAAAAATTTCACGTCTGCTTTAAAAACAATTACAAAACATGAACAAACTATATTGTGTAGCATATGAGTATAAAATGGTTCGCTCTCCTGGCAAGAAGGTACTTGCTTGGACTTGTAGTCATCCGCACGTGAATTGCACGGCGAAGCGAATCTTCCTTTCAACAAAGCAAATCTTCACATCGTTGCCGTAGTGATGTGTTAGGCCTACCACAGCGTCGCACTCGCAAGTCAATATTACAAGTTTCCGACAAAATAATTTAGGACGCTAATCTACACATTTACCGAATAATCTGCCAATGATGAAGATTGGAGTGCCATTTCAGGTGGATTCAGTAGTTTTAAAGAGTTTGTAGAAATCAATGAAAATGCATTATTGGGGAATTGAGGGATATTCAAGAAATAGCCAATGAAATTCAGGATGATGATGAAGAGACATAACAAAGAATTAACAAAAGATCCCCAGACTGTCACGAAAGCAGTGTACAAGCTTTGGAAACACTGTCACTACATACAACTCACCGATACATCTAATTGCCACACATTCCTGTTTAAACAAACTTGAAAAAGCTGTTTTCAATGAGAGGCAACAGCAGAAACAGTCTTCAATTTTACATAACTTTAAAAAGCCATAAATATAAAAAAGGTATGTAATTAAAATTTTGAGATCAAGTAATTTACATTTTTGAGTAATCTAAGCTTTAAAGTGTTAAATTTAACTAAGTAAATTCAATCATTGATATTTTTCTTATTTTGCACGTTATTCTCATGTTAATTACTTTTTAAACTTAATTTTGGCTGGAATTACACTAACTTTTACTTATGCTGCGCTCTTATTTATGCGTGCTTTGGTTTGCGCTGACATATATGTGAAATATTACTGTATACATACATGTGATGATGAGGTGATTATAGATATAATTAAAAAATATATATTTTTTGGCTCTTCTGGTTTCCAATTAAATTTATGTAATTTATGTGTTGAGTGGTAAAAAAGCTGTTTTCAATGAGAGGCATATGGGGTTTGTATATATGCAGATTTCCATTGTTTGCTTCTTCCTGCTGAAAACTAAGCTAGGGATGCCTATGAGTTAACTGAATATACCATAGTCACAAAATGATTGATAATTATATACTAAGGAATGTGAGTGAAATGGTATTCCTAAAAGCAATCAAAACCATGTAGCAGTCAGGGAGAATCACAAATGTGTTTCCTGAACGAAAATGTGACATTTCATCACATGAAACTTTTTTTCCCGCCTCTAAATTGAGGCCACTGGTTCTAGGGAAGGAGAAAGCCAAAGCTGTTATGTTATGTAAAAAACAGGTTTCTTTTTTAAAGGTTTTAACGGCTAATGTGAGGAACTAAATGGGATATAAGCAGTCCCCGTCCCTAATTTAAGAGTCACTGGTTCCAGGGAAGAGAAAACGCCAGTGCTGTAAGACAAACACAACATCCATGCCATACCGGGATTCAAACCCGGACCCACTTGGACAAACAATCATAAGATGGTGCTTAGACCACTGCACCACCAGGGTGGCAAAACTAATGCCTCATATGGGACTCAAACCATATGTTAAATTGTGACTGCTAGCCAAAAACCTTGATGTACAACCAACTCTGATACCAGAACGGCTTGAACATCCTCTAGACCAATAGTTCTCAAAGTGGGTTTCACTAAAATAATAGGGGGGGGGGCATATGCGGATTTGTTAGCAACCATACCGAGTCACATAGTGAACCAATTTTCAAAACAAAATTAATCTGAATTTATGGCTAGTGCTGGTAGGATGTGTGGTGAAGTTTAGCATATTTAGCTGAAATTTCTGAAAAATGAACTAGTGGAACTTCTCATTACATTGTGAAAACAATCTGTTCAATGTTGAAAAAACAAAACACAAGCAATGACCAAAAAAACTTTATGAGAAAACCAAATTACAGGGAACAGCTCTGACCAATTTTCATAACTGAATTCATTATCATCAGAAAATGAGCAAACAATTGGAAACTTGATGTTAAACAGCTAATAATCGTCCATCTCTGCACTCTCCAAACATTTACAAGGCAGTATTTCCCATTCCCACTGAATGAACTAGTTACTCATTCACATACAATGCAGAAATGTGTAATCTTCTATTGCCAAATAAAAAACTTATGAGACATCTTTTAACTCTGGTTGGTTTGAAAAGCATTTGTTCTTTGAAATCACTGACTAGTTTTTTTTTTTTTTTTTTTATTGGAGGTTTAACGACCACCGTGAGCAACTCAATGGGCTATAAGCAGTCGCCCGTCCCTAATTTAGGGTCACTGGTTACAGGGAAGGGAGAGAGCCAGTGCCGTAAGACAAACACAACATCCATGTCGGACCGGGATTCGAACCCGGACCCCTTACGAACGAATGATCAGAGGCCAGCGCCTTAGACCACTACGCCACCGGGGCGGCGACTAGTTTTTGGATTCCAATGGAAAAAGAATTTCCAACATTGTCGAGCACTGCCTTAAGTATTTGTTGCCTTTTACAACTACATATTTATGTGAAACTAGTGTTTTATCCTTAACCACCATAAAAACTAAATATTGAAATAAGCTGGATGTTGAAGATAACTTGTTTGTACATAAGCAAGAAAACTCAAAATATTGATGAACTTTGCAAGAGTAAATGAGCTCATACATCTTACTGATACTAAACAAATGACTTGACCAGTTTTATTTGATTTTTTTTTAGCCATTTGTGCAATTTCTGTGACATCAGTGTATGTAATTTTAGCAAATATACCTGTGTATTTGTATTTTTTATATATTTTATACCCACATAAACACACTGGAATAAACTTTTCATTAAAGAATATGCCTGTACATATCTGTACTCCATAGCTAATCTTTGTATTCATTGGTGCAAATATAATACTTCACAAGTTCTTAAGTACATGAGCAAATGAAAAGGAGTCTTAAAAAAACCCAAAGTATTGTTCAGCCAGTTTGTGCTTTAGAAATAATTCTGTCTAAATTCAGGAGTTGAACACTATGCCGTAAAAAAAAAAAAAAAGCACAAAACGATAAGACAATATTTATGCGTGTTATATTGCAAAATGGAATTCATTTCAGACTACAAACATACGAAGAATGCTGCCCTACGTAATTCCCAAATCAGCATGTACAGATCGAATTTATTCGACATCCTAGTCAACGCTAGGTATATACCTGACGATAAAGACTTGCACAGAAAGTAAAGCACTGTATCATATTGATGGTAAAACATATATGGATGTGAGAGTTATGCCCCTACCCCAGTCAAATGAAATCTTAGGTACTACATAGATTTTCCTGTGTGACAATGCTTCAGCCACCCTCGTTTGGTGGTGAAACTTTTAAAATTTATATATATATATATATATATATATATACGTACACAGTTCGTGAGCTTAATATCAAACAAAAATGTGTGTAATTGATTTCGTTACTTTTACATATCATAATAAACTTAATTTTAAAAAAATGTCTACTCACATGTTTTCATGGCGTCTTTCCTGCACATGTTCGTGGCTTCGTGTTCGTCAGTTAGGGATGGGCGATATTTATCAATATCTCGAAATATCGATATTTTTGTCCGATATTTCGATATATAGTATTGATATCCAAGTTACGATATATCAGAAAAGCACTATATCGGTGCGATATTCAATATATCAGCCCATGGCTGATGTGATTTAATTTGTGGAATGAAATCTGTGTTCTTTCCTCTGGCATGTCACGAAAATTATGTTGCTTGAGGACTATCAAACTGCGATCTCATTATCGAGATTCATATGATATTATGTCACCTTCCGATTTCTAGAACTTTACAAGGAAAAATATCTGCTGTGTTGAAAACCTCGATGGTTGAAAATTTTAGCTATTAGTTGACAGTAGGCACCCAGAAAACAAATTTAACGAACGGTTGATAGCAGATTGTTCTTTTGCCTATGAGTATTATGTTTGAAGTAAACTGGCACTTTGACCAAAATTAAATACATACCAATGACACACAATTTGAAGTGAAGCATTTTTTTTGTTTTTTTTTGTTAGTGATAAAGTATGTAGATCTTAACAGCTGGGTAAGGAAGTGCAAAACAGCTTTTCGAGAGTTTTCTTGATGTCTTACAAGTTATGTAGTATAAAGTTTGTTGTAATTCAGGCTATGTATATATCAGATGTAATTTTTTTTATCATCCTTTGACAATTATCTTGTTAATACATAGTGAAACTTCCTGAAGTAATTATATAATCTGGTAAAAATATGAGCATAACAACTTTCGTCTTGATCTGCTGATTTTCCCACACTTACAGCATGTTATTTCCTCTGATTGTCCATTCGTTTTTTTGTTATCTAGGAGAGACAGGCTTCCATACATTAATTAGTAAATATATACTTGATGAATTTGGATTATGATATTTTTTTTATGTTTTTCATACATTAATTAGTATGGCTTTCATTAATTAATTAGTAAATATATATACTTGATTAATTTGGATTACGATATTTTTTATGTTTTTATTTTTATAATCATATTTTAATGGAGGACTAATAATCGTTAGCATTTTTTAAAATATCTTTCTGGAAAAATAATTGCTTTCTATGAAAAGGCCATCACAAATTATTCGTACTCTAATTACTGTTTTTAACAAAAATGTCACTTGTAAACATATTATAAGCACTTTAATTTTTTTGCTTATGCCATGGGAACTATTTTTGCTTACACCATAGAAATAATTATATCTGTATACTCCATTAACATTGTGTTCTGTCTTAAACGATAAAAAAATAGCAAACATTGTTCACACCTTCTGAAAAATATAAATGTATACAAAATGCTCTAAAAATTACAATAACAAAGTTTTTTTAAAGATTTTTTTCCATAACATTTCCTTGCAAGCTGATATAATGTTAACTTTGACATTTGCATCCCAACAAAAATAGTTATTCTTTCTATAATTCAGTTATTCCCACGTTAATTGATGGTTAAGATTCCAGTCTGCTGGGATTAATACGTACTTTTGTTTTTTTTGTCATTTATGCCATACTGAAGCTTCAACTTACCTTTTCTCGAAATGTTGGAAATACATATTTCTCGTAATCTCACATTGATGAAAAACTCATGAAAACATTCCTTTGCAACTGGGATTTTTGGAAACTTCTTAGCAGAAACCATATCCCTGCTCGTCGAGCAATGCCCACACATGAAACAAGAAAATCACCTTTTGGGTTTTGGAAAGTATATTCAGCATTTCTGCAGATTACAAGCTCACTTCTGTTGCATGATTTTTTTATTTATTTTTGCATCAAAACTTTCTGCTATATATTTTTTTTTATTTTAGGATCTGAAAAACAATATTTTATGTGTTTTTCATATCACCAAAAATACAGCTTGAGAGCTGCAATCTTGCATAAAGATAGTTTTAAGCTATAAAATGTAATAATAAAGGACAAATAAAATTGCTCCCTTTTAGCAGGAGAAAGCAGCTCTTGAAAAAAAAAATTTCAGCTGATGTTTCTAAGAAATTATCTGAGAAAACTGGTAGGATATTTATTCCCCACATTCACTGCCAAGCTTGTGTATTATAATTAGTTATTACTTATTACCAAAACAATTTTTTAAGGTAAAGAATATTTTTATGTCTTAAGAGACACATATGGTTGAGTCGTCATTAGACTATGTAAATGCTATCTGTGGAGAGTAGTTACTCAATTCTGTTTGCTCATGCTGATGAAACAATCCTGTTGGCAGAGAGCAAAAGTGAGTTGCAGCGTATGTTGTCCCACATGTATGAAGTTTGTATGAATTTCAAACTTAGTATATGAAAGGAAAAACCCAAAGTTATGTTTTTGACAGATGAATTGTTAGTATTAAATCAAACAGATCAGTCTAAATGGCAAAGAGATTGACCAGGTAAATCAATTTACATATTTAGGAAGCATGTTTGACAGAGGAAACAAATTAGGTGGTGAAATTAGTAGGCTAGTAAATTCATCTTTGAAAGTCACAGCTGCTTCAGGAGGATTTTGAATAAATGATGAATGATAGGTTCTCAAAAAAGTCCCTAATAGTTGTGTGTGAAAAAGTACAGTATTTGTTCCTACTCTGATGTGCAGCAGTGAAGGTGGAGTACTGCAGATGAAACATAGGAGTGATTTGTGAGCTGTAGAGATGTGTTACTTATGGGGGTGGGGGCAAGATATGTTTTGATCATGTGAGGAATGAAGATGTTTTGTAGATGAGTAGGGTGAAGCAAAATATTGTTTGTAAGGTGGGGACAAATATTCTTTGGTGGTTTGGAGAATGAGTGGTGAGATGATTACTAGGAGAGTTTATTCTGCACAAGTGACAGGAAGAAAATGTAGAAGATCAAGGGAGGACCAGATTCAGGAATTCCTGCATGAGAAAAAGAGAATAAATGTGAAGTACAAATGGTCTTGTGTGTGATGGATGTCAGTGAAGCTCAAGTTGTGAGCTGAGATCACTGTAAATGCAGATGTTTGATACATCAAGAGTAAATAAAATGTATTGCCATCAGTTTTAAACTTTAATCCAGCAGATAAGCTCTCATCAAGAAACTAACCTATGATCTTAGAGAACAGCTTAGTGATATATATGCATGTAAAGAGAAAATCCCTCATCTACAGCAAGTTGAATATAACTAGAGGTGAGAAATCAGTACTTATTTTTGTGTTGTTTTGGTGTTAATAAGTGAAACATTAAATGTTATATCCCATTTGAGTTCAAAACTGTAAAAAAAAATTTTAAATCTGCTGACTTCCTTAATTTTAAGGATAGACTCCACCAATGCGCATTTAAAATGTAAAAAAAAAAAAAAATGATATGATATCGAAGATAGCTCCTCAGGCGTTTTAGACTTGATAAAGAATACTTCAGATATTTATTGTGTACAAGTTTTTAATGGAGATGAGAAATCCAAAGAAATGGACTGAGAACTGGAAAAAAATGCTTGAAGTGAAGTGGTGTGTGTGTGTGTGTGTTGATCTCCATGAGCATCTAAAGTTGTTCCCGAATGTGTAGAAGCTCGATTCACCATAAGCAGACGCATGTCCCTAATTTAGGGCGAGTGGTTCCAGGAAAGACAAGACAGGAACAACTTCTTTATGTATTTTACCACTTGGTAGGCACATTTTCCATGATTATTTAGATACTGAATAGTTTCCATGACATTTAATGAACATTTCATGACTGAATAGATTTTATTCATGACATTTAATAAATAGATTTCTTGACTGAATAGATTTCATGACATTTAATTGCTAAAACCTGGAAAGAGCGACATCTTTGTTTATTCACTGACGCCACATATTTGGAGGATTTTCACATTTAATGAACAGTGCTTCTTATTTTGAAAATTTGACTGTTTTCTAGCAGTTTCTGAGGAAGAAGTAATTTTTTTGTATGAGAATTTTCCTGATATTGATGCTGAATCAGTTGTAGCAGGTATAAAATCACATACAATTTTTGCAAACTTGAACAAATGTAAAACCGATGGGTGCAATGCAAGGTATTCATATAATCTTTAATGGTAGTCTAAGAACTCCCTTCCTACAGCTAGTGTCAAACATTTGGCACAATGTATTGCCTTTTAATCAAACCAAGAACCCATATTTACGAGTACAAATGCAATTTTTACATTGCACATTTATTAGATTTTAGCAGCAAAAGAATTTTGAAAAAAGTAACTTTGTATACTGTAAAGAAACACTAGAGAAATCAAATGAGGAAGAGCACTGCACATTAAAACTTTTCTGGACAACAGAATTTTGTTAATGCCATTCCGTTTAAGAATAACAGTTTTCACAAAAAAAAAAAAATATATGTTCACAGTTATTATCAAGAGAGAAATAGACATAATGACAAAATGGATAACACTGGGCAAATTAGGCCGAAACCTGTTAACAAGGTTTGTTGTATTTTCAGTTTTTTTTTTTGTTTTTTTTTTACAAAAAAAAAATTATATATGTATCTACAGTGTATATGCACACTAACTTTGAAATAATATATTTTCATGTATGTGTGCAAACTTCTTCAAAATTGCATTAAAAAGCTCTAGCCATTTACCTCTCAACAATATTATGACTTTGCAGAACATTCTGCATTAGAAATTGCAATTATATGCTGTGATTACAGGCTAAGGGGGTAATGTTTCAGACAGAAGTAACCCAGTGATTTTGTTTTAGGCATTTTACTCCGCTTTTGTACTTAAATAAACATTTCGAATAATGGAAAAACCTTAACATGTGTAGAATAATCAAATCAATGAGACTTATTTACCCAATTGCCTGTGGTTTACTGGTCTTCTATGTAGCAAAATATTTCTGCCACAAATTCCATTTCAAGTGTGTTTTTTTATTCATGTATATTCTTTAAAAAGATGTTGAGTGTGCTTAACAGGAAAGTTGACATCTAATTTGTTTACTTTCAAATGATAACCAAAACCTTCAAATATCGTTGGTGACAGTTGATACTATCCACAGCCACAGCCCCCCCCCATTAGTGGAAGGGGAGTGCAGATGTTATATAAACACAAAAGTGCACAACACTTTTATGATTGCTTTTTTGACTAATTTTGTCTCGCTGTATCAACAATCTTGCATAGGTAGCAATGTTAAGTACAGAGAATCATGATAACATGTTTTGGTAAAAAAAAACAGTTTCCGCATTTATGTTCTGTAAATTTATGTGACAACTTTCTGCCCTTTGGCCACTTTCATCCCATCTGTGCTCTGCCCCTTCATTAAGAAATGCAACAAGGGGCATATGTAGATTTTTTCTGAGGGCGTGCCGTGCCAATGAAATGAAAAAAAATTAAATCCACCAGGACAAAATAAAAGAATGAGAATAGAAAAAAAAAAAAAAAAAAATTAACGTAAATTAATGAATTTTTTTATTAAATTAAGCATTTTTGTTTCCAATGTAAGGCACATTTTAACAATAAATAAAACACATTTAAACACTTTGGGGGGGGGGGGGGAGTGGGCATAAATATATGCCACCTTACATTACATAAATGTATAAAATATATAATATAAATACGCCCTTACATTACCATGGCTACGATGTAAACAACCCTGATGTTGGCTTTCCAGCTCAGCATACAAGATATATTTTTAGCGAATTTTTATGAATTATAAAAACGTAAAATGTTAATTCCGCTGTCGAAAATATTTATTTACGTAACAAAACAACGTAAAAGAGCGAAATAAAAGCACTAAGTTTTTAACGAGTTTTAAAGTCGTAAAGCCCATGGCGTCGGTCTTGTAAAAAAACGTTAAATATCAATTCCGCTATCGGAAATAATTATTTACACAACAAAACGACTGAAATGGCAAAATAAACGCACTACGTTTATTTCCAAGTACAGCGACCGTCTTGTAAAAGGTACGAAGTTAGTAATATACATTACTTTTCTGAGATATCACTATTTTAATGGTATTAACAAAACTTGATTGCAGCTATATTTTCAAGCTGCAGGATAATTTAGTACTGGCTGAGATTTGTGCGAACAAGCCAACAGCCAATTAGTCCCAAGTTCCCAATAGCCAATACTTAACACAACATTGGATCGGATTCAGTAATAACCCAAATGCAGTATGCAGTGAATAAACCGAAATATCAGTCTTATTGAGATCAGAAGTATTGAAAAATATCGAAAAATCAATCCGATATATTGATCTTTAAATACAGATATTTTCGATTCAATATATCGGTCTCAGAAATATTTAAAGATATCATACTTTTGAAAATATCGTCCATCCCTTCGTCTTGGTAAAAAAACGAGCAGCCACCGTAAAATCACGTGACGACTCGCTGACCAATAGCAGAAAGCGACGCATGCCGCATTCCTTTTCTGTCATTATCGTTCATTGGCTAGCCCGTGCCTCTTAGCAACGCCCGTAAAATTACGGTTTGGAACAGTTGTCCTACATATCCATGCCCGTTAAAATACGGGCATCGCCTTGAAACTGCAGAAACGAGCCTTGATCGTAAAAATACACGGGCAACAAGACTTTTTTTACGGGAATTTTTAACAGTGCATGCCGAGACGAATCGCCGCCGTCATCAGGGCGAAAGGTGGTGTTACACGTTACTAGACAGGTATCTCTAATTCAATTGCTCTTCAGTGTATATACAATATTATGTACATCTGTACATATAAAACTGAAAGCCCTCACTGACTCATCACCGTATATCAGAAAATACTGAACTTAGAACTTTCATATTTGGCAGGAATGTTCCTTTTACAAAATAGAGACGCACTAAGAAAGGATGTTTTCCTACAATAACTTTAAGTGGGTCGAAATGTTTTTTTAAAATAACCCAGCTTTGATAACGCTAGGACGTTTTGCAATGATCGAGCTATTGTTGCCCAGCGACTGAAGCCCCGCCATAAGTTTTGAATAACTTGAGTTGACCTGCTCAGTATATATTTTGTTTTAAATTTATTTGTTCTGAATTTATTTTACAAAAAATCTTTAAAAGCACGTAAAAAGCGTTATATCATAATATGCTTTGCATTTAAACATTTATTATCGTTTGACATATCGAATGTCAAGATTTTTTGAGTCAAAATCAAATGACCAACATTCGTTTTCACCGAAGCAGCGGTGACGTCATATACGTGGTAAGGTGACTGCAATAAATATAAATACGCGGGTAGATTTGCATAATAATTGAAATTTGAAAAAAAAAGTTTCCCTCTTGAGATATTAGCGATGGCAACACAATTTTGCTCACGCTTCCAAAAACATCTGACTTGCTAGCTTTTAGATGTACAGTTTCGAACGAAATTGCTCACGAAATTGTTTATAAGCAAGGTTCTTTTTACATTTATGCTAAAAGTAACGACGTATTTTGTTCTGTTTTCTATTATTATTTTGTTCTGTTGTCTGTTAATATTTTAACGATGAAAGTGAAGAGTAACGACGCATTTTGATTTGTTTCGTGTAAGCTTGAAGTTTTAAATTTACAGTTATGAACGAAATTGCGTATGTGTCATCTGGCCTTCCACTTATTCAGTACATCCAAAACAGTTGACTTGGGTATGTTTAAACGCTTCTCGGTTTCTCTGATGGACAACCCACTAATATAACACCCATCAATCTTTCCTTTCTCAAAGTCAGTTCTCTTCCCCCGCTACATTTCCACTGAACCTCACAGTCGATATGATCGCGGTCAGCTGCAGGCTTGCTTTTATACCGTTTGCTGTATCGCGCATCTTAACAACGCAGAAGATCCGTTCATTTGCTTTTGAATGGGTGTTCGGTGATTTTTGTCAAAATTGTATATATACACTGATGTTCAAAATTAATAGAATTTACACATTTTGTCGAATTTCTGAAAAACTAATGGACACATTTGAATGAAATTTGGTGTGGATATACAGTTATATAAGAGAAAGAAATATACCATACGACAGTCATGGTACTCACTCATGATCGTCAGTAAGGCTCACCAGCGCAGGAATGTCCAAAATCCGCATTGCAAGATCGAACATAAAATGACTCTAATATGGGGTATGGTCCACAAATTGCAGACGACACTGGACGTTACATTGAGCTCTGTAGCAACCTGCACTTGCGATTGCCCTGCCTCCAATCTACCGACGATTCTCCACCTCATTCCGTCATCAATACGTTCGTGGCAACTCATTTTACCTGATTGCTTATGAAATTGAACCAACTCCTGCAAGAAACACAACGAATGTCGCCGAGGAGTACGAGCGAACTAATCGAGGAAAAAGCCACGTGTGCTTTTCATGCTCTCCGCTGTCACAGCTCCGCCCACACGCACGTGTATGCGCTTACACATTCGATACTGCAAATTTGCATTCTTATTCGGCGGCATAATTTGTACCTTTGGTTCCGTACTTTTTGTGAAAATCAACAAAATGTGCAAATTCTCTTAATTTTGAACACCAGTGTATATTTTTTTCCCAAATAGAAGTTATAATAGGTATTTCAGTTAAAATAAATGAATATTTCAGACAGAGCAGCCAAGTTTCTTTATTTTGACGCCCAAAACAATTACGTATCAAATACGAGCTGACTTTGTTTCTTCAATGTTTATCAGTAGCGGAGATATTTTAAATGCACCGGTATTCAAATGAATGGTCTCTTCATTAAGAAACGTACCTCTGAATGAAAAAAACCCAGCTCTGACTTCAGCTAAATGTGATTATTTCATTTTAAAGTTTAATAACGAAATTTTCTTATATGGTTTTATGTCTATACTGCGAATGGGTTTGTGCTTATATTAAATGTTTATGGCATTCACTTGTACGTTGGGTTCCGCCACTACATACATACATACATGAATACCTTGTCTTCTACTTTAAGACTATATCCATTTTGACTTCAGTATAATTTTTTATCGTAATTTCATTATAAATTAGGTAAATGAAATAACTAAGTTAAAAAATTCTGTACGATTCCACGTTTTCAGTATATGAAAATAAAACAACCTAACGTTTCAAATACAGGCCGTAAATTCGAAAACGTTTCTGTTTTATAAATAATAATACAAGGAACTGTACACCAACGATATATAAGATAGTACAACTATACTAGTTATCCGAATTTATTGGCGTATATAAAATCAAGGTTTCCAAGCTTTCGCACATCAACCAGATAGCTTTCTCAAGGAAGGTAGACAGCAAACTGCAAACTTTTTGTTGGGGTAGTTTTGAGAGATGTTGAAAACCTTGATTTTATATACGCCAATAAATTCGGATAACTAGTATAGTTGTACTATCTTATATGTTTCTGTTTTATGTTCAATAACGCTATAATACACTGCTGGACAATTGCTAAGGACGGATCATAAACGGCTATATAGCGCATAAAAAAGTAAGTGTGGTTGGATGCCAAGTGAAATAAAATAATGTCAGAATGCCAGGACATTACAAGAAAGACAATTTATTGTGCTCTGAAATCCAGAAGGCTTTGGAACGTGTTCAAGGGACAAACAGGCCATTTTGTGCAGAATACGTAAACATGAAAAAAATGCAATTACCGTCCACAGGCGTTCCGGCGTAAGATGTCAATATGGGATATGGCCACCGTGGAGGGCGATGCAAGATTCCACACGTCGTGTCATGCTTTGCACAACATTATCAAGCAGCTGTTGGGGTAATTTATCCCATTCCTCTGTCAATGCACGGATTATGGTGTCCTTGTTTATTGGAGGGCATTGGCGACCAGCAAGACTCCTCCCCAAAGCATCCCACACATTTCCAATGGGATTCAGATCTGGAGAACGTGCTGGCCATACTAGGTGTTGAATATGCTCGCTCTCAAGACACTCCTGGACAGCGACGGTTCGATAACATGTTGCGTTGTCGTCCATGAAAATGAATCTATCACCGACAGCACCACGGAACATGCGAACATGAGGTAGCAGAACATCATTAATGCGTCGTTGGCCAGTCATAGTCCCAGTTGGAAGCACATAGAGGGACGTGCGGCCATTGATCATGATGCCAGCCCATACGATGACACTACATGTCGGATATCGGTCCCTTTCCTGTATGTTTGCTGGACAATTTGCAGTACCACTATCACGCCTAATCAGTTGTCGTCGACAATCAGACGATACACTGTATCTACTCTCATCTGAGAAGAGAACAGCAGACCAGTCGTTATCAGTCCAATTGCGATGTTGATGGCACCATTGTAAACGGGAGGTACGGTGACGTCTACACAATGGGATGCACACAACAGGACGGCGGGCGTATAGTCCTCCTTCATGCAAACGTCTGGCGACAGTTTTTCGGGAGATCCGCTTGCCAGTAACAGCCATAAACTAATTTGCTACCTCACTAGCTGTGCTGCGCCGGTGTCTTTTTGTTGATAGCACTATGTACCGATCTTCTGCAGGTGTCGTACTGGGAACACGACCTCCCCGTGACGTTTGCTACACTCTCCATTTGTTTGAAATGATTTCCAAAGCCTTGAAACAACACTGTGGCCGACGTCGAACTCCCTGGCAACATCTGTTATTTTTCGCCCTTCTTCAATCTTGTCAATAATACAGCCACGCGTAAAATCATCTAGGTGATGTCGGGAAGACATACTAAAAATTGCAAGTTCGTCAATTGATTCTTTCCCTTTCAACTTTGCGTTTGAACAACAACGGTCAATACGCGTCAAATCCTTTATATCTCTTATCAGCGCTATGACGTCACGAACAAGTTCGGCAATCCAAAATTTGCATACGCACAACACGTCTTACTGTATCCCGCACTTATGCTAATTTCCACATTTTCCTGCCTTCCATTTTATGGTTGCTATCGTTGCTATTGTCCTCCGTCCTTAGCAATTGTCCGGCAGTGTAGTACCTTTACTTATATAAACAGCAATCTTTTCAAAGCAGTTTGTCCACTAGTTGATTTAGCATTAGTGTCGAGTAAGACATTCACTAACCTTTCTTGTTCCAAATTTCTTGAATTCAGAGAAAAAGAACTTTGAACGTTGTTTAGTAAATTTTTTTTTGCGTTATCTATAAAAAAAAAAAAACGCTTTCTCGTCGATTCTCTCAAAGTTGTAACAAACTGGGTTATCTATAAAACAATAAAAAAAAACACGTGTATTATTGATAACCTAAAATTCATAATATAGCGTACAATATCCAAAAGCGTATAAAAGGATTACGTAAAACAAGTTAGTAAAATCATGCAATGCATTGATTATGATACACTTTCCAACATACCAGAAATCATTACTCAAGTTATGAGGATAATGGCTGTGAAATAAATCTCGCTCCTGTACCCTGACCTTTGATCCCATGTCGATCATATTCAACAGAACTGGTTCAGTATACCTCCGAAATAAAATGATAAAGTTTTGTCGCAATCGAAGCAATTTTACATAAGGTATGATGCATAAGGGCTATGGAATAGATTCCGTTCCTGTGTCCTAACCTTTGACCCCATTTCTCCCATTTTCAATAGGGTTCCTTCCCAGGTGTTCCCCTACCACATACAAAATTTTTATCGAAATCGAACCATATTTACGCAAGTTATGACGCATAAGGGCAATGGAATGGATCCCGCTCCTACGTCGTGACCTTTACTCCATTTGTCCCACTTTCAATAGGGTTCATCCCCAGGTGGTCCCTTACCCCATACTAAAATTTCATCGAAATCGAACCATTTTTACGCCAGTTATCGTGCGGACAGATGGACGGGCGGAAAAAGCTGGAGCATATACGCTTCTTCAACCTACGGTTGGAAAGCGTAAAAAATGAAAAACTTATAATTGAGAAACGTATTACTGAGGTTCCGCTGTACTGTACAGTATCTTATTCGCATGGATTTTCACTAGTTTAAATGGAAGTTTTTGTTATGGTAGTTTTGAGAGACGTTGCTTTGAGGCTCAATACTGTATAGTCTTTTTGACAACAATTCTATTGTGCCGAATTGAGCTTGCCTCCCTAACCGCAAGAATCTTTCGGGAAAACAGCTAAAAGCTTCGCTTTTGCTAGCTAATGTTATTCTTTTCGAATCACTTAGCCGTCACTTGCACAGAGACACCTACGTAATAGCGTGTTGATCATCCACTACCTCAAATAACAGCCTGTACTGTGCACGCCGAGGCATCGATTTCACTAGATGACGGTGGTTTTCCGGAGATAATGCCAGCCGTGACAGTTGCAGCCTTCTCCAACTCTGCCCTAAACGTCGGTCCGAGATCCATGGATCTGATGTTCCGCTCCATGGCATCCCAGAGGATCCACGAATCTGGTGTTCCGCTCCATGGCATCCCAGAGGATCCACGAATCTTGTGTTCCACTCCATGGCATCCCAGAAGATCCGTGGATCTGATGTTCCGCTCCATGGCATCCCAGAAGATCCGTGGATCTGGTGTTCCGTTCCATGGCATCCCAGAAGATCCGTGGATCTGGTGTTCCGCTCCATGGCATCCCACAGGATCCATGGATCTGATGTTCTGCTCCATGACATCCCAGAGAATCCATGGATCTGGTGTTCCGCTCCATGGCATCCCAGAGGATCCGTGGATCTGATGTTCCGCTCCATGGCGTCCCAGAAGATCCGTGGATCTGATGTTCCGCTCCATGGCATCCCAGAAGATCCGTGGATCTGGTGTTCCGCTGCATGGCACCCCAGCGGATCCATGGATCTTATGTTATGCTCCATTGCATCCCAGAGGATCCATGAATCTGATGTTCCGCTCCATGGCATCCCAGAGGATTCATGAATCTGATGTTCCGCTCCATGGCATCCCAGAGGATCCATGAATCTGATGTTCCGCTCCACGGCATCCCAGAGGATCCATGAATCTGATGTTCCGCTCCATGGCATCCCAGAGGCATCCATGGATCTGATGTTCCGCTCCATGGCATCCCAGAGGATCCATGGATCTGATGTTCCGCTTCATGGCATCCCAGAGCACTTCCACATGGCTTAAATCCGGGGCCTTGCATGATTTCGAACACAAATGAATGCTCCTCGAGCCATGCATGGGTGGTTGCGGCTCGGTGGGGAGGTGCATTTTCCTGCTGGAACAGACCATCAGCCGCAAGATGCGCAAAAGTAATGAAAGCGTGTAAGTGATCTGGTAGTGCGAAACGGTTAAGGACATCTCCAGACACAATAAAGGACCTAATCTGCCCCATGAGAAGGCTCCTCAAACCATTACAGAAGCACCACCGCCTTGAACAGAGCCGAGATGGCGCGACGGAGCCATGGCCTCATGCTGTCGACGCCACACCCCACATCCTTCCGTCAACAGTACAGCTGAAAACGGGATTCTTCTGACCACACGACGCGGCGTCACTGTGCAGAAGTCTAGTTTTGATGTTCCCGGCACCAGACGAGGCGTAATGTCCGATGACGAGCAAACAGTTGCACACGAGTAGAGCGTTGGCTCCCGTAGTCCAGAGTGTGCAACGCGCGATGTACCGTTCGCTCGCTGACGATGCTTGGGCCTCCGACATTTATTATGAATGCGATTTGCGCCGCCGTTGCCAAGCGTTCGGTCTGTACGACCCTGGATAATCTAAGTCGACCCCGGTCATCAATGGTATTCTCGCAGTGAACCTTTGATGCGGTTCTCCTCAGGAATCCTGGGGTCCTTACCACTTGGGCGAAAGAATGGCCCATCTGTCTTCTGTCAACAATGCGTCCACGATCAAAGTAGCTCAGATCACCACATTTACCCACGTTCGTCGATTGCGATGTACTGTTGAAAAGCCCCGCTGTTCTCTTACTTATCGCCCGCGTTCGGTTTCGGTCTGTCCCACTCTGCGCCGAGAATGCCCATGTTATTTACGTCTACGGTAAAAACCGGACCAGAACCCCCATATTGACACTACTGCATATCTGTAATGCTTTGTCTACTGAGTGTATACAGGGGTACAAGAAAAGTCCGTGATCAGGCCAATATCTCACGAACTATGGCAGTTAGCGATTTACTTCTTGTGCACACTACTGCATATCCCTAATGCTTTGTCTATTGAGTGTATACAGGGGTACAAGAAAAGTCCGTGAGCAGGCCAGTATCTCACGAACTATGGCAGTTAGCGATTTACTTCTTGTGCACACTACTGCGTATCTCTAATGCTTTGTCTATTGAGTGTATACAGGGGTACAAGAAAAGTCCGCGATCAGGCCAATATCTCACGAACTATGGCAGTTAGTGATTTACTTCTTGTGCACACTACTGCATATCCCTAATGCTTTGTCTATTGAGTGTATACAGGATTACAAGGAAAGTCCGTGATCAGGCCAATATCTCACGAACTATGGAAGTTAGCGATTTACTTCTTGTGCACACTACTGCGTATCTCTAATGCTTTGTCTATTGAGTGTATACAGGGGTACAAGAAAAGTCCGTGATCAGGCCAATATCTCACGAACTATGGCAGTTAGTGATTTACTTCTTGTGTACACTACTGCATATCCCTAATGCTTTGTCTATTGAGTGTATACAGGATTACAAGGAAAGTCCGTGATCAGGCCAATATCTCACGAACTATGGAAGTTAGCGATTTACTTCTTGTGCACACTACTGCCTATCTCTAATGCTTTGTCTATTGAGTGTATACAGGGGTACAAGAAAAGTCCGTGATCAGGCCAATACCTCACGAACTATGGAAGTTAGCGATTTACTTCTTGTGCAGTTGTATAGGAAACTCCCTATGGCGCACACAATAACACCACGAAGGATCCCCTCGCCCTCCTTTTTGGAGTGGTTGAGGGGGGCTGTCGAGCCCCTTTGCAGATAGGGCAAAAAAGTCAATTACAAACTTGTTCAGCGAGGCAAAAAGAGTACAAAATGTTTTTGTCCCATAACAAAAGATAGAAGGAGACTCTCCAAATGCGAAAAAAGCGTAAAGCTACCTGAGTCGCTGTGTCCGAAGCCTATTTGCATGGATTTCAAATGTGCTTTCTGCTCCATCGTCAGAATACAAAAATGATATGCGTGGTCGGTATGCCGAACACTTCGTGAACCAGTGACGGGAAGTCGAAAGCTTTGCCACGTACGCAAGTCAATTTGTGCATACAGTTTTCCTATTGGATGAGTGTTTCGCCACTTTATGCTATTTCTCCTTCTCTCAGTGTATTTTTTACTGTATTGGACATCAAAGTTTGATGTTGAATATGTCAAAGAACTGCGTTTTATTTCAGAACAATAACTGTTGATAAGGTTTGTAGGAAAACGTTTCCTTTGTGCTTTCATTTACTTAGAACTTACCAGTTTAGATAAGTTCCAAGTAATAAGTTCTGGTCTAAATATTTTGCCGTTGATTCCGCATGGTGTGATTTTCTTGGGGCCACATTCCCGGTCCCCTTCCATCTTTTGTTGTGGGACAAAAACATTTACGTACTATTTTTGCCTCGCTGAACAAGTTTGTAATTGATTTTTTTGCCTTATTTGCAAGGGGGAGGGATAGCTCCGTCGACCCCCCAAGAGGGCAAGGGGATCCTTCGTGGTGTTATTGTGTGCGCCATAGGGAGTTTCCTATACAACTGCACAAGAAGTAAATCTCTAACTACCATTGTTCGTGAGATATTGGCATGATCAAGGACTTTCCTTGTAACCCTGCGTATATACAGTATAATTATTTAGCATTATTAGTATTTTGAAAACAAATTACAGAGAATGCCGCTCATTAAAAAAAAAAAAAAAAGAAAGAAAGAAAAGTGTTTGCGCTCTTAAAGCTGCTTTGATATTTCACCGAGGTAAGGGAGAGGCACAAATCAATTATTCTGAAATACAGCAATTACCTGTAGCACTGACCGGGAATATATATTACTAATAGAATACCAAAATATTCGAAAGACACTTCTCTTAGGAACATTTTGCGACACAAGGTTCTGGTTACATCACCCAGTTGGGTTTCATCGCTCAGTCTTGGTAGGTGTACAGAAAATTTTGAGATTTGCAGAATGGCGCAAGGAACACAAAATAAGGAAAGTGTTTTTTTTTTTTACGTTTATTGGTTTGAGCAACTGCACAAAATCTCCATGAAATGGGTGAAATCATTCTAATATGTCTTGCCCAATCGAGAAATGTTCGAACTTCGGAACCTTTTCATTCCGCAGAACGAAAGAAAAAGGAAAAATAAGCCACCACACGTGAGACATTAATTTTTCGTGACTTGCGTTAGATTGTCTAACACAAGCTGCGGGGAGGGGGAGTGATTTCTTCGCCGCTTTCGGGTGATGGAATTGTTTCATAAATTCCCGGCACTTTTTCGCCTTAAGGTGGACGTCAAGTAATTTTGCTTCCTATACTTCCAATGGAAAAACTTCTGTACACATTTTCTTCACAATTAATGCGATCCCAAGGATGAAAATTTGAACATCGATTAAAATGGCTTCATATTAAAACTTGGAATACTTAATATTTTCTAAAACATAACCATAATGATATTAAAAATCAATAACTTTTCCTTTGGTGGTGTTGAAACCAGAAAAAAGATGGCGCGACCTGTACTTTGATGACGTCAATAGACAAACAAATGTTGGATTGCATAGTAATGGATATGTTTTAGAAAATATTAAGTATTCCAAGTTATAAAATGAAGCTATTGTAGGGGTGGAAGCTCATTATGTTAATTAATGCTCATCGACCAAACAACACTGGCTTCCAGCGCTGATGAAAATTCCCCACAGCAGGAAGGAAAACTATTTGTAAGGTTCTTTTTGTCTGGAGACTGTCTATCAACGAAAAGTTGAAGACAGCCCGGCGTTCTTGCTCTCCCAGCTTTACTAGAAATAATCTGCTATTCGGGAGAGCGGTAGTAAAAATAATGGGAAGACATTCCTAGCATGAATTCACTCTCAGGCTTGTTGAAAACTTAACAAAAACGTTTAATAAAAAGTAATCGTTCCGGCAGCTATTGTTCTTTGACCCGAACTCCTGCAAGTGCAGTTCCACGAAAAAACGATCAGAATCTCTATTCATTAAAGAATACTCTTTCCTGCTAATACTCTTTTCCCGTTCTTTTTCTATCACAGACGTGAAGGTTTTAATCATCGTAGCCTTCCGTTCACCTCACTTCCTTTGCTTCGGAAGCTATGCCTCGTGTTCTGTCCCGAACATGTGTCCTCTCAAATCGCTTTCTCCATACGTCGTTACAGACCGATGTGTCTACTTCCAACTCTTCCAAACACGATCGTTTTCCCCCGTGTCCTAGCTGGCACGTTCTATCATCAACTTTCTTTCCCAGCGCTGACACCCAGCACTGTCCTTCAACCGTTCCCAGCTCCGGCTGTCCGTGCTGCTTCTCAGCACTCCTCAAAACCGTTCCCCAACTCTCACTGTCTGTTTCGCTGTCTTCCTTCTTCACTCCTATCCTGAAGTTTTCTCCCCCCCCGTAACTTCTCCTCGCCTCATGATTGGCTCCTGCCTTCCTCGCCAAAGGCGTTCCCTCTCTTTTCTAGTCGGAGCCCGCGAAGAGCAGGCGACCCCCCCCCACTTCTCGGTGCCCCCTACCCTTTTCTCCGTGATCTGTGCATTCCGGCACTGACGTTGAACTCTCTCCTCTCTGATCTCTAGCTATTGCCTCGCTGACCTCGAGCTCCCGTGTGCCCTGCAGCTTGCATTCCCCCGTCCAGGAACAATAGCGGTGCCTCCGTGAATACAATCGTCATGACAAATAGGCACATCGGAATGTTGCCTGTTTGGTACATTTCCACGTTTAACATCCGTTCTAAATAATACACATGAAAATAGTTGATCTGAAATGTTCATATCTTGTAAGATCAATGTGATTTAATGTCCATCACACAATTTACATAGGGGCATAATTTCTCGCTCCTAAAGCTATTTTAATCGAAGTTCAAATTTTCATCCTTGGGAACGCATTAATTGTGAAGAAAATGTGTGCAGAAGTTTTTCTATTGGAAGTATAGGAAGCAAAATTACTTGACTTCCACCTTAACGTAACAGAGTGACATAGAAGAACGCTTCTACGTCATGTTAGGAAAAAAAGTTTATTGTTCCCTTAGGGTGTGATAAGCTGTCCGCCGTGATGAACTGCAGGAAACAGGTAATTACTTACTTTTCATGTGGAGGGTATGGGCATAGATAAGAGCCCACTCGTACGTGCGACCATGTGACGCGTGTGAGAGAGCATCTTAGCTTCAAGTTCTAGGCTGACAGCTGGATATTGTCTACATAGAAAAAGAAAGGGGTTGCATCAGGATAATTCGTAACGCATGTCGATGTTTGATTTGGTGTGAGCAGCAGAAACAGTAAACAAAACGAAACGTACACTGCTAGACAATTGCTAAGGACGGATCGTAAACGGCTATATAGCGCATAACAAAGTAAGTGTGGTTGGATGCCAAGTGAAATAAAATAATGTCAGAATGTCAGGACATTACAAGAAAGACAATTTATTGTGCTTTGAAATCCAGAAGACTTTGGAACGTGTTCAAGGGACAAACAGGCCATTTTGTGCAGAATACGTAAACGTGAAAAAAAATGCAATTACCGTCCGCAGGCGTTTCGGCGTAAGATGTCAATACGGGATATTGCCACCCTGAAGGGCGATGCAAGATTCCACACGTCGTGTCATGCTTTGCACAACATTATCAAGCAGCTGTTGGGGTAATTTATCCCATTCCTCTGTCAGTGCACGGATGAGGGTGTCCTTGTTTATTGGAAGGCATTGGTGACCAGCAAGACTCCTCCACAAAGCATCCCACACATTTTCAATTGGATTCAGATCTGGAGAACGTTCTGGCCATACGAGGCGTTGAATATCCTCGCTCTCAAGACACTCCTGGACAGCGACTGTTCGATTACATGTTGCGTTGTCGTCCATGAAAATGAATCTATCACCGACAGCACCACGGAACATGCGAACATGAGGTAGCAGAACATCATTAATATATCGTTGGCCAGTCATAGTCCCAGTTGGAAGCACATAGAGGGACGTACGGCCATTGATCATGATGCCAGCCCATACCATGACACTACATGTCGGATATCGGTCGCTTTCCTGTATGTTTGCTGGACAATATGCAGTACCACTATGACGCCAGATCAGTTGTCGTCGACAATCAGACGATAGACTGTATCTACTCTCATCTGAGAAGAGGACAGCAGACCAGTCGTTATCAGTCCAATTGCGATGTTGATGGCACCATTGCAAACGGGCGGTACGGTGACGTCTGGACAATGGGATGCACACAACAGGACGGCGGACGTATAGTCCTATTTCATGCAAACGTCTGGCGACAGTTTTTCGGAAGATCCGCTTGCCAGTAGCAGCCATAAACTGATTTGCTACCTCACTAGCTGTGCTGCGCCGGTGTCTTTTTGTAGATAGTACTATGTACCGATCTTCTGCAGGTGTCGTACTGCGAACACGACCTCCCGCGTGACGTTTGCTACACTCTCCATTTGTTTGAAATGATTTCCAAAGCCTTGAAACAACACTGTGGCTGACGTCGAACTCCCTGGCAACATCTGTTGTTTTTCGCCCTTCTTCAATCTTGCCAATAATACGGCCGCGCGTAAAATCATCTAGGTGATGTCGGGAAGACATACTGGAAATTGCAAGTTCGTCAATTGATTCTTTCCCTTTCAACTTTGCGTTTGAACAACAACGGTCAATACGCGTCAAATCCTTTATATCTCTTATCAGCGCTATGACGTCACGAACAAGTTCGGCAATCCAAAATTTGCATACGCACAACACGTCTTACTGTATCCCGCACTTATGCTAATTTCCACATTTTCCTGCCTTCCATTTTATGGTTGCTATCGTTGCTATTGTCATCCGTCCTTAGCAATTGTCCGGCAGGGTATAAACACGATGCTAATAGATCCCGTGGCTTACGAAAACCGTGGGGTCGTGTGTTCCCACTTTCCCCAAGGGCTAAGCGCCATCTAGAGGCTCTAACCTTGTACACTAGAACCAACTATAACGACCAGCTCCAGACCGACGGAAATCCTTTTTAAATCCGTTTCTGGGTGAAAATTTTAACCATGTTAAAATATGCATATGCGTTTATATTATATTCCCATGAAAACTGAATATACTTAAAAGATTTAATTAATTAACCACATTAGTGTTATAGTTAATTAAATATTTTAAGTATATGGATTCGATATGTAGATGATACTTTTGTTCTCTAGAAAGGCATGAATTCGGAAATACCTAAATTAGTTGAACTTATCAATTCAATTGATCCTCATATACAGTTCGCATGTGAGACTGAAAATAATGGCTGCTTACCATTCCTTGATGTCCTTGTGTCACGCTCTCAAGGATCCTTTAGTACAACAGTTTATCGAAAACCATTTGCTGTTTCTTTACCCCCTCATGCAAAATCAAATCATCTATGGAAACAAAAGATCTCTGCCTTCTTCACATACGTATATCGTGCAATACATATCTGCTCAGCTGAGGATTCCTTGCAGAAAGAGCTTGATTTTCTTAAACGAATTGCAGTACACAGAGGGTATACACATTCCGTTATAGATAAAGCTGTTCAAAAATTTAGGAAACCGAAGCCTGTCTGCTCACTCACTTAGTACGACAAAATTGGGCGGTTATCCCATTTGCTCCACGGATTTGCTTCGGAACTTCAAATGTTCTCAAGAGTTTTAATTTCAAAGTTATTTTTAAACCCATAAACAATATAATTTTTTTCGGAACAAAAGATTACGTCGAAGACATAAATTCCTGGGGAATTTATCAGATACCTTGGGAATGTGGACTTTCATAAATAGGACAGACCCGCAGGGCTTTAAATTTCCGTGTGAAGGAACACAAGACCTACGTACGGAATAGTGAATTGAAGAAGTCGTCTACAGCCCAGCATTGTCACCGAAGCAACCATCAATTTCTGTTTGGAAATGCTACGCTCATTGATAAACCTGATTGCCGCCCCGGTGGCGCAGTGGTCTAAGCGATGGCCTCTGATCATTCGTCCGAACGGGGTCCGGGTTCAAATTCCGGTGAGGCATGGATGTTGTGTTTTGTCTTACGGCACTGGCTCTCTCCCTTCCCTGGAACCAGTGACCCTAAATTAGGGACGGGCGACTGCTTATAGCCCATTGAGTTGCTCACGGTGGTCGTTAAACCTCCAATAAAAAAAAAAAAAAAAAAAAACCTGATTCAACGATCAAGCTTAATGTATTAGAAGCTTTTCACATATACCGGAACTCTTCACTGCTTGTCAACGACATGACTTCGACTCTATTTCTTTCACGCCCGTGGAAACAACTCAACGAAAATCGTGACCGTCAGAAATCTGATGGTGTCACAATGATTTGAATGTTTACGCTCCATTCGTCCTGATGAAGTAGAGCCAGAAGCTCTGCGAAACTATAGCCAATGTATAATAAACATTTGATTGTGGTAAACAGGACCGGATTAAGGCTTACTGGGTCCCTAGGCAAAGACATTTGAGTGGGCCACAAGGCTAAGACATCTGAGTTGGACCCCATAGAACTTATGAAATGGAATCATTATAAAGTCCGTTTAAACACGAAACTCTAACTACTAAATTATCTGCAGAGTTTTCATAACAAGTCACTGTATTTTTCATTGTTCTCACAAGAACACGAGTTAAAAGCTTAAGGTTCCTAGATTTTGTCTTGGATATTTTAATGATTTAGCATTGTGTACTTTTCTTAGTGCATCTTTTTTGTTATGTTATGCGAAGCCACAGGGGACTTCGAACATAAACGGTTCCCAGTGCAAATTGGGAGGTGTGGGTGGATAGTAATGAAAAAGCTGAAACTGTCTCTACGACACCGCTGTACACACCGACATGAAACCTTGATTGACCCTTGGTGAGTCACTGCCTTGAAATCTGTTCGTCTTCCAGCCTCTGTTTCTGACCAAGTGGGAATCATACGAGACAAAAGAAAAACGATACTCTAAAGTTCTCTTTCTACTTATCTATCTACAATATAATTTGCCTAGGCATGCCTCCTAGGCCCTTGGCCATAGTGGGCCCCAAGGCTATATAGCCCTTGTAGAACCCCCCCCCCCCCTAATCCGGCCCTGGTGGTAAACGTTGATATTTTTATTTTATTTGGAAATGTGCTCTGAAGATTGTTTTCAATGGTGAAAGTGTACACATCCTGTGGTGTGTTTAAGTCTTCGGCATTCATATACACTGAAGAGCAATTGAATTAGAGATACCTGTCTAGTAACGTGTAGCACCACCTTTCGCCCTGATGACGGCGAAAATTCGTCTCGGCATGGACTCGACAAGACACCGGAAGCGTTGGGAAGCTACACGGGTCCTCAATCCCTGAACAAACTCCCACAGTTCACGAAGATTTGATGGCGGGGGGTCAGAGCCTCGAACATCTCTCTCGATGGCATCCCAGATGTGCTCTATGGGATAGACGTCAGGTGACCTAGCTCGCAAAGGAAGCTAGGTCACGTCGGTGGAATGTTCATCCAATCATTCGGATACAATTGGGGAGCGATGGCACGGTTCATTGTCTTGTTGCAGGATGAGGTCCCCAGTGGGATGTTGAAGACGCACAAACGGGAGCAAATGGTCGTCCAGGATATCCCGGTAACGTTGACCTGTGAGGGACGATGTCACACGTACCAGGGGTCCCATTTCAGTCCACGTAAACAGTCCCCAGACGAGAATGCCACCCCCACCAGCTTGAAGAGTGCCCTGTTGGCAAGAAGGATCCATCGCTTCATGTGGTTTGCACCGTACTCGTATCATGCCATCCGCATGTACCAACGTGAATCTTGACTCATTAGTCCAGGCAACATTTTTCCACATGTCTAGGGTCCAGTGGCGATGTTCCCGCGCCCATGCTAATTTTTGCACCCTGTGATGTGCGGTCAGCAGCGGTACCCTCGTGGGACAATGGCTTCTGTACCCAAATCGAGGAGATGGTTCTGGATGGTGTGGCTTCTTACACGTTTTTGTACACCAGCGTTAAATTGCCGAGTAATTTCTTGCACTGTGGCCCGTCTATCCGCTGTTACAATGCGAGCTAGCCGACGATGACCCTGCTCACCCACACGCTGTTGTCCACGGCAGTTGGCCCTTGCAGGGATGGTTTTACCGGATTGGATGTACTCACGGTGTACCCGTGACACAGTGGCTCGTGAAAATCCCAGTGCCTGCACGACTTCTGAGATGGAGTGACCCATTCGTCATGCCCCGACAGTTTGCCCACGATCAAATGTTTAGATCCTTCGTCTTACCCATACTGCGTCCGACTCTTACCGATTCCCGTCGCATCACTCCTTATATTGTCGGATCGCTGCATACGTCATGTCGTTTCCGTTTACAGGGCAGCCCACAGCGCCACATTTGCACAACGCCAGCTGTCTCTAATTCAATAGCTCTTCAGTGTATGACTGGAAATGTAGAAATTCGTTGCTGAGAAAGTTTTCTAAGTCTCCTTGGTACCTATGAACAAGTTTATTTGATTTAGCCTCTTTGTCACGAGCACTGGGTGCTTTCAAATCCCTGAAAAGGTGAAACCCTTCCAGAACAACTTCGTATGACTAACTCCTGTTTGCTAAATTACTCATTAAAGAATCCATAATCTTTAAAAAACGTGTTTATTCTTGCTCAGTTCTCTCCGCTACGCATATGGAGTGACGACTACAAATAATACAGTATAAGTTAGAAAAATTAATAAATTTTGTAAAATTATTTAAGTAAACATTTTCTTGGGTGGTGGTGCTAAAACATTCATAAAGAAAACTCTCCAGCTTGGAGTCCCTTTAAATTTGGCGCCCTGGGCTTATTGCTTAAATCGGCCCTGTAAATACGGGATCGTTATAATCCGGTTTTACTGTATTAAGAAAGACAGACTGTACTAGCCTTTGATGATTAAGTTAAAAACTAACCCTCCCACCAAAAAGTCATTGAAAAATGATCGCCGCATTGAATTTTCATGAGGTGTCTATAGTTCATTCAGTGTTGGGCACGTCGCAGGTAAAAGAAAAATTTCTTCAAGGAACCCTATTTTAATGACACTAGCTTCCGTCTTGATTATATAGAAACAAAGTAAAAAAAAATTCTCGATCATTCCGTGCGCATCAGGCCTTTTATTTATTTGTTTATTTTTTAAAGTATTTTTCAGTCCTTACACAGATACAGATAAAGGCGTCCCTGATGACTGCGAAAAGATCAGCACTGTCAGATAAAGACTCGAGAGAAATTTGCTAGGAGTGGCATTAGTACACCATTTTATCACCAGCAATTTGACTATCTCTCTCCTCTTTCACTGTTTAAAGAGAAATTTATGGGCGTGATGCAGAAGTTACAGTTGGTTTTTTCACCCATCTCTGACTCTTTTATATGTTTGTTAGCTGGAAGGCATGCCAGACGCAAAAAGAGCTAAATAGCCTACTCACTTCCGTACCTCATACAAGGCTATTCCCAAGGTCAGACAGTTGTAACATTTAAATAGATGTTTCTCAGTTCTCATCCCAAGGTGCTAGAGCAACTACTGTTCTGTAATGGGTCTTAGATCTTATCGCAACTTTTCCCTTCCTTAAATCACTGCCATACTCAAGAGAGAGTCTTTTTTTTTTTTTTTCTGCCTTTCAGGACTTTCGAGTTTTTCCTCTGAAAGCGTTAATAACAAGCTCGCAAGTGTTGGCCGACAACTTTGGATTAATGTAAATCATTTATTGTTGCATGACTGAATGAATAGAAAAATACAAGAGGAAAAAAAAAAAAAAGGATCACTTCGTTCGAAATGGAATACCAGCCATGTAAGCAAGAATGAATATCAGAATAAACAGGGAAATCGTACTCTTCGAATAACCGAAAGTGACGGCGATGATAGTATGAGATAATTTTAATCGCTTTTCAAGGTTGTAGATTGCCGGTCAAAAATTATTTTATTTTTGAACACGATATTAATTTTTAATCAATCTCCTCGTTTGAACTTCATTTCAAAACTTGGTCACATTAACAGAACGTGAAAAGCATACATTTATTAAATTGCATGTACGTGGAACCCCATTTATACGTTTTTCAAGGAACCCAGTAAAATTAACGTATAATTTAAAAAAAAAAAAAAAAAAAAAACATTAACGAAACATGGTCGTTTCCGTCCTTAGATAGTAGTAAATTATTCTGTTGCAACTTTTGGCGTAGACATTAGTGTTATTATACTACGTACTCCATAGTTTGTAGCATTCCTTTAAGTCCTATTGTACAAGTATTTTCAGTTGACCTTTTTTTTTTCACAGCATTTTTTTTTTCTTTATTGACTTCAATCACACTGCATGGAGCTACAGCACTTGTAAATACAATATGTAGTACGTGTACTGCATGTACATAGTACAGAAAGCATTACTACTAATTCATTTACGATTGCTGTTTTAAGCACAAGGACACATGATGTAGTAGTATATTGAAAAAAACGCGTATACACTTTATTAGTTTTCAAAAATCATTAATTTTTAATTGTTGCTTACGCACTGCATTTTCAAAGCTATTGAGAACCTGCATTGGTTTCTCACCAGTATTATGTCTATAAAAAAAAAAAAAGTCCCTAATGAACCCGAACAATTTCAATGCATCGCTAGGGCCGCAGATGGCCTAGTGGTCAACGTTCGCGACTGCAACGGAGAAACTTCAGGTTTGATCCCAAGCAGTTACGGACGCTCGAACCACTAAATATCCGCTGTGCGTCGGATAGGCACTTTAAGCCGTCGGACCCCGGGTGCTACCCCCCCCCCCGGTAATAAATAAGGGCGTCTTCCTTCCCCTTTCTACTTCGCTTCCGTGTCACTTCCCATCGGGCGCTCTAGCCCAAACCTCCTAGTTTCCTATTTCTAAGGGTTGCTTAAGACCTCGGGTCAGACACTCGCTTCCTAAAATCCTCTACATATGATCTGATCTGATCTTTAGCGTTTCACCTTCCACGGAGTAGCACGTCCTGTTTTACGCAGAGCGTTTCGGTTAGACCTTTCGGGGTTTTTCGTTTTCACTGACGGAATTGTCAGGGTTCTTCGGCGATAAGAGATCGGCTGGGGTTTTAGACGGAACGACTCAAGTCCAAGTGGCGGAGGGTCTTCCGGGATATCGTGAGATAGTGAAGTATTCTCTATCTGGAAACCTGTTGGCACGTGGAGATAGCCAATCGAACTGAACTTATTTTTTAATCTATCAAATTTTGTTTCGTCTAACCAAAGACTTGTTATTGGAGATCTTAAGAATTGCTGACTACACGTTCCAGTATTTCAGCGGTCGAGTTCAACTCGACGGCACCCAAAAGAACCTACGTCAGGCCCGTTTGAGGTATTATGATTCAGTAAGACCTAGTGACAGATCGAACTCAGCGGGCTCACTCCACCCTAAGATCGTCCATCTCACTTTGATGAGGATCGTTTGAACTATGTCATCCACTTGGATGCGCGCCAAACCACATGCAAATTGGCCACTGATATGGAGGACTGTGATCAGGCCACAGTGGGGTGACGCCTGGAACATATGGGAAAGGTTCAGAAATTGGGGTCTTAGGTGCCTCACACTCTCACAGAAGACAACAAGAATCAGCGTGTTGCAATATGCAGGTCCTTGTTCACCCGTTATCGCGAATGCTTTCAGCAACACAAGCCCTTTCTGTCACGTATTGTTACTGGAGATGAAAGGTGGTGCCTGTACGTGAATTTCAGGCATCGGAGGGAATGGTTAGGCCCCAACAAGATGCCCACGCCAATTCCAAAGCATGATCTTCATTCTGCGAAGACCATGTTGTGTGTCTGGAGCGACATGTAAGGCATTATTCACTGGGAAATGCTGCCGAGGAATCGGGCCATCAACGCTGGACTCTATTGTGAGCAATTCCGACGTATGGAGGGATCAATTCAGCAGAAACGGCCACATCGGCGCCATGGTGCCCTTCTTCAACATGATAACACACACCCTCACAGTGTAAACATGACCAAAACGGCCATTCAGGACATGAAATAAGAGATACTTCCACATTCGGCCTATTCCCCAGATGTTGCCTCCTCAGACTATCACCTTTTCCGATCTCTGTCGAATGCGCTTCGTGGCAGAACGTTCAACAATGATGTTAATCTCCAGAATCTCCTTGAAGATTTCTTCGCAGCAAAACCTGCACGTTTTTTCAAGAATGGCATTGCAGACTATCCAGACTTTGGAACACCATCGTAAATAATGGAGGGGAATACATAGTTGATTAATTCCGTTTTCCCTTCTCATGTAATACATTCCTGTAGTACGGTGAAAAAAACGGCATGAACTTATATGCATCGACCCAATATTATCAACCTCAAGAAACAACAAGCTAACAACTTTAAATGAATAATATAAAAACAAGTGAAAATGGCATCATTATTTCCACTCTACTCGCTTTTGTACTTAAGCTTCAAGTGGGATGGGGATACTGTTAAAATGTTATAAATCATAGACTGCAAATTTTAAGAAGTATATATTGTGTTTGGAGAAATCAACGTTTTGTCACAATTGATTTAAGTTTCTTGTCGGCCATAGTTTATTATTTTGGGAATTCTAACCCCACCATGAGCAACTCAGTGCTTGGACTATATGCAGTCGCCCGCTACAACTTTATGTCCACAGGTTCTAAGAAAAGGAAAGAGCTTGCCGTAAGACTAACACAACGTACATGCCTCAGCGGGATTTGAACCCAGATCCTATCTCGGACGGATGGTTAGAAGCCAATGTTTCATACCATTGTACCACTGGGGAGATGTCGATCACCATTTCGCTGCGCATTGGCCCTTCTTCTCCAGGCCGAATATAGTCGTTCATGTGTTCCATTCGCCCCGAGGAAGCTGGGCTAAATAAAGCACAGCAAAACTGTGGTCTACAAAAGAAAAAAATTATTTAGTTGTGACAAAACGATGATTTATTCTGTCTTAGAGTAACAATTTTTAAATGGCTAAAAAAAAACTTAGTATGCAAAATGTTATGAACCACTAAGTTTAAGGTTGAAGATGAAATCATTTCTTGCAACAAAAATATAGGGTTTTTCTTTTTCAGTTATTTGTTGCTAATATTTTGATTTAGATAAAACAGAACTTTTAATTAAATCGTAAAATATTTTTGCGGATAGAAAAACTGAAGTTCCACAGTCTAATAAATCACGAAAACTAATTTTCTTCCAGTCCAAGTGGTCACAGGTAAGCTTCCTGTGCATAACAAAACCAAATGTGGGAGGGGATTGCATTCTAAAGTATTAAGATTTACGGTTGCGGTTATGAGAACTACGAAAATTAAAGAAGATATTTTTCTGATTCAAAAACAGCATTTTAAATGTTTGAAACCCTAAATAAATAAAAACAAGTCGGTGAAATAGCAAAAATAAAAAAATAAAAAATCCGCTTAAACAGTCGCTAATTCCAAAACAAAAATTTTGTCCCTAACTCCATTTAAAATCCCCTAAATTTAGCGACTTTTCCTCCAAGATGGCAACACTGATTCAGAAAGGTGAAAGAGAGAGGTCGACATTAAAGGGAGTGGTGTTTTCTGATCGAAGAAGAAATCGGAAAGAGCGCAATAAAAGAGACTCAGGCTTATGCAAAACACTTGGGTAGTCCAAAAAAGAAAGAGGACTATGTTGCGGTCTGCTGTTGTATAGAGATCCTCGGTACACGTTTTCGTCATCTGCGTTATTACCTGGCAATGGGAACTGGATCTTCTTCGAGTTCCTAACGGTGAATCTGCGCTGCCGCCCACTGACTCTCAACACCCCTCATTCACATCCTTCGCTCAAAGGTTAAGGTTCTTCCCATAACCGGAATGCCCTCTATTGTGCTGCGAGGGTGGGACTGTCACCATTCCCGCGCGCTGTCTGTCGCCCACGTTCATAACTGGTTCATAGGCGCCCCCTCCCCTATTTCCACACACCCTAACCAACCATCCTCCCCCTAAGGAGCACGACTGCGGGATCTCGAGCTGACTCCAGCTTTCTTCTTCGGTGTGTTTTACACGTTAGTGAGTGACTACGCGTATCGAGAGAATCGGGTAGCGAAATTAGAAACAATGAGCAGTCTAGGACGAAGCGAAGCAATTAGTACGGCTAAGCAAGTGTGAAGGTATCCAGGTAACCGTGACGGTTTTGGGCGACTGCGTTGGCCCCCAGCTCCGCTCGAAACCCTGGAAGACCGATGGTCACACGCCCGGCTACGCCCTCACCCGACAGGAAGGGCAGGCGGCCTCTCGTACCGGACAATGCATGTGGGGGTTAGATTGGTAAGTGAGGAGGTCTCATTGTGGACGGAATCATCACGAGTGCCCCTGAAACTTTCTTTTGGCTTTTACGTGCAAGCGGAAGTTCAGGCGACGAGGGAAAATCTAACTGATAAGACCACTTGCGCTTCTCTAAAATAGTTTGACATCCACTACGCTTCTACCTTTCAATGGTAGGAAGTGCGTGAGCCCATGCTTTAGAAACAGAGAGAGATGCTCCTTCGCTCGATTAATATCGTGAAGCTTTCTTTCGTGTGCAATCAACAGTAGGTAGTAAAAATCGGGTAGCAAATATACGAAAAAAAAAAAAAAAAAGTAATGAATGAGAGAAGTACCACCCATAACAGTTGACTATCCGTTCTGTATACTTTTTATAATGCTCTTCCTCCTTTTTTTTTTATTTTTTCGTTAGACATTGGGTTGTCTTGTTTTGTGTTTCCAGCTCGAAACAATTATTTTGTGAATCCTCAATCAATAATTTACACTGAGAAAAACGTTTTGTTAATTCAGCAAAAAAATTGTTGAATCAACCAAAATATTTTGTCGATATGCAGTCAACAAAAATGTTTATTCAATTGACAAACGCATTTTGCTGAAAATTATTGTTGATTCAACAAGCTTAGAAAAAGAAAGAGATGCTCCTTCGCTCGATTAATATCGTGAAACTTTCTTTTGTGTGCAATCAACGGTAGGTAGTAAGAATCGCGTAGCAAGTATACGAAAAAACAAGTAATGAATGAGAGAAGTCCCACCCATAACAGTTGATTATCCGTTCTCTATATTTTTTATAGTGCTCCCCCTATTTTTTTTTTATTTTTTCGTTAGACGTTGGGTTGTCTTGTTTTGTGTTTCCAGCTCGAAACAATTATTTTGTGAATCCTCAATCAATAATTTACACTGAGAAAAACGTTTTGTTAATTCAGCAAAAAAATTGTTGAATCAACCAAAATATTTTGTCGATATGCAGTCAACAAAAATGTTTATTGAATTGACAAACGCATTTTACTGAAAATTATTGTTGATTCAACAAGCTTAGAAAAAGAAAGAGATGCTCCTTCGCTCGATTAATATCGTGAAGCTTTCCTTTGTGTGCAATAAACAGTAGGTAGTAGGAATCGGGTAACAAATATACGAAAAACAAGTAATGAAGAGAAGTCCCACCCATAACAGTTGACTATCCGTTCTCTATACTTTTTATAATGCTCCCCTCCCCTTCCTCTTCTTTTTTTTTTTTTTTTTTTTCGTTAGACGCTGGGTGGTCTTGTTTTGTGTTTCCGGCTCGAAACAATTATTTTGTGAATCCTTAATCTATAATTTACACAGGGAAAAACGTTTTGTTAATTCAGCAAAAAAATTGTAGAATCAACCAAAAAATTTTGTCAATAAGCAGTCAACAAAAATGTTTGTTGAATTGACAAACGCATTTTGCTGAAAATTATTGTTAATTCAACAGGCTGAGAGATGCTCCTTCGCTCGATTAATATCGTGAAGCTTTCTTTTGTGTGCAATCAACAGTAGGTAGTAAGAATCGGGTAGCAAATCTACGAAAAGAAAGTAATGAAAGAGAAAAGTCCCACCCAAAACAGTTAACTATCCGTTCTCTATACTTTTTATATGCTTCCCCTCCTTTTTTTTTTTTTTTTTTTTTTTCCTTTTTTTCCTTTATACGTTGGGTGGTCTTGTTTTGTGTTTCCAGCTCGAAACAATTATTTTGTGAATCCTCAATCTATAATTTACACTGAGAAAAACGTTGTGTTGTTAGTTCAGAAAAAAAACTGTTGAATCAACCAAAAAATTTTGTCGATATGCAGTCAACAAAAATGTTTGTTGAATTGACAAATGCATTTTGCTGAAAATTATTGTTGATTCAACAAAATGAATTGTTATCATGACAAAACGTTTTGTTCATTTAATAAGATGCCTAGGTCGATTTTTGAGAATTTATTTGATATATTGTTATCGTAATAAAACGTTTAGTTGAATTAACAAAATATAGCCAACGAAATAATTTTGTGTTGTCAACAAAACAATTCCGATGGAGAATTAATACAGACATTTGACGTGGACCAGGAATATCAAATAGAGGTCATCTCTCTTTCCACGTTTATAAGTGAGTCACGGAAAAATTCTCATTATCCGCCACCAGGAATCGAACCCAGGGTCTTCCACTTACGCACCGGATATGCTTCCACTGCACCACAGCGGCCTCGAACTTCTCCAGACTCAGACACACTTAACTGCCAAGCCAATTTGGCAGGTTGCTTCTTGGAGCTCCGCACAATGCTGGGGATTCACCAAAGATGGTAAGCAGCAACTGAACAATTAATTAGAAGGCGAATGAATAATTAATACAGACATTTGACGTGGACTAGGAACATCAAACAGAAGTCATAGCTCTTTCCACGCTTATAAGTGAGTCACGGAAAAGTTATCATTGTTCAGTTGCTGCTTACCATCTTTGGTGAATCCCAAGCATTGTGCAGAACTCCAAGAAGCAACCTGCCAAATTGACTTGGCAGTTAGTGTGTGTGAGTCGGGAGGAATTCGAAGCCGCTGTGGTGCAGTGGAAGCATATCCGGTGCGTAACTGGAAGACCCTGGGTTCGATTTCAGGTGGCGGCCAATGATAATTTTTCCGTGATCACTTATAAACGTGGAAAGAGAGATGACCTCTGTTTGATATTCCGATGGAGTTTGGCTAAAGTAACAAAATAAATCAAAAAAGCAGCTGAACGAAACTATTTTGTTGTTTCGAACAAACTTTGTTTCTCAGTGTATATATTGCGGTAACGGGTACCTTTGTAATAGTGTTATTGCGTCAGTCTCTTATAAATACACTGTAAAAAAAGAGTGGTGTGAATTCACGGAAAATTTCTGAAAATAACGTGCAGCAAAGTTTCAGTTAAGTGTCAGCCTTTTAACGGAATTTCCGTTTTTAAAAGTACCCGTTTTCTTTTTTAACCCGTATTTTCGGAGATTTTCCGTAGTTGTTTCGCAAAATCCAACAAGATGAATATTTTCAACTTTTTCGTAAGGGAATCCTTTTGCGCGGGTGATCGAGCCTAGTCGTTTGGTGTTGAAGCCGCGCGTCTTTACCACTGAGCCAGAAAGTCACAGGAATCTCACTCACGTTCAAGGTAAAACTAATTGGGCGACCACGTATTTTTTTCTTTTCTTTTTTTTTTTTTTTTTTTTCGCTAATGCGAGTGATTTAGTCATTTTATTTTCTATTGCAGCTTATTATTTTTCTGAATACGTTTGCGATCATTTTATTTTTTCTGTAGGAAGTCTCATTACAAATTACGTATTTTTTTCATCTTGATTTTTCGAAGCAACAAAATGATTTGGAGTTTCAGATCTTTTTCCGCTGACAGCAGCTTTGAATTATCTTTAAGAAAAGGCGCAATGTACTGTTTTATAATATTATTTCACAAAACTTCTAAATACAAAATTTACTCTGGATAACTATCTACAGCTTTTGTCTTAAGAACTCCACAGACTGACACATAGACATCGTACAATCACCTGTACCATACATTAAGTACCCGGTTTTGTACCGTAATACAATATACGTATAATAGCTAGTGCCCAAAATGGGGAAGAGGAGAAGAAACATCCGATCTCGCCACAGAACTTTAAAATCAAATACTTCGTCAGAATATTTAAATTTAACAGTTAATCAAACCCCGAATTCTTCCTGTGAATCTCTCCTATTACAAGAAAGTTTTCATCCAGTGGATAGGGAAAAAGTGAGAACGGCGTTTTTTTGTTAATATATGAATGGAATTGCGGGAAGGTTTCTGAAAATTCAGAATTTTCCCTTAACACATCTTGAAAACTGTAATTTACCGTCAATATAAGCAAGGAATTGCGGAAAGGTTTCTGAAAATTCTTAACACATCTTGAAAACGGTAATTTACCGTCAATATAAGCAAGGAATTGCAGAAAGGTTTCTGAAAATTCTTAACACAACTTGAAAACGGTAATTTACCGTCAATATAAGAAAGGAGGGATGTAAGGTCAGGTGATGCGTAGCATCACAGCCTCTCCTTGACAAATGTCAACCCCGCCTTCTCGTTATGCATCCTGTTCCCACTAAAGGGGCTCTGACGACCGCCAATAGCGGTATAACTATACCATCGGGATTAGAGGAAATGCTATCCCACACTTACCAACCCGCTTGGCCAGCGTGGTGAGTTATGGCGAAACCCCTCCAAAATGACTCCACAACTTAAATCTTGGCCCTCAGTCTCCGGCAGCTGGAATGTACTTGTCCAAGGCAGCGGCCAGTGCGACATGAAGGTAGAGAGTGCTAAGAATCCCCGGAGGATCGGACTAGGCTACCATCTGAAGCTGACCTTGACTACGTATAATGGACGCTCCTTATCTTCTGATTCAAGGCTTCTTGAATTGGAAGAGGAACTACAAAGGATCAAGTGGGACATCGTCGGGCTAAGTGAGGTAAGGAAAGAAGGAGAAGATCTCATTGAACTGAAAAGTAGACATCTCTTCTATTATCGTGGGACAGATACTGGCAGAACTAGTGGTGTTGGTTTTATAATAAACAAGAAACTGAAGGATAAAGTTGTAGAAGTTGAAAGTTCCTCTGACAGAGCTGCACGACTCGTTATCCAACTCTCGGGAAGATACCAGACTCAGATTATTCAAACTTATGCACCCACCACAAGTCATCCTGAAGAAGAAATTGAAGAATTTTATGAGGAAATTCGTCATCTAAATAATAAAGGTAAGCAACACTTGAAGATAATTATGGGAGATTTCAATGCAAAAATAGGACATCGACAACAGAATGAAACTTCAGTAGGTAAATTCGGTCACGGCAACAAAAACCAGAGTGGAAATACTCTCGTTGAGTTTGCAGAGGCAGAAGGGTTTTTCATCTTGAACTCCTTTTTCAAGAAAAAGCAACACAGGAAATAGACATGCAAACATCCAAGTGCGACGACAAGTGAAATTGATTTTATTATGTGTAATAAAAAATTCGTCATAGAAGACTGCAGTGTGCTAAACAAGTTCAACACAGGTAGTGACCATATAGATTGGTGAGATGTAAGATGCACCTCAACACTAAACTTGAACGTGGCAAGCTCATAAGACAAACAAAATGTATTGACATAACCAACCTTAAAAAACACCATAATACCTTCAAGTTGGAACTGAAGAACAGATTCTCTGCTTTAGAAGGCCTAACATCAGAAGAAGTGGATATTTCTGAAGTTAACAGAAAAGTAACCAAAACTCTTATGGAAACAGCAACAAAATTAGCTGGGTCTAAGAACAAGTTGCATGTGAACAAATTATCAGGAAAAAGCAAAATGCTGATGCAAAAAAGAAGAGAGATGAGGACAACTAAAGAAGACGTGATTTACAAAGTGGAATATATAGAGCTATGCAAGACAGTACGAAAAAGTATCACTGGAGACGTAAGGAAATTCAACTGTGAACTAGTGAGGAAAGCAATTGAAAACAACCAAAGCCTAAAGATAGCAAAGGGACATCTCAGTAAGGGAAGACAACAGATTATGGCACTGTAAAAAGAAAATGGTTCTGTAACAAGAAATAGAGGCGAAATTTTGACAAGAGTGAAAGATTTCTACTTCAAATTATATGAAAGGGATGATACATGTACTCCAGACATCCTGAAAGGTACCAGTACCAGAGTTCTTCCTGTCCTCCCAGCAGAAGTTGCACGTGCAATCAAGAACATGAAGGAAGGAAAAGCTCCAGGAGAAGATGGAATTACTGTAGACATCATACAAGAAGCAAGTGGAGAAATCGAAACAGTACTCGCCCAAATTTTCACTCGATGCCTTAATGAAGGGAAGATTCCTGAGGATTGGAGCAACGCTACAATGATCCTGCTATATAAAAAAGGTGATATTGAGGATCTGAGGAACTATAGACCTATTAGCCTCCTATCAGTGGTTTATAAAATCTTCACTAAAGTTCTTTCACACCGTTTGAAGGTAACACTGGACATGGCTCAACCGAGAGAACAAGCTGAATTCAGGAGGGGCTACAGCACAATAGATCATATCCACGCACTGAGAGAACTAATTGAAAGAGCGAGGGAATATGAACTTTCCATTGTGCATGGCTTTTATC
This sequence comes from Macrothele yani, assembly GCA_039090855.1. Lineage (NCBI taxonomy): Eukaryota > Metazoa > Arthropoda > Arachnida > Araneae > Macrothelidae > Macrothele > Macrothele yani. Next base: position 150,635,883 of record CM076995.1, on the reverse strand, counting down.
GATTATGAAAAAGCCTTTGATTCGGTGAAACCATCAGCAGTTACAATGGCTCTCAAATCCTGCGGTATTGAAGATGCATACATTAATATTATTAATAACATCTATGAAAATGCAAGTGCAAAGATTCGGCTGTTTGAAAATACAACACACATAAAAATTGGAAAGGGAGTGAGACAAGGTGACACGATATCTCCGAAGCTCTATTTAATGCCACATTGGAAAATGTCTTTCAATCACTGAACTGGGAAAACAAAGGGATAAAGATTAATGGAAATTATCTAACCCACCTACGTTTTGCTGATGACGTAGTCATTTTTGCAACTACTCCATCATAGCTGCAGAGTATGATCCAGGAACTTGCTGACAAGAGTAAAGAAGTGGGATTAAAAATGAACTTTCAGAAGACAAAAGTAATATGTTCAATGCTTTTACAAGAAATGAAGATTTATCGATTGATGGAGAAAAGCTGGAGATAACAGACACGTGCGTTTATCTTGGACAGCAGATATCAAGTGAGGGTCACATTGATGAAGAAATTAATCGGCACAAGACACACCGTTGTGGAGAAAACTTGGGGAGACTTTCGTCCAGCAGTGGATTGATAATTGTTGACAGTGAATGTGATGATGATGATGATGATGATAAGAAAGGAATTGCGGAAAGGTTTCTGAAAATCCAGAATTTTCCGTTAACACATCTTGAAAACGGTAATTTACTGTCAATATAAGAAAGGAAATGCGGAGAGGTTTCTGAAAATTCAGAATTTTTCTGGCGTACGAAGCGAAATTCAGTGTTTTTTCATCATTTCACGTAAAAAGTTGAATCAGAAATATTCCTCGTTAATTCACGAAAGAAGTCACGGAAAATGGCTCGTAAATTTCAGAAATTGTTTTGTATAGTGGTTTAAATGGACTTAAAGAATCTATATTTATATATTGCGGTAAGTAAGTTTACTTAGTTTTCAACACTAACTTAACTTAAAGTTTAGTACCAATATTTTGGTTAAACATTCGTAACCAAATAAACTACGTAGTAAAGACAATATTAAGTAATTCAATAGTTATATATCATTGGCTCTTACTGTATCACACGTTTTTCTTTATGCAAGTTACGTGGGCTATGTTTAACTGGTGACATTAAACAGAAATTAAAACGAAAAGCAACAAAATCAGAATATTTATAGAATGTGGACTCACCATGGAGAGTCCACATTCCATAAATGTTCTGATTTTGACTGTGGAGTCTCATGGACAGTCCAAATTCTATTGAGATCTTTTTCATGTCCTGATTTTCTGATGAGATAGAAAAATAGAACTTAAAACATGAAGAATGTAACATGCAAAACTACTGAGGGCACTGGACGTGCCCCATTCTTGCATTAAAAAGTTGACTCACTGTTATAGGAGTGATGGCTGAATGTTGTCTCATGCTTTGGCACAATGCTATGAAAATGATGACTGAACGTCATAACAGTGGCTGTGTGTTGTGTGAGTGATGGCTTAATGTTGTAGGAGATATTGGCACAATGTTATCTAAATGATGGTTTAACGTTGTATGATACGCTGGTTCAATGCTAAGAATGCATTGGGTCACCGTTGCAATCGTGGCACAATGTTATGTAAGTGATGACTAAATGTTGTAAAAGATGTAGGCACATTGTTATCCAAATGATGGTATAACGTTGTGTGCTGTGTTGGCGTAATGTTATTCCACCGCTGGGTCGATGTTGTAAGAGTGGCTCAATGTTGAAGGATTGATGGATTTATTTTGCATGAAACATTGTTTTCATGCTGGCACAACGTTATATAAACGTTTATCCTTACGTTGGATCATTGCTTGCTACTACACTGGGCTTACCGGAGACTGGTAAATGGCTAGCGAGACATATGGAGCGAGGCCCATTGTAGTAACCGTACGTTTCTCCCACGTTTTGTGTTTTACGTAGGGCCAATGTAAGTGTGGTACCTGGGCACATTCTATTCGAGAGTCCACATTCTATAAATGTTTTGATTGTTTTGCCTTTTATTTTAATTCCTATTTAATGTCAGTAGTTAAACATATAGCCTACGTAATTTGCATAAAGAAAAACGTGTGATACAATAAAAGGCAATGATATAACTACTGCATAACTTAATATTTAAAGTTCAGTTTTTGTAAGTTTTAAGTTTAACTTAACTCATAGCTTAGTGAATTTAGCTCTTCCTAAAACCAGGATTACTTCAGCTTGTAGCTGAAAGTCTTAATTGCACGTGGTATCATTCACTTTCAAGTAAGAGTCGGACGCAAGTATGGGTAAGACGAAGGATCTAAGCGCATTTGATCGTGGGCAAATTGTCGGGGCCCGACGAATGGGTCACTCCATCTCGGAAGTCGTGCAGGCACTGAGATTTTCACGAGCCACTGTGTCATGGGTGCTCCGTGAGTACATCAAATCCGGTAAAACCATCCCAGCAAGGGCCAACTGCCGTGGACAACAGCGTGTGGGTGAGCGGGGTCATCGTCGGCTAGCTCGCATTGTAGCAGCGGATAGACGAGTCACAGTGCAAGAAATCACTCGGCAATTTAACGCTGGTGCACAAAAACGTGTAAGCAGCCACACCATCCAGGACCATCTCCTCGCAATAGGGTACAGAAGCAATCGTCCCACGAGGGTACCGCTGCTTACCGCACATCACAGGGTGCAAAGATTAGCATGGGCGCGGGAACATCGCCACTGTACCCTAGACATGTGGGAAAATGTTGCCTGGACTGATGAGTCGAGATTCACGTTGGTACATGCGGATGGCAGGATACGAGTACGGCGCAAACCACATGAAACGTTGGATCCTTCTTGCCAGTAGGGTACTCTTCAAGCTGGTGGTGGTGGCATTCTCGTCTGGGGACTGTTTACGTGGACTGAAATGGGACCCCTGGTGCGTGTGAGATCGTCCCTCACAGGTCAACGTTACCGGGATATCCTGGACGACCAGTTGCTCCCGTTTGTGGGTCTTCAATATCCCACTGGGGACCTCATCCAGCAACAAGACAATGCGCCGTGCCATCGCTCTCGAATTGTATCCGAATCGTTGGATGAACACTCCACTGACGTGACCTCGCTTCCTTGGCCAGCTAAGTTACCCGACCTTCAATCCCATCGAGCACATCTGGGATGCCATCGAGAGAGATGTTCGAGGCTCTGACACCCCTCCATCAAATCTTCGTGAACTGTGGGAGCTTGTTCAGGGGTCGTGGATCCGTATGGCTTCCCAACGCTTCCGGTGTCTTGTCGAGTCCATGCCGAGACGAATCGCCGCCGCCATCAAGGCGAAAGGTGGTGCTACACGTTACTAGGCAGGTATCTCTAATTCAATTGCTCTTCAGTGTATATCGGCCAGAATTTAAGAGATTGCAAGATTCAACTTACTATGTTCAATTTCCTTTTTTGGGCGCCGAAGCACCACATCAGATGAAACCAACCACTTTGCTCTTAACAACCCACTACATCGAATTTCAGTCAACAACTTCGTACAATATATGTAAACATTGCTCATTGCGTACAAGAATCTTATCGGCTGCAAGTTGCACGAAGATCGATCAACATCTGCACTTTCGTGAAACTCTCTGTCTGTCTCTCTCTCTCACTTACTCACTCACTCATATTGCTGTCTTATCTCAGGATTCTTTAACGACACCGGTGTCTAAAATTTAAGTCCGGAAGGCAATAGCGCACAAATAATTCAAAGCGCTCTGTGAGATGTTTCGATGTTCACAAGACGTATGTAAATTGATAAACAATAAAACGGGTGGGGGGATTTGCAAAAAAACTTCAGTTCTACTTATTTTTAGAGAAGGGGGTGGAGGAAGATCGCACCAATCACCCCATGCTGGATTCTCGGCTACTGCTCAATATGTAAATTGAGTTACATGCGTAAAGCCAACGGAGAATGGCGGTAGCATAACTCTTTGACAGTGCGTGTAAGAAGTGTTCCGGTGGCTACAAATACCTTCCTTATGTCTCATACACGTGTATCCGACGCTTACAGAAAAATAATGGTAAATTGAAGTACTAAGTGCTCAATATTATGGGAATTCCGTTATTTCGCTTTCCTTTTCTACGCTTTCCAACCGTTGGTTGGCCACCCCGGTGGCGCAGTGGTCTAAGCGATGGCCTCTGATCATTCGTCCGAAAAGGGTCCAGGTTCGATTCTCGGTGAGGCATGGATGTTGTGTTTGTCTTACGGCACTGGCTTTCTCCCTTCCCTGGTACCAGTGACCCTAAATTAGGGACGGGCGACTACTTATAGGCCATTGAGTTGCTCACGGTGGTCGTTAAACCTTCAATCAAAAAAAAAAAAAAAAAAAACGTAGGTTGAAGAAGCGTATATGCTCCAGCTTTTTCCGTCCGTCTGTCGGCACGATAACTGACGTAAAAATGGTTCGATTTCGATGAAATTTTAGTATGTGGTAGGGGATTAATTAGCTGGCGACGAACCTTATTGAAAATGCGACAAATGGGGTTAAATTTCACGACACAGGAGCGGGATCCATTCCATTGTCCTTATGGCTCATAACTTGGGTAAATATAGTTCGATTTCTATGAAATTTTAGTGTGTGGTAGAGAACCGCCTGGAGACGAACCTTATTGAAAATGGGTGAAGTGGGGTCATAGATCAGGACATAGGAGCGGGATGCATTGCATTGCCCTTATGCCTCATAACTTTCGTAAATATGGTTCGATTTCTATGAAATTTTAGTATGTGGTAGGGGACCGCCCGGGGACGAACCCTATTAAAAATGGATGAAGTGGGTTCAAAGGTCAGGACATAGGAGCGGGATGAATTCCATTGCCCTTATGCGTCATAACGTGCGTAAAAATGGTTCGATTTCGATGAAATTTTAGTATGTGGTAGAGGACCAGCTGGAGAGGAACTCTATTGAAAATGGGACAAATGGGGTCAAAGTTCAGGGCATAGGATCGGGATCCATTCCATCGCCCTTATCCCATACTATTAAGGTGGACGTCAAGTAATTTTGCTTCCGATATTTCCAATGGAAAAACTTTTTCTACATATTTCCTTCACAATTAATGTGTTCCCAAGGATGGAAATTTGAACATCGATTGAAATAACTTCATATTATAACTTGGAATACTTAACATTTTCTAAAACATAACCATAATTATATTACATAATAATAACGTTTCCTTTGGTGGTGTTGAAACCAGAAAAAAGATAGCGCGACCTGTACTTTGATGACGTCAGTAGACTAACAAATGTTGGATTGCATAATTATGGTTATGTTTTAGAAAATATTAAGTATTCCAAGTTATAAAATGAAGCTATTTTAATCGATGTTCAAATTTTCATCCGTGGGAACGCATTATTTGTGAACAAAATGTGTACAGAAGTTTTTCCATTGGAAGTACAGGAAGAAAAATTACTTGACGTCCACCTTAAAGCAGCAATTCTTGTATCTATGAAAATTTTATTTTGAAAACGGCTCTAAGGATTTTGATGAAAGTCGTTTACCTACCGTTTTCTGTTACTAAAATTCGATTTAGCTTGATCTCGACTTTAGGAAAATTCGTTTAGTGGTTTAAATAACCACCCCGAATTACCATGTTTTCAGTGTAATGGCGTCGTTTCATTAATGCTACCCATGCTTAGAAATCTTATGACGTCACAAGCTCGCGATTGAGATGTAGGCACTCGGTCACGCCATCTGTCTCATTACGTCGCGCGTTGTGTGTGGATCCTATTAGAGTTTTATGACGTCACACTCTTTCGAGCAGATGGTCTCGATTCCCATCTGCCTCATTACGTCACTCGTTGTGAGCGTATGCCCGTCCGCACGATAACTCGCGTAACAATCGTTCGATTTCGATGAAATTTTAGTATGTGGTAGGGGACCACCTGGGAAGGAACCCTGTTGAAAGTGAACGAAATGGGGCCAAAGGTCAGGACATAGGAGCAGGATCCATTCCACTGCTCTTATGCGTCATAACTAACGTAAAAAAGGTTCGATTTCGATGAAATTTCAGTATGTGGTAGGGGACAACCAGGGGACAAACCCTATTGAAAATGGGCGAAATGGTTCAAAGGTCAGGACATAGGAGCGGAATCACTTCTATCGCCATTATGTGTCATAACTTACGTAAAAATGCTTCGATTTGGATGAAATGTTAGTATGTTTTAGGGGCCTGCTTGGGGACGAATCCTGTTGAAAATGGGAGAAATGGGGTCAAAGGTTAGGACACAGGAGTGGGATCTATTCCATAGCCCTTATGCATCATAACTTACGTAAAAATGCTTCGATTGCGACAAAACCTTATCATGTTATTTCGGAGGTATACTGAACCGGTTCTGTTGAATATCATTGAAATGGGATCAAAGGTCAGGGTACAGGAGCGAGATTTATTCCCCAGTCATTATCCTCATAACTTGAGTAATGATTTTTGGCATGTTGGAAAGCTTATTATAATCAATGGATTGCATGATTTTACTAACTTGTTATTTATATAGTTTGCTCAATACAATAAAATTATTTGCTGACAGCTAGTACCATATTACTGCTTACGTTATAACAGGCGATTTCAAACTCGTGATTTACCTTTAGCCGCAGCTACTGCAACCGCAAAAGTTGGTTCAAGTTTTCGTTTTCAAGTTTATATGATTGTAAGCGATAGTAAGTGAAATTGTCTTGCGGTGGATGTAGAAATAGGAAGAAGAGAGAAGAGTCATGCATGTGTTTGGTTATTTCGTTTCCAGTTACAGACTTCTGAAGTGATGTTTCTCGTTTTTCTTATGAGTACTAAAGCGGCGTGTGTGAGCGATTTATAAGACACTTTGCTGATTCTGTTACAGTAAATCATAATGTTGAGATATGCGACATTATGTCAGACACTGAAATATTAAACTTTCCGCCAAAGAAAGGCTTGGGTTCAAGGGAACAGTCTGGAAAAGAAACAGTGAAAATTATAGGTCCGGCTGAGGTTGCATGTTACAACTTAATGATAGGGCACAAATGTTGAAATTAGGGAATCATCTAGACGTCCATACATTCCTCTCTCTTTTTTTCCGTTGTGTTTAGTGTTTCAGGTATCATTTTGATAAAATAACATAACAATTAACTAACACTGATGAAGCAACAAATGAAAGAAACAGTAACGACCCTCGCACCTTTCCGCCTCTGTACGTATGGACTAACTTAGTCTTGAGATCCAGCGAGTGCCATCACATTTTTAATTCGGTCTGTTTCTTCTACGACAAATGCCGTTAATCTCTCTTTTTCTAAATGTGTCTGAGGAGTCTAACTTTATTTATCAAACAGGGCCATACACGTCAAATAGGAATCTGGATTCTCTTTTCTCAAATTTAAAAATACAGTTTGATGTTTGTTTCACGCACAATTAATTTGGCATCAGTGACTATCGCTTTGTCAGCGAATGAAGGAATTTCTGCTGATCTGAGTATCTCCGGGCGTTATTAACACTACAGGCCCAAATTTCAGCTTAATCTTTCTCCTCCGCTTTCTCACGCGAAGCTCCCAGAAAATATAACCCTCGGCTACCTTCAGCAGGTAAACTTAAGAGAGAGAGAGAGAGAGAAATCCGCACTTGGTTTCAGGGTGAAGTTCGTACGTCCACCCTCAAAGGTGATAAAAAAAGTAGCCCTTCCAATCCACCAAAATCATTACTTTTATACCTTCCTGAAGCCCAGAAGCTTTTAATCCCATTTGACTAGCCTCGTTAAGAAGTTAGTCGTTTCGGCGGGTCTTCTTTGGACATTCTACAATTCCTTTTCTTCCATGATCCATCCGCCGACACAGAACGATAAACATCTGCCAACAACACCAGAACAACACATTATAAAATACACATTACGTGTATCGCTATTTTTGTCGTGAACTCAGCATTGTTCTCTCGTTTACCAAGATGGCTTATTCTTGGCTGTTCGACACCCGTCTGGATAGAGACCTGTCTTGTCTCACCAACCCAGCTGAAAACGGCGCAAAAACAGAAACTGCACGAGTGAACGCTATTATTAAAATATATTTACAATATTTAGCTCTGAAGGGGTCAAAGAATCCTACAGACACTTCAACTGAACATTAATAAAGCAAATTTTAATTTACGTCCGAAATATGCTTGAGAACTCAAACCTGTAAGGAAATGATTAAATCTATTACGTTAAGTAGTTAATGTGAATCCTCTAGTCCTGTAACATTATGAAATTTTTAATCAAGTTTCATTTATGAATTTGCTCGTAAAGTCAAGTTAATGTTTTGAAAACTAGATAATCAAATTCTATTGAGACGTGTGAGGCTGCTGAAAAGAGATCGACTTTCCTAACCACTATGTTTTATGTCCTAAAATTCATTCGGTTCTGGCAATAAAGTCTCAGCATGACAACGAAAACAAGAACACAGAAGTAGAAAATTACTTATCTCCGTTATGAGGAGCTCAGGCGTCCTCAAACGACGGGAGGCACACCATCTTCATCAGCGGTTGTCGTTTCGTGGGGACCTCTGTGCGTTTTTAACCTTTTTCCTTCATCACACTGCTGGATCTTACGCTCCAACGACGTTGGTCTTAAGCTTGACTCTTACAAAAACGGCTAAATTTCTCCTGGCTGCAACTCAGGAGCTGCATATCCTCATGATAGAAACAGCCAATAATCTACAGGGAGAGGCAGCTTATATAATCTACAGGGGCAGGTCGTATCTTTCAAACAAAGACCAACAGATCTCCATATAACATGGCGAAATGCCTAGGGTTTGTCGTAAAAATTCTGAGTAAAGTCTTCACGTCGTCGTAATATGTTACATTCTCCTAACAAGTTGCCTGATCTGCGTTCAGTATAATGCACGTGTACAAAAGTTCAATCTGACTGTCGAAGGATTAACCAAAATACTTTGCACTTTTTCCACCGAAGTAAGAGATTAAAAGTGCCTTCTAGTAAGGATTCTCCTAACCTCTAAGGCAAGGAATCAGATGGTCCGCACACAAGCACGCACTCAAGTGTCACGCCAAAGTGGGGAGATTAAACGCTGACCACACACCTGGAACTAGTTTTGGCCACAGACAGTCGTCATTCTTGAGTGACACTTCTGTGGAACACGTCTCATTTGCGTCTCAATCTTGACAATTTCAGGAACTACCTTCGGATGAGCGAGGAAACGTTCAATGTGCTTGCTACTTGAGAAGGTAAAACACAGACTGGCTAAACAAGACGCGAGAATGTGAAAAACAATTCCAGCTAATGATAGATTGATTGCTACTCTTCGATATTTGGCAACTGAACGTTCGTATGAAGATCTGAAATTTACAACAGCCATTTCTCCCACAATCTTAGGAGCAATTTTCAAGCTTCCATTTTTTTTTTCAGTTTTTTACGAAAGCATCCTCGGATGGTATTTATTTTTTTAATACCAATTCTTTGTTAACACTCGGAATGTGTGGTTCCAAAAGATTAACTAATTTTCTATAAGTTTCAGCTTTTAATTCTTTAATATTCATATAATCTTTCCTTTTAATTTTTCATAAACATAGATTCTCGCGATAAAAATAAATTGTATCATAATTTTTTGACTCAACTGCCTGCTCTCAGATATTTTAGCTATTTAAACACGTGACTCTAAACGGTGTGCGTCCACAGACTCTCGCTCAGAACTGCAGTTCTGTCCCTCTCAAGGTCAAGGTTTCAGGGAGGCGTTGAAGAGCTTCAGCCCTGCTTCACTCCACACTACACATCGCCTCGAGCACCAAACTCCCGAACTGCTGGCGTGACGTTCAAGACAAGAGTGAGTGTATGTGGGCACCATAAGTGTTGAGGGGAAATGTCGAAGAATAAAGCACTATGTTTTTTCTCTTTTTCACCGAAGTAAGAGAATAAAATTGGATTCTCGCATGAATTCGCCCTTCTTCTAAGGCTTAAACAAGTTATGGAATGGACTTTCAAGTGTTGAGGGGAATTAGCTTAGAGAAAGAAGATAACATACCTAAGAAGATTAAGAGAATCAACTCAGCCAACGTATTCTCCTATTAGGGGTGGGAGAATGTAACGAAAGGAAGGGTCACAAATAAAGATTAATATATCTTGTTAATCAAAACTTAGATAAAAGTTCTGTACCCGTACAACACACTAATGTAAGCTGAAGATGTTATTAACAGCTTTTATTAATTTTCAGATGCTTCGTTGGATTCCCCAACGGTTTTTCCTGCAATTTCAAATGGAAAAGTTGAAAAAATTCGAGGGGGTGGGAGTGTTGGATAAAAGCAAATTTGTTGAAGGCTGAAAATTACTTTACGTAGCAAAATATTTACGCTTTACATCTAGGATTAAAAATGGGGGAAAAAACCTTCAGAAAATGAAGAACTGTTGATGTTTTTTATATTTAAGAATAGGTAAAACCGAGAATTTTTTTATTATGCTGTTTTCTTATGTAAATGTTTCCCTAAGCAAATGAAAAAGCCACTAAGTATTAATATGGATTGCTGAAACAATAGATGTTGATATTTTCAAAAATCGTATGCATAGTGAAATGTTTCGGAAGTATGTAAGCAAAATTGTGGCAAACTAAGATGTATAACAAAGTAAATTTCTCCGTCATTTTTGGACTACGCCGGGATTCGAACCCGGATCCCCTCATTCCGGAATAAGTCACTCTACCAATTGAGCTACGCGGACGTTTTATTCTGATTCCTATCTGCCTTTATGTCGTGTGCGTCCTTCGGGCAGGTACGTCACATCTCCTGGTACGTTGCAGATGGAGAGATAGTACATACTTATACACATGCGTAATGTTTTGTGTTTGTGATGACCGGCTTTAAAGATATGTTTTAAACAAAATAAAACTGAAAAAGGAAACATTAGACTGCTATATACATGCACTTTAATTTTAAAAGAAAAAAGAAAAATTATTCCACTATGGTAGAAGACACTTCAAATTAAACTGAGGAATCAATATTAGATGCTAACTGCTATTGACAACTGTACAATTTATTAAAAAGAAGAACTTATACCTAAAAATTAAAAAGATATTTACGTACTTTTATCAGCGAGTTGCGAACTTTGTCTCGACCAACAGTTTAACAAAACCGAAACAAACTAACTTTGATTAGCGTTTGCACTTACTATCTTTTTTCATTTCAGAAGACCGTTTCTTCGTCTGGCTTAGTCAGGCAGTTTTTCTTGTTTAAAATACATGTTTAAAACTAGTCATCTTAAACACAAAATATATGCAGGGGTTGGACAGAATAACGTGAACACCTAGAAAAAGAAGGTTTTACGTACCTAATAGGATAGGGTGTGGCACCACCTTTGTCATTCAAAACCGCCTGAATCCTCCCTGGAATGGACGCATACAAATCCTGGATGTTACACCTTTTTTCATGCAGAAGTCCTTGAGAGATGCAGAAGAAGAATAACGGGATCTTGAAATTTCGTCCTCATGTTCCTCAAACCAGGATTGAACATTCCGAGCTCTACGAAATCGGGCGTTATCATCTTGACATATGGCATCCCATGCAGGAAACAATGCTTGAGCCATTGGATGAACTTGGTCGGCCAAATGGCTTCATACGCCCTGCCAGCCATCCGCCCTTTCAAGGTGAACAGGAGACCTGCTGAAAACCACGACATGACCGCCCAGAACATGACAGAACCACCACCATGCTGCACTGTTGCGAGCCGATAGTGTAGGCTATACGCTTCTGACGGTGTTCTCCACACGTTAGCACATCCTGCTGTAGGGAATAGTGTGAATGTGGATTCGTCGGACCACATTACGCGCTTTCATGCATTGGTAGTCCACGTTGCATGCTCCTGGCGCCACTGCAGTCGCCTTTCCTGGCACCACAGCTCTGCCATGAAAAGCTTGTTTATGCAGCTATCTGCGCACTGTTTTCGTTGGTACTGGGGTCTGGAGATGCAGATTGAGCTCCGCATTAATTTTCGGCACCGTGGTCTTCTTATTACGGGTAACAATCCTCTTTAATGCTCTCCCTCTCTATCAAGCAGGGCCGGCCGCTCGGTATGAGGAAAGAATGCCCACGGAAAAAACGCCCACGGAAAAAACGCCCACGGAAAAATCGCCCACGGAAAAAACGCCCACAGAAAAATCGCCCACGGAAAAAACGCCCACTTTTTGAAAGTAGGAAAAAACGTCCACGGAAAAATCGCCCACAGACAAAATGCTCACGGGAAAAATATGTGATCGACTGATAAGTTTATATGTCTGTTATAAACGGTGTTCGGACAACTGGTCACAGACTGCTGGCCAATAAACCGTTAGGGGTCATATAAAAATTGCGGTTTCTTGGCCACCTCACCTACATAACGAAAATGGGTGTAGGAGAATTGGCCACAAAAGTTTAAGGGTGGCGGGGGGGGGGGGGTTGTAAGTATTATCGATTTTTGGCCTACATTGAGAATTGAATTAGGAACTCCAAACAAATTTCGAGAAAACGTTCTATGTAAGCCAAGCGAGAATTACAGCATAATTCATGTATGTTCGGAAAAGGACCCTAAGGTGGGATTTTTTAATAACGCTGCACTTTTACGTAGGTACTAAATATTTACATAACATGTCAGGTTTGCAATATTTTTCTTTTACTTAATTAATTCACAGGCGAAGAAAAAAGTGTTGAATAGGCTTAGGCCTACGGCCTATTAATTAATGTATGGATTGAATGTATGGTGCATAAGTAGAAGCGCAATATTATTGACAATTAATACAGACATTTGACGTGGAATAGGAATAGCTGTGGTGCAGTGGAAGCATATCCGGCGCGTAACTGGAAGACCCTGAGTTCGATTCCTGGTGGCGGCCACTGAGAATTTTTCCGTGACTCACTTATAAACGTGGAAAGAGCGATGACTTCTGTTTGATTATTGACAATACTTGTTATGTAAATTTTACGAATATGGGAATGACGGAACGAAAACTTTTAGGAGGGCCTAAACGTTAGTCCTAATATTATTTTCTGCCTGAGTAATACCGCAATATTAATAATTTGATGTGTTACGTAAACGTTATGAATATAACATCGTTAGAATAAAAACTGTTAAATAGGCCAAGGCCTAGGACTTATGACTTAAGAGCCGCGGGTGGCCTAGTGAAGAACCAAATAAGATTGTTAACTTTCAACTTACTACTGTAGAGTAGCTACTTTCTTAAAAAATTCCAGTTCGGCTTTACTGTAATAAATTTGTGACTATTCTTATTTTTTAAACTAAGGTCTTAATTTTTATAAAACTATGCATGTTTGTTATTTAACTATATCAATTAAAAGGGAAATAATTAAAAGTCAGATTATTTTATTTATAAATACTTTTAAAGTATAATGCATTTAATTGTAAAAGCGATTTTCGTAAAAGGCGCAATGTACAGATATAACTTTGTGTAATGTGCTTTCTTACCACTCTTGTCTCTTTTGGAAATCCTCTTTTGTATACGGCGAGCAGAAGGGGGGGGGCATCTGTCTTTCGTCAAAGTAGTGCTTTGCAGCTGCAGCTGGAACGTTTGCTAGCGACCGCACCCCAAATAACAAGCGATATATTTCATTTAAATTTATCGGTTGGCCACCGGTCAGGGTGTGTCTTCCCCGTGAGTAGTATAATCTCAAGTTACAGGCATACTTCTTTTCTTCCCAGTGTAAAGAAAAAAATACGCACTCATAGCTTCCTGGGAGTTTTCCAAAGGACAACTAAAACAGTTAATTTCTACATGACGGGTGTAGGAGAACTGGCCACCGGAGAACTGGCCACAAAAATTTTAAGGGGCCGTATAAAAATAACGTTTTTGACCGCTTCGTGCCCACAACCCCCAGAGGTTGGTAATCAGAGTCATATATAGTTTCCGTAATTTCGTCTTTTCTTAATTGCGATAATTAATGTAATTCTTTAAAAGATTTAAGGGTTTTCAAACTACAAGTCTGCAAATTATCTGAGCGCATGTGCTGACTCAGGAAACCTGTCGGGGGGGGGGGGGGGTAATATCAAAACTGTAAGATTTGAAAAATGTATCGTCCCATCGGGAGATTTTCAGCATTTACAAGCTACAGCTGGACAGATTATTTGAGGGCACGTGCCTACTCAGCAAACCTGGGGAGAGGGGGTGGGGTGGTTATATGATAATTGTGAATTATATAGAATTTCTTGTCCGACCCGGAGATTTTCATCATTCACATGCCTTCAGATAATGTGTCGAGTTGTAGCTGCTAATTGCCGAGAATCTCCCGATCGGACGAGAAATTGTTCATATTTTACACTTTGGGTATTACTCCCCCCCCCCACCCCACCCCCCTCTTCGCCGACAGGTTTCCAGAGAGTGACATGCGCTAAGAAAATTTGTCGAGTTGCAGTTTCTAAATGTTGAAGATCTCCAGATCGGAAGAGAAATCTTGATATTTTACGATTTTGGTATTACCTCCCCCCCCGACTAGTTTCCTGAGGCAGCAGATACCCTCAGATAATTCGACGTGTTTTAGCTTGTAAACGCTGGAAATCTCCCGATCGGACCAGAAATTCTTTATATTTTAGGTTTTAAGCACCCCCCCCTCCCCCGACAAGTTTCCTGGGTTTGCACATACTCTCAGAGAATTTGTTTAGTTGTAGTTTCTAGAAAAATACCGTAAATAAGAAAACACGAAATTACGGACATTTTATGTATGTCATATAACCAATCTCGGGGAGACGTAGCCACGGAGCAGCCCAGAACGCAATGTTTATACGGCCCCTTAAAATTTTTGTGGCCAATTCTCCACTTAGTCTTAGCTCCGAAAATCATGGAAATGTCTAAATTTCTTACTGAAAATGAAATATTAAAAAAAAATAATTATGAACAATAGTTGCTGAAGTAGTGGGGAATATAGCCACACGAAATTTGTTTATGCAGAACAATTTTATGGCACTGAAATTGCAATGTGTCCAGTTCTACGTACCCGCCACATGACAACACAAAATGGCACCACATTTTTAATTTTTTGGTCCCTACAAAATACTTACACAACTTCTGCTGTGAGAATCGCAGTTCATTTTAGGTGTTTAAGTCGTGAGGAGTTGTTGATCCAAAGTGCATGTTGTTCGCAAATATAACAAACAGATGTCAGAACTACAGAGGTATTGATGTATAGCAGTTGGCTTGAAGACAACGGTGAATCATTAGTATGTTTTTAAATAAATGTTGCATAAGACTACCACTGCTTTCAGGCCAACACCATACAACCTCTACAGTTCATCAGTGCAATCTGAACTTTCCTCTCGTATTTGTAAGGTTTGCAGAAAATATTTTACGCATCAAATTATTAATATTGCGGTATTACTCAGGCAGAAAATAATATTAAGACTAACGTTTAGGCCCTTCTAAAAGTTTTCATTCCGTCATTCCCATATTCGCGTTATGTAGGTGAGGTGGCCAAGAAACCGCAATTTTTATATGACCCCTAACGGTTTTTTGGCCAGCAGTCTGTGACCAGTTGTCCGAACACCGTTTACAACAGACATATAAACTTATCAGTCGATCACATATTTTTCCCGTGAGCATTTTGTCTGTGGGCAATTTTTCCGTGGGCGTTTTTTCCTACTTTCGAAAAGTGGGCGTTTTTTCCGTGGGCGTTTTTTCCGTGAGCATTCTTTCATGCAATCGGCCGCTCTTGGGATTCTCAGACAAGGTTTTGCCACGAACACGGTATGCTGTCATGACGCTGGATACAGTAGCTCTTGATACCCCCACTACCCTCCTGGCGACTGTTTTCACGTAGGCACCAACTTGCCGGCCATCAACAATAGGCCCTCTTTCGAAGTCCGTAAGGTCGTTCATTCCGTCGTCATCGTGAAAGAAACTTTGCAACAAGACACTTTAAATGCCCTTAAACAGAACCTTGAGGTTCTAAACAAAGCTATTGCAACCAAGAAGTGGTTGATACTTTTGCGTATTGCAACGTACGCAGCAGCTGCATTAAAAGCCACGTCTCTGATCGTGGTGTTCACATTATTATGTCCAACCTTTGTATGTATATATAATATCTCTTCATCTTAGTTTGCCAAAATTTTGTGGATATACCTCTGAATCATTTCACTATGCAATAAGATTTGTGAAAATATCAACATCTGTTGTTTCAGCAATCCGTATTAATGCTTAGTTGCTTTTGTTTTGCTTAGGAAAACATTTACCCAAGGAAACAGCATTAAAAAAAAAAAAAAATAGATTCCCGGTTTTAACTATCTTAAATAAAAAAACAACAACAGTTCTTCATTTTCTGAAGTTTTCCTTATTTTTAATCCTAGATGTAAAGCGTAAGTATTACGCTACGTAAAATAATTTTCGGCTTTCAACAAATTTGCTTCCACCCCCTAATTTCTCACCCCCCCCCCCGTTTGAAATGGCAGGAATAGCCCCTGGGAAATCCAACGAAGCGTCTGAAAATTAACAAAAAACTGTTAATAACATCTTCAGCTTCCATTAGTGTGTTGTACATAGAACTTTTGTTTAAGTTTTGATCAACAAAATATATTGATCTTTCTTTGTGACTTTTCCTTTCGGTGAATTTCTCCCACCCGTAATAGGAGAATGTGAAATTCTTTTGATCTTCTTAGGTATATACCTTACCTTCTCTAAGCAAGTCCCCCTCACCACTTAAAAGTCCCTCCCATACATTGTTTATGCTTCATCAGGACATTTTGTCGTGATGAAGCGTAAATAAGGCTATGTTGGAAATAAAATTATTTAAAATAAATTTAGTCCAACATGCACGTGCATAGATAGCCCCAGGGGATAGCGGGAGGCAATCTCAAGCCTTGTGACGATACTTAGGCCCCAGGGGATATAGGGGGGTCGGAAAAGTTGAAGGGTCAGTTCCCAAGGAGGGAGCGAAGTGACGTTCCCCGGACGGATTAGATGAATTCCAGACTGGTCAAGTGACCTTGGCATCCGCGGACAAGGTGAAGCTCAGAAGGTCAGAAGGTCTTCACTGGTCAACAGTGTGGAGTGCGTGTAGCGACAAGGGACAGACGTGGATAGCGGATCGTCGAGCGATGTGACGAGAGATAGATGAAGTACTGCCAGCGCTGACAATTGGAAAAAGATTTGGATTGAAAACCTGAAAGACATATGGAAATACCAGTTAAGTTATTTTTCCTTTTCCCTGTTATTGCATGTACTTGCTTAAATTAATTCATAACCCTATTCAGAGCACGTGGCGTGTGTATTGGTCATGATCAAACAATGAAAACCCAGTTAGCTAGGTAAAACATTTAAGTAAAGCATAGGAGAAAAGGAACTAGAAGTAAAATGAATCACTAAGCTTTGCACTTATATATATAGATAGATGTATGCAGAAATGATCGGAGACGTTATAGAGAAAAATCGTAATAATAGTAAATTTTATGTGTAAGGTATTGCTAACGGCTGCACCCACGCACGTGGTACCTTAGTGTTCCTAATTCTCTCGTATTAAACTATTTTTGTTACTTCCACATAAGATTCCTGTTTGTTTTCCTTATAACCACACAAGACATAAGTTAAGGTATGTGTAAACTAAGATATGTGTTTATGTTTCTGATTTTTTCACGAGCGGCACCTTTACTCCCCCACCATTCCAGTGACGGGATAGAGGTGAATCACAACGCCGTGCTTTATTATATGCTAGTACATATAAGGGGCACGTTTTTGTCCATATACGATCACTGTAGAACAAAAGTCCCATAGTTATAAAAAGGCACGATAAAGTAAATTTAATCGGTAAATGATCTGTAACTGATGCACCTATAATTTGTTCATAATAATAAATATAACAATAAAATTAACACCTTGTATTTAACATTGATGACAGTAACACGTGTTCCAATGAATAGCATCAACACGTGTTCCATTGTTCGTAACTTTAACACGTGTTTTGTATTAGAATGTAACGTTGGTACAGATTAACGTTTGAAGATTTATGGTGAATTGTTTCATAAAGTATATAACTATGGTGAATTGGTTTGAGCTAAATATTTGTTTATAACATATGATTATTCCTATGATTATAACGTTTCAAATAATTGAATATAACATTGGTGCCGTGACTTTTGAGCCATTCGTGCTGTCACGTATTTTTTCCCCGTCGCAGTACGGATTGAATGGGTTTTCTTTTTCTTCATGTGTAGCAGTTCTTTATTTTCTTTTGTTGTATGCGCGCGATTGTTTTCTTAAGGTGTTATTTTGACAACTTCATTACTAAGAGTTAGGTAAAAGCGCAATTGCATGTTGTAGGGAAAGGTATTATTTTAATTGGTATTAGTGTATAACTTAGGTATTAAACTTCTATTAAAAATGTCAGGCTCCTCCGTTCAAGATTCCATGCAGGAGTTGCAATTTATTGCATCAGTACTTCCCCTGATTCCCGAATTCTCTGGAAACGATAAGCTTATTCCAGCTTGTTTCTTGTTCGAAGCAATAGAGGGATTAGAATCAGTTACTAATTGGTCAGAAAAAGTAAAAATTTTTGTAGCAAAAGCTCGCATGACGCAAGCAGCTTTAGGATTTTTGAGTGAATCTCCCCATGTTAGACAGCTTGATGATTACAAGATGTTTAAATCAGCAGTGATAAAAAGGTTTGCCAATAACCAACCTCTAGTAGTGGCAATACAAAATTTTAATTCTTGCAATCAAAGACCAGAAGAGTCGGTCGCCCAGTATGAATCACGTCTAAGAGGATCAGCGCATTCTTATCTAGGCACACCGGTCTCAGGGGATGAGCAGGTTAAGGCACTGGTTGATTCAATTATGTTATCACAATTTTTAGCAGGTGTGGAAAGAAGTATTCAAACAGAGGTACTTTCGAAAGGGCCTGCAAATTTCGATCAAGCAGTACAAGATGCACTGCTTGCTGAGGCAAATCGACATATCATCAAAAAGAGTGTCAATTCTGCCGATGATGCAGATCAAATCCCTCGAGAAAGCGCCCCAGGCGATGCTAATGGTATTTCAGAACTTTGTCCCATGTTTCAGCAATACATCGGGCAGCAAAATGCACTTATCAGTACCTTACGAGAAGAATCACAACAAATGAGTGAAAGATTAATGAAAGCCGAGAATGAGCTATCAAAATTGCAATCAAAAATTAATGAAAGTCAAAATTATGAGAATTCCAGATATAAGGCTAGGCGAAATTTTGTTAATGTCAGATGTTTCGGATGTGGTGCATTAGGACACCCAGTTAGCAGATGTAATCAGCAATCAAATAATTTTGGAAACCAAAGACAGGGAGATAGAGCCCCGTTTCGTGTCCCCAAATCTTCAGGTTACGGAGCGCGGGATACAAATGGCGCGGGTCATTTTAATCCTCGCGGAAATTTGTACCAGAGACAAAACAGGAATAACAACCAGGGAAATGTAAACACTGCAGTTGTCAATACGTTCCACATCCAGAGACATAGAAGTTTTCCGTTAGAGCAGAATAAGCATTTTGATCAAACAAATAGGAATGCTAGACCACATTACGTAACACATCAGAAACAACGTCAGGCTTATGACAACCTCCGTTGTTTTGGATGTGGAACTGTAGGCCACAAAGTGAGATTTTGCAGAGGGAAAAATAATTACAGAAATCCATTTCCCTCAAGACCTAGTCAGGGTAGGCATTTTTACAATAATAGACACCAGCGTGCTCAAAGTTCCCCAAAGCCACGTGTTACTCAAAATGAAGAGGCTCAAGAGAAGGTCCAGGTTTTGACAATAGTTGATTCCCGAGGTAAGATCAAAGCAAGCGTAGATAAAATCTCAACAGTTGAATCCACTACAGAAATTGTACATAAGCAACGTAAAAATGAAAAAGACAACTTAGAATCCCCCAGATTGTGAAGAACAGTAAAGAGAAGAAGTCTGTAACGAATCCAGTTCGTTCTTCCTCACAGTCGTTCGCAAATCTTCATAATCCACTTAACGAAAAATGTGAAGAACAAACTGCAGAATCGCCATTTGATCTTTCACAGTTATTAGGAGTACAGGACGATAAAGATCCTTTTAAGTTAAAGCAGCCAAGCAAATCTTGTTCGAGACAGAAAGGTGCAAAGCAATAGAAGAGCTGCAGTTTATTTCATTTACACCCCTCCCCCAGCCCCAATTCCAGTAGCAAATCTAATTCGGATCTTTATTAAATTTATTTGATAGATTTAGTAATTCATTATTGTAGTTAGAAGGCATTTTAAACGGAAGTTAGTAAGTCAGAAAGTTTTATTATAGGATTAGCATATATCTCTTAATATTAAAGCAAAAGGTGGAAAATTCACTAGTATTTTGTGTAATATATATGTATAAAATTTTCTCGAGTTCGGGTATTATTATTTTCCATTCCGTATTTCAAGTATGTTTCAAGTCTGTGTGTGGTTAGTGAATATAAAGGTGTGTGTAAAAAAAAGAAAAAAAAAAGAAATTTCTTAACTGGTTAACTAACGTTATGTTATATCTGAATATTCCCCCAGGAACACATGGTTATCTCTTGTGGAGGTGTATGCTCGAAAAATTCGTCAGATAAAAATTTAGTAGAGATATTGGCAAAAGTAATATAAAATATTAATGTTAATAATAATTAGGTGCAGTAGGACGGTATTGTTTAAGTTTGGCTGCGCGGGTCTATCTTTGCTTGGGAAGGAAAGAATAGTGTAAATCTAAGATATTAGATATACAACTATTCTGAAAAAAAAAATAATGATAATGAATGTAGATAAGGGTAAATGAAAAATTAAACCACTGGGTAATTGACTTTGTTTCGATTGACGGATCACACTGCCGCGTCTAGTCTGGGTAGTGACAGAGCGGTACAGTGCGTAATCAGGGGAAGAGAGAAGGTTACAGAAGAAAAAAATAAATCAAAGTGTGAGTAAAGTCAGTGTGTTCCATGTGGTGGTGAACAAAGAGAATCACGTGTTGGTGAACAAAAAGAATCAAGTGTTGGTGAACAAAAAGAACCAAGTTTTGGTGAACAAAAAGAATCAAGTGTTGGTGAACAAAAAGAACCAAGTGTTGGTGAACAAAAAGAATCACGTGTTGGTGAACGAAAAGAACCACGTGTTGGTGAACGAAAAGAACCACGTGTTGGTGCAGAAAAAGAACCATGCGTTGGTGAACAAAAGAACTGTGCTTCCTACGGGAACTAGAGTGCAGCAGTGATTGAAACACCGTTTTCTTTTCCCAAACAACAGGAGGATATTCAAGTAATGATGCAAGCTTTTGAAAATAATGAACGGATCGCACGTGGCATGCGTAATGTAAGCGTGCTGGTGTATCCAAGGACGGTCGTAATTACTGTGAATGCAACGCATATTTTTCATGTGGATGACCTACAGACTAAATAAAGTGCTACATTGACAGCGAAGACTTTGTTGTGCTGTGTGGTCAACAGGTAGTGAAAACGGTATGGTCGATGAACTGGTGGTGAAAACGGTATGGCCGATGAACGGTGTGGTGAAAACGGTATGGCCGATGAGCGGTGTGGTGTTTAAAAGCACAAAGGACATTGTCCATGAGGGCGCATGCAGAGATGAATAAAACACAGGTGAAATGATTTTGCTGTTATTGTGTTCCAGGGTCAAAGAGACCTTGGTGAATAACCCATGCTATAGGTGACTGTGGACGAATAATACCTAGATAAACATATACGTACAGAGCTAAGTGTTCTACAGCTAATTTTATTACCAGCATATAAAAAGCACAAATCAGGTGACAATGTTCTCCAAATATTACGAACTGCCAGTGATATTGGTTTGATGTCTGATAACTTTTTGTGTGAATTGTGTGTGAATCGCAGAACTGAACGTAAATCGAACAATTTCACCTTGTCTTACTTTCCACCAGGAAAAAAAAAAAATTAAGTCAAACAATAAAACTCAAGAATCGGTGGACGTGGACAATGACAATAAAAAAAATTGAATATAAAAGCAAACAAACAAACGGAAAAGCGTTTGGCAGTTAAATGTGTTACTGATACTTGGTCAGCAACAGCTCAAAGTGTACTAAACGACACGTGCATGTAAGCTTCAGATGCCAGCAGTATCACTGAATTGATATTTTTTAGATATGTATTGTGGGTGCAGGACCGTAACAGTTAATTAATTTTTGTGTTTGAAAAGTGTATTGTGTATATGTGTGATTATGAATATTTTATATAATTTCATTGCTATATGTATATATAAGTGCACATGAGGAAAAAGATAGAGGATTACTAGGTAAGGATGGAGTAGTCTATCCGTGCGTGTAGTTTTCCCCCCCAGCATTCCTTTTGGCCCCCCATAAAGATTACATCTGGTAAGGGAGGAATGTTGGAAATAAAATTATTTAAAATAAATTTAGTCCAACATGCACGTGCATAGATAGCCCCAGGGGATAGCGGGAGGCAATCTCAAGCCTTGTGACGATACTTAGGCCCCAGGGGATATAGGGGGGTCGGAAAAGTTGAAGGGTCAGTTCCCAAGGAGGGAGCGAAGTGACGTTCCCCGGACGGATTAGATGAATTCCAGACTGGTCAAGTGACCTTGGCATCCGCGGACAAGGTGAAGCTCAGAAGGTCAGAAGGTCTTCACTGGTCAACAGTGTGGAGTGCGTGTAGCGACAAGGGACAGACGTGGATAGCGGATCGTCGAGCGATGTGACGAGAGATAGATGAAGTACTGCCAGCGCTGACAATTGGAAAAAGATTTGGATTGAAAACCTGAAAGACATATGGAAATACCAGTTAAGTTATTTTTCCTTTTCCCTGTTATTGCATGTACTTGCTTAAATTAATTCATAACCCTATTCAGAGCACGTGGCGTGTGTATTGGTCATGATCAAACAATGAAAACCCAGTTAGCTAGGTAAAACATTTAAGTAAAGCATAGGAGAAAAGGAACTAGAAGTAAAATGAATCACTAAGCTTTGCACTTATATATATAGATAGATGTATGCAGAAATGATCGGAGACGTTATAGAGAAAAATCGTAATAATAGTAAATTTTATGTGTAAGGTATTGCTAACGGCTGCACCCACGCACGTGGTACCTTAGTGTTCCTAATTCTCTCGTATTAAACTATTTTTGTTACTTCCACATAAGATTCCTGTTTGTTTTCCTTATAACCACACAAGACATAAGTTAAGGTATGTGTAAACTAAGATATGTGTTTATGTTTCTGATTTTTTTCACGAGCGGCACCTTTACTCCCCCACCATTCCAGTGACGGGATAGAGGTGAATCACAACGCCGTGCTTTATTATATGCTAGTACATATAAGGGGCACGTTTTTGTCCATATACGATCACTGTAGAACAAAAGTCCCATAGTTATAAAAAGGCACGATAAAGTAAATTTAATCGGTAAATGATCTGTAACTGATGCACCTATAATTTGTTCATAATAATAAATATAACAATAAAATTAACACCTTGTATTTAACATTGATGACAGTAACACGTGTTCCAATGAATAGCATCAACACGTGTTCCATTGTTCGTAACTTTAACACGTGTTTTGTATTAGAATGTAACGTTGGTACAGATTAACGTTTGAAGATTTATGGTGAATTGTTTCATAAAGTATATAACTATGGTGAATTGGTTTGAGCTAAATATTTGTTTATAACATATGATTATTCCTATGATTATAACGTTTCAAATAATTGAATATAACAGCTACATCAAGATCAAATGTCCTGATGAAGCCGAGCCAAACGCTTTCTGCGAAACTATAGTAGATGTTAAAATAAGTATTTAATTATAAATAAAAGTTGCTATTTTTTCCTATTAATACTTTAATCAGATTGTAAGCAGTAATTTTTGCACCCTTCCCTGAGCAGTCGGCCTGCTCCGTCCTAATTATGCCTCTGGGCTTTACTGTCCGACGTCTGTCCTATTTTATCCCATCCTTTATGATTTTATCCGAAAGTAAACGCTCGGACTAAAAATTGTGTGCACAATTTAAACAGTTTCAGAATCTTATTGCTTCGTCTCTAAATATCTTCTGGAGTTAATAATTCCATAGCTAATTTAATTCAGTTTGAAAAAAAATATTGGGCATTCTTTCTTACATTCCACCGGTGGGCAAAGACGTTATTTATTTTTATTTATTTATTTATTTATTTTTTAGTCAATCGCCCAAGATGGGGTTGAATTTCAGTCCCGCATGAAGAATGTTTGTCTAACAGCTCTGTGGCTCTCTCCCTTCCCTGGGACCAGTGGCCCCAAATTACGGATAGGCTACTGCTTGTATAACTCTTAGAGTCGTGGTGGTTGTTAAACCTCGGGTGAAAAAAAAAAAAAAAGAAGAAGAAGAAGAAGCGACATAATTTTGTTTTGGGTGGAAATGATTTCCCTGTCCCTTTTTCTCGCGTTGAATGTCCTTAATCTGAAGACACTAACTCACGGATTTTTGTTAACAAAACCACAAACTCTCAACGTTCTCAGATCAGCTGTCGTGAAATAAAATATCATACAATCATGCAAGAAGGGTGAGCGTGGGTCAAACGCTTTATGGTTGAATATCTCTCATTTCCCTCCCCTCTCCGCTTTTTTTTTTTTTTTTTTTTTCTTCCTATAACTCCAGATGAATATATGGAAGCTTAGTTTGCGACAGAAAACGCGGAGTGCGCAAATCTGTAGTCGTAATTCACTTACAGAATGGGGTTCGAAGCAGATTCCCTTCGTAGCTTTCGTCCATTGTAATGGACAGAAGCATTGAAGGTCAGTGGCCTGCAGGGGTCAGCCTCCCCCGCCTGTCCAAGGGTCACAGACTCTACAATTAGACCGGAACGTGTCACGCAACCGGGGAGGAGGAATGGGGAGGATGGAGAACCGAAAGAGAGAGAGAGAGAGGGGGTGATGGCGGGCGGGTGCGTTGTATCACGTGATGAAGGTGCAGTTTTTGTTCGTGTCTGGGGATGTGAATGAGTAGCGGCATTAACCGAAGCTGGAAGAACAAGAGCGGTACAACAAATACCAGATTTTAATGTTCCGTAGGACATGCGCACAGAAAATGACACTGGATTTATGAGGAGAATGTATGGTTAACGACGAATGTAACGGCTAAATGGAAACGCATTGTTGTGACTCACCAGCAAATGAACAGAGGAATAAAACTACAGCAAAAGCACCTCATTCAGATTTAATATACAAATTAAAATCCTTGAAAAATTTAGAAATAAAAAAAAATAATAGCCAGTAATTTTTTAATCGTGTTGCTGTTTCTGTAATATACAGCAACCACAACAACCCGTAATATGTCTTCTAGGAGGATTTTGTTTTTAGTTTTAGTTCATTTTCTGCTTTTTATATCTTCTTTTGCAGCATCAATTTCACAGCTAGATACTCATCGTTGGGAATTTTCATTCTCTACTCGGTTCCGCCGTTTGTAATCGTCCTCTTTAAACTCTTCTTTTTCTTATTGATCTCAACGACACATCCCTCCAGCTCATCTAAGGTCTGCTCTGCTTTCTAAATAACACTACAGCCATGACACTGCGTATCACGTATTTTTTCTTGTTGTTCTCAACGTGTTATAAGGAAGTAAGTAACAATGTCATAGCGTTATGAATGTGGATGTTACGGTAACAATGTTATCTAAGTTGCTATCAAGGGTGATGATATGTAGTCTTGATAGCAACTTCGATAACATGTGATATGTTCGAGTGAACCGTTTGATTATATGCGGACGGCTAGCCGGAACCGCTTAATAAAATCCGGACGGTTCGACGGAACCGTTTGTTGAATTAAATTTCCGGACGGGAAGTATGAAGGCTAATATTTGTCAATTTATTACTGAGAGTTTCTTCCCTTCTTTTTTCTGTTTTTATTCCTTTCTATTTCCCCCCATATCGGATCAGTTGTTAGTACAAGCGACACAGCAAGAAAAAATTCAACAAACGCCTGATGAAAAGAGGGAGGCTGATTCAGGCTTTTGCGCCTCGTCACCGCCTGCAGCCCCTGGAGGAATTTTCAGAAGGGGACTTGAGAGTTCACAACCAGCGGTACCTCCGCAAGCCAACAGGGGTAGAACTTGGAAACGAGGAAAACGCTGAAGAAGATGGGGAAAAGAAGCTGGGGATTTCTTCAGGAAAATGTCATGGGCTCAAAATGAATTTTAACACAGATATTTTGAGCATCGTCTGCGTTCAAAGCATCTATGTGCCTTATGAGGGGAGATAACTCTATATTGTAATGTCTAGTAAAATATTCATCAGAAATTTGTGTATTATGCAAGTTTAACCTGATTCGTGCGTGACGGTAAATCTAATACAAGTTTAACCTGATCCGTGCGTGACGGTAAATCTAATACAAGTTTAACCTGATTCGTGCGTGACGGCAAATCTATGAGATATGGCTCCTGAGCATTACTCCAACTCGTTCTTAAGAAGCAGTCGTAAATGCGACCGGAGTTGAAATGGTATTAAATGCGACCGGCTTAACGCAGAGGGATGGGGAAAGAAAGAAGGGGGTCACATGGGGGAGAGAGTGAGCTGCTGTGTGACGAAACGGTTAGTATCTGCGACTACCACGCGAACAACGGAAATGCGTTTTCTCTATACAGTAAAAGAAGTCTCTTTGTACCAAAGTACGTACTTCAGTTTGAACGCGACAGAACTTCAGTGTTTTGAATGCGTGTCTGGAGACTTACAGGGCGGTTTCTCTAACATGAATTTGAGATCTCCAGAAAATATTAAAAAAAATAATATGGCTTTGATTCATTTGTCATTTTTAAGAATAGCTTATTTATGCCCAGACTTTATTACAATCACTAAATAACAATTGGTTAGAAAATGTAGAAAATATCATTCCCCAGAAAACATTTCCTATCTTCATGTATTATTCTTTTAATTCCTCATAGATTATTTTACACGTATTCGGAATTATTATTCCTAAAAATTCTGCAGAAATAGCTGTTGTAAATTTCAGATCTTCGTAGAAACGCTCAGCATCGCACTGGCGATTCATAAACAGCCCTGAAAGCAAATTTTTTGCGGCTCACTGTTTGCAAAAAATATCCACGTGCCCCAAACCTAAAATTAGGGGTATGCCAACTTCACCATTTCGTGTTTAATAGTCTTTTTAGCAGAAGTCTGATAATTATTGTATTGTTTATATTTACAAAATAAGCTAATTTCTAACTTTTCCATGTTTCAGAGTCGTATAACAAGCTACAAACGTGATCTGGTCGAAGCTAAACCCAACTCCCATCTGATCTGGCCTTTCTTCTTTCTTTCCCAAACCCTCTGCGTTAAGCCCGTCGCATTTACTACAATTTCAACCCCGGTCGCGGAAGACTCCAGGTGGTCAACACCTAATCTCCCCACCCTGTCTCCCTTCTTTCTTCCCCACTCCTCTTTGCGCCTGCGGGTCGCATTTGCTACCATTTCTGGTTCTTAACATGTTTTTTATAAAAAGGATCGAGCTTATGTTATCTCTTTGTCCGTTCGTCCGTCCGTCTGTGGACACATCTGCAACTTGAAATGTGCGAATGATGATCCTTGCATTCCTCTTTTTTACGATGCGTAATTTCGCTTCTAGAGGACGTAAATGCAGATGATATCGAATACAAAATACATTTTATTCCATACATTTGCTTTAAAATATGCGATTCCATTTTTAAATTTTTTTTTTACTTTTTGATGCCATTCATGTAACGAAGACTATTTTTGGTACTTTAACTTTTTCCAGCAAAGCACAGATTTTCCGTAAAAGGCGTAAAGGTAAATTGCGTTTGCTCCAATATCTCTGCTTCTAAAACTCCGATTTGAAAAATTCTTCTTGCACCAGATACAGTCCTGATGGGAAATGTTTTGCATATAATTTCTAATTTTTGATGAAGAATGGTTTGGTCACCAATAGGCGTAAGTGTTTATTTCTGATTCTGATGTATTTGCAGCAAAATATGAGCTTCTGAAAACTCGATTGAACAAATTCCTTCATCGACCGATACCGGGCATGATGAAAAACCTTTTCGAAATATTTTCTTCTTGAAATAATGCATGGTATCTCCTCCCGGGGGCGTAGATCTATATCTTATTTTCGTCAATATCTTTGCTTCTAAGAGCCCGATTTAAAAAATTGTTTCTTTGTGGGAGAACGTTTCCGCTGCGAAATGTTTCCCCTATATAATTTCAAAATTTTCAAGTAATGCATAGATTTTTCGCTAGAGGGAGTAAAGGTAAATTACGTTTTCTCCGACATCCCTGCTTCTAAAACTCCGATTTGAAAAATTCATCCTGCATCGGATACAGCTACTGATGGGAAGTGTTTTGCATATAATTTCTAAATTTAAGTAAAGAATGGTTTGGTCACCAGAGGGCATAAGTGTTTATTTCTGCTGCAAAAACTGAGCTTCTGAAAACTTGATTAAAATTTTCTTTCATGGAGCTATACTGCTAACCTCGGAAAATCTTTTCAGACTATATTCTTCTTAAAATAATGCTTAGGTTTTCCGCTAGGCGGCATCGATTTTTATCAATATCTGTGCTTCTACGAGTCCAATTTTAAAAATTCTTTCTTTGTTGGAGAGCACTTCTGGTGCGAAAAGCTTCTGATATTATTTCAAATTTTTCTTAACGCACAAGTAGGCCACAAGAATGCGCAAGTTCATATTTCCGTTTACACCAATATTCTGTAGAGCTAGAGGGCGTAAATGCAGATAACATCAGATTCAAAACACAATCTTTGAAAAAAAAAAAGAAAAAAAAGAACCACCACCAAGGAGGAATCATCCAATCGAGAAATTTTTTTTTTATGTGCAATGTACATGTATAAGAAAGAAAATTATTTCAATTCCAGAGCAATTGGGCCATTTATTTGAATAAAACAACTACACGAGTGGAACAATACAGCAAAAACAGTCTTGCTGGCTGCCAGCGGTATCCCCGTACTGTGTTGCCGCCGCCCAACCGTCAATAAAATACCAGGGCGGCCAGCACATGGGCCAAAAGTGGCACCCCATCAGTTGTCGTATGCCAGAACAGGGCCATTAGTTATCTATCACAGGCAGTAGCTGCCACAAGTTGCCCTTCAGCGGCCCTGCAAGCACGTGACGTAAATAATGGCTAACCTAATGTGGTCCGCTAGTTTCCCCGAAGTGGCAGCCGGCAATCACATGACGTAACTGATGGCTTGCCGAATCTTGTCCGCCAATTTCCCAGTAGTAGCCATAAAATAAAAGATAACCGCAGTTTCCCAAAGCTGCAACTACTTTTTTTCGCCTTACGATACTTCTGCATTACAGCACTGCGCTGGGGAAATTTTCTCAACAGGTCCTGAAAAACGTTCGTTTGGATCTGGGTGGAAATGAATTATCTGCGTGGGAAGCGAGAGCTCTATCAACGGGACTGATTTACTACACACGAGTGTTTGCTTGAAGCTGAGCCTCTTTCCTGCGGAATGTGTAACGATGGTTCTCTTTTTAATTTTACAATATTGCGAGGTATTTTTCATAAATGTCAGTTTCATATAATTCATAAATTTATTTTTTCAACGTAATGATTGTTTTTTTTTGTTTTTTTTTTCGTTTTTTTTTTTGTTGTTTTTTTACCTTAAGGGAACTTTACTCATTTTGAACGAGTGTACGAACTTAAAAGCGCTTTCCAAAGTTTCGTGCTGTCCTTGTCGTCTTGAAAGGCGATTGCTGAATTAATCTATTATTCTGTTTAACCTCTGTATTAAATTATAAATTATGTAATATATTCATTCGTCCGTGTCACATTCTGATACATTTTTAACGTTGTATCTTTCCTTTCCGCTGTCCGAAGCTACATTTGTTTTCAAGAGGAAAGATATTTTATTTTACTTCTAGTTATTTTTGGAAGTGAATTACATTTGTGAACAAATAGTAAATTGCCATAGCGATTCGCACCATATGGTTCCCATACTACATGCACGGAATAAATACTACGTACAGTATTCACTTGATTTTTTTTTTTTTTTTTACTTGATATAGCATTATCAGCGTAGGGTAAAATGGTGGCATCGGCGGATTACCCCTAGGCCAACTAGGCCGCGGCCTACACACGAGTTTTTGCTTGAAAGCCTACACACGAGTGTTTGCCAGAAAAACGGAGAGCATGGAACAGAAAAACTCAGAAAAGGAAGGTACCGTTATTTTAATTTACTTGAATAAAATAAAGCAGTGGTAATTTTTATTTTATCTTGAATGATAACTAAAGAAATAAGAACATAATAATAGCTTTATTGCGAGCACGCCCGCGTTCCTACGAGTGCGATAGAGAGCTCATTCGACGTAAAGTGTAGTTCTTTACATTTTGAGAGCGCATTCAAAATGTAAAGTGTTGTTCCTGGATAAGCATGAACCTCTTTGATTATGTTTACAAATATTTTTTATAACCTTTAATTTAATAAGTTAAATCAAAATAATTTTTATTTAAATAATACTTATATAACAATAAAAGTATACTACCAATTATTATATTCTTAACTTAAAGATACGTTTATTAGAAAATCTTATAGGAGCAAATTCAAATGTGGGTGGCCGAGTGTGGCGCATAGAAAATTTGGCCTAGGGCCCCAAAAGCCTTAAATCCGGCACTGCCCATGAGCGGAATTTTTTGCCAAAATTTCTGCTAAACACTTCAAAATCTGTGCCTCCCTCCCATCATGCTTTTAGCCCCCTAATAACCTACCCAGTCCTGAGCGGCTGGCGTTACCACTGGTGCACCAGAGTTTAATCTGTACCTAGTAAGGTATTTTAAAAATGCCAATTCCTAAACTCACGACTTTCAATCTCCCAAAGGAGAAATTACAAAATAACTATAAAGAGGCCTGCTGCCTGCACCCCTTTTAAGCACTCGATGATTGATTGATACATTGCCTAATATTTATTATTTTCTTTTTTTACGTAAGCACACCAAATGTTAAAAATGTGACTAAAATTTTACTGAAGAGACTTAATGGAAGCCTAGGTGCTTTGAATGTGTGTCTTGATCAGTGTTTTGTGCGTACTTTATTTAGTATTTGTCACCCATGTACATAAACAAAATGTTAAGCATTTAACTAAAAAAATCCCCAAAAGGCCAGAGGCCCTGGTGCCTTGTAAACAAGCACCTCTAAGGGTTGATATGCTTTTCACCTATCTAAATATATATATGTACAGAGGTTGGACAGAATAATGTAAACACCACCTCAGAGATGTGACTTTTAATGCAGCTCCGTACGTCGCAATACGCAAAGGTATCCATCACTTTTTGGTTGCAATAGCTTTGTTTAGAAACTCGATGTCCTGTTTAAGTGCATTTAAAGAGTCTTGTTGCAAAATTTCTTTCAGGATGACGACGAAATGAGCGACCTAACGGACTTCGAATGAGGTCTAATTGTTAGTGGCCGGCTAGTTGGTACCTTCGTGGTAATAATAGCAACGATAATAGGGGTATCAAGAGCCTCTGTGTCTACCGTCATGACAGCATACCGTGTTCATGGCAAAACTTTGTCTGCGAAACACAAGAGCGGCCGGAAAACGACCCTGACTGATAGAGACAGGAGAGCATTAAAGAGGATTATTGCCCGTAATAAGGAGACCACGGCGCCGAAAATTAATGCGGAGCTCAATCTGCATCTCCAGACCCCAGTACCAAGTGCGTGGATAACTGCATGAGAAAGCTATACATGGCAGAGCTAATACCTCTGGTAACACTGGTGAATGCAAAACGGCGACTGCAGAGGTGCCAGGAGCATACAACGTGAACTACTGATGCATGGAAGCATGTAATGTGGTAGGATGAATCCACATTCACAATATTCCCAACCGCAGGGCGTGTTTAAGTGTGGTAAACACCGTCAGAAGCGTACAACCCAGACTGTCTGCTCCTAACAGTGCAGTATGGTGGTAGTTCTGTCATGCTCTGGGCGGTCATATCGGGATTTTCAGCAGATTCCCTGATCATTTTGAAAGGAAGGATGACTGGCAGGATGTATGAAAACATTTTGGCCGACCAATTCCATCTATCGAGATGATAATGCCCCCAATGCACAGAGCTGGGAATGTCCAATCACATGAGGACTAACTTTCACACCTTCCTTGGCCTCCCCAATCACCAGACTTAAAGACTTAAACATCATGGAACCACTGTGGTCTGTGTTGGAAAACAGAGTAAGACACCGTTATCCTCCTGCTGCATCTCTCAAAGACCTGGAGCAGTTTCTGCATGAAGAATGGTGTAACATCCCACTAGCCACCATCCAGGATTTGTATGCGTCCATTTCAAGCAGGATTGAGGCGGTTTTTAATGACAAAGTGGTCCCACGCCCTAGTAGGTACGTAAAACCTTCTTTTCGGTATGAGGAAAGAATGCCCACGGCAAAACCCCCACTTTTCGAAAATAGGAAAAAATGCCCACAAGTAACTACAATGTAAAGGGCCCCGGCACAACACTGAGGCCCATTTATTTAATTCTAATCATAAAAAATTAATGAAGAGCCAATCGGAGTATTTATAAATAAATAATCTTACTTTTAATTGATATCATCATCATCATTGTCAGCCATTATCAATCCACTGCTGGACGAAGGTCTCCCCAAGTTTCCTCCACAACGGTCTGTCTTGTGCCAGTCTCCTCCATGTCACTCCCGCATACTTTCGAATTTCATCCACCCATCTTCCATGTGGTCTTCTGGGTCTCTTCTGTTATCTCCAGCTTTTCTCCATCAATCGATAAATCTCCGTTTCTTGTAAAAGCATTGAACATCACTTTTGTCTTCTGAAAGTTCACTTTTAATCCCACTTCTTTAATCTTGTCAGCAAGTTCCTGGATCATACTCTGCAGCTCTGATGGGGTAGTTGCAAAAATGACTATGCCATCAGCAAAACGAAGATGGGTTAGATAATCTCCATTAATCTTTATCCCTTTGTTTTCCCAGTTCAGTGATTGAAGGACATTTTCCAATGTGGCATTAAAGAGCTTCGGAGATATGGTGTCACCTTGTCTCACTCCTTTTCCAATTTTTATGTGTGTTGTATTTTCAAACAGCCGAATTTTCGCACTTGCATTTTCATAGATGTTATTAATAATATTAATGTACGCATCTTCAATACCACAGGATTTCAGGGCCATTGTAACTGCTGATGGTTTCACCGAATCAAAGGCTTTTTCATAATCGATAAAAGCCATGCACAATGGAAGTTCATATTCCCTCGCTCTTTCAATTAGTTCTCTCAGTGCGTGGATATGATCTATTGTGCTGTAGCCACTCCTGAATCCAGCTTGTTCTCTCGGTTGAGCCATGTCCAGTGTCACCTTTAAGCGGTGTGAAAGAACTTTAGTGAAGATTTTATAAACCACTGATAGGAGGCTGATAGGTCTGTAGTTCCTGAGATCCTCAATGTCGCCTTTTTTATGTAGCAAGATCATTGTAGCGTTGTTCCAATCCTCATTAATTTTCCCTTCATTAAGGCATCGAGTGAAAATTTGGGCGAGTACTGTTTCGATTACTCCACTTGCTTCTTGTATGATGTCTACAGTAATTCCATCTTCTCCTGGAGCTTTTCCCCACTTCATGTTCTTGATTGCATGTGCAACTTCTGCTGGGAGGACTGGAAGAACTCTGGTACTGGTACCTTTCATGATGTCAGGAGTACATGTATCATCCCTTTCATATAATTTGAAGTAGAAATCTTTCACTCTTGTCAAAATTTCGCCTCTATTTCTTGTTACAGAACCATTTTCTTTTCTCAGTGCCATAATCTGTTTTCTTCCCTTACTGAGATGTCCCTTTGCTATCTTTAGGCTTTGGTTGTTTTCAATTGCTTTCCTTACTAGTTCACAGTTGAATTTCCTTACGTCTTCAGTGATACTTTTTCGTACTGTCTTGCATAGCTCTATATATTCCACTTTGGAAGTCACATCTTCTTTAGTTGTCCTCATCTCTCTTCTTTTTTGCATCAACATTTTGGTTTTTCCTGATAATTTGTTCACATGCAACTTGTTCTTAGACCCCGCTAATTTTGTTGCTGTTTCCATAAGAGCTTTGGTTACTTTTCCGTTAACTTCAGAAATATCCACTTCTTCCGATTTTAGGCCTTCTAAAGCAGAGAAACTGTTCTTCAGTTCCAACTTGAAGGTATTATGGTGTTTCTTAAGGTTGGTTATGTCATTGTATTTTGTTTGTCTTATGAGCTTGCCACGTTCAAGTTTAGTGTTGAGGTGCATCTTACATCTCACCAATCTATGGTCACTGCCTGTGTTGAACTTGTTAGCACACTGTAGTCTTCTATGACGAATTTTTTTTTACACATAATAAAATCAATTTCACTTGTCGTCCCATTTGGATGTCTCCATGTCCATTTCCAGTGTGGCTTTTTCTTGAAAAAGGAGTTCAAGATGAAAAACCCTTCTGCCTCTACAAACTCTACGAGAGTATTTCCACGCTGGTTTCTGTTGCCGTGACCGAATTTACCTACTGAAGTTTCATTCTGTTGCTGTTGCCCTATTTTTGCATTGAAATCTCCCATAATTATCTTCAAGTGTTGCTTACCTTTATTATTTAGATGACGAATTTCTTCATAAAATTCTTCAATTTCTTCTTCAGGATGACTTGTGGTGGGTGCATAAGTTTGAATAATCTGAGCCTGGTATCTTTTCGAGAGTTGGATAACGAGTCGTGCAGCTCTGTCAGAGGAACTTTCAACTTCTACAACTTTATCCTTCAGTTTCTTGTTTATTATAAAACCAACACCACTAGTTCTGCCAGTATCTGTCCCACGATAGTAGAAGAGATGTCCACTTTTCAGTTCAATGAGATCTTCTTTTTTCCTTACCTCACTTAGCCCGACGATGTCCCACTTGATCCTATGTAGTTCCTCTTCCAATTCAAGAAGCCTTGAATCAGAAGATAGGGAGCGTCCATTATACGTAGCCAAGGTCAGCATCAAATGGCAGCCTGGTCCGGTCCTCCGGGAATTCTTAGCACCCTCTGCCTTCATGTCGCACTGGCCGCTGCCTTGGCCAGGTACATTCCAGCTGCCGGAGACTGAGGGCCAAGGTTTAAGTTGTGGAGTCATTTTGGAGGGGTTTGGCCATAACTCACCACGCTGGCCAAGCGGGTTGGTGAGTGTGGGATAGCATTTCCACTAATCCCGATGGTATAGTTATACCGCTATTGGCGGTCGTCAGAGCCCCTTTAGTAGGGACAGGATGTATCACGAGAAGGCGGGGTTGATATTTGTCAAGGAGAGGCTGTGATGTTACGCATCACCTGACTTTACATCCCTTAATTGATATAGATATATATTAATTAATGAAGAGTCAAATAAGATTGTTAACTTTCAACTTCCTACTGTGGAGTAGCTACTTTCCTAAAATTCCAGTTCGGCTTTACTGTAATAAATTTTTGACTATTCTTATTTTTTAAAGTAAGGTCTTAAATATTATAAAACAATGCATGTTTATTATTTAACTATATCAATTAAAAGGAAAATCATTAAAAGTCAGATTATTTTTTTTATAAATACTTGTAAAGTATAATGCATTTAATTTGAAGATATGAAAATAGAGTCACGTGAAGGCTAAATATTTTGAATGTGCGAACATTAAACACATGGTTTATACTGTGATTGTGTCTTATGACTGCACAGAACCGCAACTCCGCATGTATCCACGAGTGACTGTTTATCAGTCAAATTAAAAATGCAGCAACTATTTAAAAATATGCATTCTTCGGGCGTGTAATGTATGTATAAAAGCAGCAATGTACAGATATAACTTTGTGTAATTTCGCTGCCTCCTTGGATGGCCCCTTCCCTCCGTGCTCTTTCTACAGCGGGGGCGGGTCGGGAGGATGGGAGAGACATCTGCCTTTCGTCAACGGAAGGCCTGCGAGCGACTCCACCCCAAGTAACAAGCCATATATTTCATCTAAATTTATTGGTTGGCTAGCGGTCAGTGTGGGTCCTAGCTATAAAGAACTTCTCTCCCCCGTGAGGAAAACTGCTTCGAAACTTGTGGCAGTATCAAGTTACCACTTCTTGTGCCCAGAATTTAAAGAAAAAATACGCACTAACACACATTATCTCTGGTATAATATTCATTTTTTTCACTGCAGAGTATTTAGCTCGATTATTATCTGCTTTTTCACCAGCTGCTGTATTCTAATAATAACGCTACTCTTTTACTTAGGCACTAAATATTTACATAAATGTTTGTAATATTTTTCTTTTACTTAATTAATTCACAGGCCCTACACCTTCTCCTTTTTAACAGCTGTTAATCCGTCGACTCCATATTCATAACGTTTACTTATCAAGTCAAGTTAATAGCATTACGCTTTCAGTTAGGCACGAAATAATAATTCATAGTCCCTAGGCATAGGCCTTTTCGACGGTTTTTAATCCGTCGACTTGATATTCATAACGTTTACGTAACACATCAAATTATTAATATTGCGGTATTACTCAGGCAGAAATTAATATTAGGACTAACGTTTAGGCCCTTCTAAAAGTTTTCATTCCGTCATTCCCATATTCGTAAAATTTACATAACAAGTATTGTCAGTAATCAAACAGAAGTCATCGCTCTTTCCACGCTTATAAGTCAGTCACGGAAAAATTCTCAGTGGCCGCCACCAGGAATCGAACTCAGGGTCTTCCAGTTACGCGCCGCATATGCTCCCACTGCCCCACAGCTGTTCCTATTCCACGTCAAATGTCTGTATTAATTGTCAACAATATTGCGCTTCTACTTATGCACCATACTTCAATCCATACATTAATTAATAGGCCGTAGGCCTAAGCCTTTTCAACACTTTTTTCTTCGCTTATGTGATAACCGTAAAGTTTACAAAAAAGACAAGTAAACAGCTTTGCGTTTTTACTTAGGCATTCAATATTAATGACTAGAATTTAGGCCTAGGGCCAGTTAATGAATTAATAATTAATGTCTGATTAAAAGCACAATATGATTCACTTCAATTCATGCACAAACGTTATGAACATAACATCGTTAGAATAAAAACTGGCAAATAGGCCAAGGCCTAGGACTTATGACTTAATATTTACTGCCTAAGTAAAAGCGCAATGCTATTGATTTTATTTGATACGCAAACATTATGAATATGAAGTCGGCGGATTAAAAGCTGTTAAAAAGACGAAGATGTAGGGCCTGTGAATTAATTAAGTAAAAGAAAAATATTACAAATTTGACATGTTATGTAAATATTTAGTACCTAAGTAAAAGTGCAGCGTTATTAAAAAATCCCACCTTAGGGTCCTTTTCCGAACATAGCATGCATTATGCTGTAATTCTCGCTTGGCTTACATAGAACGTTTTCTCGAAATTTGTTTGGAGTTCCTAATTCAATTCTCAATGTAGGCCAAGAATCGATAATATTGTACTTACAACCCCCCCCCCCCCCCACACACACCCTTGAACTTTTGTGGCCAGTTCTCCGGTGGCCAATTTCCTACACCCATTTTCGTTATGTAGGTGAGGTGGCCAAGAAACCGCAATTTTTATATGACCCCTAACGGTTTTTTGGCCAGCAGTCTGTGACCAGTTGTCCGAACACCGTTTATAACAGACATAAAAACTTATCAGTCGACCACATATTTTTCCCGTCAGCATTTTTTCTGTGGGCATATTTTCCGTGGGCATTTTTTCCTATTTTCGAAAAGTGGGCGGTTTTTCCGTGGGCTTTTTTTTCCGTGGGCATTCTTTCATACAATCTTCTTTTCCTAAGTGTTCACATTATTACGTCTAACCTCTGTATTAAATTATAATTTCACGCTGCTTACAATTTTGTAGGCGTTTCTAGTTCAATGTCTCTTGATAATATTTTATTCCGTGTTTCACATATTAAGGTTGTTGTGTTACTTCGAGCAATGAGCTTCTTCTACCATTTTGGGTACATACTGTACGATGTCCTTGTAATTCTGTATATCGTTATATGGTTTAGCAGGGGAAATGTTCTGATTAATTTTGACGATTGCTCAGTTGAAATTAAGATATTTTTTTCATGAAATTAAAAAAGTATGTCTAACATACTTAAAAAATCATCAGTCAGAACATTTCCCTTGCTGAACCACATAGCTGGTGCATTTTTCTATTTTTCGAGATGTAGGCATTTTTTCCTATTTTCGAAAAATGGTCATTTCCTGCTCATACCCTAAAAAGGACATATAGAGGCTGCTTACAACTGAAAGGAGCCTGGAGATGTGCGCTCTTGGAATAACTAGGAAAGGCAGGAAAAGGAACTTATGAGATGAAATTATGTGGCGAATTTTGGTGGTTCTGTGGATGCAGTTCTCCCTTGAGGAAACTCTATGTGCGCCACTGTTTGATGTGACGTCTGGAAGGATTTACTGAAATGCTTTAGTTGCGTAAATGAAAGAGAAACGGACAGGGTCAGGCTAGGTAAATCAGAGAGATTGTTTCAAACCAAGAGTTAGTGGCTCGCTAATGAATGGATATTCATCCATCAAGGCCGCCCACCCACCCACTCACACATGCACACAGCGAGTGAATGCTACTGTTGCAGCCATGTGGTGTAATGCAATTTAGGAAGGAGCGCTGGTCACTTTGCCATTCGAAAACAACCAGGCTGGACGAAGGTGAAGACTGGGGATGTGGGGGAAATCCAGACCTCCCTGAAGGGTTCTTCGTCACCCTCAACTGTTAACGAGAAACATCGCAGCAGGAAGCCGTAAAGGGACATTTGGGGATGCACATGGACCCAACAGAAGCTAATTCGGCATAAAGATAAACACGTTTCCCGAAACGAGATGGTTACAATACCTATCAACCTCTGACTCTTGCACAACAGCATGTGGCTTCTGGAAAGCATCAGTGCAAGCAGGGACGAACAGCATCAAAGAACAGAAATCACTTTCCACTACTGAATATTATAAAAGCGATTGCGTATAGTTGCCCGAATAGTCCGTTCAGTGAATTGTACCTCTGTTCATAATTGATGCCCAAAACACGGGAAGTTT
This sequence comes from Macrothele yani, assembly GCA_039090855.1. Lineage (NCBI taxonomy): Eukaryota > Metazoa > Arthropoda > Arachnida > Araneae > Macrothelidae > Macrothele > Macrothele yani. The sequence goes on along the minus strand of CM076995.1, from coordinate 150,596,980 downwards.
TGATGACATGATCTTCCTAGAAGTTTAGCATGGATCGCCATCTTGATATATTGCAGTATGCGTCGGAGAGGGGGATGAAAGAACAAATAAAAGAACAAATGAAAGAAAAAGAAGAGATAACACAGAGAAAACGGAAAACCATAGTTCCTTTCCTCCTTTTCTTTTGTGTTCTCGTAAAGCTCTGGAAACCAGAAGACTCCTGACGAAATCTATGGATTTATTTGACGGAAAAGACAAAAAATTAAAAAGTTTCATAGAGCTAAGTAGAGTTTTTTGAGAAATTCCGGGAGATATCAAGAGCAATGAAGGAAAACAGTTAAATTTCACTGAACAGGAATTTACAATCGGTATATTAATTCTATAAGGATTTTTACTGTGAGCCCTATTTTGATAGAACGGATCAACGTAAAGATGCGGTTGATGAATCAAAATCGAAAAGAAAACTAAGACTGGGACAACGGTTCGGGTGGAGCGGGGCAGCAAAGTTCCCATGTAAAGTCTATCGGAGAAGCGTGCGGCCCTTATCTGCATCAGGCTCTCAGTTCAGTGTCAGACTTGGTGTGTGCATGGTGTTCTGGGATCAGTCCTAAAGTAAGTAAATACTTTATTGCATACTTGTCCTTAACAGAATGTCTCTGCTGCAGAAAAAAAAAAAAAAAGAAAGAAAAGAAAACGTAAGAGCCATTCTGGAAGGCGTGAGCGATCAATGGGGCGCAACTATATGAGAATGAAGAGTATTCGCAACGCGAATCTCATTCCAACGACATTTACAAACACAGTTGTGACTGAAGATGAGAGTGAAAGAGTGCGCTATCCAGTTGAATTTTTGCACACGATCGAGATGAGTGGACTTCCGCCTCACATTTTACGACTGAAAAAGGGTTCAGTCGTGATGCTTATCACGAACCTGGTCGCTCCGGTGGCGCAGTGGTCTAAGCGCTGGCTTACGATGATTCGTCAGAAAGGAGTCCGGGTTCGAATCCCGGTGAGGCATGGATGTTGTGTTTATCTTACGGCACTGGCACTCTCCCTTCCCTGAAACTAGTTACCCTAAATTAGGGACGGGCGACTGCTTATAGCCCATTGAGTTACTCACGGTGGTCGTTAAACCTTCAGTCAAAAAAAAAAAAAAAGAATAAAAAAAAATCTCGCACCTGTACTATTGTCTTTACTGAAGTGGTTGAATGAATTTGTCAATCAATTAAAGTTTACATTTGTTGTTTCATATGAGTTTATTCTTTTCAAAAAAAAAAAAAAAAAAAAACTAACCGTTGATTCCGACGGGTTTCGTCTAAGCCACCGGGCCGGCACATTTTAACTTATCAGCCACTAAACTTTAGGGATCGTGCGGAAGTTTAACGATATAAGTGAATTCTTTCAGGCCGCCCCGGTGGCGCAGTGGTCTAAGCGATGGCCTCTGATCATTCGTCCGAAAAGGGTCCAGGTTCGATTCCCGGTGAGGCATGGATGTTATGTTTGTCTTACGGCACTGGCTTTCTCCCTTCCCTAAAATCAGTGACCCTAAATTAGGGACGGGCGATTGCTTATAGCCCATTAAGTTGCTCTCGGTGGTCGTTAAACCTTCAGTCAAAAAAAATAAATCACGAAACTGGACTATGACTGCCTCCTGCGGATGGGATTAGTGTTACCACGTAGATGATAACATTTTATCTATCAAACTTTTTTTTTGTATCACTTTGTCTTCATTTTTCAGCTTTCTAAAACTTTTTTAACGTATCTTTTTTATCAGTTTTGTTCTATAGTCGCTTTTGATTTTTACATCTTATCGAAAAAACATGTCATGTAATGGAATGACACGCATTTCACGAACTGAAATCTTGAGACTGATCAAGTTTCCTATTCTGGTAAAAACTACGGCCAATCCCTGGTTTTCGTAGTCAATATGATTCGGAAAGCACTGTTTAATGCACGATGTAATAACTTGTGATGCAAACCTTCGTAAGGTTTACTAAAACATAGATTACAATATCACACAAGTTAAAAAAACATATAAATAAACGAGATCTTTCGAATTGACATTCAAGTCATCATCAGGTTTTGCTGAAAAAACATTCTGATGATGACCAGAATGTCAAGTCGAAAGATCTCGTTTATTTATGTGTTTTTTAACTTGTGTGATATTGTAATCTATGTTTTAGTAAACCTCTTTCAAAACCTGACGAAGGTTTGCATCACAAGTTATTACATCGTGCAGTAAACAGTGCTTTCCGAATCATATTGTCTTATTCTGCACGAAGAAACCCAGATTTTTCGTATGTGTCTCAGATTTGCTAATCTGCTTTTCTTCTCCACTGGTTCCCGACATTCACCTTCTAGTATATGCAAGGGGTGAGTAAGCGTAGTTGACCTGTAATGTTGCCTCTCTTCGGAGTGCAATTTACCCGTAAGATAAAGAGTAGGAATTAATTAAGGTGACTGTAAATGACCCCTACTGTGTGAACCCAGTGAAGAGTCATTTTTTATTGGTTGAAGGTTTAACGGCTACTGTGAGCAACTCAAAGCAGTCGCCCATTCCAAATTCTGGGACACTGGTTTCAGGGAAAGGAGGAAGCCAGTGCCGTAAGACAAACACAACAACATCCATGCGTCACCGGGATTCGAACCCGGACCCACCTCGGATGACTGGTCAGAAACCAGCGCTTAGACCACTGCGCCACCGGGTCTACAAGAGGCACTTAGAAAAGTGAAGAATCTTTTTCAAAACTTGGTCAAGAATAATAACATTTTGCAAAATAGTTCTGAAAAACAATATTAAAAGTTTATAAGCATCACCTTTCTATGCTTATCGAAAAATAAATTGCCTTTACTGTTCGGGTTTACCTTACACCTTTGTTTCTGTTTGAAAGACAGCTTTCCGTTAGGAAAACTTGAAAAGATACGAAAATTCTTTGGTGTGCTTTCACCTAGTCGAAAATTTTCTGTTCTGTTTAGAAACATAGAAGAAACCTATTAAGAAAACAATGATATAAGACATTGACTTGCAGAAGCCTTACATGTAAATAATTATGACCACCATGCGCAAGTCGTTAGACTACACGCCTGTCCCTAATTTAGGTCCAGTGGTTCCAGGGTGGGAAGAGAGCTAGCGCCGTAAGGCAAAGTGCGTCGCCCCATACCTCGTGATCCGAAGCCAACGACTCGACTGCCTGGATGCGTTAGTTCGAGGGAATCACCATGAACTCAATATAATGAGTAATGCATGTGTGAATTAAAGCACTTATTGTTTGCCATTCATTTTGGAGCCCCGGTGGCGCAGTGGTCTAAGGCGCTGGCCTCTGATCATTCGTCCGTAAGGGGTCCGGGTTCGAATCCCGGTACGGCATGGATGTTGTGTTTGTCTTACGGCACTGGCTCTCTCCCTTCCCTAGAACCAGTGACCCTAAATTAGGGACGGGCGACTGCTTATAGCCCATTGAGTTGCTCACGGTGGTCGTTAAACCTCTAATCAAAAAAATAAATAAAATAGGGTAGTTTTAAACAGCGCCGGTTTTAAGGCGGTGCGAGCCTTCTACCGCACCATGAGCCAAATTCAAGCGCGGGGGGGGGCAAGCTAAGGGTTTTCATTTTCTTTTTTCTTTTCTTTTTTTCTTTCTTGGAGAAATTGTAGAGCATATAAATCAAGTTAGTAAAATCATGCAATGCATTGATTACGATACGCTTTCCAACATACTAGAAATCATTACTCAAGTTATTACTCAAGTTATGAGGAAAATGGCTGTGGAATAAATCTCACTCCTGTGCCCTGACCTTTGATCCCATTTCGATGATATTCAACAGAACTGGTTCAGTATACCTCCGAAATAACATGATAAAGTTTTGTCGCAATCGAAGCAATTTTACGTAAGTTATGATGCATAAGGGCTATGGAATAGATCCCGCTTCTGTGTCCTAACCTTTGACCCATTTCGCCCATTTTCAATAGGATACGTCTCCAGGTAGGCCCCTACAACATACTAACATTTCATCCAAATCGAAACATTTTAACGTAAGTTATGACGCGTAATGGCGATGGAAGTGATTCCGCTCCTATGTCCTGACCTTTGACCCCCATTTCGCCCGTTTTCAATAGGGTTTGTCCCTAGGTGATCCCCTACCACATACTAAAATTTAATTGAAATCAAACCTTTTTTACGTTAGTTATGACGAATAAGAGCAGTGTAATGGATCCCGCTCCTATGTCCTGACCTTTGACCCCGTTTCGTTCACTTTCAATAGGGTTCCTTCCCACGTGTTTCCCTACTACATACTAAAATTTCATTGAAATCGAATGATTTTTACGCGAGTTATCGTGCAGACGAACATACGCAGACAACGCGTGACATAATGAGGCAGATGGGAATCGCGACCATCTGCTCGCAAGAGTACGACGTCATAAAACTTTAATAGGATACGCACATTTGGTTGCCTACAGACGTCATGAAAATATAGGTCGCGCCATCTTTTTTCTGGACAATTAATGCGTTCGTTCACAAGGATGAAAATTTGAACATCGATTAAAATAGCTTCATTTTATAGCTTGGAATACCTAACATTTTCTAAAACATAACCATAATTATGCAATCCAATATTTGTTTGTCTACTGACGTCATCAAAGTACAGGTCGCGCCATCCTTTTTCTGGTTTCAACACCACCAAAGGAAAAGTTATTGATTTTTAATATAATTATGGTTATGTTTTAGAAAATATTAAGTATTCCAAGTTATATTAAGAAGTTATTTTAATCGATGTTCAAATTTTCATCCTTGGGAAAACATTAATTGTGAAGGAAATATGTACAAAAGTTTTTCCATTGGAAGTATAGGAAGCAAAATTACTTGACTTCCACCTTAATAATATGGGATAAGGGCGATGGAATGGATCGCAATCCTATGTCCTGACCTTTGACCCCATTCCGTCCATTTTCAATAGGGTTCGTCCCCAGGTGGTCCCCTACCACATACTGAAATTTCATCGAAATCGAACCATTTTTACGCACGTTATGACGCATAAGGGCAATGGAATGCATCCCGATCTTATGTCCTGACCTTTAACCCTAATTCACCCATTTTGAATAGGGTTCGTCTCCAGGTGGTCCCCTACCACATAGTAAAATTTCATTGAAATCGAACCATATTTACGCAAGTAATGACGTATAAGTGCAATGGAATGAATCCTGCTCCTACGTCGTGACATTTGGCCCCATTTGTCCCATTTTCAATAGGGTTCGTCCCCAGGTGGTCCTCTACCACATACTAAAATTTCATTGAAATCGAACCATTTTTACGCCAGTTATCGTGCGGACGGACAAAGCTGGAGGATATACGCTTCTTCAACCTACGGTTGGAAAGCGTAAAATAGAAAACATTTCATGAAAGTATTGTAATTCGATACGATGATGATTGGAGACGTTGAAAGGTTTCGCTGTCACTAGAATAATCCAAATCGCCACAATAGAGTATTGTTACAATTAAGCGCAAAAGAGAGCGTTGGTTTTGGTATCAACGTGCGCGACTATTATTTTATAGGGTATATCTTTCATATGTGGTGTTGAAAAAAGTGCAATCAAGCACGCGCGCGCGCGCACAGACACACACACAAAGCTTTTCGGGGAGCCAAAAAATACGCATTTTCGCCCCAGCAGGGACATACTGATGACGTCCACAAGCTCCGCAGTATGGTGGGGAGGGGCTTACACTTAGAGGGCCTATAACCTCCTCGAAAAGATTTACATTTTTTTGCAGGAACTTCCTATGACGCTGTGTAAAGAAACTGCCAGGAGTTTTCGACGCCAGAATTAAATGAAGTATTAAAATGAAAAGCAATTTTTGGTATTTTTTTCAGTAAACTCGTAAAGTCTTTAGAAATAATTTTCGCGGTTTTAAAGTCTATAAAAACCGGATGACGGACAAGCAGCTATTCCAGATGACTTGAGGCTCTTTGCACAGCCATAACAACAGTTTCTATAAATCTATATTAACAAAAGAATGTGAAAGAAATATCAGTTCAGTGAATAAATTTTTTTATACCTATGAGGACAAGGTATTAAAGTTGTTTGCACATAACTACGCCTTCCTTCAGAACATAATGAACTAAAAGGTGTTCTTCGCGGGGGCGAACAGACACCTATGCCATTTTTTTTTATAACAGATTCAAAAGAAAAAAGATAGTATGTGCAAAGTATTGTGGCATTATGTTAGATGTGTTTTTTTATATTCAAGAGTAAATAATTCAAGTAATTTGTTTTTTGGTGCCACAATTCTTGATTATCACTTATTTATTTTATTTATGCTCTGCATTTTTGTATAATCGGTGAAAGTCATTAGACACTGTCACGCGGAAGTTATGTTTGTGTGTGTGTGTGTGATCGTGAGGCATTTCAAAGAGGTTAACGTTAGTTCGCTAAAAGAATAAAATTCGCATTTTATGAATAACTTTGGCATAAATGTTTTGTAGTACCTTATAATGGGATAAAACTAGGGCAATCATTTAAATTTCAACGTGCACATTTGTGTTACACGCAATAAAGTGCAATAATTTCGAGTTTACGAAAAATAACTACAGGTTCCAAAGAGTTTAAATTATTAAAACGCCCATAATATCTAGTTCATAACATGGAATTTAAAAAATTCAGTAATTGAGAGCTAATAGATGTTCGCAAAAAGGCATGGAAGATATTTTTTGCAGGGGCAACCAGGCCTTGGTTTTAAATCTTCATAAATTGAATATTTCTTTTTCTAAAACGCATTCTAAATATAGTGAAATAAAACTGATTTAAAGAAATTTATCTTGAAATCTGATAAAATTATGTGGAAACTACATAAAAGAAAGAGCAAATACTTTTAAGTGTTCTATGACTGATTCGTTTTTACCTTTTAATATTTTTTCCGGATCTCAGCCGCCTTTTGAGAATTTCTTCTGTCATTTTATCTATTTAAAATTCACAGCAAAAAAGTTGTGAAATAAAGCTGAATTAAAAGTATCAAAATCTAATGATGTTTACAGATCTCATGGAGCAGTTACTGAATCTCGGTGTCATCTGATGAACGAACAGCGTTTTTCCTCCATTGTACGACTTTTGCTCCTTATTTCATTTTTTTCCCCCTCCGCTGTTCGTTTAACTTCGCCGCGCGGTAAGACGCGTGGAGTGACATTAAAGGGGGAAGTGTGTGTGTGTGTGTGGGGGGGGGGAACGATTGCCATCCTGCTCGCGCCTGAAATCTGCCGTCCAACCATCTCTTGGCTCCGTAATGCAAATGCACGGTCCCAGCTCGCACCACAATGGCAGCCGCGGGCCCCTCCCTATCCACCTACTTAGCGGTCCGACGCCGCAAACTCGGGTGAGGAGACACTTGTTGTTCTTCAGCTCATTCGCCGCGAGTCTTCCTACTGTGCTCCCCGCTCGGACGCGATCTCCCTTCACGCAGCCGCTGCCGCCGCCACTCACTGGGGCCTGCCGGCTGCTAAGCAATCCCTGCCTGCACTCTCTCGGCCGGAACGGCGTTAACGCGTGCTCTATGGTTTTCGAGTGCTCGTACTCCTCACGTCATTTTTATATTTATTACAATGTGCTGTCGGCGAGAAATATGCGACTTTTATCATTAAAGTGGTGGCATCAGTGATCTACGTCTTCACGCACACATACACACGTCCACTTGGGATTGTATTTACAGGTGATTTGCAATTCAAATCTGGATTGGACTTCCCGCTTTCTTCCGGCCCATCGTATGGTGCTGGTAAGTAACTGTTTTTCTTTCCAATAACAAATTTACGTATTAGTCGAAAGCATGGATTGCGTGAAAAAGGCAAAGCCAAAGTGCTTTTCACTGGCGAACGTGAATTAGTGTGAGTTGGGCTCGGATGCGATTTCCTGAATCAAATTTTAATATTTTTTTTTTTTTTTTTTTTGATTGGAGGTTTAACGACCACCGTGAGCAACTCAATGGGCTATAAGCAGCCGCCCGTCCCTAATTTAGGGTCACTGGTTCCAGGGAAGGGAAAGAGCCAGTGCCGTAAGACAAACACAACATCCATACCTCACCGGGATTCGAACCCGGACCCCGTTCGGACGAATGATCACAGGCCATCGCTTAGACCACTGCGCCACCGGGGCGGCAAATTTTAATATTCTTCAGGCTACATGGCACTCACATTTCCTGCAATGATTTTAATTTTGATAGTTTTCTTCGGATTTTACAGGCTGTGATAACAGACTCTTTAAAATTTATTTTTTATTCAAAAGATGTGCATTTGTTACTAGTTTCTGTAAATTTAAATTACAGTTTTATGGCTTCACTCCTATGTAAGTTTTCCGGGTCTGCCTCTGGTACGAGTGTAAAAAAATTTTTTTTTTTTTTGATCCATTAGCTCACACAGTGTACCTGATGATTTTTGAAAATATAATGAAACCTGGCTTTAAAAGAAATTAGGGAACTTTGATGAAATCTGTATTTTTTGCCCTCCACGATCTTGCTGATTTTTAAATATGGAATATCAACATGTGGAATGACACTCACATGAAAGTATTTTTCATTTTTTAGTTTGGTTTTATTAAAAAAAAGATTCGTGTATTCTTTGAATTCAAGAGAACGTCTCTTGGTAATGAACGGGTAACTTCTTTCACATTTAAAACGTGAAACTTTATAAAGTTCTGAATGCAGAATCTTTCTTTAGAGTAAAAGATGCTGCTGTATAACTTGAATGAGGTTTTCTTGTGTTCTGCGATTTTTTGCCAATCTATGTGTTCTCATGGAAAACGCTACTTGAAAGTTGGTCGAAGCTTTTTTTTTTTAATGATGAAATCATGAAATTATATTAATAAGTACTTCACCACGTGAAAAAATATTTATAAGCAGATTATAGAAACATTTCGCTCTTGGTTGGATTTCAGTCTATTTATTTTAAAGTCAGTTTTCTTGTAAATCTGTTTTTGTTTCAGTTCGGGCAATTACATTTCTGATTTAGTTCCAAGAATAGCGACGTCTTTTTTTTTTTGGGGGGGAGGTCAAGGCAGAATGGTGTTTAAAACTGCAATTTTATATTTCAGTCAAGAACTGCAACCGTTTCGAGTTAAATTTGTAAGCAGGTGTACCTGATGATATTTTTTTGCCAATCTTTTGTAAAACTGTTTAACTGATTATATAATCAAAGTGTAAAAACTGTTTAATATTTTTGAGTAAATCTAAGTTCGTAATTACGGAGATTAATTATATCTGTCCAGAAACTAACCGTTTTGCTTTAGTTTGTGACATTTTTTTAATTTTTTTCTAATCAAGAGGTAAAAACGATTACATTGACGTGATTCAGAGTTTCGTATTATGGGGATAAATAATTGTGTGTCCTAATTATGGGGATTTTGTATTGTTTGTTTGGGTGTTTAATGACCGTTGTGAGCAAATCTAAGGGCTGTAAGTAGTCGTCCGTCCCTAATTAAGGGCCACTAGTTCCAAGGAGAGAAGAAAGCCAGTGCCGAAAAGCAAGCACACCACCCTGCCTCGAACCCGAGTCCACTCGGACGAACGGTCAGAAGATCACTTTGACCACTGTGCTACGTAGTTACGGTGATTGTGTACTCTGTAAATAAGAGGGGAGAAAAAGACAGCTGAAAATAAATTGTTGCAGGTGATTTTAGAATATTAAAGTTGTTGATGACAGTAACTGATTTCGAAGAATTTTTCAGATACGTGATCTGTACTTTGCATATCTCTGCTAGCATGTGTATCTCCAAAAGGGATGTGCTCTAATGATTTTGGCAAAAATTCAGTATGATTTCGAATGTGTCATGTATTCTTCTTAAGCGAATTTGTTTTATGAACGTTAGTCTTCGATATCGAAAATTTTTAACGCTCAAATAAACGTTACACACAATTCTGTACGACGCGTTTTATGTAATTGATGCAATTTTAGGGGTTATGAGCGTTGATAAGTTAGTACTCAGGTATTGTGATCCCAAATTAATCAGATGGCAGTTAATTATAAAATTACATATGTGTTCCTCCCTTCTTTTTCGCAGTGTCTTTGTTGAGGAATATTGCTGTCTTAGTAATAAGCACCATGGTAAAGCTGAATGCCACAATTCTATAGTATCCAACGTGCATTCGCATCACTGAACGAACTGTTGTTGTTTTCACTGCATGCTTAATTGACCGTAAGCCTAATTCTATCGAGAAGGTCGAATCAATAACTTCGAGGTTCAGGCCCTATTTTCTCGGCTTATATATATATATGTATATTATTTTTCTCAAATGTCTTCCACAACTTTCTGTCTTGAGCCGGCCTCCTCCATGTCACTTCGACATGCTTCCGAAATTCATCCACCCATCTCCCACATGGTCTTTTTCTGAGTCGTTTCCTGGTCATTGGAATCCAGACTAGTACATTCAGTTGTCCAACGTGGTCAGTTCTAACAATATGTTCAGCCCATTGTCGCTTCAGGGATTTTTATCTTGATCAGTCATTTCCCTGATCCATGAGCTCCTCTTCCTGGTAATTCTATGCATACGCCTCTCCGTGCTTCTTTCAGTAGTTCGCAGCCTCTGTATGTCTTTTTTTAGTTAAGGTCCATGTCTCTGATAGAGTTGAGTTCGGGTTCAATTTTCGGAGCCCGGGCCTGTGGTATATCAGTCCGAGCACGTGATATATCAGCCCGAGCCCAAATTTTACAGTGCAAGATAGAGCCCGGGTCCGAACGAGCCCGAAATCTAGCTAACCTGTTCAACCATTAATAAAAAAAACATCTCCTTTTCCACACTTCCACTCTCTCCTCCTCCTGCTATTAACCAATGTATTTCTCAAATGGGAAGTGTTTGATAGGGACCTTTATCTATTTTTACAGTGTAACTGTACGATTTTCTTTGACCGTTCATTAGGGGCACTTAGTCCATAATTAGGTGGTTCGTTTCCACCTGAAGATCACCATGAGCAACTCAGTGATCGAGAGGTGCTGCAATATGAGAGCATTGTTTTTGGTATCAACGATCATAGGAGAATATAGTTTTTGGTATCAACGATCATAAGAGAATATAGTTTTTGGTATCAACGATCATAAGAGAATATTGTTTTTGGTATCAACTTGCGCGACTATTAATTTGTAGTGTATATATATCTTTCATATGTGGTGTGATAATTGCAGCACCTCCCAAAATGATCGGGAGGTGCTGCAATTATGTGTTGTTCAAATAATGCTAATATTATCGCGCCATAATGCGCTGAAATATGTACGTTGCTAAATAGAATTGCTGGGAGCTACTGCATGTAGATAGGAGGTAAATTATCGTCGACATGCTATCAACTATCCAATATCTATAGTTCTTGAAAAAGCTTTTTCTTCTCTGCAGAAACACACTAATCACGCGGCCTGTGGCATTTTCTACATAAACCCGGAATAAATAGCCTTCTCGAATGCCCGCTCCACAACCAGAACCAGTTGCCGAAGAATTCCCTTTACCAACTATAAAGTGTCTCATTTGCTAAGTCATTTAAAATCACATTTATAAATTAAAAAAAAAATCTCTTGCTCCCCCTCTCTCTCTCTATAAGAGCCCGAGCCCGAACCGCAGTAAATATTCTGCAGCCCGAGCCCGATTCGGGCGCGGGTTCTGCTTCAGGCTCGGGCTCAGCCCGTCTCAGCTCTGGTCTCTGACCGATAAGCAAGAAGTGGAAGGATGCCCTGATGAAGCCCTTTTCTTTTAAGAAATAATGGTAAATTGTTCTTGAAAATCATATTTTCCTGTTAGCCTATTACAGATTTATGAATAATAAAACGAAGTGTTGGGGTAAATGCTGTTCCCTGCTTTTTTTTTAGTACTTGCTCCTCTGAAACACGCAAGTTGTCCTATGATTAAGTTTCCAGAAACCGTCAAATGGAGGTTAATAAATAAGAATGTTGCATAGATGGTACATCATTAGGACCTCATCGAAAGACCCCAGTGAGTTTCCGGGGCCACTCTGCCTCATGCCAGTTACGTCCTTGACGGGAATACACGTTAAGTACTCCAGAGGTCCTGCATTTATCCCTACTATGGGGCTTACTGAGAGCACAATATTCTTAAATAAAGACACTATAAATAACAAGGTATGACCAGAAATGCATTTTTAAAATTATCTATTATCTGATTAATTTAATGGAAGTACAATAAACTATACATCGCATCGCGATTCTTCAGCAGTAATTTATCAACGTTTATGCAGTTCGTCTTTCATTTAGGGATTTAACGATTACTGTGAGCAACTTCGAAGGGCAATAAGCAGTCGTCGGTCCCTAAATTAAGCCGATTGTCCCAGGTTGATCGTTCGAAGGAAATTAACTAAAAATAAGCTTTTCATTGCCGTTGCCATGTTGCTGTAAAACTAAATTTCATTAAATATGAGCTGGTACCAGTGGCCCCCCGCAAAAAATGTTTTCGAGGCCCTTTTGCGAAAAAACCGTTAGCTTCCAATTACTCAAAGTTTTAACTTCCATATTATTAACATGGCTTTACGGGTGTTTTAATTAATCAAATTCTTTGGAGCCTACGAGTATTTCTCGTAAAATCAAAATTATTTCACTTTATTGCGCGAAACACAAATGTGTAAGTTATGATTAAAATGATTGCCCTGGTTACCGATACAAATTACTACACAAAATACTTGCGTCAAAGTTAATCATATCTTGCAAAATTTATTATTTCAAAGAACTAAGGCTGCTTTTTGAAATGCCTCACGATTGCACGCACAAAAGATGCAACTGTCGTGTAACAGTGTCTACTGACTTTTCCGATCTATACGGAATGTCACAACATAAGTAAGTAACGATTAGGAACCGTAGTAACGATTAAGAACTTTTTCTCTGTGCAAAACATAATGCCGCAATGTTTTGCACTTAGAAAAAAAATCTTTTGACTGTTATAAAAAAAAAACACAGGTCACTGTTTTTCGCTCACGTGAAGAATACTTTTTAGTTCATTATACTCGGAAGGATGCATGTGCAAACAACTGTAATACCTAACACCTTATTCTCATTGGTATAAAAATTCCGCTCATTGAATTGATTTTTTTTTTAACATTCTCTTGTAAACAAACCTACGTAGAAACTATTGCAAAGGCTGTGAACTTGAGGCTTCTTGTAACAGCAAGTGCTATTACAAAGTGTCTCAAGTCTTTTGAATAGCTGCTGCCCCGTCATCCAGTTTTTATGAACTATTTAACAACGAAAATGATTTCTTAAGATTTTACGTATTTTATAATGAGAAAAAAAATGCTTTTCTTCTTAAAACTTCATTCCAAGTTGCCTTAATTCTTGGCTATTTCTTCAACAAGTTTCATACGAAGTTTCTGCCAAAAAACTTGTAAAACCTTTTTCTCAGGCTATAAAGGCCCTTATAACCATGAGGCCCTCCGCACTGCACGCCCCTGGCTGGTGCTTTAATTTCAATTTACAAAAGGACCGACAATCACTGCGTTGACACATCTTTGAAAGTCTGCATAGAACTAACTGACTTTCTTCTCGTACGATCGAATGCGGAAATGCAGTTCATATCTCCTCATTAAAGACTTCACCTCAGTAACTTCGTTACATCTTCCGTAATCGTACTTTATGATGAAAACGTACAAAAAAGTTTGATATAAAATGATCCGAAGTATTGAACTGTTATGTTGGAAAAAGATTGCGGCACATATTAAAAATAATAAAACAAGAACGGAAGTGGTATTTTTGTATGCTGCATTTATCGCTAGCACATTTCATGCAAAGAGGCCGAGTGGTACAAGTCGCTGTATTTTGGCCATTCCTCCGAAGTGCGTCCGGGTTGGAATCCTGGCTGAAGAATGAGTGGTGTCCTTGTCATACAACGCTTTTTTTGAAGCGCACCAGCGATAGCTCTGCTCCTTTCTTAGAACCAGTGGCCCCAAATTAACGACAGGCGATTACGTATCAAGAAGTTGCTCATGGTGGTCCTGCACCCCCTCCCCCTAATAAAAAAGCATGTTTATACACTGCTGGACAATTGCTAAGGACGAATCATGAACGGCTATATCGCGCATAAAAAAGTAAGTGTGGTTGGATGCCAAGTGAAATAAAATAATGTCAGAATGCCAGGACATTACAAGAAAGACAATTTATTGTGCTCTGAAATCCAGAAGGCTTTGGAACGTGTTCAAGGGACAAACAGGCCATTTTGTGCAGAATACGTAAACGTAAAAAAAAAAAATGCAATTACCGTCCGCAGGCATTCCGGCGTAAGATGTCAATACGGGATATGGCCACCATGGAGGGCGATGCAAGATTCCACACGTCGTGTCATGCTTTGCACAACATTATCAAGCAGCTGTTGGGGTAATTTATCCCATTCCTCTGTCAGTGCACGGATGAGGGTGTCCTTGTTTATTGGAGGGCATTGGCGACCAGCAAGACTCCTCCCCAAAGCATCCCACACATTTTCAATGGGATTCAGATCTGGAGAACGTTCTGGCCATACGAGGCGTTGAATATCCTCGCTCTCAAGACACTCCTGGACAGCGACTGTTCGATGACATGTTGCGTTGTCGTCCATGAAAATGAATCTATCACAGACAGCACCACGGAACATGCGAACATGAGGTAGCAGAACATCATTAATGTATCGTTGGCGGTCATAGTCCCAGTTGGAAGCACATAGAGGGACGTACGGCCATTGATCATGATGCCAGCCCATACCATGACACTACATGTCGGATATCGGTCCCTTTCCTGTATGTTTGCTGGACAATATGCAGTACCACTATCACGCCAGATCAGTTGTCGTCGACAATCAGACGATAGACTGTATCTACTCTCATCTGAGAAGAGGACAGCAGACCAGTCGTTATCAGTCCAATTGCGATGTTGATGGCACCATTGCAAACGGGCGGTACGGTGACGTCTGGACAATGGGATGCACACAACAGGACGGCGGGCGTATAGTCCTCCTTCATACAAACGTCTGGCGACAGTTTTTCGGGAGATCCGCTTGCCAGTAGCAGCCATAAACTGATTTGCTACCTCACTAGCTGTGCTGCGCCGGTGTCTTTTTGTTGATAGCACTATGTACTGATCATCTGCAGGTGTCGTACTGCGAACACGACCTCCCCCGTGACGTTTGCTACACTCTCCATTTGTTTGAAATGATTTCCAAAGCCTTGAAACAACACTGTGGCTGACGTCGAACTCCCTGGCAACATCTGTTATTTTTCGTCCTTCTTTAATCTTGCCAATAATACGGCCATGCGTAAAATCATCTAGGTGATGTCGGAAAGATATACTGAAAATTGCAAGTTCGTCAATTGATTCTTTCCCTTTCAACTTTGCGTTTGAACAACAACGGTCAATACGCATCAAATCCTTCATATCCCTTATCAGCGCTATGACGTCACGAACAAGTTCGGCAATCCAAAATTTGCATACGCATAACACGTCTTACTGTATTCTGCACTTATGCTAATTTCCACATTTTCCTGCTTTCCATTTTATGGTTGCTATCGTTGCTATTGTCATCCGTCGTTAGCAATTGTCCGGCAGTGTAATAGAAAAAAGAAAAGAAAAACATGTTTTCCAGGAGAAACATACTCTTAACACTCATACTTAAAGTATACTTCAATATTTTATTTTCTAAATCTAGTTGCTAAAGAGGAATTTTTGTCTTTGCTATACGCATCCTTATACAATAGGTCTATCACCTAAATGGTCTAGGACGTACACATGTGATTTATCTTGATAGGTCTGGGTTCGAATTCCACAGCAAAACTTGGTTGTCCGTCCTTCTCTGGGTCTCTCCGTTGCCTGAAACTAGTAACTGAAGAGGGGCTACTCCTTATAGCCTTTCACCCTTTTAAAAGTTTGTTAAATCCTAAAACAACAACTTCTATATACGCACGCGTTATAACTCCCCATAGTTATCCTAGTGATAATACCGTCCATGCACTTCATGCTATGGTTTATTATAGTACTAATGAATATTATAAATTGAGGTTGTTGTCTCTTGCTTCAAATAAGAATAGTGCTATTAATGATTTTTGTAACGTAAGACTAATGAATGATCTTTGTATACCTGCAATTGAATAGAATATGGTTTAGTTACTTATTGATGTTGATTATGTTACGAGGAGTCATTCAATAATAATTATCAGCCTCTCCAGAATAATGTGATGAAGCACTAATTATATTGTAATACTCATCAGACTAGAATTATTTCTGTTATCATACTTAACAGCATTTATCAATCTTTCTCCCCCAATAAATTCATTTTTTATCCTTCTTTTCCTTTCTATTATGGTAGAAAAGAAGAGGTACTTTTCTTGGATTCTTATTGAAGGTTCTCACGATTTCCGTAGTTTCATGCTTTCTAGATGCGAATTTCGTAATTTCGGCTTACTTCTTGCTGATTCTAGCTAGAGGTAATTAAGTTGAGGAGTATTATCGTTCCCACGCATACTTTTTTTATAGATTCTACCTGAGGACTTCAAAATATTCCTCGTTATAGGAAAATTTTAACTAACCTGTAAGCCAAAATAGTTTAATTACTTGTCAGCTATGCAATTGTATCGGTTTTGGAAATAAATTGGGAAACACTGTCCTGCTTCAAGTAAAAACTTCCCAGGACAAGTGAAAGTTGTCTTGAAAAAAATAAAAAAGAGAAAGAAAAAAAGGAAAACTTAAGAAGAAATATAAATGTTAAAAATTAATTTGCCAGTACATGCCCTTTTCGTTTCATTTCAGTCAGTTAACGTAACATTTAAAACACCATGCATCTCCCCTTCCCCTCCCACCTCTCTCTCTCTGTACTTCTCTCACTCATCATAAATGTGACATGAGAACATTTTCGTGTGCATTTTTATTATAATTTTATGTAGAAAGAAAGAGAATCGAACACAAGAGGGAAAAATTAGTCAATATACTCCGACCACTTGAAGGGACGGAATATTCAAAATGCGTTTTTTTTTTTGTTTTTTTTTTATTACTCGTAAATGGCTGAGTATCGAACTGCTCAGAAAATTTTTACGTGGGAGGAACTTCCAAAATTCTGGTGAAATAAAAATGAAGCAATCTGGGGCGAACCTTAACAACATGAACCTAAAGCAATCTGGGGCGACACTTAACTGCAACGGATGAGGCAGCTGCTGAAATTTGAGCAATGCCCGCTGTAGACCTATAGCAGAATCTCCTGATTTGCTATGTGAATGAGACCAAAGCGTGGTATTTTAAAGTTGTTAATTAGAAAGATCAGCTTCTCTTTTTACATAGTGTTAAAGGTTTTTTTAGAGTTGATCTTTGCCCATTTCTTAAATGTGATTAAAAATGCTGCTGTTGGAAGTACTTCAAATGTATACAAGGACAGTTGTTAAAAAACAAAATATCGCCTGGTGCAAATCCCCCCCACACACACACACACAAACTGTTGACTTACAAGCGTTAAAAACTGCTTAGAAGTAAAATTTATTTTTGTTCCAACAAGGGAGGGATGAAAGGCATTGTTTACACTCTAATAATGCAAAATAAAATAAGACCAAATGACTCTGAACTTATACAGGATAGAAACTTGTTCAGATACCAAATAGCGGCATTTTAAAAAAAGAAAAAAGGATCGAAAGCTCTCCAGAAGCAAAATATAATCTTTCTCATAGAAAAAGTCTTAGTTTCCGTAAAGCAAGGTAGACGGGGTATATATAGAGAGATACACTATAAGTAGAGAAAATATGTCGGCCAGAAATAGGTAGAAACTGAACTACATCTTATCAAAGAATTATTTGACGTGATTTAAAACGAAATAAATTTGTTTCCCAAAGAAAATAAAACTAAATTCCTAAAGTATTGAAACAGTTTCGAAATGACTGGAACTCGCAAGGTCTCTTTGGAAAGGTTCACGGGGATATGAACCTTTAGCGCACTAGGTCTGACGTATGTGCATTAAAATTTGTACTAGTCGAAGCAACCAGCATTCATGTTTAGCGAATTTGGAGGTTAAGAATCCAATTCCGTGATTGCCCGGAGGAGCAGATAACTCATGAATGAAATACGGGATTACACCATATAATACCAATTTTGAAGATGGCAGTCCGTATTTTGGTGTAAATATGACAATGAGTGTAAAATTAAGATGATGTAAGTCAGATAAAATTAATCGGAAATTTGAGACTTGGTCGTTCTGGGTGGTGCAGTGGTTAGCATACCCGGACGCTATTTAGGAGACGCGGATTCGATTCCCGCTCCAGCACGACGAAATTTTCACGTTTTCGGAAATTATCTGACTTACCATCCTTGTTATATTTACACCAAAAAACGGACTGTCATCTTCAAAATTTGTAGATATTATTTTGTCTAACAGCACCTCTGTTGAATTTTTATTATAATTAAGGGCTTCAATGCCAATCTAAAAATGCGTGCTTGAGTTGTGGTAAGCATTTTTGTGATTTTGAATGTCATAGATTGCTACGTTTCAGTGCTGTTCTGCTTGACACTTCATGGTCTAAGAGCATGACCTTCTGCAAATCCATTTTTTGAATTCTACCCGTTTGTGGCCTTCTCTCATTCCACAGAGAAGCGATCTGCATTCATTTGAATGGACACCACCCACTCGAAGCGTTTTTTTACGAGCTATACGTACTATTGAAATTCGCCATACATACCGAATGTCATCCGCCATCCTTGCAATGCTGAAGCTCAAGTATAAAAACTCACCAGTAAATTTTTGTTATTACTATTTCCTCTTACTTACTAAAGGGCTTAGCAAGTAGAATAGCGACAAACCTTGTAGATTCTTTTCTATGGGGAGGCGAAGGGAATAAGGCTTAAAGAAAATTAGTATGTCACGCAGCTCAGAGTTGCTTAGTGGTACGCGCATTAATTTATTCAGGTGTTTACACTTTTCGGTGGACACGTAAGCATATCATGGAACACAGCTCATAAAACACCAAAAATTACGAGATACACTCGTACCTTCCTTTATCATAAATACAGTATCTGATTTTTCTTGAAAAAAAAAACAGCAATTTTTTTTTTCACATTTTTAAATAGTGAACAGTTAATCTGCAATAGATCAATTATTAATCAACTGAATTATCGTGCACATAAGTAAGCCATTGCAATTCACTTGAGTTTTTTTTTCTTTAAATGTGGTTATACAGTTCTTCTTGATATAGGGCCGCGGGTTGCCTAGTGGTCAACGTTCGTGACTGCCACAGAGAAGACCTCGAGTTCGGAGGTACGAACGCTCGAACCACTAAATATCCGCCGTGCGTCATATGGGCACGTTAAGCCGTCGGGCCCCGAGAACTGGCACCCTCCCCCGGTAATAAATAAGGGCGTCTTCCATCCCTTTCTATCTCGCTTCCGTATCACTTATCTATCGGGTACTCTAGCCCAAATCTCCTAGCTTCCTATTTCTAAGGGTTGTTTAAGACCTAGGGTCAGACACTCCCTTCCTAAAATCCTCTGCATATGATTTGATATATTCTCTTCTTGATATATCATAAAAAAGCTCCTTGCTGTATCAAAAATTTGCCTCGGGGGTAGGGTACAATTATTTTTGGTGTCAAGGGGGGATAAATTAGATATATATTTTTTTTTCATCAAGCGCTTTCCATTGTTATTGTGGGAAAAAGGGCGATTCAAAAAAGCCTTTTGGTGTATAGCAATGTTTATTTTGCTCAGACTTTCAAACATGAAACTGTACGAACGAAATTTTTGTCGTTATTTTAAGAAATTCAAAACTATATTGCTCAAAGATACGATGCTCCAAAGGCACCCAGTATCTCTTGTTCTAAAGGTACACAGTATCTCTTATTCCAAAGGTACATAGTATCTTTTTTGTTTCTAAAGTGCATAGGAAATTCAAAACCATATGCTCAGAGATACTATTTTCCAAAGGAATGGAGACACGAAAACGTTAAATAATGAATGTTAGGGTTCATCGCAATCACGTTACTGCAAAAATTTCAGTGCTTGAAATATGCAATCTAGCGTGCAAGGATGAATCTCATTAATGAAATTTTATGTCTATGGATACCCAGTAAGTTTTGAGACCTCGTATCCACACAAAAAGAAAAAGCTCCTGCTAGTGTATGCGAGCTTTTCCCTGATGTGTGTAAAATTAGTAGTAAGATTTTTTTTTATTTTACTAAAAAAATCTGCGAAAGAAAAGGTGCACGCACCTTGTGTCATGTCTGTTAAAGAAGCCAAAATTTTCACGTTCTGATTTGTTATGATAAAAATTTAGAAAACATGAAATGTAAAATTAGTAGTAAGATTTTTTTTATTCCTGAGTTTCATCAATCAGTGCGCAATTACAAATACAGTCAACCCTCGATTTACCATATAAAAACTTCCCTTGAACCCTCGATGTACCGCCCCTTGATTTATAGTATAAAAAACATCCCTTGTACCCTCGATGTACCGCCCCTTGATTTACAGTATAAAAACATCCTTTGAACCCTTGATATACCGCCATATCCGCCAACTTGTTTTTCCCAACACAAAACGTATTTGATGTTCTGCCACTTGCAAGCTGTAAGGACTTTTTTTCTTATTCGTTATGGGGTTACATTTGAATATGTTACATTTCAAAATTAATTTTATAACATATAGTATTGAGAAAAACAACATATATAATGCGAATACTTATGTACAGGGTAACCACAGGACAGGAAACTGAGTAAAAGTCTATATACAGTATATATATACACTGCTGGACAATTGCTAAGGACGGATCATAAACGGCTATATAGCGCATAAAAAAGTAAGTGTGGTTGGATGCCAAGTGAAATAAAATAATGTCAGAATGCCAGGTCATTACAAGAAAGACAATTTTTTGTGCTCTGAAATCCAGAAGGCTTCGGAACGTGTTCAAGGGACAAACAGGCCATTTTGTGCAGAATACGTAAACGTGAAAAAAATGTAATTACCGCCCGCAGGCGTTCCGGCGTAAGATGTCAATACGGGATATGGTCACCATGGAGGGCGATGCGAGATTCCACACGTCGTGTCATGCTTTGCCCAACATTATCAAGGAGCTATGGGGGTAATTCATCCCATTCCTCTGTCACTGCACGGATGAGGGTGTCCTTGTTTATTGGAGGGCATTGGCGACCAGCAAGACTCCTCCCCAAAGCATCCCACACATTTTCAATGGGATTCAGACCTGGAAAACGTGCTGGCTATACGAGGCGTTGAATATCCTCGTTCTCAAGACACTCCTGGACAGCGACTGTTCGATGGCATGTTGCGTTTGCCGTCCATGAAAATGAATCTATCACCGACAGCACCACGGAGGATGCGAACATGAGGTAGCAGAACATCATTAATGTATCGTTGGCCAATCATGGTCCCAGTTGGAAGCACATAGAGGGACGTACGGCCATTGATCATGATGCCAGCCCATACCATGACACTACATGTCGGATATCGGTCCCTTTCCTGTATGTTTGCTGGACAATATGTAGTACCACTATCACGCCAGATCAGTTGTCGTCGACAATCAGACGATAGACTGTATCTACTCTCATCTGAGAAGAGGACAGCAGACCAGTCGTTATCAGTCCAATTGCGATGTTGATGGCACCATTGCGAACGGGCGGCACGGTGACGTCTGGACAATGGGATGCACACAACAGGACGGCGGGCGTATAGTCCTCCTTCATGCAAACCTCTGGCGACAGTTTTTCGGGAGATCCGCTTGCCAGTAGCAGCCATAAACTGATTTGCTACCTCACCAGCTGAGCTGCGCCGGTGTCTTTTTGTTGATAGCACTATGTACCGATCTTTTGCAGGTGTCGTACTGCGAACACGACCTCCCCCGTGACGTTTGCTACACTCTCCATTTGTTTGAAATGATTTCCAAAGCCTTGAAACAACACTGTGGCTGACGTCGAACTCCCTGGCAACATCTGTTATTTTTCACCCTTCTTCAATCTTGCCAATAATACGGCCACGCGTAAAATCATCTAGGTGATGTCGGGAAGACATACTGAAAATTGCAAGTTCGTCAATTGATTCTTTCCCTTTCAACTTTGCGTTTGAACAACAACGGTCACTACGCGTCAAATCCTTTATATCTCTTATCAGCGCTATAACGTCACGAGCAAGTTCGGCAATCCAAAATTTGCATACGCACAACACGTCTTACTGTATCCCGCACTTATGCTAATTTCCGCATTTTCCTGTCTTCCATTTTATGGTTGCTATCGTTGATATTGTCATCCGTCCTTAGCAATTGTCCGGCAGTGTATATATAGCCTGAGTGAATCCCAATTCCCCTAAAGTACATAGTCAAGTCCTGCACACATAAAATTTACTCATATGTGGTCTGATAAATGAATTTTACCATATAATTTTATATTTTAATTTGTTAACAAATATTTTTTTAGTTGCTTTCGAAAATAATTATAATTATTAACATGTGTTAATTGACGAGGTAGGTTATTCCATAACCTACCTTACTCCTTTCGTTTTCTCGGACCGTGTTTCAGGTGTGGCAAACCTTAATATTAAAGACACTGATTCAATCAAGATGCAAGTCAGTGTCTTCCAACCTTAAGAAGATTCCTTGAAGCAAATTCGCAGGATGGCGAAATTTCAAACGTACCTGTTAAATTAGATTATGCTCTGAAAATAATTACCTTGAAATCTAAAAACACAAATGAAAATCGAGGAGGTTTTTAAAATAAACCAATATTGGTAAAATGATTTTGCGCAATACAATTAATTTTCGCTTGATTAAGTTCTAGTAACGTAATACAATTTTTTATCCATTTCCTCCTCATTAAAATGCTAACTTTGTCTTCCTACTATGCAAAGTAAATCTCCGCATGTTATGCACACCGGAAATTTCCGAAATGGAAACGGATACTTCAAACTACAGTTCTTACTAAGTTCACAAGAAGATCATTTTCGTAATTAACATATTTTTAATTTAATGCAAATTATGATTTTTGGGGGTCCTGTGACGTGCCTGCCAGAAGGACGCACACGACATAAAGGCAGATAGGAATCAGAATAAAAAAATGTCCGCGTAGCTCAAATGGTAGAGCGACTTATTCCGGAATGAGGGGATCCGGGTTCGAATCCTGGCGTGGACAGAAATGACGGAGAAATTTACTTCGTTATAATGGCGCCCGAACTATCCGGATGACCCGACCGTTCAAAATCTCGCAATGGTGTGATGTTATTTCCACACCGCGAGATAGGAAAAATAAGAGAAGCACTTCGAAAAAAAAAAAAAAAAAAAAAAAAGTAAGGGGGAGATGATGTGACGTACCTGCCAGAAGGACGCACACGACATAAAGGCAGATAGGAATCAGAATAAAAAATGTCCGCGTAGCTCAAATGGTAGAGCGACTTATTCCGGAATGAGGGGATCCGGGTTCGAATCCTGGCGTGGACAGAAATGACGGAGAAATTTACTTCGTTATAATGGCGCCCGAACTATCCGGATGACCCGACCGTTCAAAATCTCGCAATGGTGTGATGTTATTTCCACACCGCGAGATAGGAAAAATAAGAGAAGCACTTCGAAAAAAAAAAAAAAAAAAAAAGTAAGGGGAGATGATGTGACGTACCTGCCAGAAGGACGCACACGACATAAAGGCAGATAGGAATCAGAATAAAAAATGTCCGCGTAGCTCAAATGGTAGAGCGACTTATTCCGGAATGAGGGGATCCGGGTTCGAATCCTGGCGTGGACAGAAATGACGGAGAAATTTACTTCGTTATAGTCCATAATTGACGAAATTTCGGTTGCTGAAAATAATTGGCAAATTTGATATAACACCACTCTTGATGTAACGCCACAATATAATGAAACAAATGGTGTCGGTATATCAAGAGTTGACTGTATTTTTACTTCAGGAACATGAGATATAATTGCAAAACTTCACAAAAACAGTTCTTTCAGTTTTACCACTAAATGCATGGACGCGTAAATATAATAAAAAAATAAGCACTATCAGGAAAAGCTTTCCTGCTCGTACAGTTCACTAATTTCCAGACAGGGAAAAAACCTTGACGTATAATTCCAGACACTGGTGTATAACCTCGTCGCACGGGTGTTTAGAAACCTCGAAAATTACTTAAAAATCTTCTAAAAAATCTTGAAACTCCGCGATATGTTCTTGTAGAGGCATAAGACGAATAAAGGTCATAAATATTTAACGACATCCATGATTATCTGAAGTTAGTGCATGTCGCTTGTTCATTATTTAGGATTGCTGGTTTCATAAAAAGTGAACTAGTGTTGCAAAACAGTGGGGCACCGACGGGTGTGTGTGTGTGTGAGGGGGGGGGATCGGGTCCGGACCTCCCCTTAAAATAATAATAATAAAATTGATATTAACTGTAAGACAGAAAGCTTGTGTTATAAAACATTGGATGAAATGAAAAAAAAAAGAAAAGAAAAGAAAGAAGCAAGAGACTTTGCGCTGTAAATAAAAGCCAATTTAATTATTACACTTCCTCATGAATATGACAGTCTGAAACTATTCCCCATGCATTAACCGAACCGCACGGACAGAAAGGCAGATGTACGGACGGACGGATACGTTAGTTCCATAAAGGCTATTCAGAAATTGTTAAGTCATCATCTCAGACTGTTCCTGAGATATTCATGGAAAACATAGGACAGATGGACAGACACAAGTGCAAACATGCTGTGATAGTTTAGTGCGGTCCTTAAAAGCCCCACAGAAAATTTCAAATCTATCTCAAACAGGCTGACGTACGGACAAACTTGTAAATGAACAACAAAGTGTTAACGTGGTGCCTAATGTAAGAGTGACTCACAGTCCCTACAAGTCATCCTGGAAATTCCAAACCTCCTTCTCAAACGGTCTCAAAAGCATAAAGCGTTAAGCGCCCGCTGTAATCACCTTCATACGAAGTATAAGTGTTCGATCCACGTGAACGATATTTGTGTTGAAATCAAAGCCAATATTTTCGGGAGCCCCCGCCCTCCCCATCCACCTTTTGTTAAAATCCTGAGTGTGCCTCTGTTGTGAGAACGCACACAACGTTCATTCCGGCGGACGTGCTGATAGCCCTCCGCAACCCCTGCATTGGGGGTGGGGTGGGGGAGGTCACGGCTAAGAGGGCAAGGCCTTTAGCCCCAGCAAAATAATTTAACAACTTTTTTTGAGGAAACTTCATATCAAACTGGCCTGAGAAATAGCCAGGAATTTTTGACGGAAGTTTTGAATGAAGTATTAAAAATAAAATCGATTTTCAGTATTTTCGTTTAATAAATAAACAAAATATTTAGAAATCACTTTCGCAGTTTTAGTTTATAAAAACTAGATGACGGGAAAGCAACTATTCCAGAAGACTTGAGGCCCTGTTCCACATCTATATGCATGTATATTAAAAAGAGAATATGAAAAAAATATCAACTATGAATGAAATTTTTATACCAATGAGATAAGGTGATGTTTTACAGTTGTCTGCATGTAACTACGCAGCTTTCAGAAAACATGAACTAAAAGGTGTTCTCGGGGGAAAGATTGGGCACGAAGAAACAGAAACCTGTGTATTTTTTTTTTTTTTTTATAACAGTCAACAAAAAAGTTTTTACGATGTGCAAAACATTGTGTCATTACTTTGAATGTACTTTTTGCACTCAAGAGAAAATAATCTAAGTAGTTTTGCCTTTTTTGGTGCCACAATTCTTAATTGTTACCTATTTGCTTACTTATGTTCTTTATTCTCGTATAAATCGGGAAAGGTCTTTAAACACTGCACACGTGTTACGTGTGTGTGGTCGTAAGGCATTTCAAAGAAGATGGTGTTGGTTCTCTAAAAGAATAAAATGTGCATGATATGATTAACTTTGGCGTAAATGTTTTGTATTTGAATTATTAAAACGCCCATAAAATCTTGCTAATAATATGGAATTTAAAAATTTCAGTAATTGAAAGTTAATAGATTTTCGCAAAAGGGGGCCTCAAAGATATTTCTTGGAGGGGGGGGGCAAGTTTTTCCGGTACTCCACTGCGTTAATATCTTACATGGAAATCAAATTCATATTGTTTCTATGCGCAATAGATATATTTAAACAAAAGAAAAAAGAAATCACTTTGGTTTTAGCTCCAATGAATTTTTGTTTTTCAATCGATGTTCATTGCCTGTTTCTTGTTTCGTTCATATCCTTCGCACATTGCTTTCAATTTAGAGTTCATAGGTGGCCTTCAAACAATAGGCTATACTCCTACCTGAATGCAACATTAAATCTATTTATTGTTTCTGAAAGTTCATTCCGTGATCTTGTTCATAAGGAAATTAAACTCGGATAGATCAATGCAAGGCAGAAGCGTTTGACTTTATTCCAGTCGTAACATTCCAGTTTTAAAGAGATACGCTTTGCAATTATGAATCAAAATAGTTTCACCCCCCCCCCTCCCCTTCACCACAAACACACAGAAAAGAAGAAAAAAAAATTAACATCTTAATGAGGAGATGTACCCCTGCTCTGTTCAATCACACCTTTTTTTTATGCCTCATTTTTTAATCAGTCTTTTTCTTTGATTTCAATAGGACATAAAGGAAGTTGTTGCTCCGAGATAGCGACACTAATTATGATGGATACGTCTTCATAAAAATGTACACGAATGATATCTAAATAGCGTGAGTTTCGTTTTCTTTTCTTTTTTAACTCATGTTTTGTTCTCATCTTCTTTCTTTCTTTTTCTTTCCTCTCGTAGTACCAAACCAGCATTCCGCATCATGTGGAAATATCTGCGTTTGAGGACAAATGCGATTCTGTCTCAAGAACTTCAACTGTTTCTTTTGAACGGATCATCAATTTGTAGGAATAAAAAATGAATGATAGGTTGGTTATGTGACTCCAGTTCAAGCACGGGTTTGGAGGGGGGGGGGAGTCCAGCTCTTCTTTCATTTTTGTTGCAGTTTTTCTTCCGTGTCCAAACACTGATGTTGCTTAAACATAGTATTTTTGATGCAGATATCCAGTATACCTTATATGTCTTCACTTGTGAAGACATATAAGGTATACTGTGCAGTTACTCGGCTCAGAAGTGAAAAACGCAGGATGAACAAAAGCATCTGTAGTTTTCCAGGATTTAAACAAGCAAGAATAAAGGTAACGAAAAGATGACTTACACGCGAGAAGTCCTACCGAAAGATTTTTATTCCTGGTATCTATTTTCGTACATCGACAGCGGTGGTTTAGACAACACTGGGCTATACCGGCTCAAGCCCCCTTGTGCTAGGGGCGGGGAAAGGGGGGGAAGTCTTGAGAGTGCTGTTTATGAAAAGTGAACCATAGGGCTCAGTTGAGGGAGAGACACACACAGAGAAGAAAAAGAAAAGGTATAGCCCGGCAGTTCGAACTTACTGCTTTGGAACAACGGATCAACTGGTAAACGAACTTTCCGTACGAATCGACACCGTCAGTGGAAATGCCCACGGTTTAGCTTTTAAATGTCTTTTTCTTACTTCTTCTTCCGATTACGGGCGGCAGAAAGCAGGGGCACGGGGGTCCGGACCCCTTGAAATTTCACGGATTTCCACTCATTGAGGGACTTCCTACGAAATGTCCTAAAAATCTATGATTCACATATGATTTAACGTTTTCGTTTTTGTTTTATTTTTTTAAAGATTTCCTGAAGACAGTCGCCATGATTCGCAGTTTTCTGAAGAGCTCTTTAAGTACAACTCTGAAAATCATTTTTGCACAAATAAGTTCAAAAGTTAACCCAACGTCCTATTTTTCACTCTGAAAAAGATCGCTTAAGAATTCTCAAGTGACAATTGACTGGATATTTTGCTTGAAGAACTGACCATCGTTGAGCAACTGAATTATTAGATTGGATACCAAGGAACAGGAGAAGCCCCAGAAGAACCTGGGAGATGGATGAATGGAATTCGAAAGCATGCTGGAGTGATTTTGGAAGAGATGGCCTGAAGACAGAAAGTTCCGGAAGAGACTTGGGGAGACCTTCATCCATCCAGCAGTTGAATGATAATGGTTGAATACACACACACACACACACATATACTGTATATATACATATACATACACATTCTTCTGTTTTTTGTTTCAGTTTTTTTATTGCTTTAACTTTAGGAGAAGTTGGACCTCCTTGAAATTATTGGGTTCCGCCTTCGATGCTTCGGATGCTTACAATTGTTAGCGGTCTGTTCTGTTTGGACAGGTTTGAACTCATTTCAGACAACTTAGTAAATCTTGTGTTTACCTGATACAGGTCTAATTTTTTTTTCTCATAAACCGTATTATTCCCTTTCTCTCTGCTGGCATGAAATGATCCTGATTAGCATCTTTCCATATTTAGTGTTTTCTGTAGTGCATTAAATCTTTACGTAAGTCTCGATACCATCAAACAACTTTTTCAACTTTTTCAACTTTTTCAACTTTTTCTTTACATTAAGCCCGAATAGAACTGAACCACAACAGGACAGTCGCCTGTACGAGGTATACAATGGGGAAAAGATTAACCCAAAGTCAGGGAGATACTGCTTCTACAGTACTGACGGAGCAACAGAATGATCGATTCGCAGAAATATTCGTAAACATGTTAATAAAGCGATGCGGATCTTTCTCTCCGGAGACATTTATTTCGCTTTCTAAAACTTTAAGAGGTACTTGGTACTTTTATCGGTACATATTCTTACCATGTGCCGTTTATTTTAATCTAGGGGAAAGACGTAGGTGCCAATTCGAACGTCGCTTGCACGAAAAAAAAAAAAAAAATGACGTTGGCTGGCCCAAGCTTTTTTCACTTTCGAGGGCGCATCCACCGAAAAAATATCCTGGTTCTGCCATTGATCGTCATGAAGAAACTGAAGACACACTTATGAGTGCCGCCCTCTAGTCCGAAACTTTACTCTATGTTAGTCTTAAATGAGGCATACTCCTTAGACCGCGAGTGGCCTTGTGGTTAGCACATCTGTCTGCCAAGGGAGAGATAGGAGAGTCGATCTCAGTTAGGTCAGACGTGTTGAATCACAAAATGTCCTTTGGATGAGCACGTTAAGCCGTAGGACCTGGGGCACTTCCCCCGTTAAAAATAAGGGCGTTTGTTTCTTCCCCATCCCCCCTCCGCCGCCCCGGTCACACAGTGGTCTAAGCGATGGCTACTGATCATTCGCCGAGATGGGTCCGGGTTCGAATCCCGTTGAGGCATGGATGCTGTGTTTGTCTTACGGCTCTGGCTCTCCCTTCCCTGGAACCAATGGTCCTGAATCAATGCCGGGCGACTGCTTATAGTCCACTGAGTGGCTCACGGTGGTCGTTAAACCTCCAAGCAGAAAAAAATAAATAAAAAAATCCCCCTCTCCCTCCCTACTGCTAGTGTGTACTTTGACGTTGTGTGACGTCAGTCGCGTAAGCTAGGCATTTTTACTTTTCTCTGTCTACCTACTTTCTTATCATGAGCCTCTACGTTTCACCTAAAAGTATCTTAGCTTCTGGTAAAGCCTGTAACACGCATAGCTAGTAGTTTAAACCTTCTGTGTGGGTGTAAACTCTATAGTAGCGGTTGTTGAGTCGGTGGCATTCCTAGTGGGATTTGCAGCTCCTGTCTCGTTCCTCTTATGACCAGATTGATCCATTAAACGAATGCTAAGTAATTTTTTAATAGGAAGCAATTCTGTCTGTTTGTTTTCCGAATATATTCTCTAAAACTTGTCTTAGCGGAGCCCACACATCCCTTTGCCAAATCACACACACATACTACTTTTCTTTCTGAACAGCATTTGAGAATGTACGAGTTGCAATTTCGCTAGTGCAACCGGTGGAGCTGTCCCCACATTTGATTGAGTTAATGCAACCAAATCGACCTCGACATCTTGTTTCTTCTTGATGCTGCGTAGATAAGAGCAGTTCGTCCGACCCGGCCCTCGCTGATTATCTTCAACGCCCCCTCCCTCCCCCGCGATCCAAGTAGGCAGTGTGAGTACAGTTACTACCGTGGACATTACTTTTAAGAGCTGTCAGCGTTTATTCCATTTCCTGTACTTTCCTGTCTGTCGCATTACAACAGGCACGATCACCCAACTCTCATCTCTTGTATTCAGTTGAGTAAGTGCATTACCAATAGCTTTCCAGTTCTTTCATTCCTGCTACTACAAAATCGGAATTCTTTTCCTAGCTGTATTCAAATTTCGGTTACTTAAATGTTTCATGCAAGTCGCATTATAAAGCATGGGGATCCCATGTTTTTATAAAAACGAAATAAATCAGGATGCTATACATCATTGGTCTGTCTTCGATGATCGTCTTTTCCGCTAATAAAAATATCCTCTAAAAAATTTAAAACATTTCTAGACAAAATAGAGGTGTGCTTTTCACCTGTTTCTGGTGTATAATTTTTCCTGAAAATGTTTGTCTGAATTAGATGATCACGGTGTTTTTCTACCAATTATTGAAAAAATTATTTTGCGCAGATAGCCTTACACTTTTTCTTAAGAAGAGCCGAGTATTAATGTAATTCACTTTTAGATTCATTTATCATCGAAAATGAGCTATTTTTCAATCATTGGGTATAACATTTCGGTCAAAGAACACTTCATTATTGTAGAAACGTTTCATATTTTATAACGAAATTTATAAGCCAGTCTGGTTGTCTCAGTCGAATTTGAACTTTAATGCAAAAGTTGGTCATTATATCTCCTGTTCACTTAATTTCGAGATCATGAACGAAAGTGTTCTTATTTTATTTATTTTTATTTTTTTACTGTACAGAGTAACAAAAATGTGCTAATAGTTAAACTTTCATTCCACACATTACAAAGAGAAGCAATTTTTAAGTATGATTACAGCTTGCATTGTTCTGAATACTAATACTACTGGCACGGTAAATGTAATCACTCTTTGAGTTTCGCAAAGACTGCCGTCGGGTATGAATGAGTGCTTGTTCAATGATCACTTTTAAATGTATTTCCCCTGTGGATTTAGATTTGGTGAGTATCCCTCGTGGAAAATTAGTTTTCTCAAACAGACTAAGTCGGAAAATGAACTTTTGATTACATCGTGCATTTTATTTTTTAATATTTCCCACTTAAATCAGATATCACCGGTAATTTGCGATGAAAAAAAAATCTTCTTACGACAGTCATGCAGATGGGCAGTACATTCGTGACGAGGTTAAATGAACTGTGCACTCAGAGTGTAGCCCGAAGTTAATTTAGTCTGATGGAAAATTATATTAACTGCTGCTAAACAGATATGCTCCTAGTTATACATCCGTCCATGTTCAGAATATGTTCAAAAATGGAGATCTGCCATGCTCTTCGTGTTACTTCTTGCATATCAGCTTTAGGTTTGTAAATGTTAGATTCAAATACAAGAAACTGTCATGTTTTACAGCGAAGAGGTAAAACATTATGAGCATTGCGTTAACTGGCTTTTGTGTTACTTCCATATCTTGCGTGGTTAACGTAGTGAAGTAAGGATAATAATAATAGCTATAAGTAATAATTTTTATGCAATCCTTTTAGATATCTTAAAAAGCACTTTATTCTTTACTTTACTTAATCGCAGAAAGTTTGTCCTCAGCTTAGCAGTGCTTCCTCCCTGTTCCTCTGAAACTAAGATTTCCTTCCCTAAATCGCTCTTCGGTCATTCCTTCGTCTCTCTTTTGTGCCTGTGCAGAAAAACCTCCATTTCCCCGGTCAGCATAAGACGTGCCTTAGGCGTTTCCTCCCCTGCGACCGCTCGCTTTCAATTCCTCGGGTCGAATGTTCCAGCACTCTCTTTGTCCCCACTCAAACTCACCCCATTACTTCCACAAATACCCTGGGGAAAAACGCCGGCGTCTGCTTCACAAAACATCAAGATTAAAATTAAGAGGGCTTGCGCTTTCAGTCGGCTGCTTTGGAATTAAGAAGGCAAAAGATCAAAAGGGCTGGCCAATACAAGTGCCTCTACTAAATACAAAGGCCTAAGATGCGACAAACTGGCGTCTCTAAATAAACCGTGTTTCCGATGTTTCATAGCGGGGTGAACAAGCAAAATTTTCTCACGCATCGTGGAAACAAAGGAAATGGAGCACCTAAGTATGCAAATCAAAGCAGGAACGTGTGAAGCTCATGAAACGGTATAAATAACACCTGACACTGAGTTCTGTTAATCAGTGTTATTCTTGTTCTTCAGATGAGAAAGGCAGTAGACTTAAACGGGTTTGACAAGGGCCAAATTGTAATTTGCCAGACGACTGGGTCAGAGCATTTCGGAGACGGTAAGGCTTATGAGGAGCTGGTGATCACCCAAAATTTATTTCTCTCCTCGGACCACATTAGTACCTTAAAAAAGTGGTTCGAGGAGAAAAAATAAATTTCGTCAACAGGCAGACTGCCTGTTCACGAAACCAAGGGAGGAGATAATTCATTAGTGCCAATTTTTTCAGGATATTGTTCACAATTCGTCGGGAATACTCGATATCACTTGATTTACCGATGAGGTATGGTTCAACTTATTTGGGTACGTCAACAGACAGAATTAGAGATATCAGCTCTCGAATATCCTCTGGTTTTTCGCGAAGAACCACTGCACTCAGAAAAAATAAATGGGGTCTGTTGCACCATTTATGTTAAGAGTATCATCTGGACTGTTTTCTTTAAAGGAACTATGGACACCACTGCTATTTGCACATTTCTTGCAGTTTGTGGAACAATCGGAAGATGTGGAACTAACTCAAGGGGCTTCCAGCAAGATGGAGCAACATGCCACGCACGCAAGAAATCCAGCAATGTGGTGAAACATGCCACCTACATTAAGAAAATCCAGCTAGGTGATGCAACATGCCACCTACATTAAGAAAATCCAGCAAGGTGATGCAACATGCCACACACATTAAGGAAATCCAGCACATGCCACATACATTAAGAAAATCCAGTAAGGGGGTGCAACATGCCACTTACATTAAGAAAATCCAGCAAGGTGGTGCAACATGCCACGCACGTCAATGATATCCATCCACAACTCAATGAAATACATGGCGCTACTCCCGAATTTCTTTCAGGATGGGATGCTTTCTTTGAATCTGCTATCACCACGATTCCCCGATTTAACCCCGCAGATTTTTTTGTGTGGGGTTATCTTGAAGAACGAGTGCTCTGTGTCACACACCCTGCACGATCGGTGCTCTGTAAAAAAGAAAAGAAAAGGAAAATATTGCAATTGAAATCGCACAAACTGGGAAACCGATATTGAGACCCACCATAGGCAACACTGCTTCCGGATTTGCATGGTTGAGCACGGTGATCACTACTAGCACATGATGTGAAGTTGCTTTGTTCAACTTGGAGCATGTTATGTGTGCATTCGATAATAACAATACCGCACGTGATCTACAGTCGAATATATGATTTTCATTCTATATATTCACCCTGTAAAAGAAACATTCCAGATGTGTGATGATTGGATGACTACGAAATGCCACAATTGGTCCAACCGTGAAATGCCAGCTGATAATTTTCTAAAGCGCTTGTTGAGCAATTTGTTTGCTCTATTGAAAAGTATGTAGACTTCATCATCCAAAATTGTTGCACCAATGAAAGCATATATCGTCTCTAAGACTATAGTCAGATTTCTCTGCTTCTGTTCAGCAGACTTTTCTGAGCTGAAGCACTTCTCTATTTCCTTAATCAAAGGATAAACATTCTTAGATAAAATAACTCTTCAACGTAGCAGAATTTTATGGGCGCAGATTCTTCCTCTTGAAGATTTTTCTCATCAGACATTGTACTCTGTAACAGGAACCAACAAGTCAATTAAATGTGGCCTTCTAAGCGTTACTTTTTTTCCTGTCTGCAATTATAATGTCACGTCGACTGTGATCGATGATTTTATATGAGATAGTGACTGTGGTTACGTGCGTGATGTAATTCTGATTCCCCAGAACAGGTTCTAGTTGCTTGTAATAAGATGAAGACATCCTTCAATTAGACCATATTTAACGCCAAGACTTTGATGAAGGATCTCAGCTACATTGTCGTCTGTTTTCGGCAATTCATTGCAGTTGTAGACAAGACAACCAGTTAAAATGTGCTTTACAATTTCACTGGATTTATCCCACTTTCTACCAGTGTCATCATCCTAATAATCTTTACCATGTTATTTTTTGTACGAGGTCTCTTCAGAAAGTTTCCAGACTTCGGTTGTAGGTGGAAGTTTGAAGTCCCATCGAAATCCTTCAACAGTTATGTGACAGCTGGGTTCTTGTTTTAAAAATTGACACTGAGCACGACGCACTGTCTTGTTAACTTTTTGTTCAGTAAGGCTTCGTCTGTGAGTGTGTGAGGTGCGGTTCACGATTTTTCAAAATGGCTGATGATCGTGAGCAGCGTGTGAATGTTAAATTATGATTTATGCTGGGAAAATCGTTCACCGAAACTTATGTAATGTTTATAGTGATGAGGGCATAAGTCCTACATAGTGTTATGATTGGTGCCAACGCTTTAAAAGTGGTCGGCAGTCAATAGAGGATGATCTATTATCAGCTCGACCGTCAACACAACAGATGACGATCACGGCGCCTTAGTGAAACAGACTTTATATTCTAATCGTCGTCTTACTGTCGGAGAGATCGCGAAGGATTGCAACATCTCTACTGGTTCTTTTCATCAAATTTTAACAGGACAATTGAACATGCATCGCGCAGCAGCAAAATTCTTACCACGGCATCTTACTGACAAGTATAAACAACAACGCATCATTGTCAGTCAAGAACTTTTGGATCGCTCTAATGCTGCTGCCTGAGGCTTGGAGAAAGAAGTCATGAATGTGCCACCATGACAATGCACCGGCTCATGGGTCACTATCGATTCATGACTTTTTTGGTGAAACACATCATTCTTCAGCCACCCTATTCACCGAATCTTGCTCCTGCAGACTTCTTTTTCTTCCCTAATTTGAAAATCCGCAGAAAGGTAAGCGTTTTGTCACATTCGACGACATAAACCAAAATTCGCTGACAAAGCTGCGAGCGCTCTTGAAACAAACCTTCAAGCAGTGTTTTCTGAACTGGAAAAAATACTGGAAGCGATGTATCAACTGTGGAGGAACGTACTTTGAAGGAGACATGAGTAAAGAGCATGTAGGTAAGCCAGAAAAAAATAAAAAATAAAAATTCCGGAAACTCTTTGAATATAGTTCAAAGTTGCAGTAATAAGATCCTGGAGATCAGCGGAATTATAAAGTTAGTATTTATACTTCTGGGGTGAAATAACTTAGTCCTGAATCTCAATATAGGATTTACCTAATCATCAACAGAATTTAAAGCTAATATCTGTCGTTCTATGGATGTTGTACGGCTTACCAGAGTTGAAAATTAATATTTGTAATTTAGGATGGCAATAGCATGTTCCGGAATCCCAATAAGGAATCACTAGTGGGATGCTTTGGATATTCTCCATTTGTAATGACCTTCGCACTTTCTTCGTCTCTTCATGATCCAGCAAGGGCCATCACATATTTTATCTTATGTTGGTTCGTTCAAACTCCGACAAGACGCTGTGTAATGCTCGTGTATATATGGCCGACTGAACACTACATAAATCAGTTCTTAAATACTTCAGCTACAGTGAAACAAGTCACCCAAGAGACTTCAAGAAGAGGTTACTTACGGTCAGTCTTCATTCAGCCAACACTCCTTTGGAACTTTTAATAAGGCACAACTACAACTGAATTAACTTAATCTAACTAATGTGAGTTAATAATCAGAACCCTAAAGATATAACACACACCCTTCAAATAGATCAAACTTCAATTAAACCAAGCAGCTTACGATTATAGCATTATAACATCCACCATCTCCACACCTTTGCTGCTGCTCAAACATTATATATCTTCCAGTCCTCATCTGACACATACACACGTCATACGTTCCGATCTCAAGGGTGTTGCCAACCATACTCTTGCGAGAGAGAAGATATAACGTTAAGTTTGAAAAATACTAAAGGAGAATGAACTCAAATTTTCCTACAGAAAATAACTAAAAAGGAAAGCTTAATTAGAGTATACATCAGAGCTGTCAGTTCCTCTTTATTCTATAAACACCGCTGAGGAAACTGACCTGGTTCGACACTCAGAATCGTATGCATAAAACACGAGTCCAGACTTTTCTTTGAAACAATTACAAATAAAAGCTTTTAATGCAAATTGCCTCGGCTTGGGGATCATCGCTCAAGGTGTGTGCATGGATTTTTGTAGATCTTAGTCTCCGTCTGATTGCACTTTACAGACCCAGACCCCGTTGCCTTTAACGTGCTTTTTCGTATTCAGCCTTACGGCTCCATCAACGCCAAATCCGATTCTCTCAAAAACCTCCCGTTCGTCTTCTACTCGAAAGATGTCCCTCCCACATATTTCCTTGGTTGCTCCGAAATGAAAAAAAGTGTGCACTCTCCTACAGTTCCAGGAACACTTTAATGCCCTCTTTGTTAGCTGTGTTAAGGAGTTAATCCTTACCTGCCTTGTTGAGTTGTGACTTCCCTTTAAGCGTGTTTCTCGCACTCACACACCTTAAAGCGACAGTCCCTTACCACCGACATAAGGTCAATACTTTGGCATACCTATATTCTTATCGCGAATATAATTCTGCTAATCCCTTGCTGTTGAACGCCAAAAGGTTCAAAACATGCTCATCTTGACTACTCTGTCAAAATCGCGGAACAAAGAAATTCGATGTGTGAATATGGAGCCATATTTACAGCGAATATACCTGAACTGTATTGGAGAATCTTACACCGTTAATATCAAAATAATTTAAATATAACCCAATTTGCTCCCAATGTTTCGAGTCGTCTATTTATGAAATGAATATAACAACGACCTCATATCGTTTACATCAGCAGACACCTTTGCTTTCTCTCTCTCTCGTCCGCCTATGGCGAGTTGAGCTCCGCAAACTATGCACCCTTGAGGGTTACTGTCAAATTAATGCAGCCGACCAGCCATTCCTCTGCTGCATACGGATAAGGGACAAAGTGCATCCGGGGCCGACTTCAGGGGGAACCATCTACGCATTCGAGTCCCCAAATACAGCGAGTCTGCGGAAAACTCCGGAAAAACCGCAGACTAGATGGCCGGCAGGACCGGGATTCGAACCCCCGTCAGAAACGTCCGTCTCCCACACCGCGCATAGCGACTTAACCAACTACGTTATGCCGGTGGTATTTTTGTTTTAGGCACGTATAAATACACTGGTGTGCAAAAATTAAGGACGAAGAGGAGAAATTCGCATAACAGCGGAACGAGCAGGCAGAACGAACCGAAAGACCACTCAGGAGATAGAATAGGGTCCGGTACGGTAGGGCATGCGCATATATGTTGCATGACGTAAGGGGGGTGGGGGTGGAAGGGCATAAAGCACACGGGGTTGTACACTCAGCAATTCGGTGAAAGCTATTGCATGGTGTACATACTCTTCCGAGAGAGAAGATATATGGTGTGCCAACCATACTCTTGCGAGAGAGAAGATATAACGTTAAGTTTGAAAAATACTAAAGGAGAATGAACTCAAATTTTCCTACAGAAAATAACTAAAAAGGAAAGCTTAA
Organism: Macrothele yani; assembly: GCA_039090855.1. NCBI lineage: Eukaryota > Metazoa > Arthropoda > Arachnida > Araneae > Macrothelidae > Macrothele > Macrothele yani. The sequence goes on along the minus strand of CM076995.1, from coordinate 150,559,473 downwards.
TTAGAGTATACATCAGAGCTGTCAGTTCCTCTTTATTCTATAAACACCGCTGAGGAAACTGACCTGGTTCGACACTCAGAATCGTATGCATAAAACACGAGTCCAGACTTTTCTTTGAAACAATTACAAATAAAAGCTTTTAATGCAAATTGCCTCGGCTTGGGGATCATCGCTCAAGGTGTGTGCATGGATTTTTGTAGATCTTAGTCTCCGTCCGATTGCACTTTACAGACCCAGACCCCGTTGCCTTTAACGTGCTTTTTCGTATTCAGCCTTACGGCTCCATCAACGCCAAATCCGATTCTCTCAAAAACCTCCCGTTCGTCTTCTACTCGAAAGATGTCCCTCCCACATATTTCCTTGGTTGCTCCGAAATGAAAAAAGTGTGCACTCTCCTACAGTTCCAGGAACACTTTAATGCCCTCTTTGTTAGCTGTGTTAAGGAGTTAATCCTTACCTGCCTTGTTGAGTTGTGACTTCCCTTTAAGCGTGTTTCTCGCACTCACACACCTTAAAGCGACAGTCCCTTACCACCGACATAAGGTCAATACTTTGGCATACCTATATTCTTATCGCGAATATAATTCTGCTAATCCCTTGCTGTTGAACGCCAAGAGGTTCAAAACATGCTCATCTTGACTACTCTGTCAAAATCGCGGAACAAAGAAATTCGATGTGTGAATATGGAGCCATATTTACAGCGAATATACCTGAACTGTATTGGAGAATCTTACACCGTTAATATCAAAATAATTTAAATATAACCCAATTTGCTCCCAATGTTTCGAGTCGTCTATTTATGAAATGAATATAACAACGACCTCATATCGTTTACATCAGCAGACACCTTTGCTTTCTCTCTCTCTCGTCCGCCTATGGCGAGTTGAGCTCCGCAAACTATGCACCCTTGAGGGTTACTGTCAAATTAATGCAGCCGACCAGCCATTCCTCTGCTGCATACGGATAAGGGACAAAGTGCATCCGGGGCCGACTTCAGGGGGAACCATCTACGCATTCGAGTCCCCAAATACAGCGAGTCTGCGGAAAACTCCGGAAAAACCGCAGACTAGATGGCCGGCAGGACCGGGATTCGAACCCCCGTCAGAAACGTCCGTCTCCCACACCGCGCATAGCGACTTAACCAACTACGTTATGCCGGTGGTATTTTTGTTTTAGGCACGTATAAATACACTGGTGTGCAAAAATTAAGGACGAAGAGGAGAAATTCGCATAACAGCGGAACGAGCAGGCAGAACGAACCGAAAGACCACTCAGGAGATAGAATAGGGTCCGGTACGGTAGGGCATGCGCATATATGTTGCATGACGTAAGGGGGGGGGGGGTGGAAGGGCATAAAGCACACGGGGTTGTACACTCAGCAATTCGGTGAAAGCTATTGCATGGTGTACATCGGTTTGAACGACGTCGAGTTGCTGCCACCGTGTGATATGGCCAACAGGCAATCCAGTAGACGACATCTGGATTACTTTACCCGAGGCCGCGTCATTGGGAAGTTGGAAGAAGGTCGAAGTGTGACTAGCGTGGTCGAGGAGTACGGGATCGCTCACAGCATCGTTTCACGAGCTTGGAGAGTATTTCAAACGACAGGAACAGCTGTCCGAGAGTTTAGCAGTGGTCGTCCACGAGAAACCACGGCGGCGGACGACCGGTATATTGTCCTACAGGCGAGAAGAGACAGACGGTAGACAGCGGAATAAATCGTAAGGCACATGCAACAGACAACTGGACGCCCGTTATCGCGTTTTACCGTGGCCAGGAGGCTGCACAAAAGTGGTCTATTTGCACGACGACCTGTACGGTGTGTGCCATTAACGCCTGCTCATCGGAGGCAGCGGTATCTCTGGTGCCAGGAACAAAAGAACTGAACACATCAGCAATGGGGTCGAGATCTCTTTACGGATGAGAGCCGATTTAATCTAACGAGCGATTCTGGACGTATACACATCTGGAGAGAGCAGGGAACACGCAATCACACCTCCAATATCACCGAAAGGGACCGGTTTGGAGGTGACAGAGTTCTCGTTTGGGGCGGTATCATGCTTGGTAGCTGTACTGACCTCCACATCTTCCAAGGAGGTTCAGTCACTGGTGTTCGCTATTGTACCGAGGTTCTCCTGCCTCACGTGCGTCTGTTTAGAGGTGCTGTGGGTCCTGAGTTCCTCTTCATGGACGACAACGCTACACCTCATCGTGCAGCGGCTGTCGCAGAGCTGTTGGAGAGTGAATATATTCAACGCATGGATTGGCCCGCAAGGTCCCTGGACCTAAATCCAATCGAACACGTATGGGACCTTCTCGGGAGACGCTTGGCAGTACGTCACCAGCGATTCCGTAGCTGCGATTGGCGCTACAAGAGGAATGGGCCGCGATGCCTCAATAGGTCCTTGACAACCTCGTCCTCAGCATGGACAGACGTTGTAAATCCTGCAACGCAGTCAGGGGTGATCATATCGCCTACTAAAGATTGGATTTTTCTTGGCAGCCGCATGTCACAAGGACGTCTCTGTCTTCTGTCCAGTTGTGCTCCAAGCTACCTTTTCAATAAATTGCCTTTGTATCCTTTGAATTCCTTGTTTGGACGGTTTTGCTCACTTGTCCCATATTCTTGCTTATGGTATGATTTGAGTCGATGTGGAGCACTTCTGCACGATGTTACATTCGAAAAACCGTCTCGTCCTTAATTTTTGCACGCCCGTGTAGTTATGCAATATACTTTTTTTGCTGCTATTACCAGAAAGTTTTGCATTGATTTTGGGCTACTATGCTATCCACAAAGGATGAAATTTTCGTGAATAACAGTTGGAGGTATAATCAGGGGCGTACTGATAGTCCCTGCAACCTCTGCGTTGCGGGAGGGGGCTATCGGATAATAGGACCCCTAACTTCAGGAGTTTGCAAAACTTTTTGCGGAAACTACATATCAGCCTTACTATTTTTAAAATAAACTTGTATGGACCAGGAGTTTTTGACCACAGCTTTGAAAGAAGCAATAAAAAGAAATTTAAAAATTCTTAAAGGGAATTAAAAGGAATATTAAAAGGAATTTTCGGTATTTTTTTCAATCAACAAGAAAAATATTTGGAAATCATTTTCTTGCTTTTAGTTTAAAAAAAAAAAATAGATGACGGGAAAGCAGCTATTCTAGCAGACTTGAGACTTTTCACCAGCCACAGCAATAGTTCCTATAGGTGCACATTAACGAGAGAACGTGAAAGAAATATCAGTTCAGTGAATGAAATGTTTATACCAATAAGAACAATGTGTTCTGTTCATAAAAATAAGGTTGTACCCTTCTATGCACACAACTTCGCATCCTTCAGAATATAATGAAGTGAAAGGTGTTCTTCGCGGAGACAAAGGAACAGTGTTACTCTTTCTTTTTTTATTACAGAGTCAAGAGAAAAACATTTTACTGTGGGCACAAAACATTGTGGCGTAATGTTAAGCGTGTTTTTCATATTCAAGTGTAGTTTAAGTACTCTTGCTGTTTTTTCTGTTTTGTTTTTTTGTGTGTGCCACAATTCTGTATTGTCACTTACTTATGTTCTGTATTTTAGTATATATATCGGAAAAGGTGAAACAGAAGTCATCGCTCTTTCCACGTTTATAAGTGACTCACGGAAAAATTCTCATCGGCCGCCACCGCGAATCGAACCCAGGGTCTTCCAGTTACGCGCCGGATATGCTTCCACTGCACCATAGCGGCCTCGAATTCCTCCAGGCTCACAAACACTAACTGCCCCCAGCAAAAACAGTCTTGCTGGGCCATTGCTGGCAGCCAGCACTGCCATCAATGGCCCAGCACTATGTTGCCGCTGCCGAACCGTCAATAAAATGTCCAGGCGGCCAACAGAAAGGCCAGCAGTTCAGGCCAACAGTTGGTACCCCATCTGTTGTTATATACCACAACAGGGCCATCAGTGGTCCATCACAGGCAGTAGCTGCCACAAGTGGCCCTTCAGTGCTTCAGTGGCCCTGCAAGCACGTACCAGAAATGATGGCTAGTCTAATATGGTCCACTAGTTTGCCGGTAGTGGCAGCCGGCAATCACGTGACGTAACTAGTGGCTTGCCGAATCTTATCCGCCAATTTCCCAGTAGCAACCATAAAAAAAAATAATAATAATCAGGGATAACCGCAGTTTCCCAAAGCTACAATTTTTTTTTTTTCCACCCTTCCGAAACTTGTAGATTATAGCACTGTGCTGGGGAAATTTTCTCAACTAACCGGAAAAACACCCGTTTGGATTTAAGTGGATTTGAACCAAGGCCGTTTGTATGGGAGCTGAGTTCTGTACCGACCAGACTAATTTTCCACGCGTGAGCGTGTGCTTGAAGCTTTCTGTTTTGTACGAAATGAGTAATCGAATGGTTCCCTCTTTCATTTTACGATATTGCGAGGTATTTTTCGTAAAAGTCAGTTTCATGTAATTCATAAATTAATTTTTTCAACGTAGAGATAGTTTTTTTTTTTTTTTTTACCTTAACAAGGGAACTTCACTCATTTTCAAGGAGTGTACATGCTTAAAGTCGCTTTCCAAAGTTTTGTACTGTCCTTGTCGTCTTGAAAGGGGATTGTTGAATTAATATATATTTATCCGGGTTCATGTCACATTCTGTTACATTTTTAACGTTGTATATTTCCTTTCCGTTGTCCGAAGCTACATTTGTTTTAAAGAGGAAATATATTTTATTTTACTTCGAATTCCTCCCAGTCTTGTGTATTCAACCCATGGATGAGTATATTTTATCCACATAGCGTTGCTTTTTTTTTCTTTCAAATCATTAATAAATTTTGTACGCGTATAATTATTTTTTTTTTCCAACAAACGTTTTCTTAATGATTTTCCAGGACATTTGTTTCAAGCGGTTTCAAATTTTTTCTTGTTATTCACCCACTCCATTCCATGAATTGTTATTCGTGGACATGGAGTGGCCGAGTGGGTGTATTTCTTGGCTTAATCTGATATCTTCGTCGACGTAGAATTTCATCGGAAATTAATTTGCCTCTCTACATATGGATTTTTTTTCTTAACAACCACTAAAATAACACGATGGCGACAGCGTCGTGTTCAACTAACTGGTATCATGAGAGGCACAGCAAGTGTTGCTTCTGCGCAGTCCCGTTGCTTCCACCTGCTGTTGGGGTTGCATTGGTTGCCAGCAACGGGCCACTAGTGTCACTTGCTTGGAGGCCAACAATTCACGGCGATGCTGCAGGGCCATCAATGGCTCGCCAACTAATAGCGCTGCCACCAACGGACCGCTACCGGGCCGTAAGTGGCAGATTTCAGCCAGCAGTGACCCAGCACTGCCTGCTGGTGGCCAGCAGTTTCTCAGCCCTGCCAGCTGGTGGCCAGCAGTTTCCCAGCACCTGTGTTTTTGCTGGGCCAAGCCATTTCGGCAGGTTGCTTCTTGGAGCCCCGCACAATGCTGGGGATTCACCAAAGATGGTAAGCAGCAACGGAACAAATAATTAAAAGGCGAATGAATAATTAATAGAGACATTTGATGTGGATCAGGAACATCAAACAGAGGTCATCGCTCTTTCCACGTTTATAAGTGAGTCACGAAAAAATTCTCGGAAAAATTTTTCAGAGGATTTTTAGTACTTAGTATTGCCATAAAACTACGGCAATAATTTCATTACAACGAGCACATGTGTGCTGCACCTGGAAGTTCCAAAGAATGTGAATTATTAAAACGCCCGTAAAACCTAGCTAATGATATGGAATTTAAAATTTTCAGTAAATGAAAGCTAATAGACTTTCGCAAAAGGGCCTCGAATAAATTCTTTGGGCGGGGGGGGGGCACATCTTTCAGGTACGCCACTGGATATAATGAATATTCAGCACCACATTCAGTGAGTTTCTATCTTCCGTTAAGAAGTAGTAATTTCAAATACATGGCAACAGGGTTTTTGAACTCCAATTTATAATAAATGAAGTAAATATGGGCGTAGTCAACGAGTGAAAAAAATTAAGTGGGAAAGAATTAAGCCCTAGATCCGCTGGAATAGCCCGAAACAAGCCCCTGTTACTACTAGTCTTACGTCCATTATTTGCAAATCAGATGTTCCGCTGAGGCATTCTAATGTCCGGCTCGGGTTTGCAATGGTGTCCTCTTGCCTGTATTGTTCAATCCCCCCGTACTGCTCCCTTTTCTTGTACAAAAGAAAAAAAAAATAGAAAGGAACCCCACCTTATCTCCTCCTTTTCCCAAGGCGGAGGGACAAAAGACTTCACCACGCTCCACCGCGTGCCTGAGGATGCAGAGGGAGAGAGATCTGCAGCTGGTCGCCTTGGCAACGACTCATCACGCGCACTTACGTAGGACGCCCCGTGTCTGCAACAGACGACGTCCCGGAGATTCACGAGGAGAGGATCGGCCGCCATCTGTTGAATTCCCGCGTGCGCCAGACTCCATGCACACCTGCCTCTCCGCACGCGCGCATTCTTTCCTATTCATCCTGCTTCCTTTTTTCTTGGTGCATCCTTCCATTACTTCATCCTTTTGTAAAGAACTTCCCGTTTTTAACCTTTTCTTGAAAAGTTTTAAAAGGTTTTTTTTTTTTTTTTCATTTCTTAGATTTTGGGACTTGTGTGATATATATCCCTGATCCATCCCGAAAGAACTTTTCGGTTTAGTATGACTAAAGAAAGTATTATTATGTAAATATATGCACCACTTTTTTCCTTATCTTTTTTTTAGGGGGATTATTTAACACTTTTTTTTTCTTCCCCAAGAAAATAAGGGTTGATACAACCTTCGTCGTACCTCTCTCAAGCGCATATCACGGATAGGAATATTTAAAAAAAAAAGTGCTGAGGAGGGGTTGCTTCAAAAGATATTCTGAATGTTTCGAGTGTAGTGGTTTTCAAAGATAAGTTAGCACTCCCATTTATGGAAGGTATTATCAGATCGCAGTACCTATTGCAATCATTTACTGTAATTTCCAATCAATAACGCGCGTGGTAGCTATATGAAAAATATCTGAAAAGTTATATGCTCTGCTGGGCATGTGCTAAAATTATTTAATGATTTACCTGTATAGGTATTAGCAAAAGGTGGATGTCCAGGAATATTTTTCTTTTAAGATAACAGATCAGAAGCCTCATTTAAGTTAAAAAATTTAAACTTTTTATGTTTAATGTACAGAAGCGAGTACCTCAAGTTTTAAGAAAGGCACTGATGCTAAAATTCAACTTTGAAAAATTTAGTAATACTGCCACGTTTATGAAATATATTCTGTGTTTTGCAGAAAAAATTAAATAATCATAGTTTGAAGTAGGAGTTCAAATAGTGTAGCAACAATTGTGAATTGAGTTTTATGCATGATTCCTGAACTATGCGATGGCGGTAGGATATTCAAAGCGAACAGAATATAAATTCTGAACTTGCTTCCACTTACTGGTCATCCATGAAACATCTTCAGAAAACTTGAAAATTTCATCGCCCTGGAGCGGGAATGGAAACCGCATCTCCCGATTACCGTTCGAGCATGCTAACCGATACACCACCCAGTGAAGTTCCAAGCAACTGATACTATACTCCAATTCGCTCTAAAAGTGTACTGTTGTTAAAGGCGGGAGAGCCTTATCACGACTCTTCGTGGAACACAAGAACTGTATCCATCCGCGTTAATGCGCTTTTCTACTATTTTCTCCCCCCCCCCAATCTCACGAGCAGTGGGGATTGTGAGTGGCGTCTGGTGAAGGCCGAACAGCTTCCCCTACCGCATGTAAGATACCCTTGGAGTTTCCCCGAATGTTAATTTATTGTCTCTGTGTTGTTAATGTTGGGAGAGGTCTTCCACCCCTTCCCCCTGTCCGAGTTGTATCCCAGCCGAAAGTACGAATCTCTTGATTCAGCAACTTTTCATAACAAATTTATTACCAAAAGCGCACTAACTTCTGTAACTTTTTTAGATGGTAATTTTGTCTGATAAACTGCTGAGCAGACAGAAATGGATTCGGAGCAATAATTCTACTGGTTTTCACTCAAAACTCTAGGGACTACTTTTTGTAGCGGAGCGGGACTACTTTTTGTAGCGGAGCTAGCTGTTTCGCACCCTACATAGGGGTACACTCTTAGGTTGACTCGGAGTGTAAGCAAATCTAACTTAGGAATCTGAACATCCTCAGATTTATATTCTGTTTGCTTTGCATATTCTATCGATTTCCTACGTATTATAAGGAATATTTCTTCCTTCAATGTTTTACGCGAAGGCGTTTTTGTTTTCCGTACACTTCCTTATAGTGTCTGCCTGTGTAATTTTCCGATTTACCAAAGAATATTGAAGAACGCCAACTCTCATATACTGATAACGTAAAACAGGCGACAACAGCGCCACCACATCTTAAGAGGTAATATGCTCTACGAGAAAGTTAACATTTAGGAGCAAAGCACGTTAGGGGGACTACGGCAGTGAAGCTTTTCTTTCATCCACGATGGTTTCCTTCGGTCTGATGACTATTTGCTTAGAGCAGTCTTTTTTTTTTTTTTTCTGTTTTTTGATATCCCGCCCATCCCTTATTTGGTGAAAAAATATGCAATAACATTAGTATAACTATTTAAATTAAATTTTAGCAAATATTATAGTTAGGCCTAAGGATCCGTACAAAATGCAAACATTCCCTAGTGTTTGGCATTACTTAAAATGTTTCTGAAAAACTGAAGAACAAACAAAAGCCTTAACTAATCCGATTGACGTAACAAAACTAATATATCCGATTTGCGAAGTGATTATGCTACTGAGAAGGTAACAATCACGTGCTGTGAGTAGCTCGGCTAACTGTTCTTTACCCAAAGAATTATGGTCAACAGAAGTGCGCATTCGCAGTTTGCTCCGGCATCAGCCTGTATGTTGGCTTCTGTGCACTGCATTTTAACTCTTAAGATATGGGGACACTAGTTACGTCTCGCCGAGCCTTAACTTCTTCTCAGTTAGATATTCTTTGGTTTTACCGACAACGCAGAATCCGATTCCGCAATTACATCACTCAGCGAAGACGAATTTGTAACAACCGCTGCCCGATTGGGATATTCACATTCTCTTTCTTGGAGTTAAACTCTCGTTGCTGGATTTTTTTTTTTTTTTCCGAAAGAAAAATATAAATAAACGTTGGATACCCAATGCTTTGCACAACTTGATCAACCGCAGCTGAAGTGAACAAGCTACTGTTCTTTCCGATAAATTAAGTGTTATATAGATAGTCAAATGAATGCTACAGGCAGATGGATGCTAAATTAATCATGCAAATAGACATAACTCAGGAAACTTGGAAATTACATCGTCCTGGAACGGGAATCTCCATATTTACTTTGGAGTATGTTACCGTTACACAGGGTCGTAGCTACCAGGAGAGCAGAGAAGTTGCCCTCCCAGAAGGGTGATTCCAGGGGCGTAAATTCCTGCGCTGGGGGATATAGCAAAATAGAAATTGTAACTAAAAAGTTTACACCCTTCAGCAAGGGCGGTTGCGGGGGCACGTGTCCCCCCCCCAAGGGACGAAATCTTTAATTTTCTGTTTTTAACACCTTGCTAAAAACACACACATCTGTCTATTTTTTTGTATGGTTAAAGCTTGTAAAATAATCCAGGTAGTTCTTGAAATTCTTGATGTCGCCTTTTTCAGAAAGGAATCAATCAAGCGTCAAGCCAATGTGAAGCAGGAAGAAAAGTAGATTCTTTTCCAGAATCCGCCATAGAAGGCATTGCAGCAATTCAGACCAATGAAGATCTAATTTGCTTGAACGACATCAAATGTCTGCTAGCTGTTATTTCCGTTACAACAGCGATGCCAGAGAGATCCTTCTCAGCTATAAAAAGGCTGAAAACATATATAAGAACCACATAAACCAACAGTGCCTTACAGAACTAGGTTTAATGCATATTCACCAAAATATTGCCATAAAAATGAGATTTTGGAGAGATTTGTCCGAATGCACCCAAGGAGACTCACTTTTGTGTAACACACATTCCATTCTTCATTTAAAAGCGTTATTCAATAAATTCGTGCACTTAAAACGACTGTTCAATAGACCCGATCAAAATACTCATATAATCATGCATCTCATTCTCCGAAAAAAAAATGTAAAATCGATAATACATATATCGAACATTTGCCCCCCCCCCATCCTACGATATTAAGGTAAGATATCCTTACATTCAATCAAACTGATAGTTATATTAAGGTGCCCCCCCTTTTCTGCAACCACCGCTACCCTTTCAGTATTTTTTTTAAAAGACTTTAGTTAGTCTCATACATAATTCCATATAGTTAACCATGGTACAGAGTAAAATACACTATAAAGTGTGATGAACATCTCATATCCGCAAAGGGAATTTTCCAAAACAGTGAATGGGGGCATAGAAAACAATATGCTGATATCCTAAGCTCCATGACGTTTCCTAACATGTTGGGATGAAGAGCTAATTAATCATTTGTGCTCTGTCGCAGAAAGAAGCGTTTAACCTTGAAAGGAATTTTTCCAAGCCCTAAAGCTTGTTCCTATTGTTACGTTCACTATCCGATATTCGTTCGTTCTGCGTTGGTTTGTTTATCGTTCTGCGAAGTGTTGTGTTCTCGGCCTTCACATAACGCTTCCGCTTTGCTTCGTATTTACATCCTGTGGATTTTTGGTATTTACCTAGTTTTTACATTTTTAACAAAATTATGTCAAAAACCTGAAATGTGATTTTTGAACGATCATAATACTTTCCCATAACGGCGGTGTGTGAGAAAGTAAAAACTACGTATTATTTGAGTGGAATTCGAAGGGGCGTAATTTTAAGCCTCGCTCTTCCATCTAAGAAAAGCTTACTACAGTCCTGCCGTTACACCTTCCAGAACAAGGAACTTCTAAGCAACTGAGGATTTATTTTGGGACTCGGTGTGTTTCTTCGGGGAATTCGCTTCCTGCTCGCGTGTCATTAAGATGAAAGATCATACACTGACGGAAAAAAATCCCAACACCACGAAAAAATAGTTGTAGAGGAATGCGAAATGGCGGCAATACATTTGTATAGGTAACATATTTAATCGATTAAGGTTTCAAGATCACAGCTTATTGTAAGCGCGAGAAGAGTCATTTTAAATGTGAAATGCTGGTACATTAATAACCGGTGTAACCGCCAGAATGTTGAATGCAAGCACGCAAACGTTCATGCATTGTGTCGTACAGGTGCTGGATGTCAGTTTGTGGAATGGAGTTCCATGCCTGTTGCACTTGGTCGGTCAATACAGGGACGGTTAATGCTGGTTGGGGGTGACCCTGGAGTTGTCGTTCAATGATGTCCCATACGTGCTCGATTGGTGAAAGATCTGGTGATCTAGCAGGCAACATGTCGACACTCTGTAGAGCATGTTGGGTTACAACAGCGGTATGCGGGCGAGGGTTATCCTGTTGGAAAACACCCCCGGGAATGCTGTTCATGAATGGCAGCATAACAGGTTGAATCACCAGACCGACGTACAACTGTGCAGTCAGGGTGCGTGGGATAACCACGAGAGTGCTCCTGCTGTCATAGGAAATTGCTCCCCAGACCATAACTCCAGGTGTAGGTCCAGTGTTTCTCGGCCGCAGACAGGTTGGTTGCAGGCGCTCACCTGGCCTCCTTCTAACCAACACACGGCCATCACTGGCACCCAGGCAGAACCGGCTTTCATCAGAAAACACAAGAGATCTCCACTCCGTCCTCCAACGAGCTCTAGTTTGACACCACTTACGTCGCAAACGGCAGTGGTTTGGAGTAAGTGGAATGCACGCTACAGGGCTTCTGGCTCGGAGCTGTCCTTCAAGTAACCGATTTGTAACAGTTCGTTGTGTCACTGTGGGGGCAACTGCAGCTCGAATTGCTGCCGCAGACTCGGTACGATGCGCCACGGCCATACGCCGTACACGGCGGTCTTCCCTCTCAGTAGTGCCACGTGGCCGGCCGGAACCCGGTCTTCTTGAGGCAGTACCTTCCCTTGACCACCGCTGCGAACAATCATGCACAGTGGCTACATTCCATCCAAGTCGTTCTGCAATATTGCGGAAAGAAAATCCACCTTCTCGTAGCCCTATTACACGACCTCGTTCAAACTCCGTGAGCTGTTGATAATGGCTTCTTCGCCTTCTTAAAGGCATTCTTGACTAACATCAACACCCTACGTCGAATCTCAACGATAACTAACGCTCACGAACATTACAGCGCGTATTTACAGCAAACCTGCTTTTCATGTTCCGAGGGGCGCTATTAGCGCCACAGGTATGCGCCGAGCGCGAAATTTGCATAGACGTCATCTTACAGATGTACTCTCACCGCCTACCAACTGTCGTTTATCTAACACAACCCCTTCTTGGTGTTGGGATTTTTTTTTCCGTCAGTGTATATGCTTCGATTTGCACACGGTAGAGCGTTTCATCTTGAGTCCCAACACACGTCTTCAATTGCTTGGAGGTTCCTTTTTCTGGGTGGTGTAACGGTAGCGTACTTGAACTTAAGTATGGAAATGCGGTTCTTGAAATCAGAGACTGCAATCTTGTGATGATTATATATATTAAGATAATACAACGTTTGTTACAACTAATTTATCTTTCAAGTCAACCAAGGTTTCGCTGGGCTTTGGCCTGGCTTCATCAGAACGAATGCCACCTAAATATTCAAATTGTACATGATGTCATAAATGGTGTTAACAGTCACGTGTTTTGGTTAGTTGCTTCCACGCGCTTGATAGAAATGGTGTGGCTGCCATGTCGTTAACAAGTTACGAAGAATTCTGATATATATATCATCATCATCATCATTGTCAACCATTATCAATCCACTGCTGGACGAAGGTCTCCCCAAGTTTCCTCCACAACGGTCTGTCTTGTGCCAGTCTCCTCCATGTCACCCCTGCATACTTTCGAATTTCATCCACCCATCTCCCATGTGGTCTTCTTCTGGGTCTTTTCCTGTCCCTTGGAATCCAAAGATATATATATATATATATATATATATACTTAAGAGCAAAACTGAAGACTAAGGAAAAAATTTTAGAATTTAAAACGAAGGGTGCAAAATAACCTGAAAATCAAAACGCGCAACGCAGCAGTTTTGAAAATTCAGAATTCACATTCTATAAAGAAGATACCTAAGCAAAAAAATACATATATAATTTTGACTCACACCTAATACAACATAGAAAAGGTTATGTATCTACCTGTGTGAGTAAAAGGAGAAAAGATAAAAAAAAAAAAAAAAAATAATAAAACAACTGAATGTAGAAGGTGTCGAGAATACTGAGCCTTGGCTTTATCAAGGACCAGCAAAAACTCTGCATTTTCTCACTTCCACAAAGACCTAGTTGGAAATGGGTTTCTGCAAGGCCATAGATGCAAGTAACAGTCCCACCTAAAATAGTTTAAAAAATATATATATAAGTCATGTCCTCCGTAGAGTAGCATGACCTAGCACTAGTTATCAATTTCGCTTGCATCCATTAACCTTCATGGCCCGACCCATGCTCTTCATCTGTTACTATTAAACAGAGAGAAGAAGATTAAAGAGAACTCAAGCTGTGAGAGTGACATAATAAATAGAAATGATTTTCAGCTATAACGAAATTCCAAGTTCGTTTGAGAGAGAATTTAAACCTGAAAAACAATGCAAAAGAAATCCAAATTTTACATTGCAATTAAAAAAGGAAATGTTAATTTATAACGAACAGATTTTTGAAAGAAAACTTGAGTCTAAAACCCCTACTCTACAACTTATGACAGCACGAAAACGAGAATAAGTTAAAGATAATAATTAACTAAAGAAAACTTTGTGAAAGTTATATACCTTAAACAGTTAGTTGCAATATGTACAAAGTATTTCAGCAGTGCTTTAAGTGCATAATTAATTAGTTATTAAGAACTTAACTACTTTGAAAAAACAGCGCATAGACAGCGCATAGAAAAGGAACAAGCTTAGCCTTCCTCTGTTCCTAGGTACCCCAAAAGACGCTCAAAGTTACAAAGAAAAGTAAGAGTTAAAACCCGCATAAATGTTAACAGACAAACCAATGCTTAAAAGCTGAAAAGCTAAAAAACGACAGAGAAAAGGTACATAAAGTACAAACATTGAACTTATAAAACCTAGAACCCAAAACAAGGAAGAGAGCTTACCTCTTGTGTGACAAAAACTTTTCTCCTTACAAGAGGAGAACATGGCTGACCCCTTCCGCCACTCCCTAGACGCTGGGGGGCAGTGAGGGTGGGGCTGATGGCCTCCTCATACAGCAAGAAACCAACGCGCGGAGATTTTAACCAGAGAAAAATATATAAAATTAAGACTGTGGATCTGTATGATCAGAATGAGCAGAATTAACTCTCCAGAATACATGAGAAATATTATAAAATACACGAGCAGTTTATTTAATAATCTTTGCATGTATTAAATCACCTTAGTGAGCTTCTATAGATTAATCAGAATCTTATTAATTTTAATGTTGGTTTTACTATTTTTAGTATAGCTATCCTAGTAATGAATAACTAGTTTTCTTTTTTATTTGTTTTTATTTTCTTTTATAAACAGATTTTTAAGCTTTTTTTGTGATTTTGTTTATATTATTTAATTTTTTGTTTTAATAGGACCGTCATATCCATAGCACTAAGGTTCCTTTAGGTAGTTAATAGGCATCCTCTAGCCAACTTCCTTACGGCTTTGATTGGTCAGAATCATATTATTAACTGTGTAGAAAATTAAAGCAGATCTGCCAACCTTACTCTATTATTCAGAATAATTTTTCTTAAAGTTCTTTTGATGAAAAGAAGAAGGAATTTCGTTCTCTAGAAAACTTTCTAATAGTATATTAATGTGGTAATTGAAATCCAAATTGTTGCTGCAAATTCTTGAAATTCTTAGGACCTGAGAAATTAGTACATTCTCAATTACTTTGGTTGAAATGTTATTATTCCAGTGTAGATATTTAATTACTTTGAAAGGAAAATTAACTCTTTTATCAAAGAGGCTAATAGATGGGTTACCTCTGTTGAGCTTAATGCTTAAGTCTAGGAACTCAAGTTCCTGATTACTGTGGTTGGTTTTACATAAGTTAAGAGAGCTAGGATAGATATTATCAAAATCACTCTCTATAACTTCTGAATTATTGATACACACCTTTACACTTTTAGATATATTGATGATCTGCTGTGTATCAATAATTCAGAAGTTATAGAGAGTGATTTTGATAATATCTATCCTAGCTCTCTTAACTTATGTAAAACCAACCACAGTAATCAGGAACTTGAGTTCCTAGACTTAAGCATTAAGCTCAACAGAGGTAACCCATCTATTAGCCTCTTTGATAAAAGAGTTAATTTTCCTTTCAAAGTAATTAAATATCTACACTGGAATAATAACATTTCAACCAAAGTAATTGAGAATGTACTAATTTCTCAGGTCCTAAGAATTTCAAGAATTTGCAGCAACAATTTGGATTTCAATTACCACATTAATATACTATTAGAAAGTTTTCTAGAGAACGAAATTCCTTCTTCTTTCATCAAAAGAACTTTAAGAAAAATTATTCTGAATAATAGAGTAAGGTTGGCAGATCTGCTTTAATTTTCTACACAGTTAATAATATGATTCTGACCAATCAAAGCCGTAAGGAAGTTGGCTAGAGGATGCCTATTAACTACCTAAAGGAACCTTAGTGCTATGGATATGACGGTCCTATTAAAACAAAAAAATTAAATAATATAAACAAAATCACAAAAAAAGCTTAAAAATCTGTTTATAAAAGAAAATAAAAACAAATAAAAAAGAAAACTAGTTATTCATTACTAGGATAGCTATACTAAAAATAGTAAAACCAACATTAAAATTAATAAGATTCTGATTAATCTATAGAAGCTCACTAAGGTGATTTAATACATGCAAAGATTATTAAATAAACTGCTCGTGTATTTTATAATATTTCTCATGTATTCTGGAGAGTTAATTCTGCTCATTCTGATCATACAGATCCACAGTCTTAATTTTATATATTTTTTCTCTGGTTAAAATCTCCGCGCGTTGGTTTCTTGCTGTATGAGGAGGCCATCAGCCCCACCCTCACTGCCCCCCAGCGTCTAGGGAGTGGCGGAAGGGGTCAGCCATGTTCTCCTCTTGTAAGGAGAAAAGTTTTTGTCACACAAGAGGTAAGCTCTCTTCCTTGTTTTGGGTTCTAGGTTTTATAAGTTCAATGTTTGTACTTTATGTACCTTTTCTCTGTCGTTTTTTAGCTTTTCAGCTTTTAAGCATTGGTTTGTCTGTTAACATTTATGCGGGTTTTAACTCTTACTTTTCTTTGTAACTTTGAGCGTCTTTTGGGGTACCTAGGAACAGAGGAAGGCTAAGCTTGTTCCTTTTCTATGCGCTGTCTATGCGCTGTTTTTTCAAAGTAGTTAAGTTCTTAATAACTAATTAATTATGCACTTAAAGCACTGCTGAAATACTTTGTACATATTGCAACTAACTGTTTAAGGTATATAACTTTCACAAAGTTTTCTTTAGTTAATTATTATCTTTAACTTATTCTCGTTTTCGTGCTGTCATAAGTTGTAGAGTAGGGGGTTTTAGACTCAAGTTTTCTTTCAAAATCTGTTCGTTATAAATTAACATTTCCTTTTTAATTGCAATGTAAAATTTGGATTTCTTTTGCATTGTTTTTCAGGTTTAAATTCTCTCTCAAACGAACTTGGAATTTCGTTATAGCTGAAAATCATTTCTATTTATTATGTCACTCTCACAGCTTGAGTTCTCTTTAATCTTCTTCTCTCTGTTTAATAGTAACAGATGAAGAGCATGGGTCGGGCCATGAAGGTTAATGGATGCAAGCGAAATTGTTAACTAGTGCTAGGTCATGCTACTCTACGGAGGACATGACTTATATATATATTTTTTAAACTATTTTAGGTGGGACTGTTACTTGCATCTATGGCCTTGCAGAAACCCATTTCCAACTAGGTCTTTGTGGAAGTGAGAAAATGCAGAGTTTTTGCTGGTCCTTGATAAAGCCAAGGCTCAGTATTCTCGACACCTTCTACATTCAGTTATTTTTTTTTTTTTTTTTTTTTTATCTTTTCTCCTTTTACTCACACAGGTAGATACATAACCTTTTCTATGTTGTATTAGGTGTGAGTCAAAATTATATATGTATTTTTTTGCTTAGGTATCTTCTTTATAGAATATATATATATATATATATATATATATATATATATATATTCTATAAAGAAGATACCTAAGCAAAAAATACATATATAATTTTGACTCACACCTAATACAACATAGAAAAGGTTATGTATCTACCTGTGTCAGTAAAAGGAGAAAAGATAAAAAAATAAAATAAAACAACTGAATGTAGAAGGTGTCGAGAATACTGAGCCTTGGCTTTATCAAGGACCAGCAAAAACTCTGCTTTTTCTCACTTCCACAAAGACCTAGTTGGAAATGGGTTTCTGCAAGGCCATAGATGCAAGTAACATTCCCACCTAAAATAGTTTAAAAAATATATATATAAGTCATGTCCTCCGTAGAGTAGCATGACCTAGCACTAGTTAACAATTTCGCTTGCATCCATTAACCTTCATGGCCCGACCCATGCTCTTCATCTGTTACTATTAAACAGAGAGAAGAAGATTAAAGAGAACTCAAGCTGTGAGAGTGACATAATAAATAGAAATGATTTTCAGCTATAACGAAATTCCAAGTTCGTTTGAGAGAGAATTTAAACCTGAAAAACAATGCAAAAGAAATCCAAATTTTACATTGCAATTAAAAAAGGAAATGTTAATTTATAACGAACAGATTTTTGAAAGAAAACTTGAGTCTAAAAACCCCTACTCTACAACTTATGACAGCACGAAAACGAGAATAAGTTAAAGATAATAATTAACTAAAGAAAACTTTGTGAAAGTTATATACCTTAAACAGTTAGTTGCAATATGTACAAAGTATTTCAGCAGTGCTTTAAGTGCATAATTAATTAGTTATTAAGAACTTAACTACTTTGAAAAACAGCGCATAGACAGCGCATAGAAAAGGAACAAGCTTAGCCTTCATATCTTATATAATAATACTCTCTATAAGCAAGTGAACGGTATTCCAATGGGAACATCAACGTCCACAAATATCGCTAATCTATTCCTGTTCTTTAAGGAATATAAATTCATTAAAAATCACCCCACCTGCTCAGATAACTACCTTTACACTTTTAGATATATTGATGATCTGCTGTGTATCAATAATTCAGAAGTTATAGAGAGTGATTTTGATAATATCTATCCTAGCTCTCTTAACTTATGTAAAACCAACCACAGTAATCAGGAACTTGAGTTCCTAGACTTAAGCATTAAGCTCAACAGAGGTAACCCATCTATTAGCCTCTTTGATAAAAGAGTTAATTTTCCTTTCAAAGTAATTAAATATCTACACTGGAATAATAACATTTCAACCAAAGTAATTGAGAATGTACTAATTTCTCAGGTCCTAAGAATTTCAAGAATTTGCAGCAACAATTTGGATTTCAATTACCACATTAATATACTATTAGAAAGTTTTCTAGAGAACGAAATTCCTTCTTCTTTCATCAAAAGAACTTTAAGAAAAATTATTCTGAATAATAGAGTAAGGTTGGCAGATCTGCTTTAATTTTCTACACAGTTAATAATATGATTCTGACCAATCAAAGCCGTAAGGAAGTTGGCTAGAGGATGCCTATTAACTACCTAAAGGAACCTTAGTGCTATGGATATGACGGTCCTATTAAAACAAAAAATTAAATAATATAAACAAAATCACAAAAAAGCTTAAAAATCTGTTTATAAAAGAAAATAAAAACAAATAAAAAAGAAAACTAGTTATTCATTACTAGGATAGCTATACTAAAAATAGTAAAACCAACATTAAAATTAATAAGATTCTGATTAATCTATAGAAGCTCACTAAGGTGATTTAATACATGCAAAGATTATTAAATAAACTGCTCGTGTATTTTATAATATTTCTCATGTATTCTGGAGAGTTAATTCTGCTCATTCTGATCATACAGATCCACAGTCTTAATTTTATATATTTTTTCTATGGTTAAAATCTCCGCGCGTTGGTTTCTTGCTGTATGAGGAGGCCATCAGCCCCACCCTCACTGCCCCCAGCGTCTAGGGAGTGGCGGAAGGGGTCAGCCATGTTCTGCTCTTGTAAGGAGAAAAGTTTTTGTCACACAAGAGGTAAGCTCTCTTCCTTGTTTTGGGTTCTAGGTTTTATAAGTTCAATGTTTGTACTTTATGTACCTTTTCTCTGTCGTTTTTTAGCTTTTCAGCTTTTAAGCATTGGTTTGTCTGTTAACATTTATGCGGGTTTTAACTCTTACTTTTCTTTGTAACTTTGAGCGTCTTTTGGGGTACCTAGGAACAGAGGAAGGCTAAGCTTGTTCCTTTTCTATGCGCTGTCTATGCGCTGTTTTTTCAAAGTAGTTAAGTTCTTAATAACTAATTAATTATGCACTTAAAGCACTGCTGAAATACTTTGTACATATTGCAACTAACTGTTTAAGGTATATAACTTTCACAAAGTTTTCTTTAGTTAATTATTATCTTTAACTTATTCTCGTTTTCGTGCTGTCATAAGTTGTAGAGTAGGGGGTTTTAGACTCAAGTTTTCTTTCAAAAATCTGTTCGTTATAAATTAACATTTCCTTTTTTAATTGCAATGTAAAATTTGGATTTCTTTTGCATTGTTTTTCAGGTTTAAATTCTCTCTCAAACGAACTTGGAATTTCGTTATAGCTGAAAATCATTTCTATTTATTATGTCACTCTCACAGCTTGAGTTCTCTTTAATCTTCTTCTCTCTGTTTAATAGTAACAGATGAAGAGCATGGGTCGGGCCATGAAGGTTAATGGATGCAAGCGAAATTGTTAACTAGTGCTAGGTCATGCTACTCTACGGAGGACATGACTTATATATATATTTTTTAAACTATTTTAGGTGGGAATGTTACTTGCATCTATGGCCTTGCAGAAACCCATTTCCAACTAGGTCTTTGTGGAAGTGAGAAAATGCAGAGTTTTTGCTGGTCCTTGATAAAGCCAAGGCTCAGTATTCTCGACACCTTCTACATTCAGTTGTTTTATTTTATTTTTTTATCTTTTCTCCTTTTACTCACACAGGTAGATACATAACCTTTTCTATGTTGTATTAGGTGTGAGTCAAAATTATATATGTATTTTTTTGCTTAGGTATCTTCTTTATAGAATGTGAATTCTGAATTTTCAAAACTGCTGCGTTGCGCGTTTTGATTTTCAGGTTATTTTGCACCCTTCGTTTTAAATTCTAAAATTTTTTCCTTAGTCTTCAGTTTTGCTCTTAAGTATATATATATATATATATATATATATATATATATATATATATATAAACACTGGACATGGCTCAACCGAGAGAACAAGCTGGATTCAGGAGTGGCTACAGCACAATAGATCATATCCACGTACTGAGAGAACTAATTGAAAGAGCGAGGGAATATGAGCTTCCATTGTGCATGGCTTTTATCGATTATGAAAAAGCCTTTGATTCGGTGAAACCATCAGCAGTTGCAATGGCTCTGAAATCCTGCGGTATTGAAGATGCATACATTAATATTATTAATAACATCTATGAAAATGCAAGTGCAAAGATTCGGCTGTTTGAAAATACAACACACATAAAAATTGGAAAAGGGGTGAGACAAGGTGACACCATATCTCCGAAGCTCTTTAATGCCACATTGGAAAATGTCTTTCAATCACTGAACTGGGAAAACAAAAGGATAAAGATTAATGGAGATTATCTAACCCACCTTCGTTTTGCTGATGACATAGTCATTTTTGCAACTACCCCATCAGAGCTACAGAGTATGATCCAGGAACTTGCTGACAAGAGTAAAGAAGTGGGATTAAAAATGAACTTTCAGAAGACAAAAGTGATGTACAATGCTTTTACAAGAAATGAAGATTTATCGATTGATGGAGAAAAGCTGGAGATAACAGACACGTACGTTTATCTTGGACAGCAGATATCAAGTGAGGGTCACATTGGTGAAGAAATTAATCGGCGTACAAAACTTGCCTGGAGAGCTTTTGGAAGAAACAGCATAATTTTCAAGAGCAATATGCCATTATGTCTTAAAAGAAAAGTGTTTGATGAATGCATCCTTCCAGTGCTTACGTATGGTGCAGAGACGTGGACCTTAGCTAAAAGAGACATACAAAGGCTGCAGACAACTCAAAATAGCATGGAAAGGTGCATGCTTGTTGTAACCAGGAGAGATAAGAAGAGGAACTCGTGGATCCGAAAAATGACGAGAGTGGAAGACATCATGATCAGAGTTAAATCCCTGAAATGGCAATGGGCTGGACATACTGCCAGAAGGACAGACCATAGATGGACAGCCGAAATTTTAGATTGGATTCCAAGGGACAGGAAAAGACCCAGAAGAAGACCACATGGAAGATGGGTGGATGAAATTCGAAAGTATGCGGGAGTGACATGGAGGAGACTGGCACAAGACAGACCGTTGTGGAGGAAACTTGGGGAGACCTTCGTCCAGCAGTGGATTGATAATGGTTGACAATGATGATGATGATGATATATATATATATATGGAAAGCTTCCAAGATATCAAGTTTGGTGGTTGAATCTGGCTCGTCCATTAGTTTTGCTTCTTCAAAGAGAAAATTTCTGGTCCTCTTCGGAACAGTGTTTAGCCATCGATGACTTCTTTAGGTCACAGTTCTGAATATAGGTCTCGTGCTCCTTCAAACGAAAACGGGTCTGTCCTATATACGAAGCGCTACATTCACATGAAATTTGATAAATTCCCCACGAGTTTTTATCTTCAGCATAGTCCTTTGATCCTAAATTTTTGTTTATGTGTTTAAGAATCACTTTAAAATTTAAAATTAAAGGTTTTGAGAATTTTTGAATGCAGTGTCACGGGAAAATGGAAAAATGGTAAATTTTCCTCGTAACGGGCGCATCATAGGAGTTAACGAGGAGATAGTCTTCGGTTTCTGGAATTTTGTTAGAGCCTTATCTATAATGGAAGGGTTGTATCTTCACTGTACTGCAACGCGTTTAAGCAAATTAAGTTATTTTTCCAAACTGTCTTTATGCGAACATTATCTTAATATATCTTAAGTATTATCTTAATATATGGCGATGCGGGTTCGATTCCCGTTTCAGGACGATGTGATTTTCAAGTTTTCTGAAGCATGTCTACTTGCCGTTGCACGTATGACCGGGAGCTCCCCATGCTGTCGCTCCTTGCCTCACTCGATCAAGTTATACCAGAGGGACTCATCTCAGCAAGGACTGTGCGATGTAAACATTTGGAGCAAAACTTCATATTACCTCAATTTCTGAACCTGCAGCATAATATAATTAAATAATTAGTATTCTCCTGATAATACAACTTCCGATGATTTGGAGTGAAATGAAACACGACATTTGGCGACCGTCTTTTTTCTTATAAAAGGAAATTCTCCATTTCAAACTTTTTTCTTTTAAAATTTAGTTGTCCAGTCGGGCGACTGGATTTGTTTTTAACCTGCCCAGTCTAATAATTTATATGAACCGGGCATCTCGCGTATGGTATTCTTCAAGCCCTGAAAAATATATATCAAAGGTAAAAAAAAAACATTTGCAATTTATGGAGAATTTTCTGTGACACTTTCTTTGGACACTTGGGCATTTCCAGAGGAAAATATTTAAATGTTTTCTTTTTCCTTTTTTTATCAGAAAATAAAACTATTGGAAGACTTGCCAATTTCAAAAACTTTTACTCAATTGCACTGTATTCCGTAAACTTAGGGGGAAATATTCAAAGGTAAATAAACTTAGAGACAAATTAGGAAAAATGGCAGAATAATAATCAGGAAACAGAATAATAATAACTACTACAAGTATGAGCCAACAACGCTTCTAGAGAACAACACCCACAAGATGTACTGGGACAGATCGATCAGAACAGATAAGACCAACCCCTACAATCGGCCCGACATCGTCCTGGTCGACAAAGAGAAGAAGTCAACATACCTGACTGACATAGACGTGCGCAACACGTGCAACATCCAGAAGATGCACGGAGAGAAGCTGTCAAAGTATAACGACTTACGATACGAAGTCAAGGAAATGTGGCATACGGAGAACGTAGTAATATCAGCCACAGGAGTTGTACCTAAGACCATTCACAGCAGACACTAGATCTTCAACCTAACACCTACACGGAACTACAGAAGGCAGCTATCTTGGACACTTGTAGGATAGTAAGGAAGTTCCTGGACAAATGAGAGAAAGAAATACCACTTCCGGGACTTGGTACGTCGCACCCATCTCGGAAAGAAGAGAAAACCCCTCAGGAAGAGGTGGAATCGTCGTTTATATAATAAAAATAATAATAATATTCCGGAACAACATGAAAAGTTTTGTCTCGATCGAAGCATTTTTACGTAAGTTATACCGCATAAGGGCAATGGAATGGATCCCGATCCTATGTCCTGAACTTTAACCCCATTTCACCCGTTTTCAATAGGGTTCGTCTCCAGATGGTCCCCTACCACATACTAAAATTTCATCGAAATCGAACCATTTTTACGCAAGTTATGACGCATAAGGGCAATAGAATGCATTCCGCTCCTATGTCGTGACCTTTGACCCCATTTGTCCCATTTTTAATAGGGTTCATTCTTGCGTGGTCTCCGACCACTTGCTAAAATTTCATCGAAATCGAACCATTTTTACGCGAGTTATCGTGCGGACAGGCGGACAAAGCTGGGGCATATACGCTTCTTTAACCTACGGTTGGAAAGCGTAAAAAATGCTTCTATTACCACAAAACTTTAGTATGTTGTTGCGGTGGTATACTGAACGAATCAATAGTCAGGGTAGGAAGGAGGGTTTGTCTGCGCACGATTTCTGGTATGTTGGAAAGCGTATCATAATCGATGCATTGCATGATTTTACTAACTTGTAAGTCTGAAAGTACATCTCTTGAAAATAAGTGTAGAGAATAGTAAGCCTCGTTTGCTACTTGAATGAGTTGTAGCCAAATTAATTTTGCATTGAATGATTAGTATTGTGCTAATGAAGGAAGTAACTTCTGAAACTGTATGTTGTCAATTGAAAAAAAAATGATCACAGTTTTCTTACTTAACATCGAAAAGATTTCCCAAAATAAGCCTTTCCGTGATTAATTTGAAGTTCTGACTTTTCAGATAGAGTATACATTTGAAAGAAAGAAAAAATGAATCGTATTTTGTTTGATTAAAATTAACAAGTCTTGAATGTTGCGTTGCCATTTCAAAAATGAAATTTGTACAATGGGCATCCTGAATGTAATACCTCGTCCCTCATAAGATTTTTATTTGTAGCAGCAGAAATGTGAAACTTGATGTCAAAATACTTGGACATATTGTTAATAATGCTAGCCTAGTCAAAGTATTGTTCATCACTTTCTATACATTTCCGTCATCTTTGAACCCATTGGTAAAATCCATTTTGGAAAAATTCCTGAGGCTGTCGCTTCACCCATGAGTTCACAGCCAGTTTAACGTCTGTCACATCGTCGAAACGTACCCCGCGAATGGTGTTTTTCAAAGGTGCAAACAGTTTGAAAAAGACTGAGGGAGCAAAATCAGAACTGTAGAGGGGTTGGTATGTCACCGTCCACCCCATTTTGGCAATAGCCTGTGAAGTCTCCATTGAGGTGTAGGGACTTGCTTTTTCATGGTGTAAAACAACACTATGAAGTGGAATGTCGCGTCTTTTCCTTCTGATAACTTCCTTTAACTTCTTCAATGTCTGCATATAGTGAGCACTGTTTATTGTTGCACCCCTTTCAAGGAAATCGGTCAAATTGATACCACATTTGTTCCAGAAAATTGCCACCATCACTTTCCCTGCGGAACGATTTGTTTTCACCTTTTTCTGTCGAGGTGAAGATGTGCGATACCATTCCATTGACGCACGTTTTGTTTCTGGGTCATGAAAGAACACCCAGGTTTCACCCCCCGTCACAACATTAGAGAAAAACACTTCACCCTCCCTCACATAACCGTCCAAGAGCTTCCGACACATGTCCACCCTTTGCTCACATTATTCACGGGTTAGGTTTCTTGGGATCCACTTTGAACAAATTTTTTTGTAGCCCAGATCCCTAATTAATGTTTCCATAGCATTATGACCACAATGAATTGCATCAGACAACTCCTGGATCGTGACACGACGATCAGCTGTGATGAGATCTTTCACTCGTTGCCTGTAGGCATCTGTCACTGCAGTTGCGGGTCTTCCACTCCGTTGTTCGTCCGACACTGAACTCTCTCCCTCTCGAAACCTCTTCATCCATCTTCGGACATTACTGATATCGGTTGTGGCAACTGCATACACCGCTAGGAGTCTTCTGTAGATTTCTGGAGCCTCACATCGCTTTTTTTCCACGAATTGATTTACGGCTTGCTGCTTTTCTCTGTCATTCATGATCTTTATTTCCGATTCTGAAAAAAATTAGGTAAAATATCATAGTACATGTCAGTGTAGTTTCATTAAAATCACTTCAAAAGTTATTAAGGAGGAGGCATTACTTTCAGGATGCCCCTCTCAATTTCTTTTGAATTTATGATTGAAAATCTTGTCATACCGCTCAAATTAAAAAAACAAAACAAATTGGTCTATTTTGTTTGAATGCAAATTGAGCAAACTGACTTACTCTGATCCTCAAAGCCACTAAATTGGGATATATCATTCATAAAATATAAAATGCTAAATAGAAATAAAAAAAAAAAAAGCAGGAAGATATGTACACGTATGAAAAATAAAAATGAGGAAAGCAAGGGCATCGCTATCTGAAAAGAATAGAAAAATAAAGGAAAGAAAGCAAGAAATTTATGCACCAAATTTGCTGAGTTTCTCTTAAAATAAATCACCGTAATCCTCCCGGAAGTAGTCGGGTGACAGAAGCGTGCCTTCGACCTCGTAACATTTAGCACGAAGCCAATGCGTCCGAACAGATCGAACATAATCCGTAATAATAATTAATCAGTCCGGTTGTTTAAATGCGTGTTTTTGACGCATCGAAACTCCTAGCAGGAAGTAATGAAGGACACCTCCCCCCGTCTCTCAACATTAGAATACGTGACTGCGGATTCAGAGTCAAAAAACCAAACGAATGATCCCGCGGGGTGGGGGATTGGAGAGGAAAATAAGGGACGCTTGGCTCTTTTCCTGTTCCGCCCCCGCACCGACTCGTTCCTTCCCTTGAGCAGCACGCACCCCATCCCTCCTAACACGGCATTCTTTCCTCCCACTATAATTACTTCATCAGGGGCCTCAGGTACGAAATGATTCCCATACGTGACATCGCGGTGACCTTTTGTTCTCAATCTTAACGCTGATGCCTCCGTCTGGATCATGGATAGGAGGTAGATCACCTCCGACTTCCAACCACTTTGCACCTGCAACCAAGTTGTGCACGCGATGCAAAACCCCCACGAATCCAAAGATCAATCCCACCGACTCGTGTTTCGTTAAAAACACATTCACTAACCGTGTAATAACCATAGATGCGTACTTTCGACTGCAAAATTTTGCATTAGACGGTAAACACAACATTCGGTCATCGAGCAGAAGCAGCACCACACTCAACTGCTTGCACTACTATTTCTTTAATTATTCTTCTTTCGAGGTTTAAAGAACACCGTGAGCAACTCGCAGGGCTTGTCCATTCCTTTGGGGCCACTGGTTCCAGGGAAAGGAGAGGACCAGCACCGTAAGACAAACCCATCACGGGTGCCTCATCTGGACTCGAACCGACGCCCATCTCAGACAATGGTCAAGCGCTAGTGTATTAGGCCATTGTGGCGGCTGTTGTTTATTTAAACTGAAAGAAATTTATTGCATTAAACTTTCTGCATCCGGGTCACTGCGTTCACGTATAGTCTGATTTTTTTTTTCTTGACACTTGATAATAATAGAATCGTCTGGTTTTGGGATGCAGCAAGCACTTCCCGGGACTAAACAGACATGATTTGTAGCAAGAAGGGAGCAGGCGAAGGGTTCCGTAGTAATCTCATCCTAGGGCGGAATTCTTGTGGAAAGCTTGGCAGTAAATATTGCTTGATCTGAAAGGGGGGCTTCTTTGTCTCTTAAGTTATTCTTCTTAAGATAACAGTGAGATATCCCTCCCCAGCGATTATATTCCCCAGCAAGTAATATGAGACAATGGAGTGGGTGGGGGATGAACCAAAGGGTGGGACTGCCGTCGTAATGGGTCTTAAAATCTTAGCCCCGCAGGGATCAAGTGACTGGGAAAGGTTTTTGCTTCTTGTCTCTGAGCATTGGAAATCACCTCCTTCGACACGTCGCACCCAAAATGCTTGCACCCCCCAAAAACAGGCTATTCCATTATCGTTAAGTGCCAGGTTAAAAAAAAAATCCGACTATAGTTCAGGATACCCAAACTGCGGCAAGAGTTGTTACGTCACTCGCCGCGTCATGGGTTGGCTTTTAAGTGAGACATGGATGTTGTGTTTGTTTTCCGGTTTTGGTTCTTTCCTGCCGCTGAAACCAGCGATCCTAAATATCATTCCAACTTTCGATCTTTATACTCTGTAACAAATAAGTGGTGTGAATTCACGGAAAATTTTTGAAAATAACGTGCAGCAAAGTTGCCGGTAACTGCCCGTCTTTTAACGGAATATCCGTTTTTAAAAGTTCCCGTTTTTTTTTTTTTTAACTTCCGTATTTTCACGGTTTTTCCGTAGTGAGTAATTCCGTTTGTTTCAGTTAAGTCCTTTTCGAGTTTTTCCGTATTTCGACCGAATATTACAACCCTTACGCGAGAGAATCCTTTCGCGCTGGTAGTGAGATCGAGGCCATGTCATTTAGGTTGGAGCCGCGCGTCTTAACCACTGAGCCAGAGAGTCACAGGAATCAAGCTCACGTTCAAGGCAAAACTAATTGCGCGATGGTGATTTTTTTTCATTAATGCGAACGAATTAGTCATTTTATTTTCTATTAGAGCTTGTTATTTTTTTAATAGATTTGTAATAATTAATTTTTTTTCTGTACGATGTCTTATTATTACAAATTTCGTATTTTTTTAATTTTTTTTTTTCATTGTGGTTTTTCGAAGCAACGGAATGATTTGGGGTTTGAGATCTTTTTTCAACTGACAATGTCTTTCAATTATCTTTAACAGAAGGTGCAATGTACTGTTTAATAACGTTATTTCACAAAACTTCTAAATATGAAATTTACTCTAGATAGTTATATAGTTTTTGTCTTAAGGACTTCACTGACTGATACATAGACCTGTGTAATTAAATTAAGTATTCGGTTTCTTACGGTAACACAATATATAATAGCTGGTACACAAAATAGGGGAGAGGAGAAGAAATATCCTGTGCCACAGTAACAAAAATTCATGCGATATACTATCCACAATATCAGATCTCGCTGCATAACTTCAAAATCAAATACTTCGACAGGCTATTGAAATTTAACAATGAATCAAACCCCCAAGTATCCCCGTGAATATCTCTTTATTTTTCGTCATATGGATACGGAAAAACTGAGAACGGAGTTTTTCCGTTAATATAAGAAAGGAATTGCGGAAAGGTTTCTGAAAATTCAGAATTTTCCGTTAACACCTCTTGAAAACTGTAATTTACCGTCACATAAGAAAGAAATTACGCAAAGGTTCCTGAAAATTCAGAATTTTCCGTTAACACCTTGAAAACGATAATTTACCGTCACATAAGAAAGAAATTACGGAAAGGTTTCCGAAAATTAAGAATTTTCCGTTAACACCTCTTGAAAACGGTAATTTGCCCTCACATAAGAAAGTAATTACGGAAAGGTTTCTGAAAATTCAGAATTTCCCGTTAACACCTCTTGAAAACTGTAATTTACCGTCACATAAGAAAGAAATTACGCAAAGGTTCCTGTAAATTCAGAATTTTCCGTTAACACCTCTTGAAAACGATAATTTACCGTCACATAAGAAAGAAATTACGCAAAGATTCCTGAAAATTCAGAATTTTCCGTTAACACCTCTTGAAAACGATAATTTACCGTCACATAACAAAGTAATTATGGAAAGGTTTCCGAAAATTCAGAATTTTCCGTTAACAGCTCTTGTAAACAGTAATTTACCGTCGTATAAGAAAGAAATTACGGAAAGGTTTCTGAAAATTCAGAAATTTTCTGGCGTACGAAAAAATCAATGAAATTCAGAGTGTTTTCTGTCATTTTACGGAAAAAATTGTAGCAGAAACATCATTCGTTAATTCAAGAAAGAAATCAATGAAAGTGGCTCGTGAATTTCAGAATTTTTTTTACAGTTTAATGTTTTGGTATTTTGCAGTTAATTAATGTCTACCTAAACACACGTACATACGTAACTAACTGAAATAACGGTCGGGGAACAAAAGAAACAGCAAACTTACGTAACATTCACTTTTTTATTCGTCTAAACAGTGATTTCTAGTTGGCAATCATAAATCGTATATCACCTCATCATGGTAACAGCACATTCTTATGATTTAACAATAATTGCGATCTTTGCAATGCTATATGTACAG
This sequence comes from Macrothele yani, assembly GCA_039090855.1. Taxonomy (NCBI): domain Eukaryota; kingdom Metazoa; phylum Arthropoda; class Arachnida; order Araneae; family Macrothelidae; genus Macrothele; species Macrothele yani. The sequence goes on along the minus strand of CM076995.1, from coordinate 150,529,832 downwards.
TCTCCCTTCTTATATTACGCTTTTCACCTCTTCACTATTCAACACACTCGATGTAGCTGTTTCTTTTGATTTGACTCACTGTCAGCGTAGCCAAAACCTACGAGTTTTTCGAAGAAGTAATGTGCTCTTCAGTAGGAAATTCAGACGCAGAATTAACAAAATTTACATAAGAAACAGAAACTGAAAAGGAAGGTTAAATTAGAGATATGCCACATCAATTCCCCCTTACCTTTTCTTCCTTTTATCTAGTATAAGCTTGCTGTTGCAAATTGGATTTCTACTTCTTGTTTGGGTTCGATATTTAAATATAAATGTAGTTCGTTGCAGAAAATATATAACGAAGGAACAGATGAGAAAAGTTGCAGTTTCAATTAACCTATTATTAGCTTAAACTTATATTGGAGGTTGTCCTGGAATTGTTTTGTTCCTTATCTCTTAAAACTTTCTCCACTCTCGTTAGTTATTCCGTTTCTCAATTTCTCGCTCTTTCTTATCAAATCCAATTGTAAGTAACTTTTCATTCTTTTTCACGGGTCTTCCGGACAATTTAATGTCCCCCTTCCTCCCTTTGTCAAAAACTTCTCTTCTGTCCTGGCGTGACCTCTGTGTCGTCCGACCATTGCTATATTTCGCCCGCGTTCCTCTGACACCTCGATACGCAACAAACTCATTATGACGTCTGAAAGCGTTAATTTATTACAATACACTAAACGGTGCGTGGACCAGTAAAACCGTATAGCAATTGAACACTTAGCCAGCGTAGCAAATTGGCCGCTCAGGTGGAGCAGTGCTCTAAGCAGGGACGTCGCCAGACTTCGAAATCAGTATGGGCGACGGGTGGGCGAGCATTATTTTTGGTGGGGCAAGCTTGACAGAAACTGTTTTTTTTTTTTTACAAAACAAAGAAAGAACGAATTTTTAATGCTTTTTTAATTATTATTTATTTTTGATTGAACGTTTGACGACAAGCGTCTGCAACTCAATGGGCTATAAGCAGTCGCCCGTTCCTACTTTAAGATCACTGGCTCTAGGAAAGGGAGAGAGCCTGTGGCGTAACACAGACAATACATCCATGCTTCACCGGGGTTCGAAACCGGACACTTCTCGGACGAATGATTATACGCCAGCGCTTAGACCACTGCGCCACCCTTTAACCCTTTAACGACCATAACGCCCAAAACGCCCGTGCATACAAACGGCCATAGTACCCCGAAACGCCTATCTAGGGTGAGTCAGATCTCCTACCTTTGCCTGTTCTTCAAATTTCCTTAACCTATGAGGGATCAGCTGGAGTCACCCTCAGTCACTATTTTTGTTATTGGACAAAGAAGTGAACCAACCGACCGGGCGTTATGGTATTTTGAGTGCTAAAAGATTTTTGGGGCATGGTCGTTAGAGGGTTAGTGCTTTTCACTACCGGCTACAAAGAAATTATTGCAATCCCCACATGGACAAATATACATACACGGATCTGACTAGTTATGCCACTGGTGTAAGATAGAAGTGTTGGTAGAATGTCGCTTTAAACTTTTTGCTTGTTCTGAATGCATTGTCTTAAATTGCTTTTCAAAATTTTGCATTTTTACTTACGAAAATAGTACTGTACTTGAGCAATTTATTTAAAAGAACATGTCGTTTTTGTTTATTTAAATCAAATTTTAACGTCGTGCCACACAGACACGATACATCCCCGTTTCCTTAACTCCCTTTCCTTCAAGCCAGCGACTTTGTCTTGCACTTCTCTCCTATAAAGCAGACGTCAGCTACTTCTTGCACTTTCACTGCCCAGCGGCAGTCTTAAGAGCGCCAGTGTAGCTTTACACTCCACTTTCCAGGTTGGAGTTCCGTATTTTGTAAAGAAAGCAAACAGCAGAGCAATTACTAGTGACCCCCTCAGTGAATTCCTATCCACTCTCTTCATTAGCCCCCTGGCCATACTATCATGAAAAAGAGGCTTCAACTAAGGAGTTGGAAGAGTGGAGAACAACTGAATTTTCATGGATTTCAGATGCCAATTTGATAACCTTTCTACGGAGATGTAAACAACGCACTTTCTAGGGGGAAATATGTAGGGCTACATACTATAGAACACAAGACTTATTACTTGGAAATGTCCAGATTATATTCTAAAGTTAAATATATTGAAAAATAGCACATTTTGAACTGGGTGGACGATAGGGTGGGTTCAGGCCTACCCTTGCATTTCCTTGGCGACGTTCTTGGTTCTAATCGCTGGCTTATGATTACTCGTCTGAGTTGGGTTCGGGTTGAGATCCCGGTGAGGTACAGATGTTGTGTTTGTTTTACAGCACTGGCTTTCTCCTTTCCCTGGAACCAGTGGTCCTAAATTAGGGACGGGCGATTGCTCATAACCTACTGAGTTGCACACGGTGGTCGCGAAATCCCCAATTAAAACAAAACAAAACGTGTTAACACCTACTGATTCTTATTGTCATCCTGACAGATAACATTATCAAGACGATGTCGATTTTCTATTCTGACGCCAAAAAGAGCAACTGTTGAATACTCCCTACTATTCCTGAAAACCGACCGATTCTAAAATGTTTTGAAACTCCCGTAACCCTAATAACAATGTTCTACATTTTCGAGGACCACGACAATCTTTATACTAATAAATTACTAACACGACTCTAGGGGAATGTGATTCAATAAAGTAACGCCGGTATTAGAGGTATTCTATGATCGTTCGATATTACTCATTATCCACCTCCTTCTTATTTCAGCTCAGTGCTAGTAATACAATCTGTGCTGCAGCGAGAGAGACAAGTATAGATGCCTAGACTTTCCAGATTTAGGAGGCAGCTGAGAAGCGCTGAGGAACCGGCAAGCAAAACACACGTATTTTACCTGCGATCCAGATTTAGTTAATCTGCAAAATTACATATGACAATTAAATCTAAAAAAAAAAGGCTTCAATTCTTCGTATGCATTACACATTGAACTGAACATGCGTTTATTCTGATCGATAGCAACTCAAATCAAACATCAATACGCTTGATAAACTGATTTCATTAGTGGCTCAAGGATTTCACACACACACATACACAAAGAAAGAGGATAAGAGAGAGAGAGAGTAAAGATTAAAGAAATGAGTAAAAAGTATATTTTAAGTACAGCATGAAAACTAGATTTCCAAGATGCAGAATAACAAAGTATCGGAAAAGTTAGTGGCCCGCATGAATTACTGAATTTTACTATCAGCCCGTATAAGAGTCGTATCTAAAAATCCACTCAAAAACCGGATTAGCGACAGACAGCTTTACTTCTCAAAAATCCCTTAAGCACATTAATTTCGTATTTGTCAGTTTTTAAACTCCAAGCTAAATGTTTGGTATGCAAAATGCCATACTTGGAAAATCTAATAGTGTACAACTCTAGATCGCATGCATCTGTATACCTAAATGAATCAGAACAAAGGATGATGATAAAGCTAAAGGAGGAATTCTCTGTTACGAAAAAGTTCAAAAGGTTACAGGAATCAAACACTGAAAAAATTTGTATTACCAGTTTTGCATAGAAAATAAAACTGACCAATGCGTATTTTGTACTGAAAAGCAAGAACTTGTCACCTGTCTTGTGTTCGGATTTGTCATCATTTCGATAAAAGTAAAAACGGAAATGCCGGTCCAAGATTTTGAAGTGTAGGATCTAGGTTTTGTAAATAGTAGTAGTGGTAAGGCTGTTTGTAGGCTTCATAAAGATTGAAATATTTCGGTTTAAGCTGGTCGGATTTTGCTGACAGACAATGCTAGAATAAAACGAAAATGCCGAATTTGTTCTAAAGAGATAGAAAATGATGAAAACGCAGACATGTTTGATGATGAAAAGGAAATGTTTTTGAACAAAAGTTCACGGCCGCTAATCATTGGTCAAGCTATTAATGCATGACAATCCAAAAATTAATTGCATTCAGAATTTCCACAACTGAAAACTTTCTGCTGTCCAGAGCTGTAAAGTGAGCGAGAGTTTTTCAGAATCTAATGACTCCTGCTCTTTTAACTCTACTGAAATTTGTTGAAGATCACCCGCCTTAAACAAAGCGTTAAGTTTTGTTTCTTGGACGGGTGTTGCATATGTACAATTGTTTCTCGAAAGGTTATGCGGTGCTCATAACATCGTTGCAGAAGCTCCCCTGAAGCAATACTACAGTACTTCATAGCAGTTCTAAGAGCTTTAATTCAGAAAACAATGTTATTTGACTCAAGAGAGCTATGGAAATTGTAGCTATGATCGATTCTGAATTTCATTCAAACAAACTTGGGTTCAATAAGGATTCCGATTGTTGGACTGCCCAAGGCCTTCTCAGTAAGGATAGACTTTATAGTCTGTACTCAGGCTGTCAGAGGCCGTCTCAGTGAGGATAGTCTTTATAGTCTGTACTCAGGCGGTCCGAGGCCGTCTCAGTGGGGATAGTCTTTATAGTCTGTACTCAGGCTGTCCGAGGCCGTCTCAGTGGTGATAGACTTTATAGTCTGTGCTGAGGCTGTCCGAAGCCGTCTCAGTGGGGATAGACTTCATAGTCTGTGCACAGGCTGTCCTAGGCTGTCTCAGTGGGGATAGACTTCATAGTCTGTGCTCAGGCTGTCCGAAGCCGTCTCAGTGAGGATAGACTTCATAGTCTGTGCTCAGGCTGTCCGAGGCCGTCTCAGTGGGGATAGACTTCATAGTCTGTGCTCAGGCTGTCCGAGACCGTCTCAGTGGGGATAGACTTCATAGTCTGTGCTCAGGCATCTGGTAGACACTAAGCTTGGTTCAAAATAATTGCAAATGAGAATTAATTCAGGTGGATCCACTGTTAACAAGTTCGTTCTTATCTTTGTTCTTGTTGTTAACTTCATAAACATTGCGTCGTTGAGTTGCTAAGTCTTATATAGTTGAAGATGATAGTAAAATAGTATGCAAATAATTCTTGCGATTTGTAAATATGTCTAAAAAACTGTTTTTCTTTTCTTCATTTAATTGCCTGCAAAGGTTGCCCGTTAGCTGTGCTTTATTTTCTAACTCTCCCGCTTTCGATCATCTCTTGCGCTGTCGTGAAATCTCCTCTACCTGGCGGTCCACCTAAGACCTACCCTGGGGCAATCACCTCGTCGTGACCGCTCGCTTCCTAAAACTTAGAGACTACTGTCATTCACCTAATTCCCTTCTTGTCTCCAAAAAAAATGCCCTTAAGCATATCCTATGTTCCCTGAGAGAATGAAATCCCAAAGCCTCAAAATAAAATGGTAAATCCCAAGCCTCAAATAAAATGTGGTAATTCGGTAAATCCCAAGCCTCAAAATAAAATGTGAGGGGCTAGTCATTTGTCAGCACCCTTGAAATTGAAACCTGTAAAGGATCAAAAGAGGCGCGACAGAGTTAATCTCCATTCAACAAACAATGTGCATATACTAATCTTAGACAGAATGTCGTCTTAGTAAGTAACCGTGCATCCGGTGTCTAATGGGGAACTGACTCTGAGAAATTTCTCTCACGCTTTGTGGAGACAAAGGAATGGAAGCACAAGATGGAAAATAGGTTGCATTTTGAGATTTTATATGAAATCCTAAAACCCCGTATAAAATCTCTGTAACACCACACCCAAGAAATCTCGCTCTGCTGCTTCTTAGCAACAGTGGCGCACACACGGTAAGGGTTGGCTGGGTCAGTACCCCCCCCCCCCTTCCCCAAGAATTCTCTTGTACTTCATTATTTGAAAGTAATACAAGATATTATTTTAAAGTACATCACTCCGACGACGTTTAAATTAAAAAAAAAAGTATATCTGCACATTATTTTACAGTTTTAATATTTTCGTTCTGATCAATTATTTTTCTGTACGTCTTAGTCCTAAATTTCAAAATGATTATTATTTTTCTGTACTTAGTTCTAATTTCCAAAATAATCGTCATTTTTCTGCACTCCTTACGGTTTTAAAATGATAAAATAATCACATCAAATTAGTCTTAAAAGATAATTTTTTTTTTTTTTTTGATTGGAGGTTTAACGACCAATGTGAGCAACTCAATGGGCTATAAGCAGTCGCCCGTCCCTAATTTAGGGTCACTGGCTCCAGGGAAGGGAGAGAGCCAGTGCCGTAAGACAAACACAACATCCATGCCTCACCGGGGCGGCGATGATTTTTTTATTTAAACCTGCTTTCAAATCGTTGTTCACTTACATAGATGGGAAAAATTACAGTTTTAATTAATTTAGTCTCAGCTAAAACTTATGATATGGATTAATGGGTTGTCTAGGAATTATCTTTGTGCATTTTTGCATCTACAGTTAGCTCATAACTCATTCTTTTTCCTAACTACTCGCTCTTTGTATTTTCCTGGTTCTATGCAGCTTTCTCATTTCCTTTGTATCTCGCATCCCGTAGGACTAAGAGCACACATGCTCCCCCAAAATTCTTCTGTCGTATTCTCCCTTCTAGACCTCCTTGTAGAATTACTTTTCCGAATTCCCCCTGCTAACCCCTTACTCTGTAAAAAGAACTCATTGTGGCGCCAAAAGTGCAATAAGCTCATTACGTAGTCTGGCTTCGCTTTCGTTCACCGTGCTGCTGACAAAGTCGAAATGGGTGCAATAAAACAAAAGAAAGAGAGTAACAAGCAGTTCCTGTAGCCGAGTAGTCAGAGGTGCTGATTTCTGGCTAGTCATCCGAGTTAGGCCCTGCTTCGAGTCCCGGATAAGGCATGGTTAATGCCGCTTATCCTACGGCGCTTGCTCCCTCTCTCTTCTTGAAAACAGTGGTCCCAAATTTGGAAAGGGCAACTGCCTATAACCCTAGGAGATGCTCATGTTAGTCGTTAAGCAAACGAAACAAAAAGGGAAAGGGCGGTGCTAAACTGAATGTGGAACGTAAGCAGAAAAAGTGAGCTAAAATAGACATAAAAAAAGGGGAGAAAGGCAAGAGCCACGAAGAGAGATAGAACTAGAATAGAGATAGAATGAAGGCACGAAAAGGTGACAGAGCTGCAGGACAAAAAGAGAAAAGAGCCCATAAAAACGGTGAAAAAGGTAAAAAGAAAGAGAGATGAGTAACAAAATACGCGAAAGATATTGAGAAGCTAGACTGCTTAGTGATTCATGGGGAGGAAAGAATGTTAAGACGAAGGCAGAGAGAGAGAGAGAGAGAGAGAGAGAGAGAGAGAGAGAGAGAGAGAGAGAGAGTTGTTGATAGTGAAGTGATCGAGAAGAAAGTGAGAAGGAGGAGTGTTTAAAAGTGATTAAAGTGTTATTGACAGTGTAGTGTGTGTGAAGAATATGGGAAAGTGACAGAAAGTGAGAAACTGCTTGAGGACAAGGCAATAATAAAAAAAGTAAGAGAAACACAGCCGAATGGGAGAGGGGGAGGAATGGGAATGGAAATGAGACATAGAGAAAAACAAAAACTTCATAGAGAAAAGCTAGAGCTTCAGAAAAGAAAGAGGAAAACCAGAAAAAGAGAAATTTTTTGTGAGAAAGATAAGGGGGAACGATTAAGAGAATAGCTAGAGGAAGTACAAAGAGAGTGTGGGAGAGGAAGATTTACGGAAAGGGCTGATTTTAGAAATTAACTCCCGATCTCTGAAACACACTTTAGGCCGCATTCATCCTGACACTCACATTTTTTTGATGATCTGCAAGTTGAGAAAAAAATAAAAGGATTTGATCTCATTCCTGTACAGCTAACAGTTGAGTTTTTAGCATGCTTCTCTAGCCATGCCTTCAATCATCTTGTGATTTCATTTAGTCATGAGTGTGGTAAACATCAGTTATTTCACTATGACAGCAGCAGGGTCCATTTACTCTTCAGCCGTGCGTCGCGATGGTAATAGTGAGCACAAGAAAGTGGCAAAACAAATTTTGTGTTTCATGATATTTCTTGCTGACTCTGCGTGTGAAAGTTTTTTCTTGCAGGAACAGCGAACACACGTACTGAATGAAGGCTGGCTATCCGTTTCCTTCCTTATGAATACTTCATGCATCAGCTGCTTCGTTAAAGAATGAAAATGAATCGGAACGACCAGTAAATTTGTAGATCTCAATAACTGTGATTAAATAATGATTCCGGAAGGCTTTCAACATTTTCTTGAAGATAGAAGGATTTTTTTTTTCAGTGTTCATTTTTTGTCAGCATCTTAATTTGAATTTCCTTGTCCAAAGGAAGAAAAAAATAAAGCTCAGTTCTATGTAGGCTTGCACTCTCCGCCTTCTTCTTTACCCTTCGCTAGAAAAGTAAACTACGGTTTCTAGAAGAGCATATGGCTCCTATAGGAAGTCTTCTCAGAACCAAACACAAACACGCACATGCAAGTACATCCATGCATGTATGTCAACTCCTTTCTAAGGAAAAACACGATCGACTGAACAAAACTGCGTTACTATATACGCAGGCCTAATACTTAAATTTTTAACTTCCAGTTTGCATATAGATATACCCTGAGTGATCACTGGAATTATGACCACCTACCTAATACTTCGTAGGTCCTATTTTCGCCCTCAGTACAGTAGCTATCCGACGTAGCATCGATTCAATAAGATGCCGAAAGCAGTTGGGAGATATAGCCAAGCAAGTTGTGAGTGATGAGGCCTTCAACGCAGGTAAGGAGGTGATTAGTATATCCATGCGCCTGATGGGTCGTTCCATGGTGTCCCACAAGTCCTCTATGGGATTGGTATCAGGTGAGTTCTGAGGGCGATCGATATGCTGGAAGTCTGAACTGTGTTCCTCAAACCATTCCTACACAACATTAGACTTGTGGCTTGGCGCATTGTCGTCTTGGAAGACACCGTCGCCATTCGGGAAGAAGTGCAACATTGCTGGGTGTACAGAGTCAGCAAGCAATTCACGATTGTGGGCGCCAGTCATACGTTGTTTCGCATGCACCAGGAGTCCAAGTTCCTGCCAGGTAAATAAAGATGCCCCACACCATACAACCGTCTCTAGTGGGTTGCACTGTGGAGACCATGCAGGACGAATTGAGTGTCTCATGGTGTTTGTGCCAAATACGCACACGACCATCCACGTAGTGTAGTAAAAAAAAAAACGCTGACTCGTTAGACCAGCACACTTTTTTCCAGTCATCCAGCGTCCAACTTGCATGATCTGTGCACTAGGCGAGTCTTTTGCGCTGATGAACCGTGGTTAGAAGAGGATGTCGTCAAGGTCGTCTGCTGTTAAGCCCATACCTGCAAGCATGCGACGTATTTTCATGACAGATACTGTTCCGGATTGACTTCTGTTGTATTGGGTAGTCAACTATTAAACAGTGCTGCGTCTGTTGGACTGTACGAGTCGCCCGACCCGACGCTCACCTCTCACATCAACCTTTCGCTGTTCTGTGCAGCTTTGACTCCGAGTCGTAGTTTGACCATTTTCACACCAGTACTGATACACTTTAACTACGACGCGGCGGCTCGCGAACAACCCACCAGTTAAACCGTTTGGGAAATCAAGGCATCCGCTCTCCGAGCTCCTACAATCTGTCCTTTCTCAAAATTCTTCCGTTTACCCATAACGCTCTGAATTTTACTACCTACTGCTCCATTCACACCATATACACAATCGAGTCACATTATTGCGACCACCTCCTACTTTTGAGGTGAACAGCGCGTAGCCTATGAAAGAAGGCATGTGTCGTGAGCTGGCTAGGAGGGTATATAAGGTGTGCTGTAGGCATTTGGAAACCATATCACTCGTTGCTGTTATGGATAAAAGGAGCGCTTTATCAGATTTGCAAAAAAGGATGATTATCGGTTTTCGGGCTAAGGGTGGCAGTATTTCTGAAACAGCGCAGTTTGTGAACTGTTCGCGTGCTGCTGGGGTTAAAGTGTATCGTGATTGGAGAAATGGCACCATTGCGAATAAAAAAACTGCGGACCACCACGTGACATTGATGTGAGAGGTGAACGTCGGCTTCAAAGGTGCATGAGGGACTATCGACACGCTACAATGGAGCAACTCACAGGTCGAATGAACCAGGGGGCAACCGGAAGTGTGTCTAAAATGACAGTTCAGCAAACCCTGTTGCGTGTGGGGCTCCTATGCAGACGGATGGTCACTGTACCTATGCTAACGAAGATGCATCGGTAGAAAAGGCTTACATTTGCAAGGCAGTATCGGAATTGGACCTCCGCTGATTTGCAAAGGATTGCCTTTTCCGATGAGTCACGTTTTCTGTTTCATCGAACGGATGGACGTTGGCGCATAAGGGGAGAAACATCGGAGAACAAGCACTCTTCAACCATTGCTGGAAAAACACAAGCTGGTGGGGGCAGCGTTATGGTCTTAGGAATGTTTTCCGGGCATTCCCTGGGTCCACTCATACCTGTGGAAGGCACTATGGACCGAATTCCTTATGAATCCATTCTTGCAGACCACGTACACCCATACATGCTGATTGTCTTCCCTGGGGCGGATGGAATCTTTCAGCATGACAATGTGACGTGTCACACAGCTAGAAATGTCCGGGGGTGGTTGGAAGAGAACGATGAAGGCTTCAAAATACTTTCCTGGCCCTTTAATTCCCCAGACTTAAACCCAATTGAGCGTCTGTGGGACCACTTCGACCGTGTTGTTCGCTCTATGGATCCTCCACCACGCACTGTCCAGCAGCTGTCAGAAGCACTGCAGTCAGCATGGCTCCACATACCTGTGAACACTTTCCGGCACCTTACTGAGTCACTCCCAGTCCGTCTAGCTGCTGTCCGTGCTGCACACGGCGGTTACTCTGGATAGTATGACTCGACCGTGTATATGCTACGTGGGTAGACTGATCTCGCCTTCTCGAAAGTCACGTGGTCAACGGGCCGTATCCACTTTTAATAGGTAGTCATAATTCAGTGATCACTCGATGTACTACAACAAAGGAAAAAAATCTCGTATTCGTATCCGGTAGTCTTACAACTATCTCCAATTAAGTTTTTCAGTTGTTAAAAAAGTAAATTTCTTAGCATTAAGTAAGATCGAGACATTATTATTTTAAATCAATGATCAATCATCAAACAAAAAAGAAACAACAATAAAAAGTCAATTACTAATTAACATTTGACCTTGATATGCTACCACAGGACGCGCATGGAACAGCTTCTTGCTTAAAGACACATTCCGCGGATCGTCGGATTTGTAATGTGGTTCGTACATGTGTTTTATTTTTTAGCCATAGGTTCTTTGCAAGAGTTGGCAACACTGTATGCGCTGGTTGACGTAGAGATCAGTTGGTTGCCAAGAGATTTTATGTCTTGTACGCTACAGGGCTAGTTTTCTTGCATTGCTGTGGGTCCTCTCCTTCTTCTACCTTATTTTTTGCTTTTAATTGCCCTTAAGTCTACTGTAGCACTGTTCAGTACTCTTCACAGCAACAGAAATCTGTCTGCGAAAGCTTCGTACACTGTGGCGTTGCCACCCCAGTAAACCAAATCACCCAGCCAGTATGCAGAGAACACATAGGACCCATTATTCACTCTGTCCCTTGTTTAAATTTTACGGGTTATAAAACTGAAAGTTTGGCTTCCGTATTGTCCGAATACCGAATCTGTTGCTTGTCTTAACGAAAGCCACAAATGAAAATTCTCCTAAACAGACGAAAGTCACTGCTCAATACTCCTCCCCACAGCAAAGCAACTGGGGGGGGACATCTCCATATTCTTAGAAATCCTCAGAAGATAGGGAAAAAATTAAAATTTAAGCAATATTAATGCTGCGCTAAAATAAATCCTAAAACTTAAAATCTCTGGGTAACATTGGTTGTAAGGGGCATTATTTTAAACAAAACGCAATTAAGATAAAAGTGCCTTCTATCAATTTTAAAATTTAACAGTTTTATTTCCTTTCATCATTACGGAAGAGAGATGGTGGGGGTGACTACATGGTAGTGAAAAAATTAAGCCCCCGTTCAGCCAATGTTTTTAGTCTAGCAACCAGGGCCGGATTAAGGTGGGGTCTATAGGAGCTATAGCCTTGGGGCCCACCATGATCAAAGGCGCAGGAGGTATGCCTGGGCAAGTAATAGAGAGGCAGAGAGAGAGAGAGAGAGAGGTTTATAAAATAGTTTTACTTTTGTCTCGTGTGATTTCCACTTGGTCAGAAACAGAGGCTGGAAGATGAACAGATTTCAAGGCAGTGACTCACCGAGGGTAAAGATATCATGTCGATGTGTACAGCGGGGTCGGCGAGAGTGTTTCAGCTTTTTCACGTCATCCACCCTCACCTCCAATTTGCGTTTGGAACCGTTAATGGTCGAAGTCCCATGAGGCTTCTCATTGCATAACAAAAACGATGTACTAAGAAAAGTATACAATGCTAAATCACTAGAAAATCCAAGACAAAATCTATGAATCTTAATTCTTAAGCGTTTAACTCATGCTCATGTGAGAACAATGAAAAATAGAGTGACTTATTATGAAAACTTTGCATATGATTTAGTAGTCACAGTTTCGTGTTTTAACGAACTTCCCAATAATTCCCCTGTCATAATTTCTTTCGGTGCCCACTCAGATGCCTTGGGGGCCCATTCAGATGTCTTAGGCTTGGGGCCCATTCAGATGTCTTTGCCAAGGGGGCCCACCAAGGCTTTAATCCGACCCTGCTAGCGACAGCCCTGGGTAGTTGTAAGATAATTTCTTTTGTGTTGTGTGCATATACGTATAAGGAATCAGAGAATGAGCTACGGGGGTCTGCTTCAATTGGAACCGGTGGCGCGTTGTTTAGTATACCATTCAAAACTATAGAACTGTTGTTATTAACCCTTTGTGCTTGTACAATTTTGCTAAGAGGAAAAACATCCTACTCAGCAGTGCAACCTTAACAGACGAATAGCCATCTTTTGTAACTTTTGTGTGAACAACAGTCATCGGAATGGAGAGTTGACATTATTCTACGTAGAACTACTTTCTGCGTAGAATAATGTCTTCTACGTTGTGAGGGTAAAACATCCCTCCGAGCAGTGCAATCTTAACAAACGAATAGTCACCTCTTGTAACTATATTCTGAGGACTGTTGTTCGGGCAGAGGAGTTAACATTATTCTACGTAACAGCCTTATGATGCATGAGAAGTTTTTCTGCGTGATCTAACAGTTTAGTCTCAGCATTTCAGTACAAGTATTCGGAAAAGATATAGGAGTGTACTTGCATATGCAAAACAGCAAAACACAATATTCCTTATTTTTCTAACAGCTGATTATCTGAAAGCTATCTGACCACGACAATTTCCTTGGCGTCGCTAAGGTATATGGTAATCTCAGGCTTACCGGTAGTTACAGAGGATTCCGTATGTCCTCCAAAACTTACTTTAACATGCGCAGATTATTTCACAAGTTTTGCTTATTTTTTAATTTACCACACTGTTATGCAGGAGTAACATGGAGGAGACTGGCACAAGACAGACCGTTGTGGAAGAGGCTTGGAGAGACCTTCTTCCAGCAGTGGATGGATAATGGTTGACAATGATGATGATGATGATGGTGAAATGCACCAAAACTTAGTAACTTTGTATTTTAAAAATACGCCTTAGTGTGTGGAATGGGAAAATCGTAGATTAACATCTATCCTGCTCGCCTCTTACTTCCAAAGCTCCACTGACCACGTGTTGTTCTTTGCTCTTCACGTCCGCTATCACCAGCCTGAGAGAATAGATGGTCAGTGGGGTCATGGTCAGTGGTCAGTGATGTCATGGTCAGTGGGTTCATGGTCAGTGGTCAGTGATGTCATGGTCAGTAGGGGTTGGCCTGTCCCCTTACGTATTTTCCTCCTGGGGGCATCGTTATTCACCCACCAGCTCGCTTGCCATCGTGATTTTTTCAAATAGAAAAATTTCCCAGTAGAACAGCATTTGGGGAATTATGTAAAAGAAACCAAACGGGTAAATGTCCAAAAACAATCAGCCCATCCTGAAATAGCAAAGTTAAAACTAAATCCAACAAAATGGCACAGCGGTTGCACGATTACTCGGCAGTAAAGATGGCGTGAGAACGCCGTCACCTCGTTGCCAGAAATTTAAAATGGCCGTCGAAAAGAAGTATCTTCCCACGACGTCAACCTCCGGACGGGAATCAGTGCAGATCAGCTGTTGAGCAGTCTTCAAGCAGCACGTCATAAACACGTCTGACGGCACTCGTGAAGTCATTGTTGACCTCCAATAAAGCAATGTATTAATTAAGCAAATAAAGTGTCTCTTTCATCGGTAGTTAGCACTTACTTTGATCATCATCAGAACCTTTCTACTTCCTCGTACAGAGCATCATGTCGATCTAACTTCTGCAGCTCTTCTTTAGGAATTGTTCACTATGACAATCCAGCAGTTCCTTCCAAGGAATTTGCATCGACCCCTGCTTCAGTAGCGCAAAAAGCAAGCAAGTAACATTCCTGGGAAATAGTTGTTTTACTATGCTGCTAGCAATTTTATTGTTTTACACCACTCTAAAAATAGCTTGATACATATAATTTACGAAGAAATAAATCTTTCATGTTAAATTTTACTGGGAAACAACGTACATGGCGTTTTTTTTTTACAGCGCGTTATAAAAAAGGGGTTAAGCTATTTTCTATCACACAGCTTTCACAACTGCAATGTGCGTAGGCGCCTTCAGGCTGCGAGTGTTTCCATTGTGATGCATTGCTGTCTATATGAATAGTGTTGTGCTTATTATTACAAGCACACACATATACACGGCTGGATCGAAAAGTAACGCTCACTATTTTTCTTTCTGGCAACAGTTTAATAGATAGGCAAAAGAAAACATACACACAGTAAAACTACATTTCTTAGCTATTTTTCAACATAGGAACCGAGACGCTCGAGTTATTTATCCCAGTGTGGTACCAGTTTTATTATACCTTGTTCATAAAAGCCCGTTTTCTGGGCATGCATCGCCACCTGCGGACAACCGATTTGACTTCGTCAGCCGAATCAAAGCGTTGGTAGCCCAGGAATCTTTTCAAGGGACCAAACAGATGAAAGTCCGAAGGAGCCAGGTCCGGACTGTGCAGTGGGTGCAGAAGCATCTCCCAGCCAAATTTCGCAATTGTGTCACGAATGTGTTGTGCAACATGTGGGTGAGTGTTGACATGAAGCACTCTAACATTTGTAGCGTCTCTGTTGGGTCTTTTGTCACGAAGGGCACGACGCAACTTTGTCAATGTGTTAGTGTAGGTTTTGGTATACACAGCGATCCCCGTTGGATGAAACTGCAACAGAAGAACGCCATGCATGTCCCAGAACATCGTTATGAGGATTTTTTTGTGTAGATTGGGTTACTCTGAATTTTTTTGGCGACGGGGAGTTGGTATGTATCCACACCATACTGGGCTTCTTTGTTTCGGGAGTGTAGTGATACGACCAGGGCTCATCGCTCATCACTACACCTGCCAGAAATGCATATACTTCTTCTGTGTTCCAAGGATGACACCATTCTCTGTCCCTTCTGGTCGTCTGCCAAGTTGTTAGGCACCCATCGCACACTGACCTTGCGAAATTTCAATTTGTCATTCACAATATCGTACGCTATACCGTACAAAATGTTGAACTTCTGTGCCAATGTGCGCAGATGGATCCGCCGGTCACTCAGAATTGCCTGTTCAATGCCTTTGGCAGTGGCAGGTGATGAAGCGGTTACAGGTCGTCCGGAACGTAGCGAATCGGTAAGGTTGCCACGGCCTTACCGATTCGCATCTTCAGATGGTGCGGAAAGAAACTGCACCATCTGAAGATGTTGCTGCGGTCCAGGAAATCACCACCATACACTTCAACCATTTCTTTGTGAACTTCCGTTGGAGTTTTTCGTTTAGCCCACAAAAATCGGACTACACCACGTTGCGCTTCATTCGTAGACGATACTAACAAACGCGACATCTTCGTGCCGTCGTTCATACTGTATTCCACCACGGTGACACCTGATCTGCCAAACTGGCCTGTAGCGTGATATTCAAACTCCTTGTCTGACGAACTGCAACCTGCAAAGAGGAAAAAAAAATGCTGTGCGTTACTTTTCGACCCTTCCTCGTACGTATGTTCGAATACTGAAAAGTTTATGCTTGAGATTGTATATGAATACAAATCATGGATAAATTTCTATCTGCGATCACGCACAGGGGTGATTTTTACATGCTATTTTTCAATTGTTTTTCGCATTTAGATGTACTCTTCCTGCGATATTTACTTTTAATTTTCTAATCGTCTTTTTCATCGAAATACTTTCTTAATGAGCATTTGCTTGTCATTACCTAATATCTTCTACAATGATATTCATACATGTTAAGATTTTTCTTGATATTCTGTTTACCATCTTCCTTCACAGAGTAGCATAGTTCCGGAGTCAGCTGTTTTGGTCTCCCTAAAATGCGTTCTTCATGAGTTTGTTTGCTGTAATATCATATTGCGTTCTTGAAATTCATTGTCTTTTACATCGAGATGTACTTTCCATGACGGTTTTTTCTTTCAATTTTCTGTCTTTTCATTTAGGATACATTCTTCCTGAGTGTTTAACTTCATTTCCCATGCGAAACTCATTAGCGGATAGTGGGATTGTACAATCGCATTATTATTTGAATGCGTCTTGTTCTTGTGCCACAAAAGCTCAACAATAGCCTCCTTGGAACACATTCCTTGTTACGATCGGGTTTAAAAGCACAATATAGTGATTTCGGTTTTATAGAGTATTACCGCTCTAAAATAAAAAAATAATAATAATAATTGTGGGATCTTAAGGTCTAAGTCTATGATATGCTCCAACCTTTTTTTATGGTAGGAGCGCCGAGGATAGCCTAGTGGTCAACGTTCGTGACTGCCACCGAAAAGTCTCAGGATCGATCCCAGGCAGGTACGAACGCTCGAACCCCTAAATATCCACCGTGCGTCGGATGGGCACGTTAAGCCGTCGGACCCGTGTATTGCCCCCCCCCCCGGTTATAAATAACGGCGTCTTCTTCCCCCTTTCTGCCTCACTTCCGTGTGACCTTTCCTATCGGGCACTCTAGCTGAAATCTCCTAGATTCCTACTTTTAAGGATTGTTTAAGACCTGGGGTCAGATAATCCCTCCTAAACGCTGCTCCGGTGGCGCAGGGCTTTTGATCATTCGTCCAAAATGGGTGCAGGTTCGTCGAACCCCAGTGAGTCATGGATGTTGTGTTTTTCTAACGGCGCTGGGTCTCTCCCTTCCCTAGAATCAGGCCGAGGATGGCCTAGTGGTCAACGTTCGTGACTGCCACAGGATATTTACATAAAATATCCCGTGGCAGTCACTAAACTATCGCCGGTCATCACGTTTTATGTAATATCTCATGCAATGAGATATTTACATAAAACGTGATGACCGGCGATAGTTTAGTAAAATATATTGTTGAGTAACAAGGAAATCAGGTACTCTTGCGTCACTTCATGGGACAGCATGCGCAGGATCAGATTTCGACAGTGGTTTTAGTAATGATGCACCGTTACTCATTTTCATTACATCAAAATTTTTTACCTAGGATTTACTTTACTGCTGTCGGGAAAAAAACTGGTTCACAACGAGTCAAAGAGAGCCTAAACTCTGGATACAATTCCTCCAGGAACACCAATACCACTTATTCAACGATCGGGAAGTAAGGTTTACACCCACAGATACGATTTAGACGCAAACCAGTTAAGGCTGTGCACCTCACAGCCTTAACTGGTTTGCGCACGAAGGGCTGCACACTTCGTGCGTCGTGTTAGAAACGAAATGAAATTAATTGGAATTTAGAAAAGACCGCCGAAATTTTGCGCATTGCACTCATTTAATGGGCTAACCTGGCTACAAATTCCTTCCGGATCACCATCACTGCTGACTCAGCAACCGTTATTGTAGGGTTTACACCCACAGGGAAAGTTTAGGTTCGAATAGCTATACCTGTTACAGACTTTTGAGCCCATTGCCAAAAATGAGGAGTCATTAAATGAAACCTAGAGACTCACGATAGGAAGGTCGAGAGAGAAAGAAGTCAGAATGCTTAACTTACGCGCAGAGCCGTAGCTACTGGAAGCACCCTCCCGGAACAGTCATGTTAGGGGCGCAAATTCATGCTTCGAGGGGCATAAATTCATGTTTCGAGGGGCGTAGATTCGTGTTTCGAGGGGCGTAGATTCACGCTTCGAGGGGCGTAAATTCATGCTTCCAGGGGTGTTAAAAAATAGAAATGTACAATGTGTGAATAAATTTACCGAAAATGGTTACGGAAAAAGAGAGAGAGAGAGTTAATACACTTTCTTCAGTATTTTATTTTTTAAGAACTATGGTTTGCCGCATGTAGCATTCTACGCAGCTAACCAGTATAAGGTGACCAAGTATAATACTATGAAACCAGTATACCAAGTATAATACTATGAAACCAGTATAATACTATGAGGCGTGAATCCCTCATTCGCGTTAAAGGTCTGAAACAGCAGATAAAACAATAAAACAATATGTGAATATGCCTAACCTCCGCGACCTTTCGGAACACGCTGCAGTGATAAGGAACTAATTAATGATGTGCTCTGTCGCAGAAAGCTACTCTGAGAGTTTAACCTTGAACGGAATTTTTCCAAGCCCTACCCTGTTATCATCTTCCTATTGTTACCCTCGCTATTTGATACGCATTCGTTCTGTCACGATTTGTTTTTCATTCTGCATTTCTGCTGCGGACTATGTTGTCGGCTTTCGCATGACTTTTGGGCTTTACTTGATATTTATTTGTGGGTATTTATCTAGTTTTAACACTGTTAGTAATGTTATATCAAAAACCGGAAGTGGGTTTTTTAGGATCATAATACTTTCTTATCATGGAAGTCTGAGAAAGTAAAAACTGCGTGCTATTTGTGTGGAAATGGAGAACTTTTGAACAGGAAGGAGCGTAATTTGAAGTCTCGCCCTCCCGGATAAGAAACATTTGCTCTGGTCCTGTTTCCGCGACTGACGTCACACAGCGTCAAAGTGCACACTAGCAGTGGGGCAGAGAGGAAAAAAGTGACGTAAAGAACAGACGCCCTGATCTTTAACGGGGAGGTGAGACAATGCCCCGGGTCTGACGGCTTAATGTTCCCATCCAAGGTAGGTGAATACTTTGCACTTAAACACATCTGACATACCTGGAATCGAACCTGAGACCTTTTCCATGGCAGATAGATATGCTAACCACAAGACTATGCGCTGCCCAATAGCGCCGAAACGTATAAAAAAAAATGACATACGTAGGTCATATTGGACTGTGGGGACACCACCCTCGAACCAGCTGGAAGAGCCAAACTGTTTTGCCTTTAAAGAGCTGGATGAAGAAAATAAAATTAAAATGGTATTCACACAAGCAGGTTGTTAATTATGAGAAGGAGGCTTTTTTTTTTTTTTTTTTTTTTATGTCAATCTCTTGAAGTTTGTCCTGAGCTTTAGCATTAATCAAAATTTTGCGAAGTTTGATTAAGGAGATTTGATTTTTTAAAAAGAAGAATCAGATTAAATATATGTGATTTATTCATGTACTTTTAAAATCCTGCCTTCCGCTTTTTTTTTTTTTTTTTTTTTTTTTTTATTCACGTGCCTCCTGATATTATTATCATTCAAACCTGAGGAGGCGGGAGTTAGCAGAGCAGGATTTAACTGTGGGAATCCAAATTCTTACATCAAAACGAATTCCTTGTTCACTGAACGTACTTTCTGTAAGCTTTTTTTTTTTTTTTTTTTTTTTTTAAATCAGCAACCTCGTTTAATTTTGCTTAGGAAGCAACGGGTGGGGTCAGAACCCACAGACTGTGAACACTGGTCAAAGTTCTTCCCCAAGCTAGTCACCCCTCTCATCAGAACATATCATCTTTGGAATCTGACCTCCAAACCTGACCTCTAGATTTTACGAATACCTTCTGGTAAGTTGGAGTTTTTCTCTGATTATCTAAAAACTTTGGCATAGATTCACACGACACGAATCTTCCATTACCATACCCCACGAAGGCATTAATATTCGGTCATTTTATTAATTTACAGTGCTTCTGGTTTTATTCCAAGTCCCGTCTCTTACGGGGGTCCGATCAAGAATGTATAAATATTCTAAGTATTAACCGCACAACACGTGAGCATCATTACTAAGACTAGAATTCTCCCATTTCTTGACTCCATTACTGTTCTGTGTTTAATTTTTGGATCTGCGCAACCTCTAAAACCTCACAGAATATAGAGACAAAAGAGAAAAAAGAAATTATCCCGAGCTATTTCCGACCCTATACTTAGTTGATCAAACACGAGTAATTATGCAAAGGGCATCAATTGTTTTGAACTTCTTCACGAGCGGTTTTCTGCGAACAAAGTGCATAAAATTAGTTCGTTTAACATGTTCGATGCACTCCCTCCACATGATGTGAAGCAGCGGCATTTTCTTCGTAATTACGTAACAACTTTTTCGTGACTTAGTCTTGTTCCACCAAAACAATGAAAAAAGACCTCCTTACACCCTAATCAGGCAATTTTCAACGCGGAAAAAGCACAGCCTAATCACGGAGATGATAATCATACACGCGGAGTCAATTGGCAATTGGAGGCATCTTTCACGTCTGCTTTGGTTTTTATCTGCTTACCTCTGGATATTTAACACCTTGTCATGATTATAAAAGAAATCGAGATGATCAGAATTGATAGGAGGCGCCCATTACTACCCGAGGGGTGTAAAAATGCTTCAAATTCTGAACTGCGGAAGAACGTCCTAGGAGGATTTCTCAATCCTTCTGATGGAACGAACCCCAGCTGGCAACCTGATACGTCGCACTGATTAATGTAACTAACAGCACAAATCAGATACAGTGTTTGGGAAAACTTGATTTTTATCTATTTCGTGACGGTATAAGCAAGAATACTTAATAATGAGCTAAATATATCATGATCTTTACAATTCTACGTATATTTCCCCCAAAATAATGCCGCAGATTACTTTTTTTTTTTTTAGAAATCTTGCCATATGCCACGAAGTTTTAAGGTTCTCATAACGTTTGAGTTTTGAAAAATATATTCCAGTTCAAAGGGCAAAAGCTTGATGTTGCTCATTCAAATTTTCTCAGCTTATTGTGGGGCAAACTTTGCTAATAAAGAAATAAATGCATGCTGTAGTATTAATTAACTAATTATATGATGCCCACAAGAAATGAATAATTGCTTCGGTTTTTCATATTATCGTGACAAGTAAAGAAAAAAGTACGTACAAATCGTTCTCGAAAGGAATTCTGTTGAATGATTCCAGTCATGTGTAACTAAAATATGGCTTTTTTTTTATTATCATTACCATTATTTTATAAAGATACATGCTGAAAATAAAAGTAGACTTACACGACATTTTTGGAATCCTATGTCGACGAATTCTACGGAAAAAAGAAAAAATAACAAAAAACACATAATTTTACAATGAACTTTATATGTAAAATAGCGAAATAATGATAATAATCAAAATAATGATATAATAAAAAATGATATAATAATGATATAATAAAAAAACATAATCTTACGACGAACTTTATAATAAAGAAGCGAAATAATGATAATAATCAAAATAATGATATAATGAAAATATAATATAAATAATGATATAATAAAAATGATATAATAATGATATAATAAAAAATAACAAAAACCCATAACCTTACGGTGAACTTTATATGCAAAGAAGCGAAATAATGATAATAATCAAAATAATGATATAATAAAAAAATAACAAAAACCCATAATCTTACGGTGAACTTTATATGCAAAGAAGCGAAATAATGATAATAATCTAAATAATGATATAATAAAAATGATATAAATAATGATAAAAAATCATATGAATAATTAAAAAATGATAAAAATAGCTATGATATAAAAATAATAAAAAAACTGATATGATATAAAATGATAAAAAATTATATAAATAATGATATTATCAAAATAATCAAATCCTGATTTCGCACGAAATAATAATCAAATTAATGATATAATAAAAAATGA
Source organism: Macrothele yani (assembly GCA_039090855.1). Classification (NCBI taxonomy): domain Eukaryota; kingdom Metazoa; phylum Arthropoda; class Arachnida; order Araneae; family Macrothelidae; genus Macrothele; species Macrothele yani. The sequence goes on along the minus strand of CM076995.1, from coordinate 150,507,888 downwards.
TATAATAATGATATAATAAAAAATTACAAAAACCCATACATAATCTTACGGTGAACTTTATATGCAAAGAAGCGAAATAATGATAATAATCAAAATAATGATATAATAAAATTGATATAAATAATGATAAAAATCGTATAAATAATAAAAAATGATAAAAAATAGCTAGATATAAAAATTATAAAAAAACTGATATGATATAAAATGATAAAAAAACTGATATGATATAAAAATGATAAAAAATTATATAAATAATGATATCAAAATAATCAAATCCTGATTTCGCACGAAATAATGATGCTAAAAATCAAATCAAAATGATAAGATGGTATCAACAATTACAAATACCACATAAAGTTAGTCAGTTACGTGCGAAATCAGGCAGTGAGAGTGACCCTTAGGAAGCTTTACTTGTATTTGGAACACAAAGTTATGACAATGTAATTAAGGGAATTCCAAAATACTGAAAATAAAATTTATTGAAATTAGTTTATGAGAAAGTAAAGATATGTTCTTAGAATAGCCTCCCGGGCCCATGCAAAATGGTCGAAGGCCGCATGGACCTCTGTGCGTACCAGAAAATAGTGTTAACAGTTTTTTTTTTTTTTTTTTTCGAGCAACTCTAAAGGCTGTTAGCAGTCGTCCCTCCGTAATTTGGGGTAACTGGTTCTGTCTAGGAAAGGCGTAAAGTAGCGCCGTAAGATAAGCAATCCACTCATGCCTCGTCCAGGATTCTAAATCGCGTCCAGTAGGAAATTATTCCGTCTGTAGAAATTCACTGTCATCCAGAACATTTTTTTTTTTTTTTTTTCGTGATGTATGCGATCACATGTAGGAGGGAAGAGGCATTCAATAAATAAGATTCAGAAAACTGATAAATTCACATTCCTTGATTTAAAGAAATAAAAGCCGCCCCCCGCCCCGGTGGCGCAGTGGTCTAAGCGATGGCTTCCGATCATTCGTCCGAGATGAGTCCGGATTCGAATCCCGGTGAGGCATGAAAGTTGTGTTTGTCTTGCGGCGCTGGTTCTTCCCCTTCCCTGGTCGTTAAACCTCGAACCAAAAAAAAAAAAAAAAAAGAAAAAAAAAAAAAGAAAAATAAATAAAAGCAGCGTTGATATTTAAAAAAATGCTTTTATCTTCTCGATTTCAGTGACAAGGCCGGATTGACGTCGTTTCTTAATTGGCAGCCAAAGTGCATTGACCTCTAAATTTCTTTTTCTGTTCTGTTTCTCTTCCCAATTCGGCTATTCTCTTTCCTAAACTTTAGCTTTACAGACACAGATGTGATGATTTGTCTATTTACCCCCCCCCCCTCCCCCTTCCGCGTCAAAGAACATTTTGCTTCTTCACATAGGCTACCATTATCAAGCATTGGTATTTCCTGCACCAAACTTTTGATTTTTTTTTTCTCTAAGAAGAACCCTGCCCAAGAACAGAATGGTGTAATCTTTGCTGTAAAGATCAAATCAGATCATATTTAGAGAATTTTAGGAAAGGAGTGTCTGACCCCAGGTTTTAAACAGCCTTTAGAAATAGGAAGCTAGGGCGTTTGGGCGAGAGCGCCCAATATGAAAGTGACACGGAAGTGAGGTACAAAGAGGGAGGAAGACGCCCTTATTTATTACCGGGGGCCAGTACCCGGAGTCCGACGGCTTAACGTGCCCATCCGTGCACGGCGGATATTTAGTGGTTCGAGCGTTCGTACCTGCCTAGGATCGAACCTGTGGTTTCTCTGTGGCAGCCACTAGGCCACCTGCTGGTCTGTTTGATGTGTAAAAGATGTGCAGTAGCAATAAAAACATTTTATTCCCAGAGAATTTACTGAAAAGTGTGTCACCATGTTTTCAGATTACATTTCCACTACTTTACATGTATCGCATTTCCACAAAATCCCTGCGCACTTTCATCGGGACCAAAGCCGGTAAACTGCTCTTTATACAATGCCTTATGACGTATATTCTAATTTACTTTCATGTTTAGTTCCTTTTCCTGTGTAAATTTGAGTTTGTTCTCTTTTGCACTTTCCGAACTTAACGTGATATCTTCTCTCTCACATGAATGAGGTTGGCAACACTTTTTGAGGTCAGTGAGAGTGATGTATGAATGTGATAAGAACGTTAGATAAAAAGAACGGTATAGCAGTTGCTTTGTGTGTGTGTGTGTGTGTGTGTGTGTGTGTGTGTGTGGAGATGTCCGATCGTTGTTAAGATAGATTACACGACAGATAATTAAGGCATTATATGTGAAGTGTAAAACTCGCAGTGCTATATGTTGGATTTCATCAAATATTGCTGGACCAATAAAAGGTTATCGTAAGTTTGACTTCTGTATATGTTTCGTCTGGCTGTAAAACCTTAATCCCGTGCAACTATTGCATCGTATTCTCATTTAGTTCAACATTTCCTTAGTTATGGTTTTAGGCATAGCGTAACACCAATCTCGCTCACGAAAAAGGGTTACGTTATAGCCTCAAACATACGATAATTTTCTAGCTTGTTGCAATTGTAGTGAGCACACCACTGCACGGTGCTCATCTTGAGTGACCACTGGCCATTACCAACTGCTGTAAGAACTCCACGTATAAAGAACCAGGAAAAGTAGAAAATAGCGCTAATTTTTAATACAGCTCTCATTTCTTTATATAAAATTATGTTTCAGAGTGATATCTGTTTAATAAGCGTTCCTTGTATGATTAGAGAGACGCTGACGAATCATATTAAGCGTTTACAAATTTTTGCTGGTTTCAAAAATAAGTGTGAGAATGTACGAGATTAGAGCTTCTGAAATGGGCAAATACGACGCCACGTGAATTCCTCGATAATGACGCATTTTTGTGCCGGAATTATCGGCGTAAAACACAATTAATTTGGACTGGAATTAATTTCTCAATTCTAAATAACATCAACATAAAAATAAAATTATATTTTAAAAGTGCTTCGAGAATCAGCATCAGCGTATATTGTTATCACTCGCAATTTTTCCTGAACTTGAAAGATGAAAAAGGAGAGAATGCATGGTAAAATAAACTGCTGATCTTCTTGCATGTTATAAACAATATCTGTAAATAGTAGAAAATATACTCGTTCTTGGATAATATTTAGCGCACCAGTTATGAAATGTCAGTAATAGAGCGCACAGAGAAACATAAAACAGAAAAAAGAAGTAAATAAAAGAAAACAAGACAGTCAGTTTGTAGGTAGGACAAAGTCGAGATGACTACGATAACAATGATCTGAGCGAAATGTCCAGTACGAACTCCGAATTTATATTTAATGGAGATTCTAAGATTGTAAGAGCGAGTTGACACTATTGTCATAAATTTTGCGAATTAGCATTGTTAACTAGAAACTACGCAATTACAAAGTGCATTTGTGTTTACTGCTGCATATTCGTGTGACATCTACAATTTAGTGTAATAAAAGATGGGATTTTGACATAGTTGCTCATCCTTTTTTTTTATTTTTTTATTTGGAATTTTAGCGACCACCATGAGCAACTCAATGGGCTATAAGCAGTCACCCGTCCCTAATTTAGGGTCACTGGTTCCAGGGTTGGGAGAGAGCCGGTGCCGCAAGACAATCACAACATCGATGCCTCACCGGGATTCGAACCCGGACCCCTTTCGGATGAACGATCAGACGCCATCGCTTAGACCTCTCATCCTTATGACCCTTGACTGTTTTACGTTTAGTTAGAAGACTTAAGTGTTTATGTTATGTTCAACAAGTGTTTTGGTAAAGACATTTTTCATTCGGTAAAGAATTTCAAAATAGCAAAAACACTCGTCCGAGATAGGTACGGGCTCGAATCCCGGTGAGGCAAGGATGTAGTCTTTGCCTTACGGAACTGGCTCTCTCCCTTCCGTGGAACCAGTGGCCCTAAATTAGGAACGGGCGACTGCTTATAGCCCAATGAGTTGCTCGCGGTAATCGTTAAACCTTCATTCAAAAAAAAAAAAAAAGAAAAAAAAAGTAGCAGCATTAAAATAAGCTCAAGTGTCCTCAGGCTCAAATAGCAGCATTCGCCATTCAGGTGGCAGCTAATCAGATTTAAGCGATTTCGAACGTGATACGATTATTGGCGTCGGGGAGATGGGTCACTCCATCTCGAAAATTACCACGAAATTTAGATTTACACGGTCAACAATTTCAAGGGTGTACCTGGACTACACAAACACAGAGAAAGAATCCAGAGTGCGAGACCAGTGTGGCCGTACAAGAGTCCTGGACGGTCGTGGACAGCGGCATCTGTCACGCATCGCAACATCTGCCTGGCGTGCAACAATGCCACAAATCACAGTACAATTCAATGCCGGAGCCAGTAGTAGCAACAGCGTTCGGACAGTGCAACGTTCCCTGTGTTCTATGGGGTTCCGGAACCCACCCTGGTACCATTGCTGACGCGACGACACAAGGCTATGCGCCTCGTCTAGGCTCAGGAACACCGGCATTGGACGCCAAATGACTGGAAACGTGTAGCCTGGTCTGAAAATCGCGATACCAACTGTTTCGGGCAGATGGAGGACTCCAGGTGTGCCGAAAACCCCACGAGAGAATGGATCCCGCTTTCCTACAAGGGACAGTGCAGACCGGTGGTGGCTCTGTAATGGTGTGGGGTGTTTTCAGCTGGAAAAAGTTTGGACCCCTCACACGCCTACAGGTTTTTCTGAGCGGTTGAGGGTACGTAACCATAGTTGGGGATCATTTGCACCCGTTCATGTCATGCAACCACTCCGACGGGTGCGACCTCTTTCAACACGACAATGTACCTCCGCACACGTCCACAGTCGCCCGATTATGGCTGGAGGAACATTCAACGGAGTTTGGCATCGTGTCTTGACCCCCTCGTTCGCCGGAAGCTGTTCAACGTACCGTCAATTGGAGGAATCTCCACCAGCAAATATTACGGAATTGTGGGACGCTCTTCAGGAAACACGATGTGCACTGTCTCCACAGTATTACAGAGAGCTCGTGGAGTTCATGTCCTGTTGCGTTGCTGCAGTTATCCGATCGCCAGGAGGATCAACGTGGTAATTTGGGAGGTATCTCAGTTTTTTGGATACCTCTCAAATTACCGTTCCCTGCTAATTCTACTGAACAACGTACGACGTCGATCGCTGTGCCTCCAAATCTTTCCTGATGCCCAGAACTGGAAACATTTCAGGAAGAAATGAATGGTCAAAGAAATTTTAGAAATAGATAAATATTCTTTCCCCACTCCGCAGTTCAGAAAGAGATTGGTTAATTGCACGTGGAGGAAAGAGTGGAAGTCTGGAAGAGGATTTTTTTTTTTTTTTTTTTTTAATGCCTAAACAAGGTTAATCATAGTTTTTGGGCTCCGGCTGACATACTTCGGGCTCAAATTTTAGACTGGATTCGAAAGCATGCGGGAGGGTCACTCCCTGAGGATTTCAAATTTCATCCACCCATCTCCTACGTGGTCTGCTTTTGGGTCTTTTCCTATCCCTTAGAATCCAGTCTAAAATTTCGGTTGCCATCTGTGGTCCGTTCTTCTGGCAACATGTCCAACCCATTGCCATTTCAGAAATTTTACTCTGATCATGATGTCCTTGTCATTTTCCTTATCCATCAGTTCCTCTTCTTATACACCCCTGGTTACACCAAGTATACATCTCTCCATACTTCTTTCAGTTGTTTGCAGCCTTTGAATGTCTTTTTTAGGTCTATGTCTCTGCTCCATATGTAAGCACTGGAAGGATGCATTGATAAGACACTTTTCTTTTAAGACATACTGGCGTACTGCTCTTAAAAATTGTACTGTTTCTTCCAAAAGCTCTCCAACCAAATTTTATACTCCGATTAATTTCTTCCTCAATGTGACCCTCGCCTAATATCTGCTGCCCAAGGTGTAGGTATCGGTTATCTCCACCTTTTCTCCATCAATCGATAAATCTTCATTTCTTGGGAAACATTGTACTTCAGTTTTGTCGTCTGAAAGTTCATTTTTAATCCCATCACTTTGCTCTTCTATAAGCAAGTTCTTGGATTATACTCTGCAGCTCTGAAGGGATAGGTGCCAAAATGACGACGGCGTCACCGAAACGAAGGTTAATTAAATATATTAGTTATACAAATAACTTTTAAAGCGTTTTAAGGCAGCGCAACATGTAGTTTGAGGGAAAACTGCAATACCTTTACGAATCAATGCGCCGTCATTATCTATCACCTTCCGCCATCGGTCGGACAGCTGACGGATTCAAGCCATGAAGAATACTTCTTCGTGTGAAGCGATGAAGTCACTTCGTCACATGTTCGGAACCGTACCGCAGGCAAACCATGTCGCATCGATCGGAACAAATGATAGTCTGAAGTGGCTATGTCGGGGCTATACGCCGGGTGCTCCAAAACTTCCCACCCAAACTTCAATAACGTTTTCTTGACCGATTTCGCGACATTCGGTCTAGTGATGTCAGGAAGTAACTTCATGGGACGCAATTTTTTGCCTGTGAATGGACGTTTCCCACAGATTTCCCGATTCAATCGCAGCAATTGTTGCTTGTAACGATCGGCAGTAACAGTTTGACCCTGTTCCAATAGTTCGTAATAGAGCACACCCTTCATATCCCACCAGATGCACAGCAGAACTTTCTTGCAGTGAATATTGCGTTTCGATGTAGAAGTCGTTGCTTCACCGGGGTCTACCCAGTGCTTTTTGCGTTTGGGATTGTCGTACCATATCCACTTTTCATCACCCGTAACGATTTTTCATTGGGAAGATTTTCTGTGTTTTTTATTCAACAGATTCAAACACATCAGGACACGCATCCTTGTTCCTCTGGCTCAGGTCATGTGGCACCCATTTTCTTTTCTTCTGAATCTTTCCCAAAAAACGATTGGAAATGGTTTGTTGAGCTACCCCCAATTGTTCAGCTAGTTCTTTTTTGCGTTTGGGACGAATCTTCATGCAGCAATGCTTGCAGTTCCTCATGTGCAACCTTCTTCGGGGCGCCGCTACGTTCTCAATCGCTAACATCAAAATCACCTGCTTTAAACCGTCTAAACCAAAACTCACACGCGCTTTTCGATACAATATTCTTTCCCAGAACAGAACAGATTGATGCACATGCTTTTGCAGCACTTTTTCGTTGATAAAATCCGTAACGAATGAAGTGTCGAATAAATGCAGTATCACTTGCCATTTTTCGCCTACCGATTTGCAAGTGCCTTTGACTGTTGGGCAAACTTCTGTGTCACATTTTATACTCTGGACCAGTTACGGTCACATGACAACACGGGGGAATGTCGGATATGTAAATTAGCAGTATACGTTACACAAAAAACGTTTTAAAACTTATTTCTACACCTAATATAACAATTTCAGTGCACTATGAAGAACACTGCTTACACTGCACATTTTAAGTTATGCGTAGATTTGTTCTAGGAGGCGCAAATGCATTCTTTTTTTGCTGAATTTTTTCTTTAAACATGTGCTTTGAAACACTTTTTTTTTTTGCCGGAAAAGATTCAAAAGACACGTTCATTACACCAGAGAATTTGGTATCATCTTTTTCTTTCTTTTTTTTTTTACATGGACAGATCTGTTCTTAACAAAAATAAGTCTTTGTTCAAAACGAAATGCCCGGCCTATCCACGAAGTTTCAGAACGGTAGGAATATTTGCTTTCCTAGAGCATATAAATATTTCTCCAATAAAAAAGCCATGAAATTCATTCTGTACCCATCTCATGTACACCACAGTTAACGAAACTGTGATTAATGAGCTGTCTCTTCACGAAAGTCAGATTTTTAATTTCTAATATTAAATACTTCATTAGAATTTGAAAAAAACAACATAGAAATTCCTTCTGATTCCCACCTACTCGTCCAGTTGTGAATGCGCTAAGGGGAAATAAGAAGATTCTTCTCTTTAATGGAGTTTCCCAGTTATTTAAATACTAATTTTTCCACCTTTTTACTCTACTCTTGAACTTTGACTCAAGCTGATTAAGAGGACGAAGAACTAAAAGCCGTCTTTCTTATTGTGGTACAGAATTAATAATACTGAACAACAAACACGAACTCGCTGGCACTTCGGCATCTCGACGGTATTGCTGAAAGGTGACACGGGGAGTCAAAAGGTCATAAAAGTGCACAAGTGAGTGCAAAGTGAGTTGGAGGTTTGTCAAAATGCACGGGGAATAAGAAAAATTCAAGGGCGAGGGGAGAAAGAAAACGAAGGTGGCCGAAGGCGGTGCCTCAGAAGTCGTGGGAGGAGTTCGTACCACCCGGATGAGAGCATAGCATCAGACGGTTTCTTTATGGGGTCGCCCTGTTGCTCGTTTCCAAGCGCCACATTGAGAATTGCAATGAATCTTCACTTCGCGAGCTAGTTCTCTCTCTAGCTCTCTGCTATCCAGATGAGACACGTGTGTGTGTGTGTTTGCCTGCGAGCCATTTGTTAAATTCACTAGAAGGCACAGGTGCATCTAATGCAAATCCAATTCTTTACCGAGAAAAATGTGTGCGTTTTATTTAAAAAAGAAAAAAAGAGGGAACTAGGCATGGTGCTGACTACAAAGTTTCTTCGTCTCACGTGATCCTGTTGTCCGATGTACTCAGAGAGCGCTATGCATTTTGAATTAAGTTACATATTAAAAAAAATGGGAAGGGGATTGTAAAACTCAATATATATAAATGGCGCCTAAATTAAAGGCAAAAGTAACTTGCTTTTCGCGTCAGTAGAGTTGTATCAGATTTTTAGCTTCCTTTAGCTGTTTTACATGCCTACAGCTTACGCAATATCCTGCCTCAAAAAATTATTTTGCATTCTTTTCTACTTTTTTCCATGTCTATTGTATTCGAAGCGTCCTTGCAAACATCGTTCACGAACCTATCTTATTAATTTTGTTTTTTTTACCCTACCAGAAAAATCTACACCTATTAGCACGACTGCGCGATAATAAATCTTAGACACGCGATCAGCAATCGCCTTTTCTGTCTAGTTGTTTATTAACCCCCTCCCATTCCAATTCCCCCATCGACGTCCTCTCTCTCTCTCTCTCTCTCTCTCTCTCTCTACTACTACTTCTTTTTTTGGTTTTCCGCATCCGACACTTTTCTTGTTGAGGTTCTGTTTCCTAATTTTCATGCTTTTGATTCTCTCTTGTACATAAGTGGCATATAATTTTTCTTTTTGCCGTTTTTTTACGCTTTCCAACCGTAGGTTGAAGAATCGTATATGATCCGGCTTTGTCCGTTTGTCCGCACGATAACTCGAGTAAAAATGGTTTGATTTGAACGAAATTTTAGTATGTGTTAGGAGACCACCTGGGCACAAACCCTATTGAAAATGGTCGAAATGGGGTCAAAGGTCAGGACATAGGAGCGGAATGCATTCCATTGTCCTTATGCGTCATAACTTGCGTAAAAATGCTTCGATTTAGATAAAACTTTATCATGTTGTTCCGGAAGTATACTTAACCGGTTCTGTTGAATATCATCGAAATGATGTCAAAGGTCGGGGCATAGGAGCGAGATTTGTTCAACAGCCATTATCCTCATAACTTGAGTAATGATTTCTGGTATGTTGGAAAGCGTATCATAATCAATGTATTGCATGATTTTCCTAACTTGTTCTCTTCTAACCCACTTTCCTGCGTTACGATATTTCAGCTTGAAATGAAGGAAAGAATCATTTCTTCCTTCACTTTTACATTTTTATGTTAATATCAATTTATTTTTATGTATTTCACTTTTTCTCCCATTTCTCTCTCTCTCTCTCTCTCTCTCTCTCTCTCTCTCTCTCTCTCTCTCTCTTGCTTTAGTAGTGTTATCTAAATTTTGTAATTTTTTCACGCGTCTTACTTTTATTTTCCAAACTATAGCAACACTGCTATAATTTTCTGTTTTTTTATACCGTTCTCAGCTTTGTCTTTTTTTCCTCACTCTACGTTTTCTCACTTAAATCCTTCTTTGTTGCAACAGATCCTCATTTTCACTTTGCGTTGCTCCATCTTAATAGCAACAACTCTTTTACTTTTCTTCCGTGATCAATTTTTTGCTTCAGTACATTTCTGTTGCCCTTAACGTGTGCAGTTGTGGTTTTAATTCCTTTCATTTCTCTTGCTCTGGACTTTTCCCCATTTAATATCGTCCTCTCTCTCTCTCTCCCTCTCTCTCTCTCTCTCTCTCTCTCTCTCTTCATTGATTTTGTTGCATTGTTTGTGACGTGCATAACTTATTTAACTTTCCGTTTTTGTTGCTATTTCTTATGTAAATTTTGCTCATCTCTCGATCAGACTTTCGGAACTTAGCGTCATATCTGAACTCTACAAAGATTCTCGTGGTGTTGCAACAGTGGCAGTCGGTCAGAGATTAAGCGAAGTTAAAAATCAAGGATCGCAATGTGTTTAGTGTGATAGGTGACGAGATGTTATTGGCCAAATTAAGCTCAATTGTTACTTGATTGTTACGTCGATACTCTGCTTGTTACAAATGTTAATTAGTCATCTATGACCTGCACTTATATCTATTAAAATCAATTCGCTATTACCAAGTTAATCTGCTTTGTGTAAAGTCTTCTTCAATGTGAGTGTTTGTTTTGTGCAAATTAAAACCAACAGTGTTCACGAACATGTGCGTCTATAACTACAAGTGGAATAAAGAAAGTGGTTATCTACAAGGAAACTTTAAGGTGTTTAGATTTTCTTGTACATTATAGATTTCTTACCCCACCAGGATTACTGGCTCAATCCTTTTGTGCTTTGTGTTATTGTAGTTTAGAATTTCTTATTCTCTCTTTAAAATAATAGCCAGTTATTTTTTTATTGTATCTATCTTTCCATTTCTGATTTTTTTCTGAATTTTTTATAATGTTCATTTTGAACCTGCACTTCTGTCTATATCGTATTTCAGTGATTTTGCGCATGTGCTTTTAAGTTTGGCATGATTCTGCATTTCGAATTCTGTTACTCATTATGAATTTTTTACACACACACACAAAACTCTCTCTCTCTCTCTCCCTCCCTCTCTCTTTCTTTTATTTGTTTATTCGGTTTGTTTCAGCTGAAAACTTTATTTCACAGATGTGCTTATTATCATCACTAAATAAATCTTTAATTGCATTATTCTTCTCTTTCAACAAATCATGTTATATTAATTTCCGCACAATTTTCTTTCTTATACTTTATCCTCTATTTCTTAATCTTTCAGTCTTTCAAAGGTGCATTACTCTTCTAGATCCTTCTCCTCCTCTCCCCCATTACTCCATTTATTATTTTTTTTAATAATTGGCGACAAAAGTAAATCTTGTTTCTCAAAGCAAAGAGATCGGTTTAAATAGGTTTTGATATGCTGCACACTGGGATACATCAGCACAACTTTAAAATTCCAATATGGTATTAGGGAACAGCGTGAAAGAACTGACAGATACTTGAGAAGTTGAACACAGCGTGAATATCAAGTAGTTTGCTTCTTGTACAGTGAGAAAAAAATTACAGGATGCATGACTAATGATGAATACTCAGAATAACAGCTAGTTTTCATCCTTGCTACCCCTTGAGAGGATTTGAAGGGAACTCTTGAGTGATGGGATTTGTTAATGAACAAGGTGATTCACTGGCTTAACCCTGCATTTTAGACTCATTTTTTTCTAATCGCATTCTTCGATTTTTTCTCCCCTTGGTCTATCTTATTTCTTTGTAGACCGCTGACAGCTTGAAACCAGTTGCTTTCCAACTAATGCAATGTGAGCGATGCTGTTGTCTCTAGGTAAGTAAAATGATAGCAGTTAAACCGTTTAAATTCATCTGGACGCTTTGTCAAGAATTTGCGTTTTATGTACATAAGAGGACTACATTTTAAGAAATGCGAAACCTCGGTATTTTAAGCGATATTAAGCAGGACGATTAACAGATACTTTCTGAAATGTGTAAACTAGACACCCATTCCCGTAAAAACAACAACAAAACAAAACAAAAATTGGAAGCAAAGTGGTGTGAAGGTGCTTGCAGGTTTCACCCATTTTCCATTAAAGTTTTTGTGATTTTGGACATACGAAGAACCAGCGAACCAGCAAAGAAAACGAGTGTGATCTGGTCAGAATCCCTTTTTTTTTTTTTTTTTTTTTCCTGAAAGGTAACAAGCCTAATACTGCAAAGTTGTTGTGATGTATAATGAACGTACAATACAGGGTAATTCAACATGATTGCCATAATTATAAATGACAATAACGTGTTTATGAAGATAAATATAAACAGACAGCTAATATCCCTACACAAGAAAGTTGAGAATTTTATTGGAACCCACTGCTGTGTTGCTATGGGAACGTTGGGAAGTGTACTGCCCGTGCGCCAAAGTCAGTGGGGAAGAAATGGCTACCACAGCAGAAAAGGCGTTTTCCGTGCTGGAGTTTGAAAAGTATCCCCCAGATCTCCGGATCTTACTCCTTGTGACTTCTTCTTGTGGGCGTATGTCAAACCCCATGTGTATGGGCCACCTTTGCCGAGAACACTGCAAGAACTAAAGATGCGCATTCAGCTTGCACCAGCATCAGTGACTACAGACATGCTTCATAATGTATGGCGTGAAATGGATTACCGTTTAGATGTTGTCCTTGTGACCCAAGGGAGTCGCATAAAACATTTGTAAGGTATGGAAACAAAATTCTAAACTTCCTTCTTTATTGTGCAACAACGTGTTTTCTGTATCTATGTTCGCAAACCAGGTATTGCCATTTGTAATCGGTGCAATCATTTGAATTACCCTGCATTACCACTGAAAAGGCATTTTATTTTTGCTCCTGGAAATAATTTTTATTTTCATTTCAAACAAAATTAAAAATATTATTATGCATGTACTCTTGCATGTTGAGCAAATTATCCCATTTTTTGATGTTAATACTTCTATATTAAAACAAAGAGGAGTTGCCGATCTCTAATCCAGAGAAATCGGTTTCAGGAAAGAAAAGAGGGTGTTGGTTAGTTTCACTCAAGAATCTGTGAAAAGGGTCGGTTGAACATCCCCCGATGCTTGGACCAACACACTCAGACCTCCCCTCCGTCGAGCTTTTGTCCGTTATGAGATTTCGGCACTCAGACTTCCTCGAAGTCGTTTCCGCTGTTCAGGAAATTTGCTCGCATGTAAACCGTGTGTACGTGTGTGTATCCTCCTCAGACCTGCGATGAAGTTAAACACTTGATTTTTTAAAATAGGTTTGAAAATTGATGTTTACTGCATTGTAAACTGGAAAAAAAAAAAAATTACACTTTTCATAGAAGGGGGGGGTTGTATCACGTGTGATACACTAGGACCGAGATGCTGTAATTGTAATATTTAAGAATTCCAAAATATACAGTTTCAACGCACTATTAAACAAGAACAATGCAAAATATTTTATGTTACCTGTAACAGAATTGTAGGGGAATGTTTCAAGTTTTTTTAGAGACAGTCACAGATGTTCTATGGGTGCACCCTTAGTCACACGACACACATCGAGCCGGTAATCCATTTCCGTTTCCAGTTTCCAGAAGCTGTGAAACAGTAACCGTTGAAGACACGGACCACAACCTGTGTCCCGCTACTGAGGGACACAAACTCCCCTTCTTGTTGATCTAGCGGAGCTGAAACAGCGTATCACAGCCACTATCACTGCACTTGATTCAGATATCTTACCTCGCGTTTGGACGGAAATGGATTACTGCCGCACGTTATTTACAGGAATGTCTCGTGAATTTATACCGCTTATTATCTCACAGTGCATGTGTGTGTTCGGCAGGGCCGCATTAAGACCTAAGTGGGCCCCTTATAGGCTAAGACATCTGAGTGGGCCCCCAAAGAACTTATGACGGAAAATTATTATGAAGTCCGTTAAAACATGTGATGTACTACAGCGGTGAAAACATCTGCCAAGACGACAAATGTGCAGCGAGACATTCTGTCCGCGTAATTCAGTTGGGAGAGCGACTTACTCCGGAGTGAGGGGACACGGCTTGGATGGCCGTCGCGGACATGGATTGGATGGTCTTCCGGACATACTTGTGTTTTCAGAAACACGATACTGTAACTACTGAAATACACTGCTGGCCACCCAAAACGCAACACCAAGAAAGAAGCATCCGATTGACCTGAAATTCGCAGCATGCGACGCCCGCGAGACGACATGCAAGCGATTAGCATTGCAGGGCATATGTAAATCATGTGCGCCCGGCACGCCCCCAAGAAGCACTATAAGAAGGGTGCACAGAAGGCGGGGTGTAAGTAGTGGAAGTGTGTTGTGCTGCCGGACCTGTGCGTGGGAAGCTTCCTGATGCCTCGTCGCAGAATACGGCAGTCATTCCAGCACGTTTCGGAGTTCGACAGAGGACGAATAGTAGCTTATCGCGACAGCGGTTTATCGTACGAGACATCGCCGCCCGTGTGGGACGACATCCAGCCACAGTGAGGCGAGTATGGATTCGGTGGGTGTAGGAGGGACGGACGGATCGACGTGAGCGATTGCCGCAGCCGCGGCACACCACCGAACGAGAGGACCGGCATGTTGTGCGGCGGGCATTGACGGCTCGCACCGCCACACCACGAACGTTAGCGAAGGAATTAGGGTGTGTTGCGCAATAATCTGTGTCAGCACGTACCGTTCGACGTCGTCTACAGAAGCGGGGACTTGTCGCACGGCGCCCATTGCTCCGATTACCATTGACGTTACACCACCAGCGAGTGCGGTGGCAGTGGGCCGTTGAACGCCGCTCCTGGACTACGGAATGGCACGACATTGTCTTCTCCGACGTATCCCGTTTCTGTCTGCAACACCACGATTGTCGGATCCGCGTGTGGCGGCACCGCGGCGAGAGACTGTATGACGCCTGCATTATGCATCGCCATCCTGAAGAAGAAATTGAAGAATTTTATGAGGAAATTTGTCATCTAAATAATAAAGGTAAGCAGCACTTGAAAATAATTATGGGAGATTTCAATGCAAAAATAGGGCAACGGCAACAGAATGAAACTTCGGTAGGTAAATTCGGTCATGGCAACAGAAACCAGCGTGGAAATACTCTCGTTGAGTTTGCAGAGGCAGAAGGGTCCGTCGCCTGGCGTTATGGTTTGGGGCACAATTGGATATGACACCCGCACCCCTCTTGTACGCATCGCCGGTACACTCAACAGCCACCGCTACTTCTTCGACGTTTTGGAGGCTGTAGTCCTCCCTTTCCTGCCAGCTGCCACGTTTCACAGAACAACGCGCCCCCGCACGTGGCACGCATCGTGCAACAATTCTTCACTGCCCAAAAGGTGTCACTGCTTTCGTGGCCCTTCTGTTTGCCCATCGAACACGTTTGGTCGCTAATCGGCAATCGAGTGGCCCGGCAAGCACCACCCGCGGCTACGCCTGATGAACTGTGGCAACGTGTGGAAGCAGCCTGGACCGACATACCCCAAACCCACATCCAAAGCCTCTTTCGTTTGATGCCGCGGCGTGTAGCGGCCGTTATTGCCAGCCATGGGGGCCACACGAACTATTGATATCTGCGTGTTCCGCAAGTCGCACGGGCCTGTAAGCCCAATCGTTTCATGTTTGTATCTGTTGTTATGTGTCCAGTAGATCTGGCTTTGCTATCTCGTGTCTTTCTTGGTGTTGAATTCTGGGTGGCCAGCAGTGTATTTGGAAAGTTTTCGTTATAAGTCGCTGCATGTTTCATTGTTCTCAAATGAACACGAGTTAAAATCTTATGGTTCCTAGATTTTGCTTTGGATTTTCTAATGATTTGGCATTCTATATTTTTCTTAGTGCATATGTTTTGTTATGCAATGTGAAGCCACAGTGCACTTCGACTATTAACGGTTCCAAGTGTAAATTGGGAGGTGTGGGTGGATAGTAGTGAAAAAGCTGAAAATGTCTCGCCGACTCCGATGTACACACCGACATGAAACTTTTACCCTTGGTGAGTCACTGCCTTTAAATCTGTTCGTTTTCCAGCCTCTGTCTCTGACCAAGTGCGAATCGTACAAGACAAAGTAAAACTATTTTATAAACCTCTCTCTCTCTCTCTCTACTTGCCCAGGCATGTCTACTGGGCCCTTGGTCATGGTGGGCCCCAAGTCTATAGCCCCTACAGACATTAATCCGGCCCTGGTGTTCAGTGGGAAGAGACTGGGCAATTCCAAAACAACTTCATAAAAAAAAAAAAAAAAAAAAAGGAAATTTTTAAACTGTTAAACAGGATTCGCGTTTCATTACCTGCCGAATAAAACTTTAAAGTTTAAAATTCCTGAATGCTTCAGAGGACAGCATACGCTTTATTTCGTAATTTTATAACAGACAAAACTATATATCACATCAAACTGAAACTTTATGTGTATCGGTTTTACATTTACTCGCTAAGGTCTGATATTTCCTCATAAGGAATTTTTCATTTAACCCTTTAATGACCATGACCCAAAAATCTTGTATCACTCTAAATGCCATAACGCCCGAAACTGTCTGCTGGTTCAGTTCTTTGTTTAGTAACAACAATAGCGACTGAGAGTGAAACCTGCTGATCTCTAATAGGTCGTGCAAATTGGGATAGCAGGTAAGGGTAGGAAATCTGACTCACTCTAGACCGCCGTTTCGGGCGGCTGTGGTCGTTTGTATATACGGGCGCTATGGTCGTTACAGTGTTAACGAATATTTTTAAGATTACCTTGCGACTTAATTGTGTGAAAGTTCACTTGTAGTTTCTAGGGTTGTTTTTTTTTTCTAATGTGAAATTTTCCCGCTAGGTGGTGTCAATGAATAGCTTGTCGCTGTACATCTGTTTCTAGTATAGAGACTGGAAAAATTCTTTCGCAATCAAATGGCCGTAAGTGTGACAGATTTTCCGCATGCTTTTTGCTTTTCTTCTAGTGCAGTTTTTCTTTCAAGAAACATAAATGATTGTTTTGCAAGGTATTTCTGTTCCTTGAAGATGAACTACGAAAATAATAATTAATGAAAATTCCTTTTAAATGAGGAAGATGATAGCAGCACCTCTTAGATTTTATTGGTAAAAAGTTGTGGCGTACCAATAACCTCAGAGATTAAGCTCATGTCCAGACACGACAAACTTCGTGGGTGTAGCTTAATTGGGAAAGCATTCGGCTCCAGAGGAGAAGGGTTCGATTCCCGCTACCGGCAAATGAACTTTAAGTTATATTGAACGCAAAATGAATCCCTGGCCGTTGGGCAGGGGCCGCCGTGACTCCTCCACCTCATCCTCCTCCTCTCTATGCTTACGGGCCTGGCCAACGGATTAAGAACTTGCTTATGACGTCACGGTAACCAACCATGGGTAGCTGAAGACATTGTGAAAATATTCATTATTAGCTTCAAATTATTTAAATTCCTCTTGACTGATGATTGTGAATAGTTACTTCATGTACATAATGTAAAATCTGTGTTAAAAAAATTACTGGCAAAGAAAGTTGAAGAGTGGAATGTGGAAAAGCAAAATGTTCAAAATGTAATCAAACTAAATTTGAACTGGGACTGAAGTGCGCTTTTATTTTTTATTTTTAAATAACTACTCAAAGTTGGAAAATGACTGCTTAAATAACAAATCAGGGAAAAGAAAATATGTTATGTTTGCAACACCTACTTATGAATCTGGTGTTCCTGTGTACCTCACTAACAATGGTAATATCTCCAAA
Source organism: Macrothele yani (assembly GCA_039090855.1). Lineage (NCBI taxonomy): Eukaryota > Metazoa > Arthropoda > Arachnida > Araneae > Macrothelidae > Macrothele > Macrothele yani. The sequence goes on along the minus strand of CM076995.1, from coordinate 150,490,262 downwards.
TTTTGGCAGACACTTGATAATTATCATTACAGGCGAACTAAATTCTAACCCCAGTCTAACTACCCTAAACCCCCATACAAATAAATATATTTCAATCTTCATTTCATGTGAGGGAAAAAATTATCAAGTATGTATGTTCTAAGACATGTTCGTAACCGTTGGGGGGGGGGGGGGTCAGTGCAAGATAAGTTTATTTTTTTATTTTATTTACTTCTGTGTGTACATTGTGCTGAGAGTTACACATTCTCAGTATTAATTTAGTCTAGTTGGCAGTCTCAAAACTTTTTCATTTATTTCTGTATGCCTAGCAACATTATGCAGATAAATAGTGAGAAAAGATTGTATCTCTAATTCCTTATTCCTTCAATTTCAAAACAGATTAGCCGAGGGGAGGGCTAAGTTGTTAAAACTATACATAAATATAGACTGTAGTAGCGTTTTTTTCGTGACTTTCTTTTACAAATTTCTCAGTATTAATTTAGTATACAGTTGGCCTCCTCAATTTTTTTTATTTATTTCTGTATGTACTGGAACATAAACCTCGTACATCATTATAATTTTTCTTTTTTGTGAATTACCTTTTCACACATATTCTCAGTATATTAATTGTGGAACGGTTTGCCTCTTCAAATTTATTACTTTTTGAATGAAAGCAATGTTATTTGAAAAAAAAATTAGGGTGTAAAAACGTAATTTTGGAGACTGTTTTATTAGCTTTTCGCCGGTTTTTCTTTTATAGATGCAAGTTGCAATGTAAACAGTACGTCAACGTACTAACAGATTTCATTTCTGTTATTTTCTGCGTCTGTTTAAAACTGCATTAACCGAGCTTTTAGGTATAACTGTTTATACTCGTACAGAACAGAAATAACAAGAAATAGGAATTCCAGAGAAAGGTAAAACTGACGCAATTTTCTCTTTTTTTTTTTTTTCCCCCTTCTTCTTTTTACATTTCGGTAAACTATTGTGTCATAAAATAATTTGCAGAAAACTAAAATGTAGGCTTTATTAAGCTGCTCCTTCAGGCATTAAGTACGAGTGAATGCCCAGAAACGTATAGTGCTCTAACTTTCTCGGTGCACAACTCTGTCGCTTAGCGTGACGTCACAAAAACGATGCAAGCCCGTAAAGAGAGGAAGGGTGAGTCTCGGGAGCCTCTGTCGGGTTTTTCGAAAAATGTGTGATGTTTGTTCCACACATCGTCTGGAATTACTCAGAATTTCTTATTCTACAGTGCTCTCTCCTTCAAGCATAGTTTGCCGACTGACCCTGAAACCTACGATTCCGTCTCAGCTCTTTCTCAAGGGTGGTGGTGGAAGTCAAGGCGGCAAAGTTGTGGCGACAAACTACGTCGCTGTAGCTTAATTGAAAAAGTATTCGGCTGTAGAGCAGAAGGTTTCGATTTCCGCCACCGGCGAAATAGCATTTACGCTATATAGTACAGAGTTTTTTCTTTATGTGCAACACATATAACTGAAAAAAAAAAATAAAAAAATAAATCACACCTTGAAATTTATTTAAACATTTTTTGGCAAGCGATATTCTCATGGCACCCTGTACTTCGTTATCACACTCTTCTTGTTACTTCGTAAAATGTCGATTTTGTTACTTCAGAAAAACTTTCTAATTGTCGAATGTTGGAATCATGAAACTGGTACAAACTTAATGTTAAATTTTCATAAGACTTGTTGAAATTTGAATCCTGAGTTTAACCTGGACGAAATCCTTAAATGAAAGGCGTGGACTTGTTTACACAAAGTCTTTTTTGCTGGACTAACGACTTAACGTGACCTCCGAATCACGGCGAGTGTGTTACTGGTATACGAACCAGGAAATCTGTGCAGGTTAAACCACTAGACTACAAGCGGCCTTAGTCTGGAGAACAAGAAAGTTTGGAAAATTTGCTGATATAAATTAATTTTTTATAGTTAAGATAATGCTTGATTCGAGATTTCGTACCTCATGAAATTTTGATTAATTCAATTCAATTAGAAATTCGGAGAGTCTTAACTTAGTGGGGAAGTATACTTTTTACTGTGTGTGATAAATACGTACCTGTAACTTTCGTAACAAACGTGTCCTGCACACTGCTGACTCAACCTTGATAAATATTTTGCACCCGGACGTATTCATTTCCTAGTAGTCTACGGATCTGAAAGGGAAAAAAATAGAAAGGAAATTATAACATTGTTTTCTTTTCGTTTGGCATTTCAGTAGTAGTTTCCCCGCAGTGGCTCTGCATGAGAAGCAACAACCTTGACAAGGTCAAAAAATGAAAGGAGAGAAATAAAGAAAGAAAAACTTGTTCAAATCCCGTCAAATTAGTTGTCCCGGAACACAAATTGACTCTCATAATTTAGTGGAAACGGAATCCTTTTATTGCTGTCGTTTCCATGCAATGTCTGCTTATAGGTCTGCAACCTTGGAATCGTCAATGCGAGCGCAACCCACGCAACTAACCCCTTACGTCACGATCATCATTTCTCCCTCTTTATAACGACCCACATGATTTCCAATATCCCTCGTTTTATGTCCCCCGATATGTTCTCCACCTGGGGAGCCAATAGCATACAGATGATGCCATTAACCCTGGTGATTAACACAGAGGCCCCTTGTCCTCCCGCTACTGATAACTGCCGCGGACCGGGCGGTAAATTATCGGTTGGCAGGACTGACACGGGGTCCTCTTCGTTCGGCGAACAGGTAGACAGACAGCCCGCGGGAAATAGCCACTTGCTGCTCTGAATTATAGCTGCTGGGAGAATTATTGTTATGGATGAATCTGCTATACCAAAGGGGCGTTACCCTGATAAAATCATCGCCGTAGGCCATCAAGGGTTGGAGTTGTGGTGTGATCTTTGACTTCACGCGTAAAAGATTCCCGGGAAAGGCAAGGGGTTGTGAGAGAAAACATATCTGACATGAAAGATCCATGTTTTTCGATAAAGCGCGTTTGTTTGAAAAATAAGAGCTCATTTACATTCCCATAATTCTGTTCGGATATCTTACCACAACAACGTTTCTCAACATACAGGATCTACGCTACCGGAATTGATAAAGTATAGTTCCCTTTCAGTTGTACAATAACGCTGATTAAACTGGTTCATATAAGATTTTTGAATCCCGTTCGACGCGCGTTTAGGTGTCTAGCTCCAGCTCGGTCAGTACATAATGAGAAACTACTTTGTTTTTATTCCACTGCACTCGTAATTTTCCGTCCCTAAACAAGGGATTGGCTCATTTTTGCAGATTCAGATTCTTTGGGAATTGATTATAATATTTTCAGCAGAGTAGGTAGAGAGACTAGTAACGAAATTCAAAAAGTTAATTTTTCAGAGAGTACTGAAAAATTATGCTTATGAAAATATTTTTTGTATGTTTGTTTATTTGTATTCGTCTGTAGGTGTTGTAGGCCTGTAGCCAGAGGGCAAGGGAGTCCGACCTGCGTTTCTTTTTACCTGTCCTAGCAGGTTTTCTTGGATTTTGAGGACAAAGAGGGGCGAGCGATGGAATTTCCGGACAGGAAGAGAGGTTAAAGGATTACAGAGTTTTTTTCTCTTTATTAGGGGTTTAACGACCATCGTGAGCAACTCAATGGGCTATAAGCAGTAGCCCATCCTTAATTTAGGGCCACTGACTGAAGAGAGCCAATGCCGTAAGACAAACAAAACACCCATGCCTCACCGGGATTCGAACTCGGACCCATCTCGAAGGACGGCCATAAGCCAGCGCTTAGACCACTGCGCCAACTAGGCTTCTATTACAGAGTTGACGGTGGCTTTAGTTTCAGCTAGTATGACTTTAGAATGGTGAGCCGTTCCACATTCTTTTAAATAATCATTTTCTATATTTATTTTTAGGGAAATATGATTTGTTGATTCTGTCTTTTTGTTTTTTTATTGTGGTGACAGTATGGTGGCGGGATGTGGTTCGAGAGAGAACGTTTCAGGGGTGCCACATAAGGTTTATTGTTAAGGGGTTAGTGCAGGGCCGGATGGAACTTTTGCGAGGCCTGGGCCAAAATTTCATAACGGGGCTGAGCAAAAATTTCATTAAGCGCCCTAGAAAATAAATCTCATAGTTTAATAAAATCGTTACGTGAAAATGAGAACACACGAAAACTATTATAAAGAAAAATGATTATCTCAAATTACCGTGAGCTTAAGAAAAAGACCATAATATGGATGGAAAGTTCAGAGAGAGAGAGAGAGAGAGAGAGAACAGACAGACAGGCAAAGAGAGAGAAAGATAGAGACAGACAAATACAGAGAAAGATGGAGAGGCAGTAGAGAGAGATAGAGAGAAAGACAGAAACAGACAGAGGAAAATAGAGAGAGACAAACGGACAGACATGCAAAGAGAGAGAAAGATAGAGACAGACAGACAGACAAATACAGAGAAAGACAGAAACAGACAGAGGAAAATAGAGAGAGACAAACGGACAGACATGCAAAGAGAGAGAAAGATAGAGACAGACAGACAGACAAATACAGAGAAAGACAGAAACAGACAGAGGAAAATAGAGAGAGACAAACGGACAGACAAATGCAGAGAAAGATGGAGAGGCAGCAGAGAGAGATAGAGAGAAAGACAGAAACGGACAGAAAGAGAGAGAGAGAGAGTAAAGACTGCTAAAATCTATAGTTTTCTTTCCGGGGTAGAACGGGGATTTTTATAAAAACTTCCACACAAAATGGTAAAACGATAAATTTAACTAATCTGCGTAGCGAATGTTTTCTATAGCAAACATTTTTACGTAGGGAATAATGAGGATCCATCTTAAATAAATTCGTTTATATATATCATCATCATCATCATTGTCAACCATTATCAATCCACTGCTGGACGAAGGTCTCCCCAAGTTTCCTCCACAACGGTCTGTCTTGTGCCAGTCTCCTCCATGTCACCCCTGCAAACTTTCGAATTTCATCCACCCATCTCCCATGTGGTCTTCTTCTGGGTCTTTTCCTGTTCCTTGGAATCCAATCTAAAATTTCAGCTGTCCATCGATGATCTGTCCTTCTGGCAGTATGTCCAGCCCATTGCCATTTCAGGGATTTAACTCTGATCATGATGTCTTCCACTCTTGTCATTTTTCGGATCCACGAGTTCCTCTTCTTATCTCTCCTGGTTACACCAAGCATGCACCTCTCCATGCTTTTTTGAGTTGTCTGCAGCCTTTGTATGTCTCTTTTAGTTAAGGTCCACGTCTCCGCACCCTACGTAAGCACTGGAAGGATGCATTGATCAAACACTTTTCTTTTAAGACATAATGGCATATTGCTCTTGAAAATTATGCTGTTTCTTCCAAAAGCTCTCCAGGCAAGTTTTGTACGCCGATTAATTTCTTCATCAATGTGACCCTCACTTGATATCTGCTGTCCAAGATAAACGTACGTGTCTGTTATCTCCAGCTTTTCTCCATCAATCGATAAATCTTCATTTCTTGTAAAAGCATTGAACATCACTTTTGTCTTCTGAAAGTTCATTTTTAATCCCACTTCTTTACTCTTGTCAGCAAGTTCCTGGATCATACTCTGCAGCTCTGATGGGGTAGTTGCAAAAATGACTACGTCATCAGCAAAACGAAGGTGGGTTAGATAATCTCCATTAATCTTTATCCCCTTGTTTTCCCAGCTCAGTGACTGAAAAACACCCTCCAATGTGGCATTAAAAGAGCTTCGGAGATATGGTGTCACCTTGTCTCACTCCCTTTCCAATTTTTACGTGTGTTGTATTTTCAAACAGCCTAATCTTTGCACTTGCATTTTCATAGATGTTATTAATAATATTAATGTATGCATCTTCAATACCGCAGGTTTTCAGAGCCATTGTAACTGCTGATGGTTTCACCGAATCAAAGGCTTTTTCATAATCGATAAAAGCCATGCACAATGGAAGTTCATATTCCCTCGCTCTTTCAATTAGTTCTCTCAGCACGTGGATATGATCTATTGTGCTGTAGCCACTCCTGAATCCAGCTTGTTCTCTCGGTTGAGCCATGTCCAGTGTTACCTTCAAGCGGTGTGAAAGAACTTTAGTGAAGATTTTATAAACTACTGATAGGAGGCTGATAGGTCTGTAGTTTCCGAGATCCTCAATGTCACCTTTCTTATGTAGCAGGATCATTGTAGCGGTGTTCCAATCCTCAGGAATCTTTCCTTCATTAAGGCATCGAGTGAAAATTTGGGAGAGTACTGTTTCGATTTCTCCACTTGCTTCTTGTATGATGTCTACAGTAATTCCATCTTCTCCTGGAGCTTTTCCTCGCTTCATGTTCTTGATTGCATGTGCAACTTCTGCTGGAAGGACCGGAGGAACTCTGGTACTGGTATCTTTCATGATGTCTGGAGTGCATATATCATCCCTTTCATATAATTTGGAGTAGAAATCTTTCACTCTTGTCAAAATTTCGCCTCTATTTCTTGTTACAGAACCATCTTCTTTTCTCAGTGCCATAATCTGTTTTCTTCCCTTACTGAGATGTCCCTTTGCTATCTTTAGGCTTTGGTTGTTTTCAATTGCTTTCCTCACTAGTTCACAGTTGAATTTCCTTACGTTTTCAGTGATACTTTTTCTTACTGTCTTGCATAGCTCTATATATTCCACTTTGGAAGTCACATCTTCTTTAGTTGTCCTCATCTCTCTTCTTTTTTGCATCAACATTTTGGTTTTTCCTGATAATTTGTTCACATGCAACTTGTTCTTAGACCCAGCTAATTTTGTTGCTGTTTCCATAAGAGCTTTGGTTACTTTTCTGTTAACTTCAGAGATGTCCACTTCTTCCGATGTTAGGCCTTCTAAAGCAGAGAACCTGTTCTTCAGTTCTAACTTGAAGGTATTATGGTGTTTTTTAAGGTTGGTTATGTCAATAGATTTTGTTTGTCCTATGAGCTTGCCACGTTCAAGTTTAGTGTTGAGGTGCATCTTACATCTCACCAATCTATGGTCACTACCTGTGTTGAACTTGTTTAGCACACTGCAGTCTTCTATGACGAATTTTTTGTTACACATAATAAAAATCAATTTCACTTGTCGTCCCATTTGGATGTCTCCATGTCCATTTCTTGTGTGGCTTTTTCTTGAAGAAGGAGTTCAAGATGAAAAACCCTTCTGCCTCTGCAAACTCAACGAGAGTATTTCCACGCTGGTTTCTGTTGCCATGACCGAATTTACCTACCGAAGTTTCATTCTGTTGCCGTTGCCCTATTTTTGCATTGAAATCTCCCATAATTATTTTCAAGTGCTGCTTACCTTTATTATTTAGATGACAAATTTCCTCATAAAATTCTTCAATTTCTTCTTCAGGATGACTTGTGGTGGGTGCATAAGTTTGAATAATCTGAGCCTGGTATCTTTTCGAGAGTTGGATAACAAGTCGTGCAGCTCTGTCAGAGGAACTTTCAACTTCTACAACTTTATCCTTCAGTTTCTTGTTTATTATAAATCCAACACCACTAGTTCTGCCAGTATCTGTCCCACGATAGTAGAAGAGATGTCCACTTTTCAGTTCGATGAGATCTTCTCCTTTTCTCCTTACCTCACTTAGCCCCACGATGTCCCACTTGATCCTTTGTAGTTCCTCTTCCAATTCAAGAAGCCTTGAATCAGAAGATAGGGAGCGTCCGTTGTACGTAGCCAAGGTCAGCATCAGATGGCAGCCTAGTCCGGTCCTCCGGGGATTCTTAGCACCCTCTGCCTTCATGTCGCACTGGCCGCTGCCTTGGCCAGGTACATTCCAGCTGCCGGAGACTGAGGGCCAAGATTTAAGTTGTGGAATCATTTTGGAGGGGTTTGGCCATAACTCACCACGCTGGCCAAGCGGGTTGGTGAGTGTGGGATAGCATTTCCTCTGATCCCGATGGTATAGTTATACCGCTATGGGCGGTCGTCAGAGCCAGCCCAAAAACAATGTCAATATTGTTCTTTTCATTGTTTTTAAATTTCAGTGTCCGGTTTACACATAGTAGGGAGTGATAAAATGTGATGAAATTTAATTTGCTGTTTCATGAACGTGGAGAAGTTTAAGGTCTAAAACAGTGTGTGTGTGGGGGGGGGGGGTTGTAAACTGTAAAAAAAAACATTGTAAAAATATATTTTAAGGGCCTCGCGCCCCAAAACTTAAAAGAAAAAAAAAATAGCAATAAACATAGAGAATTCTAGGAAAAAAGATTTTGTTTTTATTTTCTAAGATGCGGGGCCCTGTGAAGATGCGGGGCCCGGGGCGACCGCCCTGGTTGCCCCTATGGTCCAGTCGGCTCTGGGTTAGTGGTGGGGACGTTGTTGTTTATTGTGTCGGAACTATTATTTTTTGTTTCTTTTTTTTTTGGGGGGGGGGGGCTTTTTTTTCATTCTAGATTGGTGCCAACAGTATAGTTAGGGGCCCTATGACCCCCAGTAGGAGTGGAGGTCGGTATAAATACTTCAGATTTTTACAAAGATGATTATTAGTTTTGAACATTGTACCAAATCATTATAGAACATATAAATTTATGATTTCAGTTTTAGCAGTGATAAAAAAAAAAAAAAAGGCTAAATTTCTTTTATCACTCCCTTCAGAAGTATCACCAATGGGTTAATATAATGCGTCATAGGTTATAGGTACTGAGATAATCATCATAGGTTATATCAGTACCCTTACAGTGTCGATCCTGCTATCCCATCTTCCTTCAGAGAGCAGTTTTATAGTTAATGTTAGGATTGCTCCCCTCTCGACACCTCCCCTAGTGTTCCTAATCGGCATGTTTTAGATTGGGGGAAATCTACACGTGTCTGAATTGTCCCACAGAATCCGCGATTTTCCAACTGTCCGCAAAATCCACGCCATGTATTGTATAATAGTTAAAAGTTTGGTAATAAAACCTCTGATCTTTTGCTCTACCTAAATCATCTGCTGCTCCTCCCAAATTCTCTCTCTGGCTACAGGCCTGTGTGTGTGTATGTGCGTATGTAAAAAAATAGTTTTCAGTATATTAATTTTCTAAAAATTGTTTTTATCAAATTTCTTTAATTTCTTTGCCCGTCCTTCTGCCTGTACGCACTGAACAAAGTAAATTTTATTTTTTCATAGTTACGGTTCATACATACATCTTTTGACAGAAATTCTTGAGAACTTTGACTAAAATACACTGGCGTGCAAATATTAAGGACGAGACGGTTTTTCGAATGTAACGTCGCGCAGAAGTGCTCCATATCGACTCAAATCATACCATAAGATTCCCAAGATATAAGAATATGGGACAAGTGCGCAAACCCGTCCAAACAAGGAATCCAAAGGATACAAAGGCACTTTATTGAAAAGGTAGCTTCGAGCACAACTGGACAGAAGACAGAAACGTCTATGTAACAAGCGGCTGCCAAGAAAAATCCAGTCTTTAGTAGGGGATATGATCACCCCTGATTGCGTTGCAGGATTTACAACGTCTGTCCATGCTGAGGACAAGGTTGTCAAGGAGCTGTTGAGGCATCGCGGCCTATTCCTCTTGTAGCGCCAATAGCACCTGCGGCATCGTTGCTGGCGGCTGGTGAAGTGCTGCCACGCGTCTCCCGAGAAGGTCCCACACGCGTTCGATTGGATTTAGGTCCGGGGACCTTGGGGGCCAATCCATGCGTTGAATATCTTCACTCTCCAACAGCTCTGCGACATCCACTGTACGATGAGGTGTAGCGTTGTCGTCCATGAAAAGGAACTCAGGACCCACAACACCTCTAAACAGACGCACGTGAGGCAGGAGAACCTCAGTACAATAGCGGACACGAGTGACTGAACCTCCTTGGAAGATGTGGAGGTCAGTACGGCTACCAAGAATGATACCGCCCCAAACGAGAACTCCGCCACCTCCAAACCGGTCCCTTTCAATGATGTTGGAGGTGTGATTGCGTGTTACCTGCTCTCTCCAGATGTGTATACGTCCAGAATCGCTCGTCATACTAAATCGGCTCTCATCAGTAAAGAGAACTCGACCGCATTGCTGATGTGTCCAGTTCTTGTGTTCGTGGCACCACAGAAACCGCCGTCTCCGACGAGCAGGCGTTAATGGCACACACCGTACTGGTCGTCGCGCAAATAGACCACCTTTGTGCAGCCTCCTGGCCACGGTAAAATGCGATGACGGACGTCCAGTTGTTTGTTGCATGTGCCTTGCGATTTCTCCCGCTGTCTGCCGTCTGTCTCTTCTCGCCTGTAAGACAATATACCGGTCGTCCACCGCCGTGGTTGATCGTGGACGACCACTGCTAAACTCGCGGACAGCTGTTCCTGTCGTTTGAAATGCTCTCCAAGCTCGTGAAACGATGCTGTGAGCGATCCCGAATTCCTCGGCCACACTAGTCACACTTCGACCTTCTTCCAACTTCCCAATGACGCGACCTCGGGTAAAGCCATCCAGATGTCGTCTACTGGATTGCCTGTTGGCCATATCACACGGTGGCAGCAACTCGACGTCGTTCAAACCGATGTACACCGTGCAATAGCTTTCACCGAATTGCAGAGCGAGAGAGAATTTTTGTCATTTTCATGTAGGACTTCCGTCCACAGGTAGTAGAGTTTAGGTCCTAGCCACCTACAGCGAGATCGCCTTTTGGGCAGGACACAGAAACGGAAGGAATGAGAGCAAGTCTAGCGACTTTTGACAGAACAGTTTGTAGTGAGATTAGAGTACAGTAGATGGCGCCACCGTACAAGTACGATATTGCACATAGATGGGTGAGATAATTTCAGGGAGGACATAGGAAAGGATACCCATTTAACCAGTGGGTCCAGCCTGGGGGCCGTCAATTTACGTGCTCGTCCGATGCACGGCGGATATTCAGCGATTGTTAGTAAATCACACCATCTCTGAAAGATCAGCCCAGGCTTGAACCTGGGGACCCAGCATCGATAGTCTGAAACACTAACCACTAAGCCATCCGCGGCTGAATTGCAAAGCGTACACCGCCCGTGTGCTTTATACCCTTCCGACACTCCCTCCTACGTCATGCTGCATATATGCGCATGCCCTACCATACCGGACCCTAGTCTATCTCCTGAGTGGCCTTTCGGTCCGTTCTGCCTGCTCGTTCCGCTGTTATGCTGATTTCTCCTCTTCGTCCTTAATTTTTGCACACCAGTGTACATTACTGTTTGCAAAATCAACACCATGGAGAATTGCTGGAATTAATTTGATACTTCAGGATATGCAAAATAGGTTGACACATGCAAATGATTAAACTGTCAGTGAAAATGCGCATACGATTTCGGAGCGACGCCCTGTGAACTGTCCGATCTTTGGTATAAAGAGCTGGCTCAAACGAGATGTTGCAATCATCTTCGGCACGTTAAGACGTCGGGCCTCGGGTACTGCCCCTCCCTCCCCGGTAATAAATAAGGGCGTCTTCCTCCTCCTTTCTACCTCGCTTCCGTGTCACTTTCCTATCGAGCACTCTAACCCAAATCTCCTGGCTTCCTATTTCTGAGGGTTGTTTAACACCTGGGGTCAGACACTCCCTTCCTAAAATTCTGTACATATGATCTGATCTGATGTTGCAATCAGTTCAGAGCCGACATTGAGTTGAAAGGGTGTTTTTTGTGTCTCGCTATTCCCTGTCGCCGAAGAAGGTTGATTAAGAACATCTGACGGACTTTGAACGAGGAAGGATTGTTGGGATGAGAGAAGCTGAATTTTCCTACCCCGAAATTGCCACTCGTACGGAACGAAACGCCGGTACAGTGACTACAACGTGGCGTCAGCGGGTAGATGTGACTCGGACGCACATAAATCCGGGAAATGCAGAATAAAATCGCACTACAGCACGGGATGACAGATATCTCTACCGCACAGCAGTGACCGATCGCACAACGACATCCACTGTGTTAGCGCAGCAGTGTAGCAGTTTCACAGGTCAGATTTTGTCCTCCAGCACAATTCGATGTCGTCTGCTTAACAAAGGACTGGTTGCTAGCAGTCAATTGCTACGTATTCTTTTGACCCTCAACGAAAGATGCCTCAGGCTGCAATGGAGTCTCAAAGAAAGACTTTTTAGTGTTTCGACCTGTTTTAGTGTTTTAGGTGTCTCGACCTGTTTTAGTGTTTTAGGTGTCTTGACTTGTTTTGGGTGTCTTTAACATGTGTCTCGACCTGTTTTAATGTTTTAGTGACTTTTTAGTGTCTGGTGACATCGTTTTAGTGTCTTGACCTGTTGGTCAACAGGTCGAGACACTAAAACGATATAACAATTAAACACTTAGCCAACGTACTAAGCTCGTTTTCCATGGGAAACGCTGCTTTACAACACTTACTAATGACCGTTGCCACCCTAATAGATAGAACCTTTAAGACGCCGTCGATTTTCTATTGTGACGACAAAAAACATATTGTTGAATATTTCCTACTATTCCTGGGAACGAATTAATTAATTCTAAAACCTTTTAAAATCTCGGTAACGCTCGCAAGCAAAGCTTCAGCACAGTTCATTGCCCAGAAGGTCCAAAACTATGAAGAGTGCCAGCGTTTAACCCGAGCGTAAAGCGTTGTTCTTGCTGAATTTTCACGAAAGAGCTGGAGTCCGCAGGTCTATAATAATAATTTAACCAACGCAGCACAAAAATAGTATTCCAGTGCTGTTCCAACTTAGTTATTCTGGAATGTTATACCAATCTCCGAAACGTATTACAGAGGTTTGAGCTTTTTCATGTTTCACAGAACTTAAAAAAAAAAAAAATTGGGAGCTTATTCAAAATATTCCAAAAATGTTACACAGATTTCTAATTGTCAGTGACTAAATTAGGGCCGGTCGTTCATCACAATTTTAGATGCTCCAGTCGTCGCTAAACAGCCGGGGAAAGCGTTAAAACGTCGACCGGCATTTTATCAAAAAGATATCTTGACCTTTGTCCCTATTTTTTCCGGGTGTCCGATCAATTCTTTTCAAAATTTCCAGTCAACCGCCGGTCTGTGTACTGAAGACGTATCTGTGCTGGTTTAAGCAGAAGGTTTTTGTTTCTGTATTAAACCATGTGACCCACCACCACTTTCCATCTGCGTCCGTATTTTCTATCTTTAACATTCTACCTTTTTCTTTCTTTTTTCCAGGTTTTAGCGATTTTCGTGTATATTTGACTTAAAGTAATCGCCTACACCCAATGTGAAACCACTTGCTTCTAGTGCCGTTGGAATACATAAGTACATTCACTTTATGAGCAGTATTCGAGCCTAGACACAGCAGTACGTAAAACCCGAAGCTCGAGCCCGAGATCAATCAACCATAAGGCACGCTTAAGCTTTCTTTTATCTTTAACTTCGGCTTGTTAACTTTCTCTTGATAAGCTCTCAGATTTGTGCTTAAAGATCATTCAAAAATCTCTTCAATTTGCTATCTTCCTTAGGTTTACCCTTCGTTGCTTGCCTGTTGCGTAAACCAGCGTTAAACAATTTACTTCTAACACATAATACCAACGCACAAAATATCCTTCTCAATAATTTCTTCTTCAAAAACGACGGCCAAGTTAAATAAAAACTCCATCTCTTTTTACTATACTATGTACTCTTTCATGTCTGTTTAGCCGCCCCGGTGGCGCAGTGGTCTAAGGCGCTGGCCTCTGATCATTCGTCCGTAAGGGGTCCGGGTTCGAATCCCGGCCAGGCATGGATGTTGTGTTTGTCTTACGGCACTGGTTCTCTCCCTTCCCTGGAACCAGTGACCCTAAATTAGGGATGGGCGACTGCTTATAGCCCATTTGAGTTGCTCACGGTGGTCGTTAAACCTCCAATTAAAAAAAAAAAAAAGAATGTCTGTTAAGTATAAAAAAATTTTGAAAATGATAAAAGGGTGTATCGTATCATTAATATGTTAGAAATTATTACTTCTCAAAAATAAAAGTTGGAGTCACTACAGACACCGTGAGGTTAGGGATAATTTTATCGTAGCGAAATGGAAACTCGAATGAAAGAGTTCAGTTGTATAATCGACACGGAGAGCCCAGTTTAAATAAGTGAAATGCATGAATTTTGAAGTGCCATTTATTATTTTCTGAAATCATATTTCTATATTTGGCTACGAAACCTTAAGGTCCTGGTTTACACTGGGCAAAGGCCTCACGAATCACAATGCGGGTAAAGCATTTCCCCCTGAATCTAAGTAATGAATTTTCTTGTTAATAGTATGATTTTTAGGAAAACTTGATGCTACACCCTATTTTACAAATAGTGTCCCATTCATTTAATCAACCATTAAATTGATTTATAGTAATATTTATTGACGATATACAGAATGATCGTAAAGTTCCCGAACTCTCTCTCTCTCTCTCTCTGAATATTTAAAAAATATTACGTATGCTGTAGAAGTTTTATCAATTGATGTGGCAACACGAGTCAGCAACTCGTGAAATCAAATATTGCGCGTGTCGAATGCCTGAAGGAAATTGGCAAAGTGACAGAAATGAAAAACTGGTTCCCTGTGTGCTACGAAGTTTGCTCGCTTTAGCGGGTTTAACGACCACCGTGAGCAATTCAATGGGCTATTAGCAGTCGCCCATCCCAAATTTAGGGCCACTGGTTCCAGGAAAGGGAGAGAGCCAATACCGTAAGGCAAACACAACATCCATGTCTCCAGGGATTCGAACCCGGACCCATATCGGAAGAGTGATCAGAAGTCATCGCTTAAACCATTGCGCCATTGGGACGGCAGAACGGGTTTGACGAGGGAGCACAGAATTCATTTATTTCAAGTTTATGTTCAAACACTGTCTTACGAACAGTGTGTAGAAGAGTTCGGGAACAAAAATTCTGCAGTATACTGTGGTAATGTAAGTAAGTCAACGATACACAGTTTACTTGTGCGATTTCGGAAAACGGGAAATGATGATATGCCTAGAAGTTACCGGGTAAGTGAGTTAACGCCGGAAGTGATGAACGATGCTGAAAAACGTTTGCAACAGTCATCTACAAAATCGTTTCATTGCTTATCTCAGGAAATGAAACTTTCTTACAGCTCAGTTCAGAAAGCGAATAAACGATTGCAGCTTCATGCATACAAAATGAAAGTTGTCCAAGAACTAAAGGCACCTGATACGCATAAGCGCCTGCTGTATTACCGTTAATTTCGTAAATTTACTCAACGCAGCAAGGGCTTGTTGAACAATGCTTTCCTTTCGGATGAAGCCTGGTTTAATTTGAACGGGTATCTTAATTAGCAACATACGCAGCATTCAAATACGTCGAATGAGAATCTTCATATCTTTCATCCAGTGCCTTTGCATTCCGAAAAAATCGATGTGTGATGTGCCATATCTTGACGTAGAATAGCGGGACCACTGTTTTTCGATAGCACTTTAAATGCGGATATTTATTAAAATTTGATTTTTCAGTTTGTGGTCCCTATTGCAAGAATTCACATGGCTTCAACAGGATAGAGAAACATGACACACAGCTATTGCGACAACGGAACTTTTGCGGAGTTTCTTTGGTGACCGCGTTATTTCCAAAGGACTTTGGCTTCCACGCCCACCGGATCTCACCCCTCCTGATTTTTTTCTTGTGAAGATATTTAAAGGACCGTGTTTATG
This sequence comes from Macrothele yani, assembly GCA_039090855.1. Lineage (NCBI taxonomy): Eukaryota > Metazoa > Arthropoda > Arachnida > Araneae > Macrothelidae > Macrothele > Macrothele yani. Next base: position 150,474,721 of record CM076995.1, on the reverse strand, counting down.
CAAAATACTGCGTGGCCTCCAGTCATTGAAAGTAAACATTGTTCGGACTGAAAGTAAACATTGTTCGGACTATAGCGGAAATCATGCCATCTTTGCTGAAACGCGTTACGAATAACATGTGCCGTCGCTTGAATATTTTCCTCCAGCAGCATGGAGGTCATTTTCAATAGCTTCTTTAGGTCAACATCAGTTGATGAAAAGTCGATGTGAGATGTATCACAGTTGTAAGTAAACTTTGTGTATCTGTATAACGCGAACAAGAATTCAAGTAAAAGTTTGGAAACTTCTCGATCACCCTGTATATCAATGAATTTAATCGGAAACTTGAAACTTGTTCGTTCTGGGTGGTGTTGTGGTTAGCATACTTGGGCGCTATCCGGAAGACGCGGGTTCGATTCCCGCTCCAGGACGAAAAAATATTCAAATTTTCGGATATTACCTGGCTTAACATCCATGTCATATTTACACCAATAAACGGATTCACATCGTCCAAATTTATATCGTTCTGTATATGTTAACGCTTTCAAGAATCATCAGGGGGGGCTCATCTTATGCTGTGTCTGATGCTATGTAAATAGGTCCCTGCGTGTTTTTCTTGCACATGGTCCTTTTATTTGTTCTCAATTTTCTTTAAATGGCGTGCATATCAATATGAAGAATGATATTTGAACTGTTATTTTGTCTCCTTCTGTTTGGGCGTTCAAAACCAATTTGCATTCCTTCTTATTTAATGTTCTCTGTCCCTCGCTGTCCTGTTTTTCTTTCATTTTAATCCTTGTACGTATGTGTTTATAGTATGATCCATTTTATTACAAATTCAAATTTGATGAGACCGCTTTGATAAAAAGAGATCAATCAGTCTTACATCTCCAGCCGTTTTAATATCTCCAACACATTCCTGAATGCAGTACATTTCACCAATTCCATTTGGAGCAAGGAGCGATTTAGTCGGATCTCATCCGAAATCTCTAGTGTTGTATACATTTAGTATTAAATTTCTGCCAGTTGCGGATTTGAGGGCACGCGAAATATGTTCTTTGGACTCAGATCAGACCATATGTAGAGGATTTTAGGAAGGGAGTGTCTGACCCCAGGCCTTAACCCTTAAAAATAGGAAGCTAGGAGATTCGGGCTAGAGTGCCCGATAGGAAAGTTACACGAAAGCGAGGTAGAAAGGGGGAAGGGAAGACGCCCTTATTTATTACCGGGGGGGGGGGTCAGCACCCGGTAATAAATGAGGCCTTTGCCCAGTGCGGCTTAACATGCCCATCCGACGCACGGCGGATGTTTAGTGGTTCGAGCGTTCGTACCTGCCCGGGATCGAACCTGAGGTTCTTCCGTGGCAGTCACGAACGTTGACCGCTAGTACATCCGCTGCCCAGTCATTCTTTGAACCCTCGTACCTAAAGCGATTTAAGTACAAGCACATCAGTGGCCACCATATCTTTCTTTACCTTTAAATTCCCGATTTAAATTCCACTGGATTTTATTTTCGGATGTTTAAATTTATCGTGTTGCATTTGTGAACTATTACTGATAAAATGCTTAGATAGAAAACGTTTTTACTTTCACTTCTTGGGCGAGTAGCAGGGGCTTGAAAGTCACGAAAAGGTCACGAATTCAGAAAAGAGTCATGAAAGTCAAGAGAAAGTCACGAAATTTGCTTTGGAGCCATGAATTTCTTTTCATTTTTAGCAATTGTTCATTTTCTGGCAAAAATCTTAGGTAATTCTCCATACACTGACCACATAAGTCATAGATGTGGTTTCATCTAAGGGTTCAAGCGTCAAAAAAAGGGAACTCGTATGATTTGTATTGTAGGGGTTTTCTGCAATTTTTGTGTAATTCGTGTGCATGTACCGTGTTGTATTTGTTTCTTCGTTGCACCTGTCCTTAATACTTTTTCTTCACTCATGTGTCTGCTTTTGCTGCCTGTACCTTCATTGAGTTGCGCACCGAAAAATTTAATTATGCTACTTATGTTAACAATTTTAATTATGCTACTTATGTTCTCTAGGAGCAATACGAGAGGTATTGCCCTGCGATACTTTGTTCTTTCTGTTTTTTTCTTGCTGCATTGTGTTGTATCTTTTAATTTATACCTTATTTCTGTCTTGCATTTTCACATTCTTTGACGTCATGTATTTTTTGCTCGTCCCATGTCATTGTTTTTTGGACCGATGCAATACTGCACGGCTTGCTGTTTGTATTTTGTGTATCCTTGTGTTTCACTTGGGGAGTTTGCCCAAGTTTCCACTATGTTCTGTAATACTTATCATGTTTTTGGCACATATCGTGTGGTTTCCTGGATTGTGGGAACTTCTGTACCTTTATCGTAGTATATGCTTTTGTTGTGTTTTACATGTTCCCTTCCTTTTGTGCACTGCGTTGTACAGCCATGTTCTTGTACATATATTTACCTGTTGTTTTGTGCTCTGCTTTCACTCTGCACGTCATCACATGCTTTATTAATTAATCATTACTTTTGCTTGTGCATCATCTTCCTCAAGCATATACTGTTCCTTATTAACGATTTTAACATTTTGTCATCCTTAGTTGACTGCCGTATCACATTCACCTGTAATATTTCATCAGTATCGCTCATTGTTTTGTTGTTTATTTTGCCATATGTGGTACGCCTGTATTCCCTATGTTTTTGCCAATAAAGTATATTTTGAAATAAATTCAAAATGATCGGAAACTTGGTCGTTCTGGGTGGTGTAGTGGTTAGCATACCCGGGCGTTTTCTGGTAGACGCGGATTCGTGTCCCACTCCAGGACGATGATAATTTTCAAGTTTTCGGATATTGACTTACCATCCTTGTCACATTTACACCAAAAATCGGATTGTCATCTTCAAAATTTAACAATTTTAATTATGCTACTTATGGAGTCTGGAGATTTTTCAGTTAAAGAAGGGCATTTAATGAAATCTTGTAGCACTCACAGGCGTAACTAGGCATTTCTGCGCCTAGGGCAAGCCATAAAATATTATCCCCCCCCCCACACACACACACACGCGCGCGCGCGCGCACCGTAGTCGTTAAGACCACAGAGTTTTATCTCCTGAAATATAATCCTGCTTGTTGCATGAGTTTTAGGATAGTAAAATTGGTCTTGTCCGTTGATTACGGGCAAATATGTATTATTTACAGACTTGCGAACCTTCAAAATCTGAAAATCGAGAGATCTTTACAAGCTCATAAAATCACAGAAGCTCAATTTTTTATCGCCAAATCCAGACGAAGGGACAATTTTCCATATGTGGTATTATTGGTCCACTAAAAGTTCTGGAGAAAAACAGCGCGAAAATCACGCCCCCTTCCCCCTACTGACATTCGTTTTTAGGTAAGTCGATTTCACAAGATAATGAAAACCTAAAATGGCCCGCATCTTGTTTTGTTTTTCTTACCAAAAAAATAGCAGCACACTGTTTTTCGTTTTTTCTTTACGTTGTGCGCGAAGTCGAAGACGACGAAAAGCATTGTACCAATATCACCTTTCGTTACAAGGGGAGCCCAAACTGTAATTTACCCCCTTTCGTTGTTAAGTGAATTCGCCGCTACTCAGCTGTTTACCATCACTTAGAATGCGCGCGGCTCTGTTGAGGCAACTATTTGAAAGACTGAACTGCAAGAAGGCATGGCAGCTGTCATCTGTTAATCAATTATTGACCTTCTAGTGCCAGAGCGGGTGAGCTCTTTGCTGAAGGCGTTGTATGACAATCGGACTAGGAGAAAAATTATCTGACCCATCTCGGACGATCCAGCGCTTAGACCACTGCGCCACCGGGGGCGACTTTCATTTTGCAGATAGAAGAGGAAAAGTGCGAAACTGATTACTGTAATGCCGCCTTGTATGGACACAGAAAGAAAAATATTTCACAGGCGGTTCGAAATCATGGTGGTTGATGGAATTTCGACCACTTTAACGGCTAATTCTCAATGGAAATCGGGAGAATTTGACATTCATCGCGAGAGTTGGCACGTCTGTATTTGCCGCCCTGGTGGTGCCGTGGTCTAAGCGATGGCTTCTGATCACTCGTCCGAGATGGGTCCGGGTTCGAATCCCGGTGGGGCGTGGATGTTGTGTTTGTCTTATAGCACTGGTTCCTTACCTTCCCTGGAACTAGTGGCCCTAAATTAGGGACGGGCGACTGCTTATAGCCTAATGTGTTGCTCACAGTGGTCGTTAAACCCCCAATCAAAAAAAAAAAAAAAAAAAATCCTGATCCACGTCTGTATTTAGTACCCACACGATAATGCAGTTACAGTTTTTCAAAAGAACTAAATTTGGCCACCAGGAGTTGCTTCTGACATTTCGCTTTATTCTGAATCTTATACTTTATTTCATCACATTCTCTTGTAGTTAATTGATAACTAATAATAACTAACGGTTGTGCAATAGATTTTAAAAACGGGCTAGTTTTTCGGCGGTTCAGGAAGTCTTTGCGAAGTTATTGCTATTTTAATTGTAGTTTAACAACCGAACTTTAAAATATTTTTTGGTGTATGATACTGCAAGTATGGTATTAGGGAACTAGGCGTCATTTCTTATCCCAAACGGGAACGGCATTTTACTCTCATAAATTTTAATTAAATAAATAAATAAAAAATATATATATTTATTTAATTAAAATTTATTGATCATGAAATTGCATTTCCCAAAGTTGGTAGACATCCTGAAACTGAAAGAAAATAATATAACTATGCATCTTTGTAGCAAACTTATAGTTCGACAAATGAATGAAATCCAATTTAAAAGATTTCGCAGTATTATTAAAGCTTACTTTTTACTCCATAACTCCAATGATCGAGCCTTAACTATACGTGCAGCATCGAAAGTGCACGAAAGCCCAAAACGTTTAACGAAACTCATTGGTGAAGTAGTTTTATTGCAATGTTTAAATCTTAAGAAAAGTTTTTAAGGTTCACTTTGTCTTTAATGTTTCTGTTTCTTTCTTTTTTTTTTTTTTTTTTTACTTTTTCGCTGTACGGATTACGGTTTCAAAGTTACTGGGTTCTGATTGTACCTTTTCCTAAGTGCATTTTGAAAGTGTTACTTAAGACTTAGAAAGCAGTATGCGCATCAACAGGACGGCCGTCGTTTTCTTATCGCAGACGACTCGATGGGCGAGAGCAGCATAAAAAAAAAAGGGCGTTTACTCAAAACTTGTCACTGCCAGACATTGTGAATCGGAAATATCAATGCTTGCAGCTGTGTTAAGGGACTTTACCGAACGTGGGTTTCCCGTTCATCGGTCCCCTACCTCCCCCTCCTTTAAGGCTTTTCTTGGACGCGTGCTGCCTCACCTTCTTTTAAGTTTCTACTACCTTTAACGCTAGTATACGTGGATAAAAAGGAAATCGAGGCATATGCCACCAAGGAGCAACAGATGGAAAGGTGGAGTAAAATCAAAGAGGTGGGGTTCGGGGGCGATACTCAGAGGTGAAGAGGTCGAACATCTGTCCTTGGTGGAGTCAGTACCCGCAGCTGCTCCTCATCAGCGGGGTCTTTTCTTCTTTTTCCAGTGGGGACTTCCGTAGGTTTAGTGAACAATATTTGCATTTTTCGAAATTGAGCTTCAATCACAAATTTTCTACAGTGAGCATTCGTTGCAATCCCTAAATTAAATACCACAACTATTATTCAAAATAAATTAGTAGATTTGGGAAAGCTTTAAAAAAAACAACAACACGCATTTGGGTTTGTTTATTTAGTAAGAAAAATGTATTATGCTTGCTTATTCGTCTATTTGTCTGTGTGGCCAGAGATTTATACACCCCCTCCAAATTCGCTCACCCCCTCCCATAAAAAGTCTCCATTTGAAAGCGTGTAACACACTCATACAGGATGCCCGAAAAATAACTGTGCACTGAAAGTAACATGTCGAACTGGTTCCTACAGGAGGTGTTGGAAATGTGGCCCCACCGACGTTCAGACATGTCTGCACGCGCTTCTGCATGTTGGTGAAGTCCTTTCTCAGGGCATGTGGTGTGATTTGTTGGATGTGGGTCGTTATTGCAGCATGTAGCGTATGCGGATTACCTGAGTACACCTTCTCCTTAAGTGCTCCCCACAGAAAAAAATTAGGCGGTGTCAGATTCGTCCGTGTACTTGTCGTGGCGAAAGACATGTTCCACCGAAAAGACTGTGTTCAACCATCACCCCCTTATAGCTTACAGGCCCGCGCACCGAATACCGGAAGCTGGATGACGTAGGAGAGAGTAGTCTGATAATCTGTAGTGGGTAGTCGAACGGTCGAACTTGCTTGCTCGCTGTATAGTGCATAAGCCTCACTGTCAATGTGCGTGGCAGTCGTTGGTTTTCAACTAAGTTTTCCTCTGTTTGTTCTCATAAATATTTTTAGGGCAAACAGCTTCAGAAGAAAATTCATTATGCCGTTTAGATGCAGTGTAACCCCACTGTCGCGGTAATTATGACGATCGACCACGTGTTATATTGATGGACCACGTGTTATTATTTGCTTATTTTTCTCTGAAAATTGTCGGAGTATTTAAATTCCCTACTAACGGGGACCTCCTAATAAACTGGATTACTTCAATCAAGCGGGGAAATTTTAAAGTGACCAAGAACTCTCGGGTAAGTGGAAATCTTTTGTAAGCCTAAGGCATGCATCCCGTCACTGAACATAAACAGCATTTGGAGCAAAACTACATGTGGTTTCAATTTCTGGTCGTAGAGAGAGCATAATATAATTAAAGATGTAATATTGCTCTTTCCTTGGCACTTCGTAACAATAATACAACTTCCGGTAATTAACAATGAAATGAAACACGACATGAGATGGCTGTCTTTTTTCTTGTGTAGTAGAAAATTCTATTACAAACTTTTTTATTTTAAAATTTAGTTGCACAGCGTGGGCAACTAGATTTTTTATTTACCTGCCCAGGACAATGATTTACATGCCCCGGGCATTTAGGGCATGATATTTTCAAGCTCTGGATATTGTAATTTTTAAGAGACAAAAAAAGTACCTGGATGGGCATGAATTCACATATTGTGGAAACTATGTTCTAAACAAACAAGACTTTTAAGATACAAGTAGAAATATGTACTCGACATGTCTGCCTCCGTTGACCAAGCTCTCGGGAATGACAGCTGCGTGAGGGTCGGAGAGGAAGGGGGTAGACATGAAGGTTAACAGACACAGAGCACTTCCACGTGGCGGGTCACTTCTGCTGTAATTCCATTCAAAAAATTTTATTATTACATTACTGCAATTCATACATTCAGTGCACAGTCGTTATTCGGATATATATACACTATATTGACAAAAGTCACCGAACACCTAGAAGAGAAACACAACATAGCATTTTTGACTTACATTAGTACGATGTCGGTTCACCTTTGGCCTTAATGCATGCACTGACTCTTCGGGACATGCTTTCGACAAGGTTTCGGAACACAGCGATGGGTATGCGCTTCCATTCAGTACATAATGCTGCAGCTAACTGTTGCTTAGTAATAGGCCTTGCTTTCAAACTTCTTATCCGGCGCTCTAATTTATCCCATACGTGCTCTATGGGATTAAGATCAGGGCCCTGTGCTGGCCAGTCCACACACGATACGGAATTGTCGTCAAACCACGCCGTAACAGTCCTTGCTTTATGACTCGGTTCCATAGTATTTCCACAGAGTTGGTAGGGTATAATTGTCCAGAATATCGAGGTAAGCATGCTGGTTAGTCCACGATTACCAATGGGCCAGGACCACACCACGAAAAACACCCCCACACGAGTACACTGCCAGCTACAAACTTGACGGTAGGAAGAGTACACTGTGGTAAATAGCGTTCCCCCGGCTGCCGCCATACCCACACACGGCCATCAGACTGATGGATCATGTATCTGGATACATCAGTCCATAGGATCCGTTTCTATTGATTTACGGTCCACGATAAATGTTCTTTACAACATGCTAAACGACGAGTAGCATTCCGAGTGAAGATAAAAGGCTTATGAGCAGCCGCACGACGTACCATTGCAGAGAACTTCATTCCAGTAACCCATGGAATGAAGTTCTCTGCGAATGGTACGTGTACCGGGGTTCCAGCATTTTTGGAACCATACCGAGGTTCCAGCATTTTTGCTCACCTGTACACTGAGGTCTTGTTCAGTACTCGTCGACTAGCTGTAAACACTCTCCTGAGGCTTCGACGTCCTCTATCACTGATTTTCTTTGGTCTGCCGGTACGCTTTCCTGCTTTAGGCACGCCATGTGTCTTACACTTATTCAGCACATTCAAAACAATTGACTTGGGTATGTTTAAACGCTTCTCGGTTTCTCTTATGGACAACCCTCTAATATAACACCCAAGAGTCCTTTCTCAAAGTCATTTCTCTCCCGCCGTGACATTTTCACTCCACCTCACAGTGCGATATGATCGCGGTCAGCTGCAGGCTTGTTTTTATACCGTATGCAGCTGTACCGCGCGTCATAATAACGTAGCGGATCCGTTCATTTCTTTTGAAGGGGTGTCCGGTGACTTTTGTCAATATAGTGTATATCTGCCAAATTTTTATTATTCGTCTTTTTTATTGTCTGCAGCTCAGTTGTCAATAGCATTTAGCATTTTTATGAATTCCTTAGTTCTACTTTGAAGTATGTTTTACTATAACGCATTGTTTTTTAATTTGAAGTTTCTTTTTCAGTTTGTCTTATTTAAAATCAGTTATTGCAACTACAAAACGATGTACGTATATCTTCATTTTTGTGTGTTACAGATTTTGCAGATACACTTCTGAAGCATTTCAGCACTACAAGATTTACGAAAATAACAATATCCGCTGTTTATATTAAAGCTTCTTTACTTTACTATTGCATAGGAAAGCATTCGCCATAAGTGGTAAAAAATTAATGAGCAATACATTGACCATGTTTTGGTTTGGAAAAGATAATTCTCGATTTTAATCATTCTTAAGGTGGACGTCAAGTAATTTTGCTTCCTATACTTCCAATTGAAAAAACTTTTGTACAAATTTCCTTCACAGTTAGTGTGTTCCCAAGGATGAAAATTTGAACATCGATTAAAATAACTTAATATTATAACTTGGAATACTTAATATTTTCTAAAACATAACCATAATTGTATTAAAAATCAATAAATTTTCCTTTGGTGGTGTTGAAACCAGAAAAAAGATGGCGCGACCTGTACTCTGATGACGTCAGTAGATAAATAAATGTTGGATTGCATAATTATGGTTATGTTGTAGAAAATATTAGGTATTCCAAGTTTTAATATGAAGCCTTTTTTTTTTTTTTTTTTTTTTGATTGGAGGTTTAACGACCACCGTGAGCAACTCAATGGGCTATAAGCAGTCCGCCGTCCCTAATTTAGGGTCACTGGTTCCAGGGAAAGGAGAGAGACAGTGCCGTAAGACAAACACAACATCCATGCCTCACCGGGATTCGAACCCGGACCCCGTTCGGACGAATGATCAGAGGCCATCGCTTAGACCACTGCGCCACCGGGGCGGCGAAGCCATTTTAATCGATGTTCAAATTTTCATCCTTGGGAACGCATTAATTGTGAAGAAAATGTGTTTAGAAGTTTTTCCATTGGAAGTATAGGAAGCAAAATTACTTGACGTCCACCTTAAATGTAAATAATTCAATAGTTCTCCATTTTTTGGAGTTTTCTTCGTTTTAGGTTTAAATGCAAAATATTTCACTACAAAAATAGTAGCTTCACAAAAAATTTGCTTTCATCCACCCTCAATTTTTGAACCCCATTTTCAGCCCTCCCCAATTTGAAATTCTTGGATAGACCCCTAGTTGAGGCTACTGGGTGATTCGCGCCAACAAAATTGTGTGATGGAAATAATGTTATAGCAAAATAATGGATTTAGTACACATTATTTAAAACTGATTAGGCAGCCCCAATGGCGCAGTGGTCTAAGCCCTGGATATGATTATTCATCCGTGAAGGGTCCCGGCTCGAATTCCAGTGAGACATAGATATTGTGTTTGTCTCACGGCATTGGCTCTCTCCCTTCCCTGGAACTAGTGACCCTAAATTAGGAATCGGCGACTACTTATAGCGCATCGAGTTGCTCACGGTAGTAAAAGCAAAACACAGAAAAAAAAAGCAAAAAAAAAAAAACAAAAAAAAAAACTGATTAGCTGTAATTCCTGCTCTCTCCTCTGCGCACCGTGTCAGTACTTCCACAAGAGAGACGTAAAATCACTAGTAAAGCAAGTTTTACGCCTTGTGGCAATCCTTCTTTAAATACAATCTAAAATGCTCCATCAATGTACAGCTACACATGTCCTTCCGGAGCAGGATACAATATTCCCACAACACAACGGAGCATTAACAGACTTCAAGACATTTAGGCCGCGGGTCTATGAATTAATATTTACTTAGTGCCTAAGTAAAAGTGCAATATTATTAACTTGACTTGATGTGTAAACGTTGTGAACATTGGTAAAATAAAAAAAATGTTAAAAACACCTAGGCCTACGGCTTATGAAGTAATATTTAGTGCCTAAGTAAAAGCACAATATTATTAACCTGTTTTGATATGAAGTTGATTGAATGGTTCATACATCAGTAATTACATACGGCAACGAGGACAGTATAACAAGATAAAAACGATTCCGAAAAAGAAATAATCTAGAATCACAATACTACGCATGAAATGTAACATTATTTTACATTCTTTAGAAGTCTAGTACTTCCATACAACACCGGAGACAGAATCAGAAAGGATGAGATCTGTTTCGCACGCGTAGCACTTCGGACAGATCAGACGGAATTAGACTAATCGTACCTTTGGACAAGTTTGTTCTACTGGACGAATCGGTATTGGACCAATCGTACCATTGGATGAATCGTACCTTAGGAGCAATTGTCCCTTTGGACGAATCGGTATTGGACCAATCGTACCATTGGATGAATCGTACCTTAGGAGCAATTGTCCCTTTGGACGAATCGGTATTGGACCAATCGTACCATTGGATGAATCGTACCTTTGGAGGAATTGTCCTTTGGACGAATCGGCATTGGACCAATCGTCGTTGGACGAATCGTACCAGACCCATGGGTCACAATGAGGGCTCTTAAGCCTGTCGTCTAAAAACAAAAATCTGGAGCAAATATAAGAGTGAAAACTACGAATTATTTCTGTGTGTTATCTCATTCCTATGAGTTTCCAAAAGAATTTTATCCAAACTTGTTCCATGTAAGCAGAACTGTTATTAGAAACACGCAGACTTACACCTGTCGAGAAAATTTTACTGCAGACCAAGCTAAAAAATAATGCTTAGGTGCACTCCTGATTTAAAAAGAATTCTTCCAGTCTGTTTCTCCATCTCTAGAAGAGCAGATACAAGGACAAGTTGTTAATAAACATTCTACGCCACCAGCACAAAAACTCAAAGAAAGAAAAAGAAACATAAGAGGGATATGTCAATACTTAGTTGTTGCATTATTATTATTTATTTATTTTCCATTTGGTGGTCGCCAGGAGAAACTCTGAGAGGGGGTGGGGGGAGGAGGAGGGTGTAACGACCTCCACAAACAACACTCAGGGCTCTAAGAAATCGCCCGTCCCTGGTTCGTTGGTCGGCGGCGCCATCGGGCAGGCACATCACTAATTCCTCATCCGTGATACTGGGCCGTCTTACAAGAATGATCGGGCGCTAGCGCCTCAGACCACTCGGCCACCGAAGCGAAATACATACATTTCTCAGACAAGTAAATGACTTTTTCTAATACAACTTTTGCTGTGGATATAGAAGATTTGGCATCTTCAGATGATAAAATAAAGACATCAAGCAATTTTTTGCGGGAAACTGCCTGTTCGATTTTAACTCTGTACGTAATATCTTCTTACGCCTATGCCCTCTACTGAATGTTACAAGAAAGCGGCACGCGAGGATGCGTGGGGAAGGCCGTAGAGATCATGAACTTCTGCTCTCTTAAGCTTTTACTGATTTAAATTTTAACATACCTTATTTCTCGCAGTCTGTATATTTCACTTGTTGCAATGATTTCTGTTTTGATAGTTTTCTTCAGTCTTGCTGCAGCCTATGAACAGATAGCTTACTGTAAAATTTACACCAATGAGTCATTGCATTATGACCACCTACATAATACGCTGTAGGACCCCCTTTAGCTCACAAATCAGCGGCCACTCGGCGAGGCATCGATTCGATGAGGTGGCGATCTGGTACCATAATGTCAACAGCAGGTCCTCCAGTTCCCGTACATTTCACGGTTGTGGTGATTTAGCGCGAACCCGCTTTTCCAAGTCGAACCACAAATGTTAGATTGGGTTCATGTCAGGTGAATTTGGAGGCCAGTGCATTAACAGAAAGTCAGCAGCATGTTCCTCGAACCACTCCTTGACGATTCTGGCAGTGTAGCATGGCGTATTATCCTGTTGGTAATGGGCAGGGAACACAGTTGCCATGAATGGGTGAACTAGGTACGCAACGATGTTCAGATACCTGACAGCTGTCAGGGATTGTGCTGTTGGGTTAATGGGGCCTAAAATGTCCCAAGGGAACATTGCCCACATCATAACACCGCCGCCGCCGGCCTGTTTCCTCTCAAGAGTGCATCTAGGTGCCAAAGCCTCCGTTGGTAATCAGTGTATCCGCGCTCTGCCGTCTACGTGATGCACCAGGAATCTTGATTCGTCAGACTAGGCCACTTTCTTCCAATCATCCACGATTTAATCTGGATTATCTTGGGCCCATTTCATGCGTTGTTAGCGATGGGGCGCAGTGAGCCTGGAGACCCGGCTGGGTCTTTGCTTATGCAGGCCCATGCGCAGAAGGCTGCGATGAACTGTGTGCTGTGACACATTGCCCTGATCATCACTGTTGTAGCTGCGGATGATTTGTCGCACTGTGGCCCTGCGGGCGATGTGAACAATGCGCGACAGTCTCCGCTCCCCTCTGGCATCAATGAGCTGCGCACGACACACGGCTGGACGTCGTTTCGTCGTTTGGTCATCTGTGCACCACTTTTGATACGTACACACTACAGCGGCATGTGAACAACCCACAAACCCCGACGTTTCCGACATCGAGTTTTCCGTGGCGCCGTGCGATCACAATTTGTCCTTTATCAAACTTCGATTAATCAGCAGCTTTTCCCATTCTGACTCCGAACACTCTACTAACCGAAAGCCGGTCTTCGGGTTGTATATATACTGCTCTGTGAACTTCACCTGCGCCACCGTTCGTTTTCCGTGACTGTCATGGAGATAACCTCAGGTTCGATCCCGGGAAGGTACGAGCGTTCGAACCACTAAATACCCACCGTGCTTCGGATGAGCACGTTAAGCTGTCGGACCCCGGGTACTGCCTCCCTCTCCGGTAATAAATAAGGGGGTCTTCCTCCAGCTTTCTACCTCGCTTCCGTGTCACTTTCTTATCGGGCACTCTAGCCCAAATCTCCTAGCTTCCTATTTTTAACGGTTGTTTAAGACCTGGGGTCAGACACTCCCTTCCTAAAAACCCCCTGCATCTGATCTGATCTGGTCATACCCCCCCCCCCCCGCCTCCCAGCCTAGAGAAATCATCGGCGTATTTTTATTCAAATAAAGTGCATTTGTTATTTTCACATCATGATTTCATTTCTGTAAATTTAAGTTACATTCTTACAGCCTCTCCTTTGAAAGTTTATTGGATCCAGCCTTGCATTCAGATAGCAATTTGAAAGATTTTTTTTTTTTTTTTTTTTGTTTGAAGCGTTTTTGACGTGACCAAGTGGTCTGAGACGCAGACTGATCACAATTCTTCTGAATGGGCTCTGGTTCGAGTCCCAGATGAGGCATGGGTGGTGTGCTTGTATGACAGCGCTATTTATGTCATTTTCCTGGAAACGGTGGCCCCAAATTAGATACAGGCGACTGCAGTGCTCAGCAAGGAGGTTAGAAGAAGAGGAGGTGAAGGGACCCGTTTTGAGTGAAGCCAAAACAGATCAGCTGTTTCTGTCCTCTCTCTGAGGCGGTGGGAGTCTGCGCTGTAGAGTTCGGAAACGTGACGTCACTTCCTGTGGCTTAAACAGTTTTGCTTAGCGCATGCAAACCAAAGATGGAAAGAAGGAATATTTTGGAATTCTTATTTCTTAACATTAGGCTTTTGTTTATATTTTAAACATGGTTATCTTGCACATGGGCAGTATGCAAGTAACCATGCGCATTATGCACTTCCGCTCAAAAAATCATTATTTTGTTCAATTTTTTAAAGAAATACCAACACATATTTTCCTGTTTTTTCTGGAAATTTTTTATTATGGGAATGAATATTTCAGCCTCAATTTTTTTCATGCCTGTATGTGTAGAGTAAGGGTCCGAAAAACCCGTTCAAAATCGCGATTTCCCCATAGAGATATTCAGGAGATTCCTACGTTGAGCGCACTAGCGTAGTCAGCTGATAAAAAGTGACGTCACGCCAGAAGCACAGGGAGCGGGGCTGTTGCCACCTCCTCCTACTTCTAACCTCCTTGGTGCTCAGTGCCCTAAAACTTGCTCATGGTAGTCGCTAAGCCGAAGGAAACTGCTAACTTCTCTTGTTGCTCCAGATGTTGATATGTGTGCCATTTGTCTTGTAAATTCGTTTTTTTTTTTTTTTTTTTTTTTTTTGCGCGACACAAAATTCTATAGCGCATGTTAATGTTACAACAATGACCTTTGCACTAGCAGCTAAATTGAACTTGAGGTTGACGGAGCAGACACAATGCAGTGCGTGCGTGCGCTGATCAAGGTCATGAAAGGTGAGCACTGTTGCCAGTATTGTTGCTTCTGGACTCCTCCTGCTGTACAGTACCCCCCCCCCCTCTTCCTTATCCGCGGTTTCAGTTACCCGCAGTCAACCGTGGTCCGAAAATATTAAATGGAAAATTTCATAAATTTACGAATTTTAAGTTGCATGCCGTTCTGAGTAGCGTGATGAAATCTCACGACTTCTGTTCTGTTCCGTCCGGAACGTGAACCATCCCTTTGTCCAGAATGTCAACGTTGTATACGCTACCCGTCCGTTAGTCACTTAGTAGCCGTCTCGTTTATCATATCGATTTAGTAGCCCTCTCGTTTATCATATCGATTTAGTAGCCGTCTCTTTTATCATATCGATTTTCGCGGTATCGCAATGCTTGTGTTCAAGTAGCCCTTAATTAACTTAATAATGGCCGCAAAGCGCAAGTGTAGTGACGCTGGCAATTCGGACATGACAAAGAGAAACCGTAAGGTGCTTTCTTTAAAAAGTGAAAGGTGAAAGTTCTCGACTTAATAAGGAAAGAAAACAAAAATCGTATGCTGAGGTTGTTAAGATCTACAATAAGAACGAATCTTTTATTCGTGAAATTGTGAAGAAGAAAAAAGAAATGTGTGCTAGTTTCAGATTCGCGTCACTCTTATTGCAGTATATTGTTATAATTATTCTATTTTATTATTACTTCTTGCGGTTTATCTCTTATTGGGCCTAATATATAAATTAAACGTTATCATAGGTATGTATGTATAGGAAAAAGCACACTATATACACTGAAGAGCAATGAATTAGAGATACCTGTCTAGTAACGTGTAGCACCACCTTTCGCCCTGATGACGGCGGCGATTCGTCTCGGCATGGACTCGACAAGACACCGGAAGCGTTGGGAAGCCATACGGATCCACGACCCCTGAACAAGCTCCCACAGTTCACGAAGATTTGATGGAGGGGGGTCAGAGCCTCGAACATATCTCTCGATGGCATCCCAGATGTGCTCGATGGGATTGAGGTCAAGTGACCTATCCGGCCAAGGAAGCGAGGTCAAATCGGTGGAGTGTTCATCAAACCATTCGGATACAATTCGGGAGCGATGGCACGGTGCATTGTCTTGTTGCAGGATGAGGTCCCCAGTGGGATGTTGAAGACGCCCAAACGGAAGCAAATGGTCGTCCAGGATATCCCGGTAACGTTGACCAGTGAGGGACGATGTCACACGTACCAGGGATCTCATTTCAGTCGACGTAAACAGTCCCCAGACGAGAATGCCACCCTCACCAGCTTGAAGAGTACCCTGCTGGCAAGAAGGATCCATCGCTTCATGTGGTTTGCGCCGTACTCGTATCCTGCCATCCGCATGTGCCAACGTGAATCTCGACTCATCAGTCCAGGCAACATTTTCCCACATGTCTAGGGTCCAGTGGCGATGTTGCCGCGCCCATGCCAATCTTTGCACCCTGTGGTGTGCGGTCAGCAGCGGTACCCTCGTGGGACGATGGCTTCTGGACCCCATAGCGAAGAGATGGTTCTGGATGGTGTGGCTGCTTACACGTTTTTGTGCACCAGCGTTAAGTTGCCGAGTGATTTCTTGCACTGTGGCCTGTCTATCCGCTTTTACAATGCGAGCTAGCCGACGATGACCCCCGCTCATCCACACGCTGTTGTCCACGGCAGTTGGCCTTTGCAGGGATGGTTTTACCGGATTCGATGTACTCACGGTGCACCCGTGACACAGTGGCTCGTGAAAATCCCAGTGCCTGCACGACTTCCGAGATGGAGTGACCCATTCGTCGGGCCCCGGCAATTTGCCCACGATCAAATGCGCTTAGATCCTTCGTCTTACCCATACTGTGTCCGACTCTTACTGATTCCCGTCGCATCACTCCTTATATTGTCGGATCGCTGCATACGTCATGTCGTTTCTGTTTACAGGGCCGTCCACAGCGCCACATTTGCATAACGCCAGCTGCCTCTAATTGAATTGCTCTTCAGTGTACATAGGGTTCGGTACTATCCGCGGTTTCAGTCATTCACTGGGAGTCTTGGAACGTATCCACCGCGGACAAGGGGGAACTATGTATTTTTATTTTGAGCGTCACTGTGTACAGTCATGAATGACAAGGCATTTCCTTCACTCCCCTCCCCTCCCCCATGTCATCGCTGTGAAAAACAAATGCATGAATTTACGTATAGCTCAATGCATTTATGAATTTAACGATAAAGTGAGTTCGTACGCCCGTCACCAGGTTTTTGTGATTTTTTTTTATTTTTTTTTTTTTTTTGAACGCATATGGTGATGGCATAAATAATTCCTTCTTTGGAGTTCATTCATCAAAAGAATCAAGAGGTAATGAATATTTATGCTTACATAAGCAAATGAAAAATAAATGTAATGTGCATTGTTCAACTCTTTAATTTACGCTTTTTGAAAGCAATCTTAAAAAAATCAAGTACTGACAGAATTAAGTATTTTATTTTCAGCTAAATTTTATCATAATGGAACTACACAAATTTTAAGTCAGCTCAGAACACAAGAACGGCTTTTATTTTTCAAAACACAGGAACTGTGTGATGACTACTCTTGAGAAGGTTTTCTTTGTTTTTTATTTATTTTTTTACTTTTAACGAACAATCTTTGAAGTAAACGTACAGCTTTTAGTACAGTATAATCGTTCACAGTGCTCTCATTAAATGTAAGTTTATTTGTTTTTCAAATTTGAAATATCAGCTGTTCCAGTACTGAATAAAAGAGCTGAAAGGTTTAATAAATTAATCAGGACATTTGTATATTTGCATAATCTTGAAGGACTGTGCTTGCTGTTTTCGTTCTTTCCCTAATCCTCACAAATTCAGCTTTTGCCAAATGGCATGTCGAAAAATCTGAAATAAAATGTGGGGCCCAAAGGACGCGTAGAATTTGCAATTATGGGTCTTTTTTTGTTTTTGTTTTTGGGTAACTTGCGCGCTACAGCGCGTCAGTGGCAGAACTGTGGTTATAAGTAACGGATGTGCAATTGAATTTAAAACAAAATCGTATTGGTATTTACTACCAGAATTTCAAGTTGTTGTTTTTATCATTTTGATATTAGAATAAGAAAATTAATAAAAAAGTCAAAATAGCAGTGCAAACAACGTGTGTGCGTCCGTGCCCGCGTGTCTCACATTATAAATCAGCGTCATTTAACATTATGTACCGGTTTTTTTTTTTTTTTTTTTTTTTTTTTTTTTTTTTTTTTTTGGAGGCGCTCAAAATTTTAGAATGTTATTTGTTATTTCAAAATTTCTTTCATATGTTTCTTAATGCCATCCACTAAAAAAACGTATAACCGAGAATCCTCTGTATTTGTTTGAGCCAGAGTGATTAAATGATGTACGATCTGGGTGAGGAAAAGTTTCATTTCAATGGGTAGAATTGCCCCCCCTTCCCCATTCAGCATAATTTCTGTGAACTGTCATCTACTTTACAAAGAATGAAATTTCAGACTGTGCAAACAATCCATCATCCTCCACGAAGTGCCAGGGATTTTCATGTAGGCGATGTCTGCCGTCAAACACACCCAGCGTGAAGTCATTGCCATGAGTTTGTAAAGAGGTGCGACTACTGTATTGCAGATTTAATGTTCCGATATACAACTTTATGCATTTGTATTTATAGCGATATTATTAGCAGATACATATTACGTACGAATATAACATTGTGATCGATAGTTTGAAACTCTATTGAGTGAAGCAGCGATCGTGACTTCTCCATTGGTGTTAATTGAGCTTGAATTATCCCTCCATCTTTGTCTTCGTTTTCTCTTACTCTCTCAGTTTCTCTGCCTATTCTTATTCTCTTTTTTATACCTCACCAGTTTCTGTTTTTTTTCCCTGTCTCATTGCAGCACCTTTTCTTTCTGTCTGATTAAGTATCTTTTCCTCTGTCTCTTTGTTTATTTCTTTCACTTTCTCCCATTTTCACTCTTTCGTTGTCTGCCTTTCTCTACATACACATAAATACGTGCACATGTATGTTTTTTTTTTTCTTTTGCTGACTTTTGTCTTTCTCTGTCGCTCTGTTTCTTTCTCTGTTTGTTTCCCCACAATTTTTAAAAAGTTATACAAATTTACCTTTCAAAAATCCTCGCAGTTCTGTAAATTAGTAATACACGAAATGAAAACCCGTCAATAATGATGGGGAAAAGTAAATTATGTAAAGTAATTATTTAACAACCAAGTACATATATTTTTTTGTTTGTGATGACCTAACGTGAAAGTATGTTTCATGAACATGTTAACAAGTTCGTGTTAACTTCATAAATATTGCGTGGTTAAATTGCTGTCTTATATGGTTGAAGAAAGTAATGTAAGTAATAGTAATAAGCAAATAATTCTTGCAATCCTTTTACATCTCTAAGAAACCTTTATTCTTCTCTTTGGTTAATCGCTTAAAAATTGTTTTTTATTTTTTCCCTCATTGCACTTGATAATTTTATGTCATCCGTTTCTAAACCTTTTCAGAGAATAACTGCGAGACAATGTGGGTCACATCAGCTGGTAATTATAGTAAATAGCCAAAGTGTAATTTTACCTCGGTATTCCAATATTTTTGCAATGAATTCATCGCAGATGCTCACTTTCTGATACTTTACTTTTAATTTGCTTTAATCGTGCTAGCTATTTTCTGTACACTCAAGCAAGCATATTGTCAAACCGCAAAACACCGCTAACGAAATGTTTCCCCAATATATAACTAAAATATTAAAGTGTACTGTGAAAGTGAGTCTTTTTTATCCTTGCACATCAAATAATAATGGTTTCAGTGTAAAAAAAAAAATAAGTCAGTTATTACATTTTCGACTACAAAAAAAAAATCTGTTCCTAGAATTGTCTTAAATTGCAGCGAAGAGCCACTCTGAGCAAGCGGCTTTCAAATTATCTAGTCGTCCTAGCCCTGCAGAAGTACATGGTCAGTGCTCATGCGCTTGTACGCAGTTATTTCAGAGCAAAGCTAAGCAATAACGCTTCTGCTTACCTTTTCTTTTTCCAGCACTAGTTACAGGTGACACGTGAGGGACAGAAACAAGAAAACACAGATCGTCAAGACTGGAATTCAGAACAACAAATGTAATGACGGATATTTAAGAGATCGCTGGTAAACCTGGTAGTTTATTTAAGAAATCCATGTCAGGTAAAACTGGTAGTTCGAAAATATGCAGTACTACGGGTGACTAGTTAACCAGCAATATGGTACACCTACGCTGAAGTACCAAATTATTAGGAACACGCAATAGCATTGACACACGTGCCATGCTCACTTACGTACGCAACTGTGACCTTGAAACGGCTTTGTGAGCAGCTCACTCCAAATGATTCAGACGTGTATGAAGAACTCTGAAGTACCAAACTATTAGAAACACCCAATCGCAATGACACACGTGCCAGGCTCACTTACGTACGCAACTGTGACCTTGAAACGGCTTTGTGAACAGCTCGCTGCAAATGATTCCGACGTGTAGGAAGAACTCTGAAGTACCAAATTATTAGGAACACCCAATAGCAATGACACACGTGCCATGATCATTTACATACCCAACTGTGACCTTGAAATGGCTTTGTGAACAGCTAGCTCACTGCAAGTTATTCAGACGAGTACAAAGAAAGCTGAAGTACCAAATTATTAGGAACACCCAATAGCAATGACACACGTGCCATGATCATTTACATACCCAACTGTGACCTTGAAATGGCTTTGTGAGCAGCTAGCTCACAAAGCCATTAACGGAAAATTTCTGAAAATAGCGTTAGCCCTGATTGGGACAATGCCAAAATTTTGATAACCCCAGCCTCTACACACATGCTACTGGTGACTGAGAGTTTGTTCATTTCCGCGTTCAAACGAAGTTGCTGTAATGATAATTGCCCTTGGGATCTACCTGATATTCGGAGACGTCTTTTGTCTACAAGTGTTGGACAATCCACAGAACTATCTTCCTTTTTTAGACTTTAATACTTAATGTTGCAGTTATAATCATGTTTTCGGTTTCTGGTGTGGTGTCGCTCTGATCGTGGTTTAACCGCCGGGACAGATGGCGAATACGTCGCAAGATTCTGCTACGTCGATTGCAGTTATGGCGCACTACAGATATTTATACTGAACGGTTTGGGAGATCCGATCACACTTGATGATGGGGCGACTGTCGCTCTGAAAGTGCTAGTGTGTTTTAGAGTATTTTAATTGTACATGTATTTCATATTTTAAGATCATTAAAATCGTGTGAAGACGGTATTCATCCTAATGGTTCATGTGCACGAATGCTTTTCTGCATTTAGCGTTAGCAAAGTTGCCGTTAGGTGTCCGTCTTTTAACAAAGTTTCCGTTTTTAAAAGTGTCCGTTTTTTTTTGTTTTTTTTTTAACTTCTGTGTTTTCACAGATTTTCCGTCGTCAGAAATTCCGTTTATTTCAGAAAAAAAAAAAAAAAAAAACATTTCGGGGTTTTCCGTATTTAAACTGCAATCCCGCAAAATCGACGACCCTACATTTTTCAGCCCTTATCCCATGTAATCCTTCCACTGGAATCAGTGTCGAACACCCGTCGTTTAGGTTGGGTTCAGCAGGTAATGCGCGCCTCTAACCACTAAGCCACAAACGCCCGGGTATCCGAATCACGTACATCGTAAAACAAATTGCGCGACAGTAATGTTTTTCTTTTTTTTTTTTTTTTTTGTCATTAGTGTGAGGGATTTAGTCATATTATTTTCTGTTGGATCTTATTATTTTTTTGAATAGGTTTGTAATAATTTTTTTTTTTTCTGTAGGAGGACTTTTCACAAATTAAGCATTTTTTAGCGTGATTTTTCGAAGCAACAAAATGCTTTGCACTTTGCTTTTTTTAAACTGACAATGGCTTTCAGTTATCTTTAAAAAAGGTGAAATGTGCTTTTTTATGGTATTATTTCACTAAAAAAACTCCTAAATATAAAATTGTCCAAAGACTGATGCATAGTTGTCCAAAGACTGATGCATAGACTTTGTATAATCATCAGTACAGTAAGTTAAATACCCGGTTTGTTACAATAACGCAATATGTAATAATTAGTTGGTGTACAAAATACGGGAGAGGAGAAGAAATATTCTGTGCCGCCATAAACAAAATGCATGCGATGATATGCTATCCACAATATCAGATCTCGCTACGGAGCTTCAAAATTCGACAGACGATTGAAATCAAAAAGTTATTCAAACCTCAAGTATTCTCACCAATTGCTCATATTACCGGTGATTTCTCGTCATAGGGATACGGAAAACGTGAGAACGGAGTTTTCCCATTAATATACAAAAATAATTATTGGAAGGTTTCTGAAAATTCGGAGTTTTCCCGTGGTATGAAAAATCCGTGAAATTCAGGTTTTTTTCTGTCATTTCACGAAAAAAATTGTATTAAAAATATGCTTCGTTTATTCACGAAAGGAATGACGGAAAGTGGCTCGTGAATTTCAGAATTTTTTTTACAATGTAGTGTTTCCTTCTGGAGTGAGCTACTTTCAGTAGGATAATACACCATGCCTCAAAGCTCGGATCGTCCTCCAGTGGTTCCAGAATTACGACAGTGTGACTTCAAAGTGCTAAAATGGCCCCCACAGTCCCCAGGTTTCAACCCAATTGAACTCCTCTTGATGAGATATCGAGAGAGCTGTTGTACTAAAAAGTGGTGCCACACCGGCTGCACCACTTTTGGGGCAAAGTTAAATCATTGTGTAATGCATGAAATGCACAAAAACCAAAAACATGATGCAATTATGCACCATGGTATGGTATCCAACCTAAGCAGTGCAAAGTTGGGCGCATTGCAACATGTTTATGTATGTTTCATGCTTCACATAATGATTTACTTTTCCCCCAAAAGTGGTACAGCTGGTGTAGCACCACTTTTTGGTACAACCTATTACAAAAATTTTTAGCAGTGTAGTGAACATTCCATAATTGATGGGTATCATCACATCTTATTCTCTGAATATTCGTGCCGAACTATATCTGAATCACCTTGTTGGATTCATGCCACATCGAATCGTGGCTGTTTTGAAGGTCAAGGGTCTCAGAATACATTATTAGGTAGGTTTCAGCTTAAATAATAATTAAGTTGAACACCAATGATTTGGAACTTCAGTGTATGCATCTTTACGAAAACAAAAATGACAAATCTCTCGGTAACTGAATGATCTACGGTGCATGAACTTGTTCTCTCTCTCTCTCTCTATGCCCCTTGGAGTCAGTAGTCCTAATTTAGTAACGAGGTACTTCCTCTATTTCCTCTAACTTCGATTCTCGTGGGAAACATGGCTGAAAAACCAAAACCGAAAGAAACAATCGGCCTAAAGCATTAAACTGCTTACACTAATATATGCTAACAGGAATACGTCCTCCGCACGCAAAAGTATTATAATTTTTAAATGCAAATGAAATCAACTTTCTAGATCTGATTTTTCGATGTCAATCGATATTAATTTGCGTTTTCTTATGAGAATATTCTACATTTAAAGTTTGTAAAGTTACTGAGGATTGAATAGACTATGATTAAAGCAACATGATAGCAAATGATTAATTCCATTACGAATTAAGTTCTCGCAGTTAAACTTTTATTCCTTCTGCAAGGACGAAAGTTTCACACCGGTGGAAGTAATTGTCGTCACATTAGTAGTATGACGAAAGAAATAAACTCTTGGGAGTTCCGACGTGACGTTCAGTTCTGAAGAGAGTATAAAGAGAGATAACCAAAAATTTACATAAAAGACGGTAAACAAAAAACGGGAAGTTAAATAGGTAATATGTGTCACAAGTGTTAAGTGAAATTTTATTTGCGATCATCACACTCGTAAGTGTTTCGTTCCGGTCAAAAACCTGTGTATTGTCCAAACAACGCAGTGTATAACGTTGTTGTGCGTCTAAGTTTTTGTTGAAAAATAAATTAACATTCAATTACTCCGCTTTTTAAATAATGTGCCCACAAAGTCATTGTTTACGTAAGAAAGAAAGAGAGAGAGAGAGAGAGAGAGAGAGAGAGAGAGAGAGAGTGTCTCCTGGTCATAAAAGTCAAGAATTTTTTTTTTTTTTTTTTTTTTTTTGCAGTCATGAATTTATTTTTATTTTTAGTAGTTAACCATTTTCTGGTGACAGTCTAAGTAATTCACTATGCACGCCAACTACATAAGACGTAAATGTAGTTTCCATTTAAGAAAGTTGTTAAAACAAAATACCTTTTAGCATAGAAACCTAAAGATATGTACAAAATTTTGAGATCAATTTAGCAATTTAAATTATGCTGCTTATGAAGTCATAACATTTTCCACGTGTAAATGTTAAATAAAAGTGTGTTAGGAAGTGATGTAGCACAATGTTGAGCATTTCAACTTATTTTAGGCGCAGTCAAACTATAATGAGTCAGTTTTTTGTAACTAGCAGAAGGGCAAGGGGCACTTTTTATGAAGAAAAAAAGAGGAGATGAAGTGTTCCCCTCTTTAATTGTACTTACTGTATATATGTATGTGCGCGCATATATCGCTGCATTGGATACGTCTATATATATCAAGAGAGAGAGAGAGAGAGAGAGAGTGCAAAATAGCTTTTGAAAATGGTCACGAATTTGCATTTCTCAAATTTGGTAGACACCCTGGAGAGACTAGTTATCATTTCCTTTTTTTTTTTTTTGTTTTTTTGTTTTTTTTTGTTTTACCCAAGTTTACTTCTAGGGGACAAACACTTGGACGAATTAGGGAAACAAACAGTTCGTGCCGTGGGAACTCTAAAACGCCAACCAAACAGATCACAAAATGAGGACACATCATATTTATACGTTCAAAGGCTTTTGTTTGTGTTGTAATTTTTCAAAACTTTTCTAAGTGTACTGATCGACACTGGGGAGCTATAAAAGGAATAAAAAATATATAAATATTTAGAAGCAGTAACATCCTGAGCATTATAGCTACTCCTACTTAAGGTATAACACATTTCTCTTTTGTTCACAAATGCGCATTACGGAGCTACGTGTATAAGCTGAAGATTTCAGAGTTAATTTCTTTAATCATGCCGGCAGATCTGCATATTATCATGTGCTAGAAATGAGAGGTATTTAGAAACCTAAAATGGGAGCACAAGGGATCAAACTGCGAGACAAATGAATTGATCATTTCTTGGCATCTCGACCTTAAAAAAGAAAAAAAAATCCTCTCACGACCTTCAAGCTTCTGAGAGCTGAAATCTGTTTTATCTTTAGGTTCATCAAATCTCTGAGCTGCAAAACCTTAGTCTTTATGAGCATCAGAACTCCGCCCAGTCACTCACGAGAACGTGCTGTGACTGTACCATCTAGTTTTTTGATGATACAGTCGAATTAATATGGCTATCCGAGTCAGATCTTAAATGTCATTTTGGGCTGCGTTTCACAGAGCTAGGCTATAAATTGAGAAAGGACTCAAAGCCAAAAGAATAAAAAGATTCCACACCCTGCTGTAATATTCAGGAAGACATCTTCACGAGTATTTAAAACTCAGGTACATATGCTCCACCTCGGGACAAACAAATATTTCTAAGCAAGACTCCGCTGCTTTTCCTGAGCCACTCTTTTGCTTGCAGATCGTAAATAATCCCAGAATCATGTGCTTGGGATTCTCGTAGCGGCCGTGGATGAACGCGCTGAAGTCATTATAATGCCATCCTTTCTTGACCGTTTAAATGGAAACAAATAGGACTTTTTATTTCGGTTAATTTTTGTTGTATGCTAGGTGGGATTCGTCTTACTTCCGTGATTCAGGGTCAGAGATATCTGTGAGGCACCCGAAGGCATAATTTAAGCCGGATCTCTTTACTACCCAGTCAAGGGCGACTCAAGGATGGGGATCATATTCGACGTGATTAGCTACGATTGCTTAATTACATTCGGCGCATCTGCTTTGTTATAAAAACCACATGTTCTCGATACGTGGGAAATACCCATCCCCGATTATTCCCAAAGAAAAATGAAAGGACGTTAAATGGGAGATGTAAGAATGTGAAAGTATTCAAATTTAGTTTTGTATTTTAGCATATGCTTGCCACTTATTATTGATAATAGAGGGAAAAAACAAAAACGAAAAAAAAAAAAAAAAGCACGCACACATCTTATCAGGTCACAAATTTAGTTTAGTTTCGTAATAAATAGCAGCCGAGACGACAGAGATGTCTTGTCTTGTCTACAAACTCAAAACATTTTTCTTTCAGACATACCTGTCGAAAAAGCCATGCTAGCAAAAAGACAGCATAAGGTTGGTCACGCTTAAATTCCGATACAAAATTTTCCTATTCTAGTTTAAGGGGAAATGTACAGTGTGTCCATAAAAAAATGAAGATGTGCTCATGTTTGTTATGAATCTCTTTACATACGAGCAATGGACTTGTTTACTCGAGCGTAAACAGGTTTTAACTTGTCAGCTTCTGTTTGATGAGGTACGTACATGCTGTTTTATTTTAGTCTGTTGTCAAGCGGAGGTGTAGAAACATCAACAAGTCGCCATACAATTCTGTGCTAAGATCAGTAAAATTACCGCTGAAATGTTCCGAACTGCTGCAAGAAGCTTTAGTAGTACAATTTTGAGATGCATACTTGGTGTAACCAGGAAAGATAAGAAAAGGAACTCGTTGATCAGGAAAATGAAAAGAGTGGAAGACAATATGATCATAGTGAAACCCCTGAAATGAAAATGGGCTGGACATATTGCCAGAAGAACGCACCACAATGGGCAACAATGGAAACTGAAATTTTAGACCTGATGTCAAATGAAATGAAAAGACCCAAAAGAAAACCACAAGAGAGGTGGATGGATGAAATTGGGAAGCATGGCTGAGTGACATGGAAGAGACTGGCTCGAGACAGACCGTTGTGGAAAAAACTTAGGAAGAGCTTCATCCAACAGTGGATTGGAAATGGTTGACGATGACTATATATATCATCATCATCATCATCATCATCATCATCATTTTCAACCATTATCAATCCACTGCTGGACGAAAGTCTCCCCAAGTTTCCTCCACAACGGTCTGTCTTGTGCCAGTCTCCTCCATGTCACCCCTGCATACCTTCGAATTTCATCCACCCATCTCCCATGTGGTCTTCTTCTGGGTCTTTTCCTGTCCCTTGGAATCCAATCTAAAATTTCGGCTGTCCATTGATGATCTGTCCTTCTGGCAGTATTTCCAGCCCATTGCCATTTCAGGGATTTAACTCTGATCATGATGTCTTCCACTCTTGTCATTTTTCGGATCCACGAGTTCCTCTTCTTATCTCTCCTGGTTACACCAAGCATGCACCTCTCCATGCTCTTTGAGTTGTCTGCAGCCTTTGTATGTCTCTTTTAGTTATGGTCCACGTCTCTGCACCATACGTAAGCACTGGAAGGATGCATTGATCAAACACTTTTCTTTTAAGACATAATGGCATATTGCTCTTGAAAATTATGCTGTTTCTTCCAAAAGCTCTCCAGGCAAGTTTTGTACGCCGATTAATTTCTTCATCAATGTGACCCTCACTTGATATCTGCTGTCCAAGATAAACGTACGTGTCTGTTATCTCCAGCTTTTCTCCATCAATCGATAAATCTTCATTTCTTGTAAAAGCATTGAACATCACTTTTGTCTTCTGAAAGTTCATTTTTAATCACACTTCTTTACTCTTGTCAGCAAGTTCCTGGATCATACTCTGCAGCTCTGATGGGGTAGTTGCAAAAATGACTACGTCATCAGCAAAACGAAGGTGGGTTAGATAATCTCCATTAATCTTTATCCCCTTGTTTTCCCAGCTCAGCGACTGAAAAACACCCTCCAATGTGGCATTAAAGAGCTTCGGAGATATGGTGTCACCTTGTCTCACTCCCTTTCCAATTTTTATGTGTGTTGTATTTTCAAACAGCCTAATCTTTGCACTTGCATTTTCATAGATGTTATTAATAATATTAATGTATGCATCTTCAATACCGCAGGATTTCAGAGCCATTGTAACTGCTGATGGTTTCACCGAATCAAAGGCTTTTTCATAATCGATAAAAGCCATGCACAATGGAAGTTCATATTCCCTCGCTCTTTCAGTTAGTTCTCTCAGCACGTGGATATGATCTATTGTGCTGTAGCCACTCCTGAATCCAGCTTGTTCTCTCGGTTGAGCCATGTCCAGTGTTACCTTCAAGCGGTGTGAAAGAACTTTAGTGAAGATTTTATAAACTACTGATAGGAGGCTGATAGGTCTGTAGTTTCCGAGATCCTCAGTGTCACCTTTCTAATGTAGCAGGATCATTGTAGCGGTGTTCCAATCCTCAGGAATCTTTCCTTCATTAAGGCATCGAGTGAAAATTTGGGCGAGTACTGTTTCGATATCATCATCATCATCATCATTGTCAACCATTATCAATCCACTGCTGGACGAAGGTCTTCCCAAGTTTCCTCCACAACGGTCTGTCTTGTGCCAGTCTCCTCCATGTCACCCCTGCATACTTTCGAATTTCATCCACCCATCTCCCATGTGGTCTTCTTCTGGGTCTTTTCCTGTCCCTTGGAATCCAATCTAAAATTTCGGCTGTCCATCGATGATCTGTCCTTCTGGCAGTATGTCCAGCCCATTGCCATTTCAGGGATTTAACTCTGATCATGATGTCTTCCACTTTTGTCAGTTTTCGGATCCACGAGTTCCTCTTCTTATCTCTTGTTTCGATATATATATATATATATATATATATATATATATATATATATATATATATATATATATATATATATATATATATATATATACGTATATATATCCGAATGTCAGAGATAGTTTCGAAAATGTGAGTAAGGGTTGAGCAAGGGTATTTGTTTCCATTTAATGCGTCTTTGGAGGGAATTTCTCTAAAGAAGGACTTTCATCCAGACAACGACAAGACGACGACAGTTTCGTTGGGTTCGTCTATGCAGGGGAGGAAAGGATTATATCTGTCGGTAACTCAGAGAGACTTTAGGTGACCAGCGAAGAGCGTAGTGTTCAGTGATCACGGTAGCACCTCCGATTACCTCTCTTTCGGACCAGGAGGAAGGAGAACCTACTGTTTTACCCCTGCTCCTTGCAATCACTGATGAGACAGTGAGGAGAGCTCACGTGAGACGTCTCACGCCGTCTTTGTGGTTACGAGAACATCTTCCGAGATGTTTTGAAATCCTTGCAGACCCATTATGCACACCATTATTTTGGTAATAGAAGTAAACAGTTGGCATTGGCTTTGCTCTGCTCTTATTTTCCTTCTGTCGTTTGATAATAAACATAGTATAAATAATAAATGATAATTGGCAGCTCAAAATTTGCAGAGCCCACGAGATAACTCTTTAGAGGATTATCACCATTCTGGGCTCACTCATAAGCCCCCTGCCCTGTACCAAGAACGGGCTCACATCGTTGCGGGTTTTCTATAAATTTTAGCAAACTCAAATCTACCGCATGTTTTCAAAAAATCCTCTGCCCAAATTCCGAAGCGCATGCTTTTACTCTACGATCTTTTAAAATTCCTCTATGCAAGCATCCGACCTTGCAACGGAACGACAATGTCCTACATCCGTACGTGTGATTTCCGTATAAGTGGATTAAACCTTTTAACATAGCTCTTCCATGCAGATTTTAGAAAGAAGCGTTCCGCACACATGTTTCTAACGAAGTGATTTAGAAAACAAGGTCCTGCACAGGTTTCTGACGAAATAGCTTAGGGGAAAGGGTTCCGTACATGTTTCTAACGAAGTAATTTAGAAAGGGTTCCATACAGGTTTGAAGTCCTGTAGCAGAATGGGTTCCGCACGAGTTTCTAACGAAGTAATTGAGGAGGGTTGCGCACGGGTTTCTGACGAAGTAATTGAGGATGGTTCCGCACGGGTCCTGACGAGGTAACTTAGGAGGAAGGGTTCCGTACATGTTTCTAACGAAGTAACTTAGGAGGAAGAAATTTAGAAAGGGTTCCGTACAGGTTTGAAGTCCTGTCGGAGGAAGGGTTCCGTACATGTTTCTAACGAAGAAATTTAGAAAGGGTTCCGTACAGGTTTGAAGTCCTGTAGGAGGAAGGGTTCCGTACAGGTTTGAAGTCCTGTAGGAGGAAGGGTTCCGTACAGGTTTGAAGTCCTGTAGGAGGAAGGGTTCCGTACGAGTTTTTGACGAAATAATTGAGGAGGGTTCCGCACGGGTTTCTGACGAGGTAACTTAGGAGGAAGGGTTCCGTACATGTTTCTAACGAAGTAACTTAGAAAGGGTTCCGTACAGATTTGAAGTCCTGTAGGAGGAAGGGTTCTGTACAGGTTTGAAGTCCTGTAGGAGGAAGGGTTCCTCACGAGTTTTTGACGAAGTAATTGAGGAGGGTTCCGCACGGGTTTCTGACGAGATAACTTAGGAGGAAGGGTTCCGCACGGGTTTCTGACAAGATAACTTAGGAGGAAGGGTTCCGTACAGGTTTCTGACGAAGTGGCTTAGGGGGAAGGGTTCCGTACATGTTTATAACGAAGTTTTTAGAAGGATTAAGTACACGTTTGAAGTCCTGTTGGAGGAAGAGTTCCGCACGAGTTTCTGACGAAGTAATTGAGGAAGGTTCCGCACGGGTCCGGCGAAGTGATTGAGGAAGGTTCCGCACGGATTTCTGACGAAGTGACTTAGGAGGAAGGGTTCCGTACATGTTTCTAACGAAGTAATTTAGAAGATTTCAGCACAGGTTTGAAGTTCTGTAGGAGGAAGGGTTCCGCAAGAGTTTCTAACGAAGTTATCGAGGAGGGTTCCGCACGGGTTTCTCACGAAGTAATTGAGGAGGGTTCCGCACGGATCCTCACGAGGTAACTGAGGAAAAAGGGTTCCGTACATGTTTCTAACGAAGTAACTTAGGAGGAAGGGTTCCGTACAGGTTTAAAGTCCTGTAGGAGGAAGGGTTCAGCACGAGTTTAAAAACTTATAGGAGGAAGGTTTCTGCACAGGTTTCTGACGAAGTGGCTTAGGGGGAAGGGTTCCGTACATGTTTCTAACGAAGTAACTTAGGAGAAAGGGTTCGGTACATGTTTCTAACTAAGTAATTTAGAAGGGTTCCGTACAGGTTTGAAGTCCTGTAGGAGGAAGGGTCCCGCAAGAGTTTCTGACGAAGTAATTGAGGAGGGTTTCGCACCAGTTTCGGACGAGATAACTTAATAGGAAGGGTCCCGTACATGTTTCTAAGGAAGTAATTTAGAAAGGGTTCCGTACAGGTTCTAAGTCCTGTAGGAGGAAGGGTTCCGCACGAGTTTCTGACGAAGTAATTGAGGAAGGTTCCGTACGGGTTTCTGGTGAAGTAATTGAGGAGATTTGCGCACGGGGCTGACGAGGTAACTTAGGAGGAAGGGTTCCGTACATGTTTCTAACGAAGTAATTTAGAAAGGGTTCCGTACAGGTTCTAAGTCCTGTAGGAGGAAGGGTTCCGCACGAGTTCCTGACGAAATAATTGAGGTGGGTTCCGCACGGGTTTCTGACGAGGTAACTAAGGAGAAAGGGTTCCGTACATTTTTCTAACGAAGTAACTTAGGAGGAAAGGTTACGTACATGTTTCTGATGAAGTAATGTAGAGCAAAGGATTCAGTACAGGTTTCTAAGGAAGTAATTAGAAGGGTTTCGTACAGGTTTGAAGTCCTGTAGGGGGAAGGGTTCCGCAATAGTTTCTAACGTAGTAATTGAGGAGAGTTCCACACGGGTTTCTGACGAAGTAATTGAGGAGGGTACCGCACGGGTCCTGACGAGGTAACTTAGGAAGAAGGGTTCCGTACATGTTTCAAACGAAGTAACTTAGGAAGGCTTCCGTACAGGTTTGAATTCCTGTAGGAGGAAGGGTTGCGCACGAGTTTCTGACGAAGTAATTGTGGAATGTTCCGCTCGGGTTTCAGACCAGGTAACTTAGAAGGAAGTTTTCCGCACAGGTTTCTGACGAAGTGGCTTAGGGGGAAGGGTTCCGTACAGGTGCTAAGTCCTGTAGGAGGAAGGGTTCTGTACAGGTTTGGAGTCCTGTAGGAGGAAGTGTTCCGCATATGCTTCTAACGAAGTAATTTAGAAGATTTCCGTACAAGTTTTAATTCTGTTGGAGGAAGGGTCCCGCACGTGTTTCTGACGAAGTAATTGATTAGGGTTCGGCACGTGTTTCTGACGAATTGGCTTAGGAGGGTTCGGCACGGGTTTTAGACAAATTGGCTTAGGAGAGTTTGGCGTGGGTTTCTGACGAATTGGCTTAGAAGGAAGGATTCCGTACATGTTTCGAACGAAGTGACTTAGGAGGAAATGTTCCTTATATGTTTCTAACAAAGTAATTTAGAAACGGTTCCGCACAGGTTTGAAGTCCTGTAGGAGGAAGGGTTCCGCACGAGTTTCTGACGCAGTAATTGAGGTGGGTTCCGCACGGGTTTCTGACGAAGTAATTGAGAAGGGTTCCGCACGGGTTTCTGACGAGGTAACTCAGGTGGAAGGGTTCCGTACATGTTTCTAACGAAGTGACCTAGGAGGAAGGGTTCTGTACAGGTTTCTAACAAAGTGATTTAGGAGGGAGGGTTCCTCACAGGTTTCTGGAGAAGTAGCTTAGGGGGAAGGGCTCCGTACATGTTTCTAACGAAGTAATTTAAAAAGGTTTCGTACAGGTTTGAATTCTTGTAGGAGGAAGGGTTCTGCACGGGTTTCTGACGTTTTGCTACTTGGGCCGTAAATGTATATTTCTGTTTCAGCTGTATTTGCAGTAATACCTGCACCCCTCAAAATTCGATCGATATTTTTTCTTTGTTTCACTTAAATACTGATTTGTACGGAAAACCTTTTGCATATATTTTCCTCTCATCGAAATATAGTTTTTTCTCCTGAAAGCTTTCAAGAAGTATGCATATATATATCGTTCAAAATGTTCCAAGACTAGGTAGGTATAGCTCGCCGATATATGGCAGCACGCGGATGCGCGAGCAGCGGTCGAGGGCAATGACCTTCATGAGTCATTGTGCCGAGTGTCGTCGTTCTGTGAATATCGGGAACGGTACTACACGATATTTGGTGAGTGAGTGAGTGAGACACACAGACAGACAGACACATTTCAGCCTCCGAAAGGCATGCTATTTCTATCATTGGAAGTTCTGCTGATGTTAGAAATCAGGTTGATTTTTTGTGTGTGACCGGTTCCATTCAATATGAAGATCATTGCTTACTTTGCGCTTTTAAATTATGACACAGTTTTTCACTAAGGTCGTAAATGTATTCTCATTTATGGTTGTTTCTTTGTTTTTTTGTTTTTCAAATCAGCTTTATATTTCTTGTGTGTAAAAGTATTCAAAAGACGTGCTCATTACACCTCAGAACTCAGTGTAATCTTTCTTTTCAATTTAATACAGTACACGTATCTCCATGCAGCTTTCTGCTGAACCAATACTGTGTTCAGCGCATTTAACTTGTCGATATATAATGTATGCATTCTAACTAACAAACTAATTAACTTGTTCAACTCAATGCGTTGTGTTCACTTTAACCCCCACTGTCTTTCTATTCTACATTTCATTTTGATGACGCTATACGCAAGCAGCCCTAAGTTTTATAATGGCATGCTGTAAACTATTTATTGTCTGAGTTTCTGAAACAATTTTAATTGTTATCGCATATTTGATGATGTGGAATATTTTATTCAGTTTTTTCACTTAAAAAATCATATGTGATGAGCTGGTAGTTTTTACTGTTTACTTATGTCGGCAAAATGAGGCGTTCTGCGTAAATAAATGTGTATTCCTTATTTTTTGTAAATATTTCAACATGTTTTTGTTTATTTGTTTTCCTTCAGCGTGACGTCATCCCCGAAAGCCGGTCCCTTTCATCCCCCACCCTGGCTACCCTGGTACCCCCCTACCGTGTCGGCGCACCTCATCACCTACTGGCTATGAGCTCAAAAGAGGTGAGAAAAAAATATGAGTGTTTTTTACTCAATATTTTAAAAATTTTTATGAGCCTGCATTTCTTTGGTAAGAATGTCGGTAAACCAGATTTGTTGAAGCATTTAATATGGAAATGAATATTCGCTAAGTAATAATGATTTTCTGTACAATAATGGAATCTAAATGTAATGCTTATATTCATGCAAGAGCCTCCGCGGATTCTCGGAATTCCGTTCTTTCTGACATCATTTGGGTTGTACTCGAGATCAATGCAAAACTGAAGAGAAGTTTTGGAGGGATTAATGTGGGGGGGGGGACATTTTTGTCTGGGGACGGTTAAGATTTGTCCACTAATTGTATTTTTTTCTCTCTCGATGCTGCTTCTGTTCAATATTGTTATGAAATATCATTTTGTTTCTTTATATGTTTGTATTTCAGATTGAGTTTGCAAGCAACAGATTCTCGGAAACGGTAGTTAGACGGCACAAAAATTTCCCTTTAATCTTGAGGCATGAAATTCTTCCGCGGATTCTAGGAATTCGGCATTTTTCTTTATCATTTAGGTGATTCGCAAGATCGAAGCCCATTTGAAAAGAAATTTTATAGGAATTGGTGGTAGTGGCGGTCGTTTTCCGTCAGAGGACGGAATTCCGTCCTTCGAAACTTTCGAAAACGTAATTGTAGACGGAGAGAAGTGTTCTCCCGTGGTCATAAGTTGCTTCTTCCCAGTATTGTTGTTTGACATAATTTTATTCCATAAATATTTGTATTTCCACTTGAAAATTAAGGATAAATTTGCGAAAACGGAAGTCAAACGGAGGGAAGAATTCTCAAATGATCGTTTTTTTTTTGTTTTTTTTTTTCTTGCGATGTTCCCATTTTCCTGTGTTGTTGTTAATGTGTGCATTAAAATTAAAGCTTGATAAGGGAGGAGAAAGTTTCCAAAAGCGGAAGTAATGAAGTTAAAAAATTTGTAAGAATTGCTGCAAGGTGTTCAAAAGTATTCATCCTCTTAGTGTTCCTCCAGCATTTATCTAAAACAGTGATTACCTTTATTTGCGGGCATTAAGAAACAAGAAAAAAAGCGACAAAGGAATGAGAAGGGAAAGATATCAGCAGATAGTAAAATATACAACAGATCAAATGTCGCTGTGAAACTTAATGAGAAAAATAAAACAAGGCTTGCTTGAAAGAGAAAACTTGAACTGATGTTCTAGCAAGTCCAACAACAAAACAAAACAAGAAGTAACTGTTTGAAGCAATGTCTTTTAAAGGCATTGCTTCAAACAGTGTAAATGACCTTTTTTTCTTGAATTCAGTAATTTTATATTGTGAATACAGAGGAATTCTCCAATTTAATATTATATAAATAAATAACAGTGAACAATTCCATCTTGCTCAAGCTGCGTTGTATTCCCACTTTTTCGCCACGCATTCTTATTTTTTACCCGGTTAAAAAGTTCGGCTTTTTTTATTTTTTCTTTCCGTTAATCTCATGTATGATATATTTTGATTCACTCCTATAACTTTTTTTCCTAGTGCTCAGAACAGTGGTATGATGTGGGCGAGCTCTCACAAAGGGTCACTAGACTCAAGATGAGAGTTAGTAAAGCGTATTGTTCCTATTTGTGGGACAGTTGTAACGCCTGCCTAGAAACAGATTGCTAGAGCCCAAACAAACCCCCACCTTTTTGAAGGAAGGCCAGAATACGAAAAGGTCAAGGTTTTTACAAGCAGTGATCTAGCCTCAATTTAAGCTCAACGGATATGGCCTTGAGAACAAACTGTTTTTGCTAATCCGCTTCATAATGAGCCAGAGTTATCTTCAACGTAACCGCAGAGGCATTTGGTTGTCCGTTGATTGTCTGTTTTTGTGTTCCCACGTCCAAAACCGGCCATGATGTTTTTTTTTGTTTTTTTTACATGTATGCTTCTTTTAGTGCTGCGTGTCCAAATATGCCCCGTGCTCATATTTTCCTGATAAACAAATAACAAACATCTTCACTATGACACTTTTCTCGTCGCTCCGGTAACGCAGTAGTCTATGCGTTGGCTTCTGACCATTCTTCCGAGTGATTTCGGACTCGAGTCGTTGAGGAAGCATGGGTAGTGAGTTTGTTTTATGTCATTGGCTCTCTCCCTTCTCTGGAACCAGTGCCGTAAATTAGGGACGGGCAATCACTTATAGTCTTAGAGTTGCTAACAGTAGTCGTTACTTCTCCCACCCCGAAAAAAACTACGGCACTTTTTGACTTCAACTCGAGTTGCCACGAATAGGAACCAGTTCTTCAAATAACGCTTTCTCCCTACCAGAATACTTCGTGCACAACCAAGGAGGTTAGAATATTACTTCTGGAACTGTGGGAATTTGACGTTGTTTACATGACATCTATGTAATTTCAACTGCGTGTATTTTGGAATAGCGTGGTTTTGGGTTGCAGAAACCGTGTTAATATCAAACGGGAATGAATCATACTTCTTATACGAATGAAGTTTCCGGTTTTAACGTTATGTTTTGTTTAGAATTCTCATTAACGTTCGTGTATTTCAATTTAAAATAAAAATGGGAAGGAGCGTCAAAATAATTAAGAATTTTATAAATCCTACACTTTGTCACACATTGGCAGCAAGTTACGCGATGCGAAATTGGAAACACTTGCGACGGAAGAAGGCGATTCGGCCAACACAAAATGCATTGCAATGGCATTGAAAACCATCAGCTTTCCCACTCTTTGACGGCCATCTCTCGCGGTTATAGGCTTCACGCAAAAGTGGTGGTGCTCTATTAACAAAAGCATCTCCAGATATCTTATTCTAACCGCCTTGTGCGCAACCAACGTGATGCCTCGTATCTTTAAACGAATATAACGTGGTATATATTTATTGTCAAGTCAAATCACCGCGTTCAAATTGTTAAAAGCTTTCTATTATTCAGATTGCAATTTCTGTCTAACTTCCTTGAAAAAGCCTGTTGATGTACGAAAGCTTGGAAACGCTTATTAATATATTCCTACGCCAATAAAACGGATTACTAATATAGTTTCACTATTTTCTACATAATTGGTGTATTGTTCCTCGTTATTAATTTCCAATTGTGAAGTTTAATGAAGTAGGTATCATGCTCTGAGACTTTATTTCATAGTCTGGGCTGAACCATTTAGTTCCAGTGCCAGGAAATCTTAACGTTGCGTCCAATAATGACATTATCGGCAATTCTGTGCTCCCAATATTATGACTGCAGTTCGGTTAAGGCCCTTTCCTGTACCAAAAGACAATGTCCCCGTCTACAAAACTAAGTCCTTCCAGGAATGGTTTGATGTGATGGGTGTGGAGGAACTTGACTGATCTGCACAGAACCCCTATCACAATCACGTGGAACACCGAGTACGAGCCAAGCCGAACCGTCCGACGTCGGTGACCTACTTGACCAATGCTCTTGTGGCAGAATGGAAGGTAATTTTCGCAGCGACGTACCAAAATCTAGAGAAAAGCTTTCCGAGCCGAGTAGAGGCTATGATAGCAGGCAAATGCGGACCAACTCGATATTAATTCTTTTCCCATTAGAGAGAACTTGTGGATAGGAAAATGTCCGCATGCGCTTGATCAGATAGTGTATATAGAAATAAATATAGGAATATTCACTTATTTATATATACTCTTTGCTAATTTAGTTGTAAGGTTATAGGAACACGTTGAGAAACATGCTATTTCTTTGCTAATTTAGTTGTAAGGTTATAGGAAGAGTTGAGAAACATGCTATTTCTGTTTTAGCGCTAGCCTCTAGCGCTAAAACAGAAATAGTATGTTCTTCAACTCTTCTGTATCGTTCGCGGAAAATAGGAATAGCAAAGTGAAAAGACTATCTCAAATACTTATGCCCTCAGATTTTTCGAAGTTAAAATGTTATTTAAGAAATTATTCATTTGTTTCTATTAGAATTTGTGTACAGGACGATCAAGGATAGGGCATTTAATATAAAATATAATCTAATTATTAACGTATTTATGAACGTCACTGAAGTCACAATATGTTCGTTTTCTCCTAATATACAGTGTGGAGCATGAAACAGGAAATGGAAGGTACTTAATTAAGGCTGTAGTTTAAGCTTGCTATTTTTTTATGAACGGCGTGGATCACCAGTTTCAAAGCAGCAGTTTACCATGCTGAATCACTGGTTTGGAGGACCGATAAATTAGACCTAAATGAACGCAGAAAAATTGTGAAGCAAGTTTAAATGACATTAACACACGTGAGGAACCGATTAACGGGCCTGCGTTAAAGAAGATACTTTTCTGCTCTCTCTGCCAGTCTTTTTTTCCCCCTCCCAAAACGGGGAGGGAGAGTACGTATTGGGGAGGGAGATTACGTGTTATGCTGAAGATTACTTCATTGTTGCCGTCTCACAAAGTACTGGTCCTAATTTGTTTATTTTTTTTTATCACATTTTCAATTTTTGTGTCTGTACGTGCGCTTACCTACCTAAGCAAATGATACCTCTCAAAAAAATCTTCTGACCTGTACATCATCAAAAACAGTTCTAAATCCACTACTAGATGAAGGTCTCGTCAAGTCTCTTCTACAATTCTGTCGTCAGCAATTCTGTTCCAGGTCACTCTGGCATCGAATTTCATCCATTCATCTCCCACATGATCTTTTTCAAAGTCTTTTCCTGTTCCTTGATACATGATCTAGTACTTCGGTTGTCCAACAATGTTCAGTTCTTCTATCAATATGGCCAGCCCATCGCCGTTTGAGGAGGTTTTTACTTTGATCATTATGTCATAGACTTTTGTCATTTTCATGACCCCCGGAGTTCCGTTTCCTACCTTTTCTGGTTACCTTAAGCGTGCATCTCTCCGTGATTCTTTGAGTTCCGTAACTTTGCATGTCTTTTCTAGTTAAGGTCCATGTCTCTGATCCATAAGTAAGAATTGGAAGGATGCATTTTGATTAAACACTTTTCTTTTAAGACATAATGGTAAATTACACTTAAAAATTGCACTGTTTCTTTCAAATGCTCTCCAGCGAAGTTTTACATGACTATCAGTAATCTAAAGCAACTTATGGGAATTTACTAGGAAAATTTTTTTCATTTATAGCAAATTTTCGGAGAAAACTCTTCTCCTTCTTCAGGCTCTCTTGTTGTTGTCACTTTTTGCTTGTCACTATCATGGTTACGGTTTACCTTGACGGTTACGGTTAACCTTGACGGTTTAGATTATTTTTCAACAAATCCTGCCAGATGTTAGGCAGGGAAAATCCTTTGCAGTCATTGATGATGGAATTTTGATTTTTCTCAATCTCTATTCCTTCTTTCAGTTTTCTTTTTTGGAAATTGCTTTGGAAACTGATTACTTTAAGGGAATTCCAATCCATGCTGTGCCCAGTTTCTCTAACATGCCTATCTAATCCAGTCTTGTTGGAGCAATTTTTTATAGCTGCTTTATGCTCAGCTATACGAGTTTCTAGTCTGCGACCTGTTTCACCTATGTAAGATAGTCCACAACTACAATTTACTTCATAAACTACTCCTTGCATTTTTAAAATATCTTCTTCTCTTTGAACTATTTTAGGGAAAAATTTTTTAACTTTGTTCTCT
This sequence comes from Macrothele yani, assembly GCA_039090855.1. Classification (NCBI taxonomy): domain Eukaryota; kingdom Metazoa; phylum Arthropoda; class Arachnida; order Araneae; family Macrothelidae; genus Macrothele; species Macrothele yani. The sequence continues at coordinate 150,435,454 of CM076995.1, read as the reverse complement.
AAACTTGGAGCTAGCCTAATATTGTATTTTTTACTAATTCTCTTTAAAGCCTCAAATAAACCTTTGTGATAAGAAATTTTTCTAGTGAATTTTACTTCTTGCTTTTGTGGGTTCTTCTTACCATTAAAATTCAGAAGCTTCTCAATTTCTTCTTTAGGATAGTTATTTTCTGCAAGTATGACTTTAAGCTCTTCTTTATGGGCTTCTTTTTTATCTGCAGTAGAAACTATTTTATTAATTTTTTCTAAAAACTGACTTGCTACATTTTTCTTAATAGAAACTGGATGATACGAATTGAAATCCAGTAGTCTTTTAGTATTCATTGGTTTTTTATACCAACTAGTGAGGAATTTTTCATCTTCATAATAGATAGTAATATCTAAGAAGTTTATTCTTCTTTCTTTTTGAAGTTCAATAGTGAACTTAAGGGAATCATCTAATTCATTGAATGAGTCTAGAATTCTTTCTGGAACAATTTCTGAGCTATCTATTATAAAGAAGATGTCATCCATGTATCTGCGATATAAGCAGAAGTATGTGGGTTGTACTAGTATCTTTTCTTCTAGTTTTCCCACATAATAGTTAGCTAAGAGTGGGGAGAGTGGGGAGCCCATAGCTAGCCCCGATTTTTGAATGAAAAAAGTTTTCCCAAATTGAAAGTAGTTGTTCTGCAAAGAGAAAGTAAGCATTTCAAAAATTCCTACTAATATGTTTTTTTCCTTGTTGTGAAAAACTATTAGGTCTGCCAAGTCTTCCGCTATAAAGTCTATAAGTTGATCTATATTAATGTGAGTATACATAGACACTATATCTAAACTACCCATAATAGGAGAATCTAATTTAGGAAGAAGTTCTAGTTTTTCTTTTAGCTGCATTGAGTTTTTAATCAAGTTAGGTGGCTCTTTTAAAAGATTCTGAAGGTGTGACTTTAAAAATAGTTTAGATTTGAAAGAATAGAGTTTTTTGAGTCTATTATTGGTCTAATTGGTTGGTGTTCTTTATGCAGTTTGACTATTCCATATATTTGAGGTAATCTGAACTGTAATTTTGAGAATTGTTTATAGTTTTCTGGCAGCTGGATTTTCTTTTTTTGAAGTGAAATAAGCTTAGAGACTTTTTTAATCAAATCTGGTAGTGGGTTTTCTTTTACTTCTTCATACATAGGTTTTTTTAGTTCTTCTTCCATCTTTTCTAGATAATCTTTCTTATCCATAATAGTAATCAACTTACTTTTGTCTGTTTTCACAGCAACTATACTTTCATTTTTTCTGAAATCTTTAAGAGCTTTTAATTGACTATTATCAAAATTTTTTTGAGGTTTCCTTACTTGCTTCTGGAATTTTGTAAGGCTATTGTAGTAATCTTTTCTGAGGAGGTCTGCTTTAATTTGGTCCTCTTTTTCTAAAGTGCTGCAGATGCTTTCCAATTCAATTACCAATTTTTCTGGATTTATTTTTTCTTTGGATAGATTGAAATTACTTCCTTTATTTATCACTGTAATAATTCTTGGCTAACTCCAGTAGCAGTGTTGTCCTTCACATGACTAAGAACTGCAGGTTTTTTGTTTTTACTTGAATAGTTTTTCTTCAAAAATTTTTCTTCTTTAAGGTTCAGCTTTTTAACAAATTTCTTATTTTTGTTTCTTACTCCAATTTTTAGCCAGTCATCCAATTCTGCTTTTACTGTATCCCTTAAGATTCCAGAAATTTTCTTTTCATTTTCTACTTTTACTTTTTTATAATAAGCAACATTTTTATATTTTGCTTCAATACTTCTTTTTAACGTTTTTTGCTCTATTTTTCTTATGAAGTTGGCTGAAAGTAAATCTTTAAATGGTTTTCTAAGTCTAAATGAATTTGGAATAAAGTTATTTACCTTGCAATTTTTCAGGAACTTGATTTGAGCTATGGATCTTTCCATCTTCAATGTAGCATGTTGAACTTTCTTTATTGTTTGCCAAGTATCTGACCCATACTCTGTTCTAATTCTTTGAATAAAGCTCATATTGAGAAATGGCTTCCTAGTTTAATTGAATTAATAATCTAAAGCAACTTATGGGAATTTACTAGGAAAATTTTTTTCATTTATAGCAAATTTTCGGAGAAAACTCTTCTCCTTCTTCAGGCTCTCTTGTTGTTGTCACTTTTTGCTTGTCACTATCATGGTTACGGTTTACCTTGACGGTTACGGTTAACCTTGACGGTTTAGATTATTTTTCAACAAATCCTGCCAGATGTTAGGCAGGGAAAATCCTTTGCAGTCATTGATGATGGAATTTTGATTTTTCTCAATCTCTATTCCTTCTTTCAGTTTTCTTTTTTGGAAATTGCTTTGGAAACTGATTACTTTAAGGGAATTCCAATCCATGCTGTGCCCAGTTTCTCTAACATGCCTATCTAATCCAGTCTTGTTGGAGCAATTTTTTATAGCTGCTTTATGCTCAGCTATACGAGTTTCTAGTCTGCGACCTGTTTCACCTATGTAAGATAGTCCACAACTACAATTTACTTCATAAACTACTCCTTGCATTTTTAAAATATCTTCTTCTCTTTGAACTATTTTAGGGAAAAATTTTTTAACTTTGTTCTCTAAACTTGGAGCTAGCCTAATATTGTATTTTTTACTAATTCTCTTTAAAGCCTCAAATAAACCTTTGTGATAAGAAATTTTTCTAGTGAATTTTACTTCTTGCTTTTGTGGGTTCTTCTTACCATTAAAATTCAGAAGTTTCTCAATTTCTTCTTTAGGATAGTTATTTTCTGCAAGTATGACTTTAAGCTCTTCTTTATGGGCTTCTTTTTTATCTGCAGTAGAAACTATTTTATTAATTTTTTCTAAAAACTGACTTGCTACATTTTTCTTAATAGAAACTGGATGATACGAATTGAAATCCAGTAGTCTTTTAGTATTCATTGGTTTTTTATACCAACTAGTGAGGAATTTTTCATCTTCATAATAGATAGTAATATCTAAGAAGTTTATTCTTCTTTCTTTTTGAAGTTCAATAGTGAACTTAAGGGAATCATCTAATTCATTGAATGAGTCTAGAATTCTTTCTGGAACAATTTCTGAGCTATCTATTATAAAGAAGATGTCATCCATGTATCTGCGATATAAGCAGAAGTATGTGGGTTGTACTAGTATCTTTTCTTCTAGTTTTCCCACATAATAGTTAGCTAAGAGTGGGGAGAGTGGGGAGCCCATAGCTAGCCCCGATTTTTGAATGAAAAAGTTTTCCCAAATTGAAAGTAGTTGTTCTGCAAAGAGAAAGTAAGCATTTCAAAATTCCTACTAATATGTTTTTTTCCTTGTTGTGAAAAACTATTAGGTCTGCCAAGTCTTCCGCTATAAAGTCTATAAGTTGATCTATATTAATGTGAGTATACATAGACACTATATCTAAACTACCCATAATAGGAGAATCTAATTTAGGAAGAAGTTCTAGTTTTTCTTTTAGCTGCATTGAGTTTTTAATCAAGTTAGGTGGCTCTTTTAAAAGATTCTGAAGGTGTGACTTTAAAAAATAGTTTAGATTTGAAAGAATAGAGTTTTTTGAGTCTATTATTGGTCTAATTGGTTGGTGTTCTTTATGCAGTTTGACTATTCCATATATTTGAGGTAATCTGAACTGTAATTTTGAGAATTGTTTATAGTTTTCTGGCAGCTGGTTTTTCTTTTTTTGAAGTGAAATAAGCTTAGAGACTTTTTAATCAAATCTGGTAGTGGGTTTTCTTTTACTTCTTCATACATAGGTTTTTTTAGTTCTTCTTCCATCTTTTCTAGATAATCTTTCTTATCCATAATAGTAATCAACTTACTTTTGTCTGTTTTCACAGCAACTATACTTTCATTTTTTCTGAAATCTTTAAGAGCTAAAACCAATGAATACTAAAAGACTACTGGATTTCAATTCGTATCATCCAGTTTCTATTAAGAAAAATGTAGCAAGTCAGTTTTTAGAAAAAATTAATAAAATAGTTTCTACTGCAGATAAAAAAGAAGCCCATAAAGAAGAGCTTAAAGTCATACTTGCAGAAAATAACTATCCTAAAGAAGAAATTGAGAAGCTTCTGAATTTTAATGGTAAGAAGAACCCACAAAAGCAAGAAGTAAAATTCACTAGAAAAATTTCTTATCACAAAGGTTTATTTGAGGCTTTAAAGAGAATTAGTAAAAAATACAATATTAGGCTAGCTCCAAGTTTAGAGAACAAAGTTAAAAAATTTTTCCCTAAAATAGTTCAAAGAGAAGAAGATATTTTAAAAATGCAAGGAGTAGTTTATGAAGTAAATTGTAGTTGTGGACTATCTTACATAGGTGAAACAGGTCGCAGACTAGAAACTCGTATAGCTGAGCATAAAGCAGCTATAAAAAATTGCTCCAACAAGACTGGATTAGATAGGCATGTTAGAGAAACTGGGCACAGCATGGATTGGAATTCCCTTAAAGTAATCAGTTTCCAAAGCAATTTCCAAAAAAGAAAACTGAAAGAAGGAATAGAGATTGAGAAAAAATCAAAATTCCATCATCAATGACTGCAAAGGATTTTCCCTGCCTAACATCTGGCAGGATTTGTTGAAAAATAATCTAAACCGTCAAGGTTAACCGTAACCGTCAAGGTAAACCGTAACCATGATAGTGACAAGCAAAAAGTGACAACAACAAGAGAGCCTGAAGAAGGAGAAGAGTTTTCTCCGAAAATTTGCTATAAATGAAAAAAATTTTCCTAGTAAATTCCCATAAGTTGCTTTAGATTATTAATTCAATTAAACTAGGAAGCCATTTCTCAATATGAGCTTTATTCAAAGAATTAGAACAGAGTATGGGTCAGATACTTGGCAAACAATAAAGAAAGTTCAACATGCTACATTGAAGATGGAAAGATCCATAGCTCAAATCAAGTTCCTGAAAAATTGCAAGGTAAATAACTTTATTCCAAATTCATTTAGACTTAGAAAACCATTTAAAGATTTACTTTCAGCCAACTTCATAAGAAAAATAGAGCAAAAACGTTAAAAAGAAGTATTGAAGCAAAATATAAAAATGTTGCTTATTATAAAAAAGTAAAAGTAGAAAATGAAAAGAAAATTTCTGGAATCTTAAGGGATACAGTAAAAGCAGAATTGGATGACTGGCTAAAAATTGGAGTAAGAAACAAAAATAAGAAATTTGTTAAAAAGCTGAACCTTAAAGAAGAAAAATTTTTGAAGAAAAACTATTCAAGTAAAAACAAAAAACCTGCAGTTCTTAGTCATGTGAAGGACAACACTGCTACTGGAGTTAGCCAAGAATTATTACAAGTGATAAATAAAGGAAGTAATTTCAATCTATCCAAAGAAAAAAATAAATCCAGAAAAATTGGTAATTGAATTGAAAAGCATCTGCAGCACTTTAGAAAAAGAGGACCAAATTAAAGCAGACCTCCTCAGAAAAGATTACTACAATAGCCTTACAAAATTCCAGAAGCAAGTAAGGAAACCTCAAAAAAATTTTGATAATAGTCAATTAAAAGCTCTTAAAGATTTCAGAAAAAATGAAAGTATAGTTGCTGTGAAAACAGACAAAAGTAAGTTGATTACTATTATGGATAAGAAAGATTATCTAGAAAAGATGGAAGAAGAACTAAAAAACCTATGTATGAAGAAGTAAAAGAAAACCCACTACCAGATTTGATTAAAAAGTCTCTAAGCTTATTTCACTTCAAAAAAGAAAAACCAGCTGCCAGAAAACTATAAACAATTCTCAAAATTACAGTTCAGATTACCTCAAATATATGGAATAGTCAAACTGCATAAAGAACACCAACCAATTAGACCAATAATAGACTCAAAAAACTCTATTCTTTCAAATCTAAACTATTTTTTAAAGTCACACCTTCAGAATCTTTTAAAAGAGCCACCTAACTTGATTAAAAACTCAATGCAGCTAAAAGAAAAACTAGAACTTCTTCCTAAATTAGATTCTCCTATTATGGGTAGTTTAGATATAGTGTCTATGTATACTCACATTAATATAGATCAACTTATAGACTTTATAGCGGAAGACTTGGCAGACCTAATAGTTTTTCACAACAAGGAAAAAACATATTAGTAGGAATTTTTGAAATGCTTACTTTCTCTTTGCAGAACAACTACTTTCAATTTGGGAAAACTTTTTTCATTCAAAAATCGGGGCTAGCTATGGGCTCCCCACTCTCCCCACTCTTAGCTAACTATTATGTGGGAAAACTAGAAGAAAAGATACTAGTACAACCCACATACTTCTGCTTATATCGCAGATACATGGATGACATCTTCTTTATAATAGATAGCTCAGAAATTGTTCCAGAAAGAATTCTAGACTCATTCAATGAATTAGATGATTCCCTTAAGTTCACTATTGAACTTCAAAAAGAAAGAAGAATAAACTTCTTAGATATTACTATCTATTATGAAGATGAAAAATTCCTCACTAGTTGGTATAAAAAACCAATGAATACTAAAAGACTACTGGATTTCAATTCGTATCATCCAGTTTCTATTAAGAAAAATGTAGCAAGTCAGTTTTTAGAAAAAATTAATAAAATAGTTTCTACTGCAGATAAAAAAGAAGCCCATAAAGAAGAGCTTAAAGTCATACTTGCAGAAAATAACTATCCTAAAGAAGAAATTGAGAAGCTTCTGAATTTTAATGGTAAGAAGAACCCACAAAAGCAAGAAGTAAAATTCACTAGAAAAATTTCTTATCACAAAGGTTTATTTGAGGCTTTAAAGAGAATTAGTAAAAAATACAATATTAGGCTAGCTCCAAGTTTAGAGAACAAAGTTAAAAAAATTTTCCCTAAAATAGTTCAAAGAGAAGAAGATATTTTAAAAATGCAAGGAGTAGTTTATGAAGTAAATTGTAGTTGTGGACTATCTTACATAGGTGAAACAGGTCGCAGACTAGAAACTCGTATAGCTGAGCATAAAGCAGCTATAAAAAATTGCTCCAACAAGACTGGATTAGATAGGCATGTTAGAGAAACTGGGCACAGCATGGATTGGAATTCCCTTAAAGTAATCAGTTTCCAAAGCAATTTCCAAAAAAGAAAACTGAAAGAAGGAATAGAGATTGAGAAAAATCAAAATTCCATCATCAATGACTGCAAAGGATTTTCCCTGCCTAACATCTGGCAGGATTTGTTGAAAAATAATCTAAACCGTCAAGGTTAACCGTAACCGTCAAGGTAAACCGTAACCATGATAGTGACAAGCAAAAAGTGACAACAACAAGAGAGCCTGAAGAAGGAGAAGAGTTTTCTCCGAAAATTTGCTATAAATGAAAAAAATTTTCCTAGTAAATTCCCATAAGTTGCTTTAGATTATTAATTCAATTAAACTAGGAAGCCATTTCTCAATATGAGCTTTATTCAAATGACTATCAGTTTCTTCTGAATGATAGAGCATATGAAAGTTGAAAACAGTAGCTAGTAGTTGTGCGGGGCTCCGAGAAGCAACCTGCCAAATTGGCTTGGCAGTTGACGTGTATCAGTCCCGCTGTGGTGTGCTGGAAGACCTTGGGTTCGATTCCAGGTGGCGGCCAATGAGAATTTTTCCGTGACTCACTTATAAACGTGGAAAGAGCGAAGACCTTTGTTTGATGTATATCATCAGTTTCTTTACCACTAGTAGGTCTTCTTTTTTCAAAAACACACTGGCAAAAAAACAAAAAACAAAAAAACTGGTATACCTCTCTAATACCGCGTTGGTCCTCCTAGCGATCGGATAAAGGTACCAACGCGACGGGGCATGGACTCCACCAGCTCTATGTAGTACTGTGGGGAGAGTGCACACCATATTTTCTGAAGAGCGTCCCACAATTCCTTAATATTCGCCCGTGAAGGATTCCTGGCATTGACGGTACGTTGAATAGCATCCCAAATGTTTTCGATGGCGTTTAAATCCAGGAAACGTATGGTCCATTACGGGACGCCGAACTCCGTGGATTACTCCTCCAGCCATCATTGGTGACTGTGGACTTGTGTGGTGCTGCATTGTGGTGTTGAAAGAGAACACACCCGTGGGAGTGGTTGCATGACATGTAAGGGTCAAATGATCCCCCAAGGATGGTTACGCAGCCCCCACTTGTCGGAGCGGTCTGCAGATGTATGAAGAGTCCTAATGCGTGCCAGGACCAGGTGAAAACACTCCACACTATAACCAAAGAATATCTAACTGAGAAAAATTTAAGGCTCGGCGAGACGTATCTAGCGCCGCCATATCTTAAGAGTTAAAATGCAGTACACAGAAGCCAACATACAGGCTGATGCCGGAGCAAACTGCGCATGCGTATTTATGTTGACTTCAATTCTTTGAGTAAAGAACAGTCAGCCGAGCTACTCACAGTATGTGATTGTTACTTTCTCGGTAGCATAATCACTTCGCAAATCGGATATGTTAGTTTTCTTTCCCGAAGAGCATATTACCTCTTAAGATATAGTGGCGCCAATCGGGTTAGTTGTTTGTTCTTCAGTTTTCCAGAAACATTTTCAGTAATGCCAAATACTAGTGAATGTCTGCATTTTGTACGGATCCTTAGGCCTAACTATAATATTTGCTAAAATTTAATTTAAATATTAATACTAATGTTATTGCATATTTTTCTCACCAAAATAAGGGATGGGCGGGATATCAGAAAACAGCAACAACAACAAAAACAAAACAAAAAAACTGCTCTAAGCAAATAGTCGTCAGATCGAAGGAAACAACCGTGGATCAAAGACAAGCTTCACTGCCGTAGTCCCGCTAACGTGTTTTGCTCCTGAATGTTAACTTTCCCGAAGAGCATATTACCTCTTAAGATATAGTAGCGCTGTTGTCGCCCAGTTTTACGTTATCTCTATGAGAGTTGGCGTTCTTTAAGCTTTATATTCTTTGCTATAACAGAGTCACCGCCGGCATTCACTCTCCCTTGTAGACATGTGGGATCCATTGCCTCGTGGGATTGTTGCCACACCCTGAATCGGCCGTCCGTCTGCCCGACACAGTTGGTACCGCAATTCGTCGGATCAGCCCAGGCTACCCGTTTCCATGTTATCTTTTTACCGTACAAAATATGTATCAGGACGCCCATGTTCAACTCCTGAACCCAACCTTGTTAATAAAATTGCGTTGAACTGTGTCTGGCGGTGTTCCCGAGCCACTAGCGTCTCTAGGCAGGAATGATTTCCTATGGGAGTCTTACGGCGCATGCTCACGCACATGGACACATGATGATCTCGGAAAGTTCAGTTTCGGGGGTCGTACACATATTGCATTAATAAAGGCGGTATCCCTACTTCTACTCTAGAACGCAGGTGTTGTTTATATTGCTTTCAGGTCGGTAGGCATCTACTCTCGTGCGCCGAAGACAAGTAGTTCAAAAAAAACTCGAAGTATGTCGAACGCCACAGCTGTTTCTTGTGCTTATTGTAACTGTGAGTTTTCTGGGAAAAGTAATAAAAGTAATTTATCCAGACACGTGAAAAAGTTTAATTGTCATCCTATCCTGGAACTTCAGCCAATTTCCACTGTGGTCTTTGTAATCAGAGTTTCAGGCGTTTGGTCGACTTGCAACAGCACATTAAATTATTGAATTACAATATGAACAAATTACATTGCTTTTTATGGAAGATTTTGAACTTTGGCAGAAGATGGAACGCGAGACTCGGTCCTATTTTGTTAAACAGACAGGAAATAAATAAAAAAAAAAAAAAATTGGCAGATGTGACACAGCAATGTATTTTTGTCGTTGGAGTGCAACGTACAAGGAGAAAGAAAACGTCATTTTAAATGTATTGGGTGCCCGTGAGCATGCGCAGTAAGACTCGCATAGGGAATCATTCCTGCCGTCTAGAGACACTAGTTTCTCGTGCCGAGGCTGGGCACACACAGCCTTGTGTCGTCGGGTCTGGCTCCAGTCAGACCCAAGGCTGTGTGCCACGTCAGCAATGGCACCCTGGTGGGCTGTCGGCTCCGGAAACCCATAGAACACAGGGAACGTTGCACTATCCGAAAACTGATACTACTACTGGCTCAATCATTGAATTGCTCTGGGAGTTGCGGCAAATGTTACAATGCGTGACAGACGCCACTGTCCACGAATTCGTGGACACCGGTCTCGCGCTCTGAATGTTTTCGTGTAGTCCACATACACCCTTGAAATTGATGACCGTGTAAATCGAAATTGCGTGGTAATTTCCGAGATCCTGGGCGCCGATTATCGTACCACGTTCGAAATTGCTTAAATCGTGATGAGCTGCCATCTGAACTGCGAATGCTACTAATTGGAGATATCTGCCTCTATATACTCGTTGTTTGCTGACGATACTATTTACCGCATGAGTATGGTGGCATGTAATGGAAATGGTAGCGCCCCTCCCAGTTTTTTTTTTTTTTTTTTTTTTTTGTCACCTCAGTGTATACTTTGCTTGTGTGTCATAAGCAAAATACCTACAGTACCAGTAGAAGTATTTTTATTGTACTGTTGCATTTGTTAAATGCATGCTGTTCTCCTGTGTAGTGTATCACTGGCAAAGATAGAGCCTAATAATCGTACCTCCCAATATTTTTATGCTTGACGTCATTTTTATTCGATGACAAAAAAATCACTCCGAGAAGGCGAAATATCTCTATACAGTAAACACAATTTTTGTTGAAAAATCTTTAAGTAAATTCAATAGTTTCCTTTTTTACGCTTTCCAACCGTAGGTTGAAGAAGCGTATATGCTCCAGCTTTGTCTATCTGTCTGAAAGATAACTCGCGTAAAAATGGTTCGATTTCGATGAAATTTTGGTATGTGGTAGGGGACAACCTGGGGACGAACCCTATTGAAAACGAGCGAATGGGGTCAAAGGTCAGGACATAGGAGCGGGATCCACTCCATCACCCTTATGCGTCATAACTTGCGTAAAAATGCTTCTGTTGCGACAAAACTGTATCATGTTATTCCGGAAGTATATTGAACCGGTTCTGTTGAATATCATTAAAATGGGGTCAAAGATCAGGGCACTAGATCGAGATTTATTCCACAGCCATTATCCTCACAACTTGAATAAACATGCTCCTATTGCAACAAAATACAATACGTTGTTCCGTAACGACTTTGGAAGCAGTTCCGCCAAAAATGTTTTTCATCAGCAATTGCGGGCAGTGCGCATGCGTGAGATTCGTTAGCCATTATTTTTGCACGACAACTTCCGTGACAATTGCCCGTTTTAGATGGGATTTTTAATTATAAAACGGCTTATGTGTGGTGGCTCTGGATAATAGAAATACGCAACACGGGCACAAAGAAATTTAATTTTGATATGTGTGTGAACCTCAAACATTATACCATAGTTTAGTCCCCTCAAAACCAAGGCATTTTCCTATGATTACTGGTATGTTGGAAAGCGTATCATAATCAATGCATTACATGATTTTACTAACATGTTTGTATCGATAACACTCAATAAAATGTAATTCTGTAATTTTTATCTTCAATGAAATAGCACGAACAACAACAACAAAAAAAAAGTGAAACAAACATTCTTCATTGTTCAGATCCGTATCTTGTTTTGTCTAATGTAAAGAACTCGAATTCCTATGATCTCATCGGCAGGTTTTCTTTCCTTTCTTTTCAATTCTTTTTTAGTCCTGTGTTGCTTTTGTTGAATTTATTGTTATTATATTGGCAAGTCATCTATTTCTCTGCAGCAAAGTTTGAACAAAGCTATGCCTCCTTTTATTGAAGGAGGAAAGTACGATCGATTGGTTGTGCCATGAGCATGTGGATGCTACTTTGTGATTAATTGCTTTTAAACGAAGCCGTGCATATGCCTCATTTATCCTGTTCTGCTTTTCGTCACATTCTGACATTTTCCACGGATTCAGCCCGACCCTTCTCATACTTTTACCCCACTCTGTGAGCTGAGCAAATTTCTCACCGTGACACATCGGAGTCTTTTCCGCGGTGTCAATATCCTGAACAAAAGCACTTCGTGATATTGGGATACGAACAATTGTTTAAAATTGTTTCGTGCTGTGGCAGGATTCATAATAGGAATCAACCCGAGGGTCATCCCTTTTTTTGCTTAGGTTGTGAACCCTTGGGGGCTTTTTCTTTTTTACTCAAGAAAATATTAATTCTCTGAACACGTCGAAGGTAGATCACGTGTGGGTGATAACATTGGAATGGAAGTGCTTTTAGGTTCACGCTTCTACTTCAGCTTCGTTTAACAGCTGGAAGGAAAGGGACGAGGCGAGTTCAAGAAACGGATGGGAAAATACAAAATGCAAGGAATGAATAAATCACAGAGAAAGTGCTTTTAAGCCACAACACACCAATATTATATTAAGTTAAATTCTACTGTGTTTAAATAGTATAAAAATTTTCTAAAATTAACGAGCCATTTAACGTGATTCCTTTTGTGAACTAATGAAACATGTTCCTGATTCGATATGAACAATAACACTTGGTGTTTCTGAACAGCAATTTAGTTTCACTGCAGTGACGAAAAAGCTTTTCTGCAAAACTCCAAAATACACTGCTGGCCACCCAAAATGCAACACCAAGAAGGACACGAGATAGCAAAGCCAGATTTACTGGACACATAACAACAGATACAAAGATGAAACGATTGAGCCTACAGGCCCGTGCGATTTGCGGAACACGCAGACATCAATAGTTTGTGAGGCCCCCATGGCTGGCAATAACGGTCGCTACACGCCGCGGCATCGAACGAAAGAGGCTTTGGATGTGGGCTTGGGGTATGTCGGTCCAGGCTGCTTCCACACGTTGCCACAGTTCATCAGGCGTAGCCGCGGGTGGTACTTGTCGGGCCATTGGGTTTGCCGATCAGCGACCAGACGTGTTCGATGGGCGACATATCGGGAGAACAGGCGGGCCACAGAAGCAGTGACACCTGGTAGGCCGTGAAGAATTGTTGCACGATGCGTGCCACGTGCGGGCGCGCGTTGTCCTGTTGAAACGTGGTCGCAGGCAGGTCCTGCAGGTAAGGGAGGACTACAGGCTCCAAAATGTCGGAGATGTAGCGGTCGCTGTTGAGTGTACCGGCGATGCGTACCAGAGGGGTGCGGGTGTCATATCCAATTGCGCCCCAAACCATAACGCCAGGCGACGGACCCGTATGGCGATGCATAATGCAGGCGTCATACAGTCTCTCGCCGCGGTGCCGCCACACGCGGAACCGACCATCGTGGTGTTGCAGGCAGAAGCGGGATTCGTCGGAGAAGACAATGTCATGCCATTCCGTAGTTCAGGTGCGGCGCACAACGGCCCACTGCCACCGCACTCACCGGTGGTGTAACGTCAATGGTAATCGGAGCAATGGGTGCCGTGCGACAAGTCGCCGCTCCTGCAGACGACGTCGAACGGTACGTGCTGACACAGGTTGTGGCACAACACACCCTAGCTCCTGCGCTAACGTTCGTGATGCGGCGGTGCGAGCAGTCAATGCCCGCCGCACAACATGCCGGTCCTCTGGTTCCCTTTCGCTATCTGTGTCCCCGAGGAAGATGCTCTTGATGTAAGATGTTGACTGTTAATTGCTTACCGACGATTTGTCCCTGGCGGGCTCTCTCTGAGGGACAGTGTCGAACAACAGCCGGGGGAAAAGGGGATGGGGTCTTTTTGTTCGTGGGAGGTCCCGCGGTCAACGAATGGCTTTCCCCAAAAAGAATCTGTGCTAAGCTCCTTTTTAACTGAGGGTGAATTTCTGTAGCTGCCGTTCGCACACAAAATAATAAATTTACTATTTAATTATACTTTAAATATTTCCGTATAACAAAAGACTTCCTGTAGAAATCATTGTATTTCGGAGTTTTTCGATGTCTTCCATTGGTCAGTTTGCGAGCTGGAAGTGACTATTCTTTTTCTTGTTCCCCCTGCTAACTGGGTGAGCAACAGGCTTGATTGGATAACCTTCGTCACGTGCCTCGGCCATGTTTCAGAAAAGACCCACACCAACGATTTCCGTATTCACTACGGAAATCTTTGGTTCTCTACGGATTACGGGAAACCCAATGCACTACGAAAACTGAAAATCTCGGTGAAATAATATCATTTAACATCCGTGTAAAGTTTGCTTTCAAGTTTCTAAGCATTTTTTTCTAACATTAAACATATTAAAAATATTTTCACAATGAATATTTTTAATATCGTAACTTTTTAAATTATCCAGGAAGAAATCGATAGTAGTATATAGACCAATGATGGAAAATTGGCCGACTTTTTTAGAGAAAATCTGTTTGTACTTATTTTCATGCGTATTACAAACAAAATGATCTACGTGTATGCTTCAGCTTTTGACTTCTAAATAATTTCAGCATAAATCTGTCTTATTGTACGTAAAAGAAATTTCTTTGCAAAGCTACTTCACATTGCGGAAATTTCAGTTCGATTATAATTTTGAACATAATATTTTTAAAGCTCCGTGTTTGGTTTTAACACCAAATATCTTATTTTGAGCAATCAGAATCTCATTATGCAAGTCAACATTGAAGCTTCGTCGTACTAGGTAAGAGAAACTTGATTAATTTATGTAGTTGGCTATTTCGGTATGGAGAAGTTGCTAAAGAAGTAAATTAAAGAAGAGTTTTTATTCTTTTTATAGCTGTCGTTTTAATATAATTGGTTAACTAACTAATTGGCTAATGTTCTTGGATAGCTGCGTTGCACATAAATTACGCTTTGTAACAAATCCAAACGGCCAGAGATAAGAATCAGTACGAGAGAATAGACTTACGATGTATCCACTAATTTATTCCTGCACTGACTGAAAGGTCAAATCCACTGATACATCGTGGTTCGCAGGTCTTCACACAGAATTCAATCGAATGACAGCTGTAATCGGTAATACATAACTCAACAAGCTTAGTAACAACGTTTTACAATCTTAACAGTTAATATCTACTCGTAATCTCGCAAACTTCACCTATACGGACAACTCCACAATCTGCTATCTTAAAATCTTTTATCTTAATACATCTGCCTAATCCATCTCCATATTCAGTGTTTTCGTTTTATCGTGTGTTATACATGTAGTTATCAAATTGTGAAAGCTCTTTGGGCATGAACGACCGCAGAAATTTTTTTCTGGGAGGGGATTGCGGTGAGGGGTTAAAGAAAAGTTCCAACACAAAAGACCTGTCTAAGTTGTAAGTCACTCAAAGTAAATGGCAGAAACACAGTCTCACTGCGTAAAGAAAAATATGTAGCTTGTCCCAAAACAACTGAGAATGTTTTTATCATACATGAGATTCTTCCGCAGATTCGCGGAATTCCGTTTTTTTTTTTTTTTTTTGGTTATTCTCGAGATCGATGCAAAACTGGAGAGAAATTTTGGAGGATTAGTTAGGGACGGGGTCGTTTTTTTTGGTTTGGGGATGGTATTCTGTTTTCAAAACTTTCAAAAACGGCAGTTAAAGGACTGAGCATTTCCCCCGTAATCGTGATTTCTTTTCCTTGCGATGTTTCTTCTGCGCATAATTATTGTTAAATATAATTTTATTCCATAAATATTTGCATTTCAGCTTGAAAATGGAAGAAAAATTCCGAATACGGAAGTTGGCGAAAGTTTCCCTGTGATCTTCAGGCACGAGTTTCTTCAGTGGATTCGAAGAATTCCGCCTTTTCCATCGTTATTTCGATGGTTTCCGAGATCGATGCAAAACTGAACAGAAATTTGGGAGGGATTGGTAGTGGTAGTGATGGTGGTAAGGTCGGTTTCCGTCAATGGGCGGAATACTGACTTTCAAAACTTTTGGAAACGAAAGTTAGACGGAGTGAAGGTTTCTCCCGTAATCGTAATCCATTTTTCTCGCGCTGTTTCTTCTACCCAGTAATGTTGTTAAATATAATTTTATTCCATAAATACTTGTTTTGCAGCTTCAAAATGGAGGTAAACTTTCCTGAAATGGGAGTTGGACAGAGCGTAGATTTCTCTGGTAATCATAATTTTTTTTTTCTGTGCGATGTTACATTTATCCTGTGTTGCTGTTAAATATAAACAAAAAAATAATTATATTTTGAATGTAGTGATGTGGTCCAGCTTAATATTTACATAATAAATTTCAGTGAACAATATTGCCTTGCTCACACCGCGTTATATTCACGCTATTTTACAGCATGTTCTTATTTTTCACCTGTGCGGTTAAAAAGTTCAGCTTTTTTTTTCCTTCGTCAGTCTCATGTATGTTTTATAAAAATGTGCAATACTGCGTTCGACCTTAGCACGAATTTCTAAAAAAACTTGATGTAGTCATAGGAACCGGCCGCACCTGTTTATCACGCATGCGTCGTCGGTAGTGCCGAGTTTAATAAGCGTTGTTTCGTGAACCCCTAACAAGTGTTTTCGCGCTGTGCTTTTTCGAAGAAATGAATGAGAAAAAGGAACAAAGAAGCGCCATTAAATTTTGCAGTCGACTTTAGAAGTCTATCGGAGAGACTTTCCGTCTCATGCAAGAGGCTTATAAAGATGAATATCTAAGAAAATCAGCAATTTGCAGATGGCATAAAGAATTTATGGATGGTCGTGAGTCGACGTCTTTAATCGCGCTTAGAAAAAGACCTTCAGTGAGTGTCGCACTGGTGATCATCTACGCAGTACGTGTTATTATACGGGAAGACAGACATCTACCAATTAGAAATATCAAAGATGTGGTTCACATTTCAAAATCATCAATTCACAGAATTGTAACCGAGCATTTGGGCGTGTAACGAGTTCGTTCAACTTGGGTTCCCCCATTTCTTTTCATGTGCAGGCCCAATGCAAGGCTGCATACGGCTAGTTCTGTCGTTTCTTATTTGGAGAAAATAAATATTAAGTTGATGCCTCAAACTGCATGTGGTGCAGACCTGTCACCATGTGACTTTTGGTTGTTCCCCATTTTAAAGAAGACATTACGAGGACGACAATTCGAGACTGTTCAACAGCTTATTACAGCTGCGCGGTAGAGCTGAGTTCAGGCTCAATTTTCGGAGCCCGAACCCGAAAACTGGCTAACCTGTTCAACCATTAATAATAATAAAAAAAAAACATCTCCTTTTCCCCACTTCCATTTTCTCCTCCTCCTACAATTAACCAATGTATTTCTCAAATGGGAAGTGTTTGGAAGGGACTTCTGTCTTTCTTTACAGTGTAACTCTACGATTTTCTTTGACCGTTCGTTTTCACCTGAAGTGCTTCGGGCGGCCGGGCATCCAAAATGATCGGGCAGTGCTGCAATTGTATTTTGCTCAAATAATGCTAATATTATCGCGCCATAATGCGCTGTAGTACGTTGCTAAATATAATTAGCAGGAAGCTACTGCGTGGCGATAGGGGGTAAATTATCGTTCGCATGCTTTCAACTATCCAATATCTATTTTTCTTGAAAAAGCCTTTCCTTCTCTGCAGAAACACACTTATGCGCGGCCTATGGCATTTTCTACCTAAGCGCGGAATAAATAGCCATCTCAAATTTCGCCTCTCCACAAGCAGAACCAGTTGCCGAAGAATTCCCTTTACCAACTATAAAGTGTCTCATTCGCTAAATCATTTAAAATCACATTTTATATATATAAATCTCTCGCTCTCCTTCTCTCTAAGAGCCCGAGCACGAACCACAATAAATATTCTACGGGCCCGGGTTCTGCTTCAGGCTTTCGGGCTCGGGCTCAACCCGTCTCAGTTCTGCTGCGCAGGGGTGCTTCAACAGCATTTCAGAAGAATTTGAGGAGACATTCAAAAAGTGGGAGGAACGTTGGGACATCTGTATTTGATGCAATGAACAGTATTTCGAAAAAGATGACTACTTTTTTAATAATTAAGGTACGCATTTTTTTTTTTTTTTTTTTTATAAAAATCTTCTCAGTTGTTTTGGGACAACCTTTATACGTTATATTCATTTCTTAAGACAAAGAGCAAGGTAATACTACTGAGTTTATTTAGTGACAATTTAAGTAAAACATAATTGAATAAATGTTGCGAAACCTATTTAGCTAGCAAAGAACAACTCCTTACGATAATTAAGGTCGATTATGATTGTGTGACTTCTAGTTGGAAGACAAAACTTGCAATCTTCTGTTGCTTTCTCCGAATGGGTCGACAACTTTTCTTATAAAATCTGCATTTCCGTCCACCTAATTTTGATAGACGCTCATTTATACACAGACAACCTAGTCTCTCCTCGATCATGGTTGATCTCATCCAAGACTTCACCCTACGCAGGATACTGAAAGATCTTTCAATGGTAAATGTTGTTTGGATGGACGCTCATTATACACAGACCATCTAATCTCTTTTCTATTTCTCTATTATGGTTGATCCTACCCAAGACATCACTCCACTATCTAATGCAGGCAAGACTGTGGAGGCGCTTGCTCTAGCCTTTAAAAAAAAATCGAAATTATCCCTTCTTTACTATGCTTTTATTTGGGGGGGGGATTCCATTTTCCGGGGGAGGGAGTCACTTGACCGTCGCTGTGAGCGCCCATGTCATCGGGAAAGTAACGTGCCGTTCAGTTAGAAAATGTTTAACCAAGAAGTAACTGAATTTACAAAAGAAAACAGAAATTCAAAAGGAAAGATGTTTAGAGCTATATTTCACAAGCGGAAATTTAAAAAAAAATAGAAAGAAAAAAATGGTATCAGCTGTATTTGGGCAAAAATACTGTAGCTCGCATTTCTGCACAGAGCCCTTTCTCTCTTTAGCCGAAGCCCTGGCTTATAGGTTTCATCTACGCCCTAGCTGTACTTTGTTTCACATGAACGAAAATCCATCGCGTCCGGGTTCCGTTTGTATCTGAACATGTGCACGTATCATTGGAAACTTTCTCGAAGGAAAACGCCGTGTATTGATAATCAAACGAATACATGCATCTGTTGGTCCCAGTTTGTACGACTTCCCAGCAAATGTTTACATCCTTCTTTTCTAAAAGACTGCCCCCCCCCCAACCACTACATAGGATCTTCTACCTCGATCTTTCTCTGCAAAGTCATCACCCTAAGCTACACCTGAAGTGCACATGAGCACGAAAAAGTGCATGTATCTGCGCTTACGTATAATTTTGATGGAATTATTAGCTTTATCAACCAAACACAGATTAGGTGTATACGACCACCCTGCATTAGAAGCCATTTATTCCAGTGCAATGCTAAATAGTTTCATAGTGAGCTGTCAGTAATGATTTCATCGAAATATCAGCAGTGGGCAGAATACAATTGTAGTGAAAGGCTATGACAGCATAATTATGTAGGGAGAGGCATGTTAGAAAATCAAATGAATAAAGCACGAGGGGAACTAGCTTAATAATCTCTGTCTCTTCTTTGAAATATCTCTCCTGACTAACAAAGCAAATCGAATGCGATGTTAAGGCGGGGCTCGGACTATGCATACCATGTCCACCCACTCTTTTCTCTTCTTTGTGTTTTTTCTTTTATTATTATTTTTTTCTCCGTTGAATTCATGAGAGGATGGGGTAGGTGGAACAAAACCATGCAATGCTACCAAAGGATGATCTATACAGTGTACACCCCCACGTACGGAAAGTTATCTCGTCTGAAATTTATTCTCCAGTCACCATTAACAGATCTGAGGCATAAGAGAGTCGTAAGTGATGTGCAAATTGGGTGTTGACAGTTTTCTCTCCGCAGCTTGTCCAATGTGCCGACACAGGTTGTAATTATTTCGCAATTAAATGAGGAAGGAATGAAGGAGGGAGGGAATGCAGATCCTGATGTGCGCTACATGTAATGAAAAATAGCTGACATACCTGAGGCATTCATTCTGATACGACAAGTATGATCCACGTGTGACTTGCATGGAAATTAACTGGATTGTGGCTGTTGTAGTGAAATGCCACGACGAATGAATTGAGAGACAAGGTGAGAATAAATGAGATGTATACCTGAAGAGCAAATTTACAATTCAGCCATTTGCATATCTATCTATGCTTGAAAATATCTATCTTTCCTATATCTGTCTCTCCCTCTCTCTTTCTCTCTCTCTCTCTCTCTCTCTCTCTCTCTCTCTCTCTCTCTCTCTCTCTCTCTCTCTTTCTATCTCTTTCTCTCTCTCTATCTTTCTCCCTCTTTCTATTTCTCTCTCTCTTTCTCGATCTCTCTCTCTCTCTCTATCTACCTATCTTTCTCTCTCGCTCTCTATCTATCTTTCTCTCTCTATCTTTCTCTGTCTATCTCTCTCTTTCTATCTCTCTCTCTCTCTCTCTCTCTCTCTCTCTCTCTACGGAAGTACGGAATAATGCTTACTATCGGTAGTGCTAGTGCAGTCCTGAAATAAAGAAATGGCCTGGCGCTTCAAAGACAAAACCAGACGTTATGAACTCCAGCAGGTTGGAGGCAGCAAACCTCTGAAATCGAATATATATATATATACTGTATATAGTAGGTTAAACAAAAGTAAATACAATAATCACAAGAATATATCTGAAAAAAAATAACTGAAAAAACGAAGCCAATATCTCGGTTGCGCAGTATGCAACAGACTAAAGAAATTAGCAAAAATGTGAAATAGTGAAAAGCAACCAAGGAGACTAAGGAAAATCGAATATACATAATTGTTCAAAGTATGAACATTTGTGTGAATAAGGGCCGCGGGTATCCTAGTGGGCAACGTTCGCGACTGCCACGGAAAAGACCTCAGGTTCGATCCCAGGTAGGTACGAACGCTCGATTCACTAAATATCCACCGTGCTTCGGATGGACACGTTAAGCCGTCGGACCCCGGGTATTAGCCCCCGGTAACAAATAAGGGCGTCTTCCTCCCACTTTCTACTTCGCTTCCGTGTCACTTTCCTATCGGGCACTCTAGCCGAAATCTCCTAGCTCTTATTTCTAAGGGTTGTTTAAGGCCTGGGGTCAGACACTTCCTTCCTAAAATCCTCTACATTTGATCATTTGTGTGAATGCTGAATTGAAGAACGTAGAAAACAAAAATTAGGAAACCAGGCTACCTTCATCAGGAGAGCATCAACCTGGGGGAGTGGATTTTTTCGTATCAGTAAAACGTCTACGTATACAGTCTTGCATCTGTTATCACGCTCACCTGTTTCGGCGAATTAGGTTACTCCTTATTTGTTTAACTTTCACTTACACCAAATCAGTGTTACTTGTTTCGCGTTCATTCCGTTTGTGTTTCAGTCGCTCAAGTTACAGTAGCCTTACTCAGTCCGGCTGCACGATTCACGCCGTTTTCGGGTAAGTTATGGTTCCCTAACTTTATTAAAGTTAACTTTATTACAGTTTTGTACTTTTGGGGAAGTTTCTTATTCCATTTGTTTTGGATTTCAGTGGCTTCGGGAGCATAGTCAGTCGACAATTGGTTTTTACCTAGTCGTTTACTGATACCAGAAAAGTTACTGTTCCATGTTGATGCTCTCCTGATGAAGGCAGCCTGGCTTTCTGTTTTTGTTTTCTACGTTCTTCAATTCAACATTCATATAAATATATAAATGCTCGTACTTTGAATAATTATATTCGATATTCCTTTGTTTCCTTGGTTGTTTTTCACTATTCCATGTGGTGCAGCCCTAAAAAGAGAAGAAAAAACCACCTCTCACATCCGGTCTGGCACAGTCAGCCACTGCTAAATAGCAGGGCAGGTCGAGTTGCGCAGTGGGCCAACAAAGAAGGGGAGCAAATACCTCCCCCAAATTCTCTTTTTACCGTACTACAAAGGGACTGGAAAAGTGACAGCTGTAATTTCCGGCTATTGACCATAACGAAATTTCCGTCGAAATATAAACGGCCATATTATTTGCAGTTTGCCAATTTTAAATGTATAATTTTTAAACTATTGTACTTGACCCAAAGCTGTTGTTTTACGCTTTCCAACCGTAGATTGAAGAAGCGTATATGCTCCAAGTTTGTCCAGCTGTCCGTCTGCACGCTAATTCGCGTAAATATTGTTCGATTTCAATGAAATTTGAGTATGTTATTCGGAACAGCATGAGCACGAACCGTATTGAAAATGGTCGAGATGGGGTCAAAGGTCAGAACACAGGTGCAGGATGTATTTTCCTACCGCAAAAATGCGTGAAAATGAAAAATTAATCGTTTGCACCGAAACATGCATCGATTGCGTCCAAAGTTTAGTATGCTGTTCCGAAACAAAATTGGGGGATTTCTTTTTTTTTTTGATTGGGGGTTTAACGACCACCGTGAGCAACTCGATGGGCATAAGCAATCGTCTTTCCCCAATTTAGGGCCACGGGCTCCAGGGAAGGGAGAGAACCAGTGCCGTAAGACAAACACAGCATCCATGCCTCACGGGATTCGAACCCGGACCCATCTTGGACGAATGGTCAGAAGCCATCGCTTAGACCATTGCGCCACCGGGGCGCCGGAGGAATGTCAATGGACGACGATTGAATAAATAAATTTTAAAAAGTCCGATTCAGTTAGGTAAAAAGTAGTTTGACGGCGTCAGTCTACTTTTTAACTAAATTGCACATAAACCATGTTAACTGGTAATTTATTTTATTTAATCAGTAATAATAAAAGAAAATGAGTGTGCGCGCGTGCGCGTCATCCATAACTCATCAGGATATCGTGGTAAACATCAAAGGTGGCAGAAATAATTCTTTCTTGGGAGATCATTCATCATTTACGCAAAACAGTCATTCACAAATCATCACTCAAACAAATGATCCAACTAGTTTGTCACTATGCTCGCTTGAATAAATTATTCGTTGCAGGGATACTTGTAGCGTGTTCAAGGCCACAGCTGTTTTTAGCAAGCTGTCCGAAAGAGCGCGAGGTCTTCAACCATTCACGACGAATGACTTGTCACGAGCTAGCTCGTTCTGAACGATTCGGACACACCATCCAAATGAATGGCGTTCACGAATCATTTCCATTCTTAAGTTTCACCACTGTTTCCTAGCTGATTGCTCACTCACATAAGTGTTGGCACTTGTTAATTCTCGACAATACTTTTCCTGCTTGGAATTCATTTCCGAACTCATTGGAATTGAAGAAAGTTAAACGCGCTGCGACTTCAGCGTGTGTCCCAGTGATTGCAGATAGAATAATCATTTACAGCGGCGAGGGATTCGTTGTGAACGAATCGTTCACAAATGGTCCATAACTAGCAGACACTTTAAAATTTGGCAGCGTTTTTCGTTTTGTTCGTATCGTAGTAGACAGTTTAAAGTCAAAATTCCTAAAAAAAATAAAAAGGTAGAGAGTATCTACCAGAGCTGAGTTCGGGTTCAATTTTCAGAGCCCGAGCCCACGCGAGCCTGAATTTTATATTGCAAGATAGAGCCCGAGCATGAACGAGCCCGAAAACTGGCTAACCTGTTCAACCATTAATAAAAACATCTCCTGTTCCACACTTCTACTCTCACCTCCTCCTGCTGCAATTAACCAATGTATTTCTTAAATGGGGATTGAGGAAGGGTTTCAATATAGGATGCAGAGCCAAGAAACAGGAGAAACATTCCGGGAACAGACCACAAAGCAAAATAGCAACAAGGCAGGTAAATGCAGCAGTTCATGGCAAAACCGGGAAGTCACTGTAGTGGGAGCAGGGCAGAATATCTTAAAGAAGTTCGGGATCATAGTCGGAAGGAAAATGAGTGACCTATGTCTATTTTTACAGTGTAACTGTACGATTTTCTTTGACCGTTCGTTTCCACCTGAAGTACTTCGGGCGGCCACTCATTTTCCTCCCAACTATTTACTCATTTTCGGTTGGACATCCAAATCATCGAGCGGTGCTGCAATTGACATCCAAAATGATCGAGCGGTGCTGCAATTGACATCCAAAATGATCGAGCGGTGCTGCAATTGTTTCGGCCGGACATCCAAAATGACCGAGCGGTGCTGCAATTTTATGCTGCTCAAATAATGCTAATATTATCGCGCCATAATGAGCTGCAATATGTACTTTGCTAAATAGAATTAGCAGGGAGTTACTGCGTGGAGATAGGGAGTAAATTATTGTCGGCAAGCTATCAATTATCTAATATCTATAGTTCCTGAAAAAGCTTTTTGATCTCTGCAGAAACACACTAATCACGCGGCCTATGGCATTTTCTATATAAGCTCGGAATAAATAGCCATTTCGAATGCCCGCTTCCTTACCAGAACCAGTGGCCGAATAATTCCTTTTTCCAACTATGTATAAAGTGCTCATTTGCTAAATCATATAAAATCACATTTACATATAAAACAAATCTCTCGCTCTCCCTCTCTCTAAGAGCCCGAGCCCTAACCGCAGTAAATATTCTACAGCGCGTCTCAGCTCTGGTATCTACCATCCATTCCACCATCCGGTTGACTGATGGTAGAATGGACTTGAAACGGTAGGCCTAACCTTATGTGAACGACCAAGAGACAGTACATGCTGCTAATCTACACGTACTCTTATGACATATCGATAGATTGAAGAGAGGTGACCCGAATTATTTTGTGTTACTTGTGGTTTCAACCTATTGAAGTTGTTTAACATACATTGTTTCACCGTCGAGCGTTATGTGTCGTCTTATCGAACTTTCTAAACAATTTAAAATGAGAAACAGAAGTATTACGAAATATCGGAATATTTCTTATACAGATAGGGAGGGGATTTGCTACAGGCAAAAATATTTGCCATAATATGTTATTTTTACGAGAACCAGAGAGACAACTGAGAACACGTGTGTTACCCTTGAATGTGCGTGCGCTGCCATTGACTCCTTCATGAAAATCTTCTTTTCACGTAAGCCTCACGAAAAGCAAATCAACGATCTTTATTTACTCATTGTAATTCTATCGGCGGTCGCAATGTTTCCTCGCGACGTAATTGCGTCTCTCTAGCGATTCGTGCAGTGCTTCACTGCCGGTGTTGAGATTTGGGTAAATTATTTTCCTTACAGATCGTACAAGATTATATAATGCGCTATAATGTTACTCGGGGTTTAATATGTCGTTGCTAAAGTAAACTTGAATAATACCAGTGTTGTACCGAAAGTAATGCAAAAGTGTGCATAACTTTTTTATTAACTGAAAATGGTCGTTCAAATCGCACATGTTGGTAGAGTACCTCTTCCTCTATAATAACTATTCTTCTTTATTGCGGGTAAATAATGGACTCCAAGTAGAAGCAACGTGCCGTCATTCAGTTCTTGATGAAGGAAGGGTGCAGGCTGTCCCACATCCACAGAAGGCTACATGATGTTTCTAGATATGACACCATTGACAAAAGCAATTTGCACAGATGGATGAAGAAGTTTAGAGAAGGAGAAACCAGCATTGAAGTCAAACCATGCAGTGGGAGGCCATCATCTGCGACCGCAGACTCGAATCGTCGGCGAGTGGATGAACTGATTCGCTCGGAGAGACGAGTCACAATCCGTGAGCTTGTTGCACAACTGGACTGTTGTCACAATGCCATACAGAAGATGGTGGAAGACTTAGGGTATCGGAAAGTGTGTGCAAAGTGTGTATCTCGGTAGTTAACACCAGATTTGAAGGAGAGAAGGGTGGAAATCTGCCCTGATCTGCTGCTGGAAGCGTTTGAAGCCAACGAAGACACGTTTTTTGATCTGGTGACAGGAGATGAAATGTGGGCGTATCTTTACGACCCGGAAACGAAGAATCAATCCATGGAATGGCGTCACACATCTTCACCATGACCTGAGAAGTTCAAGAGCCAGCAATCAGCACAGACAGTCAGGGTGATTGTTTGGGGGGGGGGGCGGATGACAGGGGTGTCATTCTCCTTGATTTTCTGGAACGTGGCCATACTGTGACCAGCGAGGGGTACATTGAGACACTCAGGAAGCTTAGAGAAGCCATAAGGAGGAGGAGACCGAACAAGAATCTGAAAAGGATCCGCATTTACCATGACAATGCGAGACCACACACAACTTTGGCAACAAATCAGGTGATCAGCAAATTAGGCTGGTCGGTGGTCCCCCATCCACCGTATAGCCCAGATCTGGCGACCTCCGACTTCCACCTGTTCGTTCCAATGAAGAACAGTCTCCGGGGACACCAATTTAATGACACAGACGAGGTGAAAGTGGCTGTGAAGAAGTGGGTACAACAGTCCACACCTGATTTTTTTTCAAAGGTGATTCAAGAGCTGGGTTCAACGATGGCGCAAATGCGTCGCTTATGATCGAGACTATGTGGAGTAGTATCTTTGTATAGAGGAAGAGTTACTCTACCGACATGTGCAATTTGAACGACCTCTGTCAGTTAATAAAACAGTTATGCTCACGTTTGCATTACTTTCGGTACAATTCTTGTAGATCTACGGGCTTGGTTCTCATTGGAAACTTTATTCTAACTGCCACGGATGAAGCTTCACACATACACAACTGAAGACACAATAGTCGTTTGTAGACAGAGGCGAGGACATAACGTCAAAATGATTGAATGATGACATAAACTTAAAAAAAAATATTAATAGAAACAGCTAATGTTGGAACACTGAAAAATGATTACTCAAAACAGGAGCTTAACACTAGCCGAAAACCTGACTCACCAATCAGAAAACCTAACTCACCAATCGGGAAATCTGACTCACCAATCGGAAAACCGGACTCACCAATCGGAAAACCGGACTCACCAATCGGAAAACCGGACTCACCAATCGGAAAACCGGACTCACCAATCGGTTTGACTACGGCAGATCATTCCAGCACCGAACACCTCCTTACCGTGGCATAGGTCGTATACACTATATTGTTACAGATATTTTATACGGGGTTATAGGATTTCATATAAAATCTCAAAATGCAACTTTTATTCCATCTTGTGCTCTCATTCCTTTGTTTCCCCAAAGCGTGAGAGAAATTTCTCAGAGTCAGTTCCCCATTAAACACCGGATGCATAGTTATTTGCTAAGACGACAGTGTGTCTGAACCTAGTATATGCACATTGTTTGTTGAATGGAGATTAACTCTATCGCGCCTCTTTGATGCTTTTCAGGTTTCAATTTCAATGGTGGCGACTAATGCACTAGCCCTCACATTTTTACTTTGAGGCTTAAGATTTACCGAAAGCGGTGTGGTTCATTCTCTCGGGGAGTATTAGGATATGCTTAAGGGCATTTTATGGGGACAAGATAGGGGAGGCGAGAAGACAAGGGTCTTTAGGTTTAGGTAGCGAGCGGTCACGAAACTACGACGAGGTAATTGCTCCAGGCGAGGCCGGGAAGGTCTTAGGTAGACCGGGAGGTCAAGGGATTTGACGACACCGCGAGAGATGATGTGTTCACATCACACACACACGTCAAGTGATCCCTGAATGATGACCACCTCTGTCAAAAGTGGATGTGACCCGTCGTCAGTGTGCGCGCGCGCTTGTGTGTGTGTGTGTGTGTGTGTGTGTGTGTGTGTGTGTTTATATTTACACGCACACGCACACACACACACCAAAAGTGATCACTGAATGATGACCACCCCTATCAAAAGTGGATGTGACCCGTTGACCTCGTGATTTCCGAGAGGGAGCGATTAGTCGGGTGACGTAGCATATTTATGGTGTGGAGCAGTAGGTAGTAATATATATATATATATATATATATATATAAAGTGTTTGATCAATGCATCCTTCCAGTGCTTACGTATGGTGCAGAGACGTGGACCTTAACTAAAAGAGACATACAAAAGCTGCAGACAACTCAAAGAAGCATGGAGAGGTGCATGCTTGGTATAACCAGGAGAGATAAGAAGAGGAACTCGTGGATCCGAAAAATGACGAGAGTGGAAGACATCATGATCAGAGTTAAATCCCTGAAATGGCAATGGGCTGGACATACTGCCAGAAGGACAGACCATAGATGGACAGCCGAAATTTTAGATTGGATTCCAAGGGACAGGAAAAGACCCAGAAGAAGACCACATGGGAGATGGGTGGATGAAATTCGTAAATATGCGGGAGTGACATGGAGGAGACTGGCACAAGACAGACCGTTGTGGAGGAAACTTGGGGAGACCTTCGTCCAGCAGTGGATTGATAATGGTTGACAATGATGATGATGATGATGATATATATATACGGTAATTCTATTAAGAAGATACCTAAGCAAAAAATTACATATATAATTTTGACTCACACCAATTTACAGGCTTTGTATGTAGAGCATAATTTTTACCTAATTACGCAAAATAAAAAAGAAAACAACCCAACTACAGAAAAAACGTAAGCAGGAAAGAAAGCAAATCTGGGAATCACTGCTTTTAGAGGTTGCACATTGCCTCAAGGAATATCAGGAAATTGAAAGAAAAAGGCCAAGAAAAAGTGTAAATGCTCTTAAGTCCGACCTTGAGAGAAGTCGTGAAACAATGGGCATGAAGAATACGTTATAAAGCACTGTGATTGGGAAACCTTGTGCATCAGCAGTTTAATGATATTACGTTTTAATGCAGCGGCGTTTCATGAGCTGAAATGCATGTAATTTGCGCTAAGTGGAACTGCTCCAATTTCGTTTTGAAACTGGCCCTGTCCTTGTCAAAGAGAAATAAAATGAAAAAAAAAATGAAAAGGGGATTTCATTGTTCCACTAACAGTTTATTAGTTTGTTAGCCGATCGTGCACATCATCACATCGTCGAACTGTGAAAGCGACCGCGGCACGCCCATTCCTTAGGTGAATTATGAAGAACATCTATCGTATAAAGAAAAAAAATTAATAACCTCACAGAAATCGTGGTGTTATTATTTTCTAAAGTCGTCCCTTTGCATTAGCTGAAATAACACAAAAATGAAAAGATCATAGTAATACAATTGACAATTAATAAACGTACCTTGGAGAGTGCTAAAGGGGATATTAGGAATGATTGATATTTTCTTAAAGAAGGGAAAAACTTAAAACGCGTGGATAATAGTATTTTGCGATAGTACAGGTTTGTTCTCCATTGGCGAAAAAAGTTCGCTCGACGCAAACAGGGACACGCATAGTGGAAAAAATTACTAGAGAGAAAGAGTGTGTGTGTGTGTGAAAAACCGGAGAAAAAAATAAGCACTAGCGAAATTGCTTGCTCTGTTTTGTAAAAGGCGTTCCCATTATGATTGATGCGAACTGGTATCTTCTAGTGACCGCTTCTGGAGAAACTATCTATTAAGGACATGTGTTTGTCTGGAGTAAAGGTGTGAATGTGATCATTTTTCTTTTGAACTTTGCTAGTAGGCTTTCGTCCCACCAATTAGCATGTGTTGTAAAAATTTTAGATGATGATGTCCTGTGCTTTGTGCTATGTGTTGTATTATCTTGGTTTTG
Organism: Macrothele yani; assembly: GCA_039090855.1. Classification (NCBI taxonomy): domain Eukaryota; kingdom Metazoa; phylum Arthropoda; class Arachnida; order Araneae; family Macrothelidae; genus Macrothele; species Macrothele yani. Next base: position 150,406,235 of record CM076995.1, on the reverse strand, counting down.
ATAAAAGGTTCCTTGGAATTATTTTTGCATCTGATGCGCCGAGAAAACTATTCATTTCTGGCAATCGTGGACTGCGGACTTACCATTAGTTTTGGCAATTGTCTTCTACAGGTAGTTCAAAGTAAAAAAAAAAAAAACAACCTTTGAACTTTTAGGAGAAACCGTACACTTTACAGCTGCCGTTTTTGTTTTCGTTTCTCGCGCGCGCACACGTGCGTGTGTGTGTGTGTGAATATTAGATATTAATGGAGATTGAAAGGTCATTAAACGCGAGACAGAATTAATTCAATTAATGAGTACTGTGAAATCTGAAATTTTTAATTTCAAATATAAGGCACTAATAAAAGTTTTTAAGATTCATTCATTTGCATAAATTATATCCCCTTGATCTACGGAAAATCTTTCTTGCTGTAGATATAATGGATCATACTCACGGCTGAATTTATTTTGTTAAACAAAAAGCTCTGAGCCATTGTATCTGACGTATCAATTGCTAAGTTGTGGTTGATTCCACTTAACGTTGCAAGTAGCGATCAAATGCTAGGTTGTTAATAATGAGCAGTACGCTAAATATTCATGAAATTCGTTTCTCTTGAAATTTCACGAGGCAAATGAAATATTTTATCAGCATATTTTTGTAAAAAAAAAAATTCAGGTCTGTTTACTTTTAATTAAAGGAGGGGGAGGGTGGTGGGGAAGGAAGCTGCTGGATCTGACAATGAGAATAAAAGGATTTAATCAATGCATCCTTTTCCAGTGGATTAGGACCTTAACTGAAAATATATACAGACGCTGCAGGCAACTGAAAGAAGTCCGGAGAGATGCAAGCTTGGTGTAATCCAGAAAGATAGGAAGAGCAACCCATAAATCAGGAAAATGACAAGAGTGGGTGATATCATGGTCAAAGTAAAGACCTTCAACTGGTAAGGAGCTGGACATATTGCTAGAAGGACTGACCACCGTTGGGCAACCGAAATGCTAGATAGGATACCATGGGACAGGAAAAGACCCAGAAGAAGAGCACGTGGGACATGGGTGCATAAAATTCGAAAACATACCGGAGTGACATGAAAGGGCACTACTGAAGACAGAGTTATAAACTATAGGAGAGACCTTCATCACTCAGTGAAGTGAGAGTGGATGATGATGATGATGATGATGATAATATGTGTGTTTGTGCTTTTTCTGTTTGTTTATATTAAAAACGTATTCCGATATTTTTCGCTTTCTCTATTCATTTCCCACCCCGCCTCTATCATGGTAAGGCATCCTTTCTGCTGGTTCACGGATCCACAACTTTTTTTGGTACAGCTTTGTGTGTGTGTGTGTGTGTGTGTGTGTGTGTGTGTGTGTGTGTGTTCGCTGAACCGAAAAGACAAGGTAAGGTTTTCATTCGATCGAAATTAAATGCAGTTCAATCTCTCTATTGCGATCACTGCTGGTTCTTCTGAAAAAACGGGCTGGTCGCTAAATAGGGGAAGATTTTAGTGGCATATCCAATGAACAGGTTTGAGATGAAACCTTTGTAAACTACTGCATAACTTTTATAAATTGCGTACTCTGAATTGCTGTATCACAAACCTGATGCATTCCAGTTTATTTGCAGTACACAGTATGTGTAATGCAGTTACACATTTGAAAGGTACCTATAGCGGTAATCTAAAAAAAAAAAAAAAAAAAATCATTCGAGAAACGAATGTAATGTCATCTGCTTAAATTTATCAGACTTTTCTTTCAGCACGATTTTTTCTATGTTTCCTTTCAACACACAGAATAGTCTTCTAATTTTTTCCCCCTTCAGGACAGTCATCCCTCTTAAGTATCCTCTGTCCAGCCAAAACGGGGAGTGAAGTAAAAATGAGTTTTAATGTCACTACCTTTTTCAGCCTCTGTAGGAAGTTTGGGGACTTGGTCTCTGTCTTTCTTTACGCTGCTACGTAAGCCATTAGAATTGCCTGTCATCACCGAAAGAACTACACCCCCCAACCCCCACTCCCGTGCAGGATGATGATGATCATATGTGTAGAGGATTTTAGGAAGGGAGTGTCTGACCCCAGGTCTTAAGCAATCCTTAGAAATAGGAAGCTAGGAGATTTTTGCTTGAGTGCCCGATAGGAAAGTGACACGGAAGCGAAGTAGAAAGGGAGAGGAAGACGCCCTTATTTATTACCGGGGGGGGGGGCAGTACCCGGGGTCCGACGGCTTAACGTGCCCATCCGACGCACGGCGGATGGACACGTTTAGTGGATCAGGCGTTCGCACCTGCCTGGGATCGAACCTGAGGTCCTTTCCGTGGCAGTCACGAACGTTGCCCACTAAGCCACCGGCAGCCCTCTCCCGTGCAAGAGCAAACTTCCCAGCTATTTAAAGTGACCCCTCCTTACTAATGCACATTTGTTTCATTTATTGTTTCATGGTTCCAGGGTATACAGAAAATTTTCAGCGCGAGTGGCAATCCAGACAGCGCAGTTTTTGTGCTTACGCAAAGATGTTCGTTAAGAGGGAGTGAGTTGTCTTTCAATAGGGGGAGGTTTAGCATTAGCGCTCTGGGTTTTGAAATCGGTTCCACAGAAAAACAGTTTTAATGAAGGGTGGTCGTCAAATAGGGGTGGTTGCTAAGGGAGGTTTTACTGTATAAAAGTTCGTGTCTTCCGCATTCGCCTATTCCTGCTACGTCGAAAGTTAATGGGTTCCGCCATTTTATGCGAGGAAATAATTCTTGATGCGCCTATTCCTGTCTCGCCTAAAACTTTCACCTGCTAGAGAGGAGAGATTCACCTGGAGCAAACTTCCTTTTCCCCCATATTCTTGTTTCGCCTATTCCTGCTACGTCGAAAGTTAATGGGGCGAGAAAATGCTATTACATTATTTCGCATAAGCTTTGACGGAGTGATTTTAAAAAAAGATACATCTTTACCTTCCGTGATTTTTTTTTTTTTATCGAAACACTAAATCTTTCGTGCGTAAAAAAAAAAAAAAAATGACAATTTTCTCCGTGAAAAAAAAACTAGTTTTATCCCTGGAGTTTGAAACTAGTTTTGTTTCTTTAATCGAAAAAAAAAGCCAAGTAGAAAACAAAATTGTGCAAAACATTCATAATTTTAAAAAAGGGAAGGGAGGGATGCTGTTACATTATTTCGCATAAGCTTTGACGGAGTGATTTTAAAAAAAGATACATCTTTACCTTCCGTGATTTTTTTTTTTTTATCGAAACACTAAATCTTTCGTGCGTTAATGTAGGAAACATCAATGCTGAGTAAAAAGTAAAACAGAAGGTACTCGTCAGAGGTAGTCGTCAGCGTGATTAAGGTATTAAATGTGTTGTCCAATCAAAATCGTGAGAAACTATAGTGAGGGGTGGGGCAGGGGTTATATGGGTGTACGGCAGAATTCAAGTAAGCTTTGATAATGAAAGGTAAAGAAGAGTAAAAGATAGGGGGATGTTGATGTGGGGTCCGGACAAAAACCCACCGGACATTTGCCCAACAGGACACTTGCCCACTATGGATGATTTGTAGATAATATGTAACGGCGGAGGACGTTTCCGGTCTAGTCTAAGAAAATTGATCACATAAATATATATGGACCATAAATACACAGTTGACGTGGACCAGGAACATCAAATAGAAGTCATTGCATTTTTTTTTTTTTTCAGAAATGTTGAAATTTAAAGGGGTTACTCCCAAACCTAAACTTATATATATTATTACCTTTTTTATGGATTCAAAAAGCTCAAATTTAAATCACAAGACAATGCTATCAACAAACGAGCAGTACACTTAAAAATTTGGAAAAGGTTAAATTTAAGGGGTGTTAACCCGCGAAATGTAAACTAACATATATTATCTTTTTCGTGGGCTCTAAAAAGCTCAAACTTAAATCACAAGACAACGCACTTGAAAGTTTGGAAAAGTTTAAATTTAGGTGGTGTTAACATCCCAAATGCTAAGTAACATATACGTATAATCTTTCTATGGGATTCTTTCTGTTCACTCTTGTTGTTTGCTTAACTTCAAAACCGTAGAAACAGATTTGTTATAATGGTAAACGATAAGGTTTTTACATTACGAACAAGAACATATTGTAATGTATCAAAATTTTCTTCAAAAAATTAAACAGGATGTGCATCAGTTATCAAATACAGATTTTTATTTCGGTCCAAAACAAAGAAAGTACATGACCCCATAGGACCAGGGGGTCCGGACACGAGCCCAACTTCATTGACCGACTACGACATGAGCCCACCGGACATCAGCCACTTCCGAAAATGTCCTTCTTTTATTGCTATTGAATGTTCACATGTGTAAATCCTAGTAGCAGAAATTTCCGGTTATAAAAATTCCCCATGTTGGAAAGATCCCCATCCATTTATAAGAAAACAAAGTTGTTACAAACGAAAGTAGGATATGGAGAAACTCTCCACTATATAGGAACCATTTTTCAGCCGTAACACTGGGAGTGCATTTTTGAAACCACAGATGAAAATAAAAGGCAGCACGTTATGCCCTTATGCTTGCAAGGCATCTAGGCCAAATAGCACTTTTGCAAACTAGAAGCTATAAATTTTAAGTTAGACACATTAAGTAAGATATGTATATAATTTAAAAATAAAATGAGACTATAAAAAATAAAATGAAACTATTAAAAATAAAATGAGACTATAAAAAATAAAATGAAACTATTAAAAATAAAATGAGACTATAAAAAATAAAATGAAACTATTAAAAATAAAATGAGACTATAAAAAATAAAATGAAACTATTAAGTTCTGTACTTTTGGCGTTTGAACCGAAGAGGTAAACAATAATGTCATGGTCTCTTTTGCTTTTTACTCAGCATTTGATGTCGTATACATTAACGCATAAAAGATTTTGTGTTTCGATAAAAAAAAAAAAAAAATCACGGGAGGTAAAGATGTATCGTTTTTTTAAAATCACTCCGTCAAAGCTCATGCGAAATAATGTAATAATAGCATCCCTCCCCTCACTTTTTTAAAATTATAAATGTTTTGCACAGCTTTGTTTTCTACTTAGCTTTTTTTTTCGATTAAAGAAATAAAACTAGTTTCAAACCTTAGGTATAAAACTAGCTTTTTTTTATCACGGGAAAAACTGTTCTTTTTTTCTTAACACACGTAAGATTTAGTGTTTCGATAAAAAAAAAAAAAAAACAGGAGGTAAAGGTGTATCTTTTTTTGAAATCACTCCGCCAAAGCTTAAGCGAAATAATGTAATAGCATTTTCTCGCTCAATTAACTTTCGACGTAGAAGGAATAGGCGAAACAAGTATAGGCGACAAAGGAAGTTTGCTCCAGATGAATCTCTCCCCTCTAGCAGGTGAAAGTTTTAGGCGAGACAGGAATAGGCGAATCAAGAATTCTTTCCTCGCCTAAAATGGCGGAACCCATTAACTTTCGACGTAGCAGGAACAGGCCAAACAAGAATAGTCGAATCAGGAAGTAACCATAAAAGTTGAAATTTCTGATTTGTGGTTCCATATTGCTAATAAAATATACAGACAATAGTCCAACCACGTTCGCTACATTTGTACATCTGAATCAAATTTAGATCTCAAAAGCTTAGCTCAGTCGAGATCATAATATTCGAAACTGATAGTTCTTCATTGTCTCATCAATGTTAAATTTAGCATTTAGCATCAATGGAATTTACTGTGAACCGGAACAAAACACACACACACACACACACAGATACTGTTCAATGCGTAAATCAAGTTCTCGTAGCTCAGAGTTTTTACAGTGACATAGTAAACTCCATAGTTACACTTGTGGTTGTACTGACCCTTTAAAATTGATAAGATAGAGTTACGGTTCTATTAATAAAGTAGAATTTATAGTTCATAGTTGCTACCCAACTTTGAACAATAAAATTCACGACTCCTGTTCAGCTGGAACATTAAACATATCAACTTTTGTTCGGCTGAGCCGATAAAAATCGTAAATCGGCATGTAGCTAGAAAATTCTCTCTCCTAGGCACCCACAGATGATAGAAAATCCTAAATTTCTAAACTGCATTATTTTTAAAATTTTCCTTCCTATACCAAAAATTGGAAATGCTTGTTTTGTCTTTCCTCAAGAATGAAAATATTTTTATAATAATAAAGAAACAAATGATTGAGTGTCTCTCGTTGTCGATTATTAGATTTTAGCTCCTCCCACTACAAAGCCGGGTTTTAAGTAATTCGTATGAAAAGGGAGCTTTGTTCTTTTTCCTGAAAAGTAAGTTAACATAATTGTTTTCTCTATAAAGGGGAATAGGTGAAATGAAATGTCATAAACCATTATTAGTGCGAAAAAAAAAAAAAAAAAAAAAAAAAAACGATACAGGATAGTGGCACTGTTGTTGCTTAACAACTGATTCCACTTACAAGATGGAGGTCACTGCGAGAGTATGGTCCAAAACAGATATTTGTGAAGCTATTCGGTTTTTTGCAAACAATAGAAACTTCATCAAGTGACATTCGTCGTGAACTGTTTTATGTGTATGAAGAAAATGGGATATTAAAAAAGTAGGTGTGGTTTTGGGGCAATAAATTCTGAAATGACTGTTCATATCGACGATGAACATCGGGCAGGCACACCATCGACGAGCGGAACAGCAGGCATTTCGCGCGTTAAAGGCATCATTCTTGAAAACTGGGGAGTGAAGATCCGTAAAATTGCACAAGAGATCAACTTATCCGAATCTCAAGCACCATCTTCCGCGAAGACACTTAACGTCAGATGAGGAAGCTCGTGTGGCGGTGCGCTGTTGATTAATTGGTTTGGTCGCGATCTTCTTCTATAGTGAAAATGATAAGCTTATCAAACGGTAGGACAAGTGTCTCAAAAAATTTGAGATAATATGGAAAAATACTTCATATCTTCTTCTTTCCTCGTGTGTGTTTTCAACTTCCCCTGATTAAACATTGACTACAACCAAAATGTGCTACTTTATTTTTTTTGGAAATCCCTGTGTGTGTGTGTGTGTGTGTGTGTCGACTAAACCTACCCCGTAGGTCCGATTCATTCATGAAAGGATGGCTGTAGCGGGATGAGGTCCAGGTCTACCGGTCTTCCTACCAACGAAAGAAAAAAAAAAAAAAAAAAAAAAAAAAAAAACTGCGACGTCCGAGCTAAGTTCTCTCTTTTTCATTCGTTTCATTTTTTGAACCTGTTATTATGAAAATGCTGCTAATGCGAACTGATATTTTCGTAATTTGAATTTAAAATTATTTATGTTGGGTAGACAGAAGCAGTTCTCCAGCTTAACATCTAAGTCCACTTAGATTTTCTTCTATCTCCTCGGCACCGGTAAGCAGTGACAGCTCCGTCGATCTTTCGTCGGCTGTTATACGAACGTATCTTCGTAGTACAGATACTTTACATTATGAAACCGTGACATTAATTCAGCTTGCAAAGTATTCAGACCTCGTCTAAGCAATTAAGATGGAACTCCTTAAGAAACATCTCTCTCTCTAGGTCAGTTACGACTCCACTAGTGACTATTTAGGCAGTAGGCAGCGTGAGAAATCACTTTCCCTGCGCAGATGTACGGATGACACTCCTTCCACGTGAAACCAACTAACTGAAGGACATCTCATGAAAAATCTTTTGCATATAATTAGAAATTATATGCAAAAGATTTTTCATCAGCAGCTGTATCCTCTGAAGAAAAAGAAATTCAAATCGGAGTTTCAGAAGAGTAGAGATATCGGAGAAAACGCAGTTTACTTTTACGCCCCCTTAGCGGAAAATATGTGCGTAACTTGAAAAAGTAACTATACTATAACGAAGTAAATTTCTCCGTCATTTCTGTCCTCGCCAGGATTCGAACCCGGATCCCCTCATTCCGGAATAAGTCACTCTACCAATTGAGCTACGCAGACGTTTTATTCTGATTCCTATCTGCCTTTATGTCGTGTGCGTCCTTCTGGCAGGTACGTCACATCTCCTGGTACGTTACATCATATCCCCCCCCCCTTTTTTTTTTTTCGAAGTGCTGGAGAAGGGATTCTCTTATTTTTCCTATCTCGCGGTGTGGAAATAACATCACACCAATGCGAGATTTTGAACGGTCGGGTCATCCGGATAGTTCGGGCGCCATTATAACGAAGTAAATTTCTCCGTCATTTTTATCCGCGCCAGGATTCGAACCCGGATCCCCTCATACCGGAATAAGTCACTCTACCAATTGAGCTACGCGGACGTTTTAATCTGATTGCTATGTGCCTTTATGTCGTGTGCGTCCTTCTGGCAGGTACGTCACATCTCCTGGTACGTTACAATACGTAAAATACTCTTCGACATAAATGGAATCTAAAGGTGAAATATTTTTTTCAATCGGATGCTTAGAAGCAAATATATGGAATAAAATGTATTTCAAATTCGATATCATCTGCATTTATGCCCTCTAGCGGCGAAATTGTACATCGTAAAAGAGAACGGAATAAAGGATCATCATTCGCGTATTTCAAGCTTCCCAATGCAAAAAGGTTTTTTTTTAAATCGGACTAATAGTTTCAAAGATATGGAATCTACTAGAGATGAGTTCGGGCTCGGTTTTCGAAGCCTGAATCCGTCCGAGCTCGAAATGTTTCGGCCAGAGCCCGACTCAACCCGATGAGATCTGTGTACTGTGGGGCCCGAACCCTGCCGTGCCCGACTTTTCCAAGTGCTGATCCTTTTCTCCCTTTTATTCTATTTTTACATGAAACAGAAAAGATCATGGAATATGATGTTCAGCACTAATGCGTCTCATTAAGAAGGACATAGCCTTGAAAGAAAATTTATATTTTACAGTTTCACAAAAAATTTTGCAGTAGCTCATATTTTTTTCTTATCTAAGAAAAAGAAACTGCCTACCTTTTTGTGTGCATGGAGAGGAGATGGTCTTCACGTATGTTTTGATATGACGCAAAAGTCTGCTAGATCCTGAAGACCTTTTATATTTCAAAATGCATTCACATTTCTCAAACTAAACATAATCCAATTTTGCGTTGGTCGTGCAATCAGTAATTTGGAGAAAAAGGTTTCCACACGGTAGATTTTCCCACTTCAGTTTTAACTGTTTTACAACCACCAGTATTTAACTTTTTCCGTGTAATTTCAGGATACTGATCGTAATGCGCAATTGTAATGCGCAAATGGATAAAAAGAGTAACTCAACTTAAGGGATGGATATTAAGTGGAGGCGACAGCAACAGCTATTAGAAAAGCTTTGTTTTATTTGTTGCTCCCCTACCGCCTTCTACACGATGTTTGGTTTAACGAGGCCTTCTGAAATACTGTGGATGAACTTCCGTCCTCAGAACTGAGATCTTAAGGCTGGCTTCACACAGACGGAACAAATTCGCCGAAGCAATAAACTTCCCAGCTGTCCTACCGCTGGTTTTCATGCGGACTACTTCCTTTGGGGAATTTACTTTGATTCGCACTTTAACTCTCATTATACCGTAGAGCTATTCTTCACAACATAGTCGAACTGCATATCTTTATTCACCCTCTACGTCCTAATTTATAACAGATTTTTCTTCTCCAGTGCATTACGTTTCAACGACAAATTTCTGACACAAGCAGCTTTTCCTTTTCCCCTCCCCGTCTGTTTTATTGGGGATGGTTCTTTTGAGAATTGAGGTCGTCTTCTTTGATGTGTCCAAGGGCAATTTTAGCTAATCACAGAACTGGCCGCCCTGCTGTGTCTGTGCGAAGGTGATGTTCCATAATCTCTATTTCCCCTGCCTCAACCCCTGACTTTCCTAGGCTAATTAAAAGCACTTAAGCTATCACACAATGGCACATCAATTCCCTTCCCATGCAATCAGGATTCACGGATACATTGCAGGAGAAAAAAAAAACTGATTCCTCTTCCTAAAACTCAGAAGAAAAAAAGGAAAACAAGAACTCTCAGTATTTTGACATAAAAAAGAAGCCCGCCCGAGATGTAATTAATATGCTATTCCTAACTCGTCAGAGCCCGAGATGTAACTAATATGCTATTCGTAGCACGTCCGAGCCCGAGATGTAACTAATATGCTATTCGTAGGTCGTCCGAGCCCGAGATGCAACTAATATGCTATTCGTAGGTCGTCCGAGCCCGAGATGCAACTAATATGCTATTCGTAGCTCGTCCGAGACCGAGATGTAACTAATATGCTATTCGTAGCTCGTCCGAGTCCGAGATGTAACTAATATGCTATTCGCAGCTCGTCCGAGCCCGAGATGTAACTAATATGCTATTCGCAGCTCGTCCGAGCCCGAGATGCAACTAATATGCTATTCGCAGCTCGTCCGAGCCCGAGATGCAACTGATATGCTATTCGCAGCTCGTCCGAGCCCGAGATGCAACTGATATGCTATTCGTAGCTCGTCCGAGCCCGAGATGCAACTAACATGCTATTCGTAGCTCGTCCGAGCCCGAGATGTAACTAATATGCTATTCGTAGCTCGTCCGAGCCCAAGATGTAACTAGTATGCTATTCGTAGCTCGTCCGATCCCGAGATGTAACTAGTATGCTATTCGCAGCTCGTCCGAGCCCGAGATGCAACTAATATGCTATTCGTAGCTCGTCTTAGCCCGAGATGCAACTAATATGCTATTCGTAGCTCGTCTTAGCCCGAGATGCAACTAATATGCTATTCGTAGCTCGTCCGAGCCAGCCCGAACCAGTCTCATCTCTAGTGTCTACAGACGGACGGACAAACTGATAACATAAGCATGATCTTTTTTTACAAAATACGTGCTAAAAAGTTTCACGAAGTACTAGCCTTTTTAAGAAACAATTTTCCAGAAAATATTTGTGTTTTTCTTAAAAGAGCAGGAGCGTTTTCTGTTTCATTTAAGTATAATAAAATCAGTCTTTCTTTAAGAAAGGAAATGGATAAAGAAGAAAGATATGAGATATATTTTTATTCTTATGTTGTTTGATGTATAATGTAAGGGTTACGGTTCTTGTGGTATTCATACCAGTGTAGAGGTGAAGAGGTGTTCAAATCAATACAGTTTAGCTTTATTAGTAATATCAGCAAAACGTTTTATATCGAAAAACTATATAATATAAATATAAAATCCCATGTTTATATTAATTTAAATGTTATCGATATAATCATTTTATCTGTAACATGTTCAAATGAAGTCATCTCGTCCTGTTTTGGCAACATTGCAATAAGTTGTATCATCTCACCAAAAAATGCATATCCTGATGCCTTGCCCCCGTTGTTAAAAAATAGTTCCGACGCCATTGCTACACCGTTAGAAATTTTCTGAAATTCACGAGTCATTTTCCGTGACTGTTTTCGTAAATTAAGGAAGCATATTTCTGATACAACCTTTTCCGTGAAACGGGGAGAAAAACCTGAATTACATGGATTTTTCGTACACCAGGAAAATTTGAATTTTCAGAAACCTTTCAGCAATTCATTTCTTATATTGACGGTTAATTGCCGCTTCTAAGAGGTCTTAACGGAAAATTTTGAATTTTCAGAAACTTTTCCGCACTTTCTTTCGTATATTAACGTAAAATCCTCAAACTTTTCCGCAATTCCTTTCGTATATTAACGGAAAATTCTGTTCTCACTTTTTCCGTATCCATATGAAAAAACAATTCCGGTAATAGGAATGATTCGCGGGAATACTTGAGGTTTGATTAACTGTTAAATTGATTGTATGATGTCTATGTATCAGTCTGTAGATAGTTTAAGACAAAACCTATTATAGCTATCGAGAGTAAATTTTGTATTTAGGAGTTTTGGGAAATAATATTATAAATCAATACATTTGACCTTTTCTTAAAGATAATGGAAAGTCATTGTCAGTTTAAAAATATCTTGAGTTCCAAAGCATTCTGTTACTTCGAAAAATCACAATGAAAAATTACGTAATTTTTAATAAATTCTTCTACAAAAAAAATGAAATTGTTGTAAAGGTATTTAGAAAAATAATGAGCTTCAACAGAAAATAAAACGACTGATTCACCCGGATTAATAACAAAAAAAGAAAACAAAAAATCCCCTCGTCATCGAGCAATTAGTGCTGTACCTTACAGGCAAGCGAGCAATCTTAGCAAGAAAAATTTCTGGTTCAGAGGTAAGATACGCGCTTCTCGTTCAGAAATTCTCTGATTCAAGAAACGAATAAAATAAGGAACAAATAAGAAAGGGTTCGTTAATTTAGTACGCCGGCAAAGAAACTGACCGAAAAAGTGAGAACTGGTGTTTTTGCAAAATTTAAGTGAAAGTTCGAAAAAACTCGAAAAGGATTTTTCAAAAATATGTAAACGGAATTACTGAGTACGGAAATTTTGTCAAAAACTGAAGTTAGAAAAAGCGGAATTTTCTTTAAAAGATGGACAGCTTCCCGCAACTTTGCTGCACTTTATTGTCACAAATTTTCCGTGAATTCACACCACTTATTTTTTTTTACAGTGTTATAATGTTGTTGCAAACTTATGACCGAAAGCTTACTGAAGTGGTTCTCATCACTTTCTTGGTTGAGGAGTCCTGAAGTTGGGATGTTTAGTGGAGCTGTAGTACCGAGAAGTGGGGAAAACAGGCTATAAGGATTTCAACATCCGAACACTTCCAACCCCTTTTTTGTTTAACCAAATTCATACTTTGGTAATCTGGGATGCTTCAGTATTCTTTCTTTCTTTTTTTTTTTTTTTTTTTTTTTTTTCTTTTCTTCACACGTACGGAAAATAGAAACCTTTCCTTGATGATTCTTGAAGTTTTCCGGCAACCTCCTCGGATATTGTAAGTATTTTTTCACCAGCATGTCCCAGTGTTAATCTGTCCAGGCATTTGCGATTTGTGCAACTGTCATTCCAAATAAGTGCGCGTGTGAAAACCTGCGTGTAGTTAGAATTTACATTTCGGAATTTAATTGGCAAAATGAAATAATCTTAAATTATAGCAAGTATAATGTTTTTCATCTTATGATTCATATGGCTGTTAATAATAATAAAAAAAAAGGTTTTGAAAATTCACACACACACACACAAAGTGGGTCTACGATTGTTATAGTATTTTGTACTCAAACCACGGAACTCAGGCGTAGGCCTTTCTTGTCCATTAATTTAAAGTTTCACTGAGTTGTTTGACGTCTGATTGTTTTTTGTTTATTTTTTTATTGAAGATTTAACGACCACTGGGAGTAACTCAATGGGCTATAAGCAGTCGCCCGTTTTTAATTTAGGGCCACTGGTTCCAGGGAAGGGAGAGAGCCAGCGCCGTAAGACAAACACAACATCCATGCCTCATCGGGATTCGTACCCGGACCCTTCTCGGACGAATGGTCATACGCCAGCGCTTAGACCACTGTGCCACCGGACGGCTGCTCTTTTTTCAAGTTACGGGAATTAAGCGACCGTTACAAACAATTCTACGACCGTAAGGGTTTGCTCTCCCTAATTTGGGAGAAAGTAACAGAGCCAGCAGAGAAGCACGCCACTCTTCCTCTTTCGGGATTCGAACACCGGTTCGAGTCACGGTTCGAACACCGGCTCGAATCACGGTTTCACATCAATGCCAGTCAATCTTCTCCCCTTCTGAAATCTGAAGGGCAGTATTATAACCTTTTCCCCTTCTGATATCAGAAGGCCAGCGCTAAAATCTCTTCCCGTCTTATATCAGAAGGGAAGTACCAGAACCTTCTTCCCTTCCGAAATCAGAAGGGCAGCACTAGGGCATGGTTCTCTTCTGATTACAAAAGGGCAGCGCTAGAGCATTCCTCCATTCCGAAATCAGAAGGGCAGCACTGTAATCTTCCTTCTGAAATCAGAAGGGTAGTACTAGAATTTCTTCCCTTCTGAAATCAGAAGGGTAGTACTAGAATTTCTTCCCTTCTGATATCAGAAGGGGACAGTATAAAAAAATTCACCCTTCTGAAATCAAGAGTCAGCAATAGATCTTGCTTTTTTTTTTTTTTTTTTTTTAACCTTCTGGCACGATGAGAATTCTCTTTTCTAAATGAACACAACTTTTTTTCTAAATGAACGAAACTCTTCTCCTTTCTAAATGAACGAAACTCTTCTCCTTTCTAAATGAACGAAACTCTTCTCCTTTCTAAATGAACGAAACTCATTCTCTTCCCAGTTCACAACCGTTCCCGGTAGTTTCTGTTACGAATGTAAGAAAAAAGAAAAGTTGAGTTTTAGAGTTCTTAAAATTCGTTTTCATAGCTAAAATCCGGTCTCCATTTTCTTAATATTGCAAACACGCCTACCTCATTGAAAGAGGGCCCTTTCCATCCGAAACAAACTCTAACGTCATAACACACCTTTTGAAGAGGTCGAGTGGGGGAGAGGAAAAAAAAATTGAGGGAAGAGAAAAGAACAAAAGACAAGCGTCATAATGGCTAAGAGCATATTAGGAAGCATAAAGAAGTAAAATAGGGAGAGAGGACACACAACAGTAGTTGGAAGGTGCAAGCGGCAAAGACCGCTGTCAAATCAACAGAAGCATGAGACAATGGAAGGCAATTCAAGATTCCCTTCCCTTGAGGCCTCCTGCAGAAGGGAAAAGTAGAAATTTTAGAATTGCAGGAGGCTGGGAAAGATGAATGTGGTTGGAAGTGAAAAGTGCTCCCTGTTTTATTGTAGTGACAGTCCCCTATTGTTTACGGTTGCCGGGAAGGAATTAGGAGCTTTGAGTGCATCAAACGTAGACCACACCCGCAGCTCGGGTTTTTCGCAGAGACGTCGTTCCGGACACAATTAGGGCCATTATGTGGCGCTGGGAGGTGTGCGTTCTGCCGCCAGCCACACTAATTTGGCAGGGCTGCTACTGGTGCTGAGCGCTGGTGAATGAGCATCTGGAGCCGGTGACGCGGCAAAGGAAAAAAAAGACACACACATTATAATGGCAGAACTCAGAAAAAAAAAAAGTAGCGGTTGATCTGTTTGGTTTCCGATAATTAAGCCCTTATTGCGGCTAAAGAACGCTCTCTCTCTCAATCTCTCTCTTTCTGAAGCTTCGCATATTCCTCAGCGCACGCCATAGTAGATTCCTGTATATATATAGACAGAGGTATGTGCTTTCCTACATTACGCAACTAATTTAGTAATTAACTACGAGAAATCGCCGCGTAAAGTGAATTGATTTTAACATGGGTAAAATAAGGATGTGCTTCCAAAAAACTAGGTATCTATATAGAATTTGTAAGAAATCATTTATATTTGTTCTTATTAAATTTGTAATGCATTTATTTATAGTTTTTCTCAATTTGTACATTTTTTCCGAATTTAATTTAATCAGATGATGAATTAGTTGTTACAAAGGATTCCAAAAAATCGTTTTCTTGCTCTCTTGAAGCCCCTGGGTCGATTTTCAGCTCCGCTAAAGTGAGAACTGATTGGCAGCATGTTCTCTCTCCCTATTTTTAACCAGCCAAAGAGCGCTGAATCTCTTGCAAATTTTGTGCTTCTTCTTTATCTTTCTTGTCATTTACACGTCTTTTTTAATCACTCTTGTCACTCATACTACTTTCTCAATCATTCTCGTCACTTATACTTCCTTCTCAATCATTCTCGTCTCTCATACTTCTTTCTCAATCATCTTTCTCAGTTATTCTCGTCGCCCATACTTCCTTCTCAGTCTTTCTCTTCAATCATACTTCTTTTTCAATCAGTCTCGTTAATCGTACTTCTTTTTCAGTCATTCTCGTTACTTATATTTATGGCAATATAATGTGCCTAAAAAAATCACCTATTTCCTTTGTTGAAAGGCGTTTAAGCAAATTTAACAACTGATAGGGATAATGACTTGCTTCATTTGTCTTTCTCCAGTTCCAGAAGATCTTCACTGGTGAGCTACCATGTGTGGTATACTGTATAAGCAACACATTAACGTCTTCAAATCAAACTCTCCTTGCAGTGCCAACGATGTTACAGATAATGTGTGTTGTCTTGGGTGGCAAGAACTTAACATTAATGTTCTCGTCAGCAGTCCTTTGAGAGTGTCCACGTTCAATATTCAGAAGCAGAAAAATATTAAAGGGTCCACTTACACTGAGTGCTTCCTACTAGCTCCAATTCAAGGCATGTTTACACCCTGATAAAAAGTGCCACTTTGGCACCCCTTTGTTAACTTTTCATTGGAAAAAATCTGCATAACTTAAAATGAATATAGGGTGGAAACTGTGTAACGTACCAGGAGATGTGACGTACCTGCCAGAAGGACGCACACGACATAAAGGCACATAGGAATCAGAATAAAATGTCCGCGTAGCTTAATTGGTAGAGCAACTTGTTCCGGAATAAGCGGACTCGGGTTCGAATCCCGGCGTAGACCAAAAATGACGGAGAAATTTACTTCGTTATAATGGCGCCCGAACTATCCGGATGACCCGACCGTTCAAAATCTCGCAACGGTGTGATGTTATTTACACACTGCGAGATAGGAAAAATAAGAGCAGCCCTTCGAAAAAAAAAATAATAAATAAATAAAAATGAGGGGGAGATGATGTAACGTACCAGGAGATGTGACGTACCTGCCAGAAGGACGCACACGACATAAAGGCACATAGGAATCAGAATAAAATGTCCGCGTAGCTTAATTGGTAGAGCAACTTATTCCGGAATGAGGGGATCCGGGTTCGAACCCCGGCGCGGATAAAATGACGGAGAAATTTACTTCGTTATAACTGGAAGAACCTTTATGCCGGAAAGATGGGTTTTGAGTACTTCTTCGTACTATAGGAACAAATGTGTCGAGGACCGTCCCACAAACCCTGAGGGTGTGCCACTGTGATGGAAGGTAGAACAAAAGGAAACTTCCCACTTATTCTTCTATCAGCGATTTCTCCCTCTGGAAGAAAGGGGTTATTGCCCCCAAAACCATTACTTGACGGTCCGTTTCCCTTCCTACCCGCCGTAAATATCGTCCAGGTATAGACTTTCCAGTAAATATTTTCCGGGTATAGACTTTTTAATGCACACTGCTGATCGACAGAAGTGACAACGGCATCACCAAAACGAGAATATCTGTATTTTTTAGAAACGCGATAGAAACTGAAATCTTTGCTTAATACACGTACGCTCAACGTTTAGAACAATTCTGTACTTTTTAAGTCCCAGTTCAAGCTCGAGTACGAGCTTTAGGCAGTAACTATATCATGCAGTGGAATGACACACTCAGTACTTTCCGCTCCATAGTCAGGTAAGTTTTTTTCAAGTCAAGATAGGAGCAGTGCTCAAGTAGAAAGGCTAGAATGGGGAATTGTGACTTAGTGTTCTTAATTTTATTTTAATTTCAACCAAACTCTACAACTACAGAGCAAGGTAAAATGAAATAAAGCGGCTGTTGATTCAAACTATTTCTAAAAATTTAACGGAGTTCTTTAGTTATCGCGATGCAGTTAATGAAGTCAGTCAATGCCGTTACATTTTATCTTAACATCTGCTTTCTAATAATTTTTCTTTTTCTAAGCAATGGCTTACAGGTAAGTTAGTGTTTGATATCACTCATCAAAATAAACCCCTTCCAGCTGAATACGAATCAGCCTCTAGGTAAAACTCAGCAGTAAGGAATAACAAGTACTGTAATCGAGTTTAGGACATTTGGGCACCGGACATTTGGGCACCCGGACATTTGAGCACAAATCTTGAGGGGCCGTACAAAAATTGCCGGTTTTTTTTCGCTGTGATTGCAATTGAATGAAGAAAACGTTTCTAGTAAGACAAACGACAATTGGGTGTCCAAGGGGGAGAGTCCCCCCCCGGATTTGCTGAGTAGGCTCGTGCCCGTAAATATTTAGTGCCTAAGTAACTTACGGCGATCATTTTCTCGGTCAATCTCTTACTAGTGGGCCAAGAAACGGCAATTGTTATACGGCCCCTTAAACATAATTGTTATACGGCCCCTCAAATGTCAGGGTGCCCAAATGTCCGGGTGCCCAAATGTCCGGGTGCCCAAATGTCCGGTGCCCAAATGTCCGCCCAGTCTTTCAGACAGAAATTCATAAATATGTCTCAATTTCTTAATGATAATGAGATATAAGTGAAATTTTTTTTGTACACACCACTTGCTCAAGTAGGGAGAAATATAGGAACACTATAATTTTCAACGCAGCGCAATTTCATTGCTTTAAAAATGAATGTGCCCAAATGTCCGGGTACCCAAATGTCCGGTGCCCAAAAGTCCGGTGCCCAAATGTCCGAACCCCCTGTAATCAAATAAAAATAAAACGTTAGTAAAATTAACGTTTTACAACTACGTCTTATTCAGGGCGAAGGGTTCTAATAGGGCTATAGCCTAAGGGCCCACCATTACCAAGGGCCAAGAAGGCATACCGCTACACAGCAAATAATACATAGCTTATATATTTATGCAGAGAGAGAGAGAAGTAAAATAGTTTTAGTTTTATCTGATATGTTTTCCACTCGATCGCAAACTGACGCCAGAAGACGAACAGATTTCAAGCGCAGTGATTCACTAAAGCTAAACGTTTCACGTCGCTGTGTACAGCTGGGTAGGCGAGGTAGTTTCAACTTTTTCACTGCTGTCTACCCACACTTCCTCGCTTGCACATAGAACCCTTAATGAACGAAATCCACAGCGTCTTCACATTGCATAGCAAAAAAAGATGCAGCAAGAAAAAGATACAACGTTAAATTATTAAAAATTACAAGACAAAATTTAGTAATCTTAAGCATTTAACTCATGTTCTTGTGAGAACAGTGAAAAAGGCAGTGACTTTTTATGAAAACTCTGCAGATAATTTATTAGTTTGAAGAATGCACTATGCATTAATTATCACAAGCATACCGATACAGTTTCATGTTTTAACAGACTTCAAAATGATTCTCCATCATAAGTTCTTTGGAGCCCACTCACTAAAATATCTGAGTGTGCCTTGGTAGCACACTCAGATATTTTAGACTACGGGCTCACTAAGGCCTTAATCCGAACCTGATCTTATTCTACGATTGGAAATTTCGGGCCCGGTCAACAGTTCTTTGGAGCCCACTCACATGCCTTGGTAGCCCACTCAGATATTTTAGACTACGGGCCCACTAAGGCCTTAATCCAAACCTGATCTTATTCTACGATTGGAAATTTCGGGCCCGGTCAACGAATTTCCCCTTCGGATGCCTCTGCTACATGTATATGTGCATGATGCCTCTGCTACATGTATAAGGCCTTAATCCGAACCTGATCTTATTCTACGATTGGAAATTTCGGGCCCGGTCATAAGTTCTTTGGAGCCCACTCACATGCCTTGGTAGCCCACTCAGATATTTTAGACTACGTGCTCACTAAGGCCTTAATCCGAACCTGATCTTATTCTACGATTGGAAATTTCGCGCCCGGTCAACAGTTCTTTGGAGCCCACTCACATGCCTTGGTAGCCCACTCATATATTTTAGACTACCGGCCAACTAAGGCCTTAATCCAAACCTGATCTTATTCTACGATTGGAAATTTCGGGCCCGGTCAACGAATTCCCTCTTCGGATGCCTCTGCTACATGTATATGTGCATGATGCCTCTGCTACATGTATAAGGCCTTAATCCGAACCTGATCTTATTCTACGATTGGAAATTTCGGGCCCGGTCATAAGTTCTTTGGAGCCCACTCACATGCCTTGGTAGCCCACTCAGATATTTTAGACTACGGGCGCACTAAAGCCTTAGCCGCCCCGGTGGCGCAGTGGTCTAAGCGATGGCCTCTGATCATTCGTCCGAACGGGGTCCGGGTTCGAATCCCGGTGAGGCATGGATGTTGTGCTTGTCTTACGGCACTGGCTCTCTCCCTTCCCTGGAACCAGTGACCCTAAATTAGGGACGGGCGACTGCTTATAGCCCATTGAGTTGCTCACGGTGGTCGTTAAACCTCCAATCAAAAAAAAAAAAAAAAAAACTAAAGCCTTAATCCGAACCTGATCTTATTCTACGATTGGAAATTTCGGGCCCGGTCTACAAATTTTCCCTTCGGATGCCTCTGCTACATGTATATGTGCACAACGATCTCCCCCTTACTATACTTCTGAGCAAATAGCCGTGAAAGCACCCAGGAAATTAAGAAGCTTATTGTGAATTAGATCTGCATTATCTCCACGGAAGTCCCACCTTTTCGGTAGGAAAGTTTAGGTGTTGGCAATGGAAATTTGATAAGGCAATGCGGTGTGCATTATAAGAGACTGAGGGTTCCTCCTGCATAGAGGAGTTACACTTCGACGAAGAAAGTACATCGGTGCTGAAAAACTAAAAAGGGCTGTTGAACCTGAAGCCGGTAAGATTTTATTTATTTATTTATTTATTTATTTTTTTTGAATGGTCAAAATTCATTACTTTTCTTTTAGTGCCAGCTTGGTTTCCGAATCTTTGATACGAAATATATTTTGATCTTCAATAGTGCTGATAAGGAAATTATATGTAGCGAATCGTATTTCTTTTCAGAAGTTCTATTGGGTTCGTGCGAATGAAATGTCCGGCAAAGGACCAGCACACGTGGAAGGCTAGAACAGAAAAGTAGGACAACTCACCTAGGCAAAATAATACCCCTCGGCATCGACACATAGTTACCATCTGTTCGGCGAAGCCATGATCCCGAAACGAAAAAAGTCTTGTGGCTGGGATCCGAAGAAGTCATCAACTGCACGTTGAACCTCGTTGTCTGTCGCGAACTGTTTCCCGAACAGGAAGTGATCCAGGCGACGAAACAGGTGATAAACTGTCGGAGAAAAGTCCGGGATATAGGCAGGATGAAGCTGTGCTGCATAGCCCAAGGTACTTAGTGTCAGCATCGTTCGTTGTGCGACATAAGGGCGAGCGTTGTCCTGGAGCAGAAGAACACCATGTCTGTTGACCAAAGCCGGCTGTTTCTGCAGAAATTTCCGGTGCATCTGGTGTAATTCAGCATAATAACGTTCTGCAGTGATGCTTTAGCCTATTGCAAAGAAACTCCGATGAATTATCCCGGCTATGTACCACCAGACAACGAGCATCATCTTTTTGGTGTGTAGGGGTGGCTTAGGATGCCGTCCAGCAGACTGTGCCTTGCTTAACCATTGTGCAGATCATTTCCGATTATCATAAAGGGCCCACCTTTCGTCGCAGGTGACGATTCCTGGGAAGCAGCGACGGGTAGACTTCCAAACGCCTAGTCTTGTTGGCAGTAGTCTACTCATGCGGAAACCACATGTCCAGTTTTTTTTGTTTTTTTTTTTCCTTACCCAGCGTAGCTAGACGCCGAATAACTGTCGTGTGGTGGACACCTACCTCTGATGCTGTCTTACGACATTTTCTTCGGAGGTCCGCTTCAACCACACGCAACAGAACATCGTCAGAAACAGCAACAGGTCATTGACCACGTGCTTCGTTTTGCAGGTCCGTATCTACGCTTCGAAACTTCACAAACCCTCGCCGAATGGTTTGTTCGTTGGCTGTATTCTCCCCAAACGCTTTGTTAACGTTTCGAGCGGCAATTCCTGCATAATGGCCCAGTTTAAATTCATACAGGAAGATGAGTCTCAAATCCGGCGTCTGCATGTTTCCTTTGCAAGCTACGTCCAAACAAACCACGCCTGAACCTTGTTCTTTAGATTAGATCAGGTCATATGTAGAGGATTTTAGGAAGCGAGTGTCTGACCCTGGGTCGTAAACAACCCTTAGAAAGAGGAAGCTAGGAGATTTGGGCTAGAGTGTCCGATAGGAAAGTGACACGGAAGCGAGGTAGAAAGCAGGAGGAAGACGCTCTTATTTATTACCGGGGGGGGGGGCAGTGCCCGGGGCTTGACGTCTTAACGTGATATTTAGAGGTTCGAGCGTTCGTATCTGCTGGGATCGAACCCGAGAACTTCTCCGTGGTAGTCACGAACTTTGACCACTAGGTCACCAGCGGCCCAAGAACCTTGTTCTTCACACACGTGCTAGCTATTTATAGTAACTCTGTGACGTAATACCCGCAACACCTGTGGGTGTTTCCATTCCGCTGTGGTGGGGGCGTGTCTCCACTACTCGTTCGCGCCGGGCATTTCATTCCACCAACCCAATAGTTAGAATGTAGTGTGTATGTAGTAGTAAGAGTAGAGTACTTACTATGTGTGTTTCTGAGAACTCATTTCTGTTTTAGGAAGTAACTTTCCTGCATTCGACGTTTCATGTTACAGCAGCTGACAACTTTCGCGCACGTGGCTAACTCCAGAAATCTCGAAAACATCGTCGTTGAATCAAACCCCCAGTCTCTGTTTCCGGTACATCACCCAATACCTCAGATATGAGAACATGAACAGAATTTGATTGCTGTAGTCGAGTTTTTTGAAACTCTGATTGATGCACTTATTGGTGTAATTTGATTCCGATCCCTCGATAAAACAGTTTTCAACATTTCTTGGCCGCATGAATAAAAGAAATTTAATTCCGTAATCTTTGTGCAATAAAATAATACTTTTATGTGCCTATATTGGTTTTCGGCTATGTTGTGAATGTCGGTAAAACGGCATTTGATTCTTTTTTCTTTACAGGTTTTTAAGTAGAATAACAATGATGATAATAATAAATTTGAGTCTAACGCAGGTCTACCTGTACATGTGATTACGGCTTGCCTTCTTGTACCACTGGATTTGAATTTGAATTTCCGATATTTTTATCATACGGTTTTGGAGTCTGTATCTGTAAATTATGGACGGTTCATACAAGATCAGCCTTCCTATTCCAAGGTTCATACAAGATCAGCCTTCCTCAACTAGGTTCATACAAGATCAGCCTTCCTCAACTAGAATACTATTCCAAGATTCATACAAGATCAGCCTTCCTCAACTAGAATACTATTCCAAGATTCATACAAGATCAGCCTTCCTCAACTAGAATACCTCACAAGCTCAAACTCGGTGGCTTTGCCACCCGAATTAGTAGTTTGCTGATCCAAACTGAAACTCTTGTACGAGAAATGTTGTCACTGTTTTTAACTCAAACGGATTATAAAAAATAACACCAAAGTTTATTCGAAAGCATATTTACACGATATGCAGTAGAAAAATGCAAGTATCTTTCTAGAAGCAAACGGATTTCATACAAAAACTGTGCTTTTGTTTGGGAAAGGCAGGAAAAGTAATTGTACTTTTGAAGGTTAATGTAGTTGCAGTGAAAGAAACGGAAAGCAGTTCATATCAACCATTATCAATCCACTGATGGATGAAGGTCTCCCCAAGTCTCACAGGTTTCTGTCTTGAGCCAGTCTCTTCCAAGTCTCTCCGCATGCTTTAGAGTTTCATCAGCCCATCACCCACGTGGCATTCTGGGTCTTTTCTTGCCACTTGCTTTCGTTTCTAATATTTTAGTTGTCAAACGGCAATCAGTTCTTTCTGACGCATACTTTTCATTTAATCCCCCTTTTGAGTTCCTGTGTTCTGATGTAAATTCGGTTTCTCCTCTTTGAATATTTTCTCACTTAACGGCACATTTTTCTTTTCGATGAGCTTCTCAAAGGATATGAGGAAAGAATGCCCACAGAAAAATGCCCACTCCACGAAAATAGTAAAAAATCGCCACTCCTACTTTCTCCTCAATCATAATAGCGAAATACTCCCACATCTTGAAAAATAAGAAAACTCGCAGCAGTTGCTTGATGTGTTTTTACGCCTATTAGAAACATGAAGTATTTTTTTAGTTTCTTGAAGAAATCGCTGAATTTTAACTGAGCAGTCGACAAAACTAGTCAAAACGTTTCCTCTGCTCAACTACAGAGCATTGCCATTACAAGGACATCGTATAGTTTGTTTCCAAAATGGCAGAGAAGGCTCGTTATTCGAAGGAACAGAACAATCTTAATATTTCGTAAGTGTGAAAGCCGAATAAAAATATTGGATGTGTGCAATAGTTCTACCCGTTTTTGTAATAGATGCAAATTGCGATCGGAGTACTTACTTCACAGATGACGCTGCGATGCCGAATTTTCGGCCAATAAAGCGTGGAGCAGTAGAGCATATAGAGAGGCACTAGGTTTGTCCGAGTAAGTCATTCGTAACGGAATTCACGGTCGGTGTAACATGGCATGCGATAAAGAGCACATTAGACATTGTTTACTGTACGAGTTCGATAAAGGCAGAGTACTGCAGCCGCGGCTTGCCGCAACATCTGTCAAGTGTATGGGAAGGATGCAGTTGATGATAGCACATGTCGCCGTTGGTTTCAGAAATTCCAGGAAGGAGACAGAAGCTGTAAATATCAACCACGTCCTGGACGTCCATCCGTGGTTTCTGGCGAGGATTTGGACCAAGCCGTAACAAATGATCCACATCCAACCGTTCAGAAATTAGTGGAAACGTTGTCGGTACACATAACAACAGTCGAAAGGCGGATGCATGCACTTGGGTTCATCACTAAGTTCAATAACTGGGTTCCGCACCAGCTTACTGCAAAGCAACGGGAGGAGAGAATCCGTACCTGTGTTTCTTTGTTTTCTCGTCGCATAAATGAACCGTTTTGGAGACGAATTGTAACGGGTGATGAGAAATGGGTACTGTACCGTAATGTAAAGCGTCGACGTATAGTGTGCCAAGGTGCGGAGCCTGCTCCATGGACCTCAAAAGGAGGACTGCATCCCGAAAAGGTTTTGCTGAGTGTTTGGTGAGATGTCCGGGGAATAATCCACTGTGAGGTGTTGGCACCTAACCGAACGATAAATGCTGACCTCTACTGCCAACGGTTGGATGTTGTAGGGCCAGACATATCAATTCTTAGATAATACCTTTTGTTTCCCGCCGTATAGCGAGCTACCGCCTCGCCTTTACTATACAATCTGGCTATCAAGGCGGCTGAAGGCGTCCTTGTGTAGAAGAATAATTACCTCGACAAACTCAGTCCAGTACACGGAAATAAAAACAACAACAAGACTTTATTATCCCGATAACATTTGCTTCACGGGTTTCCGATGACTTTCCGCTCAGGTTCCCGTGCTGACCACGTGCTACCTTTCCACAATTCTTTCCGCGATACCCGGTGGACGAAGGAATCCTCCTTCCCGTTCACCACGCTGCACGTCTGCGATAACCGCAGTCCTTCCGTCAGAAACTGGTGTCCAAACCAGGACCCTCTCTCCTTGACGACCGAAGCTCAACTCTCTCACTTAATCCTCCTCGCCCTTTCTGTCCTCTATCACGCATGCGCAAGAAAAACTGGTTTTCCCGGTCAGCACGTGAAATACCTGTACTCAGGAATGTCGTCGGATACCCGCAGGGGATTACTACCTGCACGTATACAAAAGCAGTATGACAACTTGTTTAACAGAAGCACTCGAGCAGCTGACTCTTCAAGGTCAGATGCCCCAGGTGTTCATGCACCCCTCTCTTAATCCCCCATAGGATTAAAGTCGTACGACGTGGGTGGTGAAGAATATCAGTTCTTATCTGAAACAACAAAATGGCGGAATGAAACGTCCGTCCGCACGTGTTCATCACAATATTAAAAGTACATAAATTCATATTTGACAGTTCGATTACGGGCGACCCTTACAGGCCCCCACCAAATGAACGAGAGATACGGTCTTTTGCCGTATTCTCGAGTCAGTCTCTTTCTTGCCTGCAGATCTTGGGTGACACAACATAATACACTTTTTCACTTCTCGCACGTTATGTAACATATACACTTGTACCACCCCTGAGACCTTCTGTGGATCTCCACCCGTACCGTGAAACATTCTCACCATGGCGCTGCCCTACTCATTAAAACTGAGTCTTGACAACGCATCGGCGTGAGGAATTAGTTTGCCCGCGACATGAGATATGGATAAATTAAATTGGGAAATAGCCAAACTCCAACGCTGTAATTTTGAACTTTGCGATGCGGAACGGGTGAGAAAAGTAAGGGGGTTGTGATCGGACATAACTTCGACCCGGTTACCGAAAATCCACCCTTCAAACCTTTGCAAACCCCATACTATGGCGTACGCCTCCTGATGGCTGACCGCCCATCTGGCTTGTGTCCCATTTAATTTTTTGCTAGCATAGGCCACTAGCCTAATGTTGCCTTCCTCATCCCTCTGACTCAAACAACATGCCACCGCAAAGGAACTCGCATCCGTGTGTAAGATAAAATGCTTACTGAAATCCGGGGTGTTTAATACCGGTGCCTTACACAAATTTTCCTTCAGAGTCCTGAATGATTCCTCCAACTTTTCCGACCAAACTACCCTATCTGCCGCCCTTTTTCCCTGTACAATCTGTTAAAGGTTTAGCTATCTTTGCGAAGTTAGGTACGTAATCACGGTAATACCCACATAATCCCAAAAAGCTACGTATTTCCTTTTTTGTCTGAGGGGGCAAAAGGTCCCTGATGGCCTGTAATTTCTCGGGGTCCGGCCGGTGATGGCCCGAGTCGACCACGTGCCCTAAGTAATTCACCTCCGTACGGGCGAAACAGCATTTGTTCAAATTTCCCGTAAAGCCTGCCGCCTCCAAACTTTCAATTACTCCTTTCAAATGTTTCAAATGCTCCTCCCATGAGCCAGAAAAATAGCCACGTCGTCCAGGTACGCTATCGCATAGTCTTGGTGCGGGGTCAAAACCTTATTCATGGCTCTCTGAAAAGTAGCCGCCGCTCCTGATAACCCAAAGGGCATTACTTTCCATTGATAGAGCCCCTTATGCGTTGCAAAAGTGGTATACTTTCTACTGTCGGGGTCCATTGGGATTTGATAGTACCCTTTAACATATCAAGCGTAGTAATATACCCGGCTGCCCCCACCTTCGCTAACAAATCTGGGATATGAGACATCGGAAATGCGTCCGGAACAGTGTGATAATTTAACATTCTGTAATCTACACACATCCGAACCTCTCCATTTTTCTTAGCCATGCATACTACCGGATGACTATACTCTTCTTTTGATTCTTCAATCATCCCACGATCCCACAACTCCTGGATCTGGCTCTCCACTGCTCTCTGCATCGATTGTGGCACCTTGTACCTGTGCTGGGTACGAAGTACGCTTTCCGGCTTGAGTGTAATTGCGTGCTTCCCCACTGACGTCTCTCCCACTTCTCCCGAAAAGAACTTCTTCGAGCTGTTCACCAGCTCCTGTAACTCCCTAAGTTGCTCCCCGAGTTATCCTCTCCCTATCTATCCTGATTTCCTCAGGTTCTTTTGCTTCCTCTGTTTTCCCCTTTGTTCTTACTAATCTCCTCAAATTGTCTCAAATAAATATCCGGAGTCAAATGGCATTCCACCAAAATTGCCTCCTTAACTATTTCGTACTTATCGTACTGCTCTATAGTCAAACGACGAAATAAGTGGTTCACACATTCTGAATTGAATAAGGCTATCACCAAACGACCTTTCATTTCTTCCGGTACTGAGTGTAATACAAATGCCCTTTCTAACGAATCAAAGAAGTCCAGAATTTCTTCCGGCTTACTGGGACTTCTGGGTAAAGTTCTTTCTAAGATTCTCATGTAGTCGGCCAACTTACCCTCATTTTTACTTTTAATAGACTCCTTCTCTTTCTCATTAATTAATTCTAATTTTCTTAACTCAAATTGCCTTTGTTCTTTCCTATCCGCTAATTGTAATTCTAGCATTCTTTGTTCCCTCTCAGCTTTCTCTCTTCTATCTCAAGCATTTTAAATTGAAGTTCCCATTCCATTCTAGCTCGATTATTTTTCTTGTCTTCCATATTAATGCTTACTTCTTTACTAGAATCTAATTCTGAAACGTTAAGAATACTATTCTCTTCGTTGTCCGCGTCTAAATTATCCTCAACTTTCCCTTCAAAAAGCTCAGTCATGATAATACACTACAATACACATTCAAAAAATACACTCATGCAAAGAAATAAGAAAAGAAATCATGCAAACTTCCGCATTAAATCATCGAAGGTTAATCTGCTTCTTGTTTTGTTTCTAACCTATCTCTACCTTCATGCATTACCCGAACATCTATTATCCTGTTTTACTCAGAATACTTATATTCCTTCTGCCTCTTTCGCAACACGTAAAAAAAAAAAAAAAAAAAATCACTACGCTATTTTACCTTCAAATTTCTTAAATCGTAAACATGAAAACCCGACTTATCTAAACACACTTATTACTTAATGAAAATATTTTGACACTTCACATTCTCTAGCAACTGACATAAAATTAACTGTTACAAAATTTTACTTTACAATGCTTTACTCTGAGAATATCTAATCATTAGCTTTCCACTTTCCTTTCTAGTACCATGATGAGAACTTCTACTCTTAACCCTTAATTATACCAAATGCACAGGCAAAGACACAGAAATAATCTCAGAAAAAAAATGTGGTACGTTACCGGAGCACTCAGGCCTCTTCTTGCTTGTAAGTCCTCGTCCTGATTGGGATTTCCGTATGCTGAGGTGCACACTGTCTTTGTCTTAGTCGACATGATGGATACCTTATCTCGGCTAGCACGCTGGTGTCTCTTTCTTCCGGTCGGCACGTCGTCAGAGTTCTGTCATTCGGTCACAGGAATTTTCACAAAAAGTCCGTTGTTCCTTCTTCACACGTGTCGCCATTCACGAGCTCGCTTTCAGGCTGATCCTACCGACTGCGCCACTTTATCTGGCTGTAGGGCCAGACATATCAATTCTTAGATAATACCTTTTGTTTCCCGCCGTATAGCGAGCTACCGCCTCGCCTTTACTATACAATCTGGCTATCAAGGCGGCTGAAGGCGTCCTTGTGTAGAAGAATAATTACCTCGACAAACTCAGTCCAGTACACGGAAATAAAAACAACAACAAGACTTTATTATCCCGATAACATTTGCTTCACGGGTTTCCGATGACTTTCCGCTCAGGTTCCCGTGCTGACCACGTGCTACCTTTCCACAATTCTTTCCGCGATACCCGGTGGACGAAGGAATCCTCCTTCCCCGTTCACCACGCTGCACGTCTGCGATAACCGCAGTCCTTCCGTCAGAAACTGGTGTCCAAACCAGGACCTTCTCTCCTTGACGACCGAAGCTCAACTCTCTCACTTAATCCTCCTCGCCCTTTCTGTCCTCTATCACGCATGCGCAAGAAAAACTGGTTTTCCCGGTCAGCACGTGAAATACCTGTACTCAGGAATGTCGTCGGATACCCGCAGGGGATTACTACCTTGCACGTATACAAAAGCAGTATGACAACTTGTTTAACAGAAGCACTCGAGCAGCTGACTCTTCAAGGTCAGATGCCCCAGGTGTTCATGCACCCCTCTCTTAATCCCCCATAGGATTAAAGTCGTACGACGTGGGTGGTGAAGAATATCAGTTCTTATCTGAAACAACAAAATGGCGGAATGAAACGTCCGTCCGCACGTGTTCATCACAATATTAAAAGTACATAAATTCATAATTGACAGTTCGATTGCGGGCGACCCTTACAGATGTATTGCTAGAACAACTGACATCGAAGCGGCCAGCACTCGTCAATCGCAAAGGCGTGATCCTTCGTCATGATAACGCCAGACCTCATGCTGCTTTAATCACTCGGCAAAAATGACTGGACTTTGGTTGGGAAGTGTTACCGCATCCGGCTAATTCCCCTGACCTGGCACCTACGGACTACCACCTTTTTTTAACGTTACAGAACGACTTCGCTCTCCAAACCTTCAATAATGTGGACGATGTGAAAACGGCATTTTATTACTTTTTTGACTCTAAAACACAGGAGTGTTCCCGGCGTGGGATTCACATGCTGATAGACAGATGGCAAGAGGTCATACAGAATGATGGCAATTACGTGAAATCCTTGTTGTGTTCTCCTCCTTTCTTTGTAGCCTACAAAAATGGGTAGAACTTATGCACACACCCAATATTATCAAACAAATTAAGTCTTACAGCCTTGAACTTTAGGGTGAGGAGCGTGCAAATCTGCACACTAAAACTGAGATAAGAGAAGCATCAATCCTTGGGTCCTTATTGAGGTCCTTACATTGTCAAATGCTCAATATTTAATTTATGTACACGGGTGATAAATGCTAATGTAACACATTGATCAAGACACTCATTCAAAACACCTTGGC
Source organism: Macrothele yani (assembly GCA_039090855.1). Taxonomy (NCBI): domain Eukaryota; kingdom Metazoa; phylum Arthropoda; class Arachnida; order Araneae; family Macrothelidae; genus Macrothele; species Macrothele yani. Next base: position 150,376,278 of record CM076995.1, on the reverse strand, counting down.
CTCAAAGCCTTTTCAGTAGGAATTTTATTGTTAGTCATAATATTTGGTATGTTTAAATAAGTAGGAAAAAGTAATAAATAGGTGGCAAAATATGAATATCAATCATTAATTGTTTGAGAAAGGACCAGGCTGCAGGATTTTTTTTTTTTTTTTTTTTTTGTTATTTTATAATTTTCACGTTTGGGGCTGAAAGTCACGGGTATATATATGAATTGCCATTTTCAAAATACCTTTCTAGCTCATCATCATCATTGTCAACCATTATCAATCCACTGCTGGACGAAGGTCTCCCCAAGTTTCCTCCACAACGGTCTGTCTTGTGCCAGTCTCCTCCATGTCACTCCTGCATACTTTCGAATTTCATCCACCCATCTTCCATGTGGTCTTCTTCTGGGTCTTTTCCTGTCCCTTGGAATCCAATCTAAAATTTCGGCTGTCCATCGATGGTCTGTCGGCTGTCCATCGATGGTCTGTCAGTATGTCCAGCCCATTGCCATTTCAGGGATTTAACTCTGATCATGATGTCTTCCACTCTTGTCATTTTTCTGATCCACGAGTTCTTCTCCTTATCTCTCCTGGTTACACCAAGCATGCACCTTTCTATGCTGCTTTGAGTTGTCTGCAGCCTTTGTATGTCTCTTTTAGCTAAGGTCCACGTCTCTGCACCATACGTAAGCACTGGAAGGATGCATTGATCAAACACTTTTCTTTTAAGACATAATGGCATATTGCTCTTGAAAATTATGCTGTCTCTTCCAAAAGCTCTCCAGGCAAGTTTTGTACGCCGATTAATTTCTTCATCAATGTGACCCTCACTTGATATCTGCTGTCCAAGATAAATGTACGTGTCTGTTATCTCCAGCTTTTCTCCATCAATCGATAAATCTAGCTACAGTATTATTAATGTGGGGCACCCTCACCCTAAAAATTATGTGATTCCTTTTTGTTTTTGTGAATTGGGAGTTCTTGTGATTTTATCATGTGTTTAAGATTCATTCAGTTCGGGGGGGGCAGAGTTTAAGTTACATCCCCTGTAATGCGCCACTCCCTCATTTCCCATGAAAAGAATTGCCAATGTTCTAGTAATGCTAGTTAACATTCAGTGAAAGTTTTCCGTCTAGTTTTGTGGATTGCGTAGTTGAAATTAAGATATTTCTTCATGAAGTCGAAAAAGAAATGTTTCTAACAGACATAAAAACCCGTAACTCAATAGCTGGCGTATTTTCAAGAAGTGGGCATTTTTTCCTATTTTCGAAAAGTGGGCAGTTTTACCTATTTTCGGAAAGTGGGCGTTTTTTCTGTGTGCATTCTTTCAGTGATTTGTAAGCGGCCTATGTTACGGAGATTTAATACGGAAATTTTAAGGATTTAGTATTAAATTTCCGTAACAGATTCCCTCCAAATTAGCAACCTGACAATAGGTCAAAGTGCAATCAAAGGTAAGTAAAATATAAGACTGAGTGAAAAGCTGTAACATATTTAGGCTTGCCAGATCGGGACGTTTGTTGAGCTGGCCAAAACCTGCCCCCACCCCCCAAATTCATAGATTCATCCATTTAGCTTCTATGTCATCCGACCAAGCATTGTTCATCAGTTCTGAAAACACAAGTTCGTCTGCGACGGGCATCGAATCCGTGTCCTCTCACTTCACAGTAAGTTGCTCTCCCAACTGAGCTACGCGGACAGAATGTCTCGCTGCAGATTTGTCGTCTTGACACATGTTTTCTCCTCTGTAGTACGTCACACAGTGAGAAATTGTTTTCCTACTGGAGCTGAACCCACTTCTCTTCACTTGTTATTCTTCTCTCTTCTCCTTTTTCTTCCTTCTGCCATGTTGCAAATTTTGATGACCAAAATTCCTTGGTTCACGATATCCTTTATCTTGTTGAGTCTCTCGTTTACCATCTCTGATGTCTTTAGGAAATTTTCCCATACGATGGCATTTTCATTCACTCAAGCAAATGTAGACGCATCACCAAAAATGTTTCCCCACAGTTCAATATAAGCTAGACATCGATCGTAAAACAGTTTGAAGTCCTCTTCTATTTGAATAACATCGAATCCCTCATTTTGTTTCTCAAAGTGTTCAAGATGTTTTTTGCACTGGAGGGGACAAACTAAGCATCCTTTCTTTCTTTTAGATTACTCTGCAATTTTGTTAGAGCTTCTACCCCCTCCTCCTCCTCCTCCTTCCCACAACATCACCGCCGGAAGTAGAGTGACTCATTGGCGTGACAGACGTGGAAACAGTTGTACTTCTATTCATACGATCATCACCGTTGATGGTTCATGAATGAGTACAGTGTTAACAAGTTCGTTGCTATCTTTGTAGCCTGTTGTTAACATGTTCATATTAACTTCATAAATATTGCGTGGGTGAGTTGCTAAGTCTTGCATGGTTGAAGATGATAGTAATTAACACGTAATAACCAAATGATAATAATTGTATGCAAATAATTCTCACGATCCGTAAATATGTCTAAGAAACTTTTATTCTTCTCTTCATTTAATTGTCTGCAAAGGTTGTCCGTTAGCTATGCTATGTTTCCTAACTGTTCCGCTTTCAACTCCAATTCCTTTTTCTTAAGTCCCGCTTTCGATCATCTCTCGCGCTGTCGAGAAATCCCCTATCTGGTCGGTAAGCCTAAAACTTCAGAGCCTACCCTGGGGCAATTCCTTCGTCCTGCTATGTGCGACCACTCGCTCTCCAAGACCAGAGACAACTGTCTTCTGGCCTCCTCCCCTGTCTCCAAAAATGCCCTAAAGCATATCCTAAAGTTCCCCGTGAGAAACAACCACACCGCCCTCGGTAAATCTCAAGCGTCAAAGTAAAATGTGAGGGGCTAGTGCATTAGTCGGCCGCATTGAAATTTAAACCTGAAAAGCATCAAAAGTGGCGCGATAGAGTTGATTTCCATTCAACATACAATGTGCAAATACTAAGCTCAGACAAAATGTTGTCTTAAATGAATAACTGTGCATCCGGTGTCTAATGCGGAACTGACTCTGCGAAATTTCTCTCACGCTTTGTGGAAACAAAGGAAGGGGAGCACGAGATGGAATAAAAGTTGCAATATTGAGATTTTATATGAAATCCTACAGCCTAGTATAAAATCTCTGTAACAACAGAATAAGCTCACTCCTCACTTGGTTTCCAAATTTTGCATAAATTTCATTTAAATTTATGATGACCGGGACAAAATTACAAACCGGTCGGGACACTGGGACATGCTTTTGAAACCGGGACGTCTGGAAAGCCTATATACTGTATATTAGAATCTATAAAGAAAGAGCTATTCTGGTGACATATATTCTATGAGAGAAGTACGATATGTTATGTGTGAGCGAAATACGATTAATATTGTGGATTTCATTTAAGTGAATTATATTTGATGACGACGAGCGGTAATTGTCAGACGTATGTTACTGCGGAATAGTAGTTTTAAGTTTATTCATCTTGTTGCTGCAAGCGACGTATAAATTAAGGTAACTGATTAATTTGCTCTTTATATATATATATATATACATAATTTTTCTTTTCTTTACTTTTCATGTAGGAAGTAGTCACTCCTGGAGACTATTCTACACATCCTGGCAGTTGCAGTATCAAATTACTATTCTTTTTGACCTATTTATGATGCTTATGTCCTGGATTAAAATCTGTAAAAAACAATGTTTTATTCCTATTTTTTGCTATCATCTCTCTTTAAGAAATCCCCCATTCCATGCATTTCGATAATCTGTACATTGACGTTTCTAACGTTTTCAAAAAATTTGCCTTCGTTATTAGAGTAATCCGTCCTAATCAAATCGGGAAGAAAATTACTTTATTTCCTGTTTTCCTCCCAGAAACAGAATCAATATCTAATATCGATATTTAATATCGCTAATAAATGCTTTCAGAATAGTTTAAACTTAGTTCTTCAGTGTTTGGTAGAATTTTAATCCTTCAATTCGCTAAGAAATGTTTTGAATATGACTGAATTCATTTTGCTGACTCTGTTTACTCAATTTCAAAGTATGCAGAACTACTGGTTTTCGGTGATTTATGATAATGAATATTATTCTATCTAGTTATCGAATACTTAACCAGTATCACCCCTCTTCCCTTCCCCAATAACGCTAATGGTTTCACCAGGATGTTTCGTGTGTTCAATATAAAGGAAATGTGTTGACTCTAAAAACAAATTCATTGCGGTCATGAATATAGAGGATTTTAAAAAGGAAGTTATGCAAAATGTATTGACTTGAGAACTCAGCTGAAGACTGTAGGGGTATTTTTAATGTTAGTTACGATTTCTTTCGTAAAGCATGTTTTGTAAGAATGTAAGTGTTACTTTTAATTCACAATGATGTTATAGCAATGCCTGTAACTAGATCTCTTGCCTGTAGTGATGTGCTTGACAGATAAATAAAAAAACTGAGTTCTGAAACAGCTTTCATAAATACGAAACTAGGATATCTGGGCCAGGATACCCAATAACAAGCTAATGTAGAAATATTTGACAGATGAGTTCACCTCAGCGCACTGCCAGCTACTGAAGCACAATGTTTAATAGAAATAAATAAAGGGAACGAACAGCCTTGGGAGATAGGGTCCGAGCGGAAATTAGTAGTGATGTCAGAAATTCGATCGCTGAGATAGTGACCAACGGATGTGCAGTAAAAGCACACCATCATTGTCCGTTAACCTTGAATCATTCAATCTTCCTAATACATACAAAACTTTCCTAAACTTTTGAAAATGGGAAAAGGAAGGAAAATCATTTAGGAAATTTATATAATTCTTTTGTACCAATGTTAAGTTTTGTTTAGATGGGTAATTATGCTGTTTCGCTGCCAAAATTTCTAAATCTGGTAATACAGAAATGCAAATTTTCACGCCGTTCGATTTCATTAAGTGCTTAATTAAAATGGCAATTTCAGGATGAATTACATTTTCAGCCCTTTTTTCAGGTATCGAAAGGTACTTCACACCGAAAATCATCATAAAAGGAAAATTAAATCCTAAATTCTTTACGTAAACTAAAAGGTATCTTTCTTTTTGTTGCTCGCCATGCTATAAATTAGTCTTATTTATCCTTTTGTTGGCCATGGCTCGCCTTATTTCTCCTTTTATTGCTCACGAAGATATAAATTAATCCTCAGCTCGTAATCATTGCTTATTAAAACAAAATTCCACTTTGTCCTGCAGTCTGTAGCATGATCGATACCTTCGCATATATACAGCATATTAGAGTCGTTTTCCATAAGATTGAGTTGGGCATAAGAATGATAACCCACACATTTCTAAATTTCTCCGAAGAACATTTTTTTTTTTTAAGGTGGAGTAAATGTATTTTTATGTTTCACACAATATCCATGCTTCTAAAAGTTAAACGGAGAAATTCTTTTTAATTCGATCGCCGCACAGTTTCTGCTTTACTGGGCACCACACATTTAGGCCCTCTAACTGGCGTGTACGCCTTTCTCAAAGCCATTATACGAGTATTCGGAACAATATCTCTGCTTCTAAAATTCCAGTTTGAAAAATTCTTTAGCGTAATTACAGCATAACATGTACGTATTCCCCACTTTCTTTTCCCATTTTTTTTCTGCCATTTTTTTATGTAAAATTTTCTTGCCAGATGGTTTCAACTTGTATTTTAAGTTCAACAACATTTCAATTCCTTCGTGTCCGATTTATAAAAACGTTTTAGCATTTGATTTGCTTTATCCGTGGTCATCCATACCTTTCAAAGTTAGATGATGTGCCTCATCGACGGAAGAGGAGGGGATGATCACAATATTTGTATTTTCATTTGCCATTTTTACTCCGCAGTTCTAAAATTCCCATTTGAAGCATTCGTTTTGCGTCTAATTATTATACAGTGACCACAAATTTGCTATGCATTTTCCGAAGTTTCTGGGACAAAATTTTCACTCCGCTGCATAACGTAAATTCAAATTTTTGATTCGCTTGTGCAGGTTAGATTACAAAATTATTTTTAACATCAACTATCTGTAACCGTGAACTATTACTCTCGCATTCTTTCTGATTTGCCATGTGCAGTATTTCCCTGTTAGGTTCGTTAACATTTATGTTTGGTTTTGGGGGAGGGGTCGCACGCCTTTTGCCGCAAAAAAAGGACGTTTTTATGGAATTACTTTGTCCGTCGGTCCGTCTGTGGATACCGTATCTCTGCAACTATTTTCCCGATTTGAAAAGATCTTTTTGCCTTAGGAAGTTTGAAATGTGAGAACGATGAACTTTGTTTACCGATTTTCTTTCCGATGCATAACTTTGCCTTTGGAGGGTGCAATTTCAGATGCTATCGAATTTAAAATACAGTTTTCTTTCTATATCATTGCTTCTAAATATCAGATTGAAAATGTTTTCCTACCTTCCATACTATTTTTAACAAAGCCTATTCTGGGTACAGTTACTTTTTCAAGTAATACTCAGTTCTTCCGCTAGGTGGTGTAGAGTGAGATAGTGATTTTCCCGACATCTCTGCATCAATAGTCCGATTTGAAAAATTCTGTTTCCATCAGATAGGTGGGAAATGTTTTGCTTATAATTTCTCATTTTTGGTAAAGAGCGGTTTTGCCACTGGCGGCCTTGGATGTATACGTATTTCTATTTCTGATGTATTTGAAGCAAAATCTGCTCACCTAGTTTGACTCAGCAGATTTTGCAACAAAATCTGTTGAGTCAAGATGTTCCTGACCCGATTTCGAACCGGTTTTATTTCAGTTTCCTTTTTGAAAAGAAAAAAGCGTACTGTGGAATTTTATGCTTGATGCTGGCACCAGCAGGGTGAAACATAATTTGTCATACAAAAATATTGCCGTCTATTTCTTAAAACAACGAAGATTCCCGCTGACCGACGGTACTGCGCAGACGCTAAACTCAGCGATACCATCTCGTAAAACGATACTTCCTTTGCGATTTCTTTCAGTGCTATTGTCCAAAACAAGATACAGGCATAACGCCTGTCGCCTGCTTCTCTGGTGATTCACTCTCTCACACCTCGCGCGTCACAATGTAAGACTGAGAGTTACTTTTCACATCGCGTACTTTGCATTGAGCATTCAGAGGTTTTGGTTTGACGTGCTAACATCCTGTTCCATTGCATTTTGCTTTGGAATTAATGCTTTATTTGTTAATGTGGATGAATTTGATATTAAGGAGATTGAAAAAGGCGTCGAGACAACAAATACACACGTATTTGTTGAAGAAAAGAAACAAAAAGTTAGAAACAAAAAGGGGAAGAGTGAATGCTTGAAGTTGTTTCGTCTCATTAAGAAGCCAGAATGCGTTTCACGGCAACATCAATTTTCACAAGCTTGTGATGAGTTGAAAGTTTCCAAAATGTGAATGTTGATTTCATGAGTGTTCCTTCCTTCTGAGCAGCAGTGATGAAACGAACATCCGCATTTTGGAAACTTTCAACTCATCAAAAGTTGGTGAAAATTGGTGTTGCTGTGCAACATATTCTGCATTTCACGAATGCGGCGGTTTCGGTGATACTCGCTCCATGGCTCAGAGCTCCTACAATCATCCCACGTTGAAAGTCCGTCAAATCGCATTTTTTACCCATCTCATCACCCAAAAATCCCTTTTACTACTGTCGCAAGCACTGAGCTTTCCCTTTATATACTAGCCTCGCCCTCTGGCGGCAACAGCGTGCAGCCATAGCTCATTTGCTTAAAACTGTCAGGTGGTCATAATAAAGTGGCCACTCAGTGTATAAGTTTTGAAGGACTTAGGAATGTTAATGAATGTTTCACTAATAACCACAAAAATATCTGAAATTATTTGAAATTGTAAGCAAGCTTTAAATTTTGCAATTGTAAGCAAGCTTTAAATTTTGCAATTGTAAGACTCAACATTTAAAAGATGCTTACCTGGAAAATGAAGTTATCCAGATCTTCAATTTCTTCTAAATTTGAGCAGTCGCGAGTTTGCGCCAGTGCTCAGAATACTTATCGTAGAGCGAAAAATTATGATCCCATTTCGCGCCTTGCGTACGCTAATTTCCCACCCTGACTATGATATATACACTATGAGGCACACTTCTTAGATTGCGCATTTTAAATAACGGACAGATTTTTTTCTAGGAGGTGTAAAATGTATTTTCATTTTCGTTGATTTTTTTCTTTTAAAAATCTGCTTTGAAATATTGTTTTTGTTCGTAAGAGGATTCAAACAGACGTGCCACCAAGATTTCGGTGTCATCTTTCTTGTTTTTTCAGTAACCGTCAGAACTGTTTTCCACAGTTTACTAGCCAGGTGGTGCAACAGTGTGTGTTTCTGCTTTGGGATATGCCTGCAGATTTGAGAATATTTGACTCAAATATTCTCAAATCTTCAAGCTACGTGCTGCAACCTAAAACTAGTGAAATTTTCTCGTTAGATGGCGTAGCAGAATATTTGAGTCATTGTGTCTCTTCTTCGGAGAGTATCTTCAAATGATACGGCTCCTAGGAACTATATTATGTGAGTCCACTTATTATGTATACGAACTCAGGTTATTCGGCTCCACCGGCAGCGTATAGTCGAATTTTTTTTTCTTGGAACTTGACGATAATGGAATCGCCAGATTTTAGCGAGATATGTCCCCAGCAAGCAATGTGAGACAATGGGAGAGAAAATAATGGAGTGGGTGGGGAATGGACGAAAGGATGGGACTATCGTGGTAATGGGTCTTAAAATCTTAGCCCCGCAGGGAATAAGTGACCAGGGAAGTTTTCGCCTGTTTTCTCTGAGCATCGGAAATCACCTCCTTCGACACGTCGCACCCAAAATGCTTGCACCCCCAAAAATAGGCGATCCCACTATCATCAAGTGCCAAGTAAAAAAAAAATCCGACTATACGTATTTTGCGTATTTCTCGTTCTCATAGCACATGCACTAGCCTGCGCTAAAGCTGAATCAACCAAAATTAAATTGTTTAAGTTTCTGATTGGTGTGCTTCGCAAATGGTAATCAATTTTTATAACGTTTTGTTAAACAAAAACGACTTTCACCGAGTTCGAAATATTGCCCGCATTCAAAATAATTGGAATTGAAATTCGTTTAAACAGCAGCGTTGTGGGTTCTTCTCTGTTACATGATATCTCTCACTGATTCGACCGTCGAATCAAGGTCAGCGTTAAATGAAACACACAAAATGGAGGGAGAGGAGGGAGGAGAATAGTACCGAGTCTGGGTCCCTCGAAGAACTTAGCACCTTGTTAGTTTTCCTTCTTCGTCAATTCCAGCCAGAATGGCGAACACAAGAGGAGGACTAGTGATATCCATGCCTTCGGAGTGTGATGCCATCATTAACACATTCATTAAAGAGGAAAAAAACTATTCGGAGTCCTTATTAGAAAGCAAACTGCCTTCTGTCAATAGACCACGTATAATAGCACAAATTCATTACTGGCGTAAAGTATGAAAAAAAAAAAAAGTTACAAAATAATTACTGTCTCTTTTGACGTTTTAACGGCTGACATCTTACCCTTAGATTGACGCTTCAGATAACCCTCACTTGTTTAAAAACTGTACCCCGCATACACAGCAAAAAAAGGCCATGACTGAACAATGCAAAGGGAAGTAGATTGGGGGGGGGGATTTTCTGGACGACTAAACTTTGGTATGAATCTTTTTTCTTAACATAATATTCTGATAATTTGTGTCATAACAAAGATTAATTGTTCTTTTTATTTTGTGCTTTTAGGCTGAATGTCCACCGATCCAAATGGAACCAGTTGACTTATCTGTAAACAAGAAAACTAGCGAATCTGGTTCGCCGTCCATGTCTCCAAGGTTAAGCTTATCCTTCCCTTCCCCTGCTAGCAGCCCATCCTCGTGTATTGATCTCAGGCTTCCTAGAACAATAAATGACGGTAAATGCTTTACTATTTTAAATCAGTTATTTCAATAAGAATTCTATGAACTCTGTTTCCAGTACTGATATGATTTTCTATTACAAGTCTCAGATTTGTGAAACCTATTTCATACGTGCGAAGTGTTACGATTTACCCTTAAAATTTTCGGAAATTGCACTTGTTTTATGGTTATTTTACGGACTTTTTTTTTCCAAATAGATAAGTGCTATCATATATACTTGCCTAAACATTTTTTCGAAGAGAGAATAATTATCCCAAAGGACTACAGAATCTGTATGTTTCTGATTTCCTTGATTATAATTTTATCCAAACCTCTCTGATATCATCCAAATTTGGTGAGAGATGGAAATAAACTGTAAGATTGGCGTTAATTAAAAAAAGAAGAAGAATATTTTTTTTTTTTTTAGGTATTATCGCTATAATTTTGCAGTTACAAGTAAATTTCCTACGGTTTATACGACGTTTAACCGTATAATTGTATACGAATGACCTAATTATGTTTCGACTGCATTTTGATTGCTATAAGCAAGAAGTAATGCCGAACATCTTACTTTTTAAATTTATGAAGGAAGAAATATTCCTCATAATACATGGGAAATTCATAGAATATTCAAAGGAAACAGAATATAAATTCTGAATTTGCTTGTAACACTTACATCGTCCATTAAACACCTCTCAGAAAACTTGAAAATTTCATTGCCGTTCAGAGGGAATCGAACCCACATCTCCCGATTTCCGTTCGAGTATGCTAACCGTTACACCACCCAGGACAGTGAAGTTACAAGCAGATCAGATCAGATCATATGCAGAGGATTTCAGGAAGGGAGTGTCTGACCCCAGGTCTTAAACAACCCTTAGAAAATAGGAAGCTAGGAGATTTGGGCTAGAGTGCGTAATAGGAAAATGACACGGAAGCGAGGTAGAAAGGGGTGGAAGTGGTACTTATTTATTACCTGGGGCCAGTACCCGGGGCCCGACGGCTTAACGTGCCCAACCGACGCACGGCGGAGGATATTTAGTGGTTTGAGCGTTCGTACCTGCCTAGGATCGAATCCAAGGTCTTCTCCTTGGCAGTCACAAACGTGAAGTTCCAAGTAACTGAGACTAAGCAAACTTAGCTTACGAATTTAAACGTCCTCAGATTTTCGCTAGTCGAAGCAGGATATGCTTCCTCATAGCGTTTTTGACCCATCTCCCATCCAGAAACGGATGTAGGTTGGAAATCACGAGTACCACAGATAAATCAACGAAGGAAGAAATATTCCTCATAATACATGGGAAATCGATAGAACATTCAAAGCAAGAAATATTACTCAGATTTGAATATTCTGTCTTGCTTCTTACGTATTTGTATAGCATAGGAAATTGATATACTGTATCATTCGTATAATGAATCGGTTTTAATCGATATGCTCGATACATTTCATCAGTACTTTCGACACGTTATTCAATCTGACATAACGGTTAAACGTTCAGTGGAACTTTTTTTTTTAATTACGGATTTCAATTCTTGAAAGTTGACAGGTTTCCATAAATGCAGAGGTAAGCTTTATGTAAAAGGAAATATATTCCCATTACCGAATTAATAAACATAAACGACAAGCTTTCAGCCAAGTGACAAACTATTTAAGTTAAGAATATGTCTTTTGAGTAAGTTCAGTGTCTACTGAAACTTGGCCGTCATGTAATGGACCTTCCTAGGGTTCGATTATGGCCCAAATATTAGGTGTGTAGCTTAATTCTCAGCCACAGGCACGATACGTTGAGCGCAAATTATAGCAAATCGAATACATAACTAATCAGGGAAATAATCCCCGTCGTGTTAGATACACTTAAGCCATCGGTCAGGGAACTGCCGAATGCTACTTGCGGAAAAAAGAGGGCTGTTTCGAGTTCATAAACTCATCAATACTTGTGTGGACCTCCTCGACAGAAGTGAAGTGCGTATCACTCAGGTGATGTTGCAGGGAGCGAAAGAGGTGATAATCCGACGGGGCGAAGTCTGGAGAATACGCCGGGTGGAACAAAATCTCCCATCCCAGGTCGGTGATCGTGTTTAAAGTCGTTTTCGCGGTGTGAGGACGCGCGTTATCCTGAAGCAACAGGACCGACCTTCTGCTCTTGCCGCTGTATGACATTTTCGCCTCCACTGCGTCCCTCACACGAATGAGTTGCTGACAATAACGCTCAGTATTGACCGTTTCACCAGGTTTGAGCAACTCATAGTGTACAACACCGCGCTGATCCCACCATATGCACAGCAACAACTTCCTGGCATGGATATTCGGTTTGGCGGTACTGGTGGCAGGCTGACCTGGATAAACCCACGATTTGCGCAGCTTAGGTTTATCGTAAAGGATCCCCTTCTCATCACAGGTCAAAATCTTGTGGAGCAAATCCTTCTTATTGAATCTGGAGAGCAAGGACACAGCAACATCGTACCGCCTAGAATTGTTCCCAGCTGTGAGTTGGCGAGGCACCCTAAGACCGTCCTAGTGAATCCGTCCCAGCTTCTGCAGGCGCTTTGCACTGACTTGCCGTGTTACTCCGAGTTCCTGGGCGAGCTCTGACTGTGTGCGACAGGGATCCGCGTCCAACAGTTGTTCCAGTTGCTCATCGTCAACTTTCGGTAGCTGTCCCGGACGTTCTGCATCACGGAGATCGAAATTTCCCTGCTCAAACCGCTGGAAACTTTTTACACGCACTGTAGGACACAGCAGCCTCACCCAAAGCAGCACAGATCATTTGCTGGGCTTCCGCGACACTTTTTTCAGCTGAAACGCGAAGAAGAAGCAGTGCCTCAAATGTTGCTTCTCGAACGACATTGCTTTCACCGTCAACTTTAGTCCCTTCTGTCACTACAGCTGTGAGCGGTTGCGGTTGCCTGGAAAGCTGTTGGATGGCGCTGCAATCAGCCATTACCGCACACAGCTATTTGCATTTGTCGACGTTCTATGATCGCTTGTGGTTAGGGGCAGAGAATTAAGTTGCACACCTAATAACTTAACTTTGAGCATGGATATCGACATTTCGGGCAGACTTAACATTCGGTATCGTGTGACAGGTTCTCAATGGAGTTGAAATAGGTAGATCTAGGTGATACAAAGCATAAGTATTCCAATAGTGTGAGCACGCGATGTTTGGCTAATACGACAGCATTATACTCTACTGTGTCCAACCAAGGGCGTCTGGAAAGTACAAGGCCATGGTATTAGAGAGATCAGTTCCTACCCTTTGTGACGTCACTCTCATGTTACACGGCCTGATACGTCGGTACACAACAGCATTAGAAACCAATCGGAAGCTTTGGTTTCCACGTGACGTCACACTATAAGAGGGAACTTATCTCTCTCTCTAGTGTCATGTGACCTTGGGTTCGATCCCAGCAGGTACGACCGCTGGAACCACTAAATAACCGCCATGCGTCGGATGGACATGTTAAGCCGTCGGGCCCCGGGTACTGGCCCCTTGGTAATAAATAACGGCGTCTTCCTCCCTCTTTTTACTTCGCTTCCGTGTCACTTTTCTATCGGGCACTCTAGCCCAAATCTCCTAGTTTCCTACTTCTAAGGGTTGTTTAAGACCTGGGGTCAGACACTTCCTGTTTAAAATCCTTTGCATATGATCTGATCTAATGTCATCTCTGCCGCGGATGGCCTAGTGGGCAAAGTTCGTGACTGGCACGGAGAAACCTCCGGTTCGATACCGGGTAGGTACGAACGCTCGAACCACTAAGTATTTGCCTTAGGTCGGATGGGCACGTTAAGCCGTCGGACCAGGGGTACTGCCTCCCCGGTAATAAATAAGGGCGTCTTCCTCCCCCTTTCTACCTCGCTTCCGTATAACTTTCCTATCGTGCACTCTTGCTCAAATCCCTAGCTTATTTCTAAGGGGTGTTTAAGACCTGGGATCAGACCCTCCCTTCCTAAAATCCTCTATATATGGTCTGATCTGATGTAATGTCATGTCCTTGCATTTTCTAGACGGGCTTGGTCCAACACGGTGTCGACTTATTTGCCGGCTCACTGGGCGGTTGTGCCTCCACTGTGCGTGCTGTTGTCCATCTTATCAGATGCTGTACTTGTGCAATAAGGCAGCAGTACGCACTCGCTGATGTGCTGGAAATACCTATTATTTTGCACTTAATATTTGAACAGCTAGAATATAATCTAAAACATGCATTTTTTTCGTTCTGCGTTCTCCAAAAGCTTTTGAAAGAATGTAACAAGCGTTTAACTCTTTAACGACCAGGACCAAGGCCGTCTAGAAAAGTGTAAGACCATGACATTAGAGAGATGAGTTCCCTCCGTTTGTGACGTCACATCATGGATGATTGATTGATTGATTGGAGGCTTAACGACCACCGTGAGCAACTCAATGGGCTATAAGCAGTCGCCCGTCCCTAATTTAGGGTCACTGGTTCCAGGGAAGGGAAAGAGCCAGTGCCGTAAGACAAACACAACATCCATGCCTAACCGGGATTCGAACCCGGACCCCTTACGGACGAATGATCAGAGGCCAACGCCTTAGACCACTGCGCCACCGGGGCGGCCATGGATGATGTGATGCGCTGAGCCATGACTGATGTTCAAAAGTGCAGCTGTTTCATCCGCCGTCACTCGGCGATTTCCCATCACAATGCCTTCAACTGCTGTAATGGACTCTGGTGTCACTACTATGTGTGCCTGACTCCCGGTCGAGGAGAATCTGTACACGCAGTTTCGGAACTTTCTAGTTCATTCGTACACTTGCTGGAGTGACAGACGTCCATCACCATACTGCCACTTCGACGATGAATTTCAATAGGTTTCAGGCCTTCACTTCTTAAAAAGCGGATGACAGAACGTTGCTCTTGTTTGGTGCGTGTCTCAAGTGGGGCGGCCATCTTTACACTGCTAATGTGACGTCACTAAGCTTTCTGCACCTTGCGGCCACCTGTAAGAAAATCTTTTAGCCATTCGTAACAATATTGCCAAGTTACAGGACAATGACACTGTAGTTTGAATTTGCTATCGCACTTTTTAGGTTTCCATTTAGCTCATGTGATAATTCATTTATTTTTGTGATTCTTAAAGGCAAATTTGCCACTAAAGAATGTTTTTAAATGCGCAGCCTTAAAAACCTGCTTTGTTAAGTTCTGCATGCTAAAGAAAACGGGGTAGGAGCCGAAATCCGTATTAAGAATCATTTTGTTCATTATGGTATTCTAACAACACAAAACGGTAAAGCGTGATGCACAGCGAATCGAAAATTTAAAGACTAACAGGTGAATTTTTTCAAAAGTGGCTTGATATCCCTGGTCGTTCAAATGCTTGTAATTTCTGATAAGAAGATATCGCAATTTAGAAGATGTAAAAATATATAAATTGTGTAGTAAACAGGTACAAGCAACAGCATATAAAACACAGTAAACTATAAGCCACGCCGGAAGTTGTCCACGTGGTAACTTTCGGACGAATTCCTATTTAGCGGCCCGGTTCTGCAGTGGTCTAAGGTATGGCCGCTGCTGACCATTCGTCCGAGATAGCCCCAGGTTTGAGTCACAGATGGACATGACTGGTGAGCATTTCTTAACTCTCTTTTACCAGCCCCAAATTAGGGACGAGTGAATGCTTATAGCCAACAGTGCTGCTCATGGCGGTCGCTAAACCTCGAAATAATACCAGAAATAGTACAACTATGCTAATAATAAACCTCGAAATAATACTAGAAATAGTACAACTATGCTAATAATAAACCTCGAAATAATACTAGAAATAGTACAACTATGCTAATAATAAACCTCGAAATAATACTAGAATTAGTACAACTATGCTAATAATAAACCTCGAAATAATACTAGAATTAGTACAACTATGCTAATAATAAACCTCGAAATAATACTAAAAATAGTACAACTATGCTAATAATAAACCTCGAAATAATACTAGAAATAGTACAACTATGCTAATAATAAACCTCGAAATAATACTAGAATTAGTACAACTATGCTAAAATAAACCTCGAAATAATACTAGAATAGTACAACTATGCTAATAATAAACCTCGAAATAATACTAAAAATAGTACAACTATGCTAATAATAAACCTCGAAATAATACTAGAAATAGTACAACTATGCTAATAATAAACCTCGAAATAATACTAAAAATAGTACAACTATGCTAATAATAAACCTCGAAATAATACTAGAAGTAGTACAACTATGCTAATAATAAACTTGGAAATAATACTAAAGATATTACAACTATGCTAATAATAAACCTCGAAATAATACTAGAATTAGTACAACTATGCTAATAATAAACCTCGAAATAATACTAGAATTAGTACAACTATGCTAAAATAAACCTCGAAATAATACTAGAAATAGTACAACTATGCTAATAATAAACCTCGAAATAATACTAGAAATAGTACAACTATGCTAATGATAAACCTCAAAATAATACTAGAATTAGTACAACTATGCTAATAATAAACCTCGAAATAATACTAGAAATAGTACAACTATGCTAATAATCTGAATTTCTTGGCATAGAATAGAAATAAAAGTTTCCAAGCTATTGCACATCAGCCAGATAAATATTTCAAGGAAGGTACACAGCTATCTGCAAGCTGAATAATAGAACACTTCAACAATTTGAACGCGGTGACTTGGCTAGACAATAAATATTGAATAGACGCAAATGTGATCATTCATTCGAAGAAACGAGGTCACGTTGGTTGGGCACGTGGTACCGTAGTACAAAACGCAGCATTATTTGAAGAATTGATTCCAAATGCGTGGCAAATCTAGAGAGACGCTATCATTGCAAGCCTCGCTGCTGGTTATCTCTAAGGTTTCGCGAATGACAGTAGATTTGGGTGTGGAGCATGAAGCTAATTTATTTATATCATTCCACATAGAATCAGCGAACGTGAACTTGACTTCTCTGGATAGAGCAATGGTTATTTTTCCGTCCTTTGTATCTCTTTTATGTTCGTTGATTCTAGTTCTAAACGAACGTTTGGTCATTTCGATGTAGTATGGTCTGGAACCGTTTGAGTATTGTAGAGGGATGGCATAAACACCTGCCTCATTGAGAAGAGGAAGCTTGTCAATATTTCTCTTAAGCATCATATATAAAGATGCCGGAGATCTTATGCCGACACCGAAATTCATCCTTCTGAGCGCGTTTTTTGAGTTGATAGGAAACATTTGGTATGTAGGGAATATAGCCCAGTTAGCGAAGTTGCGGCGTAGAAAGATTACCACGGCTTGTTCTGGCTTTTGATAAGCATCTAGTTTGACGTGTATCCTGCCTCAGTGGCCAATTCGACAATGTTTTTTAGTTCGCATTGTCTATTATTTTTATTAATCACTCGAAATAATAAAAGAATTCCTATAGCCACAACCTTTGTTTCGGTAGCTTTAAACTGTAAAGGGGTGGAAACATGCTTGCAGCTCGACTTTTTGCCAAAGTTGTGTCACTTAGTGAATAACTAAACGCATTTCTTTTACTGGTGCAACTGCAATTTGGTATTCTGTTTCCCACAGCACCTATGCTAATAATTCGGACTACAAGCGATTAGTATAAGAAACACGAACTAACAACAAACGTAATGAGACCATAACGGCATGCCCGTCCATCAGACTGCAACCGGACTTTTTCTAAAATTCGGTAATTTCTATGCTGTTGTCATCACCGCAAAACTTTAGGTATCAAAGATAACATCTCGGACACATAGTAGAACGAGTTCGCTTCTTGAAGGTGCGGTTCAGAGATCTTGGGAACGAAGGTTGCTGCAATGTCACATAACAAACAAGAGCAACACGGTTGGTACCTTGATAAATAAAATAAAAAATAGTGCACTATTTTTTATTTCTGTTTAATGCTCTTTTTCCCAAAACAGTTACTCCTTTTTCCGTGTTTCTTTTTCAAACTTGAAATGTAATGTAGCACTGTCAAAGATAAATCAAACGACAATATATATATATATGTATATATATATACTTAAGAGCAAAACTGAAGACTAAGGAAAAAATTTTAGAATTTAGAACGAAGGGTGCAAAATAACCTGAAAATCAAAACGCGCAACGCAGCAGTTTTGAAAATTCAGAATTCACATTCTATAAAGATACCTAAGCAAAAAAAATATACAAATATAATTTTGACTCACACCTAGTACAACATAGAAAAGGTTATGCATCTACCTGTGTGAGTAAAAGGAGAAAATAAAAAAAAAATAAAATAAAACAACTGAATGTAGAAGGTGTCGAGAATACTGAGCCTTGGCTTTATCAAGGACCAGCAAAAACTCTGCATTTTCTCACTTCCACAAAGACCTAGTTGGAAATGGGTTTCTGCAAGGCCATAGATGCAAGTAACATTCCCACCTAAAATAGTTTAAAATATATATATATAAGCCATGTCCTCCGTAGAGTAGCATGACCTAGCACTAGTTAACAATTTCGCTTGCATCCATTAACCTTCATGGCCCGACCCATGCTCTTCATCTGTTACTATTAAACAGAGAGAAGAAGATTAAAGAGAACTCAAGCTGTGAGAGTGACATAATAAATAGAAATGATTTTCAGCTATAACGAAATTCCAAGTTCGTTTGAGAGAGAATTTAAACCTGAAAAACAAATTTTACATTGCAATTAAAAAAGGAAATGTTAATTTATAACGAACAGATTTTTGAAAGAAAACTTGAGTCTAAAACCCCTACTCTACAACTTATGACAGCACGAAAACGAGAAAAAGTTAAAGATAATAATTAACTAAAGAAAACTTTGTGAAAGTTATATACCTTAAACAGTTAGTTGCAATATGTACAAAGTATTTCAGCAGTGCTTTAAGTGCATAATTAATTAGTTATTAAGAACTTAACTACTTTGAAAAAACAGCGCATAGACAGCGCATAGAAAAGGAACAAGCTTAGCCATCTTCTGTTCCTAGGTACCACAAAAGACGCTCAAAGTTACAAAGAAAAGTAAGAGTTAAAACCCGCATAAATGTTAACAGACAAACCAATGCTTAAAAGCTGAAAAGCTAAAAAACTACAGAGAAAAGGTACATGAAGTACTAACATTGAACTTATAAAACCTAGAGCCCAAAAACAAGGAAGAGAGCTTACCTCTTGTGTTACAAAAACTTTTCTCCTCACAAGAGGAGAACATGGCTGACCTCTTCAGCCACTCCCTAGACGCTGGGGGGCAGTGAGGGTGGGGCTGATGGCCTCCTCATACAGCAAGAAACCAACGCGCGGAGATTTTAACCAGAGATAAAAATATAAACTTAAGACTGTGGATCTGTATGATCAGAATGAGCAGAATTAACTCTCCAGAATACATGAGGACATGGCTTATATATATATATTTTAAACTATTTTAGGTGGGAATGTTACTTGCATCTATGGCCTTGCAGAAACCCATTTCCAACTAGGTCTTTGTGGAAGTGAGAAAATGCAGAGTTTTTGCTGGTCCTTGATAAAGCCAAGGCTCAGTATTCTCGACACCTTCTACATTCAGTTGTTTTATTTTATTTATTTTTTTCTTTTCTCCTTTTACTCACACAGGTAGATACATAACCTTTTCTATGTTGTACTAGGTGTGAGTCAAAATTATATTTGTATATTTTTTTTGCTTAGGTATCTTTATAGAATATATATATATATATATATATATATATATATATATATATCATCATCATCATTGTCAACCATTATCAATCCACTGCTAGACGAAGGTCTCCCCAAATTTCCTCCACAACGGTCTGTCTTGTGCCAGTCTCCTCCATGTCACCCCTGCATACTTTCGAATTTCATCCACCCATCTCCCATGTGGTTTTCTTCTGGGTCTTTTCCTGTCCCTTGGAATCCAATCTAAAATTTCGGCTGTCCATCGATGATCTGTCCTTCTGGCAGTATGTCCAGTCCATTGCAATTTAAGGGATTTAACTCTGATCATGATGTCTTCCACTCTTGTCATCTTTCGGATCCACGAGTTCCTCTTCTTATCTCTCCTGGTTACACCAAGTATGCACCTCTCCATGCTTTTTTGAGTTGTCTGCAGCCCTTGTATGTCTCTTTTAGTTAAGGTCCACGTCTCTGCACCATACGTAAGTACTGGAAGGATGCATTGATCAAACACTTTTCTTTTAAGACATAATGGCATATTGCTCTTGAAAATTATGCTGTTTCTTCCAAAAGCTCTCCAGGCAAGTTTATTACGCCGATTAATTTCTTCATCAATGTGACCATCACTTGATATCTGCTGTCCAAGATAAACGTACGTGTCTGTTATCTCCAGCTTTTCTCCATCAATCGATAAATCTTCATTTCTTGTAAAAGCATTGAACATCACTTTTGTCTTCTGAAAGTTCATTTTTAATCCCACTTCTTTACTCTTGTCAGCAAGTTCCTGGATCATACTCTGCAACTCTGATGGGGTAGTTGCAAAAATGACTATGTCATCAGCAAAACGAAGGTGGGTTAGATAATCTCCATTAATCTTTATCCCCTTGTTTTCCCAGCTCAGCGACTGAAAAACACCCTCCAATATTGCATTAAAGAGCTTCGGAGATATGGTGTCACCTTGTCTCACTCCCTTTCCAATTCTTACGTGTGTTGTATTTTCAAACAGCCGAATCTTTGCACTTGCATTTTCATAGATGTTATTAATAATATTAATGTATGCATCTTCAATACCGCAGGTTTTCAGAGCCATTGTAACTGCTGATGGTTTCACCGAATCAAAGGCTTTTTCATAATCGATAAAAGCCATGCACAATGGAAGTTCATATTCCCTCGCTCTTTCAATTAGTTCTCTCAGTACGTGGATATGATCTATTGTGCTGTAGCCACTCCTGAATCCAGCTTGTTCTCTCGTTTGAGCCATGTCCAGTGTTACCTTCAAGCGGTGTGAAAGAACTTTAGTGAAGATTTTATAAACCACTGATAGGAGGCTGATAGGTCTGTAGTTTCCGAGATCCTCAATGTCACCTTTCTTATGTAGCAGGATCATTGTAGCGGTGTTCCAATCGTCAGGAATCTTTCCTTCATTAAGGCATCGAGTGAAAATTTGGGTGAGTACTGTTTCGATTTCTCCACTTGCTTCTTGTATGATGTCTACAGTAATTCCATCTTCTCCTGGAGCTTTTCCCCGCTTCATGTTCTTGATTGCATGTGTAACTTCTGCTAGAAGGACTGGAGGAACTCTGGTACTGGTATCTTTCATGATGTCTGGAGTGCATGTATCATCCCTTTCATATAATTTGGAGTAGAAATCTTTCACTCTTGTCAAAATTTTGCCTCTATTTCTTGTTACAGAACCATCTTCTTTTCTCAGTGCCATAATCTGTTTTCTTCCCTTACTGAGATGTCCCTTTGCTATCTTTAGGCTTTGGTTCTTTTCAATTGCTTTCCTCACTAGTTCACAGTTGAATTTTCTTACGTCTTCAGTGATACTTTTTCTTACTGTCTTGCATAGCTCTATATATTCCACTTTGGAAGTCACATCTTCTTTAATTGTCCTCATCTCTCTTCTTTTTTGCATCAACATTTTCGTTTTTCCTGATAATTTGCTTACATGCAACTTGTTCTTAGACCCAGCTAATTTTGTTTCTGTTTCCATAAGAGATTTGGTTACTTTTCTGTTAACTTCAGAGATGTCCACTTCTTCCGATGTTAGGCCTTCTAAAGCAGAGAACCTGTTCTTCGGTTCCAACTTGAAGGTATTATGGTGTTTTTTAAGGTTGGTTATGTCAATAGATTTTGTTTGTCTTATGAGCTTGCCATGTTCAAGTTTAGTGTTGAGGTGCATCTTACATCTCACCAATCTATGGTCACTACCTGTGTTGAACTTGTTTAGCACACTGCAGTCTTCTATGACGAATTTTTTGTTACAGATAATAAAATCAATTTCACTTGTCGCCTCATTTGGATGTCTCCATGTCCATTTCCTGTGTGGCTTTTTCTTGAAGAAGGAGTTCAAGATGAAAAACCCTTCTGCCTCTGCAAACTCAACGAGAGTATTTCCACGCTGGTTTCTGTTGCCGTGACCGAATTTACCTACTGAAGTTTCATTCTGTTGCCGTTGCCCTATTTTTGCATTGAAATCTCCCATAATTATTTTCAAGTGCTGCTTACCTTTATTATTTAGATGACAAATTTCCTCATAAAATTCTTCAATTTCTTCTTCAGGATGACTTGTGGTGGGTGCATAAGTTTGAATAATCTGAGCCTGGTATCTTTTCGAGAGTTGGATAACAAGTCGTGCAGCTCTGTCAGAGGAACTTTCAACTTCTACAACTTTATCCTTCAGTTTCTTGTTTATTATAAATCCAACACCACTAGTTCTGCCAGTATCTGTCCCACGATAGTAGAAGAGATGTCCACTTTTCAGTTCAATGTGATCTTCTCCTTTTCTCCTTACCTCACTTAGCCCGACGATGTCCCACTTGATCCTTTGTAGTTCCTCTTCCAATTCAAGAAGCCTTGAATCAGAAGATAGGGAGCGTCCATTATACGTAGCCAAGGTCAGCATCAGATGGCAGCCTAGTACGGTCCTCCGGGGATTCTTAGCACCCTCTGCCTTCATGTCGCACTGGCCGCTGCCTTGGCCAGGTACATTCCAGCTGCCGGAGACTGAGGGCCAAGATTTAAGTTGTGGAATCATTTTCGAGGGGTTTGGCCATAACTCACCACGCTGGCCAAGCGGGTTGGTGAGTGTGGGATAGAATTTCCTCTAATCCCGATGGTATAGTTATACCGCTATTGGCGGTCGTCAGAGCCCCTTTAGTGGGAACAGGATGCACCACGAGAAGGCTGGGTTGACATTTGTCAAGGAGAGGCTATGATGTTACGCATCACCTGACCTTACATCCCATATATATATATATATATATATTCTATTAAGAAGAGACCTAAGCAAAAAAAAATATATATTTTTGACTCATACCAAGTACAACATAGAAAAGGTTATGTATCTACCGGTGTGAGTAAAAGGAGAAAAGATAAAAAAATAAAATAAAACAACTGAATGTAGAAAGTGTCGAGAATACTGAGCCTTGGCTTTATCAAGGACCAGCAAAAACTCTGCATTTTCTCACTTCCACAAAGACCTAGTTGGAAATGGGTTTCTGCAAGGCCATAGATGCAAGTAACAAGCCCACCAAAAATTGTTTTAAAAATATATATATGTCATGACCTCCGCAGAGTTGTATGACCTATCTCTAGTTAACAATTTCGCTTGCATCCATAACCTTCATGGCCCGACCCATGCTCTTCATCTGTTACTATTAAACAGAGAGAAGAAGATTAAAGAGAACTCAAGCTGTGAGAGTGACATAATAATTAGAAATAATTTTCAGCTATAACGAAATGCCAAGTTCGCCTGAGAGAGAATTTAAACCTGAAAAGCAATGCAAAAGAAATCCAAATTTTTCATTGCTATTAAAAAAGGAAATATTAATTTTTTAAAACTCAGATTTTTGAAAGAAAACTTGATTCTAAAACCCCTACTCTACAACTTCTGACAACACAAAAACGAGAATAAATTAAAGACAATAATTAACTAAAGAAAAGCTTTGTGAAAGTTATGTGATTCAAACGAATTTTTGATGTATAAAAATTTCACCCAATTACAGACGTGTACGAAATAAATAAGCTATCGCAGTAGTTTAAGCGATGGCTTCTGATCATACCTCTGAGATGGGTCCGAGTTCGAATCCAGTGAGGCATGGATGTTGTGCTGGTCTTACGGCGCTGGTTCTCTCCCTTCCGTGAAATCAGTAGCCCTAAATTAGGGATGGGCGACTACTTTTAGCCCACTGAGTTGCTCGCGGTGGTCGTTAAACCCCAATACAATAAATAAAAAAGAAAAAACACTATGTCATGGGCCTTTTTAGAAAATTTTAAGTTACAACCTAGATATTTCGCATTTGTAAACATTTTATGACACCTAATGAAAGGTCTTCTAAAATGAAAAGGTGTTTAACACCTTTTTCATTAGGTGTTATACCTAATGAGAGAAATGTTCTAAAAGGCCACAGGCCTTTTTAGAATATTTTTTCTGGATTATGCTCTGCAGGAACTCGTCAAAAAGGAAAGTTACAAGATAGGAATACATCATGATCAAAGTAAAATCCCTGAAATGGCAACGGGCTGGACATATGCTGGAACAACGGACCACCGATGGGTAACCGAAATTGTAGAATGAATTACAAGAGACAGAAAAAAGCCCAGAAGAAGACCACATGGGAGATGGGTGGATGAAATTCGAAAGCATTTGGGAGTGACATGGAGGAGAGTGGCACAAGATAGACCGTTGTGGAAGAAACTTGGGGAGCCCTTTATCCAGCAGTGGATTGATAATGGTTGATTATGATGGTGATGATGTATATACCGACGAGCCATATTACATTATGACCACCTGCCTAATAAGTTGTATGATCCCGTTTGTACCGCAAAACTGCGTCGAGGTATCTATTCGATGAGCTGGCGATAGGTATCCTGGGATATCTCTTATCATACTGTCAACAGTGGGTCTTCCAGTTCCCGTACATTTCGGGATGGTGGTGATTTAGCGCAAACCCGCTTTTTCAAGTCGAACCACAAATGTCCGATTGCGTTCTTGTTAGGTGAATTTGCAAGCCAGGGCATTAACAGAAAGTCACCAGCATATTCCTCAAGCCACTCCTTGAAGATTTTGGCAGTGTAGCATGGCGCATTATCCTGCTGGTAATCGCCGTCGCCTGCTGGGAACACAGTTGCTATGAATGGGTGAACTTGGTCCGAAACGATGTTCAGATACCATGACAGCTGTCAGGTATTGTGCTGTTGGCGTAATGGGGCCTCAAATGTCCCAATAAAACATCATCCACAGCATAACACCGCCGCCGCCGGCCTGCTTCCGCCCAACAGTGCATTCAGGTGCTATAGCCTCCGTTGGTAATTGACGAATCAGTGCTCGACCGTCATACGTGATGCACCAGGAATCTTGATTCGTAAGACGAGGCCACTTTCTTCCAATCATCCACTGTCCAATCTCGACGATCTTGGGCCCATTTTATGCGTAGTTGGAAATGACTGACGTGCAGCGAGCATGGCTGTGTCTCGGTTACGCAGGCCCATGCACAGAAGGCTGTGGTGAACTGTGTGCTATGAGGCATTGCTCTGATGACCACTGTTCTAGCTGCGGATGATTTGTTGCACTGTGGCCCTGCGGTTCCTGTGAAAAATGCGCGACAGTCTCCGCTCCCCTCTCTGGCATCAGTGAGCTGCGGATGTCACACGGCTGGACGACGTTTGGTCATCTGTGCACCACTTTTGATACATACTCACTACAGTGGCACGGGAACAAAAAGCAAGCCGCGCCGTTTCTGAGATCGCATCGTCCCGAGGCGCCGCGCCATCACAATTTGTCCTTCATCAAACTCCGATAAACCGACGATCCTTCTGACTCCGAACACTCTACTAACTGAAAATCTGTCCTCGAGTTCTATACATTCTGCTCAATGAACTTCACTTGCGCTACCGTTCCGTCTTCAGGCGCGCTCATTGCTCTAGACTGGGGGTGCATGGTCATAGTGTAATGGCTGATCGGTATAACCTTTTATTGATCTTGAAAATTGTGCTGTTTCTTTCAAAAGCTCTCCAACCAAGTTTCATACGCCGATTAATTTCTTCATCAAAGTGATCCTTCTTTGATATATGTTGCCCAAGGTAAATGTAGGTATCGGTTATATCCAAATTTCCTGCGTCAATGTATAAATCCTAATTTCTTGTAAAAGCATAACACATCAACTTTGTTTTCCGACAGTTCACTTTCAAGTGCACTTTTTGATTCTTATCAGCAAGTTCCTGGATCATGCTCTGAAGGGGTAGTTATAAAAGTGACTATGTAATCAGCAAAGCGGAGATGAATTAAATCATCTCCATTAATCTTTATCCCTTTGTTTTTCCAGTTAAGTAATCGACATTTTACAATGTGGCATTAAAAAGTTTGGTAAGTACGATATCACTTTGTCACACTCCCTTTCCATTTTTTATCGGTGCTGTATCCTCAAATAGCCTATACCTTTGCATTTTCAAATATTTTATTGATAACACTAAAATTCTTGTCTTCGGAAACTGGAAGAGAGGGACGTCATAGTGTGCTCACGCACGGCGACCTCTCTCCCACAACGAAATTTTGTTGCCCAGCAACACCAACACACTTGCTTTCCCTCGCCTCATGTATAAGACATGGGTTTGGTTCCACTGGTGTTTCACTCATGCCCCGTTGCACACACCACGGTTCCACAGGCACCAACAATTGAACCCCCGAAACATACTGGTCACGCAGTGGAACTCTAACGGACCCCTCTCGAACCGACGGCGGAGTCACTAAGTACGGCGAGAAAGTCAGGCTGACGTTCTCGGTACGTACAAATAGGAGGAGAACCCTCCTTCAGAGGAGATTCAGTGGCGTTGTCACCAGTGAAGTGACCCCACCAGCGGAGGCGTCGGAGATGAACACTTTACTCCGACGAGGTACGCCTCCACCCTACAACTCATCCTCACAGAACCGGCACACACCAAACTCACGCAGCCTCCCTCCCCAAGAGAAACCCAATCACATAACCACAATATATCATAAATGCATGCAGCAAAACAACCACCACCTCCGAATCACACACCCCGCACGTTACGTTAGTGACGGTTTCTCGGCACCAACGGTACGACACCCACCTCCGGCAACAGGAGACACCTGTAATCAAAAACAAAGGGCCCCACGAGTGAGAGTTAAGAGGAAAACCTCCTTACGTCTCACCGAGAGGCGCGATTAAGCCATCAACAAAAACAAACATCATTTAGAAACATATCACAGACTACGAAAACAAACATTTAGAAACATGTCAAGACTAAACCCGAGAGGGAGGTTGGGCGTTAGCACGGTGCCTCATTGGAAGACAACTTTACGAAAAATGAGCAAGCTTCCACCATTAAAATCCATACGCTTACAGTCCACCCGATGCGAGTGAATGCTCATTCACGCCTCTCTGAGCGAAAACCTTCTGCTAAAGACTCTCAAGTCCCTGATGAAGGGCCTGGATCGCCGACCTTTCTTCTGTAACCATAAAATCCCCTTCGAAGAGCTTGAGTTCCGTTTCCTCTTCGGAGATCCACCGAAATTCCCTCGAGCCACTGCCCATCGTGGTTGACTCAATTTTCTCGCTGGAAAAAGCTCGCCGTAGAACTTTGCAGACTCCTGCAGAATCTCCCTATAATCCCAAACTTCATGCAGAAAACTTGTTTCTCTTTCCTTTAACCTCCAGCTTACGGTAGATGTAATTTACATCCCACTCCTCCTCGATGCTCCTGATCGCCGCCTGAAGTTGGACTTCAGAACGGTCTTGTAAAAATGGGCAGTCTCCTGCTTAATTTCAGTAATGATGCGGAGGTTACACACATTCTCTTTACCTTGAAGAAAAGCATTCATAAAATTCGCGAGAGACATCTGAGTTTTCTTTTCTTCTTCGCTAACTGCTTCCCCCGAATACTCAAAACCCGCTGAACCTCTTTCTTCGCTCGTCCCCATCCACGGATCTCGCCTGTGCATCCTCTTCCTGGATCGATTGGATTTTCAACAGTGCTTTGACATCCTCCAACACGGAAGTGTTTAGGCGCCAGAGTGTCACATCTCTTTCCTTTGGTGCTACAGATGTCCATCACGAGAACACTATGATCAGATACATGCAGCTGCTGCGAATTCCATTAGAAGACCTCAGCCCCAGTTACCTACTCAAGCGTCGAAGACAAGAAACATATGTCAATCCTAGAAGCTTGGTTATTCCTACGCAGGTAAAACCCGGCACCTGCAGATACGAGCGCCACACGTCCTACAACTGCTGATTCCTGATCAAGTCCGTAGAGACTGTGCTATCAGGATCCTTATGGCCACGAGTGCCCAGCAGGTCGTTATTATTATCGACAAATGAGTTAACATTCTTCTGACCAGAAAAATCTAGCCGCCTCTGAGGAAGTAAAGGAACTGATCGTAGAAGCAGTTCCGAAGAGAGCACAACAACGAAACATACATACAGAAAATCTTAATCGACGTAACTCCACTATTCATCGAGACAGTAACCACTCTGCCGTCCTCATCGGCCTGAAAATGAGTGAGGCAGTCCATCGTAACTGGTAACGTTTCACGGAATCAAAGCCTTTTCATATATATGTGTGTGTGTGTGTGTGTGTGTGTGTGTGTGTGTGAGTGTGTGTGTGTGTTAAGGACATTCCTTTTATTGAAACAGGACTGTGTATCTCTTACCTTGAAGCAACAGCAAAGCAGAATCAATTTCAATCAGGTAAAGGCATTATTCCCTCAATATCAAAATCTTCATCGGCTGATGATATGTCTTCAGTTTCATCACTGCTGTCAGTATCCTCTCCTATATTTATTACAAATTTTTCAATCTCAGTTTCCTCTATTTCATCCATGATGCCATCAGAAATCCAGTATTTTTGTGCCAAAGTTTGGACATGATTCACACAGGCCTCCCATTTTTCCGGAGTAACGGTTTGCAATGCTTTACTCCATAAAGTTTCTATGCTTTCTTTCGTGAAAGAGGCATTATGCCGACCCACATAGTTTTTGGCATCAGCCCAAATCAACTCAATGGGGTTCAAGTCACAGTGATAAGGTGGGAGTCTTAATACTTGATGTCCATGATCTGCTGCTATTTCATCAATGATAATTTTTTCTGTGGTATGGTGCGACGGACAATCTGTAGTAATTCCGCTTTAAGCATATCAAATGCGAATTCAATGTTATGTCGCTGAAGCCATGCTTGTATTTCAGCCTTCTTCCAGTTCGTCGTGGGTATTTTTTCAGCAAGCATGCAGTGATATGGTGCATTGTCCATGACGATTATTGAATTTGGTGGTAAATTCGGAAGCAGCTGGCTTTCAAACCATTTTCTAAAGTTTTCGGAATTCATTTCATCATGGTAATCACCGCTTTTTGTCTTCGAACGAAATAAAAGTGAAGCCCCTGGTATAAAACCATCCTTTGTTCCGGCATGGCAAATTATAAATCTGCTTCCTTTCGATGAAGGAACTTGGAGTCCAGTTGGCTTTTCACAGCTTGTGTCTTGCCATCCTTTAGGACAAACATGAGACGTTAGAAGCCATGTCTCATCTTGATAAACAACAGCTCTTGGAACGGTTAGATTTTCATTACGCTTTAACTCCTTTAAGAAATGCCTACGTTTCGCTACAATGTCGGGTTTCCCTATTAAAAACTTTCGACCATTCCATCGCTTATATTTGAAACCCAAATCATCTAGTATTTTACTCAATGTAGTCTTACCTCCGTCAAAATCAATACTGTCGCGTAATTTGATTAATAAAGACTGAAGAGTAGGGATTTCCTTTTTTCATACATGTCATGTACCGTTCTGCGCACAACGCATTTGTCAAAATCATCTATTTCGCGCTTCGGCGCTTTCTTGTTTCGTCTTTTACCAGGAGTTGACAAGACCTCGCTTGTAGCAGTCTGTTTCCAAATTCTGTAAACAGTTCTCAGTGAAACTCCTGTAGCCTCCGAAACGCGTTCATTGGATTTTTTCACATCCACTTTCGGAACTCCGTTTCGTTTTTCTTCGTCCATGAACATTATTGCATTCCCAATAATTTCCCTAGCTTGGCTTTTCCAGTACTTTTCCAGCTTTCAGTGTGCTGAGTGCCATAGTTGTGAGCAATAATATTAACAGTATCACAAAAAAAAAAAAAGATTAAATAAACAGCAAAAGAAAAAAACCGTGAGTAAAGATCTCTTGCTTGCTACAAAGCTAGCATGAGAAATCAGTAACAGAAGTCGGAAAGGGTCGTTTGGTGATGTTCAAGAATGCCTTATTCTTTTCCCTCCCACAAAGACCATTGAAGGAATCAGCATTAGGAGGGACTGCCAACACTCCCCCCATCCACCCCGTATCTTCATTGTTTATTGCCCTGCTCCAAGAGGGTTGGAGGCGATTAGTTGTAAGCACGCTGCTTACGATGCGAAGCTCCCCTGAAACTGGTAAAGTGAATCCTTCCCAACTGTCAAGTTATAGTGAACGCACTATACTTGGTATGAGTCAAAAATATATATATATTTTTTTTTTGCTTAGGTCTTTTCTTAATAGAATGTGAATTCTGAATTTTCATAACTGCTGCGTTGCGCGTTTTGATCTTCAGGTTATTTTGCAACTTTCGTTTTAAATTCTAAAGTTTTTCCTTAGTTTTCAGTTTTGCTCTTCAGTATATATATATATATATATATATATATATATGTGTGTGTGTGTAACGTCAACTGTGATGACGTCACAATGAAGAAGCGACTGCAGGCGCAGTTCAGTTGGGAGAACAGTCGTACCCAGGATTTCTTTATGGGGGTGGCCCAAAAATTTTAAGATGCAAATAAAGAAAAACCTCCAAGAAAAAACATCACTCGAAATATTGGGAAGCGATACAAATATCTAAAGTGCGTTTCCAATTCTTCGTAAAATATATATTTAAAAACATATACAAATATATTTTAAAATAAGCTACCGCTTACAAAGAACGAAAAACCAAGTGTTGATACCTCAAGGAGAAGCCCTGGGCCACTACATCCCGTTACTGCGCCACTGAACAGTCACTCCCGAGTAGGAAGATGTGGGTTCGGATCCCACTGTCGGCAAAGCAAATGCTATACGTCAGAAGTCATGGGATCAGTGGAAACATCTTGTGGCCGCCCCGGCGGCGCCGTAGTCTAAGCGATGACTTCTAATCATTCGTCCGAGATGCGTCCGAGTTCGAATCCCGGTGTGCCATGGATGTTGTGTTTGTCTTACGACGCTGGCTCTCTCCCTTCCAGGAACCGGTGGTCGTTAAACCTCCAATAAAAAAAAAAGTTTTCTGTTACGGAGATTTAAAACAGGAATTTTTGGCAAAAATATTAAATTTCAGTCGTAACATTTCTTCTGCCTCGTGTTGCTTTTTCTTTGTCTTTGGGCCTGGGAAAGTTTTATTCATTTCTCCTAGTCAGGAAGTAACGGATTTTATATACAGCGTCTTCTAGAATAAAGAATAAAAATAGCAATGTTTCCCACAATAAAATGTTTATTATACATCGACTATAGTTTCGCAGAGCGTTTGGCTCGGCATCATTAGAACGAATGGAGGGTAAACATTTAAATCATTGTGACATCATCAGAGTTCTGACGGTCACGGATTTTGGCGAGATGTTTCCACGCGCTTGAAAGAAATGGAGTCGACGTCATGTTATTGACAAGGCGTGAAGAGTTCCGTTATATGTGGAAATCTTCTAAAATATTCAGCTTGATAGTCGAATCAGGTGTATCAATAATCGTCGTCGTTTCCAAACAAAAATGTTATTTTCGTGACAATGTTGGACTGTAGACGGCTTCTTCAATTCATTGTTCCGTACGTAAGCCTTGTGTTCCTTCACACGAAAACTTACAGCCCTGCTGCGGGTCTGTCTCGTATATGGAAATCCACATTCACAAGGTATCTGATAAATTCCCCAGGAATGTATGTCTTCGACGTAGTCTTTCGTTCCGTAAAATTTCTTTTTGTTTATGGGTCTGAAAATAATTTTGAAATTAAAACTTTCGAGAATTTTTGAAATTCCGAAGCAAATCTGAGGAGAAAATGGGATACCCAATTCTTTCGTATTCGGAGGTAGGTCTATTGGCGTGTGCCAGCAGACAGGCTTCGGTTTCCTAAATTTTTTGACAGCTCTGTCTATAATGGAAGGGCTATATCGTCTGCGAACTGAAATCGTTTAAGAAAATCAAGATCTTTCTGTGAGGACTCCTCAGTTGAGCATATACACTATATTGACAAAAATCACAGGACACCTAGAAGAGAAACAGCATAGCATTTATTGACAACGGTGTTATTAACAACGGTGTCGGTCCACCTTTGTCCTTAATGCATGCACTGACCCTTCGAGAAATGCTTTCGACAAAGTTTTGGAACACTGCGATAGGTATGCGCTACCATTCAGTGCATAATGCTGCCGCTAACTGTTGCTTAGTAGTAGGCCGTGGTTACTTCACATGCAGTGCTCTAATTCATCCCATAGGTGCTCTGTGGGATTAAGATCAGGGGCTGTGTACTGGCCAGTCCAAACACGACACGGAATTATCGTCAAACCACGTCGCAACAGTCCTTGCTCGGTGCATTATCCAGCAAGTACCAACAAGGCTCGGTTCCACAGTATTGCCACAGAGTTGGTAAAGCATAATTGTCCAAAATATCGAGGTAACGTGGTGGTTAACAGGTTTGTCCACGATAACCAATCGGCCGGGACCATACCACGAAAAACATCTCCACACGAGTTCACTGTCAGCTGCAAACTTGGCCGTAGGAACAGTACACTGTGGTAAATAGCGTTTCTCGGCTGCCGCCATACCCACACACGCCCATCAGACTGATGTATCGTGTATCTGGATTCATCAATCCATACGACCTGTTTCCATTTATCTACGGTGCACGATAAATGTTCTTTACACCATGTTAAACGACGAGTAGCATTCCGAGTGGAGATGAAAGGCTTATGAGCAGCCTCACTACCACGGTAACCCATGGAATGAAGTTCTCTGTGAATGGTACGTGTACATAATGAGGTTCCAGCATTTTTATTCACCTGTACACTGAGGTCATGTGCAGTACTCTGTCGATTAGCTGTGACGACTCTCCTGAATCTTCGACGTCCTCTATCACTCATTTTCTTTGGTCTGCCGGTACGTTTTGGTGCTTCAGGCACGCCATGTGTCTTCCACTTATTCAGTACATCCAAAACAGTTGACTTGGGTATGTTTAAACGCCTCTCGGTTTCTCTTATGGACAGCCCACTAATATAACATCCAACAATCTTTCTTTTCTGAAAGTCAGTATTCTCCCGCAGCGACATTTGCACTCAACCTAACTGGGGATTTTTTCCTGAGGAAAAAGGAGGAGCAGGACAGTGAACGCAAGGAGAGAGCAGCGGTAGCAAACGGTCGTTGAGACCAGGGATGCTTTGTTTCTTAAAGAAGCATGGAGAGATGCATGCTTGGTGTAACCAGGAGAGATAAGAAGTGGAACTTATGGATAAGGAAAATGACAAGAGTGGAAGGCATCATGATCAGAATAAAATCCTTGAAATGGCAATGGGCTGGACATGTTGCCAGAAGAACGGACCACCGATGCACTATCGAAATTCTAGACTAGATTCCAAGGAACAGAAAAAGACCCAGAAGAAGACCACATGGGAGATGGGTGTATGAAATTCGAAAACATGCCGGAGTGACATTATGGGGACTGGGACAAGATAGACCGTTGCGGAAGGAACTTGGAGAAACCTTCATCTAGCAGTGGATTGAGAATGTTTCATAATTATATATACAGTTATACGTATATGTGTGTGTTATAAATTCAGCTTTCTTCTTTACGGATCAAATCGTACCCCTCTCCTCCCAGTTCCATTATTCTAAATCCGCCTTTGTTTCTTTTAAGACATAGATTCCCTTGAAAATTATACAGTTTCTTTGAAGTGCAGTACAGATAAGTTTTATACGCTAATTCATTTTTTCTTCCATATGGCCTTTGCTTTTGTCTTTTGTCCAAGGTAAATGTATCAATTATTTCTAAATTTGCCCCATCAACCTTTATTTGTTGTAAAAGCACCGTAGCCTTCCCAGTGGCGCAGTTGTCTAAGCGTTGGCTTATGACCATTCGTCAGAGGAAGGTCGGGGTTCGAATTCCGATGAGGCATGGATGTTGTGTTTGTCTTACGGCACTGGCCGTCTCCCTTCCCTGGAACTAGTGGTCCTAAATTAGGGGGACGGGCGCACTGCTTGTAGATCATAGAGTTACTCAAAAAAAAAAAAAAAAAAAAAAACCGGGAAGGAAGCACCGTACATAAGTTTCGCTTTCTGTAAGTTCTTCTTCAGTCCCACTTCGTTGAACCCCGAAACATAAAACAAGAGATAGAAGAAAAAGACCTCTGTCATAATCATAGTGTTGCAGCTTTAAAGATGCAGCACTAATTAAAATAAATTATAGTGGAACACTGTGTCTCAAAATATGCGTAGTATCTACGGATAATGTAAGAATAAAAGTAGACTGCTTTTTAGTTAATTCCTAAGTTTCACAAGCTTTTTATGTTCGAATTGCTTGCCCAAATCATTCCGCCAGCCGTATCTGCAAATTTTACAGTATTATTTGTGAGTGTACCTTTACGTCGAGTGCCCACCTTATTAGATATACTTTCGTATTTTGTTGATGGAAAGGAAACATAGTAGGAACCGTTCACATTTTAAATAACAATATTAAGGTGAAAGAAATGCAATGAAGTAACTCGTGTGCGTGTGTGACATAAATAATCTAAAATCCCCCAAAAAAGTGATGTCAATTATGCACTAAATTGTAAGAATATTTGAGCTCCGTGTTTGACAACAGTTGAGCACCACTGTTTTGTGACATTCTGCAATTGTAGAGCAAATTTATTTGAAGCACATAAGAAATTAAAAATCTGATAATTGAAGACAATATTTCCGGCTCGCGATTGTGTTTTCTTTTTGACTGAAGGTTTAACGATCACCGTGAGCAACTAACGGGCTGTAAGCAGTCTCCCGTAATATTTTCACTAACAATGGCCAACGGAATGTTTATTTACATCTTTAAATAATGGGAAACGTCTTACCTACGTGAATAAACTGGATCGAATGAATATTAAATTGTATATGTACATCACACAGTCCAACGGCATAAAGCAATCAGATGTTCGAGTGTGTTCGCTGTTCCGATGAGAATAACTTTGATACCAATTCCTGCTAGCGTTGTTTTGCGCAACGGTTCGCTCAGAAAAGAGAAGACTTCGGACTTTGGACTATCTCAGTCGCTCCATGCTGCCGCCTTCAACAGCGCGTGAGTCAAACGCACGCTTCTCCCATAGACTTTACATGGGAACTTTGCAGCCCCACAACGCCCGAACCGTTGCCCCAATCTCATTTTTCTCTTCGACTGGCACACCTACATGGTAAGACCTTTGTTTTGATACCTCAACCATATCTTTACGTTCAGCCATTCTCTCAAAAAAAGACTCACAGTGAAAAACCTAATAGAATTAATATATAGATAATAAGCATGAGAAAGAGAGACATTTAGTTCCCTTTTGAATGCTCCTAGTGTCATTTGGACGAGAAGTTTAAAATCCACATTTCTTTATCAGCATTTTTTTTGCATTGCCAAATTAAAAGTTGACGAATTCAAGGCCGTAACATGAAAAACACGGGATCTATTGTGTGGGAATATGTGTAAAAGACTTCTTCATGTTGTGTCTATGAGATCAACAGGTTTTCTATTCGAAAAACAGTTTTGAGAGTGCTAAAGAAAATCCATGAAAGAAATCGATATGACATCGAGAAAGTCACGAGCACTGAAAAGAAGCATTTTTTTAGTACATGTGATAAAAAGAAAAGTGAATACAAATTTGCGCATCATGTTTTAAAGAATTGGAGGTTTCAAGTAAAACTAATTTTACTTTCTGTATTCTCCTCTTTAACTTTGATTAAAATGGTACAAAAAAAAAAAAAAAAAAAAAAGAAGCAAAATCATTGCCTATATGAATGCAGTGCATGTGTGTTCAGTGATGTACAGTAGTTCGAAATGAAAAAGTGGCTTACGTGTGAACGGATTAGGAAAATACAAGCCGAAAAGAATATCTTCACAATTCTCGGAAGCCTTGTGAAATCTGATTTGTCGTTTTTATTTAGCATTTTTATTGAATTTTTATTACTAATTACTTTTATCACTTTATATTGAAATTGCTTAATATGAGCATTGTAAAATAAACAAAATGTTAGATGAGTCATGAGACATGAATATCATTTTTATTTAAATATCTTTCAGTCGCTCTACAGGATTCCTTTATTAAGAATAATACATATTACTTACACCGAGCAGATGCAACTAACATAGACTCACGGCAAAGCTAACGGGACTACGGAGTTGAAGGGACTGAATAGGTACTTCCATATATATATATATATATATATATATATGGAAATACATTATATATATATATCATCATCATCATCATCATTGTCAACCATTATCAATCCACTACTGGACGAAGGTCTCCCCAAGTTTCCTCCACAACGGTCTGTCTTGTGCCAGTCTCCTCCATGTCACTCCCGCATACTTTCGAATTTCATCCACCCATCTCCCATGAGGTCGTCTTCTGGGTCTTTTTTCTGTCCCTTGGAATCCAATCTAAAATTTCGGCTGTCCATCGATGGTCTGTCCTTCTGGCAGTATGACCAGCCCATTGCCATTTCAGGGATTTAACTCTGATCATGATGTCTTCCACTCTCGTCATTTTCCGAATACACGAGTTCCTCTTCTTATCTCTCCTGGTTGCACCAAGCATGCACCTGTCCATGCTGCTTTGAGTTGTCTGCAGCCTTTGTATGTCTCTTTTAGTTAAGGTCCACGTCTCTGCACCATACGTAAGCACTGGAAGGATGCATTGATCAAACACTTTTCTTTTAAGACATAATGGCATATTGCTCTTGAAAATTATGCTGTTTCTTCCAAAAGCTTTCCAGGCAAGTTTTGTACGCCGATTAATTTCTTCATCAATGTGACCCTCACTTGATATCTGCTGTCCAAGATAAACGTACGTGTCTGTTATCTCCAGCTTTTCTCCCCGATAAATCTTAATTTCTTGTAAAAGCATTGAACATCACTTTTGTCTTCTGAAAGTTCATTTTTAATCCCACTTCTTTACTCTTGTCAGCAAGTTCCTGGGTCATACTCTGCAGCTCTGATGGGGTAGTTGCAAAAATTACTACGTCATCAGAAAAACGAAGGTGGGTTAGATAATCTCCATAAATCTTTATCCTTTAATTTTCCCAGTTCAGTGATCGAAAGACATTTTCCAATGTGGCATTAAAGAGCTTCGGAGATATGGTGTCACCTTGTCTCGCTTCCTTTTCAATTTTTATGTGTGTTGTATTTTCAAACAGCCGAATTTTTTCACTTGGATTTTCATAGATGTTATTAATAATATTAAAGTATGCATCTTCAATACCGCAGGATTTCAGAACCATTGTAACTGCTGATGGTTTCACCGAATCAAAGGCTTTTTCATAATCGATAAAAGCCATGCACAACGGAAGTTCATATTCCCTCGCTCTTTCAATTAGTTCTCTCAGTACGTGGATATGATCTATTGTGCTGTAGCCACTCCTGAATCCAGCTTGTTCTCTCGGTTGAGCCATGTCCAGTGTTACCTTCAAACGGTGTGAAAGAACTTTAGTGAAGATTTTATAAACCACTGATAGGAGGCTGATAGGTCTGTAGTTCCTGAGATCCTCAATGTCACCTTTTTTATGTAGCAGGATCATTGTAGCGTTGTTCCAATCCTCAGGAATCTTCCCTTCATTAAGGCATCGAGTGAAAATTTGGGCGAGTACTGTTTCGATTTCTCCACTTGCTTCTTGTATGATGTCTACAGTAATTCCATCTTTTCCTGGAGCTTTTCCCCGATTCATGTTCTTGATTGCATGTGCAACTTCTGCTAGGAAAACTGGAAGAACTCTGGTACTGGTATCTTTCATGATGTCTGGAGTACATATATCATCTCTTTCATATAATTTGGAGTAGAAATCTTTCACTCTTGTCAAAATTTCGCCTCTATTTCTTGTTACAGAACCATCTTCTTTTCTCAGTGCCATAATCTGTTTTCTTCCCTTACTGAGATGTCCCTTTGCTATCTTTTTTAGGCTTTGGTTGATTTCAATTGCTTTCCTCACTAGTTCATAGTTGAATTTCCTTACGTCTTCAGTGATACTTTTTCGTACTGCCTTGCATAGCTCTATATATTCCACTTTGGAAGTCACATCTTCTTTAGTTGTCCTCATCTCTCTTTTTTTTGCATCAACATTTTGGTTTTTCCTGATAATTTGTTCACATGGAACTTGTTCTTAGACCCAGCTAATTTTGTACCTGTTTCCATAAGAGCTTTAGTTACTTTTCTGTTAACTTCAGAAATATCCACTTCTTCCGATGTTAAGCCTTCTAAAGCAACGAATCTGTTCTTCAGTTCCAACTTGAAGGTATTATGGTGTTTTTTTAGGTTGGTTATGGCAATACATTTTGTTTGTCTTATGAGCATGCCACGTTCGAGTTTAGTGTTGGGGTGCATCTTACATCTCACCAATCTATGGTCACTACCTGTGTTGAACTTGTTTAGCACACTGTAGTCTTCTATGACGAATTTTTTGTTACACATAATAAAATCAATTTCACTTGTCATCCCATTTGGATGTCTCCATGTTCATTTCCTGTGTGGATTTTTCTTGAAAAAGGAGTTCAAGATGAAAAACCCTTCTGCCTCTGCAAACTCTACGGGAGTATTTCCACGCTGGTTTCTGTTGCCGTGACCGAATTTACCTACTGAAGTTTCATTCTGTTGCCGTTGCCCTATTTTTGCATTGAAATCTCCCATAATTATTTTCAAGTGCTGCTTACCTTTATTATTTAGATGACGAATTTCCTCATAAAATTCTTCAATTTCTTCTTCAGGATGACTTGTGGTGGGTGCATAAGTTTGAATAATCTGAACCTGGTATCTTCTCGAGAGTTGGATAACGAGTCGTGCAGCTATGTCAGAGGAACTTTTAACTTCTACAACCTTATCCATTAGTTTCTTGTTTATTATAAATCCAACACCACTAGTTCTGCCAGTATCTGTCCCACGACAGTAGGAAAGATGTCCACTTTTTAGTTCAATGAGATCTTCTCCTTTTCTCCTTACCTCACTTAACCCGACGATGTCCCACTTGATCCTTTGTAGTTCCTCTTCCAATTCAAGAAGCCTTGAATCAGAAGATAGGGAGCGTCCATTATACGCAGCCAAGGTCAGCATCAGATGGCAGCATAGTCCGGTTCTCCGGGGATTCTTAGCACCCTCTGCCTTCATGTCGCACTGGCCGCTGCCTTGGCCAGGTACATTCCAGCTGCCGGAGACTGAGGGCCAAGATTTAAGTTGTGGAGTCCTTTTGGAGGGGTTTGGCCATAACTCACCACGCTGGCCAAGAGGGTTGGTGAGTGTGGGATAGCATTTCCTCTAATCGCCATGGTATAGTTATACAATCTTTCCTTTCTCAAAGTTAGTTCTCTTCCGCCCTGACATTTCCACTCAACCTCACAGTGCGATATGATCGCGGTCAGCTGCAGGCTTGTTTTTATACCGTTTGCAACTGTACCGCGCATCTTAACAACGCAGTGGATCCGTTCATTTGCTTTTGAAGGGGTGTCCGGTGACTTTTGTCAATATAGTGCATGTTAACCATAAGGAATCAGAGTGAGCTCAGGGGATTGCTTTTGTTAGAGCCGATATTATGTGGCGAGTAGTTTAGTAGAAATGCTCTTCACGGTCAAAAATACTTGTCACTCTGGCCTCACGATTGTTTAATTTTTCTTTGTTGTTTTCTCTCCGAGTAGTGCAACCCCCCCCCCCCCCCGAGCAGCCACCGCCTATAATTTATTTTCACAGCCGTCAAGACAAAGGAGTTCACATTCCCTTTACATTACATTATATTTGCGACAAAGCTAACCTGATTAAGGAGTTGAAGGTAAAAAGTGTGTACTTCTACTGCATAATATAGTTTGAGTCTAATAGCTCGTATTCGAGCTTGAACGTGACTAAAAAGTATTTAGTTGTTCTAAACGTTGTGCGCACGTATATTAAATAAATGGAAATCTTAGTTCTGGTCGCGTTTCTAAAAATACAGTTATTCGCGTTTTGGTGACGTCATTGTGACTTGTGCCTATCAGCCATTTGCGTTAGAGAGGTTATACACGGTGGATATTTACTGCTGATGGGAGGTGAGCACACAGTAGAGTGCTTTGAGGGACAAACGTTACTGTTTTCCTCCTGGGCGAAAAATTGCTGACAGCAGAATGAGCCCGAAGTTTACTTCTGTTCTGACTTAAGTCATGGTGGCATTCCCTCCTGCCATAGTGGCATACTGCACTTCATTAGTTCGGAGAAATACTGAGCAACCATGAGGTCTTTTCGGTGTGAATCGGTCTTTCAGTTTCCACTCCATAGTCAGGTTAAATTTTCCCTGAGTATAGAATCCTTATGATTCGTGCGACTCCCTGCTGCGCGATCCGATTATAACGTCTCATGTTTACAGTAGTTCTAGTTTCTGGGTTTAACGACCGCTATAAGCAACTTGCATTTCACGACCACCATAAGTTACTTGTATTTAACGACCACTATAAGAAACTTGTACTTAACGACCACCATATATGCAACTTGTACTTAATGACCATTATATAAGCAACTTGTATTTAGAGAACACCATAAACAACTTTTTAGCGACCACTGTAAGCAACTTGTATTTAACGACCATCATAAGCAACTTGTATTTAACGACCGCCATAAGCAACTTGTATTTAACGACCACAATAAGCGACTCGTATTTAACGACCGCTATAAGCAACTTGTATTTAACGACCACTGTAAGCAACTTGTATTTAACGACCACAATAAGCAACTAGTATTTAACGACCACCATAAGTAACTTGCATTTAACTACCACCATAAATTACTTGTATTTAACGACCACTATAAGTAACTTGTACTTAACGACCACCATATAAGAAACTTGTACTTAATGACCACCATATAAGCAACTTGTATTTAGAGAACACCATAAGCAACTTTCTAGCGACCACTGTGAGCAACTTGTATTTAACGACCATCATAAGCAACTTGTATTTAACGACCAGCATAAGCAACTTCTTCATATTTAACGACCGCCATAAGCAACTTGTACATATTTAACGACCACCATAAGCAACTTGTACATATTTAGCGACCACCATATAAGCAACTTGTGTTTATCGACCGCCATAAGCAACTTGCATTTAACGACCACCATATAAGAAACTTGTATTTAGCGTCCGCCATAAGCAGCTTGTATTTAGCGTCCGTCATAAGCAACTCGCATTTAATGACCACACTAAGCAACTTGCATTTAACGACCAGCATAAGCAACTTCTTCATATTTAACGACCACCATAAGCAACTTGTACATTTTTAACGCCCACCATATGCAACTTGTACATATTTAACGACCAGCATAAGCAACTTCTTCATATTTAACGACCACCATAAGCAACGTGTACATATTTAACGTCCACCATATGCAACTTGTACATATTTAACGACCAGCATAAGCAACTTGTACTTAACGACCACCATATAAGCAACTTGTACTTAATGACCACCATATAAGCAACTTGTACTTAGAGAACACCATAAGTAACTTGTATTTAACGACCATCATAAGCAACTTGCATTTAACGACCACCATATAAGCAATTTGTGTTTAACGACCAGCATAACCAACTTCTTCATATTTAACGACCAACACAAGCAACTTCTTCATATTTAACGACCACCATAAGCAACTTGTACATATTTAACGACCACCATAAGCAACTTGTACATATTTAACGACCACCATATAAGCAACTTGTGTCTAGCGTCCGCCATAAGCAACTTGCATTTAACGACCTCACTAAGCAACTTGTATTTAACGACCAGCACAAGCAACTTGTATTTAACGACCAGCACAAGCAACTTGTACATATTTAAAGACTACCATAAGCAACCTTTGCAATTTAATTACGAAAAATGTCTTAGCGCTGCGAAGCTTTTATCAGCGTGTGTGTAATGGTGAGTGAACGATGAATTTTTACAAGTTATGTCCAAGATCATAAATTGACATCAAGAGTTTGAGTTCTATATCATGCAGTTTAAGAAGAAGTTACGTAAGCTTCAGTTGATCCTTTCTCGCAAAACTGAATTTTAAAATATTCCACTAAGTATGGTTTTACAGAAACGATGTACCTAATTAAGTAAATCCCTCACTTGTACTAATATTGAAACACCAGCGAAGGTTAAAAAACGATGGTATAAAAAGCATACAGTCCTTAAGAAATGGAAAACGGGATGCATTTCTAAAAGACATTCTTGACCCCCAGTCTGAGAGCCTCTAAGGTCATGTAGGTATTACTCATTCTTTACCTCATCCAAACAAATCAAAAACCTCTTATCTCTCATGACTCTTTATTCTCACGTTTTCGTAGGAAAAAAGGAATAAGAAGATTATCTGTTCTTTCAAATCCGGACAGACAGATCTAAGCAGATTTCATCAGTGTTCGTTATAGAAAAGTTAAAAGACTAAAAGAAAAAAAGAAAAGAAAGAGAGAGAGAGAGAGAGAGAGACTCAAGCGATGTGTCTTCGTGTGTCGTAGGGCAGGGCACTGGTAGACAAGGATCTCGTAGACTTGAATAGGTAACTTCCTCTATTTCTCAATCCTACACAATACCAGGTGGTGTTAAACCTAAATTGCTGCCGTTATCCTCTGGTTTTAAAAGTCCCATGACAGCTTGTCTCGGGGGTTTTGTCCAGAATTCCACAGAAGCAGTTTTCAGAAGTCTTTCTAAGACCTGTTTCGCGACTTCTGTTCAAAGCGGGCTGGCCAAACACATGTCGTTAATTTCCCTTCTGCGAGGCAGGTTATTGTTCATCGCCCTAAAACCCGACTTGTTGAAATGTTTAGCCTACTTCATGCAGTGAAGAAAAGTTGCCATTGCTTATTAGAATCATTTAATCTCAATGAAATTACGAGCAGAAGAACATAATGTCTACCCTTCGCATAGTGGCCACAGTAAATAATAAAATGACAAGAGAACGACTTAAGACAGTTTGAAGTCTCGGACACGATGCTCTTGCTCTCATGGGAGTCTCTTACCATCTCTTATTATGAGCATGAGTGAATAAATGTCGTCCCTAGTAGAACTCACGCAACTAGGGATAAAAAAATGTTTTTTTATTTGAAATTATTTTGAAAGCGGTCCCTGAAAACAAACGCTTTTTAATTAAACGCGTAACTTTACAGAGTAGTTTTGTATTTTGATTTCCTTCTACTTTCCTTTTTTTTTTTTTTTTTTTTTTTTGAAATTGACCATTTTTTTTTTTTTTTTGAAATTGACCGCTAAAATTATGATTACTGTCGAAACAGAAATCAATGTTTGTGTTGTACAGAATCATATTTAGTGTATTTCAAGAGGAAAACAAATGTTTTTCATACATGAGACTTTAGTAGAGACTTTTTCATACATGAGAATTTAGTGTATTTCAAGAGGAAAACAAATGTTTTTCATACATGAGACTGCCGAAGAAAAAGAAAAAAAGCTGAACTTTATAAACAGGTAAAAAAATCAAACGTGCGGCGAAACAGTATGAATAAAACGCAGCACAAGCAAGATAGAATTGTTGACGTTAATTTACTTATGTAAATATTAAAGGGGAGCCCATCAATTTATTTAAAATATGAAGTTACTGACATTTAACAGCAACACAGGATAGAGGGAACATCGCGGGGAGGGGAGGGAAAGATGATTACGGGTAAATCTTCGTTCCGTCTGACATCCGTTTTCGGAACTTTGTAGTGAGATTAAAGTACAGTAGATGGCGCCACCTTACAAGTACGATGTCGCACACAGAGGGGTGAGAGAATTTCAGGGGGGGCATAGGAAAGGATACCTATTTAACCAGTGGGTCCAGCCTGAGGGCCGTCACTTAACGTGCTCGTCCGATGCACGGCGGATATTCAACGATTGTTAGTAAATCACACCATCTCTGAAAGATCAGCCCAGGTTCGAACCTGAGGACCTTCAGTTCAAAATTCGATAATCTGAATTGCTAACCACTAAGCCATCCGCGGCTCGGCGGGTAAATCCAAGAAAGAGCAGGACATTCATTGTGCTTACTTCTGTTCATTAGGAATGGCGGGGACGGAGGTAACAAAAAACGGCTGTTGTCCTTACCAGACAAGGACTGGAAAACTGTCTTTCTATATTTATTGTTTCTTCCACTCTTTACAAATCATGAGGGATAAAAAAAAAAAGCTGTTGTCCAATAAATAGCATTTCATGAACCTATAACTAGTTTGCAGGCCTAAAAAGAAAACTGTTCAGCAAGGTAAAAGAAATAGAAATTTATTTTTTAACTTGTGACAAATTAGAAAAAATAAAATAACAATTAAATAAAACTTACTGGCCATCCGGGCCAGTAAAATCAAACAGTTCAGTGGTCCGACGGAAGTTTTACTGGCCAATAGCCAGGGGAGCACTGGGTAATTCGAACGCTGAATTAACACAGGATCGATCACAAATGCTCTCCTGCTTTAAGTGCTAAAGGAAAGCATTTAGATCTTAAGAAACAGGTTCATTTAACTTTTAATGCGATAAAATATTTTTAACTGATGTATATCAGTTCGAAATTGTGGCGAAACGTAGATCAGTCGACAACAAGCTAGACATGTTTTACTTTTGTTTAAATCATTGTTAAGTAATGTATTATTTTTCTCTTGTTGATAATTGACACGAAGGCGTAATTGAGTGAGATGGAACAGCAGTTCATTTCCCAAAAATAATTTGTTACTGTCGTCAGCTCCTGCTGTTTTCACCTAACGT
Source organism: Macrothele yani (assembly GCA_039090855.1). NCBI lineage: Eukaryota > Metazoa > Arthropoda > Arachnida > Araneae > Macrothelidae > Macrothele > Macrothele yani. Next base: position 150,331,826 of record CM076995.1, on the reverse strand, counting down.
AAGTAATTTTGAACTGAAGGGTTTCCGCAGCGGGCAGGATATATCTTCCGGTATCTCAGCATCGCGCATGAGCGGCAGGAGGAATAAAATTCGATCTTTAAAAATGTCACGTGCGTTTTATTTGAAAAGTGCGGAGATATTCGGGGCTTGGCTACAGGTGAAGATACCTTTATGTTCCACTAGTCGCATCGGACTGTGTCGTCTCGGGGGTGGGGGTGTATATGATCCGTACGACATGTTTAACCTTTTCTGGCATCTGCTGTCCTGTTGCTACTCAACGCATTCTGCCACAGAGCAGACGGAAAACTGCATCCCGCTTGCTTGTCACGAAGTTAGCGGCACCCACCCTCAACGTCCCGGTATTCCCTCGCGCACAAGGTCGCCCGCCGCTACTGACGGGGCGGATCCGGGTCCAGTGGCCGTCGCATTTGTCATTAGGAAGACGCAAAGGTCACTGAACAATCGTCTCTGTGCCCCCGGGTAAGCCGTAGCCTGTCGTCGTTTGAATTTATTTCATTCAACACCTTCGCCAACTTCGCCTCAAAGAAGCGAGAGACAAAGTTAAAAGTGTGATAGCTTCGCATTAGAATCGTCAGTTGGTTGTTTTTGTTCCCCTCTATTATTGGGGTACATCTGTCGTGAGAATGAGACAGCTACTTTGACTCATTATTTATTTCTGCGCATTCATATGCAAACGCGCAATGAAGATTCATCGTAGGGCAAGCATTCAAGGAAGAGTGTTCATCATGTCCTCAAAGCAGCTGGAATGGAGAATGCCTATGAACAGTAGAATCCACTGGTATTTAGCGAGATCCCCGATTCAACGAGCAAAACAGGAACTTTGGTATAATACGTATTAATTCAAAGCTAATTTGATCGGTTTTAACGAACAAGAATGAATGAAGTCCCCGGATTTAACAAGGTAGAGAAAAAACATATGATGATCCCTTTTAACAGCCAAAGTAACAAAACCTAATGAAATTACATATTTAACGAGGCAGAGAAAATCTACTGTACACTGTCCTGGAATAGAGGAACAGAAATGGTGGTATACAGGAAGAAATTGTAACATCGCAGAGGAAACTCGGTGTGCTGGTGGCAGAATGTTGATAGAAAAGTAATATGAAGGTTGCGAAAACACAAGTTTGTCCGCGCTCTCTCACTCTGGAGTAAGTTGCTCTCTCAACTAAGCTACACGGACGTAATGTATCGCTGCATATTTGTCGTCTTAACACGTGATTTTACCTCTGTAGTACGTCACAAGATAATACACCAAATGGTCAACAAACTAGTTGTACATGGTATTCTCTGCCTTACACACGTCTTAGGAGTATCGCATGAGTAAGGTTAAAAACAGACATTGAACTTCTAGGTAACAAAAGGGCTGGTGGAGTTCACGCAATATACACTGCTAGCCACCCAAAATGCAACACCAAAAAGGAAGCATCCGATTGGCCTGAAATGCGCAGCATGCGTCGCCCACGAGAGGATATGCAAACGATTAGCATTGCAGGGCATGTGCAAATCATGTGCGCCCGGCACGCCACCGAGAAGCACTATAAGAAGGGTGCACAGAAGGGGGGGGTTAAGTAGTGGAAGTGTGTTCTGCTGCCGGACCTGTGCGTGGGAAGCTTCCTGATGCCTCGTCGCAGAATACGGCAGTCATTCCAACACGTTTCGGAGTTCGACAGAGGACGAATAGTGATTTATCGCGACAGCGGTTTATCGTACCGAGACATCGGCACCCGTGTGGGACGACATCCAGCCACAGTGAGGCGAGTATGGATTCGGTGGGTGCAGGAGGGACGGACGGACCGACGTGAGCGATTGCCGCTGCCGCGGCACACCACCCAACGAGAGGACCGGCATGTTGTGTGGCGGGCATTGTCGGCTCGCACCGCCACATCACGAACGTTAGCGCAGGAATTAGGGTGTATTGCGCAACAACCTGTGTCAGCACGTACCGTTCGACGTCGTCTACAGAAGCGGGGACTTGTCGCACTGCGCCCATTGCTCCGATTACCATTGACGTTACACCACCGGCGAGTGCAGCGGCAGTGGGCCGTTGAACGCCGCGCCTGGACTACGGAATGGCACGAAACTGTCTTCTCCAATGAATCCCGCTTCTGCCTGCAAGACCACAATGGTCGGATCCGCGTGTGGTGGCACCACGGCGAGAGACTGTATGACGCCTGCATTATTCATCGCCATACCGGACCGTCGCCTGGCGTTATGGTTTGGGGCGCAATTGAATATGACACCCGCACCTCTTTGGTACGCATCGCTGGTACGCTCAACAGCCACCGCTACATCTCCGACGTTTTGGAGCCTGTAGTCCTCCCTTACCTGCAGTACCTACCAGCGGCTGCGTTTCAACAGGACAATGCGCACCCGCACGTGGCACGCATCGTGCAACAATTCTTCACGGCCCAAGATGTGTCACTGCTGCCGTGGCCCGCCTGTTCTCCCGATATGTCGCCCATCGAACACGTCTGGTCGCTGATCGGCAACCGAATAGGCCGGCAAGCACCACCTGCGGCTATGCCTGATGAACTGTGGCAACGTGTGGAAGCAGCCTTGACCGACATACCCCAAGCCCACATCCAAAGCTTCTTTCGTTCGATGCCGCGGCGTGTAGGTGCCGTTATGGCCAGCCATGGGGGCCACACGAACTATTGATGTCTCCGTGTTCCGCAAGTCGCACGGGCCTGTAAGCTCAATCACTTCATCTTTGTATCCGTTGTTATGTGTCCAGTAAATCTGGCTTTGCTATCTCGTGTCCTTCTCGGTGTTGCATTTTGTGTGGCCAGCAGTGTATTAAGAGCATTTCTGCGCAACCATTGCAGAGAAGAATAGGGAAGTAATGAAGAGGGGATGTGGCCTGAGGGGAAACAAGAGACAGCAATTCTTAAAATTGTGCCCATTGCCCGTTTCATCTCCAAGTGAGAGTTGCATTGGAAATATTAGTGCTGCTTTTATTTCATGTGTTTATTTAAAACAGCGGTCAATCTCACGCAGCCATGAAGCAATTCCTAAACTATAATGAGTGACAAAATGTCGAAGGGAAAAGTTTGTCTGAAATCAACAAAGTAGTAATTTTTAGAGAGCTGATAAATATTTGAATATAATTAAATAGTGACTTGGATTTATACAACGAAAACTGCAGATAGAAATTAGTCAGTATTGAGAAAAGGCCCTTAAAAGATCCTTCGGGAAAACGATTTCTTTGTTGACTGGGACTATCCATGGAATAAAAGGAATGACGCCCTTCTCCCCCTTTTTTTTTTATCCCCGTTGTAGAAGGGGCAAACTTTCTTGGAGAAGCCCTGCGTGAGAACTAACCAGCAATTAGCAACTTCTTACATCATGGATCATAGGACAGCATTTACTTTCAAGAGCGCAGAGAAATAATGGGGAGTAGAAATACACTGTAGTTGTAAAAGAGTGTTGGACTTGGGACTTCGAAGGGAGTAGGACTAAAAAAGAATGGGAGTAGGACTGGAAAAAAGAATGGATTTAAAGGCGAAGAAAATACAGTCAGAAATTTAAAAATACCCATCTCCCCACTGAAAGTAACTAATACTTCGCCACGTAAATATTCTATTTCCCCCCAATCAGAGGAATAAAGGTATTATGTGCGACTAAATTCACTTGCTTTCATCTTCAGTTTGTTTACTTATTTATTTGCTTCCCTGCTCCAATGACATATGAACCTGCAAACAGTAATTCTTCTTTCATCGACTAAGAGGAGCCACGCCAACAAATATTTTAGTGTCCGTTTCAATGATTAATGAATATACCATCAACACACACTGTCTAAGGAAAAAGTGTTATCTACAAACAACAAAATAGTGATTTTCATATATTTAGAGAGCTAGCAAATGGTGTAAAAATGCTGCTGAATATTATTATACAAACGGATGTATAATATAAACCTACTTTCATATTGTGACGTAAGCACATTTTTTACATGCTGAGATTTTTCACCCCAAAACGGATTTAGCGAGCGCCCTGATTTAATGAGAATTCCGGTCGGTCCTGAACTCTTCGTTATAAGCGGGTTTTTCCTCTGTCTCCCTCTTTCGCTGAGGGTGGGTTGAGTACCTCAAAGACGAATGATTCCATCTATGAGGATGTTTGCCAAATTAATGCAACCGGCTCGCCACTCCTTTGCTGCATATCCAGACAAGGGACAAAGTGCGTCTGGTACCGACTTCACAGGGAACCATCTACCCATTCGCGTTCCCAGACCCAAGGAGTCTGCGGAAGACCCCAGAAAATCCGCAGACTAGATGGCCGGCAGGATCGGGATTCGGACACCCGTCACAAACGCCTGCATCTCACACAAAGCACAGCGACTTAGCCAACTGCGATAAGCAGACTTTATTGTACTTAAATTAGTGCTAGCAGTGATCCTTGAATATACGACTTTCATAGGCATAGCGAAGGAGGTGGGGTCCTCGTGTGCGGACCCCTCCCCCACTTTCAGGGTGATTGAGTACGAATTTAAAGTGATATATGTATACATATATCGCTTCTCAGTAATGTTCTCAGTAATGGTTTTTTTATTTTACTTGTTGACTTTTAAAGTTTCTGTGCTTATTCCCACAGGGAGTATTTTTTTTTTTTTTGCGGGAGGGTTTCGCTGATGAACCAAATCCATGCGCCTCCCCCTCCTCCCCGAAGAAATGTCTGGCTTTTCTACTGATGACGACTTTCGACCGCGCGCGCGCGCCCACGTTTGTGTGTGTGTGTGTGTGTGTGTGTGTCGGAGTCTGGGATTTATACACACGCCCCAACACCACTCCACTCACTGCCAAATTTCCTCAGACACCCGAATAAAACTCAACACCCCTCCATTTGATGGTGTATATTGTTACGCATATTTAATACTAGAATTTTAGGCAAAGATATTAAATCTCATTTCGCAACTTTTATTTCACTTTAGTGCTCCATTTCCTTTGTTCCCACGATGCGTGAGAATATTTTGCCTTGCCACCCGATATAGAAACATCGGAAGCACGGTTTATTTAGAGACGTCAGTTTGTCGCATCTTATAGGTCTGGGCCTTTGTATTTCATAGACGCGTTGGTATGGTCCAGCTCATTTGATCTTTTGCCTTCTTAATTTCAAAGCAGCCGACTGTAAGCGCAAACCCTCTTAATTTCAACCTTGAAGTTTTGTAGAGCCGATGCCGGCGTTTTCCCATGGTTTTTGTGAAGGTAAGGGGGTGAGTTTGCATAGGGACAAGGGGGAGCTAAGACAGTCGACTCGAGGAATTGAAAGCGAGCGGTGGCAGAGAGAGCAGGCGAGGAAACGCCTTAGGTGTTAGGAAGCAGGTCTTAAGCTAACTAGGGGAATGGAGGTTTTTCTCCACGTCCGCGATATAGAGAAGAACAGGAAGGCAGAATTGCAAAGCTCAGCACAACCTTCTGCGTTAAGCAAAGAAAATAATAAAGTGTTTTCAGAGATCTAAAAGGATTGTATAAAAATTATTATTTATAGTTATTATTATTGTTATTTTATTACTTTCAACCACGCAAGACTATGAAAGTTAACTAAAACCAGTTAACAATATCTACCTGCCAAGTTTTACGGATTATCGGTTTCTACTTGTTTTTTTACTGTTATATTACAATCAAAATGTTTTACATATTTGCGTCTCTCCTCTTTCCCCCCATTAATACAATTTTGAAGGATCGATAAATGGCCCCGCCGCTTCTGTATAGTCTGATTTACCTGGTCACACTTACACCCAATGTCTTGTCTCAGCCAGCGGAAAAAGCAGATAAAAACACCGTAGGATTAGGATTGGAGATAACTTCTAAAAGAGAGAGAAATGAACGGTATCAGCCTCAGGTAAGACTTAAAATTGCTTATTTTAATGGTAACGTAACATGTTAACGTAAAAAATAAGGGTCAAAACCTCGTTAAATTAAAGTAAAAAGTTGCTGCAATTGCAATAATATCGCTGTTACAAATGTTTTTTTTTTTTTTCTGTGTATGTGGTCTAATTAATGATTGCGTACCAATGAGGTAATTATGCATCCATTGCATTTTAAACGCTGAAAGCGTGAAGTAGTGCCAAATACATGAAATCGATTAAAATTTCCAAACCACTTGCGTAATGGATCGGCTTTTTATTGATATGTTCAAAACACTTAATCAGTGCGTTGATACATCGGATCATCGAACATATCGATTAAATGTTCATTAAAAATTTGTTTACAGATTTCAATTGTTGAAAGTTGGGACAGGTCTGTGTATAACACACACATATGTTTACATACACACTAGATATGTTATATACACACATATGTTCATATATACACTAGATAAAAGGTCATACGTCCAGCCCATTTCCATTTCATGGATTTTATTATTTTGATCGTGAGTGGAAGACATCATGATCAAAGTAAAATCCCTGAAATGACAATGTACTGGATATATTGCTAGAAAAACAGACCACCGATGGAAAACTGGAATATTAGACTGGATACCAAGGTACAGAAAAAAACAAAAACAGAAGAGGAGCATGTATGAGATGAGAGGTTGAAATTCGAAAGCCTGCTGGAGTAACGTGGAGAAGACTAGCCCATTGTAGAAGAAACTTGGGGACACCTTCCTCCAGCGGTGGATTTATAATGGTTGACCATGATGATGTATATTACTTTTAACGTAGCGAAAAACCTCCTTGGTGTGGACTCTTTTGCCTCATTATACACTGCCGGACAATTGCTAAGGACGGATGACAATAGCTACGATATCAACCATAAAATGGAAGGCAGGAAAATGTGGAAATTGGCATAAGTGCGGGATACAGTAAGACGTGTTGTGCGTATGCAAATTTTGGATTGCCGAACTTGTTCGTGACGTCATAGCGCTGATAAGAGATATAAAGGATTTGACGCGTATTGACCGTTGTTGTTCAAACGCAAAGTTGCAAGGGAAAGAATCAATTGACGAAATTGCAATTTTCAGTATGTCTTCCCGACATCACCTAGATGATTTTACGCGTAGCCGTATTATTGGCAAGATTGAAGAAGGGCGAAAAATAACAGATGTTGCCAGGGAGTTCGACGTCAGCCACAGTGTTGTTTCAAGGCTTTGGAAATCATTTCAAACAAATGGAGAGTGTAGCAAACGTCACGGGGGAGGTCGTGTTCGCAGTACGACACCTGCAGAAGATCGGTACATAGTGCTATCAACAAAAAGACATCGGCGCAGCACAGCTAGTGAGGTAGCAAATCAGTTTATGGCTGCTACTGGCAAGCGGATCTCCCGAAAAACTGTCGCCAGACGTTTGCATGAAGGAGGACTATACGCCCGCCGTCCTGTTGTGTGCATCCCATTGTCCAGACGTCACCGTACCGCCCGTTTCCAATGGTGACATCAACATCGCAATTGGACTGATAACGACTGGTCTGCTGTCCTCTTCATAGATGAGAGTAGATACAGTCTATCGTCTGATTGTCGACGACAACTGATCTGGCGTGATAGTGGTACTGCATATTGTCCAGCAAACATACAGGAAAGGGACCGATATCCGACATGTAGTGTCATGGTATGGGCTGGCATCATGATCAATTGCCGTACGTCCCTCTATGTGCTTCCAACTGGGACTATGACTGGCCAACGATACATTAATGATGTTCTGCTACCTCATGTTCGCATGTTCCGTGGTGCTGTCGGTGATAGATTCTCTTTCATGGACGACAACGCAACATGTCATCTAACAGTCGCTGTCCAGGAGTGTCTTGAGAGCGAGGATATTCAACGCCTCGTATGGCCAGCACGTTCTCCAGATCTGAATCCCATTGAAAATGTGTGGGATGCTTTGGGGAGGAGTCTTGCTGGTCGCCAATGCCCTCCAATAAACAAGGACACCCTCATCCGTGCACGGACAGAAGAATGGGATAAATTACCCCAACAGCTGCTTGATAATGTTGTGCAAAGCATGACACGACGTGTGGAATCTTGCATCTCCCTCCATGGTGGCCATATCCCGTATTGACATCTTACGCCGGAACGCCTGCGGACGGTAATTGCATTTTTTTCACGTTTACGTATTCTACACAAAATGGCCTGTTTGTCCCTTGAACACGTTCTAAAGCCTTCTGGATTTCAGAGCACAATAAATTGTCTTTCTTGTAATGTCCTGGCATTCTGACATTATTTTATTTCATTTGGCATCTAACCACACTTACTTTTTTATGCGCTATATAGCCGTTTATGATCCGTCCTTAGCAATTGTCCAGCAGTGTACGTTTCAATTTATGAATCGTCAGTTCTTTGTCAGTGGGCCCCAATAGCAAGAGGTCTGCACGGGCCTTATTTGGTGAGCCCCGCCCCACTCAAACCCGTGAGTTTAAAGCCGGTCCGTCAATTGCAGCTGTTATGAGGTGCCATTTTGTATTATTTTGTCTTTCTCTTGTATTTTATTAACTTGTGAAAATTAAATAATGAAATCAGATGTTATTGAAAATATTTAGTTGAATGTATGCCTAAAAATATTAATTGAACTTTGGCAATTATAGAAGAATATAATCTTTAGACAGAGAGAGAAAAAAAAAGCTAAGTGTGCTCAAAATCTCCCTTTTTTCCTATACGAATTAGGGATGGGAGAAACAATCGATGTCGTCCCACTCTCATACAAACTCACACATATTCCACCCCACTACAAATCCCCTCTCCGTCCCCCACTCCACAAAACACAACACACACACACACACACACGCACACACACACACACTCTCGTTCGGGGTCGAATCTTTTTGTTGTCAACAAGTCCCAAAGTGTTTTTGCCATCTTAGTATGTACAGATGGTAAAAAAAAAAAAAAAAAAATGTGAGTGACTCTCCTCGCCTCTGTGATTACGCCCTGGGCTATGTCATGTAAGTAAAGTCAGCAAAACCCTTAAACACACCAGGAAATCGGAAATCACGACGTTTTTCTTTCTTTACTATTGCGCTAAAAAGAATAGGCCGACTTGGCCCGGCACGTTGCTTTGCTCACTAAACTGAACAAAAAAGATCACACCAAATTTTCAGGTGTAATGAGCACGTCTTTTGAATCCGTTCAGATGAAAATTAAATTTATCAAAGCTATTCAAAGTCAATGGAACCGGTATGGAAAACAATTGTATCTGACAGAAGAACGAAGTTTTTCAGTAGAGTTTTTAATACCGCAGATGTTGCTGTAAATGGAATCGCGAGCTTACGCCCTCTGGTTGCAGACTTGTGCGTTAAGAAAAATTTGAATTCATATGAGAAACATTTCGCAGCGGAAACGCTCTCCAACAAAGAAGGGATTTTTCAAATCGGGCTCTTCGAAGCAGAGATATGGACAAATATAAGATATGCATCTACGCTCCCTGGTGAGAAAACCATGCATTATTTTAGCAAGAAGATATTCTCAAAAGGTTTTTCGATGTGAGCGGTATCGGTCCAAGAAAAGAAATTCTTGGTCGAGTTTTCAGGAGCTCAGATTTTGCTGCAAATGCATCAGAAGCAGAAATTAACACTTATGCCCTTGGTGGCCAAACCAATACTTACCAAATATTAGAAATTATATGAAAAACATTTCCCATTAGGAGCAGTATGCGATACAGAAAGAATTTTTCAAATCGGAACGCAGAAAACGCAATTTACCTTTGCGCACCCTAGCGGAAAGTCTATGATTTACTTGAAAATTTTGAATTTTTATGAAAAATACTTCGCATCGGAAACACTATCCGACAAAGAAGGTATTTTTCAAATCGGACTCTTAGAAGTAGAGATATTGACAAAAATAAGATATACATCTACTCCCCCTGGCAGGAAAAACATGCATTATTTTAAGAAGAAAATATACCTAAAAGGTTTGTTTTTTTTTCAATCTAGATTTCAGAAGCTCAGATTTTGCTGCAAATACATCAGAAGCGGAAATTAAGACTTTCGCCTCCTGGTGGCCAAACCATTTTTTACCAAAGTTAGAAATTATATGCAAAAGGATTTCCCACCAAGATCTGTATCCGGTGCAGAAAGACTTTTTCAAATCGGAGTTTTAGAAGCAGAGATAATGGGCGAAATGCAATTTACCTTAACTCCCCTTAGCGAAAAGTCTATGAATTACTTGAAAATTTTGAAAGTATTTGAAAAACATGCCGCACTGGAAATTCTATCCAATAAAGAAAGAATTTTTCCATTCGGATCATTAGAAGCAGAGATATTGACAAAAATATGATATACGCCCCCTGGCGGAGAAACCATGCCATATTTTAAGAAGAAAATATTCCGATAAGGTTTACCGACGTGTGTGGCATCGGTCCACGAAAGAATTTTTTCAATCGAGATTTCAGCTGAGATTTTATGGCAAATACATCAGAAGCAAAAATTAACGCTTACGTCTCCCGGTGGCCAGAGTATTCTTTACCAAAAATTAGAAATTATATGCAAAAGATTTTCCATCAGGAGCTGTACCCGATGAAGAAAAAAAAATTCAAATCGGAGTTTTAGAAGAAGAGATATCGGGGAAAACGTAATTTGCTTTTACGCCCTCTAACAGAAAATCTATGCATAACTTGAAAAAGTAACTACACCTAAAATACTCTGCGACAAAAATGAAAGCGAAAGATAAAATAATTTTTCAATCGGATGTTTTAGAAGCCAATATTGAAATAAAATGTATTTTGAATTCGACATCATCTGCATTTATGCCCTCTAGCTGCGAAATTGTACCTCGTAAAAAAAAAGAAAAAAAGAAATGAAGGATCATCATTCACATATTCCAAGCTTCCCAATGCAAAAATAATTTTTTAAATCGGGCTAATAGTTGCAGAGATATGGTGTCTACAGACGGACGGATAGATGGACAAACCGATAACATAAGCACGATATTTTTTTACAAAAGACGTGCTAAAAAAAGCCCGACTCGGCCCATAGTAGCCATATTTGTCAACTGCCGCGGCGGCCGAGTGTCATAGGCGTAGGTTTCTGGCTTGCGGTCGGAGTTAAGAGTCTCGGATGAGGCATGGGCGGTGCCTTTTTTTCTTTTTAATTTCCACAGAGTGGCTCTGTCTCTTCCTTGGGACCAGTGGTCCTAAATTTAGTGACGAGTGACTACTTACAACCCTTAAAGTTGTTCCCGGTGGTCGTAAAAGTCTCCCCCCCCCTCCCCCCTTACACACACGCACACAAACCATCGTTTATTCCCTGCAGCTGGAGAACAGCTGAACCGGTAGAGATGAATCCTCGACCAGTGTCTGAGGACAAGTTGAACTTCACTACAGCTGCCCCAGCGGCTCATCGTAATTCCCTTTTCGATACGCCTTCGTATTACGCTGGGACCTGCCAGTTTCAGGTGTCGCATAGCCTACAAATATTCCTTTTTATGGGCATCGTACGGAAGTGTTCCTAGTAAAATGCCCCGACAGTGCACTTCACGAAAAATCCTCGTCCCAGGACACTCAGATTATGCTGTAGGACATTTTACTATCGAATCCAGTAATTTATTTCGAAATTATGCAGTGAAAGTTGTTTGGAGTTCCTTTGATAAGCGTGAAGTCACGGCAAATTAATGTTCAAAGAACATCCTTAGGCGATGAATCGCAAATTACTAGATGTAAAAGGGGGGGGAATCTGTGATTACGGAATCTTTGTGGCAAGTCGTCGAAGGAACAGTAAATGTTAAGAGAATGCCTTTCTTTTTCTCAAAACAAATTTATGACAATTGCTCAGAGATGAAGTGAGTTCATTTGCAAGAACTCGAAAGAAATTTCAGGAAGATGGGAAGAAAAGGGGGTTCAAGACATTTGGAGAAAACAGGTTAAGAAGAAAGGAACTCTGGGCGTTGCATACATCAGAAGATAAAATTTTCAAAAGGAATTGTGGATAAATGATGTTTTAGGCAGTGCAAAGCCCGAAGAAATGCACTACAGGCAAAACTTAGGTCAAGCAGGTTTCACGCATTTTTCTTTTCTGTGAATTATGCGTGGCGGATATCTAAGGTACGGAACGCGTTATTTTTAAGTTCAGGAAGCTTCTGGAATCATGTCGAGATAAAATTTTCAGCTCATTTTAAAGACAAAACTACTTGTTCCGTAGAATTATAAGGAGAAAATACGTTAAAAAGGTGCTTTTATTTTTTTATTTTTTTTTATTTTTTTTTCGACGTCCAGGTGGTCAAATGCGCAGGTTTCCCACTAGTCGTCTGAGGTGGGACCGGGATTGAATCCCGAGTGAGGCATGAGTGGTTTGGATCTCTGGCTTCCTTCCCTGATGCCAGTGACCCCCTGATTAGGAAGGGGTAACTGCAATATAACCCTGTGAGTTGCTCATGGCTATCACTAAGGGCTGCGGGTGGCCCTGTGGTCAACGTTCGTGACTGCCACGGAGATAACCTCAGGTTCGAACGCTCGAACCACTAAATACGGCTTTACGTGCTCATCCGACGCCCGGCGGGACGCCCGTGCTCATCCGCCGGGCGTCGGATGAGCACGTAAAGCCGTCGGACCCCGGGAACGCCCCGCCCCGTAATAAATAAGGGCGTCTTCCTCCTCCCCTTTTTACCTCGCTTCCGTGTCACTTTCCTATCGGGCACTCTAGCCCAAATCTCCTAGCTTCCTATTTCCAGGGGCGTACTGATAACCCCCGCAGTACTGGGGGGGGGCTCATGGTCAAAAGGGCCTCTAGCTTGAGAGAAAAGTTTTTGCAAATTTTTTTTTTTTTTTTTTGCGGAAACTTCGTATGAAAGTGGTTAAAGAAACTAGCCAAGAATTAAGGTAGCTTTGAATGAGGTTTAAGAAGAAAAGCATTTTTTTAGTAAATACGTAAAATCGTTAGAAATCATTTTGTTGCTTTTGTTCATAAAAACTGGATGACGGGAAAGCAACATTCAAAAGAATTTGAGGCCCTTGCTGTTACACCACGGAGATAACCTCAGGTTCGAAGTTCACAGCCCTTGCAATAGTTTCTATGCAGGTACGAGCATAATAACAAGAGAATGTGAAAAAAATATCAGTTAAATAAACGGAATTTTTTATACCAATGAGGATAAGGTGCTATATATTACAGTTGTTTGCACGTAACTATGCATCCCCCGAATATAATGAATTGAAAGGTGTTCTTCGCTGGAACGAAAAATCAGAGATCTGTGTTATTCATTTTTATAACAGAGTAAATAACTTAAGTAGTTTTATACGTTTTTTGTGCTACAGTTCTTAATCGTTACTTTGTTACTTGCTTACTTACGTTGTGACATTTTATATAAATCGGAAAAGTTATTAAACACTCTCACACGGCAGCTGCATATTTTGTGTGCGCAATCGTGAGGCATTACAAAAAGCAGGCCTTAATTCTGTGTTTCACGGAATAAAGCAAAATAGTTTTGATTTTACGAAAAATACTCGAGATTCCAAAGAATTTGATTTATTAAAACACCCGTAAAGCCTAGTTAATAATATGGAAGTTAAAACTTTGAGTAAATGAAAGCTAATGGATTTTCGCAAAAGGACCTCGAAAACATTAAAACTTTTTTTGCTGGAGGAAGGGGGAGGGGGGGTTGAGTTTTTCCGGTACGCCCCTGCCTATTTCTAAGGGTTGTTTAACCCTTTAACCACCGGCTGGAACGAATTAACTCGGGGTTAACAACTTAGGCCGAAATCAGCTGGATCAAATATATTCGCTGTCTAAGAAGTAGGCCGAACGCGACAGAAACGAGTGAACCTGCGCACCAGAAATCGTTGTTTTCATCTTAGGTTTGTCATTCTAAGCGGTCATTTGGGGGTATGATTCTCCTTAATCCTTCTTGTTTGGTTACCTTTTCTGCTAAGAATACTATAAAAATGGCGACGAACCTAAGATAGAAGAGAAAAGATGTTTAAGTAACTTGTTTCTACCCTGGTGCACGATGTCCATGTCCGGCGGATTACTCCTTCCGAATCATTCCTTGGACGATGGAGCAGAGAATAAAGGACTATAAGGGAATCCGACTACATACTCTGAGACTCGGGACTGCAAGGGAGCATTTTTACAACCAGCGACAGATTTATAGTCGGTACTCCTGAGATGAAAGTGGGAAAGGAATTGTTTTCCCTTAGCTTTCGCATAGCCTGGTCACTATGAAAACACCTCTGTTTGAGGAGCGCAAAAAAATTTGGGCAACTTTTGGTTTAGGTTCATCGGCCGCTTAAAGGGTTTAGACCTGGGGTCAGACACCCCCTTCCTATGATCCTCTACATATGATCTGATCTGATGGCTATCGTTAAACCTCGAAACAACACACACACACACACACACACACACACACACACACACATACCAACAACAACAGCAACAAAAATATTTGTGTACACTTCAAAACCTCTGAAAGTGACCGCAGTGGTATAACTGTATAAATTAACTGTTTTTCATAGCGGGATTCATATTACTAAAACATGTTGGTCAGCTCCACCTATCTTACCAAAATGCGGAAGTGCTGAGTGTTGTGACTAATGATGATATAGGCCAGGCCTGGCGAACCTTTTTGAGTGTGTGTACTCAAATCTACGGTAATCTTAAAAATTATTTCTCACCTGCCGATGGTAATTTTTAGCAGCTGATAATTGTTTCATATCACCTGTTCACTCAACAAACAAGAAGAAACTTATAAGCAGGGCCAACCGTTTACTTTATTATACAGGTGCTACGAGGATTTCAAAACGTGTCATACAGCGTCTCATGTTCTTGCAATAGCTCTGCTGGCGTGAGACGTCTTCTGTAAACACTGCTCTGGTTTACGCTCAAAAGGAGCGGGGGTGGTAAACAGCAAGTAATCCTTTCACTGGTTCAGAGAAGAGGTGATCCGGCATGCTGCCGTGATCGCTTGTCTAATAATATCCGTTCGAGTTACTGCCTGGGAGAATCCCTTTGCACTCCATTTTAGACGAACATGGCGAACTGTCATCTTCTCGCTGTCTGGCTGGAGGCTCTTTGTGGGTTTGGGGGACTTTCTTTCGAAGACGCATTCAGCTGAAATAAGGCTCCTTCCTCAGCGCTTACTGAAATTCTCTAAGCTATCCCTGACATTCCAAAGTGGAAAACATTCCTTAGTAACAGCTGATCCATTTGGCAGTAATAATAGTCATTTTATATTTGTTTGTTTATTATAGGTGTGGTTTAAAGAATAAAGGGGGCGACTGCACGCACGCCGCGTGTGTGCGAAATGTTTTTCGCTTGCGATAGGTTCGCCACCCATGATAAAGGCGGTCCTTAATGAACGTTTCTAAACAGCTCGACAGAAAATCGAAGAAGTTGTTACAGAGTTTTTGTACGGGGTTTTAGGATTTCATATAAAATCTCAAAATGCAACCTTTTTACATCTCGTGCACTCATTTCTTTGTTTCCCCAAAGCGTGAGAGAAATTTCTCAGAGTCAGTTCCACATTAAACACCGGATGCACGGTTATTTACTAAGACGACTTTTTGTCTATGCTTAGTATTTGCACTTTGTCTGTTGAATGGAGATTAACTCTATTGCGCCTCTTTTGATGCTTTACAGATTTTAATTTCAAGGCTGCCGACAAATGCACTAACCCTTCACATTTTACTACTTTGTGGCTTGAGATTTACCGAGGGCGGTGTGGTTGTTTCTCACGGGGAACTTTAGAATATGCTTAAGGGTATTTCTGGGAAACAGGGGAGAAGCAGGCGAGAAGACAGTGGTCTCTGGTCTAGGAGAGCGAGCGGTCACGAAAAGTACGACGAGGTGATTGCCCCTAGGGTAGGCTGGGAGGTCTTAGTTGGACCAGCAGGTCAGGGGATTTCACGACAGCGCGAGAGATAAAGGAAAGCAGGACTTAAGAAAAAGGAATTGGAGTTTAAGCGGGAGAGTTAGGAAATATAGCACAGCTAACGGACAACCTTTGCAGGCAATTAAATGAAGAAAAGAATAAAAGTTTTTTAGACATATTTACGAATCGCAAGAATCATTATTTGCATGCAATTATTATCATTTGGTTATTACGTGTTAATTACGATCATCATCAACCACTACGGAGTTATTAGCAATTACAAGTTAAGAACTAGAACAAAGATACCAATGAACATGTTAACAAAATGCAGATTTTTTTCTAGAGAGAGAATGAGTTTTCAAACCAGAATGAGTAACTACTGATTTGAAAGCTCATTCTCTCTTTGTTTTCTGTTTTTTTGTTGTTGTTTTTTTGCAAACTTTTCCCGCATTAATTAAGAGTTTACTTCTCATCTTTTGTACAGCATTCATTTGCGCGTGTGATTTTTTCCAATGTAAGCTTCTCTTAGCTTTTTTTTTTTTTACTCCTTTTAGATGGTAGTTCAACACATAAGTATACTTTAATGCTTACTTACCTGGAGCGATTGTCCCAGAATAAACATTGCTACAGTTCGGGGGAACACCCTTCCTTTTCTCTGGAGCAGCTACTTCCCCTAAAAATGTAATTGATAGTCATGAAAATTGGTGCTGGACGTACTAAACAAAAGGGAGGGGGGGGACGACCAGCGATTCTGCACGTATCGTCGACTTTCAAATAGAAAAATTTAACCAAATTATTAAAATAAAAAATCAACTGTTAAGTGACACCGTGAAAATGCTACCACTTTCTTCAACCCTAAAGAAAATGTTTTATACTCTGTACTATAAAAAAAAAGTCTTTTCTTTTTTTTAAGAGGAAAGCTTTTTGTTCTTGTACATATACACTGTATTATCAAACTAGAAGTCGAAGAGTCGCAAACAGTGTATTCCAATCAGTAAGGCTGTTTGCGTTTCTTGAGATTATCTATGTTTCGGCATCAGTACAGTAGCTCACTGGCGGTGGGGGGGGTCTGTCCTTTGTAGATCGAAAACGATGTTAATTTTTCAAAACTTATTGACTTCCTTCATATGTCTCACTGATTTTGAACAAATTTCGCGCACAGTGTTAGATAGTTCTACTTTAGGGATTTTTTGCAACCAGTTTGCTAAGTATGATGTCCGGTGTAATTTGATTTCGAATGAATCGCTTCACTCAGTAATATATTTGCCTCTTTACTTACTCAGTTATGCTCAGTAGTCATCTGGGCATTAAAAGAAGCTTTAACACATCTGCGATTTAAATTGGTCTTGTCCATTTTATTGCATATCAGTTCAGAGTAGGTACGAAATTCGCACTGTGAACAAACTTAATTACTAAATGATGGAGCAGACAGTGAGCTTCTGTTGCTAATTTAACGTTATTTGAAGGCTGTATAATAATCAGATGCCACATTACTAACTTGCCTGCGGGGTGAGTGGATATTTTATCCCCTCATAAACCATCAAGGTTGGAAAATTTCCATCTGAAGCTCGCGTTTTTAAGGCATTTCCCAGTTGTTTCACCCTCTAATTGGCAACCTCCAAAATTTTCGGCGGAAAGCCACAGGCGCCGTAACTGCCCAGGTCCAGTCAGTACTATTGAACGATATCTTCCTTTTTTTCGCACTTCCTTTGGAAAAAAGAAATCGTGCTTATTTTATCACTTTGTCTATCTGTCTGTGGACACCATACCTCTGCAACTATTAGTTCGATTTGAAAAATTCTTTTTGCATTGGGAATCTTGAAATGTGAAAATAATAATCATTGCATTCTGTCCCCCGACGTACAACTTCACTGCTAGAGGGCGCAAATGATGATATTGAAGTCAAAATACATTTTATTCCTACATCTTTGCTTCTACATATCCGATTGAAAAAAAAAAAAAAAACTTTTTCCTATAGATGGGATTTATATTGAAGACTATTTTAGATACAGTCTCATTTTCATGTAATGCATAGTTTTTCCGCTAGGGGCGTAAAGATAAATAACGTTTTCTCCGATTCTCTGCTTCTAAAAGTCCGATTTGAAAAATTCTTCCTGCATCGGATACAGCTGCTAATGGGAAATGTTTTGGAAGTAATTTCTGGAAAGGAATGGTTTTACCACCAGGGGGCGTAAGTGTTTAGTTCTGCTTCTGATGTATTTTCAGCAAAATCTGAGCTTCTGAAAATTCAGTTGAAGGAATTCTTTCGCTGGCCGATACCACTCACATTGGGAAACTTTTTGAGAATATCTCCTGCTCAAAATATTGCATAGTTTTTCCGCCAGAGGCGTCGGTGTATATATTATTTTTGCCGATATCGCTGCTTCCAAGAGTCCGATTTAAAAATTCTTCCTTTGTTGCTTCCTTTCGAAATGTTCTTCACATAATTTCAAATTTTTCTTAACGCACAAGTGTGCCACTAGAGGGCGTAAGTCCATGTTTTCGTTTACAGCAATATCTGAGGGACTGAAACCCCGAATGAAAAAATTATTTTTCGGTCAGATACTACTGACTATGAAAACTCTTTGCGTGTATTTTCTTCCTAAAATATTGTACATTTTTTCCGCTAGGGGGCGCAAGTGTTTAATTTATTTTTCTCAATAGCTCTGTTTCTAAATGTGTGATTTAAACACTTCTGGGGATACCTTGTGGAGCACTTTAGGTTTGTGTCTGAGGAGTTCTGTAGTTCACAGTTCTATCGCTAGGTGGCGTTTGTGTACTTTTGTTTGCAGTTGTATCTCCGCTTCTAAACACGCTATTGTGAAATTTCTTTCCAGTGCCCCAGACCGCTGTGTCACCGGAGCAGCGATAAATTTTCTATTTTTGTTCTAAATTTGTTATTTTGTTGGGTGCTATGCGATTTGGGTGCTTCTTTATCCAACCAGGCACACTGAATATAACATCTACTCTTTTATGGCTATCTAATCTAAGTTGAAGCCTTTAAGGCATACTATGACCTGAAACCTTTTCCCGGTAGATTCCTACCTATGCCCAAGTTACTCCCCGAAACCACTTTCTCAATCGTATGTGCTGTTGTTTCATAAGATGCGCCAATTATATATGTCTCACCCTGACGCTGATCACGCGTCCCAAATTTTGGGGTCCCTGATCATGGGGAGTGTAGAAAGCTAGTTCGCGCCGTTAGACTGGAGCGCCGCCCATGGGACTCGAGCCCGGGCCCATCTTGAATGATTAGCCAGGAACCTACGCTTCTGACCACTTAGCTACCGGGGCGACGATCCAGGGTTAGATGAATTTGAAAAAGATAAAAGATTTTGCTATGAAACTTGACGGTTGTCTACGACAAGTTGGAGGAAAATTTGGGAGGAAAGAGCTAACGTTCAAAAATTTGGAAGTATTTTAATATTCTGGAAATGTCTTAAGCAGTTTCAGGAACCCCGTAGAGCATATGAATGGGTGTTGGCTCCATTGGGATGATATTCTGAGTTATTTCTGACGCGGCCGGATAATAAAAAAAAAAGAAAAAGAGGTGCTTCTGTCCAAAGTTAATTGCCGTTTGACTGCTCTTCGTGAGCTGAAATCCGCTGTTGGCGCAGATACATGGCAAAATATGAATGTGAAGAATAAGCGACCATGTGGTGTAACAGCACTCTGAGAAATTGTGGCATGACCCTCGCTTGTGGTTTCGGGTGGGAAAGGTCAGGTTCTGTCCCCTACTTTGAATACTTGACGAGACCTGGTGGGGAGAGTCCATCAGAGGTCACTGGCAAATTCCGACACGCGCCCGGTGGGGATTTTTAGCTATCTAGGGGTCGCAGTGCCACACCGAAGAACGATGTGTATAGTATGGGGGACGCGTTCGCAGCAGGGGTTGTCACATTCTTCTTTATATAGCTGACGTCAGCTCTTTACAAATGCATAGATCCGGTTGAACTGAATCCCGTGATACTCCTGTTCTGCGCATATTGCATAGATTTTTTTTTTTTTCCTGCTCCACCCTACCTATGAAAAGAGAGAAAAACAGAAATACATAAACGATCGATAAAGCTTGGCAATAGCTATATTTCTTTGAGAAAATGAAAGCTCTACTGCAAATTTCGGATTCAAAAAATATATCCATTTTTCGAACACGACATGCCAAAAAAGGGAACTACGGTATTTTATAAAACATCGCATTTAAAGGGAGAGAGGTGGTGATTCACCCGCTATATGGGTTTGTCAATACCTTTTGAAAAATATATTAACGTATTTTGAAATGCGTTCTTAAAATCAGATGCAGACTTGGGGTTACACACTCATGCCGCTGTCACTTTTATGGTAAGTTTGTTGTAACCAGCAGGGCCCGGATCCTGGGCCCTACTGTTTAACAGAGGTTTCTCTTTTAAAAAAGTTTTCTAGAAATGACCTATTTTGCATTGAACTTATTACTTTTATCAATTTTTAAGAATAGTAAGTGGACTTACATAGAAATTTAATTTTGAGGTCCTAGGTCCTTACTATCAGTTTCAGTTTCGAAGCAAAGAAAGCCAGAAAGAGGCATACGTAATATACCTGTGCCCCAATTAGGGTTCAGGTTGGTCTACCTCGTTGCACCCTCCCCCTCCCCGAAAAAAACCCTGGGTGGGTTCTTTTCAAAAATCCTATAAACTTTAAAATCCATGACGAAGTGGCTCCTTTTTTTTCTTCAACTATTAGGTATGTAATTATTTCTTTCATTTTTTTCAAATTATCTTCACTATTTTAGAGCATCCACTTAATCACCAGTACTATCATTAAAGGAACAGTTCAATTTTCACAAAACCCTTTGTTACTCCTCTCTCTCTCTCTCTCTCTCTATTTAGTTACACATACATATATACTGTATATATATCATCATCATCATCATTGTAAACCATTATCAATCCACTGCTGGACGAAGGTCTCCCCAAGTTTCCTCCACAACGGTCTGTCTTGTGCCAGTCTCCTCCATGTCACCCCTGCATACTTTCGAATTTCATCCACCCATCTCCCATGTGGTCTTCTTCTGGGTCTTTTCCTGTCCCTTGGAATCCAATCTAAAATTTCGGCTGTCCATCGATGATCTGTCCTTCTGGCAGTATGTCCAGCCCATTGCCATTTCAGGGATTTAACTCTGATCATGATGTCTTCCACTCTTGTCATTTGTCGGATCCACGAGTTCCTCTTCTTATCTCTCCTGGTTACACCAAGTATGCACCTCTCCATGCTGCTTTGAGTTGTCTGCATCCTTTGTATGTCTCTTTTAGTTAAGGTCCACGTCTCTGCACCATACGTAAGCACTGGAAGGATGCATTGATCAAACACTTTTCTTTTAAGACATAATGGCATATTGCTCTTGAAAATTATGCTGTTTCTTCCAAAAGCTCTCCAGGCAAGTTTTGTACGCCGATTAATTTCTTCATCAATGTGACCCTCACTTGATATCTGCTGTCCAAGATAAACGTACGTATCTGTTATCTCCAGCTTTTCTCCATCAATCGATAAATCTTCATTTCTTGTAAAAGCATTGAACATCACTTTTGTCTTCTGAAAGTTCATTTTTAATCCCACTTCTTTACTTTTGTCAGCAAGTTCCTGGATCCTACTCTGCAGTTCTGATGGGGTAGTTGCAAAAATGGCTACGTCATCAGCAAAACGAAGGTGGGTTAGATAATCTCCATTAATCTTTATCCCCTTTGTTTTCCCAGTTCAGTAATTGAAATACATTTTTTAATGTAGCATTAAAGAGTTTGGGAGATATAATGTCACCTTGTCTCACCCCCTTTCCAATTTTTATATGTGCTGTATTCTCAAATATCAGAATCTTTGCGCTTGCATTTTCATAGATGTTATTAATAATATTAATGTATGCATCTTCAATACCGCAGGTTTTCAGAGCCATTGTAACTGCTGATGGTTTCACCGAATCAAAGGCTTTTTCATAATCGATAAAAGCCATGCACAATGGAAGTTCATATTCCCTCGCTCTTTCAATTAGTTCTCTCAGCACATGGATATGATCTATTGTGCTGTAGCCATTCCTGAATCCAGCTTGTTCTCTCGGTTGAGCCATGTCCAGTGTTACCTTCAAGCGATGTGAAAGAACTTTAGTGAAGATTTTATAAACTACTGATAGGAGGCTGATAGGTCTGTAGTTTCCGAGATCCTCAATGTCACCTTTCTTATGTAGCAGGATCATTGTAGCAGTGTTCCAATCCTCAGGAATCTTTCCTTCATTAAGGCATCGAGTGAAAATTTGGGCGAGTACTGTTTCGATTTCTCCACTTGCTTCTTGTATGATGTCTACAGTAATTCCATCTTCTCCTGGAGCTTTTCCCCGCTTCATGTTCTTGATTGCATGTGCAACTTCTGCTGGAGGGACTGGAGGAACTCTGGTACTGGTATCTTTCCTGATGTCTGGAGTGCATGTATCATCCCTTTCATATAATTTGGAGTAGAAATCTTTCACTCTTGTCAAAATTTCGCCTCTATTTCTTGTTACAGAACCATCTTCTTTTCTCAGTGCCATAATCTGTTTTCTTCCCTTACTGAGATGTCCCTTTGCTATCTTTAGGCTTTGGTTGTTTTCAATTGCTTTCCTCACTAGTTCACAGATGAATTTTCTTACGTCTTCAGTGATACTTTTTCGTACTGTCTTGCATAGCTCTATATATTCCACTTTGGAAGTCACATCTTCTTTAGCTGTCCTCATCTCTCTTCTTTTTTGCATCAACATTTTGGTTTTTCCTGATAATTTATTTACATGCAACTTGTTCTTAGACCCAGCTAATTTTGTTGTTGTTTCCATAAGAGCTTTGGTTATTTTTCTGTTAACTTCAGAGATGTCCACTTCTTCCGATGTTAGGCCTTCTAAAGCAGAGAACCTGTTCTTCAGTTCCAACTTGAAGGTATTATGGTGTTCTATAAGGTTGGTTATGTCAATAGATTTTGTTTGTCTTATGAGCTTGCCACGTTCAAGTTTAGTGTTGAGGTGCATCTTACATCTCACCAATCTATGGTCACTACCTGTGTTGAACTTGTTTAGCACACTGCAGTCTTCTATGACGAATTTTTTGTTACACATAATAAAATCAATTTCACTTGTCGTCCCATTTGGATGTCTCCATGTCCATTTCCTGTGTGGCTTTTTCTTGAAGAAGGAGTTCAAGATGAAAAATCCTTCTGCCTCTGCAAACTTAACGAGAGTATTTCCACGCTGGTTTCTGTTGCCGTGACCGAATTTACCTACTGAAGTTTCATTCTGTTGCCGTTGCCCTATTTTTGCATTGAAATCTCCCATAATTATTTTTAAGTGCTGCTTACCTTTATTATTTTGATGACAAATTTCCTCATAAATTTCTTCAATTTCTTCTTCAGGATGACTTGTGGTGGGTGCATAAGTTTGAATAATCTGAGCCTGGTATCTTCTCGATAGTTGGATAACGAGTCGTGCAGCTCTGTCAGAGGAACTTTCAACTTCTACCACTTTATCCTTCAGTTTCTTGTTTATTATAAATCCAACACTACTAGTTCTGCCAGTATCTGTCCCACGATAGTAGACGAGATGTCCACTTTTCAGTTCAATGAGATCTTCTCCTTTTCTCCTTACCTCACTTAGCCCCACGATGTCCCACTTGATCCTTTGTAGTTCCTCTTCCAATTCAAGAAGCCTTGAATCAAAAGATAAGGAGCGTCCATTGTACGTTGCCAAGGTCAGCATCAGATGGCAGCCTAGTCCGGTCTTCCGGGGATTCTTAGCACCCTCTGCCTTCATGTCGCACTGGCCGCTGCCTTGGCCAGGTACATTCCAGCTGCCGGAGACTGTGGGCCAAGATTTAAGTTGTGGAGTCATTTTGGAGTTGTTTGGCCATAACTCACCAAGCTGGCCAAGCGGGTTGGTGAGTGTGGGACAGAATTTCCTCTGATCCCGATGGTATAGTTATACCGCTATTGGCGGTCGTCAGAGCCCCTTTAGTGGGAACAGGAAGCACCACGAGAAGGCGGGGTTGACATTTGTCAAGGAGAGGCTGTGATGTTACGCATCACCTGACCTTACATCCCTGTATATATATATATATATATATATATATATATATATATATGTCTTGTGCCATTCTCCTCGATGTTACTCCCGCATACTTTCGAATTTCATCCACTCATCTCTCATATGGTCTTCTTCTGGGTCTTTTCCTGTCTCTCGGAATCCAGTCTAATCGATGGTCTGTCCTTCTGGCAATATGTCCAACCCATTGCCATTTCAGGAATTTAACTCTGATCATGATGTCTTCCACTCTTGTGATTTTTCGGATCCACGAGTTCCTCTTTTTATCTCTTCTGGTTACACCAAGCATGCACCTCTCCATGCTGCTTTGAGTTGTCTGCAGCCTTTGTATGTCTCTTTTAGTTAAGGTCCACGTCTCTGCACCATACGTAAGCACTGGAAGGATGCATTGATCAAACACTTTTCTTTTAAGACATAATGGCATATTGCTCTTGAAAATTATACTGTTTCTTCCGAAACATCTCCAGGCAGGTTTTATACGCCGATTAATTTCTTCATCAATCTGACCCTCACTTGATATCTGCTGTCCAAGATAAATGTAGGTATCAGTTATCTCCAGCTTCTCCCCATCGATCGATAAATCTTCGTTTCTTGTAAAAGCATTGTACATCACTTTTGTTTTCTGAAAGTTCATTTTTAATCCTACTTCTTTACTCTTGTCAGCATGTTCCTGGATCATACTCTGTAGTTCAGATGGGGTAGTTGCAAAAATGGCTACGTCATCAGCAAAAGAAAGGTGAGTTAGATAATCTCCATTAATCTTTATCCCTTTGTTTTCCCAGTTCAGTAATTGAAATACATTTTTTAATGTAGCATTAAAGAGTTTGGGAGATATAATGTCACCTTGTCTCACCCCTTTCCATTTTTTATATGTGCTGTATTCTCAAATATCAGAATCTTTGCGCTTGCATTTTCATAGATGTTATTAATAATGCTAATGTATGCATCTTCAATACCGCAGGATTTCAAAGTCGTTGTTACTGCTTATGGTTTCACCGATTCAAAGACCTTTTCATAATCGATAAAAGCCATGCTTAATGGAAGTTCATATTCCCTCGCTCTGTCAATTAGTTTTCTTAGTATATGGGTATGATCTATAGTGCTGTAGCCACTCCTAAATCCAGCTTGTTCTCTCGGTTGGGCTGTGTCCAGTGTTACCTACAAGAGGTGTGAAAGAACTTTAGGGAAGATTTTATAAACCACTGATAAGAGGCTGATAGGTCTGTAGTTCCTGAGATCACCTTTTTTTATGTAACAGGATCATTGTTGTATTGTTCCAATCCTCAGGAATCTTCCCTTCATTAAGGCATCGAGTGAAAACTTGGGTGAGCACTGTTGAAATTTCTCCACTTGCTTCTTGTATGATGTCTACAGTAATTTCATCTTCTCCTGGAGCTTTTCCCCGCTTCATGTTCTTGATTGCATGTGCAACTTCTGCTGGGAGGACTGGAATAACTCTGATACTGATTCCTTTCGTAATGTGTGGAGATCCCTTTCATATAGTTTTGAGTAGAAATCTTGCACTCTTGCCAAAATTACGCCTCTATTTCTTGTTACAGAACCATCTTTTTTCTCAGTGCCATAATCTGTTTTCTTCCTTTACTGAGATGTCTCTTTGCTCTCTTCAGGCTTTGGTTGTTTTCAATTGCTTTCCTCACTACTTCAGAGTTGATTTCCTTACGTCTTCAGTGATACTTTTTCGTACTGTCTTGCATAGCTCTATATATTCCACTTTGGAAGTCACATCTCCATTAGTTGTCTCCATCCCTCTTTTTTTTTTTTTTTTTCATCAGAATTTAGGTTTTTCCTGATAATTTGTTCATATGCAACTTGTTCTTTTTTGTACCAACTAATTTTGTTACTCTTTCCACAAAAGAGCTTTGGTTAGTTTTCTGTTAACTTCAGAGATGTCCACTTCTTCCATTCTAGAGCAGAGAATATGTTCCTCAGTTCCAATTTGAAGGTATTATGATGCTTTTTAAAGTTGGTCATGTCTTATATATAGTCTTCACTAAAGTTCTTTCATACCGCTTGAAGGTGACACTGGACATGGCTCAACCGAGATAACAAGCTGGATTCAGGAGTGGCTACAGCACTATAGATCATATCCATGTACTAAGAGAACTAATTGAAAGAGCGAGGGAATACGAACTTCCATTGTTCATGGCTTTTATCGATTATGAAAAGGCCTTTGATTCAGTGAAACCATCAGAAGTTACAATGGCTTTCCTGCGGTATTGAAGATGCATGCATTAATATTATTAATAACATCTATGAAAATGCAAGGGCAAAGATTCGGCTGTTTGAGAATACAGCATACATAAAAATTGGAAACGGAGTGAGACAAGGTGACACCATATATCCCAAGCTCTTTAATGCCACATTGGAAAATGTATTTCAATCACTGAACTGAAGAAACAAAGGGATAAAGATTAATGGAGATTATCTTACTCACCTTCGTTTTGCTGATGACGTAATAATTTTTGCAACTACCCCATCAGAGCTGCAGAGTATGATCTAGAAACTTGCTGACAAGAGTAAAGAAGTGGGATTGAAAATGAACTTTCAGAAGACAAAAGTTATGTACAATGCTTTTACAAGGAATGAAGATTTATCGATTGATGGAGAAGAGCTGGAGATAACAGATGCGTACGTTTATCTTGGACAGCAGATATCAAGTGAGGGTCACATTGATGAAGAAATTAATTTGCGTATAAAACATTAATCTGCGTATAAAACATTGATGAAGAAATTAATCTGCGTATCAGGGACGGCTGCAGTGGTGTCGCCAACGTCTGTACTGGAGAACGCAATGGCTATCTGTCGTGTTCAGCGATGAAAGCAGATTCTGCTTGTGAACCTCCGATGGGCGTATGCGTGTTCGCAGACGCACAGGGGAGCGTCTCCACCCTTCTTGCATCCGCCAGCGACACACAGGGACCACACCTGGTCTCCTGGTGTGGGGAGCGATCAGCTATCACTCCCGTACACAACTAGTGTTTGTACCGGGTACGTTAAACAGCACTTCCTACATCAACAACATCATTCAACCCGTTGTTATGCCATTTGTAAGGTCGGTCCATCGTGGTGTTTTCCAGGAAGATAACGCACGCCCACACACGGCACGTGCAACGCAACATGCACTTCAGGGTGTGAGACAACTTCCATGACCTGCACGTTCACCGGATTTGTCCACCATTGAGCACGTGTGGGATTTTATGGGACAACGACTTATCCGGTCTCCACGGCCAGCCACGACCATCCCCGATTTACGCGTCCAGGTTAAGGATGCTTGGAACTCAATACCCCAAACTTACATCCAACATCTGTACGACAGACTCCATGCCAGAATTGTACAGTGTGACGCAGTTCATGGCGGTTCAACCTCGTACTAACCATGTTACATAGTAATGTTATTTTTCAGTTTACCAGCAAATACAGTTGTATTTTGCCATAATGTTTTGATCACGTTATCCTCTGTATTCCGTTATTATGCTGTATAAATTTCGTTGGTATGAGACGTCTCTTTCTTGGTGTTCTTTTTTCACTTTCCGCCAGTGTATGTTGGAGACTGGCACAAAACAGACTGTTGTGGAAGAGGTTTGGAGAGACCTTCGTCCAGCAGTGGATCGATAAAGGTTGACAATGATGATGATGATACATGTATATCGCTATACATTGGTGCATTGGTGAAAGATTTTGTTTTAACGGGGGCTCTCTAATTTCATTGCCCCCCCTCCGTGACTTAGCAGGGCCCTGGTTGTGATTGCATCCAAACAGTTATTCAAAGTATAAAATTACCACACGACAAGCAGAAAAAAATCAGCATTTTTGATGAAAGTTTCCATTGTGAATTTGCAAGATGTTCTCAATTGCGATTCTGCTGAAGTCGGAAATTAAACCACATGTGTGAATTTTTTCCCTTTTTCTTTTTTTTTCCTTTTTTTCAAAAATCTTTTTATGGGCTGAAGCATTTCCGCGTCAATTGCCGAATAAAAATGTATGTATTTTGTTCAAAATAAATATTGAAGAAACTGGATTTCCATTTTCCAACATCCATAAAAAATGAATTTTCGGTCACAGAAAAATATCGTTTAATAAGAAATTTATAAAAACACTTATACATAAGTACACGCATCAGTTCGAAACTGATGAACACACATGCATCGTGGTGCTTATACAAGGCCAAATTTCAGTCCAGTGCGAAAATCTTCCAATTAAAGAAATCATTTCGAAAACAATTTTTGAAAGAATAAAGGATTGTAAAAGTCGGTTCGTTTTACCGTGTAAAAGCTTGAAACCAGCTAGAACTCATCGTTGTTTTATACTCATTCTTAAACGAAGTAAAAAAAGTGTATATTGCACAAAAGAATAGTGCCCCATTTAATATGGGTAATAAATCTGAAAATGAATTAAATTGGTTAGTTAAAGCATTTACTTAATTGACAGATTGACAGTTAGTTAATTTCAAGAAAAATCAAACTTATAATTAATTTTCGGGCTTTTTTTTTTTAATGGCTGTTATCTACGAAAAAGGACTTTAGTATTTTTCACATCAGGCAAGAGGGGGGGTATTAACATTTACAATTCAAAGCCCTTGTTAAAAATTGTTTGAATTACGTGTTGTTGAGTGAACAATTAATTTTCGGATTCCTACAAATGTATGTTTTCTGATTCACGTTTAAATGTTGAAACGGTGGAGATTTAGAAAGTCTGACAAAATGATTTAAAGCGCCCTATAACCCAGAGATGTGAGCTTCTGGCAAATTGACCGTCCCTGGCCAGAGTCCAAGCTACGGATATATGGCATGCCTGGTATGTCAGATCCACAGTGATGGATACACATGCATCCCGTCAATAGAGCAGCTGCCCTAAATTAGGGATATGTAGCAGCTCCTTGAAACTTAACGCACAAGGGGCTAATCCGTTCGAAAAATGTATGCATTTGAAATGCGGTAAGGAAAGAGACTTTAGGATTTTCTTATCGGCAGCAAATAGCATTAAGTGTTAATTTAAGCCATATTAGTTTTAGGTCGAATGGGCGTGGCCAATCAGGCCAAGTAGTTTAGAGATTTAATTATTCCGCAGGCTCTGATTTGGGTTTCAGAGCAAGGAAATACAAGGTGATTCATAAAGAAGTATACGCTTTTAACGCACTATAAAACAAGAACAATGAGATATTTTATGTTACCTGTAACAGAATTGAAGGGGAATGTTTCAAGTTTTTTTAGAGACAGTCGCAGATGTTCTATGGGTGCACCCTTAGTCACACGACACACATCGAGCCAGTAATCCATTTCCGCCCAAACGCGAGGTAAGATATCTGAATCAAGTGCAGTGATAGTGGCTGTGATACGCTGTTTCAACTCCGCTAGATCAACAAGAAGGGGAGGGGCGAATACCTTGTCCTTTACGTACCACCACAGTAAAAAGTCACAAGGTGTTAAGTCAGGACTTCTGGGTGGCCATTGGGTCTTTATTATCTTCGCTGAAAGCCATACGAAGATAACTCGCCGATAACCAGCCATTCCAAGCATCAAGTGACAAAAGGGGAGAGGTCATTCTCTTAGCATCCGAAATATTTCAAACAACCCAGGAGCAATAATGAATTTACTATACTTGTGTCGGCATTCCTGTCGCGGCGGAAAGCAGCGAAAGGAACGTGTGTTGACGGCTTGAAATCATACCTTCTCCAAAAGAATTTACGCAGTACCGGCTAATTTACCAGCCCACGGAGGTTCGATTTGAATCGCAAAGGCCTGTGCAAGTGTGTGTAAGGGAAGAAACAATGATTAATTAGCCTTCCAGTTAAAAGGTTATAGCCTGACAAGCTCCAAAGTGGATTACTACAGCAGACTACAAAGGAAACTGTGTTATTATTTTT
Source organism: Macrothele yani (assembly GCA_039090855.1). Lineage (NCBI taxonomy): Eukaryota > Metazoa > Arthropoda > Arachnida > Araneae > Macrothelidae > Macrothele > Macrothele yani. The sequence continues at coordinate 150,302,115 of CM076995.1, read as the reverse complement.
GTTTTTGCTTAATATCACGAGCACCTGATATCTAGGATGCAACCAATCGCGCAGCTTATCTGTGACTGGTCGTTCAATTAAGTGTTTCGGAATCGATTAGTGGACAGTGTGGATCTATTAGAAATGATAATGTTGGACCTAGCGACCTATGAACATCGAAAACACGTCTTTATAAATTATGCAAATATTCGTATCATGAATTAAAGTGCGTGTTTCGTTAGCAATCCTGGCAGCTTATTTGTAGATGCTTGTGAATGATAAATTTGATCTGAGTGCAGGCCCTATCAATTACACCCTTCAGCGGGTCAAGAACCCAGCAAAATTCGAGTCATCTAAAATTCATTGTCGTTTGTGGCGTCCTGGGGTGTTCAGCTCGTCCGGGAGTACTAATTGGAAAGCATAAATCATAGGTATACTAGCTGTTGGAAAAGGTATTTAAAACGGCAAAATCTAAAAATACAAACTGCAAAAGTATTTTATTTTAAAATTAAACTATGAAAAGATAAAAATTGTAAGAAGATATTCGTTACATAAGAAAATGTAAAAATACAGTTAACTACAAAAATTATCAAGGTAAAAATTAAATATGAAACATAAACACAAAATAAAAAAGTTATTTTCTTTCAAATGAAATGTAAAAAGGCACAATTCGTACCGTATAGAAACGCAAATGAGGGAATTGATCAACTGGAAAACTTTATATGTCTCTTCGGAGATACAGCCGAAAAAGGAAAACAAATTTTGTGTATTGGGCGTACTGCAAAGGGGGTAGGCTTCTTTGTTGGAAATAAACTAAAAAATATGATTGATAAATACGAGTATATAGAATAGTATAAGAGCCACGTGAAAAGACGCCTTTGGTAGATGAAAAGTGCTTTCTTCATTGTTACAATAGCTCTTCTGGGAGTTATGGGAGAATTTCCCAGTTTCTTAAATATTTTATTTGAGAAAAGCGCGAAAGATTTTGATTGGTTGGACGTGCCGTTTTTTGAACCTGTGTCGAAATGAGGTACACAACAAGATGTTAAAACGACTTGTCTTACGAGCAGCTTAGCTTGTGTTGTGAAGTCACTTACTCCTTGCTGGAGAACTACCTTACGTTGGTATGGCTTTGAAATTTTTCTTAATTTAAAGAGTACATTATGTATTTCCCTGAAATTTGGTTGGAGGTTTCCATCATAGAGTTTTACCTTTCGTATCCCAATTTCTTTCGCCGTTTTTCGTTGTTCTGGGCAAAAACGATTTCACTCCAGGAAGGAGTTTTTGATTTCTTTCACTGAACTTCGTTAAACTGAATGATGAAAGGTAATTTTGCACACTTATTTCCCTGAATCGTGATGTTCTCACCTTTTTTCTAACAAAAGACGTAATACTTAAATATTTTTTTCTTTCTTGTTTTGAAGAATAATAATTTTCTTTTAAACCTATGCTTAGTCTCGAAAGTGAAATGATGCTTGAGTTAATCTACGAAAGAAGAGAAGAACTTAAACACTTCCCCATTTCTTAGTTAATGCATTTCACGACAAGTATGACAGGTTTAAGAGCTCAAGAAAAAATATATATATTTTTTTTATTTCCTTTTACAATTAGTATTTTTTTTTTTTCGGTTCTTACTTAGCTCCTGAACATTTCCAACAGTGAAGTCTTATCGACGCAGTTATTTGTGACCGCAAATTAGAATGTATAGTAAAAAATTCTGTTATTGTACTTCAGAAATTGTTTGTTTCTGTTATTGCTATATTCGTCCGTTTGGAGACACCCAGCTCTCAAAGTCGGACTTTAAAAAAAAATGATTTACATTTTACACACCACCAACATTTTTCAGATAGGCTACTTTCCGCTTATACTGCTTCTCAGTTTTTTCACTATGAGCCGTAAGTATGCACTTTTTTCAAATGTCGATAAACTAAAAAACTCAGCTACATAGTATTTCGACCGATAAAAATCTCGGTAATGCAATAATGGAAGTAGAAAGAATTTGTTTAGGAGGCACCCGACTGCGACCGGCTTTATCATAGGCGAGTAAGGCAGCTGTTTACGGCCGCTATTTCTAGGGTCCGTGCGTTTTAGTCTAATGTTGCTTTTCATTAATCTGTATTATCTTTAAAAAGCAGGAATAAGTAAAAATTCCTAAAAAGATAAATATTTCGTATATTCAATAAAACTTATATGCATTTTTTAAACTTTAGTTTTGTGTGATTGAGAAAAAAAAACATTTTACTTAAATCTAATCGAAAATTGGCATTTTAAGAGTTATGTACGTTTTTTAGTCAAAAATATTCGTAGTGGGCCGCCAAGTCAATTTTGCCTAGGGCCGCAGAAGTACTGAGGCTCGGTCCGCCTAGCGAGTATGTCTGTGTGTTTGAGGGTGTGTGTTAAAAGTGTTAATTATCTTTGGCCATTATTTCAAAAGGAAAATTTAAGTTAAAGAAAAAAATATTTACATAAAACTGATTTGGCGAGGAAACGTAAAATTGATATATCAGTACTTTTGCTCGGAGAAAAGTTACTGACATTTTCATCAACTTTCTTCGTTTTTCAATTTATTTATTTTTTTCTGGGTAAGGGCTAACTCAACTGCATTGGAAGAGAAAAGTCCGTTAGAAGAAAGAAGAAGAAAGATAGGATTATCTGCACGGGCCAGGTGTTATTGGAAGGAAAGAGCAGAGCAGTTTTCTAATTATTTAACGGATAATTACATAGTTGAAGAATCAAAGTTTCCACCGTTTTCATGGGCTGACATTAGGTCAGTATCGTCAAAAGTGCCGCCCCGGTGGCGCAGTGGTCTAAGGCGTTGGCCTCTGATCATTCGTCCGTAAGGGGTCCGGGTTCGAATCCCGGTGAGGCATGGATGTTGTGTTTGTCTTACGGCACTGGCTCTCTCCCTTCCCTGGAACCAGTGACCCTAAATTAGGGACGGGCGACTGCTTATAGCCCATTGAGTTGCTCACGGTGGTCGTTAAACCTCCAATCAAAAAAAAATCGTCAAAAGTACTGATGATGAAAGAACAACAAATGCATGTATATCTTTTCATGCACGATTCAACAGTAACTTTTACCATGCTCATTCAAATATATACGCCTTTGTCGAAATTATAAAGCAAATTCAAGTAGATGTTTACGAATTAAAAAACAAAGTGCAAAAAACAATAACCAATGTAAAGTACAAAAAGAGGAAAGAAATTGTTGATGATTTACTAGAACAATATGAAAAGAAAGAAATTACAAGAATGGACTTTTTAAAATGCGTCTTTTACTAATACAAAAAGCAAGAACGACTACTTGGGGACATAGAGCCAACTTCCTCGTGGTGTCTTCTGGGTAACGCTAAGAATCTCTGAAAGGCGTGCAGTTCGGACCGCCTTTTTAACCATTTCCCGTGCAGTTAGCCTATGTTTGCATTTCTTGTCGTGCAGTTGCCCAACGCCGTTTTTTCTAATTGAATCAAAGTCGTCAAATTGTCTCCATCAAGATGTCTTCAAAGAAGCAAGATCATCAAACTATATCAGTGAAGTCATCATCCTCAAGAACAGGATAACATTTTCAACGGACTTCATTAGGTCAGTATATCGTCAAAAGAAATGTCTTCATAGAGTTAATATTTTGAAACTGACTTAGAGAAGATATCATCGTACGTCATCAAATTGTCTTCATTACGTTTTTAACTACCAAAGCTGTAATGTTGTTCTGGTGAAAAAAATCACAACGATATTTCCGAAAAATCTTCTTAGGTGCTGAGAAGTGTTACTGTTAACCACATGCTGATTGCGATAAAAGAAAAACAGAGGACAAGAATAACAACTTAATCTGAAAGGTTTGATAGCATAATGCGATGAATAAAAATTCTGCACTGAGGCGCCAAATATGTCGTTGATCGTTGTCTCTGGCACTTTGCCAAAACCGACAGGCATCAGTTTTTTTTGTTTTTTTTTCGGAAAAATTAGTTAAGATTTACTGGTTTTGGACGAAAATTTTCCGAACTCGCCTGTTAAACGGTTAAAGAACCAATCAGGATAACAATGATCTCTCCATGCGGACATTTGTCTAGACACTGCTGCCCAAAACACCATCGTCTAAATCAAATTCTTATGGATATCCTCTAGTCTAGCATATCCATAGTTTTATCCTAAAGTTTTAATTTTAGGGTAATAAATATAATTAATATTTAATTTTAGGGTATTAATTAAGTATTTTTAGGGTATTAAAACTTTAGGATAAATATTTTTTCCTCAAGTTTTAATTTTAGGGTATTAAAAATAATTAATATTTAATTTTAGGGTATTAATTAAGTATTTTTAGGGTGTTAAAACTTTAGTATAAATACAGATCCAAAGATTAAATACAGTCACATAACGAAATCATGAATCATATCCATAGGGATCTGTCTAGGATATTCTGCTGCAAAGACGTAAACAGCTACTATAAAATAGGATGAACGTGTGGAAAAATAGGGAAAATTATTTTCATGTTCGTCAGAGACAAACCGACGCACGCAGAGGTTTTGTAAGCTTTGAAGTACTGAATTTCCTGTCTGGAGGACTAATATTTCCAGTTTTTATTAAGAGTTAGAAGTTTTGGTCTACTAAAAAGAATTGCGAAACGGACTCAATTTATGAATCTCTACAGTTACACAATTCGTTTTTTTTTTCCGACAAGTTCGTGGCACTATTTTGTAGAAAATCGCCATATTTTTGTGAAACCGAGATTTTTGTTCGGTGCATACGTCCGTACCGACTTGATACATACATGACAGAAAAAGAGGTAAATGATTAAGACTAAAAAAAAAAAAAGGATTTCTTCTAACATGTCATCAGCCGAAAAGTTTGTGTATATAGCTAAAAGCTAACGTCACCTTTTCCTTTCTTTCTTTTTTTTTTTTTTTCTCTTTTTATTTTTTCCTCTGTCTCTTGCCGACTGGTATGTCGATTTGGTATTTCTTAAGATTGTTTGCTACTCACGTCTTGGTAAGAAGGAGAAGAAAAAAAAAACCATCCCGTTGTGTTCAGACTAATTATGGCCCACAACTAATAATTATATGGACACAAATGTATTGCACTTGTTACGGTAAAAAGAGGTACGGTGGGGGAAGAGGATAGAAGGGGAGAGAGCTTGTCACGCAGTTGGCTTGGGTAATGAAGGTTAGAGAAAATAAAATGACGGGTTGAAGCCATGGAATCTGTGTCTCTAAAGGTAGAGAAAGCGCAGACAAAATGCCAGATTAACCCCTTACATCCGCGTCAAACACAGATGATCGCGTTTGACTGATGCGTGACCCGATTCAGGTGGCGCAGTAGCCATCTCATTCCCAGCGCAACGCTGATCCGGACGACTACAATTAGTAAGTACACTCTTGGCAACCTTTTTTTTTTTTTTATCTTTTGTTTCAAGTATTGTTCCGTGGCTACAGTTTGTTTGTCTTCAGATTAATGGGGATGACACCAAGTCAGCTACCATCAGACAAATTAATGTAACGATATATTCTACTTCCCGGTGAACTTGTCGGAAGCAGTGTTTCTTGGAAAAATGGCTTGTAAAACCAATTTCATCAAAAGTAGTTGAAGGTTGAACAAACTTTGTGTTTGATCTCTAAGCTAAAAGCCCGCGAGGTCCAATAGGCGCTTTTCGTGGGCTCGTGGCACCGAATCGTTTTCTGTCGACTGAGAAAATTTTATCCACGTTTTGAAACACGAAGGCTTGTAAAAAAAAACAAAAAAAAACGGCATATGTTGCTCCCCTCTTCCCGTCCTCGTCCGTTTGTGATCACGATGTATCCGAGTCTGTAAATTAGAACCGATTATTTTCATTTTTTGAACGTAAAATTAAAGAAAGGGAAAAGTAATTAAGGGAAAGAATAGTAATTTAAAATCCGTAACTGTTTTACGAATTAGGACGGCGTCGTGACTTCAGTGCACATGGTTTCACGTAAAACGAAGCAGGCTTTGGAGCTCCTTAATTTTAAGTCAAAATTTGAAATTTTCGAAACATTTCAGTGATTCTGACAAAATCATCCCTGCGTACGTGCTGTAATTCGGGCTAAAGGAGGTCCAATCTGGTACTGAATAAAGGTTTCTCATTCAGTGGCTGGCCTTTGAAGATAAACTCAAACAGAAATCGCAAATTAACTTCTGAATGGCAGTTTTCAACAACAAAAAAATTCCAATGTGATTGCGGTATACACTGAAGAGCAATTGAATTAGAAATGCCTGTCTAGTAACGTGTAGCACCACCTTTCGCCCTGATGACGGCGGCGATTCGTCTCGGCATGGACTCGACAAGACACCGGAAGCGTTGGGAAGCCATACGGATCCACGACCCCTGAACAAGCTCCCACAGTTCACTGAGATTTGATGGAGGGGGGTCAGAGCCTCGAACATCTCTCTCGATGGCATCCCAGATGTGCTGGATGGGACTGAGGTCAGGTGACCTAGCTGGCCAAGGAAGCGAGGTCACGTCGGTGGAATGTTCATGCAACCATTCGGATACAATTCGGGAGCGATGGCACGGTGCATTGTCTTGTTGCAGGATGAGGTCCCCAGTAGGATGTTGAAGACGCACAAACGTAGCAAATGGTCGTCCAGGATATCCCGGTAACGTTAACATGTGAGGGACGATGTCACACGTACCAGGGGTCCCATTTCAGTCCACGTAAACAGTCTCCAGACGAGAATGCCACCCCCACCAGCTTGAAGAGTGCCCTGCTAGCAAGAAGGATCCATCGCTTCATGTGGTTTGCGCCGTACTCATATCCTGCCATCCGCATGTACCAACGTGAATCTCGACTCATCAGTCCAAGCAATATTTTCCGCCATGTCTAGGGTCCAGTGGCGATGTTCCCGCGCCCATGCTAATCTTTGCACCCTGTGATGTGCGGTCAGCAGCGGTACCCTGGTGGGACGATGGCTTCTGTACTCCCTAGCGAGGAAATGGTTCTGGATGGTGTGGCTGCTTACACGTTTTTGTGCACCAGCGTTAAATTACCGAGTGATTTCTTGCACTGTGGCCTGTTTATCCGCTGTTACAATGCGAGCTAGCCGAATATGGCCTCGCTCATCCACACGCTGTTGTCCACGGCAGTTGGCCCTTGCAGGGATGGTTTTACCGGATTCGATGTATTCACGGTGCACCCGTGACACAGTGGCTCGTGAAAATCCCAGTGCCTGCACGACTTCCGAGATTGAGTGACCCATTCGTCGGGCCCCGACAATTTGCCCACGATCAAATGCACTTAGATCCTTCGTCTTACCCATACTGCGCCGAATATTACTGATTCCCGTCGCATCACTCCTTATATTGTCGGATCGCTGCATACGTCATATCGTTTCCGTTTACAGGGCCGCCCACAGCGCCATATTTGCATAACGCCAGCTGCCTCTAATTCAATTGCTCTTCAGTGTATATTCATACGTGTATCAGCTCTCCTTTGAGCAGTCTCATCCAGTCTCTTTCATGTCACTATGGGATGCTTTCTTAGTCTAGTTGTTTTCCTGTCCCTTGGTATCCAATCTAGTATTTCAGTTTGCTCAACGGTGGTCAGTTCTTCTAGCAATATGTCCAGCCAATTGCTATTTGAGGGTCTTTACTTTGATCTTGATGTCAACTCTTATCATTTTCTTAAACTATGAGTTCATTTTCTGATTTTTCTTCATTATACTAAGCATTCAGCTCTCCATGCTCCGTTGAGTTGTCCGTAACCTATGTATACAGAATCTTTTTTAGTTAATGTTCATGTCTTTGATTCAAAAAAGTAAGAACGCACTGATTACACTTTTGTTTTAAGACGTAATGATAACTTACTACTGTTTTTTGCGAATGGATCCCAACTATGTTTTTATACTATTGTTAATTTATTCTTCTACGTGGTCCTCGCTCGATGTCTGTTGTCCAAGGTAGATGTAGGCATCAATTACTTCTAAATTCGCCTCGTCCACCTCTAAACCATCAGTTCTTGTAAAAGCATTGTACATCAGTTTTGTTTTCTGTAAGCTCATCTGCACGAATATACGAGCAAGTTCCATATGCTCGAATATTCATGCAAGTGTGTTTTCATTTAGTTCGTTGGTGTGAAAAACAGAGTAATTATCACTGGTCTACAAAAAAACACTTTTTTCTGTCCCAAAGATGTTATTGGCCAATCTTTAGAGTATTTGTCGCGTTGAATTTAATAATGAAAACCATTTTTCTCTATCACGTCAGTTTTTGTGTGACAGTTACGTAAATATTTTACATTAATAACATGTACACTAAGAAAGTTAATTAATGTTCAACGTACCTAAGAGGTCTTAGTTGAAGATTTCCTGGAATACTGTATCTCAGGAAGGTCCCTTTTGAGAGTCCAGCAGGAATCTGCTAACATACTTGAACTCCACTTTCCTTTATATCTTTTTTCGATGGTTGAAATGTCCTGATGAAAGCGTTCGTCGTGTTCATCACTTACGGCGCCCAAGTTTTCGGGAAAGAAATCTAAGTGAGGGTGAAGGAAGTGGATCTTCAGTGACATATTGCAGCCAAAGTCTTCATATGCTTTCAGCATCTCATGTACTACATCCGTATAGTTGTCAGACTTTTTGTTGCCTAAAAAGTTTTTCACTAAATTCTTGAAAGAAACCCATGCGCGTTTTTCTTAGTCATTCAAACGTCCTTCAAAAGTTTCATCTTTCTTTAGTTCCCTAATTTGTGGTCCTGCGAAAATTCTTTCTTTAATTTTTGCATCGCTAATTTTGGGGAACTTCTCCTTCAAGTACAAAAAACCACTTCCATTTCTGTCCATGGCTTTCACAAAATTTTTCATCAAACCTAATTTAATATGAAGAGGTGGGAGATAGATGTTTTTGGGATCAATTAAAGGAGCATTCATTAAATTTTTTTCACCAGGTGTAAGAAATTTACGTGAAGGCCATGTCTTCCTTTTGAAATGACTTTTACGATCCCGGTGTCCCACTAGCACGAAAAACAACAAAATTTTGTATATCCAGACTGTAACCAGAGCGGCATAGCGATCACTTGAGAAATGTGTTCCAAATGAATTTTTGTTCCAAATGAATTTTTGTTCCAAATAAATTTTTGTTCCAAATAAATTTTTCATACTGTATCTTGTTCCAAATGAATTTTTCATACTGTATCTTGTTCCAAATGAATTTTTCATACCGTATCTTGTTCCAAATGAATTTTTCATACTGTATCTTGTTCCAAATGAATCTTTCCATACTGTATCTTGTTCCAAATGAATTTTTCATACTGTATCTTGTTCCAAATAAATTTTTCATACTGTATCTTGTTCCAAATGAATTTTCCATACTGTATCTTGTTCCAAATGAATTTTTCATACTGTATCTTGTTCCAAATGAATTTTTCATACTGTATCTTGTTCCAAATGAATTTTTCATACTGTATCTTGTTCCAAATGAATTTTTCATACTGTATCTTGTTCCAAATGAATTTTTCATACTGCATCCTGTTCCAAATGAATTTTTCATACTGTATCTTGTTCCAAATGAATTTTTCATACTGTATCTTGTTCCAAATGAATTTTTCATACTGTATCTTGTTCCAAATAAATTTTTCATACTGTATCTTGTTCCAAATGAATTTTTCATACTGTATCTTGTTTAGAATAATCTTAATATTTTCATAGGTTTCTTTCATGTTAATAGCATGTACTTGTGTAACTGATGGGAATTTGTTCCCATTATGCAAAAGGGCAGCTTTTAGGCTGACTTTTGACGGATCTATAAACAAACGCCATTCCTGTGCGTTATGAGCCTGTCCTATAGTGTCCATCACTGATGAAATATCATTACAGTACACTATATCTATTTCTTGCGAGAAAAAATCCTTGAAATCTTCTTGATGATTTCGAAAGTAGCATACCCTAGTTCCGCGATCAGGAAAGTTCCACCCTTTTAGTCGTGATCCCAAAAGTTCTGCCTGCCGTTTTTTAGATAAATTTAAATCACGCACTAAATCATTTAGGTCTCCTTGTGTCAGTAAATGAGGCTCATTAGAAATGTCGAAACATGCATCATCTCGATCAGCGTGATCTTCATTCTGATCCTCTTCAGAGCTTGAATTTTCGTTTATATCGGTTGATACCGGGTGAGGTGTTATTGGCATATCATCACTGTGGGGAATAAGTCGCATCGCTGAAGGTAAGTTGGGATATTTTTAACTGTGTTTCGACTTACTTCTGATTCCCTTTGTATTTGTTATACAAAAATAACAGTACGAAGAATGATCTTTCGGCTCTCTCCACACCTTGGGAACTGCAAATGGCATAAGGCAAGAAACAGGGGCGGATCGGGAAGACCAAACCATGCCTGGAATTTTGTCTTCCGGTCCATTGTAAAAACACACGCACCTATAGAGGTGAAGGAATTCCCTCATGAAAAAAAAATCTGTTAGATCCTATAGACGAAAGAGAACTGGTATGCAACGTAAGACGAATTCAGTTGTGAATAAACTTTAACAAAAATTGAAGAGTGAAAGAATTTCAAAAATCCGCACATGATTGACTGTAACATCAAACCACGCACAAAATGAGTGCTGTAACAGATAATTATTTTCATTCGAGAAATTTTGGTTTTGAAAAAAAAAAAGTTTCTTGAACACCCCATTTCAAACAAAATCACCATAACTTTCATTCTGAAAGTTGAAATACGCATATGCCACACAGCTATTCTCCTATGCAATGATTTTTATATTTATTTGGTCACGAACAGCCTACTGCGCTATAGTTTTGTTAACCCCTGATTGAGTAGACTCCTTTTTTATGTCTACCAATTATCTTTATTCATGAGCCACCATTTTGACCCATGAACCAGATCTGGTAGATCGTTGTTTCTTTTAAGATAAATGTGGATAAGACACGGATTTCAAAGTATCTCTGCCAGAGGATCACTTTGTGCTTTGTGTTAGTCTGTGGATAAGGGAGTGTGGGTGATGGGTCACTACAATTGGCACTAGTGCCTCTTCAAGATTAAAAAAGGGGAGTAGGGCATACCAATGACCATGGGATCCAAGTCCAACAACCTACGTCGAGCTGTAGTTGGTTTTAACTTAATTTATAGCGATGTACTTGGTCCGGCAGCACTTTTCCCGCATAAGTACAGATAATTTTTCTATGCCATTTTAGAACAAACGCCGAAGAAAGACAGATAGATAGAAACTTTTTTAAAGGAAATGACTTTTCAGACAGAAATAAAGCTCACATGAAGTTAACGATTATTATTCATAAGTGCCAAAAGTAATTACTCATTTGTTCAAAAAAAAAACAGACAAAACAGAATACGAGAAAGTGGGCCATTTCTCGATTGGTCCACCGGGAAGCGTCCCGGTGTCCCGGTGGGCCAATCCGCCCTTGCCGAGAACCGTTTGCCCACCCCGTTAAAAGTCTCGACCATGTAACACAACAAATTTGTGGGGCCCAACTCTTGTCCTGATCTACTTGGCAACCAAAGTAAAGCTGATAACACTTGCGTATTAACGGGGTAAAGTTCCGCCTTTGAGGTTTGAATGTCAATTCACAGCACACATAACAAAACGTACCCGGGTGGTTGAGGCACTTGCGTGGCATTTTTCAGTTTTCACACACAAACAAAAGTTACTAATAAGGAGCAATAGCACAGCGTTCACTTCGGATGTCTACAGAGAACTGAGACATAGACGTAGTCGAGTGAGCATCCGAGAAGGGTGCAGATGGCACCATGTCTATGACTCATTCGCACGTGCGGACAGCCTGCTCACTCGACTCCATCCTTTGATAAAACACGAACGTAGCAGTCTGTATGTCACCTGCAGCTTTTTTTATTTTATTTTCTCATATGAATAAACAATGCTATGTGCTCCAAGTCAAAACTGGAATTATTTCTCGAAAAAAAAAAAACTATTTTTAACATACAAAAAATTGAAAAAAACAACAACATATTCTTATATCTCTAAAACTATAGGGATGTAAGGTCAGGTGATGCGTAACATCACAGCCTCTCCTTGACAAATGTCAACCCCGCCTTCTCGTGGTGCATCCTGTTCCCACTAAAGGGGCTCTGACGACCGCCAATAGCGGTATAACTATACCATCGGGATCAGAGGAAATGCTATCCCACACTCACCAACCCGCTTGGCCAGCGTGGTGAGTTATGGCCAAACACCTCCAAAATGACTCTACAACTTAAATCTTGGCCCTCAGTCTCCGGCAGCTGGAATGTACCTGGCCAAGGCAGCGGCCAGTGCGACATGAAGGCAGAGGGTGCTAAGAATCCCCGGAGGATCGGACTAGGCTGCCATTTGATGCTGACCTTGGCTACCTATAACGGACGCTCCCTATCTTCTGATTCAAGGCTTCTTGAATTGGAAGAGGAACTACAAAGGATCAAGTGGGACATCGTCGGGCTAAGTAAGGTAAGGAGAAAAGGAGAAGATCTCATTGAACTGAAAAGTGGACATCTCTTCTATTATCGTGGGACAGATACTGGCAGAACTAGTGGTGTTGGATTTATAATAAACAAGAAACTGAAGGATAAAGTGGTAGAAGTTGAAAGTTCCTCTGACAGAGCTGCACGACTCGTTATCCAACTATCGAGAAGATACCAGGCTCAGATTATTCAAACTTATGCACCCACCACAAGTCATCCTGAAGAAGAAATTGAAGAATTTTATGAGGAAATTCGTCAACTAAATAATAAAGGTAAGCAGCACTTGAAGATAATTATGGGAGATTTCAATGCAAAAATAGGGCAACGGCAACAGAATGAAACTTCAGTAGGTAAATTCGGTCACGGCAACAGAAACCAGCGTGGAAATACTCTCGTTGAGTTTGCAGAGGCAGAAGGATTTTTCATCTTGAACTCCTTTTTCAAGAAAAAGCCACACAGGAAATGGACATGGAGACATCCAATTGGGACGACAAGTGAAATTGATTTTATATTGTGTAACAAAAAATTCGTCATCGAAGACTGCAGTGTGCTGAACAAGTTCAACACAGGTAGTGACCATAGATTGGTGAGATGTAAGATGCACCTCAACACTAAACTGGAACGTGGCAAGCTCATAAGACAAACAAAATGTATTGACATAACCAACCTTAAAAAACACCATAATACTTTCAAGTTGGAACTGAAGAACAGATTCTCTGCTTTAGAAGGCCTAACATCGGAAGAAGTGGATATTTCGGAAGTTAACAGAAAAGTAACCAAAGCTCTAATGGAAACAGCAACAAAATTAGCTGGGTCTAAGAACAAGTTGCATGTGAACAAATTATCAGGAAAAACCAAAATGTTGATGCAAAAAAGAAGAGAGATGAGGACAACTAAAGAAGATGTGACTTCCATAGTGGAATATATAGAGCTATGCAAGACAACACGAAAAAGTATCACTGAAGACGTCAGGAAATTCAACTGTGAGCTAGTGAGGAAAGCAATTGAAAACAACCAAAGCCTTAAGATAGCAAAGGGACATCTCAGTAAGGGAAGAAAACAGATTATGGCTCTGAGAAAAGAAGATGGTTCTATAACAAGAAATAGAGGCGAAATTTTGACAAGAGTGAAAGATTTCTACTCCAAATTATATGAAAGGGATGATACATGTACTCCAGACATCATGAAAGGTACCAGAGTTCTTCCAGTCCTCCCAGCAGAAGTTGCTCATGCAATCAAGAACATGAAGCGGGGGAAAGCTCCAGGAGAAGATGCAATTACTATAGACATCATACAAGAAGCAAGTGGAGAAATTGAAACAGTACTCGCCCAAATTTTCACTCGATGCCTTAATGAAGGGAAGATTCCTGAGGATTGGAACAATGCTACAATGATCCTGCTACATAAAAAAGGTGACATTGAGGATCTCATGAACTACAGACCTATCAGCCTCCTATCAGTGGTTTATAAAATCTTCACTAAAGTTCTTTCACACCGCTCGAAGGTAACACTGGACATGGCTCAACCGAGAGAACAAGCTGGATTCAGGAGTGGCTACAGCACAATAGATCATATCCACGTACTGAGAGAACTAATTGAAAGAGCGAGGGAATATGAACTTCCATTGTGCATGGCTTTTATCGATTATGAAAAAGCCTTTGATTCGGTGAAACCATCAGCAGTTACCACGGCTCTGAAATCCTGCGGTATTGAAGATGCATACATTAATATTATTAATAACATCTATGAAAATGCAAGTGCAAAGATTCGGCTGTTTGAAAATACAACACACATAAAAATTGGAAAGGGAGTGAGACAAGGTGACACCATATCTCCGAAGCTCTTTAATGCCACATTGGAAAATGTCTTTCAATCACTGAACTGGGAAAACAAAGGGATAAAGATTAATGGAGATTATCTAACCCACCTTCGTTTTGCTGATGACGTAGTCATTTTTGCAACTACCCCATCAGAGCTGCAGAGTATGATCCAGGAACTTGCGGACAAGAGTAAAGAAGTGGGATTAAAAATGAACTTTCACAAGACAAAAGTGATGTTTAATGCTTTTACAAGAAATGAAGATTTATCGATTGATGGAGAAAAGCTGGAGATAACAGACACGTACGCTTATCTTGGACAGCAGATATCAAGTGAGGGTCACATTGGTGAAGAAATTAATCGGCGTACAAAACTTGCCTGGAGAGCTTTTGGAAGAAACAGCATAATTTTCAAGAGCAATATGCCATTATGTCTTAAAAGAAAAGTGTTTGATCAATGCATCCTTCCAGTGCTTACGTATGGTGCAGAGACGTGGACCTTAACTAAAAGAGACATACAAAGGCTGCAGACAACTCAAAGAGGCATGGAGAGGTGCATGCTTGGTATAACCAGGAGAGATAAGAACAGGAACTCGTGGATCCGAAAAATGACGAGAGTGGAAGACATCATGATCAGAGTTAAATCCCTGAAATGGCAATGGGCTGGACATACTGCCAGAAGGACAGACCATATATGGACAGCCGAAATTTTAGATTGGATTCCAAGGGACAGGAAAAGACCCAGAAAAAGACCACATGGGAGATGGGTGGATGAAATTCGTAAATATGCGGGAGTGACATGGAGGAGACTGGCACAAGACAGACCGTTGTGGAGGAAACTTGGGGAGACCTTCGTCCAGCAGTGGATTGATAATGGTTGACAATGATGATGATGATGATACGTGATAGCCAAATTCGGATAGCAAATCTGGATTCCTCGTATGAAAACACTGAAGAATAAAAAAAATTATGTCTGGGACAAAACATGTGTTTACCAGTGTTATGGGACATGCGATGACTTCATCGACGTTCTCGCAATAGATTGTGTGAGAGAGAGAGAGAGAAAGAAAGAGAGAGAGAGAAAGAAAGAGAGAGAGAGAGTGCTCGACCTCCCCCCAATCTTACGGTAAATGACTATGTCTTACGGGATTCGAACCCAGATCCGCTAGATTTGGGTTCAAATGCCGTATTCAACTCCATCAACGTCCGAACTTCCGGCTTCGGAGAGAGATAGAGATAGAGAGTAACTAGAAACCATATCAAATTTTCAGTTAACTCAAAAACAAACTTTTGACTAAGTAGAAATATTCTTAGCAGAAACAAGAGGTCATTGTCATTTTAGGGCGCAAAATAATTAGTGGCTCATCCCTCTAATTCTCACACCTCTTATTTCTTTTCTATTCTGTTGCTTTCCCAACTTCTAATTTTTACATTTCCAAGTACAGGAATTACTCTTGTTAAAGATTTATCTCCATCTAAAATTTCCTCCATACGAATACCGCAATGCATTTTAGCAACAAAAGATCATTTAGTTCAGCGCGACTCGTTTTTTCATAAATGGACATTCGTGACGTAACAGCAGCACGAACTGTGTAAGAATAACGAGTACTTGTACAACATTGCAGACACGAATGCGTTACCTGATTTTGGTGAAGTTCTTTTCGCACGGGAAACCAATAGTAAAAGTACGTACTGTTGAAGTACCATTTTCGACATTAATATATGTCGGAAACATTGAAGGCATGGCATTTCTCTTATTTCTGGTGTAATACAAATATTGTAGAATTTTGCTCAACAATTGGTTTAAAGATTCTTTTATTTTCCTAATTTCAGGCTTCATTTCTTGTCCGAAGTGCTTTTCTGACTTCTGTGTGTAATAATTCGAAGTACTCGTATAGTACTTGTTATATTACGAAATCTAGTACTTGTGCGAACTGAGGCCAACGTTCCTCCCTCGTTGGCCCCGTGCGAACTTACAAATTCTGCACCTCATCCATACATTTATGCATACATTTTGTTTTTCCTGATTTATACAATAATGGAAAAACAAATTCTGCGCTCACAAAACGCAATAATTCATCCGTAATGTGTAATTGCAAGAATCAACTTTTATGGAATTCAGTTCGCATTTTTGTAGGCATTTGAATGTCTGCTACAATTTCTTTTTTTTTTTTTTCCCCACATGGCAGTGCTCGTTAAGAAAAACATTTCATCTCTGGCTGTGTTTCTCTCTCTCTCCTTTTACAGCAAATAAAAAAAAAAAATTCACGACCAGCTGAAGCGGTCATTAAAATTTATATGAATCCTTTTGTGATCGTTGACAGCTAAAATGTTATAAACCGATCCACTGAATTTAAGTGAGAGCATACATACAGTTTGAACAATATGTGGTGTACTTATGTTTTAGTCAAATCAGTTTTTAATGTTGGTTGAAAATGAATTTATTTTTCGCAGTCGTTCACCTTTCCGCAGTTTCTTTCTTATTTTGACGATAAATTACCGTTTTAGAGATGTGTTAGCGGAAAATTCTGAATTTTCAGCAACCTTTCCGCAGTTTCTTTCTCATCATCATCATCATCATCATTGTCAACCATTATCAATCCACTGCTGGACGAAGGTCTCCCCAAGTTTCCTCCACAACGGTCTGTCTTGTGCCAGTCTCCTCCATGTCACTCCCGCATACTTTCGAATTTCATCCACCCATCTTCCCATCTTATTGACGATAAATTACCGTTTTAGAGATGTGTTAGTGGGAAATTCTGAATTTTCAGAAACCTTTCCGCAGTTTTTTTCTTATATTGACGATAAATTACCGTTTTAGAGATGTGATAGCGGAAATTTGCTGAAATTTTAGAAACCTTTCAGCAGTTTCTTTTTTTATTTTGACGATAAATTACCGTTTTAGAGACGTGTTAGCGGGAAATTCTGAATTTTCAGCTACCTGTTCTACTGTCAGTATCAATATTTCAAATCATTTCCCATTTTAGATAATTTTTTTTTATCTTATTTAACACACTGTGTGGAGATATCTTAGAGGCACACACACACACACACACACACACACACACACTCTCTCTCTCAAGAATGGCGTTACAGACGAAGCTGTGTCTCTATGGAGCATTTGGGACGAATACATTCTCCATTGCCCTAGATTAACATTTTTTTTATAAAAGTGAACAAAGAAATGAATATAATCTCCGGAAGACTTTTTTATTATGAAAAGTGAAAACGAATATTAGAAGAGAAAATAAAAATAAAATAAAGACAATTTTATTTCGGTGATTGTCGATAAATATTGGATATTATTCCGTTGTGAGAGTCGAAAAAGCATACAATATGGAGACGAACTAAATAAAGCTACACAAAACCCTCGGCGTGACTCGAACCCGCAATTCCCGGTTTAGGAAACCGATGCCTTATCCGTTAGTCCACGAGGTTTCAAGGTTTCAAAATCGCTTTATTATTATTCATCATAAGAAAACATAAGAGGGTGACGTACAGTATTGGGAGTCTCACTGGGAAATAATACAAACTGTTAAAACATGATGGTATATACACTGCAATGACAATGGGGATGAATAACAAATGCTGCAAGCAAAGCTTATTGCATGAAAATTGCAGGAGAAGTGACAGAGAGAAACACATCGTGTCACATGACATTGGCTGGGCATGATTTACAAGATAACACAGGCGAAATAATAGTACACAATTAGAAAAAAACTGCACAAACACCGCCGTGAAGGTAAAACATTACATATATGAGATAAAAACACAGCGTGCACAATTGTGCAAGTTATTTAACGAGGGCACCAAAGCAACAGAATACAGGCGGGGTAATGGTAGGGGCAGCGCGAGAGAATCTTGTGCAGCCATTTAGGTCCCTTATCTAACAGTTTGAATGCAACCGGAAGGATAGCGTTACGCGTTCTTTTGGTTGTGAGCTGAAAACGCCTACCAATGTGAGGAAACTTATCCCCGAAATGACAGTAGATAAGTAGTTCACGAAGGCAAAGTTCAAATACCATCCATCAAGAAAGCTGCTCTTTAACGACACAACCTCGCTGCCCGGTTACAACCAAACTGTTCCTACGAAAGTCCGACTTCCAGTGAATTACCACGTTAATACATAGCACATGCTGCGGCTGCAAAGGCATTATGTAAATATACAGAATACAGTTATGTAAAAACAAGGGGGGGGGGGGGAGAGTTGAGAAAAATCTCCAATTTCTATGCCGTCGAAATTTATACCAAAAATCTGTAAAAAATATTGTGCACATATATATGTTTTTTCAGAAGTGTAAAAATATACGCAATATACGTATACCGTATATATATTCGCAGTTCTCCAAAAAAGCTGGCAATAAAAACGTGAATTGCTTAAGCAAATCCAGAAGAGGTAATTAAATGTCTTTTTTTTTTTTTTGCTATGGACGTGGACAAGGATAAGAAATCTAAACCGTAACAAATATATATCATCATCATCAACAACAACAACCGTTATCAATCCACTGCTGGATGAAGGTCTCCCCAAGTTTCTTCCACAACGATCCGACATGTTTTCGAATTTCATCCACCCATCTTCCATGTGGTCTTCTTCTGGGTCGTTTCCTATCCCTTGGAATCCAGTCTAAAATTTCGGTTGTCCATCGGTGGTCCATTCTTCTGTCACCATGTCCAGCCCATTACCATTTCAGGGATTTCATTCTGATCATACACACACACACACACACACACACACACACACACACACACACACACTATATTGACAAAAGTCACCGGACACCTAGAAGAGAAATAACACATAGCATTTATTGACATACATTAGTACGGTGTCAATCCAAACTTCGGCTTTAATCCATGACAGACCCTTCGCGACATACTTTCGACAAGGTTTTGGAACACAGCGATAGGTATGCGCTTCCATTCAGTACATAATGCTGCCACTAACTGTTGCTTAGTAGTAGGCCTTGGTTCCAAACTTCTTATGCGGCACTCTAATTCATCCCATACATGCTCTATGGGATTAACATCAGGGCTCTGTGCTGGCCAGTCCACACACGATACGGAAATATCGTCAAACCACGGCGTAACAGTCCTTGCATTATCCTTCTGGTACCAACAAGGCTAGGTTCTGTTACAGTGGACACCCCCCCCCCATCCTAAAACCTGAAGAAAACTTTAAAATTTGTCCGCCATGTCGCGTATTGTATGAGGCAGCTAGGAATCACAGTTCGGCAGGCTCACATGTTCTTTTACAGTTCAGTTTTTTTATTTATTTCTCATTTACGTTGTTTTTTCTTTCGGCTGTTCTCTAAATTAATTAACAAAATTGCGGGATAATTGGGAAGTCGCTCCAATGCTTTTGAAGGCAAGAAACGCAATATTTTTGCCATTTTGAATTGTTTCTACCTGTGGGAAAAGGTAGCACTCAATGGTTGCTCTGGAAATTGATAAGAGCAAAGCGATAGGCCCAGAAGAGGACTTCTGGATTTCTTGAGGAGGGGCCGATGTTACGACCCACTCCCGCCATTAATTTAGTAATTAATGGGCGTGGTTGATGTGTGAAATTAATTAAGTATTAATTATGTTCGAGGCTTGATTGGAGTTTAAAAGTGTAAACAGCAGATAAAGTTTTATCTGGGGGTTTGGAAAGAAAAGAGGCGAAGAATTCTCTCTCAGGCTGGGTGGTCTCAGAATAGCTCTGTTAGGTCATAAATATCAGGGCGCAGCTGACGGGAAACTAAGCAACACGGAATGGTACCTTTCGAAGAGGGGTCCACTTGAGTAAATGAATGAAGATGGGGACAAAAGGTTTAGCGAATAATCGTAAATTCGTCGATTGTTTGGGGCATTTTCGAGAACAATTGCTCTCTGTGTGGTCCGTGCAGAAAAATAAGATTTCGCACTTAGCGTGAAAATAAGGAAGAAAGTTCAGTTGTCTGTACGCTCTCCGATGTGAAAGGCTGGATGCCTTGGATCTAAAAAAATGAATTGGGAAAAATGAAGCAGCGAACCTCCCCGCATTTGGTAAGAAATGGAGACAGCTCGAGGCAGCTGGAGATGCCAGTTTGCCATAAAGACAGCAGAATGCCTAAATCCGCGTGATAAAGCTGCAATTTCTAGGCTGGAGCGTAATGGAAATCAGCGAATGTTTGGCCTAATGAAAGTCAAGTTACAGGGGAATTAAGAAGTCTGCGAGTGGACAGTGGTCATTCCAATGAGAAGCGAAGCCAAGCAAAGTCGGGTTCGGATACCAACCACTGCAGTGTGGAATCGTCACCCCCATTCATCCCCTACTGTGGAGGAAGTGAAGAGATGCGCTCGTCTTACGGGGCGAAGCGAGGCCCCATGTGTGCGTGTGTGTGATCACGTAAGCAGCGAAGCCACTACGTGTAAGTGCGACGATATAAAAACATGGCGAAAGAAAAATATGAGCGTAAGAGCGGTGGCTTCGATACCATATACAGGTGAAATGGGAAGTTGCTGATATACGCTTAAGGTAAAAGCACGTCTGATTTCGCTCGGCCGAGAAAATTAATCTCAGGGCTGGCGGTCGCAACTCGATAAAAAATGGAAACAAAACCTGCGAGAGGCATATTTGAACTGCGTACTCAGGTAGGGTAGATGGTTTGCTAACGGAAAGGAACTGACTGAATTGGGGATGAACGGTCAAAAAGGACTGAAGGTAGCGACGGACGGAATCAACTATAGCAGCAGCGGAATTGAATGTGTCCCACTCTCCAAATAGTGATGGTCAGAATCATTTCTTCACGACAACAGAAATCATTTCCCAGGAACACAGAAAATCAATCTTGGAAACCGCAACAGCAGATGTGAGAGGGCCTATTTTGCTTAACGGCCACCTTCAAATCGTCACGAGAATAGATCAGTGTGCACTCTAATCATTGCAACAAAGTGCGGCGTGATATTACCATTTTAATTGTGTGCTTCATTTACATCAAGCGTCAAAGTGAAGTGTTGAATCATCGGTGCTGCCACATGGTGCAAGTGTCTGTGTGCGTGTTTTTTTTTTTTTTTGTCGTGTGATATTATATGATGCACAACGGATTTGCACAGCAAAGTCACGAAACTGTAAGTAGATGAATATTTCCCTTTTTTTCTTTCTTCGCACATCTGCGAACTTGTGCCATCCCGACACCCAAAGCTGCATGGACATAGATGCAGTAATGCTGAGTGACTGAACCTCAGTGGAAATACCTGCACATACAGATTTCAATTTCTTACAGGGCCCATTTCCTGATTATTTTTTTTACATGAATAAGGGAGAGGGTGTGGCCACAAATTCCGCTGGGCGGGACAGTTTCTTTTAACTTTGGTTCAGGGCCAAAGCGAGCGGAGAAGGGATCTGCATGTGCATGCTTATTAGATTTAGTTAATTAACTTTGGCAGTATTTCGCACCTATAATCTTATACCGCAAATTAACGTGCTTGTGTATTTTGTGTCGCGAGTATTTTTAATGTGATCGTTTGCATATAATTTTTTTTTTTCATTCTCTAAGCAATTGTATATGAATATCACCTGCAGCTCTATTTAGTGTGTTAAAGAGTAGTATCTCTTGTTCAGATAGTCCGGTGGAGACTCAGACGGCTTGCGTCTTCCGACAGTAAAATGTGACACCGTATGCTGCCCACATATGAGGGGCAATTGTCTATGCGCCTAGAGAGCGCCGGATCTGTTTAAATCTCGCAGAACGTTATTAAATGTTGTGTTGTGTATTTGAGAATCATGTGTTATTTGCGAAAGTGAGTGTTGTACTGGCTGGTTGGGGATTGAATGTACCGGAGTAAGATCCGGACCACTACACTCAGTCACGAATTGGTGATTGCGGGTGAACCTCGTCACAACTCTGATCCCAAAGTATCATTTTTTTTTAGATTATTTTATTTTTTATTTGTTGTTGTTATTTTGTTCACAAGGTGGATTCACCCAAGCCTTATGCTTCGGGTCATTCTTCAACTTTTCATTTTTTATGTTCTGGTGTGAATCTTTGAGTGCAGCAGTGCACCTGAGATTCTCACCTGGTGCCGCGGCCAACTAAATTGTACTTCAGGTCTCAAGCACCGTTACCGGCAGACTCGGCAGGAACACTGCTAGTGCCGTGTAACAGTTCCATAGTATTGCCACAGGGCTGGTAGGGCATAATTGTCCAGAATATCCAGGTAGACGTGCTCGTTAACAGGTTTGTCCACGATACCAATGGGCCAGGACCAAAGCTCCCCACACCAGTACACTGCCAGCTCCAAACTTGACCGTAGGAACAGTAGTACACTGTGCTAAATAGCGTTACCCCGGCTGCCGCCATACCCACACACGCCCATCAGACTGATGGATCGTGTATCTGGATTTATCAGTCCATAGGACCCGTTTCCATTGATTTCCGGTCCACGATAAATGTTCTTTACATCATGCTAAACGACGAGTAGTATTCCGAGTGGAGATGAAAGGCTTATGAGCAGCCTCACGACCACGGTAACCCATGGAATGAAGTTCTCTGCGAATGGTACGTTACATACCGAGGTTCCAGCATTGTTACTCACCTGTACACTGAGGTTTTGTGCAGTACTCCGTCGATTAGCTGTAACGACTCTTCTGAGGCTTCGACGTCCTCTATCACTGATTTTCTTTGGTCTGCAGGTACGTTTTGCTGCTTCAGGGGCGTCATGTGTCTTCCACTTATTCAGTACATCCAAAACAGTTGACTTGATTATGTTTAAAGGCCTCTCGGTTTCTCTTATGGACAATCCACTAATATAACACCCAACAATCTTTTCTTTCTCAAAGTCAGTTTTCTCCCGCCGCGACATTTTCACTCAACCTCACAGTGCTATATGAGCACGGTCAGCTGCAGTCTTGTTTTTATACCGTTTGCAGCGGTACCGCGCATCTTAAAAAAGCAGCGGATTCGTTCATTTGCTTTTGAAGGGGTGTCCGGTGACTTTTGTCAATATAGTGTATGTTTTTTCAGAGGTGTAAAAATATACGCAATATACGCATACAGTATTTATATTCGCAGTTCTCTGAAAAACTGGTAATGTAAACGTGAATTGCTAGAGCAAATCCAGAAGACATAAATGTCTTTTTTTTTTTTTTTTTGCTATGTAGGCTACGTGGGCAATGATAAATCTAAACCGTAACAAAATATATATATATATATCATCATCATCAACAACCATTATCAATCCACTGCTGGATGGTCTCCCCAAGTTTATTCCACAACGTCCCGCATGTTTTCGAATTTCATCCAACCATCTCCCATGTGGTCTTTCCTATCCCTTGAAATCCGGTCTAGAATTTCGGTTGTATAAATATTGGTGTTCTACTTATTCCTACAGCAAGTTCTCTCTTTTCTCCGTGGAACGAGTGGCTCTGAATAAGGAAACTACCTCTACAATTGTAGTGTTGTATTCGTACCGAGTTGAATGTCATTTAATGTAAAAAAAAAAAAACAAAGAAAAAAAAACTGAATTAGTCCTTTCACGCATACATATTATTTCACTCACTTGCTTGATGCAAAATGTCGGGTAAGGGTGCGTAAATAGTAAACACGAATCATAAACAGCAAGCACCACAGGATATTGTGGGAAGATATTATCGACTACCATGGGTATAGGAAGTTTCCTCATCCTAATCTGGGTCCAATGTTCTTTCCAGAGAGAATAGACACACCCAGCGCAGTAGGACAAATACAGCACCCTCGTCACGCACTGGACCCGAACTCTGGTCCAATTTGAATGATTAGCCGGAAGCCCGCGCCTCTCACGACCAGGTCTGCCGGAAAGCTTGGAGAAAAGTATTTTAGTGAGGACCAGAAAACCGTTTTCACTTATTCGTTTTTATCGTTACATCTTACCTTGCTCCCAGAAAGAATTATAATGCTTTTTTGAAATAATGAAATATTTGAGTTTGCGGGTGTCTCATTAATAATCACATCATCATCATCATTGTCAACCATTATCAATCCACCTCTGGACGAAGGTCTCCCCAAGTTTCTTCCACAACGGTCTGTCTTGTGCCTGTCTCCTCCATGTTACTCCCGCATACTTTCGAATTTCATCCACCCATCTCACATGTGGTCTTCTTCTGGGTCTTTTCTTGTCCCTTGGAATCCAGTCTAAAATTTCAGCTGTCTATCGATGGTCTGTCCTTTTGGCAATATGTCTAGCCCATTGCCATTTCAGGGATTTTACTCTGATCATTCCACTCTTGTCATTTTTCTGATCCACGAGTTCCTCTTCTTATCTCTCCTGGTTACTCCAAGCATGCACCTCTCCATGTTTCTCTGAGTTGTCTGCAGTCTTCGTATGTCTCTTTTAGTTAAGGTCCACGTCTCTGCACCATATGTAAGCACTTGAAGGATGCTTACATATGATGAAAATGACCGGAAAAACTATCCAGTGGAATTCTTGAATGCCAGTGTACAGAATGAACTTGAATGTTGGAAGTGTGATTATGCTGTCAGGAATTTGAACAGTAAACGTGGTCTTTGCAATGGGACGCCATTAGCTGTGCATTCCTTGAAGCTCAATCTAATAATCGTCCGAGTCTTGACAGGCACTGCTGAAAAGGCCGTCTTCATTCCTCGCATCGATTTAGCCCCAACCAACACAGATGTGCCATCATTTGTTTTAAGACAACGGCAGTTTCCAATTAAACTTGCCTTTTCGATGAACATCAACAAGGCTCAGGAACAGACGTTAGGAAAAGTAGGAATATACAGTATTTGCCTGAACCGGTGTTTAGCCACGGTCATCTCTATGTGAAAATGTCAAGAGTACGACGATGTCAAGAAAAAAAAAAAATAGTTTATTTTTGGGGAAACTGATACAGGGTTCACACTCAGTGCACAAACACTTTTCTTTGTGATGACGTAGTCATTTTGCAACTAGTTATACTGTTTCTTCCAAAAGCTCACCAGGCAAGTTTTATACGCCGATTAATTTCATGATCAATGTGACATTCACTTGATATCTGCTGTCCAAGATAAATGTGGGTATTGGTTATCTCCAGCTTTTCCCCATGAATCGATTAATCTTCATTTCTTGTAAAAGCATTGTACATCACTTTTGCCTTCGTCAAGTTAATTTTTAATCCTACTTCTTTACTCTGGTCAGCAAGTTCCTGGATCGTACTCTGCAGCTCTGATGGGGTAGTTGCAAAAATGACTACGTCATCAGCAAAACAAAGGTGAGTTAGATAATCTCCATTAATCTATATCCCTTTGTTTTCCCATTTCAGTGATTGAAAGACATTTTCCAATGTGGCATTAAATAGTTTGGGAGATATGGTGTCACCTTGTCTCACTCCTTTTCCAATTTTTATGGGTGCTGTATTCTCAAATAGCCGAATCTTTGTACTTGCATTTGCATAGATGTTATTAATAATATTAATGTATGCATCTTGAATCCCGCAGGATTTCAAAGCCATTGTAACTGCTGATGGTTTCACCGTATCAAAGGCCTTTTCATAATTGATAAAAGCCATGCATAATGGAAGTTCGTATTCCCTCGCTCTTTCAATTAGTTCTCTTAGTACATGGATATGATCTATAGTGCTGTAGCCACTCCTGAATCCAGCTTGTTATCTCGGTTGAGCCATGTTCAGTGTTGCCTTCAAGCGGTGTGAAAGAACTTTAGTGAATATTTTATAAACCACTGATAGGAGGCTAATAGGTCTGTAGTTCCCGAAATCCTCAATGTCACCTTTTTTATGTAGCAGGATCATTATAGCGGTGTTCCAATCCTCAGGAATCTTCCCTTCATTAAGGCATCGAGTGAAAACTTGGGCGAGTACTGTTTCAATTTCTCCATTTGCTTCTTGTATGATGTCTACGGTAATTTCATCTTCTCCTGGAGCTTTTCCCAGTTTCATATTCTTGATTGCATGTGCAACTTCTGCTGGGAGGACTGGAGAAGCCTTAATATCATGCGATATGGTATCCGCAATACCCAGTCTCCCTACAGAATCTCAAATTCAGGTCCGCGGACAGACGATTGAAGTTCAATAGTTAATTAAACCTGAAGTATTCCAACAAACTCTCTTATAACTGGTAATTTTACTTCATATAGATAAGGAGAAAGTGAAAACAGAATTTCTCCATGAATACGAACGAAAGCACGGAAAAATTTCCCTGAAGGTTTGGGATTTTCCGATAACACCGGTGATTTTCCGTTATTAACCTCAGAAAGATGAACAGGAGTATTCCTGTCTGTATGAAAAATCCGTGGAAGTAAGAGCGACGATGTTTTTTTTTTTTTTTTTTTTTTTTTTCATTAAATTCAAGCGATTTAGACTTTTTTTTTTTTTTTTTTTCTATTTGAGCTGCTTATTTTTTTCCCGAAAATTTTTTTTTTTAATTAATTTGATGATGCAGGGTTTGATTTTTTCCCCGTCATTTCACGGAGAAGGTTGCATCAAGATATGCTGCGTGAATTCACAAAAGGAATCACGCAAAATAGCTCGTAAATTTCAGTTTTGTTTTTTTACAGTGTACACTGTAAAAAGTAAGTGGTGTGGAATCACGGAAAATTTTTGAAAATAGCGTGCAGCAAAGTTGCCGGTAAGTGTCAGTCTTTTAACCGAATTTCCGTTTTTTTTTTTTTTTTTTGTCTTCCGTATTTTCACAGATTTTTCATAGTGAGAAATTATTCCGTTTATTTCAAAAAAGTCCGTTTCAAGTTTTTCCGTAATTAGACAGAAATTTCGCAAAATCCAACACGCTGAATATTTCATCCCTTACGCGAAAGAATCTTTTTGCATCGGTGGTGGGTGGGGATCGAGCCCAGGCCGTTTGGGTTGAAGCCGCGCGTATTATTTAATACTTTTGTAATAATTTTATTTTTTCTGTACTCGGTCTTATTACAAATTACGTATTTTTTTCATCGTGAATTTTCGAAGCAACAGACTGATTTGGAGTTTGAAATCATTTTTTTTTTTTCAACAGACAATAACTTTCATTATCTTTAAGAAAAGGTGCAATGTACTGTTTTATAATATTATTTCGCAAAACTTCTAAGTATAAAATTTACTCTTGATAGCTATAATAGCTTTTGTCTTAAGACACCCCAGACTGATACACAGACATCGTACAATCCCCTGTACAATAAATTAAGTACCCGGTTTCTTACGGTAATACGATATATAACAGCTGGTGCACAAAATTGAGAAAAGGAGAAGAAATATTTTGTGCCACAGTAACCAGAATTCATGCGATATACTATCCACAATATATCTCGCTACAGAACTTCAAAATCAAATACTTCGACAGACTATTGAAATTTAATAGTTAATCAAACTCTCCAGCATTCCCTTGAATCTCCGCTTTTACCGGAAATGTTTCGTCATACGAATACGGAAAAAGTGAGAACGGATTTTTTCGTTTAATGTAAGAAAGAAATTGCGGAAAGGTTTTTGAAAATTCCAATATGGTAGGTTTCTCTGTAAAATGTTGAGATCGGGATGCGGCAAACTTAAAGAGGGGTTATTTTATCTCGGAATCATCAAAAATCAATTTGATGATAGAAGGGTTGGAACTGATGGCCAAATGCTACCTCATCCGGATCTCAACAACTCGTGGTGAAAACTTAATACATTGGAAGCACTTACCGCAGCACAAAAAGTTGTTTAGTGAAGCACAAAAAACAATGTTAATAAAGGTAACTCTGAAACTTGACTGCCGGCCCTAATTTTGGAGGACACTTCTACTGAACCTCTTGGGACTGACGCCAAACGAATTGTCCTGTAATCGTTTTTCATCACGTTATCGGGAAGGTTTGGGAATTTTTCTCAGCTCCAAAAACTACACTTCTGATTTGTCTTTTATTATTCCATTAATATGGAAATCAGTTTTAAAAGAAAAATAACGAATACGACGTCATGGATCTGGCAACGACTTACCATCGTCCATCCGTTCGTACGTTGCTAAAGCTTGAAGTATCAGTTGAAAGCTTCCTTTCTTTAAATTTTTGTAACTGATGCGTGTTTTTAAGGTTTTGATACTTGTTATTTATGGTTATACGCTTATGTCCAAATTTATCATTTTATGCACAGTTTCTCCTCTGGGACGTAAATGTATATTGTACTTACCTCGCTATCTGCTTCTAAAAATCGGATCTGAAAATTATTTTCTCTGCAAAAGAGGGAATCACATTTCGTGAAAATTATAATAATAATACATAATAATCTTTCTCATAATGTACAGTTCTGTTTTTAGGGGAGTTTAGACGCATATCATCTTTTTTTTTTTTTTTTTTTTTTTTTCGCCACAGTATTTGTCGTTTTCTTGTAGGACTTCCGTCCACAGTGAGTAGAATTTAGGTCCCAGCCTTGACAGAACAGTTTGTAGTGAGATTAGAGTACAGTAAATGGCGCCACCGTACAAGTACGATGTTGCACACTGAGGGGTGAGAGAATTTCAAGGCGGGGATAGGAAAGGATACCCATTTAACCAATGGGTCCGGCCTGGGGGCCGTCGCTTAACGTGCTCGTCCGATGCACGGCGGATATTCAGCGATTGTTAGTAAATCACACTATTTCTGAAAGATTAGCCCAGGTTCGAACCTGAGGACCTTGCATCGATAGTCTGACTCACTGACCACTAAGCCATCCGGGGCTCCGCGTATCGTTATTTAAAATCACGGCTCCTTTTAACTGTCGGCTGGAAAACTGATTCTTCAAGGGATACTGATATCTATATAATATATATACGCACGTTTTCTACTTCTAATGATGCAGAGCATTTTCCACTAGGAAGCATAAATGTGTATTTCTATTTGGGATCATATATCTGCTTCTAAACGTCCGACTGAAACACTTTTTTTTGCACCTGACTGCCTTGTTCATGACGAACATTTTTATTAATTTAATGCACCAGTAAAACACAGCTTTCCACTATATTGTACAATTAATTCACAGTTTTCCGCTATACTGAATAATTAATCACGGTTTTCCGCTCTAATGCATTATTGGTTTTCCTCTACACTGCACAATTATTACAGTTTTCCGTGATAATGCTCAATTATTACAGTTTTCCGTGATAATGCACAATTAATGCAGTTTTTCCGCATGCTGCGTAAATAATTCGCGGTTTCCCGCTATAATGCAAAATTGACACGCTTTTTTCCGCTATAATACGCAATCGACGCACAGTTTTCTGCTAAGGGGAGCAATTATTTGTTTACATTTGTGACCGTATCTCCACCTCGAAAACGATACATTGTATCGGAGACGAACATTTTGTTAATTATCATAATTTTAAATTATGAAAATTTTGATTTAGATTTCCAGCGCTAATGTTTTATGAATAGTATATTGTATGTTACCAAGCTTTTGGCCAAAAAATACGTTCCATTATGCCTAAAAATTGCACATTATTTCTCAGATTCCAGCTGTAGAAATATTTATTGAAGAAAAGTTGCGCGTACATTTGAAATATAATTTGATATTTAACTCATTAACACAATATCTAACATCGTTTCAAAACAGAATTTCACGAAGTCCCGTTCTGTCAAACTCTAAGTCTAAACCAAATCATTATCTTGTCATGAATCCTCTACTAAGGCCATGAAGATCAGATCTTCAGTTTTTCTTCTTACTCCTCTTTGCGATCATCCTTGATCAAAGGGTAACATAGCGAGATGCGACAAACCTTGGCCCATCTTTTTACATCAACGGGTTTTCCCCCTGTGCTAAACACCTGATCTGAATAAGTATTAACCGAAATCACATTTTGCAAGATTTACGAACGGCCCACTTTATTACAAGATCGGAATATAATTCATCGTAAGAGATTTCATCGGTGGTGATTGATAGTCATTTACATGCCATTTGCTCACGACGCTGTTTCCTCGATTACCAGACATTGTGTAACGAGCAATTGCAGTACTGCAGATCCGAGCTCTGCTTTGTCGTATGGGCGTATTATTAATTTCAGTCCGAAAGGGATTGTTTACGATAAAGAGCTCAGGATATGAAGTGATGAAAAATATTTAACGTCATCCTAAAGCTCGTACACCTGTCCTTCAGACATGTTAGACTTTAATTTAAAATGTGGTACACCTGTAGGATATTGTGGAAAACATTTCACTCAATAGATCTAATCTTATGGCTACATAAGAATAATGAAGACAACTAAATGACAGCATCCATTATTCTTATGACAACATTTATTCTTCTTAGCTGGCAATGGGGTAGATCACTACATGGTCTTTTCTCCCTCTGTTATCCAGCTGTTCAGAAAATATATTGAATTTAGAACACAATTAAACTGAATATATTGCATCAACTCTGATAACAAAGACAAAATGTTAAGTATTCACGCACAGTACGGGCATATTTTACACCCGAAGATTTATGTACAACTACAAGATTTATGTACAACTACTTGTATTCCTTGATCTACCTGAAGCGAAGTCAGCTGAAAAGATCCCATTCGAACGAAGTACACTTACCATCATTTCTGCCTCTATCTCTCTTTCTCTCTCATTCACTGTCACGTAAATAACCACTTCTTACAACAGTTCTTTGCGGAATAAAGGAGCCTCATTGAATCTCAGTAAAAAAAAAAAAAAAATATATCGATTATTCCCAAAATGGTGACCGATTAGAGACATCGACGATCACGTGCAAATGATGTGCAGGCAAACAGGGTTAGGAATATTTTACTGAGAAATTAAATAATTTAATCTTTAGCTGTTATTTGCATGTCCTTTGCTAATGACGATATTTTTCGAATTATATAACGGGTAAAGTGCACGAAGTCTGAGTGAGCTTTATATATATACACTGAGTGACCACTTTATTATGACCACCCCCTCAGTACTTCGTTGGGCCACCTTTTGCCTTTAATACTGCGTCGATTCTTCGTGGCATGGACTGATAGGTGGTTTGTGGAATCTGAAGCCATACTTCATGAAAAGCACTTTCCAGGAGTGTGAGATTGCAGGGTTGTGATCCAGCTGTCTGATGGCTCGTTCAACTTCATCCCACAAATTCTCAATGGGGTTGAGATCTGGAGATTGTGGGGGCCACCTAAGCAAAGTAAACTCACTGGCATGTTCCTGAAACCAATCCTCTACAATACGAGCACTATGGCAGGACGCATTATCCTGTTGAAAGTAGCCATCGCCATTGGGATAAACCATCCACATGACAGGATGCACTTGGTCCGCAACGATGTTTAGATATGATGTGCCAGTCAGACGTTGATCAACAAGAATTAAAGGGCACAAAGCATGCCAGGAAAACCTTCCCCAAACCATAACGTTGCCTCCACTAGCTTGAAGGGTTGTAGCAATGCATTTGGGGTCCATGCTTTCGTGCGGTTTCCGCCAAATTCTCACTCGGCCATCGGCATGGTGCAACTGAAAATGTGATTCATCGGATCTCATAATTTGTTTCCAATTATCGACTGTCCAATCCTTGTGCTCCTGTGCGAACTGGAGACGTTTTCTCTTGTTAACTGCAGACAGCAAAGGTGTTCGAACAGGCCTTCGGCTGCCATATCCCATCCGATGCAGTGTACGCCGAACAGTGCGTGCAGAGATCATTTGAGGGGATCCTTGATTAAGATGGTCTGTAATTTGCTGCACTGTTGCCCTTCTGTTGTCTGTTACCAGTCTGAACACTCTCCGTTCCGCCCGAGCAGTCACTAGTCAATGACGACCACACGTTGCAGCCATAGCTCATTTGCTTAAAACTGTCAGGTGGTCATAATAAAGTGGCCACTGAGTGTATAATATGGTGCACAAAACGGGGAGAGGAGAAGAAATATCCTGTGCCACAATAACCAAATTTCATGCGACATGCTATCTACAATATACGATCTCCCTGCAGAACTTCAAAATCAGATCCTTCGATAGAAGATTGAAATTTAGAAGTTAATCAAACCTCAAGTATTCCCACGTATCTCTCCTTTTACCAAACTGCTTTTGTCATATATATACAGAAAAAGGGAGAACGGAGTTTTTCTGTTAATGTACGGAAGGAATTGCGGAAAGGTTTCTGAAAATTTAGAATTTTCCGTTAACACATCTTACAGTTACCGACAGTTTTCCGTCGATATAAGAACGGAATTGCGGAAAAGTTTCTGAAAATTGGCGCGGGTGGCCTAGTGGCAACGTTCGTGTCTGCCACGGGAAGGACCTCAGGTTCGATCCCAGCTAGGTACGAACGCTCGATCCACTAAATACCCGCCGTGCGTCGGATGGGCACGTTAAGCCGTCGGACCCCGGGTACTGCTGGCCTACCGGTAATGAATAAGGGCGTCTTCCTCCCCCTTTCTACTTCGCTTCCGTGTCACTTTCCTATCAGGCGCTCTAGCCCAAATCTCCTAGTTTCCTGTTTCTAAGGGCTGTTTAAGACCTAGGGTCAGACACTCCCTTCCTAAAAATCCTCTACATATGATCATTATAGTTTCTGAAAATTTAGAATTTTCCGTTAACACATCTTACAGTTACCGGCAGTTTACCGTCGATATAAGACGGAATTGCGGAAAGGTTTCTGAAAATTCAGAATTTTCCTGTCGTAAGAAAAAACCGTGAAATTCAGGTTTCTTTCCGTCATTTTACGGAAAAAGTTGTATCGGAGATATGCTTCATTAATTCCCAGAAGGAATCACAGAAAGTGGCTCGTGAATTTCAGAAATTTTTTTAGTGTAGTATTCGTATAAAAAGTTCACTTACCGTTGTTATGATATGGATACAGAAAGCGGAGGCTGTATTGTTTGATTTCCGGAATATTGGTGAATAAATTTGTGATCAAACCGCAATGTTGTTGGCAACTGCAGGGTTGAGCGGTCAGGTTATTTCACATGTATTTGTTTCCTCCTAGACCATTTCCGACGTACACAGAGTCCATGAATGCAAATTCCATGTGACATTTTTCATGATGAATTCCCATTACGAGAGAACCTGTGTGATATTTTTCTTGCCTGGCGATTGACTCTATAGCGTATAAGTTTTTTTGTTTTTTTTTTTTGCCGGTGGTGGGATCTGAAGCAACGTTTTTGACTCCGGAGATTGGTATTCTCCCAACTGAACTACCCCGGCAATGCTCATCTGTGCAACTTTGCCGATTTGATTATACAGGTGAATGATTACAGCTTTCAACATTGTTTATTGTGAGCAAACAAGGAATTTAAGTTACAGAAGGCCTGTATTTACAGTGCCAAAAGAGAATCATAATAGATGAAATATTTACAATGAAGATGTAGAATATACAGAATGCAAATGTACTATATACAATGTAAACAAAATCAAACAATGGGAAGAATGTCACAGACTGCCACAGAAAATACTTGGAATTGATATATAATAAAGGCATGGTATTTACAAAGGTGAATGAACAATATGCAATACTAAAAAATATGCAGTGCAACAACAACAAAATTATGACTGAAGCAGTAATAGGACAAAGTGGGAATGTGTAAAGGTGCAGAGCAAATGTGCTATGTACAGACAAAATCATAAAAATGGGAAAGAACAACACAGCGCCATCTGTTGACACTTTTAGGAATGAATAAATGATTTAAAAAGTTACTCAACATATCTTATAATTTTCCCTCATTATTAACGGGTTTTCACCTAGTGTAGATAATAAAGTCCTGTCCGGAACAAGTCTTCCCAAATGAAGAAGTTGTTTGGTTAGTTCAAAAAGTAAAGGAAGTGTAAATGGCAGACCATACGTGCAGTTTGTTGCAGAAGTTACGAATGAAGTGGGCAGAGAAGTGCATTTGTCTTGTTACTTACGTTTGTAGAGTTACGCTTATATGTACAGTGTATTTGAATTTTAACAGCAATGCTTATTACCAGTGTTATTAGAAATTTCGGTTATAATTAATTGCTGTTTCATAACTGGAAGAAGTCTGCTCTTATACTTTTGAAGTACTGGAATCATTTTTTTTTTTTTCTTTAATTTTTGTCTCAAATTCTCAGTGGCAGTCAGTTGCTTTTTAATAGCTAGAAAACGCCTCTTGTTATGGTCACTTAAAACTCAGTGGAATCGGTCTTGATAACGGTTGCCTAAAAATCTTCGTTTCTAATCAGGCGCTGTTTCATAACTCTTTGTGCGATGATGTTAATGTCACCTCAGTCTCCAAGAGTTCAGCAATTGAAATTCTCCGACCTGTTTTCCTAAACAACCGTGAACGGGAATCTTCATGAAAGCACTTAAATCGCTTGATTTCAGCTGCGTTGGTCATTTTTATAAAGTGGTAAGTCGTGTTTCTGTAGAGAATACGAATGCAATTCGCGGCCATTTGATTTCATATCTCTCCGCCTTTTTTCTTGCTTTCTTTTTCTTTCATTATTTTTTTTTCTTTCTTACCAAAGAGCCCGTGTTACAAATCGGGTGGTTCTAGTGAATAACCCGTTGATGACATGGCTCCTTTTTATCTTCAAGCGTGATTCTTTATTGAAAAGCACCATAATTTGACAGTT
This sequence comes from Macrothele yani, assembly GCA_039090855.1. Lineage (NCBI taxonomy): Eukaryota > Metazoa > Arthropoda > Arachnida > Araneae > Macrothelidae > Macrothele > Macrothele yani. The sequence goes on along the minus strand of CM076995.1, from coordinate 150,267,437 downwards.
TCCTTTCCCATCACGTCCAACTCTTTCACACTCTTAAACGAACCCAAGTCTCAGCTCTTTTTGTATCTGTCATTCCTAAGTTTTTCAGTGCAAGATTAAAGACCAGATAAAGATCTATGGCAAAAGACTAGAATGCATCGTCGGAGGCTCGATATAATATAAGCACACTAGTTGTGTTCTCTTTTATTATTCGATCCTTTGAAATAGGTGTACTTAAAATTGGGACGTACAAGTTCTCTAAGGAGACGAAGTTCTCTGACTCATGCTGTCGAAATAATGATCAATAACTAAATACAAAACCTGGGGATGCTAGAAGACTGAAAGAAAAGGAGACAAAAAGCGATGCAAATTACTGCATCAAAAAAAAAAAAAAAAAGGTGAAACCGGAGAATATTGTACGGAAAGAATGGGCAGCATTGCAAAAGAGAAAACATATCTACAAATCAAAATTTACAAAAGACGGATGCGCACACTAGAATTTAATTCTAATAAATCAAGACAAATAGAGATAGAGGGCAGACGGTCTTTTGGCCTGGGTATTACATTCACAGTGGACCTCAAATTTAAGCTTTTATCTTTTCTTCATATTTCTTTGGTATGCCGAGTCGTGATAAAAACATGTCATTTTCAGCATTCCATGCACCCATGGATCCAAAAATTATTGCTAGGCAGACCGAATATCCAACGTTTCTGTAATCAAGAGCCAAAAGAAATTAATTAAGCAACACTGTTGTATTGCATTATGATAATGTAGCCAATTATTAAGTTCTGTTATAATGTGTCGCATAAATATAGAGACAGAACAAATTCTCGAATAAAAAAAGAAACAACAACGAGCTGAAATGTACGTACACATCACATTTATCGCAAAAATAGCATAGGGCACGCAGCTGCACAATACTTTGAAGGAAACATAACAATTCCAACGCCAAGTACAAGAAAAAAACAAAAATACGCTGTCTCAAAAATATAAAGACTTACTAGTTATGAGCACCTCCGGTACGAATAGTGGAGCCGTTGTTCCGAATAACACTGAAAACCCGATTGGGCATGCTGTCCACCAAGTAATGTAAGTGTTCTGGACGTACCAGCTTCGTTCAATCTGCTCTTTCAATGCCACCACACTTGAGAACTGCCGTCCATTCGCATGCACATCACGAGCTAGGATACCTCAGAAGTTATCGATAGGGTTCAGATCTGGACTGAGTGCTGGCCAATCCATTACGGTCACATTATGAGTGTTAAACCAGCTTTTCGTTGATGCAGACCGATGGATAGAGGCATTGTCTTGCTGGAACAGATAAATAATCAACAGCCTCTTGAGTTTCGGCAAACGGTAGAAGGTGGCTGCTGAGTATGTCGTAATACGTTTCGGAGTTTTGCCTGCCTTGCAGAAAAGCGATATCCGTTGTCCCATTGAACGCAAAAGCTCCCCAGACCATAACAGATCCCCCTCCTTTCTGTCTGCTGAAGAAGGTACGTGGCTCACGTCGTAAATCATGCCAATAGTAGTTCCAACCGTCAGGGCCGTCCAGGTTGAACTTTTTCTCATCGGAGAAAATAGTTCTGATCCACTCGTCCGTCAAGTGCATGTGGCAGCTTGCCCATAACGATCTAGCTTCCTTGTGGCGTCGCGTGAGGTGTGGCAGACGGCGCATTTTACGGAATACAATGTTGCGACTTTCCTTGATTCGACGATAAACTGTGTCCTTTGAGACGGTGACACCACCAGTCCGAGAAACTTGACATAGTGATAACCTTTGGGATGAAACTAAACGCATGATGGCACGATCATCTCGTCTGGTTGTTATTCGAGGCCTTACAGGCCATTTTCTGGCAGTTAACGCACCGTGTTTCGATAAAGTCTTATAAAAGACTGCCCTACTCCTCCCCATGGCTTTACAAATTTTCGCTACAGATAACCCATTTGCTCTCAGTCTCCAAATCTTCTGCACCTCCTCACCAGAAAGTTGACTGTTCCGTGGCAGGTCCGCTGTGTTTTGTACGCTGGACCGAATTACGGCTTATGCGCGTGCGTACAACATGCTAATTTGTACATCTCATTTGCATGTGGCTACTTTACATAGTTGTCTTTATATTTATGAGACACCTAAAATTACACTCTTTCACTTTGTGGTGTTCTTTTCACATAATCCGGTCATCTCGACGGATCGAAACGTTTGTTGTAGGGATGTCTAATTAGGTACCACTTCAGCTTCCTACCTATATTCGCAATGCGTTCACGGCGCAAAGTCCACTGTCTCTATATTTATGCGACGCACGTTAGCAACACTGTGATGCGAAATCCTCTCAGAAGAAAAATTGAATACTAAAATTATTTGAAATATTGATCTTAATCTAATATGACGTCTAGGGCATAGACAAAAGTTTTAAAACAATACGCTGATGAGAACTGTTACCGAAAGAAAATGCCTGAAGTACGAGTATTCCCATGTGATGCTGGAAACTGTGCTTGCAGCGATGTTACCATTATTCTTACTTCATTTAGCAACATAATTGGAAATATAAAACGAGAAAGATATTTTTGGATTCGCTGATGCATGCAGTGAGCACTATTTTTTTGATAAAATCCTCAAATGCCGCCCTGGTAGCCGAGTGGTCTGAGGCGCTGGCTTCTAACTTTTCCTTCGAGATGGGGCCTTAGATCGATTTCCGGATGCAGCATGGTTGGTGTGCTTGTCTGATTGCGTTGGCTAAGCCCCTTTCCTGGAATCAGTGGTTCTAAATCAGAAACAGAGCTTATAGCCCATAGAGTTTCTCACTCTGGTCGCTAAACTCAGAAACAAAAAATTGTTTCTCAGAGATATGTTAAGTTGTTTGGTTGACTTAGAAATCTCGCGTGGTTGAAGACAATAAAAGAATTAATAGTAATAACTAATATTTTTTTTACAATCCTTTTTAAATCTCTTATAACGAAGTTTGTTTTTTTCTTTTTACATAAGTGCAGAAAGGTTGTCCGTCAACTCTATAATCCTTCCCTAAGATTCTGCTTCGGTCATTTCCCCGTCTGCTTCTTCTCCTTGTAGAGAAAACCTTCCTCTCGCCGGTCAGCTTAAAAGACCTCCTTCTCTCACCTCGGGACTTTCCTGCCTTCGCGCCCCTGCGACCGCTCGCTTTCGAATCCTAGAAAAGACTGTCCACCCCCCTTTCTTCCACCTAACTCCCCCGCTGCCTTCACAAAACCCCATCGGCTCCCAAGTTCCAATGAGAAACACGCTGGTATCGGCTAACACAAAGCATCAAGGTAAAGGTTAAGAGGGGCTTCCGCTCGCAGTCGGCTGCTTTGAAATAAAGAATGTAAAGGATCAAATGAGAACGACAATACTATAAAGGTGTAAACTCGAAAATGAGACAAACTGGCGTCTCTAAATGAACCGTGCTTCCTATGTTTAATGGAGGAGTGACACAGCAAAATTTCTCTCACGCTTCGGGGAAACAAAGGAAAAGAAGCACGAAACGAAATAAAAGTTGCGAAATGAGAATTAATATCATATCCTAAAATCTAGTATAAAATCTCCGAAACAGATGTTTCTCCTTTGTGTTTCACTGTTAAGATTAACGGTGCGCTTTCTTCGGAAAAGAAGTTTCGGGCTGGCGTTCCTCAGGGTTCGGTTCTTGGACCAACGCTGTTCTCCATTCATTTGCACGACTTACCCAAACCCAAACAAGGGCAGATCATGATGTACGCAAATGATACAGCTGTTGTCATCAGGTCCCTGAACAAAGGCAGAGCTGTGAAGCTCCTCCAGGACTTTATCTCTCAGCTGGAAACCTACTGCACTGATTGGCGGATCAAGATCAATCCGTCTAAGAGTAGTGCGCTGTTGTTTTTTTGGATCTCTCCAAGGAGTACCGGAACTCGTTATGTTTCAAGAGACAATCCCCTGGGCTACCTCCACTAAGTACCTAGGGCTCCAACTAGATTGTCGACTTTCGTGGGTGACGAACACCAGCTACTGCACGAATAAAGCTAGACAATGCCTTGGGCAACTAGCTCCACTACTCCGCCGGACAAGCTTCCTTACAACACGGCACAAAGTACTGCTGTACAGGACGGTCGTCAGGCCGGTGCTTACCTACGCCTCCTCCATCTGGATCAGTATTAGTAGGAAACAGCGAGAGAGAATCGAGAGGGTGCAGAGCCGAGCACTTCGAATGATCACTAAGGCTTCCCCTTGGACCCCACTTCGGAACCTGAAGAACAGAATTGGAATTGAGAAGACACACGAGTTTTCCACCAGACTCGCTAAGAAGTTCTTCAAGAAAGCGGAAACCCACCCTAATGGACTTGTTAGGGGCGCGGTTGATTACAATCCCAGCGAATTCCTTAGGTATCCCAGAACTAAGGCGGCGATCGTTGACAGAGAGAGTAAGTATGTGAACACTGGTGGGTGTTAGATAGACCACCACCCCCTTGTTTTTTAGATTGGCATCGAGATTTTGAAAATGGATTCTGCTCGGACATTTGAATTTGGTATCGTTGAGTTTCAGTCACACCCTGGTGCGTCGGCTGCTGGTTGGTTTTGTGGTTCTCTGTGATGTTGTGCGGTGCTTCGTTCCCTTTTCTCCCCTTCCTCACGTACTGGAGTCACGGATCACCCTCTCCTTTCACTACATTTTTCTGTTTGTCTTTCCTATTGAGTTCCTTACTCAGATCTCCTAGCTTCCTATTTCTAAGGGCAGTTTTAGACCTGGGGTCAGACACTCCCTTCATAAAACTTCTTCAAATATCGTGTCGTATCGTTTCTCCCTTGTTTTATTTCATACGTGTTTCTGTCAGTAAATTTATAACCAAAAAAGGGGAGGGGGCAAAAAGAAATCTAAATTTACGCCACTCTGCGGGGAAAACTTTTGCAGAACATCGGATGCAAAAGTAATTTTAAAAGCAAGACTTCCACCGGTATGATGTCAAATGGAAATGTAGCATCATTCTCTAATGTGGAGATGGAGCACCTGGGATAGTAGAAGGCAGTTAATGCTATGAGTATACAACGTTATAAATAATATTTTAAATAACGTTGTATACTCGTGGTCAAAATAAAAACAAAATGAAAAGAAAAGAGAAAAAAAAAAAGCTCGAAGCTAAACTCGATGTTGTAATAATTTACCTTAAGATTATCGAAGGGTTCAAGTCCTTTATTCAAAGCATTTTTTTTTAAACACGTTAAGATCAACTAACGACTATAGGTAATCAGGATTTCAGCTTTAATCAATGAACACGTCCGTTTCCTAATGTACTTTTTTTTGTCTTCCGTTTAATTTTGTGATCTTCCTCCCTCCTGCCTCTTGTATAATACTTGAAGGAAAAAAACAAAAACAAAAAACCGATAATAGTAAATAAAAAAAGATCACAGGGTGAAAGCAAAATTCCATTTCAACGTTTTAGAGTTCAGTTTTCCAACTTAGTGGGAACAGTGAGTCAAGAAACCCTAAAACATTTCCGTTAAAAAATCTCAATGAAATGTCTTAAAGCACGTGTTTCGGGGAAATCAACTTTCAAATATGTTTTTTTTTTTTTTTTTTTTTTTTTTTTTGTCGAAATGAAATTTTATTTAATTTAATTTCCAATCTGAGTTAATAATATGGGGAGGAAATATAAGGAACAAATGATTATGTCGCAAGCCATATGGGGGGGGGGGGAGCAAGAAGGGTATTTGCCTTTCCCTGGAAATCGGACCATACCCTTTCTTTCTGTTCTTGGAAGATTCTACAGCATACATAGATTTTCGCGATTACACGACTTCTAGTTGCAAATTTTTCTGTAGAACTTCTGGATGTGTGTGTATGCAGAAAAAACGTCGAAAATTTCCAGCAGAAAAATCGGATATTTACTGTCAAAAGTAATATTGAAATTTTCCATTACATGTTAGAGAACATCATCCATACGTACAGTATGGAAAAGTATGGAAGGCGAAGAAATGAAAATACATATCGTCCTCGGCAGTAGCTATTCACTATTTAACAAAGATCTCTAATTTTTCCCAGAAATTTGTCTTGAGAGTATTATTTTCATTCTTGATGACCGATTGAATTATCCCTGGAGTTTGACATAAGCGACGAAAAAAACCAAATAATGACATAAGTGGCCAAAAGGAACAAAATGACTTCAAAGAAATTCGCTTATTGTCCTAACATGTTGTCCAATTTTATTTATCCATCTTTTTTTGCGTAGTTTTGTGTCCTCCGGTTTCCAATAAAATTTGTGTTGAGAGTGTGGTCAAAACGGTTAGGAAACAAGAAGGCACAGCGACAATTTGCATATGGTGTTCATATTTGTTATTCGTTGCTACAATTTCTGTTTGCACCAACCTGAAAACTAAGCTATGGGCACCCATGACGCTACTAGACCACTCCAGGCACTTGCCGGGTATACTAGACTACTCCAGGCACTTGTCGGGTATACTAGACTACTCCAGGCACTTGCTGGGTATACTAGACAACTCCAGGCACTTGTCGGGTACACTAGACTACTCCAGGCACTTGCCGGGTATACTAGACCACTCCAGGCATTTGTCGGGTATACTAGACTACTCCAGGCACTTGCCAGGTATACTAGACTACTCCAGGCACTTGTCGGGTATACTAGACTACTCCAGGCACTTGCTGGGTATACTAGACTACTCCAGGCACTTGTCGGGTACACTAGACTACTCCAGGCACTTGCCGGGTATACTAGACTACTCCAGGCACTTGCCGGGTATACTACACTACTCCAGGCACTCGCCGGGTATACTAGACTACTCCAGGCACTTGTCGGGTATACTAGACTACTCCAGGCACTTGCCGGGTATACTAGACTACTCCAGGCACTTGCCGGGTATAGGACCCATGCAGACCTCTAATTCAGCAACTTTATTAAACAAAAGTGTGAGAAAAACTTCTTGTACTCTGAACACATGTGAATCAGGTTTTTTTTTTTTTTTTTTTACTTTAGAGAATCTTGAGTTTTTCAAAACTTTATTCATCTTTTCTGCTTTTCATCGTTTTCACGAAACTTTGGGAAAATATGACCAACGCAAGCACATGAATTAGGCTGATTTTTCTTAGAAAAAATGTATTGTACAGCTCGGCCATTTCTTTCATCTTTTTCGTTAAACTGTCTTCAAGAAAAACATCAGCTACATATGATTAGTTTTTTTGGGGAGGGGGGGGGGTTCATGCAAAAATGGGTTTTGCCAGTGGTCTAAGTTCAGGCTGCTGACTGTTCACCCAAGTGAGACCGGCTTCGAATCCCGGTTGAGACATGGATGCTGTACTTGTCTTATGGCACTGTCTCTCTCTCTCTCTCTTTCTCTCTCTCTCTCTTTCTCTCTCTGTCTCTCTCTCTCTCTTTCTTTCTTTCTCTCTCTCTCTCTCTCTCTCTCTTTTGAGCCGGTTCCCCTAAATTAGGTAGGCTGCTTATAGCCCATTTAGGTGCTCATGGTGATCGTTCATCCCCCTCCTCCCTCCCCCTTTCCCCTCAAAAATGTTTAAGTACAATCTTTTGTAGCGCATTGCAATTCCTTTCTGAAATACATGGTTGCCAGATCTTGGCCTTTTTTTTTTTTCCTGTTACTTTGAACTTTGCATTAAAATTAACCTATACATCTATAAAAAGTACCATATCGCTACTTAACGTAATTTTGAAAACGTATAAATCCAAAGAAATTATCACAAAAAATCAAAAGAATATATGATATACAGAGAATTATCATAAAACTACATAAACATAAAATGTAATTTTTATTAGAGCGTATACACAGTAAATGGCATAACGTTTCCAGTTGGTTCTCTCTAGTAACCAAAATTAACGGGAAATATGATTTCATTGTTAATTCAATACAAGTGAGTGTTATTCATGTAAATTGCATCAAAGTCCTTTTTACCCCTTTATCAAACACAACTGAGGCCTTCTTACGTAAAAAAATATCGGGTAATTCTTCATTGAAGTCTTCTTTGTGGCATTTTTCGGACATATTTCGTGCCTTATACCGGAAAAGTCTGGCGACCCTCCTGCAATGCATTATTATTATTTTTTTTATTATTTTGCAAAACTGGTGTTTTAAAGATTGCTACAAACGAGAACAGTGCATTTTATTGCAGCAACAATGGCTATCTTGCAAAGCCCAATTAATCAGGTGTTAATTTTTATCAGATCGCAATGCTTTTTTTATCCCCATGTTTTACCGCCAGAGACAATTGTCTAAACGTTGCGTAAGAGCACTTCGAAAGCCGATAAGATCGCCGGAGATGTGCTGCATCAATTTAGACAACAACGGGACAGTAACGAGTGCTATGAAGAGAGTAATAATCCGATAAATGGATCATGCTTTACAAGATTTATGGCGAGGGAAGCTGGGATGAACACTGATAGCAACATCGATCACAGATCGTTGGGCTCCTAATTTCTGGCAATCAAGCAATCATTTGTAAATTATTCGGTCTTTAACCGACGTTAATAGAGACTGAGGGTTCAGACAAAGATGCTTTCAGTCTTTTGAAGTTTGAGGAGCAACAATGGGAGCAAACAGACAAATTTCTGAAAGAGCAGGTAAAAAAGTTAAGTAGAGAGATATACATATATTGCTTCCTCATCTGACACGTTATCGATGATCTGAGAAAGATTTTATCAGCCAATATTACTCTGTTGTTGAAACTAAGGTTTAACCTGTTTTTCAACAATCATCTTGGTGTTGTCTACTGAAAGGAATTCTGGAACATTTCGTCCAAATACTTTAGAGAACCTTTTATGCAAGATATCTTCCAGTGCCCTATCTTGTATGTTTTTTATCTACAGTGTGTCCCATAAAGGTGTAACCAATTTCAAATAATAAGTTTTGATATAAATGATCGCAATACACAACTTGTGTTAATTGACAGAACAGATCATGAAGTTTTATAGACATTCGACATGGCCACCATTTGTAACCCGAACAATGTCTAAATGATATTCCAGTTCCAACCATGTTTGTTCGAGAATGTCCGCATTAACTTTCTGCAGTGTGTGTGTGTGTGTAATCCTCCTCTTTAGATCAACATTGTCTGCAACAGGGATGCTGTAAGCCTCACCCTTGATGAATCCCCATAAAAAAAGTATCGGGGTGTTAAGTCCGGCAAACGTGGGGGCCATGCAATGGGACCACCACACCGAATCCACCGATTGGGAAACTCGGTATCCAGACACCTCCTCACAATCAAAGCCCAATGAAGTGGTGCCCCATCTTGCTGGGAAATGACTGGAGTTGCGAATTCATCCAACTAGAGATACAAAAACTGCTCAATCACGTCCAGGTAATTATCAGCTCTCACGGTCGCTTCCTGAAAGAAAAGGGGTCCAATAACACGGCCGACCATTATGCCACACCAAACATTCACTTTTGGGCTAGCATGTTCATGTCACAATGTGCAATGCGGGTGTTCAGTTCCCCAAATTCTCACATTCAGTTTATTAACCTTTCCAGAAACATGGAAAGTGCAGTCATCCGAGAAACAGATTTGTCTCAGGAAAGGTTCAGCACTTGCAATGTTCTTCAACATCTCTTCGGCAAACTGCTTATGTTTCATATGATCATCTGGGGTTATGTGGTGGGTTATCTGCAGTTTATACGGGTGCATTTCCAATCTCTGACATAACACTCTGTGCACTGACGATTTGGGGATGGCCAGCTGTGGCGCTGCTTGTCTGATTGACTTTCGAGGGCTACGAGTGAATGCTTGTCTGATTGACTTTCGAGGGCTACGAGTGAATGTTTGTCTGATTGACTTTCGAGGGCTACGAGTGAATGCTTGTCTGATTGACTTTCGAGGGCTACGAGTGAATGCTTGTCTGATTGACTTTCGAGGGCTAAGATTGAATGCTTGTCTGATTGACTTTCGAGGGCTACAAGTGAATGTTTTTCTCACAACTTCCTCCCTTTCTGGAAACAGCGATGGGGGATTTTCTTTGTAAGGACGCTACCAGTTTCCGTGAATGACTTGTACCACTTTCCGATGCTGTTACGTGTGGCCGGTTTGCTCCCATATTTTGTTCTGAAATTCCGCTAAACAATTTCACAATTTCTGCTTTCGTCCCAGGATCCATTGGGTACACATCTAGAAAACTTGAGGGTATTCTTTACCACCTGCAATAAACAGAATGCTGATATTAGTTTTGTATCCAAAGTTATTATCATTTGAAATTGGTTACATCCTTTTGGGACATCCTGTATATTTTACGAAAACGTATTGTGCTAACACGTGCAATATTTTTATAACCAACTTTGAGAAATATAAAAAAAAAAAAAGCTCTTCTACTCTACTGATTCACCAGTTGAATGGATTTTGGCGTACAATGCTTATTTAAACCTTTTTGTGTTTATTATCTCTTATGTAAATTTTTGGATATCGCTTGTACATTCACACACGTCGGAACTTCTAAGGGTATATTTCTTTGATATTCACTGGCAGTCAGTCAATTCAACATATACGACTTATGCTGCCGTAAGAAGGGTTCGTAGTCATTGAATGTATCGTTGTCTTAGAGCTAAATCTTTACGTCAGATTACCAAAGAGTTATTAGAGTTCAGATGTTTCTGTTTATCAAATTAAGTAACCGTTCGCTATGTATTGTCACGTTAGCTGTTTGTCCTAATATTAATTCTTTGTTAAAACGTCGTTAGTCGTACTTCACATTTACTACTGTTGTGTCTTCTGTTTGTGAAACTTAATTTTGCTGACGGAATAATAATAATAGAAGCGTACAAGGAGAACTTAAGTAGTGAGACTACCCTTTTCTATCAAGTTTACACTAGTAACAGTTCTTTTAACCCTGAGACTTCACAAAACGATTGTAGCAATAAATAGCGCCCAAAACGCGATAAGCCCAAAATGAAACTTCAACGAGATCAATAGGAGTGGTCCAAACGAAAGCAACAAAAGTTTAAAACACAAATTATTTATTCGTATCTCGGGCAACAGACCTATATCACTTTACGACAGAGTCGTCTTCTCGTTCATTTCGCGCTTGCAATTGCAATTGCCAATAGATTCCGTTTGAAATACATACTTTTTTGGTCGCCTATTCAGTCATTCGTGCAAATATTTCTTTAGTTCCATGCTCAGCTATCCGTGCAAATACTTCCTTAGTTCCATGCTCAGCCATTCGTGCAAATGCTTCTTTAGTTCCATGCTCAGCCATTCTTGCAAATACTTCTTTAGTTCCGCTTACAACCAGATATGAAACAACTCGTCACGTGTGTTTAGCATTCGGGACAGATGCTGTGAAGGAACGCATAACTTGGAATTGCTTTCGAAAGTTCAGAGACGGTGATGAATCCCTTCAAGACAAGTCCCCGAGTGGTCGTCCTGTCAGCCCGACACAGAAGTCCTGAAAGTTGGTATTGAGCAGGACAGTAGCCAAACATGCCAGGGACAACCCCATTCATTACGCTTTCCAACCGTAGGTTGAAGAAATGTATATGCTCCAGCTTTGTCCGTCTGTCTGTCTGTCCACACCATAACTCGCTTTAAAATGGTTCGTTTTCGATGAAGTTTTAGTATGTGGTAGGGGACACCTGAGAATGAACTCTATTGAAAGTGGACGAAACTGGGTCAAAGGTCAGGACATAGGAGCGGGATCCATTCCATCGCCTTTATGTGTCATAACATACGCAAAAATGCTTTGATTGCGACATTACTTTGGTATGTTGTTCCGGAAGTATACTGAACCGGTTCTGTTGAATATCATCAAAATGGGGTCAAAGGTCAGGGCACAGGAGCGAAATTTGTTTCACAGCCGCCATTATCCTCATAACTTTACTAAAAATGCTTCTTTTGCGACAAAACTTTAGTATGTTGTTCTGGAGGTATACTGAACTAATTCTGTTGTATATCATCGAAATGGGGTCAAGGCGAGATTTATTCCACAGCCATTATCCTCATAACTTGAGTAAAAATGCTTCTTTTGCGACAAAACTTTAGTATGTTGTTCCGGAGGTATGCTGAACTAATTCTGTTGAATATCATCGAAATGGGGTCAAAGGTCAGGGCACAGGAGCGAGATTTATTCCACAGCCATTATCATCATAACTTTACCAAAATGCTTCTTTTGCGACAAAACTTTAGTATGTTGTTCCGGAGGTATACTGAGCTAATTCTGTTGAATATCATCGAAATGGGGTCAAAGGTCAGGGCACAGGAGCGAGATTTATTCCACAGCCATTATCCTCATAACTTTACCAAAAATGCTTCTTTTGCGACAAAACTTTAGTATGTTGTTCCGGAGGTATACTGAACTAATTCTGTTGAATATCATCGAAATGGGGTCAAAGGTCAGGGCACAGGAGCGAGATTTATTCCGCAGCCATTATCCTCATAACTTGAGTAAAAATGCCTCTATTGCGACAAAACTTTAGTATGTTGTTCCGGAGGTATACTGAACTAATTCTGTTGAATATCATCGAAATGGGGTCAAAGGTCAGGGCACAGGAGCGAGATTTATTCCACAGCCATTATCATCATAACTTTACCAAAATGCTTCTTTTGCGACAAAACTTTAGTATGTTGTTCCGGAGGTATACTGAGCTAATTCTGTTGAATATCATCGAAATGGGGTCAAAGGTCAGGGCACAGGAGCGAGATTTATTCCACAGCCATTATCATCATAACTTTACCAAAATGCTTCTTTTGCGACAAAACTTTAGTATGTTGTTCCGGAGGTATACTGAGCTAATTCTGTTGAATATCATCGAAATGGGGTCAAAGGTCAGGGCACAGGAGCGAGATTTATTCCACAGCCATTATCCTCATAACTTTACCAAAAATGCTTCTTTTGCGACAAAACTTTAGTATGTTGTTCCGGAGGTATACTGAACTAATTCTGTTGAATATCATCGAAATGGGGTCAAAGGTCAGGGCACAGGAGCGAGATTTATTCCGCAGCCATTATCCTCATAACTTGAGTAAAAATGCCTCTATTGCGACAAAACTTTAGTATGTTGTTCCGGAGGTATACTGAACTAATTCTGTTGAATATCATCGAAATGGGGTCAAAGGTCAGGGCACAGGAGCGAGATTTATTCCACAGCCATTATCTTCAGAACTTGAGTAATGATTTCTGGTATGTTGGAAAGCGTATCATAATCAATGCATTGCATGATTTTACTAACTTGTTTGATGTTAGTGATGAAACCGTCGAAAGACATCTGCATGCAATAGGTAAATCATACAAATTGTCTAATTGGGTTCCCCCACGAATTGTCTGCAGTGAACAAACATCAACGTGTCTTGGCTTTTCTTGCATTGCTGTCTCGCAATGACAAGGAACCATTTTTGGGTAGGGTACTCACATGTGATGAGAAGTGGGTCCAGTACAGCACTCCAAACTGTCCCAGACATTGATCGTCCACCAGTGACTCAGTTCTTCACTCATCGAAAACAGCATTGCATCCACGCAAAGTTATGCTGTGGGTATGGTGGACAGCATGTGGTGTTGTTCATTGGGAACTCTTGCAACGCGGCCAAATGATCACCGCTGCAGTGTACTGTGAACAACTGAAACGTGCGCATGAGGTCCTGAAAAAGAAGGAAGCAGCATTGCTCAACAGAAAGGGAGTTTTTCTCTTACGTTCGTGCCCACTCCGCTTCATTGACCAGAAACACTACCGAAGGACTTGGATGGGAGCTTTCATGTCATCCATCTTACTCACCAGATATCTCTCCTTCAGACTGTCACTTGTTTCTTTCACTCGACAATCATTTGCGTGGACACGACTTCTCCAACTTTGACGAGTTGCATGCTGTCCTCCAAAACTTTTATCTTCCCATGACCCGCTATTTTATCGCAGCAGTGGCGGTTCTACGCCAGAGCCGGGGTTGCCCCGGCTCCCCAGATATAACCGGATTTTTCATATTTTTTTTTAGAATTACATATTAATTTTAATTAATTACCGGAACATGCAGGAACATATCCCCCTCCCCGCCCATTTCTTTATGTCCAAAACCACCACTGTCAGTGTTGCATTTAGAAAGATTTTTCCTGGTGTGGAGGGTAATTACAAATTTTGAGGGGGCTGAAACTTGTCGACTGATTATGTACATATAATCACAAATTTTTTATTTTCATACAGTATATATTAATATATATATATATATAAATTTTAGAGTATACAAATTTTCCTATGCTCGTATATCGCAAATGCAAATTTAAGTATTCTCTACACATATAAGTGATTGAAAATGTAAAAATTATATACCTTTGTTTTAATTCAGTAGTTCACCACGGATTTCACCCTGGGAAGGTGTAAAATATTGAAGATGCTTGTAAGACAACGCTGTGTCGGAGACTCCCCCCACCCCCACCTTAAAACATTAGGAGTGGTGTAAAAATGTCCTCTCCTTACTACAAGCTCGTTTCTGATTATTAAGGAATCATTACAGTGTTACTTGAAAACGTATGGTGTAAACCATTCCTCTGCCGTTTGGTTACAGCCACTGTAGATTATTTAGAGTAGTACATAGTAGTAAAAAAAAAAAAAACCTAACCAAACCGTTTGGGTGCCAGTTTGAGGTGCCTCGATAATTTTTTCTTTTTTTTTTTTTTTTTTTTTTGTCACAGAGTGTAAACCATCCATCGCCGGGGGGGGGGGGAGAAGCGTTTTATGGGAACAATTTCTAATAATTTGCTATCGTTGAAAATTAGGTAGCAAATATTTTGTGGTATTGGAAGCACTTACGTCACGTCACGTTAGCCACATGAACAGTCGGCATCCAGTAGACCGAAATAAAGCTGAATGCCAGCTTCCAAAATATGTTGATGTATTGCAGTGCAAACATCGCTACTCTCTGGAATTAGGTTTTTATTGCGGAAGTAGTCCGAGTTGTCAATGCTTGAATAATTGCCCCTTCGGCGAGGAGAGTTTAATGTTTTATTGAAGGATGATAGAAATTTCACATTGAAGGTGTGAGGAAATTTCAGATTGAGGGTGTATTTCAGATATGGGTTTTTTTTATTATTATTATTACAATATTTTCCCTCATTAAGTTTTTTTTCAATTAATTTTTCCAAATACTCAGCTGTAAAGAAAAACAATTAGGTTAAATATAAGGGGATGTAGCCCAAAATCTGAAGGTGGATTCATAGATTTGCGGGGAGGCTAAGCACCCCCGAGAAGATGCCTGAATACATCACTGGCCACTGTATCGCAGGGGCATATATGAGTTAACACGTTGGCAGAACGTTATTGATGCTCATGGTAATTATTTTAATGAATAAATTGCTTTTTTTACTACGTATGTATTATACTTTGTCTCAGTCTCCGAAAACGGCAAATACTTTTGTGGTTACCTGATATAACAGTTCATCGAACTGGAAAAAAAAAATAAAAAAAAATTGCTAAGTCGAATTCCAACACAGACATAGAAAAATACTATGTCTGTATACATCCCTCCTTCGTAATATGTTTAAGGTTGAGTTGACGCTAGATTTGTGGGAACACGTGATGTGGTGATGCCTTTTTTTTTTCTTTTTTTTATTCCTACTCACATTTTTTTTTGTTTGGTCTCTCTTTCTGCCGCAAAATGCGTTTATTTAAAACTTAGTTTTACAGTATCATTACTTTTATGGCAGTGTTGAATACTATAAGGTTTAAACTCAGATCTCCCCTCCCCCTAGAAAGGTGAAGTTGGGCACCCGTTTCCCTCCTGTCTGGCTTGGGCTCGGAAGAATGGGAACAACTGCCATGGTACACAGCTGCCGCTTTCGATGATTATCGGGTTTTTAAAGGATTCTAGTTTCTACAAACTGCATTCAGATGATGTTCTTTTAAAGCCCACCTGCTGAAAACTTTCGAATTTACAATATCCAAACAGCTCAACTAGCCACGATTTCACAGATACGTGAAATGGCACTGGACGATCTTTCTTTCTTTATTTATTTCTTTTTTTTTTTTTTTAAAGGACCACCTGGATCGACATGTATTTGGTGTACAAGATCCTCTTTCATTCTGTTGTTTGTTTATCAGACCCAAAACCTACAGATAAGGTACCGGAAAGGAAGACTTAATCTCTACCAGCGTGACTTACCACCTGAGAAGCTTTTATACGGTTAGGTGCGTGGAGTTCAGTTATCAATCTCCAGCGTTGGAGCTGTGAAGATTTATTTTCGGGGTTGTAACGGGCATCAGAGATTTCTACAGGAGGCATTAGTCTCCCCCGAGATAAAAGAGCGTCCTCCCATACAGCAAACAGTCTCGTAACTCTCCCACGCATCAAATGCATCAAGAGGGTTCCCTTCTGAATTCTAAACGTCCATTCTCTGCGGTGACAGTGTTCGGTGCATTACGGCCGCACGACTGCCATCTTTTTGTGACCCCTATAAAAGCCCCGCGTCGATTCTTTGAAGCATTTGTTATGCCCGAAGGCCGAACAGTTACAACATACGAGGCGAAGTCGCTGATTATTTTTTTAGCGAAATTGAAAACTTTTGTTAATCACTTTTCGGTGTCGGTCAGATATTAACTGCGCCATTCTTTACGGTAAAAGGAGAAAACTTGAGATCTAAAATTTGATGCTATATTGTTAGTTTTGTCAAATTTACAACCTTTGAAAGAAAATGCTTCGAATGTGACAAGAGCACCAAATTTAATGTAAAATTTTCGCTGACTCACAAAGCTATGGTAACACTAATTTTCGGAAAAATTGTTTCATACATGTTCGTATTTAATGGGATAATTTACATACACCGTAAATAATAAGAGGTGTGAATTCGCGTAAAATTCGCGGAATATGCAACAATGAAATTTTGAATTTTTTTTAATTAAAACATTTAAAAAATAAAAAATAAAATTGGAAATTTTGTTGAAAGATGTCCGCCTTTCAACAAACTTTCCGTTTCTTCTAACTTCAGTATTTTGACAGATTTTCCGTAGTCAGCAAATCCCGTTTATTTCAGAAAAAACTGATTTTCCCGTATTTATACAGAAATTTCGCAAAAACTTCGATTTCGGCTTTCCCAGCTCTTTTAACAGAAAGTCTTCTTTCCTGACGTACAAAGTTTTTTCTCTTTGCCCCTGGTGAGTTTCAAACCAGCGACCTTTTTCACAAGAGCTATGCGTGCTACTGTTGCACCGGAAAGACACGTAACGGAGTCACATATAAGATAAAACTCTAATTGCGCGATGATGAAATGTTTTTTGTTACTAATGTGGGCGAATTAGTCTTTTTTTTCTCTGTTGGAGCTTATTTTCTTGAGTAGGTTTGTAATAATTTTATTATTTCTGTAAGAGAACTTATTACAACTTACTTATTTTTTTTCATCGTGATTTTTCGAAGCAACGGAACGCTTTAGAACTTGAGATCTTATTAAAGTGACAAATGAATTTTAAATTAACCTTCAAAAAAGGTGAAATGTGTTGCTTTATAGTATTATTTCGCAAAGTTCCTGAATACAAAACTTACTATTGATAGCTTACTACAAGGATAATACTTTTGTCTTAAGGGGTACTTAGATTGATACACAGACATCATGAGATCACGTGCACAATAATTTAAGTGCCCGGTTTCTTACGGTAGCACAATATACAATAGCTGGTCCACAAAATGGAAGGAAAGAGGGAAAGAAATTTCTTGTGCCACAATAACCAAAATTTCATGCGATTTGCTATTCATAATATCAGATCTCGCTATAGAACTTCAAAAGCAGATCCTCCGACATACGACTGAAATTTAATAGTTAATCAAACCTCAAGTATCTAGGCGGTGTCGTGCGCCAAGCGACTCTCTGGAAATCGTGCGCGAAGCTACCATGTTATATACTTCATCGTGGACGAAGCGACCCTGCTAATTCAATTCAATTCAATTCATTTATTTTGCTGGGCTAAAAAACGAGGGTTACAAAAATATAATTGAAACAATGCACAGCAAGGAAGCAGGGGGAAAGGCCAGCCAGGCCTTGCTTGGGGTTCCATGCTCCCCAAGCAAGTTTTACGCAAGTTTTACATTATAACGAAATAAATTTCTCCGTCATTTTTGTCCACGCCGGGGATCGAACCCCAGTCTACTTATTCCGGAACAAGTCGCTCTACCAACTGAGCTACGCAGACGTTCGTTCTTTCTGCTATCTGCCTTTATGTCGTGTGCGTCCTGCGGGGCTAGCACGTCCCATCTCCCCCCCCCCCCCCGAAAGAGGGCTGGGGGCATTGCTCTCTGGTCAGCCGGGACCATGAATCGTTTCAGGCAGCCATCCGCTGTAGAACGTGCACTTGAGAATTCCCAGTCCAGCTAGCGTGTGGAATGCAACATCACACGCATTTATTTTTTGAAGCGCTGAAGAAGTGATTCTCTTATTTTTCCTGTCTCGCGGTGTGGAAAGAACATCACACCATTGCGAGATCTTTAACGGCCGGGTCATCCAGGAAGTTCGGGCGCTATTATAACGAAGTAAATTTCTCCGTCATTTTTGGTCCACGCCGGAAATCGAACCCGAGTCCACTTATTCCGGAACAAGTCGCTCTACCAACTGAGCTACGCACACGTTCGTTCTTGATACTATGTACCTTTATGTCGTGTGTGTCCTGCGGGGCAGGCACGTCACATTGTATATACATATATACATATTTAGAATTTCCAAGTTCCGCCATGATGTTGCGAATTCGTGTATACACTGAAGTGCCAGAAAAACTAGTACAGACAAGCTTATGCAAAATACAGTACATAGAAACGTCATCTATGCGCGTACTCGGTTGCGTCCACCAGTGTGTATATGAAGCGATAAACATCCTTGCCAGCTGTCAGAGCTGTTTTCGGCATGAAAATGATAAATAATAACGATTTAAGCGATTTTCAACGCGGTGTCATAGTTGGCGCTCGTGAGAGGGGCCATAGTATTTCGGAGGTAGAAACGAAGTTCGGATTTTCACGGAAGACCATTGCAAATGTGTACCGTGACTACAAGAATTCCGGCAAAACCTTCAACGTGCGATAACAGTGTGGCCGTAAAAAGACATTGGGTGAACATGACCATCGTCGGCTGTCAAGAATCGTTTCACGCGATACGCGTGCAACACTCTCGCAGGTATCATCGGAATTCAATTCTGGAGCCTCAACAAGCATCAGCGTCCGGACTGTGCAACGTACCCTGCACGATATGGGCTTTGGGAGCCGACGCCCAACTCGAGTCCCCTTGATGGGTGCACGACACAGAGCTATGGTCGGACTCCGCGAGGCCGGGTGGTCATATCATCGTATTGCGGAGCGAATTGGACGGGAAGTATCGGTGGTGGTACGATGGTGGTGTAGATGGTCCGAGAAACATTCCCACACGAGAAGACGTGGAACCGGGAGTCACAGACGGACTGATGAGCGGACCGATCGACGCATAAGAAGAGCGGCGTTGTCAAGCAGAACATCCACTGCGACGCCCGAGCATCCACTGCGACGATCCGAGCTGCCGTTGCACCTGAGGTGACTGTGCGAACAATCCGCAACCGTCTACTGGATGCAGGACTACGTGCACGTGTGCCTCTGGCATGTGTTCCTCTGACTCCAGTCCACCGTCAGGAACGGCTGCAGTGGTGTCGCCAACGTCTGCACTGGAGAACGCAATGGCGATCTGTCGTGTTCAGCGATGAAAGCAGATTCTGCTTTGGAGCCTCCGATGGCCGTATGCGTGTTCGCAGACGCACAGGGGAGCGTCTCCACTCTTCTTGCATCCGCCAGCGACACACAGGGCCTACACCTGGTCTCCTGGTGTGGGGAGCGATCAGCTATCACTCCCGTACACAACTAATGTTTGTACCGGGTACGTTAAACAGCACCTCCTACATCAACAACATCATTCAGCCCGTTGTTGTGCCATTTGTAAGGTCGGTCCATCGTGGTGTTCTCCAGCAAGATAACGCACGCACACACGGCACGTGCAACGCAACATGCACTTCAGGGTGTGAGACAAATTCCATGGCCTGTACGTTCACCGGATTTGTCCCCCATTGAGCACGTGTGGGATTTTATGGGACAACGACTTATCCGGTCTCCACGGCCAGCCACGACCATCCCCGATTTAGGCGTCCAGGTTGAGGAAGCTTGGAACTCAATACCCCAAACTTACATTCAATATCTGTACGACAGACTCCATGCCAGAATTGCACAGTGTGACGCAGTTCATATCGGTTCAACCTCGTACTAACCATGTTACATGGAAATGTTATTTTTCAGTTTACCAGCAAATGCAGCTGTATTTTGCCATAATGTTTTGATCACGTTATCCTCTGTATTCCGTTATTATGCTGTATAAATTTCGTTGGTATCAGACGTCTCATTCTTGGTGTTATTTTTTCACTTCCCGCCAATGTATATAATTTTGAGTTCATCCTTCGACGGCGCTGTTGGTTCTATGACGCTGACCATGTACATTCCACATTTGAATTGGAACATTAGGATTATCCATCCATTGGTTAACAAAAATAATCAAGAAATAAATTTACCATTTGATTCTGTGAAGCGTCCTCCATAATAAGTAGCCATGCGTCTTCAACATTTTCTACAAGTAGGTGGGCCAAAGCAGCGCCCAATTTACATATTCTTCTTATTTCTTTGTTGGCTTTATACAATTGTGTAAGTCCCAGATCTTGAATATTCCGCCATAGACTTTGACTGAAGTGAAAATTACAACCGGAGACAGTTGCATCAGGGAATACTTCGTTAGTTGGTTTATAAGGGCTGCTTCGAAGTCGGTCTTTATCAACTTTGGAACCCAATGTAGACACAAAGTCTTTACTTCCTTAAACAATGAGCGCGGTATGTTCCTTATCGTTTAGCAGGGTGGCTTGGCGCACGGTCGGTTCCCGCACGTAATCATCTGGGGTTCGATCCCAGCGATGTCGAAATACAATTTTTCGGTTGCTGTGTGCTAATTAAAGAAAAACGTGGAAAGAGCGATGGCTTTGTCTGTTTACATTGTCTCCACGTATTTGGAAGATTTTCACCAGTTTTACTCAAGTATTCCCACGAATCGCTCCAATTTCCGGTAATTTCCCGTCATATGGGTACGGGAAAAGTGAGAACAGAATTTTTCCGTTAACAAACGAAAGGAACTGCGGAAAGTATTCTGAAAATTCAGAATTTTTCTGACGTACGAGAAATCCGTGAATTTCAGAGGGTTCTTTTTGTGTCGTAATTTCACGGATATAAGTAAATAAAGATTTGTCGAGATGTATATTTCATTGATCATCTCGAAGATATTACTTTAGGGTTAATGAATTTTAATCCTTTTTCCTTTCTTTTTAATTTTTTGAACTGTCGGGAGCAATATGAGTAGAAAAAATGAATAAATAAAAGCGTAGCGTCCAATCATAGTGTTATAGCTGTGATTGGACGCACCAATTTTGCTCAAACTCTCATAGATACTTTTTAACTTATACCTCTGTTTAACATTTCTTTTTAGTTTCTGTTTTCTTATGTAATGTTACTTCCTTTAAACGTTTTCTCACTGAGTTACTTTTACAGTTTGGCAACACTTACAGTGAGTACCTTTAGACCTTTTCTGCTTAAGTTTCTTAAGTAGCAAAGAACTGTTGAATGGAAATGTGTGCTTTTATTCGTAAAAATTCTGAAAGAACTGTATTTCGAAAAATAGATAGGCAACTTCCGCTTTAAAATCCAGAGACATTACCCGTGTTTTATGGAGCATTATTGTGCAAATAAAACGGCTAAAAAATAGCGAAAGGGATGGACATCGTATTTACGTGACATTTCTTACAAGCGACAAACCGAGAACAGTTCTGGCTGGGCTCGTAGTCGAACAGTATACGGCTCTGTCTGTCAACCACTCACTGGTACATCGACGATCGCATCCCTCATCCAATTTGCATTGGCTAGGCTCTTTGCCCAACGGCATGGGAACTCCAGTAAACAGATAGGGAGAAATTTTAGCAGTTAATTACAAGGTCTGGTTTTCGAACTGCCGAGAACTTAATTCTATTTCCATTCGTTTTGCTTTTCAGCAATGATCGGCTGCATGGAAATGACTCTGTTCTTAATACCGGCGACTCGCCCAACAACCTTGAACTCCAGGACTTTTTGTGCAAACTTCCGCAATTAGATGGGAATACTGCTCAATGTCATTCTTTGCATGCACACGCGTTAAGAAAAATGGGATTTTTTTTTTGTTTAACATTCATCTGTTTTTATTTGCCAACTACAGAAGTAATCATTGCGAAATACAACTTCTAAATAAAGCTTTAAAGGAACAAAAGCTGTCAAGAGTGGTTTTGATGTTATAAAAGGGTTCAAGTGTTAACCTTTAGGTATAATTGACTTAAGTATGGAGGCTTAAGCTTTAGGTCATTAGTTCCTGAAATGAAATTTTTTCCATGTTAAGCAAATTTAAATAAAAAAAATACCATTAATAAACGTGAAGTCATACAAATTTATGAGTAACGAAATTAGTTTGTGCTGGCGACTAAATTTATGAGTAACTAAATATATTAAAAGATCTAGATCCTTCAAAGAAAATATTCTTTACAAGCTGATCACATTCTTTAGGCTGTTTGCGACTTTGTAACTAATGATACCTTACAGTGAAAGCATTATAATCAGCTTAGCGTTACAGCACGGCGACTTTGTAACTAAGAATTCCTTACAGTGAAATCATTGTAATCAGCTTAGCGTTACAGCACCATGACTTTGTAACTAAGGAATCCTTACAGTGAAAGCATTATGATGAGCTTAGCGTTACAGCACCAGGACTTTGTAACTAAGGATGTCTTTTAGTGAAAACATTATAATTAGCTTAGCATTACAGCACCGCGACTTTGTAACTAACGATTCCTTACAGTGAAAGCATTGTAATCAGCTTAGCGTTACAGCACCCCGACTTTGCAACTAATGATGTCTTACAGTGAAAGCATTATAAACAGCTTAGCGTTACAGCAACGCGACTTTTTTTTTTTTTTTATTGAAGGTTTAACGACCACCGTGAGCAACTCAATGGGCTATAAGCAGTCGCCCGTCCCTAATTTAGGGTCACTGGTTCCAGGGAAGGGAGAGAGCCAGTGCCGTAAGACAAACACAACATCCATGCCTCACCGGAATTCGAACCCGGACCCCTTTCGGACGAATGATCAGAGGCCATCGCTTAGACCACTGCGCCACCGGGGCGGCACCGCGACTTTGGAACTAACGAAACCTTACAGTGAAAGCCTTATAATCAGCTTAACGTTGCAGCACTACGACTTTGGAACTAACAATGCCTTACAGGAAAAGCATTATAATCAGCTTAGAGTTACAGCACCACTGTTATAATACTGAACGTTATGACTAGGGAACGATTTTTAGGTGAATATTTTCCCGGAAAAACACATATTTTTGAAAATTTTATTTGTAAATATGATACTATTTTCCAAAATTCGTTAATAATAAAAAATTGCGTGTTCCCTCCATCTTTGATTTTAGTGTAAATAAACCAGAAGTAAACATTTGGGGGTGGGTATTGTGGCGATCAGACGAAATTTACACCCCTCTTCCCCTCCATGAGGTCACGTCTCATCGGCTCCACCACGTTAGAATGACATTTCCGGCTCGTAGAAGCGTTCTTCCGTGCCCAGAAAGGCTTAGATAACCCATGGATAGGTCTCAAAGTCCAACACAGAGAGTATATATACACCTCTCGCCTTATAGGCCTTGCCGTTCTGTTGAATATAGCCAACATATTCTTCTTTCTGCGATATTACTTTGTTCTTAAATTACGTGCTAAAATGAATTTGCAAAATGCACTGAATTAATTATTTCTTTCTGAGAGCTGTATAATGTGCCGAATGAATTTCTTTGTTGAGTTTTAAAGAGTGTTCTTCCTCTGCATTGCGAGTTTGTGAGTGAAAAAGGATCCTTCGCATTGGAATCTCAAGAAAAGTAACAAAAACATGAAAAAATCCTATCAGAAAACCAGGGTGAATCTGACATCATGCGGCATTATCGTCCACAAGAAAAATAGGTCAAGACCAAACGCAAGACAAAAACATTTTTCAGAGTTTGCAGTTTTAGCAACATCTGTGAATTGCTTGGTTTCCAAATGAAGATTTTCAGCAGTTGCAAATTTTGATTAGTTTCAGTACTCAGCATTCACATCCATTTTTCATAGTTTCGTAACAATACGCAGAGATTTGTTGTTGTTTGAAGATTAACGACCACCGTGAACAACTCAATGGGATGCAGTCGCGCGTCTCTAATTTAGGATCACTAGTTCCAGGGAAAAGAGAGAACCAGTGCCGTAAGACAAACACAGCATCTATGCCTCACCGGGATTCGAGCCCGTACCCTTCTCGGACGAATGGTCATAATCCAGCGCTTAGACCACTGAGTCCCCGGGACGGCTAGAAATTTGCGATGGAAAGTATAGAGATGTCACTTGTCCACTGCAAATCCAAAGAACTTTTCCATCACACTTGTAGCTGTGATTACTAAGTTCAGTATATCTTGTTATCACAACAACAATATCGAATATTATCTTTTTATCACATAAAATATCTAGTTACATTATCGTTAAAGAAAATATAGTCTTGTATTCCGTCAAACGGAAACGCAAAGCGCTGCTGGTCTGTCCTATATACATATGAAAGTCAACATGCACAAGAAATCTGATAAATTCCCCTGAGATTTATGTCTTCGACACTGTCTAAAGTTGCTCAATGCCGAAGAATTGAAAATGCATAGAGCACTTTGTTTCGAAGGTGGAAAAATAGGTTTCCCGTTAACCGCCTCACAGGAAAACAGCCACACGTCTTTCAGCAACTTGGAAAACTGCCACACAGGAAAATTGCCACATAGGGAAACAACCACTTGGTTTTCATAAAGGGTGCGGACACAAATTGCTGTTCCTCCGAGGAATACTTTGAATGTGTGGCAATTTTCCATGTTTCCGAATTATGTGTGCAGTTTTCCAATGTGCCTAACAACGAGAAGGAGCTCTTTTGTTTGCCTGAATTTTAATGCCGGTTCATACGAGTTTAGGGCAACTGGCCACAAAAGTTCAAGGGGATGAGGGGTTATAAAGATTGTCGTTTCTTGGCATATAATGAGAACTGAATTGGGAACTCCAAACAAATTTTGAGAAAACGTTCAATGTGAGCCAAGCTAGAATTGTACTTTATTTTGAAGAAATAAATTGCCATGACTCAGTGCATTTCTTAAAACTACAGTGTTCGGTGAAACAATGGAATCGCAGCATGACTTATGCTGTATTAGAAAAGGACGATAATTCGGGATTTTTTTAAAATAACGCTACAATTTAACTTAGGCACTAAATATTTACATAACATGTCAAGTTTGTAATATTTTGCTTTTGCTTAATTAATTAATAGGCCCTACACCTTGGCCTTTTAAACAGGTTTTAATCCGCCGACTTCATATTCATAACGTTTATGTATCAAATCAAGTCAATAGCATTGCGCTTTTACTCAGGCACAAAATGTTAATTCGTAGGCCCTAGTTCTAGGCCCTATTAACAGTTTTTATTCTACCAATTTCATATTCACAACGTTTACACATCAAATCAAGTTAATATTGTACTTTTACTTAGGCACGAAATATTAATTCACAGGTCTTAGGGTCTTTTATCACTTTTTATTCTACCAGTATCATGTTCACAACGTTGACATATCAAGTTAAGTTAATAGTATTGTGCTGTCACTTAGGCAGTAAATAATAATTCATAGGCTCAGGGCCTATGAATTAATATTTACTGCCTAAGTAAAAGCGCAATACTATTAACTTGATTTGCTGTGTAAACGTTGTGAATATGAAATTGGTAGAATAAAAACTGTTAAAACGGCCTAGGCCTAGAACCTATGAATTAATATTTAGTGCCTAGGTAAAAGCGCAATGCTATTAACTTGATTTGATGCGTATGAATATGAAGTCTGCGAATTAAAAGCTGTTAAAAAAGCCAAGGTGTCGGGCCTATGAATTAATTAAGTAAAGGAAAAATATTACAAACTTGAGTTGTTATGTAAATATTGTAGCGTTATTTAAAAAATCTCACCGTATCGTCCTTTTCTGAACACAGCATGAGTCATGCTGTAATTCCGTTGTTCCGTCGAACACTAGTTTTAAGAAATGTTCTAACTCATCGCAATTTATTTCTTCAAATTAAAATACAGTTCTCGCTTGTCTTCATATTTGGTTGTCGGAAAAGTCATGACGTATTTTGGCACCCGATGGCGGTTGGGCGGTTTTGGAAGTACTAGAAGCATGCGCAGCTCTGTTATCGCTATGGCATTCGACAGGTGTCAGTTCTAGCTGCAGTCTAAAAGGAATTAGTGATCGATTTGGTTAATTTACGGAGATATGACAACAAGTTGAAGATGGAAGACCAAACTGTGCATTTTCGCCATATTTTACTGTTTTTCTTCCGTAAAGGGAAGAACGCGCGTCAGGCTTGTAAAAAGTGGCGTAAAGTGTACGGTGATAATGCTCTAAAAGTGCGTCAGTGTCAGTGGTGGTTCGCAAAATTCGGTGCTGGTAATTTTGACCTCAACGATGCTCCTCGGTCCGGGAGGCCCACCGAGGTTGATAACGACTAAAACAAGGCATTGATCGAGTCAAACCCACGTTACACGACACGAGAGATTGCAGACACATTGCACATCCATCATTGAAGCGTTCACGACCACCTGAAGAAGCTGGGATACGTAAGCAAGCTTTATGTGTGAGTTCCTCATGAACTCAAAGAAGCTCAACTGACGGCGCGTATAAACATCTGCGATATGCTCATTAAACGTGAGGAAAACTATCCTTTTTTGAAGCGACTGATAACTGGTGACGAAAAGTGGATTGTGTACAACAATGTGCTGCGCAAACGGTCTTGCTCCTGACGTGCTGCTTCGCCTCGAACGACATCCAAGGCAGACATTCACCAGCGGAAGGTTTCGGTCTCAGTGTGGTGGGATTTTAAAGGTGTTGTGTTTTTCGAGCTCCTACCACGGAACCAAACAATCAATTCGAATATGTACTGTCGGCAATTGGATAGTTTGAACGAATCCATCATCCAGAAACGTCCAGAGCTCGTTCATCGTAAAGGTGTTGTGTTCCATCACGACAACGCGAAACCACAATTTTTGGCGGCTGATCAAACAGATGTTTGATCAGCCGCCAAAAATTACTGGAGCTTGGGTGGGATGTGTTGCCACACTCAGCATAATCGCCTGACCTTGCGCCGTCAGACTTCCACTTGTTTCGCTCTCTTCAACAGTCCTTACGTGGTATAACGTTCAATTCAGATGAGGCTGTAAATCAGCACCTTGTAAAGTTTTTCGCCACGAAAGACAGGTCATTCTATGAACGAGGCATTCTGCAGCTCCCAGAAAGATGGCAAAAGGTTATCGAACAAAACGGGCATTATATCATTGATTGATCTTTGTTCTTTCTATCAATCAATGACCTTTGCAAAAAATAGCTAAAATACGCCATGACTTTTCTAACAACCCAATAGAACGTTTTCTCGAAATTTGTTAAGAGCTCCCAATTCAATTCTCAATATATACCGAAAAACGACAATCTTTATACCCCCGTCGTCCCCTCCCCCTTAAACTTTTGTGGCCAGTTGCCCTAAACTCGTATGAATCGTCATGAAAATTCAGACAAACAAAACAGCTCCTTCCCGTCGTTTGGCAGCTTGGAAAACTGCCACACATTCAAAGTGTTCTTTGAGGAACAGCGATTTGTGTTCGGCCCCTTAATGAAAAACATGTGGCAGTTTTCTTGTGTGGCGGTTTACAGTGAACCGGAAATATATTCAAAATTATAGTTCTTCTGTTTGAGAAATTCATACCACACATTTTGAGCTTTGATATTGCTGTAATATAACAATTAACTAAGCTTAAATTTTTGAGTTTTGGAAAGCTTTTAATCCAGATCATTCTGCAGTGACGCAGGAAACCTTTTTTTCGAAATTTGCTGTGTTTGGTTATACAAAACAAAACTCAAATACGTTTTGCGTGTGTGTAAGTTAAAGATGTATCTGCTTTCTTCTGGAGCTCTTATAAAAAAAAAATCAGCAATTGTCAAAAACACCCTTTTTTCTATTTTTAATGTTCCAGGCAGCTGCTAGTGATTCATACATGTGTCGCTGCCTGCTGATTCTTCCTCGTTAAGTAGAATGTGTAGACGGTTGTGCCCCTGGTAATAGCAAGAGGGAGTCCACGTCATCATGTGTAGAAAATGTAGACGGTTGTACCCCTGTTAATAGCAAGAGGGAGTTAAGAGAGGAAAAGAGGAATCGACCAGAGAACGAAGAAATGAAGCGGAACTACTTATCCCTAGGGCAGGGTGTGGGACCAAGAGGAAAAGGGACAACATAAGGGTGGGGACTTATACCACGGGGGTGCACGCCATTGTTTACTTCGTGGCCAGCTGCCGACAACGATTTACTTTGCGTGGAGGTGTCCTCACCTGCTGAAATAGCGTTACTCTATTGGTCCCCATAGGACATTCTCCATCCCTAAGCTTCCCCATTCACTCCCCCCTCCAGCAAATGCTAACATATGTGTCACCATTAGAAAACATTCTACGGGAGTCCAAATAATCACCACGCCCGACTCTAGCAGTGGAAGGGTTCGCTGATGGGGAGAAGAGCAAGGTCAAAGGTTAGCTCTGTGGCAGATGTTGAGGTAAAGGTACCCACTGAAAAAAAAAATGAAGTAAACTTTTGGCGTTCCGTGATGTCCCTCTTTTTCTTCGTACCAACGTTGAAGATCTTTGTGTTGAGATATAGATCAAAGGATACTTTCGATGAGAGGATAACTTAATGCCAAACAAACATTGATTAAAAGATACATCATTTAAGCAGAGCCAATTTAAGGAAATAGGGGGCCCGGGGGCTGAGCAGTATTTTGGGGCCCCAGTATTATTAGTAGTGGCACATCTAGGATTTGACTATGGGTGACGGAATAAAAATACACAGGAGAAAACGTTCGCAAAATATGAAGAGAGAGCCGTAAAATTATCCCCGCCATATTGGAGTGTGTATGTATCCCATGTTTCATGGAATAATCGGTGTTAGAAAGAAAATGTAAAAAAAATGCATGGTTCAAAAATGAACACCAGTTCAATTATGCTTTAATATATCCCCCAACCAGGGGTTCAGCTTGTTGAAATTATATTGAAGTAGTGGGCAAAATAACATAATCTAAATATCATGATTCAAACGAATTCTTATTGTATGAAAATTTCCCCCAATTACAGATTTGTACAAAAAAAAATAATAATCTGTAATGCTTTCGAAAGATTTGAGAATTTACTGGGGGTGACTATACTTTTGTGGACTCCTCCTAAAGAAGGGGAAAGAAATTAAAACAAATCACAAAGCACAGTGAAAACTATATGAAACTGCCATCTGCAAAGAAAAACAAAAACAACTGTAAAACTCTTTCTTCGGGCATCCTGCATAATTCTGGGGCCAATTGAAAATGCGAGTCCGGGGCTGCAGCCTCCCTAGTCCCCCTCTTAAATGGACTCTGCATTTCAGTATTATCGACGACACACAAAATTACTGTTCTTTTATTGGGTGTGTGCAAAAGTTCTACCCGTGTTTGTAACAGATGCAAATTGCGATCGGAGTAGTTACGTCACAAATGACGCTGCGATGCCGAATTTTCGGCCAATAAAGCGTAGAGCAGTAGAGCAAATAGAGGCACTAGGTTTGCCCGAGTAAGTCATTCGTAACGGAAATCACGGACGGTGTAACATGGCATGCGATAAGGAGCACATTAGGCATTGTTTACTGTACGAGTTCTGCAGCTGCGGCTTGCAGCAACATCTGTCAAGTGTATGGGAAGGATGCAGTTGATGATAGCACATGTCGCCGTTGGTTTCATTCCGAGACATTGACAAAAGCTGTAAAGATCAATCACGTCCTGGACGTCCATCCATGGTTTCTGATGAGGATGTAGACCAAGCCATAATAAATGACCCACATCCAACCGTTCAGGAATTAGCGGAAACGTTTTTGGTACACAGAACAACAGTCGAAAGACGGATGCATGAGCTTGAATTCATCACCAAGTTCGATAACTGAGTTCCGCAACAGCTTTCTGCAAAGCAACGAGAGGAGAGAATCCGTACTTGTGTTTCTTTGCTTTCTCGTCACAGAAATGAACCGTTTTGGGGACGAATTGTAACGGGTGATGAGAAATGGGCACTGTACCGTAAAAGCATCGACGGACTGTGTGCCAAGGTGTGGAACCTGCTCCATTGACCTCAAATGGAGGACTGCATCCCAAAAAGGTTTTGTTGAGTGTTTGGTGGGATGTCCAGGGAATAATCCACTGGGAGGTGTTGGCACCTAACCGAACGATAAATGCTGACCTCTACTGCCAACAATTGGACAGATTGCGAGAAGAACTGACATCGAAGTGGCCAGCACTTGTCAATCGCAAAGGCGTGATCCTTCATCACGATAACTCCAGACCTCATGCTGCTTTAATCATTTGGCAAAAATTACTGGACTTTGGTTGGGAAGTGTTGCCTCACCCAGCTAATTCCCCTGAGCTGGCACCTACGGATTACCACCATTTTCGATCGTTACAGAACGCCTTCGCTCTCCAAACCTGCGATCCTGTGGACGATGTAAAAATGGCATTACATGACTTTTTTGACTCTAAAACACAGGAGTTTTTCCGGCGTGGGATTCACCTACTCATAGACAGATGGCAAGAGGTCATACAGAATGATATCTATTATGTGAAATCCTAGGTACGTTATTTGTTGTGTTCTCGTCCTTTTTTTTTTTTTTTTTTTTGTAGCCTACAAAAACGGGTAGAACTTATTTATGCACACAACCGATATAAAAACGTATTTGAAGGTCCCAAGTTAGACTCTCTCTCTCTCTCTCTCTCTCTCTGGTTCAAACCGGTAAACAAGGCATCGGGGAGACTTCTCTAGGGAGGGGGAGGGGGGGCTTTGACAATTCAACTGGCAAAATTTTAATGTTGAATATCCTTTATGGGGTAAACAATGTTTCTGGTGTTCCTACAGCTGTTACAACGCTCAAGGTATGAAGCTATAAATGACCCGGGGACCCGACAAACACAGCCTTATTTCGTTTCTGCAGCCCAGAACAAAGAGCGGCTTTTACCCAAAAGCAGTATTGACCAATTTATCTGCCTCCTTCTTTGGCCACAGACTATCTTGTTTTATATCGCATCTGTCAACGCACCCACCTTCTTTCGTTTTAACATCTTTCTTTTTCTGAGGAAACGAAACACAGTGTTCATTTTCTTGAAGCCCCTCTTTCACCGCTGTGCCATGTTTCTCATCAAACAAAGCATGCAGCTGCTTGAAGCAGCAGTTTACGGTGGAGTGGGATTTCGCTCTCGAAAAACTTAATGAAGCTTCCCCCCTCCCCATGAATAAAATGTAGAGGACATTGAGAAATTACTATTTGCGTATTTTTATTTTTGTATTCTGAGCAGAGAAAAGCGTCGGAGGGGGGGGGCAGTTCCTATCTTACATTGAATGAAATCGTTACTTACCCCGTGACAATTTGTGTTATTAAGTATTTGAGAGAAAATAAAACACCTTATCTCCACATTTTTGGTAGTGGAATGGAACAGAATAGCCAAACGCATGTGAGATGTTAAATTCAAAAACATTTTATGAATTTTCTCCAGCAAAAAGTTTGCAGCGGGGCGCTAAAGTGGCATTCTGCGTTGGGGCGCAAACATGCTTTGAGCCGGCGGTGCTCTTGGATGTTACAAAAAGTACAGTAAAACTTTTCTTAACGGACATTTTCTCTCCCATTTTCTGACCCTCTCATATATGGACAAGGACTTTAATAACAGCATACCAAATTCCTATTTAGAACCTTCCAGTAATGGTAGTATGTACATCTTCTCCTGTATCAATCTTCATAAGCTTCATCTCCTTGCTTTAAAGCCACTGGTTCCAGGGAAGAGACAGAGCAAGTGCCTTAGATAAGCGTACCACCGATGCCTCATCTGGGAATCCCAGCTTGAACGATTAGCCAGAAACTTGTGGCTTCGACCACTTGCCCACCGATACTGCCAACAGTGTTTCTCGTTTGTTTCTAATGCTGAAATTTCTTTTCTGTTTGATTATTTATCAGATTGCAATTGTGTAAATAATTATTTTTACCTATAGCCAGTGAGAAATGTAAAAGAGTTTTGCGTCATTTCTGCGCTCTGTAACCTAGAAATAATGCATAACTCTCTTTTAATGGCCACCTTTCTTTTACGGACAAAATTAAATGCCTCAACATAGATACATACATATCACTAAGCTGTTATCTAGGATTCAGAGATTAGCTCCACAAAGAAAATACAAACTACCAGATAATTTTTAACTGATTATTTAATTACTGTTGCCGTATCAAACTTCTCCATGTACAGCGATCTTGACATACAACTCGGGCTTCACTGACATCCATCACACGACGCACACAAGATCTTCTATACTTCATACTCATGATCTTTTTCCCATGCAGACACTCCTGAATCTGATCCTCCCATGACTTCTTTGGCCTTCCTCTGACTTTCCTTCCTACCACTTGGGCTAAAATGCCTCAAGAGTGTCCCTAAATGAGAATCATGTAGGAAATTTAAATTTGTCTTACTCCCACAACGAAGAACAATGATCCGCATCGCTCTCGAACCATTGCAAGAATGCCCATGGAAATTACGTTAACGTCTTCAAAATAGAAAAATATGACAGCTGTTCACCATGTCTAGGAGAAATACGAGGTTGTTTTTAATCTCTTAAAGAAATATCTTTAATTTCAGCAAAGTAATCATAAAATATTATCAAGAACCAAGGTAACGCATTGAACCTGAAACGCTTGCTTAGTACTTAGGCCTAAGATTTTTCAACGTCCGTTTAGTTCTCAAATTTTCCGTTAGGAGCGGTTAAAGTCATGTAATTTTTGGCTGAATGTTTAGACACTGTTTTCGTTGTACTAGAAATTCCTTTCCCGAAAAGTAGCACTTGCAAAAAGCTAGATATTTTTAAAGGGATTAGACTTTTATTTAAATTACTGATTTCCAATTGTAGTATCGCAGTAGGGACATTTTATAACTTTGGAGTGGCCTCTTTAAGAGGTGTTTTAAACCAGCACAGCAATTCTTTTGCAATTTTTGTGGAGCATAAAATATTTTTAATTTGGTTTAATAAATTTCTCGATAGGACGTGAAAGTGGTAATAGGGTTTACAACACTTCAGGGGGGAAATCAACGACTGACAGGTGGAAGTACTTCTGGTTGAATGGCGATCGAGATAATAACCACAGTGCAGTACGTTTTCGTTTCTAACTTCTTGAAAACACGTGCATCCATGCTTCTTGCCCTGCTGAACTTCAATTAAAAAAAATATATGTATATTATTTTATTCTGTATTTATTGAGACATGATGATGTGTTGCAGAAATATATTGAAAAGTGATGTATTTATTATGTTATAAATTTTATTTCTTGCTACGCGCACGTTTTTATACACTGCTGGACTCTTCGTTGAACTTGTCGAAAATTTCTGCTGCTTCCTGAAATCCTGTACCGAGGGCCAGGGGAAGGATTTACAGGTAAGCACAGGCGCAGGGCCACCGAGATGCTGGAAGGCCCCTCAAAATAACGATTTTTTTCGTTCCCCCTCGCTTTTTTTTTTTTAATTTCGCTTCTAAATAAAAAAAAAAAAAAAAAGGGTGAGGGGTTGAATTCGCTACTCCAGATTTTGGGAGCATGATTCAGAAGAACTCGAAGTATGGCATCTACAAGCATTAATTTGCTAGCTTTAATGCGGGCTGACCAGAAATCATCTTTTTGACTTTTTGAGAGAAATATTATTACTGCACTAAAACTGAGCATAGGGAATCGGGGTGTTCCCTATGGCAGATTTAAAAATGTAGCATATTAAAAAATATATAAATTTAAAAATTTTAAAAATCTGAATTCATTTTAAGTACTGTGCTTCCATGACTATTCTTTTAAAAGTTCCGACTTTTCGTGCTTAACAAAAACCTCTCCCAATTCTAACTTCCACTGTTTCTTTCCCATCAAGGATTTGTGATTATTCCCTTAACTTCAATTTAAAAAAAAAAAAAAATATATATATATATATATCATCATCATCATCATTGTCAACCATTATCAATCCACTGCTGGACGAAGGTCTCCCCAAGTTTCCTCCACAACGGTCTGTGTTGTGCCAGTCTCCTCCATGTCACTCTTGCATACTTTCGAATTTCATCCACCCATCTCCCATGTGGTCTTCTTCTGGGTCTTTTCCTGTCCCTTGGAATCCAATCTAAAATTTCGGCTGTCCATTGATGGTCTGTTCTTCTGGCAGTATGTCCAGCCCATTGCCATTTCAGGGATTTAACTCTGATCATGATGTCTTCCACTCTCGTCCTTTTTCGGATCCACGAGTTCCTCTTCTTATCTCTCCTGGTTATACCAAGCATGCACCTCTCCATGCTGCTTTGAGTTGTCTGCAGCCTTTGTATGTCTCTTTTAGTTAAGGTCCACGTCTCTGCACCATACGTAAGCACTGGAAGGATGCATTGATCAAACAATTTTCTTTTAAGACATAATGGCATATTGCTCTTCAAAATTATGCTGTTTCTTCCAAAAGCTCTCCAGGCAAGTTTTGTACGCCGATTAATTTCTTCATCAATGTGACCCTCACTTGATATCTGCTGTCCAAGATAAACGTACGTGTCTGTTATCTCCAGTTTTTCTCCATCAATCGATATATATATATATACATCACAGCCTCTCCTTGACAAATGTCAACCCCGCCTTCTCGTGGTACATCCTGTTCCCACTAAAGGGGCTCTGACGACCGCCAATAGCGGTATAACTATACCATCGGGATTAGAGGAAATGCTATCCCACACTCACCAACCAGCTTGGCCAGCGTGGTGAGTTATGGCCAAACCCCTCCAAAATGACTCCACAACTTAAATCTTGGCCCTCAGTCTCCGGCAGCTGGAATGTACCTGGCCAAGGCAGCGGCCAGTGCGACATGAAGGCAGAGGGTGCTAAGAATCCCCGGAGGACCGGACTAGGCTGCCATCTGATGCTGACCTTGGCTACGTATAACGGACGCTCCCTATCTTCTGATTCAAGACTTCTTGAATTGGAAGAGGAACTACAAAGGATCAAGTGGGACATCGTCGGCCTAAGTGAGGTAAGGAGAAAAGGAGAAGATCTCATTGAACTGAAAAGTGGACATCTCTTCTACTATCGTGGGACAGATACTGGCCGAACTAGTGATGTTGGATTTATAATAAACAAGAAACTGAAGGATAAAGTTGTAGAAGTTGAAAGTTCCTCTGACAGAGCTGCACGACTCGTTATCCAACTCTCGAGAAGATACCAGGCTCAGATTATTCAAACTTGTGCACCCACCACAAGTCATGCTGAAGAAGAAATTGAAGAATTTTATGAGGAAATTCGTGATCTAAATAATAAAGGTAAGCAGCACTTGAAGATAATTATGGGAGATTTCAATGCAAAAATAGGGCAACGGCAACAGAATGAAACTTCAGTAGGTAAATTCGGTCACGGCAACAGAAACCAGCGTGGAAATACTCTCGTAGAGTTTGCAGAGGCAGAAGGGTTTTTCATCTTGAACTCCTTTTTCAAGAAAAAAGCCACACAGGAAATGGACATGGAGACATCCAAATGGGACGACAAGTGAAATTGATTTTATTATGTGTAACAAAACATTCGTCATAGAAGACTGTAGTGTGCTAAACAAGTTCAATACAGGCAGTGACCATAGATTGGTGAGATGTAAGATGCACCTCAACACTAAACTCGAACGTAGCAAGCTCATAAGACAAACAAAATGTATTGACATAACCAACCTTAAAAAACACCATAATACCTTCAAATTCGAACTGAAGAACAGATTCTCTGCTTTAGAAATCCTAACATCGGAAGAAGTTGATATTTCTGAAGTTAACAGAAAAGTAACCAAAGCTCTTATGGAAACAGCAACAAAATTAGCTGGGTCTAAGAACAAATTGCATGTGAACAAATTATCAGGAAAAACCAAAATGTTGATGCAAAAAAGAAGAGTGATGAGGACAACTAAAGAAGATGTGACTTCCAAAGTGTAATATATAGAGCTATGCAAGACAGTACGAAAAAGTATCACTGAAGACGTAAGGAAATTCAACTGTGAACTAGTGAGGAAAGCAATTGAAAACAACCAAAGCCTAAAGATAGCAAAGGGACATCTCAGTAAGGGAAGAAAACAGATTATGGCACTGAGAAAAGAAGATGGTTCTGTAACAAGAAATAGAGGCGAAATTTTGACAAGAGTGAAAGATTTCTACTCCAAATTATATGAAAGGGATGATACATGCACTCCAGACATCATGAAAGATACCAGTACCAGAGTTCCTCCAGTCCTTCCAGCAGAAGTTGCACATGCAATCAAGAACATGAAGCGGGGAAAAGCTCCAGGAGAAGATGGAATTACTGTAGACATCATACAAGAAGCAAGTGGAGAAATCGAAACAGTACTCGCCCAAATTTTCACTCGATGCCTTAATGAAGGAAAGATTCCTGAGGATTGGAACACTGCTACAATGATCCTGCTACATAAGAAAGGTGACATTGAGGATCTCGGAAACTACAGACCTATCAGCCTCCTATCAGTAGTTTATAAAATCTTCACTAAAGTTCTTTCACACCGCTTGAAGGTAACACTGGACATGGCTCAACCGAGAGAACAAGCTGGATTCAGGAGTGGCTACAGCACAATAGATCATATCCATGTACTGAGAGAACTAATTGAAAGAGCGAGGGAATATGAACTTCCATTGTGCATGGCTTTTATCGATTATGAAAAAGCCTTTGATTCGGTGAAACCATCAGCAGTTACAATGGCTCTGAAAACCTGCGGTATTGAAGATGCATACATTAATATTATTAATAACATCTATGAAAATGCAAGTGCAAAGATTCGGCTGTTTGAAAATACAACACACATAAAAATTGGAAAGGGAGTGAGACAAGGTGACACCATATCTCCGAAGCTCTTTAATGCCAAATTGGAGGGTGTTTTTCAGTCACTGAGCTGGGAAAACAAGGGGATAAAGATTAATGGAGATTATCTAACCCACCTTCGTTTTGCTGATGACGTAGTCATTTTTGCAACTACCCCATCAGAGCTGCAGAGTATGATCCAGGAACTTGCTGACAAGAGTAAAGAAGTGGGATTAAAAATGAACTTTCAGAAGACAAAAGTGATGTTCAATGCTTTTACAAGAAATGAAGATTTATCGATTGATGGAGAAAAGCTGGAGATAACAGACACGTACGTTTATCTTGGACAGCAGATATCAAGTGAGGGTCACATTGATGAAGAAATTAATCGGCGTACAAAACTTGCCTGGAGAGCTTTTGGAAGAAACAGCATAATTTTCAAGAGCAATATGCCATTATGTCTTAAAAGAAAAGTGTTTGATCAATGCATCCTTCCAGTGCTTACGTATGGTGCGGAGACGTGGACCTTAACTAAAAGAGACATACAAAGGCTGCAGACAACTCAAAAAAGCATGGAGAGGTGCATGCTTGGTGTAACCAGGAGAGATAAGAAGAGGAACTCGTGGATCCGAAAAATGACAAGAGTGGAAGACATCATGATCAGAGTTAAATCCCTGAAATGGCAATGGGCTGGACATACTGCCAGAAGGACAGATCATCGATGGACAGCTGAAATTTTAGATTGGATTCCAAGGGACAGGAAAAGACCCAGAAGAAGACCACATGAGAGATGGGTGGATGAAATTCGAAAGTATGCAGGGGTGACATGGAGGAGACTGGCACAAGACAGACCGTTGTGGAGGAAACTTGGGGAGACCTTCGTCCAGCAGTGGATTGATAATGGTTGACAATGATGATGATGATGATATATATATTATACATTGCTGGGCTATTTAGAGATTCATCACAAAACCCTTAAATATTAAATTTAGTGTTGATGGATAGTAGTTTGGGTCATGGCTGCAACAAACCACACACACAGAGACGATAGACAAATTATATTCGGAGAATACAGAAAGTGTGTTTCTGTTGAAATTTCGAAGTCGAATATGGTTTATAATACATTAGTATGAGAAAGTAAAACTGTGTGTGTGTGTGTGGGGGGGGGTGCGCGAACAAAAAATGTCATTTTTCAAATGTGGTGCCAAAAGTGAGGTGGCCCCGAGACCGATGTTGTGCGCAGGGTTCCGCCCTTACGTAATAAATACATCACTGCTCCATAACTTACAACAGAACTAGCTAAACATGGCATGTTTCTTCAACTTACAAGAGGGCTAACTAAAGAAAGTCGTGTGTTACCTCATTGAAATCAGTGTCTTCTTTTGTTCCATCGCTTTCGGCGGCGTCACTTTTGTTATTTGAAACCTGTTTAGAGTGATTGGTTGATTTTTTTAAATACGTAACAGAGACTGGGCTTTTACTTGAGCATTTAAAAATTAGCACAATCAAAAGTATCCCAAGGCGTGTATGTGTCAACACTGATAATGCAAATGCATGAACCAAATCCATTTTTCTTAATTTGTTAAAGAATCTTCAGAACTTTCTCTGATTATGTTGCTGCTGAATGTCAGTAGGTA
Source organism: Macrothele yani (assembly GCA_039090855.1). Lineage (NCBI taxonomy): Eukaryota > Metazoa > Arthropoda > Arachnida > Araneae > Macrothelidae > Macrothele > Macrothele yani. Next base: position 150,228,830 of record CM076995.1, on the reverse strand, counting down.
AGCACGATTATAAAACTCTGATGATATTTTTCCTGGATTAAATTAGCAGCGTTTATAAATAAATCGCAAAGATCTCTGCAAAGCAAATTCTATTTTTTCAGTATCACGCCAGATTTCATCGGGCATTATCATAAATATGACGTTTTGTATAGTCTCAAAATTGAATAAATCTTTATTGTTTTAATGAACTTCAAGAGACATCCGAATAAATTTCCTGTTGCACGGATAGCTATGTATTTTTCCTCATGTCTAATAGAACACAAGGTTTGCTCGACTAGTATCCCTCGCAGGCGGAAAAACAGTTACGTTACTAAAAGTCACCGTCCTGACTCGTGAATCTAATGTAAAGCTATGAAAGGAGTATTTTTGTTTTGTTTTTAATAATTTTTAATTCAAACAGCTTAAAAGCTGCAATTTTGCCGTTAAAGTTTAGGCAGAAGCGTCTTTGCATTACATACAAAAGAAGCTTTGTGAATATTTTTCAGTAATAGTACGCCAAGAGTTCGAAAATGAGTTTTCTAAGATACTGCACACGTTTTAAAGCAAACAGCAGGAAAACGGATTATACTATTAAAAGTTGATTTAATTATTTGGGTAATTTTTTCTGGTGTTTTTTTTTTAAGTTTTTTTTATAAAGGGAAAAAAACAGAATATGTGTTACTGTCATATAATAAAGAAATTTATTTATGCCTAAAAACAATTTATCCCGGTAACGTTCCACAAATTTGCTTAAAACTCTTTAATGCCTGTTGTGTTTCCTGAAATACCCAATTTCGAGACATTTTGATTTGTTGTTTACTTCCTTTTCATTTAACTTTCAATATTACTTCCGCAGTTAAAACGTCGACATTGCTAATTTTTTATTATTTTTATATATGAGTAGGTCCCAAATGTATGAGGGAAACAGCCTAAAAAAGGCTTAACACTCAGGCATTAAACGGTTAACTAAAGGCAGAAAAAGGATATGCGTTAAATGCTCCAGTAGAATTTATGAATGTTATTCGATATGAATAACAATTCCGTCATGATGCTATGGCGCAGATGCACAGAAACATAGCTATTAGTTAATCTTACTATAGCGATCGGACAGTGACGTCACGAAGCGATCGCAGGAAGTTCGGGATAAGCATAACTTTTTCCTTTACTGACCTCGATTTTTCCTTAGGGGGAGCAACTCTGAGGGCTATACGTAGTCCCCCGTTTTTCGTAATTTGGGGCACTTGTTCCAGGGAAGAAGCGGAGCCAGCGCCATCAGACACGCACACCACCCACGCCCCACAGGACTTAAACCCGGACCCATCTTGGACGAATGGTCAGAAATCAGCTCCTAAGACCACTCAGTTGCAGGGACGGCCAACTGTTTTCTTTAGCTTCAATGATTCTAGAAATTTGTCCTCACGGTTTAACCAAGGCGGTCTAGAAAGTACAAGGCCGTGACATTAGGGAAATGAGTTCCCTCCATATGTGACGTCACTGTCATGTTACAGAGCCGGATACGTCAGTGTCGTGTTTGACGCTATGCACGGCAGCGTTGGAAACCAATCGGAAGCTTTAGTTTCAGCGTGACGTCACTAAAAGAGGGAACTTATCTCTTAATGTCATGGCCTTCTATTTTCTAGAAAGCCTTGCTATAACTCGGTTGCATAGTGGTCTAAGAGCTAATTTCTTACCGTTCGTCCGAGATGTGCCCGGGTTCGAATCCCGAATGAGGCATGGATGGTGTGCTTATCATACGGCATTGGCTTTCTCTTCCTTTGAACTAATGGCCCAAAATTAGGGGCAGACAGCTGCTTATATACCACAGACGTGCTCACGGTGGTCGTTAAACCCCGACATAAAATAAATTATTCTACTGCAGAAACGTATGAAAAACTGCAACACTGGAAGTTTCCGTGGAAGATCGCAATCAATCAGAATAATCCCTTTCCAACCGCAAATTTAAGTATAAGTAAAAACTTTTCGGTATATCTTTCCACTTAACTCTCTCTCTCTCTCTCTCTCTCTCTCTCTCTCTCTCTGAGAGTACGAGGAATGGCTGCAATGTTCAAATTTCCACATTAACTTGTATATGCCGGATTCATATTGCACCTGAAGGAAGGGAGGGGGGGATGTATGGCTGCTGGATTTAATTTTAGGATGATTACATAGCGTGTTCATAAAGTATTTGCCACATTACAAAAATTAATATAAAAAAAACGTATTACAGGTACAAGAAGGGGATTGCACGACAATGATGGTGCACAAGTAAAGTTTTTTATCCAGTGTCAGTACACCTCCATGGGCGCCATTTGTGGCCCTGAGGACATCTGAGCCATATTTTGTTTAACATCTCAGCACAGACAGAACCAATGGCATCCGTTATTCTGCTCTTCAACGTCTCGACATTGAAGAGCGGAATAACGAATGTCATTGGTTCTGTCTCTGCTGAGATGTGTTTCACATAACCCCACAGAAAAAAAGTCTAAGGTGGTTATGTAGGGCGATCGAGGTGGCCGTGTCATGGGACTGTCACGGCCAATCCATCTGTCCGGAAATGTTGCATTCAGGAACTCACGAACCATATTTGACCAATGTGGTGGGGCTGCGTCTTGTTGGAAAATAACCGAAGGTTGGAGTGCATGCGACTGAGGCGCTACAAAAATTTCAAGCATGTCCAGGTACACGTTATATAGTACCGTGGGCTCTGTAGAATAGAAGGGTCCAACTCTGTCATGCATCAGGGCTCACCATACGTTCACTTTCGGGCTAGCCCTCTGTTGTTCGATGACATAACGGGGATTTTCTGATCTCCAGATTCGCACATTATGCCTATTTACGGTACCAGAGACGTGGAATGTGGCTTCATCTGAGAAACAGACACGGTGCAGATAATTACTATCATGAGCTATGCGCTGCATCATCTCCGTCGCAAATGCAGGACGGCGAGGCCGGTCATCAGGCTGAAGAGTTTGAACGATATGTACCCTTTAAGAATACAGATGAAGACATTTGTACAAAATTTTGTGAACCGTGGCACGGGGAATCTCAGTTTCCAGTGAAGCACGACGAAAGGACTTCCTGGAGCTTCTTAGAAATGTCTCCTGAACTGACAGCTGCAACTGTCTTGTGTAACTCGGAGAAATCGCCCACACTACCTGTCGCTTTAAACTTTTCATTACCAAGCTTCTATGCTTTTTTTGGTCCGGTGGTGATCGTCCGTACACTTTTCTGAAATGACGCTGGAAGGTAACCGCAGATTTGGTCTCATGGAACTACAACACGCAGGCCGCTTTTTCTTGCATGGAAGCCATTATCGATGAAATGTTCCTCTTATTCAGCAGTAGCGCTCACTTGAAGAACAGAAAAAAAAAATTATTAGTGCTGCTGTGTTATGTTGCCAACCATTTGATTTTAACTTACATAGATTTTTTTGCATTAATTTTTGTAATGTGGGAAAGACTTTATGGGCACCTTGTATTTCTCGTGCTTTCCAACTTAATGTACCTTGTGCTTACTGAACTAGTTTTTATAAAAAGTTAAAAAAAGAATCACTTCATAATCAGTTGTTGCGATGATAACAGTAACACGAAGCACGTAGAAAAGAAAAAAAAGAAAGAAAGAAAGAAAGAAAATGATAAAATATCTAAATCTGATGGGATTAAAAGTTAACAAATAAAATTCTGGTTAGGAAGGTTTTGTTAGTATTTTCAATCTTGTTTCTTCGCTATAACTTGAAACGGCTGCACGCTTGAATTCAGTTACGTGCAATCTGCTTGAAGTATCAGATGGGGCAACCTTTGAATTTCGTACAAAACTCGTTTTGAAAACAATTGATGCAGCGTTATTTTAAATATTTGTTGAGTTTTCTTTGCTCTCATGTCGTTTTACTTTATCACAGATGCAAATAATATTTCAGGGACTGTAATAGGGGAGTTGTGACTCCATTTCCCCTATCGCTGTTATTCACATAAAAGCTTGTTTTCTATTCACTATATTTTCGGAAAAGGAACCATCACAAATGATCATATGTAGAGGATTTTAGGAAGGGAGTGTCTGACCTCAGGTCTTAAACAACCCTTAGAAATAGGAAGCTAGGAGATTTGGGCTAGAGTGCCAGATAGGAAAGTGACACGGAAGCGAAGCTGAAAGGGGCAGGAAGACGCCCTTATTTATTACCGGGTGGGGCAGTACCCGGGGTCCGACGGCTTAACGTGCCCATCCGACTCACGGCGGATATTTAGTGGATCGAGCGTTCGTACCTGCCTGGGATCGAACCTGAGGTCCTTTTCGCGGCAGTCAAGAACGAGGCCGCCCGCGGCCCTAGGAACCATCACAGTTGGAAAGAGGGTACTTTATAGTGGCGACGCCAGGCGCTCAGAACTAGGTGGTCTATTCAGGGATGGGGAGCGGGGGGGGGGGGGTGCTTAGCATAATGGGGTATACATTTTGAAAGGTGGAAGTTTTGGCAAAAAATTCTGGTTATGTAGATTTTACTCGAGGCTGATGATGTTATGCCCAGTAAAAAAAGGTTTTCAGGCGCATACTGTATGTAGCATTTACTCAATTTATGTAGTACTGGGAACCATAGTTACGAATCTTCATAGCAAGTTATTTTTTTGCAAGCAATTTTTGCTTATTTAAGTTTTATTTTTCTGTCATAAGACTGTTTATGAATTTTGATTTGTAACCTGACAAGGTCCTCTCTCTCTCTCTCTCTCTCTCTCTCTCTCTCTCTCTCTCTCTCTCTCTCTCTCTCTCTCTCTCTCTCTCTCTCTCTCTCTCTCTCTCTCATCGTTTCAAACTCTAATTACAAAAATTGTGTTTTTTTAATATTCTGTTAGACATTCGCACAGAGTACTCCTTCCATTCCCTAGGAGTACAAACACTAAATTTAACAAAAAATTCATTTTATATTTTGTATAACAAAATTTCCGTGAACTACAAAAATCCACGTACGTTTATCTCAGCTTCCTCAATTCTCAGATTCTCTGATTCCTGCATTTTCCATGTGTTCTAACTGCTTAAATGTTTGGTAAGGAGTGGGTGGGCTAAGATAGAATAGGCCCATCTGTAATGCCGCGCCAGATACTGTACTTGCATTTGCCGCTCTGTATTGCATGATTTTCAGCTGAGAAATCAATTTCTAAGAGGTAGCATTGCTCGTAATCGTAAGATTTGTGCGTGTATGTGTATGTATGGGCGAGGGGGGGTGCATGGGGAAAGAGCAGTGGTTTGATTCAAAACAATGTTCCCCAAAAAATTAAAAAAACATAATAATAACAATTTTGAAAATTTAGCAAACACTAAACAAAAAGGAATAAAGCTATATCGAAGGAAAACAAATCGTGCGTTAGTCCACAGATGGTGTTAGCTGTTGTTTTTCTTCTAATTTTCCGATAGCGCAAAAAAAATTGTCACGCAAACGAGAGTTCTCTATACTCCCGTCGGATTCGTAACGATCTGTGATTACTGTGCGTTGAGATTTCGAAAAGGAATGCGAAAAATATCCTCTAAGAAACTCACTCGCGAGCCTTAAGAGGTGCGAATTTGGTGACAAGTGCAGCAACTTTTGAGCATATTTGAAGTTCCTCAATAACTACAACACCATCAGTAGCCTCATGGTTAGGGCAACCGCTTTCCGACCAGATGGACACGGAATCGATTCCGGGTAGGTTGAGTTGCTCTGAAGCATTGAATACTTGCCGTGCGCTGGATGGGCACGTTAAACCGGCGACCTCATGGTATTGGATCCCCGTTACAAATGAGACCATCCGTTCCTACCCCGCCCTTTCGGCATGGCACTACTACTTCCCTGACCTGCCTATCTTGTGTCATATCTGCGTTTCTAGATTCGATCTCATGTAACTTCAATTTTATGATACGCAGCACAAAGGGATTTAAGCAGAGATGGAAACGGGTCACCGAGTCGACCGTTTCCTGCGAGTCAAACGGGTCGGGTCAAGGTGTTCCTGACCCGATTTCGACCCAGTTTTACTTTTTGAGTAGAAAATATATATATATTTCAATGATCCCTTGAGAGGTCTTTGAAATAATACTTCAGAGCTGCAGAGTATGATCCAGGAACTTGCTGAGAAGGGTAAAGAAATGGGGATTAAAAAAGAACTTTCAGAAGAAAAACTGAAGTACAATGCTTTTACAAAGAATGAAGGTTTATCAGTTGATGGGGAAAAGCTGGAGATAACCAATTCTTACATTTACTTTGAGCAGTAGATATCAAGCGAGGGTTACGTTGATGAAGAAATTAATTGGCTTATATAACTTGGTTGGGGAGTTTTGGGAAGAAACAGTACAATTTTTAAGTGCCATATGCTTATGTCTTAAAAGGAAAGTGTTTAATCAATGCATCCTTCCGGTGCTTACGTAAGCAACACACACGTGGACCTTAACTGAAAAAGACATGCAAAGACTGCAGACAATTGAAAGAAGCATGGAGAGACGCATGCTTGGTGTAACCAGGAAAGATAAGAAGAAGAACTCCTGGATAAGGAAAATGTCAAGAGTGAAAGACATCATGATCAGAGTAAAATCCTTGAAATGGAAATGGGCTGATCATATTGCCAGGAGAGCAAACCAACCGTTGGACAATCGAAATTTTAGACTGGATTTCAAGGGACAAGAAAAGACCCGGAAGAAGACCACGTGCGAGATGGGTGGATGGAGGAGGCTGGCCCAAGACAGTCTGCTGTGGAAGAAATGTGGGGAGACCTTTCATCCAGCAGTGGACTGATAATGATTGACAATGATGATGATCTATTCGAGTTTATATAGCTGAAAGCAGATTTGTCCGGGTCCAAAATTTTTGACCCGTTTCCAACTCCGGACATAAGTAATTGTGCCTAAACCTATTCTGTTGGTTTAAACCATACGAGAAATTGCTGGGGCCATAACGCCATCAGTTTGACTCTCTTCTTCATCGTAGCACGTGAACACGTTTTTCATTCTACTTATAGTCTAACATTTAGTCTAATGCGGATATCCGGTTTTTGTGCCTAAACCTCTTTTGTTGGTTTAAACCCTACGAGAAATCGCTGGGGCCATAACGCCATCAGTTTGACTCTCTTTTTCATCGTAGCACATGTACACGTTTTTCATTCTACTTATCTTCAACATTTAGTCTAATGCGGATCTCCGGTTTTTGTGTCTAAACCTTTTCTGTTGGTTTAAACCCTACGAGAAATTGCTGGGGCCATAACGCCATCAGTTTGACTCTCTTCTTCATCGTAGCACATGCACACGTTTTTCATTCTACTTATCTTCAACATTTAGTCTAATGCGGATCTCCGGGTTTTCTACCGTTCTTTCACTCCTGTTTTACTCTTGGCGCATAACGTCATCTGCAAACAACATGATTCACGGTACTACTTTCCTCACTCCTGCTATTGCCGTATCTAAAATAAGAATGGCCTTAATTAATGTGGATCCTGGGTGTACTCTTACTCTCGTATGAAAAATTTCTCTCTGCCTACTTTTGATACATGTATGAGAAAGTCCGTACATTTCTTTTTATCAACCGCACATAATTTTTATAGCCGAAAATAATTTGCGGCTCATACCACAAATTACGAAATGTTTTAAGAAGAAAAGGAAGTGGATGTGTATACAACAAATGCGTTTACAAAGCAGGAAAGCTACCCCTTTTGCAAAGTGGTCTAAGTGCTGGCTTCTGACCTTTCGTCCAAGATCTGTCCTGGTTTGAATCCCGGTGAGGAATGAATGTTGTATTTGTCTTACGACACTGGCTTTCTCTCCTTTCCCTGGAACCAGTAACCCTAAATTAGGGACGAGCGGCTGCTTATAACCCATCGAGTTGCTCACGGCTGTCGTTAAACCTCCAAACCAAAGGAGGAAACTTTAGAGGACCATTATATGTCTGCTTATGAATAATAAACTATTTTGGTAATATACTATATGTAAAACAGTTTTAGTAATAATGCTTGTGTAATAATAACATGTTTTCCCTAACCTAAGCAATGATGAAATATTTCCCTATTATTTTTGAAAGGAAAGCAGAATGTAATTGTTTATTTTGCGTGAATTATTTCTCATGAATACTTAATGTTTGCCTTTAATTATTAGGTAATATAACTAGTAAGCGTAAACATTAATTTACCCCCGCTTAATGACCTGGAAGCATCTGTATGTGTTTGTGAGTGTCCGACTGTACCTTGTTTCGTCGAATTTGCAATGAATGACTGAAACAGTGCTTGATGGATATTGTATAGATTCCTGTGTATATTAACACGTTATTTGTAAATTAGTAGCGGGATCTGTGATGTTATGACACATGTTGACAGAATGCTTCTCAGTCGGATTTTTGGTTAATTCAGGGGCGAATGAATAATACCACTGTTATTTCCATGCAACCTTTACCTTGTTACACCTGCCCGTGTGCCCGGAAGTCGACGAAGCACTTCCGGACTGCCACGCCCTGTCAGTTTCAGTGAACATTGAAACTTAAAATCCTTCTAGTAAAAGCCGCAACATTCTCCCTCCCCGTAACCCACCGTCATTACGTGACAAACCATCGCCCCGTGACGAGCGATTGCCAGATTTAACAATCTAGTCACGCAGGGCTATCGAAGTAAACAGCATGCATGAAACAGGGGTGCGGCCATAACGGATCTTCTTTTGGCATGCTCAATATAAATTCTGGGAAAGACAGTATGGAGACTGTTTTCCCTGTGAAAGATTAAAAAAAAATGATGCCCACTCCCTGTTTAATTTAATTGAGCTGTATACATAAATATTTATCTAGTCCGTGAAATATTCACGGCGTTGAATTCCATAAGAATCACGCGTTTCGAATGTAGTTTATATCGTTACAAATTATTTCACTGAATTGTATATGCGAGCAGGAGACAAATGGATATTAAGAACGGGTTGTTCGAAGTAATTTCCCGCAAAACACGGAAAAGGGTTTCAGCAGGGGTGAAAATGTTCGAACCAGGAACTCATACTCTTAAATAAAACTAACTTTTCATCAATCTTTAAAGTATTTTCTCTAAATGAGATAGCGGCCGCCCCGATGGCGCTATGGCCTAAGCGATGGCCTCTGATCATTCGTCCGAAAGGGGTCCGGGTTCGAATCCCGGTGAGGCATGGATGTTGTGTTTGTCTTACGGCACTGGCTCTCTCCCTTCCCTGGAACCAGTGACCCTAAATTAGGGACGGGCGACTGCTTATAGCTCATTGAGGTGGTCATTAAACCTACAACCCCCCCCCCCCCCCCCCCAAAAAAAAAAGAGATAGCAGACACTGTTCCCAAAAATCTCTAAATTGTTTGAACTTCAGTCGTATAATGTTTTCAGCCTTTAAGTTGTAATGCTGCTGACATTACAAGATGATGCCCTTTGTGGGGAAGTAGTGTTTGTTTTACTTGATAATTGCTGGTGGTTAAAACTAATACCCCAACATGAACTTCATTGTAAAGCACTAATATGATTTTAGGCTAAAGCTTAAAGCCTGTGAAGTAAATAGGTTTACTGTGAACTTAACTATATTCTCTTATCCCGCATAGCTTAACTTCGTCACAGCTTTTAATTAACAAGAATCGACAATTACAGGCTACATAGAAACACTAACGGCCCAAAATAACGTCAACAAAATCTTACTTACAGTCGCCGACTTCACCAAATTATTGGGGGTGGGGGTGGGGGTTGGCGTCAAGAGATTAGACGTGGAGGGGCACGTCGCATCTCTTCCATTGTCAGGAGGGAAATAAAAAAGGGCAAAAAGATATACTACGAGATTCGACTTATATTTTTTTTTTTTTGGTTGGAGGTTTAACGACCACCGTGAGCAACTCAATGGGCTATAAGCAGTCGCCCGTCCCTAATTTAGGGTCACTGGTTCCAGGGAAGGGAGAGAGCCAGTGCCGTAAGACAAACACAACATCCATACCTCACCGGGATTCGAACCCGGACCCCGTTCGGACGAATGATCAGAGGCCATCGCTTAGACCACTGCGCCACCGGGGCGGCGACTTATATTTTGAAACACAATTGTAATTGCTCTTCAGTAAATGAACAAAAAAAACAAAAAAACAGAAATATTCCTTCGCTGAATACTAATATTTTTTTTAAATAAAATTCAAACTGTGATTTTATAAAAATATCCAGAGAGACTATATTTCCAAACCTTTATAAAAAAAAAAAAACACGGATACTCAAACAAAGAACGAGAAGCGCAAAAAATAAATAGATACATAAAGGCGCTAGAGATTACACGCTTCTTCATTTTTATTTATTGATTTCATTTTTGATAATTGTTTTAAACAACTACATACCAGGAGAGCATGTCAAATACAATATGGGGCTGGCAATCATGTTTATTATCAAATGAGCAATGCTAAATATGAGAAAAAGTTTTTATTTATTTTGTTACTTATTAATTTTTTGGAAATAAATAGCTTAATAATGGAGCTTGGCCCACCTTATAAAGAATAATGCATTTCTATAAAGGGAAGAAATTCATTTTTTGCAATTTGAATAAATAATAAATAATTATAAATAATCTTACAATAAATAATACATTTCTATAAAGGAAAGAAACGCATTTTTTTTTTTTTTGGACCATTTGATTCTGGGTAAGAGTATCTTAGTATCTGACGAAGTTGATCTCAACCTCCCTGAGAAGTAAAAAGCTAAGCGAGTGGGTAAGAGAACCCGAGAGGAAACCAGAATGTTACGGAAATAAAAGGTGGGAGCGAAATAAAGGTGGGGGGATGGAGTAGGAGGGGTCTACTCCAGGACCAACGGGGAAAACAGTTTTTCTCTATAGAAATATTTCAACTTAGGCATTTCGGAAGTGGCATACACGCACAAAAACAAACACTTCTTTAATTAAACAGGACGAAAAATATTGGGTAGGCACCGTGCCCTCAGTAAAATTATTAGGGGCAAGATTCACCTCGCCCCACCCCCTATAGTCGGCGCCAATACTTATAGTTCCTCTTTATTCATCCAGAAGGAGTAGTATGACAAAAATAGTATGCTCAATTAAGTAACATGGTCGTAGAACATATGCGACAAGACATAAACTTCTCTCTTTCAGGAACACACACAATACTGGGTTTGCTTGATACTTTAACAATTCACAACATCCTGTTCCGAAATGGTATGATCATGAAAAACAGCAACTCTTCTCATCAGCTTTAGCATACGTCATTGCACTTTTTATCTATCGCCATGTTGCCTATCATGAGGGAAAATGTAGAGTTAGTCAGAACGTCGCGCTCCGAAACAGTATAATTATAAAATACAGCCAACGTTTAACAAAGAAGTCAGACACGAGAACAAGCAAGGGTAAGCATTCAGTGAGAGCGTGAGTGACTATTCAGTGCAGCGTGAATTCGTGAATACCTCAAATCAAATCCCCAGACGCATTTCAAAACAGCAGCTCTTGTCATCAGCTTTAGCATATGTCATTACGCTTTTGGCCTGTCGTCATGTTGCCAAACATAAATTCGCCGAGCTAGAAAATGTAGCGTTAGTCTACTGCTCCAGCGAGACGACTGAGAGTTCTTGCTCATGGCCATGCCGTACAGCTTCTTCTGCAAAATGCCAGAACACGTTAACTTTCTGTACGGGTCTTAATTTCCCCTGCCCGTTTCAGATATTTATCCCGCGTTCCCGCCACTTTTTTTTTGCTAATAACGCGTGGCTTCCTCTGATCGGGATACAAAGCTGCTGTAATGAACTTAACTACCTGAGTAATAAACAAGATGTAACACAGAGGAACGGGCTATTTATCGTAGGAATTCCTCCCACGGATGATGTTTTGACCTGACTGTCTACTTCTGTTACAAATGTAAACGCATTTCGTCTTCCATACTTAAAAATGAACAAGATAACCTCGATATCAGTTTCCGGTCAATTCAACTTTCATCTTTATAATCCAGCTTGTCGATTTCAGCTGTAATTAATTAACGCATCCGTTGGCGGATGCACTTTCTTGTCTTTGGTTTTGCTCAGTGACTTTCGCCACCTGATTACACCGAAGATCCAAAAGGTTATGACCGGCGCATCTTCATTCAAATCGAAGGAACTGCAGTAAACGACGTCGCGTGTGAACATCATGAAACAGTATAAAGAATACCAGATACTGAGCTCTGTTAATCAGTGTTATTCTTGTTCTTCAGATGAGAAAGGCAGCGGACTTAAGCGAGTTTGACAAAGGCCAAATTGTAACAGCCGGACGACTAGATCAGAGCATTTCTGAAACAGCAATGCTGCCCACTGTCAACAATGGGTAGTACCTTCAAAAACTGGGCCGAGGAGGGAGAAACCACGAACCAATTGCAAGATATGGGGTGGTCATGGCTCGTTGATCCTAGAAATGAGCAAAGGCTGTTACGTATGGCACGAGCCAACAGAAGGGACACTTTGGAGCAACTCGCCAGTAATTTGAATGCTGGTCACTGGAGTAATGTGTTACAACACACAGTATTGGGTTGATGCATAAATTCATGCCGTTTTTTCACCGCACTACAGGAATGTATTACATCAGAAGGGAAAACGGAATCAATCAACTATGTATTCCCCTCCTCCATTGTTTACGATGGTGTCCCAACGTCTGGATAGGCTGCAATGCAGTTCTTGAAAAAACGTGCAGGTTTTGCTGCGAAGAAATCATCAAGGAATTTCTGGAGATCAACATTATTGTTGAACATTTTGCCACGGAGTGCATCCGACGGAGATCGTGATAGTCTGAAGGGGCGACATCTCGAGAAGAGGCCGGATGTGGGAGAATATCCCTTTTCATGTCCTAAATAGCCATTTTGGTCATGCTTGCACTGTGAGGGCGTGCGTTATCATGTTGGAGAAGGACACCATGGCACCGATGCGGCCGTTTCTGCTGAATTCCTCCCACCACACGGCGGAGTTGATCACAACAGATTGCAGCGTTGATTGTCCGATTCCTCGGCAGCATTTCCCGGTAAATAATGCCTTCCATGCCCTACCACACACACAAACAGCATGATCTTCGCAGGATAAAAGTCATGTTTTGGGCGTGGGGTTGGGCGTCTTGTTTAGGCTTAAGCATTCCCTCCGATGCCTGAAATTCACGTACAGGCACCACTTTTCATCTCCAGTAACAATACGTGACAGAAAGGGTTTGTGTTCCTGAGAACATTCGCGATAACGGGCGAGCGAGGAACCACATATGACAACACGCTGATTCTTGTTGTCCTCGGTGAGAGTGTGAGGCACCAAAGACCCCAATTTCTGGACTTTTCCCATACGTTCTGGTATGTTGGACCACTGGTATGTATGGTATTTTCCATACGTTCCCATACTTTTCCTATACTTTTCCATACTTTTCCTATGCTTTTCCTATATTGTACTTTTCTATACTTTCCTATTCTATACTTTCCTATACTATACTTTACCTATATTTTTCCTATACTTTTCCCATGCTTTTCCCATACGTTCTGGTATGTTGGACCACTGGTATGGTATGGTATGCCGTTCTGGTATGCCGCACCACTGTGGCGTGATCACAGTCCATTTCAGTGGCCAATTCGCGTGTGGTTTGACGCGGATGCAAGCGGATGAGATGGTTCAAACGATCCTCATCAAAGTTAGATGGCCGACCTGAGCGTGGAGAGTCGTTGAGGCCAAAATTGCCACCTTGGAACCTCTCAAACCATTTGTGGGCTGTCTCAGAGCAGTAGCATCCTCCCCATGCACAGCACAAATTTATCGAGTAGGCGGTTGTGGATCTCTTGTTAAACTCGTTAAGGAGCAGATGTCGGAAATATTCATTCCTCTCTACTTGACACTTCATACTTCCGGACCTGAAAACCAAAAAAACCATTAGCCACAATCACACACCGCAATATGATTTAGATACAGGACATTATTGGCTACATTTTGATATACAACGGACAGTCTGCACCGTCACTACTGACCTGGGAACACTCGTGAAATAAAACGGGATGAACTGCATGAGCGGCATAATGCATCAATCCAATACATCAAACCCTATTGAAAACGGGGCTGCGTGGCCGCAGGGCGCTCCGAGTCCCCATACTAACCTCGTTTCACCGTTGAAAGTGCCTACAATGGGCATGCTAGCATGAAAATTGGACACTGAATTATTGGAAGGTCATTTGGTCCGATGAATCTCGTTTCTTGTTGCACCATGTGGACGGCCGGGTACGTGAGCGTCGTTTACCTGGGGAAGTGTTGGCACCAGGATACACCGTGGGAAGAAGTCATGACGGAAGAGGAAGTGTAATGCTGTGGGCAATGTTCTGCTGGGAAACCCTGGGTCCAATCATTTATCTGTAGAAAACTATTACGTCTACTACTTACTAAACATCATTGCAGACTAGGTATATACCTTCATGGCAACATCACTTCGTTCTAGTAGTGCCTTCTTTCAGCAGGATAATGCGCCATGCCACACTGCCCGGATTGTTCGAGAATGGCTCGCGCAACATGGGGAAGACTTCCAGGCATTCCCTTGACCTCTAAATTCCCCAGATATCAAAGTATGACGTCTACCACTTCCTGAACATAATTTCAGACTAGGTGTATATCCCTTAATGGCAACAACACTTCGCTCTGGTAGTGCCTTCTTTCAACAGGATAATGTGCCATGCCATACTGTCCGGATCGTTCGAGAATGGCTCGCGCAACATGGGGAAGACTTCCAGGTATTCTCTTGGTCTCCAAATTCCCCAGAGATCAATCTAATGGAGTATCTGTGATTTGTGTTGGAAAAGTAAATCTGATTTGCGGCGGCTCAACCATGTAACTTACAAGAGTTAAAGAATCAGCTAGTAACGTGTTGGTACCAGATTCAGAAATCTTGTAGTTTCGGTACTTTGCTGGATAAGAGTTGTTTTCGCTGCACGCGGAGAACCAACATCATATTAGGCAGGTGGTCATAATGTTTTAGCTCTTCGGTGTAATTCACGAATCAGTCGTTATTTTCAGATTCGAAGCGTTTTTCTTTAATCTTGGAGCAAATTGGTGAATCACCTAGCACCGGCCGGTTCAGCAGACTTCTAATGCTCAGAACTTGAATTGCACTTCCTTCTGCAACTCAGGATGATAATCTTGGGTAGTAACTCAGAACAAAGGAATAGGAGAGTCACAGGCGTAGCAAGTCCTTCACGGCCTTTTCCATACATTTCGACGGCAATGATCAAATATGGACACATATTCCAGGCTTCTAGAACGTTTTGCAATTTCTGAAATACGCTTTTGCAGTTAACTTCTTTAGCTGTATTACCATTTACATTTATGAGGCACGTTTTGTTTTATTTGAGTAAGGTTGTAAAACATCCAGAAGGCGTTCCCCAAAGTGATCTAATCAAAGCTAATTTTTATGCTATCTGTTTCTTTTTGTGCAATTAAAAAACTCGTGCTGTAAGTGAAGCTTCAGAGGTGCCGTAATATTGTAGTGGTCACGAAAAATAGTGCTAATGAAGGAGAGCAAAGAAAAACAAGTCTTGCCCATCAACCTTGTTTTATTTCGAAAGAGATGGCCGCCTTAATAACTGAGGGAGGGATAACAGATCATGTCGTGTCATCTGCTGGAGAAAGTAACCTCTTTCTGCCTTCCCGTGACTCCAGGCTAATCACGGCATGGCCCTCAAATTTGAGAATTTAGGGCAAAAAATGGTGCTGGACTGCATCGGTGACAGATGGGAATTGGCCATTGATTTTCGCCGTCAGTCTTCGTAAAATCATCTTCGGCGTACTTAACATAATTATAAAATAAATCTCCTATACTTTATGTGGTCCTTTCCTCCCATGCAGATCATTTTATGTTGAAATTCGATCTGGACGATCCCCAACATTTTCTTGGTTCCATTTTCTTTACTTTTACTTTTTTCTTCGAAAATACGTTTTAATGTACATATACATACAGTGGCGCCCATATGAGTACTGGGGGGGGGGGAGAAAAATCCTTACCTCCTTCAAGGCTGTCAAATATTTTAGTAAATGTACAAGATGCTAAAACACAACAAAAATCAAAATAATTGATACAATCAATCATTAATATCTTATTATTTTTAAAAATGTTTTAAAAAAAGGTTTCGTCTATCTTAGTGTTTTAAATTTATCCAACATTTTTTGGCTATACCAACGGCTAGGGGGAGTCAAGCCTCCCCCTGCTTCCCATATGGGCGCCCTTGTATACATATATACCAGTACTTAGGGTTCAAAGGTCTATTCCATATATTTCGACGGCAATGATCAAACATGGGCACGTAACTTTTCGACATTATTTGTGTTTAATCGCACTGAGGTTTCCATGATGTGTATGTATGCATATTTGTAAGTAAACCCTCGTTATAACGGACTAATTGAGGGGAGGAGAGGGGGGGAATGGTGTCTTTTATTGCCGATTGTCCATCATGATAACCGGGTAAGGGGTGTGTACACGTATACTGTCGCCTCGGTGGCACAGTGGTGTAAGCGTTGCGCCCTGGCTGTTCGTCTGAATCTACGGGATTTCCAGTCCTGGCTGAGGCATGTGCGATGTTCTTGTTTTACAGCACTGCCTCTCTCCCTTCCCTGGAAGTAGTTGTTCTAAATTAGGGACGGGCGAGTGCTTACACCCCTTAGAGTTGCTCGCTGTAGTCGTTAACTCCCCCCCAAATGCACGCTATTGAAAAAACAGAGAATAAACATACACTAAACAAGACGCCCAATAAGAACACTTAAAAATTTTGTGGTAGGTTGCACCAAAGAGCTGTGCTACACTGGCTGCACCACTTTTTTAAAAAAAAGATACACCATTCTGTGGTGCAAAACAAACTCAATAACAGGGTGCAACATTGCGTACAACTTTGTACGGTAACGTGGTGAAAAGTTGAACCACGTTGTTGGGTTTTGTTTGCAAAACACAATGATGTATCTTTTCTCAGAAAGTGGTGCAGCTGGAGTAGCACCACTTTTTGGTACAACCTACCACGATTATACTAAATGAAAAAGTTAACAAATAATATTTAATTTAGCCTACATTTTGTAGACGACAGATGAGCTTGTTGTGGGATGATCTTAGATACGATAGCTGTTTATTCTGAGTCAGTGGAGCTTTGATGTTTCACTGACAGTTTTTTTTCTTCAGATTTTAATGGCCGCCATGAGCAACTCTTATGGCTATAAGTAGTCAGCCGTTCTGATTTAGGGTGGCTGAATCAGAACGGGTGGAGGGGACAAAGCAACCGTTCTGATTCAGCCATTATCAGAACTGTGGAGGGGACAGAGCCAGCCTCGTCGGACAAACAGCCAAACACACCACTCATATCTCACCACGGACTCGAGCCACGTCCCAATTTGGACGAATGGTCAGAGGTCAGCTCCCAAACCACCTGTCCATGAGGCCGGGCATTTACTGATAATGATACGCCACTTGTAGAAAACACTAGGGAAGGAGGGTCATCAGTAGAAGTAGGTTTAACAGCAGAAGTTGGGTCAGGCGCAACTGGTCTGTTTGTATCGGGGATAACGGACTCATATCCCCCAATAGCCCGTGCCCCCGATACGGACAAACACCTAGGCTACCACATACATATTTCGCCTCCCCGGCTGAGCAGTAGTCTAAGCGTTAGCTTCTGACTATTCGTCCGAGATGGGTCCGGGTTCGAACCCCGGTCAGGCATGAAGGTTGTGTTTGTCTTACGGCAATGATTCGTTCCCTTCCCTGGAACCAATAGCCCTAAATTCGGGACGGGCGACTGCTTAAAGCCCATCGACTTGCTCACGGTGATCGTTAAACCCCAATCTAAAAAACAAAACAAAACCCATACGTATTTCATCCGCTATAAAGAGGTCCGTAATAACGAGCGTTGTCTGCGCATATAGTATCTATCTATTTTTTTTTTTTTTTTTTTTTTGATTGGAGGTTTAACGACCACCGTGAGCAACTCAATGGGCTATAAGCAGTCGCCCGTCCCTAATTTAGGGTCACTGGTTCCAGGGAAGGGAGAGAGCCATTGCCGTAAGACAACCACAACATCCATGCCTCACCGGGATTCGAACCCGGGCCCCTTACGGACGAATGATCAGAGGCCATCGCTTAGACCACTGCGCCACCGGGGCGGCTAGTATCTATCTAAGTTAGCTATACAGGCTGCTACGTGAAGTCCTTACCCAGAACATTTTACTCGAAAATATGTAATATATGAAACAGAAGTAAAAGAATCGTGTAGAAAAATGGATATATGCTTCATGATATTGGCGATTGCAGCGCTCTATTGAATCATGGGACTGAACACAGACAAAATCGGAATAAAATTTTGAACAGTATTATTTCAATAGTGTGAAAAAATTAATTGAATTAAATTGCAACTATGCGCAGGTTTCCATTAATTGCGTTACAACCTGAAAAGGCTTTTTTTAAAATCAAGTATTTTATATTTTCAACGCATTCAACGTTTACCGACCACCGTAAGCCGCTATTCTTTACAACCTGAAAAGGCTTTTTTAAAATCAAGTATTTTATATTTTCAACGCATTCAACGTTTACTGACCACCGTAAGCCGCTATTCTTTACAGCGCCTGGTTACAAGAAAGATAGGTTGCGGATTGCCATTTCTACGTAGTTCGTAGGTTTCAAGTCCAAATATGAGAACTTCCAGCCCTCAAAAAAATTTGCTTTCATACAAACACTCCAACCCTCCGCCCCCCCCCCCACTCTTTCAGCACCCTCCTCGTCCCAACTAAAATCAGGTCCTCTGACTTTACTGTGTTTATTCTCGTAACGCGTGGCCATGCTGAGACAGTTGACCTTTATCAACAAAACAATCGCTTGCAAAAAAGAAAGGTAACCTGGAACAGAAGATGCATGTTTAAAATAGTCGTATAAAGGCAAAGATAAGCAAAGTTTTAACTTACACAATTTTTACGTGGCGTTGTTGGTTTTCTTATTTAGAAAGACTAATGATTTAGTTTTTTAAAACCGGATGAGCATCTTCATTACCATCCATCTGTCGCACACTTTTGTTTGAACCATGACATTTGTTTCTAGAACATGCTTAATTTCAAACTGTTAATTTTATTTTATTCTTTTGTTCTTACTTTCAGAGACAAGCAGTAGTGCCGACGAACAACCTTCTCCTATCCCAATGGATATGATCCACAGGACGGGTTCTTCTGCCTTGCTATCCCTTCAAAGGATAAAACAAGCATCACTGTAAGTTGTTCTTTTCCTTGTTTACATTCTTGTTTTTGTTTCATTCTTATCTTTGTGTTCCCTGTAATTCCAGGTTAAAAGAAAAAATAAAACAAAAAAAACACACACTGGAAAATGGTGCAGCGGGCTACTGAGATAACTAAGAATATTTTGTTTGGATGTTTTTTATGCTAATAAAAAACATCCAAAAAGTAATTTATCAGCTTCGAGAGCTGCTCCCGTGGCTACGTTGTCAAATGCTTACGTTTTAGGCTAGTTGTCCGAGATGGTAGGTATCGAAATCAAATGTTGTATCTGAAAAGAATGCGCATTATATCTCAATGGCAGTCTTTTCATCAGATCGTTGTAGGTGTATCTAAACAAAGCTTTGAATGTGTCGACACTAAGCACTGTGTTCGAAAGTCATTTAAATGAAAACCCTTTAAATATGGCATTCGAAAGCCAACATAGGCATCGACACTAAACATTGCGTTCAACAACCGTTTGGAATGGGTAGAGGGTTAACGACCATTTTCAGCGTCATCTTGAGATATAAGCAGTGCCTTCTCCCTATTTTTAAGCCACTGGTTCCAGGGAAAGAACAGAGCCAGCGCTGTCCTTAGAAAAAAATAATTAGTCCTTGGTTTGTACATGGAGGGGTTTTTTTTTTTTTTTTTTTTTTTTTTGATTGAGTGTTTAACGACCACCGTGAGCAACTCAATGGGCTGTAAGCAGTCGCCCGTCTCTAATTTATTTAGAGCCACTGGTTCCAGGGAAGGGAGAGAGCCAGCACCGTAAGACAAACACAATATTCATGCCTCATGGGACTCGAACCCGAACCCATCTCGGACTTTATCAGAAGCCATTGCTTAGACCACTGCGCCACGTTTGCTACGTACATTGTTGATGTAAAATGAATATAACAACACTTGCAACACTTGGTCTGGATAACCAGACCAAGTGTTGCGTTCGACCGTCATTTTATGTCTGTGACCAAGTATTGCATTTTTTTTTTTATGATTGAGTGTTTAAAAATTATTTATCTGACCTGGTGGTACAGATGCAATGGCAGAATAAACAGGCATAGTTGTACAGTACTGTCAGGCAGACATAATAGACAGTATATTCATTTTACATCAACAATGTACGTAGCCAACATGGCCGCCCCGGTGGCGCAGTGGTCTAAGGCGTTGGCCTCTGATCATTCGTCCGAAGGGGTCCGGGTCCGGGTTCGAATCCCGGTGAGGCATGGGTGTTGTGTTTGTCTTACGGCACTGGCTCTCTCCCTTCCCTGGAACCAGTGACCCTAAATTAGGGACGGGCGACTGCTTATAGCCCATTGAGTTGCTCATGGTGGTCGTTAAACCTCCAATCAAAAAAAAAAAAAAAAAAAGTAGCCAACATGGTGTATCGTATGCGAAACGATCAAGTAACACAGAGAGAGTCAGTGCTGATCAAGTAACACATTCAGGGCCAGTGCTGAAAGACAAAGACAAACAACCATGCCGTACCCGGGATTCGAACCCGGATCCCTCCCTGGGCGAATGATCAGAAGCTATCGCTTAGACCACTGCGCCACCGGGCCGGCATATTGCATATGAAGAAATTTGTAAAAAAAATAAGTGGTAGTAATTTTTCAGGTGAACAAGATCATCTATTAAATGAATCAACCAGTTCGACTCAAAAAAAAAAAAAAAAAAAAAGTACAAATCGATATTCAATTTCTTTTTAGTTTTTCGCTAAGTGTTTAATGACAGTCAAAAGTGTCTTAGAGGACGATGCTTTTCGACTTGGTGGCGCAGTGGTCTAAGCGATGGCCTCTGATCATTCGTCCGAACGGGGTCCGGGTTCGAATTCCGGTGAGGCATGGATGTTGTGTTTGTCTTACGGCACTGGCTCTCTCCCTTCCCTGGAACCAGTGACCCTAAATTAGGGACGGGCGACTGCTTATAGCCCATTGAGTTGCTCATGGTGGTCGTTAAACCTCCAATCAAAAAAAAAAAAAAAAAAAAGTAGCCAACATGGTGTATCGTATGCGAAACGATCAAGTAACACAGAGAGAGTCAGTGCTGATCAAGTAACACATTCAGGGCCAGTGCTGAAAGACAAAGACAAACAACCATGCCGTACCCGGGATTCGAACCCGGATCCCTCCCTGGGCGAATGATCAGAAGCCATCGCTTAGACCACTGCGCCACCGGGCCGGCATATTGCATATGAAGAAATTTGTAAAAAATAAGTGGTAGTAATTTTTCAGGTGAACAAGATCATCTATTAAATGAATCAACCAGTTCGACTCAAAAAAAAAAAAAAAAAAGTACAAATCGATATTCAATTTCTTTTTAGTTTTTCGCTAAGTGTTTAATGACAGTCAAAAGTGTCTTAGAGGACGATGCTTTTCGACTTAGTGGCGCAGTGGTCTAAGCGATGGCCTCTGATCATTCGTCCGAACGGGGTCCGGGTTCGAATTCCGGTGAGGCATGGATGTTGTGTTTGTCTTACGGCACTGGCTCTCTCCCTTCCCTGGAACCAGTGACCCTAAATTAGGGACGGGCGACTGCTTATAGCCCATTGAGTTGCTCACGGTGGTCGTTAAACCTCCAATAAAAAAAAAAAAAGTGTCTTAGGCTCATCAGTAAAATACCCTGAAATGCCAATTTATTAGGTACATATTCCCTTGTCACATAAATTGCTCATTCCAACACCTAAGTGCTGGGTGCGATAATCCAAAAACAGCGTTCTGCGCCACCGTTCGGTCTCCAGGCGTGCTCATTTTTATAGACTGGGAGTTGTCATAATCTAATGGCTCATTGGTGTACAGTCAGAAACAAGCGCCTTTGACCACTCGGCCACCAGAGCGGCTCTTGGACATTTATGTTTGCTAAATATCCTTTTTTTTTTTTCTAAAAATACACTGACGGAAAGTGAAAAAAGAACCCCAAGAAGGAGACGTCTGATACCAACGAAATTTATACAGCATAATAACGGAATACAGAGGATAACGTGATCAAAACATTATGGCAAAATACAGCTGTATTTGCTGGTAAACTGAAAAATAACATTTCCATGTAACATGGTTCGTACGAGGTTGAACCGCCATGAACTGCGTCGCACTGTGCAATTCTGGCATGGAGTCTGTCGTACAGATGTTGGATGTAAGTTTGGGGTGTTGAGTTCCAAGCATCCTCAACCTGGACTCGTAAATCGGGGATAGTCGTGGCTGGCCGTGGAGACCGGATAAGTCGTTGTCCCATAAAATCCCACACGTGCTCAATGGGGAGAAATCCGGTGAACGTGCAGGCCATGGAAGTTGTCTCACACCCTGAAGTGCATGTTGCATTGCCCGTGCCGTGTGTGGGCGTGCGTTATCTTGCTGGAAAACACCACGATGGACCGACCTTACAAATGGCACAACAACGGGCTGAATAATGTTGTTGATGTAGGAACTCCCGTACACTAGTTGTGTATCAGCTATCACTCCCGCACACTAGTTGTGTACGGGAGTGATAGCTGATCGCTCCCCACACCAGGAGACCAGGTGTAAGCCCAGTGTGTGGCTGGCGGATGCAAGAAGGGTGGAGACGCTCCCCTGTACGTCTGCGAACACGCATACGGCCATCGAAGGCTCCCAACCAGAATCTGCTTTCATCGCTGAACACGACAGATCGCCAATGCGTTCTCCAGTACAGATATTGGCGACACCACTGCAGCCGTTCCTGACGGTGGGCTGGAGTCAGAGGTACACATGCCAGAGGTACACGTGCACGTAGTCCTGCATCCAGTAGACGGTTGCGGATTATTCGCACAGTCACCTCAGGTGCAACGGCAGCTCGGATTTGCGTCGCAGTGGATGTTCTGCTTGACAACGCCGCTGTTCTTATGCTTCGATCGGTCCGCTCATCAGTCCGTCTGTGACTCCCGGTTCCACGTCTTCTCGTGTGGGAATGTTCCTCTGGCCATCTACGCCACCATCGTATCCCCACCGATACTTTCCGTCCAATTCGCTCCTCAATACGACGATACGACCACCCGGCCTCGCGGAGTCCGACTAGACGACCTCGCTCAAAGTCCGATAACCGCTGAAATCATACACGTCTTCCATGTCCAGGCGTTGCAGCTTCTTCAGGGTCTTCGCACGTGTCCGTACGCCGACGACTGATTACATTCACTTCGCCGAGTACCACCGACGATGATTTACATATTATGCCGTGCTGTGGCGTAAGCGCTCACCGGTTGGTCCAGAAATCAACATCACATCTACGTAAACTCGACCCCATTAACATATGTAAATATCATGATCGTCCGCCAATTCCTTCTTGGTGTTCTTTTTTCACTTTCCGCCAGTGTAACTAAAAATTCCACAAGTATGTTTTCGCAAAACACAATGTGCCGTCCCCGTGGCGCAGTGGTCTAAGAGATGGCTACCGACCATTCGTCCGAGATCGGTCCGGGTTCGAATCCTGGTGAAGCTTCGGTGTTGTGATTGTCTTATGGCACTGGCTCTCTCCCTTTCCTGGAACCAGTGGCACTAAAGATCAGATCATATGTAGAGGATTTTAGGAAGGGAGTGTCTGACCCCAGGTTTTAAACAACCCTTAGAAATAGGAAGCTAGGAGATTTGAGCTAGAGTGCCCGATAGGAAAGTGACACAGAAGAGAGGTAGAAAAGAGGAGGAAAACGCCCTTATTTGTCACCGGGGGCGAGTACCCGGGGTCCGACGGCTTAACGTGCCCATCCAACGCACGGCGGGTATTTAGTGGTTCGAGCGTTCGTACCTGCCTGGGATCGAACCAGAGGTCTTCTCCGTGGTAGTCACGAATGCTGACCACTAGGCCACCCGCGACCCTCGGTGGCACTAGATTTGGGACGGGTGACTATTTATAGCTCACGGTGGTCGTTAAACTTCCAAACAAAATAATAATAAAAAAGACACGATTTGATTTATATTTTTTCATTGGATAAAGCTAGCATCCATTGCTAGGGTGATTCACCATCCGCCATTTAAGGTTGCTAATTAGAGGTGGGGAGATATTTAAGAGATATTTTTATGTCTTATCTAGGACTTGTGCCAAAGTCTTGGTTAACAAGCGCTATCAACATAACAATGAATCTTTGAGGGTTTTTCTTATTTTACCCACCACAAAACCTTAGGGTCTATCACGAGTTCACAAGGCCTATACAAGGCGGCTAGCACCAGGCTGCCAACTAATGACAAGACAAATATATACCAGGCCGTCCCGGTGGCGCAGTGGTCTAAGCGATGGCCTCTGATCCTTCGTCCTAAAGGGTTTCCGGGTTCGAATCCCGATTAGGCATGGATGTTGTGTTTGTCTTACGGCACTAGCTCTCTCCTTTCCCTGAAACCAATGACTCTAAACTAGAGGCGGGCAACTGCTTAAAGCCGACATTGGGTTGCTCACGGTGGTCGTTAAACCTCCAATAAAAAAAACATCTACAGTATATACCAGGCTGCCAACCAGTGGCGTATCTTGGGTCCGAGACATGGGCTCCCATTCCCCGGTACTGTTTTTTTTTAATTGCCAAGTTCAATTTTTAATTGCTAAGTAATAGAAGTAACTTTTTAACCAAATAATTGTGAGGATTAGGATTTGAACACTTATTTGTACATGAACTCTATTCTTCTTTCCTTTCATAAAATGCTTTTTCCGAATACTTTTTCAGATTTAAAAATAATGTTTTTCTCTATTGACAAAACAGCCAATTTTTTCGAATGTGCATGTCCTTGTGTGGCTCAAGATATATCTTGATTCTTTTTAATGCTGAAAAACTTCTTTCGGCAGTTGCAGTTGTTGATGGAAAGCTTAATATGAGGTCTGCTAGTTTGTACACCTCACTAAACACTGTGTCCAATTTATTCAACTTTATGTAACACGTAATGTCTCTTACTGATTTGTTTTTGTATAAAACACCTTCAGTTCATTTTTTAGTCGAGCTGTATCAAAATTTGAAGCATAGAGTTCTTTAAGTTCTGACAGTAGATGTTCAGGGAAGCTTTCACAAAATTTATCAAAACATCTCCAATCCAATAAAGCCACGAATTTAAGATATAATATTTCTGATTTTAATTCATTGGTACTTCACAAAAACTGAAAGAACTCTCGCGAAACACTTATGGGTGGAAGTATGCGAGTCACTGAGATAGTGTAACTCTTCTTTTTTCTGAGCGAACCGTTTCCCAAAGCACTGGCACATTACCCTCTACCAGCTGATTAATGTTGTCTTGGAAACGCTAGCAGGCGATTGTACGGATGGTTTTCGCATCAAAACTGCGAAGACTCTAGAAGAGCTGCTTGTGTTATGCCTTTGGTTTTCGTTCGCCAGACTGAGTCAAAGAAGCGAATCCGCACGCGGTTTTTTTTTTTTTTCGCACCGAAAGCATCGACATATTTTAATACCGTTGATAATTTACTTTTATTTGTGTATATTTAATTAGGTTTTATTTGTGCATTCTCTGGGCTTCTCAGCTAGCCCAGCTAGTCTCAAATACACGCCATTACTGCCAACCAATGACACGACAAATACACCGAACATATCTTATCCAGGATGCAAAAGCAAAGCCTGAACATACGAGTAATCATAAACCTGTTCCACAACCGCTCGTCCACCAAGGTGTTATGGTGTTATATCAAACACACAAAAAACAAGAAAGATGACACCGAATTTTCGGGTGTAATGAGCACGTCCTTTGAATCCGTTCTGACGCGAATTAAACTTATCAAAGCTATTCAAACTAAATGGAACCGGTATGGAAAGCTATAGTATCTGACCGAAGAAAGAAGTTTTTCAATAGGGTTTTTAATCCCGCAGATATTGCTGCAAACGGAGTCGTGAGCTTACGCCCTCTGGTTGCTCACTTGTGCGTTAAGAAAAATTTGCACTTATATGAGAAACATTTCGAAGCGGGAACGCTCTCCCACAAAGAAAGAATTTTTAAAATCGAAATCTTCGAAGCGGAGATATGAACAAATATAAGGTATGCATCTATGCCCTCTGGCGGGAAAACCATGCATTATTTTTAGGACGAAGGTATTCTCAAAAGGTTTATTGATGTGAGCAGTATCGGTCCAAGAAAAAAAATTTCGTCGAGTTTCAGCAGCTCAGATTTTGCTACAAGTACATCAAAGCCACAAATTAACACCTATGCCCACTGGTGGCTAAACCATTCTTTATCAAATATTAGAAATTACATGGAAAAACATTTTCCATCAGGAGCTGTATGCGATACAGGAATAATTTTTCAAATCAGAGTTTTAGAAGCAGAAACAACGCAGAAAACGCAATTTACCTTTGCACCTTCTAGCGGAAAGTCTATGATTTACTTGAAAATTTTGAATTTTAATGAAAAACATTTCTCATAAGAAACACTATCCAACAAAGAAGAAATTTTTCAAATCGGGCTCCTAGAAGTAGAGGTATTGACAAAAATAAGATATACATCTACGCCCCCTCGCGTAGAAACCATGCATTATTTTAAGAAGAAAATGTTCCTAAAAGGTTTGTCGACATGAGTAGTATAGGTCCACAAACTACTTTTTTTATTTTCAATCGAGATTTTAGAAGCTCATATTTTGCTGCAAATACATCAGAAGCGGAAATTAAGACTTACGCCCCCTGGATGCCAGACCATTCTTATAAAAATTAGAAATTATGTGCAAAGGATTTTCCATCAGGAGCTGTATCCGCTGCTGAAAGAATTTTTCAAATCGGAAATTTAGAGGCAGAGATATAGAGGAAACGCACTTTACCTTTGCGCCCCCTAGCGGAAAGGCTGTGAATTACTTGAAATTTTTGAAATTATATGAAAAACATGTCACACCGAAAACTCTATCTAATAAAGAAAGAATTTTTCAAATCGGAGTTTTAGAAGCAGAAATAACGCAGAAAACGCAATTTACATTTGCGCCCCCTAGCCGAAAGTCTATGATTTACTTGAAAATTTTGAATTTATATGAAAAACATTTCGCATCGGAAACACTATCCAACAAAGAATAAATTTTTCAAATCGAACTTCTAGAAGTAGAGATATTGACAAAATAAAGGAAGAATTTTTCAAATCGGACCATTAGAAGCTGAAATATTGACAAAAATAAGACATACAGCTACGCTTCCTGGCTGTGAAACCATGGAATATTTTAAGAAGAAAATATTTCGAAAAGGTTTATCGACGTGAGTGGCATCGGTCCACGAAAGAATGTTTTCAATCGATATTTTAGAAGCTCAGATTTTATGGCAAATACATCAGAAGCAGAAATTACCACTTACGCCCCCTGGTGGCCAAAGTATTCTTTACCAAAGATTAGAAATTATATGCAAAAGATTTTCCATCAGGAGCTGTATCCGCTAAAGAAAACATTTTTTAAATCGGTGTTTTAGAAGAAGAAATATCGGGGAAAACGTAATATACTTTGACGCCCCCTAGCGGAAAATCTATGCGTAATTTGAAAAAAGCAACTATTCCTGAAATACTCTTCGGCATAAATAGAATCGAAAGTTAAAAGAATTTTTTCAATTGGATGTTTAGAAGCAAATATGTGGACTAAAATGTATTTTTGAATTCGACATCATCTGCATTTACGCCCTCTAGCGGCGAAATTGTACGTCGTAAAAAAGTGAAATAAAGGATCGTCATTCGCATATTTTGAGCTTCCCAATGCAAAAAGAATTTTCCAAATCGGACTAATAGTTGCAGAGATATCGTTTCTACAGACGGACGTACGGACCGACGGACAAACCGATAACATAAGCACGATCTTTTTTTTACAAATGACGTGCTAAAAATTTTCACTTGGACTTCCAGAAGCGGAGACATCATGTCCACATCGAGCTGTCATGTTCTTCACCTCCACCAAAAATGTTCTCAAAGAATGCTAATTGGGTTACTAGGTCACAGTGCAATCCTAGACAAAGTATACGAGTTGAACTCCCGCTTCTAGCGCATTTATTAAATAAGGTATGTGGATAATGTATAAAAAAACTAAAAAAAAAAAAATAACTCGCATCGTGCGTGTTTGTATGTGTATGCACCATTAATTCAGCCTGTTATGTATGAATGACCGCGCTTTAGAAAAAACAATGCAAAAATGAAGAAA
The DNA here is from genome assembly GCA_039090855.1 of Macrothele yani. Taxonomy (NCBI): domain Eukaryota; kingdom Metazoa; phylum Arthropoda; class Arachnida; order Araneae; family Macrothelidae; genus Macrothele; species Macrothele yani. Next base: position 150,200,583 of record CM076995.1, on the reverse strand, counting down.
ATCTAATGGTGAGTGAAGGTTAATAATCGTGGAAAAGCGCTCACTGTCCAGGTAGGCGCTTATGGTTCCGTGAATAGCGCGCAGCAGACTGTAGTAACTACAGGTACGCCCAGGTGGCGGATTAATGTGCAAAACACGCATAACACAGCGATTGATCCTCTGATAAAAATGAGGTAGGAAATGTGGGCATAGAAGCCATGGGAAATAACAGGGTGCTCAAGAGTAGGTGATGGTCACATCGTGTTCGTCATGGCCTGTGGTCACGCAGGTCATCATCAGTGATCGTCAGGAAGCCATTCATAGGTGTAGACCGGTGCGACTTTTCCCCTTCGGAATCCAATGAGTGGAGTCTGGACTCGATTTTAGCTGATTCAGTCTTCGCACCGTTAAGGTTAACTGCGCTCTGTTATTTCTGTACAAATAAATGTAAATTTCACGCACATTTGAACAATATATATAGTCCCTGAAACTGTGGTCCTCATCTCCCCGCCCCCTCCCTTTTTGTTTTAAGATATATTTAATGTCGAAATGTCATAGCCGCGTCCTTTTGCTCATCAGCGTTTCCTTACGCATGCATATCGGTCGCTCTGGTTAAATGAGAATTTATTATATCGTTGAAATATCACAGAAGAAGCCGTAAAACGTTTCTGACATCAGATCAGATCATACACTCACAAGAAAAAAATCCCAACACCACGAAATAATAGTTGTAGAGGAATGAAATGGCGGCAATACATTTGTATAGGTAACATATTTAATCGATTAAGGTTTCAAGATCACAGCTTATTGTAAGCGCGAGAAGAGTCATTTTAAATGTGAAATGCTGGTACATTAATAACCGGTGTAACCGCCAGAATGTTGAATGCAAGCACGCAAACGTTCATGCATTGTGTCGTACAGGTGCTGGATGTCAGTTTGTGGGAGGGAGTTCCATGCCTGTTGCACTTGGTCGGTCAATACAGGGACGGTTAATGCTGGTTGGGGGTGACGCTGGAGTTGTCGTCCAATGATGCCCCATACGTGCTCGATTGGTGAAAGATCTGGTGATGTAGCAGGCCACGGCAACATGTCGACACTCTATATAGCATGTTGGGTTACAACAGCGGTATGCGGGCGAGCGTTATCCTGTTGGAAAACACCCCTGGAATGCTGCTCATGAATGGCAGCCCAACAGGTTGAATCACCAGACCGACGTACAATTGTGCCGTCAGGGTGCGTGGGATAACCACGAGAGTGCTCCTGCTGTCATTGGAAATTACTCCCCAGACCATAACTCCAGGTGTAGGTCCAGTGTGTCTCGGCCGCAGACAGGTTGGTTGCAGGCGCTCACCTGGCCTGCTTCTAACCAACACACGGCCATCACTGGCACCCAGGCAGAACCGGCTTTTATCAGAAAACACAACAGATCTCCACTCCGTCCTCCAATGAGCTCTAGCTTGACACCACTGACGTCGCAAACGGCAGTGGTTTGGAGTAAGTGGAATGCACGCTACAGGGCGTCTGGCTCGGAGCTGTCCTTCAAGTAACCGATTTGTAACACTTCGTTGTGTCACTGTGGTGGCAACTGCAGCTCGAATTGCTGCCGCAGACGTGGTACGATGCGCCACGGCCATACGCCGTACACGGCAGTCTTCCCTCTCAGTAGTGCCACGTGGCCGGCCGGAACCCTGTCTTCTTGAGGTAGTATCTTCCCTTGACCACCGCTGCCAACAATCATGCACAGTGGCTACATTCCTGCCAAGTCGTTCTTCAATATTGCGGAAAGAAAATCCACCTTCTCGCAGTCCTATTACACGACGTCGTTCAAACTCCGTGAGCTGTTAATAATGGCTTCTTCGTCTTCTTAAAGGCATTCTTGACTAACATCAACACCCTACGTCGAATCTCAACGATAACTAACGCTCACGAACGTCACAGCGCGTATTTACAGCAAACCTGCTTTGCATGTTCCGAGGGGCGCTACTAGCGCCACACGTATGCGACGGGCGCGAAATTTGCATAGACGTCATCTTACAGATGTACTCTCACCGCCTACCAACTGTCGTTTATCTAACACAAACCCTTCTTGGTGTTGGGAATTTTTTTTTCCGTCAGTGTATGTAGAAGATTTTAGGAAGGGAGTGTCTGATCCCAGGTCTTAAACAACCCTTAGAAGATTTGGGATAGAGTGTCCAATAGGAAAGTGACGCAGAAGCGAGGTAGAAAGGGGAAGGAAGACGCTCTTATTCATTACCTGTTGATCAGTACCCGGTGCCCTACAGCTTAACGTGCCCATCCGACCCACGGCGGATATTTAGTGGTTGGAGCGTTCGTACCTGCCTGGAATTGAACCTGAGACCTCCGTAGCAGGGACGTCACTAAGGGGTGCGAGGGTGGGCTTCAGCCCACCCTGAAATTTGTCTTGCCCACCCAATTCAAAATGTGCCATTTTTCACTATATTTAACTTCAATATAATCTGGAGTTTTCCAAGTAATAAGTCTGCAGTAAGTCTTTACGTTGGTGTAAGCCCCCAAAGCTGGCCTACACCCACGTAACGCCCTGCTGTCTGTTTGGTGGAATACGCGGGGTGTCGTGTTTTTTGAGCTGCTGCCCGATAACACCACTATCACCACCGATGTGTACTTCCGTCAGCTCGACGATCTGAATGCATCGTTCACGTCGAAAGGACCAGCACAGCTGAACCGCAAGAGTGTCCTTCTACAGCAAGATGGAGCGACACCTCACACAGCACGGGTGACCTGTCACAAGATCAGGGACCTGGGCTGCGAGCTGCTGCCGCATCCAGCTTATTCCCCGGACATTGCCCCCAAGCGACTACCACCTTTTCCGGCCGTTGCAGCATTTCCAGGACGGACAACGGTTCACAAACCGGGACCATGTCAGAAGCACACTTGCTCACTTCTTTGCGTCTAAGCCGCCACAATTCTACAGAGATAGTGTCCAACAGCTGCGCAGACGATGGGAGTAGGTCGTGGCAAACGACGGCGACTGCAGTTCGGACTGATTTGTAGCCTACTTTTATACATGGCAATTAGCACTTTTCTCTTGCCTTGCATTTCCAGACATTACTTCCTTTCGAACCCAATATGAGCTGAAAAGAAGGTGTGATAGAGCAGACATACTGTGCTGTATATTATCTCATGAGTATGCTAGCATTAAGAAAAAAATGCTCACCGTGTCGTTTATCGTCACTTCGTTGATGTAAGAATCCATGTTTTCAACAACCAAACGCTGGTGCCAATAATATAGTCCAGTCAACGAAGGCTGAAAATGGGCAGATATAAGAAATAAATATGAAAGTTTTGAAACTTGACACACTTGTTTATAGGTATCTAGTGAAGCTTATAGCAAAAGTCCTGATCATGATCATGATCATATGTAGAGGATTTTAGGAAGGGAGTGTCTGATCCCAGGTCTTAAACAACCCTTAGAAATAGGAAAGCAAGTTATGAGATTTGGGCTAGAGTGCCCGATAGGAAAGTGACACGGAAGCGAAGTAGAAAGGGGGAGGAAGACGCTCTTATTTATTACCGGGGGAGGCAGTACCCGGGGATCGACGGCTTAACGTGCCCATCCGACGCACGGCGGATATTTAGTGGATCGAGCTTTCGTACCTGCCTGAGATCGAACCTGAGGTCCTATCCGCGGCTGTCACGAACGTTGCCCACTAGGCCACCCGCGACCCAATCAAAAGTCCTGACGAATCAGAGGTGAGCTCTAGCCGCCATCTTGAAAAATAAATACGTTTTTTTTCTTTGTTTTTCTTGAATATCTCGAAAGCGGTTTGTAGTAGCCCAAAAATGCTAGTTACAAAATTGAAGCTTACAAAATTTCCTACGAAAAAGATTCAGTTCACTTTTTTTGTATCTCTAATAGTTTCTGAGATAAACGGGTGTCAATGCTGTACTGTTTAGCTGATCGCTACCTTATCACTATGGTTTTTCATACAAATAAGCTAGTGATAACGTAGCGATCAGCGAAACAGTACAACATTGGCACCTGATTATCTCAGAAACTATTAGAGATACAAAAAAAAAAAAAAGTGAATGGAACGTTTTTTGTAGGAAATTTTGTAAGCTTCAATTGTGTAACTAACATGGTATTTTTGGGCTACGACCAACCGTTTTTGAGATATTCACGAAAAACCGAAAAAACGTACCTATTTTTCAAGATGGCGGCTAGAACTCACCTCTGATTCGTCAGGACTTTTGATATAATCTTCACTAGATACCTATAAAACAAGTGTGCCAAGTTTCAAAACGTCTATATTTATTTCATCTGAAAACCCTATTTTGACCGAACTAATAAGCGATGAACATAGACCTGAGCATAGACCATTTCAAACTTTTTATAGACCATGAACATAGACCTTAATAATAAGCGATGAACATAGCTTTTTTTCTGGTTTTAATACAAGAAACTAGCATAATATTTTTGTTTATCATTAATAATATTTTTTTTTGTCGTTATTTTTTTTTCGAGCAAGTTTATCCGCATTCTTTACGGCGTGCATTAGCAATAAAGCATTAATACTTACTACGAAATGGGAATTGCGCTAGAAGCAATTTGCAGAAAGGAGTTCTCGGATGAGAGTTGCACCGGTCTTCGGAGTGAAAAGGTTCGTCATAATGACAGAACCTTTGTTTATCTCGGTAAGTTAAAAATAGGCGGGTGGAGAAAAATCGCTTACCTCAACCTCTCAGCTCTTTATTGTATAGTGTGGGAACAGTTTGCTGTCCTACTGAAAGAAAATAATCAAAGGAAGATGGAGAAGACCGTTTCGCGGCATTTTGTGATCTGCGGTTTGCCTTTAGTACGAAGAACAAGTCGGGGCACATTCTTAGCTTTTTAAAAAGGCTTTATAAGATATCATTACCCTTGTGGTGGAGAAAAGATACGAATAATATTCACACACGCATTTATTTAGGTATTTTGCGTTATTTATTTATTTATTTGTTGTTGTTTTTTATCAAAGCGAAGTGCAATTCCAGTCCTTAAAATTTCCGTTTCCTTTCTAATTTCTGTAATTTTTTTTAGGTCAGAAATAGCCTTTGCATTTGTCTATTAATTCGTACATTTCCGTGAAAGAAAAGAAAAAAATTTCATCTATTCTTCACGGCTAAATATTAGTTGCTTTTTTTTTTTTTTTCACTTTGTTTGTTTTCTTCATAAGAGCTTCAGAGCGTTTAACGAAAGTGCAATATAATGAATGAATTATTTACGATCAAAACCCATATCTTCTGCAGTACACTACCGTAAAGTATCGGGACACGAAATTCTCCTGTTAGTATATAATGAAATATCGTTTTCGATTTTTTATAAAAAGTGAGACTGTTATTCATAAGAAAAAGAAAAAGAAGGTGACGTCAAAAATTGTTGCTTTACGATATCAAGAAGCAAAAGTGTTTAACGCGCTCCCGCCGTTAAATTTTGAAATTTGACTGAGTGCGTTACCTAAAACCTCTGCACATCTGAAAACTGTTAGGGGAGCTTTGTTGACGTGCTGTTATAAACCCCGTTCGGGTTTGATATATAAACCTAACTGCAGCTCGTTGTGAAAGTTATGTAGAAAGTAAAGGTAGTTGCTGTGTTAAATCAGTTTTTTTTTTCCTTACTGTCAAATTCTCGTTATTGGTTTGTCCTGGAAAAGTATAATACGTAAATAACGATATCTATTGTTATTAATATAATAACTATTACACATTTTGAAGATGACAATCCGATTTTTGGCGTAAATGTAACAAGAATGGTAAGTTAGATAATATCCGAAAACTTGAAAATTTTCATCGTCCTGGAGCGGGACTCGAACCCGCGTCTCCCAGAAAACGCCTGGTTATGCTAACCACCACACCACCCAGAACGACCAAGTTTCAAGTTTTTGCGATCAATTTGAATTTAACCATCACAGGATTCGCTAGTCGAAGCAACCGGCATTCATGACTTACCATCCTTGTCACATTTACGCCCAAAATCGGATTGTCATCTTCAAAATTTGTATTATGTGGCGTAATCCGGTATTCCTTTCATAATAACTATTGTTATAAATCGTGAGAAAATCCGTTTATTTGGCGTAATGAACACTAAAGAAACATGCGAGCTTTCGCCACCAACGGGTGGCTTTTTCAGTATGAAGTAACGTCTAAAGAATACACACGATTTTAAATACAATACAGCATTAATGTGAACATAAAACTTAGTGCAATGCTAAAAGTGAAATGTGCCTCGTGCAGTCGGGTAAAGCCCATTGGTTAGGTGCTTGCTGTACTTAGAAACACGCTCGATGCGAAAGGTAAGTCAACTGAGAATTCTTCATTGCACGTGAGCGGGTTGGTTAAAATCTCAATACATTCCGTTATAGCAGTAGCCTTTGCATTTGTGTAGGAGGCGATTCTCTTTAGGTTGTCCCACTGCGGCGTGGCTGAAGGGATTGCGATTTCTTTCGCTAATGCTGTGTTTAGTCTTTCTGCTTGTACGTCTCTCTTATGTTCCGCTAGTCTTACCCTGAAAGAGCGCTTAGTCATGCCCACATATTCTTTCTTGGATCCGTCGGGATAGATAATCGGTATAGTATAAACTCAGGTACCTGAAATATCCGTGTTATTGTACTTTTTTGAGGTGAGGATTGCGGCAAGTGCTTTAGGTCCTCTTACTCCAATGTCAAGTCCATATTTTCGGAGCGAGTTCTTCATAAAATAAGTAAAATGTTGTATGTAGGGGCAAAATCCCATGTAGCGGAATGGGTTGTCACGTGTCCGGTTGTCAGGGTTGGTGTACTTTACTTTTGCCCTTACAATAATCTTTTCAATCTTCTGTGCATCGTAACCTGCTCTGGTCGCAAGCGTTCGTAAGTCATTGAGTTCCTTCAAGCGCGTAGGTAGCTCGGAACAGTGTGTGAAGACTCGTCGTGCCCTATGTCGAAAAAGGGCCATTTTGTGTACTATCGGACAGGACGAGGAAGGTAGCATCACGTTTGAGATGTGCATTGGTTTGTAGTAGACACTTGTTATTGGCTTCCCTTGTGGTGCCTTCTTGATAAGTACATCTAGGAACGGGAGCGTGCTGTTGGTTTCTTGACCCATCATGAACTTGATGCAGGGGTGCACAGTGTTTAGTTGGTCGAAAAAACAGTTGAGATCAGCAGGGTCATGTGGCCAGATGAAAAAGATGTCGTCTGTATATCTCAGCCATGTTGTTAGGATCGGGGTTTGAGCGCTGAGGACTTTCGCTTCCAATGGCCGAAGGACAGCTTCAGCAAGCACGGCTTAGAGTGCTGATTCCATTGGGACTTTATTAGATTGTTTGAAAATTCGGTCTTGGAAACACAAAAAAATAGAGTTTCTAACAAGTTCAATAAGGTGGAAAATCTGGCGCGCTTTCTCACAGCCTTCCTACTTGACTCTGACAATGTTCTGCGCTCATCTCAAGACTTCATTTCCAGAATCACCAGCATTTTCATACCTGAAAACCATCTTATGGGTAGTTTTGATGCAGTATCCTTGTACCCATCCATCCCGATTTCTGAAGCCATCGACAATTTAAAACAAGCACTGAATAATTCTGCCTTGTTTCAACATATGTGTGTGTGTGTGTGTGTGTGTTGAAACAACCCTCCAGGAAAATGGAATTTTAAAGTTTTTGGATATTTTCTGACTTACCATCCTTGTCATATTTACACCAAAAAAAAAAAAAAAAAAAACGGATTTTCATCTTCAAAATTTGTAATTAAGTATTTTGTTTATTCGTAGCCAACGCAAAACAAAGGGAAGGAAAAGGGTTTTTTTTATTATTTTTTTATGAGGAAATAGCTTTTTAGACAGAAACAAAGCTCATTATTCACAAGTACCAAATAATTTTTTTTCGAAAATTCAAATAAGTAAAATACGAGAAAGTGGGCCTTTTATCGAATTGTCCCCCCGGAATATGTCTCGTTGGGCCAATCCTACAATTGTCTGCATTGTGACGAGCCAATTAAAAAAGAAATTATTAGCATTGCTTTTCCACTTGACTGAACAATTCGTTTCCATTTCCGAAGAAGAAAAAAAAAAAAACCGCAATTTCACTCGACCGTAGTTAGACCCCACGCCCATTCCAGTTATCGACGTTGCCAATCCCATCTCTCTTTAACATTATCATTCCACTTAATAAAATCAATGTCAGTCTTTATTGGACACCTCTCGTTCAATGAATGTGCGTTCTGAATGGTCGCAACGAAATGCTCAGCTCCAGATTATATAGCAAAATAACGGGACAAAAAAATTTAAAAATTGTGTTAACCTATTATCTGTCGTTGTGTATAAGAAGCAAATGTCTTATCAAAGCAATAAATGACAGAAATATTACTTGTGATTGCGTGCGATCAGGGGCATATTTAGAGGTGGGGGCAAAAGGGGGCGTTGCGCCCCCGAGAGTGTTTCATTGAGGGGGGGTGAAATGCGATTTACATTTTTAAAAATGCTTTAATTTAATAAAAGTGCATCAATTTACGTACATTAGAAAACAATGCTTTAAATTTTTCTTCTATTTTTCATTAACTTTTATTTTTTTTTAGTGGATTTCAAAAACTTATATTTTTTGTTGTCCTTCCTACTCCTAGAATTTCTTTTATATACACACTGGTGCATAAAAGGCACTGTACATCCAAAACTGCAGCTTTGCGATCGAGGGAGGGGGGGGGGCTATACTGAGCGTTAAGTTTTGAATTGGTAAAATCTTATCATATGTACCGAGTTCTTTTCTTCTAAATGATTCATTCGCTTGATTTTCGAGAAAAATCCTCCTCAAAAATTTTATTTTGCGAAAAATAAGTCGTCGAGAAAACCGCAGCCTAAGATTTTTTGGTTTGCGGGGGTGGGGGGAGAATTGTCGGACTTATGTCCAATGACGTGTACTCTCTTACTGCAATCAACTTTGTTTTTATAGTAAGTTTTATTAGTTATCTATCTTTTTTACTTTCGGGAGTTTCGTAAATCACTCTTGCCGGAAGGAGATCCGAAACTCATAGAAATAGTCATGGTAACAACCAGGCAAGCATTTAATTATTTTGCAACGAGCTTAAGGCAGTTGCTTTTAAATTACATTTTACCTACCTCCTCCAACGTTACTGAACACCCTCCCCGCACTCTAAAATTTTTATATTGTAAAATTCAGGTCATTTCATGAGGCAAGGACAGTGGCCCTTGTTTCGGATGATGCGCAAATAACTCGATAATCGTGAATGCATTGCGCCTGTTCATCGGACATAGGAACATTTCATTCTAACTCTCCACTCTGTTTAACATTTCCTCCGTTAATCTCAGAAAATTTGAATGAAAATTGGTGTCCCGTATTACCTTCCGATCACTTTTGGCAGCAAATTAGGAATATGTAAATCGGTGCTTGTCAACGGCATTGCCCTCTGCTGAACAGGGGCGTTGTTTGACACAGAACTTGAATAAATTAGCAACGCGCTTTAGAACAGATTCAAGTGAAAACAAGTTAGTAAAATCATGCAATACATTGATTATGATACGCTTTTCAACATACCAGAAATCATTACTCAAGTTATTACTCAAGTTATGAGGATATAACGACTGTGAAATAAATCTCTCTCCTGTGCCCTGACCTTTGACCCCATTTCGATTATATTAAACAGAATTGGTTAAGTATACCTCCGGAACAACATACTAAAGTTTTGTCGCAATGGAAGCATTTTTAGTCAAGTTACGAGGATAATGGCTGTGGAATAAATCTCGCTCCTGTGTCCCGACCTTTGACCCCATTTCGATTATGTTAAGCAGAATTGGTTCAGTATACCTCCGGAACAACATGCAAACGTTTTGTCGCAATAGAAGCATTTTTAATCAAGTTATGAGGATAATGGCTGTGAAAAAAATCTCACTCCTGTGTCCTGAACTTCAACCGCACTTTGATTATATTCAACAGAATAGGTTAAGTATACCTCCAGAACAACAGGATAAAGTTTTGTCGCAATCGAAGCATTTTTACCTAAGTTATGACGCATAAGGGCAATGGAATGGATCCCGCTCCTATGTCCTGACCTTTGACCGCATTTCGCCCATTTTAAATAGGGTTCGTTCCCAAGTAATTCCCTATCACATACTAAAATTTAATCGAAATCGAACCATTTTTATGCAAGTTATGACGCATAAGGGCAATGGAATGGATCCCGCTCCTATGTCCTAACCTTTGACCCCGTTTCGCCCATTTTCAAAAGGGTTTGTCCCCATGTGGTTCCCTATGACATACTAAAATTTCATCGCAATCGAACCATTTTTACACGAGCTATCGTGTGGACAGACGGACTGAGGGACAGACATACAGACGGACAAAGCTGGAGCATATACTTCTTCAACCTACGGTTAGAAAGCGTAAAAAAGCAACGCGATGGAGAACAGCTTCAAGTGAAAATGGCGACCTATCTGAAAGCATGGTCTTAGTTGCAGGTACGCTCGACAACTTGGTTGAGCGATGTGTTCTGCGATATTAAAAAAACTTTTGCATTTTTAGTAATCTTACTCAAAATCATCCGTCTGTCTTGCAACACCAGAGTCTTCACATGCTCCTCGTTGCTGTTGGTTGTTGATGTGGTCCTTGCGTTTCTCATCCATCAACGCATTGCGCAAATTTTGAACACCATACTGACACTCTTTGAACTCTCGTGGCTTGAGAACCAACAGATTTCTTGGTTCTCAACTAACAGATTTCAGTTGGCGTTAGATTTCTGCTGCCGGCGTTTTGCGCGCCCAGAGAAACCTAAACACCTCGCGTACCTCCGAGTGAGACCGTGTTCCCAGTTGGGTCGTCATTTTTACTTGAAACTGTTCCCCAGCGAGTGGCCTTTTCTATTCAAACTGCTGTGCCAAACAACGCCCTCTACTCAGGAGAGTGTAATTGCGTTGGACAATACCGATTTATTTTAATCCGCCACTAGATGTTATTGGAAGTTACCAGTGCCGGATTTAGGTCTAATTTAAATAAGCTACAGCTTATAGAGCCTCACAATCCGCAGAGGCCTCAAACAATTTCGGAATTTCTTGTGGGAGCTTTTAACATTTTATGTGTACTGAATATATAATTATAAACTTTTTTCTACTTAATTGGCATTCCCTTAAATTTTTGGGCTCGCTAATTTATCCCCAAACCGGCAAGCCCGCAAAATCTACTTTCTGAAACATGGGCTCATCGCGGAGATCCCGAGTCATTTTCACTTTGCTTTTAGGGAATGAAGAAAAATAATGTTTTAAATTGTAGCCCTATCTGATATCAATTTTGTGATTTTGCAAACAAGTTCACTACTACTCGTCTTTATGAAAGTAGCCCTGATTACTTTTCTTGTCAGCATTTTGTATGTTAAAATTACTTTATAAATTACATTTAAGTATTATTTCCAATTGGTATACTATACTATAATCTATAATAGAGATCAAGGCAACCAAATAATAAATATGTAATCAATAAATTCATTCATTTGAAAATAAATTGTATTTTTCACTTTAAATGTCTTGCTATTAAATAATTAAAAGGCATGCCAGTATATGTTTTCAAGTTTTGTGAGACCTTTAACAAGGGGCCTCCAAGCTTTTTATAGCTTACGGCCTTATCAGGTCCAAGCTTTTTATAGCTTACGGCCTTATCAAGTTAAATCCGGCACTGGAAGTTACTTATTGATCAGGCTAAACATGCATTATTATTACTGCCAAATCTTAAGCGTGCACGTGACAGTAAGTTATGTTTTGTGTTTTCCTTTCAAATGAGACGGGGAAATGTTTTATTTCTGTTAGATCCCAGCAGAAATGACTCTTATATGCGCGTTTTTATGTTAATATTACGGTACGTGCGATATATTAAAAAAGTGCGTACACTATATTGACAAAAGTCACCTGACACCTAGAAGAGAAACACAACTCATCGTTTATTGACATACATTAGTACCATGCACGGTTCGCCTTAATATATGCACTGACCCTTCGAGACATGCTTTGGACAAGGTTTTGGAACATAGCGATCGGTATGCGCTTTCATTCAGTACATAATGCTGCCGCTAACTGTTGCTTCTTAGTAGCTCTTGGTTCCAAACTTCTTATGTGGCACTCTAATTCATCCCATACGTGCTCTATGGGATTAAGATCAGGGCTCTGTGCTGACCAGTCCACACACGATACGGAATTATCGTCAAACCACGCCGTAACAGTAATTGCTGTATGGCTCGGTGCATCATCCTGCTGGTACCAACAAAGCTCGGTTCCATAGTATTGCCACAGAGTTGGTAAGGAATAATTGTCCAGAATATCGAGGTAGACTTGCTAGTTAACAGGTTTGTCCACGATAACCAATGGGCCGAGACCATAACACGAAAAGCACCCCCACACGAGTACACTGCCAGCTCCAAACTTGACCGTAGGAACAGTAAACTGTGGTAAATAGCGCTCCCCGGCTGCCGCCATACCCCCACACACGGCCATCAGACTGATGGATCGTGTATCTGGATTCATCAGTCAGTAGGACCCGTTTCCATTGATCTACGGTCCACGATAAATGTTTTTTACACCATGCAAAATGACGAGTAGCATTCCGAGTGGAGACGAAAGGCTTATGAGCAGCCGCACGACCACGGTAACCCATGGAATGAAGTTCTCTGCGAATGGTACGTGTATATACCGAGGTTCCAGCATTTTTACTCACCTGTACAGTGAGTTCTTGTGCAGTACTCCGTCGAGTAGTTGTAACGACTCTCCTGAGGCTTCGACGTCCTCTATCACTGATTTTCTTTGGTCTGCCGGTACGTTTTGCTACTTCAGGCACGCCATGTGTCTTCCACTTATTTAGTACATCCAAAACAGTTGACTTGGATGTGTTTAAACGCCTCTCGGTTTTTCTTATAGACAACCCACTAATATAACACCCAAGAATGTTTCCTTTCTCAAAAGCAGTTCTCTCCCGTTCCGACATTTTCACTGAACCTCAGAGTGCGATATGATCGCGGTCAGCTGCAGGCTTGTTTTTATACCGTTTGCAGCTGTACCGCGTATCTTAAAGCTGTACCGCGCATCTTAACGCTGTACCGCGCACCAACGGAACCGTTCATTTGCTTTCGAAGATGTGTCTGGTGACTTTTGTCAATATAGTGTACATTATAGTAACTTTATCCTCACATTAAATATTATTGACGAGAAGGCATATTATTGTCTGTTAACCCCCCCCATTTGTTTTGGTGCACACCTATGCACTTGCTTTTTTTTATTGCGTACAGCAACTGTAATTTATGCACTAGTCGTAAATTATTTTGGAATATGATTTAATGATTTATTAACACTTGATAGGGACGGAGAAGCGTCAGAAAAACAACCTTCGCTCTCATGATTGCAATTTTTTTCATTTCGCAAGTTGCTATTGTCTCCTTATCGCTTCGATCTCTGCCCATTGAGAAAACCTCATCACGTTATGTGTAACTTGTAAACTATTGAGTAGTTAACGAGAAAGTATTTAAATCAGTAATGTCGCATTCTTCGGAAACAATAAATCACTGTTTCGGTCCCCAAAGGTCTGTTTTCATTGGTAATAGTTTTTTCGTTTTGTTTTTCTAAGCGAAAATCTGGCTGTTTTTGTAGAATTGGAGTTGGAAACCGTGAGCAGGAGAACTGGGCTCCACTCTTTACAACCTACTAAAGCAACTGAATCTCATTTACTGCTAAATATTAAAAAGTTCCCTCTTGCTTAAAAAAAACTGCAAACAACAAATAGATCAGTACAGACAGACACACAGTCTCAACACACCTCCAAATTTACTCCGACCAAATCTCCTCCACCCCTATAAAATATCAATACTTTTCCATCTGAAGGTGTGTAACACACAGATATATACTTTTTAATTTTCAAGGATTTATTCTTTTTTCGAATCGCGGTCCCGCCGGCCATCTATTCTGCGTTTTGTTTTTTCCGGGGTCTTCCGCAGGCTCCCTGTGGTTGGGGACGAGAATGCATAGATAGTTGCCTGTGAAATTGGCCTCGGACTCACTTTGTCCCTTATCCGTATGTAGCAGGGAAATGGCAAGCCAGCTGCATTAACTTGCCAGTTACCCTCAAGGGCGCATAGTCGTCTTTCCAGGAGGACTCAGCCCGCCATGAGCGAACGAGATAGATGGATACTTTTTATTATCACCTACCATAGTTGTCAATAGCAGTTTGCACTTACACGAAAATTCATAAGATTTACCGTGAAGTATCTTTTACAATAATGTAATATTTTTTTTCATTTGTAGTCTATGAATATAGCAGTCTAATGCTTCTTATTTACAGATTATGTTTAAAGTCAGTTTATTCTCAACACCACCACACTTTTTCAACAAACCCACAATTTGGAATTCCTGGATAAACCTGAATGCCTTGAAAAGCTGATCTAATTTGTGAATGAGCTTTACAACTATTGGGTACATCTGTTTGATGAAACAGCATTTTGTTAGATTAAACTTCATGAAACAAAAACTTCCTCTGCTATGGCGTCATCCAGATTATGCTCGGAAGGTACATATAATCACGAGCCACTATGGAACCTTACTACAATCCTCTCGGCTCCAACAACACGCTTTGCTACTCTATTTTCCGGATTTACAAGTATGGACCTAAACGTTGCAATGACGACACACCTGTTCACAAACCTCTCCCTTGGAAACTTCTTTTAGAACCGGAACCATAAATTCAAGCTGTTCAGAACTTTAGTTGGTGTATCCACTTTATGTAAATCTGATTCTTTGACATGCGTAGTGTACTTGTATTATGACATCTTTATTCTGTATTTAAGTCACCCAACATTTCATTTCTATTGCTCAGTGTGTATGACCTGATGAAGGGGCCGACGCGGTCACCGAAATATCTCGTCCCTTTTTAATGTTTTTAATGTGTTTTTAACATCTTTTTTAAACATTAAAGAGTGGTTTTATCTGAAAAATCGTGCATCAGACGGCTTATTCTGCGACTTCATTTATGGAAACAGTTTTTGTTCAAACTTTTTATGCATGTGAAAGGGGTATTCGATTTTCCAATCACTCGACTAAGCGGGGCTGAGTATTATTTAATTTCTGCATTTTTGATGTAAAAATATATATCAGCATTTATTGATATATCTGAGTGTTTTACGTAGATCTTATATGATTTAACGTTCCTTGAGAATTCAATAGTTTTGACATGCACCTATTGTTTAACTGTTCTGGCATCGTCTATGAATGTTCATGGATAGATTAATAATATGAAGGTTGTTTAATTAAAGTAAAAGGGCAATGAAATTCTGCGTCACTATTTCAATGAACGGTGTGATCTTACGTCATTTTATCAGCGTAAGAAAACAATATACAAGCTCCCAAGCTTTCTCTCACCCACAGATGGCTTTTTCGAGTCTGATAGCGTAAACAAAGCGAAATATTAGAACGATTACAATTTAGATATGACAATATAGTTACACGACACACATAAAGAATGATTAAATGCGCAGCGCAGCGTGTTCTGAATATGAAGTCACGAGATGTGTTCATTTGGAACGTGGTGATTTTGAGGGGAGAATTCATTTAGGCACTGGATCCAGATTGTTGGCAACTCCAGGGAGATGCTGTCGTTACAGGCTTCGCGGCTGGTGATCAGAGTTGGAAACGGGTCAAAAATTTCGGGCCCTGACGTCCCATAACTGGACCCGACAAGGACCCGTCTCTATCCGATCCGGACCCGTAACTCACCCAGACAAATCTGCTTTGAACTATACATTCGAAACTCAATTTATATATACAGTATATGCATAGAAACGTATTGTATATATATTCATCCCAATAACTGCTTGATATTTAATAACTGAAATCCTTTTTTAATTTGGTTACTTGCTAAATTTTAATTCTATTTTTAGTGCCACTATTTTGCGTAATCCAGAAATAATGGCTGACTATATGACCGTGACCATGGAGTATATTACAAATGGGAATCATTATTTACGATTACACAAATGTATTTTTTTAATGTATTCAGATTGTCCACTCTTTCCACGCCTTGACGGATGTGCGCATACTTTCATATGGTCCGTTAGATTTTTGGTTCCATAATCTTTTATTACACCGTCGACATATTTCTCTGTAATTATATACCTTCCACATTTTGAACAACAAGCAGGACCAAACAACAAAGAATTATTCACCGGTTCCTTAATGAGACGAAACAATTTCCAGCATTTACTCTTCCCCTTGTGGTTTTCAACAAGCACGTATTTGTTGGCCTCGATGCCTTTCTCAACCTACTTAATATTGAGCCCATCCATATTAACAACTAAGGAGTTAATTTCGACATGACATGTCATTTGAACGGGATGTTAGCATATCAATCGAAAACCTCTGAATGCTCAATGTAAAAGATGCGATGTGAAAAGTAACTTTTACTCATACAGTGAACTTCGCACGGAGAGAGTGAATCAGCTGAGAAGCAGGCGAATGGCGTTTGCCTGTACCTTGCCCTGACAATCGCACTGTAAAAGAACGCAAAGAAAGTATCTTTTTACGATATGGTGTCGGTGTGTGTGACGTCGATCGGTGGAAATCTTCGTTGCTTTAAGAAAGAGACGACAATATTTTTGCATGACAAATCATTACTCACTCCATGGGCAGCAGTATCGACTACAACGCGCATTTTTCTTTGGAATATATTTTTCTCTTTTCAAAAATAAAACGGGAATAAAACCTGGTCAAAATAAGGTCAGGAACACCTTGACCCGACCCTTTGGACCAGCAAGAAATTGTCGACCCGTTGACCCGTGACCCGTTTTCATCTCTGCTGGGGATAATTTACAGAGATTCTCTGAATGCTTTTGCTTTTGGGTTAGAGTAGGGGTCTAATTTTTAATGCCTTCCCATATAGGTACCCCGGACTTGGAATACGTTTTTCTAGATAGAGCTGTAGATGTTCTTCCTTCCTTTGCGTCTCTTTTGTGTTCTCTGATTCTGGTTCCAAATGAGCATTTTACATCGGAATGAGAAAACGCTCATTTAGAACCAGAATCAGTGTACACAAAAGATACGCAAAGGAAGGAATATCATCTACAGCTCTATCCAGAGAAGTGTGCTTTTTAAGTCCGCGGTACCTATATGGGAAGGTATTAAAAAAAATAACCCCCTACACTAACCCAAAAGTAACAGCATTGAGAGTTCTGCGATGTGATCTTGTTTAGAAATCGTTTTTAAAAACTTCTTGAAACCTTTATTTTAATTATTATTATTTTAAAAAAATGAAAGAGGAAAAAAATTAATCTTCCTATTGTTTCCTCATCCTGCATTATTGCAAGCGCAGCATTGTTGTTAATGCGGTTTACATAAGTTCATTTGCAAGTGAGGGTATTTATTAGTTACCTAGATGGGCACCTCGCCAAATTTAATTTCACCGCATATTTCCGCAGTTATTTTTGCTGATCAGGCACGCACTGTGATTCAAGAAAAGGAAATGCCGTTTGTTCCGGAGGAATTAGAAGGTGACGAGGAACGAATGCGTTATGGGTCATATTTCCATCTATCTCACAGAGTGGGTGGGTGGGTGGGGAGCCACAGAATGCAAAAAAGATGAATCCATTCGGGAGGTATTTGTCATCCCTCGGGCACAGGACCGATGGGCGTGAGCCAAGATACATCGCGAGACATGCCTGCGAATCTCACCAAACCGACCTCATTCTGCGTCTCAGGTACACCGACCTCAATCGAGATACATCCAGAGATGGGTCGGGTCAAGAGGTCACTGGAAGAAGCCGTTACTAACGGGATGAGCGCTGTTGCCTCTCCCATGCCCACGGGCTGGACAGTGACTCCCGCTAATGAAAGTGCGGGATCAGAAGAAGGCAAAGGGGTTTCGCACGATCCAAACGGAGTCGTCTTTTGTCTTCTTCCTCCTGTTGTCTTGCTCGACGAGGAAGTAGATGGTCATCACTACATCACCCTTCGAGCACAACACCTCGATGAAATATGGCTGAGCTGGAAGACGCTAGTGACAATACACGGGTCTAAAGAAAAAAAAAGCAGCAAAAGCCTATTTCGTTTATTAAAGGAAAACGATCATGAATCTTTCTTGGAACTAATCTAATAAGATCCCAGAATTAGGTACGTTCCTAGTACAATAAAGATAAACGAATCACTACCACAGGCGATTATCTCACGACTCTGCCTGCCTTATGGAAAACCTTATCAATAAATGGGATTATTGTAATTTGAAACCCTACGAGCCGTTTCTGATTCTTTTTTTAACTGTAAGAGGAATTGCGTGCCATTAAAAAATTTCCTAAATTGTAGGTTCACATTAGGTTAAACGATTGATTGCTGTATTAAAAATATCAGCATATATTTCCTGGCTCTGTTATTAGCATAATCGTAGCAAAATGTAATCGTCTATGGTGTATCGATTGAAAAAAAAAAAAACGTTTACCGCGAAAAAATGATCAGAAGTATCAATTATTTCTCAATCTACAAGAATTACTGAGCTTTAAAATATTCAATTCATTTGGCAAGCAGTAATATTAGATTTTTTCCTTATTCTGTGTTTATTTACGTACCAACTATGAAAAGAAGTAGTTGTGAATTATTTGCGAATTTTCATTTAACTTGAATTACTGACTGCTGCAAACAAATGTAATTCATTTTGCAATGGGATGGATTTCTCTTCTGGATTTAGGGAACACCTCTCCTCAGAAAATAATAATTTCTCCTTGGTTTGTACATGGAGGGTTTTTTTTTTTTTTTTTTTTTTTTCGGGCTGAGTGTTTAGCAACCACCGGTGAGCAACTCAATGGGCTATAAGCAGTCGTCTGTCCCTAATTTAGTGCCACTGGTTCCAGGGAAGGGAGAGAGCTAGTGCCGTAAGACAAACACAACATCAATACCCCAACGGGATTCGAACCCGGACCCATCCAGTACGAATGATCAGAAGCCATCACTTAGACCACTGCGCCACCGCGTCTACGGAGGTATTTCATAACTTACAAAGAAAAGCATCTTATTTTTCCTTTTTTTAAATTTAGGAACTAAACATCTAAAACTTAGGACGCATCAAATAACTTTTATACCCACGAAACAGCGTACATAATTGATGTATGATAGCAGTCAGGGGCATAACTAATAACTTCTGCGTCCGGGGCAAACCATAAAATATGGCGCCCCTTTCTCTTTGTTTTTTTTTTTTTTTTTTTCCTCCGAAATTCAGCGACCACCGCGAGCAACTCACAGGGTGCGCACGGGTGCTTGAAAACCTTTTCGCACATTTTTTAGAGGTGGGTGGGCGTGGAAGGGACTCTGCTATTTGTACATCACAGTTGACGCCTATGCGTTTTTTCAGTTAGTGAAAATTCATGCGCATCTTCAGTACCGGGGAAAGTCCATGAAAATCATAACGTTTTCATATCCTGGAAAAACGGTGTTTTTTTAAAGCTGTCTTGAAAAGCCGTGAAATTTGAAATTAGTGCTTAAAGGTGGCGAAAATGCTTAATCTGTTTTTCCCATTATCTCTTCTTCTACATGTGCGATTTAAAAATTTTCTTTCGACACCAGATGCCATTTACCTTGTAGAACACTTAAGGCTAGTAGACGAGGAATTTTGTAGTTCACAGTTCTGTCGCTAGGTGGAATTTTTGTACATCAGTTTACAGCTGTATTGTTGCTTCTAAAAACCCTATTGAGAACTTTCTTCTTTACTGTACGATATTCGCTACAATAGAGATGTGGAGCATTGTCTTCTTTAAATAATGCAAAGATTTCCCGCTAGGGACGTAAATGTCAAAATCTTCTCCTTTTTTTTTTTTTTTTTTTTTTTTTGCTATCTCTGCTTCCTGGAGACGTATTTGAAAAATTACTTTTCCTTAGCATAGCTTTTTCTATGAAGAATATTTTTCGCCTGTTTTCAACTTTTCCATTTTTATCAATTCTTCCGCTAACAGGCGTAGACTTATGTCATGTTTCCTTCTATATTTCTTCTATTACATGATTAGACATGTGCCCTACCTCTTCTTAAAGTTTGGATCTGCCATTGCTTTATTTTATAAATTCAATTGTTATCAATAATAGACTGATTACATGGGAAGATAGTGCTGAATAGTGATGCAGCTAAAATAACTGATTGAATTAATCATTTTCAGATTGATATCAGAGAGGTATTAGCGTTATTAGAGAGGTATCTGTATTAGAGAGGTATAGTTTTAGCGGTATTAAAGAGGTATATTTTTTGTTTTTTTTTTGGTATAGTTTTTTAATAGTTTTAGGTATTGGTATTAGAGAGGTATAGTTAGTGCGTTTTTGCGGTATTAGAGAGGTTTTAGCGCTATTGGAGAGGTATCGGCATTAGAAAGGTATCGTTGGTCCTTCAGCCAGTTGGAGGACCAACTCGGTATTAGAGGGGTTTTAGCGGTATTAGATAGGTATAATTTTTTGGTATAGTTTTATTGGTATCGGTAATAGAAAGGTATAGTTTTAGCGGTATTAGAGAGGTATAATTTTTTGTATAGTTTTATTGGTATCGGTAATAGAAAGGTATAGTTTTAGTTTTGAGGTATAGTTTTAGTTTCGAGGTATAGTTTTAGCTTTTATTAGAGAGGTATAGTTTTTTCAATAGTTTTAGGTATCTGCATTAGAGAGGTATAGTTTTAGGTATAGTTAGTGTGCTTTTACGGTATTAGAGAGGTATCGTTGGTCCTTCAGTCAGTTGGAGGACCAACGCGGTATGGGAGAGGTATCTCAAGGTTTTTTGGCACTTAAGTGCACATGGACCTGTTTACAACTAAAAGCTATACTTCGGGTACCCCATAACGTGCTTTCCAAAGCGCGGCAGTGGTTGCCCCAATGGCAGAAAGGTCTGAGGAGCATATTTCGGATCAGTAGTCTAAGATGTTCGATTCCCAGATGAGGTAGGGTTGGTGTGTTTATCAATGGCACTGGCTCTGTCCCCTCCTGGAACTAGCGGTCCTAAAGTAGGACGGACGAATGACTGATTACAGCCCTTTCAGTTGCTAGTGGCGGTTGTCAAACCCAAAACAGACAAACAAAAATGCACGGCGGCTTCTGGACACGAACCTGAAGTCGAACTTCCCAGCTGCTAGGTCACCAGCATCACCAGCAATACGCGGCTGTAAATCAGGGATGGGCAACTCATATCCTGGAGTTGGAAAACTGGCTTGTGGTGTGATAAAAATCGGGGGGAAAACAGGGCAGTTATTATGTATTCATTGCATGTGGAATGCATTTTTTACTTCTTAATCTAAATTTGAGAGAAAGTCTCTATCCTGGCGATATTAATCTCAAACGTTTGAGCCCTATAAATAAATAGTTATTTACTTATCTCGATGTGTATCTCGTGTTGTGCTTTGTGCATTATCCAGTAATTCCTGCTTAAAATAGTGCGATGCTTAGAATTGTTCCATTATATATCATCATTGTCAACCATTATCAATCCACTGCTGGATTAAGGTCTCCCCAAGTTTCTTCCACAACGGTCTGTCTTCCGCCTGTTTCCCCCATGTCACTCGTACACGATTTCGAATTTCATCTACCCACCTCCTATGCGGTCTTCTTCTTGGTATTTTCCTGTCCCTTGGAATCCAGTCTAGAATTTCGGTTGCCCATTGGTGGTCTGTTCTTCTGGCAACATGCCCAGCCCATTGCCACTTCAGTGATTTCATCATGATTTCTTCCACTCTTGTTATTTTCCTTATCCATGAGTTCCTCTTATTATCTTTCCTGATTACACCAAGCATACCTCTCTCCATGCTTCTTTCAGTTGTCTGCAGTCTTTGTATGTCTTTTTTAGTTAAGGGGCACCTCTCTGCTTTGTACGTAAGCACTAGAAGTATGCACTGATAAAACACTTTGCTTTTAAGATATAATGGCATATTGCTCTTAAAAATTGTACTGTTTCTTCAAAAACCTCTCCAACCAAGTTTTATACGTCGATTAATTTCTTCATCAGTGTGACCTTTGCTTGATATCTGCTGTCCAAGGTAAATGTAGGTATCGGTTATCTCCAGCTTTTCCCCATCGATCGATAAATCATTATTTCTTGTAAAAGCATTGCACATCAGATTTGTCTTCTGAAAGTTCCTTTTTAATTCCACTTCTTTACTCTTGTCAGTAAGTTCCTGGACCAAACTCTGCAGTTCTGAAGGGTCAGTTGCAAAAATGACGACGCCATCTGCGAAACGAAGATGAGTATCTCCATTAAATTTTATCCGCTTGTTTCCTCAGTTCAATGACTGAAAGACATTTCGCAGTGTGGCATTCATTCAAGAGTTTGGGATCAGTGACTGAAAGACATTTGGCATTCAAGAGTTTGGGACTGGGAGATAAATCTCACCTTGTCCCACCCTTTTTCCAATTTTTATTGGTGCTGTATCCTCAAATAGCCGAACCTCTTCACTTGCATTTTCTTAGATGTAACTAATATTACTAATGTATTCATCTTCAATACCGCAGGATTTCAAAGCCATTGTAACTGCTGATGATTTCACGGAATCAGAGGCCTTTTCGTAATCGATAAAAGCCATACGTAATGAGAGTTCATATTACCTCGTTCTTTGAGTTAGTTCTCTTTGCACATGGATATGATCTATAGTGATGTATATACAGGGTTACAAGGAAAGTCCTTGATCAGGCCATTATATCACGAACTATGGCAGTTAGCGATTTACTTATTGTGGAGTTGTATAGAAAATCCCCTATGGCGCACACAATAACACCACGAGGGATCCCCTCGCTCCCTTTTTTTCGGGGGGTTGAGGGGACAATCGCGCCCCCTTTGCAGATACGGCAAAACAAGTCTATTACAAACTTGTTCGGCGAGGTAAAAATAGTTTTTGTCCCATAAAAAAAAGATGGAAGGGGACCAGGAATGTGGACCCAAGAAAATCACAATATCCGGAACCAACGGCAGAGTATTTAGACAAGAACTTATCACTTAGAACTTATCTAAACTGGTAAGTTCTGAATAAATGAAAGCACAAAGGAAAATTTTCCCTACAAACCTTATCAACAGTTCTTGTTCTGAAATAAAAGGCAGTTCCTTGACATATTCAATATCAGACTTTGATGTTCAATACAGTAAAATATACGCTGAGACTAGGAGAAATAGCATAAAGTGGGGAAACACTCATCCAATAGGAAAACTGTATGCACATCTAATTAACTTGCGTACGTGGCAAAGCTTTCGACTTCCCGTTACTGGTTCACGATGTGTTGACATACCGACCATGCATATCATTTTTGTATTCTGACGATGGAGCAGAAAGCGCCTTTGAAATTCATGCAAATATGCTTCTGACACAGCGACTCAGGTAGCTTTCCGCCTTTTTCGCATTTGAAGATTCCCATTCCATCTTATGTTATGGAACAAAGCATTTTTGTACTATTTCTGCTTCGCTGAACAAGTTTGTAATTGAATTTTTTGCCCTATTCGCGAAAGGGGGCTTGATAGCCCCCCCCGGCGGCGAGGGGATCCTTCGTGGTGTTATTGTGTGCGCCATAGGGGGTTTCCTATACAACTGCACAAGAAGTAAATCGCTAACTGCCATAGTTCGTGAGATATTGACCTGATCACAGACTTTTCTTGTAACCCTGTATATGGTAGTATCGCGAATCTGATTAGGCGTTGTTGAAACCTTATGATGCGAGTGAATAGTGACGGCATTGAAATAAAAAGCTTCTCGGAACTACTTTTACTAGCTAAAGTGGAGAGGGGGGGGGCTTTCTTATGGTGAAATGATTCTGTCACAAAGCCAATTCAATACATCCATCACCGAACGATCTCATCGGAAAATTGCAAAAGCCGCAAGACTATACAGGGAAGAACAATCCGATAGACGGAAGGAAATCAAAAGTATTTCCACCGGACCAGAAAATTTACGCTTTCCGAGATCGTTAGAGTGAACATCAACAAAAAAAAAAAAAAAAGAAAAAAAAAAAGGGGGGTTTTGGCAGAGAGCACTTGTTTTACGACTATGCCCCCCCCCGTTCATGTGTTATTTGAACAAGGCTTCCCTGGGTAAAGGACGTCTGAGCAGGTGTTTCTACTTTCCAAATAAACTGTTGTATTGAATAATTTTCCAAAGCGTGGCCGCTAACTCGCTTAAAAATAAATCTCATCCCCTTCTGCTGGTTGTTACAGAAGTAATCACATCAGCGTGTGCCTGTAAGTTGAAACAATACTTCTATTTAAAAAAAATACAAAACCTCAAATCAATTTCGAGCAAAAAAAAAAAAAAAAAGAAAATTAAACAAGGAAAAACGCCCTTCGTGAAAGGCGTATTTTGCCTCAGCAGTTGTTACCATTTACTGTATTGTTACCGCAACCAATTTTAATAAAACATCTCGTCCCGCATAAGTAGTTCACGTTTTAAACGAGATAGTAATACTAGCGAGAGGATGACACCACGTAAAAAAAAGCAACTACTGAAAAAAGTGTATTTTAGCTGAGGGCATTTGTTTTACGATTTTATTTTTTATTGATTTTTTTTTCATTCTACGGCCTTTTCGTGTGCTATGGTTGAGTACGTCATTACGATGGACAGCGAGAAAGAGAGAGAGAGAGAGGCGTCGTAGTAGTTGTTTTCATTTGGCAAATTAGCTGTGCGTTCGGAGATCTTCGCTATTACACAAGTCGGTACTTTAGTGGGAGGGGCAACACATGCGGGTGCGTGATGCAGGTTCGCCCCTGTTTCATCCTTCTGCCTGTCGCTCTGCTCCAGCCAACAGCTGACCCCTTGAGTCCAACATCCTGGATGGAAGGCCGGAGGTCACGTGTCACGGGTCATAGGGCGTTGGTTCATATTGTTCCTCATCCAACCGCAGACGTTGAAAATGTTGTCTTCACGCTTTTTTTTTTTTTTTTTTTTTTTACCTTTTGCGCCAGCAGCCGGTGCAGCGTGCTTTCTGTTGCGGCCTTTTCACTGGTCGCAGTTCAAAATAATGCCGATTCACATGTTGATTCACCTAAAGGTGCTTTCAGAAGTAGATTGTGTAAAATAAAAAATAAAAAAAACCGAACAGGTCTCCTAGCCCGGAATCGTGTTCTCCCCGAACAAAAGACACAACACCCACTATGAGATTTACTACTAGCGGAAGAGCAGGCGAAGAACATCAGCAGCTGAGCCTTGATGCATGTACCTTTTCGATGATCAGAAAAAAAAAAAAAAAAAAATTAAATAAAAGAAACACATAGGAATGCAGCCTTAATCTTCTAAAAAATGTTGGGTAGCGAAGTTTTACCCAGTCATGAAACATCTTGAATAGGAAATAGAACATTACTTCACAGGAAAGACAGAGAAACCGAAGCGCAAGGCCTCGCTATGCTTGAGGGGCCCAGAATAAATTTTACTAAAAAAAAATCATTTTGCTTATCGAAAAAAAAAAAAATGCAGAGTGAAAGATAAAAAAATTCAGTATTATAAATATTGAACGGGAATTATAGAGGATACATTTTCAAGGTACTTTACCTCTCAAATTTTCGATCTAGAAACGAGATCATCTTCAGAAGTTCTTGCGTCTTACTACTTCCACTGGTCTGGCGAAGAAGCCTGATGAATTTTCCATCCAGCATCGTCGTTGATGTTGCCACCTTGTGTATTGTAAATTTCCAGGGACTCCTCTAACTTCCGGATAATTGCGTGAGATTGATGTTTGATTACTTGCAAAGAGACCCAGTCCATTTTGTGGCCAGTTTGTTGTATGTGCCTGTCTAATCCTGTTTTATTTGAAATGTTCCTTATTGTTGCTTTGTGTTCATTAATTAACCAACAGAATTAATGAACACAAAGCAGCAATAAGGAACATTTCTCTCCCTCGTGCGTTGTTCATGCTGTATCATTTCAATTTTTCCTTTTTTTGTGTGTTTGCAAGTGCAAGTAAATAAGGTAAAATACGAAGGCCGTTCCATAAAAACTGAGAGTAATTCTTTCTGAGTTGGCAACAGCGCGAAGAGGAAAAATAACTACGCAGATGGCAAACTGAATTAAGGAAGTATCTATGGCAACAGTTATTAGCCGTGGCAGATGATTCTGGTTTTGTTATTGCGCAGTTGTTTAAGGTTCGTTTGCATTTCCCCATGCAGCTATGAAAGTGAGTGATTTAAAGTTAATAAGTGAAATGTGTTGTCCGATAAAATTTTGCTATCGTTTGGGTAAAACGGCTCCAGAAACAGTAGATTTAATGAAAAAAGCTTACAAAGATAAATGTCTGGGTGAGTCAGCGATTTTTAAATGGAACCATGACTTCAAAAAAGGACGTTTGTTGGCAGGACGCTCTCCTAGACGTGGTCGACCTGAAAGTGCTGTTACAGAGCGTATTGTTAACACTGTTTGGGCAATCCTGCAAGAAGATCGACGAATGACGTGTGAAGACATAGCGGCGTCAACTAATATTTCAAAAACGTCGGCATTCCGCATTCTACACGACAAAGTACTGGTGCATCGTGTGTGTTCCAGATGGGTATTTCATCACCTGACGAGAGAGCAATTGTTAGCCAGAGTTCAAGTGTGTCATGAGTGGAAAAAAATATTGTAAAGGATCCAAACTTTCTAAGCTCAGTAATAACTGCCGATGAAACATGGGTCCACTATTTCGACTCCCTCACGAAGCGCGCAACGAGTGTCTGGAAACACACAGGATCGCCTTCTCCGAAAAAAGTCCGCCAAACCAAATCAGCTGGGAAGGGGGATGATGATAATTTTCTTTGATCATAAAGGTGCAGTGTACCAGTATGCCGTTCCTGCACAAATTACTGCCAATGCTGAGTATTACATTTCAGGCTCGAAGCGTCTGCGACGACACATATCGATTAAAGGACCAGAACTGATGGGCAAGTGGACCCTACACCACGATAACGCCCGCTCACACGTGGCTGTTTGTGTTCAACAGTTTCTTACGAAATGCAGTATTGAAATCATGCCTCAGCCTGCCTACAGTCCTGACCTCGCCCCATGCGATTTCTGGTTATTTCCAACAATGAAGAAGAAGTTCCGTGGTGCAAGATTCAGCGCAGATGTTGACGTTATTCAAGTTGTACAGGGGTCGCTAAAGCAGCTTCCACAAAATGCCTTCGCCACATGCTTTGAAAAGTGGACTGAGCGATGTGACTGTTGTATATCATCCGAGGGAAGATACTTTGAAACAGAATAACATATATTTTGCTGTACCTATGTTTATTCGTTTTTGTGATTTTACTCTTACTTTTATGGAACGGCCGTTGCATTTATGCTCACAATGAAATGCAAAAGTAATTTCCATAAAAACCACCGAATTTAACTGTTTGTATTTTTTTTTTTTTTTTTTTTTATCGCGCTACGTCGAGCGCCAGAGACTTTTGCATAGACCTAATAACTTCAACTTTGTCTCGTTGTGATTGTAAATATTGTGTAAATTTTCTTTTCCTATTTTTTTTTTTTTTTCAATGTTAGGATTTCGGTTTTCTCCTACATTTTTTTCTTTGTTTGTTTCGGAGATATGCTTTCAAGGCATAGAGATGGACATCCATAATTTAATTTTCGGGTGGAGGCAAACGTAAACTGTAAACGCAAAGAACATACACAAACACCAAATACAAATACCAGAAGAACCCCCCCCAAATATGAGAGAGATGGAAAAATGAAATTACACAACAGGCTGGAACAATAAGGAAGTTTCTTTGTTGTTGTCGGCGACAATAAGGAAAATCCTTGAGCATTTGCGCTTTTTGGCCACTTGTATCGCATGCGCTACAAATCCCAGCGATCGGTCAATCGCCCATCAAGAAGGAAAAAAAACACCCGAAGACAAAGTTTTTTAGAAAAAGCGAGAGTTCTTGTTCTATGGTAAAGAGCTGCTACAAAAAAAATTTTGCATTTTTTTTCCTTGCCTAGTATGGAAAACACTAAACATACGTAAGTTGCGCTCAAATATGCAATGACAAATTTCAATATTACTACTGTACTACGTGGGTCATAACGAAAATTCTGCACACGTTAATCTAAAACGGAAGCGGATGATGCAATCGGGGAAATGATTGCGTCATCTCAAGGTCAGACTCTCAGCACCGCAGTAGTGTCAGAACGATGCGCTATCATTTGCTGTGTGGACGTGGGAGGGTTTGGAAATGGAAGTGTGCAGCTCCTCAGGTCGAGTCACAGCGTTAGACCAGCGCTCGTACGTGAAAATAGAAACTCTGCGGGGGAAAACTCCGACACAGATCCACACTGCCTTGCAAGAAGTTTGTGGGGAAGGGACTCTTGATCGACGAACAATTTCTCGCTGGGCATCGTGCTTTCGGGAGGGCCGAAGCAGCATCGAAGGTGATTACCGCTCAGTCCGACCTCAAGTGTCGACAGACAAACATCTGTCACCATTGTTGCAACGCTTCTCGAACAAAATCGCCGTTCGACAGTCCAGGAGATTACTCATCATGCAAATTTGACCACCATGTCTGTTCACCGGATTTTGATCGACTCACAATAAGAGAAGTCACAATCAGCGGAATGTAGGTATCCAAGTTTCCCACGCCCCTCAAACTGTCATCGGCAACAATTCAAAGTGAAGCAAACGATGATTTTTGCGTACGATGCCCAGGATGTTGTGGTTTCTAATCGAGTACCGGTAGGGCAAAATGTCAACGCACAATATTATCGTGACCTTCTGAGTTGAGATCAAAATTTCGTCAAAATCGCCCCGACTTGTTGGAAGCGGGAGCGATCTTGCTGCATGACAACGCACCGTGTCATGGTGCAGGTTAGTTACGGGGACTTTTGTCGAAATATGGCTGCAAAACTTTATCCCACCTACCACACAGCTCTGATCTCCGTCCACCCGACTTTGATCTTTTCCTAAAGTTAAAAAGTCGGCTCCGTAGCATCCGCTACGAATCGCTGGACGAACTGTCATTGGACATGACCCGTGTAATACGACAGTTGAACAAAGATGGCGTACTACGGGGCATCCAGAACATACCTCACCGCTAGCAAGCTGTCAATAGTAGAGGAGAGGAATAAATTGAACGGCAATAAGATAAGTTTTCTCCGCTACTTCACTGTTTTCTCAAAAATGGACAGTGTGCTGAATTTTTGTTAGGACCCCTTTAGGTGAAAGGCCGTCAATAATGATATGTAGAGTAATTTTTAATAACTAGGTATTCTTTATGTTTATGATGTCCAAATGTGAAACTATATTTCATGAACACTGCAACAATGAACTACAATAAAAAGAACTATTGACAGCGAGGAACAGTACACCAATTATGTAGGAAATAGTAACACTATACTAGTGATCCGATTTATTGGTATAGTAGTGTGTTTCCAAGCTTTCGAACATCAACCAGATTACTTTTTCAAGGAAGTTAGACCGAAACTGCAAACTGAATAATAGAACGCTTTAACAATCTGAACGCGGGAACTTGACTTGACAATAAATAGATACGACGTTATATTCATTTAAAGATACGAGGCATCACGTTGGTTGCGCACGCGGTATCCTGGTACGGAGAAGGCGTTACTTGAAGAACTGATTCCAGATTCGTGGCAACTCGACTGAGACGCTATCATTGCAAGTATCGCTGTTGGTAATGATCTCCAAGTTTTCCCGAGTGGCTGTACATTTGGGGATAGAGTAGGTAGCTAATTTCTTTGTATCATTCCACATAGGAGTAGCGGACTTGAATTTGACTTCTCTGGTTAGTGCCGTGGCTACTTTACCGTATTTTGTGTCCCTTTTATGTTCGTTGTCTCTGATTCCAAACGAACGCTTGGTCATTCCAATGTAGTATCGTTTAGAGCCGTCCGGATATTGCAGGGGGAACGCATAAGCACTTGCTTCGCAGGAGAGAGGTGGTTTTTCACTATTTCTATTTAGCATACTATACCGTGCAAATCAATTGGGACAAACTATTTTATTCTCGGAATTGTAATATGATCGCCAGTTGATTTCGGAAACCCACGTAAACCGGTTTTATCAGCTGTGAGATGGTGTGACTGTTAGAACTTGACTGTAAAAATGTAGTTTGATCGGTTTTAAACAGGAAATAGGCACTTCAGCTTCAGTTGTGAGCTTTCGTGTGTGACAGGTGGATGTTAGTTTTTGCTCTCTGTGAGTACGTGTTGCTTTCGTGTATTGAAAAATGGATATTTCCCCAAGGAAGCGTGCAAAAATAATTGCTCTGAAGGGTCACACTTCTATGACAGTGAGAGATATCGCTTCTGCAGTTGGTGTAGACAAATCAAGTGTATCAAGACTGCTTACGCCATACAATGCATCTGGTTCATCGTCTCCAAAAAGGAGAGGTAAATGTGGAAGAAAATGAAAGACAACTCCACGAACCGATAAATATCTAATTAGAAATAGTAAAATTAATACAAAAAAAAAAAAAAAAAAAAACAAGCACCGACCTTTAAAGAAATTTATTGGCTAGTGGTTGTGATGTTAGTGATTCAACTGTACGCCGTAGGCATCTGGAAGTTGGCCGGAAGGCAAGAAGACCAACAAAAAAACAATATTTGAATGCGAAAATGAAGATAAAACGTTTAGCAGGGGCCAAAAAATATAAATCATGGACTGCTGACGACTGGAAAAAGGTAATTTTCAGTGATGAAACTCATTTCTTTGTGCAGAGTTACCAAGCAAATGTCGTTAGACGAAGCAACTTTGAACCCTTAAGACCTGAGCATGTCAAACAAACTCTAAAACACCCTCTGAAACAGATGTTTTGGAGTTTTTTCACATCAAATGGCATTGGAAGCTTAGTTTCTGTTCAAGGTATGATGAATTCAGCCAAGTACGTAGAAACATTACAACGTAGGATTGTTCCATTCTTGCAAACTTTTGACGGGACATTTCAACATGACTTGGACTCATGTCACAATTCGAAATTGGTCAAGAATTTCATGCTGGAAAATCAAATTCACTTGCTTGATTGGCCTGGAAATTCACCAAACTTAAATCCCATAGAAAACTTGCGGAATATTTTGAAGAGACGTTTAGGTAAAATGGACTGTACAACCAAAGAACGCATGATAACGAATGCTATAAAAGTGTGTTTCCACGATTATGAAGTCAAAAATATGTGCACTCAATTAGTGGAGTCAATGCCAAAACGAATTCAAGAGGCAATTTCTGCTAAAGGAGAACATACTAATACAGGTATTTATCAGTGTATATTAAGGCATAGAATGATATAAAGGCATAGTTTTGGGGAAAAGATTGATTTTTTACTTTGTCCCAATTAATTTACACAGTATAGTAGAATATAAAGATGCAGGAGACCTTATGCCGACGCCGTAGTTCATCTTCTTGAGAACGTTCTTGAATTTGTAAGACACATTTGGTATGCAGGGAATTGAGCCTAAATAACGAAGCTGCGGCACAGGAAGATAAGAATGTTTGACCCTGGCTTTTTGGATAAAGTTACGTATCTGATTTAGAGATGAGCTCGGGCCCGGGCCGGGCTCGGACGGGCTGAGAATTCATTAACTACCGAAAAACCCTGGCCCGGGCCGGGCTCGGACGGGCTGAGAATTCATTAACTACCGAAAAACCCTGGCCCGGGCACGGAATTACACGTCTTGAATTTCCTTACTGTAATAAATTCAACACGTGTAATTCCGAGCCCGGTTAAATTACACGTGTTGAATTTCATTGTGGATTTGTTACCCTGGTGGAAGGATTTTGAACTTCCAAAGCTAGCTGCCATTTCAAGACAAATTTTGCTTAGCATGACTTGCATTATGCATTGTCCAAAGCTATGACCCAAGCAAGGATTAGTTTAAGGAGGTCGGGTATCGAAAAACTGGGAAAAAATCACATTCCCATTTTTTGTATTTTATTAAAAATCAAGAATCTTATCTTTAAAATGATGTATTAATTTCCAAAATTGTTCAGTTAGAAGTATTGTTATTTATTTTTTTAAATTTCCTCACTCCTGCGATTTTTGGGGTGACGTTGGTTTTTAGTGCAGCAGGTCGAGTTTTAGAGAAAAGGAGATCAAGTTGAAGCGCTGAGGCATTAGATGCAATTCTCTCTCTCTCTCTCTTTTTCATGGTGATCTTGATCTAGAAACTATACACACATATGATAATATTGTGATTATTATACTATTAAGCGCAAAGCTTTGTTAATGTTACAAAATGCAGAATAATCTGGTCAGGAATGCTGGAATGCTTTTACGTTCTTTTTTTTTTTTTTTTTTTTTGAAATTTCCCTACATGTTTGTTTTTATATCCTACTACATCACTCTAAATTTCCTTTACCAATTAGCATATACGTAAATTATATTGCAAAGATTAGTTTTCTAAAGTCAAAATTTCAAACACTTGCAACTGTCTATACGGTGTTGTACGTTTTATAATGCAATTTATTCAAAATAAAATTAAATTTAGAAATCAAAAAGAAATAACGAATGGAATTTTTTTGTTTCTAAACGATTTTCTTTTCTTCAGCTTTTACCAAAATTACTGATTCCTCTGATACGGTCGAAGGGCACGTTGATTATTTATTTATTTTCAAATCCACATTTTAGAACATTTGGCTTTATGCGTAGTATTTCTAAAAACATATTAATATTGTGAAGTGGATTAACTGAACTAAACTTTTTAAACTGGTGATTTTTAAACTAATCTTTGCTTGGGTCATATCTTTGGCCAGTGTATAATGCATAAATGCAAGCCTTGATAAGCAAAATTTTCCAAGAATCCGGGCCCGGGCTCCTAAAATTGAGCCCGAACTCATCTCTAATCTGATTCAATGAATATCCTGCATCAGTGGCCAACTTCATGAAGCTTTCAAGTTCGTGTTGTCTAGAATGGGAATGTGCCCATCATACACACGGCGTTGTTTAGAGCAACACAACCTACCGGATCGAACCCGTGACCAATCGATCGGAAGGAGTTGAGAGTTCCTTCGGATATCACAGTCCCTGTATGCTTACACCAATCACCTAGACTGCCATTCATAGCCAGAGAAGGAAATCCCATGGGATTTCAAACGTAACGCTGATATTCAGCGATAATTCCGAAATCAGAGAAGCAACCAAGATTTTGCATAAGAGAAGAGTTAAAAACGGGAGGTTTAAAAAAACAGAATACCTCATAACATGCAAATAGCACGTTTCTTTCGAAACTTATTTTGAAATGGTTCTAGAGAGCTTGTCGAATAAAAACTAACAGGCAGTGCATTTTTTCACGCTCATATCGCCAATTTAATATTCAAATGCAGCGAAGACAAGCCCCAAATGCAATAAAAGGACTGTCAAGTTTTGATCGAAGCGTGTTGTGTGTATCACCCTATCAAGTATGCAGTGTTATTGGGTGGGTGTCGCTCGGGTTATATAAGATAGATGGTGCCACGTAAAGTCACGATACTAAAACTGGGATTGTTTGCCCGAGGAATGCTCTTTGTTTTAGCAATGCTCCGAGCTTGTGCAACTCCTTGATGGCTTTAAAGCCTTCGAGTGAAACAACTCAAACAAATGAGTTTCTTATAGCTCTGATTGATTCTAGATTATTTTTGCGTGTAGTAGCACTTAAGATTTTTCACTCCCCATAGTTTCCCACCCTTCTTTTTTTACTTCATTGTTGTTCTACCACCTATTACTGACAGCACAAGCGGACGGTTGCGTAATGTTGATAAATGAAAAACCACAGTAGCCGTTTGTGCCGTTCGTTCTGTTCCAAATCAGATTGAATTCACGTAAAGCAGACAAGGCCAGCGCTTTCCGGGAAAAAGGGCTGGGGGGCGGAGGCCAGAGTCACTGCTTAAGTTGTATCGGCGCATTTGGGAGTTAAAATTCGTGATTTCGGGTTCCGGGACTTCGGGCATTGTATGTTGGCTAACAATCTGCGAGTTTGGAAGGCCAAGCTTATGCAAAACGAGATACCATTCTTTAATTAAATCATCATTTTAATTTTGAAAGTGGTTACTTTTAAACGTGTTTATCTTGTGCTCATTATTTAAACAAACTGTAACTTTTTAATTAATTAAAGACAGTAACATAATACTCATTTAACTTTCTTTAAACATTAATTTTGTCTTTTAGCTTCTGCACGATGCAGTGAAGTTAATGCTGAAGTCATCTACATATTGAAAAAAATGAAATCCTTGGAGCATGAACGGAAACGTTAATCCATTAATTTATCATGGGGATTATGAAAGAGATATTTCTAATTCAGGGCATATTAATTTTTTTCATTTTTATAGTGAAAGTGTGAAAAATAAATGAAATGCGAAGATCTGTTTGGGTGAATAATCAAAATCAGAACTAGAAGCATTGGTCTAAGCGCTGGCTTCTGACCCGTCTGAGATGGATTCAAATACCGGTGAGGCATGGATGTTTCGTTTGTCTTGCGGCACTGGCTTTCTCCCTTCCCTGGAACCAGTGTTCCTAAATTAGGGACGAGCGACTGCTGATAGCCCATCATCGAGTTGCCCACGGTAGTCGTTAACCCTCTCCTTCCCTCCTCCAAAAATCCCTGCTTTGAACATATTCTTCGCGAAACTGTTTAATTAATTTAAGTATGAGAATTGTTCGAAGTACATGATAAAAAACAAATTATAGGAGCATTAAAAAAATTGGAAAACTGTTTCAGATCCCACTTTGTACGAAATATCTGTGAATTACGATAATAAAATACTACAGTTCATTCTTAAGTACAAGAGCATAAAAAAAAAAAAAGTTGTCTTTGTAAAAATCCACTTCACTGAACGAGTTCTTTGCCATACGAAATTCTGCGTTGCACAAAATGAGTATTCCGCGAAAAGTACTCTATGGAAATAACTTTTTTGTTAATTCTTGCTTTGCGTAAGCCGTAGGATCCGTTTGAATCAAAGGATTCGATTCAGCGAAACTCCATAATGTATTTCAATTTGCATTGTGCGAAAGAAGCTGCTTCATTAAAAGACACGTGCGGTATGAACAGTAAGCATAAAAAAGTTTTCCAATCAGTAAAATTCTTTATTTTATTTGTTCATTTCGTGACATTGTGGGGGGAACTCTGTGTGCCACCCCTATAAACGTAGGAAAACCTGTGTAAACACTTCCTAACATCTCCAATGACTTCCAGTTCATTAAAACATCTATTAATTCTTTCGTCTAACTTGACAGTTGCATTTTCTATCGCTCAGTTTCAAAATTCAAAAAAGTTCTTCGGTAAACGAAGTCGCTGTTTTCTGCGTCCTTTTCAAAGCGCTTGGTCAGCTCTTATATATTTGGGTGACTTTTATTCAAAACAGTCATCAATTTTCTGTGCCATCCTTCAATGACTTTATTTGTTCAATGTCGTCTCTTCTAACACCGCACCAGATCAGATCAGATGTAGAGGATTTTAGGAAGGGAGTGACTGACCCCAGGTCTTAAACAACCCCTTAGAAATAGGAAGCTAGGAGATTTAGGCTAGGGTGCTCGATAGGAAACTCACACGGAAACGAGGTAGAAAGAGGGAGGAAGACACCCTTATTTATTACTGGGGGCCAGTACCCGGGGCTTAACGTGCCCATCCGACACACGGCGGATATTTAGTGGCGCGAGCGTTCGTACCTGGCTGGGATCGAACCCGAGGTCTTCTCCGTGGCAGTCACGAACGTTGACCACTAGGCCACCCGCGGCCCTCTAACACTGCACCTAGCTTCCTTATTTCCACTAGTGGGACGACCCCCCCCCCCCCCCTGTTCCACTCGTGGGGCGTTACTTGCTTGTTCGGATATTAGCAGAGAGAAGCCCGTACTTGGAATGGAGTGATTGAAGTAGGAGAAAATGTTGCTGGTATTAAATATCGACTATAGAGGACAATGATTTCTAAATTCGGTGTGAAAAGAAAATGTGTGATTAGTTCTTATTAGAAATTAAGTTCTCAATTGTCCTCTGAATCTTAGATTGGCAAAACTCTTCATGAGATTCCAGAACTTCCGTTATAATTATGCATGAACGAAATTCTTAATTGAAGAGCAGCATTTTTGAAGAGCTGCGGATTGGAATGATTTTGCTCGTAAATTTGAATTGTGCACGGATTTTTTGCTAGTGTTAAGCAAAACTGTTTCATCCAGGATTGACACACCTCTCAGTTATCACTTCATGTGCTTCATTGAGTTAAGTAGCGTCTCAGCCCGATAGAAGGCGCAACGATAAAAATGTTTCATTGAGTTTGGGCTATACTCCTTAGAGACCGACAAAATACAATGTACAACAGTGTTTCATGAAATTTATCTTTTCTTCATTTCAAACATTGAGCTTGACCGTACACTCAGGACATATATAGTCCCAGGCTGACAGGCAGTGCTACGAAAAAAAAAAAAAAAAAAAAAAACAAGTTAGTAAAATCATGCAATGCATTGATTATGATACGCTTTCCAACATACCAGAAATCATTACTCAAGTTATTACTCAAGTTATGAGGATGGCTGTGAAATAAATCTCGCTTCTGTGCCCTGAACTTTGACCCCATTTCCATGATATTAAACAGAATTGGTTCAGTACATCTCCGGAACCACATGAAGTTTTGTCTCAATCGAAGCATTTTTGCGTAAGTTATGACGCATAAGGGCAATGGAATGGATCCCCTTTTATGTCCTGACCTTTGATCCCATTTCTTCCATTTTCAATAGGGTTCCTTCCCAGGTTGTCCTCTACCACATACTAACATTTCACTGAAATCGAACTATTTTTACGCGAGTTATCGTGCGGACAGAGAGAGGGACAAAGCTGTAGCATATAAGTTTCTTCAATCTACGGTTGGAAAGTGTAAAAAAGTGTCATCGAGGTTAAACCTTTTGTCATTCTGTCACCCTTAAACCGACAGAGAGAGAGAGAGAGAGAGAGAGACAGGGAGAGAGAGAGAGAGCCTAAAAGTGTTTCATCTAGTCTGGCCGTCCGTAAGAGGTCTGTCTCAGGCATACAGCGGGTGCTATGCAGGTGTTCCATCGAGTTCGAGCACTTTGTCACTGATGTCAGTCTCACATCGTTAGGGGTTCTGCGCAAAAGTGTTTCATCGAGTTTCGCCGCCCTTCTAAAGTCTCAGGCAGATAGCGCCTTATGCAGGTGTTCCATCGAGTTCCAGCAGTTTGCCACTGATGTCTCACACCGATAGGGGATGCTGCGCAAAAGTGTTCCATCGAGTTTCGCCGTCCTTCTGAAGTCTCAGTCTCGGGCAAGTAGCAACTATGCATGTGATCAATCGAATTTGAGCAGTTTGTCACTCACGGCAGTCCCACACTGATAAAGTGCTGCGCAAACGTGTTTCATCGAATTCGGCTTTTCGCCGAGGTCGTATTTTTAAAGCCATAAAGGATGCTATGTGATAGTGTTTCATCGAGTTTGGGCGTTCGTTTTGTTTGTAAGCTCGCCATAAAAAGCAGTTTTTTTTTATTCGGGTTTAAATACCATTGTGAGTCTCTAAGACTATAAGTAATCACCCGTCCATGATTACGACAACTAGTCCCTGTGGAAAGCCAGTGCCGTATAGGACTAGCTCATTACCCTCTGGACTCGAGCAGAGATCGGACGATTGGCCAGAGGCCCACTTGGTTACCATGACAGCCGCAGAAATTCCTCAATACGTAAGACTACTTCATCTGCCAACAAAAACGAATCCGAAACTTGGATGTAGGCTGATGTATTTTTAACGACTATGTTATTGTCAACTGTTCCACAGGAAAATTATCATCATCAAACGATATCATGTAAATTAAGCGGAGAAGTCTAAGAGGAGTCTTTCATTTTTAAGTTCAGTTAAGATTCACATCGCCACTTCGGCGGCGCAGAGGTCTAATTGCTAGCTTCTGACCATTCGTTCGCGGTGGGTCCCGGCTCGAATCCCGGTGAGGCATGGATGTAGTTTTGCTCTCTCCCTTCCCTGAAGTCAGTGACCCTCAATTAGTGATGGACGACTGCTTATAGCCCACTGAATTGCTCATGGTGATCGATGAACTCCCCCCCCCCCCCAAAAAAAAAAGGGCATGGGGCACGTCAAAAGCCGTTACTAATACAAACCTGCCAAGTTTTACCGCATAACCGTAAAATTTACGCAAATTGCACTGGTTTTATGGTTATTTTACGGAGCGACACATTTTACGGATTTTATCTTAGGTATAGATTAGGGTCATATATATAATATATATTTAAATTGTTACAGATATTTCCTACTAGGTTTTAGGATTTCATATAAAATCTCAATATTGCTACCGTTTTCCATCTCGTGCTCCCCTTCCTTTGTTTCCACAAAGCGTGAGAGAAATTTCGCAGAGTCAATTCTCCATTAGACACCGGGTGCACGGTTCTTTCTTAAGTCGACAATTTGTCTGAATTTTGTATTTGCACATTTTATGTTGAATGGAAATTAGCTCTATCGCGCCTCTTTTGATACTTTACAGGTTTCTATTTCAATGCAGCCGACTAATGGACTTAGTCTCCTCACATTTTACTTTGAAGCTTGAGATTAACCGAGGGCGGTGTGTTTGTTTCTCACGGGGAACTTTCGGATATGCTTAAGGGCATTTTTGGAGACAGGCGAGAAGGAGCGCGAGAAGACAGTTGTGTCTAGGTTTCGAAAGCGAGCGGTCGCAAAAGAGGACCACGAGGAAATTCCCCCAGGTGAGACTGGGAGGTTTTAGGCGGACCGGGAGGAAAATTAATAGAGAAAACGGACAACCTTTTCAGGGGATTAAATGAAGAGAAGAATAAAGATTTCTTAGACTTGTTAACGGATCGCAAGAATTATTTGCCTATTACTTAGAATTATTATCACTCTCATTACTATTATTTTATCATCTTCAACTACGCGAGGTTCATGAGGTATAACACGAGCCTCCTAATAATTACAAGTTAACAACAGGCTACAAAGATAGCAACGAACTTGTTAACAAAATATATTACCTTAACACTTTTCGGAGAGAATAATTATCTCACAGGACTACGGCACCTGCATGTTTCTGATTGCCCTGATCATAATTTCTTCCAACCCTATATCATCTCATCCAATTTGGAAAGACTCGGAAATAAACTTTGTGAAGTTGAGATTAACGATAACTAGAGAGAGTGAGAGAGAGTTGCTTTTTTAAAGCTTTAGCATACCGACACAAAATTACGTTCAAACCCATTTTAACTTAAAGTAAAAAGTCACTGCAATATATCGCTTGTAGCTGCATTTTCACGGTTACCAATGCATTGCTTTTCGTATATGTAGCTTAATCACTGTATACGGAAGACTTCATTACGTTTTGACTGTAATTTAATTGTTATAAGCGAGAAATACTGCCAACCTTTTTATTTGCATAGCATATGAAATCGATATAAGGTTCTCACAATGAATCGGTTTTTAATCGATATGCTCGATACATTAGTCAGTCTGACATATCGAGTATAAACGTTCACTGAACTCTTTTTGCGGATTTCAGTTCTTGAAAGTTGACATGTCTGCTAATAATCCAAGAGCATCATTTTCTAATAATGGATTTGGACCAAGACTTCAAACAGAATTCAGCATTCTTATTCAAGTATCTTCAACATCGACTTGCTGTACTGAAATGCTTCTGATGACTAGAATGGAACTCCTAAGACGTAAAAAAAGGCCAAAGATACGGAAAATGGATGTAATAATGATTTTGAAACTCTGTCGCTGTCTTCAGCGAACTCTGTTTTGTCTCTCACTATTTCCTTTTTTATTATTACTATTTTTTCAAGATGTAAGAAAGCTTCCTCATTCTTCGTCCTCAACATCTCATGGATGCAGTTTTCGCTAAGCTTGTCGTGTCATATGGGCCGTCCCCCCATTATCCATCAATCAGCAGGGCGTCATTTGGATCACACCGGGGAGTAGTCATTGAGTTCCATGCTGTTCCTCATCTAAGAGGCCACAGAACGCAATTATCCCCTGCCCCAGAAACCACAACCCCCAACAGTTTGTCCAGACGGATCACTCCTCAACGTTTGACAACCCTTTTTGGGAAGTCGAATATTTGAAGGTACTCTCCATACGGACGAAAAACATTTCACGAAACGAATGGATCTTCTGGCGTAAAATATGCTAATCTTGTGTGATGCATCACTAAATAAAAATTCAAAATTTAATAAACAAAAAATAAATCTTACCTGCTCGTTGTCTAGTCAACAAAACTAGATAGAAAGAAATTACGTGTGTAATCACTTAACCGATTTTTCCAAAATTCCTGTTACTTCTGGACTTGATAGTTATCATGCTGTACATGCAGGAATTATGAATACGTTCGTGTTTAAAAGAAATTAGAACTCGTAAAATGCCCCATCGGTTCTCCTTTCCCCTCCTTCCAAGTTCAGATACGGAAACGGGTCACGGATCAATGGGTCGACAATTTCTTGCTGGTCAATCGGATCCGGTCAGGGTGTTCCTGACCCGATTTAGACCCGATTTTATTTTCGTTTTATTTTTGAAAAGGAAGTATATTTCTAAGTAAAATGCGTACTGTGGAATTTTGTGCTCGGTACTGGTGCCAACTGAGTGAAAAATGATGTGTCATGCAAAAATATTGCCGTCTCTTTCTTAAAGCAA
This sequence comes from Macrothele yani, assembly GCA_039090855.1. Lineage (NCBI taxonomy): Eukaryota > Metazoa > Arthropoda > Arachnida > Araneae > Macrothelidae > Macrothele > Macrothele yani. Next base: position 150,160,078 of record CM076995.1, on the reverse strand, counting down.
CGAAGATTTCCACCGACCGACGACGGTACGACTCAGACGCTAGACTCACCGATACCATATCGTGAAACGATACTTCCTTAATGTTTGTTTTCAGTGCGAGTGTAGCATGATACAGACAAACGCCTGTCACCTGCTTCTCTGGTGATTCACTCTCTCACACCCCGCGTGTCACATTGTAAGATTGAGAGTTACTTTTCCACATCGCATCTTTTGCATTGAGCATTCAGAGGTTTTAATTTGACGTGCTAACATCCCGTTTCATTGCATATTGTGTAGGAATTAAAGCCTCATTTGTTAATGTGGATGGATTTATTATTAAGGAGACTGAAAAAGGCGTCGAGGCCAACAAATACGGACCTGTCGAAAACAAAAAGGGGAAGAGTGAATGCTGGAATTTGTTTCGTCTCATTAAGAAACCGGAATATGTTTCACAGCAACGCCAATTTTCACAAGCTTGTGATGAGTTGAAAGTTTCCAAAATGTGAATGTTGATTACATGAGTGTTCCTCTCTTCTGATGGGCAATGATGAAACCTACATCCACAATCCACATTTTGGAAACTTTCAACTCGTCACCAGCTGGTGAAAATTGGCGTTCCTGTGAAACATTCTGAAGCTTGATATGTTGTCAAGAAAACAGCAAAAACTGAAATTAAACATACTACAAGTTACTTAATTCAAAAATTTTGATTTTCGCAGATGTGTTTGAAAATATGTATATGTAAAACAGTTAGGTTATGTGAAAGACGACATTTTCTGTAAGTGAGGAAATTATACGTTCCCATAATACATTTTCATGATTTCTTTGTAACCTACGATACCCAATGAGGAGACACTTTTTGAACGCCCTGTGTGTGTGTATATATATATATATGATTATGTATAATTATAAATTGAGTTTCGAATTTATAGTTAAGAGGAGATTTTTCCGGGTCAAGTCCCGGTTTGGTCAAATTATGTGACGTTTGACCCGTTTCCAACTTTGTACAAATTCCAGATGTATATTTTACTTATCTGTATGGTTTTTCTAACATACTCGCAATATCTTTTCACCGTTTACAAAGAAATATAGTTGTTCGTTATAGATTGTTTATACGTACATTCCACGGGAGGTAAAAACGGGGGAGGGGGGCACACAGAAGGATGATGAAATCTGTCTGTTTTCTTCTGACCTGAGACCTTTTCTTGAATTTTTTTCGTAGTCCCATGCTGTGTTTATTTAACCAAGCTGACAAGAACAATCCAACTGGGTAGATTACTGCTTTCCCTAGCACGATTTTAACAGCAAAATTTTCTCTTGCTTTGGTTGGATATTTCTACCAGCACTTTTTTATGACCATGAAGCTGTTGTTAAAATTTACCGAGTTGAATATGCGATGGATGACAACGGGAAAGAAATCGTGGATAATTTGTTAGAATCTACCGGGTGTGAAAACGCAGTGGATCAGATAGGTAAAGCAATCCTACAGCAGTTAATATATCATGCGGAGTTAATCCATTGACTTATCACGAAAAATTTGTTAGAATCTGAGGTGAATACGCAGTGCTTCAAAATTGGGAAGGCAATCGTGAAGCAGTTAATTTATCATAGATATTATGCTATTCCCTTAATTTATCATGGTGATTATGTTAATCCATTAATTTATTGTGGAGCTTATGTTAATCGGTTAATTTATCGTGGAGATTACGAAAGAGGTGTTCCTGATTCAGAGAATATTGATCATTTTATTATCTGAAATTGCAGAAAATAAGTGAAATATTAAGAACAGTTTAGGTGAGTTATCAAGCCAGAACACGACTAACGTATGATCCATTACGTTTTCACGAAGCTGAATACGCAGTGGATCGTACATTCTTCCAGCCCGTATTTTCCTTCGTTTTCCTATCCTCTTGGAGAAATCATCGAAACTCTCACTTCAAGAGTTAGATCAAGACTCCTCCCATGTGACCAACAGGTCAGCTCCATGTCACTTTCATCCCTCTCAGACCCGTTCATTAGCCAGTTACATTTCACGTGTGCCTTCCTATTACGTGTGAGCCATTTTTCGTTCCATGTCCTACTGAAAGGAGGATGATTCCTGAAAACTCCAAACAAAGCTAACCGTTCCTGAATAACTCTGAACAAAGCTCTAAAACCATCAGATGTTTATGAAGTCATTCATATACATCCGATGCAGGGAAACAGCTAATAATATCGTTTTCTCCAAACACCAGTGACTCATTAACTGCTGGATGAAAACTAAGGAAAGAGACCAACGATTTTAACTACGATGTTATGCTGGTATTAAAGAATGCTATTAATTTTAACTTTCGCTGAAATTAATGAGTTCAAGGTAACAATCCTACGCAGTCCTCGGGAGCATTGCATTTCTCTGGAGCCGTGTAACAAGTTTCAGAGCCAGTTTTCACAGACAGAAGTTTTTTAGGAATAATGAAAATTTTTCTGCTGCCGCTGGCTGCAACACACTGAAGTTATCGTAGGCTGTGTCTAAAAACAATATTAGAATATTTCTAGAATATAAAGCACGGGCATCTTGCAATCTAGGCATATTGAAATCTCCCTTGTACCTCTGCATATCTGTTAAGTCTGTTTGCTGACGATATTTTTCTTCAGGCATTGGACTTGCAGACGAAAAAAGAATAAAAAAAGGAAGAGAAGTGAGGTGATGAGCAGATAGATGATGGGAGGAAAGAATAGAGTGAGAGAGATGACGAGAAAAAAAAAGGTATGCGGTGGATGAGGCAGAAAGGAAAACAAAGAGGTAATAAAGAAGCATTTGTAAAACATTCAAACGGTAAATTGTATCACAGTGCTGCAAACTGGAAGAAATCGAAGTTTAAAGACACATCCTGCTTTTATCCATACAAGATTGTCGTTTTGTGGTTTACGTGAACACTGGGAATTACCATTTCGAGGTCATTAGGGGGAAGGGGGTCCTGCCTGACTTCATCTATGACATGAAACTGTTGATCTTTTCCTCAATCCCTTTTCCTTCCCAGTTCTAACATGGGTTGTTTTCAAAGAAGGGGGCGGGGGGATAATCTTGCTATATACTTAGAGCTCTGTTCTGCTGATGTTCTGAGGAAGAAGTTTGGGTCATTCAAGGTTCTCTGATGTGCTTGTACTTCCTCGTCCGTTGATCGGTAGCATTGTCCGATAGCGCTACATTTCAAGTGCTACTGTTTTTATTTTGTCAGGTGCTTTCAGATTGGTTGTACCTTTTCCTTTTTGTTTTGTTTTTTTGTTTCGAATTGTACTAATTCAGAATGCAGGAGTATAAACAGCTTATAATGTCTTTTAAATTGTTACTTGATTATTAAAGAGCTGTAGTTAAATCAGGGGAGGAATTACAGGGAAGTGGAGCTGTATAGATTACCTAAAAAATAACGATTTTTTTTTGTTCTTTCATTTTGCTTTGGGAAAAAAAAAAAAAAAAAGGATAAATTCGTCAAACAGAAGTCATCGCTCTTTCCACGTTTATAAGTGAGTCACAGAAAAATTATCATCGGTCGCCATCGGGAATCGAACCCAGGGCCTTCCAGTTACGCGCCGGACATGCGACCACTGCACCACAGCGGCCTCGAATTCTCCAGACTCACATACGACTAACTGCCAAACCACATGGCAGGTTGCTTCTTGGAGCCCTGCACAATGCTGGGTATTTACCAAATATGGAAAGCGGTGGCGGCCGATGAGAATTTTTCCGTGACTCAGTTATAAACGTGAGAAGAGCGATGACTTCTGGTTGATGTGCTTAATCCACGTCAATTGTGTGTATTAATTATTCATTCGCCTCCTAATTATTTATACAGTTGCTGCTTTCCATCTGTGGTGAATCCCCCGCATTGTGCGGGGCTCCGAGAAGCAACCTGCCGTGTGGTTTGGCAGTTAGTCTTATGTGAGCCTGGAGAATTCGAGGCCACTGTGGTGCAATGGTAGCATGTCCGGCGCGTAACTGGAAGACCCTGGGTTCGATTCCCGGTGGCGGCCAAAGAGAATTTTTCCGTGACTCACTTATTAACGTGGAAAGAGTGACGACTTCTGTTTGATGCTCCTCCTCCACGTCAATTGTGTATATTTGGATTTTTTCGTTCTTTGTTTGGGAACATGTGTCCGACCGAACTCGAAGTATGTCATCTACAAGTATGAGTTAACTAACTTTTGAAATGCAGCTGCACTAGAAATAGTTTTGATAGTAATATTACTTAATACCACACTACAACTGAGCTCAAAAATTGGAGTGCTTTTTTTTTGTCCATTTTTTTAGAGGGTAACACTTTGCTCCTTAATTCGGTATTTATTATGATTTCCCCCATCTTCCACTTAAAATTTCTTTTACTCCATTCAGTCTAGTTTTAAGAATTTTATCACTGCACTCCTACCGTTCGAGTAAAATAACATTGAAAAAGCTGGTTTTACGAAACACGGGATTCGATTTTATCCATGTTCGGACTCTTCAGGGCAACTCTCAATGAGGTGTGACCTTGATTATATATCTGACAGCAGATCCTGTATTGCACGTAGTATTAGTCTGAGTTAAAGCAATACCATAAACTAACAGTACGTAACATGTTAAATACTATACTGTGGTACAGTGACCAACCACTCTTATAAACGTTCCGACTTTTCAACCTTAACAAATGATTATCCACTTGAAACTTCCACTATTTCTTCCGCATTAGAGTATCACAAAGCCTCTAGTAATTAAATTTCGTCTTGAAAGCTATAATAGTTTTTGCGTTATGGCTGCAGCAAACTGACACACACACACACACACACACACACACACACACACACGCTCACTACCACCGCCTCCGCCGTGAAAAAAACCAAATGATGAATGCCCGGAGGAACTCTAAATGTGTATTTCTGCTGAAATTTGGAGTACAGTACTTCAGGTAATGGCCGACTTCCGTACGTGCGAGTTCCGTACAAGTTCATTTCTCAACAAAGTGCGAGTTCCGTACAAAGGAGTAGAGGGAATTCGGTCCTTCATATATAAACGGTTGATTAATGAAATAGTTTTAATAACAAATAATTTACTAAACTGGAAACTAACTACAATTTTGAGATATTGCTCTAATTTTTTTATGAAATCTTTGTACAATTTATTTCGTATTTTAACGCAACTGACAAAAATTCAAAGATGTAATTATATGAAAACATGCACATGTGATGATGGTCTCTTGCATCCTATTGGTATGTTTTCATTTCACACTTTGTCCAGGCTTAGGACTGACAGCGTAATTCTGGCGTGTTTAAAAGATAGCCGGGATTAGCCCTTTCCCTTTTATTAATGCAATTTTTCTTACATTTTTTTTAAGGTTACTTTTTTTACATTTCTTTATTTTAAACATTTTTTATATTATTTTTTTTTCATTTTTTTTACAACTATTCAAATTTTCCAACGAAGACCAGAGCTTTTAAACACGTTTTCATGGTCTCGAAATCACGAGATGGTGCTGCTCAATAATCATCTAAGATTCTGTTTTTTCGTTTGTCCAGGTTGATATATTTCTTAAGGCGTGTTTTCTTTTTCAGACAAGCACAATTCATTTAAAACTTTTCCAAGGTTTAAATGTTTTTACCATTATATTCTGCCTCTTCTTTCAAAATTTTTATCAAACTCTTATTTTTTGTGTGCGACTTGTTCATTAATCGGTTTAGTTTAAACCTGTACGGAACTCCCACTAAGTCATAAGCCTTTTAAGTTACATGTACGGAAATGGCACGAAATGGCGCAAAATTTGAGGTGCACGGACGTCGCACGTACGGAAGTCGGCCACAACCCTTTTTCAAGAATGTCCGACAACGTGAAGGCCTCCCAAAATCTACGCTGTACGCAGGGTCACTGTAAATCTAAATCCGCCTCTGAGTTCAGTAGTCACTTAATTCTAATACACTAATCAGCAGGATAAGATAGGCTTAATAAGTGGAACTATTCACAATCGTAACTGATACGGAGTAAGATCCAAAAGTTTCCGGACTGCTCCTGTACCACAATTTACGTACATGTATCGCATACCCACGGTGATTATTGGATTACGTTACGAAATTACCCCCCCCCCCCACCCTCAGAGGGAAATCGGTTTCGTCCAATACGTCACGCGCTCGCTGAGGTACTTCCGTGTATTGTGAGGAGCTTACGCAGTGTTCAGCGATTGATGAAAAATGGCGTTTTTGAGCAGCGCGTTAACGTTAAGTTTTGCTTTCGTTTGGACAAAAGTCCAACAGAAAGTGACGAGATGTTGAAACAAGTTTATGGAGAAAACATCCTGTCGCGGTCACAAACATTCCACCGGCATCAACGCTTCAGAGAAGGCAGACAGGAGGTCGAAGACGACGACCGAAGCGGGCAATGACTGACAGTTCACAGGAGTGAAAACATTTCGAAGGTTGTAGACATTGTACCCGCCAACAGACTATCCAGCAAATTGCAGAAGCTGCTGGGATATCGGAGACTACGTGTCGACGGATACTAACATATGATCTAAAGGTGCACCGGGTGTGTAAACACATCGTTCCACCCATGATAACTAAAAATCAGTTGGCCATACAGATGGAACTGGCGGGAGATTTCGCAACCACCTCCTACAAAGACCCGCAATTTCTTAGAAGATTCATAATGAAGGGTGCAAAATGGTGCTTCCTCTTCGACCCGCAGATTAAGCGAGCATCAGCTACGTGGAAATCACCATCGTCTCCACGCCAGCAGAAATTCCGCCGATATCGCAGCAAAGGCAAGATCATGCTAGAGGTTTTCTTCGACATCCAGGGTATTGTTCTTCATGAATTTATCCCTGAACGACTCACTGTCAACAAGCAGCTCAATCTGGACATCACGCGACGTCTACGTTAGTCGATCCGCAAGAAGAGGCCTCAACTGTGGGGCGACCAATCGTGTGACTCTTGTGCCGGTGCACGATAATGCACCTGCCCACAGGTCACTACTCGTTCGTGAGTTTCTCGCCAAAACGGGAACTGTTGCCTTCCCATACCCACCATTGTCACCTGACCTCGCCCCCCTGCGACTTCCATCTCTTCCCTGAACTGACACGTTGACTTCAGAGTCGTCGGTTTTCGAACGAAAAAACAAACAAACGCTTCGCTGTTTAATGGGTTCCGGAAGTACTTCGACGAACTCTGCAGCCGCCCCGCTGGCGCAGTGGTCTAAGCGATGGATTCTGATCATTAGTCCGAAAGGGGTTCGGGTTCGATTCCCGGTCGGGTATGGATGTTGTGTTTGTCTTACGGCGCTGGCTCTCTCCCTTCCCTGGAGCCAGTGTCCTTAAATTAGGGACGGGCGACTGCTTATAGCCCATTGAGTTGCTCACGGTGGCCGTTAAACCTCCAATAAAAATAAATAAATAAAATAATTCTGCAGCCGTTGGCAGAAGTTTGTTGTTGCAAGAGAGTCTTATTTTGAAGAAAGATGTGCTTTAGCTTTGTAACTCTAACTATCTATGGACTTAGGTACCAAGTTCGGGAACTTTTGGATCTAGTATAATTTTATATATACAATAATTATACGATATACTAATAATTGTATTGAAAACGTTAAGTGCTTTTTTATCGTTTTACTGATCAACGCCGCAATCATGTACATTGTGATCCGAAAGGCGCAATCGAAACAGCGGAATTAGTTTATTGGGGAAGAGGCGTCAGAGAGAAATACGCTCCCGTTCAAGCTGGGAGAAAGATGCTCAGCGTGAGTCCGGAATTCAGCCCCCGAAGAATGGCGTAGGACAAAGAGGAGAGATGCCGCAGGATGATGGTTTAAGAAGGAACTCTTTTTTTAGATTCTCTGGACAACGACATCGGAAGAGAACGAAAGTTTGGGTAGAATTAGAGAGTAGATTCGAAAGAGCGAGTAACTAGGAAATAGGATAAGCAACGAGAAGACAGAAACATTAAGTTACAATTTACTAATACCAATCCGGGACAACCTGCACGTATAAGTTTAATCAAATAATAAATAATTTAAATCTAAAACTTTCTCAACTATTTCTTTATTATATATTTTTCGCAAAGAGATGAAGTTAAAGTTAAACATCGAACTCGAAGGGAGGAGGGGGGGGTTGAGAATAGAACGCTAACAGAGCCCTCCTACAATAGTCTTCCGGCTAAATTTTTCCTTTTTTGGATTTGCCAGATCCGCTTGTCTTCCGGTCTCTGAACACCTTTTAAATGGTTGCTTTTGAAAAGCCGGTAATCTGTTTTGTTTTGTTAATCGTAACTCCCGCTGAATGTGCACCTATGATTAGCTCCTTTTCGAATTCGAACAGATCCTCGGGTTTTCTAGGTTTACGTGATTTACTGCTGTCGCATAATTTGTAAGCTCTCTGTAAAGGATAAGGCAAAATGTCATCAGTCCAAGTGACTGTTATAATAGCATATATTTGAGTTTATTGTCTGCAACTGACTTATCATAACGGTTCGTAATTATTTAATCAGAGTGTGTATTATAAACCTTATGATTCGTGAGACACTTGATCCCACTGTTTCGTCTCATTCCTGCGATGCGAACATTCCTTTAAAATATGGATATGCTTGCATACCGAACACGGCAGGGGCGCTAACTTCAAATTATTGGGGGAGCGGGGGGAGGGGGGTCATGTGTAAAGAGATCAGACGTTAGAGGAGCATATCTCTTCCATTGTAAGAAGGAAAAAAAAAAAAAAAGAAAGAGGGCGCAAAGATAAAATTATGAGTTCGACGTACATTTTAAAACACAAATGAACAATGAAAGAGAAATATTCTTTTTCTAAATATTAATATTTTAAAAATAAAATTCAACCTGTGATTTTATAAAAATATCCAGAAAGATTTTATTTCCAAAAGTTTAAAAAATATAAGAAATTAGTGCGGTTATTCAACCAAAGAACGAGAAGCGCAAAAAAATAAATAGATAAATACAGGCGCTAGTGACTACACGTTTCTGTATTTTTATTTGATTTTTGGTAATTAATTTAAACATTTGCTTCATATCACGAGAACATGTCAAACACAATACGGGGCTGGCAATCCAGTTTCTTATCAATGAGCAATGCGAAATATGGGGGGACAGTTTTTACTTATTTTGTTATTTATTAATTTTTTTGGAAATAATCGGTTGGACTAAGCTCCACCTTATGCCAGGCCAAATCGATTTATTTAATTAAACAGGACGAAAAATATTGGGTTAGCACTGCCCCTCCAGTAAATTTATTGGGGGCTCCGATTGTCGGCGCCTATAGAGCACGGTATTCTTTATTTGTGCATACATGATCATCTAAATGCATTCTTTTGCCCACATTCTCTTATTGACTAACAACTAAAAGTTTCTTAGAACTGCTAAGCTCCTTCAACACCACTGTTCCCAATGTTGTAATGATGCAAGTAAAGGCACGCACTGTGGCCTAATATAGGATTGATCAGCTATTCTGTCGATCGTTGTCACTTCTCATGATGAAATTAAACGAATCAATTTCTACGGAGTAATGACGGATGTACACTATATTGGCAAAAGCGCCGGTCACCCCTTTCAAAAGCAAACGAACGGATCCGCTGCATTGTTAAGATGCGCGGTACAGCTGCAAACGGTATAAAAGCAAGCCTGCAGCTGACCGCGATCATATCGCTCTATGAGGTTGAGTAAAAATGTCGCGGGGAAGAGAACTGACTTTGAGAAAAGAAAGATCGTTGGGTGTTATATTAGTGGGTTCTCCATAAGAGAAACCGAGAGGCATTTAAACATGCTCAAGTGAACTGTTTTGGATGTACTGAATAAGTGGAAGACATATGGCGTGTCTGAAGCTGCAAAACGTTCCGGCAGACCAAAGAATATCAGTGATAGAAGACGTCGAAGCCTCAAGATAGTCGTTACAGCTTATCGACGGAGTACTGCACAAGACCTCAATGTACAGGTGAGTAACTATGCTGGAACCTCGGTATGTACACATACCATTCGCAGAGAACTTCATTCCATGGGTTACCGTGGTCGTGCGGCTTTTCATAAGCCTTTCATCTCCACTCGGAATGCTACTCTTCGTTTAGCATGGTGTAAAGAACATTTATCGTGGACCGTAGATCAATGGAAACGGGTCCTATGGACTGATGAATGCAGGATACACGATCCATCAGTCTGATGGCCGTGTATGGGTACGCTATTTACCACAGTGTACTGCTCCTACGGTCAAGTTTGGAGCTGGCAGTGTACTCGTGTGGGAGTGTTTTTCGTGGTACGGTCCCGGTCCATTGGTTATCGTGGACAAACCTGTTAACCAGCAATGTCTACCTCGATATTCTGGACAATTATGCCCTACCAAACTATGTGGCAAAACTATGGAACTGAGCCTTGTTGGTACCACCATGATAATGCACCGAGCCATAAAGCAAGGGTTGTTACGGCGTGGTTTGACGATAATTCCGTATCGTGTGTGGACTGGCCAGCACAGAGCCCTGACCTTAATCCCATAGAACACCTATGGGATTAATTAGAGAGCCGCATAAGAAGTTTGGAACCAAGGCCTATTGCTAAGCAACAGTTAGCGGTAGCATTATGTACTGAATGGAAGCGCATACCTACAGCTGTGTTCCAAAACCTTGTCGAAAGCATATCTGGAAGAGTCAGTGCATGCATTAAGGCCAAAGGTGAACCGACACCGTACTAATGTATGTCAATAAATGCTGTGTTGTGTTTCTCTTCCAGGTGTCAGGTGACTTTTGTCAATATAGTGTGTTTCACCTCCTGGCATAAGTTTTTAGCCAAAGCTGACCTCTGTCGCCTAAAGTAGCCGTGATTCTGCAGAAGAGTTCACCAAAGATAGAACTGCTTTGCGTGGCTTTGAATCACTCCCAGTACTGGAAATTAGTCTCAGTAAAAGATATAAAACTTTTTTTGATGGCCATAAACTTAATTCTCCAAAGTTACTTACGTGAGAAATCCCTAAAATAATTATAAAGGCTTAAATCAGTATTTTTTTTTACTATAACTGAGTGCAATTTTTGAATGGTCATCGCTATTTTTTTTTTTTTCCTATTGACTTTAGACGGTTTTGTTAATGCCTCCGTTGACTCTTCAATATTTCGGTGTAGTGAGACTTGCGTACATGTCAAGGCGTACAGTGACACTTGCGTACATGTGAGGGTTCTATGTTCGAGTATAATTATATGTTTTTGTATTTATCGCCGAACAACACTGTCACTTGAATTATTTTAACTTTCCTTCACACTTTATCCAGATTTAGGACTGGCAGCATTTGAGCTGGCGAGTTTAAAAATTGCAGGCAATATTCGCCTTTTCTTTTTGTTTATTTTTTTTGGTGGACGACATTCGCTCCCCTCCCCTCCCTTTTTTTCTTTAGAGATATTTCAATTCGTTTTCACAAAATTTACTGTCATTTACTCTAATTTAGCAATATAAGCTAAAGACTTCAAACGCTTCTGTACATCTTGCGTACTTTCGTAATGTCGCTGAGTTCTAGAGATTCACTGATCCAGTTTGATGTACCTTTTAGATCGTTTTTTTTTCTTCAAGATTAAGGTCCGTTCGATTTATGAGAAAGTAGCTGTACTTAGATTCTTCTTTTAAGCTTTGAGTAAGGGTGTTGATTTTAGGATGTGGCCCACTCATTAAGGTGTTAAACTTATTTTTCCAGCCCTTTACCGCATTATTGTTTCTGTGCTGTAGATTATGACAGTTGCACATGCTACTTGTAAAGACAGAATTTTCTAGCCATTCATTCACATAATAATTGTAAAATTCCTGCAGCTTTGGAAGATGTAAAAAAGTATTTGAAGTATTTACCTTATATTGCTAAATTAGAGTAAATTTTGAAAAAAGTGAATTTCAGTGAAGATTATGTCACAGGGGAAATTTAATGTTGTACGCAGCGCCACCTTTTTTCCTATGCTGCATCTGTTAGATTTGGGAACGCCTTGACACATACGCAAGTGTCACCAAATTTGACATGCACGTAAGTGCCACCAATTCAATATTTCAACCCTCTTCCTGTCCGTTCACCACTCGCCCCCTCTTTGTCTGCTCAAGGAACCTGAGCACTTCCAGCGAAATGGCGATGCGCTTTCGGATTTTTTGATACACACAAGATTTTGAGAAATATTTTCTCATATGTTATCTGTTCTCGAAAAACATTTGTGTGTGTGTCAGACGAGATAACTTATGCAGTATTTGTCGTTAAAGAAACACGCACTAATTGTTATTTAGTGAGCGATAGTCTTTCCCCCGAATGTGTAAAAGTTGACCAGAAATATTTTCTTTAGTCTCATTACTTCTTGAAAGACTTTTCACTCCGGTGAGGTAAATATAATGTTTGCAGCGAGCCATGAACTAAGCATTTTTGTTTTGCCTTTATAAAGTTTGCGAAGTTAACGTAAATTGGATTTAGAGTTTTTGCGGTCAAACTTCAAGAACTCTGTGGAGTCATTTATATTCCTCAGTGGCTATATCCTGGCTTGTGATATTTTACTCATTTCTTTTTTTTTTTTTTAAGACGTTCTCATGGATTTTTCTCATCGTTCACTTCCATTGTTCTTTAGAGTCGACCCTATGTTACCACAGAACTGATTCCTCGACATAGTTTATCTCTGTAGCTGGACACGCAGGGTCATTTTTCAGAGGCAAAATCCGTGTTCGGGTGTGTAGTAAAACAACTTAAGCCCTTTGTGCATCGGGCTTTCTGGGCAGAAGCCCCATTCATCAGAGACGGCAGCCCGTTTCTCTCGATGACAACCGGTCAGCCATGTTAGATGATCACCATGGCAACCTGTCCACCCGGTTCATCTGTTGTCATTCTTCCCATCGCCATATCAGCACGGATCCTAGCTGTTTTGTACTTTTTTTTTTTTATACTTGTAATCTGGTTTTGTAATCTCTTCGGAAAAACGCTCTTAGTTTTTTCTTTCTTTTTTTTTTTCTTTCTTTCTTCCCCCTCCTGCTTATCTTCATTCTCCCAACTCTTTACTTACTTTTATTCTCTTATCTTAATACTAGGCATGGTGTCGTGATCGGCCAATCTTTCAGCTCCCTCAAATGGAGAATACTGTTCTAGTGTTCTTCCTTCTTGTACGTGGTCAAGCGATTTGTTAACTGCTGCCACCGGTTGTACGCGAAGCATTACCCACATATTTTCTAAACGATCTATTTTCCTGCCATTTATAAATACTACGACAGCCTCTCATGCACTAATCTATTCGCTGATCACACGAAACCTGTAGATAAATGCGCTGTAATTTACTTTGAAATGATTTTCGGTAATCTCCCTGTGGCTTCTGATCTCCCCCCCCTCCCCCAATCTACCTTAACACGTGCTTCATATAATTCCTAACTTTTTTTTCTCGTGTCTGAGCAGAAAGTAAATACATATTTTAAAACTAATGAACTACATAAGCATAAATGTTTGTCTCATTTTTCATTACCAGGTGCAGGCATTTATTTTCAATTTAATAAGTGAGTTTATTAGCAATGTACTCACGTGCATTCAAAGCGCTGATAATTAAATAAGAGGCAATAATCTGATTGTTATGTGATTTATCTTTTAGCTCACTACATGCCCCCTTTTGGTTATGCTTCTCTTTTCTTTAGGTGCAGGCATTTTATTCTTAATTTAAGCCACGTGCATGCGTTTATTTTCAATTTAGTACATATAGTTTCTTTTTTTCTTTTCTTTTGAGAAAGAGAGAGAGAGAGAGAGAGAGAGAGAGAGAGAGAGAGAGAGAGAGAGATAGGGAGGCATATATGTAGATAGATAGATAAATAGAGAGGGGATATATAGGTAGGTAGAGAGAGAGGCATATATGTAATATGTAGATAGATAGAGAGAGGGAGAGATGGGGGGGGGAGACTAGGGCCAGAGCAAGCCTTTTTTTTTTTTTTTTTATCTAGTCGGGAGATACTTGAAATTATGCTCCTCCTGTTTAAAAGTCCACAACTTGTATTCAAATAGGACGTAGTTAATAATAAGGAACTGTGCACCAAATATACTCAAAATTGTATAACAATATTAGTAATCCGAATTTCTTAGCGTAGAATAGTGGTAGCAGTTAGAAATGAGATTTAATGTTTTTGCCTAAAAATTCTTGTATTAAATCTCCGTAACAATAGAAATAAAAGTTTCCAAAACTATATTAGTACTCCGAATTTCTTGGCGTAAAATAGAAATGAAAGTTTCCAACCTTTCGCACATCAATCAGATGGCTTTCTCAAGGAAAGTAGACTTTGATTTCTATTTTACGCCAAGAAATTCGGATTACTAATACAGTTATACTATTTTGAGCAGGAAGTAGTTTTTACTTTCTCATCATCATCATTGTCAACCATTATTAACCCAGTGCTGGACGAAGGTCTCTCCAAGTTTCTTCTACAACGGTCTGTCTTGTGCCAGTTTGCTCCATGTTACCGCATACTTTCGAATCTCATCCACCCATATCCTATGTGGTCTTCTTCTGGGTCTTTTCCTGTCCCTTAGAATTCACTCTAAACTTTCGGTTGTCCATCGATAGTCTGTCCTTCTGACAATATATGTCCAGTCCATTGCCATTTCAGGGATTTTACTCTGATCATGATGTCTTCCACTCTTGTCATTTTTCTGATCCACCAGTGCCTCTGCTTATCTCTCCTGGTTACACCAAGCATGCACCTCTACATGCTTCTTTTTACTTTCTCATACCTACCTGTATTATAAGAAAGTATTTCGATCGTCCAAATATCAAACGTCCGGTTTTTGGCATAATTTTACTTAAAATCTGAAAACAAGATAAATATCCAGTAGTCAAGTAAACCGTAGAAGTTATGTGAACTCTGACCACACATTTCTCCGCAGAAATGCAGAATGGAAAACAAACTAACACAGAACGATTGAGTATCAGATAGAGAACCTAATTATAGGAAGGTGCTTTCGGAGTATGGCTTGGAAAAATTTCGTTCCAGATTAAATGCTCAAGGAGGCTTTTTACGACAGAGCACAGATGACTAATTAACTCTCTATCTTTATGACGTATTGGGAAAAGTCATGGAGGTTAAGCATATACGCATATAGTTCTGTCAGCCTCTGCGCTATTTCGGACAGTTCTTTTCATGCATATAAAGGCTCCACACTTCACAGAGTATGTTACTCGGCACCTTGTTTAGCTGCGTGGAATACTGTGTGTGGCTAAAAAAGAAAATACTAAAGTATATAACTTTCTTTTGCAGTTAAAATTTTCAGTAAATTTATTCACGCGTTGTGTATATCTATTTTCTATGTCCCTCAAAGCACGAATTTACACCCTGGTGCGACCATTCTGGGAGGTGGCCCCTCCCGGTAGTTACGACCCTGTATTAGACTCACAGCAGCAAATGATGCATACAACGTATTAATTATGAAAATATTCCAGCATTTACAGCCACCCGCCCACTGATATGGCGACGGATTAACAACGAAGATTTAATACCACATACTAATGCTTATGTTCAATGCTTTTACAAGAAATGAAGATTTATCGATTGATGGAGAAAAGCTGGAGATAACAGACACGTACGTTTATCTTGGACAGCAGATATCAAGTGAGGGTCACATTGATGAAGAAATTAATCGGCGTACAAAACTTGCCTGGAGAGCTTTTGGAAGAAACAGCATAATTTTCAAGAGCAATATGCCATTATGTCTTAAAAGAAAAGTGTTTGATCAATGCATCCTTCCAGTGCTTACGTATGGTGCAGAGACGTGGACCTTAACTAAAAGAGACATACAAAGGCTGCAGACAACTCAAAGAAGCATGGAGAGGTGCATGCTTGGTGTAACCAGGAGAGATAAGAAGAGGAACTCGTGGATCCGAAAAATGACAAGAGTGGAAGACATCATGATCAAAGTTAAATCCCTGAAATGGCAATGGGCTGGACATACTGCCAGAAGGACAGATCATCGATGGACAGCCGAAATTTTAGATTGGATTCCAAGGGACAGGAAAAGACCCAGAAGAAGACCACATAGGAGATGGGTGGATGAAATTCGAAAGTATGCAGGGGTGACATGGAGGAGACTGGCACAAGACAGACCGTTGTGGAGGAAACTTGGGGAGACCTTCGTCCAGCAGTGGATTGATAATGGTTGACAATGATGATGATGATGATGACTAATGCTTCTACCTGACCGACTACAGAATTAACTACTGGCCTTGTACTTTGTTGACTGAAGGAGGTTAACAAAATTGGTGTTTTGCATCTGTCTTCTTCCAAGGGATTCTTCTACCGTTTAAAGTGTCAAAGGAGAATGGGATGGTCTCTTTGCCATTGTTCCAGCTGAGGGGAAGGGGAACGACTTGAAGGGCTACTGCCTCAGAAGATTGAGGAGATGCACGCCGAGAATGGATTCTGTTTCGTGGGATTTAAGATTTCCAACGAAAGGGATGGAGGGTCACACAGAAAAAAAAATTAATAAAGAAATATCAATAGTGTTGTGAATTAAAATATAAAGCTAATTTTGCACGCAGCAGCAGGCACGAATTCGCGGAATTCCGCTCGTTTCGTCTTCATTTGGGTCATGACCGATGTAAAATTGGAGAGAAATTTTTGGGGAATCGGTTAGAGGGGGTCGTTTTCCGTCAGGGGACGGAATCCTCTCTTTGAAAACTTTCGAAGACGAAAGTTAGACGAAGTGAAGATTTTTCCCTTCGTCTAACTTTCGTTTTTAATTTTTTTTCTCACTCATAATGTTCGCTGTGTTTATTATCGTTCAATTTTATTTTTTTACATACATGTTTGTATTTCAGCTTGAAAATATTGGTAACAATTTCCGAAAACGGAATTTGTTCGGAGCAAAGGATCCTTCCGTAATCGTAAGATTCCCCCCTCCCCTACACACACAATGTTCCCATTGTCCTTTACTGTTGTAAAATGTTATTTTTTCCCATAAATATTTGCATTTGAGCTTCACAGGAAAGGGGAAATTTTCTGAAAACGGAAGTGATGAAGTTGAAAAGTCTGCAAGAACTGATGCATATGGTGTTCAAATGTATGCAGAGTTACGCTATTTACATCATGCATTCATCGATCCCTCAGGTTCAAAGCCCTTTTAGCATGAAGAATGAAATTACAGTCACTAAGTCAGGAAGAATGAACAGCAGAACCTATTCGGCTGTACAAAGTATGAATTACGAAATTAAAGCGCAAGCCCTGTTTGCAGTTTAGTTCTTCAGTAAAATGGGTTATTTGGGAGAAGCAGTTGTTTCCAACTTTGCCCAAATCTGAAGGCATAAATAAAAAAGCGACAATGAAAAAATGAGGATGGAAAGATATCAGCGAATAGAAAGATTCAGTAATACGAGGGTCATAAGACAAGTTCTGCACACGTTAATCTAAAACGGAATTGGATGATGCAATCGGGAAAATGATTGCGTCATGTCAAGATCAGACTCTCAGCAACGCAGTGGTGTCAGAACGACGCGCTATCATTCGCTGTGTGGACGTGGGAGAGTTTGGAAATGGAAGCGTACAGCTCGTCAGGTCAAGTCACGGCGTTAGACCAGCGCTCGTACGTGAAAATAGAAACTCTGTGGGGAAAACTCCGACACAGATCCACACTGCCTTGCAAGAAGTTTGTGGGGAAGGAACTCTTGATCGAAGTACAATTTCTTTCTGAGGACAAAGTTGAGAACTCATTTTCGCTTTAGTTTGTAAAAACTAGATGACTGGAAAGCAGCTATTCCATAGAACTTGCGGTTCTTTTTCATAGCCATAGCAATAATTCTTATACACGTACCCTATATTGACAAAACTCACCGGACGCCCCTTCAAAAGCAAATGGACGGATCTGCTGCGTTGTTAAGACGCGGTACAACTGCAAACGGTATAAAAACAAGCCTGCAGCCGACCCCGATCATACAGCACTGTGAAGTTCAGTGAAAATGTCGCGGCGGGAAGGAATTGACTTTGAGAATGGAAAGATTGTTGGGTGTTATATTAGTGGGTTGTCCATAAGAGAAACCGAGAGGCGTTTAAACATACCCAAGTCAACTGTTTTGGATGTACTGAATAAGTGGAAGACACATGGCGTGCCTGAAGCAGCTAAACGTACCTGCAGACCAAAGAAAATCGGTGATAGAGGACGTCGAAGCCTCAGGAGAGTCGTTACCGCTAATCGACGGATTACTGCACAAGACCTCAGTGTACAGGTGAGTAAAAATGCTGGAACCTCGGTGTGTACACATACCATTCGCAGAGAACTTCATTCCATGGGTTACCGTGGTCGTGCGGCTTTTCATAAGCCTTTCATCTCCACTCGGAATGCTACTCGTCGTTTAGCATGGTGTAAAGAACATTTATCGTGGACCGTAGATCAATGGAAACGGGTCCTATGGACTGATAAATCCAGATACACGATCCATCAGTCTGATGGCCGTTTGTGAGTATGGCGGCAGGAGGGGGAATGCCATTTACCACAGTGTACTGTTCCTACGGTCAAGTTTGGAGCTGGGAGTGTACTCGTGTGGGGGTGTTTTTCGTGGTATGATTCCGGCCCATTGGTTATCGTGGACAAACCTGTCAACCAGCACGTCTACCTCGATATTCTGGACAATTATGCCATACCAACTCTGTGGCAATACTATGGAACCGATCCTTGTTGGCACCATCAAGATAATGCACCGAGCCATAAAGCAAGGACTGTTACGGCGTGGTATGACGATAATTCAGTATCGTGTGTGGACTGACCAGCACAGAGCCCTGATCTTAATCCCGTAGAGCACATATGGGACGAATTAGAGCGCCGCAAAAGAAGTTTGGAACCAAGGCCTACTGCTATAAGCAAGAGTTAGCTGCAGCATTATGTACTGAATGGAAGCGCATACCTATCGCTGTGTTCCAAAACCTTGTCGAAAGCATGTCTCGAAGGGTCAGTGCATGCATTAAGGCCAAAGGTGGTTTCAAAATCGCTTTATTCTAATTTATCATAAGAAAACATAAGAGGGAGACGTACAGTATTGGGCATCTCACTGGGAAATAATACAAAACTGTTAAAAACATGATGGTATATACACTGCAATGACAATGGGGATGAATAACAACAAATGCTGGGCATTGAGCAAAGCTTATTGAATAAAAAATTGCAGAAGTGACAAAGAGAAACACATCGTGTCACATGACATTGGCTGGGCATGATTTACAGGATAACACAGGCGAAACAATAGTACACAATTAGAAAAAGAACAGCACAAACTTGGACTTCCTGGTGTAAATATAATATATTACCTGTTCGGCAATATTCAAAAACAATGTACAGATAAAAACACAGCGTGCACAATTGTGCAAGTTATTTAACGAGGGGACCATATACAGAAATGTAATACAGGCGGGGTGAAAGTAAGTAATGTACACGAGTAAGCATGAAAAAACACTGAAGATGGCATTAACATATTCTCACTATCCATATGTAGTGATAGAAGAATGATAGTACCAAGCATCACCTCACACAAAAGAACAAAATAGGTAAAATGTTTTTCAAAATATATTACTCATGAGTACAACACCATGCAATTGACTAACTTGTGCAAAAATAAATACAGTAAGAATCATTAGTCAACATGTCTCTTGAAAGAAGGTACGATATGACAGTGAGTTTTAACACAACATATTTACAAGGATGTACAGTACTATGCAATTTAAAAAAAAAACTGATTATCAGACAAATCATTGGAATGTTTAATAACAGGAAATAACTAAACTTGGACATTCTGATGCAAATAAGATGGATTACTTGTTCCGCAATATTTTGAAAACTATGTACAATTATACAGCACAGTGCAAACATGTTCGGGAAACAAAATAGAACAAAATTACAAAAAACTTCACTGCAGAAACAATATCTATGTTTATACAGCACTATGCTAATGACTAACTGCAATATTTATACTCAAAATGTAAACTAAAGACGAACTAACTTGAACGTCAATGTAGGAAAAAAAAATACAAGATGAGTGTCACAAAAAACAATTTGCTGTGTAAACGCGTACAGCCCTTTATAAAAAAACCCCATGCGGTAAATTTCCAAGCCGTGCAAAGATCTTGAAAACGGATTGTTGATATTTACATATGCATTGCTGATTCAAAAAGGTCAAATACCAAATCTGCCGACCGTCAGGTACAATGACGCTGGCGAGCTGGTAAACCATGGAGCGGCCGGCGCCCAGGTAGCATAGAAGGTGGCTCTCTCGACGACTGGAAGAAGCTGCGACTGGTACTCCAGGAGGAGTCGAGAAAGCAATCGATCTTGAAAATGGCACAAAAGTGCTGCGCTGAAGCCTGGTGTAAAGTCAGACCGGCGTAGGAAATGCTGCGGAGTTGTTGAAGGTATACGTAAATAACGTGTTTAACCAGCACGAAAAGATAGGCACATACTGAAGGAAGAGCTTGTAGGTGGATGAGCCCGCAGAAGAAGATGTCTGATAGGCAGTGAACGGAAGATCTTGAGAACAAGAGCGACTGGCAATCCGGAAAGCCTGGTGGAGGAGAGGCATCAGGATGGGACAGTAAAGGTAGACGTGAGAAACGTCTGCCTCCTGTGCGCAGAAGGAGCAGAGAGGGGAGGAGAGAAGAGACATGCGAAAGAGAAAATACGGAACAGGGAGGCGATTATGCAAAAAGAGCCAGTGGGTATTAATTTCAAGAGGGGCAGATAAGGGTGAGCGGGCAGCTGCCCAGACAAGAGGAAGAGAAGCAGGGGGAACCTCCAGAATAGAAAGCGGTGAAGGGGTGGCAAGGTGCACTAGAAAACGATAAAGAGATTTAGAGGAGAGAGGTAGAACCGAGTTTGTGAGTCGGAGGAAAAACGGCAGCGGAAGAGGGGCAGAAAAGACAGAGACGAGACCTGGTTGGGGAGACAAGATCAGGGAAAAGCGAAAGATAGATGCAGTTAGCAGAGAGTCATAGACCAAATGGGCGGATGGGGACGAGAGAATAGCAGGGGGAGGCCAGAGAGAGGGTCGCCAGGATAGATCCGAGTTAGTGAGGTCTTGTACAGTTACTACACCTGCTCGGAGCCAAGAGGGGAATGAAAAACAGGGGAGATGAGAGGGGTGAATAATCGAAGAATAAAAGAGGGGTTCAGCAAGGAGCTCAGTTGTGGAATCAGGTGGAGAACGAGAGAGAGGGAGGGAACGAAGGAAAGTTAGAGCTTCACGGTAAACAGGGGGAAGTCGAATGAGGGTGAGGGGTCGGTGGTCCATGAGTAGTAAGGAGAGAAAAGAAAAGTTAGGGTTGCTCGGGGAGGCGATGACGTCCCTAGCTAAAACGGCATCTGGTACTGGCGACGTGAAGAGACGGAGAAAAGTAGTGATTCTGACGGCCTTGTAGTACTCCTGTGTATCAAGGAGTCCGATGCCGCCGTGATCCGGAGGGAGGCAAAGCTTTGTGACACTGACCCAGTGGTGGCAGGTCCAAATCAGAGAAGTAAGACAACGGGTAATTTCATGAAGGCGGAGTTGTAGAGACTTGACACCAAGCCAAGAGTGTGTGCACAAGGAAATCAGGTAAGTTCGAGAGAGGCGAGCTCTCTGGAAGAATGATGAGCAGAACTGGGCTCTCCTCCAGGAGGCAGTTGACCTGAGCAAGCGTGGGTGAATAGCATTCCACGTGTAGAGGGGGCAGCTTGCAAGGAACCAAGATGAACTCCAAGCGCTGTGAGATGGAGACCACACCCCCAGACACCTACACGATGTGCTAATAGGCATGAGCCGCACCATAAACCAGTGCTTTTAGATGAGTTGAGCGCTGCACCGGAGCATGAGGCATAAGCTGCGAATAGACGTTGGAGACACGGAAACTGTGAGTCATGACGGATAATTCAGTATCGTGTGTGGACTGACCAGCACAGAAGTCTGGATCTGTAAGAAGAGTGTCGTCAAGAGTCCATGGACGAATTGTACGGGGTTGTGCTGGAACTGCTTGAATAATAAGAACGATGGCACAATGGTCAGAAGAAGCTGTAGGAGTGATAATAGATTCTGTCACAGCTGTAAGCAGAGTGAGATGAGGCGTAGTATCTGTCAAGGCGAGCTGTGTACGGATTTTGATTATGTTGCGAGCGCCAAGTATGTACAGTCGATGAAGGATGGAAGTGACGGTGAACATCAATGAATGAGTTGTCGGAGACCACTGACTGAAGAAGATTCACCAAGTTAACACGGCGTTCTCTGGTGGAAGGAGATCGGTCCAGGGTAGGATTCAGAGTGCAATTGAAATCCCCTCAATTAAAACATGATCTGTGGGAGGAATGCGAGACAAGGCACGACGAAGGCGAGTAAAGTATTGTCAAGTGGGTTGAAAGAGCTTGGAATATAAATATTAAATATATGATAAGATGTGGAAGCTATGGTGAATGATGCACACTGTAATAGGTCTCGACATAAGTTTCGAACCGAAAAGAGGTAATTATGGAGTTGAAAGTATGGCGGATACCTATAGCTAGACCACTATGGGATGATAGTTGGTAGGCGTGGTGAAATGTGTAGTCTCCACTGGCGCCATCGTGAGAATATCGTAGTGGATTGGCAATTCGTCTCTTGTAGTAAGAGAAGATCAGCTCCTAACGGAGTGAGGTCTTCATGTACCAAGGCATTAGAAAATGGGGATGCAAATCCTGCAATTAAGAAGATACAATCTTGAAGACTTTTTCCATTAATGCTTGCTGAAGAGCCTTCACAACAGGAGGGAAATGATTTGAGTCGATTAAAATAGGTTTTAGCCCACGGATGTTCCTTGCGAAGGTGGGAGATGCATTGATTAAGGACTTGGATCTGATCATGCACTAGAGGGAGAAACGATGCATACTTTGAGTAGTATGCGTTGTTGGAGTGGTCTGTCTTATGTGACAGGTATTGATGTAAATCTTCAAATGAAATAGGCCCAGTAGGAACCGAGCCATCCTTAAGGTGTTCGACAAGATCCTCAAATTTAAGAGGAGGCTCTTCGTCGGCCTGGACAGAAGAGGTAGCAGCCTTTGATGGTGAATTCTTTCAGAGGTACTACCAGTACGGGGAGAGGTGCGGGGGTGATGCGGCAGTCGGCTTCTTCGGTGGGCGTCTTTCGAGAAGAACCACGACGTTTCAGCGAAGGCTCAGTTGAGCTCGCATTAAGGCCAAAGGTGGACCGACACCGTACTAAGTATGCCAATAAATGCTATGTTGTGTTTCTCTTCTAGGTGTCCGGTGACTTTTGTCAATATAGTATGTATTAACAAGAGAATGTGAATGAAATGTTAGTTGAATAAATGAAGTTTTTATATCAATGCGGATAAGGCGTTATATACATTTGTGTATTACACTTCTTTGCACATAACTGCGCATCTTTCAGAATATAATGAGCTAAAAGGTGTTCTCCGCGGGAACGAAAAAAATAGAGACCTGTATCAATTTTTTTTTATAACAGTCAAAATCAAAAACATTGTGGCATTATATGTGTGTTTATTTATATTCAAGAGTAAATAATGTAAGTAATTTTACTCTTTCCTTTCCACAATTTTTAATTGTTACTTTTTTATTTGCTTACTTATGTTCTGTATTTTTGTATAAATCGGAGAAGTTCATTAGACATTATCACACGGCTGTTACGTCTTTTGTGTGTTTGTGATCGTGAGGCATTTCAAAGAAGTCTCTGGCCTTAGTTCTCGAAAAGAATAAAATGTGCAAGATGTGATTAACTTTGTTGTAGGTGTTTTGTAATACTTTGTATTGGTATAGAACTAGGGCAATCATTTTAATTACAACATGTACATTCGTGTTGCATGCAATGAAGTGTAATCATTTTGGTTTTACGAAAAATACCTGTAGGTTGCAAAGAGTTTGAATTATCAAAACCGCCGTAAAACCTAGTTAATAATATGGAATTTAAAAATTTCAATGAATGCAAATAGATTTTCGCGAAAGGGCGTCAAAGATATATATATTTTTTTTGCCTGGGGTGAGGGGGCGGATTCAGGTACGCCACTCATAGGCGCCGACTAGGGGGGCAAGGTGAATCTTGGCCCTCCAATAATTTTACTGGGGGTGCAGTGCCCACCCAATACTTTTGTTCCTGTTTAATTAAATAAAATCGCTTTAGCCTTAATAGGTGGGCCAAGCTCCACTTTCTTAGGCCAAAGCGATTTACTTCCAAAAAATTAATAAGTAAAAAAAAGAATAAAAACTTTTTTCCCAATCTCAGCATTGCTCATTTGATAAGAACCTAGATTGTCAGCCCCCCATGTTCTCACGATATGTGGTAAATTCTTAAAACAACTATCAAAAATAAAATAAATAAAACACAGGAACTTTTAATCTGTACGCCTTTATTTATCTATTTATTTTTTGCTCTTTTTTGTCCTTTGTTTGATTGTTTTGAGTACCCCAGCTAATTTCTCATTTTTTACTAAGCTTTTGCGAATAAAATCTTTTTGGATATTTTTATAAAATCATAGGCTGAATTTTATTTTTAAAAATATTAATATTCATCAAAAGAAAATTTCTGGTTCCTTGTTCATTTGCTAATGAGCAGTTATAACCGCTTTTTATAATATCTTTTTCTCCCCCCCTCCTTTATTTTCCTTCTGTCAATGGAAGAGACATACCCTTCCCACGTCTGATCTCTTCACGCCTGCCTCCCTAATAATTTGGAGAAGACGGCGCCCCCTGACGCCATTTCAAAGAGTACCAAGGTACTCCCTCGTTTTTTTGTTGTTGTTTTTCTCTTAGGGATTCGTTCCAATGCATCTATTGCCATCTACATGTTTATTTCAAAATCGCTTAAATCTCGCGTCTGGTCCATCTCGCTTTACTTTTCTCACTCACACAGCGTGCGTAGTTTTCCTCCATTTTACGTAGCATGATATCAGCACGTAACGCTGCCGCTAAAAGAGCGATCTCTTTGATAGAAAACGGAGCCTTGATACAGCTGCCATTCAGCGTATATTTGAATGTAACCCCCCCTCCCCCAGGAGCTTCAGTGCCTGTATTTATGCATTCTGCTCTTGCGCATTAAAAACCGTGTGTCATTGCATTTAATTTATAACAAGCCCAGAGTTTGTGTGTTTTCTAATCAAGAACGCATGGAAGGTGTTACCTGAGTATCATCTCATGATTATACCTATCGAAACGTACAATTAGACAGACACAGTATATGAAACGTCCGCCGGTAATTTTCCCATTCAGCTTATCTATTATCTTATTATATAGAGATTATTATCTGACCGCCCCTTTCCACCAATGATTAATTTTATCAATATATCAAGTGATGGCCTTTCATTCCCCCAACACCACGATTGCTTAATTCTCACTACAAGCTGTCACTCGTAAAAAATAACCACAAGTGGTTTACCCTCTTTGCCGCGAGAAAGAGAGAGAGAGAGTTTAGATCACTTAGGAGAACCACATTCACCCTCTCTGACAGAATCATTGGAGAGTCTTTCAACATACACGGCGTGATAGATTGAGCAAGCCGTCTATTACGAACCTTGCTCCATGTTACTTATACACTGCTCCCTCTCCTCTTCTAGAATGATCATTCATATAAAACTTCAGTTGAAGAAGTTAAGCGGAGGGTGGGGCAACATCTCCAACTCCCCTTTTCACGTGTTCCTAACTTGTTCCCTGCGTGCTCCGTACTTTTTTTTTTTTTATTATTATTATTATTCTTTTTTGACCTAGTGACACCACCCACCCCCTGGTGGATACGACGAGCCATCCCCCGGCGTCATATATCATCACAAAAATCGTGACCGACCGGACAGGTACGAGCTTTATTGGGAGCCCAATAGGAAAGTTCCGGCTCTTTCCGTATTATTTCCAAGCCTTTGAAACATGAAATATCACAGTGGGTAGCGTATGCGTATGAGTATCTTGTAGAGGAGAACGAATATAAGGTTTGACACAACTTCTGCGCACGTTCATCTTTTTTTATTTTTTTTCCTTCGAGGAAATAGCGCGAACAAGAAATCCCGAGAAAAGCTTTTGTTGTTGTTGTTGTTGTTAGTTTAACAAAAATGCGGCGTGCCTAACACTGGCATACTCTAATGCAGATTCAACAATATAAACTGAGAAATGGTATGCAAATAATATGAAGAATTTTTACTAAAGCTGAAAGGGGAACAGCGGGAGTGTTCTTTTGATCTGTTTCCTTTCAGAATGTTGCTTTTAAGTTCACATTGCTTTTCATCTTATTTTATTATTTTTATTATTATCGTTCTTCTTAATCATCAACATCATCTTTCCTTTTTTTTTTTTTTTTTTTTCCTGAGAATGAAGGGTCGCGTAACTTAATGACCTTACGAGCCTAAAGCATGCTGACTAGAAGTCCCCTGTCTCTAACTTAGAGTACTAGTTCTAAGAAAGGAGTCAGAAACAAGAACGCATATGATGTTACGTTTTGGTTATAGTCTTCAAATGTTTTCCACATAAATTATTCGCGGTGCAGAAGAATCACGCCGTTTTTGACTATAGTCTACCAAAAGTTCCATGCTTGTTTTGGTACCTTCTCTTTCAAGTTGAGAAGCTCCACATATATATTTTTGGCATCTTTTCTATCAAGCTGGAAGTTGTACCCACCTCTATGCATACTCTTTTCGGAGTTCTGAAGTTTCAGACATCCTCTGACTCCTTTTCTTTCAAGCTCTGAAGTGCCACACGTCTTTGGCATCTTCCAATCTGCGATGCTCTACTCATTGTTTTTATGTGAAGACGTGTATTCGAATCTCACCAGCGGCTAAAGTTCCATACGTTTTTTTACCATCTTCTGTGAGAAGCGACCAATTGCCACACGTTTTTTGTGATCTTCCAATCTTTGAAGTTTCACACGTTTTTTTGGCATCACCTTTTCTAAGATACGAAGCTGCACACGTTTTTGCCATTTTCCAAGCAACGAAGCTCCATACATTTTTAAGCGTTTTTTTTTTCTCAAGTTGCGAAATTCACACATTTTTTTTTCTTTTTCATCTCTGCTTCCCGAATATGACGACTCACGGTTTTATTTTAGTGTGTTTGTTCTCTTCCAAGGAGCGAACTTCCGTAGATTTTTTTGCTTCTTTTCTTCCAAGTTGGTAGTTCTCAAACTTTTGCTCTCAGAAAGGCAAACAGTTTGTCTTTCTGAGAGCAAAAGTTTGAGACCTTCACATTATTTGCAATAACTGGATCTCAATTGCGGAAGGAATCTATTGTCTTTCTGACGTAAGAAGAAAAAAACGTGAAAAACATAACTACACTTGGGGCAAAGCTAACCTGATTAGACTGTTAATGCTGTGAAACCGATTCACCGACAAGATATCTCTTATGTATCAGTGTTTTTCTGAGCACTAATGAGGTGCCATGTGGAGCGGACCCATCTCCCTAAGGGCGAGTTAAGGCAAGACAAAAAGAAACTTCCCGCGTTCCATCATGATGTCACCCCTCAACCCCCACATCTTCTTAACCTTGCTGACCACCACACAAACGATTTCTGAATGAGTATTTTAAAACGGTAACCACCAGGGCCGGTTTAAGGGGGGGGTCTGTGGGGCTATAATAGCCTTGGGGCCCAGCATGACCAAGGGCCCAGGAAGCATGCCTGGGCAAGTAATAGAGAGAGATTGCTTCAGGATGCCATAAACTTTTTCAAGATGCCTGAAAAGTGTGGTTTCAATGAAAACTGGCTTCGTCATGATGACTCAAAGAACTGGAAATTGTGGCTTCGACCAGTAGAAAACAACAAATATAAAGCGAGGTGTAATGTGTGCAAATGTGACTTTGATATCAGTGCCAGTGGTATTTCATGTGTCAAAATACATGAAAGAGGAAAGAGACACTCAGCACTTGTTCCTTCATTAGCTTCAGGGCAACAAAGTAAGCTGCCTTTTGCTGCAGTACAAGCAGTCATCAAAATCAGAAGTTTCGTCTCATGAGAATTTGAATAATGAATTATCATCACTTGCTCCTACTACAACCTCTAGAACTTCAGTTGAAGAGACTTCTAAAACAAGCTTATTGAAGCATTTTTTAGTTAATGATGAGGTAATGAAATCTGAAATTATTTGGGCTAGATGAATAAAGTGATGTCTCATTCTTCAGTAAGAAGCTCTGGAAACACAACAGAATTATTCCATATTATGTTTCCTGATACCACGATTGCTAAAAAAGCAGGTACACAAGGATAAAATGTCATATATAATTACTTATGAACTCGGCCCTCATTTCCAGAATCATCTAGCTAACAAAGTCATGGAAGCTGAATTCTTTTGTGTACCATATGATGAGAGTTTGAACAAAGTTGTCCAAAAGTTACAAATGGATTTGGTGGTTCGTTTCTGCGATCAACAAAGTCAGTGTGTATCTACAAGATATTTAACATCTGTGTTTCTTAATTCTGCCACATCTGATTATTTACATTCAAGTTTCTTGGAGGGTCTGAATAGTTTGAATTTGTCACCTAAGAACATAATTCAAATTTCAATGAATGGCCCAAATGTCAACTCGATGATGTTGCATGATTTGCAAGTATTTCTGTATGATGAAGATTATCAACCAGGGATGTTCAATTGTGGCACTTGTTCACTTCATGTAGTGCATGGAGCTTTGAAAACTGCTCACAATAAGAGTGGTTGGAATGTCCATGGGTTTCTTAGCGCGATCTGGGACTTCATGAAGAATTTTCCGTCAAGGATGGCAACCTTCTCAAACATTACTGAGTTTTCTAAGTTTCCTCTCAAATGTTGTTCTATAAGATGGGTTGGAAATATTGAAGTCATGAAAGGAGCAATTGAACTTATGCCACATTTGAAGAAGTATGCTGCTGAACTACACAAAAGACCACCGGAAACTAGAAACTTCGAAAGAGTTAACCCTTTAACGCCCAAAACGCCCGTACATACAAACGACTACAGCTGCCTGAAATGCCTGTCTTGAGTGATCAGATTTCCTACACTTACCTGTTCTTTAAATTTGCATGACCTGTGAGGGATCAGCATGGGTCACCGTCAGTCACCATTGTTGTTGCTAAACAAAGAAGTGAAACAACAGACAGTTTCGGGCGCTATGGTACTTAGAGTGATACTAGATTTTAGAGTCATGGTCGTTAAAGGGTTAAATAACATTTAGAAGACAGCCTCCTTTGTGCAAAACTTGAGTTTGACTTATATCATTATCAATTGAACTTGAGGGTTTTTTTAACTAAGTATCAGTCAAATGACTTTTTGTACAAAGATTTGTACAGTTTAAAGTATAGCATTGCCTCACGATTCATCAAGAAAAGTGTAATGGAAGAGGCAACAAATTCTAGAAAATTACTTGCCATTCATGTTACCAAACCATGTAATCGTAAAAGAAGTCACTATGTAGATACTGGATTTGGTGCCACTGCTGCTATCAAGAACTGCAAAGAAAAGCATATTCTTATTTTCAGAAATGAGTGCATAGGTATTTTGCAAAGTCTGTATCGAAAAATTGTAGGGAAGAGTCCTTTGAAATTAAAGATTGGAAAGGTGCTTCATGTTTATCGCCTGAAGTTATGCAGAGTTCCATTTTGAGAGAATCTCGAGTGACAGTTCCATTTTGAGAGAATCTCGAGTGACAGTTCCATTTCAAGAATTTGAGCCAAAAAAAAAAAAAAAAAAAAAGCAACAACAACATATGGATTCATCAACTGATGTTGTGAAGAGGAAATATTTGCAATTTTGTGAATCTTCTAAAAAACAACTGAAACAGTACAATCATAAGGAGGACAAACTTGATCACTTCCTGATGAATTTACTACAAAGTGCGAACCATGACTTTATCAAGTTCTTACAGAAGCTGTTTTGCATGTTTCAAGGCAATGCTGCAGTTGAAAGAGGCTTTTCTGTTTAAAGAACTTTTAATTGAAAATTTAGAAGAAGATGCAGTTGTTGCAGAAAGAAGTTTTTACCGTGCAATACAATCGATAGGTGGTTTAGCTAATAGTGAGAAAGAACTGAATGTGGACATCACAAAATCAATGATGTTAGCAGTCAAAAATGCTTGATCAAAAAGAGTAGAAGCGTTAAAAAAGAAGAAATCTGATGAAGATGAAGTGGCCAATCGTAAAACGAGAGCAGTCCGAGAACTAAAAGAACTCAAAGATAAGAAAGAAAGCTTATAGAAAGGGCAAGAGAAGAAGCTGAAATTCTAGATTCTGAGATAACACGTTCAGTTAAGATACTGAAACACTGAGTCTTTCACTCTGAAATTTCAATCTCCATAAATTTTGTACATTCATAGTTTTTATATTGCCTTAGACACCCTGGCCTAGTGATTTTTTTTATTTTCTTTCGTGACAGTATCAAGTATCTCCTGAAATTTTTGTTGAAGCTACAGAGTGTCGATCTTTTTTTTTTTTTTTTTTTT
Organism: Macrothele yani; assembly: GCA_039090855.1. Lineage (NCBI taxonomy): Eukaryota > Metazoa > Arthropoda > Arachnida > Araneae > Macrothelidae > Macrothele > Macrothele yani. Next base: position 150,129,748 of record CM076995.1, on the reverse strand, counting down.
TTTTTTTTGGCGGCGGCGGGGAAGGGCGGGGTTAACGACCATCTTGAGCAACTCTAAGAGTTATAGGCAATCGTCTGTTCCTAATTTAAAGCCATTGGTTCTAGGAAAGGGAGAGAGAGCCATTGCCGTAAGGTAAACACACCAACCATGCCTCGTCCAGGACTTGAACCCAGGACCACTCGAACGAATGATCATAAGCCAGCTTGTATTCCACTGCGCCACCAAGGCTGCAGTGTGTCTACCATAAATTTATTTTATGGCCAACAGAAACATAAAATAAATTTATATACTTAAAACATCGCGAATTAAAAAACAAAAGTGATTACCAAAGAAAGATTGGTACCCCCCCCCCAATTAGTATCTGTTAGGATTTGCCCGCTTCTGACTTGGGAACCGCAGGTTCCGTGGGAATGGAAAGATTGTGCGCAGGCAAATAAAAACACAACATCCATACCTTGACCTGGGATTCGAACCCAGATATACGAGAAATCGAATACCTACGTCCTGGACCACACGTCAAATGGGCTATTTGGGGGGGGGGGGGAGCAGTCCGAATCTGCAAAGCCTTTTTTCTTCTTTTTTTCAAGGAAGATCTGAAATCCAATTCTAAAACTTTGACATTCGTCCACAACGTTTTTCGCCTTCCACAGAAATATGGACAATTTTTAGTTGTGAAATTTTGTTAATGTACTGAAAAGCAACATTTTCCCAGCTTATAATCAATCTTGGGTCACTGGAAGCGGCATGGCGGAGACCTTCATCCAGCAGTGGATTATGAATGATTGATGGTGATAATAATTAGTTTCCTTCGAAACTGCTCACAACAGAATTTTTTTATAAAGACGACAACTGAACCACAGCTCACAACTTTGTACTTTTAATTCAGCATTGGCATGTTTCGTAGCATGCCAAGGTTTCTGAAGTTTGTTTTTGCAAACCAGCAACAATCCGCACAATCCGTGAGGCAAACTTGTAGCTTTTCCAATCACAAAATTCAAAATCTTACTTATGTATCGCTCGCATAAAACAGCGAGCGATACAGTACCTCGTTCACAAAAAAAGTATCCCGTGATACTGTGTAGTGGAGGAAAGAGAACCATTTACTCCTAACCTTATTACACGAGCGTTCGCTTAACTTCTTTTAGCACGTAAGGAGAAAAAAGTACCATTAGAGTGAGCACCAGGAGCGGATTTACAGGGAAGCCAACGAAACCCAGGCGCGGGGCCTCGCGATGCTGGAGGGTCTCAAATATAATGATTTTATATATATATATATATATTATTTTTTTAAATTTTGCTTCTAAAAAAAAGAGAAAAGTCATAGAGCTAAAGATAAATTCGCTCTTCTGGGTTTGAGAAGATTTGGGAGCATAATTCCGCCCGAAATCGTAGTACGTCATCTAGAAGTATGAATTTACTAGCTTAAATACAGGCTCATTAAATATCGTTTTGAGGATAATATTACTTAATATTACATTACAAATGACCTCAGAAATCGGGGTGTTATTTCTGCCCAATTTTCTTAGAATGTAATAATGCTCTTTACTTCGGTATTTTATATGACTCCCTATCTTTCCCTTTAACCCCCCCCCCTCCCCAATTAAGTTGAGGCAGTCACAAGACTGTTAGCGTACGAGTAAAATGGCATTGGAAAACGTGTTTTACCAGGCACAGGAATAGATTTCATCCATGTGTTCGGACTGTCTGTAAGGGAACTAACTGTCAGTGGGGTTGGAATCTGCCGATATGCGACAGCAGATCCCACACCGCATGTAACATAAATGTCAATTAAAACAGTACCGTAAACTAACTTTACGAAACATGTTAAAGTGCTGTGGTTCAGCTGTCATCTTTATAAAAAATTTCCGACTTTTCTTGAATAACAAAGCCATTTCCTCCCCATCATGGTATCACAAAAGCCCTCAGTATTAAATTTCGTCTTTAGAGCTATAATAGTTTTTGAGTTATGGCGACAACAAACCACACACACCACCACCACCACCATACAAATAGCCAAATCATGTTCGGGAAAGCCAAAATTGATATTTCTGTTGAAATCTGGAAGTAAATCTGTTTTTGCGATTACAATACATTTTTTATGCATTAGTGGGAGAGAGTAAAAATGCGCGGATTGTTTTTTACGCTTTCCAACCGTAGGTTGAAGAAGCGTATATGCTCCAGCTTTGTCCGCCTGTCCACACGATAATTCGCGTAAAAATGGTTCGATTTCGATGAAATTTTAGTATGTGGTAGGGGACCACCTGGGGACGAACCCTATTGAAAACGGGCGAAATGGGGTAAAAGATCAGGACATAGGATCGGGATCCATTCCATCGCCCTTATGCGTTATAACTTACGTAAAAATGCTTCGATTAAGACAAAACTTTATCATGTTGTTCCGGAAGTATACTTTACTGGTTCTATTGAATATCATCAAAATGGGATCAAAGGTCAGATCATAGGAGCGAGATTTATTCTACAGCCATTATCCTCATAACTAGAGTAATGATTGCTGGTATGTTAGAAAACGTATCATAACCAATGCATTGTATGATTTTACTAACTTGTTTAACTCTTGAAGCGGCCGATTTTTCTGAATTAAACGGTTCTCAAACTTTTCTAAATTTCTCCAAACAGAAATTGTTCACATAGCGACTTGATTCTACGAAAGCTACGAATACCTTTACCTCACCCACTTCAGCAGTACCGAACATAAACTCTTCGCTAGTGATAAGATCTCGCTTCTATAGTCCTCTGTTCTCTGCTCCATGATTCTAGACATGATGGTGAAGGGCTTGTTTCCACTGGGTATAGAAACAAGTGCCTCAAGCATCTTCTCTCTTTCTTTCGTTAGGTTAGTCGACATTGATATAGCTCTTTTAGCAGAAAAATCTGTTAGAAAGGATTAGTATCAATCATCCTCTTAAATAACGAATTTGAAAAAAACAGAGTGGTCATTTAGTGTCAGTCATCCCCCTAAACAACCACTTTGAGAAGCTGAGGAGAAAGCATCGCTCTCTGACGAGTGAGTTCACTGATTTGAGACGCGTTCGGCAGCGAATATATTCGTTCGAGCTGATTGTAGCCAAAGTTTGCTAACCCCGAGTTAATTCGTTCCAGCCGGTTAAAGGGAAAAGGATGCCTGGCAAAGTGAGGGGCCCCCAAAACCAACGCTGTGCTCTGTGCCCTAGTAACTCTAAATCCGGCACTGGTAATCACATTCGATTGCTGCTTGAGATCTCCAAATGGAATTCAATGTTTTCTTCTTCTTCTTCTTCTTCATTATTTGTTTGTTTTTCATAAATATGGCATTTCCCATTATTTGGAAAGATCCTTTGGGGTGACAAATCAGCGTACATATTTCTCAAGAAATATCTCGGTAGAGTTCTACATCGGCATCGGTAGAGTTCTGCATCGGCATCGGTAGAGTTCTGCATCGGCATCGGTAAAGTTCTGCATCGGCATCGGTAGACTTCTGCATGGAAAAGATCTTCCCAATCCCAACTCGAACGCCAAGACCCGGCCAGGCACTGCCCGTTTTGTTTTTTCACCGATTCGTGTCTTTCAAGCTACAGGATCATTTCGTTATTTGCTTACTCGTACTTCGTTTCACTGTTCGTCACCCTCTTCTGAACTAAATCAATAGTACAAAAGGTGACATAGAGAAAACCGTCATTTCAGTTTTGCAGCTAGATTTCTATTAAAATTGTATATGTCCCTGGTAACATTTGTATTTGGAGGAATCACCTTTCAGTAAATCAAATTTGCTTTACTAATACGATTATTATTTACTCATTTATATTAATAATATGGGGAGGTGATATACGCAATGGCTTTTTGCATCACAAGTCACTCTGTCACTCTTCTTTCTGGGTCCCGAAATCTTTTACGTTAGCTCTATAACAAAACGTAGAATCTTCCATCTCCGGCCAGTGCCTGATTCAGCTTAAGAAATAAAGACCCGAAGCAGGGTAAGTTGTCATCGAAACTATCAGTACTTCGTGTTCAAAGCCTGTACTGATTTCCGGGTCCTCATCATGCGCAATCAGACATCAAACAAATTATGTTTCAGTGATTACGGACCAAAGAACAGGCGAGAGATAGCATTTAATGAAGAAGCTTCGATTTTTTTCTCGCTGGTTTAAAATATATTACATCAGTATGAGTTAATACCCTCCATGCAGTCCATTCACTGTTGCATAAAAACAACTTTCAAATGGGTGAAATAATTATATGAAATCCATCAGTTCTAAATGCACAGAGAATAGTCGTGTGCTTTCTCGCCCTAAACAAACCGGAAGCCTTGTTTTTTTAGTTAACGAGTTTCATAGCGTGACCGAATTTAATTAGCGCCTTGGCAATCCAACACATCAAAGATCCTTGGAACACCATATAGGACACACCATGCCTCACCACTTGATCAGAGTTCATGTTATGTTTACGGAAAAGAAGAGCTGAAATAACCTAAATACAAATCGTACCTAAGAAATGTGGAAAAATCTAAGCAAAACATTTAAATGAACCTGTACTTATTCAGTACATCTGAAGGATATGGAGATTTAAATGCACTGTGTGAAGGGGCGGGGGATTAACGGACACCACGAGCAGTTCTAAGGTTTCAAAATCGCTTTATTCTAATTTATCATAAGAAAACATAAGAGGGAGACGTACAGTATTGGGGCTAAAGCAGTCACTCGTCCATAATTTAGACCCACAGGTTTCAGAGAAGGGATAGAGCCAACCAGGCAGTATTCCAGGGGAGCCTCGACCCCCCCCCCTCCAAGGCTACTCAATAAAAACAAAAAATGTAGATTTTTGTTTTTAATAATTGTCCACAAAATAATTTTATTAGAAATGATGAACAAATCTGTAACTGAATAGAGTCATCAAGGCACATGCGCCCTCCGCACGTATGCCTACCCTGATTCCATGCCTGAGCCTATGACTATCTACATATTAAAGGCAGCAGAGAACTTCTTACACTTCTTTATGTAGTCTACTAAAAGTAATGAATGGATATAGGACGGTTTGCGTATGAATGATCTTCAAGGTAAGTTTCTGGGCAATTTAAATTGGCAGTTTAATACATTCCTGTAAATTTCTGCATTTCATTTATTCCTAGTAGTAACCCTAATTTATTATTTTATTTCTGTTGTATCAGTTTGAGAATTTGTCACTATAATCTCAGGGTTCCTTCTTCCTCCCCCAAGAGACGTAGCATGTTAAAATGTATATGTAAATGTATATTTTGTATATTATGCACGCGGCAGGTTAGTACAGCACATGGTCAAATACAACTTGCCACTTATATCTGCTGTATATAAATTATTCTTAGTTTTTACTCGCCCCCCCCCCAACCAAACAAAATTTTTGCATACGTACCTGGTGCCAGCGTCTTTGGACAAACATAACCTATGCCTCTTCCGGGACACGAATCTGGGCCTAAAATATGTTACTTAAGCTTCGTTTTACTCCATAGTCTCGCCATTTTTTTTTTTTTTTTTTTTCAAACTCAGTCGTAGTTGATCTCCGTGTATGTGGAACTTCTCTCAAAAAGCGAAAAAATAAAACAATACAAAAAATATGTTTGATGATGTTTAAACTACTCACCCTTGACTGCCACAAATGGGTGTTTGTACTATATTACGCAATTTTCACGCTTTGGTGTGTCGAAGATGACCGTAACCAAAAATGATGAACCCACCACCGCTGAGGGGTGAGGCAATCGGAAAACACAGACCGCAGACGGATACGGAGAGGAGGGCGTAAATTCCTCTCCCCAAACTTTCTTAGTGATGCTTTACCCACGTGAGAGCAACACCATTTATGATTAATGACCAAGCGATTTTGCTAGGTGCCAATTAAATCACCAACCCGACCAATCCTTGTGGCATGTTAATTTGGGTCAATGAAAACGTAACTCCTATCAAATGAACTTCTTCCGAAAGAGGATGCGATAGTAACAGGGCTGGAAATATCGGCTTGGATGGGCTGCCTCTGTGAACCTATACCCCTACCGAACCCCAGTAATGGAATTTTGAAACCTTAAAGTAGAAACGGTGGTGTTTGTTGCAGATAAACGATGCTTAATTAAGATGTAATATAGGTAATGGAAGGGTCAAGTGGCTATATCCTGTTTTGTTTTATTTTGAAGTGATTCTCCTCTCTTTTGACGGCAGTCATTTTTCATATTTCAATCATGCATTGGCGGAAGTTGCACAGAGCAAAATTAATAACCGGGTGCATCTCACATTTACAAGTCGCCTAAGAATTAAACTCCAACGAACAGGAGTATTGTCCAGACTGTGTTCATTTTCGAAGAATATTTAGAAGAAACCGGGAATTGCGTCCTTTTCTCTCCGGTCTCGGCATGCGTGCGTCTTCGAGGATATTATGCGAAAAAATAAAATCAATTCTAGAATCCAGTTTCCTAAAAATGATATGGGTACATTATGTGATACTTTGATTTCATTGCAGCTCAGGATTTCGGAATTTGCTCCGAACAGATTCGGCCATATCAGGTACAGGCTACTTACTGTTAAAAATGTTGTGGGGATTGCACCAAAAAGTGGTGCAACACTAACTGCACCACTTTCTGAGAAAAGATACACCACTGTGTGGTGCAAGCAAAACCCAACAACATGGTGCAACTTTTCACCATAATGTAGTGCAACCTTGTACCATAACTTGGTGCAAAATTGTACCATATCGCTACGTTTTGTTTGCACCAGACAATAGGGCATCTTTTCTCGGAAAGTGGTGCAGCTGGTGTAGCACCACTTTTTGGTGCAACCTACCACAAAATGTTTAATAGTGATCCACGTTATCAAAGTGTTAGCTGTCGAAAATGTATAGTTCATGGTGAAAATCCCCCCCCCCTTATTTTTTGCTGACAGCATTTACAAAGCACGCGCGTTTGAAATGTTTATCCAGTTAACCCAACAACAGAACCAACCGCACAGCGTTCTATTGTTGAACTACAGGAAGCCCACGAAGACTAGGCCTGGGCCTCCTCAAAGCTATCGGTCCCTTAAAAAAATTTAAAAAAATCTTTTTTTTTTATTTGTTCCTAAAATTAAAAAAAAAAAAGCCTTGCATACAGTGAGGGATAAAATCGTTGTTCTGGAAGCATGATTCTCGAACTAGAAGTATGGCAGATTTATAAGGCGTCAAACAGAATTGCCAGTACCTATCTTATGGAGGTGTTAAAAATAAAAATAAAAAAAAGAAATACTTTTTTTTCGTTTGCTCTTATAAAAAAGGAAGAAGAAAAAGGCATTCAGTGAGGGATGAAATCGTTGTTATGGAAGCATGATTCCACCCGAATTAGAAATATGGCAGGGTTATTAAGGTGGCAGACAAAATTGTCAGTGCGTATCTTACTGATCAACATGTAACATCACATCAGAAAAGTTGAAAATTACATCGCCCTCGAGCGGGAATCGAACCTGCATCTCCCGATCTCCGTTCCAGCATGATGTTCGCTACACCAGCCACGACAACGAAGTTCTAACTAACTGAAAATTAATCTGAACAACTTCAGATGTTACACCGGTCGAAGCAATCCGATGCTTCCTCATAGCGGCGTTTTTAATACACTCACGGACAATGAAATTTGCGCACCTAGAAGAAATCACGCTACAACCGCGAAACTTTGCAAATAGCTAGAGTGCGTGTTGGTAGGCAAATTATCCATGTTTGGTGCGAGTGAGCATGTCCACACACCCTGTGGTGGTGCTGCAAGCACGAACCGGCAGCCTTATAAACCGGGGTGTAGTCGATGCCCCATGAAAACGAAAAGCACCGGTCGACGCAAGCAAGAGTACAGAGTGACAAGAATGCCGGGTAGACGCCAGAGACGTCGGTTTACGCAACTTACGGACTTTGAGAGAGACCTGATCATCAGGCTGAAGACCGCAGGGTGGTCAGCTCGCCGTATAACCTGCCACGTGGATCGTACTGACCATACCGTCCAACTGTGTTGGGAGTAGTGGACACGTGACGGCACTGACACACGGCGCAGTGGCTCCCGACTGACCAGGAGGACCACCGGTAGAGAGGATCGACGGATCGTGCGCCAGGCACGAACAGATCCCACGGTAATCCTGTCCACTGTACAGGCAGATGTAGGAGACTCCTTGTGCCCACGAACCATTTCCCAACGCTTCGCGAAAGCGAATCCGCGATCCCAGCGCCCCTTACGTGGGCTGCCATTAACACCGGAACATCGCCGGCTCCATGGGCAGTGGTGCCATGCCAGAGCGACATGGAACGCCACAGACTGGTGACGTGTGGTGTTTAGCGATGAGTGCCGCTTCGTTTTGGGAACAGATGACCATCGTGTCCGGGCGTGGAGGTTCCCGGGTCAACGGCACAATCCCAACCTCGCTATGAAGCGCCACACCTCCCCCACTGCAGGTATTATGGTCTGGGGAGCCATTGCCAACGATTGCCGATCACTCAAGCTCTAGTAGCGACACGTGGATCATTGACGGGCCAGCGGTATGTTAATGAGATCCTACGGCTCCATGTACTCCCATTCCTGGCCGGGATTCCAGGTGCGCTATGCGCTATACCAGCAGGATAATGCCCGTCCGCACACGGTTCGGGTTTCCCAGTACTGCCTACGTCATGTCTAGACGCTTCCATGGCCTGCCTGCTCCCGGACATTTCCCTTGTCGAGCATGGGTGGGACCAGTTGAAACGCCGGGTGCCGCCGTGCCGTACTATCCGGGATTTGGAGCACACCGTCCAACACGTGTGGGCTAGTCTGCCGCAGAACATCAGGCGTCTGTTCGTCTCCATGCCGGACCGTATTGCAGCATGTATCTTCGCACGAGGCGGTGCGACGCGCTATTGAAGATGACCCGACTGCGTGCCACAGATCCCTCTGTAATTGTCCTGCAGCTCTGTTTTTACAATCATGTGTATCAAAACGTCCATAAAATTTCAGTTCAATCCGATGCTTCCTTCTTGGTGCGCAAATTTCATTGTCCGTGAGTGTAAATCACAAGTATCTCAGATATGGGAATTGTGGAAAAAATATTCTTCGCGAATACGTGGAGCAACTGTGTATTTATGAAGAGTATTTCCGTCCGAAAGGGGCCCAGGTTCGAATCCCGGTGAGGCATGTATGTTGTGTTTGTCTAATGGTGCTGGCTCTCTCCCTTTCCTGGAACCAGTGGCCCTAAATTAGGGACGGGCTAGTGCTCATAGCCCATTGAGTTGCTCACAGTGGTCGTTAAACCTCAAATAAAAATAATAAAACTTCGTAAATAGTCTTATGACAGCAAATATAAAAAAAGAGATTTAACGAAAAAAAAAAAAAAGGGGGTGACGTGAGTAAGCTAAAATTTCTGCGAAAGAAATGGTAACTTGTTAAAGGCCATGGAAGTTCGTATCCATGATTCTCAGTACTACGTACGTTGAATAAATACAGCACGCAGAAAACGTTTTTACTGGGGATGTATAGTATCATGAGCGTCGGGAAAAATCTACATAAATGAAATTTTTTGCCAACATTTCTGACAAGTACTTAAAAAATTGTGACCCCCCTCACCCGGTAGGATACTTAGCCCGCCCCCTAATAGCACCCCCAGTTTTGCGCTGCTGGCGTCGCCACTGCCTTTTATAACGATAGTACTGATATAAAAATATTCTTTTTTTTGCCGTACCTCAGAGGTGACGCACTTGACAAAACGGCAAAGTTGCAGCGATAGGCTTTGTCGGTGTAGTTCAAGCAGTAGAAAATTCGACTCCAGAGTAGGAACATATGGATTCGAATCTCATCACCGACAAAAAGGGCATATTTTTCACAATCGCGCTCAAACGTAGAAATGAATCTCGTGGCCGTGAGGTTCGAGAAAATTGTGAGCTGATTCTTCCACGCGTTGTCCGGAATTAATAGAAAAATTCCTTCTTCGATTACGAGCTACTTCAAGCATGGATTGCCGGCTGACACGGAAACCTACGATTTCGTTCCAACCCTTTCTCGGGGGCCGGTATGTAACGTACCTACCTCAGAGGTGACGCTGTGACGTATATTCTAATTTAACTTTCATTTTTAGAGTCTTTTCCTATGTAAATTTGAGTTTGTTCTCTTTTACACTTTCCAAACTTAACGTGATATCTTCTCTCTCACATGAATGAGGTTGGCAACACTTTTGAGGTCAGAGAGAGTGACGTATGAATGTGATAAGAACGATAGATAAAAAAGGACGATACAGCAGTTGCTATGTGTATGTGTGGAGATGTTCTCTCTGTGTAAAAACTAGATCACATATGGCTCTATTGTGGATGTACTGAAATATTGCTGGACCAATAAAAGGTTATCGTAAGTTGACTTCTGTTTATGTTTCGTCCGGCCGTAAACTGTTGCATCGTATTCCTATTTAGTTCAACATTCCTTAGTCATGGATTTAGACATAGCGTAACACCAATCTCGCACACGAAAAAGGCTTACGTTATAACGCACATGATAAGACGGCAAATTTGCATCTATAAGCCGTCGTCGGTGTAGTTAGAATATCCGACTTCGCAGAAGGAAGATTCGAATTCCATTACCGGGAAATTTGGGCTGTTTACGCTATACTTGGTGTTTCATTTATGGCATCCCTGGCAGTTTCTGTAAGAATATTTCTGTGATTATTTTACTATCATATTTGCACCGGTAGCTCCTTTACGGTGTGCTTTATAGTTTCGCCATGAAAATATCCTTAGCTGTGCCTTTGCAAAAATTTACTGTTCAAGATAGCCTCTGTAGATATTCCGGATTTCTGTTGTCATGGCAATAATATCCCTTTATGTTCCTTTATTATGTTTCTGCCATCCCTGGGCTAGAAAGCAGGTTCAGTGTGTTTCGAAACGGATTCGAAGTTAACGTTTTGTTTGTTCTTAAATGTTGCTGGTGGTGTTTTTTACCCGGAGAAAATTGCCGGAAATTATGGACGGCCGACTCCTACATGTATTAAGCTGATGAGCCTCGTTAGACTCCTGAAAAAGTTAAAAAAAAAAAAAAAAATAATAATAATCTGAAAATGGGAAGATGTTCTTTGCTGTTCCGTTGTGATGTCTCTAGTAGTTCTACTGGCTGTTCCTGACAGTTCCGTTATGCAGTTATTGTGAACAGTATAACGGATGTCTAGTGAGCACGACGAGTCTGTTGAGCCAGGGAGAAACCATCCAACACTTTCTTCCGGCGTCGTAAAACAATAGCAGTCCAGACATGAGATTTTAGATATGGAGATGTCAAAATTTTTCCGCTTCCCTTCCAGATTTTACGGTTTAATGTGAACTTGTATGTACATACATAATGGATGGGAGTTTTTTTTTCTCCAGTTTTGACACCGCCTTGTAACAATTCACTTTCGATCAGCGGCATGCCCTGAAAAACCCACTTCATGACAAAGTGATCACCATTTACCGCTGATTGAAAAACCTAGCAATCCACTGAAAAACAACAATAATTTCCCATTCCATGCACGTGAATCCATTTGTCATGGAATCCGTACAGGAACACTGAAGTCATATCCCTCCCTCCCAGTTTTTATTTCCCCTCACAAGGCATTTTATTGCATCAAAAACTTGTGGGTGTGCCATTACCACGCGCTCCAGTTCTCCGTTTCTTCAACGGCAATAATAATAAGACTAGTAAAACTTAATCCCTCATTGTAGGATATACCAGGGCCTCCAGACGGTAAGGTGAGAAGTGGGCGGAGTCTGCCCAGCTTGTGCACGTGCTATCTTCATTTGCATGGGGACCCTAGGGAGAAAAGATATATCAGGGTGGAGTATGAGTGAGAGATGGAGGGGGGTAGTAGGATGATGAGGAATAAATCAAGTAAGAAAAAAGCCGTAAACAAGAATAAAATGGTAACCGCCTTTAAAAGGATGAGTAACGAGTAAAAGATGGTAATCACGCAATTAGTAGACCATTGTCCTTTTCGATGTAGTAAGAGATTAGAGCAGATAGCGAAATTTCCGGGTGAACAAGCATTATGAGCCGTGATCCGTACTATCACTCTTCTTGAAATTGGATCGTGTTACAAATGGTCGTAAAACAACCTTTTATCCTAATATTAAATGCTTTGCATATTCAAAACCGTACATGGTATGAGGTCAACACGAAATATATATATATATATATATATATATATATATATATATATATATATATATATATATATATATATATAATTGTAGTTGATGTACAACGGTAGGTGCCAAGTGTTAACAAGGCCTGGGTGTGAAGCATTAATTGAAGAAGAAATTAGTTAAATTTTTTGTAACGTGCTGTGAAGGCGAATTTAGTTTTCACTCATACTGAATTTTTAGCACGTTTTTTTCGTAAATGTTTATAATTAAAATCCGGCTCTCCCATGTTACTTCTTTCTGTATTCGAAGGTGCGTAGAGAAGTTTCATCTTCTAAAAGTCGCGTCCAGAAAATTCTTTTATATCTCACCGACCTTTTATATCTGGAGTTATTTTCATTCCAGCGTAAAGGTAACGCGATATATGATTCACTTATGTATCTCTTCTTATAAAGTGTAATGCTTTTCACCAGGTAGTTTGTTTTTCTCAGTTACCGCAATTGTGAACATCCAAAAGTATCAATGCGTAATTCAGAAGCAAAATTATTATTCAGATATTTTTTCAAAACATTTGAAAAAAATATCTGAAAAATATATTTCATGCAAAAAAAATATCATATTTTATTGCATTTTTTTCTACGTATAAGTCGCTCAGATCGCTTGTTTTGCCCATTCCGATCATCACTCTAGCCCCAACTGATGCTCGACGAACTAGTCTGCTTTATTTACACTGTGCTGCCCCGATGGCGCAGTGGTATAAGTGCTGGCTTCTGATTATTCGTCCATGATGGGTCCGGGTTCGAATCCCGTGACTGCTACGGAAAGGTGTCAGGTTCAATTCCAGGCAAATACGAATATTAGAACCACTAAATATCCGCCGTGCGTCGGATGGGCACGTTAAGCCGTCTGAACCCGAGTACTGGCCCCCTGGTTAGAAATAAGGGCGTCTTCCTCCCCCTTTCTGCCTCGCTTCCGTGCGACTTTCTTGTCGGGCACTCTAGCCGAAATCTCCTGGCTTCCTACTTCAAACGGTTGTTTAAGACTTGGGGTCAGACACTCCCTTCCTAAAATCCTCTACGTATGATCTTATCTGGTTCGAATCCCGGTGAGACATGGATGTTGTGTTTATCTTATGGCACTGGCTCTCTCCCTTCTCCGGGACCAGTGACCCTAAATTAGGGACAGGTGACGGCTGATAGCCCATTGAGTTGCTCTCGGTGGTCACTAAACCCCTAACAATGACACAAATTATACAGCACGCCGTTCTCACATGCCGTCTTATGTGTGGAAGTGAACCATTTTTGTGAAAAAGGCAGGTCTACCTAATAAACTTGTATCTCAGCGTATATCGTGTGTACTTGAGCGCCGTTGCACTCACTGTGGTTTATTTGGCTTTACAAAAAAGAATTGTCAAGCCTCATGTGCGTAAGAAACTAGTGACTGTGCCCAGCGTGTTTCGTATCGCAGAACAGTCGGGTGTAGTTTGTTCGATTCCTGACATGAACTCCTCAACCAGTTGATTGTCTGAGGTCACTGATTCTCAGTACCCTCGGTTCTAAAGGATTGTGAAGGCGATTTCACTGGAATGTTTGTGTGCGTCTCCATGTCTCTCATAAATGCGATGGTGGAAAATAATTTATGGCCTAACACTTTGACTCTATTAAATCCGTACATCTGGGGCAGTCTCTCTCTCCGCCCCGGTGGCTCAGTGGTCTAAGTGATGGCCTCTGATCATTCGTCCGAACGGGATCCGGGTTCGAATCCCGGTGTGGCATGGATGTTGTGTTTGTCTTACGGCACTGGCTCTCTCCCTTCCCTGGAAACAGTGACCCTAAATTAGGGACGGGCGACTGCTTATAGCCCATTGAGTTGCTCACGGTGGTCGTTAAAACTCAAATAAAAAAAAATAGAAAAAGTCTCTCTCTCTCTCTCTCTCCCCCTCCTACGGCTGTTCAAGTACACCCCTCTCACATTTCTCCGATTATGTGTTTCTGTTTGCGAATGTTGGGAGAAGTCTCCTATCATTTCTCCATGTGGGCCCTCACAAAGTTACAGGCATTTATCAGCTGAGAAGTCAGCTCCCGAAAGTGCGAGGCACCTGACTTCCCAATTTTATTGAGTAATTTCTCACACAAAGTCTATTTCTTAAACATTCTACCATTCTTAAAATCTGTCTTAAATAACAATTTTGTCTTATAAACTGCTGAGCAAACAAATATAGATTTTGAGCAATAGTTATGTTGCTTTTCGCTCTGAAAGCTAGGGGGACTATATTTCGTAGCGGAGGTAGCTGTTCCGTGGCTACCGCAATAGTACAGTCATAGCTTGATTCTTTTATTTTAACGTCCTCATCCAACCTGTGAAGCTCGAGCTCTTTATTACAGGTAGAACAGGAGACCAGTAGACACCTATACATTCTCAAACTGTCGTTGGGTTTGCGGGCTGGTAGCTCTGTTTGCATCACGTGGACCGTAGTTAATCGCTCAAATCTTGCTGAAGTTTGACAGGTATACCCACGCTTTATCACGAGTAACCTCAAACGTTCAGAGCGAGACATCTCTCACAGGGCTTACGACCGACAGTCTTGATTTCTGCGGTGTGATGTGTGATCTTGTGAACACGGGTCATAGACCTAGACCTTGCGAGAGGACACGATTACTACGCCTTGATATGTGCCTACATGTGCCGCGATTATTTTTATACTTTCTGGGTTTTCACCACATAGCAGGTGTGGCACTTTTCGAACGCTAATGTGCATGGTTAATGCTTCGGAGAACAGCTGTCTCCGCTATAAGAGATTTTTCTTTGAAATTCATACGCAAAGTATATCCGTCTTCCACATGTCGAAACTTCTTTTTCGGTTTGGGGTTTAACGACCACAATGAGTAATTATAAGAGGTATAAGCAGTCATCTTTCTCTAATTTTTGGTTCCTGGTTCCTGGGAAGGGAGAGAGCCAGTACTGTAAGACAAACACACAACCCATGCCACTACTGGGACTCGAACCCGAGCCCAACACCTTCCACGAGCTAGAAACCAGCTAGCTCTGTCTACTCGGCTACAGAGGCGGCTATGTCAGAACTTTTCGTCTTAGACCGCTGCGATATGTGTCTTCGGAAAGTGTAATTACATAGCCTTCGGTCCATTCGTCAGATCGAGATGTTATGATTTGACCTACGTGACTATCCATAAAATCAATGTCTCAGGTTCTCACACCAACCATAAGGCGCAATCAACTACCACATACACCTGACGATGTTCGAAAAATCATTGCAGTGGGCACATGGGTATCCACATTAGTTCCTGCATGCAAACAGTACTGTAGGATTTCTTATTTTAATTTGGCAGCAAGACCAGATTATTTCCCATCCTAAAGGTGAGCTGATGCGTGTATGTTTTGATGGTTTCTTCCATTTAGGTTGTAACACATTCGGTACAGCGGTTGTTGGCGTCTTTGAAAAAACAGTTTAAGGCTGATCATCTCTGGAGAAAGATTCCGGTAAAAATATGACGTTATTCATATAGAACGAAACACAATTATTAACGAAACACAAATATTTGGCTACAAATCGTGAAGGAAGACACATGTTACTTTTAAATTCAAGGTTATTTTCATGCCAATTCGTTCAGGGCATGTAAGTCATTCGCTTCATTCACGCTAGGTGGTAGGTTGCGGTGGTGTTCATATCCCGTGCGACTGTCATTGTTGCATCTTGTGGAACACGTTGTGGAAGTGTGTGCTTGTTGTGAGAACTTACCGGTTGATCGGCTCATTAAGTGAGAAACAGACGGAATTTGTAAGGGAATACGGTGGGCGCGTATCCGCGGTAAGTCCGCGATACATAATCTGGTTCCGAAATTGGATACGATAAGTTGCCTTTTGGATGAACGCCTTATGATGTATGCAGGAAACATCGCCCGAAGATATTTTCCGGACTGGAACGGATGGGCATTTCAAGTTGCAGCCGTCTCCCAGAAAATCCCTACGATGATTGTCCCAGGAATTAGATTATTCTCAACAACCAGAATTGTTTACTGAATTGCTTGTAGTATACTAGTCACCATGTAACAACTCATCATAATACGTGAAGATTACATCGCCTTGGAGCGAGAATCGAACCCGCATTTTCCGATTTTCGTTCGAACATGCTATCCGTTACATCACCCAGGAGATTAGGTTCAAGCTAGGCAATTATAGATTAGGAATCTGAATAACTCAGATTTCGTTAGGTGAAGCAGTCCTATGCTTCCTCGTAACATCAATGCTCCTTTTAAATCCAGGAACGGGTATGGGTCATAAATCACTAGTAACCTCAGATATAGAAATTAAGGAAGAAATATTCCTCATAAATACATGTGAATTTCACTAGATTTCCTTTCCACGGTGATGCAATTTTCATGTTTTCCGATGGATGTTTCATGGTGATCATTGAACCACAAGCAATTCAGTATACAATAATAATGATTGCTGTGAATACTCTAATGAACTTACCGTGCGTTTATGAGGAATACTTCTTTCTTAATTTCTGTACCAGGAATTGGATTTTCTCTTATTCCGCACGTCAAACAGATGCCAGCTTCGACCATACAAAGTAACAAGTGTCAACCTCTTGCTCGGGACATTTAAGGAAAAGCGACTTCGATATGTGCGATAGTTTCAGAACCCTGTTCGTAAATTGCTGGAAGTATTACACATCGAGTGGTGTACGTATGAGGTCTGGTTCCATTTGTGTGTGAACTCGCAGAAGTTCTGAATATGTGCTGCCGGAATCCTCGTGTGATTCACGAAAAACCTCTAAATCCGGAGAAAGTGCAAGTTTGGTGCTTCACGTCTGGGCAAAGATCATGGGTTCCATTATCTTCAGAGAAATTATGAATACTATCGTATATTTGTACGTTTTTCATCGTTTGTGGAAAAACTGAAGGATGTGGTACTGTTACAGGGCTTGGTGCTGAGATGTTACAGGGCTTGGTGCTGAGTTCTATTACAGCGCCCTGTGTGGAGGGTTCGTTAGATGCTTCCTTTGCAGTAAGTTCGGTATCGGTGGTTTAATCCGTAATTCTCCCAACTGGAGCAGATAAATACAATACAAGGCATAGAAAAGTTAATCGACTGAGGCTAAATTTTGCAGTGAGGAAGACTTTTATTCAGATGTTACGGGGAATGTCATCAAGCTTTTTGTCCGTCATTTTCGTGCTTTCATTATTTTAGTTCTCCCTCGGTATCCTACTCGCCGAATTCCGCTTATATCTCCCCGGCCAACCAAACCTCTCTCTTCATTCGTTCCGACCAAACCCCCGAGGTTTTCAGAGCCTCCTAAAAATATTCTGTTCCCCTCTCGACTTTTCGCCACCGAGTCCCTCCTCTCATGCCCGGAGAGAGAAAAAACCCCTCAAAAAACTGTCCCCTCGTCCGACTAATTCCAAGAAAGCGCAGCCACGCCTTCACTCTCAAAAACTCTTATGTTCTTGATTGCTTTGCCGTCCCCTCTGCTGTGACGCGGGAAATGAAAGAAAATGACTACAGTTCACTATCTCTAAAAATGGCTACAGAATCTCGCTTCTGATAAATATCGAAGCCTCAGCAGGTTTTGGGTCAACCGAGAGCAACACTCTACGATCATATTTTTATTGCTGAAGTGTTGTTTATTTTTTCATTTTCGCACACGTTGTATGTAAGAATCATCACACAATTTTTTCAAGCTTCAAGGCCAGAAAATCCTTTTTTCCTTTGGGCTCCAATACATAACTTTTCTTTTGTCGACAGTGGGATTCGAAGCCACATCTCCCCACTCCTGAGCGGCTATTCTCCCAATGGAACTATGCCGGCAGGCGTTTCAATTGAGAGAACAACCACTCCATGTAAAAGTGATAGTCTTCTATCGCGACGCGTTCTGTACTTGACTCCGATAATCACACACAGAGATACGCGAAATTGCGCTGACCATCCTGGTGGATGAGAAATCAAATATGTAGGTTTATGACTAATCGTCCGGGTTTTCCCGGACGAGACATGGATACTGGGTTTATCCCACGGCGCTGGCTCTGTCCTTTCCATAGAATCAGTGGCCGTGCATTAAGGATTGTCATCATCAACAACCATGGGAGAAACGCCTGTAGGAGCCTGTCATCCGATGGCAGCAGATTGCAATCGTCTTGTATTTTTACTACCAGCGAAATTAAGGATGGGCGATTCTTTATAGCCCTAAGAGTTACGAGTTGGCCATGGTGGTCAATAACCTCTTCGCTATGCAATGTGTGGGAGGCGGAGGTTTCAGACGGGTGTTCGAACCCCGGTCCCGCCGGCCGCATCTAGTCTGCGGTTTTTCCGGGGTTTTCCACAGACTCCCCGTCTTTGGGGGCGCGAATGTGTAGATGGTTCCCTCTGAAGTCGGCCCCGGACGCGTTTTATCTCTGGACCCCCTTTTCTCATGATGCCTGGGTTTACCAGATGAGTGTCGACCCACTGACAGTAAAACACTGTAAGACGAATGAAATCTTATGTCACATGGCTTCAGACACCTTATATATTGATGACTATTATTATCAGACACCTTATATATTGATGACTATTATTATCAGACACCTTATATATTGATGACTATTATTATCAGACACCTTATATATTGATGACTATTATTATCAGACACCTTATAAATTGATGACTATTATTATTTGCCGAAACTTATGGTGCAAGTTTTCCCGGATTGGGCTTATAGTAAGTCAATACTTAAAATTTTCTGTCATCTCGTTGCTTATTGTTTCCCAATTATTCGCCCTTACCCCAGTTCCACGTAGTCTGTCATTCTCTTGCATTGGCCTTTCGGAGCCCGAAAAACCAGCTCTTTCTCAAATAGTTCCCTTGCACCATATCCCCTACTTCTCTCAGTCTTCGTCTAACAGCTCCAAAAGTTTCCCCCAACTCTCCTTTCTCCCGCGTTTCTCTGACTCCTCGAAGAGCAATAAACTCATTTAGCCGTCTGGACAACGCCTTTGGATCACAATGTAATAATCGCTGTGTAGGCCAATAAAATGATAAAACACGAATGAAATACGGGATTACACCATATAAAACAAATTTTGAAGATGATAATCCGTTTTTTTGGTGTAATTTTGACAAAGATGATAAGACAGATATCCGAAAACTTGAAAATTTTGTCGTCCTGGAGCTGGAATCGCACCTGCGTCCCCCAGATAGCCCTCGGGTATGCTAACCACTACACCACTCAGAACGACCAAGTCTCAAGTTTCCAATTAATTTGAATATAATCATTTTCCTTTATGATTCATATGCTCCTCCGGGTAATCACGGGATAAGATTCTTAACCTCCAGATTCGCTAAACATGAATGCCGGTTGCTTCGACTAGCGGATCCTGTGATGGCTATATTCAAATTAATCGGAAACTTGAGACTTGGTCGTTCTGGGTCGTGTAGTTGTTAGCATACCCGAGGGCTATCTGGGGGACGCAGGTGCGATTCCAGCTCTAGGATGACGAAATTTTCAAGTTTTCGAATATTATCTGACTTACCCTTGTCACAATTAGAAGAAAAAAAAAAGCAGATTATTATCTTCAAAATTTGTATGATAAAACAATTAAACACTTAGTCAACGTACTAAGCTCAATTTGTATGAGAAACGCTGCTTAAAACTCTACTGATGACCGTTGGCGATAACCATCTTTTTGAAAGTGTCGTTGAAATTTCCCATTTCGGACTAAAAAATACCCTCTTTTGAAAATTTCCTACTTGGAAATGAATTAATATTAAAACCTAAAATCTCCGTAACAGTAAACGCAGCTTTTACAGTGTTCCGAAAATTTTCCTGTTCGTTTTAACGTGTGCGCATGAGTATAATATTTACATAACACATTCTTTTATATTACATGTGTAATGCTGTGAAAGTCAATGAATTTTGTTAATGCCATCGTTTCATCATGGTGTAGTAGGTACAGCCTTCTGTTCCGATGTTAATATTCTATTGAACAGGTATCTTATGCTAAGTGTTAAGTTTCCAAAAATTAATTTTCACTGTTGAACCGTAATGATGTCAATCAAACTGGAATTCGCTTCACACGGGAAAATACAAACATACAGAAGGACAGGTAGACAGACAACCATCAATAAATTATACAGTTCTGCGAGTGTGCCGAAGCATATTAAATTGCACTGATACCTCTGTGTCAATATAGAAAGCAGCACAGGTAGCCGGAGGGTGTCTACATTCGCACCCCCCCCTTTTTTTCACCGGGACTTGTGGCGAGAGATATCTTCTACTTTGCGACAACCGGCGAAAGATTACTGACCCCAGAGACGATCAATTCAGAGATGGAGCAGTGTATGTGGCCGGACCTGCCAATCAGAGCCCAACCTCCATCGGTAAACTGAGAGGCTAGGTCACGACCTTCTGCAAAAAGGGGTGGGAAAATGGTCTGTACGTGGGGGAGTTGCTTGAGTCACGGAGGTCTCGGGTTCGAACCGTGAAAAGAGTTCCTCGTCAGCGGAATTCACGACAATGAGGCCTTTAGTACAAATTAATAACACCATGGGGATAGGCAAGTGACGCAACGAGGCCATTAATTAGCAAGCCGCTTTCCCCTCCCATCGTAGGCGACGTTGCGCATACTAAAGAGCTTGTCACGTCCGAGATTTGCTCAACCTGAAGCAGGCCGAAGAGCTAAAGCGTGCCATTGCGAATGCTGGAATATCAATTAAAAAGACTCACCCAGTTCGTCCTCCCGGCACGTTTCTCCTATTCAGAGCTTCAAGAATGGACACACTCGCGAACATAACGCTGCAAGTAACTCCACCCCCCCCCCCAGCCCTTTGCACTTAAGAAGTGACGGCGCGAAACAGTAAATTGGACTGATTAAAAAAACTTAGTAAAATAAATAATTGGGAATGCAATTTAATAGTTTAAAGAAACACGATTTTGTAAAAAAATCCTGTTCAAACACACAGAGATGTCTTATGGAAGAAAGGAAATGCTGTATGAACAAAGATGGCTGATGTGGTTGGATGGGAAATTTTGGCCTTGTAGGAATATCAGCGATCGTTGTTTCAAGATGCAAGAACATAAAAAACGACACGTGGAAGACAACGCGGAAAATTATGATGTATCCGAATCGTGCGACGTAAGACTTACTTTTTTTTAATAAAAAATATTCAACAAAATTATAATATTCAGAAAGATTCTTTATGAAAATGGACGTCACTTTTGTCTAGAGAGGTGACCTTGAATGGATTGGAAATCTTAAGGTAAGTAATTATTGCATGCCATAGAAAATTTTTTTTGTTTGCTTCCTCTCCTAGTCCTCCGTTTCGTGTTTCCCATCCACTTCAACCCTTACACCACAGGCTTCCTTTTGTTAGTTTTGTGGAATAATAAGCATCAAATTTCTACGGTGAAAGCGAATACAGCCTGATATTCTTACTTCGTTTTAACATATTTAATCGAGTGAGTTTAATATAAATATGTCAAGCATACTAATTCAGTTTATATAATGTTTTAATACAATTCAAGTCCTTGAATTGAAATCACATAAAATCTGTTCAGATTTCGAGTAGGTTCTACCAGTAAAAGAAATGGAGAAAGATTTGGAACATACACTCAAACACAACACATCTATCTTCAAAAGGAGACTTGCGTTATCGTTTGTAGTTTTATCTGCGAAGCAGGCGGTCTAGTTCGATTCTCGAGTTCCTGTAGCCATCTGCATATTTTAGGCACGCAAATGTTCCTCATTCTTTGTTCTTTACGATCCTTATCGCTAGGTGGACACAACAATACGAGAGATCAAAACATTTTTGCGCTGTCATTGAATGGTGATTTTCAACATTTTTCACTACGGATGTTTTCTCCAGCATTTTGTTTCTCTCAGTTCTTTCGTTTCCGTTTGGTTTTACGCAAATGTATCTTTCTTGTACCCTTTATTTCCCCCAGTTTTTCTCTTGCTTATTGTTTCCCTCATTCCTTTCTGTCTCTTACCGTCTTCTTCGTTCATTCTGTGTTTCCCTTTCTCTTTTCTCTCTCTTAACTTTTTCTTCCTCTCTTTGTTTTCCTTTTCCCTTTCTCTTAACTTCACAACCAACTCTCGCTCGTAATGTAAAATATTTTTCATATAATTTCTAATATTTGGTAATGAATGGTTTGGCCACCAGGGGGCGTAAATGTTAATTTCTGCTTCTGACATATTTGCAGCAAAATTTGAGCTCCTGAAAACTCGACTGGAAAATTTTTTTCCTGTACCGACACCGCTTTCATCGAAAAACTTTTTGAGAATACTTTCTTCTTAAAATAATGCATGTTTTTCCCGCCAGGGGGTGTAGATGCATATCTTATATTTGTCGATATCACTGCTTCTAAGAGTCCGATTTGAAAAATTCTTTCTTTGTTGGAGAGCGTTTCCGCTGCGAAATGTTCCTCATGTAATTTCAAATTTTTCTTATCGCACAAGTCTGCAACCAGAGGGCGTAAGTTCAACATTCAGTTTACAGCAATATCTGCGGGATTGAAAAACATCTTTCTTCAGTCAGATACTACTGTTGCTTTTTTTTTTTTTTTTTTTTTTTTTTTGAGTTCTAATGACCATCATGAGCAACTCAGTGGGCTATAAAACAGTCGCCCGTCCCTAATTTAGGAAGGGAGAGAGCCAGTGCAGTAAGACAAACACAACATCCATGCCTCACCGGGATTCGAACACGGACCCTTTTCGGATGAATGATCAGAAGCCATCGCTTAGACCACTGCGCCACCGTGACGGCTACTGTTTTCCAAACCGGTTCCATTGACTTTGAATAGCTTTGACACATTTAATTCGCGTCAGAACGGATTCAAAAGACGTGCTCATTTCACCCGAAAATTCGGTGTCATCTTTCTTGTTTGTTTTTGTTGTTGGAGGTTTAACGACCACCGTGAGCAACTCATGGGCCAGTGGCCCTAGATTAGGGAGCCGATGTACTGTTTTATTACATGTAAGCATGTACCGTTTTATTGCTTACATCGGATCCCTAATCTAGGGCCGCTGGTTCCAGGGAAGGGAGAGGGCCAGTGCCATAAGACAAACACAATATCCATGCCTTACCCAGCGGGATTCGAACTCGGCCCCATCTCGGACGAATGGTCACAAGCCAGCGCTTAGACCACTGCACTCCCGGGGCGGCAATCTTGTTCCTTGTATGCCAAAACGTGTAAACCCGGAAGTCTGATTTTGACCAATCACTTTGACCATTACTTTCTTATACTATAAA
The DNA here is from genome assembly GCA_039090855.1 of Macrothele yani. NCBI lineage: Eukaryota > Metazoa > Arthropoda > Arachnida > Araneae > Macrothelidae > Macrothele > Macrothele yani. Next base: position 150,106,411 of record CM076995.1, on the reverse strand, counting down.
TACATATAAGGAAGTAAAAAGGGGAGATGCGAAATGGAGAAAGGGGTGTTAAGAAGTGAAAGGTATTGAAGAGGTAAATGTACCGCGCGTTCCTGTACTTTTTCAATTAGCACTACACCACTGAGTACAACAACCAGAAAGGAAAATTAAATAAAAGTATACGTTACAGAAGTAAAGATGTAATTTAGTGTTGAGCGTTATAACCTCCAAGTACAGTCACAAAGAAAGTAACTGCGTTTACACAAACACACAGATCACAGTACATGCATATATAATTTACTACGTCAAAAAGATATTAAATCCTTTCTATTCCATGTTTCTCTCACAAGACTTTTCCAAAATGGTGTTTATCTTTGAGTTAACATGATTGAAATAAGCGATTTTTTGCCTGCTTTCGCCTTGTAGGAAAGTTCACAAAATGCATTGACATCAACATGCGAGAACTTCCAAATTAACTCTTTTCTTTCCTCTTTTTATTTATCTTTATAAGATAGAAAAGGGGAAAGGAGCATTTTTAAATCCTTGACCTCAGCTGATAATCTTGTCTAAACGAAGTTTTGTCAGCCACTTTGGTGTCTCGATGAGGTAAGAGAGCGACGCAATTGAGAGGAAAAAGAGCTGCTTACATAAAACAAAATAGATGCTGCGATTTAATCAACAATGTAGTAGTGTTCTCTTGTGCAAGGAAGAGGGTAACAACTTGAGGCTTTCTGAAAAGCAACACCGGTTAACGGAAGCGGAAGTGACTTTACGAAACTTAGCCTGCAGTTTTCATCCCAGCGAAGGCTCTGTCCAGAAAATAGCACAAAGGATTTCTTCACTGATACTTTTTTTCATATAGATTTTTTTTAAAACTAAAGAAAGTACATCATGGTACTTTATGCTAAGTTTTCTTTATTAGCCAAACCATAGCTTAATATTAAAAGTTCCCATTCATCGAATAGACTTCCCAACATAACATTACAAATTAATTGTATGTTTTGTTCCCGTTTCCCATTCATTCTCTTCCCGTTTGTTTGTGCTTTCTAAACTTTTCTTTTATTATCTGTTTGTGCTTTCTAAACTTTTCTTTTGTTATTAGTTTGTGATTTCTAAACTTTTCTTTTATTATCTGTTTGTGCCTTCTACACTTTTCTTTTATTATTTGTTTGTGCTTTCTACACTTTTCTTTTATTATTTGTTTGTGCTTTCTACGCTTTTCTTTTGTTATTTATTTGTGCTTTCTACATTTTTCTTTTATTATTTGTTTGTGCTTTCTACATTTTTCTTTTATTATTTGTTTGTGCTTTCTACACTTTTCTTTTATTATTTGTTTATGCTTTCTACATTTTTCTTTTATTATTTGTTTGTGCTTTCTACGCTTTTCTTTTGTTATTTGTTTGTGCTTTCTACACTTTTATTTTATTATTTGTTTGTGCTTTCTACGCTTTTCTTTTGTTATTTGTTTGTGCTTTCTTCACTTTTCTTTTATTATTTGTTTGTGCTTCCTACACTTTTCTTTTATTATTTGTTTGTGCCTTCTACACTTTTCTTTTATCGTTTGTTTGTACTTTCTACACTTTTCTTTTATTATTTGTTTGTGCTTTCTACATTTTTCTTTTATTATTTGTTTGTACTTTCTACGATTTTCTTTTGTTATTTGTTTGTGCTTTCTACGTTTTTCTTTTGTTATTTGTTTGTGCTTTCTACACTTTTCTTTTATTATTTGTTTGTGATTTCTACACTTTTCTTTTATTATTTAATTGTGATTTCTACACTTTTCTTTTATTATTTAAAAAAAAAAGAAGCGCCAAATCTTTCTTCCTGTTTTCCATAAATAAATGTGACTTTATTGATCTTGTGTTGGGTAAGAAAACAAACAAACCCGGTTACCTCCATTGTCGCCACATTCATGGTAAACCCTTGCTACACTTGTGAGCGAAAACCCCAAGAGGAAAGCCATTTGGAAGAGGTTAAAACCGGCAAGCGTGGCACCAGTTACACTGTAAAAAAATTCTGAAATTCACGAACCATCTTCAGTGATTCCTTTCACAAATTAAAGAAGCATATTCCTGATACAACTTTTTTCGTGAAATTCAGGGCTTTCTTCCCGTCATTTTTCGCGCCACTGGGGCTTCAGTTCTTAGCAGGGACGTCTCAGTAGCTTAAAATAATACTCTGCATCGATAGCACACCATAAAAAAAAAAAAAAAAATTCTGAAATACACGAGTCACTTTCCGTAATTCCCTTTGTAGATTAACGAAGCATATTCCTGATACAACCTTTCCCGTGAAATGACGGAAAAAAACCTGTGTTTCACGGATCTTTCGTTCCCCAGGAAAATTCTGAATTTTCGGAAACCTTTCCGCTGTTTATTTCTTATATTGACGATAAATTTCCGTTTTTAAGAGGTGTTAACGGAAAATTCTGAATATTCAGAAAACTTTCCGCAGTTGCTTTTGTTATTAATGGGAAAATTTTGTTTTCACTTTTTCCGTATTCATATGACAGGAAATTTCCGGTAATTCCTAGGAGCGAACTTAAGGTTTGATATTAAAATTTCAATCGTTTGTCGAATTATCTCATTTTGAAGTTCTGTAGTGAGATTCAATATTGTGCGTAGCATATCGCGTAAAATTTTTGTTATTGTGGCACAGGATATTTCTTCCACTTTTCCCATTCTTGTGCATCGGCTATTGTATTACAGTAAGAAACCGGGTACTTAAATTATTGTACAGGTGTCTGTATGATGTCTATGTATCAGTCTGTGGACCCCTTAAGACAAAAGTTATTATAGCTATCAAGAGTAATTTCATATTCAGGAGTTTTGTGAAATAATATTATAAAGCAGTACATTTCACCTTTTTTTAAAGATAACTGAAAAAAGACGGTTTAAAAAGATCTCAAGTTTCAAAGCATTTTGTTTCTTTCAAAATGCACGATGAAAAGAAAAAATACGTGCTAATAGGATCCTCCTACTACAAAAATGAAATTATTTCAAACCTATTGAGAAAAATAATAAGCTCCAACAGAAAATAAAATGACTTTTTCACCCACATTAATAACAAAAAACATTTCATCATCGCGCGATTGGTGTTTTCTACCTTACACGTTACTGTTCACTGCGTGTCTTTCTGGCTTAACGGTATAACACGCGCGGCTGCCGTTAAAGATGAACTCGGTTTGAATCTCACCTAGTAAAGGATTTGTGAACTTCGTCCGTCACGAAAGAAGAATCAGTGGTAAAAGGGCTGAGTAAGTCAAAATAGAAGATTTTACGAAATTTCTGCATAAATACGAAAAGAAAACCCCAAAATACTAAATTTAAATACTAAATTTGGAAGAAACGGAAACTTTTCAAAACGGAAATTTCGTTAAAAGACAGACCTACCGGCAACTTTGCTTAACGTTATTTTCAGGAATTTTCCGTTAATTCACACCACTGATTTTGTATAGTGATGTTTGGCCTAGTTCGTACAGCAATTTTTAGCTAAACACAGTACACTAGAATTAAAAGTATTGTAGTTTAAATATCTTATTGATTAATAAATTAATTAACCATGTATACTTCTTATTGGATACATTTCTTATAGCTCGACTGTGGGTCAGTTTCTGAGGGTTATCGAAATGTCAGTATTAGTATGTTACTCAAACCTATCCAGCGCATTTTTTTCAAGATTTCCCAAGCTAACATGATGGTATTCCTTAGAGGCGTCCTACACAGCACAATTATTTCTAGTTTCAGTTATATAATTTCGTACTTTACTTAATAGAAAATACGTCAGTTTGAATATTACGGGTTTACTGGAAGAATACAGAAAGGGGTGTCCAACAATGTTCTCGTCGTTACATAACGGACACCGAAGGAAAAATTCCATTTTGCTTTCAGCTTTCAACCGACAAGCCCGAAATGCACTTAAGAGATAGTTTCTGACCTATATTTTTCCTCCCTTTAGTGGGCGAACAACAATAATAGACTTCTCGTTACTTTTCATATTGTTCAATTCTTTCCGTAGTGTTAAAGTAAAAAATTAGTAACAGAAAATGGTGAACTTCTGTTTAAATATGATTTTGAATTGTCAACGTCGAAAATATTCCATGGGAGTATGTTTTGCTGGCATAGCATTTTCTAGGTTCTTTGTCGAAGGAGTAATGTTTGGGCCCGGAATACATATGTTAATATTTCTAAAAATTGTCTGATTGATTTTTAACGAAAACGAAAATCAAAAATGTATATCGGTCATTTCGTTTTTGATGTGTCCATGTTATAACTTTTGTAGACGAGGCAAAATCGTCATTGACAATACGGGAGTCGTTTTTTTTTCAAGTTCTCTTCCTTCCTCCCCCCCCCCCCCTCCCCTTCCCTTCGTATCTCCTTTCCACTCTTTATTGCCATCCTCTCTCTCCTCCGACACTTCCTCAATATTCCCTCACTTTCTCTCTACACTTTCTTACATCCCTTCTCTCTGTCTCTCTCTCTTCTTCTCTCCACTTTCTTGGATCCTCTTTTTCTCTATCTCCCGTCTTTCCCTCTCTTCTCTCCACTTTCTTGTATCCTCTCTCTCTCTCTCTCTCTCTCTCTCTCTCTCTCTCTCTCTCTCTCTCTCTCTCTCTCTCTCTCTCTCTCTCTCTCTCTCTCTGTCTCGTTATCACTCTTCTCTCTTTCTCTCAATATTTTTTTGCTTGTTTTTATTGGAAAATCTATCATTAGGTATGTGTATTCAAGGCAGTGCTAGATTATCTCTTAAATCGATAGCTAGGGAAGTTTTTCTTCCATTCTTCCCTAGCTATCGATTAAGAGGTGCCGAAAGATTAAGACTTCAATCAGCGGCTACGGAAATTTTCCCGATTAAAAGGTTGAACTCAGATAGTGGTAAAGAAACATCATTGAACTATCAATCATTTCGTTCAATCCCTCAAAAAAAAAAAAATTCAACAGTAAACAGTGTGTCAAACAGCCTTTTAATATGCTAAAAAAATTGAATAAAAAAAAATAAGACCGCGGTTCTGCCTGAGAGGAATAATAATATGAAGGGTGAAACATCAAACGATATGATGACATACACACGTGAAAAGAACTTTTCGATTTCTAATACAGCTTGTACCCATTTTTGAAGAATGATGTTTTCTTTGGTTCTGACAGGACAAGATTTTTTATTTCTGAAGTAAACAGCGTGATATGTCACGGTCTTCGATGCTGGAGACATTCCGGGATAGAAGGTTAAGAATACTGATTAGGTCTTCACCTCAAATGAAATAATGGAAGTAGACTGCATCACTGTCGTTCGCGTTGCGTCGTCCCACCCCGACGGCGAATTCATGAGGACCAACCTCATCGTACTCCCCAAAAACTACCCTTTTCATTTTCGATGGCCTTACAACATTTGACACTTTGAGGCTGTGACGTGGAAATGGATCATTTATTACCGTCTGCAGAGAAGGTTTACCGTATGTAACATGAACAATCGCAGGAAAATTCATTTATTTCTGTCATGTTTCTTTCCTTTCCTTTATAACACCAGTTATCGTTCTTTTTTCTTTTTCCCATTTTAATAGCCATATCCAATGTAAAGATTTCTGCACTTTTCCATATTGTTTGCCTTGCAAAAGAGAATGATATAGCCTAACTGAATTTTAGGCAATAGGAAAACCACAAATATTAAATATGTAGTAAATAAATGGCATTCTGAGGCAATATGCTATTGCATTGTTTCTCTTTATACCTCAAATAAGAAAAATTATATAGCTGATCCCGAAGTGAAAAGAACTTTCTCTTTTCACTTCGGATTTACCTACATAATTTTTCTCTTCAATTTTCACGACAGTGATCTTATATTTTAGGTCATCCTTCTCCTATTTGATATTCCAAGAATTTCCAATGATTTCGATTTTCAATTTGCCTCTATTACCTCTCAGCACCCATGTGGTGATTTTCTAAATTCTTGACAACTGAAATGGGGACCAGCTTTTTTTTTTTTTTTTTAGCTAGGACCAATGGCCGAAGTATTCTGAAATGCTCCCCTTTTATTCGTTCACTAGTTGTACGCAGCGTAACTTCACCGATATAATAATGCTGTGAGTTCAACTAAATAGAAAATATTTTTGTGAATACGCAATTTCCTATAGTTTTCATGATTATCCTCGTTGTTGACTTTCTTGGCCAAAGGGGGTGATTAGAGTCTGAGATATTCATCACAGGCTTGGAAATTCAGGAATTTTCTAGTGATATGGCACGTCTGCCTTTCGGATTGTGTGGAGTAATCTCTGTGGTAATCCTGATTTCTCCGGATGGGTTAGAAAGCTATTAAATACACTGATATTGCCAAAATTGAAATTGCTACGATCTGTGTTCTGCTCTATTTCCAGATCCTTTGGATTTCCATTCGTAGGTTCTCGTATTTCGAGATTTTCTTAGACAGTGTTCTTTGGATGTTTTCTGTAAGTGGAATCACTACATTTATTAATTGTGTCTTCTTCAGTTTTATGTAGACAGTTACAGTGTCAGGTTTATTATGGTCAATGGTCTTGTCTGTAATGATGGGGTTTTGTCCCTGTACATGACATAATTTTGATTTTCAAGAGTAAGTTCTCTTTGGTACTTGTAATAAGGAGGAATATATCTCTGGGTTAGGCCTTTTTTAACGCCAAACTCTTGGTGTAATATCTTAGCTACCTTGTCGTGTTTTGTTAAGGTATTGTTTTGATGCAGGGAGAGAACAGCCGCCTAAAATGCGTTCTGTGGTTTGATTGGCTTTTCCACGCATTCTACAAGTGTCTTCTCTTCAACTTTCAATATGCATTTCCTGTAGTTCTGGGCTGCGATAATTCTGTCTTGAATTTCATTGAGGAATCCCTAGGTGTCTGGATAAGTCGACCTTTTTTAAATCACTGCGATGAGGAATTTTTGTCAATGTTTTCCAGATCTAATTAGTTTGGATATTTACCAAGTATAATTCTGCTTTTCCAACACTTCAGTGGGGGTTTACATTATTTTCTGATTGCAGAAGGAGCTGAGCATTATTATTATTTTTTCTTATTACTTATTAGCCCTGCTCGAAATGAATCACATGATCCGAATTTTAATTGAGTAAAAACTGTCCATACCATGTTTTGTGTTTTAGTTTTGTGTATCGTGCAGATACCATGTGAAAAATTTAGCTGTAAGCAGCCAAGTCTCCATGTCCAGGAGATATATTTATCGCAACTCCCAAAAGGAACAGCTGAATTAATTGCCTAATGAGATGTGGTCTCGAAAATTTTATTCTTCTGGTAGTGCAGATGCTTCGGTTAATGATTCCGTAAAACTCCCTAATCATGACAGCATTTTGTGGATTTATAATATTTTATGCGTTTACTTCAGTGCTCCAGTATTTTATTTTACAATATACATTCACGTATTGGAGTACCTATATTCCTTTCATTGAATTCTAGGGATATTTCTTGACTGCTGACATTTGGTATTTCAGTATTTTACTTTCGTTAAAATGCTTTCTAATCAATGGATTCCCTCTTCCTATTGTAACTGAAAGTGCAGTAGACATTCGATCTTAGTTTTATAAACAGAGATTCGTTTTACCGAGTTGTAAGGACCCCCATATATCAAAGGCTGTAAGGAGTCTCCCATCCCTAATTTAGGGTCATTTTTTGCAGAAGGGACTGAGCCAGCGCGATATCACAAACACAGCACCCATGTCTCATCCAGGCCCAGCTCAGATTATTAGATAAATCACAGCTCGGGCATTATATATAGATTAAAAATGAACTTTTAGTACACAAAAGTGATCTACAATGCTTTTACAAGTACATAGGATTTATCGATTGATGGGGGGCGAGATAGGTTGGTCGGTTGGTTGACTTTTGATCAAATGATCATATGTAAAGGATTTTAGGAAGGAAGTGTCTGACCCCAGGTCTTAAACAATCCTTAGAAATAGGAAACTAAAAGATTTGGGCTAGAGCGCCCGATAGGAAAGGGACACGGAAGCGAAGTAGAAAGAGGGAGAAAGACGCCCTTATTATTACGGGGGGGGGGGTCAGTACCCGGGTCCGACGGCTTAACGTGCCCATCCGACGCACGGCGGATATTTAGTGGATCGAGCGTTCGTGCCTGCTGAGATCGAATCTGAGGCCCTTTCCGTGGCAGTCACGAACGTTGCCAACTAGGCCACCCGCGGCCCTTTGGTTGAATTTTATGGCGCAAAAGCCATGTTTGGCTAAAGAGCGCCAGACACAAGACCTTCAAAGAAATAGTTTTAAAAACGTGGTGTAAAGGTTAAAAGCAAGCCGAGTATGTAAAAGTGAAAAAGTGAAAAGCTAGATAAGATTAAAAAAGTCAATTTGTTTTCAAAATGAAAAAAAAAACAAAAAAAAACTGCGAATGTATCGCAGTGGTCATCTCGGAGCTGCGCCGTTGTCCAACAAATGAGAATGAAAATAATAAAAACGATGATCACGAAAGCAAACACAGCTACATAAAATATGAGCGCCAGTGAGTTGGCAGTCGCACGTCTCACACATCGGGCCATTCTCGCCACACAGCAAGAAGCGGTGGAAGAAACGACAATGCCCAATGCGGAGACGGGCAAGTACAACTTCCTCACGTAATTTTGTCCGAGTACTAGATGGCCATAGCCCGATCTGAGGTTTGATAAAGAGAAGTTTGTTCCTGCCCTGTTGAGACCAGAGTGACTGCCACTCAGCCATGATGAATGTGCGGACGCCAGGACGAAAATCTCGAAAACAATTTAGAGATAACCGATACCAATATGTAATTTGCTCAACGGATACCAAGCGAGAGCCACATAGAAGAAGAAATTAATCGACATATAAAACTTGGTTGGAGAGCAGTTGTAAGGAACAGTACAATTTTCAAGAGCAATTTACTATTATGTCTTTAAAAAAAGAGTGCTTCATCCATTCATACTTCCAGTTCTTAAATATTGATCAAAGACATGGACCTTAACTAAAACAGACATTGAAAGGCTTCAAACAACTGAAATAAGTAAGGAGAGGTGTATACTTGATGCAACCAGGAAGTATATGAATACAAACTCGTAGATCAGGAAAAGGACAAGAGGTGAGGACATCATGATCAAAATTAAATCCCTGAAATGACAATGGGCTGGACATATCGCCAGAAAAACCGACCACCAATGGACAACTGAAATATTAAAACAATTGACCAAGGGACAGAAAAAGACCCAGAAGAAGACCACGTGGGAGATGGGTGAATGAAATTCGAAAACATGTTGGAGTTACATGGAAGAGACTGGCTCAAGGCAGAAAGTTGTGGAGACAACTTGAGGGGACCTTCATCCAGCAGTGAACTGATAATAGTTGAACCTCATGATATTCATATATAATGTTCGTTTTTTTTATTCTCAAATATTCATAGTAATATCGGATTTTAGGGAGGTGTGTGCCAAATCCTTTTACTTTGTAATCAGAAAATAACATAGCTGTTAAACCTTTCCCTTATTCTAATTTTTTTGATGAGGTAATTTAGTCTTCACATTTTCCCTTTGTCTCTTCATCAGGGGTGCTGTTTCTACTGAGGGATGATCCCCTTCTTAATGTCCCTTTGAGCTTAACTTCTGAAGTACCACGTTCACACGTAATAAAGCAGCGCGTGAAATGAAGTACAGCCCCGAGGGGGGCGAAACCCCGGGCCCTGCGTTTTCAAGGGGCCCCAGAATTATGCAGGATGCTTGAAGAATTAATAGTTCTACAGTTTCTGTTTGTTGTTTTTTTTGTTTCATATAGCACAGCGCAAACTATAAGGAACTGCCGTGTGAAAAAAAGTTTATTTATTTCTTTTCCCATTTTTAGGAGGAGTCCGCAAAAAGTATAGTCGCCCTCAGTGTATCCTCAAATATTTCGAAAACATTACAGGTGATTTGTACACATCTGTAATTGAGGGAAAATTTCCTACATTAAGAATTCGTTTGAATCATAATATTTGGATCATATTATTTTTTTTTTTTTTTGCTACTTGACATAATTTCTACAAGCTGAACCTGAGGCGGGAGGTAAAGCAAAATTGAACTGGCGTCCATTTTTCAACCACGCATTTTTACATTTTCCTGTTAACACTAATTCGTCCATAAATCATGGATACACGCTTCAATATGGCAGGGATATATTTATGGCTTACTCATCATATTTTGGGAATATTGTCTCTTGGGTATTTTTATTCGGCCACCCATAGCGAAATCCTAGATGTGCCATTAATACTGGGGCTCCAAAATACTTCCCAGCTCCGGCTCCCCTGTCTCCCTAAGTGGGCTCTGGCCTTAAGACAAACACAACACCCATTCCATATCTGTGTCTCTAACCTGGATCCAATTCAGACGACCAGCCAGAAACCCATGTCTCTAACCACTCTTCCACCGGTATGTCCAATAAAGGCATGATGGCTGACTCACTGATCGGCCTCCGGCTTAAGAAATATGCTGGAATCCAGTTTCTGGTGAGAGCGACCGGATTATTTTATCATAATTCTACCATTATATTCCTCCGCGTTCTAAATTCCTTTGGTTCTCATCCGATGTATCACCGACAACTGCATTTGTTTTCCGATGACGTACATTATGGCACTTCACAATTTATAACCTATTGTTTCCGAGGTGGTGTTCATCCCTCTATCCCGTCGTCACATTGTTTAAGTTTTACCAAGAACTCGGCTCAGCGGCGCTGTGTACTTGGGAGGGGGAGGTAAATAAAACAAAACACAAAAAGACAGGAAAGAAAAACAGACGTGAGGATCGACGAACACGAAAATCCGTGCAGAGGAGGAGAAGGAAGATCTTTGGGATGCTCTTCTCCTCATTACCTTTGCATGCCGAGTTTCTTCTCATGCACCCCCTCCCCTCCCCCGCGGAATGTCCTCCTCTGTATCCACCCTAATTGAATTATATTGCTTAGCCAGTCATTAGCTGCGACGTAATAAGTAACCTGGTTCCAAGCTGGTCTCGGCCCATAAATTAACAAAGAGCAATCAAGGCTGACCCCATGACTTGCTCCAAGATGTTCCTACATGGAACAAAATATCGTGGTGTGTGTATGTGTGGGTTTTGTGTAAGAACGGGTGGGGTACAATGGCTCGGACATTCCGGAACTTGGTACCTATGGCACGTCCAATGGAGTGACCTGCAGGGATTGTGGTTCGGCGGTGGGACGCCGACAGAGGTTTCCCGGTTATCACGAGCTGTGCTGTCGTGAGGTACTATTTTCGCGTGTTCCAAGAAGAGCAAAATAAAATTTCTTTGGTGGCAGTCATTAAACATGAGGACTTAGATCAAACAGCAAGTAGTTGAGGGGACAAAAAAAAAAATCTTGTGGGAAAAAATGGACTGCATGATAAGAATGTTTTAATTCTATTGTTAGGCGCGAGTGGAGGACAAGGTAAGAAGTTCATAGTTTTGGTACGTATTATAAGTACGTCAAAAACGGCTGACGCTCTTTGCTGTAATATCTTTATCAATCTTTGAATTTGCAGAGTTTTGTAGGATTTAAAAACATTTTCAAAAATGTCAGCCTCCCCGGTGGCGCAGTGGGCTAAGCGCTGGCTTCTGATCATTCGTCCGAGATGGGTCCGGGTTCGAATCCCGGTGAGGCATGGATGTTGTATTTGTCTTACGGCACTGGCTCTCTCCCTTCCCTGGAACCAGTGACTGTAAGTTAGGGACGGGCGACTGCTTATAGCATACTGAGTTGCTCCAGTGGTCGATAAACCTTCAATCAAAAAAAAAAAAAACAACATTAAAAAAAATGTAAAAATATATATAGTGTTCCACATTTCACCATCTATCCCCATAGTGTGCCGCTCCGGTGGCGCAGTGGTCTAAGCAATGGCCTCTGATCATTCGTACGAAAGGGGTCCAGGTTCGAATCCCGGTGAGGCATGGATGTTGTGTTTGTCTTACAGCACTGGCTCTATCCCTTCCCTGGAACCAGTGACCCTAAATTAGGGACGGGCGACTGCTTATAGCCCATTGAGTTGCTCACGGTGGTCGTTAAACCTTCAATAAAAAAATCCCCATAGTGAGTGAGTGACCGCTTCTTTAGAACCACTCAACACTGTTGATAATTTCGTGGTATGTTGCACGAAAAAAGTGGCGCACTATTTCTGGAGCAAAAGCTAAACACTGCGTGGTAAATGAATTGCACAAAAGCTTCATACAATGCACAGCACTTCATATTCAAAACACCATTTTTATAGCATCCGACCTGATTGGTGGAAAGTTACATATCATGTTGTGTTTTTCATGCACCACACAAGGGTGTTCAGTGGCGCCTCAGTGAGGGTAGCCCAAAGACTGGGATCCAGCCCATGAGGTCTTCGTTCTTTGTTATTGGCAACTTTTTTTAAAATATATTTTCACATGTTTCTGAATATACGTTTAACGAATCATTGGAAACGCACATTTATATCGCGGAGATAAAAATTTTTATCGCTTCGCAGTATTTTGGGAGCTGTTTCCTCTGCGGTATTTTTATTTGCATTTTCAATATTTGGTGTCACCCCGATAAAGAAATCCCGGGTGCGCTTCTGCTTCAGCTCCAAAAGGTGGTACAGCTGGTGTAGCGTCAATGTTTGGTGCAACCTGCTACAAAATATTTAGCAGCGTAATATGCTTTTAGAGTGGAACACTCACAGGTGTGTTATTTGCGGCAGAGAAGAGCCATGTTTCAATGTTATATTATGTAGCCATCTCCTGAGAAAACTTGAAAATAGCTTTCCCCTTGAGCGGGAATCGCACCCGCATATCTCAATTTTCGTCGAAACATTCTGCCATTACTCCACCAAAGACAAAAACACATCTAAGCTGCTAAAGCTTAGGAATTTGAATATGTTTTAGATTTGCTCGAATAAAGCGTCGGGTGCCTCCTCGTAACGGTGACGACCGTTCTCATTCAGGAACAGATCCAGGCCAGAAATCTTCAGCTCTTCAGAGATTTTCACAGAAATTCGTGAAGAATAAATATTACGAAGCGTACTATGTGCGAAAAGTTTCTAGCCTCTCAGAGAAGGAACGCTGGAATGTGAAAACCCGTCATCCTCGCTTCAGTGTACACACTTTTCGGCACGATTCATCAGGTTTGGTATCTGGCTCAAATAAAATTTAGAAAATGTTAGCCCAGACGATTGTGCATTGTATTTATCACAGCACTGTCGAGTTTCTGCCCTTTCAAGTCCTTTTTAAGAAGTAGGAAACGGTCTGATGGAACTAAATCAAGTGAGTAGAGGGTTAGTGGAACATCTTTAGCCCACAGTCACGGAGCGTTGCCTGAGTCACAAATGCTATGTGCAGTGGTGCATTGTCTTAATGGAATATGCCTCATTTGCCCGATATCCCGGGACTCTGGGGTTTTAATTCCAAGCGGAAACCTTTCAGTAGGTTAAAATGATACCCTTCATCGACAGCACACCGTAAAAATAAAGAAAAAAATCTGAAATTCACGAGCCACTTTTTCCGTGATTCCTTTTATCGTATTTCTGATACCTTTTCCGTGAAATGACGGGGGAAACCTGAATTCCAGACTCTCATTTTACAGCACTGCTTGTCGGTTTCAGCTGTGAATAATCAACGCATTAGAGATGAGTTCGGGCTCAATTTTAGGAGCCCGGGCCCGGCCCGTTTTCTTTGATTACATGTGTTTGCTGAGCCCGGGCCCGGATTCTTGGAAAATTTTGCTTATCAATGGCCAGCGTACATTGCATTTATGCATTATATGCTGGCCAAAGATATGGCCCAAGCAAGGATTAGTTTAAAAATCATTAGTTTAAAAAGTTTAGTTCAGTTAATCCACTTCACAATATTAATATGTTTTCAGAAATACTACACATAAAGCCAAATGTTCTAAAATGTGGATTTTAAAATAAATAAATAATCTTCGACCATATCAGAGAATCAGTAATTTTGGTAAAAGCTGAAGAAAAGAAAATCGTTTAGAAACAAAGAATTCCATTCGTTATTTCTTTTTGATTTCTAAATTTACTTTTATTTTGAATAAATTACATTATAAAACGTACAACGCCGTACAGACGTTGTACGCCGTGCAAGTGTTTGAAATTTTGCCTCTAGAAAACTAATCTTTGCAATATAATTTACATATATGCTAATTGGTAAAGGTAGTTTAGAGTGATGTAGTAGAATATAAAAAAAAGCATGTAGGGAAATTTCCAAAATTAATAAAAAAAGAACGTAAAAGCATTCCAGACCAAATTACTCTGCATTTTGTAACATTAACAAAGCCTTGTACTTAATAGTATAATAATCACAATATTATCATATGTGTGTGCAGTTTCCAGATCAAGTTCATCATGAAAAGAGAGAGAGAGAGAGAGAGAGAGAGAGAGAGAAAATTGCATCTAATGCCTCAGCGCTTCAACTTGATCTTCTCTAAAACTCGACCTGCTGCACTATAAACCAACGTCACCCCAAAAATCGCGGGAGTGAGGAAATTTTAAAAAATAAATAACAATACTTCTGACTGCACAATTTTGGAAATTAATACATCATTTTAAAGATAAGACTCTTGATTTTTAATAAATTACAAAAAATGGGAATTTGATTTGTTTCCAGTTTTTCGATACCAGACCTCCTTAAACTAATCCTTGCTTGAACAATGCATAATGCAAGTCTTGCTAAGCAAAATTTTTCTTGCAATGGCAGCTCGCTTAGGAAATTGAAAATCCTTTCACCATGGTAACAAATCCACAATGAAATTCAACACGTGTAATTCAACCGGGCTGGGAATTACACGTGTTGAATCAATTACAGTAATGAAATTCAAGACGTGTAATTCCGAGCCCGGGCCCGAGCTCATATCTACAACGCATCACGTGGCGGTGGGTTCGTTATATTCCGTGAGCTTCGGCTTTTGATTATTTAACAAGTTAGTCGTCGTTTCGTAAGACGAAAAGATGTTCTTTTTTTTTTTATGCTGGAGCAAAATGCTAAACGCTCCAGCACGGCCCGGAAAATTTCACTTAACTGATGAAAAAAATCCCGGCGTGCCTGGTTATGATATTTCCCTCTACAGGGGGATACCTACATGCTCTTATAATATTCTGTTTACTTTATTCTCTTTGGAATGTTATTAGACTAAGAGTGACATAAGCTCATTTTTTCAGGAAGTCTAAACTGAAGAAATTGTGATCGAACTGAACGACACTGGATGAATGGGGCGAGGGAAATGTAACGACGTATAGACGAACGAAATCTCTAATTTTCGATTATGCTCTTTATGTAGTATATGGTTTCAGGGTGACATCAAATATTTTCCCAAAGGGAAAAAAAAGTACTTATGTGTTAGCCGGGCGCATCGGAAATAAGAAGTTTCATTTTTCTGTCTCTAGATGGCGCCGCGTTTGGCACTACCACGTTATCAATGTAACCTCGTTTGCAACTCAGTAGGTACGTATTCTTAGTTCCAGTGTTCGTATGGGTAAAGCTGTCTTGAAAATTTGGGACTTGCCTTCCTCAGAGCAAGAAGCTGTGAATTTTTTTCAAGAAAAGTGTCTCATTCTGTTAAAAGTGATGTGTTTGTAAAATCATGAAATGAAATTGTATTACTCTGATGGAATTCGTTGGCGATGTAATTTAGCATCCTGCCGTTCCAAAAGAAGCGTTCGTATTGGTACATGGTTTGAGGGACCTCGTTTGCCTTTTCTAACAATGGTGAGATTTATCTATTCATGGTGCGAGGAATTAACTTCTCTGAAGTGGTGCTAGAAATGAGCGGGGAAACTGTAGTGAACTGGAACAATTATATTGAGGGAAGTTTGCGTTGCTACGTTGGAGAAACGTGAGAAGAAAACAATATAGGTGGTGCAAATATGATTGTGGAAGTCGATGAAAGTCTGTTTAGCAAACGTAAAAACAACGCTGGTCGTGTTCTTCCTCAACAGTGGATATTCGGAGGAATATGCCGAGAGACTAACGACTGGTTTCTTATTGAAGTTGCTAACCGTTCAATGCCCGTACTCCTAGTAGCCATTAAGAACAACATTAACGAAGGATCTATTATTTATCCTGATTCTTGGAAATCCTATTGTACTACTGAATTAGAACAAGCTGGATTGCAGCACTTTAAGGTTAATCACAAATACCGTTTTATCGATCCAGAAAGCGGAGCTAATACTCAAAAAATTGAACGAATGAGGGGAAGCCCAAAATGGCATAATAAAAGACATCGAGTAACAGCACGCCACCACTTGGAGTAGTACCTTGCCGAATTTCTTTGAAGGCAACAGGCAAAAGACCCTTTCGAAGATATTTTGAAAGACATAATGGATTTTTGGGCCTCTTTCAAGAGGAATATTTGAAAATAAGGTATTAAATTTTGCAAATTTCCTAATAACCTTTGAAATCTTTAATTTTGTATTTCGTGGAAAGGAAATAGGTAAACCCTCCAAATGTGGCCCAGAAATAGTTTTCTGAAGCGACGATAGCTGGCGACACGTTATTGCTGCATCGTAAAGCGTTGCGCTACGTTGTGAAAGTGGTAAAGGAAGTGAATAATATGGATTAAAGATGGCCCTTAAAAGGACCGTTATGAATGTACATAGTGGCATATGTGTGAAATATTTATTATGACGGAAGAATAAGTTTTCCTCATGAATATGAAACTCTACCTAGCAGAATAACAGCAAGAAAAGTTTTATCCGCCAGGGAAGAACTTCCTGATCGTACGAATCAGGACTTCAGAGCAATGTTCTGAGGAAAGACGGCAATTCTGTTGGAATAAATATTCCATAATATGCCCACTGGTCCGTCATAATGGTTGTTCCTGGCTCGACGTGATTTCAAAGATGCCAAGAATCCAGGTGCCCTCGACGAGACGACCACAGTTGTACTTGCGTTTTCCCACTTTGGCTTCGTCCACTTCGACGATGATTCCATCACCACCAAGCCTTCCTACTATATCCATAGGAATGTGAGCATAAAAAAACCACGTACCAAGAGAACCATAGCCCACTAGAAAGAACAGGCCCTGAAACGAAAGGCCATGTGACCAACTTAGTCCCAGTTTTCAGCTTATTATTTGTAACTATTTATTATTTTTTACTACTGCAAGCAAATTATATTTACAAGTGCCACAGATATAGTAATCTAAACCCTACACAAAATTTGATATCACACCCACTTACATTTTTTTCACAAAACTGGCACAAGAATAAAGCAATTTTGACTGGAAAACATGATGCAATAAGGGTTTTTAAGAGTCTTTAATCACAAAAGTAATAACTGTATTCACTTGCGGTAAAAACTTGGAGAAATCTCACAAAATTGAGACAATTTTGGTCACATGACAACGGTTCGTTTCAGGGCCTCTTTCCAGTGGGCTATGCAAGATAACAAAGTGACGTAAGTAGCTATAACGCATTTAACGTGAAAAGAGGAGAGGTGAAGTACTACCGTGGCGCCATCTATCAGAGCGGGTCACTTTTGAAAGGTTAGCCAGGTAAGGTATAAATTGAAAGTTT
Source organism: Macrothele yani (assembly GCA_039090855.1). Classification (NCBI taxonomy): domain Eukaryota; kingdom Metazoa; phylum Arthropoda; class Arachnida; order Araneae; family Macrothelidae; genus Macrothele; species Macrothele yani. The sequence continues at coordinate 150,088,937 of CM076995.1, read as the reverse complement.
ATAAGTAATAAAACTTACGAAGCCTTTAAAAACTAAAATTTGAAATACTAAATTTCATGATATAGTATGTAGTAAACGTTACTATTTACAGCATAGATAATGTGGCGCCATCTAGGGGCAGGAAAATGAAACTTCTTATTTCCGATGATCCCAGCTAACCGATGAAAATATTATCTAAATGTGTGTTTCTGATTGACAATTCTGTGAATTAATAGTGAAATTCTTCCGAAAGCGATTAAAAGAAAAATTAGTAGAACTTTAATATGGTTTATAGATTCAAAACATGTTCTGCCACTACTCTGAATATATGCCTAAAATTGATTTGTTTCTGTTCAGTATTTTCTGTAAATAAAAAATCTATCTTTGCATTTCTACAGGGCAATGTCACACGTCCACCAGCTACAAACCCACAGTGCCATGATGGCAGCAGCAACAGCGGTTGCGACGCCATCTGTTGTCAACGGAACGCTACATAACGGCGTCCTGAATTCCAGTCGCTTAACGTCGTCGCCTGTCACGTCCATGGTACCTCTCTTCAGCAGCACGTCTTCTTTGACTGCCCACTCCGCTCTCCTCAACGGTTCCATGAGTCTGTCCGGCGAAGCACTGACGACCTCCGACCTCTACTCCGAAAACCTCAGGAGAAGGAAAGTTCACAGGTGCGACTTCGAAGGTTGCGAGAAAGTTTACACTAAGAGTTCACACCTCAAAGCCCACAAAAGGACGCATACAGGTGCCTATTATTTTTCCTTTCTTTGAACACATTGTATGGTTTCTTTTTTTTTTCTTAAAATAACAAACTGCATTAAATAATTTCAAAGAGTCAGAATTAATAATTCCTGTGGCAATTCATTAATTACAAAACCAGAGGCGTAACTAGGCATTTCTGCGCCCGGGCAAACCGCAATATATCCTCCCCCCCCCCCCTTGAAGTCGTGTTAAGACGGAAGAGCTTTACCTCCTGAAATATTATAATCGTGCTTGCAGGGGCGTATATAGCATTTGGGGAGGGGGGCCGGAAATGGAAGTCTTTGAAATCTATCAGGACAAAATAAAGTTGATGAAAAATATAAGAAAAATTAAAGTATTATTTCCTATTGTAAGTTGATGCATTTTTGTTAAATTAAAGCATTTTTTTTAACTGTAAGCAGCATTTTAACAAAAAATTAAACACTTTCGGGGTGCAAGGCCTCTTGCCCCCCTCCGAATACGCCCCTGCGTGCTTGTAGCATGAGTTTTTTATAATAGTAAAACTGGTTCTTGTGTGTTCATAGCGCACAAATTTGCATTATTTAGTACCCACATGCATATGCATAAAATAGCTATCACTGGCCGTCGGGAGTTGCTTCCGACATTTCGCTGCACACTGAATTTTATACTTTCTATTTTCATCATATTCTTTTGTAGTTAAATGATAATAATTAATCACTAACGGCCATCCAGTAGATTTTAAGAACGGGCTAGTGTTTCGGTGCACCAGAGGAAGACCTTTGCTAAGTTATTGCCAATTTAATTGTAGTTTAACAATCTAACTTTTAAACATTTTTTTACAGCACTGTAGATCATATCCATGTACTGAGAGAACTGATTGAAAGAGCGAGGGAATACGAACTTCTATTATGCATGGCTTTTATCGAATATGAAACGGCCTTTGATACGGTGTAACCATCAGCAGTTACAATGGCTTTGAAATCATGCGGTATTGAAGATGCATACATTAATATTATTAATAGGATCAATGAAAATTCAAGTTGAAAGATTCGACTATTTGAGAATACAGCACCCATGAAAATTGGAAAGGGAGTGAGACAAGGCGGCATTATATCTCCCAAACTCTTTAATGCCACTTTGGAAAATGTCTTTCAATCACTGAACTGGGAAAACAAAGGGATAAAGATTAATGGAGATTATCTAACTCACCTTCGTTTCGCTGATGACGTAGTCATTTTTGCAACTACCCCATCAGAGCTGCAGAGTATGATCCAGTAACTTGCTGACAAGAGTAAAGAAGTGGGATTAAAAATGAACTTTCAAAAGACATAAGTGATGTACAATGCTTTTACAAGAAATGAAGATTTATCGATTGATAGGGAAAAGCTGGAGATAACCAATACCTACATTTATCTCGGACAGCAGATATCAAGTGAGGGTAACATTGATGAAGAAATTAATCGGCGTATAAATCTTGCCTGGAGAGGTTTTGGAAGAAACAGTATAATGTTCAAGAGTAATATGCCATTATGTCTTAAAAGAAAAGTGTTTGATCAATGCATCCTTCCAGTGCTTACGTATGGTGCAGAGACGTGGACCTTAACTAAAAGAGACATACAAAGGCTGCAGACAACTCAAAAAAGCATGGAGAGGTGCATGCTTGGTGTAACCAGGAGAGATAAGAAGAGGAACTCATGGATCAAAAAAATGACAAGAGTGGAAGACATCATAATCAGAGTAAAATCCCTGAAATGGCAATGGGCTGGTCATATTGCGAGAAGGACAGACGATCGATGGACAGCCGAAATTTTAGACTGAATTCCAAGGGACCGAAAAAGACCCAGGAGAACACCATATGGGAGATGGGTGAATGAAATTCGAAAGTATGCGGGAGTAACATGGAGGAGACTGGCACAAGACAGATTGTTGTGGAAGAAACTTGGGGAGACCTTCGTCCAGCAGTGGAATGATAATGGTTGACAATGATGATGATGATGATGATGATTCTTTTATTAGGGAACTGGGTGTCATTTCTTGCCCCAAATGGGAAAGACATTTTTACCCTCATTAATTAATTGCCTCTGAAAAAGTTAGGAAATAGGGGCAGCACTCAACAGAAGGGTTTCGTGCATTTCGCTTGCGCTTACTTACATCAAAGATGGCCCGGGTAATGAAGCTGAAATCCATTTAGGGCTGTAAAATCCAACACATAAAGGGAGCGGAGGGATTCCCAACTGCTCCGGAGTTCTGACCTTTGGTACCACATTACACAGACCGAATGCAGCTTGCAATAGAGGCAATAATCATCGAATTGCGCGCAGAGAATCTTCAAAAATATTAAACACATCCTTATCTGCTAATGCGGCGCCGTCATTTCTGATTGTGAGTAATTTACATCCCCGGTACATTTTGAGGAAGAAATGCAAATTTTAAGCCGCCAAGCTTCCGCAACTGGCGAATGAAATTCTGGATAAATTTTGTGCCAGAAACTTGTGCAAAAGTTTCACTGGTATATTTTTATGGCTTCTTCATCATATTTTGGGAATAATTTCACTTGGGCATTTTTATTCATCCACCCATATTGAAATCCTAGATGTGCCACAAATACTAAGGCCCCCAAAATAATGTCCACCCCCCCCCGGGTCTTTATCGCCTCAAATGTGCTCTGACCATCATTAAAGAAAAGAAAAAGAAAAGGCAGCGAGTGGCCTAGTGGTTAACTTTCGTGACTGCCATGGTGTTAACCTCAGTTTCGATCCTGGGCAAGTATGATCATGATCATATGTAGAGGATTTTAGGAAGGGAGTGTCGGACCCCAGGTCTTAAACAACCCTTAGAAATAGGAAACTAGGACATTTGGGCTACAGCGCCCGATAGGAAAGTGACTCGGAAGCGAAGTAGAAAGGGGGAGGAAGACGCCTTTATTTATTACCGGGGGCCAGTACCCGGGGTCCGACGGCTTAACGTGCCCATCCGACGCACGGCGGATATTTAGTGGATCGAGCGTTCGTACCGGCCTGGGATCGAACCTGAGGTCCTTTCCGTGGCAGTCACGAACGTTGCCACCCGCGGCCCTCCTGGGCAGGTACGAATGCTCGAATCACTAATCACTAAATACCCGCCGTACGTCGGATGGGCACGTTGAGCCGTCGGACCCCGGACACTGGCCCTCTGGTAATAAATAAGGGCGTCTTCCTCCCCTTTCTACCTCGCTTCCGTGTCATTTCCCTATCGGGCACTCTAGCCCAAAGCTTCCTATTTCTAAGGGTTGTTTAAGACCTGGGGTCAGACACTCCCTTCCTAAAATCCACTACATGTGATCTGATCTGAACGTAAAAAAAAATTGGGGATGAACAAAATTTTAGGGTAAATTTATATTACAGATACTGTGTTCTCAAACGGCAACATGATCTTAGCTAAGCCTGTTTCTGTGTAGGATAGTTTAATCTCCAGTTACCATTCATATATGTATAAGTATACTCAGCTTTCTCAGTGGTTAATCTCCCGTTGTAATACATATATACCTAGTTGTATACATCACAGACTTAGCAAAACACATCATAAGAGTGTTTCAGAGTTTGGAGGAAAGAGGGGGGTAAGGTTAAGTGGGGGTAGAGTGAGACCTAACTAACGAGGGCACACGTGCCACGCTGTGCCACCCGCAGCGCGAGCCTAATTTATTTAGTCAAACAATCAAGGCGCGTTTTGGGCGTGGGCCGGCGGCCGATCAGATCTCCGCTTGACGTCAGGTCTCCCAGAGAACGAGAAAAGAATGAGGACTAGTAGGGAACCAATTGTTGCTCAAATATGCGCGAACGAAAGGAAAATGAAAAATGAAGAAACAGGGAGGGGGGGGGGGGTTCTTGAGAAAGAAAGAAAACTTGTCATCAGCTTTAGTCCCACATCCGTTTCGGAGAGCTTAGTTAGGTTGAGGGCATTCATTTATCACAACTATACCACCCCCACCTTTCGCACGAACACACCCTTCTTCTACGAAAAAAAGGAAGAGGGAAATTATGAAAACATTATATCTCTTTAACACGAAGTGAGGTTTCTCCATTTAAATGGTGCCCTTTGAGGTATTTATTTTAGAAGTGGCGGATGTGCTTTCATTTGATGCTTGGCTTATTATTTTTTTCTTTAAAGGCGTGGTGTTCAGCCTTCTTAGCCAAGCCACGTCCAGTTCTCTTTTTCTTCCATGTGTTGAGTTCGGCTAACCTGTATGTTGCAAAAGTTAAAGGAAATTTCTTTTTCATCCTCTACTCCGAATAATTACCATTTTCCGGAAATATGATGTAAAATAAATAATCTCCTGTTTTGTTAACCTCAACGCACATTCAAAGCTGTATTTGTAACAGTGTCCATTTGTTTTTACCACGTGGCTGTACATTCCGACAATTCAGTGCGAAATTTGAGAAAAAAAAAAAGCTCTTTATATGTCATCATCCTCATTGTCAACCATTATCAATCCACTGCTGGACGTAGGTCTCCCCAAGTTTCCTCCACAACGGTCTGTCTTGTGCCAGTCTCCTCCATGTCACTCCCGCTTACTTTCGAATTTCATCCACCCATCTCCCATGTGGTCTTCTTCTGGGTCTTTTCCTGTTCCTTGGAATCCAGTCTAAAATTTCGGCTGTCCATCAATGGTCTGTCCTTCTGGCAGTATGTCCAGCCCATTGCCATTTCAGGGATTTAACTCTGATCCTGATGCCTTCCACTCTTGTCATTTTTCGGATCCACGAGTTCCTCTTCTTATCTCTCCTGGTTACACCAAGCATGCACCTCTGCATGCTTTTTTGAGTTGTCTGCAGCCTTTGTATGTCTCTTTTAGTTAAGGTCCACGTCTCTGCACCATACGCAAGCACTGGAAGAATGCATTGATCAAACACTTTTCTTTTAAGACATAATAGCATATTGCTCTTGAAAATATGCTGTTTCTTCCAAAAGCTCTCCAGGCAAGTTTTGTACGCCGATTACTTTCTTCATCAATGTTACCCTCACTTGATATCTGCTGTCCAAGATAAACGTACGTGTCTGTTATCTCCAGCTTTTCTCCATCAATCGATAAATCTTCATTTCTTGTAAAAGCATTGAACATCACTTTTGTCTTCTGAAAGTTCATTTTTAATCCCACTTCTTTACTCTTGTCAGCAAGTTCCTGGATCATACTCTGCAGCTCTGATGGGGTAGTTGCAAAAATGACAACGTATACACATACATATATATACAAATCATCATCAACAGCCATTCTAAATTCACTGCAGGATGAAGGTCTCCCCCCCCAAATTTCTTCCACAACTCTGTCTTAATCAATTCTTTTCCATGACACACAGTCATGTTTTCCAATTTCATCAACCCATTTCCCACGTGATCTTCCGGATTTTTTTTTTTATGTTCCTTGGCATCCAGTTTGGTAGTCAGTTGTCAGACAACAGTGGTCACTTATCCTGGAAATAATATGTCTAGCCGATTACCACGTGTCATCATCAACTCTTGCCACTTTCGTAATCCATAAGTTTCTTTACTTGTCCATACCAAGCATTCACCATTCCGTATTTCTCTAGTTCTGCTTTTTTTTTCTGTTAATACCTTAATCTCTGATTTATTAGTAAGATGCATTTTGATTAAATATCTGTTTTTTAAGACATAATGGCAAACTGCCCTTGAAAAATTCACTGCTTCTTCCAAATGCACTCCATCCTAGTAATTATTTACGCCTGTTAATTTCTTCTTTGATGTGTCATTCGCTTGATATACACTGACGGAAAAAAATCCCAACACCACGAAAAAATAGTTGTAGAGGAATGAAATGGCGGCAATACATTTGTATAGGTAACATATTTAATCGATAAAGGTTTCAAGATCACAGCTTATTGTAAGCGCGAGAAAAGCCATTTTAAATGTGAAATGCTGGTACATTAATAACCGGTGTAACCGCCAGAATGTTGAATGCAAGCACGCAAACGTTCATGCATTGTGTCGTACAGGAGCTGGATGTCACTTTGTGGGATGGAGTTCCATGCCTGTTGCACTTGGTCGGTCAATACAGGGACGGTTAGTGCTGGTTGGGGGTGACGCTGGAGTGGTCGTCTACTGATGTCCCATACGTGCTCGATTGGTGACAGATCTGGTGATCTAGCAGGCCGCGGCAACGTGTCGACACTCTGTAGAGCATGTTAGGTTACAACAGCGGTATGCGGACGTGCGTTATCTTGTTGGAAAACACCCCCTGGAATGCTGTTCATGAATGGCAGCACAACAGGTTGAATCACCAGACCGACGTGCAACTGTGCCGTCAGGGTGCGTGGGATAACCCCGAGAGTGCTCCTGCTGTCATAGGAAATTGCTCCCCAGACCATAACTCCAGGTGTAGGTCCAGTGTGTCTCGGCCGCAGACAGGTTTAACCAACACACGGCCATCACTGGCACCCAGGCAGAACCGGCTTTCATCAGAAAACACAACAGATCTCCACTCCGTCCTCCAATGAGCTCTAGCTTGACACCACTGACGTCGCAAACGGCAGTGATTTTGAGTAAGTGGAATGCACGCTACAGGGCGTCTGGCTCGGAGCTGTCCTTCAAGTAACCGATTTGTAACAGTTCGTTGTGTCACTGTGGTGGCAACTGCAGCTCGAATTGCTGCGGCAGACGCAGTGCGATGCGCCACGGCCATGCGCCGTACACGGCGGTCTTCCCTCTCAGTAATGCCACGTGGCGGGCCGGAACCCGGTCTTCTTGAGGCAGTACCTTCCCTTGACCACCGCTGCCAACAATCATGCACAGTGGCTACATTCCTGCCAAGTTGTTCTGCAATATTGCGGAAAGAAAATCCACCTTCTCGTAGCCCTATTACACGACCTCGTTCAAACTCCGTGAGCTGTTGATAATGGTTTCTTCGTCTAATTAAAGGCATTCTTGACTAACATCAACCCTTTACGTCGAATTTCAACGATAACTAAGGCTCACGAACGTTACAGCGCGCATTTACAGCAAACCTGCTTTGCATGTTCCGAGGGGCGCTACTAGCGCCACACGTATGCGCCGAGCGCGAAATTTGCATAGACGTCATCTTTCAGATGTACTCTCACCGCCTACCAACTGTCGTTTATTTAACACAACACCTTCTTGGTGTTGGGATTTTTTTTCCCGTCAGTGTATGTTGTCCAAAGTAAATGCAGCCATCGGTTACTTTTAAATTTGCTTCATGAAGCTCTAAATCTCAAGTTCTTGTAAAAGCATTGTACATGAATTATGTTTTGGTAAGTACGTCTTTAACTTCTTTACTCTTGTCAGCAAGTTCCTGGATCATACTCTGCAGTTATGAGGAGGGTACTTGTGTGTGCTAAAGTGACTGTGCCGTTAGGGCCGCGGGTGGCCTTGTGGCCAACGTTCGCGACTGCCACCTAGATAACCTCAGGTTCGATCCGAGTCAGGTACGAACGGTCGATCCACTAAATGCCCGCCGTGAGTCGGATGGGCACGTTAAGCCGTCGGACCTTGGGTACTGCCCCTCCCCCGCGGTAATAAATAAGGGCGTCTTCCTCCCCCTTTCTACTTCGCTTCCGTGTCACTTTCCTATCGGGCACTCTAGTCCGAATTTTCTAGCTTCCTATTTCTAAGGGTTGTTGAACACCTGGGGTCAGGCACTCCCTTCCTAAAATCCTCTACGTATGAGCTGATTTGATCTGACTGTGTCGTTAGCAAACACAAGGTGTATTAAATGATCTCCATTGAATGATATCTACACAGTGACACTGAGAAGCTTCAGAGGTATTGTGTCCCGGACACATAAATGCACACACTCAATTGAAAAAGCATTAGACATACTTACCTAATAAATTGGATCAGATCAGATGTAGAGGATCTTAGGAGGAGAGTGTCTGACCCCAGGTCTTAAACAACAATTAGAAATAGGAAGCTAAGAGATTTAGGCTAGAGTGCCCGATAGGAAAGTGACACGGAAGCGAAGTAGAAAGGGGGAGGAAGACGCCCTTATTTACTACGGGGGGGGGGCAGTACCCGGGGTCCGACGACTTAACGTGCCCATCCGACGCACGGCGAATATTTAGTTGTTCGTACCTGCCTGGGATCGAACCCGATGTCTTCTCCGTGGCAGTCACGAAAGTTGACAACTAGGCCACCCGCGGCCAACTTACCTAAAAGCGTTGGTCCTAATCTAGCGCGATGCACACGCCGAGTCATCGACTCCACCAGATGCCAGAGGGTTTCCGGAAGTAATGATAGCCATGCCTATTGCAGGATTGTGCGCAACTCCGCCCGAGACGTCGGTCTAAGATCCATGGATCTTATGTTCCGCGCCACGGAATCCCAGAGAAGTTCTATAGGGTTTAAATCCGGGGACCTCGCGGGCTACTGGATGGTTCTAAGCTCAGATGAGTGTTCCTGGAGCCATGCCTGGGTGGTTGCGGCGCATTGTCCTGCTGGAAGTGTTACACCATGGACCGCACGATGCGCGAAGGCCATAAAAACATGTAGGTGATCACCCAACAGATGCTGGTAGCGCGCAGCAGTTCAGGACCTAACCAAAATACACTAAGGGACCTAACGAGAAGGCTCCCCACACCATCACAGAGCCACCACCGCCTTGCACAGATCCGACCTGACACGACAGGGTAATGGCCCCATGCTGTTGACGCCACACCCGCACCTTCCCGTCAGCTCGGTACAGCTGAAAACGGGATTCATCTGACCACACGATGCGGCGCCACACTTTTCATGTTCCCGACACCAGGCGAGGCGTAATTTCCGACAACGAGAAGTCAACTGTAGCAGCACACGAGTAGGACGTCGGCTCCCTTAGCCCAATGTATGCAACATACGCCGTATCCATTTACTCGCTGACTCTGCTTGGCTTCCGACATTTAACCTGGATGTGATTTGCGCCGTCGTTGTCAAGCGGCCTGTTTATACGATCCTGGATAGTCTATATTGACCCCGGTCATCAATGTGGTCGGCCTCCGCTTGCTCTCTGGGCGCTGGTACGTCCGTTGATGATATACTCGCGGTAGCCCAGATGCTATGGTGGCATATATCGAAATCTGTTACTGTTGCTCTGTACTTCCTGTCACCCAACACTACCACTAAGGTATGTGGAAATGTCAGAGGTTAAGCTGACACTTCATGTGAACTTTCACGGATGCATCACATTCAAGCTTTTCCTTGTTATTAATTCACGGAAGCACCACATTCACTTCATGTGAACTTTCACGGATGCATCACATTCAGGCTTTTCCTTGTTATTAATTCACGGATGCACCACATTCAGGCTTTTCCTTGTTATTAATTCACGGATGCACCACATTCAGGCTTTTCCTTGTTATTAATTCACGGATGCACCACATTTATGCATGCACCGCATTCAGGCTTTTCCTTTTTATTAATTCACGGATGCACCGCATTAACTTCATGTGAACTTTCACGGATGCACCACATTCATGCATGCACCGCATTCAGGCTTTTCCTTGTTATTAATTCACGGAGGCACCACATTCACTTCATGTGAACTTTCACGGATGCACCACATTCATGCATGCACCACATTCAGGCTTTTCCTTGTTATTAATTCACGGATGCACCACATTAACTTCATGTGAACTTTCACGGATGCACCACATTCATGCATGCACCGCATTCCGGCTTTTCCTTGTTATTAATTCACGGAGGCACCACATTCATGCATGCACCAGATTTAGGCATTTCCTTGTTATTAATTCACGGATGCACCATATTCACTTCATGTGAACTTTCACGGATGCACCCCATTCATGCTTCGTGGCACAGATCCAATGTAATGAAGAACTTCCTAAGATAGTGGAGCTGTGCTCAAATGGCCTGGTCACAGGCCAGACTTAAATCCCATGGAAAATCTTGTGGTTGTTTTGAAAGATAAGGTCAAGAGAAAAATAGCCATCAAATGCGAAAGTTTTAATAGAAGTCATCAAGTATCGTGAATGGAACACAGGACCACACCATACAAGACAAATTCCGAAGATGTGCATCCGTTCCTTTGTGTAAACATGACATGGATGGCAAGTCAGACGAAATTTTCAAGTTTTCGGATATTATCTGACATGCCATCCAAGCCATGTTTACACCAAGGAACGGATTCACAGCTTCGGAATTGGTCATCAAGTATGTTTGGTGTAAGAAAATGTCCCATGAATACTGCGAATTCCTCGTTATCAGCATGTCATACCGTATATTCAAGCAGTAATTCGCAATAAATCCGAATAATTTTGAGCTTTTTCTGTAGAACAAGTCTCTTAAGTGAATATGTTATGTGTATATTTTGGAAATGTATCCTCCAAATAATTATATGTTCAAATGTACCTGTGAATTTTTTTTAAATGTTAGGTGATCTTAAACTTTTGGAAATGACCGTAAAAGGATATAGGCTTCACGTTAAACAGAATTCCATGATTTTTTTGAGTGCGCTAAGGCAGTATCTATTCTGCTACTTCTTTCTTTTTCATTCTATACTTCCACTTTTTTATTTACTCCCCACTCCCCCGCCTTTCCATCGCTTGGCAAACCCATAATGTGAGCTCAGAAAAGTGTAGGAGTAATAAAATCTGGAAGGACCCACCCTTGCGCCACACCTTGGCCGCCATTTTTTTTCCTTTCTTCCTTTATCCACCCAGCAGCAGCTCCGCACTCCTATTTTGTGTTTTTCAGGATGTTGGGGAAAGGAAGGGTGGAGGGATATCCCGTATCCCGAAATTAATGGGCGCAGACGGACCTCTGACCTTTAAATTGACGTCTCAGAGAACATGTCGCAATTTCCCCGTTTATTCGCCATATTTATGTCCTCCGTGAGTATTATGTTAAGAAAAATGTGAGACGAGAAGCAACTATGTTATAAGTATTGTTTCGTAGCTGAAGCTATCAAACGTTCTACAGTTTAAACTGAAATTAAATTAAGTGGGAGGGTGGGGGGGGGTAGCGGTACCCCTTCCCTTAGCACTTCAAAAGCCAAGGATACTTGAGTCATCCTGATGATCACCTTTATAAGGAACAGATCATGAAAGGCAAATCCATAGCCACTTCTTCAAGACATGAAACTACTTCAGTGGTGTTTGCACGGGCAGCGGAATGTAGGCGGACACGGGGGTCTGGACTCCTTTCTGGAATTTCATGCGGTCGCCTTCACTGGGAGTCTTTATACGAAAGATTTCTGGTTCACATATGATTTATTGTTTTTTTTTTTTTTTTTTTTTTTAAGAAGACTTCCTGGAGGCCTCCACCACCCTTTAAGTTTCCTGGAAAACGCTTCAAACACAATTTAAAAAAACTAATTTTGCACAAATGAGTTGAACAGTTAACTCAGTGCTGTGTTTTTCTCTTAAAAAAAAATCATTAATGAATTCTTTAAATTACTTAAAAGCAATAACCAGGGCGGTACTTTTTCTCTCTACCTCCCTGTTTGTGCTTTATTCCCCCCCCCCTTCGCCTTTTTTTTTTTTTTTTTTTTTTGCAGTCCGAATGTATCCTACTCGAGATCAGAAAACCCACAATGCATCTGCCAAATACACTGGCGGAAAGTGAAAAAAGAACACCAAGAAGGAATTGGCGGACGATCATGAAATTTACATATATTAGTGGGGTAGAGTTTACTGTAGGTGTGATGTTAATTTCGAGACCAACCGGTGAGCGCTTACGCCACAGCACGGCATAATATGCAAATTATCGTCGGTGGTATTTAAGGAGTACGGCGAAGTGAATGTAATCAGTCATCGGCGTACGGACACGTGCGAAGACCCTGAAGAAGCGGCAATGCCTGGACATGGAAGGCGTGTACGATTTCAGCAGTTATCGGACTTTGAGCGTGGTCGTCTAGTCGGACTCCGCGAGGCCGGGTGGTCGTATCGTCGTATTGCGGAGCGAATTGGACGGGAAGTATCGGTGGTGGTACCGATGGTGGCGTAGATGGTCCGAGGAACATTCCCACACGAGAAGACGTGGAACCGGGAGTCACAGACGGACTGATGAGTAGACAGATCGACGCATAAAAACAGCGGCGTTGTCAAGCAGAACATTCACGGCGACGCAAATCCGAGCTGCCGTTGCACCTGAGGTGACTGTGCGAACAATCCGCAACCGTCTACTGGATGCAGGACTACGTGCACGTGTGTCTCTGGCATGTGTACCTCTGACTCCAGCCCACCGTCAGGAACGGCTGCAGTGGTGTCGCCAATGTCTGCACTGGAGAACGCAATGGCGATCTGTCGTATTCAGCGATGAAAGCAGGTTCTGCTTGGGAGCCTCCGATGGCCGTGTGCGTGTTCGCAGACGCACAGGGGAGCGTCTCCATCCTTCTTGCATCCGCCAGCGACACGCAGGGCCTACACCTAGTCTCCTGGTGTGGGGAGCGATCAACTATCACTCCCGTATACAACTAGTGTTTGTACCGGGTACGTTAAACAGCACCTCCTACATCAGCAACATTATTCAGCCCGTTGTTGTGCCATTTGTAAGGTCGGTCCATCGTGGTGTTTTCCAGCAAGATAACGCACGCCCACACACGGCACGAGCAACGCAACATGCACTTCAGGGTGTGAGACAACTTCCATGGCTTGCACGTTAACCGGATTTGTCCCCCATTGAGCACGTGTGGGATTTTATGGGACAACGACTTATCCGTTCTCCACGGCCAGCCACGACCATCCCCGATTTACGCGTCCTGGTTGAGGATGCTTGGAACTCAATACCCCAAACTTACATCCAACATCTGTACGACAGACTCCATGCCAGAATTGCACAGTGTGACGCAGTTCATGGCGGTTCAACCTCGTACTAACCATGTTACATGAAAATGTTATTTTTCAGTTTACCAGCAAATACAGCTGTATTTTGCCATAATGTTTTGATCACGTTATCCTCTGTATTCCGTTATTATGCTGTATAAATTTCGTTGGTATCAGACGTCTCCTTCTTGGTGTTCTTTTTTCACTTTCCGCCAGCGTAAATAACTCGAACTTAAATTAAGTGATAAGTATACTACTGCTTGTTGTACAGAGGCCTTTCTTGGAGTTTTGTTACATAGAAGATACAAGAGCCTGGACGAATGTGTGTATGTTTTTACTGCAAGAACAACTATTGTTAAAATAAGGAAGCGGAACTCATCGATCAGGAAAATGACAAAAGTTGATGGCATCATGATCAAAGAGAAGACCCTCAAGTGCCATGGGCTAGACATATTTCTAGAAGAACTAATTACTATTCAACAAATGAATTTTAGATTGGATAACGAAAGGTAGGAAAAAATCCAGAAGAAGACCAAGTGGGAGATGGGTGAATTAAATTTGAAAGAATGCTGGAGTAACACGCTCCAGACAGAAATTTGTGGTAGGCACTTGAGGAGACCATCCAGTAGTGGATTGACAATGAATGATGATGATGATCATCATATGTAGAGGATTTTAGGAAGGGAGTGTCTGACACCAGGTCTTAAAAAACCCTTAGAAATAGGAAGCTAGGAGATTTGGGCTAGAGTGCCCGATAGAAAAGTGACACGGAAGCGAAGTAGAAAGGGGAAGACGCCCTTATTTATTACCGAGGGGCCGACGGATTAACGTGCCCATCTGACGCACGGCGGATATTTAGTGGATCGAGCATTCGTACCTGCCTGGGATCGAACCTGAGGTCCTTTCCGCGGCAGTCATGAACGTTGCCCACTAGGCCACCCGCGGCCAATGAATGATGATATGTACTATTATGTACATTTATATTCTAAGGGGTTTTTTTTTTCACTCTCTGGGTCACTTTCTTCCCCTTTTTTATTGTTTTTGCTCTCAAAGAAGTTGGACCCGCTCTGAAATTATTAGGTTCAGTTGCCCGTGGTGTTTGTATATGGTCATAGGCAATTGATGAACTTTGTGTTTAATATATAAATTATATAACTAGTTCCCAGACTTGTCTTGCAAGGCAAAGGTTTTTAACTCCATAGTAGTGGCAAGGACCATGAAAGGCCTTTTCGACTGTTTGATCAGAATCCATAATTGTATTAATTTTTTTTAATAATTAAAGCTCAGGGTTTCTCTCGTCTGCAAGTTTTTTTTTTTAAGTACGAAATACAACCACGTATTTTTTGACACCAAAACTGCCGTGATCATTCCTCAGTCAAAGATGTTGAAAGTGGATAGGGAAATTAAATAGCAGAGGGACTGAGCTTAAACATATTTCTATTAGGTTTTCCCAAACTGAATCAAATTGAAAGTGAATAAGGAAATTAAATAGCAGAGAGACTGAGCTTAAACAGACTTCTATTAGGTTTTCCCAAACTGAATCAAGTCGAAAGTGGATAGGGAAATTAAATAGCACAAAGACTGAGCTTAAACAGATTTCTATTAGGTTTTCCCAAGCTGAATCAAATCAGCTACGGAATTAACCTGTCCGGAAGATATTTCATGACGTCATTTCAATACTCTGAAACTGTCTGAGTCTTCGTGTTTAGCCCTAGGGTTTGTTTCTGGTGTGAGGAAACAGAAAGCACTGCCAATAGTAAAAAATCTAAGGTGAAAATCATCTAAATACGTCAGTTGATTACATAAACTTATCGCTCTTTCCACGTTAAGCAACGCACAGCACAGCAACCGAAAAATTGTTATTCGGCTGCTGTCGGGGAATCGAATCCCGAATCTAGCCGAACGCGTTAGCCTTACACCACAGCGGCCAACAATTCACGTTGCTATGTGTGTTTTTCTTTTTTTTTCAATCAGCATCTGACATCATAAATCCGTAAGCTGACCTCAGCTACTGAGACGTCTCCATCTGGTGGGCATTAACGGCACTGGCTATACATAATTATAACAATAATCCAAAGGGCGAGATCCAAGGTGAAAATCATCAAATACGTGGCGTCAGATGAATAAATAAATTCATCGCTCTTTCCACGTTAAGCAACGCACAGCAATCGAAAAATTGTTATGCAGTCGCCGTCGTGGAATCGAACCCGAATCTCTCGATATCTAGCCGAGCGCGTTAGCCTTACAAAATGAATTGTTCGCCGCTGTGGCGTAAGGTTAACGCGCTCGGCTAGATATCGAGAGATTCGGAATTCGATTCCCCGACGGCGGCCGAATAACAATTTTTCGGTTGTTGTGCGTTGCTTAACGTGGAAAGAGCGATAGGTTTATGTATTTTGTAAAAATTCTGTTCGTTTTTATCTCGGCCACACAACCACAAATAATCAGAATATCAAGAACAGTGAAAGTTTCAAACTACGTTTTTAGATATTTTTTTTTATTTTTGACGTTTTTAGCGAAGGAGTGCGTCTGTGTTTCTCAATTATTTAATTTATTTTTCATCGTGATTCCTGGCAGAAAGCAATAAATTCAGCAGACTCGTAATCCCGAAGGACATTTACTCATGATTTCAATATTCGAAGGAACCGAAGTAGATGAAGCAGTGATGTCTATTTAGGTTGTTCGAAACACAGGTTGAAGATAGAAATAAATAAAAAAATCAGCTAAGTAATAATAAAGCATGCATGCATAGGTTGCTCGTAAAAGAAACGTGGAAAAAGCGTTGAAATGGGAGTAAAATAATAATAATAACAATAATAATAATAATGATAATAATGGTTACCACCTACAAGAACACGCATATGTCTAAATACAGCCTGTTTTCTCTTCTGATTCGAGTGAAAGTGCAGTCGACTGAACTCGCAGTGTTTCGTAGCCACTATAGGAAGTGGTAACTCTTTATCTCGCCAGTGGCTTCGCTATCTACTTCTCACCCTCAGTATCTTACGGAGGCCAGTAAAGAGCGAATAAATTCATGCGTAATTTGCACTGCATTACATTTTCCTATTTCAATAAGCACTGTATAAAAAAAAAATGTGGTGTGAATTCACGGAAAATTTCTTGAAAACAAGTGCAGCAAAGTTGCCGGTAGGTGTCCGTCTTTTAACGAAATTTCCGTTTTTTAAAGTTCCCGTTTTCTTTTTAACTTCTGTGCGTTTCCACACATTTTCGTGGCCAGAAATTCCGTTTATTTCAGAAAAGTCCGTTTCAGGTTTTTTCCGTATTTATACAGAAATTTCGAGAAATTGAAGACGTTGAATTTTTCAGCCCTTACATTACATAATCCTTCCGCAGCGGTGGGGATCGAACCGACATCGTCTGGGTTGGTTCAGTAGATAATGTGCGTCTTTAAACCACTGAGCCAGAAAGAAATCTCAATCACGTTCATGGTAAAAATAATTGCGCGATGATGAATTTTTTTGTCATTAATACGAGTGATTTAGTCCTTTTATTTTCTGCTGGAGCTTATTGTTTTTTTAATAGGTTTGTAATAATTTTATTTTTTCTGTAGGAGGAATTATCACAAATTAAGTATTTTTTTTCATAGTGATTTTTTGAAGAAACAGTGGGATCTTTTTAAACTGATAATGACTTATTAATACAGACATTTGACGTGGACCAGGAACATCAAACAGAGGTCATCGCTCTTTCCACGTTTATTAGTGAGTCACGGAAAAATTATCATTGGCCGCCACCGGGAATCGAACCCAGAGTCTTCCAGTTACGCCCCGGATATGCTTCCACTGCATCACAGCGGCCTCGAATTCCCCCAGATTCACAGACACTAACTCCGCAGCCAATTTGGCAGGTTGCCCAAAGCCAATTTGCCGGTTGCTTCTTTGTTCAGTTGCTGCTTACCATCTTTGGTGAATCCCCAGCATTGTGCGGGGCTCCAAGAAGCAACCTGCCAAATTGGCTTGGCAGTTAGTGTGTGTGAGTCTGGGGGAATTCGAGGCAGCTGTGTTGCAGTGGAAGCATATCCGGGGCGTAACTGGAAAACACTGAGTTCGATTCCCGGTGGCGGCCAATGAGAATTTTTTCGTGACTCACTAATAAACGTGGAAAGAGCGATGACCTCTGTTTGATGGCAATGACTTTCTATTATCTTTAAAAAAAGGTGAAATGTATTGCTTTACGGTATTATTTCACAAAACTCCTAAATATAAAATGATCGAATTCTGAAAATTTGATCTCAGAATCAGATGAGCTAATAACATTAAACTTCGTGATAGCGGTTCTAGCGCACTGCGCGCCAAATATTTGAACACCCTTCAGCCCTTTCCTAATTAATTTTCGATGTCGAAACGTACCATTTTAGGCAAAGAACACTGAGATTAAATTCCTGTCGATTGTGATACCAGGTCACAGACAGACCGTCACACGGTTAAGGTTCCGCTTCTGTCCAGATGAACTTTTTAAGCACTAATGCGGGCTGGCAAAAATATTTCTTGGGCAGGCGAATTTGACTTTCAGCGCCCGTGACAGCCTTACAGGGGAACTTGTGATTCGACTTAAAACTTTTTGAAGTCATTCATTGTCATATTTTATCCCCTGTCTTATAGGATAAAACGACTTTTAATTATTTTTTTTAATCCTGTAAACAAAAAGTCAGTATTTACAGAAATATATAATTTACTGTGTTTATAACGTAATGGGAAATCGAAACGTTTATTATTCAGAAATAAAGTTGATCAAAAGTACAACAGCGTGAAAGAACGGCAAAAAGCTTCTGGAGCAGGTAAATTGTTCTTAGCAATGGGAGAACACTTTTTCAGGGCAGGTACTCTTCCCGTTTTATGGCTGCAATATTAGGCAGAACGGGATAAGGCAAAATGGGAAGTGGAATTCGACTGCAATTTTCTACCACCGTTTTATAGCATCTTAAGGACCCTTAATGTTAGACAATACGGTGTTAGGTAAAAATAGGACTACACCACCCTCCTAAGACAACTGTGAATGCAAGATGCTTTGATCGACAGATTTAACTGAGTTCCAGTGAGGATTGATAATAGGGTGCCACGTAAGCAATCTCTCCGTACGTGACATTTCAGCGGCAATGGAGATCCCAATGTTGACGATTGGTGTTTTGATATTTCTGCTAAATGGGTCTGAATCAGTCAAGGAACGAACCGGTAAACCTCCGAATCTAACAGAACGTGACAGGCGAGCTCTGCAGAAAACTGTCCTCTCAGAATGCAAATCAGCATTGTCTCAAGACATGTAAACCGAATGTGAGACTATCGGGGCTTATATTAGCATCTGTATAACGCGCAGGACGCTGTACGACATGAGTTACCCCGGTCGAGGCCATCCACGCGCAATTAATCACTTCGTCTGGAATACCCGAACGACTGTTATTTACCAGGAATTCTCTACTTTTTCTGAATAATGCTTCATATCTCGTACCGCCGGCACAGGACTGTGCAGAATCTAAATAGACTGTAATTATTCGCTGGTCCTTCTCTCGTCATGAATTCAATCAGTGAGCTGTGCTTCATATTAAAAAAATTCCTCGGTATCCCTTACTGGACTTAACTAATCGACTTTCTGAACGCCAACAATTGATATTCAATTGCTGCCCAGTCGTTTTTTTTTTTTGTTTTTTTTAATGCAGAGGCGAAATTCAATTCTGACAAGAACTTTCAGCACTTTCATACTTGGTGTTAGAACTTAGAAAGTTACTCCGCATCTCTGTAGACCTTTTTATCGTCTTGACTTGATACTTTCTGGAAAGGGGGAAAGGTCAGATGGGGTGGATGGAGTACGGGGCGAAATTCTAGATTCTCATGTGACTGTGAAATATCAAAGGAAATATTCTCAGGTAATTTTTTTTTTTTCTCGTGGGGAGGTCAAAGGGGAGAGTTTACTGCACTTGTGACCTCAACGGTATCACTGTTCTCCTCTTTCACATTTTCTTGTCTTTCTTTTTGTTTTTTGTACAGTACTCGTATATACAAACACCCGTGCTTCATCGATTTTAGCAAAACACATATCGATTGTCACGAATGACCTTGGAAGGTTTCAAAATCAAGATGGCTGAAGATTTAGAGAATTTTAATTAACCGAAAATTTTCTATGAATATTTATTGAGCTAACTTTGCTTGACAGCAGGTGCTCATAAATGTACTGATGTCAGGTTTAGGAGGCATTTTGTAGTTTTCCATATAAGATCTTAAACATTGCGACTTCGCTGGAGTTAATTAGCAGTGATTAGTCTTCCGTAAACTTAACATGTAAATGAGGCGTCATCACTAATGAACATCATATTTCAGTATTGGTCATGGGGCTGTGGGTTTCGTAATAAATCGCCGAAAAAACCTATGAGTGAACCTTTTGAAAACTAACGCCATATCTTCTTTGTCTTACTATTATTTTTTGCCATTCCAAGAGATCTCTTCGTCTTGCAGTATTCTTAATCAAAGTGCTTCATGCTCATCTGTCTGCGAAAATAATACAATTCGTGATGAGGAAATTCGTCTTCGCGGCGCTAAGTCTAATTATATGGTCTGCTAATTGCCTTTGTTTAAATCAGTGGAATAATTCTTGTGGCATGAGTGCTATGAGAATAGTTGTGGCGACCCTCCAGTCCCATGAGAGTGTTGAGGTCATCGTGTTGATAAGGTTGAGTGGGCGGTGTTCTTAACCTTCTGGGAAGATGATCATTGCACGTGATTATAGGGAATGCTGTTCGTCTGTCTTGTTGAGGACTCTAATTTTGAAACTTAAATTCTCGTGAATTCTCCAGATGGCGCACCTGGCGTCGCTTATCGGCGTCGGTGTGGTTTCTGTCTCTGTTTCAGTTTTCATTAACTTCTTAAGAAGAAGTTGTCAAAGGATTTCTTTTATTTCCCTTAACCAACCAGGACATAAAATAAAAAGTACTGTTGGGAAAAAAAAAAAAATTTTTGGATAGCACGCGTGCGATAACGTGTGCGCATTCATTTACTTTGAGACAAAGTAAAGGGAACGTAATATTTGCCCATGTGGCAATGAACACGTAACTTTGAAACAAAAATAAAATCTTTGCCACTCTCTCAGTACCTGTTTGTTTCGACTTTTAAACCTAAACTTCTTATTATAGCATTCTCCCCTCCTCCTCTCTATAGCTTCCGGTATAGTATCTTTCCCTATTGACCTTTCCATGTTTCTGTTGCTTTATGTGTTCATCCTTCTGTTTATGCTGCCATTCCTCTTTCTGTTCATCCTTCTGTCACGGATCCTGTTCCTTTTTCTGTTAGACTCTCCGTATCCCTGTTGATCTTCTGTTCATATTTCTATTCTATTCCCTTCATGTTGCAATTCCTCTTTGAGTTTATTCTTCTGTTTATTCCCCTTTGCGTTCCTCTTTCTCTTTCTGTGCTGCTTTTCCTCTTTGTCTGTCTTCTTTTGTCTCTTGTTTCTCTTTCTGCTCATCCCTTCTTTCATGTTTGCATTCCGGTTGCTGTTTATCTATCTGGTTATGTTCCTGTCCCTCTTTTTCTTCATCTCTGTTCATGTTCCAGTTACTCTATCTGTTCATCTCTCTGTTTAGGTTCCACTTCCTGCTTCTGTTCATCTCTGTTTATGTTTATGTTCTTTCTGTTCATCTCTCGGTTTATGTTCCATTTCTGTTCATCACTATTTGTTTCTGTTCTTCTTTCTGCTCATCTCTCCGCTTATGTTTTAATTCCTCTTTTATGTTCCTATTCTTCTTTCTGTTCGTCTTTCCGTTTATATTTCAATTCCTTTTTCTGTTCATCTCGCCGTTTGTGTTCCAGGTCCTCTCCTGACTCATCTTGCTTCACATGGTCTTGTTCTCTCCCTCCAATCATAGTTTATTCTTCTTTCCCTTCACTTTTAGCTACTTCTTACTCTTTCTGCTCCTCTAATTCATTTCACCATAGCTCCCCTCGTGTTTTCAACAGCTCTTTCTTCTATTTCACCTAGATTTTTTTTTCTTTCAGCACTGTTTTAGCTTTCTTCCCGTTCCGCTTTCTGGATCCGTTTTCAGTTTTCTTTGTAGTTGTTTCCTTCGCTTTGTTCTATGTGAAGCTGTTTCGCTGAGCAAATGCGTGACACTCCATGTACCCTAAAGTGCCCCTATCTATAAAATACGCATTTGTAATATAGATGTTGGAGTTAGATTAATTGTTAGCAACGTATCTGATCAACTTTTTGCAAGTGATATACGTTTACATTTTCGTAAAGAGCTCCATAGTCGCTCTTTTTTATTGCATCAGCATTTTGAATTTTCTTATTTTGCAGCACTTTTCCTAAAGTTTGCAACAATCCTCTCCCATTTACATAAAAACCAGCAGAATTTCTTTTGGATAATTCTGTGCTGTTTTAACAGAAGAACCCACCCTTCCGCCCCATGCAACACACACACACACGCGCGCGCACACACAAATTGATCATGATGCTCCGTACGCTGATCAATAATTACTTTCCGATTACCTTTAGCGGCGAATTTGGGATATGGCAGTCGATGTATTCTAATGTCATCACACCCTCCTGACGAGAGGGCGTCGTTTGGCACATGAGTTGGAATGAAAGTGCAACGTATTGTCGAACAGATTGAAGTAAAAATGACGACCATCCTGGAAACATAGTTTCACTTGGAGGTACGCGCAGTAATTAGGTTTCTCTGGGCACGAAATAATTCGGCAGTGGAGATCCATCGCCAAGTATAAAAAGTCTATGTTCCTCAAGCCATAAGCATTTGGAGCGTGTCAGAATTCGCACACAGGCACAATGCTTTGAAGGATGAAAAACGAAGTGGTAGTCCTTTAACAGCAGACAGCAACGTGAAGCCTGAGGAGGCCCTGGTGCAAGAAGGCATACTGGTGACTATGCGTCAGATTGCTGCAAATGCAAAAGTTTCTTTGGATGTTACGGGTCACAAATCGTTCAACCATGTCGTTGTGCGTACCTCTGAATTAGACCATACTTCCAGACGGGTCTCCATTTTTCACTTGAATCTGCTCTCCAGAGCTTTGTTTTTTATTCAAACTTCTGCGCCAAACAACGCCCTCTGTTTATGAGAGTGCAATGGCGTTGGAAAACATCGATATATGTATCCCTAATCCGCTGCCAAAAGTAATCAGAAGTTACTTATCGATCAGCCCTTGTACTGACCTTATTGTAGTTAAGATTCCCCGCATAACTGTATGTAATGCCTCACCTCTATGCGTTTATGAGCGGCTGACTTTCCCTAAATCAGCTCTTCATTTCCTTCCTCAATTTGATTAAAATTGGGGAAGGGACTGTGACACGTTCCATGTACAACTCAGTGCAATCGGAAGCGTGAGATTAAGACTTTTCAGTTTGACGAAACCGGATGACTGAGCTTCTGGTGCGATTTGTTTCCACAACTGAGATGAGGTAGTTCGAAGTATGTATTCGTTTACACGTTTGGGACCGAGACTACCTTGTTTATACTTAAGTGTGGAAGAGGAAGTGCGTTTACATTTGTAAACGAAGTAGGTAGTCAGGTCTAAGCCTTATCTGTGTGTGGGAATTTATGTGAGAAACGGCATATCTCTCTTTGTTACATTCCGTCTACTACTGAGATAGATCAGTTCTGTAGATCAGCTTTGTTTCTCCAGAGGAAGCCCTTCGTTATTTGCAAATAAGTGGCAGAGAACGCGTAATTAGTATCTGAAACTGGAGGGGAGCTAAACAGGAAAGTTTGAACTGGGATAGGCCACCTAAAGTTCGGATCCGGGTTGGCTTTTCAAATTAAGGCCCGTGCATGCCTCTAGTCGACATGCCCTTGCAGGCCTTGGTACGATATTGGTTGCACATAAGCTACGGTTGTCATAATCTGCAACGCATCGGTAATGTATCCCGGAGTTGCTGAAATGTATCACCTGTGAACTTGCTACTAAATGCCCTGAACCGTCGTATCGAAGTCTGCTGGGAACTCTTCGCGAATCCGCACGATCTCCGTTTCGTCAAGCGAATTGTCACGCGCGTTGAAAAATTGATCTTCAATAATGCTAACTCCTAAAAGCAGTGGCTTTAATCCTTCCAGCACTTTCTGTTCAAAAAAAGACAGGGCAATTCGAAATGAAGGCAGAATTGTGTGCTTGGTGGCATTGTGGGGCTGTAGTGTATGGTTTCTGATGCTTGCTCCGTCACTGGCGAACCATACTCTGCACACCCGGAACGCCTGTATTCCTTACAATTCTTTAACCCTTTAAGCGGCCGATATATCTGAACCAAATGGTGCCCAAAATTTTCCGCGCCACCTAAATAGAAATGTTCACACAGCTGCGGGATTTCACGAATTCTACGGCAAAACAGTTCCTTTCCCCTTTCATCTGAGCAGTGCCGACCCCTGTCTATGGTGATAAGGGCTGTCACCTAGTACTTTAAGAGGGTTTATTTAATATTTATATATTAATTACTCTAAAAGTTTACATTTTAAAAGTAATTAAGACATGAAGGGGAGAGCTACTCTCTCTGACATGAACATCGTGCCACTGGGAAGAAACAAGTCACTCGTTTCTTAGGTTCGTCGCTATTGTTATAGCTCTTTCAATAGGTAATTAGTCAGAAAAGATTAGTGTCAGTCATCCCCCTAAATAACCACTTCAAATAACAAAGCTGAGGGGAAAGCAAATCTTTGTTACGCCCAGGTCACTCGTTCCAGCCGCGTTTGGCCCACTTCTTAGACAGCGGATGTATTCGTTCGAGAAGATTTCAAGCACATTTCGCTAAACCCGGTTAAAAGCCGGTTAAAGGATTGATGGTATCCAGGGTTGGTAAAAGCGTACTTGGTACCAGCAAGACAATGCCAAACCTCATATAGCCGTTCGAACAATGATAAACTCGCTCTTAATCTGTTCCGACAACTACGTTGTTGTTTTTTCCAGGGTTTATTTGCGTCAAAGCAGACTTCCGTTTCCTACTTTCTCCAAAATTTCGAGAAATTAGAAACGCATGTCGGGGGTCTTTTTCGCTTCAAAGGAACCAGCATTCGAAAAGGAATCAACAAGCTTGCGGACAGATGCCTACGAACTACTGAAAATGATGGTTTGTGTTTCAGTGAGGGGGGAGGGTGGTGGTTGTGTGTTATTTACTTTGAAACGATGTTTTCTCAAAATATGGAATAGAACACACGCAAGCATGTGCACCATGAATGCCTTTTCTTAAGCTTTTATATGTGTTTTCTAAATCTAAATAGTTCTTTAAAAATGATCACTGTTTTATTTAGTCATTTCCTTGCTTTATTTATTTATTATGTGTTTCAGGGGAGAAACCTTACACGTGCACGTGGGAAGGCTGCACATGGAAGTTTGCCAGATCAGATGAACTTACGCGTCACTACCGGAAGCACACAGGACAAAAGCCTTTCAAATGTCAGTTGTGTCAAAGGTCGTTCTCCAGATCAGACCATCTATCTTTGCACATGAAGAGGCATTAAAAAGATCACCGAAGCATAGGTATTTCAGGTTCTACTCTTTGTATTTTCAGCTGTCATGTTTTAAAACCATTTGGCAATTTCCTCTGTTATGTGGTAAATAATGTGTGGCTGGACATTCACGTATTTAGTAAATTATGAGTAACTGGACATACATTTGAGACGTACTTAGTAAATTATGAGTGGCTGGACGTACTCTTGAAACATATAAAATACTTTCCTGACTGTCACAATGAGATCAACTTGGTTTTTAGGGAAGAAATTATGATTCACGCCGAAGCTAGTAGCTAAGCATTCTCCTTTCTCACTGTCTACTAACTTTCCTGTTATAAGTGTTTAAGTTCCACTTAATATCACATCGTTTCTAGTACGCATCTCGAAAAGCTGTACGACCGTCGATACAAGTCACATCTAAACCTTCCGTGTGGTTGTAAACTCTACGCACTAATTACTGAGCTTCCAAAAAAAATACCGGGCTCCTGGGAGGGTATATTACAGCCCGGTCCGATCCGAAATATACACTGTCTACCATCAAGTAAATGGACACCCCTGCAATCGAAGATATCTGCGGTCCTGATACACAACACGGCCGCCTCCGTTAAATGCCGTGTGGGAAACTACAACGCAACCAGTCGCATGCAAGATACCACGCAGTTTGGAGCTCTCTGATTTCGAGAAAGGTGTAATCGTCGGGTATCACTGAAATGGCCGATCCATACGTGACATATCCAGCGAGTTGAAGTACCCAAAATCGACAGTGGCCTACGTGATTGGCAAGTGGAAGTTGAGAGGTGACTGTCGGAATGTGCCCCGACCCGGCAGACCCACAAAACTGGGAGTTAGAGACCGACGGGTGCTGGCCAGAGAAATTCGGAAGAACCGCACCAAATCGATGGGCCACATCCGCTAGGAGTTTCAACGGACATCCGGGAGTGTTCTTCCGATGAATACCATCCGTAAGGAAGCCCATCTGCTCGGTTATCATGGACGTGCTGCCGCCCACAAGCCTTTGATCACCAAGTCCAATAGCACTGCTCGGCTAACGTGGTGCAAAGAACGTCGACAGTGGACCGTTGAACAGTGGAAACAGGCTCTCTGGAGCGGCGAATCAAGGTTCACCTTCTACAGTTCGGATGGCATGGTCTGGGTTTGAGGTCTGCTTGGAGAACGCCTCCTGCCGGAATGTTTTGTGCCAACTGTGAATTTCGGCGGCGGTGGAATTATGCTATGGGGGTGTTTCTCCTAGTATGGCACGGGACCCTTGGTCGCAATTCCTGGTAGATTGAACGCCGAGACCTACTGCACCATTTTGGATGTCCATGCGCTTCCTACGTTGTAGCAGTTTTACGGGGTGGACCCATGTTACTTTCAGGATGACAATGTCACCTGTCACGTTGCGAGGTCCACCGTGGCTTGGTATGGTGACAATGGGGTTAATCGAATGGACTGGCCTACGCAGAGCCCGGACTTTAACCCTATCGAGCACCTCTGGGACGAGTTGGAGCGTCGACTTAAGGAGTGCCCCCACCGTCCGAAATCGGTGAAGGAACTGACCTGTCTTCTCCAAGCCGAGTAGAAGAAAATATCGCTAGCTGTCGTACAACGCCTGGTTGAGAGTATGCCCCGGAGGGTCGCAGCTGTAATCGCCGCTCGTGGAAGCTCCACCAACTATTGACGGTGAATAAACTTCGTTTTCCTTTGTTATCACAGGTGTCCAATTACTTGTTGGTAGTGTAGTTACGTGCAAGTAATTAAAGTGTGCAAGTCTTGTGAATTCAACATTTGAAAGAAAGACATCCATGCTGTATTTCATAGCAATGTGCCTATGCATGCGATAGGCCGGAATGTTTAGAATGATTCGAGCCATTTAGATTAAATATTCTAACATAAATTTAGCTGAAAATAATGCAGAGTGAGCCTGCTGGTTTATTTCGGAATTAAAAATCAGCAATATCTAGAATTCTGTTAATATTTTAAGTTCAATTATTATCAGAACATTTAATCAACGTAAGTGGCTTAAATCATTCTAAGCATTCCAGACTGTCACACTCAAATTTTGATTCCTTTCCGAAAATTATTGAAAAAAAAAAAATGCGACGTGATAGCATTTAGTAAATCACATGTAGATCGGGCGCCATCTATTTTCTGGTCTCAACGCCACCAAATGAAAAGTTATTGATTTTTAATGTAATTATGGTTAACTTTTAGAAAATATTAAGTATACTAGGCTTTAATATGAAGTTATTTTTATCGATGTACAAATTTTCATCCTTGGAAGTGCACTAATTGTGAAGAAAATCGCTACAGAAGTTTGCCCATTGAAAATACTAGGCAAAGATTTTAGATGGATCCACCTTAATATATAAAAGGAATTGCGAAAAGGTTTCCGAAAATTCAGTGTTTTCCGTTAACACCTCGTAAAAACGATAGTTTACAGTTAATGTACAAAAGTAACCGCGGAAAGGTTTCTGAAAATTCGGAATTTTCCTGGCGTACGGAAAAAAATAATAATAATAATAATAATCGTGAAATTCAGGCTTTCCCCCGTCATTTCACGGAAAAGGTTGTATCAGAAATGTGCTTAGTTAATTTACGAAAGGAATCACGGAGAATGGCTCGTGAATTTCAGAAGCCGCACGCTGAAGTCGACCCAAAACTTCTTACACCAAATGGACAAGAAGACCGGGATTCAGATAAAATATGTACTTACTATGCAGCGATATCCCTGTCAAATCTCCAGCCACCCCTACTATGGATTTCTACGTCTTGGGGTTGGGTTATTGAAACGTACTATTCGGCGGAGACTACTACCACGTACAAGAGATGGTCTTTGGAAAGCGTGCGAGGAAGAACAGGGCAATATTAGCATGACTACGATTCAAATCTCCTACAGTAGAAATTGCGTTGTGCAATGCATATTTAAGATTCTTCCGCGGATTTGCGAAATTCCAATTTTTTTTAACATTTGTGTCATCCTCGAGATCGATGCAGAACTGAAAATAAATTCTGGGGGATTAGTGGGGGTAGGGAGGGGTCGTTTTCTACGTAGGGACGGTATTCCGTGTTTCAAAGCTTTCGAAAACGGAAGTTAAGCGGGGTGAAGATTTTTCCCGTAATCGTAATTTTTTCTCGTGATGTTGCCTCTGTCTAGTATTGTTGTTAAGCATAATTTTATTGCCTAAATGTTTGTATTTCGGAATAAACTGTAGGCAGAAATTTCTAGAAACGGAAGTTAAGACGACGCAAAGAATTCCCTCTAATCTTCACGCATGGGATTCTGTCGTGGATACGAGGAATTCCGCCGTTTCCGTTATTATTTGAATCATTTTAGAGAGCGGTGAATAACTGAACAGAATGTTTTGTGGAGATTGGTGGGAGTGGGTTCATTTTCCGCGTTAGAAGACGGGATTCCGTCTTTTGAAACTTTCGAAAACGGAAGTCAGACGTAGTGAAGATTTCTCCCGGAAGTTTTTCTTTTCTTTTTTCTCGCGATGTGTCTATAGCCCAGCATTGTTGTTAAATAACCTTTCATTCCATAAATATACAGATTTTGGTTTAAAAATGGGGAGATTTCCAAAACGGAAGTCGGACGAAGCGAAGATTTCTCCCGTAATAGCATTTTTGCCACGTGATTTTCCCACTATCCTGTGTTGTTGATAAATGTTACTTCGCCTCATAAATGCTTACATTTAAGCTTGATAACGGAGGGGAAAGTTTTTTAAAAAGGAAGTGATGAAGTTACAAAATTTGTAAGAATTGATGTTTAAAAGTATTCATATTCACAGAGTTATACCATTTATCTAAAATAATGAAAGCTTTTATATCATGCGTTCATGATCCTAAGGCTGAAAGTCCTTTCAGCATTATTAATAAAATTATTGTCCTCTGTGAGGGAACAAAAAAAAAAAAAAAAAGGAAACGAAAGAAACGAAAAGGGACATTGAAGAAATGGCAAAGGAAAAATATTAGCAGAAGGATAATTTGAGCTGTGGATGCTATGCATAGTCAACAAAAGACAAACATGGCTGGGGAATTTGCTGAGAAGAAAGCAAGACTTGCGTCCTAGAGGAAGCTTGAACTTTTATTCTAGCATGTACAAAAACGAAACTAAGCAAGAAAAAAAACTGTGTCTGAAGCAATGTGTTTTGAAACCGTATTGTTTTGAATTCAGTAATTTTATAATGTGAATACAGTGCTATGTTCCAGTTTAATATTTACACAAAGTACAGTGAACAATTCCATCGTGCTCAGCTGTATTATCTGAGCAGGCGTGCCAACTCTCCGGATTTTGGCGGCGGATTCCGGGTTTTTAGCCCTTCCTCCCGCCATCCTGATTTTTACTGAGAATTAACTGTTAGGATGGTCGAAATTCCATCAACCACCATGATTTCAAACCGCCTGTGAAATCTCTTTCTTTCTGCGTCGATGCAAGGGGGCATTACAGTTATCAGTTTCGTACTTTTCCTCTCCTATCTGCAAAAAGAAAGCCTCCCCGGTGGCGCAGTGATCTAAGCCCTCTGGCTTCTGACCAATCGTCGGAGATGGGTCGTAAAAAACGTGCTTTAAAAATTTTTCTCCCAGTCCGATTGTCATACGACGCCTTCAGCAAAGAGCTCTCCTGCTCTGGCACTACAATGCCGGAGAGGGTCAGTAACTGTAATTGACTGGAAGATGGGAGCTACTCTGCCTGATTACGTGTGCGACCCTGCGCCAAGCAATCCTGTGGAAAATCGTGCGCGAAGCGACCCTGCAAAACGAGAAGGAACATACCGCTCATTGTTTAAGGAACTAAAGACTTTGTGTCCACATTGGGTTCCAAAGTTGATAAAGACCGACTTCGAAGCAGCCCTTATAAAAGCAACTGAAGAAGTATTCCCTGATGCAACTGTCTCCGGTTGTAATTTTCACTTCAGTCAAAGTCTATGGCGGAATATTCAAGATCTGGGACTTACACAATTGTATAAAGCCAACAAAGAAATGAGAAGAATATGTAAATTGTGCACTGCTTTGGCCCACCTACCTGTAGAAAATGTTGAAGACGCATGGCTGCTTATTATGGAGGACGCTTCACAGAATGAAATGGTAAATTTATTTCTTGACTATTTTTGTTAACCAATGGATGGATTATCCTAATGTTCCAATTCAAATGCGGAATGTGCATGGGCGCAATAGAACCAACACCGCCGTCGAAGGATGAACTCAAAATTAAATAGTATGCTAGGAAAAAAACCAGTCAAATATATATGAACTAATTAAATGCCAAAAGAAAGAATCGAAGCGTGTGATGCATAAACAACAATTAAAAGAATTAGGAGAACTTGTTCCAAAAGCAAGGAAATGTGTATACAAGTAGACGAACGCATTCGCAACATCATGGCGGAATTTGGCAATTCTCTCTCTCCATATATATATCATAATCATCATCATTGTCAATTATTATCAATCCACTGCTGGACGAAGGTCTCTCCAAGCTTCTTCCACAACGGGCTGTCTTGTGCCAGTCTCCTCCATGTTACTCCCGCATACTTTCGAATTTCATCCATCCATCTCCCATGTGGTCTTCTTCTGGATCTTTTCCCGTCCCTTGGAATCCAACCTAAAATTTCGGCTGTCCATCAATGGTCTGTCTTTCTGGCAGTATGTCCAGTCCCTTGCCATTTCAGGGATTTAACTCTGATAATGATGTCTTCCACTCTTGTCATTTTTCGGATCTACGAGTTCCTCTTCTTATCTCAAAAAAAAATTATATATATATATATATATCGAGATAAGAAGTAAGGTCAGGTGATGCGTAACATCACAACTTCTCCTTGACAAATGTCAACCCCGCCTTCTCGTGGTGCATCCTGTTCCCCCTAAATGGGCTCTGACGACCGCCGATAGCGGTATAACTATACCTTCGGGATTAGAGGAAATGCTATCCTACACTCACTAACCAGCTTGGCCAGCGTGGTGAGTTATAGCCAAACCCCCTCCAAAATGACTCCACAGCTTAAATCTTGGCCCTCAGTCTCCGGCAGCTGGGATGTACCTGACCAAGGCAGCGGCCAGTGCGACATGAAGGCAGGGGGTGCTAAGAATCACCGGAGGACCGGACTAAGCTGTCATCTGATGCTGACCCTGGACACATATAATGGACGCTCCTTATCTTCTGATTTAAGGCTCCTTGAATTGTAAGAAGAACTACAAAGGATCAAGTGGGACATCGTCGGGCTAAGTGAGGTAAGGAGAAGATCTCATTGAACTGAAAAGTGGACATCTCTTCTACTATCGTAGGACAGATACTGGCAGAACTAGTGGTGTTGGATTTATAATAAACAAAAAACTGAAGGATAAAGTTGTAGAAGTTGAAAGTTCCTCTGACAGAGCAGCACGACTCGTTATCCAACTCTCGAGAAGATACCAGGCTCAATTTATTCAAACTTATGCGCCCACCACAAGTCATCCTGAAGAAGAAATTGAAGAATTTTATGAGGAACTTCGTCATCTAAATAATAAAGGTAAGCAGCATTTGAAGATAATTATGGGAGATTTCAATGCAAAAATAGGGCAACGGCAACAGAATGAAACTTCAGTAGGTAAATTCGGTCACGGCAATAGAAACCAGCGTGGAAATACTCTCGTAGAGTTTGCAGAGGCAGAAGGGTTTTTAATCATAAACCCTTTTTCAAGAAAAAGCCACAAAGGAAATGGGCATGGAGGCATCCCAATGGATGGACAAATGAAATTGATTTTATTATGTGTAACAAGAAATTTGTCATGGAAAACTGCAGTGTGCTGAACAAGTTCAACACAGGTAGTGACCATAGAATGGTAAGATGTAAGATGCACCTCAATGCTAAACTCGAGCGTGGTAAGTTCAAAAAACAAACAAAGTGTATTGAGACGTGACCAACCTTAAAAGCATCATAATACCTTCAAATTGGAACTGAGGAACAGATTCTCTGCTCTAGAAGGTCTCAGAAGAAGTGGACATCTCTGAAGTTAACAGAAAAATAACCAAAGATCTTATGGAAACAGCAACATGATTAGCTGGGTATACGAATAAGTTGCATGTGAACAAATTATCAGGTAAAACCAAAATGTTGTTGCGAAAAAAAAAAAAAAAAAAAAAAAAAAGAGAGATGAGGACAGCTAAGGAAGATGTGACTTCCAAAGTGGAATATATAGAGCTATGCAAGTCAGTACGAAAAAGTATCACTGAAGACGTAAGGAAATTCAACTGTGAACTAGTAAGGAAAGCAATTGAAAACAACCAAAGCCTAAAGATAGCAAAGGGACATCTCAGTAAGAGAAGAAAACAGATTATGGCACTGAGAAAAGAAGATGGTTCTGTAACAAGAAATAGAGGCGAAATTTTGACAAGAGTGAAAGATTTCTACTCCAAATTATATGAAAGGGATGATACATGTACTCCAGACATCATGAAAGGTACCAGTACCAGAGTTCTTCCAGTCCTCCCAGCAGAAGTTGCACATGCAATCAAGAACATGAAGCGTGGAAAAGCTCCAGGAGAAGATGGAATTATTGTAGACATCATACAAGAAGCAAGGGGAGAAATTGAAACAGTACTCGCCCAAGTTTTCACTCGATGCCTTAATGAAGGGAAGATTCCTGAGGATTGTAACAACGCTACAATGATCCTGCTACATAAAAAAGGTGACATTAAGGATCTCAGGAACTACAGACCTATCAGCCTCCTATCAGTGGTTTATAAAATATTCACTAAAGTTCTTTCACACAGCTTGAAGGTAACACTGGACACGGCTCAACCGAGAGAACAAGCTGGATTCAGGAGTGGCTACAGCACTATAGATCATATCCACGTACTGAGAAAACTAATTAAAAGAGCGAGGGAATATTAACTTCCATTGTGCATGGCTTTTATCGATTATGAAAAGGCCTTTGATTCAGTGAAACCATCAGCAGTTAAAATGGCTTTGAAATCCTGCGGTGTTGAAGATGCATACATTAATATTATTAATAACATCTATAAAAATGCAAGCCTAAAGATAGCAAAGGGACATCTCAGTAAGAGAAGAAAACAGATTATGGCACTGAGAAAAGAAGATGGTTCTGTAACAAGAAATAGAGGCGAAATTTTGACAAGAGTGAAAGATTTCTACTCCAAATTATATGAAAGGGATGATACATGTACTCCAGACATCATGAAAGGTACCAGTACCAGAGTTCTTCCAGTCCTCCCAGCAGAAGTTGCACATGCAATCAAGAACATGAAGCGTGGAAAAGCTCCAGGAGAAGATGGAATTATTGTAGACATCATACAAGAAGCAAGGGAGAAATTGAAACAGTACTCGCCCAAGTTTTCACTCGATGCCTTAATGAAGGGAAGATTCCTGAGGATTGTAACAACGCTACAATGATCCTGCTACATAAAAAAGGTGACATTAAGGATCTCAGGAACTACAGACCTATCAGCCTCCTATCAGTGGTTTATAAAATCTTCACTAAAGTTCTTTCACACCGCTTGAAGGTAACACTGGACACGGCTCAACCGAGAGAACAAGCTGGATTCAGGAGTGGCTACAGCACTATAGATCATATCCACGTACTGAGAAAACTAATTAAAAGAGCGAGGGAATATTAACTTCCATTGTGCATGGCTTTTATCGATTATGAAAAGGCCTTTGATTCAGTGAAACCATCAGCAGTTAAAATGGCTTTGAAATCCTGCGGTGTTGAAGATGCATACATTAATATTATTAATAACATCTATAAAAATGCAAGTGCAAAGATTCGGCTGTTTGAAAATACAGCACACATAGAAATTGCAAAGTGAGTGAGACAAGGTGACACCATATCTCCCAAGCTCTCTAATGCCACATTGGAAAATGTCTTTCAATCACTGAACTGGGAAAACAAAGGGATAAAGATTAATGGAGATTACCTAACTCACCTTCGTTTTGCTGATGACGTAGTCATTTTTGCAACTACCCCATCAGAGCTGCTAATATGGTCCAGGAACTTGCTGACAAGAGTAAAGAAGTGGGATTAAAAATGAACTTTCAGAAGACAAAAGTGATGTACAATGCTTTTGCAAGAAATGAAGTTGTATCGATTGATGGAGAGAAGCTGGAGGTAACAGATACGTACGTTTATCTTGGACAGTAGATATCAAGTGAGGGTCACATTGATGAAGAAATTAATCGGCGTACAAAACTTGACTGGAGAGCTTTTGGAAGAAACAGCATAATTTTCAAGAGCAATATGCCAATATATCTTAAAAGAAAAGTGTTTTGTCAATGTATCCTTCCAGTGCTTACGTTTGGTGCACAGACGTGGACCTTAACTAAAAGAGACATACAAAGGCTGCAGACAACTCAAAGTAGCATGGAGAGGTGCATACTTGGTGTAACCAGGATAGATAAGAAGAGGAACTCGTGGATCAGAAAAAAGGACAAGAGTGGAAGACATCGTGATCAGAGTAAAATCCCTGAAACGGCAATGGGCTGGACATACTGCCAGAAGGACAGACCATCGATGGACAGTCGAAATTTTCTCGCCCCGTGTTCTATATTTTTTTGGATTTTGGGTTTAAT
Source organism: Macrothele yani (assembly GCA_039090855.1). Lineage (NCBI taxonomy): Eukaryota > Metazoa > Arthropoda > Arachnida > Araneae > Macrothelidae > Macrothele > Macrothele yani. Next base: position 150,054,435 of record CM076995.1, on the reverse strand, counting down.
GACCACCGTGAGCAACTCAGTGGGCTATAAGCAGTCGCCCGTCCCTAATTTAGGGTCACTGGTTTCTAGGGAAGGGAGAGAGCCCACACCGAAAGACAAACGCAACATCCATGCCTCATCGGGAATCGAACCCCGAACCCATCGGGGACGAATGATCAGAAGTCATCGCTTAGACCACTGCACCAACGGGGGCGGCTTTGTCGACGTCATACATGGCAGTGATAGCTGCAATGAAGCGCCGTCAGATCAAACATTACCGTTCGTGGAGAAAGGGTTTTCGACTCCTTCTTTCGCCTGAAAGTCGTTACTATAGATCCTGAACGACGTCTTTCGGTATTGATTTTGTTTCAAAAGCGAAATTCCTTACTATAAAATCACTTTTTTATGTAAAAAATTAAAGAAAGGGAAGAGTAATTTAGGGAAAGACAGGTAATTTAGATACGTAACTGCTTTACGATTTAGAACATGGTCGTGACGTCAATGCATACAGTTTGCGTAAAACGGAGCAGGCGTTGGCGTGCGTGCCTTCTAAAACAAAATTTCACGGAATTTGTGCAGCATTTCAACGTTTCTGACATAACTGTCTTTAACCCTATCAGCGTTTTGAACAGTAAAGCTAAGGGGCATCCTTTTGAATTTTTTGGTTTTCAAACTTTTCAAGGTGTAGAAGTGTTAGACAAATTCAAGCAGACAATATTCCAAAGCAGCCATTTTGATTTCTTTGTTTTTCGGACTTTTCAAGGTATACGGGCATTAAGACCTATCAGCATACCAATTTTCAGATCTCTAGGTCATTTAGAAGTGGTCGAACAATTCGCGGACGGAAACACTCACATTTCCCCACTTTGCTTTATTCAGTATTACACAGTCGAGTCACATTATTGTGACCACCTCCTACTTTTGACGTCAACAGCTCGTAGCCAATGAAAGAAGGCACGTACCGTGAGCTGGCTTGGGGGTATACAAGGTGTGCTCTAGGCATTCTGAAAACATATCACTCGTTGCTGTCATGGACAAAAGGAGCGATTTATCTGATTTGCAAAATGGGATGATTATCGGCTTTCGGGCCAAGGGTAGCAGTATTTCTGAAACAGAGCAGTCTGTGAACTGTTCGCGTGCTGCTGAGGTTGCAGTGTATCGTGATTGGAGAAATGGCACCATTGCGAATAAGCGACGTGGAAACTGCGAAGCACCAGGTACCATTGATCTGAGAGGTGAACGTCGGCTGAGAAGGTGCGTGAGGGCCGATCGACACGCTACAGTAGAGAAACTCACTGAACGAATGAACCAGGGGCTACCGGAAGTGTGGCCAAAACGACAGTCCAGCGAACCCTGCTGACGGGTGCTCACTGCAACTATGCTAACGAAGGAGCATCGGCAGAAAAGGTTTATATTTGCACCGCAGTATCGGAATTGGACCTCCGCTGATTGGCAAAGGATTGCCTTCTCCGATGAGTCACGTTTTCTGCTTCATCGAACGGATGGACGTTGCCGTATAAGGCGAGAAACATCGGAGAACAACCACTCTTCAACCATTGCTGGAAGAACACAAGCTGATGGGGGCAGCGTTATTGTCTGAGGAATGTTTTCGTAGCATTCTCTTGTTCCACTCATACCTGTGGAAGGCATTATATGGACCGAGTTCGTTATGAATCCATCCTTGCAGACCACGTACACCGATACATGCTGATTGTCTTCCCTGGGGTGGATGAGATCTTCCAGCACGACAATGCGACGTGTCACACAACTGGAAATGTCCGAGATTGGTTGGAAGAGCACGATGAAAACTTCAAAGTGCTTCCCTGGCCCCCTAATACCCCAGACGTAAACCCAATTGAGCATCTGTGGGACCACCTCGATCGTGTTGTTCGCTCTATGGATCCTCCACAATGGAACCCTCCAGTAGCTGTCAGATGCACTGCAGTTAGCATTGCCCCACATACCTACGAACATCTACCAGCACCTTATTAAGTCACTCCCAGCCCGTCTCCCTGCTTTCCGGGCTGCACACGGCGGTTATTCTGGATATTAGCTGGTGGTCACAATAATGTGACTCTACCGTGTATCTAGATAAATAGTGAAGCTAAAATACTAATTCTGCTATAATTTTTTTCAACGTCTAGTGAAATTCCTGTCTCAGTGAATTTGCGAACTAAATTTCATTCGTCATGATAAAGTTCTGTAAAGTATAGTCATTTTTGATTTCTCAAGCGTCACTCATTATCAGGATGAGTTACAAAATCGAAGCCAAAGCCAACTGATGCTGGGGATTCAAAATATGGCGAAATTAATCATTCTGAATAATATTTATTACATGTAGTTGTATCTTATGATTCCTATTTCTAAAAAGAGAAAACCAAAGATAAAGGTAAACGTTGAAAAAATCCCAAACAACAACGGTTTGAGATATTGTGGATCAATAACATATTCCCCCAAATTTTCTTTCAGGTTCAAAAACCTCTTTAAAAAATATGAAGTAAATGTGACTGTTAAATCTCCTGCATCTATATACGGCACTGTGTCAACAAGCAATCCACCAGTAAAGCGAGAATTTACGACATGCGCCTAATGCATCCAGACGGCAGCACAAAATCGTACTTAGGATTGAAGAAAAGATCCCTTCTGGTAAGAAGAAAAGAGCATAAAAGAGACATAAAAAATGCGAAAACGACAACTGCCATATGCAGAGAGGTCTCCCAAAAGGGCTATGGAGCAGAATGAAAAGACTAGCACCCTACACAAGTTACGTTGGCGCAGCCGTGTTGGAAAGTATTGAAATCATAACTCACTAGCGCAAAAAAAGCTTGTTCTTGGAACTGTCTGTTGCCTGGAGAAATCTCCTGAACAAACACCGAAGAAGCAACAGAGAGTGTCCCTCCATACTACGTGAGCATGTCTAAAACACGGACTTCCACGTGAACGGAACAGCTGTTCAAAAATGTGAAATCATTTTTTGAATTGTTTCAGCGTTATATGTCACTGTTCTAAGAAGGCTCTGATAACCTATCCCAAACAAAGCCTCCCAGTGAAGCGCGAAAGCTCGGGAGTCATTGAGTGAGTGTTTTTATTTACTCCATTAAACGGAGATTTTAGACTCACATGAGTTATATATTATTTTAATCATAGTGAGTTTATTTTCTTATATCGACATTGTGGTCGATGTATTTAGGATAGATGAAATTGAGTTTTATGTAAAGTAAAATAAATACATAAATAAAATCGGGTCCTAAAGATTGCATTGCGTGTCTCTCAAAGTTATTAAAAGCACTTTGTCTTTTAAAGATATCGTGAAGCCACGGCTTCAATGCAATAAATAAATGCAAGCGGAGGTTTCCAGAAAAAGAGTCCGATATGACAACGGCAAGCAAGAGCAGATTTCTATTGCAGGTGCTAACTGAGTTGACCATTGGTAGTCAAGAGAAGCGCGCGCATTCCACAAAGGTCACAGAGCACGTGGATTGACAATAAACACGGAGACCGCGCGCGAAAGGCGGAGGGGAAAAGATTAAAAAACGAAATTTGCTGCGAAAGGGGAGGATAAGAAGAGAATTTGGTAAACAGAAGTTGCGTAGTTTGAATTTCTAATTCACGACACCACAACGCTACAATTCAATGTATAAATGAGAAGAAAGATAATTCGATTAACGTATAACTGATATAATTTAACATTAAGATCAATTCAGAATTTTTGAACCGGCGACACTTGGCGTATAAATGAGAAAAACGTATCAGTGAGAAACTTATTAGCTGTGTTCTACTGTATTAAGTTCATCTCCTTCCCTCGTCCTAACATTTTTTTCTCTTTTCGAATCGATGTATCTATCTTGCTCTTCTAATTAAAGCTTTCATCTGTCTGTATGTCTGTCCATGTGTATATCTTTGTCCATCTCCTTTCTCGTTGTGTTTAAATAATTTCCAGCCTTGATAACTGATATGTTTTATTCCTGTTTAATGGGTGAAAAATATTGTAGATGATAATTGCATTTTTTTATCATTCGTTGTTATTGTAATCTAATTCATACATTTATTTTTCGCAGGGAGTATTACAGATAGTTATGCTATTTTCCTACCTTTTCTACGACGACATTCAACAGGAAGAAAGACGAACGTCATTACATGTTGAATTCCAAACATTCCATTGAACAGTTCTTAAACTGGATGCTGACCACCACATATTCCGCTTTTTACATTGATTCTGGAACTAAGACCAAACAAGACTGAAAGAAGTTGTTTTTTTCCACCAATTTTTAAGAAAATAAAGTTAACTATGCTTCCAGCCGATCAAGGATAAATACTGCCAGTGAACTGAAATTAAGTGCCTGTAAATAAGTGCTTCATACCTGGAGAACATGCGGTCTACAGAAGTAAAATCTTTGTGAAAGACATCAGTGTATTGAACATATTATGAATGATTTGACCGCGAACTTTGGCAAAAAAGAATGGATACATGAATGATTTTTTTTATTACTGAAGCAAAACAGCATAAGAAGGCTGTTAGAATACCAGTCAATGCTGTTCGCATGGCCATTCGAGAACATCGATAAAAACCTTCGCTTTAAGTAAAAGGAGAGAACTTGATTTAGTTCTCAACGAAGAGATCAATCACCAACAAACAAGGCCAGTCTGTGTTTAATGAGAGTTTTCTTCGTATCATGTGATCATGTGAATTTTCCGTGTTCCAGTTTTTTTTTTTTTTTTAATGAACGAACTGAAGTTTACCATATGCGAAAAAATGCCACGTCTGTGTGTCAAAATGTCACACTTCAAAGCACAACGTTTTAGAACTGATTTTATGTCACTGAATCGTAAGTTTTAGTTTCTGGCGATATCTACACTGTTTGCCTAAGAAGTGATCACTAGAGATTTCTGGTGATGTCTGTACTGATTGCTTTTTAGGTAATATTTAAGTAGACATTTGTTTTAATGAGTTTCTTGAGATGAGTCTGTCCATTCTGAATGAGAACCAATTCTCAGAAGCAATATTAAATAATTAAATAAATAAATAAATGGGGGAAATTTAGGAAATTATTATACTAGCGTTTTTCTTCAAAAGTTAGCTGCCAAAAGATGGGCTCTCGGCAATGCAGTTTCTTTTTATAATCTCTAAAGTAAAATTAACTTTCGGGAATTTAGCATGGTTTCGCAGTGTTTTCAGTCATATACCTCTCCAAAGATTAATGTTTAAAAATAATTCAAGACAGTCGAAAAACGAATATTAAGTGTATGTAATAAATCTATCTATATAAGAAAACAAACACGCAGTTCTCCTCGGGTGCATAGATTTTATACATGTTGATACGGGGCGTCGACCACCAAATTATGGGGGAGGGCGGGGGGCAGTGTGAAGAAATCAGACATTGAAGGGCAGATCTCTTCATTGTCAGGAAGAAAATTTAAAGAAAAAGGGGCAAAAAGATAAACTACGAGATTCAACGTATGTTTTAAAACGCAATTGTAATTGCTCATCAGCAAACGAACAAGGAAACCGAGATATTCTTTTGCTGAATATTAATATTTTCAAAAATAAAAAAATTAGCCTGTGATTTTATAAAAAATATCCACAAAGATTTTATTTTCAAACGTTTGTAAAAAAATATTAGAAATTAGTTGGGTTACTCAAACAAAGAACAAGAAGCGCAAAAAATAAATACACGTAGTTAAATAAAGGCGCTAGAGATTATACGTTTCTGTATTTTTATTTATTTTATTTTTGATAATTGTTTTAAACATTAGCCTCATGTCACGACACTATGTCAACACAATACTGGCAATCCACTTTCTTGTCCAATGAGCAATGCTGAATATGGGATTTTTTTTTAATTTATTTTATTTATTAATTTTTTGAAAAATAAATCGCTTTGGCCTCATAAGTTTTGACGTATATTATTAACAATTACCAAAAATTATTAATAATATTATTATTATTAATAAAAAATATTAATTATTTAATAAAGTTTAACGTATATTATTTAAAAATTTACCAACGCTATTGGTCCACCTTATGAGGTAAGCGATTACTTAATTAAACAGGATTAAAAATATTAGGGGAGAGGGGGTACTGCCCCTCCAGTAAAACTATTGAAGGGGCAAGATTCACTTTGCTTCCCATGGTTGGCCTATGTATTGATGTCTCCTGATGACAAATGGTGCACGCGGGCTGGCAGACACATGAAATGGCAGATCAGACGTGGGAACGGCACGTCTGTTCCACTGGATGTCTGTGTTTTGCCCTTGAACACAAGCATTCCATATAATTATCACAGTCACTTTTTTGTTGAACGCTGCGTTTTGAACTATTTAGGCGTAGGCGGTACTTGTGCTGCTATTCTACAGATTGTACTTTTTGTCCCCGTGTCATGACAGAATGCCCAGGTTTCACATTGGAAAGAAATGTGTCCTGGTTCGCATTGAACACCTCAACAGGACTCTGAACAGTATTGATGATTTGAGTTAATTGGCGTTTACATGCAATTTCCAAAATCACTTCTCATGAAACATTGTTTCTACAGCACTATGACCACAATGCAGTACATCACAGATCTCCCGAATGGTCACAAGTCGGATCACTCCAAGGAGTTCATCAACTTGCCTTTGGTTCTCGTTGATGGCTCTATTTGAAGAACTTTCGCTCCATTGCTTCTCAGTCACTCAGGTTTCTTCTACTTGAAACCTCTTCATCCATCTGCTGATATTGCTGATGTCGATTTTCCATAAACCTTTTTCATCCCGATATATATATATATATGCGTGGATCTCTGTCGCCTTTCCTCCTTTCATTTCCCAAAATTCAGTAACTGCTCTTTGCTTTAGGGGAATATACTTCCCCTCTCTTTCTTTGCTTTGACTACTCTAAACATAAAAGGGTGTACACTTACTCAGAAATCTAATATACCTTTATACAAACTTTCATGCAAATGTTTCCAAAATTGCAGGAGTTATTAGCAAGGCATTATTTTAGAACAACTCTCGCATTTAAATCAAAGCACACGAACTACCTTTGAGAAGTTTCCCTATTTTGATGAAGTAAAACGCAGGATAGACCGTACGTCCGTGCACTATGGGCGCTATTCCTATCATTAGTTAAAAAATTAATAAAAAGGAGGGGAGATAATTGGGAGATACTTATTCAACGGAAAAAAGAAGAGGGGTGAGGTTGGTTTACGTAATTCTAAAGTATTTAGCTTTTCTGAGTTAGATAGCCATCAGAATACGCAATTTTAAGCTTTTGTGCGAACTCTTCCACAGAACCCCACGTATCTTGTGGAACCTATTCTAACGACCTGTTTGGCTCCACTCCTATCCTTCAAATAGAGCTGTTTATGAGCTTAGAAATAGCTAGTCACACTGTGGGTGATGGCTATTTTTGCTGCCGTATCGGAATGCAAAATATTTTCCAACAAAGGTGGAATAAAAGAAGTCGAATATTTGCGAAAACGTTGCTGGTCATTAAAACGCCATATTATGTGGAAGAGCTAATTACAATACATATTGATCTTTATGCAATTCAATTACATACATATTTGACTTAAATGAGCTACGTAATATAATATTTGCGTCTAACTTCTGGTGCACAGAGATGAATTCTAAATAAAACAACAACATAAAATAAAAACATGATACGTTGTATTATAGTAATGTGAGAATCAGGTTTTCATTTCTAAAATAGTCGTGACACCAAATATTTCTATGTCTTGTTAAATTCTTTTGAGATGAATCCACTAGAGTGTCCACCGTAAATACAAATTCGGTCAGGAGTTAAAAAATTTGCCAACGTTAATGGACAATTCGCTAACACAAACTATCGGTGGAATGCAGAAGAAACATGTCTACGTTACGTAGATCCCAGATGAGATACTGGATTTGTGTATATCCCATAGTCATTGTTCTCTCTCTCTCTTAAAATCAAAACTCTAAAGCACGTCTAAATCACGAATGAGTCTGCCATGGAAGTGGAAAAAAATGGTAGTCAATTGAACTGCAAAGTTCGCTAACCAAAATGACGTTGCATCGTTATTGTTATTTGTTTTCTTTCACTTACTCATCAATTCGAAATAAATATCGTTTATGGATTTGTGCTGCACCTATCTGGATGAAATACTAATTTCAGTAAATGGACATCCATAGAGAAATCTACCCTAAAGAATATCCCCCAAATTTTCTTACTCTCCCTACGAATGAGCGATTTTCATCTGGCGCTGTAAAACTATGCCCGCACGCACGATATTTATGAGGTGTTTGTTCCTCTGTAGGTTCGTGTATATTTTTTCAGTCCACCCCAAATCTAAAATTCCCATTTTGGTTTGGTCATCTCAATACGCGGATGGATGCGATTGGCTGCAATTTTTTTTTTTTTCTTGTTGGAGTCAGGTTCGTTTTATTTTACTCCATCAAACGTAAAATTCTTCTGCCTCAGTTCCGAATACACCTTCAATTTGCATTCAATTTCTTTTTATTGTTTAATAATCTCCGCAACGGACGCAGAATAGAAACACTAAATTTCTAGTTAGTTTTTCATTTGTATGTGGCGCCATCTACCTATACAAACTAAACAATCGAATATTTCTCAAGTTTATAAGCGTCACGGTTTCAGTCTTGACTAGCTTATTCAAAAGAAAAAAAAAAGAAAGAAAAAACAACACTGTAACAAACTGGTAAATTAAAAAATATTGTTATACTTTAATTGCACAAATTACCGATGAAAAACTTTTTCAAGGACTAAATAATTAAAACGATATCCTGTGTGCCATACATTTTCACCTGAGCTCATCAGATGGCGCTACGTGTCAAAGTCAATTTATAGCTTCTGGTTGTGTCGGAATTTCGAACATTATTTCATTTTTATCTGTCAAAAGTACAACGGTGAAACACAAATTATCAATGAAGAAAATGAAAAAAATATATTTTCGTGAACATTTGCCGCTTCACAAATGACACTCGAGCAAACAGACGGATGGGAGGGGGGGGATGTTAAACATGGAAGCGCAGCTTTAGTGATAATAAACAAATCCCAAAGCATCATCATCCCGTGAAAGTTCTAATTGATCTAACATACCTTAAGTGGTAGGAAAAAAAAATCGCGTATTTCGTCTTATATATTTTGAGTGCCACCGATTTCTCATTTTTAATTTTGCTCTCCTGGACATAGAGTGAAGGATGAACTCGCTGTTCTGGGGTTTGGAAACATGATTCCTCCCAAACTCGCAGTATGTCATCTGGAAGTGTTAATTTACTAACTGAAAAACACACTGTCATTTTGAGAGTATGTATTGCTCATTACTACACTACAACAGACCTCAAAAATCAGAATATGATGAACATTTTGCACTTTAGTTCCGTATTTAATGTGACCGCCCATCTCTTCCTCATGAAATTTCTTTTCCCTCATTGAGTCCAGTTTAAGAGGCAAACACAAGTCTGTTACCATACAAGTAAAATGATATTGGAAACGTTCGATTCACGAGACGTCAACCAATTACATCCATGTTCAGCAGCGGCATAACTACCCATTTCTGCGCCCGGGCAAACCACAATATATATGTATATATACACATTACTAATTTAATAGTTATATATATCACTAATTTAATATAATAGATATAACTAACTATTATATGAAATAAGTACTATATATAACTATTATATTGAATAAGTAATCATGTTGGGCAGTGTATGTTTATATATATTTATTTATAGCTGCCTTTTTGGTTCTGTTTGTTATATATATTTATATACATATATATATTGAGCTGAGAATATATGATATTTTAATATACATATAGACTGACTGTAGAACCTATCGGAACAGCTTCGGAGTCCAAAACGGGCCGGTAGTCGTGGGCTCGGAGTCACAGTAATGCTCGAATCCCCGAGAATCTTCAGCAACATGAACGACTTTCTCATCTTATGAATGGAATACGAGATTACACCGTACAATACAAAGTTTGAAGATGACAGTCCGTTTTCTGGTGTAAAGTCAGATAATATCCGAAAACTTGAAAATTTCGTCATCCTGGAGCGGGAATCGAATCCGCGTCTCCCAGATAGCGCCCGGGTATGCTAGCCACTACACCAGCCAGGACGACCAAGACTCAAGTTTCCGATTAATTTGAATATAACCACCGCAGGATGTGTAATTATTTTATCGGAAACTTGAGACTTAGTCGTCCTGGGCGGTGTAGTTGTTAGCATACCCGGACGCTATCTGGGTGACGCGGGTTCGATTCCCGCTCCAGGACGACGACATTTTCAAGTTTTCGGATATTATATGACTGACTACCCATCCTTGTCATATTTATACCAAAAAACGGACTGTCATCTTCAAAATTCTCATATTATCCATCCAACATCGCGGTCCTCATTGTTGTCGACAATGGCCGCAGTTCTTCTGTAGTTGAACAGGCTATAGAGCCCTTCCTTTATTTCTGAATGCGAGTAACTAGCATCTGTTGAACATTTTGCAGAAAAAATTTGAATTTTAAGTGTACCTGATGAAAAAGTTTCAATTCCAATTTTACTCAGATTGCTTGCAGTGGTTTCTGCGCCATCTCTTGAACTGCGCCCACTGCCGGGCCCTAGTTACCCTTCTGATGATGTTCTTTAAAGGAACTGTTAATGAGGAGAAATCTGATGATATGCGACAACAGATCGAACACCACATGTCACAAAAAAGTCAAGCAGTGCTATAAACTAACTGTATGTAACAGATTAAAGGCTAGTACTTTGCTTCAGTGACCATATACATTTTTTAAAGTTTTCTTCCTTAACAAATGCCTCCCCAATGGTAACTTCTGCTATTCTTTCCCTGTCAGGGTATACTCTAAATGTTAAATTGTTAAATTTTGTCTTGATGTGCTATATAACAGCTTTTGAGAAATAGCAGCAACAGATCACACACACACTACGACGAAAGTAGTCAGATCATGTTCGCGGTACCTAAAATCGATATTTCTGTTGCGATCCCGATTTCGAGAATTTTTTTGTCACTCCATTACTTTCTCATACATTAGCACGAGAAAGTAAAAAAACAAAAAAAGAAAAAGGGGGAGAGGGATGGAGGTTATGCGTTAAAGTGAGAGGGGCTCCCAAAACCGATGCTGTGCGCACGGTCCCGATAACTATAAATCCGCAACTGTCGAGGACTTATTACGTATTTTATCAGTATATGCTAGAAGCCAGTTAGGCAAAAAAACTGCAAGACGAAGAAAGAGAATGAAAATATCTGTTTTTGTGAATTCGTTCTCATCCAGTGAGTACATAATATGGACAGATTCAACAAAAATTTATTTATTTAGATGAAAAAAAAAAAAAAAAAAGATATCATTGCCACCATGTTTATTCGTGAAATGAAAATAAAAAAAAAAATGTGACATTGCTTGAAACCGCTTCTGAGCATGTTTGCCCTTGTAAGTGCCAAACCATATTTGCTGCCAAAAGCGACATGCAATGGGCAGCTGCCATCTTAGCCTGTTGATTTTTGTTTTGAATGACTGTTAAACCATTCAAAAGAGATCTGGATAAAACTGAAGAAAGTGTGTTATGGACATTTTGTAGGATATGTAGATTTTTAGACGAATGTACAGTAAATTATGCATCAAGAGGTATTAATATTTTTATTATTATATAAAAAGAGATATATGTTTAGCTTCACGTAATTTTAATGTTATTTTCTAAATGTAAAGGAAACAGAATGAAAAGTATTTAATAACTGCACTGTTCATGTGAAAGTGAAACAAAATAGATCTGTGGAATGAGCGTTACTTGATTGCATGGCCGCAATTTATTTGCCTTATCTAGCGTTGGGAGTAAAAAAAAAAAAAAAAAGAAAAAAAGAATAGTGCAATACTAATCTTAGTTCAAATTTTTTCTCTTCCTTTATCTTTCGTGAATCTTTTCTTTCATTACGTATAAAATTTCTATCGTACTTAAAAACCATTTATCATTTTTTATTAAAAATTGCGTTTTATCATTTCAGCCTTACTTCTTGCGTATTTCTTTATGTACACAAGTGTTATGTTTGAATCATGTAGAGCAATTATATCATATTTCTAGTGTGATGAATTTTTTATCGATTTAAGTACGTTTTAAAAATTTTGAAAATTTGTATCATTTGCAGAAATTGAAAACCAATGTGAAAACGTCCATTTTTCTTCTATTTCTAGTGCAAAATTTATTGCAAGAAAAAAGGAAGAGAAATTTGATTGCTATTAAATGTACAAACAACTGTGAAAAAAATAATAGGCAAATTCCTCAAATAATTTATTTAAGTATATTTTACTCCCAACTTCAAAGTCACATAGAACCTGAAAGATAATTATTTCTAAACAATTTTTTCTCCACTAGTTGTCATGTTTCAAGTTAACTGAATGCAAAGGCTTAAGTCATGCGATAGAGTTCTGTATTTTAAATACTGAGTGCTTTTAAAGTTTTGAATGACACTCTGAATGGTTAGTTTAATTTTCAAATTATGGAAATGTTTTCCCTCATTCTGTTTACTATAACATTTTACTGAGCAATGTTCACTGTGAATTTCACTTGTAAGCGACTATTTTCACGAGATGTACGTTTTTTTCAGGTCAATTACAAAGAAGTTAGAAATTTTATGTAAATCATGAAGGAGCGAAATAGTAAAAAGCACCGTCCCTATTAATATGATGAAAACAATTAAAAAGTAAAAGCCATCTAAAAGGATTGGAGTTCGGGCTGGTTTTTGTATTGTTTAATGCTTTAACCACTAAGTTCCGTCGTAGACCATAAAATTACATTGACTTATAAGAGCATAAAACCAACATCTTCATCAATACAGGAATAAATCTGAGAAGACATAACAATGTTACCGAACTAATTGCTGTGAACGAACGAGAACCTCTTGAGGCCCCAAAACATGCAACTCAGACGTTTTTTGTTTTGTGTGAGAGCGGAAAATACAAAATAAAAATGGGAGAAAAGCCGCCCTGATAAAAAAAATGAAATAAAATAAAAGAATTGAAATATTTGAGTTTGGGGAGTATGCGATTATTCTTTACGAAAATAATATATAAGCTACCCAAGTCACTTGCCAAACACGTCACCTGTATCTCCTGAGCAACCATGATATCATCAGTCCATAGAAAGACATAAAAGTGCTGGGCAGAACGTCAACCTGAAAAAAATTAAAAAGAAAAGAGAAAGACATATGCAGTAATTCCTGGAAGTTTGCCCCCCCCTTCCTATGAGGCTACGTATTTTGTTTAGGTCGTGGACAAACGAACGAAGGTTGGGGACTTGAGGAAAATTTGAACTTTGTTGTTTCTCAGGAGGAACTTTGCCTTTACAGTGCAGAGTAACATGTGACTCTAGAAAGATAACTAAGATGAAAAAAAGGAAAAAATATGGATTGTGTTTAGTACCCAAAAGCTCAGAAATAGAATGAAAGAAATATTTGAGCAGGCACAGGAAACACTACTCAGAATGCATCAGCCGTTTTATCCCTTCGTTTTCACGCTGATGCATTTTCTTTTCTTTTTCAGAACCTTCAATCCCAGTTAGCAGCTAAATTAATTTGTCTAAAATGTAATTGGCATAAGGTATTCATGTAGAGGTCATACATTATTATTGCTTATGAAATCTTACAGTTAAGTGTTCGTGAAAATTAATGATCTTTTTGTAACTTCTTGGTCAGGCAGTCGCAGTTATAGCTTACCAAAAATGCCTGACCACGTGAGACGGCTGCTGTTGGAGAGATCAGTTTGAGTCAAAGATCTTTTAGCTAGTCTGATTTTCGGTGAAACCAATAATCTTCTGCTAATAAAGTTTTGTTATATTTTCTTCATTTCTTTCTCTGTTTTTTTTTTTTTTTCATGATAAAAACGATATCGTGTTTTTATTTTTTAGCTTCATTGCCGCAGTTTAGTGAGGGAAATTTAATAATTTCGAACTTGTCTGATTCCATCCTTTTCAATATGAATTTTCTCAGTCCATTTCCTAAAACAAGATGATGAACTTTCGAAACTTTCAAAATTTTCTTCTAATTTTCGGGACGGCAGCTCAACTTTTCATTCCTTCATGATATGAGGCCAGTATGCTGCAAATATTGCTGTCAATCAAACATAAATGAAATATTGATAGATATTGCTTACATTGAAAATCTGTATTTTCCTGATTTTTGTTCCTTTTATGTTCCAGTATGTATCATGAAAATGTTGGTGGAAACTTTTCCACAGAACACATGTTTTTAGTTGGTTATGTATGAAAGTGATTGATTTTGATGTTACGCTTATTATGCTGACTTTTCTCATATATTTCCTAACGAAAGGTAAAATATATCTAACGTCCTGTTAACTTAAAATGATAATGACCGTGTTTCGAAAACTGCGATTTTAAATACATAAGGTCCTATCAAGATCAAAATTTAACGCTACAAATAAAAGCGCAGCATGTGTGAAATGATGCCATTTCTTGATGCTGTGCTTGCTGCTCTCAAAACACTGAGTCAGCTCCTCTAAAAGCTCAGCGGCGTTGCGTACTATGGCTTTTTCAGTCAATGGCTATTGAAATTTTCCCGGTAGGGGGTCAGTAGTTCGTATGATTATTTTCTTGTTGCACCTCTGTGTCCCCAACTGCTGGGTTTCTGATTTCTCATTATTTCATAACACAACGACGTCGGAATTATTTTCACCCATATGTTCAGCTCTTACGAGAACATGAAAAGTATATCGCGCAGGAGTAGGAAATGAACCCGCTCTTCCTTCTTCACCATACATAATACTTCTGCTCAAAATTGGAAGATGCGTGTCCGATTCGTGCTGCATCACGATGTAATTTCAAGTTATTGGAATTGACTGCGTAGTTGATGGCTGCTTCTTGCATCTCTTGGAATTGACTGCGTAGTTGATGGCTGCTTCTTGCATCTCTATTCCGGCGCTAACTGAAACACGTTTCAAATTGATCTTGTTCTTGAGGTTCTATAGCCAAATTTTGCCTATGCGACAAAAGCCACCGAAACGAATTACTATAATTGAGAAAAAGCTATGTCACGACGCAAGCGCCTCTGTCGTACCCAGCATGTGCGCACTTGCCAAGTTTTGCGTTTTACCCGTAAAAAAGTAACGGGAATTCTACTTGTTTTACAGACGACATATTTAACAGGTTTTCCAGGTAACCCTCCACCCCGCCCCCTTTAAGCCTTCATGATTTCTGTCCCGGTGGCGTAGTGGTTTAAGCGCTGGCTTATGATCAATCGTCCGAGATGGATCCGGGTTCGAGTCCCGGCGAGGCATGGGTGTTGTGTTTGTCTTAAGCACTGGCTCTCGCCCTTCCCTGAAACCAGTGGCCGTAAATTAAGGATGAGCGACTGCTTATAGCCCATTAAGTTGCTCACAATGGTTGTCAAAACACCCAATCAAAAAAAAAAAAAAATCACCTTCAAGATTAGTGCAATTCTGAGGGCCAAATAATTGTCCCAAGGACCACCGTGCCTGTGTATTCTGATATACCTGAAAACATTTCCCCCACATATTCGTCCAGGAGGAGAGACTCGGTAAAAACGTTGTAGTATTGTAGGATTAGCGATTACTGCTAAGAGAAAGAGAGAGAAATGAAAACCTATCACCCTGCCACAAGATTTAAAATTTCGTTTCTTAACCCGTCGTTGATCGTGCTACGAGCATTTCCCTCACGGCCGCCCCGGTGGCGCAGTGGTTTCAGCGATGGCCTCTGATCATTCGTCCAAAAGGGGTCCGGGTTCGAATCCCGGTAGGCATGGATGTTGTGTTTGTCTTACGGCACTGGTTCTCTCCCTTCCCTGGGACCAGTGACTCTAAATTAGGGAAGGGCGACTGCTTATAGCCCATTGAGTTGCTCACGGTGGTCGTTAAACCTCCAATCAAAAAAAAAAAAAAAAATTTCCCTCACGCTTTAGACATAAAGAGCGCCATGTGTTTGATATTTCTATAGATAACGCGATGATATGAGTGAGTTTTTCACCTGATTTGATTAGTAAGTTTTGGTTTGTTAGCAGCGTATTTTGAACACCTTACTTTTGTTCACTTTTGAGCAAAAATATCGGGAAAAAGTAGAGTGAGAAAAACTCTCACGCGCGACCACTGGCGTTATTCAACGTGTAGTGACCAACAACGGGTTAAAGGTATTCTAACATGTCGGCACAAAACTGTTAAGGTCAAAACCTCAGTTGAGTTAAAGTAAAAAGTAAGTGCAACGTATCGTGATAATTTCGCAGTTACAAATAAAATTTTATGTAGTCTAATGATAGCGTACTAATGATATGATTATGTATCGATTGCATTTTAATCGCTGTAAGTATGAAATGTGCTAAATGTCTTAATTATAGCACATAAAATCGACTAAAATGGGCAAATCATTGCATAATAAAGCGTCATTCAATCGATATGTTTGATGCATTTAATCAAACCTTTTGATACATCAGTCAATCGGATATATCGACGAAACGTCTTTTACGGATTTCAGTTTTTGAAAGTTGGCAGTTCTGCATGTGTCGTAGAATTCCTGCAGCCAAATCAGATACTGCTAAGCGCATTTACAGAATAGTGTTATCTGCCACAATAGAAGAAAACTTCCAAAGGAGGAGTGTTGCATTTATTTATGTTTTATATCATGAAAATATATGAGAAAAGTAATAGTGTATTTCTTCTATTCCAAGAAGTATGATGATATGACGAACTCGCTTCTGATATTTCATGTAAGTGAATACAAATTAAGTGTACTGCTGTTTATTGCGATGCTTCATATCGACTAATATTTTGGTGATCCCGAGATCCAGCCTTTTTTGTTAAAAAAAAAAAGGTGGATTCAATGTCGTAATTTTTGTTGTTGTCGGGTGTTATGCCGTGCATACCTATTAATGCAAGATAATTGCAAATGAGACTTTTTACCAACTATCCATTTTATGCAGTAGATTTTTTTAAATGCCCACCGTCCAAGAATAAAAATTTTAAAGGACTGGAAGATAAAAACCAGAGTTCCCTCATTTCAAAATGCAGGGTTCATGAATGCTTAAAGTCGAAAATATATCAGTATATGTGAAACATTTTTTAATATGTACCTGATGATAAGTAGGGCATTCGATGGTTTAAATTGCAATTTGTAACTATGTTTTGCAATTGCTGTCTATGAATGTATTAATTATTCTAGAGCTACACTTTATACTTAAATTATCACAGTAAGAAGGTTTTTAGTGTTGATTATGCTAGAATACTACAAGCATAGTGAAATCTCGATATGACGTATCTCAACTGTGTTCACTTAAAGTACGACGTGCGCAAAATAACTGAAATAAATATAGCCCAAAGAGGAAAGAAAAGAAGTGGAAACAGCGATCACCATTTGCGTAGTATTTATTATATTGTAGTTTCAAAACTTAATAAATTTTCTTGCTTCACACATTTGATCGTGTCGCGGCATATAATGGAATGAAATGGATGCAAATGCCATTATAGATATCGTATTTCCACTGACTCCTATATGTAGTCATCTCTTCAGAAAACTTTAGAATTGTGTTGCCGTGGAATCAAACTCGTATCTTCCTGTATTTATTCGAGCATGCTCCCATTAGACCCCCACGACAGCGAAGTACAAGCAACTGAAGCTAAGTTGCATAGTTTAGAAATCTGAATCCATTCAGATCTGCGCTAGCCGAGGCAATCTGTATTGCCCCAACGTAGCTTTAATGTAGGATGCACACAAATGAAACCCATTTATTAAGCCCCTTTGAGTTTCCTTTCTAGAACAACTACATTGCAACAATCGGTTACAAGCATTCCCCCTCCTATAAATTGAAGTCAAGTAATTCAAGATGACTATTTAGAAAATTTGATGGGCTATAGGTTAAGATTTTTGAGTAACTTGTACAGTGCATGGGAAAATTTCCACAATTTCGATCTGTTGTGTGATGAACGTAGCATTCGAAATCACATCATCTGTAGTCCTGGTTAGTTTTGAGCGAAGAACGGAAGAATTAACGAAACTATAGAGACTGAAATTTTACTTCTATGAAACTGTGAAAAAGACGAAAGGTGACTAACGTTGTGTTCTTAATTTTTCGGTCAGGAAATTTCTTCTTTTTGTGATTCGCAGATTTCTTGGTATTACACAGAAAGTAAGAGATTCTTTAAAAATTGACAATAAGTTAATGAATAAGCTTGAAATGTTTGTAGAAAACTTCATGTGTTCAAACCAGTAAAGTGTTAAAATTTCTGTCAGGATTTCAGAACTTTCTGCACAGCGCTGAAAAATAAAAAACGTTGCGTTGCGTTCTGTCGAGATTCCACACAAATATTTAAGAATCCGTAAAAGAAATAACATGTTACGTTTCCCATGTTTATTGAAAACGAATATGTATGTATCACTGAAAGTGCCTTCTGAAAATCAGAACAATTGCAAAGCTTTTGAAAAGTTGTGCACTTAGAAATGCACGGATTATTAATTGATTGATGGCATTTTATTCATCATTGTTGATATGCCTAAACATAGTAATTAAGGATCAAATAAGACTGCATTTTTATGTATTACCTGTCTAGAAAAAAAAACATTATTGTATTACCTAACAAAATAGGGAGAAAAAAAAGTAATTTTGTGATTTTTGAGATGCCGAAAAATTGAGATTTCAGATTTTTATTGAATGTTTTTTTTTTTCGTTCTCTTTCATTTTTCCAGCATTCTAATGATTTATATTGCAATTTGTAAAACATTGACGAGAAATAATATGTCGTGTAAACACATATTTCCCCAAAGAAGAAAAGCATCAATACAAAAGAAAGAAACAAAAGATCTATCAGAATATTAACTTAATGCTCGGTTAGTTTTTTTATAAAAAATTAAAAAGAAAAAATGCATTCTGGCCATTAAAAAAGAAAAATTAAACATGTAATTAATTGTTCACTGCTGCTCTAAGCGGTTTTTTAAACTTTAAAAGAAATTAAAAAATTTTAATTTTTTTGATAAAACTTTCTAGTTTCTTCGCAAACTTGATTTTTTGTTTGTTCGTTTTCCTAAAACGCTTCTGCAATATTCAGAGCAGTCATGTAAAATATTTAACTACTGAAATACAGATTTTTTGTAGACTTTATCTGGCCGGGTAAATTCTTGAAGAATTTCGACTGGCCAGACATATTGCTTTGTATCTCTATCGATCAATCAGGTTCTTTATCTACTCTAATCGATTAGATATATAAATATTTTGTGAGATTGTATTCTTTAGACAGTTTTCTATGAAATTTTAGCTTTGGTGTTCGCATTCTTTTTGTAGGACAACTGATTAATCCGATCTATATTGACATTGGATTTTTTTCCATAATTTCCTGCGTCCACTTAACAAGTTCGGCATTTAAAAGAAATAAGTGAAATAATATGCTAAGTGTTTCGATAAAACTCTTATTTGTTTGTCTTTTATTTCTTGTTCGTGTATTCAAAGTTACTTACATTATCTTTGTAAAACTGTCCTTAAATCGCTTATTCAACATCAGTATTGTCATTTTGTGGTCATGTCATCATCGTCATCATCAGCGCCAGTACATTTCCTCATACACTTCTTACTGAGTGATGAATCCTTCGACTTCCGTCAGCATATTGCTTATGCTGCCGTGGGCATTATTTTACCCTTTTACCTTGGTTTTCTTAGTTCCTTCTTTATTCATATTCCCTAGTTTTTGTCTTTTTTTTTTTTTTTTTTAACCTTAACGGAGTTTACATTTTCATTAACTCAGTGACTGGAAACATTTTTGAAAGGTCAACAGTTCAAAGGTATTCTGACTCTTCGCTTCATGGGATTTTTTTATAAAGAATTATTGCAACGAATAATTAATTTTAAGTCGTAATTGCCAAATTTAACGACAACTAGGTTTCTAGCGAGATAATCGTTTTGATGAATATCCAAAACCGTTTCCAGCTCTGCTTCGAGCAATTTACGGTGTAATTTGAATTAATGTGTTTCTCAAAAGAAAAGCATTTTTGTTTTACACACTGCACCTTTTTTTTTTTTTATGGCGCTTTCTTATAAAACCCTGCACCTCCCAAACTTGTGAAGTAACAGTTCTTTTTGGTTCCCGTGTCTTTGTAAAATTACTGTATTTAGAGAAGTACTGTATAACTTGTAATGTGAAAGCAGATGTACAATTCACAACTGAGATTTCTTCTTGACTTTGAAGTTTTTATTAATGGGATCGCTATTGCTACTTTGATTCAAGTACCTTACTGATTATGATAATAATTTTTGAACAAGCCAGACGAGTGCCATGTTTTCAGTGTTGGAGGTCAGATTAAATCTTATGTGAGTAGATTCCAAATATCTACCAAATGCATTAAAAAACTGAACAGTTTTTGGTACTTTGAAATGCACTTCAATTTCATGTTTTGTAAGATTTCACGAGAGACGACCCGGTTTCACTTTCGTCTTTCTTTTCTTTTCTTCCAGTGGGACCATTTTTCCTGCGTTCCATGTAAGATATTCTCACAACTTCTGTGGATGTTTATTGATGCACTTGGGAAACACTGTTCTGTTTGGATGCGAATTTCTTTAAAGGGCCAGAAAAAAATACTTACTGTCACACAATTAAAAGAGCAGCTATCTCAGATATTATTAAAAGCTCCGGTATTTTTTTGTTCTTTTTTTCAGTTCCTGAATCGGTTACATCATTCTATTTACCACTTTACTCGTATCAGTTTTGCTGGATTTGGTATTGTCAGTCGCAATAATTGTATTGCTCACATTACATACTCATATCAAGTTCCGTTGTTTGGTAACTTGTAGTTCCTTCTTCTTGGGAAATGCGCAGTTTTAAAGATAGTGATCAGTTTTATGCTAACCCGTTCGCGATGCGATCCATCCCGTATTAAGCATGAAAATGAAATTTTGTAAGAATGCCGTAAAGGAATTTTGAAGAATTTGATCAAAATTGAAATTCTCTATTCACAGAGTAGTTTACAAAAGAAGCTTCATAATCATTCAAAACAGAGGGGAGAAAAACACTGTCTAAATTTCACACACATTTCAACTTTATTGTTCAATAGCTTTTAAACTATTGTGCTTTCAAAAATGTGCATCCTTGCATTCAAAGTTTTTTTATTCCTTAAGTAGTTAGATGATATATGTTGCTGTGAAGTAACTGTCATAATGAGTGCGTTTGAATGTCGTTATGTTGATTTCCATTAGTCATATCTTTGCGGTTCTAGCTGTAGATTTTGTATCATGTGTAATGTTCCAGCTCAAAATATACTTGAGGTGATAACATTGTGCTACAAAATAATTACTGCAACGAAGAATTTATTTGAATTCCGTTATTTTTGCTAATACACCCAATCTTACCAAAAATCTCGGTGCTGTTGTGGTTGTAATTAAACTGTTTCTTTGGAAGAAATTAGTCAGAAACCTTTGGACAAGGTGACTTTTGTTATGCGCTGTGGAACATTTTTATTTAATTTCGATTAATAGAATGCCGGTATATTGTTAAAAGATATCCCAAACTCTATCGCCGATTTGGTCGTGCGCTCATCCTGTGATCCAGATCCTACCAGAAGTGGTCCTGTGCATTAAAGTTGGGATTTTGCGGCGGTTATTGCAAAGTTCCAGTGTTGTAGTCTTCAAAATACCCATTCGTAACCCGCGGACCATTGGGTTATAAAATCGCGTGGCACGGCACGATTCTTCATGCAATTATCTTGAATGAAACTTGAGCTCTATTATCATTTCAGCCGCGCGCGGATTCTTTGTACTAAACCAAATAATCCCAGAAACGCTCTTCGATAACTTTGTACTGTGAAATAATTACTACAACGTAGAATTTTTTTCAGTTCCGTTATATTCGCAAGCACACACAATCTTACCAAAAGTCGTCGGATCATTGCGGTTATAACTAAAATGTTTCATTGAAAGAATTATTACTTCGTCGTAGGAATTTTTAGACCTTTGGCCAAAAAATTTCCCGAGTTTACTTTCAAATAAATTTCCCCACCCAAAATTAAATTGAAAAATTAAAAAAAAAAAAAAATGGTGGGATCGTGGGAAAATGGAAAATATAAATGACGGGCAGAAAAAAAGGATTCTCCGAAAATTAAAAGTTGTTCGATAACGTTGACGATAATTATCTATCTGGAAGGGAACGTCATGCGCCGCCTCGGTGGCGCAGTGGTCTAAGCTATGGCCTCTGATTATTCGTCCAAAAAGGGTCCGGGTTCGAATCCCGGTGAGGCATGATGTTGTGTTTGTCTTACGGCACTTTTCCTTCCCTGGAGCCAGTGACCCTAAACTAGGGACGGGCGACTGCTTATAGCCCATTGAGTTGCTCACGGTGGCCGTTACACCTTCAATCAAAAAAAAAAAAACGTCATGCAGTAAAAAAATGGCGCATAGCGAGGCCACGCCCACCGTTGCCACTGGAAGAAACGTTTCTTCGTCGAAGTCCAGGGGAAGCGCATCCGTGGTGTCACTTCCGGAAGTTGACCGTGTCCACCAGTAACGTCACTTCCACTGTCATAGTAGCTGGCGCCCTACTACTGCATAATAGGATGCAGGTATTTTGTTAAAAGATATCTCGAACTCTATTTGGTCATGCGGTGTTCCAGATCATTCGAAATATGATCCGCAGAATTAAGATCGAGATTCTACACTGGTTACTGCAAAGTTCCAATGTGTCGTCAAACTTCTCACAATTCGTGGCACGAGAGGATTTCCTAGGATTATCTTAAAGACTTGAGCTCAATCACCATTTCGACCGTGCGCTAATTTCGTGTGCCGAATCATTCCAAAAACCTTCTTGGGAGTTGAGATCGAGTTTTTCTGGTCACTCTGCAAACTACAAATACTGTAATCTTCAAAACGCGTATTCATTGGCTGTCGCGCTAGAAAGTGTAAGATGAGGTTCCAAGAAATTGCCCCAACGTAAGACATTCAAAATTTTTCAGGACTCAGTAGTTATTGTTCCACGCAATATTATTAGACCTAATCCGCCAATGCGAGTAACATCAACAACATTACTCCCGCATCTCCAAATTTCAGTTTCACAGGACGAACATATCCCAATAATAAGCGCTTATCAGGCATTATAGTGATTGAATCACGGCTGTCAGACTTTGAGCGACTACAGAGCAGTTTCTTATTCCATAAAGAGGACTTCCGTTGATCCGCGTGTGCATGTTTAATAATACGTTCTGTACTATGACAAGCATGCAGCTTCTCCACAAGCTATGAAAATGCATATGAGCTTCTCTGTAACCCCTAGCATCACCAGAATACACTGAAAGCCACCAGTCTTCGTAGAAAACACTGATTTCTGTTAGTACATAATTCTGTATGGCGATTTATTACGTGCATTTGTTCAGATGGACTCTCACTTCTTTATTATAGTTCTAGTTATGAGCTTGGGAATGTCCAATTCATCAGCATACACAAATTCAGATATTTTCCTGGTATGACTCACAAGTATCATTCCTTTTGATACTCTACTAAGTGCTTTCGAGTGCTTATCGTGCGATCGTACTGTGAAACTAAGTACGAGCAATTATCTGCTGATTTTTTTATTAACCTCACTTTCCTCCCCTCGTGGAACTTCTTCCAATCACTGAAGATTTTTTCACCTTCTGGGGTTGAACAATTTCTACAAGCATCTAAAGCTATAAGGAGTCGTACATTCCAAATTTAGAAACAGAAGGATAAGCACAATGGCAATGCTTCACGGGATTCGAACCAGTATCCAACCCCAATTATTTGCCAGAAGCTCTCACCACACGATCACCACGGTGACTCACAAAAGTGTCCCATGACTTTTGGTAAGGCAGTGTATCTATAAATCGCATCAGGTAATTAATTCACTGAAGGCTCTTTAAAATGCAAGCCGTTTTCAAAAATGTTACCTCATTCGAGAATTTGCAAAAGAAGCATAGGGCAATTCTAAATTACCCTGAGTTAGAGGGCACAGCGCTTTTCATGGGCCTTAGGTAAATCTGTGATAAGATATCCGTCTAGAGTGAGTAGAATTTGCTACCCCCACCAGTTCTTTAAATTTACATGGCGTCTACGGGAGCAGCAGAAGTCACCCTCAGTTACCGCCAAACAAATAAGTAAATCAGGCGTTGACATCTCCAGGACTATATTATTTTCTTTCATGACACCGCATGCTTTCTTCGTAGAAGAATGCAGTGATCGCCCCGGGAGACGTTTGGAGGTCGAGTCACATCAAGACTACAGGTCGGAAATTTCGTGTGGCGACCGAGTACTAATCCTTCTTTTGTTAGCTTACAAAATAGAGGGGAGAAATTCTGAAAGAAGCGACATGCAATTTCGGGCGTTATGGTATTCTGAGCTACACGAGGGCCGTGGTCGTTAAAGGGTTAAAAAAACGACGCTGTGCTATTTGCTCTGAGTTTGATGAAAAACTGCTGAACGAAAGTGCAGAAACTCACTTGATACGATGCGTTTTTTGCGTGTAAGGGTACAGGAGTTCCTTCCACTCTTGAGAAAAGCTTGCTTAGCGTTGTCTTTCTAAATAAATTACACAAGTTTGTTAAAGTGCAACTCCTATCGGAATAAGCAGTACTTATCACACCGGTAGGTTGTGTTAACGCAGGTTTCTTCACTTCACCCCATGAGCCAATTGCTTGTGGAAAGGACAGATCTTTATTCACTTCTGTACATACATACATACATACATTCAGCGTTTCGATGAAATATTTCCAGAAAGGCTTATTCTTCATATTTTGGTATTTTGTTCCTGAGCCTTCTATTTCCTAACACAGTTCTCAATTTTGCCTTTTTATTAGTACTGCCAGTAGTGTTAGTCTGAAACAGGTCAATGAAGTAAACCTAATGAACTAAACGTTATCTTGTCCATTTACTTCTTACCATTGATCATAAACGTCATATATTTCATGCAGTAGCAGTATTACATATTCATTGTATCCATTGCTGTTTCTCGAATCCTTAGTCTTCTATTTTTCATCTCTCATGAAACAAAAATACCACTGGCTGTTCATCATAAGCCCAAACGGAGCTGCTTCCATTTATCGGCTACTATTAAAGGCTGTAACGCCAAATGATGTCGTTCACTGCATTTGAATTGTACTTCTCAGCCTCAAAGCTTTTTATTTGTTCCTTTAGGGATTTTCTTTTCTGAAGATGCTCCGTTTCAATTACATGAACTGTGCCATAAGGATATTAATAATAATAATGATAATAATAACAGTGAGTGGCAATTGTAACAGCACTGAAGGAAAAAAAAAAAAAAAAAAAGATACAGATTCTTTAAAACCACGACGAACTTTAGGCACAATTGCTAACATGACAATTTATTTGCATACAACAATACCAAATTAAGTTGACAACATGTTTCGATCAAATTACAATTCCATTGTACCCTGACATAAATGGCTTCTCCTATTGCATCGGGCAACGGTTAAGAAAAAAACAACAACAATATATTGCCAAATAGCAGTGGAAAACTTTTTAAATGAAATGAAACAATGCAAATAGTGACATCTTTAGAAAAAACTGTATTAATAGCGTTGTATGAATATCGGTTCCCAAACAGTGATTTATATCACAATTTCAGATCTGAAGTTTTCTTTAAAAATATCCAAACGTTTCATGATAATCAGTGGATAAAAAGAACATATGACCACTATTTCCTTCTCTAATTGACCGTTAACGTTCATTTATACGAGCGTCAAAAGTTCGGAGTGTTTGGCCAACACAGATTTTGTCAAAGCTGGTTGGTTGACTGTTGGTTAATCTCCGACCAAGCTCTACTGAGCTACAGCAGACAAAATGGCCCAGGTCGAAGTCCCAATAAAATAGGGTAACACCTGTGAAATAAGGTCTCTATCATCTCCACCGGCGTAACGTGACTTCCAAAACATGACGAGAGTTTGGTCGTAACAGAAACACGAACCCTCCTGCTCCCAGTCGAGCATAATAAACAAAGGATACCCAGCTTCATGATGTTATATATATATATATATATATATATATATATATATATATATATATATATATATATATAAACTTATATGGTATAACAGACACTTCATCACATCTGCATAATACTACTTTTTCAACTCAATTTGATATTGTGTGCGGATAAGTGATAGTCATGTTGGCAAGGTTTTGTCGTAATTTCCGCAATCAGGCTCACGAATCTTGAAATCATGACAAGACGGTTTAATTCGTTGCATTATTCTGTTGTCATAACAAATTTTTGCCAATTAAGAATAATTTGAAAAAAATATAATCATTCCTCATTATTGTAGCTTCATTTAAATTCAGATTTGTCGTAACTGTGCCTTAAGAGTGTGCGACCTGTACAGTTGAACTCATCTTGCCTTATCCCAGTGAAAGTTATTTTTGTGTTCGTTTGCTGTGACGTCAGAGCGCAGGTGTTCTATTTCTACAACAAAGCTGCCATGTTGCACCGAGCAGCCTTGTCAATCATTCCACATCCATGTGTAAACATTCCAGTTTTTCCCAGCTTGTATTATTTTTTCATGGCTTACGGACGTTGCGTTTATTGCTGTTTGTAATCACCACTTGAAAACATAACACAAGAAGTGGTGTAAGGTCATCGTTCACTTTTAAAGATTATAAGAGAGTAATTTATACATTTATGATAAATATATTTTGTATTGGAGGACTGTGTAAAATAAAATGTTTTTAGTAAATGCTCTCAAGTTCTTATTTCTGTGCATTGGTTAATCGATTTCAACGATCGTTTATCCTTAAATTTGCTACTTTTCTAACCATGTACAGAGGATGTTCACACCTTTCTAGAAAGGGTTTTTTTTGTTACTTTTTTAACCATGTACAGAGGATATTCACACTTTTCTAGAACGTTTTTTTTGTTACTCTTCTAACCATGTACAGAGGATGTTCACACCTTTCTATGTCGCATTTTTGTTACTTCTTTAACCATGTACAGAGGATATTCACACTTTTCTAGAAAGGTTTTTTTTTTACTTTTCTAACTATGTACAGAGGATGTTAACACCTTTCTAGAACGCTTTTTTGGTATTTTTCTAGCCATGTACAGAGGATATTCACACTTTTCTAGAACGGTTTTTTTGTTACTTTTCTAGCCATGTACAGAGGATGTTAACACATTTCTAGAACTTTTTTTGTTACTTTTCTAACCATGTTCATACCTTTCCATAACGCTTTTTTGTTACTTTTTTAACCATGTACAGAGGATATTCACACTTTTCTAGAACGCGTTTTTGGTACTTTTCTAGTCATGTACAGAGGATGTTCACACCTGTCTATAACTTTTTTTGTTACTTTTCTAACCATGTACAGAAGCTATTCACACTTTTCTAGAACGTTTTTTTTTTTTTTTTTTGTAACCATGTACAGAGGATGTTCACACCTTTCTAGAACGTTTTGGATAAGAAATAACAGAAAATAAAAGAAGTACAAAGAATTGAAACTGGAAACAGCGTGTTAAATGAACACGAAAGAAACATCTGCTGCAGTTAAATATCGTCTGTTAAGAAAATAGGGCACGTAAACAAGCTCTGGATAGAAGGTTATATTTTTGCTCCTTACGAAGATAAATATTCATTTTCTGCGATTATAAAACGCAGTGGAAATCATGGAATTAACATTTCTAATAAGCAATATTATTAATAATAGAGGGGAAAATAGTCAAGCATTGCTTTAACCAGGAAAGAGAACGAATATCCAAAAGAAGTACGTACTTTTACGACTATTTCAAAAGTAAGGTTTCTAGTCTTAAAAGAAAATCCACCGACCCAAAGAAAGAGCAATCACTAAGTCGTTAAAAATCTCTTTATCAACTATAAACAAGGTAATAAAAACAATTTTGGATCTGGAAAAAAAAAGAACAACATAATGTTCACCGCCTTTTGCCTAGGCACGTGGTTGAGCGCAGAACACGTTGTAGACTTCTTTATGAAAATTACTTAGCCGGAGACAGATGGAAATTTATTGTGACTACTGATGAAGCATGGATCTGTCTAAATGACTGTAACAATAAAAAAAAAGAAAAAAAAGAACGATTTACTCTCGCAAAAGAGCAGAAAAAGATTTGCAAACTTTGTTCCAAGAAACTAAAGAAAGTTTCACTAAAGGATTCATGATTATTGCTGGATTTTCTTACAATGGGAAATTAAATAAGAAAAGTTGAAAAGAATGTTAAAATCAATTCTACATATTACCTAAATACTATTTTAACTCCTATATTTAAGGAGGAAATACCATTCCTTTCTCCACAGAGCTGTCAAAAGAGTAGAACTACATCAGGATAAGGTTACCAGTCATACGCCCAAAACGATCGCTCTAATTCTTAAAAAAATGGTAAAATGAGATTGGTATCAAGTCTTTACCTTTTGCTCGTATTCCTCAAAGTCCCCTGATGTGTCACCAATGGACTACTGTGCCGTCGGACTGCTTAAGAGGAGCGCTCAGACCTAAAAAAGAGACGGGTATAAAATCTATACCTTTTGCTCAATTCCTTCAAAGTCCCCTGATGAGTCACCAATGGACTATTGTTCCTCCGGACTGATAAAAAGAGCGCTTTCTAAACATATACCTAAAACGATGATTGGACTATGGGAAGCAGTGGAAAAGGAGTGGAATAAAATACCACTACCAATTTTAAGAAATGCCCTGTTATCTTGGAAACTTAAATGTAGGTTCATAGTACAAAGAATGGTCTGTCAGATAGGACATTCAATCAAGAAATAATTTTATTTTAAACATTAATTATATTGCGAGAAAATGGTTCTAAAAATGTGTGAATGTCCTCTGTATTCAGTGCATTTTAAAAAGTTGCCTGACAATAATAAAAACAAACAAACAGAGTTATGTAGATCAAACAGAAGTCATCGCTCTTTCCACGTTTGTAAGTGAATCACAGAAAAATTATCATCGGCCGCCACCGGGAATCGAACCCAGGGTCTTCCAGTTATGCGCCGGACATGCTACCACTGCACCACAGCGGCCTCGAATTTCCCAGACTGCCAAACATATGGCAGGTTGCTTCTTGGAGCCCCGTACAATGCTGGGGATTTACCAAAGATGGTAAGCAACAACTGAACAAATAACTAGGAGGTGAATGAGTAATTAATACATACAATTGACGTGGATTAGGAACATTAAACAGATGTCATAGCTCTTTCCACGTTATAAGTTAGTCACCGAAAAATTCTCATCGGCCGCCACCGGGAATAGAACGTTCTTAACCCAAAGTAAAGAGCGTTCTACCGGTTCAGTGCTCCACACAATCCTCTTCATGTTCAAAGCAGGTTTCAATGTTCAACGTAATCCTTTTTATGTTCAATGCAAGTTTTAGTGTTCAACATAATCCGTTTCCTGTTCAGTGTTTTAGTATTCAACATAATCCTCTTCATGTTTCATGCAGGTTTTAGGGATCTCCGACAAAATCCGCAAGTTCTGGAACTCCCCAAGAAGAATGGGTTTAGTTCATTTTGGGGCAGAAGTCTTCTGGTTTTAAATCTGGCGAATAAGATGGGTGGTGCCGCGTAGATCCTCGTGAGGGGGAGGGGGTTAACGACCACCTTGAGCAACTCAATAAGCTATAAGCAGTTTCTCCATCCCTCACTCCAGGGCTTCGCGTTCCAGGGAAGGGGAGAGTCAGTGCCTAAGACAAACACAACATCCACGCCTCACCGGGATGCAGACCTGGACCCATCTCGAACAAATAATCAGAAGCCAGCAACCGTGGCTGCCTAATTTTTTTTTTTTTTTTTTTTTTTCTGGACTTAAAGAGAACCCAGTTTTCCATTCTGTGAAATTTCTGACGAACGCGTTGAATTCGGTTAAATAACGTTTCCATTACACACAAAACAAGAAAGATGACACCGAATTTTCGGGTGTAATAAGCACGTCTTTTGAATCCGTTCTGACGCAAATTAAATTTATCAAAGCTATTCAAAGGGAATGGAACCGGTATGGAAAACAATAGTATCTGACGGAAGAAAGAAGTTTTTCAATCGGGTCTTTAATCTCTCAGATATTGCTGTAAACGGAATCTTGAGCTTACGAACTCTTAGAAACAGAGTTATCGACAAAAATAAGATGTGACTTTACGTCCCCTGGTGGGAAAACCATGCATTATGTTAGGAAGAAAGTATTCTCAAAAGGTTTATCCACATGAGCATTATCGGTCCAAGAAAAAAAAAAAAAAATTAGTCGAGTTATCAGGAGCCCAGACTTTGCTACAAACACATCAGAAGCAGAAATTAACACTTATGACCTCTGGTGGCCAAACCATTCTTTACAAAACATTAGAAATTATGTGAAAAATATTTTCTATCAGGACTTGTATGCGATACAGGAAGAATTTTTCAAATCGGAGTTTTAGGAGCAGAAAATGCAATTTACCTTTATGCGCCCTAGCGGAAAGTCTTAAATGATTTACGTGAACATTTTGAATTTATAAGAAAAACATTTCGCATCGGAAACACAATCCAACAAAAGAAGGAATTTTTCAAATTGGACTTTTAGAAGTAGAGATATTGACAAAAATAAGATATACATCTACGCCCCCTGGCGTAGAAACCATTCATTATTTCAAGAAGAAAGTGTTCCTAAAATGTTTGTCGACATGAGTAGCATCGGTCAACAAAAAACGTTTTTTTCAATCGAGATTTTAGAAGCTCATATTTTGCTGCAAATACATCAGAAGTGGAAATTAAGACTTACGCCACCTGGTGGCCATACCATTTTTTTTACAAAAATTAGAAATTATGTGCAAAGGATTTCCCATCAGGAGCTGTATCCGGTGCAGAAGGAATTTTTCAAATCGGAGGTTTAGAAGCTGAGAAATAGTGGGAAACGCAATTTACCTTTACGCCCCATAACGGAAAGTCCATGAATTACTTGAAAATTTTGAATTATTAGGAAAAACATGTCACAATAGAAACACTATCCAACAAAGAAGGAATTTTTTAAATCGGACAACTAGAAGTCGAGATATTGACAAAAATAAGATATACGTCTACGCCCCCTGGCGCAGAAACCATGCACTATTTTAAGAAGAAAGTGTTTCTAAAAGGTTTGTCGACACGAGTGGTTTAGTCTACAAAAGACGTTTTTTTCAATCAAGGACTTAGAAGCTCATATTTTGCTGCAAATACATCAGAAGCGGAAATTAAGGTTTACGCCCCCTGGTGGCCAAACCATTTTTTAAATGAAAAATTAGAAATTATGTGCAAACGATTTCCCATCAGGAGTTGTATCCGGTGCAGAAAGAATTTTTCAAATCGGAGATTTAGAAAGCAGAGATATAGGGAAAAACGCAATTTAGCTGTACAACCCCCTAGCGGAAAGTCTATGAATTACTTGAAAATTTTGAAATTATGTGAAGCACATGTCATACAGGAAACACTATCCAACAAAAAAGGAATATTTCAAATCGAACCCCTAGAAGTAGAGATATTGACAAAAATAAGATATACATCTACGCCCCCTGGCGTAGAAACCATGCACTATTTTAAGAAGAAAATTATCCTAAAAGATTTGTTGACATGAGTAGTATCGGTCTACAAACGACGTTTTTTTTAATCGAAAATTTAGAAGTTCATATTTTGCTGCAAATACATCAGAAGCGGAAATTAAGATTTACGCCCCCTGGTGGTCAAACTATTTTTTACAAAAATTAGATATTATGTGCAAACGATTTCCCATCAGGAGCTGTATCCGGTGCAGAAAGAGTTTTTCAAATCGGAGATTTAGAAGCAGAGATATAGGGCGAAAAGCAATTTACCTTTACGCCCCCTAGCGAAAGTCTATGAATTACTTGAAAAGTTTGAAATTATATGAAAAACATGTCACACGGAAAACACTATCCAACAAAGAAGGAATTTTTTAAATCGGACTCCTAGAAGTAGAGATATTGACAAAAATAAGATATACATCTACGCCCCCTGGCGGAGAAACTGTAGGATATTTTAGGAAGAAACTATTCCGGAAAGGTTTATCGATGTGACTGACATCAGTCGACGAAAAAAAAATTTTCAATCGATATTTTAGAAGCTCAGATTTTATGGCAAATACATAAGAAGCAAAAATTAACGCTTACGCCCCTGGTGGCCAAAGTATTCTTTATCAAAAATTAGGAATTATATGCAAAAGGTTTTTTGCATTAGGAGATGTATCAGAGGACGAATAGTGGCTTATCGCGACAACGGTTTATCGTACCGAGACATCGGCGCCCGTGTGAGGCGAGTATGGATTCGGTGGGTGCAGGAGGGACGGATGGACCGACGTGAGCGATTACCGCAGCCGCGGCACACCACCGAACCAGACCGGCGTGTTGTGCGGCGGGCATTGACAGTTCGCACCGCCACATCACGAACGTTAGCGCAGAAATTAGGGTGTGTTGCGTAACAACCTGTGACGGCACGTACCGTTCGACGTCGTCTGCGGGAGCGGGGACTTGTCTCACGGCGCCCATTGCTCCGATTACCATTAACGTTACACCACCGGCGAGTGCAGCGGCGGTGGGCCGTTGAAGGCCGCACCTGGACTACGGAATGGCACGACATTGTCTTCTCCGACGAATCCAGCTTCTGCTTGCAACACCACGATGGTCGGATCCGCGTGTTGCGGCTCCGCGGCGAGAGACCGTATGACGCCTGCATTATGCATCGCCATGCCGGTCCGTCGCCTGGCGTTATGGTTTGGGGCGCAATTGGATATGACACCCGCACCCCTCTGGTACGCATCGCAGGCACACTCAACAGCTACCGCTACATCTCCGACGTTTTGGAGCCTGTAGTCCTCCCTTACCTGCAGGACCTGCCAGCGGCCATGTTTCAACAGGACAATGCGCGCCCGCACGTGGCACGCATCGTGCAACAGTTCTTCACGGCCCACCAGGTGTCACTGCTGCCGTGGCCCGCCTATTCTGCCGATATGTCGCCCATCGAACACGTCTGGTCGCTGATCAGCAGCAACCCAATGGCCCGACAAGCACCACCCGCGGCTACGTCTGATGAACTGTGGCAACGTGTGGAAGCAGCCTGGACCGACATACCCGAAGCCCACATCCAAAGTCTCTTTCGTTCGATGCCGCGGCGTGTAGCGGCCGTTATTGCCAGCCATGGGGGCCACACGAACTATTGATGTCTGCGAGTTCCGCAAGTCGCACGAGCCTGTAAGCTCATTCGTTTCATCTTTGTATCTGTTGCTATGTGTCCAGTAAATCTGGCTTTGCTATCTCGTGTCCTTCTTGGTGTTGCATTTTGGGTAGCCAGCAGTGTAGAAGGAAACATGATATAAGTCTACGCCTGCTAACGGAAGAATTTTGCATAGTGGAAAAGTTGAAAATAGGCGAAAAATATTCTTCATGGAAAAAGCTGTGCTAAGGAAAATGAAACTTTTCAAATGCGTCTGCCGGAAGCAAAGATAGCGAAAACGAAAGTTTTTCGACCTTTACGCCCTAGTGGGAAATCTCTGCATTATTTAAAGAGAATAATGCTCCACATCTCTATTGTAGCGAATGGCATAAGTAAACAAGAAATGTCTCAATAGCGTTTTTAGAAGCGGCAATACAGCTACAAACTGAAGTACACAAACACCACCTACCGACAGAATTGTGAACTATAAAACTACTCATATACTAATCTAAAGTGTTCTACAAGGTAAATGGCATCCGGTGTTAAAAGAACTTTTTAAATCACATATGCAGAAACAGAGATATTGAGAAAAAGAGATTAAGCGTTTGCGCCCCCTAGCGGCGAAATTGTGTCATATTTTGGGAAGAAAATACGCACACCGAGTTTGCAGTTAGTGGTATCTGACCGAAGAAAGAAGTTTTTCATTCGGATTTTCAGTCCCGCAGATATTGTTGTAAACGGAAATACGAACTTACGCTCTCTGGCGGCAGACTTGTCCGTTAAGAATTTTTTTAAATTATATGGGAAACATTTCGCAAACGGAAAAAGAATTTTTCAAATCGGACTTTTATAAGCAGAGATATCGGCAAAAATAAGATACTCTACATCCCTTGGCGGAAAAACTATGCATTATTTTAAGACGAAAGCATTCTCAAAAGGTTTTCCGAGGTGAGCGGTATCGGTTCACGAAAGAATGTTTTCAATCGAGTTTTCAGGAGTTCAGATTTTGCTGCAAATACATCAGAAGCAGAAATAAACTTTTACACCCCCTGGTGGCCAAACCATTTTATACCAAATACTAAAAATTATATGCAAACGATTTCCCATCAGGTGCTGTATCCAATACAGAAAGAATTTTTAAAATCGGAGTTTTAGAATCAGATATATCGGGGAAAACGCAATTTACCCTCACGCCCCCTAGTAAAAAGTCTATGAATTACTTTAAAATTTTGAAATTGTGTGAAAAACCTTTCTCACCAGAAACACTATCCAGCAAAGCAGGGTTTTTTTTTCAAATCGGACCCTTAGAAGCAAAGATATTGACAGAAATAAGATGTACATTTACGTCCCGTGGCGGAAAAATCATACATTATTTTATGAAGAAAATATTCCGAAAAGTTTTATCGATGTTAATGGTATCGGTCCACGAAAGAATTTTCCAATCGAGGATTTCGAAGCTCAGATTTTGCTGCAAATAATCAGAAGCAGAAATTAACATTTACGTCCCTTGGTGGCCGAACCGTTTTTCACCAAAAATTAGAAATTATACGCAAAGCATTTCCCACCGGGAGCTGTATCTGGTGCAGAATTTTTTTTTAAATGGGCGTTTAGAAGCAGTGATATCGAGGAAAACGCCATTTACCTCCACGCCCTCTAGCGGAAGGTCTATGAATTACGTGAAATTTTTGAAATTACCTGATGAACATTTCGCACCGGAAACGCTATCCAACAAAGAAGGAATTTTTCAAATCGGACTCTTAGGAGGAGAGATATTGACGAAAATAAATCCGCCAGGGGGCGTAGAAACCATGCATTATTTTAAGAAGAAAATATTCCTAAAAGGTTTATCGACGTGAGTGGTATCGGTCCACGGAAGAATTTTTTCAATGGAGATTTTAGCAGCTCAGATTTTGCTGCAAATACATCAAAAGCAGAAATTAACACTTACGCCCCCTGGTGGCCAAACCATTTTCTACCAAAAATTAGAAATTATATTTTTTTTTTTTTTTTTTGATTGAAGGTTTAACGACCGCCGTGAGCAACTCAATGGGCTATAAGCAGTCGCCCATCCCTAATTTAGGGTCACTGGTTCCAGGGAAGGGAGAGAGCCAGTGCCGTAAAACAAACACAACATCCATGCCTCACCGGGATTCGAACCCGGACCCCGTTCGGACGAATGATCAGAGGCCATCGCTTAGACCACTGCGCCACCGGGGCGGCGAAATTATATGCAAAACATTTTCTTCTTTATTGGAGGTGTAACGACCACCGTGAGCAACTCAGTGGGCTATAAGCAGTCGCCCGCCCCTAATTTAGGGCCACTGGTTCCAGGGAAGTGAAAGAGCCAGGGCCGTAAGACAAACACGACATCCGTGCCTCACCGGGATTCGAACCCGGACCCATCTCGGGCGAATGATCAGAAGCAATCGCTTAGACCACTGCGCCACAGGGGCGGCAAACGTTTTCCATTAGAAGCTGCATCAGGTGCAGAAAGAATTTTTCAAATCGGAGTTTTAGAATCAGAGATATCGGGAAAAACGCAATTTGCTTTTACGCCCCTTATCGGAAAATCTATGTGTTACTTGAAAAAGTGACTATACTTGAAATAGTCTTAGGCATAAATGGAATCGAAAGGCAAAATAAGTTTTTCAATCGAATGTTTAGAAGCACACACATATATGCCGCCCGGATGGCGCATAGGTCTCAGCGCTGGCTCATGACCATTCGTCCGAGAAGCGTCCGGTTTCGAATCCCGGTGAGGCACGGATGTTGTATTTGTCTTATGGCACTGGTTCTCTCCCTTCCCTGGAGCCGGTGGCCCTAAATTAGGAATGGTCGACTGCTTATAGCCCATTGAGTTGTTCACGGTGGTCGTTAAACCATCAATTAAAAAAAATAAAAAGGTAAAATAACAAATTTCGCCTGTCTATAGGGGGTAAGCTGGAAAAACCTATTCACCAAAAATATGACATGTTTTCTCAGCATTTCTCCGCACTAATGAGGTGCAGTGTGTCCATTGGCGGGGGACAGTCCACCATGGCGGGAGGCAGAACAAAAGAAAACTTCCCGTTTATTGTACTAGCAGCTATTGCATTTTATCACAGGAAGAGATGAGTATCGCTTATCCCCGAGAAACACTTTACTGTTCGCTTAATTTCCGCTAGCAGCCAGTATCATCCTGGTACAGCCTCTCTAACGTACACAACGACAGCCACAAGTGTCAATGACGTCGCCAAAACGCGAATATCTGTATTTTTAGAAAAGTGACTAAACCTGAGTTCTTCATTTTTTACGCTTTCCAACCGTAGCTTGAAGAAGCGTATGTGCTCCAGTTTGTCCGTCCGTCCGCACGATAACTCGCGTAAAAATGGTTCGATTTCGATGTAATTTTAGTATATAGTATATATGAACCCTATTGAAAATGGACTAAATGGTGTCAACGATCAGGACATAGGAGCGGGATCCATTCCATTGCCTTTATGCGTCATAACTTACGTAGAAATGCTTCTATTGCGACAAAACTATAGCATGTTGTTCCGCAGGTATACTGAACCGGTTCTGTTGAGTATCATGGAAATGGGGTTAAAGATCAAAACACAGGAGCGAGATTTATTTCCACAGCCATTATCCTAGTAACTTGATTAAAAATGCTTCTATTGCGACAAAACTTTAGTATGTTGTTCCGGAGGTATACTGAATCGGTTCTGTTGAATATCATCGAAATGGGGTCAAAGGTCAGACACAGGAGTGATATTTATTCCACAGCCATTATCCTCATAACTTGAGTAATGATTTCTGGTATGTTGGAAAGTGTATCATAATCAATGCATTGCATGGTTTCACTAACTTGTTTTAACGTACGTACGCGCAACGTTTAGAACAATACGAAATTTTCAGTCACAGTTCATGAGCTTTTAAACTGGGAACTACACTGGTCACAAAAAGTTAGGGATATTGCATTAAATGATCTATGTATTTGACTCAAGTAACACGCACTCAAATAAAATCAGTGAGGCTACGTTACACCAACGATAAGAAGTGCGTTCATGGAAGCAACTTTTTGTGCAATTTATGTACACAACAAAGTTGCACTGCAATATAAGCAAAATGGTAAATTCGGAGAAGGTTCACACGTCTGGATTTTAGAACCCGTAACACCACCTCTATGGTGAAGAATGTCGTGATACCTACGGGCATAAACGTAGCGTGACCCAAAATTTTAAGGGGAAGGGGGTGGGGCAAAGTTAAGTGTAAAATGATGTTTTTCTTGAGGAGGAGGGCATTTTTGGAAATAGTTTCTCGAAAATGCTCCTGTCCAATTGCTATAACTTAAGCGTTTTGCATGCCTAATACACTGAGTAGCCACTTTATTATGACCACCCCCTCAGTACTTCGTTGGGCCACCTTTTGCCTTTAATACTACGTCAATTCTACGTGGCACGGACTCCACGAGATGTTGATAGGTGGTTTGGGGAATCTTAGACCATGCTTGATGAATAGCACTTTGCAGGAGTGTGAGATTGCAGGGTTGTGGATCCAGCTGTCTGATGGCTCGTTCAACTTCATCCCACAAATTCTGAATGGGGTTGTGATCTGGAGATTGTGGGGGCCCCGTAAGCAAAGTAAACTCAACGGCATGTTCCTGAAACCAATCCTGTACAATACGAGCACTATGGCAGGACGCATTATCTTGTTGAAAGTAGCCATCGCCATTGGGATAAACCATCCACATGGCATGATGCACTTGGTCCGCAACGATGTTTAGATATGATGTGCTAGTCAGACGTTGATCAACACGACTTAAAAGGCCCAAAGCATGCCAGGAAAACATTCCCCAAAACCATAACGTTGTCTCCACCAGCTTGAAGGGTTGTAGCAATGCATTTGGGGTCCATGCTTTCGTGCTGTTTCCGCCAAATTCTCACTCGGCCATCTGCATAGTGCAACTGAAAACGTGATTCATCGGACCACATAATTTGTTTCCAATTATCGACTGTCCAATCCTTGTGCTCCTGTGCGGACTGGAGACGTTTTTTCTTGTTAACTGCAGACAGCAAAGGTGTTCGAACAGGCCTTCGGCTGCCATATCCCATCCGATGCAGTGTACACTAAGCTTTCCCTTTTTATACTAGCCTCGCCCTCTGGAGGCAACAGCGTGCAGCCATAGCTCATTTGCTTAAAACTGTCAGGTGGTCATAATAAAGTGGCCACTCAGTGTATATCCAAAACCAGAAGGTGTGCCACGCTTGTTAATTCATCCTAATGAGGATGAAAAAAAGACAACATATCTTTCAAAGCACCTCATATGAAAACCATCATTAGATGACTGCATACTATTGCGTATGGAATGACTGCATGCTATTTGTGTATGGAATGACTGCATGCTATTGTGTATGGAATGACTGCTGAAAAGCAGTCATAACAATGCTCGCTATTACGTAGCGTTTTCCCCTTAGTTGAATGTCACACTTTATAACATTTAAAAAGCGAACGAAATTAGTTATTATTATTTCCGATTTTTTAGTGTGTGTGTGTGGGGGGAGGGGGCACGTGTCCCCCACCCGACGCTGCGCTTATGCCTACGAGGTATACTTGCAATGACATTATTGATGAGTCCCTGGGGCAGCTCGTCTCATATTGCAGGCGACACGAGGTCTCCCGGTGTTGCCTGTAGGTTATCCAGACTTTGCTGCACAGTGTCCCAAGTGTTCTCAATAGGATTAAGATCAGGAGACCTCAGTCCCATGATTTTCCAGCTCCTGCTGCACGCTTCCGGTACCGTGAGTGACTAGTTGCACTGTGATTGAGAAAACGGGCTGCATGGTCAGTAGCAGCCTTAAATAGTGTCACAATGGGCACAATGGCCTCTTTTCGTTACACTGCGTCATTCACGTTGCCGTGACAAACACATAGGAAGTACGGCCATTAAAACACACTCCTTCTCAGACTAGAACTGACTGCCGCAGGTAAAAATGGAAGGACTGGACATAGTGTGGTTGCATTCGTGTGCCGAACCTCCTCCACACGTGTCCTCGCGCGTTGAGTATCAGAATAAAGAGCGAAACGGGATTCGTCTGTGAAAAGTGCACGATGCCACTCTATATTCCATGACATGTACTGTCGGACCCAGTTACATCTTTAGCGACGGTGAACTGATGTGAATGCTGTACATCTCAGCGGCTTCTTTGCTCTGAGTCCGTACTCGTGAAGACGGTTTCGCCCCGTTTGAGTACATACTGAATCATTAAGAAGCAGCTCGAAGTGATTCCCGGAGTTGGACACTGGTGATACTAAGCCTTCTCCGAGCCCTTACTGTCAAGTAGCGATCTTGCCTCCTGGTGGTTATCCCAGGGCGACCATTCCTGGGTGACCTGCTGCAATTCCATGTCGTAGAAATCTTGTGTGCAGCCGATTTACTACACTTTTGCGAAAGTCCTAAAGCAACAGCCACATCGATCTGCTGAACACCTGCATGTAACATGCCAACAGTAGATTCTGTTGTAAAATCTACTTTTGGCGTGTTGCATGCTGTCAATGTTTAAACGTCGTCTGGACATCATTTGCAGGTTGATCCCACACTGAAGGCAATACATTCAGCTAACTTTTAGACCAAACGGTGAAACGTTTTCCACTTCCCGCGGGGTACTTTTATCGGAGCTCGTACGTCACATGCTGTGTTGTCGTGACGCTGATTTACATATGACGTGGCTACCCACGCTGATAACTGATCTCCAGTAGTCGTTTAATTTGCATATCACCACGTTTTCCCTTCGAAACCGCAATATCTCTAACTTTTTTACGACCTGCGTAAAACTCGTTTTTAGTTCCTGGATCTATGTAAATTTTGTTTCGTTCTCCTTAAGCGGTTTCTAAACTGAGCGCTACGTTTCTCCCTCGAATGGATGTCTTATGGCAACTTGAGCTGATGTCAGGTGCAGAATAACATATAAGAAAAGTAGAGGTAAGAATGTTTACAATGTATGTGGCTGGCTTCCGAGCTGGGTAGCGTTCTAGATGACTTCGGTCAGATGCTTTCTTGTAGATTTCCATCAAAGTGCTGTTTCTTTGATATGTTTTGGCATAGTTAAATAATGTTTTGAGACCCGAGTTTGTTAGAAGTTGATTGTTACATTGTATCGAGCTTATAGCATTAATTTCACCGTTAAAAATTGGTACTTAGAAATAAGCAAAATGTACTCGTTTTTTAGTACATTCTGGACTTATAATAGCTCCGAGTACTCGCGTCTCATTTTTTGAAAAATACACATTTTTGAGTGCATACAGGGAATCAATTGTGAGTATATCTGGTATTTGTAATTTGAAATATATGTACTCATTTTTGAGTACATGTATTTCAAATATATGTACTCAAAAATGAATCTGGCGATTCGGACAGGCTAGTTTGCAAGTGAGAGAGAGCACGCTATAGATAGCGCCACCGTACGATTTTGCACACAGCAAGCAGAGAGAAATTATGGGGAGTGGGAACTTAGGAAATTTAACCGGGAGATTCGTACTCGGAGGCTGTCACTTAAAGCGCTCGTCCGATGCAGGGCGGATATTCAGCGATTGTCAGAAATTCCCACCACCACGCCATGTTTGAACCTGGGGTCCCTCCATCAGCAGTCTGAATCTCTAACCACTAAGCCATCCGCGGCTTGATTTCAAATTTGGAAAACGTGTACTCCATACACTCCATACATATTCATTTATCCATAGAATCAAGTGGAAGTATATTATTCGATGGCACATCTGGGTTAATAGATATACTCGTTGTCACATGCTGGGCAAATGGACTGCACAATTTTATGACAAATATAGTAATGAAGCGACAATATATTATTTATGAGATTGACACAAATATAGTTAATGTAAAAACCTACACAAAGATACTTTATGCGGGATTAAATTACTTGTGATCATTGACTTTATTGTACTAATTATTTATGTGTGTCACTTTGCACATTTATTAAACAATTTCTCTTGAAATCTATAATATCTAAAATGAAGTAACACGAAATTATATTTACTGACGCAATTATTTGTAAGTACGTATGGTTACTTATATTTGAGCATGTCATGTACTCGTTTACGATACGATTGTACTTTAAAAAAATGAGTACCTTCAAGTTCTCATTTTTAAGATTTTTAAACATTTGTGACTTACTACAGAGGTAAAGCACGAGTCAAGACGATAAATCTTCGGCGATTCCGTCCGCGTAGCTTACTTGTTAGAGCAACTTACTCCCGTCGCGGACAACTTGTTTTTTCACAAGTTGTTCGCGACGGGAGTAAGTTGCTTGATAACGAAGTTGAAGTTTCAGTAGTAAACTAGTTATTTACTGGGCGTTCCAGTCAATCAGTGTTAAGAAAATTTGTTGTCTACTGGCCGTTCAAGCCAATCAGTGTTAAGGAAATTATCTACCGGCCGTTCAAGCTAGTCAGTGTTAAGAAAACTTATCTACAGGCCCTTCAAGCCAACCAATGTGAAATTAAGAAATATTCGTGAGGAATATTTGGTATTTGGCTACCTGGGGTATCACATAAAAGTTACGGAACCTTTAAATCAAGCCAGTCTTCTGACTCACGTAGTAAAATTTTTTTAGACTGAATTTTCGTCACACATAATTAACTACGAGCGTTACATGTTTTAGAGACAAAACTTTTTGGCAATAAAAGTGTGAAGATTTGTTATTATACATTTGTTATTAATTACGGCGTTTTGTTGTCATGC
The DNA here is from genome assembly GCA_039090855.1 of Macrothele yani. Taxonomy (NCBI): domain Eukaryota; kingdom Metazoa; phylum Arthropoda; class Arachnida; order Araneae; family Macrothelidae; genus Macrothele; species Macrothele yani. The sequence continues at coordinate 150,012,608 of CM076995.1, read as the reverse complement.
GTTACTTCATATACAGGATGTAACGTACCAGGAGATGTGACGTACCTGCCCGAAGGACGCACACGACATAAAATGCAGAAAGGAATCAGAATAAAACGTCCGCGTAGCTCAATTGGTAGAGCAACTTATTCCGGAATGAGGGGATCCGGGTTCGAATCCTGGCGTGGACAGAAATGACGGAGAAATTTACTTCGTTATAATGGCGCCCGAACTATCCGGATGACCCGACCGTTCAAAATCTCGCAGTGGTGTGATGTTCTTTCCACACCGCGAGATAGGAAAAAATCAGAGAATCCCTTCTCTAGCACTTCGAAAAAAAAAAAAATAAAAAATAAAATAAGGGGAGATGATGTAACGTACCAGGAGATGTGACGTACCTGCCAGAAGGACGCACACGACATAAAGGCAGAAAGGAATCAGAATAAAACGTCCGCCTAGCTCAATTGGTAGAGCAACTTATTCCGGAATGAGGGGACCCGGGTTCGAATCCTGGCGTGGACAGAAATGACGGAGAAATTTACTTCGTTATAAGGACTGTGGTAACAGTATCAAAAAGGTCACGTTTCGCCAGTGGTGCCTGCCTACTATACCTCATACGTAGAGAAATCTATTTTAATAATTTCGTGAATGGCTAGTTTAAAGATACCTTTCACTTGCGTATCCTGCGATGTTTATAAAAATACAGTACATAAAAGTCGCAAAGACTTACACTGGTGTCTAAAATTAACGTGACAAACACAAAATCGTGAATAACGCAAAATCCAGACGATACAGTTTAATGACAATTGGTACGGGCATTCATATATCGACAATGCAGCAATACACTACAGAAAAAGAGTGCCATCATCGCATGAGAAGGAAGCATGCGCATGACAGTCCAAAAAGTGATATAGCCAGTGGCGCGGATTTCAACAGCCTAATAGGGAGTGTGATTTCCCCTGAACAGTGATACAGCTCGCCCTCATGATATTTACAAGACTGTGAATGAGAGTTTGGGAAAATAAGTGCCACTCCTCCGCCAAAGCGCGTCGGTGTCTCAGTAGCGTTCTGGGAGACAGCTGCCAGCTTGCAACTGCTCTTCCCAGGACATCTCAGACATGCTCTATCGGGTTCAGGTCCGGAGATATTGAGGCATCCTGTCAATATTCTCACTCTTCAGGTATTCGTCGACTATCAGAGCCCTAAGGGCGTTATCGAGTATAAAAAGGAACTGGGGCAAACAACTCCTCTGAAAAGCCATTCATATGGCTCTACGATGTCATCCCCGTATGTGCAGCAGTCAACATGCAGGTGTGTCCATCCAACATGATGCTAGCCTAAACTAAGAGTCCTACACCACCGTATGGGTCAGTCTCCCCTAATGCTGAAGGGAAAATTTCGGCTTCCCGCCTCTCCAAATGTACACACGTCGAGAATACGTGTTTAGGCTGTACCGGAACTTGTCACTGAAGAGAACACAGTCCCATTGATCAGGGGGATGTTATCGGGCACAGTTCAGACGGACCCTTCTGTGCGATGTGGCGAGTGGGAAACATACCATTGGACTTCTTGCGCACAGAGTCCTCTCCTGGAGTCTTCTGTAAACTGTTTGCCTCGATACAGCGGTTCCCGAATTTCATTTACTTTGCTTTTGTAGGCGCGACATGATTATATACAATACACAGATACTGTGTGAATTTCCAACTCAATTGTCTTATAAAAGCAACAAAAACATGTAAAATTTGTTTTGAGTTTTTTTTTACCAATTTTAAAAATGCCAACAATATTTTTCTTCAAATGATTTCTGAGTTAAAATAGGAGGTTAGAAGGGAGAGGACATGGCATCAGCCACATCCCCTGCGTTTTCCGCGGGCTCTACTTCGTATCAGCTGTGTATTCCCAGTATGCTCAACTTGGGCTGCTTCTGTACTTTTCTAGGGGAAATCGTTGACTTTGAAGAGGTTTTAGAGGCACTTGTGCAGCAGCATGTATAGTCAGGAAAAAATGAGACCGAAATATACATACATGCACATAACTAAAAATTTGCAAAAAGTTACAGAAATACTGTTTAGTATTATCTAAAAAAATTAAATAAAATTATGCTTCATCGAGCGGAAAAGCATATGGCGTATTAACCAATCACGGCCTTGTTGCCCTTCAGGACCTACTGCAGAGACTAAGAGACGGCCGCTGTCAACCTGTGCTCCAGCATAGGTCTTGAGTAAGTGACGTCACGTCACCGAACCATCACCACTCGGAGCGCGCAAGCAATCAGATGATCAGATTTGGCTTTACCAGAGGCTGCTGATGCCATCTTCTCTCTCTTCTAACCTCCTTAATCCCCAACTGCCCGAAGATAGGGTGGGTCAATTGACTGTACAACATATTTCCGCCTTTATCACTATGACCTCGAATAGGTTCTCGTCTCCGAATGTAGAGCTATACTTTTGTATTTTGTAGGAACCCAGACAAACCGAAGAATTATTTTTTATAAAGGAGGCAGTTTTAAATGCTCTTAAACAACGGTACTTGCGGAAATGTTCTATACACACATTCTATATATAGTAAATGGGGGAATGGATAGTAAAAAACTTGAAGAATTGATAACGAAAAACAAAATTTATACACATATCCGTACATGTATGTTTCCCACGACATACACGCAAAAATATTAGGGGTTCGAGGAACCCACAACAAAATCATTGGGGCCGCGCATGCGAGAGTTGCCTAGCTGTCGACTCTCTATGGCGGCGAGCTGTTAAGAGACAAATACCGGTCGTCCTGCCTTTGTTGGGACTCGTGGCTTTCCCTGTCCCGGCCTTCTGGTTATTGTTCCTGTTTCCTGGGGGTGTTTCTAGAGATTGGAGACCACTTGCTTCAACACATTCAGACATCTTGCTACCTCAGCTTGCGACTGCCTTGATTCCAATCTATCGATCGCTCTCCACCAAAAAGAATCTTCTAAGCGATGGTGCGGAGCCATTCATTTCCCCACTCACAGCCCAACTCAAGCTTCATTTGCCGCATCCCACTCAGAACGTCTATCAAGGTCATGTGTCGACCAGCTAGATGACTTATGATCGTCATTTGCATATTTCCATAGGAACAACCAAAATGTTGCTAGGGTACGTCGACTTAGCGTTCTCCCTTGCACATGTCTCTGAAAAATATTTACTGTCGGTAGTCTCGTGTTTGACATATTCTCGAATTTGTATTTCGTCACGTCAATTTTGGACACCAGTTTATTGTACCTTCATACACCAAATTTTCTTCTTGCTTTAATCATTAAATGCCGGATTCTTGTAATGAAACTTTGATTTATCTTTATACTCTGAACTTTCTTAATTAATACTAGTACCTTAAATTTCAAGTTTGTATTTTAGTCTAACACCCAAAACTTTTATTATTTAATAGCTAATGTTTCACTATTCCAACCCGAAGGGCCGATATTGTCTGGTGTAACGCAAAAAACAAGAAAGAAAGAAAAAGACAGGTTCATATTTATTAAATAAAACTTTATTTTCAAAAAAATCACCGCTGCTTGACAGATTAAATACATACCATTTGTACATAATTAGGAAACAACTTTAACTCAAACCTAGAAACGAACTCATAAACTTGACTAAACGCAACAACAGTAAAAAATACATCGGAAATGACAAAATTTCTTTTCTTTTTGTAAGGTCATACAGAACTGGAGTGTAATCTAGACAATCATCGCGATTCCATTTAATCACTCCGAGCATATTTTCTTTAACAGTTTGGATAACTGCTTAACAACTATTATTCTACAATTTTACCCAATTTGCACATATTTCGGAACGTTTTTTTTTCTTCTACTAAATTCTTTCATTTATCCTTTTTGTGGCATAAGAACTTTTTATAGATGTCAAAATACTCCGTATTGTTGGAATTTCACCGAAATGCCAACAAAATTTAAGTTTTAAAATTAAAGAGTTTTTAATTAATTGCATTCCCATAACTGAAAATCAAATGCACTCAACAGTCATGCTTCCACTGTTGGACGCACATGAGTAAAGATAGATCAACGTTCAATAAATACTTGTTAAAGTTCAACAAACTGCTGTTTCTCAATAGATTAAATGAACAGTAACAATCCGTCTTTACTTAATTTCCAAATTTCCAAATGACAAAAAAAAAAAAAAAAAAAAAAGAAAAAAGAAAGCACAGATTTTAGTTTTTAACTAGAATTTAACTTAATCACCTGGTCAGTACGGACTAAAATTATAAGAACCTGAAACTAACTATTCTTTTTTTTTTCATGATAACTGTACTCAACATGAACTAGTTTAGTTTCATTTTCATGGAAAATATGACACAGAGTTATTATACTAGAGAAAATGTGGTAGCACTGATTCTTGTTTCCCAGAACATATCAATGTGTGTGTGTGTGTGTGTGTGTGTGTGTGTGTGTGTGTCAGAGAGTGCCCGTGTGCAAATCAGTGAATGAAAGGATTGCTATTGCTATGAATACATCACCTACTTTATTGATGCCCGGAAGTTTTTTGTTCTGTTTTGTTTCTTTCAAATAATCCTTCTTATTACTCATTGATAGGCATAGCGTCTTTTGAAATCAAGTAGTTATCAACTTTTTACTAAAAATGTCAATTGTAAACTTTGTAGTGGTACGCGCAATCTAGTTACTTATACTAAACCTAACGTCCCATTAAGAGCCCAGACTCTTGAAATCCAACTACTGTAGTTCGAATGCATTCTACGACTGCCAATTGTTACAGTTAGGATAAATTTATGGCAGAGAACTAGAATAACTATAGTTTGGTACTTTGTGGTTGTAAAATACTACTATAAATCTAAGGTTATTAAGGGGAAGATACGTTTCAGATCACCTCACGATTTACTATAAATTTCTGATTGTGGAGTGAAACGAACGCTTCGAAGAAACAGCAGTGGACGGTCATTTTAACAAATGGAAGACTATTTTTATTTTACATTTGAAATTTGTGTCTCCTTGCGTTATGCAGTTATGCACTGGAAGAGAAAGCTTTGAGAATCCATTTTCGAATGTGAAACAGGAAGTGGCGAAGAATTAATCATTAAAACAATGCCACTAGTTCTTTAATGTGCTAGGGAGGCAATACAAACAGCTTTGACGCCGGCAATAAGGCATCTCACAAAAATATTTAGCAATCTCGGTTAGCAAAATATATCTACAAGATTTTCTCTTTAAAAAAACCCATGAAATATCTTGAAAACTCGACTAGTAAAATTACGGACCGTGTCAGAGAAATATTCTACTTTACCTTCCAATTAAACCATTTAAAATTACTACCAGTCATGTGTCATATACTCTCAACCAGGACGGATTGGCTCACTGGGACATTTCCCGGAGAACCATTCGTGAAATGGCACACTTTCTCATGTTCTTTTTATTTGGGGATTTTGGAACGAATTAATAATTACTTTGGTACTTGTGAATAATAATCGTGAACTTCATTTGAGTTTGTATCTATCTGAAAAGTTTTTTAATTTTTTTTTCTCCTTTATTTTTGTTGAGCGTTGGCTCTGAAATGAAATAACAAAATTTTCTGTTCTTATGTGAGAGAACAAGTAGAGAGAATTTTGCACAAAGTTACAAATCAATTACGCTAAAGCTAACTACAGTTAGAGGTAGATATTTGGACTTCGAGCCGAGGGTCATAAACTGGTCCTACCCTCCTTTTTCAATTTTGAAGTGAACACTAGTGATGGCACATGACCCTCAAACCCTTACTCACGGGCTGACACAGAGTACAAAGCGGTTCTCTCGCAGAGATATTCCAAAATCTGTGTTCCATTCACATTTGTCTTAAAAGACACAACGATTCACCAGTACTGCTTCATAGGTCAAATTAATGAATAGACTTGGGAAAAAAAAGGTCTCCTCAAGGAAGAGATACAAATAACATTGCGCTGTAGGGGATTAATGACGAAATAAATATATTAATTAATTGCATAAGAAAATTGCTGTGTGCTATGTGTTCACATTTCAACTTTAGAAAGGATCTTCATGATGATTCCGTTGGAAGTGGGGTCTTCAAAAGACTCTGGTTTTAACCAAAGTTTTTAAAGGAGAACAATTATCTGGAACAAATTCCCGTTTTTGAGAGCAGTTGATTCAATCATCAGTGGATTTCTAAAATTCTTTTGCTGTCAAATTGTTGTTCACGATTGAATTCGTTTTACAATGCATATTTTTCAATAGTTGTCTTTCATCCAGGATCATCCATTACAATGTTTTTCATGAGGGGTTTATGAGGTTAACCCTTCTGTGATTTTATAGTGGGCAGCAAGACTAAAATTCCCAACTTGGTTTGGTCGTCTCAATCCGTCCCTGCTCGCAGCCGGTAACTGTGTCTGTAACGTAAAATCTTTAATACCCTACTAGAAAAATATAAAAGTCTCAAGTGAGAAGTATCTTTTAGTTTCAATCAGTGCAAATTTAACATTCATTGCCCACAAAATATGTAATAGTCTCTTCCAGTTAAAAAACTAATCTCTCTTAATAAAACTTCTCTCGTAGTCATTTGCAGAATAAACATTTTGGAATCGCTGTCAGTAAAAACAACTCGCAATTTCTGTCGGTAAAAGATATAACAAATCTCTGTCAGTTAAATGGGCTACAGTCTTGGCACTTAAAAATATCTTAAAATATCTGCCAGTAAAAACTTTTCATAGTCATGGCCAGTTAAAAAATTACAATTGTGGTAAGTAAAACCAAAGTCATATCTTTCCAGTAAAAGTATTTTACAATCAGCACCTGGGAGAAAAGTCTCCGCCAGTGTAACATTTGATAGTCTCTACTAATAAAAATATCGTAATCTTTCTCAGCAAGCTCATTAAAGTCTCTGCCAGTGAAACATCTTAGAGTTTTCGCCAGTAAAAGAGTCTGATATAATCTTCTTCAGTGAAACGCATTTAAACCATTTCCAGTTTTTTAAAAAAAGTATTTGCCAGTGGAAAAAGCTGTCATATCTTCCAGTAAAACTGCCAGTTAAAAACTAGCTTTTGCCGGTAGAAACAGCTTATGATGTTTCCTAGCAAAACACGTTGAAGTGTCTCAGAAAAACTTAGTCCAGCAGTAGAAAAAACTTATATGTCAGTAAAAACTATTCAAGTGTCTGACAGTAAATCCCCTTACGCAAAGACAGGAAATGATAATCTCTCTCAGCCAAATGCATTCAACTGTCTAAAAATAGTCTTGTTCAGGAAAAAAGTATCTTACAAAAAAAAAAAAAAAAAAAAAAAATACATCTTACAATCTCATGCATTAAAGTGTCTAAAAAATAGTCTCGTTCAATATAAAAGTATCTTGCAATCTCTGCCAGTAAAATAATTAAACGTCTCGATCTTTCAAATAATCTAGTTTCTTACACTGAAACATCTTAAAATCTAATATCGATTATGCAAAGTATTATTTAACTTCTAACTAGTAAAACGTTTAGCTAACTTTACCGCTAAGATGTTTCAGTCTGCGGAAATAAATCGCTTACGTTTACCAAAGGTAAAGCATCCAGTCAGGCCAGTAAAATAACTAATCATCTGTGCCAATAAAACGTGCCATAGATTTCATCAACACAGCATGGCGGTTTTTTTATTGGAGATTTAACGACCACCGTGAGCAACTCAACGGGTCGTCCCTATTTACGGCCACTGACTCCAGTGTAGGGAGGGAGTCAGTGCCGTAAGACAAACATCCATGCCTCACCGCGATTCGAACCCGAAACCTTCCCGGACAAATGATCATAAGTCAGCGCTTAAAATACTGCGCCACCGAGTCGGCTAGCATGACGTTAATGCATGCTTTGTACTAAAGAGGAGCATTTTACAAATAAAATCTCGTACATTGGTCTAACATGGGAAGTGAAGATTTTTTTATCGTGCTTTTAAGCTTGACACAATTTTTTCAAATTTATTTTCATGCAGGACAGAAGTTATGAGACATCAGTTTCCATGCAGTATGTTCTTGAGTCATCCTTTTCTTTATTGTTGTTTTTGGGGGAGGAGGAGGGTCGTTAATGACTAAAGTGAGCAACATAATGGCCTAAAACCAGTCACCCGTCTCCAATTTAGGTCTACTAGTTCCAGGAATGGGAGAGAGCTAATGACGTCAAACAAATACAGTGTATTAGAGAAATGCTCAGAAAAATATCGAATTAAAAATATCGAGCTTTGAAATTTAGAACATAGGACGTTTCAAAAAGTTTTAAACTTGTGTTACTATATAATTAACACCACTTGTCAGTTCACAAACATGTACTGACATTATAAAAACGATGAAGCAGAAAACTCAACTACAACAAGTTGATTTGTTAGTAAAGGCGGGGGAAATTGCGAGAAGGGGCAGTGACTAAGTTTTAACGAGCGATGGATCTGAACGGCACATAATCACGAGGGTATGGTAACAAGCCTACAGAGATTGTTCACCATTCTATGCAAATTCTACATCATCTTATGCCATTCAACGCAGATTCTGAACCATCGTGTGCCATCCTACGGAGATTGTGCGCCCTCTTATGCCATATTACTGAGATTATTCAACAATTATGCCATTCAACGTGGATTCTGAATCACTGTATGGCATCATAGATATTCTTTACTACCTTATGCCATCCTACACAGATTCACCGTTTGTCATCCTATGGAGATTGTTCAGCATCTTATGCCATCCTAAAGAGATTCTTCACCATCCTATGTCATTCTACATTGATTCTGAACCATCGTATGCCATCCTATGGATATTGTGCACCGTTTTATGCCATATTATAAAGATTATTCACCAACTTATGCCATTTTACGTCGATTCTGAATCATTGTATGACATCACAGATATTCTTTACTATCTTATGCCATTCTACGCTTGCCCATCCTACACAGATTCTGAACCGCCGTATGCCATCCTACGAAGATTGTTCAGCATTTCATGCAATCCTAAAGAGATTCATCACCATCCTACATAGATTTTGAACCATCACATTCTATTCCACATAGATTCTGAACCACCGTATGCCATCCTATGGAGATTGTGCACCATATTATGCCATATTACAGAGATTATTCCCCAACTTATGTCATTCTATGTAGATTCTCAATCATTGTATGACATCATATATATTTTTTATTATCTCATGCCATCCTAAGCTTGCCCATCCTACATAGATTCTGAACCACGGTACGCCATCCTATAGTATTTTGCAACATCTTATGCCATCCTATGGAGATTCTTAAATCATCTCGTGTGATTTTATGGAGAGTCGGCACCATCCAACGCGGATTCTACACCATCTATAGACATTCTGCACCATTTTAGGAATTTGAGTTACGTTTCCCTGAAATTAAGAATAAATGTACATACGGGTACATACATATACAGGGGCCGCGCTGACGATTGCGTTCTTCGCAATTAGCGAAAGAAAAATAGTTTTGGGGATAAATAAAAGGTTTTGGCGAAAATATTGACGATTGCCTTTTTTAATGAGATTTCCTTTTTCAATAATTTGCTGCTTAATTGTAAAGATTATATAATCTATGGTTTTTGTACTATCCTAACACTTTATGTTTGTACATTTCCAATGGAGAGTGAAAAAAATGGCGACTTCCGATTACATTTGCCGAAAAAAATTGAATTTGAAAAAATGATTGGCAAAAGCTTTTAAAAAGCCAGTGCAACCGCTGCATACATATATTTCACGTAGTACATATGTAGATTTAACCATAGTTTTTATAAAACTTTAGTATTGATGTTGAACTACATGTGGTAAAATGATCAGCATTTTAGCAAGGCACAGTCGCCACGGATCCCCCTTCTTTTGTAGGATTTAACTACCGTCATATGCAACTCTTAGGTCTATAAATGGCAGCCAATTCCTCATTTGGGGCCACTGATTCCAAGGAAGGGAAACGGACCAGCGCTCTAAGGCAGAAAACCCAGCCATGCATTGTCCAGAACTAGCAAGAAACAGAGTTGTTTCTCACCAACCGGTCGCTAGGGGGACTAATCTAATTTCTCAAAGAGCGTAAGCATAAACTATCAAACAAATTAAAATATATTTTCAATTTAAATGATTTTTACTTCATTTTATGTATTAAATTATATTCCATTCAAATGTACCTATTTTTTTTTACTGATAATATATATATATATGTACAGGGGTCGCGTTGCCGATAGCAATTTGCGAAAAAAAAAAGTCGTTTTGGCGAAAATATTGGCGATTACCTTTTTTAATGACGTCCAAGCAAAAACAAACTTTAATTTTTACTCGATTTGGTACTTGAAAAATGAAATTCGAATGTTAGTTACTTTTTTCTTTGTGTACATTGCGTGTGAGACGGAAAGCAATTGCATGAAAAGAGTGGCGTCATCGCTGACATAAGAGCCCTTCTCTTCCATGCTCCTTCCTGTCCTATTTCCATATCTCGCGTTGACCCAGTTCTGTGGTCGACCGTGTCTCATCTTCACTTCTCTTGAGCACTACAAGAAGTTTTAGTCTCGTGATGTCATTGATGACGCCATGTTAATAGTTTCGCACTCCTTCCGGTAAAGTGGTCATTCCAATATTCACATTCCGCTTGGATTTCTATTGAAGTTCTCTGCACGCTTGATTGTATATCTCCATGGATAACAAAAGAAAAAGGCTACCGGAAGCCGGTGCACGTTCTATAAAAAGTTTTTTCTGCCACAGATCTCCGATTCTCCTCCAATATTACAAGATTCTACATGCGGAATATCATTGACATCTACTTCAAGAACAGAAACGAATGATGAATTAACCAATCCACCGGCATTACAAGCTTTTTGCGAAATACTGCGTGCTTCTACTTCTTCAGAAATTGACAATGTCGATAAATTACAAAATTCTTCAGAATTATTGGGTGTTACACACGACACAAGAATTAAGAACAAAGTTATGAAAAGGGAGTAATGAATTCAAAATTGAAAATAAGTGTCCATATTTCTTTGTATTAGGATTCAGGATATTTGACATATTTTGCTGCTTAATTGTAAACAGTCTATATATAACTTATTGTTTTTGTACTATTGTAACATTTTATGGTTTCTATATTTCCAATGGAGAGTGAGAAAAAAATTGGCGATTCAGATTACATTTGGCGAAAAAGAATTTGATTCAGATTACATTTGGCGAAAACTTAAAAAGCTAGCCCAACTCCTGTATACGTATATACTGTATATATATATATATATATATATACCTTTGATCTGCGAAATTACTATTATTACTTCTTTTTCGAAATAATATTTAGCCGATACTTCTTTCCCTTGGCTTCATTTTAGCATTTTGTTTCATTGTATGCTGGGCAGAAGAAACATTTTCCTTTTGTATGCTTCCTTAACAGAAATTTGCCTTCATCCATTTAAATGCTTTTTTGTCCCACTGATTTTATTTAATTATTTCGTCTTTTAAAACTATTATGCCCACCTTACTTACCTTATTTTTTCTATGATTTTTATTTATGCTATTTCCTAGACTCTGTACTTCCTCTCTACTCCTTTAGCTTTTTGCTGCAACATTTTACACAATTTTTCATTTTCCTGAATACCCTTTGGGCATCGAACATATATATGAGGCAATTAATACTGACAACATGAACACGTCTCAGAACAAGATTTAGTATGCAGTGCTGAAAAAGAAAGAAACAAGCTCCGAAACGATAATTAAAAAAAAAATATCCCAAAAATTCTTTTAACAAAACGTTTTTTTCCGAAATAAATACTTTTTTCTTGGCCAAAAATTTTCCAACACACGTTGTTTATCTCACAATTTCCTCTCCTTCGTTTGCAAGTGAAATTGAGAAATGTTTCTGTTTTTGTAAAAACTTGTCAAAAATTAAATTCTGGATTTAATTCCATTTTTAAATTCCGAATATTGTGGGGAAAAAATTGTGACGTGCAATATTTATCGGTTCTGCATTTGTGACAATCTTTCAGCACTCTATACCATTAAAAAATGCATTGAACTGTTTTTTTTGTTTTTTTTTACTTTTCAGTAATGTGTAAACTTAAACATACTTTAACAAAACATCACACAGATTTTAAAAATTGTTAACTCGTCCGAAAACATTTAGTCTCTGGTCATAAAGAAATGATGAGCAATTCATTCAATGAAAAGCACAGACTGAAACGGTCCACACGTAAAAATACAGTTCACGAAGCAAATGAAAAACACTTATCATATTAAAATGAATGCCAATACACAGAAACTCAACATACATGAAAACATATTTCACAGGAACACTTTAAAGTTGAAATGCAGTTCAAGGAACGTTTAAGGTTCATAATACATCAGAAATGCAAAATCATTATAATCTGTATGTGTAAAAGCACGGAGCTATGGACCATATATTTAATGGCCAAATCTCCTTTGTGAGCAAATGATGATTTAACGTTCATCCTTCCGATGCGAAGAAATAAACAGAGCATGTTTTACAGCCAGCCTTAAGATAAAAGTTCAGCTCGTCAGAACCATACACTGAAAAATTTGTTTTCTCCAAAATGCTGTTGGATGTATGCATTTTGATTCAACTTTATGAAACGTAATACGAAATGGAATTTTCGGTAATTTCAATCTGTGTCGTAACACGCCGTATTTATATAGAGATACACTATCGGTGACAAGATTGAACATACTTTAGAAAAAGACATTCACGCACTTGTTTTGTTTTTTTCTAAATAAACTTAAGGTTATTTATTATTAAGCAGACTTTTAATTTTAAAACCGCGGTAATAAAATTTTGTTTAACGGATGTGCCGTTTTTCATTGCGGCAGTAATGTAACGAATTTAATAGATGGTGATCATAAAGACAATGCTCACATTGAAGGCAAAACTTTACATAGTTCACTAAATGGGAGTTGACTATTGTTCTACACTTAAGGCTTTCTATAGTATACAGAGTTTGTACTAATATATTGGTAAAGCGCAGATATGATACGATATGATACATGTGGTGATGCTTTTGAAAAACTAAGAAATCTTAAGGCATCATCACCTCGGGTACCTGTCTAGTATAACAGAAAATCTGCTCTCCTTTACAGTTCTTAACTACTGATGTATTCCTTTGGTTTTAAAAGTATATACATATTCTAATCTTACAAAATTCCATGTACTCTATCCTACTATAAATTCCAAAAGGTAAACAGAGGACCAGCACTGGAAGTATGCATCTATTTCTTACATACTAAATACGTATACTAGTAAACAGTAACTTTTGATAAAGCTTTATTTTAATTAGTTTCAGATATATTTCTTTTAAGTGTTCCTTTTTAACAAGAAAAGTTTCTTTTTAACAAATAATTTACACGAAATTTTATACAGCAGGTACCTTGTTGGATGTTCATATAGCTTTAAGTTAACTAAACAGTGCTTTTGTTTCAAATAGCTAAATATTTTGACATTGCAGAGTTAAAAAAATAATTATGATATAGCATGCGTCATACATAGAAAAATTGGCAGTTTGATTATAAACACATTCCTCACAGTTTAATAAATATAATAAGTGTAAAAATAACATAGTGGAACTCCCATTATATTTTCTAGTAATATCTTAATAAAAAATTCACTCTTTAAAGATATGTCTATTAGCTTAATGATTTATTTCTTTTTGAAGTTTTAGCTTTTCCTCAAAAGCACAAAAAAATGCTGATAAATAGTGCTGAAATATCAACAACACAATAACTGGAACATTTCCCTTTGTGTGATTCTTTTAGATTTTGCAGGAAAAAGGAATAAGCCCTTCCTGCTCGAAAATCTCTTTCACATAAAGAAAATAAATTCCTGTTTTCTTGACTAATTCTGTAGAATTATTTCATTCAACCAGGAGAAATGCTTCATTAATTAAAGCTGGAATAGCATTTTCCTGCTCGAAAATCTCTTTCACATAAAGAAATTAAATTCCTGTTTTCTTGACTAATTCTGTAGAATTATTTCATTCAACCAGGAGAAATGCTTCATTAATTAAAGCTGGAATAGCATTTTCCTGCTCGAAAATCTCTTTCACATAAAGAAAATAAATTCCTGTTTTCTTGACTAATTCTGTAGAATTATTTCATTCAACCAGGAGAAATGCTTCATTAATTAAAGCTGGAATAGCATTTTAAGGCAACTTTTTCTTCTTGTTCTGAATTCACGTATATGACACTTTTCCAAGGAGATATATATATTTATATATCTATTTATTTACATGTCTATTGACCGTGACATAATGCAAGAAAACTATATTCTTGAGTTCGGGCTGGCACAGTTTCATGAAAAAAGCAGAAATACCACTTTAGTAATTTTTATCGCGTCTGGTAATATTACAAAAGTCAACAACAACAACAACAAAAAACCGTTATTTTTAATGGATCTTACCGTTTCGTGTAGATATTAGTCATACTAAAACTGTGTCCGAATTCTAATGATATCATTATGGTTTCAAATGCAATAGCAACTAAAAAATATTAGGCACCTACTGGTGCTTTATTTAATTTTAACAACAGTTTTATGTAATACTAACGGAGATCTTGCACGGTGAAGGCTATCATATTTAATCATAGCTAATTTATCATGGTTGAGTAACACCATTTCATGGCCTAATCCATCTAGAACAACGTGTATGTACTACAGGCCGCTATATAAGGTTAAATAACTTTAATAACAATAGTTTTATTTAATACTAACGTAAACTGCATGAAAAAGGCTAGCATGTTTAGTTATAACTAAATTATCATGGCTAAGCAACACCATTTAGTGGTCGGATCTATCTAGGACAACGAACTGTAATACAAGCCGCAACTAATACGTAAATTAATTTTAACAAGTTTAATTTAATACTAACGTAGACTTTGCACAACAAAGGATAGCATGTTTAGTTGTTTAGTCATAGCTAATTTATCATGGTTGAGCAAAACCATTTAGTGGTCGGATCCATCTAGGAAAACGAACTCTAATACATCACATGGGATACCACAGGATCCAATAAGGTAACATTTGGCTCAGCCATGTTTTTCAGTTAATCTCTGTCTCATACACAGAGTGTCGTTTGATTTTTGGCCTTTCACCTACTGTACAATGGACACAATTCTTTGAAAAGAAAGTACTCGTACATCATCACCTTTGTACACTAATCAATGAAACCAAGGAGTTTGTAGACTTGATTCTATATACACAACTTGTCATGAACTCATGACTCATCTAGCTCGTGATCGTGAACTGTGATTGATATTCAGATCTTGGTGCGAAACCCTTGATGAACATTATCACGAAGAGAAGATGAAGTAGATGAAGGATGGTTGGAACAAAATCAGTCACATTCTTTTATCAAAGCCCTGTCTCGTTGACATATGATGGTACTGTCAAGTGGAGGCCATCTGTTGAATAGGAGTCACTGTTCTTGTCATCAGAATCGTGGTCAACAAATCCCTCTGGGTCGTAGCTTGGGAGAGTCAATGGTACTTGGGAATCCGTGTGTTTTGGACTTTGAGTTTCCATGCGATGCAACTGAAGCTTCGGTCCCCATGATGCTGTAGGCTTCATCAATGTAAATATTCTCTGAAATAAAAAGAGAAGAATTCAGTAAAATTTAGGCAAAAAAAACCATGGTTATCTACACTGGAGTTAGTTATCTATCAATAACACACGAAAAGTATTTCCGATTACCGTAATTTATGTATACAGCATTTTCGTAAAACGCATTTGGAGATCCCAAAAACTCTATAAAATATGAAAAGGAAAAAATGGTATATTTGTAACATATGAAAGGCATCACCAATTATTACAGCATATGTACAGTGCTCTGTCACACATGTAAAGGACTTCAGGTCTCCATTATACATGCAGGGGTTGCGCTGCCGATCGCCATCTTCGCAATTTACGAAAAAAAAAATCGTTTTGGCGATGAAAAAAGAGCTTTGGCGATTACCTTTTTGTACTGTTATAACACTTTGGCGATTACCTTTTCGTATTGTTATAACACTTTGGCGCTTACCTTTTTGTACTGTTATAACACTTTGACGATAAGAAATTGAATTTGGCGAATAAATTGGCAAAAACTTTAAAAGAGCCAGCGCGACCCCTATATATGAATATGTCCTACCTTACATATGGAGATCTCCGTAACATACTTAATGCATTTGGAATAACAAATCTCTATAGCACATGAGAACTAATGAAAATCATTGTGACAAAACCAGTTTATTAGGTACATCTACTTAGTATAGCGCGTTACGCCGCACTTGGCCTGCAGAACAGCCCGAATCAGTCGGGGATACTAGAAGTGTCGGGCGAGAATGTTGTACCATGCGGAAATGATTGAGTCTCACGGAGAACAGACCGTTCTACCTCATCCCAGAGATGGGGCTGAAATCCAGTGAACACTGCAATGGGTTGTAAATAATACGATCGCTCTCCAATCGACCTCTCTCTCCGCTGCTGAGGAAAAGTGCGAGGCTACATGAGGATTCCCCGTGGAGGATGTGGGAAAACAGTCAGCCACCTTGAATTACGTACACGACAGGTGCCAACACGTATTCACGACAGCCGCATATCTGCTATGTACAAAAGCCGTTCCATAAAAACTAAGTCTTTTTTTTTTTTTTTTTTTGAGTTGGCAACAGCACGAAGGGGAAAAATAACCACGCAGACAATTAACTGAATTAAGGAAATATCTATGGTAACAGTTATTAGCCATGGCAAACGAGACTGGTTTTGTTGTTGCGCAGTTGTTTAAGGTACGTTTGCATTTCGCCATACAGCTGTGGAGGCGAGGGATTCAAAGTTAAGAAGTGAAATGCGTTATGCGATAAAATTTGCTATCTTTTGGGTAAAACGTCTGCAGAAACAGTTGATTTAATGAATAAAAGCTTACAAAGATAAATGTTTGGGTGAGTCAACGATTTTTAGATGACACCGTGATTTCAAAAAGGGATGTTTGTCGGCAGAACTCACTTCTAGGGGTGATCGACCTGAAAGTGTTTTTACGGAGCGTATTGTTAACACTGTTTGGGCAATGCTGCAAGAAGATCGACAAATGACGTGTGAAGACATGGCGACGTCACTAATATTTCAAAAACGTCGGCATTCCGCATTCTACGCGACAAATTACTTCTCCATCGTGTGTGCTCCAGATGGGTACCTCATCACCTGACGAAAAAACAATTGTTAACCAGAGTTCAGGTGTGTCATGAGTGGAAACAAATGATTACAAAGGATCCAAACTTTCTAAACTCAGTAATAACTGCCGATGAAACATGTGTACACTATTTTTACCCCTTCACGAAGCGAGCAACGAGTGTCTGGAAACACACAAGCTCGCCTCCTCCGAAAAAATCCGCCAAACCAAGCCTGCTGGAAGGTGATGATGATAATTTTCTTTGATCATAAAGGTGTAGTCTACCAGCTTGCCGTTCCTTCACAAATTACTGCCAATGCTAAGTATTACATTTAAGTCGAGAAGCGTCTGCGACGAAACATATCGATTCAATGACCGGAATTGGTGGGCAAGTTGACACTACACCATGATAACGCCCGCCCACATGTGACTGCTTGTGTTCGTTTCTTACGAAATGCAGTACTGAAATCATGTCACAGCCTGCCTACAGTCCTGGCCTCACCCCGTGGGATTTCTGGTTGTTTACAACAATGAAGGTGAAGTTCCGTGGCGCACCATTCAACATGACATTATTCAAGTTGTACAGGGGTCGCTAAAACAGCTTCCGCAAAATGCCTTCGCTACATGCTTTGAAGAGTGGACTGAATGATGAGACCGTTGCATATCATCCGAGGGAAGATACTTTGAGAAAGAATAACATATATTTTGCTGTACGTATATTTCTTCATTTTGTGCGATTTTACTCTGTTTTTATGGAACGGCCGTTGTATAAGAGAGTGATTTATTTTAGTTTTGGACTTTTATTTAAAAACTTGAAACTACAGGGCTTTAGGTACCAGAGTTACCTTTCCAGACACTCTGTCTGACTTTCAACCACCACCCTTCCCCACCACACATATATATACACTGAGAAACACATATCCTCTCCCTCATGTTTGAAATCCTTCAAAAATTATTATGAGGGGTCGCGCTACTGATCGCCATTTTCGCAATTTGCGAAAAAAAAAATCGTTTTGGCGACTGATAAAATGTTTTGGCGAAAATATTGGCGATTAGCCTTTTTACTGATGTCGAAGCAAAAACAATCTATATTTTTTACTCGATTTGGTACTTGAAAAATAAAATTTGAATGCTAGTTACTTTTTTCTTTTTTACATTGCGTGTGAGATGGAAAGCCATTGCATGAAAAGAGTGGCGTCGTTGCTCTTGTCTGTCCTTTCTCTTCTATGCTCCTGTCTGTCTAATCAAGTGTCCACTGTCCATATCTCGCGTTAACCCAATACTGTGGTCGACCCTCGTGTCTCATCTTCACTTCTCTTGAGCACTACAAGAAGTTTTAGTCTCGTGACGCCATCGATGATGTCATGTGATTTTTTTCAAAACTGAAGAATTCAATTTGGAGGAAGCGTACAGAAAATGGGCTGAACTTCCCCACATAATTCAGTATTTTGATTAGTCTGTGCTTGATTTATGTATTTTGAATAATTCTGTGGCTTGGTACTAAACAGGCAAATGCCAAATTTTGCTTTGGCAATGCCAATGAAATTTTAAAAATTAATGTAGAATCTTTTTATGAGATCATATTCGTGGATTTCTTATGTTTTGATGTGAACCATCAACCAATATTGCACGACTGATATGAAAATAGTTATTAGATGGAAGTTCTATAAGTAATAAAATGCAATATTTCAACATCTGTATTTTTTTTTTTTTTACACAGGCCATTTTAGAACCAAGCCACAGAAAAATGTAACACCCAATTTTTCAATCAATTTGAAACTTATCCTGTCAACAATTCTTTGTTTAGACATTTTATAGGTAGTAATGAATTGAAAATAAGTGTCCATATTTCTTTGTATTAGGATTCAGGATCTATGACATAATATTTTGCTACTTACTTGTAAACAATCTATAACTTATTGCTTTTGTACTATAGTAACACTTTATGGTTTCTGTATTTCCAATGGAGAGTGAAAAAAATTACGATTTCAGATTACATTTGGCGAAAAAGAATTTAATTTGGCGAATGAGTTGGCAAAAACTTTTAAAAAGCCAGCACAACCCCTGCTATGCTTAGGGGTTCTCAAGTAAATCTTGCGGGAGATGGGGGCGCACGTTGTGCTAGTAACACCACTGATCATTGGTCAAATCAAGTGTTGCACTGCTGGTCTATTGCCCGCATCCTCTCATTTCTAGTTCTATCCTTTCTGACAACAGCACATAGGGCATTCAGTGTACACCAACCTGGATATTAAGGCCCTTCATTCAAATGTGCTTCTCACTATAAAATGTGTTTTTTGAAATCCTGCTCTTCACAATCGTAATTTATTATTCTAAGTGAGATCGTTACTCAAAGAGTAACGATTTCACTTTAACTGGAATGGTTACCCAAAACAGGTTTTCATGTCTCTATTTATCCCTTGCTGAATTCAGTTCTTACATGCTCTCCTGATTTCTGTTTGGCACATATGCAATTGTCGCCATCAAATTAATTAAAAGCATGTGACGTATATTCTAAATTAACTTTCCTTTTTAGTTTCTTTCCCTATGTAAATCTTGAGTTTATTCTGTTATTCTTCACTTTCAACGTAATATCTTTTCTCTCAAACGAATACGTTTGGCAACACAATTCAAGTTGAATGCACGAGACGTATGCCTGATATTGATAAGAACAAGAGATAAAAGCGACAACTAAATTGTTGCTTAGTGAGCGTTGGGTTGTGAACTGATTATTGAAAGGAGCGTTGTGAAAAGAGCGTTGTGTTAAGAGTTGTGTGGTGTGTGGAGAGTTTAGTGCAATATGC
Source organism: Macrothele yani (assembly GCA_039090855.1). Classification (NCBI taxonomy): domain Eukaryota; kingdom Metazoa; phylum Arthropoda; class Arachnida; order Araneae; family Macrothelidae; genus Macrothele; species Macrothele yani. The sequence goes on along the minus strand of CM076995.1, from coordinate 149,992,703 downwards.
TATGCTACGATGTGTTTGCTACATCCTGAATAAAGCATCTTTTCCGTAAGTTTGTCTTCTGTTGTTTACATGTTTCGTCTGGCCGTTAAGGTTTCTTTCATTTAGGAACTATTTCTTAGTATAATGATGCTTTAAATTAACGTAGAAGTACGAAAAGACTTCTACGTTATAAGCATTCTATGTTGGAACATAATGCCAATATTCACTTTTTTAATATTCTGCACGTTTTTCAACTCCTTTGTGAATATGAGACTAGTAAATTTTTTTATTTACTATTTAAATTGCTGGGAGTTAAATAACTTGTTTACAAAAAGTTGCCTTCAGAGGATTTATTTACAAGTTCAAAAGTTCTTAAAAATCGTTGTGACGTATACTCTAATTTAACTTTCCTGTTTAGTTTCTTTCTCTGTGTACATTTGTGTTCGTTCCCTTTAGCAATTTTCAAACTCAACGTTATATCTTCTCTCTCGCAAGAGTGTGGTTGACAACGCTTTGAGGTCGGAACGTATGAAGTGTGTATATGTCTGATGAGAACTAGAAGATATATAATGTGTGAGCAGCAGCAAAGGGGTAGAGATTTTAGTATGGTGATATAATAGTATTTGCGGAAGTTGAGTTACTTGAAGTTGTGATTCCTTGACGTCTGCGTATTATCTTTAGCGCTGGTGTTTTGTTTTTCACTAACCAAGTTCTTTCACATTAATTGGATTATGCCAATAATATCGTTGAAGAGTGAGTTGTGCCAAAGGAGTTTTGGCTGAATAAAGACTAACTGTAAGCAATTTTTTCTTGACATTTTCTTGAATGACTCTAGTTTTTACTGTAGGGGAAGTTTTTGAGAGCTGATTTATGTAGTGTTCAGTCAGCTATACGTACACGAACATTACAATGTTAAACATATTATTTCAAGTAACACTTCCTGCCTCATTTGATGATCCAGTATCGTTTTAAGTTCTTCTTGATGTTGTTCTTTTGATGATCCAGTATCGTTTTAAGTTCTTCTTAATGTTGTTCTTGTTCACATATTCCAAAAAGGAGTTCATTAAGAGTTTTAAAAAACTGTCTTAAGTTTCTGGACTCATTGCGATTCCCATTTTCAAAGATTTGAGTATAGACCACACATGAAGAAAACTTCTTTTGTTGGATGTCTTGTTTCCATTGAGGTGGTGTATCATCATTGGTCCACTGACAGTGACTTCACTGTTTCTTGGTGGCCTTTTCTCATTGGTGGTTGTATGGTGAGGTGATGTCTCATGTGGCGCCACCTTTTGTGAGGTTTTGATTATCATTTTTTTCAATCAATTAATATTTGTTTTTGTTTGGATCCTTTTTTCTTTCCTGTTTCTTGTTCTCTACTTATTAGTAATATTCAGGGGATGTTGTGTTTGTCTTACGGCACTGGATCTCTCCCTTCCCTGGAACCAGTGACTCTAAATTAGGAACGGGCAACTGCTTATAGCCCATTAAGTTGTTCACGGTGGTCGTTAAATTTTCAATAAAAAATATTCAGGGATATAGAGGGTTTACGAAACTATTATTATTATTATTACCCAATTTTTTGGAGGTTCTTTTGGATAAGGATAGCTTCTGCAAATCTGATTTCATCTTCATTTTGATGCTGGGTTAGATGCTTTTTGAACCTGATTTTACCAATAGTAAACACCTAAACCAGCATCAAAAGGAAGATGAAATCAGATATTCAGAAGCCATCCTTATCCAAAAAAAAAAAAAAAAGCAGCCAGAATGTTTGTGATAATAATAGTTGCATAGACCTTTCATATCCCTGAGGTTACTAATAAATAGAGAACAAAAAACAGAAAAAAAAATCCAAAACAGAAAAAAAAAAGTAATTCATTAAAAACAGTGATACCCAAAACCTCACAAAAGATGGTGGCACATGAGACATGACTTCACCATACAACCACCAATAAGAATAGGCCACCAAGAAACAGTGAAGTCACAGTCACTTGAACAATGACGATACACCAACTCAATGGAGACAAGACATCTAACAAAGTAAGTTTTCTTCATGTGTGATCTACACTCAAATCTTTGAAAATGGGACTCCAATGAGTCCAGGAACTGGGTTTTTTAAAAACTTTTCATTAACTCTTTTTTGGAATATGTGAATAAAAGCAACATCAATAAGAACTTAAAGTGATACTGGGTCATCAAAAGAGCAATATGAAGAAGAACTTAAAATGATACTGGATCATCAAAAGAACAATATGAAGAAGAACTTAAAATGATACTGGATCATCAAAAGAACAATATGAAGAACTTAAAATGATACTGGATCACCAAAAGAACAATATGAAGAGAACTTAAAATAATACTGTAACATCAAATGAGGCAGATAAGTGTTACTTGAAATAATATGAATAATATGTTTTACAATTTTTAAAAACGTTTGCACTGTTAAATAAATCCTATGAAGACAACATTTTGTAAACAAATTTAGTAACTATGAGCAATTTAAATAATAAATAATCAAAATTTAACCAACTGGTGTCTCATGTCCCAAAAGTTGAAAAACGTGAAGAATGTTAAAAAGTGAATATTAATTAGCATTATGTTCCAACATAAATTTATGAAACAGACTCACGTTAAAACACATAGGGTTTTTGCCAGAATACATACTTGTGGTAAAAACAATTGAATTTAGAAGCATTCTATGAAAACTCACCTTAATAATTGGGCCATCAGCTTGTGAAACCTTGATAACAGCTACTGCTGGTATGGCGCTCACCGAGAAGAGAGACAAGGCCCAACCCATACCGGTAGCCCAGTCAGGAAACACATAATCACCATACTGCGTAGGTTTCATGTCGATCCACGTGAATACCAGTATAAACTGAAAAAAAAAAAAAAAACGTGGTCAGTAATCTCCATAAAATGAAAAGAAAATTAATCAGTAATTTTCATGTGAATATCAATGTAAAGTTAAATGAAGAGTGGAAGACATAACCAAAATAAAAAATATGCTTATTTGAAACTTGTTGAAATATCTGGTAATGATATTTGGTACTAACTGAAGCTTTACTGACAGTTAATTTCTGGACGAATCCTTAACACGTAAAAATTAAATGCGAAGAAGGCCTTCGCTGTCGATAGCATTCTTTGCAATTTGCGAAAAAAATAAATAAATATGGATTTGGCGACTGATTAAAAGTTTGGGCAAAAATACTGCGACTACCTATTTTAATGACGTCCGAGCAAAAACAAACTTAATTTTTATTCAGTTTGGTACTTGAAAAACGAAATTGAAATATTGGTTACTTTTTTACCCTTTCCAACCGTAAGGTTGAAGAAGCGTATATGCTCCAGCTTTGTCCGTCTGTCCGCACGATAACTCGCATAAAAATGGTTCGATTTCCATGAAATTTTAGTATGTGGTAGGAGACCACCTGGGGATGAACCCTATTAAAAATGGGGTGTAGTGAGGTCAAAGGTCACGACATAGGAGCGGGATCCATTCAATTAACCTTATGCGTCATAACTTGGGTAAATATGGTTCGATTTCAATGAAATTTTAGTACGTGGTAGGGAACTTACCTGGGGACGAACCCTATTGAAAATGGGTGAAGTGGGATCAAAGATCAGGACATCGTAGCGGGATGCATTCCATTACTCTTATGCGTCATAACTTGCGTAAATATGGTTCGATTTCGATGAAATTTTAGTTTGTCGTAGGGGACCACCTGGGGATGAACCCTATTGAAAATGAGTGAAGTGGAGTTAAAGGTCAGGACATAAGAGCGGGATGCCTTCCATTGCCCTTATGCGTCATAGCTTGCGTAAAAATGGTTCGATTTCGAGGAAATTTTAGTATGTGGGAGGGGACCCCTATTGAAAATGGGCGAAATGGGGTCAAAGGTCAGGACATAGGATCGGGATCCATTCTATCGCCCTTATGCGTTATAACTTACGTAAAAATGCTTTGATTGAGACAAAACTTTATCATGTTGCTCCGGAAGTATACTTTACCGGTTCTGTTGAATATCATCGAAATGGGGTCAAAGGTCAGGTCATAGGAGCGAGATTTATTCTACAGCCATTATCCTCATAACTTGAATAATGATTTCTGGTATGGTGGAAAGCGTATCATAATCAATGCATTGCATGATTTTACTAACTTGTTTTCTTTGGTGACATTGCCGTGAGATGGTAAGCGATTACGTAAAAAGAGTGACGTCATCACTGATGTAAGACCCTTCCCTACTATGCTCCTTCGTGTTCAATCTTGCGTTGACCCAACTCTGTGGTCGACCCGTGATTCTGTTTCACTTCTCTTTGAGCACTCAAGAATTTCTGTTCTGGCGACGACTTCGATGATATCCGCACTTCTTCCGGCACACAGAAAATGGGAGGAAGTTTCCCACAGAGTTTCCTGTTTTGATTAGTCTATGCTTGATTTATGTATTTAGAATAATTCTGTGGCTTGGTTCTAAACGGGCCAATGTCAAATTTTACTTCGGCAATGCCAAGGATATTTTAAAAATTAATATAGTATCTTTTAAATGTGATCATATTTGGAGATTTCTTATCTTTTGATGTGAACCATCAACCAATATTGCGCGACTCATATGAAAATAGTTATTAGATGAAAGTTCTAGAAATAATAAAGTGCAATTTTTCAACATCTGTACTTTTTTTTACACTGGCCCTTTTAGAACCAAGTCACAGAATAAATGTAATACCCAATTTTTCAATTAAAGTGAAATTTATTCCGCCAATAATTCTTTGTTTAGAAATTTTACAGGAAGTAATAAATTCAAAAATTAAGATAAGTGTCTATATTTCTTTTTATTAAGATTCAGGAATATAATATTTTAATTGTAAAGAATCTACAACCTATTGTTTTAGTACTACTTTAACAATTTATGTTTTTATGGTTTTTATAATTCCAATGGAGAATGGAAAAAAAAAGTTGGCGACTTCAGATTACATTTCGCGAATGGGTTGTCGAAAACTTTAAAAAAGCCAGCCAGAGCAGCAACTGCAAAGTGCTTATAAATTATCTGTATAACTTTAAGGATTAGTTAAAAAAAAAAAACTCTGGAATTGAGAAAATTTGTTGCGGTTAATTGCACTCGTAAGCAGGGACGTCGCTAGACTTGGAATCAGGATGGCCGAGCATTATTTTTGGTGGGGTAAACTTCATAACAATTTTTTTTTTACGAAACGAATTTTTAATACTTTTCACTACCCGCTACAAAGGGATTGGTAAAGTCCTCATCCTCTCACATGGACATACACACATACACGGAATTGACTACTTACGCCACTGGTGTAAGATACAAGTGCTACTAGAAATGTTGCCTTCCACTTTCTGTTTGCTCTGAATGCATCGTCTTAAATTGCTTATCAAAATTTTGCATTTTTGCTTACGAAAATAGTACTATACTTGAACAATTTAAAGGAAAATGTCGTTTTTATTCATCTACATCAAATTTTAATGTCGTGCCATGCAGACACAATACCTTTGTCCTTCTTATCTCCTTTCCTTGAATCCAGCGACTTTGACTTGCACTCCTCTCCTACAAAAAAGCAATCCTCGGCCGCTTTCTGCATTTTCACTGTCCCGGAACAGTAACTTTAGACTCTGTGACGTACTACAAAGGTGAAACACGTGCCAAGACGACAAATCTGCAGCGATAAATTTCGTCGGTGTAGCTTACTCAATGTCGGTGTAGCCACTCCGGAGCGAGAAAACTCGGATTCGATCACTGTTACAGCCAATTTTTTTGTTTTTAACAACTCCACTTTCCGTGTTGGAATCCCCTATTTTGCAATTAGTAGTGACCTCCTCAGTGAATTCCTGTCCACTCTCCTCATTAGCCCCTTGGCCATACAAATATGAACAAGAACGATGACACTGAATTTTCGGGTGTAATAAGCACGTCTTTTGAATCCGTTCTGACGCAAATTAAATTTATCAAAGCTATTCAAAGTCAATATATTGCTGTAAACGGAATCTTGAGCTTACGAACTCTTAGAAACAGAGATATCGACAAAAATAAGATGTGACTTTACGTCCCCTGGTGGGAAAACCATGCATTATTTTAGGAAGAAAGTATTCTCAAAAGGTTTATAAATATAAGCGGTATCGGTGCAAGAAAAAAAAAAAAATTAGTCGAGTTTTCAGGAGCCCAGATTTTGCTACAAATACATCAGAAGCAGAAATTAACACTTATGACCCTTGGTGGCTGAACCATTCTTTACCAAACATTAGAAATTATGTGAAAAATATTTTCCATCAGGTCTTGTATGCGATACAGGAAGAATTTCTCAAATCAGAGCTTTAGGAGCAGAAATAACGCAGAAAACGCAATTTACCTTTGTGCCCCCTAGTGGAAAGTCTATGATTTACTTGAAAATTTTGAATTTATAGGAAAAACATTTCGCATCGGAAACACTATCCAACAAAGAAGGAATTTTTCAAATCGTAATCTCAGAAGTAGAGATATTGACAAAAATAAGATATACATCTACGCCCCCTGGCGTAGAAACCATGCATTTTTTTCAAGAAGAAAATGTTCCTAAAAGGTTTGTCGACATGAGTAGTATCGGTCAACAAACGACTTTTTTCAATCGAGATTTTAGAAGCTCATATTTTGCTGCAAATACAACAGAAGCGGAAATTAAGACTTACGCCACCTGGTGGCCAAACCATTTCTTACAAAAATTAGAAAATATGTGCAAACGATTTCCCATCGGGAGCTGTATCCGGTGCAGAAAGAATTTTTCAAATCGGAGATTTAGAAGCAGATATATAGGGGGAAACGCAATTTACATTTACGCCCCCTAGCGGAAAGTCTATGAATTACTTGAAAATTTTGAAATTATATGAACCGCATGTCACAATAGAAACACTATCCAACAAAGAAGGAATTTTTCAAATCTGACTCCTACAAGTAGAGATATTGAAAAAAATAAGATATGCATCTACGCCCCCTGGCGTAGAAACCATGCACTATTTTAAGAAGAAAATGTTTCTAAAAGGTTTGTCGACATAAGTAGTATCGGTCAACAAACGACGTTTTTTTCAATCGGGAACTTAGAAGCTCATATTTTGCTGCAAATACAACAGAAGCGGAAATTAAGGTTTACGCCCCCTGGTGGCCAAACTATTTTTTTTACAAAAATTAGAAATTATGTGCAAACGATTTCCCATGAGGAGTTGTATCCGGTGCAGAAATTTTTTTTCAAATCGGAGATTTAGATGCAGAGATATAGGGGGAAACGCAATTTACCGTTACGACCCCTAGAGGAAAGTCTATGAATTACTTGAAAATTTTGAAATTATATGAAAAACATGTCACACGGAAAACACTATCCAACAAAGAAGGAATTTTTCAAATTGGGGTCCTAGAAGTAGAGATATTGACAAAAATAAGATGTACATCTACGCACCCTGGCGGAGAAACTGTAGAATATTTTAAGAAGAAAGTATTCCGAAAAAGTTTATCGATGTGAGTGGCATCAGTCCAGGAAAGAATTTTTTCAATCGTTAGTTTAAAAACTCCGATTTTATGGCAAATACGTCAGAAGCAAAAATTAACACTTACGCCCCCTGGTGGCCAAAGTATTTACCAAAAATTCGAAATTATATGCAAAAGATTATCCATTAGGAGATGTATCCACTGAAAAAAGATTTTTCAAATAAGAGTTTTAGGAGAAGAGTTATCGGAAAAAATGTAATTTACTTTAACGCCCCCAAGCGGAAAATCTATGCGTAATTTGAAAAGGTAACTATATCTAAAATATTCTTCGACATAAATGGAATCGAAAGATAACAAAAAAAATTTCAATCGGATGTTTAGAAGCAAATATGTGGAATAAAACGTATTTTTGAATTCGACATCGTCTGCATTTACGCCCTCTACCGGCGAAATTCTACATAGTAAAAAAAGAACGAAATAAAGGATCATCACTTGCATATTTCAAGCTTCCCAACGCAAAAGAATTTTTCAAATCGGACGAATAGTTGCAGAGATATCGTGGGTACAGAAGGACGGACGGGCAAACCGATAACAGAAGCAGGATCTTTTTTACGCTTTCCAACCGCAGGTTGAAGAAGCATATATGCTCCAGCTTTTTCCGTCCGTCTGTCCGTCCGTCCGTCTGTCGGCACGATAACTCACGTAAAAATGGTTCGATTTCGATGAAATTTTAATATGTGGTAGGGGACCACCAGGGGACGAACCATATAGAAATGGGTGAAGTGGGGTCAAAGGTCACGCCATAAGAGCAGGATCCATTCAATTACCCTTATGCGTCATAACTTGCGTAAATATGGTTCGATTTCGATGAAATTTTAGTATGTGGTAGGGGACCACCAGAGGACCAACCCTATTGAAAATGGGTGAAGTGGGGTCAAAGGTCACGCCAAAAGAACGGGATCCATTTCATTGCCTTTATGCGTCATAACATGCGTAAATATGGTACGATTTCGATGGAATTTCAGTATGTGGTAGGGAACTACCTGGGCACAAACCCTGTTGAAAATTGGCAAATTGGGGTCAAAGGTCAGGCAGGGCATAAGAGCGGGATTTATTCCATTGCCTTTATGCGTCATAACTTGCGTAAAAATGGTTCGATTTCGATGAAATTTTAGTATTTGGTAAGGAACCACCTGGGGACGAAACCTATTGAAAATGGGCGAAATAGGGTCAAAGGTCAGGGCATAAAAGTGGAATCCATTCCATTGCCTTTATGCGTCATAACATGCGTAAATATGGTTCAATTTCGATGAAATTTTAGTATGTGGTAGGGCACCACCTAGGCACGAACCCTATTGAAAATGGGCGAAATGGGGTCAAAGGTCAGGCAGGACATAAGAGCAGGATTTGTTCCATTGCCCTTATGCGTCATAACTTGCGTAAAAATGGTTCGATTTCGATGAAATTTTAGTATGTGGTAGGGAGCCACTGGGGACGAACCCTATTGAAAATGGGTGAAATGGGGTCAAACATCAGGACACTGGAGTGGGATCCATTCCATTGCCCTTGTGCATCATGCCTTACCAAAAAATGTTTCGATTGCGACAAAACGTTATCATGTTGTTCCGGAGGTATAGTGAACCGGTTCTGTTGAATATCAACGAAATGGGGTCAAAGGTCATTGCACAAAAGCAAGATTTATTCCACAACCATTATTCTCATACCTTGCGTAAAACTGCTTCTATTGCGACAAAACTTTAGTATGTTATTCTTGAGGTGTACTGAACCGGTTCTGTTGAATATCATCAAAATGGGGTCAAAGGTCAGGACACAGGAGCGAGATTTATTCTACAGCCATTATCCTCAAACCTTGAGTAATAATTTCTGGTATGTTGGAAAGCGTATCATAATCAATGCATTGCATGTTTTTACTAACTTGTTTTACAAAAGACGTGCTAAAAAGAGGCTTAAACTAAGAAATTGGAAGAGTGAAGAACAATTGAATTTCCATGGCCCTACGGATGCTATTTTGATAGCCTTTCTACGGAGATGTAAACAACGCACATTCTAGGGGGAAATAATATACATAGGCAGGAGGGGTCGCGCTGGCTCTTTTAAGGTTTTCGCCAATTTATTCGCCAAATACAATTTTTATCGCCAAACTGTTATAATAGTACAAAAATGTAACCGCCAAAGCTTTTTCCATCGCCGAAACGATTTTCTTTTTTTTTTTTTGGAAATTGCGATGATGGCGATCGGCAGCGCGACCCTTTACGTAGGACCAGGGGTCGCGTTGTCGATCGCAATCATCGCAATTTGCAAAAAAAAAAAAAATAATCGTTTCGGCGATGGAAAAAACGCTTTGGCCATCACCTTTTACAGTGTTATAACACTTTGACAAAAACAAATTGAATTTGGCGATAAATTGGCGAAAACTTTAGAAAAGCCAGCGCAACCACTGCGTAGGGCAACATGATATAAAACACATAACTTATTACATGGAAAAATTCAGATTATATTTTTAAGTTAAATATATTGAAAAATTGCATATTTTAAACTGGGTGGGTGGCAGGGTGGGCAAGACGCCCACCCTCGCGTTCCCCGGGCAACGTCCCTGATCGAAATATAAGTTTTATTGATAAAAATTAGTATGGCTCGATGTGAGTACCCTCAGTTGCATGTAACACACCGAGACAGTACTAGTTTTCCGCTGATACTCGCCCAAATGATCACATCAAATGTTGCAAATCCATCCTTAATTTTTTTGCTTAAAGTCGTCAATGTTGCGAACCCTTGTTTTAAACATGAATTCTCCATAAGAAAAAATTTACAAGGTTTAGGTCAAACGAATGAGGTGGCTAATTAATCGAGTTATCACTTCCAGTCCACCGATCAAAAAAAATATTTATTCAGGATGTCATGAACACACAAACCCCTGTGTGTAGGTGCTCCATGTAGCTGGCAAATAAAATGTGACGGTCTTCCACTTGCTGAATTGCAAAGTTATATTGTAGGGGTCGCGCTGCCGATCGCCATCTTCGCAATTTGCGAAAAAGAAATCGTTTTGGCGATGGAAAAAAAGGCTTTGGAAAACCCTTTTCATAAAAATGAAAAACCCTTTTCACAGTGTTATAACATTTTGGCGAAAACAAAATGAATTTGGCGACAAAAATTGGCGAAAACTTTAGAAAAACCAGCGCAACCCCTGGCATGTATTTTAACAAGAGTATGTGAAAAAAATATCAATTCAATGAATGAAAAGCGTTTACCAATGAGGATCAGGTGTTAAGTATTACAGTTGTTTGCATGTAACTAAGCATGCTTCAGAATATAATGAATTGAAAGGTGCTATTCGCGAAGAGAAGCAGAGACCTGCGTCATTTTTTTTATAGCAGAGCCAAAAGAAAAAAATACATACTATGTACATAATCTTGTAGCATTATGTTCAGTGTGTTTTTATATTCAAGAGTAATTTTTTGTGCCACAGTTCTTAATTGTTACTTATTTTTTTGCTTACATATGTCCTGTATTTTTGTATAAATCGTAGAAGATCATTAGACACTGTCACATGAAAGTTAAAGGTTTTGTATGTGTGAACGTGAAGCATTTCAAAGAGGCTGGCTTCAGTTCTCTAAAAGAATAAAATTTGCATGATACACTGCCGGACAATTGCTCAGGACGGATGACAATAGCAACGATAGCAACCATAAAATGGAAGGCAGGAAAATGTGGAAATTAGCATAAGTGCGGGATACAGTAAGACGTGTTGTGCGTATCCAAATTTTGGATTGCCGAACTTGTTCGTGACGTCATAGCGCTGATAAGGGATATAAAGGATTTGACGCGCATTGACCGTTGTTGTTCAAACGCAAAGTTGAAAGGGAAAGAATCAATTGACGAATTTACAATTTTCAGTATGTCTTCCCGACATCACCTAGATGATTTTACGCGTGGCCGTATTATTGGCAAGATTGAAGAAGGGCGAAAAATAACAGATGTTGCCAGGGAGTTCGACGTCAGCCACAGTGTTGTTTCAAGGCTTTGGAAATCATTTCAAACAAATGGAGAGTGTAGCAAACGTCACGGGGGAGGTCGTGTTCGCAGTACGACACCTGCAGAAGATCGGTACATAGTGCTATCAACAAAAAGACACCGGCGCAGCACAGCTAGTGAGGTAGCAAATCAGTTTATGGCTGCTACTGGCAAGCGGATCTACAGAAAAACTGTTACCAGACGTTTGCATGAAGGAGGACTATACGCCCGCCGTCCTGTTTTGTGCATCCCATTGTCCAGACGTCACCGTACCGCCCGTTTGCAATGGTGATATCAACATCGCAATTGGACTGATAACGACTGGTCTGCTGTCCTCTTCTCAGATGAGAGTAGATACAGTATATCGTCTGATTGTCGACGACAACTGATCTGGCGTGATAGTGGTACTGCATATTGTCCAGCAAACATACAGGAAAGGGACCAATATCCGACATGTAGTGTCATGGTATGGGCTGGCATCATGATCAATGGCCGTACGTCCCTCTATGTGCTTCCAACTGGAACTATGACTGGCTAACGATACATTAATGATGTTCTGCTACCTCATGTTCGCATGTTCCGTGGTGCTGTCGGTGATAGATTCATTTTCATGGACGACAACGCAACATGTCATCGAACAGTCGCTGTCCAGGAGTGTCTTGAGAGCGAGGATATTCAACGCCTCGTATGGCCAGCACGTTCTCCAGATCTGAATCCCATTGAAAATGTGTGGGATGCTTTGGGGAGGAGTCTTGCTGGTCGCCAATGCCCTCCAATAAACAAGGACACCCTCATCCGTGCACTGACAGAGGAATGGGATAAATTACCCCAACAGCTGCATGATAATGTTGTGCAAAGCATGACACGACGTGTGGAATCTTGCATCGCCCTCCATGGTGGCCATATCTTGTATTGACATCTTACGCCGGAACGCCTGCTGACGGTAATTGCATTTTTTTCACGTTTACGTATTCTGCACAAAATGGCCTGTTTGTCCCTTGAACACACACGTTCCAAAGCCTTCTGGATTTCAGAGCACAATAAATTGTCTTTCTTGTAATGTCCTGGCATTCTGACATTATTTTATTTCACTTGGCATCCAACCACACTTACTTTTTTATGCGCTATATAGCCGTTTATGATCCGTCCTTAGCAATTGTCCAGCAGTGTATATTCAACTTCGGCGTCACTGTTTTGTGTGTACTGCTCTCTATTGGTAAACAAAATAGGGCAACTATTTCAATTACAACGTGCACATTTGTGTTACACGCAGTAAAGTGCAATATTTTCGGTTTTGCGAAAAATACGAGAAGGTTCCAGGGAATTTTAATTATTAAGGTCGTTCCACCTAAAATCTCTGCCTTATGTTTCCAATAATAAAACTTCTGCACATTTTTTTCTTCGCAAGTAGTGTATTCCCAAACATGAAAATTTGCACATCGATAGAACTAACTTTAAGTTATTACATGGGATACTTAATGCTTGCTAAAACATAACCGTAATTAAGCAATACAACATTTGTTTGTCTACTGACGTCATTAATGTACAGGTCGCGCCATCTATTAACAGGTCTGAACATTACTCAAAGAAAAATGATGATTTTTAATATACACTATCTACCAACAAGTAATTTGACACCCCTGCAATCGACGATATCTGCGGTCCTGATACACGTCACGGCCGCCGCCGTTAAATATCGTGTGGGAAACAACAACGCAACCAGTCGCATGCAAGATGCCACGCAGTTCGGAGCTCTCTGATTTCGAGAAAGGTGTGATCGTCGGGTATCACAGAAATGGCCGATCCATACGTGACATATCCAGCGAGTTCAAGTACTCAAAATCGACAGTGGCCTACGTGACTGGCAAGTGGAAGATGAGAGGTGACTGTCGGAATGTGCCCCGACCAAGCTGACCCACAAAACTGGGATTTAGAGACCGACGGGTGCTGGCCAGAGAAATTCGGAAGAACCGCACCAAATCGATGGGCCACATCCGCGAGGAGTTTCAACGGACATCCGGGAGTGTTCTTTCGATGAATACCATCCGTAAGGAAGTCCATCTGCTCGGTTATCATGGACGTGCTGTCGCCCACAAGCCTTTGATCACCAAGTCCAATAGCGCTGCTCGGCTAACGTGGTGCAAAGAACGTCGACAGTGGACCGTTGAACAGTGTAAACACGTTCTCTGGAGCGACGAATCAAGGTTCACCCTCTACCGTTCGGATGGCAGGGTCTGGGTTTGGCGTCTGCTTGGAGAACGCCTCCTGCCGGAATGTATTGTGCTTACTGTGAAGTTCGGCGGCGGTGGAATTATGCTATGGGGGTGTTTCTCCTGGTATGGCACGGGACCCTTGGTCGCAATTCCTGGTAGACTCAACGCCGAAACCTACTGCACAATTTTGGATGACCATGCGCTTCCTATGTTGTGGCAGTTTTACGGGGTGGTCCCATGTTACTTTCAGGATGACAATGTCACCTGTCATGTTGCGAGGTTCACCATGGCTTGGTATGGTGACAATGGGGTTAATCGAATGGACTGGCCTGCGCAGATCCCGGACCTTAACCCTATCGAACACCTCTGGGACGAGTTGGAGCGTCGACTTAAGGGGTGCCCCAACCGTCCGAAATCAGTGAAGGAATTGACCTGTCTTCTCCAAGCCGAGTGGAAGAAAATACCGCTAGCCGTCGTACAACGCCTGGTTGAGAGTATGCCCCGGAGGGTCGCAGCTGTAATCGCCGCTCGTGGAGCCTCCACCAACTATTGACGGTGAATAAACTTTGTTTTCCTCTGCTTTCACAGGTGTCCAATTACTTGTTCGTAGATAGTGTAATTATGATTATTTTTTAGCAAGTATTAAGTATCCTATGCTGTAACTTAGAGTTAGTTTTATCGATGCGCAAATTTTCGTCCTTCGGAATACATTAATTGTGAAGAAAATATGTAAAGTTTTACCATTGGAAACATAAGGCAGAGATTTTAGGTGAAACTACCTTAAAACGCATATAAAACCTAGTTAATAATATGGAATTAAAACTTTGAAGTAATTGAGTGCTAATATATTTTCGTAAAAGGGCCTCAAAGAATTTTTTGCGGGGGGGGGGGGGTTCCGGTACGCTACTGCTCCTCACTAAGTTGTTCTCTGAGACTCGGAGGTTAGCTCCTTAAAGAAAGCTCATCTGCCAGATAAATGTTTAAAACTGATAGTGCTGGATTTTACCTACCGTTGATGTATCAAATATCTCCATTTACAGCGATCTTGGCATATAACTGGAGCTTCACTGACATTCATAACACGTCTCATATAAGACCTTTTGTACTTCATACTCATTTACTTTCTTCTCTCATATCGACATTCCTGAATCTGGCCCTGCCATGATTTCCATGGTCTTCTTCCTCCACCCTTCCTTTCTGTCACTTGGGCTGAATAAATTCTCTTAGTTAAGCATCTCATCACTCAAAGAATTCTCTCACTTTTGCAGCTATTGTGAATCTTAAGTTGTTCTTGATCTTCTTAATTCAAATCGCACCTACACCAGCTTGCCCCCTTACATAATCCAACACTCCAGACCACACACTCATAATTCCATTCACTTATATCCCAACTGTTTTCTTCTTCGTTTTGCTTACACACAGCACATCCAATCTATACTTATCCGCTTTTATAATCACCTCCTTCATCTTTCCTTTTTTTCCTCTGATACCCATACACCAATCTTACACACTCACCCACCCGGTCTGAAATACAAATTATACGGTATCAAAATTCGGATTTTAGAAGCAAGCCATAGCGGAAGATATAAGTTTGTGTACACACCTTCACAGCCAGGATGATCCCATTTGCTTGTTATGTGTTGTTCACATAATAAATGGGAAAAAAAAGGGTTTTCAAATATTTCGTGCCTGACGGTCTGTGATCAACGACAGAGAGAGTGACGGAAAGAAACGTGTTCTAAAGCAGAAAAAACTATATGTACTAGTTTTAAATTTCTTTCCTAAAGGATGCAGCACTTTACTGGAGATGGAGGGAAATGGCTGGAGGTAGAGCAGTGTTTGTGAAAAACGACATCATGGATGCACCAAAAATGTGTTGGAATGATACGCGAAATTCGTTGCTGAACGATCGATTCTGCTTTTTCAGCTGCGCAGCGCTGCGACAGGTCATCAACCACTATAGACATGTGCCTGGCGTTTTGAAGAAAGCCCGATTAAAAAATGGTCATCGGGGAGGGGGGAGGGGGGCAATGCATTGGCGTCTGTACGATGTACAATAAACAGCCAAAGTGAGCTTTTGTGGCGTTTTTACGTATTGTGCATCTTACATATTAGTGGAAAACGAATCTCCATGAAGAAGTAATTCTTCACTTATACATTGAAGACAATACAAATGTCAGTGTTGCCATAAATGTTCCATGTTTTCACTGTTTTCCATGTAGCTACCTCTACAGACAACTTGAAAATTACATCCCCTTGGAGCTGCATATAATTTTCAAATTTTCTGAAGAGGTGGCTACATGTGTGTGTGTGTGTGTGTGTGTGTGTGTGTGTGTGTGTGTTGTGTCGACAATGACATTTGTATTTTTTACTGTAGTCAGTGAAGGGATAGCAAAAAGATTTGCAGAATGTTTCATTCAGTCGAAAACTTTCGTAAATCGAACTACTGCCAAGGAATAAATTCAACGAATTTGGGAAATCTGCCGTGGTGAGTCAAAATAACTTAGCTCCGGTTTTTGGAAAAATCCAAATATCAACATATTTTAGCCTGTTTTCCATCCCTCTAAGAGGGGCGTCTCTAATATGGGAAAAGATTATGAACCATATTAAAAGAACAAACCTAGAGTTGAGTGATGGAATAAATCATTCCCCTTCTTGAGAATTCATTCTCGGATGATCATTCAAACGAATGACCATTTAATTAACATGTTGCCATTCACTGAGTAAGTGATTCATTGTAGGATCTAGTGTTTACGACCAAAGGACTTTCAGGGAAACAGCTCTTTTTTGGAAAACTGCCCACAACAGCACAAGCTCTTCACCATTCACGATGAATGATTTGCCACCAGCCAGCTCGTGGCGAACGATTCGGACACATCATTCACGTGTCATTCTCATTCTTAAGTTTCACCATTATTTCTTTGCTAACTCTAGAATGCACACTCACATAACGATTGATATTTATGAATTTTCGACATAACTTTTGTATTGGGAATTCGTTTACGAACTCATGGGGGGCAAAACAAAGTTAAATGTGCTGTGACTTCAGTGCATGCTGTAGTGATGATGGATTAACATATTTTAGATTTTTTTCCATCCCTCTAAGAGGATGGAAAATAGTCTAATTTGCTTGGCTATCATTCTCAGTTTTGAGCGCAAACCATTCACGGTGAAGAATCATTCGTTGTGAACGAATGGTTCATGAATGGTACATCATCAGTATATACAACTGTGCACCTTCAGTTGAAACTTAACTATATATGGAAATGTTCGCACGATGGTAAGAGGAAATTTAACCTATTATTCAGCAAGAGGTTGTGACAAAAATCTCCAAATTCAACCTCTTATTGAGAAAGAGACAGTAACAATCATCCCCAAATTTCAACCTCTTAATCGGCAAGAGACAGTACTAATCATCCACAAATTTCAACCTCTAAGCTAGCAAGAGATAGTAACAATCATCCCCAAATTTCAACCCCTTATTCAGCAAGAGACAGTAACAATCTTCCCTAAATTTCTGACATATTGCTTGGCTACAATTTTATGTGATAATGCACCCAACTAGCTTTTGCTGTTAAAAAAATAACATAAACACAATGCTTAAGATAAAAAATACTCACCATAATCATAAGGGGAACAACAAATCTCCAAATGATTCTCCAGTATTGGTAATGGAAGGGATAGTTGCCTATCATTATTTTTATGTCATCTAAGAAACGTTCAATACCTGTAAGGAAACAAGAAATTCGATGTTTAAGAAAAAAACATAACTGAAAATACAAGTTACATAACCAGAACAAATTAGGAGTACCGAAGAGCATGGTGTATTTTTTAACTAATCTATCACATAATATGTTTTAAAGTCAGTAATGTTGATTAGAAAAATTACTTAACTGATTTTCAGCTAATGAAAATATAAAAACACAGAAAATAAACACTTTGAGAAATGCATGAAGAAAATAAAAGGCGTTTAAATAACACCCCCCGCAACTTCAAACAACTAAACACACAGAAATAAGAAAATTATGAAATTTTACATGATAACCCCCCCCCCAAAGAAAAAAAAGACCATGAAATCTATGCAGTGTGTCACTGGATATAGAAGATAGGATAGTACTTACCATAAACCCACGAAATAACAGCAACTTCAACAAGTCCTATGATAAGTGCAGAGAAGCTAGCAGCATAGTTATCCATTAACTGCAAGACATACATTCCTCCCTGCAAGAGAAAGAAGAAAATATGTGTGAAAATGATTCTTTAATAAAGTAATTTAAAAAAGTTTTAACTGTTAACGAAACTCATTTTCCCAGGTGAATCCCGCTATCCTTCATTCATTTCGATGTTTCTCCGGATGACATGGGCACAACATAAAACTCAATATGTAGCTTGTTTTTATAGATAAGGTACCCAGAAAGAATTTACGTGAATACATTATGATACCAAAAATCACATGATACCATTTCTGATTTGGTGCTACCATTCGGTTATTTGTCTGTTTAGGGCAAGCACAGGATGTCTATAATTGATTACCTTGATTACAGTAGGCCATAATTTTTTCATACATGTACACGCATGGAATTGCTGTGCTGGTATGTTTGGTTTACAACAACAGCCACTAGGAGCGCTGTAGTATAGCTGTGCACTTAAGATGGCGTCTGTGACAGAGAAGACACAATGTGTTGTGCGGCTGGCAGAAACAAAATCTCTTGTCAGTGCTCAGCGAAAGTTCAGAACAAAGTATGGAAAGCAGCCACTTTATGCGAAGTTCATTAAGCCATAATGAAAAAAATATTGGAAACAGGGACAGTGGAAAAGGGAAGGAGCATTGGTAAACCATCAGTTTCTGATAAGACGGTGGGAAACATTCAAACTGCTTTCATATTTTCACCGTAGAAGACAGTGAGACAAGATTTGCGACACTTACAGAGACGAAAATCAAAGTGTTACACAATCATTCATATGACCGGGATAATTGGTCCTTTCTTTTTCACCAAAAAAACGGTTTCCGAAAATGTGTACCTGGATATGATCGTGAATTATGCCATTTCCCAGGTATACATTTCCGAAAAATAACCATTTGTATAATTGACTCCATCTCTTAAAAACTGGTTTCGAAAATGTTTTTGTGTCTGTTTGCTGATAGACAATTGTAAAGTAAGTAGTCTTGACAGATTGTAAAGTAGAATGAGATAAATTCACGATGTGGATATCTTTTCCAAATTTCTATTCTTTTTGTATCAAAAAGACACAGAACCGCGGTTGTCGGATTAATTTCTAAAGCAGAACCTTTGTCGAGTCTCATAAGAATAGACCAAGCAAATACATATTCATGCTTGTTTCAATATTAAACAGCTTCAGCAAGAAAAGATCGTGATATTCTTTGCTGCATATTTGCATGAGTCATCTGTTGAAGTTTGCAATTTTTAATACCAAACTTCAAGAATATGAAAGCTTATCTACTCTATAGTTTATGAACACTAATGAGTTTCAAAATTCTTAAAATCTGATACCGAAAATAATTAAACGGCTACTGTATAGTCACAGATGAAAGTGTAATGAGCAATAAAGTCACTGTATACGGGTGCAAAATCGTCAGGGGACGAAGGGAGGGACGTGTCCCCCGAACTTATGACTTTAGTTTGTCATAATACATATACTATGCTTCCCTAACCTTTTCAAAAGCACATGATTTTCAAAATTTAAATTAAACTTCAGAATAATGCAGTACTGTATTTTTCTAGTACCAAATGTATCGTTGTGAGGTTACTTTTGTCTTCATACCAATGAGTGTAATGTAATCGCATAGGGAAGGGATTTGCTGGATGACATGGGTTTGCAGAGCATGGTCCCAGCTCCAGCATTGTACCTTTTACCTTTTCTAATCCACCTCCGCCCTCCGGCATTGTACCTTTCCTAATCCGCCTTCGCCCTCCGACATTGTACCTTTCCTAATCTTTTGGCCCTAAGGCATTTTACCTTTGCTAGTTCGCCTCGCCCTCGGCATTGTACCTTTCCTAATCCTTCCTGTTTGCTCCGGATGTGTTAGCAATCTGCAGACCCAGAGTAACCCTCCTATTTTATTACATATTCAATTGTTTTCCGGAATCAATGTTTTTCTCAATGTTAAACACAGTGAGAAACATGGCAAGCTGCATGGTCATTTTTGTTCTTCTGATGGGTGGTGAAGTTTGCGGGGTTGGCTTATTACTTTCTCTGTGTCTCATTGTATATTAGGACAAAGTCCTTTATAATACTATTATACACGTAGTATATGAGTTTCGCGATTCCACAACTTAAATCTTGGCCCTCAGTCTCCGGCAGCTGGAATGTACCTGGCCAAGGCAGCGGCCAGTGCGACTTGAAGGCAGAGGGTGCTAAGAATCCCCGGAGGACCGGACTAGGCTGCCATCTGATGCTGACCTTGGCTACTTACAATGGACGCTCCCTATCTTCTGATTCAAGGCTTCTTGAATTGGAAGAGGAACTACAAAGGATCAAGTGGGACATCGTGGGGCTAAGTGAGGTAAGGAGAAAAGGAGAAGATCTCATCGAACTGAAAAGTGGACATCTCTTCTACTATCGTGGGACAGATACTGGCAGAACTAGTGGTGTTGGATTTATAATAAACAAGAAACTGAAGGATAAAGTTGTAGAAGTTGAAAGTTCCTCTGACAGAGCTGCACGACTTGTTATCCAACTCTCGAAAAGATACCAGGCTCAGATTATTCAAACTTATGCACCCACCACAAGTCATCCTGAAGAAGAAATTGAAGAATTTTATGAGGAAATTTGTCATCTAAATAATAAAGGTAAGCAGCACTTGAAAATAATTATGGGAGATTTCAATGCAAAAATAGGGCAACGGCAACAGAATGAAACTTCAGTAGGTAAATTCGGTCACGGCAACAGAAACCAGCGTGGAAATACTCTCGTTGAGTTTGCAAAGGCAGAAGGGTTTTTCATCTTGAACTCCTTCTTCAAGAAAAAAGCCACACAGGAAATGGACATGGAGACATCCAAATGGGACGACAAGTGAAATTGATTTTATTATGTGTAACAAAAAATTCGTCATAGAAGACTGCAGTGTGCTAAACAAGTTCAACACAGGTAGTGACCATAGATTGGTGAGATGTAAGATGCACCTCAAAACTAAACTTGAACGTGGCAAGCTCATAAGACAAACAAAATCTATTGGCATAACCAACCTTAAAAAACACCATAATACCTTCAAGTTAGAACTGAAGAACAGATTATCTGCTTTAGAAGGCCTAACATCGGAAGAAGTGGACATCTCTGAAGTTAACAGAAAAGTGACCAAAGCTCTTATGGAAACAGCAACAAAATTAGCTGGGTCTAAGAACAAGTTGCATGTGAACAAATTATCAGGAAAAACCAAAATGTTGATGCAAAAAAGAAGAGAGATGAGGACAACTAAAGAAGATGTGACTTCCAAAGTGGAATATATAGAGCTATGCAAGACAGTAAGAAAAAGTATCACTGAAGACGTAAGGAAATTCAACTGTGAACTAGTGAGGAAAGCAATTGAAAACAACCAAAGCCTAAAGATAGCAAAGGGACATCTCAGTAAGGGAAGAAAACAGATTATGGCACTGAGAAAAGAAGATGGTTCTGTAACAAGAAATAGAGGCAAAATTTTGACAAGAGTGAAAGATTTCTACTCCAAATTATATGAAAGGGATGATATATGCACTCCAGACATCATGAAAGATACCAGTACCAGAGTTCCTCCAGTCCTTCCAACAGAAGTTACACATGCAATCAAGAACATGAAGCGAGGAAAAGCTCCAGGAGAAGATGGAATTACTGTAGACATCATACAAGAAGCAAGTGGAGAAATCGAAACAGTACTCGCCCAAATTTTCACTCGATGCCTTAATGAAGGAAAGATTCCTGAGGATTGGAACACCGCTACAATGATCCTGCTACATAAGAAAGGTGACATTGAGGATCTCGGAAACTACAGACCTATCAGCCTCCTATCAGTAGTTTATAAAATCTTCACTAAAGTTCTTTCACACCGCTTGAAGGTAACACTGGACATGGCTCAACCGAAAGAACAAGCTGGATTCAGGAGTGGCTACAGCACAATAGATCATATCCACGTGCTGAGAGAACTAATTGAAAGAGCGAGGGAATATGAACTTCCATTGTGCATGGCTTTTATCGATTATGAAAAAGCCTTTGATTCGGTGAAACCATCAGCAGTTACAATGGCTCTGAAAACCTGCGGTATTGAAGATGCATACATTAATATTATTAATAACATCTATGAAAATGCAAGTGCAAAGATTAGGCTGTTTGAAAATACAACACACGTAAAAATTGGAAAGGGAGTGAGACAAGGTGACACCATATCTCCGAAGCTCTTTAATGCCACATTGGAGGGTGTTTTTCAGTCGCTGAGCTGGGAAAACAAGGGGATAAAGATTAATGGAGATTATCTAACCCACCTTCGTTTTGCTGATGACGTAATCATTTTTGCAACTACCCCATCAGAGCTTCAGAGTATGATCCAGGAACTTGCTGACAAGAGTAAAGAAGTGGGATTAAAAATGAACTTTCAGAAGACAAAAGTGATGTTTAATGCTTTTACAAGAAATGAAGATTTATCGATTGATATAGAAAAGCTGGAGATAACAGACACGTACGTTTATCTTGGACAGCAGATATCAAGTGAGGGTCACATTGATGAAGAAATTAATCGGTACAAAACTTGCCTGGAGAGCTTTTGGAAGAAACAGCATAATCTTCAAGAGCAATATGCCATTATGTCTTAAAAGAAAAGTGTTTGATCAATGCATCCTTCCAGTGCTTACGTATGGTGCAGAGACGTGGACCTTAACTAAAAGAGACATACAAAGGCTGCAGACAACTCAAAGAAGCATGGAGAGGTGCATGCTTGGTGTAACCAGGAGAGATAAGAAGAGGAACTCGTGGATCCGAAAAATGACAAGAGTGGAAGACATCATGATCAGAGTTAAATCCCTAAAATGGCAATGGGCTGGACATACTGCCAGAAGGACAGATCATCGATGGACAGCTGAAATTTTAGATTGGATTCCAAGGGACAGGAAAAGACCCAGAAGAAGACCACATGGGAGATGGGTGGATGAAATTCGAAAGTATGCAGGGGTGACATGGAGGAGACTGGCACAAGACAGACCGTTGTGGAGGAAACTTGGGGAGACCTTCGTCCAGCAGTGGATTGATAATGGTTGACAATGATGATGGTATGAGTTTCAAAAAGACAAGTTGACTTCAATGATAATGGAATATTTATAGATAAATATTCCATTATCATTGAATATTATAGATAAATATTCCATTATCATTGAATATTATAGATAAATATTCCATTATCATTGAAGTCAACTTGTCTTTTCGAAACTCATATACTACGTGTGTAACAATATTATAGAGGACTTTGTCCTAATATACATTGCCTATCTCATACGTAATTTAGTGTTCAAATATATGTATGTATAGACTGAACTTCTACTAAATCTGTGTCTCATGTCAGTCATTCGATGGCCTCTCTATTCTCTGATCTTCTAATAATTGAATAATTGCACAGTAACTATTCAAGTTATATCGGATTATGTTGAGGCTTATTGATAGAATCCCTGCCTTTCTGCGTTTATTTATTACCACTGTTCTTTGCTTAAAAATATCTTACACTTCCAAATTGAATTGCCTTTTTATTGTTCTCCTTTTGGTTGTAAACTGTTGAACTACCTTTGAGTTGATGAAAAACTGAACATGCTGACTGCAGTAGAAATGTCACAGCAGTTTGTTAGTCATAATAAAAAGGAGATTTAACATTTGGAAATCTTTGAAAGGAAAATTCATATATGGATATATATAACTTACATCATTCATCATCATCATTGTCAACCATTATCAATCCAGTGCTGGACGAAGGTCTCCCCAAGTTTCTTCCACAACGGTCTGCCTAGTGCCAGTCTCCTCCATGTTACTCCCGCATACTTTCGAATTTCATCCACCCATCTCCCACGTGGTCTTCTTCTGGGTCTTTTCCTGTCCCTTGGAATCCAGTCTGAAATTTCAGCTGTCCATCAATGGTCTGTCCTTCTGGCATTATATCCAGCTCATTGCCATTTCAGGAATTTTACTCTGTTCATGATGTCTTCCACTCTTGTCATTTTTCTGCTCCACGGGTTCCTCTTCTTATCTCACCTGGTTACACCAAGCGTGCACCTCTCCATGCCTCTTTGAGTTGTCTACAATCTTTGTATGTCTCTTTTAGTTAAGGTTCACGTCTCTGCATCATACGTAAGCACTGGAAGGGTGCACTGATCAATCACTTTTCTTTTAAGACATAATGGCATATTGCTCTTGAAAATTATACTGTTTCTTCCAAAAACTCTCCAGGCAAGTTTCATACGCCCATTAATTTCTTCATTAATGTGACCTTCCCTTGATATCTGCTGTCCAAGATAAATAATGTAGGTATTGGTTATCAGCAGCTTTTCCCCATCAATCGATAAATCTTTATTTCTTGTAAAGGCATTACACATCAGTTATGTTTTCTGAAACTTCATTTTTAAAACCAAGTTCTTTGCTCTTGTTAGCAAGTTCCTGGATCATACTCTGAAGGTGAAGTTGCAAAACAAAAATGACTACATCATCAGCAAATCGAAAGTGAGTTAAATAATCTCCATTGATCTTTATCCACTTGTTTTCCCAGTTCAACGATTGAAAGACACTTCGCAATGTGGTGTTGAAGAGCTTGGGAGATATGATGTCACGTTGTCTCACTCCCCTTCCAATTTTTAGTTCAACGATTGAAAGACACTTCGCAATGTGGTATTGAAGAGCTTGGGAGATATGATGTCACGTTGTCTAACTCCCCTTCCAATTTTTAGTTCAACGATTGAAAGACACTTCGCAATGTGGTATTGAAGAGCTTGGGAGATATGATGTCACGTTGTCTCACTCCCCTTCCAATTTTTAGTTCAACGATTGAAAGACACTTCGCAATGTGGTATTGAAGAGCTTGGGAGATATGATGTCACGTTGTCTCACTCCCCTTCCAATTTTTAGTTCAACGATTGAAAGACACTTCGCAATGTGGTATTGAAGAGCTTGGGAGATATGATGTCACGTTGTCTCACTCCCCTGCCAATTTTTAGTTCAACGATTGAAAGACACTTCACAATGTGGTATTGAAGAACTTGGGAGATATGATGTCACGTTGTCTCACTCCCCTTCCAATTTTTATTCGTGCTGCATCCTCAAATAACCGAACCTTTGCAGTTGCGTTTTCATATATGTTGTTAATAATGCTAATGTATGCATCTTCAATATATACACTCACGGACAATGAAATTTGCGCACCAAGAAAGAAGCATCGGATTGAACTGAAATTTTATGGACGTAATGATACAGATGAATGATACACATGATGGCAAAAACAGAGCTGCAGGACAATTACAGAGGGATCTGTGGCATGCAGTCCGGTCATCTTCAATAACGGGTCGCACCGCCACAGCCTCGTGCGGCGACACATGTTGCAATACCCTGCGAGAGACTGACCCACACGTGTTGGTCGGTGTGCTCCAAATCCCGGAAAGTGCGGCACAGCGGCAGCCGGCGTTTCAACTGGTCCCACACATGCACGATAGGGGATATGTCCGGGGGTGGGCAGGCCATGTAAGTGTCTGGGCATGACCTAGGCAGTCCTGGGCAATCAGAGCCGTGTGCGGGCGGGCATTATCCTGCTGGTATAGCGGACCTGGCATCCCGGCCAGGAATGGGATCACATGGGGCCGTAGGATCTCGTCCACATACCGCAGGCCCGTCAATGATACACGTACCACTACTGCAGCTGATCGGCTATTGTAGGTAATGGCTCCCCAGACCATAATGCCTGCAGTGGGACAGGTGTGGCGCTCGATAGCGAGGTTGGGATTGTGCCGTTGACCCGGGGATCTCCACACCCGGACGCGATGATCATCTGTCCCCAAAACGAAGCGGCACTCATCGCTAAACACACCTTCGAAGCGGCACTCATTGATAAACACCACACTTTCGAAGCGACACTCATCGCTAAACCCACACTTTCGAAACGACACTCATCGCTAAACCCCACACTTTCGAAGCGGCACTCATCGCTAAACACCACACCTTCGAAGCGGCACTCATCGCTAAACCCACACTTTCGAAGCGGCACTCATCGCTAAACACCACAGTCTGTGACGTTCCACGTCGCTTTGGCCTGGCACCACTGCACGCGCAGACAGCGATGTTCCGATCTTAATGGCAGCACATGTAAAGGGCGGATTTGGCTAGGCGTCGGGAAATGGTATGTGGGCACACCGGAGCTGCTACATCTGCCTGTATAGTGGACTGGGTCCCCGTGGGATCCGTTCATTCCTGACGCACGATCCGTCGATCGTTCCTCCTCGTTCATCCGCAGCCGCTCCGCCCTGTGGCAGTGCCTTTACGTGTCCACTGCTCCTCTGTCTCAACACAGTCGGACGGTATGGTCAGAACGAACCACGTGGCGGACTATACGAAGCGCTGGCCACCCTACGGTTTTCATCCCGATCATTCGGCCTCTCTCAAAGTCCGTAAGTTGCGTAAATCGACGTCCCTGGAGTCTACCCGGCATTCTTGTCACTCTGCACTCTTGTTTGTGTCAGCCGGTGCTTTTCGCTTTCATGGGACATCTACTACACGTCGGTTTATAAGGCTGCCGGTTCATGCTTGCAGCGTTACCACAGGGTGTGCGGTCATGAGCACTCGCACCAAATGTGGATCATATGCGTAACAGCACGCAATCTAGCTATTTGCATAGTTTCGCGGTTGTAGCATGTTTTCTTCTAGGTGCGGAAATTTCATTGCCCGTGAGTGTATATATACACACTAGTGGCTTGGCGGGGCAAAAGCCCCAATGTAGTAAGAAGTACTTTTCACCGTTTTTAAAAAAGTGGTCATAAAATTGCACCATTTTTTCATGCTTTATGTGTTCTGTAGAGGGGATATAGATAATGTGTAATCTTAGATTAGCATTTCTGTATAAAAACAATGTTTTTCGCATATACCACGTCACCATCTTGGCCTTGCTCACTCGTTTAGTTCATAACATGTACTCGGGTACATCTGTGGAAGCCTTCACGCGACTGATCGGCACATACAGCTGCCCGTGAGTAAATACTGACGTAGGTAGGTAGATCTCAATTTTCTTAGAAGTCTGCGCTTACACTTATTAATTAATGGGAACCGCAATCTTGCTTACACTTATCAATTTAATGGGAACCGCAATCTTACCATGGAGGACGGCACGTTCGGATCTGTGGATATCAGCTTTATTACCAGAATTAAAACAATATCATTTCTTCCAATACCTGTAATAACTTCCAGTTTTTTCCATGAAGCCACGTACAACCATGCGAACACGGAACACCATTGACTAAACCGGAGCCCAAGTTCATATTCCTGATGAGCATAACAACCGCGCCAACTTTCAGGGTGTGTTTGTGTGTTGGCATTCCGGAGGCTATAATAGAATTCAGATGCTCTAAATGGTATGTTTAACTTTTCAGCCGGATCACTTGTGATGATTGAGTCAACACTGCACTACTTAGAATCCCTGCAATCAAACGTAGCACATCTCTGTTCATTTGGAAGCAACTGTCGTTCAATGGGCACACAAGAGAACTCGGGTTGAATATTCATCTACATCATCTGCATCCAATCAATTATCAAAAATATGGCTAACAGTCGAATTTTTCTTGCATATGAAGCTGTTGGGAATTGTAATAATGTTTTTACCATCGTTAAATCATTATGAGTACCGTTGGCGTCAATTTAAGTTGTCTCATAAAAAAGTGAAATAGGATATACTATTTTTATAAAATCCTAATTAGGTAATGATCTTACTTTTGTGCAGATGGTCAGACCAAGTAAAAACATAACCGTGCATGAAGCAAACAACACAATGGTCTTACGCCTTCGTAACTTCTCTGGCCACGTGTCAACAATGGTTGTCACTACGGTTTCTATAATCGTGAACTGAAAAGATAATAATAAAAGGAATAATGCATATTTTATTTTATTTTTCAGTCAGAGAGCAATAAACATCTAGTAATACAATGAAGAGCAATTGAATTAGAGACAGATGGCGTTATCAAACGTGGCGCTGTGGGCTGCCCTGTAAACGGAAACGACATGACGTATGCAGCAATCCGACAATATAAGGAGTGATGCGACGGGAATTAGTGAGAGTCGGACGCAGTATGGGTGAGACGAAGGATCTAAGCGCATTTGATCGTGGGCAAATTGTCGGGGCCCGACGAATGGGTCACTCCATTTCGGAAGTCGTGCAGGCACTGGGATTTTCACGAGCCACTGTGTCACGGGTGCACCGTGAGTACATCGAATCCGGTAAAACCATCCCTGCAAGGGCCAACTGCCGTGGACAACAGCGTGTGGATGAGCGGGGTCATTGTCGGCTAGCTCGCATTGCAACAGCGGATAGACGGGCCACAGTGCAAGAAATCACTCTCCAATTTAACGCTAGTGCACAAAAACGTGTAAGCAGCCACACCATTCAGAACTATCACCTCGCTATGGGGTACAGAAGCCATCGTTCCACGAGGGTACCGCTGCTGACCGCACATCACAGGGTGCAAAGATTAGCATGAGCGCAGGTACATCGTCACTGGATCCTAGACATGTGGGAAAATGTTGCCTGGACTGATGAGTCGAGATTCACGTTGGTACATGCGGATGGCAGGATACCAGTACGGCGCAAACCACATGAAGCGATGGATCCTTCTTGCCAGCTCTTCAAGCTGGTGGGGGTGGCATTCTCGTCTGGGGACTGTTTACGTGGACTGAAATGGGACCCCTGGTACGTGTGACATCGTCTCTCACAGGTCAACGTTATCGGGATATCCTGGCCGACCATTTGCTTCCGTTTGTGCGTCTTCAACATCCCACTGGGGACCTCATTCTGCAACAAAACAATGCACCGTGCCATCGCTCCCGAATTGTATCCGAATGGTTGGATGAACGCTCCAACGACGTGACCTCGCTTACTTGGCCAGCTAGGTCACCTGACCTTAATCCCATCGAGCACATCTGGGATGCCATTGAGAGAGGTGTTCGAGGCTCTGACCCCCTCCATCAAATCTTCGTGAACTGTGGGAGCTTGTTCAGGGGTCGTGGATCCGTATGGCTTCCCAACGCTTCTGGTGTCTTGTCGAGTCCATGCCGAGACGAATCGCCGCCGTCATCAGGACGAAAGGTGGTGCTACACGTTACTAGACAGGTATCTCTAATTCAATTGCTCTTCAGTGTAGATTAATTATGCCACTCATCGATTCAGAGGCGTAACTAAGCATTTCTGAGCCAGGGACAAACCACAAAACATTGCGCCCCCATTTGTCTTCCTATTTGGAATGTATATTTATGTAAAATACACACTTTTCGGCAAAATTAGCATCACACTCCAATATTATCTCTATGCGGGAGACGCAATCAAATTGTGAGCGTTTGTACAGCTGTTCCCAACTACTTCAAAACATTTGGTACCAGAATAAATGGACCCAATGCAGATGGAGCCATGGCTCGCAGACGCAATAATGATTGAATAGCCCCAAGAGAATCTGCAACACGGTGAACGACATCCATATCTTGTAACGTACGTACAGCCCCGCTTTCATTTCCGAATGTGAATAACTATCATCCACCGAAAATTTTGAGAAAGAGACGCAGATTTTAAGCTGCAAAGGTTACCGAAGCACATTACAGCAAATTCTGTTAATGGACAAATGACAAAGCACGGCGCGAAAAACCCATGGGCGTACTGACAGTCCCCACAAGCCTAGCAGTGGGGGGTGGGGGTGGGGACTGAAGGCTAAGAGGGCCTCTAACTTCAGCAAAAGGATTTTACAAATTTTTTTGTGGAAACTTCATATGAAACTGTTTAAGAAATTGCAGGGAATTTTTGACTGCAGCTTTGAATGAGGTATTACAAGAAAAAACCCACCCCCTGTGATTAAGTAAAATCTTCAAGAAATCATTTTCGCTTCAGTTAAAAAATTGGCGACAGCTATTCCAGAGAACTTGAGGTTCCTTTTCACAGCCATAGCAACAGTTCTTACACATGTATATTAACAACAGAATGTGAAAGAAATATTAGTTGAATGAATGACATTTTTCTATCAATGAGGATGAGGTTTTATCATGAGAATAACAATTGTATTACAATTGTTTGCGGATAACTACACATCCTTCAGAGAATAATGAGCTAGCTAGAAGCTGTTCTTCACAGGAACGAAAAAACAGAGACCTGTGTCATATTTTTTTAAAACAAAGCCAAGAGAAAAGATTTTTACGATGTGCACAAAACATTGTGTCATTATGTTAAATTTTTTATGAATGAAATGTTTCTATCAATGAGCATAAGGCCTTATCAGGAGAATAAGAACTGTATTACAATTGCTTGCGTATAACTACACATCCTTCAGAATATAATGAGCTAGAAGTTCTTCACGGGAACGTAAAAACAGAGCCCTGTGTCATTTTTTTTTTTTATTACAGAGTCAAAAGCAAAGATTTTTACGATGCGCAAAACATTATGGCATTATGTAAAGTATGTTTCTATATTCAAGAGTAAATAACTTTATTTTTTTGTGCTAAAATTCTTGATTGTTACTTATTTGTTCGGTTACTTATGTTCTGTATTCTCGCATAAATTGGAAAACGCCATTAGGCATTGTCACACGGCATTTACGAATTTTGTGTGTGTGATCGTGAGGTATTTCAAAGAGGCTGGTCTTTTATACAGTTCTGTAAAAGAATAAAACTCGCACGATATGATTAATTTTGGCGTAAGTGTTTTATAGTACTTTGGAATGATACAAAATTAGAGCAATTATTTTAATTAAAACGTGCGCATTTATGTTACATGCAATGAAGTGTAACAATTTTGGTTTTACGAAAAATACCTAGAGGTTCCAAAGAATTTGAACTATTAAAGCGCCTGTGAAACCCAGTCAATAATATGGAATTAAAAAAATCAGTAATTGAAAGCTAATAAATTTTCTCAAAAAGGGTCTCGAAGATATTTTTTTGGGGGAGGGGCAAGTTTTTCTGGTACGCCACTGGAAAAACCTATATCAAAAACTGGTGGAAAAGTTTCGATTTCAAACACGTTTTAAGCAATGATTTTTGCACCCCTCCTCAGCTGCACCCGGAGCAGCCACCCTCCCCTTCCCCAACCTGGTTATGCCGCTGCATGGATTACTAAAATGCAATCACCTAACAAACGGCGATTATTCACAGTTCAGTTGTTATTCAACCACATATGTGTGCCAAGTTTTTTACACAAATGAAAGCTTTCTCTATGTTAAATTATTTTGTTAAACAAATGCTTAATGTTAAAGTGGAAATGGTAAATGGTTTTAAAGATATTTATGTTTTAAAAAAGCAAATTTTATACTATATGCGAAAATAGTACACTATTTGCCTGAAGTTTCGGCTAAAAAAAATTACAAGTTCTTTTATCTCAGTTTTGTTTGTTTGAGATCGCATCCTTCCTTAAAAGAAAATGATAATTTTTAAGTCAACGACACTTTTTCCATAGCTACAAAGTTTTAAAAATGTTTGCATCTTTCAATCAGTGTTTCTTTCAGGCATGCATCCAGGGGGTCGAAGCCCTCCCGGAAACGACCATTCGCCCCCCCCCCCCTCCCGGGGACATTTTAGGTTACCGAACCAAATTTTGATAAATTTAGGCTATGATGAAACAGAAAGTTTCATTTCTTTTTATGCTACAAATATTTCTCCAATTATATTTTTTTCAATATTTGTTCAAATGGTACTAGTTGTAGTTTATTTTATTAAAAAGTGTATTACGACGCATGATATTCTTCAAAATATAATAAGGAGACTAATCATACCTAATTGTCTAGGAATCGTGAATCAGGGTCAAGAGTGCGTTGAATGCAATTTAATAGATAAAAATTTCTAATTACTATATCAGGGATGTATATAGAATTTTTCTTCGGGGGGGGGGGGGGGCGAAAAAAGAAAGTTTTTGAAATCCACCATCTGGAACAAAATTAAAATTAATGAAAAATTGAAACATTCTTTTCTAATGTAAGTTTTTTTTTTTTTTGATTGGAGGTTTAACGACCGCCGTGAGCAACTCAATGGGCTATAAGCAGTCGCCCGTCCCTAATTTAGGGTCACTGGTTCCAGGGAAGGGAGAGAGCCAGTGCCGTAAGACAAACACAACATCCATGCCTGACCGGGATTCGAACCCGGACCCCTTACGGACGAATGATCAGAGGCCAACGCCTTAGACAACTGCGCCACCGGGGCGGCCTAATGTAAGTTGATACATTTTTATAAAATTCAGTTTTTCTATTGTAAGTCACATTTTAACCAAAAAACAAAAAGAAAATGAAGCATTTTCCGGTGGGGGAGGGGGCAAGGGCCCCACTAAATGCGCCCCTGTGCTAAATATATAGTAATTACTTCTATATATATATATAGCAAATGGAAAACTTGCCCCCTCTAAGGTTCCACCCCCCCCACCCCCCAGCCAAAAAGTCCTGAAAGAAACCCTGCTTTCAATCCTGCTGGGCATTTTTTTTATTCCAATATAAATTTCGAAGTTTGGCACTTGTTGAAAAAATTATCTTCGGCCTCCGAAATACACTAGGTGTATTGACATCTACCTCTCCTAATAGTTTTGATAAGTAGCAGTACAGTAGTAGTATTTTCAAACTGCTTTTCCTTGCGCTAGTTTATACTTTACGAAGATGGATACCTACTTACTGACTATAACGTGTTGCCATCTATCGGCGGCAGCTAAATACTTCAGGACAAGTGACGGACATTTGGACTTGGTTAGCAATAAAAATAATATTAAAATATTTGGTTTTAGGTCCCTAGTGAGGAGGGGGGGATTTGCATTTATATTTCCCTGTCCTAGCGATTATATATATATATATATGTATATAGTCAAGACCCAGTTGCATGTGAACAAATTATCAGGAAAAACCAAAATGTTGATGCAAAAAAGAAGAGAGATGAGGACAACTAAAGAAGATGTGACTTCCAAAGTGGAATATATAGAGCTATGCAAGACAGCACGAAAAAGTATCACTGAAGACGTAAGGAAATTCAACTGTGAGCTAGTGATTAAAGCAATTGAAAACAACCAAAGCCTAAAGATAGCAAAGGGACATCTCAGTAAAGGAAGGAAACAGATTATGGCTCTGAGAAAAGAAGATGGTTCTATAACAAGAAATAGAGGCGAAATTTTGACAAGAGTGAAAGATTTCTACTCCAAATTATATGAAAGGGATGATACATGTACTCCAGACATCATGAAAGGTACCAGAGTTCTTCCAGTCCTCCCAGTAGAAGTTGCTCATGCAATCAAGAACATGAAGCGGGGGAAAGCTCCAGGAGAAGATGGAATTACTATAGACATCATACAAGAAGCAAGTGGAGAAATTGAAACAGTACTCGCCCAAATTTTCACTCGATGCCTTAATGAAGGGAAGATTCCTGAGGATTGGAACAATGCTACAATGATCCTGCTACATAAAAAAGGTGACATTGAGGATCTCAGGAACTACAGACCTATCAGCCTCCTATCAGTGGTTTATAAAATCTTCACTAAAGTTCTTTCACACCGCTTGAAGGTAACACTGGACATGGCTCAACCGAGAGAACAAGCTGGATTCAGGAGTGGCTACAGCACAATAGATCATATCCACGTACTGAGAGAACTAATTGAAAGAGCGAGGGAATATGAACTTCCATTGTGCATGGCTTTTATCGATTATGAAAAAGCCTTTGATTCGGTGAAACCATCAGCTGTTACCACGGCTCTGAAATCCTGCGGTATTGAAGATGCATACATTAATATTTTTTATAACATCTATGAAAATGCAAGTGCAAAAATTCGGCTGTTTGAAAATACAACACACATAAAAATTGGAAAGGGAGTGAGACAAGGTGACACCATATCTCCGAAGCTCTTTAATGCCACATTGGAAAATGTCTTTCAATCACTGAACTGGGAAAACAAAGGGATAAATATTAATGGAGATTATCTAACCCACCTTCGTTTTGCTGATGACATAGTCATTTTTGCAACTACCCCATCAGAGCTGCAGAGTATGATCCAGGAACTTGCTGACAAGAGTAAAGAAGTGGGATTAAAAATGAACTTTCAGAAGACAAAAGTGATGTTCAATGCTTTTACAAGAAATGAAGATTTATCGATTGATGGAGAAAAACTGGAGATAACAGACACGTACGTTTATCTTGGACAGCAGATATCAAGTGAGGGTAACATTGATGAAGAAATTAATAGGCGTACAAAACTTGCCTGGAGAGCTTTTGGAAGAAACAGCATAATTTTCAAGAGTAATATGCCATTATGTCTTAAAAGAAAAGTGTTTGATCAATGCATCCTTCCAGTGCTTACGTATGGTGCAGAGACGTGGACCTTAACTAAAAGAGACATACAAAGGCTGCAGACAACTCAAAGTAGCATGGAGAGGTGCATGCTTGGTATAACCAGGAGAGATAAGAAGAGGAACTCGTGGATCCGAAAAATGACGAGAGTGGAAGACATCATGATCAGAGTTAAATCCCTGAAATGGCAATGGGCTGGACATACTGCCAGAAGGACAGACCATAGATGGACAGCCGAAATTTTAGATTGGATTCCAAGGGACAGGAAAAGACCCAGAAAAAGACCACATGGAAGATGGGTGGATGAAATTCGTAAATATGCGGGAGTGACATGGAGGAGACTGGCACAAGACAGACCGTTGTGGAGGAAACTTGGGGAGACCTTCGTCCAGCAGTGGATTGATAATGGTTGACAATGATGATGATGATGATATAGTCATGGGGTCGCGCTGGTTCTTTTAAAGTTTTCGCCAATTTATTCGCCAAAGTGTTATAACAGTACAAAAATGTAGGCTAATCGCCAAAGCTGTTTATCCATTGCCAAAAGGATTTTTATTTTCGCAAATTGCGAAGATGGCGATCGGCAGCGCGACCCCTGTATATAGTAATAAAACGTCTGATCTTTTGCCCAACTTCTGTGTTTAGCTACAGGCGGCCTCTTTGATTCCTAGAAAACAGACTATTAAAAATACATTTGGTGATTAAAAATCATCTTTGGTTGGTAAAATCAAGTACGCAACCTCAAAACGTAATTTAAAGTAAACTGG
Organism: Macrothele yani; assembly: GCA_039090855.1. Lineage (NCBI taxonomy): Eukaryota > Metazoa > Arthropoda > Arachnida > Araneae > Macrothelidae > Macrothele > Macrothele yani. The sequence goes on along the minus strand of CM076995.1, from coordinate 149,957,750 downwards.
CAAAACTTGTTGATATTTGAGTCCACTGGTTGTTTTAACTTCCCTGTGTACCCTATATTCAATAAATTAAAACTTGTGGTATGTGCCCAGGGTCCTTGATATTTGGAGCCTTTTGGTCACGCCGTACAAAATATTGTACAAGCAACAAGCACAATTATTGTAACGCTTTTCATTCAGGGTGTCTGGGATTCAAAAATACAAAAATTCTCATATATTTTAAATTTATATTTATCACGGAAAATGAGCTTAATGGATTATTATAATTTAAAATTTTTTTGTGGATATTACATTATGAAATCGTATAAAATTATGCTGTTATGTAAATTTCTGTTTAGATTATTATTAGTTTAACAGCAGGATAAATGCCTGTTACCACATGTTCATATAAAAGAAAAACGTACAAAAAAATTCTGATGATAGACAGCATAACATATCTCCATTTATACGAACTGATATTATAAATGGCAGTCTGCGATATTAATCAGACCGAGCTAATGTTGGTAAGTGAACAGAATGAAGTCATCTGGTTCACCATGCAGCTGACATTCGTATATTTTTTATCACATGTTTCGGTGCTCTCTAGCCAAATATAGGCCCAGCGTCATTTATTTTCCTAAATGAACAAAAAAAAAATAATAATAATAAGCAGTCAGCATAATAATATTTTATGCTATGTTACAGATCCTATATTTATTATTTGAGTGCGGTTTCTTAACGTTCCACAGTATTTTAGGCTAAATTTTCAGGCAAAAATTATTATATAATTTAAAACAGAATAAAACTTTAAAATAAATGAAACTAAAACATAACCGTTATAACCACCAGGAGAATAAAAATAATTTTTTCCCTTGATTTGTGAGCTCTGCTCTAGACTGGAATTTAATTATATATAAGTTAAAGTGATGTAGAAGTGTCCAGGGTGCCAAACTGCTTAAGCTGGTCCCTGCCCATACTGTTATATGTCACTTAGAAGAGAGTTTCAGTTTATTTTCAGGAGAAAGGACGAATCCAATACAAAGACTCGAACTAACCCCCTACCTCCTTCCAAGGCCCATCTGAAATTTTCTACTGGGAAACATGCATGATGCAAAATTAAACATTCTGGTTAATCATTCATGTCCTCTGGCTTATTTATATCATGAAGGGGTATGGTTGACTGAGGGCATTAAATTTTTTTTTATGAGGAATTTTTTTAATGATAATTTTTTAATGATTTTTTTTGTTTTAGTTTTATTAACATGTTGAAACGTTATGCAAAATTATGAGGAAAGTATACATTCACAAAAAGAATTAAGCATTTACACTGGTTCAACGCAAACATCACAGGGGACATCAATACGATGTTTTTATCAAATCCCCAAACAACTACTACACGTCATGCGCGTGGAATCCTCAGCTGATCGATCGGTGTTAAATGCGTATAGTAGTGCGGAACTAATAAAAAAAGTCTGATAAGAACTAAAAACTAAATCGGAACTTTCTAGTACTTCTAATCTTGCAATTGTCTTCCTATAAAACGTATTTGAACTAGCGTGTACGAAATAAAGTTCTCGAAAATTAAGATACGTAGATATCGGAATGAATTAGTACCAAGTTGGAATTTTATCACAATTCTTTCACTTCATTCCCCGAATCCATGCACTTAAAGTCTAGCTGACACCTATGCTATAACTAACAATGGGTTACTTATTTTCCGTCACACACGCACGCGCGTTTGTAAATGAAATAGCAGTTGTTAGACTTACTTGTGTTCCAAGTCCTAGAGTCATGAGCATAAAGAAGAAAAGGAAAGACCACAGCGGCGATATAGGCAACCTAGACACAGCTTCAGGATACGCCACAAAAGCTAAGCCGGCACCTACAAGCAAAGAAATAAGAAGTTCATCACTCATCAGCAATCACGTATAGTTCAATGCAATACTGAAACGTACCATGTAATATGCATTAGATACATAAATTAACAAATAAATTTGATGAGCTTCGAGAAAATAAAATTGAAAGAATAACATCCATCGCTCATTTCAAAAAAATGCACTCATTTTTCTTTTTATATAATAGCATAAATAATTCAGCCTTTCCCAAGTACACTGATGACTGTGTATATTTGCCCATGCCAAATCATGTAGGATTAATATCTTCAAGCAAGGTGGACGCAGAACGGGGAAAAAAAAAGAATCATATTTTACACGGTTTCAAACTTTGGATCTCTACCAACAATACAAAATCACTGGGAACATCAATGCGATGTTAGTCTCATCAAATCCTCAAACAACTGTTAGTACACGATTTAAATAAGAACGTATTTTCAGTCAAGTTTCTTTATATAGAACTTTTCAACCACATACTACCTTTTTACTTTCATTTTCATGATTTTGCGATCACCTGTTCTGAAGAGAGCTTGAAAGAAGAGATTTTGACTTAACTTTCATCAAGATGAAAAGTCAGAAAATAAAATCAGAATGTATTTATTAACTGCAATTATTTAGTGCATATTACTTGGCCATTTTTGAACACTAAACACTTAACTCAAACACTTAAATAACATCTAACGGTCACGGGAATCGACATGGCAAGGAAAAGACTTATACAGAACATCCAGTGAAATTCAATCAGCTAGTTGATGACTTCAAAACACTCTTCAGAACACAATGTATTTACAGACAAACATAATTCCTTGACTGAATCACTTTATTGACCTTGTAGATAACACTTTATTACTTTTTCGACGTACAGATAAGCTCTGACTCTCGTAATATCAAGATAACACGTGATTCTAATTGAAGCACAGTACATCGTTCCACAAGCACAACATTACACACACTGGAAGTGGCTTTTTATTTACCTTTGACTCACTGTCAGCTGTTGCCAAAAGTTATAAGGAAACTTGGGAGGTTTTGACAAGCTGTTTGTTTAGAAGGAAATAAAACGAAGTAACATTATTTATATAAGAATAGAAACTCAAAAGAAAAGGTTAATTTAGAAACATACCTCACATAACACAGCAGCAATAAAGAACCCGCTTCTCAGCATATTTCCACTGCATTTTAACATACACAAGTTTGAGTTGCATATACCTTTGTGTGTCTTCAAAACCTAGAAATGGGCCACATATGCATTTCTTCCAACTCATGGTAGCTAGTACAACTACAGTAGTTTATTTATTCATTGCAGCGAAGAAATAAACATTTTTTTTTATCGGATGTGATTCTGGATGAAATATGTTGAATTATAGTGGGACTGCGTTGAAAAATGATATACTGATGAGAACTGTATTGCTGTGGGGAGACCGAAGTCATTGCTCATCTCGCATTTTACAGTTTTTGAATACCTGAGAGCACAGAAAAAAGGCAAGCACCGCAAAATCAACAATGGATCTGCTGAAGTATAAAAAAAAACAAAGAAAAGATTTTTGTCAGAGTGAAGTTCCGAAATTGTTTGATATTTCATGAGCCAAGATTCACGAACAACGGCTCTGCAAGTCCAATGCCTTAGAGGTTTTAAATTCACGAATAATAACTACCATAAGCGCCGACTTGAAAATTTACTGAGGGTTTCAGGCAGTTTTAATCGAATTACCCATGCATTTTTCAAAGGATTTAAGTCAGATTTAAATTTCATTCAGTCAGATTATCTGGCACAACATGACGGTTAAAATGCCAAAATGAATAAAATTATAGTTAATTACAGAAAAATATTTTTCTAGATAATTATTTATTTCATTTATTTTGCTTTTGTGGGCGCGACATTATTATATGCAATACACAGATACTGTGAGAATTGCCAACTCAATTGTCTTCATAAAAGTAACAAAAACATGTAAAGTTTATTTTTAGGTGTTTTTACCAATTTTAAAAATGCCAACAAATTTTTTCTTCAAATGATTTCTGAGTTAAAATAGGAGGTTAGAAGGGAGTGGATATGGATCAGCAGCACGCCCTGTGTTTTCCGTGGGCTCCACTTCGTATACGTTGTGTATGCCCGACTTGGGCTGCTTCGGTACTTTTCTATGAGGAATTCGTCGATTTTGAAGAGGTTTTAGAAGTACTTGTGCAGCATGTACAGTCAGGAAAAAATGAGACTGAAATATACATGCACATAACTAAAAATTTGCAAAAAATTACAGAAATACTACTGTTTAGTATTTTCTAAAAAAAAAATATTTATATGCTTCGTAGAGCGGAAGTGCATATTGCACATCAGCCAATCACTGCCTTGCTAAAGCTGTGCGAGCCTCGTTGACCTTCAGGGACTGATGCAGAGAGTAAGAGACGGCCGCTATCAAACTGTGCTCCAGCACAGTTCTTCAGGAAGTGACGTCACGTCACTGAACCCTCCTCACCCGGAGGGCACAAGAAACCAGATGATCAGATTTGGCTTCACCATCGGTGGCTGATGCCATCTCCTCTTTCTCCTGACCTCCTTGGTCCCCAACTGTCAGAAGATAGGGTGGGTCAACTGACTGTACAACATATTTCCACCTTTATCATTATGACCTCGAATAGGTTAGCGTGTCCGTATGTACAGTTAGACTTTTGTATTTTGTGGGAACCCACACAAACCGAATTTTCTTTTATAAAGGAGGCAGTTTTAAACAATACTTAGACAATTTTAGACAATACTTGAGGTATTGTCTGCCGCGTCAGATTTGATGAGCGCGAACAAACACAAATTCTTTTTTGAATCACAATAAACAGTCTGAGGAGTAAATTTCTATACACATATTATATATATATATATATAGGTAGTAAACGGGGAATGAATTATAAAAAAACTTGAAGAATTGATAACGAAAAACAAAATTTATGCATATATGCGTACGTGTATTTTCCCCACGAAATACGCGCAAAAATATGAGTACTGCTCTTTAAAAAATGCTGATTCTACAGAAAAAAAAAAAAAAAACATTTGAAGCTGGCAAGAGTGAAAAATGATTTTCGTGGTGAGCCAGTGTCAATCGCTTGACTTAATGCTCTTTGCTTGATGTCGTATGAAACGATTAACCAAAAACAAACACATGACAAAAACGTCATAGAAAGTTTGCTGCAGCAAAAGATTAGAGGAACAGTATTATCATTTGATACCCTAATTACACTAGAATGTTCCGAGATTATTTCAATCTGTCAATTTGAATGCTAATGAACTACGGTGGGGGAACTATCATCTGGCACTATGTAAACACACTGCTCGACGGAATTTATTTCATTTCTACGGAAAAAAAATTATCCAATAAAATATAAAAAAGTAATCAAGATCAATAACTTTTGAAATAATTTTCAACGTAAAAATGATTCCGAAGAAAATCAGAACATAATGGAATCTACGGAAAACACTGAAATTTAGCGTAACTGTATTATTATTTTTATTTTATTAAATCACAGTATGTGGACAACAAATTTTCGGAGACGTGGTCTTCATGTAACAGACTGTCTCTTAATTTGAAAATTTGGCTGCACAACGAAGATGATTAAAACTGACCTGCATTAAGCGTGTCTGAATAATACTCAGTAATGTTTATCTGCATAGCAGGTAATGCCACTTATACTCGGGACAAAGTTAACATGATTACACTGTTAAGGTTGTGAAACCGATTCATCCACATGAAATCTGTTGTTTATCAGTATTTCGCCGAGCACTAATGGGGTGCCATGTGGCGCAGACCCCCCCCCCTAAGGAGGACTGAAGGCGACACAAAGGAAAATTTCCCGCGTTCCATCACGATGTATTCCCTCAAACCCCACACCTTCTCAACCTTGCCAACCACGAGACAAATAATTTTTAAATGAATATTTTAAAACAGCAACATGGAAGAAAGGAGTTAGCTCATTACAATGACCCCAAAGCCATTATCTCTCCACCTCCGGTTAACAATTCTCCCCTCCCAGTCGCATAAATATCCTCGTGTTAATTGTATAGACTCTCAGAAGCAAAACAGAAGTGACAATAACGTCGCCAAACTGCGAATATTCGTATTTTTTAGAAACGCGACCGAAACTGGGATCTTCCTTTTTAATGTGCTTCCGTACAACATTTAGAATATCAATGTATCCATGTGCTTTCTTAGGCCTCAATTCAAGCTCGAACACGGCTTTTAAACTGGAACTATATTATTCCGGTGAAGTACACACTCCGCAACTTAAACTCCGTAGTCAGGTTAGCTTTGCCCCAAGTATAGTAATGCTTATCTGCACAGCAGGAGATATAGTTAAACTTGGGAATTAGGATAGACCTACTCTCAATTAAAAGTGTTCACCAAGACTAACATAACCTTTTTTTTTTTTTTTTTATAGCAGATTATTTCAGATATAGGGTGGTGTTAACGTCAAAACACGACAAGCATCACAGGTTATGAAACTGTAACAGGCTCTAACTGAGTGTCAAGTGTACCATAACTACAAAGACATTTTATAAAGTCAAAATTTCCCAAAGTATCGAAAAGGTAAATTATGACATTAACAAATATTTCGTATGGTGCATATATGGCTGAATATGCCTAAACTACATTACAGTTATGAATAAGACAATTTTCGTTACCTTGTGCTGCAACGTCTGATACTGGTACGCCTAACTCATGAGCCATAAAACCAACGATACTAAATATGACAAATCCAGCGAAAAAGCTCGTGGCACAGTTTCCAAACGCTATGAACAAAGAATCCCTGAAAACAAAAAAACAAATGCAACTTTAATTAAGAAAGGCAGTATCATATCTATGAAAGTTTTTTGTATAAAACAAAATTGCACGAGTATTTACGAATGCATTCTAAGAGTGATTCACACAATACATTTTGATTTCTCGAACATGACTTCTTGAACACGTGACAGTAGGAAAAGGATCAACAAGATTTTTAAAAAAGGACTGAACAGAACACAGAAAAAAAAAATGTATGTGCCAGCCAGCAGTTTCTTAGAACAAAAGAGTATAATCATCATATGCTTCGCTCCGAGCAAGCAGAAAATTTTCTGCTTGCTCGTTCGTGCTTTATGCACACCAGAACATGTGATTTTTGGAACACTTTAATTTACAAACTTTCATTTATACTTTCATTTCCTTGTAACTTGCAAAAAACCTGTGATTTTTTACTGAAACATGATACACCAGTGATCACGGGTCAGAGGAAGGATGTGGCCCTAGAGAAGGGTCATATATAGCTGTAAGGGGTTTTCAGCCATGCAGGCAGTCTCCCCAAAGAATCGATCATATTTTGGCAACACACTGTGCTTAGAAACATGGCATGTGGTTTACAACGTATCTTAGTTCACGGGAATGCAGCACATTCACAATAAATGCTGGAAATGTCCTCCACTAACATCCCAACACACTCGAACGCGACGCTGCATGTGATCGAAGGTCCTCGTAGTATGTCCTCATCAATTGTCTGAATTACTGCACTGATGTTGCTTTCGAAGTCTTCTAACGCATAGTCCAGCCATGTGACCAGTGGGTTGTTTTTATCGCAATGTGTAGCTAATAAAGCCGTAAAAGGATGTCTCCAACAAGAACCATAAGGGTGTTAAATTAGTTACGATTTCTAATGGCTAGCCGAAAGATTAACAATTCCTCCTTTTGACAGCCAAGAGATTACCAATTCCTCATTTTGCCAGCCGAAAGATTAATAATTCCTGATTTTACCAGCCGAAAGATAAGCAATTCCTCATTTTTCCAGCCAAACGATTAACAAAACTTGAATACTTCACGTGGATAGTCGAAGTGTTAATAACTAATTAACTCCTTATGTAGCCAGGCAAAATATAAATAACTCCCTGAAGGACCTGCTGAAAATTTAACAATTTTCTATGTGGCCCACCGAAAAATTGACACTTTACGTGGCCTGTTGAACTGTTAACAACTCCTTATGTGGCCAGCCGAAATATTAATAACTTCCTGTGCGGCCTGCCAAAAGATAGACAACTCCGTAGACGTCCCTCCCGAAATAACCTCCTAGGTGGCTTACTGAAATTCGTAGTGACTTGCCGAAAAACTAACAAGTCCCTACGTCAGTGCGATGCACTGAGTTTTTCTACTTCACACACCACTTGTAACGTTCCAGGAGATGTGACGTACCTGCCAGAAGGACGCACACGACATAAAGGCAGATAGGAATCAGAATAAAACGTCCGCGTAGCTCAATTGGTAGAGCAACTTATTCCGGAATGAGGGGATCCGGGTTCGAATCCTGGCGTGGACAGAAATAACGGAGAAATTTACTTCGTTATACACTGAAAAAGAAGAGTAATACTTCTGAATTCTTTAGTGTTTCAATAGTCTTTCATTTAGAAGCTTAAATCTATTTTAAGGTGTGCAGTTAGCTAAGTAAGACAAAAAATTTCGTAAGGTGATTTTTATTTCCCGTTCCAACTCCGACCAAACATTTCCCTCAGGAAAATAAGAACATATATAGTAATAACAATCATGCAATATCGCTATCCGATGTAAAAAAAGTGCAGGTATGCTTCAATTTACACGACCTATCAGGGAAAAAATGTAACTGGAGAATCAAGTAACACATGAAACTTAACTGATGAGAGAAGAATTTTTCACACCGAATGACTGAAGCAGTGATACCTTATCCACAGGCGGTGGGTCAAATGATAACGTGAGATCTCCATTTTACGATACATCGATGGTCCACCATAAATACTGGTAGCTTCTATTATTATTCCAATGGTATCACGGAAGAGATGTAATTGTGATAGATACTTGAATGAACTTCTAACAGAACATGGTTCATGTCCTTCTTATTATTTGAGATTCGGTTTAAAAAACTGCCGATGTAAATGTGGTTTAGCAACAGCTACAATATATCATCTGGTGTTTTAATGTCGGGGACTTTTAACATTGAGATCAAGATTTTTGGGAACTATGAGAGAAACTTCTATAGTAGATATATTGAAAAAGCCTCATATTTGTACTAGAATATCTGACTTCATAAAATACCTTAAGTTTAATGAAGCGGAAGCATTGGATGTCTGTGACGTGATTGACACATCTTCCGAATTTGATTCTTTGTGTATTTGTTGAATTATTATTAATACTTGCTTTATTAATTGTTCTTTGACTTCGATGTTGTTTTCACTCGTAGTGGAAAAGTGATTGTATTGGTAATATTTCGGTTATTTTTATTGAATTACCTTCTTTTAAAGTGATAGTCAAATTTTTGTTATTGTCTCGGGTGCACTACTTTGTGATTGTATGAATGTTTGTTGATCGTAAATTTTTTTAATTTATTAATGATTAACTTTTGCTATTATTATAGCAGTTGTTAGAATGTTAGTAAAATTGATTTGAAATGTTAAGTCCTGTGATGTTTAAGGTACATGGTTTTAATATTAGAATTTGGATTGTACTGCTGTGTCAGTGTGTTTTATATTCGAATTTGAATTTGTTTTGGTGTATGTTACTTGCAGTTACACTTGTTCGATGTTGGGAAAAGTTTGTGTTTTTCAGTTAGAATTTCATTATTAATTGGAAGTTTATTATTCAAATTTTTATGATTAGAACCTACACATAAGTGGACCAACAGTTCTGTGAATAATTTTCTTAATTGTTTTCGTGAAATAATTTTATCTGTTTGAATCTATTCTGTTATTATTATTACTTCATTTGTTACAAAAATATTTGTAATGATTTTGTTTATTAAAGGCTCAAGATGATCCCATTGTTTGTGGGGCAAGGTCTCCCAGGGGAGGGTGAGCCCAGTTTCAGTTATTTTCTTTAGTGAGTTACGTTAATCACTGCTATGCGTAAGCGGAACAGCTTAGAAATCATCGGAACTTACAACACATGTATGCACATTCATCAAAAAACGCGCTAAAGATAACATTAGTCCATGGAAAAACTGTTGGAAGATTTTGCCTCGCTCTTCACTAAACTCGTAACAGAAAGCCGTCAAGACTGATTAGAATAGAAATTAAGGAAAAATTATCGTTTAAGATGATATTCTTAGTTCTAAGATACATACTAGCGTATGCGCCTTACAAGTTACATATATCATACGTTTTTCCTTCTAATTTTTCGTAAAAATATAGGTTCTTTACATCTTCTTGCATGTGTTATACATTGAGGTGCCAAAAAAACAAAACAACAACAAAAAAAAAAAAAAACTGGGAAGAGCGCTACCATTTTCATTGCATGCCGCCACCCCACCCATGTGATAAATAGTATCATTGGCGCACCCACAGAGAGGGATTTGGGGGCTTACGCCCCTTCAAGGAGATTAAAAACGACGTGCCTCACAAATTAAACATTCAAAAATATTATTTTACATGTTCAAAAAATTACATAGTGTCTTCTATTACATGGTGTCCTTTTCCCAAAGCCTGAAAGAGATTAAGAGAGACGTACGTCACAAATTAAACATTCAAAAACATTTTTTCACATGTTCAAAAAATTACATAGTGTCTTCTATTACATGGTGTCTTCTTCCCAAAGCCCAAAAGAAATTAAGAGCGACGTACGTCACACCCGTATACAGACTATAGGCATATATACATATATATATCATCATCATCATTGTCAACCATTATCAATCCACTGCTGGACGAAGGTCTCCCCAAGTTTCTTCCACAACGGTCTGCCTTGTGCCAGTCTCTTCCATGTTACTCCCGCATACTTTTGAATTTCCTCCGCTCATCTCCCATGTGGTCTTCTTCTGGGTCTTTTCCTGTCCCTTGGAATCCAGTCAAAAATTTCAGTTGTCCATCGATGGTCTGTCCTTCTGGCAGCATGTCCAGCCCATTGCCATTTCAGGGATTTTACTCTGGTCATGATGTTTTCCACTCTTGTCATTTTTCTGATCCACGAGTTCCTCTTCTTATCTCTCCTGGTTACATCAAGCATGCATCTCTCAATGCCTCTTTGAGTTGTCTGCAATCTTTGTATGTCTCTTTTAGTTAAGGTCCACGTCTCTGCACCATACGTAAGCACTGGAAGGATGCATTGATCAAACACTTTTCTTTTAAGACATAATGGCATATTGCTCTTGAAAATTATACTCTTTCTTCCAAAAGCTCTCCAGGCAAGTTTTATACGCCGATTAATTTCTTCATCAATGGGACCTTCACTTGATATCTGGTGTCCAAGATAAATGTAGGTATTGGCTACCTCCAGCTTTTCCCCATCAATAGATAAATCTTCATTCCTTATAAAAGCGTTGCACATCACTTTTGTCTTCTGAAAGTTCATTTCTAATCCCACTTCTTTACTCTTGTCAGCAAGTTCCAGGATCATACGCTGCAGCTCCGATATATATATATATATATATATATATATATCGCCCCCTCCAACAATACGTCTTGTTATATAAACTACAGTATAACTATATATACTGCCCCTCCAACAACAATTCCTGTGTGCGCCACTGAATAGTGCTGCCGATCGCCATCTTCGCAGTTTGCGAAAATAAAATCGTTTTGGCGAAGGAAAACGAGCTTTGGCGATTACCTTTTTGTACTGTTATAACACTTTTGGCGATAAAAAATTAAACTAGGCGAATAAATTGGCGAAAACTTTAGAAGAGCCAGCGCGACCCCTGTAACGTATATATAGAGAGAGGCAGATATCTCCGAAAGCTTAAGTAGTACCATTAATTCAGATGGCAGCTTATCAGGATTTAAGCGATTTCGGATATGGCATGACAGTCGGGGCGCCCGGCAGATGAGTCACTCCACCTCGGAAAGTACCACAAAATTTGGACTTACATGGTCAACAATTACAAGGGTGTATCTGGACTACACAAACTCAGGGGGGAAATCCAGAGTGCGAGGCCGGTGTGTAGCCGTAGAAAAGCCCTGGACTATCGTGGAGAGTCCGGCAGGCATCGTAACATCCACTCCGCGTGCAACATTGCCGCAAATCACAGCGCAATTCAATATTGGGGCCATTATGGTTTGGACAGTACAACGTTCCCTGTGTTCTGTGTAGGTTCCGGAACCGACGGCCCATGTGAGCGTCATTGTTGACCCAACGACACAAGGTTGGGCGCCTGGCATGGGCTCGGGAACACAGTCGTTGGAAGCGAGATGACTGGAAACGTGTAGCCTGCCTGGTCCAACGAATCATCGCGGTACAAACTGTTTCGAGCAGATGGTCGACTCCGGGTGTGGCGACAACCCTACGAGGCAATGGATCCCTCACGCTTACAAGGGAGATTGCAGGCCGACGGTGGTTCTGTTATGGTGCACTGTAAAAAAATTGTAGATTTTACGGTTTTAAACCGTTTTCCAGGGTGCCAACACAAAACCGTAAAATCTTCAGTTTTATGCCGTGTTGGAGCAAAGCTATAGCTTTGCTCCAACACCGCATTTAATGAAGAAAACAGCAGAGAATTTGGCTGGAGCGAGTCACAGTCGAAATAATCACGAAAACACAAAAATTTGGCTGGAACGAATGTGTTGGTTGTGTTGGAGCAAAGCTATTGGAGCAAAGCTATACGGCATAAAACTGTAGATTTTACGGTTTTGTGTTGGCACCCTGGAAAACGGTTTAAAACCGTAAAATCTACAGTAATTTTTTTACAGTGTGTGGGGTGTTTTCAACTGGCACGCATTAGGACTCCTCATACGTCTGAAGACAGCTGTTACCGGTGGAGGCTACGTAACCATCCTTGGAGATCATTTGCACCCGTTCGCGTCATGCAACCACTCCAACCTCTTTCGACACGACAATGCTCCACCGCACACGGCCACTGCCGCCCGATTATGGCTGGAGGAACATTCCACGGAGTTCATCATCCTGACTTGGTCCCCCATCGCTCGCCGGATTTAAACGCCATCGAACACATTTGGGATGCTGTTCAACGTGCCGTCAGTGTTCCACCGGCGAATATTACGGAATTGTGGGGAGCTCTTCAGGAAGCATGGTGTGCACTGTCTCCATAGTACTACAGAGAGCTCGTGGAGTCCATTGCCCGTCGCGTTGCTGCCATTATCCGATCGGGAGGAGGAACAACGCGGTATTGGAAAAGTATGCCAGTTTATTGGCAGTTCAGGGTGTACCTATGATTGTTCTAAAGGAATTTCAGTTTAGCAAAATAGCAGTCATGCCAAATTTATGCATAACAATGCGAAAAACATTTCGCATTGTTATATCAAACAGAAGTCATCGCTCTTTCCACGTTTATAAGTGAGTCACGGAAAAATTCTTATCGGCCGCCATCGAGAATTGAGCCCAGTGTCTTCCAGTTATACGCGTCGGACATGCTTCCACTGCACCACAGCGGCCTCGAGTTCTCCAGACTCCCATACGACTAACTGCCAAACCACTTGGCATGTTGCTTCTTGGAGCCCCGCACAATGCAGGGGATTCACCAAAGACAGTAAGCAGGAACTGAACAAATAACTAAGAGGCGAATGAATAATTAATACACACAATTGACGTGGATTAGGATTGTTCAGTTGCTACTTACCATCTTTGATGAATTTCCAGCATTGTGCGGGGCTCCATGAAGCAACCTGCCAAGTGGTTTGGCAGTTAGTCGTATGGGAGTCTGGAGAACTCGAGGCCGCTGTGGTGCAGTGGTAGCATGTCCGGCGCGTAACTGGAAGACCCTGGGTTAGATTCCCGGTGGTGGCCGATGATAATTTTTTCCGTGACTCACTTATAAACGTGGAAAGAGCGATGGCTTCTGTTTGATGTTCCTAATCCACGTCAATTGTGTGCATATTGTTATAGTTCCCTAGTGAATTTGAACTGCACTAAGTTCGTTTTTCTATAACGATGGGAATAAACGAATTTTATGTGGACATTGCTTTCATGATTCTTCTTTTACTTTGTTAGAAGGCAAAGCAAAATACATAAGTGTCTCCTACAGGTTACTCAAGTAAAATATACATACTAGTACAAAACTAAAAAGAAACTGTACTTACTTAAAGCAGTTGTTGTGGAATCGGTTGTAGCTGGCCAAGGTAATAAGACCACCCCAGCAAGGGGAAAGAGAGAAAAATATCTGCATAGCTGCATCTCCCCACACCTAAAGAAATACGAAAAGGCCAAATGAAATTTTGTATCAGAAATTTGCCATGTACTCAACAGAAAAACTAAATATATATATTTCATTTTAGCGCACATACCGAGTCCCTCGAGGAGGTCGAGGAATACAAGGCCACTTCCGATTTTTGAGGGCACCAATAAATTCAAAAATGAAAAAAGGCAACATCAAAAGTCTAAATTTGAGAAGACCTTCCGTAAATGTCAGATTCGGACTAAAGGACCCTTCTGTCACAGACCGTGCACATACTTCAAAGAGTTCCGTTTTGTATCCTGAATATTATGAGACTTGGAAACGCAACCACAAAGTATGCTTTACTGTGTTTTGGGAAAGCTTATAATATAAAACTGAACGCTCTTCACGATGTGCTTCCTAACTGAAACGTATAACTGAAGTTGTAATGTTCGTAGACATATGGCTGTCTGAACACTACACAAATCAGTTCTTAATAACTTCACTTTTAAGCGAATCAGAAGTCACTCAAATAACTTCAGAAAAAGTTACTTACTATTCGTCTTATTCTGCCTTTGACAGTTCAACAAGGTGAGATCGAACGAGCGTGAGTTAATATCAACAATAACACTTGACTAAGAATAACAACACTGACATTAAAGTAGAACACGCAGACTTCAAAAACTTCAATTTAACTATATTGTATCCACAATTAGTATTATAAATTCCACCATCTCCACATACTGCTGCTGCTCAAACATTATATATACAGTATATCGTCAGTTCTCATCCGACACATACACACGTCATACGTTCTGACCTCAAGGTGTTGCCAACCATACTCTTGCGAGAGAGAAGACATCATGTTAAGTTTGAAAACGCGAAGGAGAACGAACTCAAATGCACATAGAGAAAGAAACTAAAAAGGAAAGTTATATTTGAGTATACATCACAAAGTCTATAAATTTGGTTTACGTTACATTTCATGAAAAATCAAGCTAGAAGATGTTAATTCTTAAGGAAATTCTCTAGTTACATTATTAATCTATACATGCAATTCGACATCTGTTATGGATCATATGATTGTCTAGTAGCAAATCTGAGCAATCGCGAACAACAGAGCGCTTGAAGAAGAAGCAAACATGAGTGCACAATCAATGTTCCATAATTATACCGACATCTGAGTGTTAAATTGTTTATTCGTTCATCATTATGATGATTTCGCATTGGATTGAAAAATGTTTGTTTCCAGATCTCCATTTGTTACATGTTCATAATAATCGCGGTTTTTCATCCTATGCTTATTTAGCTATACCATAGTAGCTATCAATAATTAGCTGTCACTTTGCTGCTCTCAAGGAAGGGTTTTCATTAATTTCAATGTGCCGGATGAACTTCATCAAAATTAATGAAGACCTGTTCAGAAGATTCTCTCTGTGGCAACTGGTGGCAAGGAAATTTCTCTGTCTAAAATTTACCAGGGGTCGAAAAAGAAATCGTTTTGGCGATGGAAAAAACGTTTTGGCGATGCTGGAAAAAACGCTTTGGCGATGGAAAAAACGCTTTGGCGATAGAAAAAACGCTTTGGCGATTACCTTTTCATAGTGTTATAACACTTTGGCAAAAACAAATTGAATTTGGCGACTAAATTGGCGAAAACTTTAGAAAAGCCAGTGCAACCCCTGTATATTTTTCTAATTCATATAGTGGAGACAGTCAATTTTTTCTCCATTATATAGATTTCCTAAGAACTGTTATAAAATGGGTTTTCTAAAAATTTTCTGTGAAGAGCGAAAAACTACTACACTTCATAGAAAACACACACACCGAATTTCGCGATAATTAGTCCTGTAAATTTTTTCGTTGTTTGAAATAATAAAATTTATAAGTCTTCTATTGAAACACTGCATCACTTGCTTGTACATCAAGTTTAAATATCTTAGTCAGATCTAATCATATATATGAAAAAGTTGTAATATTTTGACCTCCTACGTGCAGATATGGAACAGTGGGAAGAGGGCTTAGGGCCGATATCCTTTCTGCGTTCTGAATATTTTCATCCTAGTGAAATGTTTTACGATGGTGTGTAAAAGGAAAGAAAGCCCATCCGTTTCTTTTCTCGAAAATTAAATTGATTTAAACTCTGAAATGATGAGAATTTAAAATTGTTCCCTAGTAATATCTTTAAACTACAGTACTATTTAATATCTGGCGGTACAGTATTAATGAAAACTGGAGGCAATAGAAGTAACTGAATTTGAAATATTATGCAGATTTGTATTTTAGAGAATTCAAACACGTCAGAGAAGGTATATTTAGGCATAGAGAGAAAATGAATATAAAATTATTATTATTCATTTCCTGTTAAATGTATTAACAGCATATGCCATATTTACTTGGCACTCTGTCATCTGTAACTCTTTTTGGTGGGTTTTAGGGCATCATTATGATGCAGTTTCAATGATTCAAAGTAAATAAAAAAATTAGTAGAACTCTTGAGTCTCTGAAAAAACTCTTTTGTTAATAACAAATTTCACGAACTCTTAGCGGCCGAATTTCTTCGCCAGGCTCCTTTCTCCCTTCTTCAACGTTACTACAGCTTTGTGTATAGGGAGTAAAAGTACGAGATTACTTGCCTACTAAACGAGAAAATTCCTTTATGCGATATTGTTTTCATACTCATTCAGAAGGTCATGGTCTTTTACTTCGCGAAAAATCACTAGCTTCAAACAGTGGCGTAAAACAAAAATAATATTCCTGTAACTTCACATCGATAAAACAGCATTTCACGCAAACCTACAAAATAAAATTTACACTGAAGTGCCAAAAGTCATGGGATAGCAGTATGCAAATGTTTAACTGGCGCTGCCGTCGTTTAAAGGCTTTGACGCACGCCACGATTTTTATCAGTTGCGAGGTGTAATCTCGTGAGTCAGGTTGAACAACCGCCAGTAGGATTATGGCAAGCCGACGTGAATTATCGGAGTTTGAACGAGGTATGGTAGTGGGTGCCAGACGGATGGGACCTTCAATTTCTGGAGTTGTGCGAACATTCAACATTCCTCGATCTCGGGCGTCACGTGTGTACTGAGAATACCTCATGGAAGGCATTACCATCCACCATGGACAGCGCAGTGGCCGACCACGGGTGCTTAATGACCGTGACCAGCGGCGTCTGACCAGGATTGTCCATGCTAACAGACAAGCGACACTGGCTCAAATAACATTTATGTTCAATGCAGGAGGTACCAGAGATATATCCATCAGATCAGTGCGGCGTAATTTAGCGTCCATGGGATAAGGGAGCAGAAGACCCAGCAGAGTATCTATGTTAACACCAAGACATCGGACACAGTGCCTCACCTGGGCTCGTGAAAACGATAATTGAACCCCTGGAAGACTGGAAACTATAACGTACAAGTTTGCCCGTACCGGACATCAAATCCGGCACCCCTCACTCCGTAGTAAGTCGCTCTCCCAACTGAGCTACACGGAGATGTGCTCTCATTGCTATCAGCCTTTATATCGTGTGCGTCCTGCGGGGCAGGCACGTCACATCGCCCTCCCTCGAAAGAAGGACGGGGCATGGCCCACGGGTCAGCTGCAGGGGTTGCGCTGAAGACCGCCATCTTCGCAATTTGTGAAAAAAAAAATCGTTTTGGCAATGGAAAAAGAGCTTTGGCGATTACCTTTTTTGTACTGTTATAACACTTTGACGATAAAAAAAATTTAATTTGGTGAAAAAATTGGCGTAAACTTTAAAAATGCCAGGGCGACCCTTGCAGCCGGGACCATGTGTCGCTGTAGGCAGTCATCCCATGAAGAACGTGCATTTGAGAAATCCCAGGCAATTTGGTGTGTGGAACGTAACATCACACTGATTTATCTTTTCGAAGCACTGAAGAAGGGATTCTCATTTTTCCTGTCTCGCCGCGTGGAAAGAATATCACATCATTGCACGAAACTTAACAGCCAGGTCATCCGGGAAGTTTGGGAGCCGATATAACGTACAAGTTTTGTCCGCGCCGGGCATCGAAACCGGGTCCCCTCATCCGAAGTAAGTCGCGCTCCCAACTAAGCTACACAGGCATGTGTTCTCATTGCTATCTGCCTTTATCTCATGTGCGTCCTGTGAGGCAGGCACGTCACACAACTTGTGGCGTGGCCCGATGAGTCACGCTACCAGTTGTTACGAGCTGATGGTAGGGTTCAAGGGTGGCTCAGACCCCATGATGCCATGGACCCAAGCTGTGAGCAAGGCACTCAAGTTGGTGGTGGTTTCATGCATGTGTGGGGTGTCTTTACGTGGCACGGTTTGGGTCATATGGTCCTCGTAAACACGTCATTAACCGGTACTTGCTTTGTTGCTCTGCTGGGTGACCATTTGCAGCCAGCCTTTCATGTACATCAACAACGATGGATGGGATTTTTCAGGCAGCCAATGCACCATGTCATCGGGCCCAAGTTGTCCAGATTCGGTTCGAGGAGCATTCTGTACAGTACCGATGGACGGTGTGGCCACCACGTTCGCCCAACATGAACCCAATAGAGCACTTATGGGACGTGGTGGAAAGATCCATTCACACCTAAGATTATGCATCTACAAATACCAGGGAACTGTGGGCGGCTATTCAGATGGCAAGGCTCAACATCTTTCCACAGAAGTCTTCTGACCACTTGAGGAATCAATGCCACGTCCAGTTACTGCACTTCGCCGGGCTAGATGAGGTCCTACACGATACTAGGTACGTATCCCATGACTTTTGGTACTTCAATGTATGTTATGCAAAGGAGCTTAGCTTGCCTTAGGTGTTTGAAACAATTTCCTTTTCTTTAGAGATCTTGACAAGAAGAATTAGTTCAACACACAGAATCCCACCCAAAACTGATGCAAAATAATTATAGATTAAAAAACACCATGCAATTACTAATTGCGCCTGTCAAAGCTTGCGAAACTACCTGTACCAGAATGATGCTTCACAAGCAGGACACAAGATCTCTCAAGTGAATATCTTGGTAGAAGAAATACTAGCACACTGCGGGATGCAACTGTAACTTTTCATTTTCAGGGTTTAATGACTTGCTTAGGCTTTAAGGAATTGCCTGTTTCTAATTTAAGGCTACTGGCTCAGGAGAAGAGACAGAGCCAGAGCCATAGGGCAAGCACACCGCCTATGCGGGACTGGAAGTCTCGCCCAAATCGAATGATTTCCCACAGGCGCATGCCACTGACCACTCGGTCACCGTGACACTGCAGCTGGACGGATGATAGTGGAGTGTTCTCTCTCCCTCTAGATAGTGGAGTGTTCTCTCTCCCTCTGGACGGATGATAGTGGTGTGTTCTTTCTCCCTCTAGAAGTTGCTCTATACCATGCTTGACAAAGGAAATGCCGAAACATCGGAGCTATCATTACTGCAACAGATGTACAGAGCCATGCAGAAATCAAAACTAATATTAGTATCGAGTAACTGCCACTGATTCTGACTAATCACTAATCTGCAAAATAAACTTTTTTTTTTCATTGGGGTTTAACGACCACCGTGAGCAAGGACTTTAAGCAGTCGCCCGTCACTAATTTAGGGCCACTGGTTCCAGGGAAGGAAGAGAGACAGTGCCGTAAGACATATACAACATCCATGCCTTACCGGGATTCGAACCCGGACCCACAAAACCGACTTGAAAAACGCTATCATTTTAGAACTGTTAGTTTCATGTTCGTGATTCTAGAACAGTATCGAAATTAATTTTTTGTATGTTCTCTGTGAAAAAACTTTTCAAATGATTGCCACATTATAGCTCTTTTCTACTTACCCTAGCTTCCTTAAGTCTTTCCCATTGTGGAGTTAAATAAAACATCACTCCATCGTACGCGCCATCCAAGGTAGCTCCCCGAATGAGAAGAATCGTCAGGACGACATATGGAAACAGAGCAGTAAAATAAACCACCTAGAATACGAAATGGGGCAAAATTAGTTAAACTGTAAAATCGTTAGCACAGAAAATAAAGAGCAACACGTATAACAAATAATAAGAGAAAATGTATGTTTGTGACAGCCATATTGGGAAACCGTGGCAGCCACTTCAAAATTTGGCAGATTGTGTTTAATCTGATTGTCCAAGTTGTAGTGGTTAGTTTTAGGTCGAAATTCCAAAAAACAGGGGCCTACTTGAAGCAAAAACAATTACCAAGCCATTTCTACAATAACCAAAATGTTATGAACGAAACAGCTAATGAGCCTACATGACCTTGAAGCTGTTGACATGCGCATGCTTCAATTGGAGATGAGATGCAAATGCTCTTACTGTTTGCATCAGGAGAATCAAAACAACTTCTCTGATTTCGGTGTTGTGATTCCACTGATGATTGCAATCTTTTGTGGCTACGAGTCCACATCATTCCCCTGATGCAGTTCTGCGTTACCGTCTTTCACACATGGTTCATAAAGGATTACATACGGTGTGTTTGTCAACCAGTTTTCATTTTGGTTTCACAGCTGCACAGTTGAAAATACTATTTAAATTGAGACTATTAATATAGAAATTAAGGAACACAGTCATTTTCTATTGCAAAAATCAGGATATAGATATTGCATCTCCGAAAGTTACGATGGGGAAGCTCCGGGTCAGTTGAGGTAGTTTTAAAGCAAGGAAAAAGCACTTTTGTGGTCAGGGCACCTACAATATTCCTGTATGATGATGTTATCCATTCAGCTGAATCCGACTCTTGGCGATTCTATAGGCTGCGTTCATCCATGCCTCACGATCTTGGACTCACTTCTTCAGCTGTTCTACGTCCATCCCAGCGTTAATTTTGATTCTCCAGCCAAAGCGTTCTTGGTCGTCCTCGTCTTCTTGTTCCCTCCACCTTTCGAAGCATCAATTCGTTCTCCAATGAGTCCGATCGCATCACATGACTAAAGTAAGGTAATCCTTTCTTGAAGGGACATATCTATTTGCTACGTGTAGAACCTCTTTCTTGTTCATCCTTGCTGTCCATGTATACCGTAGCAATCTTCTCCAGCACCAAAGCTTAAATGCATCAATCATCCTTTGGTCAGCTTTTTAGGCCGTGGATGGCCTAGTAGGCAACGTTCGTGGCTGCAGCGGAAAGGACCTCAGGTTCGATCAGGTACGAACGCTCGATCCACTAAATATCCGCCGTACGTCGGATGGGCACTTTAAGCCGTCGGGCCCCGGGTACTGGCCCCCCGGTAATAAATAAGGGCGTCTACCTCCCCCTTTCTACTTCGCTTCCGTGTCACTTTCCTATCGGGCACTCTAGCCCAAATCTCCTAGCTTCATATTTCTAAGAGTTGTTTAAGACCTGCGGTCAGACACTCCCTTCCTAAAATCCTCTACATATGATCATGGTCAGCTATTTTCAAGGCCCAGCTTTCAGATCAATATGCTGCTATCGGAAACACAATAGAATGAACCAGTCTGCATTTGGTAGTGAGACTGATGTCCCTGCTCTTCCAAATCAGGTGCAAGTTTAGTATCGCGCAATGGCCTAATGCAATCCGCTGTATGATCTCACAGCCGCAATCTCCTGTCCGGTCAATCATATTCCTATATTGGAGAACAATAAAGGGAACTTGTCCTTCTCAGAAACATAATTAGTGATATACTAACTTATGAAGATAAATTTCAAAAACGATCTCAACAAGTTTCAAGAAGAAATCTTGTTAACGAAAAAGCCTTTGTGAATTTGGTGTTACGTTGTGTAGAATAGTTGGTGAAATTACATTTATGGATACAAAGGCAGACTATGAGAAAAAGGCTGCTCTCCATGTTTCATGGGATGTTTCTCTTTCTCCTGACTTGAACTTTGTTATCATATTTAGACTTTTCCAGTTTCGGTTGTTAATTCACAACACCTTAAATAAAAAGGGGATGAAGAATTCAGGTATTACGTAAGGCCGAAGGGCAGCTTAATACAGTTCCTTGGTTATTCTCAGACTTCACGTAGCACCAGTGGCGGCTCGTGGTTGGAAAATAGGTGAAGAGGTACAAGAGCAGTATGAAAAGATATATACTGTCTACAATGAAAATCCCTTAATGAGGACTTACTTATTTTTTGTATATTAAATCAATTTTTCTTCCTTTTAAAGCTGCAAATTTGTCGATTATGTCGTCATAAGATGGTTAGATGGTTGTTTCTTCGTGAGCATCAATAAAATATCTTCCTGAATAGAAATATTTGCCAGAGAAGCAAGTCTATCTTGGGAGCTAGTGTTTCTTGAGCAAGTTTGTATTCTTTTAAGAAAACTTCTTTCCACTGGCACACTTGTAGATGGAATTGTTAAACTGAGGAAAACCAATTTATAATCTTCTGTAAAAATGTCTTTGTCTCCGTGAAACACCCGAAGGAGTTCTTGAGTCCATATATTCCTTAATTTTTTATCGGCATATAAAAGACTCAGTTCATTTTTAAGGCACTGGTGTTTAGTAAATATGTTTCCGTAAAAATGTAGATTTTCAAGAGCGCGAGTGGGAAAGCATGCATTAAATTATTCGAATTTGGTTGTGTCAGCAAGTCAGACAAATTGAAGTTTCTTACAGTCTTGAAATCTTATATCCATTTCCATAAGAATGTGGTCCAAAATTTCAAAATACAATTGTTTATAATTTTGAAAAATTGTTTCCTGTGTAAGAGCAGCATATTCCCGTGCTTATTTCTGTAATTTTGCCAGCTTTTCCAAACTGTGTTTCAAATAACTCATCGTTCCTTTTATGGCTCAAAATTTCACGAGGTTGTTTTTTTTTAATTTGAGTTACACAGTAGTTTATGTTTAGTTATTTTTTCTTCAAAAGTTCGAATAATAAATAGATCGGTGGGGCCAAAAATGTAAATTCGAAAGTGTTCATATCATTCAAAAACCACTTGGCAAGATGAATTGATTTTTTGTCTGATTATTCGCTATTCGTCAGAAATCCGAACACTTCCTTCAATTTATCCCAATCTTCAACAACTACACTTACTAATTTCGAAGTGGAGGACCATCGAGTTTCTGTTATGGTTGGTCTGCATCTTTGCGGTTGTTGATATAAGGGTATAAGACCGCTTCGCAGAATGGTGAACAAACGAAGCAATTCCACTGCGGCTTGCAAAAAGTATTCGACACTTAGAAATTTTAGAAAAACTCTGGTGTAATAAAAGATTCAAACGATGAACTAAGCATTGAACAAAAACAGCTTGAGAAGCTTAATCCTTGACTTTTTTCTGTAGCCCATTTAAGTGTCCAGACATTATACTTGCCCCATCGCAACATTGTCCTATTTATTTGTGTTGGTAATCAGACTGTTCCAAAATTTTGTCTAGCATTTTGTATAAAGCTCCTGACGTTCTATCTTCATTCACATCATGGAAACCCAAAAATCCCTCAACCAATACACCTTCCGAATCAACAATCAAAAATTATTTAATTTTTGACGTGATCGTTTACATATTCAGAAATACATTCAGTTAAATCATTTTGAATAGTTTTTTATCCTTTCGTATTGATTTTCAATTTCTAAAGAACTTCTTCATATCAACAATGAAAGTAATTCAATGAAATTTCCATGATTTATCGAGCCCATGCTTTCGTCATGGCCATGGAATGCTAGTTCTTGTTTGCTCAAATACAGTATAGACTAATACTGCATCAATCACTGTCTGCAGGAAAAGTCTATTTAAACGAACGTTTTCGTGAAAATGCGTTTTCAAAAGCCTAGCATTCTTCCTCAGGGCATCGGCAATGGTGTTTTGAATTGTTTTCAAAATTCCTTAACATTAATCCGCATTTCAGGTGTTCGCTAGAATCACGATGTTTATGAAGTGACCGTGTTACGCTTAATACAGTAAATCTGAGAATCCGTCTTCATTCCACGCCGAATGTTTATTACTAAAAAGTAAGCAGGGCCAAAAAAAAAAAATTAACACAGAAGTGCTGCAAATCCATTTATATTCAGTAAACCAACAATTTTTAAAATTAATATTGTTAGATTTACCGTGAATCCGTTGGTCGTCCTTGAAGCAAAATGTCTCTTTTATCTTCATCTTTCCACAGAGTAAATGGAGTTTGCAATAAATTACAATGTCGTCCACAATATGCATACTAAAAACTATCGCTATCAGTTAAATTGTACACAAACCTAAAATATGAGTTAAAGCTTTCAACGAATAATCACAAAGCACGAAAGAACAAACTCCTTTCGGAAAATGATGTACCACAGCACCACAAGGGGGACAAAAAAAAAAAAGCCCTAGCAGATTGCTCTGGTAATCCGCCCACTCCACCGCGATCTCTCACGACTTTACGCTCAAAAACTGAAAGATGCAAAGGTAAGGCGCGTGAAGCTGAAACACTTCACTTGAGCGAGCAGATTGGGAACGATGACATCACGGTTACCATGGCAACTCGGCGGAAAATTGCAGAATTCCAAGCATTCTCATTTCGGCTCTTCACTTTGCACTGTTTTGCGTATAAGGATTTGTTTTCCGTATTGAGCGCGCCATGTGAATTAATATCTAATTAAAATTTTGAGTATTTTGGGACTGAATAAAGGCAAAAAAGAATATATTATAAAAAAATACTAAATAAAACTTTATTTTGAGTAAAATAGGTGAAGAGGCACTTCACCTACTTCACCTGAAAAGCCGCCACTGCGTAGCACTGATTGCTGGTCAAAGTGCGTCCGGGGCGGACTTCACGGGGAACCCATCTACGCCCTCGCATCCCCAAACACAGGGAGTCTGCGGAATTTATCATCACACACTTTTTTACGCTTTCCAACCGTAGGTTGAAGAAGCGTATATGCTCCAGCTTTGTCCGTCCGTCTGTCCGCACGATAACTGGCGTAAAAATGGGTCGATTTCGATGAAATTTTAGTATGTGGTAGGGGACTATCCGGGAACGAACCCTTTTGAAAATAGGACAAATGGGGTCAAAGGTCACGACGTAGGAGCGGGATCATCCCATTACCCTTATGCGTCATAACTTGCGTAAATATAGTTCGATTTCAATGAAAGTTTACTATGTGGTAGGAGACGGCCTGGGGACGAACCCTATTCAAAATAAGTGCAGTGGGGTCAAAGGTCAGGACATAAGATCGGGATGCATTCCATTGCCCTTATGCGTCATAACGTGCGTAAAAATGGTTCGATTTCGATGAAATTTCAGTATGTAGTAGGGAACCATCTGAGGACGAACCCTATTGAAAATGGACGAAATGTGGTCAAACGTCAGGACATAGGATTGCGATCCATTCCATTGTCCTTATCCCATATTATTAAGGTGGACGTCAAATAATTTTGCTTCCTATACTTCCAATGGAAAAACTTTTGTACACATTTCCTTTACAATTAATGTGTTCCCAAGGATGAAAATTTGAACATCGATTAAAATAACTTCATATTATAACTTGGAAAACTTAATATTTTCTAAAACATAACCATAATTATATTAAAAATCAATAACTTTTCCTTTGGTGGTGTTGAAACCAGAGAAAAGATTGCGCGACCTGTACTTTGATGACGTCAGTGGACAAAAAAATGTTGGATTGCATGATTTCGGTTATGGTTTAGAAAATATTAAGTATTCCAAGTTATGAAATGAAGTTATTTTAATCGATGTTCAAATTTTCATCTTTGTGAACGCATTAATTGTCCAGAAAAAAGATGGCGCGACCTGTATTTTAATGACGTCAGTAGACAAACAAATGTTGAATTGCATAATTATGGTTATGTTTTAGAAAATATTAAGTATTGCAAGTTATAAAATGAAGATATTTTAATCGATGTTCAAATTTTCATCCTTGGGAACGCATTAATTTGTGAAGAAAATGTGTACAAAAGTTTTTCCATTGGAAGTATAGGAAGCAAAGTTACTTGACGTCCACCTTAAAGTAGCAATTCTTGTATGTATCTATGTACATTTTATTTTGAAAACGGCTCTAAGAATTTTGATGAAAGTCGTTAACCTACCGTTTTCTGGTACTAGAAATCGATTTAGCTTGATCTCGACTTTAGAAGAATTCGTTTAGTGGGTTAAATAACCACCCCGAATTATAACGTTTTTAGTGATGGCGTTTTTCCATTAATGTTACCAATGCTTAGAAATCTTATGACGTCACAACTCGCGTTTGAGAATGTTGGCGCGCGGTCACGCCGTCTGTCTCTTTACGTCACGCGTTGTGTGTGGATCCTATTAAAGATTTATGACGTCACACGTTTGCCGCGGGCAGATGGTCGCGAATCCCATCTGCCTCATTACGTCACGCGTTGTGTGCGTATGTCCGTCAGGATGATAACTCGCGTAACAACCGTTGGATTTCGATGAAATTTTAGTATCTGGTAGGGAATCACCTGGGAAGGAACCCTATTTAAAGTGAACGAAATGGGGTCA
This sequence comes from Macrothele yani, assembly GCA_039090855.1. NCBI lineage: Eukaryota > Metazoa > Arthropoda > Arachnida > Araneae > Macrothelidae > Macrothele > Macrothele yani. The sequence continues at coordinate 149,931,423 of CM076995.1, read as the reverse complement.
TCAAAAGTCTGTACATAGGACAGGGATCCATTCCACTGCTCTTATGCGCGTAAAATTTCATCGAAATCGAACTAAATTTCATGGAAATTTTACTAACGAACCTTTTTTACTAACGTAAAAAAGGTTCGATATCGATGAAATTTTAGTGTGTGGTAGGGGACCACCTGGCGACAAACCTTATTGAAAATGGGTGAAATGGGGTCAAAGGTTAGGACACAGGAGCGGGATCTATTCCGTAGCCCTTATGCATCATAACTTACGTAAAAATGCTTCGATTGCGACAAAACTTTACCATGTTATTTCGGAGGTATACCAAGCCGGTTATGTTGAATATTGTCGAAATGGGATCAAAAGGTCAGGGCACAGGACCGAGATTTATTCAACAGACATTATTCTCATAACTTGAGTAATGATTTTTGTAATGTTGGAAAGCGTATTATAATCAATGCATTGCATGATTTTACTAACTTGTTTTTTTTATGTGTGCTGGAATTATCATTGCCACAAACAAGCCTTAAAAATCAAGCGCCCAAATAACAAGAAACTCACTTTTCCGATGCTTTTGACTCCTTTAAGCAGACAGCAGAATACAATGATCCAGCACACAAGAAGGCACAGCGACAGCTCCCAACGCAGTCCACCCAAGTCGTGCAATCCATCAGACATGTCGAGAACGTAGTTGCTGCAGAAATAATATAAAAAAGTTGCTCATCAATTTTGGACCGATATTCACAAGCACGCGCGCATGCACACACAAACACGGAAATCAATACAACACGTTATTAGATACGTATATACAGGAGTCGCGCTGCCGATCGCCATCTTCGCAATTTGCGAAAAAAAATCGTTTTGGCGATGGAAAAAAACTTTGGCGATTACCTTTTTGTATTGTTATAACGCTTTGGCGATTACCTTTTTGTATTGTTATAACGCTTTGGCGCTAAAAATTTGGAGAATAAATTTGCGAAAACTTGAAAAAAGCCAGGGCGACCCCTGTGTGTGTGTGTGTGTGTGTGTGTAAAAATTTGCACATTTATGTATTTTTGAACTGTTTACGTGTAACACCAAGGATCAGGGCCGGATTATGCTATGCTGTGGCCTGGGACTGGCATTGAATTGAGGCCACTGTCAGTAAACTTTTCCCATTTCTAAAAGTTATCTTGCTATCAATTATTTTTGATAGCAAGAATTGAGACCCCTTTAAGTAAACCTTTCCTATTTCTAAAAGTTATTTTGCTATCAATTATTTTTGATAACAAGAATTGAGGCCCCTTTCAGTAAACTTTTCCCATTTCTAAAAGTTATCTTTTTATCAATTATTTTTAGGCAAACGTTAAAAGGTCATCTCTGGTGTGGAGAGGTGATGTTATCAGATAGAAATCATTGTGTTGCAATGAAATCATAGTTATGATTTCTATTTATTGTTAACCCACCTTGTGTATTAACTGTACTTTTACTTGTTTTACATAGACGGACAGCCCAAATCAAACTCTCTTAACTAAAATTATTTTTTAAGACTAAATTCAGAGTATGACAATAGTAAATTATATTCAGGAGTATTTGAATGTATTTTTTAACACAGCAAAATGTTTTCGTTAGAACGGTGCAAACAAGGCTTTCAGCTTGTAACATAAAATATTCACATCTATCTTTAAGTAGCTATTTCAAAACAGTTTAAATGCATTTTTCTTACTAAACTTGTCTTTAAGGATATCAGTGGGGGCATCCCACCGAGGATGCGGACTGGGCCTTTAGCCCCCAAAGGAACTATCTCTTTAACCCGGCCCGCATCTTTAGAAGCAGGACTTTCAGCTGATTTCTCTTGCAGTCGAGAGTTCAAGGTGCAGACTGGTAGAATACATTGACAACTACAGTGAGTTTAAGCTTAAAAGGAAGTTGTTTAAGGCTAAATGGCAAGCATATAGCGTGGGTCTCAAGTGTTGAAGCTCAGCTCTTCTTTTCCACAGCTTTGAACAAAATAATTCCGCAACTTTCATGGTTAGCTTTCACAATGAGAAACGATTTTCTGTCCCTCACAGCAATGATGTGTCCATGACGAAGTTCCTTCTTCTCCGTCTTCTTCTTCTTTTTTTTTTTTTTTAACTTAGAAGATGCATATGTATGAATGTCGGGAAATTATACCATACCCAACTACACCAAATTCTTTGAACATATATGCAGGGAACTCTAAGGTATCAAATCTTAGTTCAAGAACATGAGAAGTTTTTTCTCATATCACTCTACCTCTGATGCTACTGCTCATTTTAACACTGATTTTCATAAAATTGCGTAGTCTCCCTTATGAACAGAAACATGCTTAAAAAATTAATTACCTCGCGAAATACTGAAACAGTACCGCAAATCTGAATGGATAATGGTTTCATAACTCTACCATTTAAATTTTATTGATTTTCATAAAATTCCATGGAAATAAATTAGAGTGCATTTTATATGTGTAATGCCACTTTCGTCCATGTGTCTTGTTATCAAACATCAACAGCAAGGTGACGGCCGTTACACCGATGAGCAATTTCATTATGACCACCTCCAGCCTAGAGAAATGAGCGAGCCTGGAGACCAAATGGTGGCGCAACTGAAGTTCACAGAGCAGTTTATATACAATCCGAGAACCAGCTTTTGGTTAGTAGAGTGTTCGAAGTCATAATGGGAAAAGCTGCCGACTTATCGGAGTTTTATAAAGGACAAATTGTGATGGCAGGGCGCCTCGGAACTACGATCTCGGAAACGGCGCGGCTTGTGGGTTGTTCACGTGCTGCTGTAGTGAGTACGTATCAAAAGTGGTGCACACATGGCCAAAGGACGAACCGTCGTCTAGTCGTGTGTCGTCCGCAGCTCACTGATGCCAGAGGGGAGCGGATACTGTCGTGCATTGTTCACAGCGACCGCAGGGCCACTGTGCGACAAATCACCAGCAGCTACAATAGTGGTGATCAAAGCAATGTGCCAGTTCATCGCAGCCTTCTGCGCATGGGTCTGCGTAGCCGAAGACCCAACCAGGTCCCCATGCTCACTGCACGTTATCGCCAGCAACTCATGAAATGAGTCCAAGTTCATCAAGATTAGACTGTGCATGATTGGAAGGAAGTGGCCTGGTCTGACGAATCAAGATTCCTAGTGCATCACATAGACGGCCGAGCGCACATACCCTGATTACCAACGGAGGCTATGGCAGCTGGATGCACTTTTGGGCAGAAAGAGGCCAGAGGCAGCGGATTTATGCTGTGGGAGACGTTTTCTTGGGAAATTTTACGCCCCATTATCCCAACAGCATAATCCCTGACAGCTGTCAGGTATTTGAACATTGTTGCGGAACAAGTTCACCCATTGATGGCAACCGTGTTCCCTGCTGGTGATGGCCATTGTCAACAGGATAATGGGCCATGCCACACTGCCAGAATCGTCAAGGAGTGGTTCGAAGAACATGCTGGTGACTTTCTGTTAATTCCCGGGCCTCCAAATTCACCTAACATGAACCTAATCGAACATTTGTGGTTCGACTTGGAAAAGCGGGTTCGCGCTAAATCACCACCACCCTGAAATGTACGGAAACTGGAGGACCTGCTGTTGACATTATGGTACCAGATACCCTAGGATACCCGTCGCCACCTCATTGAATCGATGCCTCGCTGAGTGGCCATTGTTTTGTGTGCTAAAAAGGGGCCCTACAGCTTATAAGGTAGGTGGTCATAATGTAATGGCTCCTCGGTGTAAACTGTACGCAAGAAAATACTGCTAGAAGTCGCAGAATATTTGTGTGACTCAAATGTTCAACATATTTACGAATGTCCCAAAATTTCTCGGCCCGACCGTGAAGGAATGGTTATGGGAAAATATGGCAGGCCTATGTTTTGAACAGATCAATTGAAGGTCCATACATTTTTTTCTGCAATACTCCTATATCTTTCAAATAAAATTATTATTATTGAAGGTTTTCGGAATAAGCTTCCACAGCGCTAATAACGTCTTGGACCATCCCATAATGCACATCAGACAAGTTTTTTGTGAGATTCAGGAACAGATGGCAGTTCAAGGGTCTAGTCACGTGAGTATGGGGCGGTGTTGTAGCAATTCAAAACCATATTTGTAGATAGCAGCCATCGCAACTGTTAATTTGTGACTTGGAGCGTTATTCCAATGAGACAGCACCTCTTTCATTAGCATTCTTAGGTGTTTACCTCGAAAATGCCGCCAAATTTTTCTTCGTAGCCAAACCATCACCATTATGTTCCAGCGATGGTTTGGCATTTCGCAAGGTAATCCACTATCATCACCACTCCACATCCCAGAAAACTGTTGCCATCCATCACCTGTCCAGCCGAAGTGACAAACTTTGCCTTCTTCGGAGTAGGTGAACCATCATGCCTCCAGTGTTTTCTGTTACAGAGATTTTATACTAGGTTTTAGGATTTCATGTAAAATCTCAAAATGCAACCTTTTTCCATCTCGTGCTCCCATTCCTTTATCCTCACAAAGCGTGAAATAATTTTCTTAGAGTCTGCTCCCCATTAGACACCGGATGCACGGTTATTTACTAAGAGGACATTTTGTCTATGCTTAGCATTTGCACTTTGTATGTTGAATGGAGATTAACTCTATCGCGCCTCCTTTGCTGTTTTACAGATTTCAATTTCAAGGCGGCCGACAAATGACTAGCCCCATCACGTTTTACTTTGAGGCTTTAAGATTTACCGAAAGCGGTGTGGTTCTTTCTCTCGGGGAATTTTAGGATATGCTTAAGGGCATTTTTTTGGAGACAAGGGAAGGAGGTGAGAAGACAGTTGTCCCTAGGTTTAGGTAGCGAGCGGTCACGAAAAGTACGACGAGGTGATTGCCCCAGGGTAGGCTGGGAGGTCAGGGGAATTCACGACAGCGTGAGAGGTGATCGAAGGCGGGACTTAAGAAAAAGGAATTGGAGTTTTAATCGGGGGAGTAGGGAAATATATCACAGCTAACGGACAAAGAAAAGAGTAAAAGTTTCTTAGACATATTTACGAATCGCAAGAATTATTTGCATACAATTATTATCATTTGGTTATTACGTGTTAATTACTATCATGATCAACCACTACGGAGTTATTAGCAATTACAAGTTAACAACTAGAACAAAGATAGAAGCGAACTTGTTAACATTTCACTCTAGAATACAGTGGTGTGCAGTCATTTCATTCATTGTTACAAATCGTTGCAGAAATTCTTCTGGATCGGCCTCAAATGGTGTAAGATTGTCTCGTGACACATTTTGTGCTCTGTCTGTTCAGCATTTTTTCAGGTGTCATGGGACCCAATGCGCAACAGCCCCTGTCATTCACAGATATTCTATCAAAATGTTGTCAGCTGTTGTTTTTAAAACGTGCAATATATGACAAATTTGCCTGACCATTAAACGGCTAACTTGCAATATTATTATTTCGTGCATCTTGCCCTAATTTTCTCGAGTCAAAGGGTCTGATTGAGAGAGTGTCATCTTCCACACTTGAATTCCGCTGCCCACTTCTTTACAGTACCGTATGAAGCGATATCCACCAGTGTTGTCACCACATTTTCACGAATATCCTTTGGCTAGAACAACCCTTTTTTTATGCAGACGCATTTTCGGAGCTCTGAGCTCCTGTTTTTCCATTTTTTTCGTCCTTGGTTCACCTATAGTCACATTCTTGGACTTGCCAAAAAATTGCGAACCTTCGACTATTCCTTCATGGTCGGGCCGAGAACTTTTGGGTCACCCTACATAAGTTCACTGGAGACCATTTTGTATAAATCGGGAGCCCAGGAACGATGTCAGTCCTCTTCTTATAAGAGTAATGATTATTTTTTGAAAATTGGTATACCAGAACCAAAATCATCATCACTTTGTGTAATATCAGTAATGAGTGATTCACATGAAATCGGTCTATCAAAGTATAAACAACTCCAATCAAACACCAATGGTTACAATAATTGCTGCTTTATGTGAATAGGTCTACTGGAACACAAATGGCCACTTTTTTGTGAATCAGTCTGCCAGATCAAATGAGATTTCTTCAGAAGTTCTGTTAAAAACATTATATATATTTATCACTCGGTAATGTTGTCCTGTTACAGCTTGGCTCTCTGTAAAGATTATTCTTTCCCTTTATGATAGACAGAATAAAATGATCTTTTAGAAGATCAAGAAACTTACTGATCGAGACTAGCTGAAACTTACTGGAAATATTCGTCGCTTGCCATCTTTGTATTTGACGTGGAGTTTCCTAATTCTGACCAAACTTCAGATGAAACTTGACTCTGTAGAATGCACGTACCATTCAGAGATATGATCCCTCCATGAGCAGTGCAGTTCTTGGTATCAAACTTCCGGCAAGCTGAAATAGCGAAGAACTCAATTACAACTGTTTAAACATTCGTAAAAATATATATAAATATAGAAAAATATGTGAGATGCATTTTACATCATGTGTCAGTGAAATATCGCAATGGCATTACTCAACAGATAAAAAGATTATCAAAATATTTTATAAATTTTACATTTAAAATGTGGGCGGTAAATGCGACATCTGCCGCCCCCGATGATGCGACACTGGCTTCTAATCGTTTGTTCAAGTGAGGCCAGATACTGCATGGATGAGTGTTTGTCTTACGGCACTGAATCGCTCAGCCTCTTTCCTCTGGAACTAAATTAAAGATCGGAAACTAATTGTAGTCTGGTGAACGTTAAATCCCTAAACAAAAATACCACATTCACCATTTTCATTCACCTGTTGCGTAAAAAAACCCGGCTAACTAGCAAATCTGTGTCACCTGACAACAAAACTGCCAACTACGTAACTCATATGTTAGGTGTAAACCACTACGACGGTCACTTTTCTGTAGATTTCATGTCGGTGCTACATGCTACTTTTCTCGTTCCAGTCTGTGCTGCATCTCTTAAGAATGTGCACAAGTATTTGGAACTTTCTTCAAACAGCCATTTCGAGCATCCTTCTTTCCAATCAAAGGCTAAACAACTAAAGTGGTGGGTGTCAGCAGTAAGAGCAGTCCTGCATTGGATCCACTGAATGAAAATAGTTTCGAAAATAATGATCACAGTAAGTTAGAATTTTATTTTATTTTATTTTATTTTAGATTAAGGGTTAATGGCCACCGTGAGGAACTCGATGGGCTATAAGCAGTCACCCGCCCCTAATTTAGGGCCACTGATTCCAGGGAAGGGAGAGAACCAGTGCCGTAAGACAAACACAGCATCCATAACTTACCAGGATTCCAACCCGGACACATCTCGGACGAATGGTCAGAACCTATCACTTAGACTACTCGGGTTAGTCAGAATTTTATGAATATGACGCACATACATCCGATTATGAAATTTGTATGAGAAAGGAAAACCCTAACAGTCTGGTTGTATTTCTGATTCTGTTGTTGTAGCACAGTATGGTGGAAAACATGGAAAATTTGCTTTTTTTTTTTTTTCTTTTTTTTGAGATATTTCCTTTCGGCAGCAGGTTATAAGCCAACCCAGCCGAAACCTGTAACAATACTATATTTTGTACGCTGTTTTCTTCAACTGAGCTTCCCCAGAATACTCTTCATCCACTGAAGTGAATACTTTGAGAAATACCACACGCTTAAGAGATGTAAGTAAACGGAATAAAACAAACTCAGATTTTAGTAAATACTTCAAAAATTGGTACCGAATTGGGACATTTATGACTAATCAAAATGAATTACCATAAAACCTCTCTAAACAAAACTTTCGTATCTTAAGTGGTGGAATGTACTGCAGGAAAAAATACGACTGCAGGATGAAAGGTTAAATTTTATTTTAATGGACAAGGGTGATACTGTTTTAAATATATTTCCTTGAACATCCAGAGTAAGCTGAATATGACTTAGTGGAAACAAAACTCTCATCTGTGTTTCAGCATTTGCTGGAAAAAATCCATTGAATGAAAATCTACAATAACTGTGAAATACTGAAACAGAAAAACGAATCATAGTAAAGCTACGATCCTTTGATATGATTTGGTTTAAAAAATGAAATCGTTTTAAGTGAAATCCAGTTACTATAATTTGAAGCTTAAGAGTATCTGCACCACAACAAACTGAAGACTACTCTTGTAAAGGTTATCACAATAATTTACTTTTTTTACACTTACAATCATGTAAATTTATTTTGCTGATTGCCTTCTTGTGTGTGTGTTTTTTTTTATATTCCTTTACGTTCATGAATAATAAAATGTTACTGTATTATTTAAAAGTTTTCTTACATATTTAAAATGATTAAAAACAACCCTTGCTCACAAGTTCACAAATAAAAATGGTCGTATTTTCCCATTATTTTGCTTTAGTACAGTCTTAAAACTACTTAAGTCTGCAAGTTTGGATTTTTACTACAGGTTTACCCCTGAGACCACATTGCTAGGTAAAAATATTGGATTTTCAAGACCTCCTTTTGAGATATTAGGCTTAAAATATAAACGTTTGGAGGTTCATAGAAAAAAAAAGAAAAAAAAAAAGGGAAAAAAGTCTCAGGTTTCAAAATTGGTGAATTAACAGTCCAACTAGATACATGTACGCATAAAAAGTCTGAAATTTGAGACTATTACCATTCTGAAAAAAATTATGTTTGAAATCAGAAATTTGAGCGAAACCATTAAACATTTTGTAAGGGCCATTTCATACATTTGATTATCACAAATGTAGAACATTTTATGTAGAAAAGAATTATTTTTATTTGAACATGATATCTCTCATAGTAAAGAACTTATTAAATTTTCCGTAAACGGAGATTTTGGTTAAAAAGGCTGTGTGGAGCCAAAGAAGAATGACAGCCACAAAAAAACTAAGACTTGTAAAAAAAAATGCTGTGTTTGAAACGTCAATATATTGGGAAAGTTGTACGCAAAATATAAAAGATATTTTTAAAAATGTCAAGCAACAATTTATTTCTGTATTGGGGGATTTCATATGGATTGACCATTAAACACACTATCTATGCCTCGTTCGGGACTCGAACCCGGGCCAATATTCGATGAAGGGTCAGGAGCCAGAGCGTCAGACCACTCGCCCAGCAGAAACTTCGTTCAAACTAATTTCAGTAATGTAACATATCAGGTGGAAACTGGGTGCAGTAAATGTGGCAAACTGCTGGCATTTTTCCAGATTAGGTAAAGACGAAATTTTTGCCTTCGAAAGGGATATTAACGACCTCTGTGAGCATTTAAAACTGTAAGGAGTAGCCCCGTCTCTAATTTAGAGTCATTAGTTCTAGGAAATGGTCAGAACTGGCGCCATAGGACAAATGCCTTATCTGGAACTTCAATTTGGCCCAATGTGAACGTTTAGCCAAAAGCCCGCGGCAAAGAAAAGGTTATGGCGATAGAATGTTTGCTGCTGATTAACAGCATCACACTCAGTACTTGTCCGACTTGTTTGTACATGCTCATCGAAGGCCTGGGGGAGTACAATTCAGAAGTTTTTGCAGTAGGTTGAAGTTTTTTTTTTTTTTTTTTTAGGTGAGACTGGACTGACATTCCTGTTTTTGGAACATAGTATTACCAAAGAAAAGACGCATCAGTTAGTACTGATGCAGTCTCATACGTGTTGATTGACGTCAAGTAATTTTGCTTCCTACGCTTCCAATGGAAACACTTTTGTACACATTTCCTTCAAAATTAGTGTGTTCCCAAGGATGAAAATTTAAACATCGATTAAAATAACTTCATATTATAACTTGGAATACTTAATAATTTCTAAATCATAACCATAATTATATTAAAAATCAATAACTTTTCCTTTGGTAGTGTTGAAACCAGAAAAAAGATGGCGCAACCTGTACTTTGATGACGACAGCAGACAAACAAATGTTGGATTGCATAATTATGGTTATGTTTTAGAAAATATTAAGTATTCCAAGATATAAAATGAAGCTATTTTAATCGGTGTTCAAATTTTTATCCTTCGGAACGCATTATTTGTGAAGAAAATGTGTACAGAAATTTTTCCATTGGAAGTATAGGAGGCAAAATTACTTGACGTCCACCTTAAGGTTGCGGATTCAGCCCACAACTCAACTCTGGGGTGGCGCTGTCGATCGCATTCTTCGCAATTTGCGAAAAAAAATCGTTTAAGCGATGGAAAAAAGTTTTGGCGATTACCTTTTTGTACTATTATAACACTTTGGCGAAAAAATTTTCAATTTGGCGAATAAGTTGGCGCAAGCTTTAAAAAACCAGCGCAACTGTTGCAACCAATAAAATGATGAGATTAGTCATCATACAGAGAACAAACAGTAAATGGAAAGTAAGAAAAAATCGTATCCATATAAATGAAAGAGGGGAAAAAATGTCACTCACGAAAACGATTGCGAAGTGTATTTGAACAACTATAAAAAAGCTGCTATGACTATTTCTCTCTCTCGTTTCCTTTACAATTTGCATTCATAACATAAATGTATATGCACCTGTATTTCTGTGCAGTGGAGACGCGTTTCCGTTAGGAAGAGGAGATTCGCAATGTTTGCTGGCAGAACAATAATAATTGACGTCTAGGCAACTGAGGTTAATAAAACTACATTGAAAAATACTACCTGATAGTTATAAAACCAGATAACAGTGTCGCACGTACTGTTCCGTACATCACACTTAGAGCCTCCTACACACTCTCCAAATATTTCATTCTTTTTAAAATTGCCTTTTCAGGGGAGTTACAAGTCAATGGTGACTGAGATTTAATGTTAAGCCTTTGCCCGACACTTTAAGAACATTTCGCTTTGCCATCGGGTTGTGGTACCGTGAAATTCTGGATTACGTGGACATATTTCATTGCACGCGTGTATTCAGTGGCGTAGGAATGCTTTTGATCTAGGGGTATACAAGCTCATGAACCTTACATCTCAAGGATTAAGCCATCTATGGATGACCCCCTCCGAATTTTTTTTTGGGGGGGGTTAGTATATTAGAGTTTTTATAAAATACGTATACTGATCAGGAATTCATCCGAATGAACATTGTTATCATATTATTATTAATTATTACCATTATTATTTTTATTGCTGACAAAAAGTTCACATTAATAATTTCTTATCAGAAAATGAATGGAGAAGTTTTTTGTGTGTGTGTGTGTGTGTTCTCTCTTGTTAATTTTTGTACTTTTTTTTCTGTTAAAATATTGAGCAGGGACAAGTCAACATTAGGATGAATTTCTGTCAGCAGGGATTGGAAAAGAGGGATTTCTCAGGAAATGTTATATAACTCTTTACAAGAACGAATTAAATTTCTTATAATTTTCGTTTACGTTAATAAAGTAAAACCGCATTAAGATAAAAACTGCTCTACCCGCGAAGATAGTACCATTGAAGCATTATGAAGTCGATATTAAAAAACTTTGAACGATACATAGGATGACAATTGATGTAAAAAGCACATTGGTCTGGTGCAAAGCTAAATGATGATGGAGATATCGAGGAATTGGAAATCCGTAATGCACTTATCGTATTGCTACAGATCTTAAGACAGAAAACAATTTTAGTGCCGGGGCTGCGGGCACTGAAATTTCCACTTGTGCATTAAACTTTTTTTTTAAAGTGCAGAAAGGACGACCTGATCAAGATGCATGGAATTTTAAGAGAAAAGAAACACTGATCACAAGTATGTTATCAAGCCCCAGCCCTACCATATGCTGTTTGAAGTTATTAACAAAAACCTCGCATTCGTCGTTTCCTTGCAGAATTAATTTGCTGAAGTTTCCCAGATGGCTGGCCAGTTTTTGGTGGATGAAAAGCCTCCCACTACAAGCTTCAGATATAAAAAAAAACAACAACAACAGATGACCCGTGATATTTCTTTGAAAAAAAGAGAATAAAAAAAAAATAAGTAGCATATAAATTTTACCGTTCACTCTTTATGAATGATTGGTTTGTGCTTGCTCATATCAGGGGGGTGCAGTAGATATTAATGTACCCCTCTCCAAAATTTGGGGGTACATTGCACCCCTGTACCCCCCCGTTCCTACGCCACTGCATGTATCCATTTTCTCTGGCCATCACCTAATAGCTAGAGTTCAGAGTCATGGCGCTAGGTATGGTCTCTTGCTTTTTTCTCGTATGAATTAGTCTTCCTCGAATTGAAATTCCAGGTCTTATAGTAACTTTCTAGCATTTGTTTTATGCTCATTCTGAAGTGAGAGTGGATTTGTCCAAGTCCGGCTCTGATTGGTCCTTTGTCCCTATTTCGCCAACCTAAGCCATTGCCCTCGCAGCAGATAGAAAGTTTGCCAAGAGAGTTCTCTCTCATGGAGTTGGAAAGTTTGCCAAGTGTGCTGGGCTTCTCGCGGCAGCTGAAAAAATTTGCTACGTACCGGACCGGTTTGTTACTGAATGCGAAACAACAATTTATAATTTCGCTATTGTATCTTCGTTGCACTTACGTAGAGCAGTTTTCTCTTCCACAATTAAAGAAAGTACACTATTCATCCGGAGTTCGATATTTTCTGCATCACGTGCGATTATTCTGCCTGAATATCTTTGGCCTTGTGGCAACACAATTATTCGTAAAACATTTTGGGTAGTGTGGGAAATTTAAAAAAAGCATTGTCAGCAACTTTCCGCCCTGCGACTATCTTTGATTCATCTTTTTCTAGTTCTAATTCCGGCAGAAAAATGTTACTGCCAGAATTAGAACCGACACGCTCTAATGGATTCACTCTCAACATAGCTTTACATACAACTAAAAATAACATATAACATCACGGAATTCACATTTCTAGCAATAGGGAAGTATTAAAAGTTGAAATAATTACCGACTGTATTCCACCAGTTGTCACATGAGCTCCAAGGTAAACTGGTTCTTAAAGAAGAGAAGAGGTAGAAAATAGACCACGCAAGTATCATATTGTAATAGACGCCGACTAACGTAGACATTAGAAACATGGCATAACCAACACCTGTGAACAGAAAAGAGATCAAATTTTTTCGAAGCAATATGTCAGTTGAGTTGTTAAAGAGGACACTGCAACATGCCCTTCAATTATTACACAGTTCCTTTCTGTACGAAATAACATAGAAAAATATACAACAGAGAAGTGACGAACTGCTCACACATGACACAGTTCCTCTGGAGTCAATATGTGTAACATCTCATTAAACTTCTATTTCCGCTGTTTCCGTCATGATTTTATATACATGGATCATCATTACTGCGCACATCACTGCAACTAATAGCGTCTCATAACTCTGGTACGCGTGCCATACTCTCAGAAGTTTGAGGTACGCAACTGGTGCGCCTAACGTACTGTGGGAAACTTTTGAGTACCGCTAGTGGTATGCGAACAGTGCAGAAGTTTTAAGCTTTAAAGGAAAGACCAAATGGAGCTTTACAAGGAATTTAAGAGTACGATGCCCAGCGTCAGTTCTAAACATATTTGCGCCCCGATGCAAAGTGCCACTTGGCGCCTCTTTATGAACTTTTCGCTGGAGGAAATTTACATGTTTCCGAATTTAATATATTAATTCACATGAATTTGCCTATTCTGTCCTATTCAACTTCTAAAAATTTAGCGATGAGGTGTTTTAGCATATATTCCAAGTACTCAGTAACGTAAATTGTCACGGAGTAAATGATTTCATTCACATTAAAAAAAACATTGGATAGGAACTGCACCCTCATAAAATTATTGGGTGTACTACATCCACCTAGTCGGGTCAAGGGTCCCTGATGCTTCTCTGTACTCAGAATACAGAGATGAAAATATGCAAAGTAATTTCTTAGTATCCTCTACATTCTACCCGTGCAAAAAAAAAAGGCGCTTCGTGACATTTTTAGAGAGCGAAATGCCGCTCCACCGTTAACTGTCACTCCAAGAAGTTGCTTCCTTTCTATAATGGGAAATACGGCACTGCGGAGGGGAGGGGGGGGGGAGCTTCAGGCAAATTAACACTGTGTTTTGCTTCCTCAGAAAAATAAAAAAATAATAAAATAAAAGAAGATGAGTTGACAGTTGAAACAAAGCAAGATGGCGTATGGCCGAAGGGGGGGGCAGGATAAATTCGAAAGTACTGCTTTTGGGTAAAATTCACTCTTCGTTCTCAGCTGTGAAACAGAATAAAGCCATATGTGCTCCAGAATTATTTTATTTTCCCCGCACAGGCTATTCATCATTTAAAATTTCACAAGAGCTGCTTTGTCAAAGAAGTCCCACCCTCCCATTTAGAGAAGATGCTCTGATGCTTTACTGACCGGTTTGAGCCGGTCCTAACAATGCTCACATAAAAATCATTTAAACCTCAACAATAAAAGCACTCATTAAGAAACTTCAGGCTATGAATTAATGTTACTTAAACTGAAACACAAATTTTGAATTACATATTTTTATGAATACTCATTTTATCAAATCCTTCATCGCTAATTTCAGTTCATGTGTTTATAACACTCATGGCATGTAACACAGAAATCCTGATTATCACAGTAGAATGTATATGGGGTACAAGAACACAGACGCGCGTACGCACACAAACAAACCGTATCGCAGTAAAGTGCATTGTGGGTATGTAGGTTAGGCACTAAATACGCAGTATATTTTAGAAATCAGCAAAGATAAAGCAACACTATTTCCTCCTCGCGCATGCGCACTCACCCAGTGCATTTGCTCGTCTTCTGTGGGGCTATAGCAGGAAGTTTTTGCTTAGCTTGACCCAGCCTGGAAGAGGCCGACGCATGCGCACGCACACTACATGCGGCTATTAAGCAGAAATTCTGCTGCGTATCATGGCTCTTCTCTCTATCGTTTAAAAAAGGTCTGCTTTTAGCTATTTTTGTCAGTCGAAAGTGTGAGAGTTTAAAAATAAATAACGCATTTGTCACTTTGATCAAGAAAATTAATTGATGTGCATGAACGTGTGTGAAAAAGTGTTTTCATAGTAGTACACTGCAATATTTTCGCTCTGTGTTGAGCCAATCGGTTTTGATAACGGTGTTTTGCTCTTGAGTAACGCATTTTCAGTTAAAGCAAACAAAAAATACATTATTCGTTCTACGTCTTTTTGTAACTGTCGTAATATTTGATAATCTTGATTGCGTTTTAAACATGTCTCATATTGTGATGTTTCACTCAGAATTTTATATTGAAGAATTTTATGAGGAAATTTGTCATCTAAATAATAAAGGTAAGCAGCACTTGAAAATAATTATGGGAGATTTCAATGCAAAAATAGGGCAACGGCAACAGAATGAAACTTCAGTAGGTAAATTCGGTCACGGCAACAGAAACCAGCGTGGAAATACTCTCGTTGAGTTTGCAGAGGCAGAAGGGTTTTTCATCTTGAACTCCTTCTTCAAGAAAAAGCCACACAGGAAATGGACATGGAGACATCCAAATGGGACGACAAGTGAAATTGATTTTATTATGTGTAACAAAAAATTCGGCATAGAAAACTGCAGTGTGCTAAACAAGTTCAACACAGGTAGTGACCATAGATTGGTGAGATGTAAGATGCACCTCAACACTAAACTTGAACGTGGCAAGCTCATAAGACAAACAAAATGTATTGACATAACCAACCTTAAAAAACACCATAATACCTTCAAGTTGGAACTGAAGAACAGGTTCTCTGCTTTAGAAGGCCTAACAACGGAAGAAGTGGACATCTCTGAAGTTAACAGAAAAGTAACCAAAGCTCTTATGGAAACAGCAACAAAATTAGCTGGGTCTAAGAACAAGTTGCATGTAAACAAATTATCAGGAAAAACCAAAATGTTGATGCAAAAAAGAAGAGAGATGAGGACAACTAAAGAAGATGTGACTTCCAAAGTGGAATATATAGAGCTATGCAAGACAGTAAGAAAAAGTATCACTGAAGACGTAAGAAAATTCAACTGTGAACTAGTGAGGAAAGCAATTGAAAACAACCAAAGCCTAAAGATAGCAAAGGGACATCTCAGTAAGGGAAGAAAACAGATTATGGCACTGAGAAAAGAAGATGGTTCTGTAACAAGAAATAGAGGCGACATTTTGACAAGAGTGAAAGATTTCTACTCCAAATTATATGAAAGGGATGATACATGCACTCCAGACATCATGAAAGATACCAGTACCAGAGTTCCTCCAGTCCTTCCAGCAGAAGTTACACATGCAATCAAGAACATGAAGCGGGGAAAAGCTCCAGGAGAAGATGGAATTACTGTAGACATCATACAAGAAGCAAGTGGAGAAATCGAAACAGTACTCGCCCAAATTTTCACTCGATGCTTTATGAAGGAGAGATTCCTGAGGATTGGAACACCGCTACAATGATCCTGCTACATAAGAAAGGTGACATTGAGGATCTCGGAAACTACAGACCTATCAGCCTCCTATCAGTAATTTATAAAATCTTTACTAAAGTTCTTTCACACCGCTTGAAGGTAACACTGGGCATGGCTCAACCGAGAGAACAAGCTGGATTCAGGAGTGGCTACAGCATAATAGATCATATCCACGTACTGAGAGAACTAATTGAAAGAGCGAGGGAAAATGAACTTCCATTGTGCATGGCTTTTATCGATTATGAAAAAGCCTTTGATTCGGTGAAACCATCAGCAGTTACAATGGCTCTGAAAACCTGCGGTATTGAAGATGCATACATTAATATTATTAATAACATCTATGAAAATGCAAGTGCAAAGATTCAGCTGTTTGAAAATACAACACACGTAAAAATTGGAAAGGGAGTGAGACAAGGTATCACCATATCTCCGAAGCTCTTTAATGCCACATTGGAGGGTGTTTTTCAGTCGCTGAGCTGGGAAAACAAGGGGATAAAGATTAATGGAGATTATCTAACCCACCTTCGTTTTGCTGATGACGTTGTCATTTTTGCAACTACCCCATCAGAGCTGCAGAGTATGATCCAGGAACTTGCTGACAAGAGTAAAGAAGTGGGATTAAAAATGAACTTTCAGAAGACAAAAGTGATGTACAATGCTTTTACAAGAAATGAAGATTTATCGATTGATGGAGAAAAGCTGGAGATAACAGACACGTACGTTTATCTTGGACAGCAGATATCAAGTGAGGGTCACATTGATGAAGAAATTAATCGGCGTACAAAACTTGCCTGGAGAGCTTTTGGAAGAAACAGCATAATTTTCAAGAGCAATATGCCATTATGTCTTAAAAGAAAAGTGTTTGATCAATGCATCTTTCCAGTGCTTACGTATGGTGCAGAGACGTGGACCTTAACTAAAAGAGACATACAAAGGCTGCAGACAACTCAAAGTAGCATGGAGAGGTGCATACTTGGTGTAACCAGGAGAGATAAAAAGAGGAACTCGTGGATCCGAAAAATGACAAGAGTGGAAGACATCATGATCAGAGTTAAATCCCTGAAATGACAATGGGCTGAACATACTGCCAGAAGGACAGACCATCGATGGACAGCCGAAATTTTAGATTGGATTCCAAGGGACAGGAAAAGACCCAGAAGAAGACCACATGGGAGATGGGTGGATGAAATTCGAAAGTATGCAGGGGTGACATGGAGGAGACTGGCACAAGACAGACCGTTGTGGAGGAAACTTGGGGAGACCTTCGTACAGCAGTGGATTGATAATGGTTGACAATGATGAAGATGATGATATCACAAAGGCCGTTTCGGCATAACGATTTCTGTGAAAAAAGTCAAGTTTAAAATTCGTAAAAGAAAAAAATGCGAACAGCATTCTCAGCAGCAAAGATTATCGTACGGCACTGAATAACAAAACTCTCTATAATAAATAAAATAAAAGGTTTGTTTTAAAAGATAACAGTTTCTAATGCAAAGCGACTAAAAGGAAGAATATTTCAGTACAACAAATTTTGTTGCATTTTTCAAGAAGGCATTTCACCGAAACTACTTTTGGATTGCTATCTCATTCATTATGACTGATTTGCCTAATTCAGAATTTATCAACGTTGATGACAGTCTAGAAAATCAAACTTCCTTTTCAACACCCACTTTCTGTCCAGATGCTTCAATTTATCAGAGATAATCAACAAACCTCTCAGCGTGAATGAAAGTTACTGCACTAAATTACCATGCAAGAAACATTTACTAATAAATTATCATAAGAAAACGTTTTAGCAAAGATTTATCGCATAGATAAACATTTACGATCAGGACTTCATTCTCAGATGAAACTCTAAAGTTCTGGCGATTCAATTATCATGGGATAAAAGATTGACGTCCAATGCACGATTAAAATAACTATAAAAGTTAAAAAGAACTGATGTTCCTATACACACCACAAGTGGTAAAAAGTAATCTAAATGACAGATTAAAACAACATAAGATCTTTTGATCCCTCTTGGGATCATCCTCAGATGTGCTCGTGTGTTGGTGTTTCCGACCTTTAAATAACAGAAGAGCAGAGTGTCAGGATTCAATTTGTGCGTTTACTACGCATGCCTGGGTTATTCACGTGGGTGGCTATAATCATCTGGTATTAAGGTACCCTGAAAGGTGTTGTCATTCTGACTATTACTATTATTTGATTCTTTTGGCAGGATATTTTTCCAAGGATTGGGGATATTCATTGGTAGATAGTCGTTGCAACATTGATTGCCCTTGATGAATATCATCAAACCCTCAGCAAAAAGCAACGAAGTTTTGTTCCATGGTGCTAAAAGGATGGAAGCTTCCTGCCAAGCCGGATAATAAGAATCTTTTTTGGTAAAGCGTGATAATGCAGTCTTATTGTTTCGAGTCTCGGTGTCATATGTATGTTCTTTCACTCAAATATCTAAAGTCCTCTGGGTAGATCCTATGTAAATGAGAGGTGGGTCCTCTAGCTCAATACTGTAAAGAGGTATGCTGTATACTCCATGACGGGACCCCTGTTTGATTTGATCACGGTCGTTACGAATAATGGAATTGATATTTGATGTTCTGAGGCCAAAATCGATTTTATGACGGCGACACAAGTTTTTCATAGGGAGAGTAACGTCATAGCACATAGACCCAACAAATTTTTTAGTCCCAATTTCTCTCTAGAGGGTAGGCATGGTTGAGTTTCTAAGTCTTTTATGAACCGAATCCACCAAATAATCTTCGTAGCCATGGTTTCTGGCGATTTTTTTTATATTTTTTTCAATTGGTTACTGGATTAAAATATCTTTCCGGAGTGTAATTCTCGGTTTTCGAGTTCATACTCCTTTCGCCGCGTTCGCCCCTCCCAAGTGGGCAAATACTCCGTTCAAAATTTTTCCTTTTATCGATACAATCAAGAATTATCGTCAGTAGCCGAAGCATTTGCAGTAAATCTGACAGATGTGGGTAATCGAAAGCATATAACAGAGGCAGAAAACAATTATTTCACGAAAAAATTTGCGCACTCTACCCCTCCAAAAAAAAAAAAAAAGTGTTTTGGACATTCAAAGAACGTTCTTTAAACAACATTTTACGTGAAGTTTCTACCTTCCTTGAATCCGAACAGTAGTTCAGACATGCCAACCTTCAAAATCATAAAATCGGGAGATTTTTACAACTCATAAAATCACACGAGCACTATTTTTCATATACATTTTCCAGACGTAGGAAAAATTTTCCAGAAGTAGTACTGTATTATTGGTCCACGAAAAGTTCTGGAGAAAGAAAGAAAAAAAAAAAAAAACAGCGCGAAAATCAACACCCCCAACTGAAATTCGTTTTAAGGTACGTCGATTACGCAAGATAATGAAAACGTTAAATGACCCGAATGTCATTGTTTTTACGAATAAAATATCAAAATATCAGCCAACTGTGTTTCGCCTCTTCTTCTTTAGATTGTCAGCACAAGCAACAAAAAACACTGTACTAACATCGCCTTTCGTTACAAGGCGAGGCCAACTGTAACTACTCTCTTTTGTCGTTAAGTGAATTTGTCGCAACTCAACTCTTTATCATCACTTAGAATGCGTGCGGCTCTGTCGAGGCGAGCGAGGGCTTGAGAAAGACTGAACTGCAAGAACGTAGGGCGGCTCCCATCTGTCAATCAATTACTGACTCTCCCCGGCATTCTAGTGCCAGAGCGCAGATCTTTGCTGAAGGCGTCGTATGACAATCGGATTGGGAGAATTTTTTTTAAAGCACATTTTTTCCGACCCATCTCGGACGATTGGTCAGAAGCAAGAACTTAAACCACTGCACCACCGGGGCTGCTTTCTTTTTGCAGATAGGAGAGGAAAAGTACGAAACTGATGACTGCAATGCCACCTTGCATCGACCCAGAAAGAAAAAGATTTCACAGGCGGTTCGAAATCATGGTGGTTGATGGTATTTCGACCATCTTAACGGCTAATTCTCGGTGAAAATCAGGAGAATTTGACATGCATCCGGATGGCGGGAGGAACGGCCGAAAAATCCGAATTCTCCCGCCTAAATCCGAAGAGTTGGTACGTCTGGTGCTTTTTGTTTCCTCACCTTTAGCTGGCATATACACTGAGATGCCAGCATACAGGGCTTGATTTACGAAAAAATAAATGTGTGGCAACATTTGCTATACAAATTACACAGCATTTGCGTACAATGAGAAACTTTTGATTAGCACTTAAGAAATTACGCTATGATAGCAGTCCACTACCTGCTCAAAAACAAACTAGAGAAAGAAATTTTAGATACGTTATTTATTTATTACCTTTTTTTCACGCTGTTCCTCTTCAACGTCACAAATTTTTCTTTTGCCATATGGTTGTGCGTTGGGCTACCGTGTCTTAGAAAAAAAAAAATACAGCCTCATCGGGTGAAAATGTGTCCATATATGGTCCTTCAACAGATATGCGCATTAAAATTTCCAACGAAGATTAACTAAAACTGCTGTGAAAATAGTCACTATGCGACTCATGTAGAAAAACTCGTCTCTACAACACACACTAGCAGAACTAGAGGTTTTTCAAACAGATGAGAAATAGATATTTCTTTTGGATTTTAAAATGAAGAACCACAAGTCTTCTCTTGATGAAGCTGCCATATTCTGGAGCCAGAATTCCTTAAGCTCCCCCATTCTTGGCTTGTAGCAATAAGGCAAAATGTTGAATCATGTGCCTAATTTCATCCTGACCAAATCGTTTAAAGGAATCACGATCTTCCGGCCATAATGCCACATCTAAAACCTTCAGACACTTCACTGTATCACTTGTCATGTCTGGAAATCTATGACTGATTCACTTCTCGGGCCTTTGATATTCACCTATTAACAGCAATTAAGGTGGATCCACCTAAAATCTTTGTCTTGTATTTCCAATGGGCAAACTTCTGTAGCCATTTTCTTCACAATTAATGCGTTCTCCAGGATGAGAATTTTAACATCGATAAAAATAACTTCATATTATAGCCTAGTATACTTAATATTTTCTAAGATTTAATCATAATTAAGCAATCCAACATTTGTTTGTCTACTGACGTCATCAATGTACAGGTCGCGCCATCTATTTTCTGGCCTCAACACCACCAAAGGAAAAGTTATTGATTTTTAATATAATTATGGTTAAGTTTTAAAACATATCAAGTATACTAGGCTATAATATGAAGTTGTATTTATCGATGTACAAATTTTATCTTTGGGAACTCATTAATTGTGAAGAAAATGGCTACAGAAGTTTGCCCATTGGAAATACAAAGCAAAGATTTTAGGTGGATCCACCTTAACCTTGAACACCTTCTGTCAGCCGAAACACTTTAAAAAGAAGAGGAAATTATCTCTGGGGGAAAAAAGTTATATTGGCATAAGGGCCACAGCAACCACCATAAAAGTTCGAAAAGTTCACTGAAGAAAAGTTCAAAAATTTAACTGAAGGTTACGCGTAACGGGAGTTCAAAATGAAACGTATTGCAATGTATATGCGAAGCAAAGTCATGTCTGAGGAGCGATGCAGGTTGATTTGATTCGCAGTTTGTGGTGCGATACCGCTTAAATCGAGCCCTGCAAGTATATTAGGTACACCTGCCCTCTTCATACAAGTGCATCACTACAACACGTGAGAGCGGAGTAAATAAAGCAGAGCAGCTCGTCCAGCATCAGTCCGCGTTTGATTGAACATCGGAATGGGCAAAAAGAGTGATATGAGGGACTTTGACCATGGCATGATGGCTCGTGCCAGGCGTACCGGTTCGAACACCTTCCAAACGGCCGTCCTCCTGTGTTTTTCACGCACAAACGTAGGAAAGGTTGAATAAATAAATCCATCACTCTTTCCACGTTAAGCAACGCACAGCAACCGAAATATTGTTAATCGGCCGCCGTCGGGGAATTGACCCTAATCTCTCGATATCTAGCCGAGCGCGTTAGCTTTACACCACAGCGGCCAACAATTCACGGCGCTGTGTGTGTTTTTCTTTTTCAGTCAGCAGCTGACATCATAAATCCGTAAGATGGGACTAAAAATGAAAAACACACATAGCCTCGTGAATTGTTGGCAGCTGTGGTGTAAAGCTAACGCGCTCGGCTAGATATCGAGAGATTCGGGATTCAATTCCCCGACGGCGGCCGATTAACAATTTTTCGATTGCTGTGAATTGCTTAACGTGGAAAGAGCGATGGATTTATTTATTCAACTGACGCCACGTATTTAGATGATTTGGAAAGGTTTACCATGAATGATTCGATACAGCGATCCTTCCTGTGGACGTAAAAAACTGGTGGACAAGCGGGTTAGCGTCGGTTGTTGTAACTCATTCGCGACACGGTCCCATCAATGATGCGTTTGGAGATGCCTCTCAGTGTTGAATTCAGCAGTGGTTTACAGGATTGTGGCTCGTCTGTTTACTTGCACAATTCTCGATACTCTCCAATGATTCTGATCTACCGCTGTTTACGTCCACAAGATCTCCGATTGCCGGAAGTTTTTTTTTTTTTGCGTGTCGCAACATTCACGGTAAACCGTTGATACCGTTGTGCATGAAAATCCCAGGACAACCGTTTGAGAAATGCTCAAGTTGCTAACTATCACGTCCCGCTCAAAATCCCTCAGATACCCATTCTGCCTATTCCGACCCGGAATCGAACACTAAATTATGATCGATGTACCTGTTTTACTAATTTATCTCGCACACTATACGCTCACGTATCGTCTTACGCGTTGTACTGAACCATTTATGTGACAACAGCGGATGTACTTAATAAAGTGACAGCTCATTGTATGTAAATAGTACGTCATAGCTGGCGGGAGATTTTAGTTGTTTCTAGAAAAGCTGGGAAATTATGAAAAAGATTAGGCATGTTTAATTCTATCAGATACGAAAAGGATTTTCTAATTGACATACAAGATACTATTATATTGTGGCCACAGGCAGACAAAATCGTAACATGAAAAGTTTTTTTTTTCCTTACATATAAAAATTACATTACTACAACTAACAATTTGAGATTGATATAGGGCAGAATGCTGTCATACAACAGGATGCTAGCAAAACTTTTGCTATTTATTGCAAGGGAAAAGGTGCTAGACTATTGTTAATAGCAGGACAAAATCCTACTGGCAATTTTTTACAAACAAAAGGAAAGGTTAGCTGAAATGTGTTTCTTTTTTTGTTGTTGTTTCTATAAATGGAACGCTTTTTGTTCTTTTTCACATACATATATATTTTCATCTTACCATTTGCTTTTTTCTTTAAAAATGGCTGTGAACGGTCGTTTCTCTTTGTTAGTCCCGCAGCCAGCGAGTTATACACCTGGATTGGAAAAAATCCCTTTTTATATCAGTTAGACGTTAGTGTGTGTGTTCATGGTTCCTTATAATTTTCTAAAATTAAGGTTTTACTATATAAAATGCCTGAAAAGTACAATATTTATAACACGGTTGCGTGCATATCATCATCATCATTGTTAACCATTATCAAACCACTACTGGACGAAGGTCTCTCCAAGCCTCTTCCACAATGGTCTGTCTTGTGCGAGTCTCCTCCATGTTACTCCCGCATACTTTCGAATTTCATCCACCCACCTTCCATATGGTCTTCTTCTGGTTTTTTCTTGTCCCTTGGAATCCAATCTAAAATTTCGACTGTCCATCGATGGCCTGTTCTTCTGACAGTATGTCCAGCCCATTGACATTTCAGGGACTTTACTTTGATCATGATGTCTTCCACTCTTGTCATTTTTCGGATCCACGAGTTCCTCTTCTTATCTCTCCTGGTTACACCAATCATGCACCTCTCCATGCTACTTTGAGTTGTCTGCAGCCTTTGTATATCTCTTTTAGTTAAGGTCCACGTCTCTGCACCATACGTAAGAACTGGAAGGATGCATTGATCAATTACTTTTATTTTAAGACATAATGGCATATTGCTCTTAAAAATTATACTGTTTCTTCCAAAAGCTCTCCAGGCAGGTTTTATACGCCGACTAATTTCTTCATCAATGTGACCCTCACTCGATATCTGTTGTCCAAGATAAACGTACGTATCTGTTATCTCCAGCTTTTCTCCATCAATCGATAAATCTTCATTTCTTGTAAAAGCATTGTACATCACTTTTGTCTTCTGAAAGTTCATTTTTAATCCCACTTCTTTACTCTTGTTAGCAAGTTCTTGGATCATACTCTGCAGCTCTGATGGGGTAGTTGCAAAAATGACTACGTCATCAGCAAAACGAAGGTGAGTTAGATAATCTCCATTAATCTTTATCCCTTTGTTTTCCCAGTTCAGTGATTGAAAGACATTTTCCAATTTGGCATTAAAGAGTTTGGGAGATATGTTGTCACCTTGTCTCACTCCCTTTCCAATTTTTATGTGTGTTGTATTTGCAAACAGCCGAATCTTTCCACTTGCATTTTCATAGATGTTATTAATAATATTGATGTATGCATCTTCAATACCGCAGGATTTCAAAGCCATTGTAACTGCTGATGGTTTCATTAATCAGAGGCCTTTTCATAATCGATAAAAGCCATGCACAATGGAAGTTCATATTTCCTCGCTCTTTCAATTAGTTCTCTCAGTAGGTGGATATGATCTATTGTGCTGCAGCCACTCATGAATCCAACTTGTTCGCTCAGTTGAGACATGTCCAGTGTTACCTTCGAGCAGTGTGAAAGAACTTTAGTGAAGATTTTATAAACCACTGATAGGAGGCTGATAGATAGGTCTGTAGTTCCTGAGATCCGCAATGTCACCTTTTTTATGTAGCAGGATCATTGTAGTTGAAGTTGTTCCGAACTTAAGCAATCATATTGCTTCTTATAACTTTCAGGAATGACGGTATATTTATTCGCACCTTTAAATGAAGCATTAAGTCACGTAATAAGCAATGCGGCTTTAATTGTGCCGTTATGTTGATAAAATGGCTTTTGTTATACACTCATAGGAGTGGCCCAGGGGCCCGGGCCCTCCCCATGAGGTACCACTTGGTCCTTCGTTGTTATTGGCTCCTTGTTTTCAAATGTATGTGTACATGTTTTTAAATATATATTTTACGAATAACTGAAAACGCACTTTAATATGACGGAGATATTTTTGTCACTTCCCAAAATTTTCGGAGATGTCTTCTCCGGGGTATTTTTATTTGCATCTTCAATATTTTGGGTTTTATCCTATAAAGAAATTCTGGGTGCGCCACTGATTAACGCCAACAATTTTCAATAGTTTTTTTTAAATAAAGGTGTGGTGTTTGCGAACCAAATATAGACATGGGAATCATATCCAAAAATGAACGAAAAACAGCACTGACTACTCACCTTGAAAGAGTGGTGATATTTTCCATATCGTAATGGGCCCTTCACTTGCATATTGTCCAAATGACAGCTCCATGAAGAACAAGGGAAACCCAACGAACACCAACATAATGCAGTAAGGAATAAGAAAGGCACCTGAAAAGTTGTACGCAAGAAATTATTTTTCAATAAAATCTATAACACCATTTAAAAACACTGGACTTCCTAAACTTAAAGCAGCAAATTACGTTCATCAAATTCAGAAAGTAAAGATCCGCACGGGCGTTTGATTTGGAAAAAAATGACCGGAGTCGAACGTTAGGGGGCACAACTCAGCCTTTCTAGTTTAGGACTCGGCATGTTCCAGACTTCTATCCAGCATTCTTTGCCATGTATTGCAAATTACGCAAGAATTCACATGGAGAAACAACGCTGCTCTGCTAAGCTGAACAACCTCAGTAGTTAATGGAATGCAACGCAGTGAGATGTGCCGTTTCTCGCAATAATTTCTCCCATACAGATAAGGTTTACACCTGAATACGTTCTTCTGTAAACGGAATTTCCTCTTTCACAGTTAAGTATAAACAAGACAGCCTCGATCCACAAATATGTAAACAAATACGGCAAACTTCCTCATCTCCGCTATAGCAACGAATCTCGCCAGAAGCTCAGTCATCTGGTTTCGTCAAACTGAAAACTGCGTAAACGTTTCGCGAAAAAGAAAAAAAAAGCCAACGGTTTTAGTCGCTAAAACGAAGTGAAAATTGAATTTGATTTCAGCCTTTAAAGAAATAAATCGGCCCATTTCGGACTTTTATAAGACAAACGATTTAAATCATTCGTTAAACTTTTTTTTTTTATTAAAGGGATTTATTAATACTTCCGAGGAAGGAAAGGGGGAGAGTTAGGTTATTCAGGACTTCATTGACATCAGTGTAACATTTTCGGCCATAAAACCTTACATCCCAGGAAGAGGCTTTCCTGTTTCTATCTCTACTAATTAGCTCTGACAGTCTCTTTCCCTTCTGAATATGTACTCTAAATCGGCTGGTTTCGCGTAAGACGGGGATCATCTTAACACCTACTCAAGAAAAGTTTTTGTCATAATGTCTTCTGCCCATTAAAGTTTGATGTAATTATCGTATATAAGGCAAGGAAAAATTGCCATAATTATTATAAATTGCTAATAATAATTATAATTGCAATAATTATTATTATATAGCCAGTACTTGATTCTCTAGCCAGGACGCTGGCGATATCTTTTCCATACTGTAACAGGGAAGCCTGTTCCTATCGTCCGTGCGGGAAGATGTGCGAAAGCATATTTTTCTCGGTAATGATGTATGGGTGTCGCCGAGAGGAATCTTGCTCAATCCTTCTAGGTTGTTTCGATTGTAAGTGCTCTCTGATTCCTTAAGTTGCGAGATTAACACCACAGTTTTATAATACAGTATTCAGAGATAAAAGAGATATGTGACGTACCTACCTCGGAGGTGATGCACATGTTAAGACGGCAAATAGCAGTGATAAGTCTTTGTCGGCGTAGCTGAATTGGGAAAACATTCGGCTCCGGAGCAGAAAGATGTGGTTTCGAATCACACCACCGGCAAATTTGGGTTACACATTGGCGCCCGAACGTAAAATTGAATTTACTGGCTGTTGGGTTCTTCGAAAAATGTGTGCTGTTTCCTTTACACGTCGTTTGGAATTCTTCGCTTCCAAAAATGTGTGATGTTTCTTTCACACATCGTCTGGAATTATAATTATTTTTTTTACAGTGATCTTTCTTTCAAACTTGGTTTGCCGGCTGAAACAGAAACCTATAATTCCGTCATTGCCCTTTCTCAAGGAGGGATATGTGTGACGTACCTACCTCAAGACGTGACGCACATGTCAAGCAGCAGTGAAAAGCCCTTGCCGGTGTGGCTTAACTGGGAAAGCATTCAACTGCCGAGCTGAAGTATGTGGATTCCAGTCCGCCACCGGCAAATTTAGGTTTTCCCGATGTATTCAAATATATCGGTATAGCAGTATGACTGGACAGTAGTACTCTCTCCTAACTACTTACAAAGCACTTCAAAACAGTGCCATTCGTCATATTTTTTAATCCTTTCTCACCGTTTATTCGCTTCTCTGTGAGAAGTCCAATTTCTAATATTTCTTGGGGTTCTTTTTCTTTCTTTTTTATTGTTTGAGGTTTAACGACCACCGTGAGCCACAAAATGGGCTACAAGCAGTCGCCTGCCCCTAATTTAGGGCCACTGATTCCAAGGGAGACGGCCAGTGTTGCGCGAGACAAGCCACCATGCATGTCTCAAACGGGATTCGAATCTGGAACCATCTCGGAGGAATGATAAGAAGCCAATGCTTCCTACCACTCTGCCAGAAGAGCGGCCTTCTCGGGTTACAGTTGCTAATTAAGCGCATATACACTTAATTATACCAAATGCATTTGTAGACAAAATTCCAAAATTTTAGGTACCAGTTCTTTTTCTTCAGGAGCTGCAGCACATTTTTTCAAGACATACGCGAAAACTACGATTAAACTACAGATAAGAAAACCACACATACAGAATTTTGGCCAACAGTCAATATTAGCATACCATTTCGTAGATGTTGTTCAATAATTCAGCGCAATACCCACATCTAGAACTAGGTAGCATATTGTACACATGTATTAATAGTTGTATTTCAAAGTAAGTTTTCATTTCAGATATCAGTTTTGTTTCCCGGTGTATAACATTCAATAAAACCACTAATTAATAAGTGCACACTTAAAAGCCCCCCATGCAAAATCAAAGCTATAGGTGCGGACATATCTCATGCTTACTGTGCATGAAGCTCTCTCTTGAATTGCATCGCGGAACTTCAGCATGAATAGCTAATGCCAATTTTGTTGCCGACTGCATAATTCTGCTGGTGATAGTGCCAAAAGCTTCATAACAGAAATCCAAATTTTGAACAATAAAATTATCAGAATGGAATTTGAAAACACAGGTGTCAGGTGAAAATTTTCAGGTGCCATTGCAACTGAGCGTCTTGGATTTGTCTACCCCTGGCTATAATAAAACCTATTATAAAAGGACTCATTCCTTTAGTTCCGTTATACATTGCACTCTTACCGCAAAGGAATAAGGGAAAATCTGCCCTTCAATAGTATTGCACTGTTTATAAAACAAGAGCAAGGAGCACATTCTGGTCGGCATGGGCAACCATAGGTTTAGTTTTCAGGAGAAAGCAAAGAGAAATTATATTTACTAAAATCATATACAAACGCCGTAAGCAAATTTCCACTGTGCCCTATTGTTATATACCAGATTTTATCACACAGCATAAAAATTCCATTGGAAACCGAAAGACCCAAAATCTATATAAAACAGATGAATAAATAATATTAGACAGCACGGTAGGACGATAAGAAAATTTCTTTGTCGTTCGTTGGATCTTTTTGGTCACTTGTGTCATATGCGCCACGAAACACCAGTTTCTCAATCGCCTATCAAAAAGAAAAAAAAATACACTTAAGACAAATTTCTCGACAATTTTTCGAGAGAGCTATTGCAGAGGATAATATATTTTTCTTTTTTTCGCCTTTCATACTTTTCCATTCTGTACGTATGTACGCTGTTCCGCAATATGGAATGAGAAATTTTATTATTACTGTCTACTGCAAAATTTTCGCTCTTGCTACTGGAAATTCCCAACGTTTTTTTATTTTTATTTTTGCTGCATACACACGTTCTACAGAAAAATTAGCGATCACAATTAGTGTTATCGGTAAAATCTCTCTAATACCTTTTAAGAACAAAAAGGGCGTTGTCCGATTTCCAGGGGAGGGCAAATACACCCCTTTTTATCTCCTATACAAGCACCCGTGATGGTCGGGTAGTTAGAAATGTAGTCGAACTCACCTAGTGTTAGAAAAGATATGGCTAAGGTGCCGACTATTTTTGATCATTTGAATTCCAAAGAACCGCATTGGGAATGAGACTGACTTTCACAGAGTACTTCGCGAGAACAGATTTTAAATTAACCCCATGTAAATGGAAAAAAACAAAAAAACACGTATCCTATAAAAACCATACAAGATTACGTTTCCCTTTATACGGCAGTTTCTGGAAATACACTTAGAAACTGGCTAAAAAAGTGAAACAAATGCTGCTGACTACTAGGGACGGCATAGATAATACAGAAAAGTAGACAGGCTCTTATTGAGGACAGCTTGGAGAGTATAGAACAGGGTAGACAGGTTATTCTTTACACATCAGATTGCTAAAGGCAGTAAGAGTCGGTAAAAGGAAAGAGTAAAAATGATCGGATGTAGGAGAGGAGAATGCAAAAGACGGAACGAATAGACTGGTTTAATTTTTTTGTACATCCCAGACGGTCGAACATAATTAGAGGTTGTCGATCAAGTGGGACGGGCATGTATGATTCTCTCTTAAGAAATCCATAACGAGTAGAGGGGTTGCAAAACGTACAGCATCTTTTTATTAACGAGATGGATTGTTGAAAGCGATTAAAGTTTGGCGTTAGAACGAGATGTGAAAGCAGCTTTGTTGTTGAGAAGGTTGTGAAGAAAAAATCAGGTATGAACAGAATTTATATTTCTTCATTCTTCCCATATTTTAATTGCGGTCGGGCTATCACAGAAAATCGGAGAGCTGTCCTTTAACAAATAATTAAAATACATTTGAAAAATCAGAGACCGACAGTCTTTCGAATGCTTCAAATGATTTTGACTTTGCACATCGAAGCAGGCCTTGATTTCGTTTTTTTTTTTTTTGTTTTTTTTAACAGTAGCAACACTTGCTAGTGGCCTTATTTTTTTTAATTAGCAAATTGGATTATCTACTAGCGAAGTTTATTAACATTAAACAAAAGAAACTTTAAAATGTCCCCCTCCATTAGTCAATCATGACAAATTTTGATTTCACCCCTGTAACTGTCACATTGTAATGCTGAAAGGATTACACATATTTAGATATAACTCACCTTTTCATGACCTGGCAGATTAATTCTAACAATTTAATTCGAATGCAAATATTTAAAAAACTTTTTTTTATTTAATTTAATTTACAAAATTCAAGAACACTATTAAAAATCTTAAGTTATTTTCCGTATGGTTTACGATAAGGGTTTCGGGTCTTTTCATAATACCACTTTAAAACAGCAGGCCTTCGGACGGACCTTCAACCTCAATACTCATGAGAGCATTGAATGTTTGTAAATTTAAACTGCCTCTCTAATCACCCTGGATTCTCTTCATGAAACTGAACCCAACCTCACATGCAAAAGTAGATAAGGGTTACATTCTGAATATTTCTACTAGTGCCAAAATGTTTTTATAATATTTGTACTTTTTAAGAAACATTCGTTTCCAGAAAGCAGTTTTGCAAGCCTTTTTGCATGTTTCTAAAATATTCCACACACGCAATGCAGTGGCGTGGCGCTTTACAGTTCACACTAAAACTTTCAAAATTTTTCCACTAGCAACTTTTCGCTAGAACCACTTTTTATCACTAGGAAAATGCATTTGCTTGCTAGCAATTGGCTACTAACTACCGGTCGAAATCGAGCTCTGCATCGAACTAATACGAATTTTTCTCATGTTAAATTTTTGTACAAGATATTAAAAGAAGAAGAATATTTTCCGCCTTTGTCCCTCTTCTGGTTCCTGGCAGGGCATCAAGACTCAAATTTTCAAGGTGATAGCTTTTATACCTGGCATCGTGATTTGCGCTGTAGCATCCCCACCAAGGATATTAATTGATTACAGGTGCTAAAAAGTCTGCAGCATCACTGGTAGAACACTGCTACCAGCACAATGAATTCAGAAATTAACAGGGAGTTATTTCATTTCATTCATTTACTTACCTCCGCCATTTCCTGTAACACAAGTAAGGAAACCTCCAGATATTCCCAAGTCCCACTGCGTAACTCAGGCAAGAAAGCAGGAACTCAGCACCGCTAGACCAATTTCCCCTCTCTTTATTTTCATCCACTTCTGGACTCCTGTCAATAACTACTTCCGGTATTTCCATCGGTGGAGTCGGTATGGCAACGGAGCGATTCTCCTGTAAATTAAAACAAAAGAAAAAGAACAAAAATTAGCGAAAGAAATGCCATATCGGATAAACGCATCTCGCGAAACATAACTTTCGCAGTGTGGATTTGTTCAAAAAAATTACTGTATGACTCCCACTGCGGAATGAGGGATGTTTCTTCACCGCCGACAGCAAAAAACTAATTACTGGTTGTATTAGAGGGATACATGAACAAGTTAGTAAAATCATGCAATGCATTGATTATGATACGCTTTCCAACATACCAGAAATCATTACTCAAGTTATTACTCAAGTTATGAGGATAATGGCTGTACAATAAATCTCGCTCCTATGACCTGACCTTTGACCCCATTTCGTATTCAACAGAACCGGTAAAGTAATACTTCCGGAATAACATGATAAAGTTTTGTATCAATCGAAGCATTTTTACTAAAGTTATAATGCATAAGGACGATGGAATAGATCCCGATTGTATGTCCTGACTTTTGACCCCATTTCACCCATTTTTAATAGGGTTCGTCCCCAGTAGTCCCCTACCACATACTAAACTTTCATCGAAATCGAATCATATTTACGCAAGTTATGACGCATAAGGGCAATGGAATGTATCCCGCTCCTATGTCCTGACTTTTGATCCCAATTCACCCATTTTCAATAGGGTTCGTCCCCAGGTAGTCCCCTACCACATACTGAAATTTCATCGAAATCGAACCATTTTTACGCAAGTTATCGTGCGGAGAGGCGGACGGACAAAGCTGGAGCACATGCGCTTCTTCAACCTACGGTTGGAAAGCGTAAAAAAAGAGCACAGTGAAAAAAACGCACATTTGGAAATGTGAAAAAAATGTGCACAATCAGGATGTTTATTACACCGATGTTTAGAGTGACAGACAGACAGACACTTTCAAATACGTATTAGACACATATTCATTACTGATGTTATCATTTCTGATACATAGACTGCTAAGTTTTAGGTAATTGCAATGAAAATCCCGTAAAAGACTTACCATAACAAAACTATTGAAATCGTAAGATCAATAAAATTTATGAAATCGATAACAGTGCATTGCAATTCAGCACTTCAAATTAAGGTGAAAAGAATAATGCAATATTCGCGAACTAGTCTAGCTTTTTCACGCTTTCCAACCGCGGGCTGAAGAAGCGTATATGCTTCAGCTTTGTCTGTCTGTCCGTCCGCACGATAACTCGCGTAAAAATGGTTCGATTTCGATGAAATTTTAGTATATGGTAGGGGACTACCTGCGAACGAACTCTATTGAAAATGGACGAAATGGGTTTAAAGGTCAGGACACAGGAGCGAGATCCATTCCATTGCCCTTATGCGTCATAGCTTACATAAAAATGCTTCGATTGCGACAAAACTGTATCATGTTATTCCGGAGTTATACTGAACCGGTTCTGTTGAATATCATCGAAATGGGGTCAAAGGTCAGGACACAGGAGCGGGATTTATTCCACAGCCATTATCCTCATAACTTGATTAAAAATGCTTCTATTGCGACAAAACTTTAATATGTTGTTCCGGAGGTATACTTAACCAATTCTGTTTAATATCATCGAAATGAGGTCAAAGGTCAGGACACAGGAGCGAGATTTATTCCACAGACATTATCCTCATAACTTGAGTAATAATTTGAGTAATGATTTCTGGTATGTTGGAAAGCGTATCATAATCAATGCATTGCATGATTTTACTAACTTGTGTATGTAGGAAATCGCTTTTAGACAAGATCTAATGTTACCAGTTTCTTTTGACTCACTAAACCGGCTACGCGGGAGCAACCTTGAGTGTGCGCTTTTTTAACTGTGCGCATTTTTCACGACACCGTATGAGAGCAGAAATGGTGAGTTATTTTTCTTGATAAACCTGCTCAAATGCACGGCACAAGTCCGTGAAATGTAACCACGGCACAAATTAACGATTCTAAGGATCGCTAGGTGTCTAAGAACCGTGGATTGTCTAACTCACGCCCTGAATGGAGAATAAGATGTTTGCGTATGAACAATGCGTATAGTTTCAAGTCACAAATTCACTACGTCGAGCAGAGACGAATTAACATTCCTGCGCCCAGGGGAAACCACAGAATATTGCGCCCCCTTCTGTCTCTCTATATCTTATGAATATATACATGTATATACAAAAAAAAAAAAAAAACTCCGTATAACAGCCACTGCTCGGACCGGGAGTAAGTGACCGTTGTTAGGAGGTGGACGTTGTTCGGAGGTTAGGCCTAAGCTAACCTTTGTAGGCCGTTGCGTTTGTGAAAAAGCAGAATAAACATACACTGGCGGAAAGTGAAAAAAGAACACCAAGAAGGAGACGTCTGATACCAACGAAATTTATACAGAATAATAACGGAATACAGAGGATAACGTGATCAAAACATTATGGCAAAATACAGCTGTATTTGCTGGTAAACTGAAAAATAACATTTCCATGTAACATGGTTAGTACGAGGTTGAACCGCCATGAACTGCGTCACACTGTGCAATTCTGGCATGGAGTCTGTCGTACAGATGTTGGATGTAAGTTTGGGGTATTGAGTTCCAAGCATCCTCAACGTGGACGCGTAAATCGGGGATGGTCGTGGCTGGCCGTGGAGGCCGGATAAGTCGTTGTCCCATAAAATCCCACACGTGCTCAATGGGGGACAAATCCGGTGAACGTGCAGGCCATGAAACTTCTTTCACACCCTGAAGTGCATGTTGCGTTGCACGTGCCGTGTGTGGGCGAGCGTTATCTTGCTGGAAAACACCACGATGGACCGACCTTACAAATGGCACAACAACGGGCTGAATGATGTTGTTTATGTAGGAGGTGCTGTTTAACGTACCCGGTACAAACACTAGTTGTGTACGGGAGTGATAGCTGATCGCTCCCCACACCAGCAGACCAAGTGTAGGCCCTGTGTGTGGCTGGCGGATGCAAGAAGGATGGAGACGCTCCCCTGTGCGTCTGCGAACACGCATACGGCCATCGGAGGCTCCCAAGCAGAATCTGCTTTCCTCGCTTAACACGACAGATCGCCATTGCGTTCTCCAGTGCAGACGTTGGCGACACCACTGCAGCCGTTCCTGACGGTGATCTGGAGTCAGAGATACACATGCCAGAGGCACACGTGCACGTAGTCCTGCATACAGTAGACGGTTGCGGATTGTTTGCACAGTCACCTCAGGTATAACGGCAGCTCGGATTTGCGTCGCCGTGGATGTTCTGCTTGACAACGCCGCTCTTCTTATGCGTCGATCGGTCCGCTCATCAGTCCGTCTGTGACTCCCGGTTCCACGTCTTCACGTGTGGGAATGTTCCTCGGACCATCTACGCCACCATCGTACCACCACCGATACTTCCCGCACAATTCGCTCCGCAATACGACGATACGACCACCCGGCCTCGCGGAGTCCGACTAGACGATCTCGCTCAAAGTCCGATAACTGCTGAAATCGTACACGTCTGCCATGTCCAGGCATTCCAGCTTCTTCAGGGTCTTCGCACGTGTCCGTACGCCGACGACTGATTACATTCACTTCGCCGTACTCCTTAAATACCACCGACGATAATTTGCATATTATGCCGTGCTGTGGCGTAAGCGCTCATCGGTTGGTCCCGAAATTAACATAACACCTAAGTAAACTCGACCCCATTAACATATGTAAATTTCATGATCGTCCGCCAATTCCTTCTTGGTGTTCTTTTTTCACTTTCCGCCAGTGTATGAAGCTTATGCACAATAAAGAAAACGTAGCAGCGCTTTTTCCAAATGCTGACTGCTGAATGAAACAGAATATAATTGAATAAATCATTCAGGGTGTAGATGGTTTTAAGAAGGCAATGTCTGACGTCTGGCGTTAAAAAACCTTTAGGAATAGCAAACTAGAAGATTAGGGTTAGGGTACGCTATAGGAAAGAAAAAAAAATGTTATATAGTAAAACATACCTGCTCAGTAAGCTGCCCGTGCGCCGTAAAGCTGGAAAAGAGCATTCAGAGACCAAACCGAGAGACATCGCCCAGAACGGGCAAAATTCCAGACCTCATCACATAGCCCACTCCCCGCAGCCCAGGGGGCGATTGAAACATACATGGAAGCTGCAGCTTGCCTTACGAAGAACTTAACTTTTAATTCCTTTCTTTTAAGTTAAGCATACCACTGTACCACTCGTAATCCAACTCATTATGCCTTTAGCAAGAAATATCCTTTGTCCCTATCTTATCCTCTTGAAAGTACCGGAGAAACGGTTACAGGGCTTGGTGGTGAGTTCCATTACAGCGCCCTGTGTGGAGGGTTCGTTTGATGCTTCTTTTGCAGTAAGTTCGGTATCGGTGGTATAATCCGTAATTCTCTTAACTGGAGCAGATCAATACAATACAAAGCATAGAAAAGTGAATCGACTGAGGCTAAATTTTGCAGTGAGGAAGACTTTTATTCAGATGTTACGGGGAATGTCTTTAAGCCTTGTCCTGATCTCCGTTTATTCTACCCATTAACCCATCATGATCTCTTTCCGTCTCTCTCAAGTCGGCCTCAATTCCTTCTTACTTCCCTTCGTCCCGAAGATACTAGCACCCCCGCAAAAACTCTCCTGCTTCGTCGACCTTCTGCCACCGAGTTTCCTCTGCTCTTTTCTTCCCCGATAGCCAACCCCCGAAGCAAAACTCTCCCCCGTGTCAAGTCCGACGAAAATTCCTCCTAAGCAAAGCCACACCCTTAAGAATGCCTCCTCTCCGAAAAACGCAAGATTCATTAATTGGCTTGCTGGCCCCCTCTACTCGCTTCGCCGCTTTCTTGAGACAGCTGAAAAACAGTAATATCCAGTTTCCTTCTTCTCACATCAACGAAACTATAAATCTAACACCCCCTCTGCTGCGACGCGTGGGAAAAAGGTGCTTTGCCTGTCCGCTGCCCATTCCATCCAAATGGCGGGAATTGAAAGAAAAGGACTACAATTCACTATCTCTAAAAATGGCTACAGAATTTCGCTTCTGATAAATATGGAAGCCCCGGTTACAAAACTACGTAAAATCGAATGGATAGTGTGTCCCCCAAGTTTAATTGGGGCAGACTGGGGTGTCCGTTGACCGCTGTTTAGAGGTTTCTTTGTTTGGAGGTTATCGCTAATCTTTAATTAGTGCATATTAGTGCATATGTATATAAATATACATTGCTCGACAAAACAAATTTAAAGCCACTCGCCAATGTTATCTCTAAGAGGGACGCACAATCGATTAACTGTTTATACGGCTTTTTCTAAAGGTTTGGGATCTTCGGTACCACATTAAACGGTTCGAATGCAGCTGGAAGTTGTGGCTCGCAGTCGCAGAGACGATCAAATAGTCCCCAGAGAATCTTCAACAATGTCAATGTGAGAATCTTCTTTGCAACGTACGTAAAAGTTTTTGAATGTGAGCAACAAATATCCCCAGCACATTTTAAGGACGAAGCACGAATTTTAAATTTTCCAAGAAGCATATTACAAACAAATTCTCTAAATGGGCAAATTACAAAGTGTGGCGCGAAAAAACAGTGCCAGAAAGTTGTGCAAAAGTTTCAATTTTAATCAGATTCTGCAGAGCGATTTTTCACCATCTCCTGAGCTGCCCCATGTCGCGCTCTCTGTTGCTGAGCAAAATGGGCGACTCTCCTAAAGAAACTCTTTATTATTATCTGTTCATTGATCTGTCTGGACATCAAGATAATTTGCTAAACTTTAGATTTAAAAAAATAGGTTCCTCATAATATTGGACAGGTACGACGGAGGATCTTAATTTGCCGGAATATCCGAAGAAGCATGTAGGTATCACAGAGGTTCTAGTTGACGAGGAAGCCCTCATGCAAACTGTGTTATAGTGAGGACGGAAACATGGTTTTGTTATGAGTAGCGTTCGAGGGAGACCACCCAAACGAGCGCGTGTTTTTCGTAATGTGTGTTTTGAAAGCACACGTAATAATCGCAGTAATACACGCGGCAACTTATCTTTCCGAAAAGCTGTTTTGGACGAAACTGCCATACATGAGCACAGCTTGGGTGCAATGAATATTGAATATGCACACTGCACACGCTTCGCATTTCGCTAATGAGGAATCTAATGGTCATTTTAATTCCTGTTGTCATAACGGCCTTATTCACCTTCCAGAACTACAGATAAAAATGCGGCTGAAAGGCTTACTTTTGAACACTCCTAATTTTGTCCAATACACCCGGAAATACAATAGTGCAATGTCATTCGCTTCCCTGTCTGCCACAAAAAATGAGATTCCAGGCAATGGTCCATACTGCTTTAAAATTCAGGAACAGTCACCTTTACACCTCGGATTTATTACCACTTACTTGTTAAAATTCCACTTTATAGATTCCCCGACAGCAACTGATACACGTATTGGTCTTAATAAAAATAAAGAATTAAAGCGATCAATATTGACAGCCCTGGCAGATATTCTGGCTAACTGTCCTTACGCCCAAGCATACAAGACTGCAGCTGAGGCGATTGAACATGAAGTAGCAGGGCACACCTAGACCTGCGTTTTGTTGTTACCATATCTACACATGTTCTATATTCCCTCAACAGAATACAAAAAGCATGAAAAAATGGCGCAATTTTATTACCACTTTACTTCCTTGAAAACTGTGAAAAATACTTCTTGCAAGATTGGAGCTTTTGCCCCACCAATCCACTAAAGTCCATATTTGAAAAATGGGGAGTATTAAAGAGAAGAATTTCGTGCGGAAATAAAAGTGCGACAGAGCAAAAACTCAACATACACTATATTGACAAAAGTCAACGGACACCTGGAAGAGTAACACAACATAGCATTTATTGACATACATTAGTACGGTGTCGGTCCACCTTTGGCCTTAATGCATGCACTGACCCTTCGAGACATGCTTTCGACAAGGTTCTGGACCACAGCGATAGGTATGCGCTTCCATTTAGTACGTAATGCTGCCGGTAACTGCTGCTTAGTAGTACACCTTGGTTCCAAACTTCTTATGCGGAGCTCTAATTCATCTCATTAATCATACAGAGTTGGTAGGGCAAAATTATCCAGAATATCGAGGTAGACGTGTTGGTTAACAGGTTTGTCCACAATAACCAATGGGCCGGGACCCTACCACGAAAATCACCCACACACGAGTACACTGCCAGCTCCTAACTTGACCGTAGGAACAGTAAACTGCGGTAAATAGCGTTCCCCCGGCTGCCGCCATACCCACACACAGCCTTCAGACTGATGGATCGTGTATCTGGATTCATCAGTCCATAGGACCGGTTTCCATTGATCTACGGTCCACGATAAATCTTCTTTTCACCATGCCAAACAACGAGTAGCATCCCGAGTGGAGATGAAAGGCTTACGGACAGCCGCACGGCCACGGTAACCCACGGAATGAAGTTCTCTGCGAATGGTACGTGTACATACCGAAGTTCAAGCATTTTTACTCACCTGTACATTGAGATCTCGTGCAGTACTCCGTCGATTAGCTGTAACGACTCTCCTAAGGCTTCGACGTCCTCTATCACTGATTTTCTTTAGTCTGCCGGTACGGTTTGCTGCTTCAGGCAGGCCATGTGTCTTCCACTTATTCAGTACATCCAAAACAGTTGACTTGGGTACGTTGAAACGCCTCTCGGTTTCTCTTATGGACAACCCACTAATATAACACCCAACAATCTTTCCTTTCTCAAAGTCAGTTCTCTCCCGCAGCGACATTTTCACTCAATTCATAGTATGATCTGATCGCGGTCAGCTGTAGGCTTGTTTTTACACCGTTTGCAGCTGTACCGCACATCTTAACAACGCAGCGGATCCGTTCATTTGCTTTTGAAGAGTGTCCGGCGACTTTTGTCAATATAGTGTATGTATAACGTACAGTGAAAATAAATTTTCAAGTTGAGACCATCCGAAAATTCTTTCTGGCTACGGCCTTGGATTCAGCAAAATAGTTAGGTAGATGTTTACGAAATTTAATACACTGAGTCTCTTACAAAGTTTAAATGTAAACTAAAGTAAGGAATTTTTGTTTCTGCTATCGTTTTACTGGTTGCTGTTCATTTGAGAGGTAAGGAAAGAAAAAGAAACGAGCCGCCTGCCGAAATTTTCAGGTCATTCACTATAACTGCTTGTTACTCAACTACAGAGGGTGAGTCGAAAGTTTTGCAATGTTTGCATAAATGCATGTGCTGCGGTGGTTATATCACGTGTTTAAATTAGTTAAAAGTAGCGCACTGCAGTCAGTCGAAAGGGATATAAAGTGGAAGTCGTTGCTGTGAACAGCACTGCGTGTCGTCGTCCTGTCTGTGGTTGGGACGCCTAAAAGATGATCAGCCACAACCGGTTAATTAGGGAACTTTTGCTATAAGAGTTTAAACTCAACCATAACGCTGCTCAAGCTGCACGAAACATTCGTCATGCGAAAGGGGAAGGTTCCGTGGACCACAGCACCGCAACCAGATGGTTCAAGAAATGTCGCTCAGGTGACAGAAATCTCGACTATCAGCCAAGGTCAGCTAGGCCGTGGTGAACCGTGGATTCGGAGGACGTGCGCCAGGCCGCAGAGGCAAATACGACATCCAGCACTCGGAGATTATCAGGCGAGCTAGGCATATCACAGACCACCGTGGTTCGTCACCTTTAGGACCTCGGCAAGGTCTACAGGAGCTGCCGCATTGTCCATCACGAACTGACGCCAGTAGAAGCAAACCGCCGAGTGGAAGTGTGTACGAAACTCCTAGAACACCCGCGCGATGTACGTTTCATCAAGAGAATTGTTACGTGCGATGAAAAGTGGGTTTATTTCCGTAATGCTAACGCACAACGGCAGTGGTTGAGCCCGAGCCAGCTTCCTGAACCTGTTGCCAAACGTGGGCGCTTCGAACACAAGGTGATGCTCTGCGTCTGGTGGAATTTCGAGGGGATAATCCATTACGAATTTGTTCTAGACGGTCGGAGCATTATCGCCAGCCTCTACTATGAGCAGCTGGAGCGGATGTATGCCGTTTTGGAGGAGAAGTACCCGGCAGTGGTGAACAGAAAATCTCGCTCTCCTACAGCAGGACAACGCTCGACCTCATACCGAGGGGGAACGACCCGAGCAATACTCCAGGAACGTGAGAGCATCGAAATAATGCCACACCCAGCATATAGTCCGGACCTCGCCCCTTCGGATTATTACTTGTTCTGGTCCATGGCCCACTTACTTCGCGGGCGGCACTTCAACAACCAGGAGGAGATGGCAGCTGGGGTGAAGGAGTTCTCCTCCTCGAAGGACAAGAACTGGTACCTCCGTGGAATAGAAGAACAGGTAGACAGATGATTAAAGACGGTGCAACACGATGGCCTATACTTTGAATGCTAGTCAGCTTTCTTCGTAAAGGTACTCATCCTGTGTAATTCTAGTCTGTGTCGTCTCCTATTAAGATTTTGAACTTAAAAATATTTTAATCGCGTGATTTAACGAGAAGAGATGTGCGTAAAAACGATGGCCTTATAAGCTTTGTACAAGTTTTTCAGCGAAAGCTAGAAGCAGGTCAAAAATATTTTCATCCCGCAGAAAATTTCTATTTGATACATACCTTACGAAGACTGAGATTATGGATTTTATTTTCCCAATGAAAGAATTAGGAGTAAAATTAAATGCCAGATAGTAATTTCAAACTTTTTATGAAAAACTGCAGCAGGAAATGTATTACCGTTTACGTGTCAAGGAGATTAAAGACAGTAAAGGACTACCTGCAGAGAAAAAACTGCAGGTAGTCCTTTACTTGACTGCCCCGGTAATAGTCCCAATCTTAACCCCATCGAAAATTTGTGGACCATTTTAAAAGACAAGGTAGTAGAAAAACATTGATATATATATATAATTGAAATACTAGACTGGATTCCAAGGGACAGGAAAAGACCCAGTAGTCCATGAGGGAGATGAATAGATGAAATTCCAAGGCATGTCGGAGTGACATAGAGGAGACTGGCTCAAGACAGTTTTGGAAGAGACTTCGGGAGACTTTAATCCAGCAGTGGATTGATAGATAGATTGACAGATAGTTAGTTACCTTTGACATTCAAGGTTGGATTTCAGAATAAGATTCATTCGGCAAAGTATTACAAATTTGAAACACTAAGAAATAGAGAAAACGATACCAATGTATTCTATCTTCGAATTAGCTATCCTCTCTTTTGCGTATGTTTCTGAACCTTATCAGTCTTGTATTTGGTATTTCAGTAAATTGTTTTGAAGCCTCAAGGATTCCACACTCCAAAAAATTTACAAACGCAGATTTAGGGCAATTATTTTAGGAAGACCTTACACTCCTCTCTCTCTACACTTAAGTCCCTGATAATAAAAAATAATGAACTATTTTAGTCGCCCCAGCAATTCGATTCGCAAGCGGAGGCAACAACGAAATCCGATAAAAATCTTGCTGTAATTAATGAAAGTGACTGTGTTGTAACGATTATGCAGCACATCACGTGTCTACCGGCACTTCAGCAGTAAGCAGAACACGTTCATTCAATGCTAGCCGATAATGCCTGGGCACTTGAAATGCGTCTTGTCACGTGACACACCGCAGCACGCAATGAGACTTACGCAAAATGTAACATTTATTTATTTACATCAATAAAAATAAAGCAAAACACACAGTGTTGCAAAACATTTTTTTAACGAATAACAGTTTCAATAACAAACATAATAATGCAGTGGCATTTTCTGATATTTTTCTAAAACGTATTTTAGCAAAAGATGCTGGTTACTTAACACAACTGCAAAGAAGAAATAAATATTTTCTTTCAACTTTTTCGCTTTTACTGTTATTTACAATTATTTTCGTTGTATTTTATCCAAGGGTTGCGCTGGCTTTTTTAAAGTTTTCGCCAATTTATTCGCCGAATTAAATTTTTTTTTCGCTAAAGTGTTACAACAGCACAAAAAGCTAACCGCCAAAGTTTTTTTTTTCATCTCCAAAAAGATTTTTTTTTTCACAAATTGCGAAGAATGCGATCGGCAGCGCGACCCCTGCTCAGGGCCGTAGCTACCGGGAGGGCGGTTGCCCTCCCACAATGGTCATTCCAGGGACGTAAATTCGTGCTCTGGGAGATGTAAAAACTAGAAATTGTAACTAAATGTAAGTTTCACCGTTCAGTATTTTTTTTTAAAGACTTTAAGTAGTATCCTACAGTATTCCATGCAGTTAACCAGGGTACAAAGTGGCATACACTATGAGGTCTGAACATCCCATACCCATGAAGGAAAGTTTCCAAAACAGTGAATGGAGGCATAGAAAACCATACGCTGATATGCCTAACCTCTATGATCTTCCCGAACATGTTGTTGGGCTGAAGGGCTAATTTTCTGCTCTGCGAAGAAAGTTCTATGAGAGTTTAACCTTAAACGGAATTTTTCCAAGCCCTACTCCTAAAGCGTTTCCTATTGTTACGTTCACTATCCGATACTCATTCGCTCTGCGCTGGTTTGTTTTTCGTCCTGCATTTCTGCGGAGTGTTTTGTTGTCGGCGTTCCCATAACGTTTACGCTATACTTGGTATTCACAACCTGTGGTTTTGGGGTATTTAGTTAGTTTTTACATTTTTAATAAAATTACGTCAAAAACCTGAAGTGCGATTTTTGAACGATCATAATACTTTCTTATAACGGCGGTGTGTAAGAAAGTAAAACCCATGTATTATTTGAGTGGAACTCGAAGAAGCGCAATTTTGAACTTGAAGGGGCGTATTTATCAAGTCTCGCCCTCCGAGATAAGAAACGCTTGCTACGGTCCTGGTTATTATTCATTACTAGCTGATAACCCATTTCACGCAGGGGTAACCCATCTCAAGCTGTGACTAAAAATTTTCTTGTTACTTATATAAACTGAATGAACAAATTATTATATACACCTAATAACGTGTTGTTGTTCCACGTTTTGCCATCATAACAGCAGACAGACATTTTGGTAAACATTCAATGAGCTGATGAAAACACGAGAGGCAAATCGTATTTTTTTTTTTTTTTTTTTTTTTTTTGTCGTTCTTGTTTTATTTACAAAGCTAAATTTTGTCTGCTTGTTTTGTTACTGGCAAAATCTCACAGTGCTGACTGAGATTTGGCCACTGGCAGGATGTGTTGTGGATCAGGGTTGGAGCAGGCTTTTCTTATTTGGAGGGGCGAGATTTCACTGTAAAAAAATAATGGTGGGAATTCACGGAAAATGACGTGCAGCAAAAGTTGCCGGTAAGTGCCCGCTGTTTAACGAAATTTCCGTTTTTTTAACTTCCGTATTTTCACAGATTTTCCGTAGTCAGTAATTCCGTTTACTTCAGAAAAGTCCGTTTCAAGTTTTCCTGTATTTATACTGAAAATTTGCAAATCGAAGACGCTGAATTTTTCAGCCCTTACGCCAGGTAGTGTTTTCGTGATGGTGGTGGGCAGGGCTGGCTTTTTTAAAGTTTTCGCCAATTTATTCGCCAAATTCAATTTTTTATCGCTGAAGTATATTATAACAGTACAAAAAGGTAATCGCCAAAGCTCTTTTTCCTTCGCCAAAACATTTTTTTTTTTTTTTTCGCAAATTCCGAAGATGGCGATCGGCAGCGCGAACCCTGGTAGTGGGGATGGAACTGAGATCAGTTGTGTTAGAAATCGCGCGTTTTAACCACTGAGCAAGAATGTCTTCGGAATCGCACTCACGTTCAAGGCAATACTAATTACGCGATGATTATTTTTTTTCCATTACTGAGAGTGATTTAGTTATTTAATATTTTAATACGTTTGTAATAATATTAT
Source organism: Macrothele yani (assembly GCA_039090855.1). Taxonomy (NCBI): domain Eukaryota; kingdom Metazoa; phylum Arthropoda; class Arachnida; order Araneae; family Macrothelidae; genus Macrothele; species Macrothele yani. The sequence goes on along the minus strand of CM076995.1, from coordinate 149,886,924 downwards.
TTTTTTCTGTAGCGGGACTTACCACAAATTAAGTATTTTTCTCATCGTGATTTTTCGAAGCAACAGAATACTTTGGAACATTTTATCTCTTTTTTAACTGATAATAACTTTCAATTATCTTTGAGAAAAGGTGAAATGTGCCGTTTTATAGTATTATTTCACAAAACTTCTAAATATAAAATTTACTCTTGATAGCTATAATAGCTTTTGTTTTAAGGACTCCACAGACTGATATATCTTACAGATCATCTGCAAATACAATAATTTAAGAACCCAGTTTCTTACGGTAATACAATATTTAATAGCTGGTGCACAAAATGGGGGAGAGGAGAAGAAATATCATATGCCACAATAACAAAAATTTCATGCGATATACTATCCACAATATCCGATCTCGCTACAGAACTTCAAAATCGATTCTTCGACAGATTGTGGAAATTTAACAATTAATCAGACCTCAAGAATTTTCGCGAATCTCTTATTACCGGAATATTTTCGTCATATGGGATACGGAAAAACTGAGAACGGAGTTTTTCCGTTTATATACGAAATGAAATGCCGAAAGGTTTCTGAAAATTCATAATTTTCCGTTAACACATGTTTAAAACGGCAATTTGCCGTCAATATAAGAAATAAATTGCGGAAAGGGTTCTGAAAGTTCAGAATTTTCCTGGAGTACGACAAATGCGTGAAATTCAGGTTTCTTTACGGTATTTTAATATGGAAAAGATTGTGTCAGAAATATGTTTCGTTAATTTACGAAAAAAATCACGGAAGTGGCTCGTGAATTTCAGAATTTTTTTTTACAGTGTTGAAATTACGCTCCTTCGACTTTAAACAAGTTCCCCCACTTCCGTTTAAACAGTACGCAGTTTTTATTTTTTCATACCTGTGTCATAGAATTGTTCAAAAATAGCACTTCCACTTTTGACATAACTGTACTAAAAAAAACATGAAAACTAAGCAAATACCCAACAGCTAAATCATAAATATCGAGTAAAACGTATAAGTTATGAGGACGTCGACGACACAGCATGCGGCAGAAATTCAAAATGCAAAACGTACCACAGAACGAATGAGTAGGACACAGTACACAATAGGAAGGTCCTTTTGGGGTAGGACTTCCGAAAATTTCGTTCGAGGTAAATAAAACATTCAGAGGGACTTGCATAGATTTCCGAAAACACAGATTGTCCGAAATTCTTGCACAGATTTCCCAACAGCGGCAGAGCACAGATGACGTCATCCCTATAGAGTATTCAGAAAGGTCATGGAGGTCACGCGTTCTACATATTATGCTGTATGACTCTTTCCGCTTTTTCGGACCATTCCTTTTAAGAATATGAGGGGTCCGCACTTAATAAAGTATCATGGCTAACTGCACGTAATACTATATGGGACTAAATAGTCTTAAAAAAACATTCAAGTGTGCATCTTTCATTTTACGTTTCAATTTTAAGTAAATTTATTCACACGTTGTGGATTTCTATCTTTCACACCCTATACAGAGCCTGAATTTCGCCCTGGTATGACCATTCTGGGAAGGTAACCCTCCCCCACCCTCCTTCCTCACATAGCTGTAGCGCTGTCGTGGAGAATAAACTTTTAAACGTTGCAAAAATGGAGATGACGAGGTGAATGTTATCTATCAGAAAATAGAATCAGAAATAACTGGACTCAAGCAACAACGGCTGTGGTTTCAGAGAAGGCTTCAGAAGAAAGGCTGCGGCTATGCAGAGAAGGCTTCAGAAGAAAGTTATATAGCCACGTATTGGGAACAAGCTTGGGGTAACCGTGAAAGCGACGCAGAAGCAGACCTACGATTAGATGGAATGAGCCGTTTAAACAATGGCATGAATGTAAGAATTCAACGTGTGAAGAGGTGCAATAATTGTCTGGGCAGGGGAACTGTGCGAAAAAGCAACCCTTGCGCTATTGTCTAACCAATATGGCAACAGGGTGAATAAATATTAATATAACGGGTAAGTATGAATTTTATCAGCATGACACGGCAGCAGAAGTACTGACGACGCGTAGTGAGGAGACTGCATTAAAAAAGATTAACCACGAATATGTTAATACTGTGCTATTGCTGATTAATACATATGCTACGAGTGAGGCTGGAAGAATTACGCTTAGCAAAATAATTTCCACGTTTACTTTGTTTTTTACTTCCAGTTACGTGTGACTTAGCGGGGTCATGCAGTACCGTGAAGTTGACGGTATGTTGAACTCTTCAATGAATCATTCCCAAAAGGCGATTGTGCTTAGGCAGCTACCCGCAAATATTTTTGTGCGTAATACCTCTGTCTCACTGGCATGCGTCATCAGCTGATCTTTGAAAAACAGAAACAGCAAGCAGGTTCGCAACCATTTTGTCCCCTAATTTTGCTAGTGAAGTTATTTCCGAATCTAATTTCTTTAAATGTTTAATGATAATGTTATTCACAATATTTTGTTTAAATTTTTTTAACGCAATTTCTTCCCATTGACTCCCTTAGATGGCCTTTCGGATGCGTTTGACAGTTGGCCAGACCTACCTTTTGGCTGACACTTGGTTTTTTGTTCGATTGCCAGGAGTAAAATTTTGGCAGAGGGTTATCTATCCACGCAGAGTGCACGTGATCACCTGCAGGGAACGAACTGGTGCGTGAATATCCGGAGCGATCAAGGTTCCATCTTACATGAGGACACACGCACACACACACACAAACACACACGTGGGGATTGACAACAGCAAAGATAGGTTTTTAGTTCAAGGATTTTAAGTATTGAAGGTGCGCTCAGCGAAAGTGTGCTGACGAACTTTCGTTTTAATCTTGACCCAGGTCTGTTTATTTTCCATCTTGTCGTATAGCGCCGTGGCCACTTCTCAATATAGACAGCCAGGTGAACGACCGAATGCGTTGACGGCACTGTCTCTAATTTTGGCAGATGGCTTATTTAACTACAACCGTATGTCGAGACATCACAATGCTAATCGCTCAACGGAAATCTTTCATTTCCGTCATTATGCGTTTTTTAAAGCTCAAGAGAAAATAATAACTGTCCAACAGACCTTCCCATGATTAAAAAGCCAAACTGTCGTCTCACACGTACAAGTTTCTATTTTTGTATAAAATGCAACAGGTACGGATTAAAATTGTACGCGCAAAGACTATAATTTAGGTGAATGTACACTAAGTAGCCGTTTTATTAGATACATTACGTATGAAAAGATGCAAGCTACAGATGTACGCGGGTTTTAATTTGGAAAGCCCGGTCGGTTTCAGACTTACAAATTTAATAAGGCCCGTTTAACGCTTTCAATTTACAGTCCGGCCTGTACAAGGCTTTTAACGCATTTATTTCAGTATGTATTTATTTGGGGGATTTAACGACCACCGTGAGTAATTCTGTGGGCTATAACCAGTCACCTGTCTCTAATTTGGGGCCACTGATTCCCGAGGGGAGGGCTGAGGTGCTGCTGTAAAACAAACGCACCACCCGCGCTGATCACGGACAAAGCGTCATAAACGATCACTTAAACCACGAGGCCGCATCAAATGTCCGTCGGATGTAACTTCTTATTGTCCCAATAAGCTGTTAAATTTCATTTATCCACCTCTTTTATCTAATTTTTGGTTCCTCTGGGTTTCAATTTAATTTATGCGTTATGTGTGTGTGGTAAGGTTGTGTAACAAGAAGACATAGTGGAAATTCGCATATGGTGTTCGTGCATGTTATTTGTAGTTATAATTTCTGTTTGCCCCCTCCTGATAACTAAGCTAGGGGTATAGGCGTGCGCAGTGGAGGGTTAAGCCTATGCCCATAGCTACATACCCCCCCTCGTATCCCTTGCATTTGTCACAACAAATCTGCAAAACGTGGGAGAGATTAATATTTTTGCCAATTATTTGTAAATTAAAAACATTAATATTATGACTTATCAGCAGAAGAATACTGCGTTGTACCCAGCACTTCGCTTTACAGCTTCCCTCATCTTTAATTCTTTACCAACATTAGATCAGAATACCGAGCAATCAGAAAATTAGCTAGCTGATATATATATATTTTACTTATTTACAGCAAATTGATGGGATATAATTTAAATAGTTTTTTTTTTACTTTCTGCTTTTACTAATTATTTAGTTGTTGTTTTTTAACTTTCTGCTTTTACTAATTTAAATAGTTTTTTTTTTTTAACTTTCTGCTTATACTTAATTTTACTTAATCCCAGTAGTAACTAGTTGTTCGTGTGAGAGGAGCTCCTCAAAAACTTTCACTGGTGAAGACAAAACTGCGTTCTACGATGACACAGGAAAGGTTGACTGAGCTCATCGGTGGTACTATGTATTGAACAATCACTAGCTACTTCCACACAGCTGGAAGATGTGATTGACGAATTCTGCAAAAATGTTCCATTTGACCGACGAATGTCGTAAATACAATGTGAATACATTTGCTTCTTTTCTTTTGTGATTTCATATAACGTACAGATAAAAAGAGTTTTTATAACCCCACCCGGTTTTATTTTTGCCTGGGTCATTCGATTATATCTTAAAATAAAACTTGCATAACTTTAGTAGTTTTTCATGTGCATTCTAATTTTTGACGAACCACGGTGTTACCGCGCACACAAACTTTAAAATTTTAAATGGAAGGGGATATTGTGTGACATATCGTTAGAAAGCATTATTTCGTTAGATATCCAAATCCAGCATTATTTCGAAAATCCATCCACCATTTCAAAAGTTAGACAATATGAAGGAGGGGTGCATAAAAACTCACACTGTATAGGCATTATGATTGTAACAATATAATTTAAATTTGATCTTTTATAAGAACCAGATAGTAAGAACAACCTTTTTATGACATATATCATTAAGCTTTTGAAATACAGCACCACTGTGCCCCCAAAATCTGAATTCCTCATTACCTCACCGTTTTTTCTTTGTTGTTGTTGTTTTGCTAACAGGGTCTTTTTTAAACCAGCGTCATGCACCCGTATTGTTGCAACCCTGCGCACGCCTATGGCTACGCTAGAGTCGCGCTGGCTAATTTATTTGCCAAATTCAATTTTTTATCGCTATAGTTTTATAACAGTACAAAAAAGGTAATCGCCAAAGCTCTTTTTCCGTCGCCAAAACGATTTTTTTTTCGCAAATTTCCAAGATGGTGATCGGCAGCGTAACCCCTTGGCTATGGGTGGCCTGAACCCATGCTCTATGCAGCCGTACGGGATTAAAATATGAACTACCATAAATATATTTAAAGAAATAAGGTAATACGACCTGGAACGTTCACAAAGAAATGATTAGAAATTTCTGTATTACTAGTTACTTTTTTTTTTTTTCTCACGACCGCAGTTTTCAGACCAAAAGAGAGGTTGGAGATTGAAACAAGAAGGCAACGGAGCTTCCTACTTTCTTTTACAAAACTATGGGACATCTTTTTAATCTCACAAGAGCCCGTTAACAGGGCATTAATCTCAAATTTCTGTGCTTTAATTTCAGAGTTTTGTAACGAGCAGTCTTCATTATTGCGACCGCTCTTGATCTTGCAAGCACTCGCTAACAGGGTTTCAATCTCAAAGTTCTGTGATCATTTATGTAACTGTGATAATTTTAAAACCCCATAACCAGTTCCTTGAATCTTAGACGCAACTCCCCGAACTAGATAAGGATCTTCGCTCTTTTCCTAACTTTTTTTTTTTTTTTTAATCTCCCAAGTAAATGTCGGACTGAAAGCGGAACGCTTAGGAATGTCAATACTGCACACTAATGAAGTGAGAATTTGTTGCGCAAAGGGTAATACATATTTATCGCACGCAAGCCGTTTCTGCTTATTACTAGGCATGGCAAAATTATTATTGGATTGTCTCTTCCTCCATATGCAAAATGAATGCGTTAATGCAAAAGGCAAAAAAGAGCAATTGAAAAACGTGGCGAGGATTCTTGTTCCTCTTCGTTTATTTACTTAAAAAAAGTAAGCTTGCAGACATTTGAGTGCAGTGCCAGTCCTCTCTGTAAATCCTGGTCTTTTACGGGGTGATATATTCCTTTTGGGATGAGTTCCCCTTAAGAAGAAGAAGCAGAAGTCTGAAGCGAGCCAGGCTGGGGCTCCGTGCTGGCAATGCCAAGCTGAATTTAGAGGCACTTCTTCAAGGACGCGAAGCAAGCCAAAAAGGGTAGAAGAACGTATTTGAATTGAACCTCACGGCATCTCTCTTCGGTTTCGAGCTCTGAGACTTTTTTGCTTCACCTGATATCTCTTTACACACTTACGTGCACACGCAGAAATACATATACAAACATACATACACGCACACCTCGGAGAAAATTCTTCCCGAGTAATTAATACCGTCGCTTTTGCGAAACGCTGATTTAGCTAGGAGAGGATATTTTTGGGAAGCAAGAACCTCTTGATAAGCTAGAATAAGACCTTAAACAACCATAAGTACTGCAATTTTTTAGTAGCATAAGATATATATATATATATATATATATATATAATCACTCACCTTCACCCGTGTCAAGCAATAAGCACAGTCTCTTGTGAGTTAAATATATATGGGTAAATCAAAACGCTTTGCCCTAATTTTTTTTTAAATATATTGTTATAAAACACTGAAGGACACATAAACAAAATATAGTAAACCCGGCGGCCGAGTGGTCTAAAACACGGGCATCGGATTAGTTGTCCGAAATGTGCCCGCCGCCCCGGTGGCGCAGTGGTCTAAGCGATGGCCTCTGATCATTACTCCGAAAGGAGTCCGGGTTCAAATTCCGGTGAGGCATGGATGTTGTGTTTGTCTTACGGCACTGGCTCTCTTCCTTCTCTGGAACCAGTGACCCTAAATTAGAGACGGGCAACTGCTTATAGCCCATTGAGTTGCTCACGGTGGTCGTTAAACCTACAATCAAATAAAAAAAAAAAAAAAGAGCTCAGATACCCCCCCCCGAAATTAGGGACGAGAATCTGCTTTTTTAGAGAGGGGGGGGGGTTAGCGACCACCATGAGCTGCCCTTTGGGCCACTGGGCTAAAAGGAAGTCGCCCGTCCCTAATTTGGGGCCACTGGTTAGAGGGAAGGTACAGAACCAGCGCCATCAGACAAACGCGCCACTCATGCCTTTGGCGAAACACAAGCCCTGGCTCATCTGGGAAGAATGATCATCAGACCACTCGGCCGCCGGGAAACTACTTATAGTCTGTACAGTTGCTCGTGGCGATCGTTAAACCCTGAAAAAAAAATGAATAAAAAAAACTATAATATATTATTATTATTATTATTGAACAGAGCGAAACACTACATCTTTTGTTGTCATAGCGTCGTTCCAGCCCATACCAGTACGAAGAAGCTGTAGTTTCCGTTTGTTTGTAGTGTTGAAGAAACAGATGGTTGGAACTCACAAAAACAGCAATATTCGGAATTTTCCCTAAGGTGTGAACCACATGGAGAGGAAAGATATTTACGTAGAATTGCCTTATAACAACTAACGTGTTAACACCTGTTTAGCCTCTCTCCCTTCCCTGGAACCAATGACCCTAAATCAGGGACGGGCGACTGCTTACAGCCCATTGAGTTGCTCAAGGTGGTCGTTAAACCTCCAATCAAAAAAAAAAAAAACACACACACACCTGACCAGGAAAATATTAAAAAAACATTTAAGGATTTACCTTTTATTTGAACAATTCAAAAGCGCACGAAGATTTACTATGTTATGTGATGTATCACATAGGTGAAGCACATACATGTCAAGACGACAAATCTGCGGTGATACATTCTGTCGGTGTAGCTTAGTCGATGAGAGCAACTCACTCCGGATCGAGGAGTCGCGGAATCGATATACGTCACTAACAAGTTCCCCTTTTCACAGTTAAATAAAATTAGTAACAAAAGTTTTGTTTTATTCTCTTGAAAAAGGGATAACAATTCCATTACTTTTTCAAGATTTTCTTCTTTTAATTACTATTACTTAAGGATTCCGGCGTTTTGAACTCCCAGAAGCATTAGGAAATTTACTGTCGAAAAAAAAATCTCTGAGGTCCAAGTAATAATTTGAAGAAGCAATTCATAAATCGTCATTATTTTACTGCCGCTTATTAGTTCATCTGTCGTTACCCGTACTCGACGCGAAACGTATACTCATGCATAACGCTACTTTTACAATAATTTCGTTCTTTTACAAACTTTATATTTTCTTCGTATCGCTTGTTTTAAAATCCGTCTGCGAATTTCAGTTTCTTTCACTCTTTCTGACAACAACAAAAAAAGTAAAAGGATGTGAAAGGTCGATTCTGAAACAATATAATTTCCTTTTTCTCAACGTTTGTCCCATTTTGGTGGCTCAGTGGAAAGAGTGTTTGTCTGTTTCAAATGTCGCATCCGTGCCTCAACCAATACACTTTTTCTGTTATTGTTATAATGGTCATGAAACATCTTTCACATTCGGACATCGCAAACAAAGAGAATACCTGGTTATTAAAAAAATACTCTACAGGTCTTATTTTCCCTCGTCATTATTGACGAGCTCTCACCTTGTTAATGATAAACGGCAAAGATGTTTTTAAAAAGAAATCTTCATTAAAAGAAGAAGCAGATCTCTAGGTTTCCCGTATTTACATACGTTGCTCACTGATTAAACAATCTATGAATAGCTTCCATGTGCCTGAGTTGGCAACACGTCAGGACAGAGTAAGGGCTAGATGAGTCTTAGTGCAGAAGAACCACAGGTTTGGGACAAACCTTGAATATTTGATATTCCGGTGCATCTTTTCATCTTTTTTTTTTTTTTTTTATTTAGCAGCGGTGAAAATCTCGCACCTCCAGAAAACACATGAGATTATTTCTATGTGAAGCTTTGTGAATTCTTAAAGACGACAATTCATTTACGAAAAATAACCGTGGGGAGGCACAGGGCACGTAAAGGTGTGTGTCTGTGTGTCAGAGAGAGAGTTAGGGAGAGAAAGAGACAGAGAGAGAGTTAGGGAGAGAAAGAGACAGAGAGATAGTTAGGGAGAGAAAGAGACAGAGAGAGAGAGAGAGAGGGAAAGAGACAGAGAGAGAGAGAGAGAGAGAGAGAGAGAGAGAGAGACAGAGACACATAGAGAAAGAGAGACACAGAGAGAAAGAGAGAGACACAGAGAGATAGAGACACAGAGAGAAAGAGACAGAGATGATCAAAAGGCTACGAAGCTAGCAATATTCTCATCCAGTGAGGACGCTATCTTACTGTAGCACTATTGATTTGTAGCAACAATGCGTTGTTTCCTCCTACAATAAGTAGACTGATAAAAATTATGTTTTACGTTGCACTACAAAGTGATGCTAAACCAGCTGCAGAATTTTTTGGGTAAAGATATATGTGTTGTACAAAACACACACCAACATAGCGCAGAGTTGCACCAATCAGGTTGAATACGATAACATGGTGCTTGAGATACACAACGTGGTGCAAATTTGTACCAATCAGGTGGAATATTATAACAGGCCGCATGATTACATCGAGTTGCGAGTTTCATACACCAAACAATGGTGATTTTGTTTCCATTTCAAACCGTGGGACATGTTGAGCCAATAAACGCCAAATCAACCAACCACACAATGGTTGAATGTTGCACCAAAAAGTGGTGCTACACGAGCTGAACCACGTTTGGGTGCAACATGCCACAAAATTTTCAGCAGTGCAGGAAGGTTTATAAGTTTAGCGAAGAAGCTATCGGCCTCGGGCGCCAGTCGATTCTGGCGTCAAAGAGATCAGAACAACATTGCTGAGAAAGTGACGCTTCCGAATAGCAAAATTATACGTTTGATCTCCGGGCGCGGATCACCATTTCTACGTCATTTCTATGATTGCTGGCTTAGGTGATTTCCAAGGAGGCACCAATACTTGGTACTGGTAACTGTGCATATGTACTGCTTACTCGAAGCTGCCGCAGCGTTCAGAAGCTGTGAGCCCCAGTGCTGTAGTCCTGTCTGAAAAAAAGTGGGGAAGTGAGCAACGACGAGTTTTTCAGGGATAGTATTTCTCCGTTAAACACACACACACGTAATCCGGGGAACACTGACCGCTTTGACATTTTACTTATGGGTATTTTAAAAGTTCTTGCATCTTCCGTATAAACAAATGAACGTGCCACGAGGGCTGCTCAAAATAATTTCTAAAGGAAAAGAACGCAGCAGAGATTAAACGAGTCCCATCTTTACGAAAGGTAGAAGGGCAGCGTCCCAGCACGCTCTACCAGACTGTAGTCTTGCGTGAGCCTGGTCCGGTCGAGAAGTTTCTGCAGTACTACACACATCTTTCTTGTACTACATACTCTACTTGTACATCTGCTGCAGCGACAAGAACGCCTTACCACACCGCAACCATACATGGTGTTGAACTTCTATGAACCACACCGCAACCATACATACTGTTGAACTTCATGCTGTTGGACATCGTCTCAAACTAAGGAACGAATGACAGAACAATGTTCATCCTTTGTTCGTGTATTCAATGCAGCAGCCATTTTACCACAGTTCTTGTTGAAGCCTTGCGGTCAGCGTAGCCATATGTACTCCTGAAAGAGTGTGACTTTATCCTTTGCTGATTACTCATGTGCCTGCAGCCACAACGCTTTTCCAACTTTGTTTTCCACTGGTCACTCAATGTAAGGGAGCTTTTTGATAAGGGTTTCCCTGGGAGATGGACTGGCAGAGAAGAACAAATCTTTTGGCCACCAAGTTCTCCGTATTGAAAATCGTGGGATTTTTTTCTTGTGGACCTACATGATTAACACTGTCTGTGCAGGTCAAGGCTTCAAGAATTTCTGATCTTAATCTCTAATGCTATTAGTACGATCACTCCTGACATATTATGTACCATACGGATTGACGACGATCATCGTTTTAGTGTTATTCGCAAAACTAAAAACACTTCTGTAGAAAGTCACATTACGATATAAAAAAATCATCACGTTCCCTAGCAGCACGGGTCGTGCTGCCGATCGCCATCTTCGCAATTTGCGAAACAAAAATCCTTTTGGCGATGGAAAAAGTGCTTTGGCGATTACCTTTTTGTACTGTTATAACATACTGTTATAACACTTTGGCGATAAAAAATTGAATTTGGCGAACGAACAAATTGGCGAAAACTTTAAAAGATCCACCGCGACCCCTGTCTAGTAGCATAAGATAAACCATAAGTACGTCGTTATGAGTGTTAAATTTTCATTTTGAGCCAGTTTTTGAGACCCTATATATATATCATTTTGACTTCCTGCAAGTTCTTAGGCGCGACTTACAAGGATTAACAAATCAGTCCCCAAGAATTCGAATTGCGTGCTCTGATTACGTGGGGAGTTTAATGTTCACTCCATGTGGACTTCGTACAGCAGGCCTTGACTCCGGTTGGTTCCCAAATGCTCAGAGACAAAACAGGGGGAAAAAATACACATCACCATTTTTTTAATGGAGGTTCTTTCCCTCCGTACGCAAATGTACGTGAACGGACAGCTTCTGTGATAATCAGCACTACATTAATTTGACATTTGCGCATTTCAAATGTCTGCTCGACATGGCAAATGCAGTTCACCAGGGCATTTTAATTAACGATTAAAACAACGTTAGGGACAAAATGAATCTCATCCCCGAGCTTTGAAACAAAAAATAAAAATAAGAAAAAGAGAGAGAGAGTGAGAAAGATCCACGTGGGCAAAACTCGCCAAACCAGAAAAGTTGGCTTCCTAACGAATCGGCGTTTTGCAAGAATCAGTTTCCTTTGTCTCTCGTCAAAAGCAGCTACAAAATAGGAAGTGAACTGTTTGGATTAACGTGAGGTATAATAATTCTCTTCCGTTACGCAGCAAAACGGTAACGACCCGTTGTGAAGCAGACAGGGCGACGCCAGTGGGGGCGCGGAGGTGATGGAGGCACGGGATAATGAGAACGCCACCCATTCATTCTTTCGAGACGTCCGCCATCTACGGTTTGGCTCACGGTTTTTATCTTGGCGAATGAATGTGGGAACTGGGAATTTTTCTCGATGCCAGCACATCATGCATGGGAGGCTTGATACACAATATTTATGACACTTGCAGTGTCATCAGCGTTGTCTCCTAAGCATATGGGATGTCTATGTAGGCTTGAATGTTTTTTTTTTTTTCTTTTTCTGGAAGCTTTATGCGTGTGTCATGAAATGAAGAGAATCAGGATCCCGACCTAATTGAAATCTGTACAGTGGAACCTCTGTTATGCGTTTCACGACAATACGTTTTTCTCTTTTATAAGGAACTCTGGGCTAGTCCGGTATTTTACTGTAGTTTCTATCGCTCTTTCAGTTCGGTTATACGTAACTCATTTATACGGCTTTGATTATACGTTAAAATTCGAATTTCAGATTACCAAAAACACACGATTCTTGGACTCCTTTATACGTAACCTGGTATGTTACAATTTTGAGATATTAAAGAGAGCAGCTTTGCTGTGCTCCATCTTAATGCAGCCAAAGTTGAACCTTGATCCCATCACAGAAGGTTATGTTGTTTACTTTCAGTTTGGATGAAAAATTGGTTTCGCATTTCATAACTCACACACATATATACACCCATGAGCCATTTCATTATGACCCCTCCCCGCAGCCTAGAGAAATGAGCGCGCCTGGAGACCGAACGGTGGCGCAGGAGAAGTTCACAAAGCAGTATATATACAACCCGAGGGCCGGCTTTCCGTTAGTAGAGTGTTCGGAGTCAGAATGGGAAAAGCTGCCGATTTATCGGAGTTTGATAAAGGACAAATTGCGATGGCAAGACGCCTCGGAACTACGATCACACAAACGGCGCGGCTTGTGAGTTAATCACGTGCCGTTGTAGTAAGCACGTATCAACAGTGGTGCACAGATGGTCAAACGACGAACCGTCGTCCAGTCGTGTGTCGTCCGCAGCTCACTGATGCCAGAGGGGAGCGGAGACTGTGGCGCATTGTTCACAGCGACTGCAGGACCACAGTGCGAGAAATCACCCGCAGCTACAACAATGGTGATCAGGCCAATGTGTCACAAGCACACAGTTCATCGTAGCCTTCTGCCACCAGGTCCCCATGCTCAGTGCACGTCATCGCCAACAATGCATGAAATCGAGATTGCAGCATGGATGATTGGAAGAAAGTAGCCTGGTCTGACGAATCAAGATTTCTGGTGCATCACATAGACGGCCGAGCGCGGATACGCTGATTACCAACGCGGGCTATGGCACGTGGATGCACTGTTGGGTGGAAACAGGCCGGCGACGGCGGTGTTATGCTTTGGGCGATGTTTCCTTGGGACACTTTAGGCCACATTATCCCAATAGCACAATCCCTGACAGCTGTCACGAATCTGAAAATCGTCGCGGAACAAGTCCACCCATTGATGGCAACTGTGTTCCTGCTGGTGATGGCCATTACCAATAGGATAATGCGCCGTGCCACACTGCCAGAATCGTCAAGGAGTGGTTCGAGGAACATGCTGGTTTTCAACAAATTTTATTTAAGAAAAAAGGCTGTTACATCATTCGCGCCCATCAAAAACATAAAAATACACATGACGTTTATAATAATATGTACACATGACAGAGGGTAAAACTACCCAGATTAAAATAATAAAAACACGAATGCAGGCAAGCATTCTATGAGTATCGTAATGGTACAGGAATCTGGGGTCACGTGCAGCCCCATAATACGTGAATTACAACTAGAGAAACACAGGAAGCATATTTAGCATATGAGAGCAAATAACAAAATGATTTCGGGAGTGTGTGCTAGAACAGAGAATGTAAGTAAATACAACGATGTATGTAATAAACAAAAACAATACTCAAAGCACAAGATACAACATCGCAAAGTCGGTGACACAACAAGAACTTTGATCAGAAAATACAGGGATGCTAACGGAGATAATATCGTCACAGAACACGACTCACCTAATAAGACATAATGACATACAACAGAATAAAAATATGTTCTTGAGCAAAATCACATATAATATGCAATGTAAGAAAAAAGGAAATTTGTACAACATGTTGCCACACAAATAAAGTTAATTAACAGTACACACAATGTTACTCGACATTGGCGAGGGAAAAAAGCAAACTGAAGAAAACAGTAAAGACACAATGCACACTAGGTACGGTGAGTGAAAAAAACAAAACATAGAGAACAGTGGATACAACCTGGCGGAAACAAAAATCAAAAGCTTGATGAGTCAACGTCTCGTGAACAGTATACCACCTTTAAAAAGTCATGTTGTTTTCAACATATTTAAAGAAAGAAAAGGATGACGTAGGTCTACACTCTGTACTTAAAATAGAAGAAACACGACTAATAAAATGAATAGAACACTCAGAGTGGTTAATATCGTTAAAGTACACATGTAACACAATTATCACTCAGGGAACCTATTAAAATGAAATCTACCAAAGAGGTGCAGACCCTAGGTTATGAAAGAGGTACAATTTCATCATGCTGATACAGAGAACAAGAAAGAATACACTAGAAAAATGTACAGCACATTTGCAGAGTAATACGATAATAACGTATTCGCCTATAACACGGATAAAACTATAATAACTATGTATAAGTACGTACAAACAAATACGATATTTACAGAAAACAGCAGGCAAGTAACATTAATCATAAATGGGGTCACAATAGGAAGAAAAAAAAACCACGTACTGTGGTGCGAAACTCAAGTGTGTACAACACAATACAATATTAACATGTTACCATAATTATGCGTACGTAGGTTGCCACAGCATGGCTACACAGAAAAAAATAAAAACACAGAGCACTTTTGGCACGGTGAAACAAATATCTAACGAAAGACACACTGGACTTACTGCAACCAAACACAAAAAAAAAAAAAAAACCACACAACATATACTCAAATGGCGAGACGGACAGAATTCCCATCCATCGTAAACCATCCTGAGTGCTCGGCCCAGGTGGTGTGAAATGTTGTGAGAGAATTTGACGAAATGGCGGTGTTATATTCAAGTCGAAGGCGTGCAACTATTCGGCCTCGAAAGCAAGATAGCAAACGACTTCCGGCCTGCAGAATTGAAAGTGGCTGCGATGCTGGTGACTTTCGGTTAATGCCATGACCTCCAAATTCACCTGACATGAACCCAATCGAACATTTGTGGTTCGACTTGGAAAAGCGGGTTCGCCACCACCGCGAAATGTACGGGAACTGGAGGACCTGCTGTTGACATTATGGTACCAGATACTCTCGTATACCTATCGCCACCTCATCGAATCGATGCCTCGCCGTGTGGCCGTTGTTTTTGTGTGCTAAAGGGGGGGGGGCTATAGCTTATTGGGTACGTGGTCATAATGTAACGGCTCATCGGTGTATACAATATTGAAAAATTAATAAATCACTGGAATGTAACTTTTACGGCTCTCATTTCGTAGAATAGAATCATTAATATTCATCATTCCGGTTTCAAATAGATGCACTCAGGATAAACGCACAAACATAGAAAAAAAAATGTTAATATTTGCATATTGAAGCACTGGTCTCAAACATATTCTTAGCTGTGAGGATTTCACTTAATCTAGAATCAGGATTTTCATAGACAGATAGAGTTGTCGATAGAGAAGTTTGATTTTGCAAAGCGATAATATAAGGGTTGTACCAAAAATAATGCAAAAATGGGCATGGCTTTTTTATTAACTGACAGAGGTCGTTCAAATTGCATATGTTGGTAGAGTAACCCTTCCTCTATAGTAACCTTTCGTCTTCATTGCGAGTAAATAATGGATTTCAAGCACAAGCAACGTGCCGTCATTGAGTTCTTGACGAAATAAGGGTGCAGGTTGTCAGACGTCCATAGAAGGCTACAGAATGTTTACGGAGATAACACCGTTGACAAGAGCAATTTGCACAGACGGATAAAAAAGTTTAATGACGGGGAAAGCAGCATTGAAGACAAACCACGCAGTGGTAGACCATCATCTGCGACCACTGACGTGAATCGTCAGCGAGTGGATGAATTAATTCGCGATAGTATTTAACGTTTCGAAATTTCTTTTATACGTTTTGTTTAAGGCCATCTCCTTGAAAAACGTATAACCGAGGTTCCACTGTAGTTGATAATAATGTTTGAAATGGCTCTATTTTAATATAAAATTTTTTTTTTTTCGTAAAACGGATAAAATTCCTTCTCTGTTTCATACAATCGTTCGTGTTTAAAGATATCAAAAAGGCAAACCTGATTTCCATCGTTTAAGTAAAGAGGTCTGAACGGGCATTATTAAGTGAGACCTGCCCAAGCACGTGCGTTTAAGGCCCAGGCCGGCCGGCCTATTTCAGATATTAGACACTCGGCCCGGTTAGGCCCGGGCCCATCAACTGCACGTCTTATTCAGGCCCGACCCTACCCGACCCTTGATGAGCCATTTGGTATTATTTTGTCTTTCTACTGTATTTTATTAAATTGTGAAAATTAAAAAATGAAATATTATTGAAAATATTTAGTTGAATGTAAGCCTAAAAATATGAACTAAACTTTAATAATTATCGAAGAATATAATCTTTAGAGAGAGAGAGAGAGAAGACCAAGCGCCTTCAAAATATCTTTTTCTCTGAACTAGCAAGCGGCAGAGTTGTGTAAAAATAAAATGTATCTGCGTACACAACCATTGAAACAGAAAACATTCTGCAAACCCGCGAAGCACGAACCACGATAACAATAGAATAAGATAATTTAAAGAAAAATTAATAAAACAATAGATAATTATTAGAACATTACAGATTCCAATGTGTACATAAAAACTGAATGCGCAGTAATGTCTGTGAAATGGTCTTTTATGGCAAAATATTAAAATACTGGACTATGAAACTCATAAAAAAGACTTAAGTAAAGGAAGTTTTTATATCCAGAAAAACAGTTCCGTCAATGAATCTTCAAAAATTATATACAGCATTTTCAACAAGTTAATTCAAAAATAATAGACTTACAAAATACATAAGGAAATTATTTTAATTTAATAGCTGGAAACTGCAAGAGGCATCTGGCAATAAAATTTAAACTCTTTCTGTGTAAGCCGAAACTGTTGATAGAGTTCCTATACATTTGAGAACAGGCCTTGATAAAATCTGAAGACCAGAAATGTCTGTAAAAACAAAAGAACTCAGAAGATGTGAAAATCAATTGAAAATTCTAAAGTTAAAACAGAATTAAGTATATCAATATGAGTAAAGCCTTGAGTAAGTGTTTTAATTGCTGTACATAACATTTTTATTTTTTAAATCTAGAAGAAAAAGCTATCTGCAAAACCTGCTAATAATTTGCAAACTATCCGCGTACAGCGTACGTCTACATTCTGATACTCTGCCAAGTGGTAACACTACAAAAGTCGATCCCCATACAGATTAGGGATAGGAGAAAAAATTGATGTCGTCCCACTCTCTCATACCAACACACACTCGGACACCCCACATCACTACAAACATCCCCAGTTCCACACACTCGCTCGGGGTCGAATCTTTTGTTGTAGCTCCAAAGTGATTTTACCATCTTAATACCTACAGATGGTAAAAACACTGAATCCCTCTCCTCGCCGTTGTGATTACGCCCTGGGCTATGTCATGGAAGTAAGTAAAGCCAGCAAACCAGTTAAACAGATCAGGAAATCGGGAAACACAACTTTTTTCTTTCTTTACCATTACGATAAAAAGAATGGGTCGACTTGACCCGGCCTTGCCCGGCACGGTGGTAAGTGTCTGGGAAAAAGCCCTGCCCGGCCCGTGCAAACCTCTAGTTTAAGTAATGCCGCTAAATGCTATTGAAAACAGTGATATTACACATACGATGTGAATCAGATTGGAATTAAAAATCTAACTTTTAAGACACAGTGGATGGAGAGACACTTTCGAAACATATGCAGTTACAACATAGTTCAATGCTTTTCAAAACGAACCAAATCGCAGACATCGGGCACACACACATATACGCTGGGATGCTACTTTTACCTAGCGTGTTGCCTCGCCCTTGGCCAGTAGTACAGCCCGAATTCCTCGGAGTATGGTACATACCAGATGGTGGAAGTTCGTCAGGAACGTTGTGCTATACAATAATTACTGAGTTGAGGAGTTGCTGCAAATTGGAAGATGCGACACTCTCTCTTAGAGGACAATCCGTTTCACCTCATCCCAGGGATGTTCGATGGGGTTTAAATCCGGTGATTGTGCAGTTATCTGCATTCAGAGCCTCTCCGGTCCATGGTCCAATTGCACTCAAGAGACACAACACACCCACCTCCCCAGAGCTTTTTCCTGGTAAAAAATTACTGCACTCAAAGACTCCCTCAAACTCATTAAGTCTTTTCCGTTGGTGGAAAATTGCAGGCGAAGCATTTGTGTATTGTACAGTGCCAATTCCACCCTATCCTTGTTTCTCGATCTTCATAGAATTTGTGTCCTGATTTTATCAATAGTTTTTTACTTTTTCGTGGTACATAAACTCCACGTTACCTTTATAATCGCTGTTTAAAGAATGATGCATTGATTCCACTGTTTTGCAGGGAGTCAGAGGAGATCTGTTCAGAAGACAGCATCTTATGCCTCAGGGTCCATGTTCCACCCATTGGTTTTTCATATTCCCCCTCTAGTAAGCAAGGGCTTGGTAACTTTAGACGATTGCTATTGTTGTCTCCCTTTCTGAATGTAATTGATCTATCAGATAAGCATTGGCGATTGGGGTTAGTGCAAATGACCCATGCCCGCGTAGGACACTTAAGCAAGGGAAACTTATCAGCATGTTCCTTGAGAATATGCCGACGAGTTTCTTTAGCTTCGGACGTGTCTATCTGCTTGAGGATAAACCATAGCCATGAAGGGATGAATCTGGCCGGTAACGATGTTCAGATATGCAGTGGAATCCTTGGACAGATCATACCAGAAGACCTAATGCGTACCAGGAAACATTCTACAGACCAGCACATTTCTGCCACCTGCTTGTATTGTAGACACCCGACAGGATGGCTTCATGGTCTCTTGTTGCTTGCTCCAAGTTCTGAACGTACGATCCACGTGACGCAGACGGAATATTGTTACATTCATGCGACCTTTTTGCAGTTCCACCAGTTTTTGCCAGCGAAGGAAAGTGTTCTACCTTAAAACTGTCGATTTTTTGGATCTTTCTTCGCGTTCTTAAAAACCTGAATTGTATGTCGCGTGGAACGTCATTATTTCGGACAAGGAAATTATTCGAAAAGGGTACAAATAGCAGTTATGATTTTTTTTGTTTAGTAATAACAATCCTATGAGCGTTGGACATTTTTAAAGTATACACTATCGGAATAATGCAATTTTAGCACATCTGTTGAAAACAGATGCACTTAGTTATCGTTTCTGCCGTCTTCCTGTGATACGGTACCACCCGTTCAAAAAGTTTAAGAATGGGACACAAAAATTTCTTTTCAGTAACGATTCAAATTTTTCGTTTTAATTTTGTTTGCTCCTTTCGGCGGACTCCATATTCGCCTGTAAAAATCGAATAAGAAAAATTATATTTTAAATCACATAGAAAATACTTTTCCATATGCAGGCATAAATTTGTGTGGATATCTCTATTTTTAGGGGCGGAGTGGAAACATCTTTTCTAACTGGCTGAAAGACAGATTTTAAAGTTTTATCCAGTTCATATTTTAACAGTTAGATTTTATGTGATACTGGAATGCTGTTGAACTTTTTAAAGCAAGATGATACTTTTTATATAAAAGTATACAACGTTTTACTCGATACAAAGTGCAAATTTTTTAAATTTTTTAGCATAACATTTACTGCTATATGATGTCCTAGGAATTTCTGATAAGACAGTAATGATCTTTTCTAACATTTTTGGTACATCAAAATAATCATTCACGACGTAAAAGGAATTGCATTTTTTTTAGTGACCTTAACATTCTGGAAACTTAACCAAGGTCTTCCTCAGACAACTAATAAGAATACCTTACAAAACAATGAACACGCAATCTTCCTGCGAAATTAAAAAAAAAATCGCATGTACATGTATTCTGCCAGAAGTTTTACTTTTTGCTTCCTGTACGTGAAGAAAAATATCGGCCAGTAACACCGTCTGATACACTTTCGCTTGTTTGACTTCCTCAGCCACAACACAGACGTTCGTTGCCACAGCAACCATACGCAACTTGCTCAGTTTCCCACGTGGCTGATGATCGAACGAAGCCGCCACGTAACTTGTTTTTTCATGCACACACACACACATGGATCATAAGGTAATGGATATGGAAACTGGAAACCAAGAAAGAAACTCTTCTTTCGGTGCAGTTAGGTAGACAAAACCTAATTTCGCGACGAAGATATCTTGTGACAGAGGGTGTATTACAATTCCATTATTACTGTGTTTCCATCTACATATGAATGACACGGAGAAGGCATTTGATGTAACAGCAAGCACGAAAACAAGTCTTAATCTTGATTACACCTACATATTCCGTTCATCTTCTTGCGACACCAGAGACTGACTGACTGTCCGTCGACAAAAACGGCATGTGTTTCTTGCATTTGAAAGTTGATACATTTATGTGATCGTCATGTAGAAGTTAAACATGGCTTCCGCAGGATCTTTTATTTTCCATTTTCGATGCATTCAAAATTTACGTAAAATAGTAAACCACAATGGGATCCAGTCTATTTGGGCATGGAGGCAAGATCTCGCTATAAACCAATAATAATAATATAACTTCTAATGTACAACACCCACAAGATGTACTGGGATAGTTCGAACAGAATAGATAAGACCATCCCCTACAATCGGCCCGACATCGTCCTAGTCGACATGAAGAAGTCTACATACCTCATTGACATAGCCGTGCCGAACACGTGAAACATCCAGCAGACGCACGGAAAGAAGCCGTCAAAGTATAACGACCTACGATACGAACTCAAGGAAATGTGGCATATGGAGAACGTCACCACCGTCCCCATAGTAATATCAGCCACAGGAGTTGTAACTAAGACCATTCAAAGCTCTCTATACAGACACTAGACCTTCAACCTAACACCTATATAGAACTACAGAATGCAGATATCCTGAACACTTGTAGAATAATAAGGAAGTTCCTTGACAACTGAGAGAAAGAAATACCACTTCCCAAACTTGGTACGTCGTACCCGTCCCGGAAGGAAGAGAAGAAAAACATCCGGAAGTTGTGGAAGCTCAACAATAATAATAATAATAAATGGTCAGGGGCCCCGTGGCTTTCCTCTCGCAAGTTGTGGCCAAGTATTTTTTAACATCCTATGAAAACAGGAAACAAGGGCACACGAATACAGAAAAAGACAACATGCTTGAATCTCTTAAAATTTAAAACAAAACAGATACCTGAATTTAAATATACAGAAATAATGGTGTCAACTATTTCGTTTTGAAATAAGAGAGATCCGAGGTGTCCTCCTATTCCTTACTAATACAATTCATATACGCAGAATGTCTTTCAGTCACTTAATTGGAAAGACAAGGGGATAAAGGTGAATCGAGATTATTTAGCACACTGTTTTACTGACTACATAGTCATATCTGCAAGTGCCCGTTTAGAGCTGCGGAGTACGATCCAGGAACTTGCTGACAAGAATAAGGAAGATGTATTAAAACTGAACTGATGTACAGTGAGTGCTTTTACAAGAAATGAAGGCTTAGAAGTTGATGGGGAAATCTGGAAGAAACTGATGCCGACATTTATTTTGGACAACATATATCAAGGGAAGACCATATCGAAGAAGAAAGGAATAGTCGTATAAAATTTGGCTGAAGTGCATTTGGAAGGAACAGTACAATTTTCAATAGGTGACTTAAAAGAAAAGTGTTCAAACAATGCATCCTTCCGGTTCTTACTTATGGATCAGAGACGCGAACTTTAGAAAAAAAAAAAGACATACAAGGGCTGCGGAGAACTCAAAGAACATCGAGAGACGCATAGTTGGGGAAGATTGAAAAAGGAACTCATGGATCAAGAGCTGATGACATCATGATCAAAGTAAAGAATGGAAGAGTGGGAAAGCCGCTCCGCCCCGGTGGCGCAGTGGTCTAAGCGGTGGCCTCTGATCATTCGTCCGAACGGGGTCCGGGTTCGAATCCCGGTGAGGCATGGATGTTGTGTTCGTCGTATGGCACTGGCTCTTTCCCTTCCCTGGAACCAGTGGCCCTAAATTAGGGACGGGCGACTGCTTATAGCCCATTGAGTTGCTCACGGTGGTCGTTAAACCTTCAATCAAAAAAAAAAAAAAAAAAAAAAAAAGAGTGGGAAAAGGTTGCCTTTTTCGACGAATCGAGGCTTCTACCCCACAGAAGTGACAGGTGTTGGCGGATATGACGTCAGGCACACGAGAGCCAAAACCCGGACACGCTTGTCGGTCAAGTACAGGCAGTGTGCATGTCTGGGGTATGTTTCGCTGGTTGAAGTGTGCATGTCTTGGGCATGTTTCGCTGGTTGAAGTGTGCATGTCTTGGGCATGTTTCGCTGGTTGAAGTGTGCATGTCAGGGGTATGTTTCGCTGGTATGACCTGGAACCCCTAGTACCATTGGATGGGTCACTGGATGCTAATGGCTACCTGTCCCTCCTCGCTGTTCACAAGCATCCCGTCATGTTGGACGTCTACCCTAGTGGCGATGATGGCGTCTATCAATAGGACAATGCGCCCTGCCATGTCACTAAGGGGTGCGTGATAGGTTCCAGGAACACGACAGCCATGTATGCGTTCTCCCTTGGCCAGTGAAATCGCCCGACCTCAATCCCATAGAGCACTTGTGGGTCTATTTGGATCGACGTGCCGACCCACAACCATGTTATCTCCTGGGCCTCTGTGCTCTGCTGCAGTCCGAATGGGCACGTGTACCTCAGGCAACCTTCCCGGGCCTTATTGGGTACATGCTACGCCGTCTCGTTGCTGTCATCCGGGCAAAGGGTGTTTATTTCCATATTAGGTAGGTGGTCATATTATTCTGATACGACCGTGTGTGTATATATATATATATGTAGGGCTTACTCTGGCTTCTGTAAGGTTTTCGCCAACTCATTCGCCAAATCCAATTCTTTTCGCGAAAGCATTACAACAGTACAAAAAGGTAATCGCCAATATTTTCGTCAAAACTTTTTTCCATTGCTAAATCGACATTTCTTCTTTTTTGGAAATTGCGAAGAATGCGATCGACAGCGCGACTTCTGTATATAGGCCTATATATAAATATATGAACGTATAAACGGAGTTCTACTGTATATATATATATATATATATATATATATATATATATATATATATATATATATATATATATGTGGGGGATGTAAGGTCAGGTGATGCGTAACATCACAGCCTCTCCTTGACAAATGTCAACCCCGCCTTCTCGTGGTGCATCCTGTTCCCACTAAAGGGGCTCTGACGACCGCCAATAGCGGTATAACTATACCATCGGGATTAGAGGAAATGCTATCCCACACTCACCAACCCGCTTGGCCAGCGTGGTGAGTTATGGCCACCCCCCCCCCCAAATGACTCCACAACTTAAATCTTGGCCCTCAGTCTCCGGTAGCTGGAATGTACCTGGCCAAGGCAGCGGCCAGTGCGACATGAAGGCAGAGGGTGCTAAGAATCCCCGGAGGACCGGACTAAGCTGCCATCTGATGCTGACCTTGGCTACGTATAATGGACGCTCCCTATCTTCTGATTTAAGGGTTCTTGAATTGGAAGAGGGACTACAAAGGATCAAGTGGGACATCGTCGGGCTAAGTGAGGTAAGTAGAAAAGGAGAAGATCTCATTGAACTGAGAAGTGGACATCTCTTCTACTATCGTGGGACAGATACTGGAAGAACTAGTGGTGCTGGATTTATAATAAACAAGAAACTGAAGGATAAAGTTGTAGAAGTTGAAAGTTTCTCTGACAGAACTCTCGAGAAGATACCAGGCTCAGATTATTCAAACTTATGCACCCACCACAAGTCATCCTGAAGAAGAAATTGAAGAATTTTATGAGGAAATTCGTCATCTAAATAATAAAGGTAAGTAGCACTTGAAGATAATTATGGGAGATTTCAATGCAAAAATAATGCAACAGCAACAGAATGAAACTTCAGTAGGTAAATTCGGTCACGGCTACAGAAACCAGCGTGGAAATACTCTCGTTGAGTTTGCAGAGGCAGAAGGGCTTTTCATCTTGAACTCCTTTTTCAAGAAAAAGCCACACAGGAAATGGACATGGAGACATCCAAATGGGACGACAAGTGAAATTGATTTTATTATGTGTAACAAAAAATTCCTCATAGAAGACTGCAGTGTGCTAAACAAGTTTAACACAGGTAGTGACCATAAATTGGTGAGATGTAAGATGCACCTCAACACTAAACTCGAACGTAGCAAGCTCATAAGACAAACAAAATGTATTGAAATAACCAACCTTAAAAACACCATAATACCTTCAAGTTGGAACTGAAAAACAGATTCTCTGCTTTAGAAGGCCTAACATCGGAAGAAGTGGATATTTCTGAAATTAACAGAAAAGTAACCAAAGCTCTTATGGAAACAGCAACAAAATTAGCTGGGTCTAAGAACAAGTTGCATGTGAACAAATTATCAGGAAAAACCAAAATGTTGATGCAAAAAAGAAGAGAGATGAGGACAACTAAAGAAGATGTGACTTCCAAAGTGGAATGTATAGAGCTATGCAAGACAGTACGAAAAAGTATCACTGAAGACGTAAGGAAATTCAACTGTGAACTAGTGAGGAAAGCAATTGAAAACAACCAAAGCCTAAAGATAGCAAAGGGACATCTCAGTAAGGGAAGAAAACAGATTATGGCACTGAGAAAAGAAGATGGTTCTGTAACAAGAAATAGAGGCGAAATTTTGACAAGAGTGAAAGATTTCTACTCCAAGTTATATGAAAGGGATGATGCATGTACTCCAGACATCATGGAAGGTACCAGTACCAGAGTTCTTCCAGTCCTCCCATCAGAAGTTGCACATGCAATCAAGAACATGAAGCGGGGAAAAGCTCCAGGAGAAGATGGAATTACTGTAGACATCATACAAGAAGCAAGTGGAGAAATCGAAACAGTACTCGCCCAAATTTTCACTCGATGCCTTAATGAAGGGAAGATTCCTGAGGATTGGAACAATGCTATAATGATCCTGCTACATAAAAAAGGTGACATTGATGATCTCAGGAACTACAGAGCTATCAGCCTCCTATCAGTGGTTTATAAAATCTTCACTAAAGTTCTTTCACACCGTATGAAGGTAACACTGGACATGGCTCAACCGAGAGAACAAGCTGGATTCAGGAGTGGCTACAGCACAATAGATCATATCCATGTACTGAGAGAACTAATTGAAAGAGCGAGGGAATATGAATTTCCATTGTGCATGGCTTTTATAGATTATGAAAAAGCCTTTGATCGGGTGAAATCATCAGCAGTTACAATGGCTCTGAAATCCTGCGGTATTGAAGATGCATACATTAATATTATTAATAACATCTATGAAAGTGCAAGTGCAAAGATTCGGCTGTTTGAAAATACAACACACATAAAAATTGGAAAGGAAGTGAGACAAGGTGACACCATATCTCCGAAACTCTTTAACGGCACATTGGAAAATGTCTTTCAATCACTGAACTGGGAAAACAAAGGGATAAAAATTAATGGAGATTATCTAACCCTCCTTCGTTTTGCTGATGACATAGTCATTTTTGCAACTACCCCATCGGAGCTGCAGAGTATGATCCAGGAACTTGCTGACAAGAGTAAAGAAGTGGGATTAAAAATGAACTTTCAGAAGACAAAAGTGATGTACAATGCTTTTACACGAAATGAAGATTTATCGATTGATGGAGAAAAGCTGGAGATAACAGACACGTACGTTTATCTTGGACAGCAGATATCAAGTGAGGGTCACATTGATGAAGAAATTAATCGACGTACAAAACTTGCCTGGAGAGCTTTTGAAAGAAACAGCATAATTTTTAAGAGCAATATGCCATTATGTCTTAAAAGAAAAGTGTTTGATCAATACATAATTCCAGTGCTTACGTATGGTGCAGAGACGTGGACCTTAACTAAAAGAGACATACAAAGGCTGCAGACAACTCAAAGAAGCATGGAGAGGTGTATGTTTTGTGTAACCAGGAGAGATAAGAAGAGGAACTCGTGGATCCGAAAAATGACAAGAGTGGAAGACATCATGATCAGAGTAAAATCCCTGAAATGGCAATGGGCTGGGCATACTGCCAGAAGGACAGACCATCGATGGACAGCCGAAATTTTAGATTGGATTCCAAGGGACAGAAAAAAAAACCCAGAAGAAGACCACATGGGAGGTGGGTGGATGAAATTCGAAAGTATGCGGGAGTAACATGGAGGAGACTGGCACAAGACAGACCGTTGTGGAAGAAACTTGGGGAGACCTTTGTCCAGCAGTGGATTGATAATGGTTGGCAATGATGATACATATATTTATATATAATCATCTCTAAAATATATTACATGAAGTAAAGAAACATTGGGCACATACCCGATATCAGCAATAAATCACACACCCGGTTTTTGGCTTAACAGCATATTTTCATCAACGGCTTTGCAAACTGTAGGCATGCTAAATTTGTAGTTGTTGTTTGTGTATACGAGTTCCCATGGTTTTCTGAGTGACTGACAGAATTTTCTGTTGTTTTTGGATTCCTTCAGTGTGTGGCGCCGATTGGTTGAATCTGCGCTTTGCCTCCGAAAATCCTACACACCTCACTCAGGCGGCCATTCGTAATTACTACGTTGCCAAAATCTTGCCATTCATTCCCTCAAGAACACTACTATTTTTTCTGCTATTGCGTTAACCTAAAGCAGGTGTCTCATTCTCCACGCATTATGTCGAAATTCAAACAGAATAAATTAAGCAAACATATTTATTTCATTTTAACCTCGATTCAAGGGAATCAACCAAAATTCTAGAATCATGATGATTATCATCACTTGATGAATTAAAAATATATTAAGAACAGTCTGACATCCGTCAATTAAATACTGTATCTTATTCATACTCACCTTCTAAATGATATCTGTAATTAATCGTTACTTTTATTTACTTGCTTTAGTACTTACTGTCCAAGACATTTTCCATTGGACTGTTTTAAATTTATTTTATTTAGGTTATTCCTCAAACTCATTTTTACGCCTTCGTCGTACCATGATATCACTTTGCTCGTCGAAGCGTTATTCCGAACCATACGCAGCTATTATTTTACCGTATCTATTATTACACTTTCTAATTTTTGAAAAGGGGTGGTGCAAATAGGAAAAATGTGAATATTTGATGCAATAAATATAGAACTTGTGTTAGGGTTAAAATAGGTACATTTATGCACGGGGTCAAACGCAATCCAGCTACGCTTATAAAAATTACTTTTCTTACCTTTCTTCGACCATCAGATAAAACGTATGAAAAAAGTTTCCTAGCTTCATCAGTGTCTCCGTAAAAATGCGCGATGAAAAGTTTTTGAAACAATAATCAACACAGCGTTTAAACAATCATAATATGCCTATTGAAACAATAAATGATACTACGAATAACTACAGAAACATGTTTACTTTGTTGTTGTTTTTATCCAGAAGCGTAGATTGTAAACAATCATAATATGCGTATTGAAAAAATAAATGATACTGCGAAAAACTACAGAAACGTGTTTTCTTTGTTGTTGTTTTTATCCAGAAGCGTAGATTGTACGGAAACTGAAAATTCGCCGAAATAAGTAAATGATACTAGGAATAACTACAGAAACATGTCTTTTTGTTGTTGTTTTTTCATCCAGAAGCGTAGATTGTACTAAAACTGAAAATTCGCCGAAATAAGTAAACAGATGGAGGTTGGATATCGTAGTGTTTAAGGGAGTTTGGCCTAAGGTGATTCAAACTTCTGAGATTTCATGCGACGGACATAAAATTTAAACATAAATATGTAACAATTCGTCGATTAAAAGCTTACATTAATTTACCATGATGAAAGAAACTCTTACCATGTCACTGTATTTCGTTTGTATAATGTATACATTTCATAAAATCCAAGTGTTCTTTCCGTAGATGAATTTTTAAATTACCGATGGGGTACCGACTGTATTGCAATTAATACATCAATGCGAAGTTGTCGGTGCCTACCTCAAATGTTTTTCGCACTGTGTGTGTGTGTGTGCACACCAAACGCAGAAACAAAAACACTGCCAAAGCAAAAATCATAAATAACAGTTAATTTCGAAAACTGAAACGAAGTTGAAAAAAATCAACAGGTGCGTTTCACATAAGTATCAATTCGACAGCAAAATCCATGCAAGTGAAATGGCTACGAATTCTCACTTTCAAGAAGAAAACTAAATCAGCAGCAAATTACAGACCGCACACAGTATGTTCATGCTTTTCACATGTTAAAATCTCAGATCAACTAAGAATAATCGCTATTAGGCAACAACTACAGAAAATACGTCACACGTCGTTCTGGAATTTGTGCCATCGAGAGGCGGCAATGCATTTAAGTTATTAAAAAGTACCGATCTGTAATAATACAAATACTCATTTACTGCGCATTTTTTTTATTAACTGCAGGGAAAGCTAGTCTTTTTCCAACCAGTTTGCTTTTAAAACTGCTCGGAAAAATTAACATCGAAATGCCGGGAACTGAGCTTTATTCCAATAAATAGAAGAATTATAGAAACAATTTTATAAAAATTCTTTATATGAATTTTAGAATAATAGGAATAATTTTATTTCATAAATAGAAGAATTATATTTAATTTGAAGATGTATGAAAATATATGCAGCAAAAACTGAAGTTAAAGGGGGGAGCTGCACTTGGGAGTGGAGTTACGAAAACAATGAAAAAAAAGTACCTTGTGAAGTTTGATGATGGTCCAACTCTGTGGAACATGTAGTTTCAATTTTTCCATCATGATGTTTGGCATTCAGAAGAGCAACAACAAACGCAAAAAGATGATCCCAGCGATTATCTGATCTCGAAGCTCGAGATTTGTGTGACACTAAGAAGACAGCACGTTACTGACTGAGATCTTCGCACACTAACAGGCGACATGAATTCTAAAGTAAGCGCGTCGCGTAAATCCAATTTAATAGTTCGCTGGCAGCCGTTATCTCGCTCTGAATGGCGGGTCGCCAATTTCTTTCCTCCCCCTTTTCAGCCAATGAGAGTGCCAGAATTCCATCACGTCACTGGGTCGCTCGTGAGGCGCCATCAAGTCGAGAATGGCGGTCACCATGACAACAGAACGGTGAATGAAAAGTTTATGTTTTGGAGCAACAAGTGGTGTGGGAAATCACCCAAGATCATCATCATCCGAAGCGAAAGCGAAGCTCTCCGCTTTCCGAGAACAGAACTGGGATTGCGTATGGATTGGTGTGGCAATGTCAGTTGTTTTTTTGTTTGTTTTTTTGCTGACCCGCGAGCACGTAGAGCTTCATACTGAGATGAAAATATTGGAAACATCCCGAGAGCAATGTCCGGAGGCTGATCTTTCCAGCTCTTATTTATCTTCATCTCCAGACTAGTCTACCAATTGGATTTAAGCTAAACTCGGATGAATACAGTGGAAGGGATAAATATGGAAGTGATCAAATTCCAAGCATTTTTTTTTCAATCACATATTTTAGAAGAAAGCTTTCGAGACAACACACGCGCGTGTAACCGATAAGAAAATA
Source organism: Macrothele yani (assembly GCA_039090855.1). Classification (NCBI taxonomy): domain Eukaryota; kingdom Metazoa; phylum Arthropoda; class Arachnida; order Araneae; family Macrothelidae; genus Macrothele; species Macrothele yani. Next base: position 149,857,210 of record CM076995.1, on the reverse strand, counting down.
ATGAATCGGTCATAATAAAAAAAAATACAAAACGAAGAGCCCGTGAAATTTCACGTCAACACATTTCATTCTAACTCTTTAAATCCACGTTATTGCAGTTTTGTAGGTAGAACTAGCATTGAAACAGAAAAATCCGAAAAAAGCATATAGTTCCTTGTGTAGGAATGAAAAACAGTTAATTGGATACACTGTGAAATTCCCACTACTCGTTTTCAGCATTTTCAGATATCACTTCTATGCCAGCCGGAACTGGAAACTTGAACAATTATCTGCTGTTCATTTTATGAGTTTATTGTGGTTATATAACCAGCACACAATACACATGATTATTCCAAGATTCCTCTTGGTTCGATGAAGCATTGCCTTCGATAGCTTCAGTTCCATAAGGTGGCAAAACATTAAATACAGGGGGGGGAATCTTACATTGGACTTTCTAACTCACTAATGGCATGCATAGTTTTCCGTTCGTAGATACTCCCTTCTATACTCGGGGCTAAGCTAACCTGATTACATTGTTACGGTTGTGAAACTAATTCACCGAAATGAAATCTCTTGTTTATCAGTATTTCTCCGCCATTAATGGGGTGCCATGTGTCGTAGACCCTTCCCCCTAAGGGTGACTGCAGGCGAGACAAAAGGAAACTTCCCGCGTTCCATCACGATGTCCTCCTCCACCGCGAAGAAAAACACGTTTGTTTAAGGAAACAATTATATAATTTATTTGAACATATTTCTTAATTTAAAGGAAAAGTTTTGGGCTATTGACGCTTACAAAAACTTTCTTACATAAAAAAAGATACAAGTGATTTTAAACATTTATATTATTGAACAGCTGATTTGATATTTTGAAACACCTAGCTGTAATAAATGTATATTTCCCCCAGTAGGGCACAACCGAGATATAAGCTTAATCATTAATTAATACTTCTATTTGGCTAGTCTTCCGATTAAGAACATATAAGACGGTTCTGTTTACGGGGTAAAGAAATTAAAAATAGGTAATGTTATTTATTATTCAACATTTCATTTCTACAAAACAAATCTTAATATTCTTTACAGAAATCAGAACGCTTGATTCACACAAAAATTCGCACGAAAAGTACGGAAGTACTTGATGCGCTGACAATGGGAAGGCACGCCTTTTACTTAAAATATTTGTAAGTAGAAAAAATAATAATCATTACACGCAAACAGAAAGGAAAATAAAAATGCTCCAAAAGACAAAAAATATCATTATATAATAGGCAGGGGAAATAATTGTAACAGGATGGTGAAAAAACATTTGCTGCAACTTAAGGACAAGTAATGCTTCAGAGATAGGTAACGATAAAGTTTTTCATCCACGGCAAACATTTAATGTAATTATGTATAGTTGGTTTTAAACCCGAATTCACCATGGCTGTTTCCGCCAAAAAAACAACAGCTTACCTTTTTACTGGTTGTGGGAATTTATTCCTTTATTTTTCGTCACATCCAAAATCCCAGAGCACCACTGTTCATTCCGGTTATCACAAGAATACTGTCATTAACACCGTGCTGCTCCGCTCACCTACGATCGGCCGTAGACCACGTGACCAGATCCAAGCTCCCTACATCGAGCAGGGCTAATGTAAACAATAACAAATGCTGGTGAAATCCTAGTTTCCTCATGCTTGTTCAATAAGAGGAACAGCAAGACAGGAAATATCATGTTGTCGCCCCAGCCATAAAGCTCGTCTTCGGACGAACATTGTTCACAGGAACATCAGCAAGCGCTGAAATGACTTTTGAATCATCACCTTTGTTTTCGCACTTCCGGAAAAGGAATTCCCACATTTGTTTCTACTTTCGAAAATCCAGGTAAACTTACACGTTCTCGAGACCTTTTCAGAACGCATGCACCTGACTTCGGAACGCAGTTGACGTTACCGTCGTAATAATACATCCCAAGGTAAACAGATATTTCTTCTCTCACTCGTGATACCCAATCCCTTTCGATGAGCATAAGTAACGGTTTCTCACGCTGTTTCCCTGCAAATGTCGCGACTGAGCATCGAATTAAGGGCACGTAAAGATTGTAGCACTTAACGTCAACGTAAACAAGATACGACGACGACGGCTTGTAATAGCAAACGCAAAAGCGCGATCGATAGTAGCTAAATAATAAAACTCAGGTAAATGAGAACTGCATTTCCACTTGTGTCCTTAGTTTTATGATGTCGATTTTCATTCCACGCCCGACGACTCTTAAAACACATTCATTGTTAATTTGCGTCGTTGTTAAAACGAAATTTTTATTTTATTCCATAATACCAAAAATTAAAAAAAACTCCAGATTAAAGAATTTGTCAGGAAACTGGATGTCGGAAGGGGGGGGGGGTCCCCAATCTGGTTACTGGCTTGAACCCAGGCCGGATTAAGTAATGGGGCTATACCTAGGGCCCCTTGCCTAGGGCCCCTTCCCTAAGGCCAACCATTTCCAAGGGCCCAGGAGTCATGCCACTACACCGCATATAATACACAGCTTATTGTATATGTTATCGTTAAAGTATGAAATCCGTTATTTCATAGAATACTTATTTCATAGAATAGTTATTTCATGAAATAACTGATCAAGTCAGTTAAAGCGTAAAATTCACTTGTATTCTATGGTTTAACTAGTTATTTAATAGAATAACGATCTACACTCAGTTAAAGTGTAAAATAACCGAGTAAATAAATCCCAAATTCAAAAATAATAATGATATTAACTTCTATGTTTCGTTTTGTTATTTATAAATTTTTCGGAAATAAGTTGTACAGAAGATCTGCAAATTGTATTTTATGAACTGAATGTTCAGAGGGAAAAAGAAAACTCTAAAGAATGGTTCGAAATTCAAGCTAAGAAGATGAAATCAATGTCAGATAAATCTCATTCTGAAGCCTCTGCGGGGCTTACAATCCGTATCGCAGTACCTGAAGTTGACAGAGGAAGTGGTGACACCAGATCGATTTTAGCTGTTATCATGAAAATAACCGAAGAAGGATTTTTTCAGTTGGGTACAAGAAACGGCCGCATAAAACAGCTATATTCCCGATCATAGTTCAGCGTCTGTGAACAGAAACTAATTCAGATCAAAGAAGTGCCGGATACAGAGCAATCGCTCCTGCCGATTGCTACAGCTCAAAGTTTAGGCACCGGTCAGGGATTTTAAAAATTGTTCATGTAAAACGCAGCGTGTCAACAAAAAATGTATTTGTTTTAGAAATAATGTTCTATGCAATTCCAATGTCATTTTAGTAATCCCTGTTGTAACAAATGATTTTATTGTGTCTTTATATAAATAGCATTTTGTATGCTGTATAATTCAGTCAAATTGTTTATTTTACACTTTAACTGTCTATCATTAATTAATTTATAGAATACCTAGTTATTTCATAGAATAACTACACTATCTACCAACAAGTAATTGGACACCCCTGCAATCGACGATATCTGCGGTCCCGATACACGTCACGGCCGCCGCCGTTAAACATCGTGTGGGAAACAACAACGCAACCAGTCGCATGCAAGATGCCACGCAGTTCGGAGCTCTCTGATTTCGAGAAAGGTGAATCGTCGGGTATCACAGAAATGGCCGATCCATACGTGACATATCCAGCGAGTTGTACCCAAAATCGACAGTGGCATACGTGATTGGCAAGTGGAAAATGAGAGGTGACTGTCGGAATGCGCCCCGACCCGGCAGACCCACAAAACTGGGAGTTAAAGACCGACGGTTGCTGGCCAGAGAAATTCCGAAGAACCGCACCAAATCGATGGGCCACATCCGCGAGGAGTTTCAACAGGCATCCGGGAGTGTTCTTTCGATGAATACCATCCGTAAGGAAGCCCATCTGCTCGGTTATCATGGACGTGCTGCCGCCCACAAGCCTTTGATCACCAAGTCCAATAGCACTGCTCGGCTAACGTGGTGCAAAGAACGTCGACAGTGGACCGTTGAACAGTGGAAACAGGTTCTCTGGAGCGACGAATCAAGGTTCACCCTCTACCATTCGGATGGCAGGGTCTGGGTTTGGCGTCTGCCTGGAGAACGCTTCCTGCCGGAATGTATTGTGCCAACTGTGAAGTTCGGCGGCTGTGGAATTATGCTATGGGGGTGTTTCTCCTGGTATCGCACGGGACCCTTGGTCGCAATTCCTGGTAGACTCAACGCCGATACCTATTGCACCATTTTGGATGACCATGCGCTTCCTACGTTGTGGCAGTTTTACGGGGTGGACCCATGCTACTTTCAGGATGACAATGACACCTGTCATGTTACGAGGTCCACCATGGCTTGGTATGGTGACAGTGGGGTTAATCGAATGGACTGGCCTACGCAGAGCCCGGACCTTAACCCTATCGAGCACCTCTGGGACGAGTTGGAGCGTCGACTTAAGGGGTGCCCCCACCGTACGAAATCGGTGAAGGAATTGACCTGTCTTCTCCAAGCCGAGTGGAAGAAAATGCCGCTAGCCGTCGTACAACGACGCCTGGTTGAGAGTATGCCCCAGAGGGTCGCAGCTGTAATCGCCGCTCGTGGAGGCTCCACCAACTATTGAAGGTGAATAAACTTCGTTTCCCTTTGCTATCACATGTGTCCAATTACTTGTTGGTAGATAGTGTAGTTAAAGTGTGGAATTATAAATTTATTACACGCTTTAACTAACTTGATCAGTTATTTCATGAAATAACTTTGTATTCTATGAAATAACTGAATTATGCACTTTAATGGTAACATATATTATAAGAAGTAAAATATGTTTAGTTTTGTCTCGTATGATTTCTACTCGATCGCAAACGGAGGCTAGAAGACGAACAGATTTCAAGGCAGTGACTCACTAAAGGTAAACGTTTCATGTCGCTGTATACAGCGGTCGGCGAGGGAGAGAGAGTTTCAGCTTTTTCGCTACCATCCATCCACACCTCCCTGCTTGCACTTGGAACCGTTAATGGACGAAATCCACTGTCACTTCATATTGCACAACAAAAGAGATGCACCGAGAAAAGTACACAGTGCTAAAATTATTAGGAATTACAAGACAAAATCTAGGAATCATAAGCTTTTAACTCATATTTTTGTAAGAACAGTGAAAAATATAGGGATTATTGCTTTCAATGGTACCAAAATATATACGTCGTAATAATTTTATGATTCAATGCAAAAATGGCGTTTCTACTCACATGGAATTGAATTGTTTCGTGATTAATGTTGTGATTAATCAATACATCTTCGGTAGCAAATAATATTTGCTACCTACCTCCAGTTTAGATTTATTGTCTTCCTAAGCAACTAATTAATTTCATTCATTTTGCCATCAATTAAAGCCACCATCTCTTCAGTTTTCTACTCTTTTTACAATCATAATTTCTGGGTGAAAAAATTGGTTGTAATAATCATTTGCTCTATACATAAGGTTTACGAGTGTAGAAATAAAAGTTGATACAGAAAAGTTAACCAAGAAAGTAATATATTTTGCGATGAACTAAATTAATCACAAAATTACTAACAGCTATATCTATCGCAGCAGAAGAAGCTGGAGGGAAATCTACAATGGTTCTAAAGGTTTTCCCAACAACCTCAGGTGCTCCTACAGCATACAATACCTGACATTTTATTCAGACTTGAACAGGACTGATATTGTGTGCACTTACAGCAAAGAAAATGTAAAATCAATTATTGTGGGCATGGAAATTGCGGCTGGATATATAAAAAGCACATTAGTTTCTATCCACGAAGAGCCACCCAGGTGGCGCAGTGGTCTAAACGCTGGCTTTTGACCATTCGTCTGAGATGGGTCCGGGCTCGAATCGGGCCCGGCGAGGCATGGATTTCCTGGATAGAATCTGGCGCACAGTTTGTCTGAAACCAGTGGGTCTAAATTAGGGACAGGCGACTGCTTATAGCCAATTGAGTTACTCACGCCAAACAAACAAAACTACCCACGAAGATGTTGCCATGAAAAGAAAGAAAGAAAGAACAAAGAAAGCCCCCATTTGGTAGCCGACTAGTCTGAGTACTGGCTGCGGATCATTCTTCCGAGATGGGCTCGGGTACGCGACCTGTATGATGCACGGGTGGTATGCTTGTTTGATGGCACTGACTCTGATCTTTCCCTGAAACCATTGTCCCTAAATTAGGGACAGGTAACTTCAACAGAAGGGATATTATGCATCACCATGAATGAGCTCATGTAGCCCTATGAATTGTTTTTGATGATAGGCAAACTCCGAAACAAAACAAAAAGAAAGAAAGAAGAAGAAAAAAGTGCCAAAGGAAAGAGATGATAGGCTATAGGTGTTCTCAATGCCTTACATACATCAAACGTAATATGAGACCAAAAGTTTAATGAGAAGATATGGAGTAGAAATGACTTTAACGACCGAAAGTTCAATTGCGATTATAGTAGAGATTGAAAACAAAACCCCATGCTTTTTCGGTTTTGAAGCAATAGTGGTATAAAATTACCTTTTTCCGTTTGAGAAAGATTTCTGAATCAACGAAAAACAGTATGCGATTAAATTAAAACAGAAAGCAGCACGTCGCTTTGTCTAGATCTGAAATTAAATAAGAATCAGTCTTTGCGGCATTTTTTTTATTTGGCATGCAAACAGATATGGATATTTCAAGATGCATATAGATGAAGGATGAAATTTATGAGTTTTTACTATATTTTAGGTGAAAACTCTATACTTGGTGTAACTTTCTTCGAAAGTCTGGTGCTTCCTGTCAGCGTTACAATAGAGGAGCCGTCAGATGTACAATTTATGTGATTTTCAACTCGCCAGACAGACAGAAACTATAAAAGTTGCACAGCATTTCAATATTTCTTTAGACCGAAGCGGGTTTAAGGAGAGCTTCAGCCCACCAAATTTTCTTTGAGCCCAGTCTTTAGCTCCCTTACAAAATATTTAAGCAGTTGGAACACATGGCGAGTGCAACTACCTAAGATTTTAGGGAACTTGGATAAATTGATAACGAGGAACAGAAACACCAATTAAGTAGTAAATAGTAACACTGTACTAGTGATCCGATTTATTGGCGTAGGAAGTAGACACATTAGCGCTTCCAAGCTTTCGTACATCAACCAGATGGCTTTTTCAAGGAAGTTAGACAGAAACTTAAACTGAAAAATAGAGCGCATTAACAAGTTGAACGCGGAAACATGACTTGATAACAATAAATACGACGTTTTAATCATTTAAAGATATGACGCATCACGTTGGTTGCACGCGCGGTATCCTGGTAGTCAGAAGTCATGTAGTCATGTTTCCGCGTTCAAATTGTTAATGCGTTCTATTTTTCAGTTGCAGTTTCTGTCTAACTTCCTTGAAAAAGTCATCTGGTTGATGTGCGAAAGCTTGGAAGCGCTAATGTGTCTACTTTTTACGCCAATAAATAGGATCACTAGTACAGTGTTACTATTTACTAAATTGGATAAATGTATGTGAATTTTTCGGATTCGCAGAAATTTTGTTATATAAAGTGATTTTTTATAAATTTAGCGTTGTACGACTCTGTGAAATGGAGAAAGTCCTCTAAGTGATGCGTGAATGAGTAATAGAAAAATACCATTTTCATAATTACACATAAATTCAAAAACAGGCCTTATGACAACAAGCACTAAAAAAAGAAAAAAATATGATATAGGTAAACTAAAACCACAAAGAAATAGTAACTTGTTAAAGGTTCATATCCACGTATTCCAGATCTCCATATATTGAATAAATACTACATACAGTATATATGCACCTGAATATTTTTTATTTTTATTATTTAAATTCCTCAACAGAGGGTGGTGTGTTTGAAACGGATTTTTTTTTGGCTGTCAAACTTTCTGCCAAGGACTTCAAGATATTGTGACCCCCATACGCTACTTATCCCCACTAACAACCCCTCTCCCCATCTCTGAACTGATTGCTGTCCCTGCCTCTAGTGACAACAAGTTTGGAACGACATAACAGAACGTGTAGTATTGCTATCTGCCGGGAAAAAAACAACTGATCCGAGATGCATTTTGAACCTGAATTCTCTGAGTTGATCAATACATTGCAATATGCAAGTTAAAACATATGTTAGCGAAGGCTTTTTGAATTTTTTGATATTCTTCAAGATATTAATTATTTCCTTATAATTCTTTTCCACAATTCTTTTATCACACATAATTGTAACTTTTATTTACAAAATTAAAATTCAAAATGAGTATACAAACAGAGCAAGCACAAAAATGGAATTTTTTTGTTGGGACTTTATAATTTTTTGATGAGTGCTGATTAAGAGGACAACATTCGATTGGGATGTGATTATCGTTCAACCTAACTTCCAATAATTAACACAAAAACTTTTCGGTTGTTACACAACGGAGCGAGTTTCTTGAGCAATTACGACGTAGTAAATATGTTTAAAAATAAAATAACCATACGTTTGTATACAATGCAAGATGTAGCACGTGGGCTTACCCTAATTTCTCCTTTTTTACCAAGAGACTCACTTGACCTGAGCACCTGTGTAGACAGGTTTGACGTCACAAATGAGAGTATCAGTCCAGGATCTGGTTCAGAGCAGCAGAAACGGTATGTCAGGGAAATTAAAGAGCATGGAAACGGTGGGAAAGGGAAGGGGGAATCCGGAGAATCGGGGTCATTCGACAACGCCTTCCGCAATGCTTTCTTGTTTACAAACATTGAATTTCCTGAATTTTTTTTTTTTTATGTTGCTGTTGATGATCACAATTTTAATGAAACAACCTTTGGGAAAATTTTGGGAACACTATCCTGCCATAGCTGCTATAAAGCCAACGTTAAGACAGCCTACTCAAATTTGTCTGAAGGGACGCCATTCGGCTTTTCAAAACGAAGTCGTAATGCTTTTAGCAAAGTCGCATTAAGAAAAAAAAAACGATTTTTGTGTTTTCATTATTGTTGTTGAATTTTTACTTTGGGGTTCAGCGATCACCATGGCTATTTGGATCAGTTGGTTGTTAATCCCACGGTTGTTGGTTTAACCTGCGATAAGTGGTTGGTTGGTTTGTTAACTCCTGAATAGTGGTTGGTTGGTTTGTTAACTCCTGAATAGTGGTTAGTTGATTTCTTAATACCGGATTCACGGTCGGACTGTTTGTCAGCCACCACTACATGGTTGATTTGGTAACCCCCTATCCGTGATTGGTTGTTTTGTTCACCTCTGATATACACTATTTACCAACAAGTAATTGGACACCCCTGCAATCGATGATATCTGCGATCCTGATACACGCCACGGCCGCCGCCGCCGCCGCCGCCGCCGCCGTTAAATATCGTGTGGGAAACAACAACGCAGCCAGTCGCATGTAAGATGCCACGCAGTTCGGAGCTCTCTGATTTCGAGAAAGGTGCAATCGTCGGGTATCACAGAAACGGCCGATCCATACGTGACATATCCAGTGAGTTGAAGTACCCAAAATCGACAGTGGCCTACGTGATTGGTAAGTGGAAGATTAGAGGTGACTGTCGGAATGTGTTCCTACCCGGCAGACCCACAAAACGGAGAGTTAGAGACCGACGGGTGCTGGCCAGAGAAATTCGGAAGAACCGCACCAAATCGATGGGGCACATCCGCGAGGAGTTTCAACAGGCATCCGAGAGTGTTCTTTCGATGAATACCATCCGTAAGGAAGCCCATCTGCTCGGTTATCATAGACGTGCTGCCGTCCACAAGCTTTTGATCACCAAGTCCGATAGAGCTGCTCGGCTAACGTGGTGCAAAGAACTTCGACAGTGGACCGTTGAATAGTGGAAACAGGTTCTCTGGAGCGACGAATCAAGGTTCACCCTCTACCGTTCGGATGGCAAGGTCTGGGTTAGGCGTCTGCCTGGAGAACACCTCCTGCCGGAATGTATTGTGCCAACTGTGAAGTTCGGTGGCCGTGGAATTATGCTATGGGTTGTTTCTCCTGGTATGGCACGGGATCCTTGGTCGCAATTCCTGGTAGACTCAACGCCGAGACCTACTGCACCATTTTGGATGACTATGCGCTACCTACGTTGTGCCAGTTTTACGGGGTGGACCCATGTTACTTTCAAGATGACAATGCCACCTGTCATGTTGCGAGATCCACCATGGCTTGGTGTGGTGACAATGGAATTAATCGAATGGACTGGCCTGCGCAGAGCCCGGCCCTTAACCCTATCGGGCACCTCTAGGACGAGTTGGAGCGTCGACTTAAGGGGTGCCCCCACCGTCCGAAATCGGTGAAGAAACTGACCTGTCTTCTCCAAGCCGAGTGGAAGAAAATACCGCTAGCCGTCGTACAACGCCTGGTTGAGAGTATGCCCCGGAGGGTCGCAGCTGCAATCGCCGCTCGTGGAGGCTCCACCAACTATTGAAGGTGAATAAACTTCGTTTTCCTTTGCTATCACAGGTGTCCAATTACTTGTTGGTAGATAGTGTATGATGGGCTGTTTTGTCAAACTCCGGTCCATTATTGGTTGTTTCGTTAATCTCCGATTTAGGTTTCGTTTGATCGGAGGTTAATAAAACAACCCGATCAGTAATTGGTTGGTTGGTTGGTTTGTTAACTTCTGATCAATATTTAGTTGGTTTGTTAACCTACGATCCATGGTTTGTCGGTTCATTAACCACTGGTTAAAGTTTCGTTGGTTTTTGAATCCCCGATTTATGTTGGTTGCTTCGTTAACCCAGGTTTGTTGTTTGGTTAGTCGGTTCGTTAAGCCCGATCCATGTTTGGTCGGTTTGTTAACCTCGATTCGTTCGGCATCCCATTGATGGTTGGTTTGTTAACCCGACTAATGGTTGGTTGGTTCTTTTACCTCTGATTTATTATATGGTCGTTTTTAACCCTCGACCAGTGTCTAGCTGATCTGTTTAAACCCGATACATGTTTCACTGGTCTGTAATCACTTCTTTATTTTTCTAAGAAACACAATGCATATTTGCCTGAAGCTCCCCTCACCCAGCAGTGCCGTATTTTCCATTAAACAAAGGAAGCAGTTGCTTGGAGCGACAATTAACGGTGGAGGGGAATTTCGCTCTCTTCACGAGGCACCTTTTTTTTTTTTCACATAAACTATACATAGAGTTCATTGAGAAATTACTTTCGTAATTTCACATTTGTATTCTGAGTAGGAAGAAGAATTTGGGGCGCCGATCAAGCTAGGCAAATCTAGTAAGACTAATAATTTTACGAGGGGGCGGGATAAAACACCTTATCTCTAAATTTTTGTAAGTGGAAAGGGGCAGAGTAGCCAATGCATGTGAATATATTAAATTCGAAAACGGTATGCAATTTTCTTCTGGAAAAATTGCATAATATTTCAGAAAAGGCGCCGAAATGGCACTTTGCTTCATAAAGAGGCGCCGAAATGGCTTTTTGTATCGGAACGCAAACATGCTTCGAGCTGGCGCTGGTAACATTATCAAAATAATTTTTTTTCAAATTCCATAAGCATGTATGATGGATGCTCTTTGCAGTCATCGCTTTCAACGCATTAATCCGTGTAGTTTATTATGGTAGGATCGAATGCTATGGCACATACACACAAAGGCAATTGAAATAAGTTCTGTTTCTAGTTCTGACTTTAACCTTAAGGAGTCCTTTGACTTGAAATAAAAGCTATCAAACATAGTCGGCTAATGTTTGATCTGAATGGAAAACAAAAACCAGGAGCTCTTCTCTCTCTCTCTCCCCCCCTCAAAGACAGCATAGAAATGTCAGTGAGTGGTGGTAGTCCTGCTTGGCTTCATGCCCGTTTTGTGTTGCCAGAGTACGCTGGCATTGATCTAAATGTTACGCACTAGTTAGTAATCCGAAACAAAAACCAATCTGTTTGTGTGCAGCCTAGTGTTTCTTACTCCAGTGAACCCCGATTATTCGACCTTCAGTTATCCGAGATGAAGCATACGAGAACGGCAGAGTAATTCCGAATGGCAGCTCGCGAGCAGATTCGCTCCTGATGACGTGTGTGTGTGTGTACGGTAAACACGAATTGTTTATTTCACATAACAAATATAAATGCTAGTTTCATTCGCGATGCGCTCTTTGGTTGACGGTTTTCTTGTGTTTTCATTGGAAATAATAGCGAAATGAGTTCATGAATATTTTTGCATCTGTTGTTTCCTTGATATTAAGTATTGTATGACATTCCTGCTCTTGCACCTGCGATAGTTCTGCTAGAAATATACATTAGCCCTAAAATTAGCATAAAAAAAAAGAAAAATATACGATACTGTGTGTGTGTGTGTTGTAAAGAGAAGTGATAAAACCAGTAATTCCAATTAAACTTAATGTAAGAAAACCAAAAACAATTGCACGTTATTCGACAGATAGAAAGATGCATACACATATGGATCATATTGGTCCTTCTACCCAAACGGGGGACCTCGAGGCTCTGAGGAACTACAGACTCATCAGCCTCCTACCAATTGTTCACAAAATTTTCCTAAGGTACTTTTGCATCGCATGAAAGGAACACTGGACATGGTTTAACCAAAAGTACAAGCTGGATTCAGGAGTAGCTACAGCACTATAGATCATATCAATGTACACGGGTAGCTAATTAAAAGAGTAAATGAACATCAACCCCCATTATGTATAGGAATTTTATTGACTATGAGAAGCTTTACAAAAACTGAAGATTTAGAGGTTGATGGAGCAAATTTGGAAGTAACTGATGCCTACATCTAACTTGGGCAATACATATAAAGGTAGGGCCTCATCGAATAAAATATTTATCGGGCACTCTAGTCCAAATCTGTTTTTTAAGACCTAATGGGGTCAGACACTCCCTTCCTAAAATCCTCTACATATGATCTGATCTGAACAAGAAATTTATAGGTCCATGAAAATTGGCTGAAGTGTATTTTGAAAAAACAACACCACAATTTTCAAGATTAATTTACCATAATTTCTTAAAAGAAATTTATTTAATTAATGCATCCTTCCAGTTCTTACTAATGAATCAGAGTCATGGAACCTGAACTAAATATGACATATAGTGGCTGCGGACTACTCAAAGATGTATGGAGGGATGAGGGCTTTGTCTAACGGAGAAAGATAGGGAAAGAATCTCACGGATAAGGAAAATGATAAGAGTTGATGACGTAATGGTAATGGCAATGGGTTGGGCACATTGCTAGAAGAACTGACTACCGCGTTGTAATTAAAACACTAAACTGGATACCAAGGGATAGGAAAAGATCTAAAAGAAGACCATGTGGGATATGTTAGGATGAAATTCGAAAGCATGCCGGAGTGACATGAAAGCGAATTGTTAAAGACAATACGTTGTGGAAGTGACTTGTGACGATCGTCTTCCAGCAGTGGTTCGAGAATGGTCGATGATTACGACATTGTGTGTATAACTTGTCGCGGAAACGTTAAACTTGAAATAGTAAATATTTAAAAACGATAGAAACATCCAATCATTTCAGTATCTTTTTTCCTTATGAAATAAAGAAGTCAGACCTGAAGTTAAACTTTTCGAGATTTTCCATTGCAAAATTAACAATGACATCTTCAGCATCATTTGAAGATGCAATGGCTGTTATTTGAAGATATTCAGAGCCATACAACTTCATACATGTAGCTATCTATACATGAAAAGAGCCTACGAAACGAAAGCGCTTCGGACGGAAGTGCCAGTTTACCATTGTTGAAATCCTGCTTCCCGTGTAGCAGGAAGATGTAGTCCTTATTATCGGCCGGACTGCTTGATATATCCATAACACATGAATGGGTTCAGACCAGGGCGGGATTTCTCGACTGTGGCCCTCTCAGATCACTAACTGTGCGCCATATTCTATCCAGGAATTGTTTCAGACACATGAATGGGTTCGGACCGGGGAGGTATTTCTCGAATGTGACCATCTCAGATCACTAACTGTGCGTCAGATTCTATCCAGGAATTGTTTCAGACACATGAATGGGTTCGGACCGGCGCGGGATTTCTCGACTGTGGACCTCTCAGATCACTAACTGTGCGCCATATTCTATCCAGGAATTGTTTCAGACACATGAATGGGTTCGGACAGGGAGGTATTTCTCGAATGTGACCATCTCAGATCACTAACTGTGCGTCAGATTCTATCCAGGAATTGTTTCAGACACATGAATGGGTTCTGACCGGCGCGGGATTTCTCGACTGTGGCCCTCTCAGATCACTAACTGTGCGCCATATTCTATCCAGAAATTGTTTCAGACACATGAATGGGTTCGGACCGGGGCGGGATTTTTCGACTGTGTCCCTTTTAGATCACTAAGTGTGCGTCAGATTCTTTCCAGGAATTGTTTCAGACCAAGTGTTGCCCTCCATGGTGACAGTGTATTCGGATGGCACTGGTCTCTTTCAGAATGACAACGCCCATGTGTCACGAGGTCCACATTGCTCAAGAATGGTTCAAGGATCACGACCAAGCATTTCGTGACCTTCGCTGGCTGCTAGATTTCCTCTACTTTAATCCTTTTGAACGTTTGTTTGATACAGTGGGACGCAGCATTCTCGGGTCAACACCAGCACCTCTCTCCGTTGCCACCGAATTCCGAGACGTCATTCTGTCCAGCTTGTACACAATAGGGATGGAAACGGATCAACGGGTTAACGGGTCGATGATTTCTTGCCGGTCAAACGGGTCGGGTCAAGGTGTTCCTGAACCGATTTTATTTCTGTTTTATATCTGCAAAGAAAAAAAAATTTTTTTCGAAGAAAAATGCATACCGTGGAAATTTCTATTCGATACCAGTGCCAGAGGAGTGAAAATTGATTTGTCGAACAAAAATATTGATTTGTCGCGATCTACATATACTTCTTAATCATGCACCGGATAAGTATAACATGCAATAATTATAAGGGAGTTGTTCTGTTAAATAAATTTAGAAAAATCTAACCAGCAAAAGAATTTCACCTACTTCTTCTTCTAATCATTTAACTTTCTTGTACTGTAACATTACCAGTAACTGGATAAGAATAACTGTACAAAAGTCAACCTTCTTCTTAATAGTTGTGGCACCTGACTATTTTTCTCGGTAAATTTAGGGAATTCCCCACTGGGAAAATTCTGTGTGCCACGCCCCTCCGGGGGATTTTTGGGTGTGCTACTGCGTGAGTGTACAATAGCACTTTTTTAAAATTAATTTTTAGAACAATATTTTAGTAGTAACAGAACTGCGTTCCATGCTGTTCAGTTTTCCTGCCAGTAAACTAATGAACGTTTCTAATTGACAGAGGTCCTCGGAAGTGAAAAAATTATTTGAGGAATTTTTCCGTGGAAAAACAGTTGCGAAACATTGCTATAATGAATGGTCTGAGAATAAAGATATATAAAAAAAAAAAGCATCGTTCGAGCGCATGTGTGTACTGTAAGATATTCTCCCTGTATTTCTCAAAAAAAAAATACTGTTGTCTGATGGGGGAAAGTGACTAAACAGACCAAAAACGGCAATTGGTGAACTTTTATCGCATTCTCAACCGATTAACTTCCTTTGTCAAATTCGCTGAACCACTCATATCAGACTTTTGCGATTGCAACGAATTGCGCGCATTCATTTCTGACAAGCTGCTGTCGTCCTGACATGCAAAGAGTTATCCGTAAAACTAGCCATCTTCATGAACATTTGTAAATCTCAATGTACAATGTCATCTGCTTACTAATTATTGTTTTTGATCACGATTATTCTCACGTTGCCATTTCAAAAATTAGACAATCATTTACGGTGCAGGTGCTAACAACTACCAGAAAAGGGCTTGTTAAGAAAGAGCAAACGGCGTTCCCACATGAAATAAATGTTTATTATCCATGTGTTATAGAATATAGGCTCATTGATGTGAAGTCTAAAGTATAAGCATAGCGAGCGGGACCAACAAATTGAGACGAGGAGCACTAATAAATGCAAACCGACGGTTTCCTTTAATGTGTGTGTGTGTGGGGGGGGGAGGCATTCTCGGAAACAGTTTTTCTGTATATGTTACACAATTTAGGTCTTTTAAGTGCACATATTATACAATGTTGCACAATTTAAGGTCTTTTAAGTGCACATAATATGCAATGGTGCACAATTTAGGTCTTTTAAGTGCACATAATATACAATGTTACATAATTTAGACCTTTTAAATGCACATAATATACAATGTTGCACAATTTAGGTACTTTAAGTGCACATAATATACAATGGTGCACAATTTAAGTCTTTTAAGTGCACATAATATACAATGTTACACAACTTAGGTCTTTTAAATGAACCTAATATAAAATGTTACACAATTTAAGTCTTTTAAGTGCACATAGTATGCATTTTTTCATATGCATTTCTGTTCAATAAGTGTTGATAATGAACGATGGCGAACAGTTCAACATATTTTTAACAACATGCTAAGATTTTTGAAAAAAAAAACCAGTACTTTCTCTCTTTTAATTCTTTTAAATATTACTAATATTTTTGCTGATACATGAATAATGTTACATAATGAGTTCTCTACATTGACAGCATTTTGCAGTGGCTTAACTTCCTCACAAAACAGGAATCACAGCCAAATCTAAATGGTGAGCATAACAGTGTCTGTGTATCTCCTGGTTCTTCCTCTTTCAACTTCGTAACGACTTCGTTAAATATCCCATTCATATTTAATGCCCTATCAAATCATAGTCATGCCCTCTCATTTAAATTTTCTAAATTGGGGGGGGCACGTGCTTTTCCGACTCTACGCCTATGGTTCGAAGGGGTCTATGATAGCAGAACTATCTAATGATGGAATTTTACTGCAATTCGTCTCACTTATTTGACTCACTGAACAGATCTTTTAATTATCTTCTTACAATAAAAGTCCGCTATACGAGTACAGTTTATAGAAAGAATCCCGCTATTACGAGAGATTCAAAATGCACCATCAATTTGTTAATGTTAAAGATAGGAAAAATCAACGCGCATTACGAGTGGTAAATCTAAGGAACTCCCGCTATAGCAAGAGACATTACGAGTGGTAAATCTAAGGAACTCCCGCTATAGCAAGAGGCTTTCATGGCCAGTCTTCTTTCAGAGATTTCCAACAAATTCTTTCCCTAAAACTCCAGGAAGTGATAGGGAGATAAACGCCTACAGCTGCACGCACAGAGATCAGTTGCCAGTGGTTAGTCTGTTTAGCTTTTTGGATGCTATCCTTCCCCGCTCTCTTCCACCCCTCTTCCCAACTGTGGGAAGTCGGAAAATTTCGATGAAACGATATACCTGTTATTAGTCTGTTTGGCTGTTTGGATGCTGTTCCTCCGATTTCTTCCATTCGTCTCCATAACCGTGAGAAGTCGAAACATTTTTTAATCGCGCACGTCGTGTGTTTTCTTTCTTTAAATGGAGAATAAAAGGAAAGGCTTGACTTTGGAAACAAAGTTAAAAAAATTGTATAAATGTGAGAAAAGTTTGAAGTCGAAAGCGAGATCGCTAGAAAATTTGGTCTTGCATCATCGACGCTTTTTACAATTTTAAAGAACAAAGAGAAGATCAAGAAGAGGGCTTTTCTGAGTAACGCACCTGCGAAATCCAAAAGTTACGCAATGGTGAACATAAATAATTGGAGAAAGCGTTGTTTATGGGGTTTTGTCATAATCGAGCCAACAACATTCCTGTTAGTGGACTGATGATAAAAGCTACAGCCAATGAATTAAGCGTTGAAATGACGATCGTGAATTTTGGTTATTCGAACGTTGGCTAAACCGATTTAAAACTAGAAAAGAGATCTCTATGCACAAAAATATTTGGAGAATCAGCTTCTGTTATTACACAAGCGGTTCAGGACTGGTCTATCCTTTTAGAAATTCTAGCTCGATATAACGCAAAAATCATTTACAGTGCGGATGAAACGCGTTGTTTTATAACTTGTTGTCTGACAGGACTTTTGCGGTAAAATGCGATCCATGTAAAGGATGAAAACGCAGTAAAGAAAGTTCAACTTTTCTATGTTTCGCCAATATGGATAGTAGTCATAAATTAAAGTCATCATTAGTGATTGGAAAATCGCAAAGGCCGTGCTGCTTTCGTGGTACTTTGCCACTGTGCACACATGAAGCTAATAAGAAGGCGTGGATGACGTAACGTTATTTTCCAAGTAAATGAAGGCCTTCCAAGTTCAAGTTGGAATTGAGAACAGAAAAACAGCGTCATTCATCGATTATTATCCTCTACACACAAGTCCCAAAGATGTTCAATTGGATAACATTGAACTGATATTATTGCCACTTAGCTGCACTAGTGTACTTCAGCCTCTTTACCAAAGAGATGTGAAACTGATAAGTAAAAATATCGGACCATTCTGGTAAATGACGCAATCAGACGAATTTTCATCAGATGATAAACTAGGGAATTTGAACGTCCTTGAGGCCATTAAAGTTCTTGCCGTGGCATGGAACGAACTGCCATGATAGCACATTGAAGCATGCTGTAGACATACTGGCCTCATTACCAAAGGTGATTTGAATAAGAAAATCGCTGCGGACAAACCTGTAGAACAGAAAGCAGATGGATGGAACATCATTGCCAAAAAGATGGGTTTGACATTTAGCGTTCAAGACTATGTCAATGCTGACGCAGATGTATCAGGACACCGAAGAGAGTAAAATGATCAGGACAACGAAGAGAGTAAAATGATCAGGACAACGAAGAGAGTAAAATGATCAGGACAACGAAGAGAGTAAAAATAAAAGTGTACCATCTCAATGAACTCATCCAAGTTTCAAACACAATCGGGCAATTTTGTAGTGCGTCAAATGCACCTATTGAAGAAACGGCAATTTCCCGTACAGTCGAGAGTTACGTGTTACAATCATCAGTGTCAAAGAGGAAACGAAAGACTCTATTCTTATGTTTTGTAAAAACCCAATCTGAATTAAAAATAAACATCAGGTATATGTAACATACACTGAAGTGCCAGAAAAACTGGTACAGACGAGCTTATGCAAAATACATAGCAACGTCACATATGCGCGTACTTGGTTGTGTCCGCCAGTGCGTATACAAAGCGATAGACATCCTTGCCAGCTGTCAAAGCTGTTTTCGGCATGAGAATGACAAGTAATAACGATTTAAGCGATTTTCAACGCGGTGTCATAGTTGGAGCTCCTGAGATGGGCCATAGTATTTCGGAGGTAGAAACGAAGTTCGGATTTTCACGGACGACCATTGCAAGGGTGTACCGTGACTACAAGAATTCCGGCAAAACCTTCAACGTACGATAACAGTGTGGCCGTAAAAAGACATTGGGTGAACGTGAACATCGTCGGCTGTCAAGAATCGTTTCACGCGATAGGCGTGCAGCACTCTCGCAGGTATCATCGGAATTCAATGCTGGAGCCTCAACAAGCATCGGCGTCCGGACTGTGCAACGAGTTGGGCGTCGGCTCCCAACTCGAGTACCCATCAAGGGGACTCGAGTTGGGAGCCGACGCCCAACTCGAGTCCCCTTGATGGGTGCACGACACAGTGCAATGCGCCTCGCTTGGGCACAACAACACCGCCACTGAACACCTGATGACTGGAAGCAAGTAGCCTGGTCTGACGAGTCGCGTTTCCAACTGTATCGGGCAGATGGGATGATTCGATTGTGACGCAAACCCCATGAAGCCATGGATACCGCCTGGCAACAGGGAACTGTACTGGCGGGTGGGGGATCCGTAATGGTATGGGGTGTGTTTAGCTGGACTTCACTAGGACCTCTGGTACGTCTACAAACGTCTGTGCCCGGCCAACGCTATGTGCACATCCTTTCTGATGAGGTACACCCGTTCATGTCCTGCATTCATGCTGATGAGTTGGGCCTGTTCCAACAGGACAATGCACCTCCACGCAAGTTTCGGGTCGCCACATTATGGTTAGAGGAGCATTCATCTGAGTTTGGGGTGTTGCCATTCTAACCCAAGTCCCCAGATCTGAGCGTGATAGAACACATTTCGGATGCCAGGCAACGCGCTATCAAACACAGGAATCCGAGACCTCGGAATACACCCGAATTGTGGAACGCTCTGCGGAAGTATGGTATGTATTGTCTACAGCATATTTCAAGAAGCTAGTGGAGTCCATGCCCCGTAGTATTTCTGCAGTCCTGCGCTTCCGTGGGGGACCTACCAAGTATTAGACTGGTGTCCCAGTTTTTCTGGCACTTCAGTGTATATACATATTTAGAATTTCCAAGTTCCGCCACGATGTTACGAATTCGTATATATATATATATATATATATATATTTATTTATTTAGAATTTCCAAATTTCGCCATGATATTGCGAATGCTTTCTTATATACTTGTATACACATTTTTTTTCCTTTTTGGACCAAGTTCTCCTAATTCTTTTCATTGTTGTTTGTGCATCACACCTTTTGATTCTTTCTTTAGGCATTTAATTAGTTCATATATATTTGCCTGGTTTTTTCCTAGCATACTATTAATTTTGAGTTCATCCTTCGACTGCGGTGTTGGTTCTATGGTGCTGACCATGTACATTCCACATTTGAATTGGAACATTAGGATTATCCATCCATTGGTTAACAAAAATAGTCAAGAAATAAATTTAACACAGAATATTTCCAGAAGCTAGTGGAGTCCATGCCCCGTCGTATCTCTGGAGTCCTGCGCTCCCGTGGGGAAACTACCAAGTATTAGACTGGTATACCAGTTTTTCTGGCACTTCAGTGTATATTGTTTTGATCACTTTTTATTATTATGTAGTACTGTTATTTGTATGTGTTATGTAGTATGTACAGCAGTACGTACATGCACGTACTACTTGTATGATCCGACTATAACGAGAAATCCGTTATAACAACAATTTTCTCGATATTTGTCAGCTCTCGTAATATCGAACTTTTACTGTATTTCCTTATCGTTTGTCAAAATGGAAGTTTGGAAAGAAGTTACACACGAACGCAAAAAAAGACAGCTATTTTTTTTTAAACATGAAAATCACTTTCTCCGCGTTGGCAAAGAAAGGTTTCCATTCGTATGTGTGTGTGTGTGTGTAAGCCTGTTTCTCCTACAGACTCAGAAATAATATTTGTTTTTTGTAAAACTTAAATGAAAGTGGAAGTATAATGCTTCTCAGTATTAATAGTGGGAAGTATTAATTTTCTAGCTTAAATCAGTTGAAGCATAAATCTGTGGTTTTGTCGTAAAAGTCACTTGAAAAGATGATTAGCGAAGTACAATATGTTTCACGCATTAAATTAACCTTTTCTTTCGGAGGAGGCGTCATGAATGCAAATAGTATTGAAAAGGCAATATTCCTCAGAAGAGAAGAGAAAGTTTCAAAATGTAACAGTTAGGAAAACTTGAATTGCTATAAATTTTAATATACGTTAATAAAATAATTTTCTCTATATTTGAAACTAACTGAAAGTATGCCGCGGATACAAAAGTATTTGAGCTATGTACTGGTAAGTGACACAAAAGGGAGATTAGTGTCGATTTTCTTTACGTTTATCCTGAATTTGAAACTACGAAATTCCTTTATTTTTTTCATCGCGGTTTCCATTTGACTAGCAAGTGAAATACAGTGTGTAGATGCCATTAATCACATTATTATTAATTTTTATTTCTACTGAAAATTGCAGAATAACTGCTTCGTGATGAAATCTTCCGTGACGCAAAGCAACTGAACCGAGTAGTCGGTTAATGTTGTTTTTCTTAATGACGTTAATTTCTCATATAGACATAATCTCTTTCCCCTTCTGAAATGCTTTTTCAAAAATGCTTCTGAAAAAGGATTTCTCAGAAGGGGAACAAATTAAAAAGGTATTTCCTCAGTATTTTTCTGTTTTGTCTGACTTTTCTCCGTGTCTCTCAGGATTTTTGCAAAATGTGTTTGAGGGTGGGGTATTAACAGTGAAAAAGCCTAGGGCGGGACTTGCGTACCATGGAGGGTCCAAAAATAACTATTTTCATTTTCTTTTCTCTTTTTTCGTTTTGCTTCTCAATTAATAAAAAAGAAAAAGCAACGAGTGAGGTAGAAGCTCGTCGTTCTGGGTTTTGGGAATATGTTTTGGCCCAAACTCGAAGTGTTTCTCCTACAAGTATTAATTTACTAGCATAAATGCAGGCTAACTAAAACTAATTCTCGACAGCAATATTACGTAATACTGCACTACAACTGAGCTGAAAGATTGGAGTCATTGTTCTTGTAGATTTATTAGAATATAATGAATACTAGATGAAAGTTCGTCAATAATGACGGGGGGGATAAGATATATAGAGTGATTTTTTAATAACCAGGTATTTTTTTGTTCGTGATGTCTGTGACGTAACACAGAGGTGAAGCATGTATCAAGACGACAAATCTTCAGCGATACATTCCGTCGGTGTAGTTTAGTCGGTTAGAAGAACTGGTTCCGGAGCGAGGAGGGGCAATTTCCATATCCGCCACCGCCAAATTTGTGTTTTCACATGTCCAAGTATGTTTCATGAACATTGCAACAATGAACCTTACAAGAATGAAATAAAGTATATTGGAAGATGTGAATCCGTTTATTGGTGTAAATATGACATGGATGTTTAAGTCAGATAATATCCAAAAACTTGAAAATTTCATCGTCCTGGAGCCAGAATCGAATCCGGGTCTCCCAGAAAGCGCCCGTGTATTCTACCCACTACACCACCGAGAACGATCAAGTTTCAAATTTCCGATCAATTTGAATATAACCGTCACAGGATTCGCTAGTCGAAGCAACCGGCATTCGTTCTGGTCTCCGGGAAATCACGGGAATGAATTCTAAAATTCCAGATTCGCTATATATGAATGCCGGTTGCTTCGACCATCGAATCCTGCGACGGGTATATTCAAATTTATCGGAAACTTGAAACTTGGTTACTCTGAATGGTGTATAGTGGGTAGCATACTCGGTGGTTATCTGGGAGACGCGGATTCGATCCCCGCACCAGGACGATGAAATTTTCATGTTTTCGGATATTAACTGACTTAACATCCATGTCATATTTACACCAATAAACGGATTCATGTCTAAATTTGTATTGTATAATGGTGTAATCCTGTATTTCGTTCGTTGATAAAGTATATTGGTTGGGCTGGGATTCAATCTTTAAAACAGGCAAGCCCCTCTTTCTCTTTCACTGCGCCACCAAAATTAGGACACACGAAATTATATTGTTAGGACTTTGCTCTTTAATTCGGCATTAAATATGACCCCCATTTTCCTTTTGAAAAAATTTTTCCCCATTCAGTCCATTTTAACAGGCAGTAAGAAGACGTTTTAGCATACGAGCAAATGGAATGAGGAAAGCTGGTTTTACGGGACAAGCTAATTAATTTCATCCATATTTGGGCTCTCTCGGAGAACTGCAAGTGAGATGGAATCTGACAACAGCAGATCCCGCACCGCATATAGCATGAAAGTCAGTATTGTGCTTTTAGTGACTGTCCGGTGAAAATTCCAACTCTTTCTCCTTAAAAAAGGCGTTTCCCACTGGTAATTTCCGTTGTTACTTCCGCAACAAGGTAGCAAAAAACTATATTTCATCTTGATAGACATGATTTTAAGGTATGGCGGCAACAAGTTACACACACAAATACACCACGAAATCAACCAAATAATTATGTTCGGGGAATCCAAAATGAGCATTTTTGTTGAAATCCCTAAGTAGAATATTTTTTGTAATAATGATATATTCTCATTGCAAGGGAAAGCATAAATTGGGAAGGAGGGAAATTTGCCGCAACGAAAACAAAAATATTTTTTTTTTCAAGGATGACGCGCAAAGTGTGATGCCCTCCCAAAACTGACGCTGTGCGCAGAGCTCCTGTAATTGTAAATCCGGGACTGTTCAGAATTAGGCTGCAAAATTTTGATGCTTTTAATCTCTATTGATTTCCTCCCTTCTAATTAGTTGAACGCGATAATGTTTAGCACAGGCGGAGATTGGGTGCCAAAATTGGGAGGGGGCGGGGCAAGGATTTTTCATTATAGAGGAGGGGAGGGTGAAAGTGTGAATACGAAATATACAAAAAAAAAGGGAGAAATAATTAAATAAGACATTTTGTTACATAAAATATTTCATGCCTCGATGCTGAAATTTATGAGCATGATACACCGTTATATGCAAATATTTAATTTTAGCATAAGATTGCAAATTCAATTTTTGAAATAAAAAAGTAACTCAAAAAGCATTAAAAAATAATGATTCTTACGAGTCTGTGAGACTTAAAATAATGATAAGTACCTTTGTATTCTTCTAGAGTACACTTCTACGCATTCATTTAAGTTTATTTGTGTTTTTTTCATTGGCTGTGGTTAGCAATGCCAGATGTGTTAAACGTTCCTGTTTTGTTGTGTCTATTAAATAGTTTTTTAGCCTTTTGAGAACGCTGAAAGATCATTCTGCTGAAGCTGTAGACATGGGAACTGTTAAAAACAATTTCAAAAGCTTCACAATATTTGGGTATACAACTTGATTGTAAGAATTTTCAGTTTTAAACTCGATTGTGAGAATTTTCAGCTTTAAATTGAAAAGAAAATATTAAAAAAGTGTGGGGCAACTGCTCCTCCTTGCCCCTTTCCTAATCGCCGCCCTGATTTTTAGTGCGGTCCAAAATCATTTGATGGTTTTGTCTGAGTGTACAATTCGAGGAACGTCTTTAACACCTTTCTTCTTTAAAGAATGAAACAAAACAAAATATTTTCCAACAGAGAAGTTGTTAAATTTGATAAACGGTTTTTGTTTCCTCATTGTTTTGGAAATTAAAGTTACAACGCCTACTGTACTGATCTATCTGATAATGTTCTTGAAATTAGACAGGCGTAGCCTAGCCCAAATTTTGATTTATAGCCTTTAAAGTGAAAACATTTTAACATGGAGTTTAAATGCTTGAGGAAGAACTACACCCTATCCAAAGGGTGCAACAGAAAGCAAAAGCAGCTGGCCGTTTTTGGTGTTTCAGGAAAATGGATGTATAAAATATCGTTCAAAATAAGAAAAAAAAAAAAAAAAAAAAAAGAAAACGAAGAAAATAAAATGGTTTCCAAAGAGCGGTAGCACGAACCACAAATTACACTTTGATATCATTTGAGCTGGAACGAAAATCCGAATGAAACGTATTATTATTGCATCCACTACTATGCATTTTGAAATTTCAATGACACAAGTTTTTGAAATGAAAATAACATTGTCTCCACTTCTGTCAGCTTTTAACAATGGAAGTTTCGTTCCAGTTAGGAACGTGTTCGTTTTTGACCCTTCAGGTTGACGAGAATGGGGGAATGCACGAATTTAAAACACATACCTTCTATTCTTAAATGAATTTTTTGGGAATCTGGTCCTGGACGGCTAGGAAAAATTTCACTATTACGGTTCTAACATCAAATTAATGTTTCCAATTCAGCTTACTAGTGAAAATGGAAAACAATTCGCGTAAAATAAGGATTTAAAATGAAGGAAATTTGAGTGTGAGTGTGGTTAAAGAAAAATTGGTTTACCTTCTCATACTGTCAGTTCGGGCTTACTTATCAGATGTGGATTTTGACTAAAAGTAAAGATACGGACACTACAAAAAAACTTAGTCAAATATTGCCAGATGGAATGACTAGCTTCAAACATTCCCAATTTATACACTGAAGTGCCAAAAGGCCGCCCCGGTGGCGCAGTGGTCTAAGCGATGGCCTCTGAGCATTCGTCCGAACGGGGTCCGGGTTCGAGTCCCGGTGAGGCATGGATATTGTGTTTGTCTTACGGCACTGGCTCTCTCCCTTCCCTGGAACCAGTGACTCTAAATTAGGGACGGGCGACTGCTTATAGCCCATTGAGTTGCTCACGGTGGTCGTTAAACCTCCAATAAAAAAAAAAACAAAAAAAAAACAAAAGAAGTGCCAAAAGTCACGTGATAGCAGTACACTGTTAAAAATTTGGGGTAGGTTGCACCAAAAAGTGGTGCTACACCAGACGCACCATTTTCTGAGAAAAGATACACCATTGTGTGCTGCAAACAAAACCAAACAACAGGGTACAAGGTTGCACCACATTCTGGTGCAAGGTCCAACCACGTTATTGGTTTTGTTTGCAGCACACAGTAGTGTATCCTTTCTTAGAAAATGTGGTGCAGCTGGTGTAGCACCACGTTTTGGTGCAAACTACCTCAAAATTTTTAACAGTGTATGCAAATTTTTAACCGGCGCTTCCGTCGTATAAAGGCTTCGACGCACGCCACAATTTTTATCAGTTACGAGGTGTAATCTCGTGAGTCAGGCTGAACAACTGCCAGTAGGATTAGGGCAAGCCGACGGGAATTATCGGAGTTTGAACCAGGCATGGTAGTGGGACCCAGACGGATGAGACAGTCAATTTCCGAAGTTGTGCGAACACTCAACATTTCTTGATCCACGGTGTCACGTGTGTACCGACAATACCTCATGGAAGGCATTATTACCCACCGTGGACAGCGCAGTAGCCGACAATGGGTACTGAATGACAGTGACCAGCGGCGTGTGACCAGGATTGTCCATGCTAACAGACAACCGACACTGGCTCACATAATATCCAAATTCAATGCAGGTGGGTACCTGAGACATATCCATCAGGTCAGTGCAACGTAATTTAGCGTCCATGGGATATGGGAGCAGAAGACCCACCAGAGTGTCTTTGTTAACACCACGACATCGGACACAGCGCCTCACCTGAACTCGTGAACACTTTATTTGGGCCCTGGAAGACTAGCAACATGTGGCGTGGTCCGATGAGTCACGCAACCAGTTGTTACGAGCTGATGGTAGGGTTCGGGTGCTGCGCAGATCCCATCAGGCCATGGACCCAAGCTGCCAACAAGGCATTCTGCAAGCTGGTGGTGATGGTTCCGTGCATGTGTGTGTGCTGTCTTTACGTGGCACGGTTTGGGTCCGTTGGTCCTCGTAAACATGTCATTAACCGGTAATCTCTTTGTTGCTCTGCTGGGTGACCATTTGCAGCCCTTCATGGTCTTCATGAACTCCAACAATGATGGGATTAATACACACAATTGACGTGGATTAGGAACATCAAACAGAAATCATCGCTCTTTCCACGTTTATAAGTGAGTCACGGAAGAATTATCATCGGTCGCCATCGGGA
Source organism: Macrothele yani (assembly GCA_039090855.1). Classification (NCBI taxonomy): domain Eukaryota; kingdom Metazoa; phylum Arthropoda; class Arachnida; order Araneae; family Macrothelidae; genus Macrothele; species Macrothele yani. The sequence goes on along the minus strand of CM076995.1, from coordinate 149,830,130 downwards.
ATCGAACCCAGGGTCTTCCAGTTACGCGCCATACATGCTACCACTTCACCACAATTTTCCGTGACTCACTTATAAACGAGGAAAAGAGCGATGGCTTCTGTTTGATGTTCCTAATATATGTCTATTGTGTGTGTCAATTATTCATTCACCTCCTGATGTTTGTTCAGTTGCTGCTTACCATCTTTGGAGAATCCCCAGAATTGTGCGGGGCTCCAAGAAGCAACCTGCCATGTGGTTTGGAAGTTAGTCGTATGTGAGTCTGGAGGATTCGAGGCCGCTGTGGTGCAGTGGTAGCACGTCCGGCGCGTAACTGGAAGACCTGGCGACTTTATTAGGTGCAACTGCCTTTTCCATAAAACATACTAATGCTCCATCGATAGCATTCATTGCTTCTTCGTATCATATTGCTTACAGTAAATGGACCTAAATATTTCGTCTGTATACGAGGTAGGGTGCAAAAGTTCGGAGACGTGGCGTATAGTTCCTTACCTTGAATACTTTGAAACACCGATGCCCAGCCACCTTCAAAATAATCCCCTTGGGCGACGATGCACTTTCGCCAGCGCTCGTAAAGCTTCTGGAGGCATTGCTGAAAGCCATGTTTTGCAACCCCCTCGTAATGCCTTCTGCGTTGCTCTTTTTACCTCATTTGTTGACGCAAAACGACATCCCTGCAGATTTTGTTTCATCAGTAGAAAGAGGTAAAATTCGCAAGGGGCTAAGTCGGGTGAATCGGCGGGATGTAGAAGCCCATTAGTACGATTTCTGGAGAGGAACTCCGTGACCAGTAGGGACCGATGTGCGGACGAGTTGTCATGAAGAAGGTGCAATTGTGCACTTCGCCACATCTCCGGTCGTTTACGACGGATTGACTCACGTAAGCGACGTAAAATGTCCAGATAACGTTCCTTGTTAACTGTTGTGCCCTCATGTCATGGCGAAAATTTTAAAGTCTGGTGAATTTCAGAGAGACCTGATCAATCTTTCTGTTGGTTTATCAGAGATTAATTAATACAAAATTTTCTCCCATGACATACGTTAGAAGAAAATTCCTGGTTGAAAGGCAGGGGAATTCGTGCGCAAAATTCGCTTGTCTTAATCACAACCAGGAAAACAAAATTTCATGTTAATGAAAAAAAAAAAAGAGAGAAAAAGAGAATAATATTTGATTTAACTGACTTTGGGGTTTTGAAAATAATTATTTTATCTATTCTTTTATCGCGATAGGAAAAGGCGAGTAGGTGTGCACCTCAGAGAATCAAAATTAATTTTAGTTTAACATCACGGAACGAGAGAAAAAGAAAATTAAAATTAGTGATTTTCTGCAAAACAAGAATTCTTCATTTCGCCATTTTTGCGTTCCTCATTTCCCAACGTCGTGAAAAGTCGCCCAAAAGTGCAACATCTTTTCGTCTTTTGGGTAAGGAATTCAGCAACAGAATCTATTTTTAGACCTCAGGGTCAAGAGGCTTGGTCCCTAAGTGTGAAGGTCAGAGGTCACTTGAGGCGTGGGAGAGAATTGCTGTTACTAGGGAAAAGGTCAGCCAATCAGGGATCAGCATTTTTTTCCAACACGCGAGACTTCTTTGACACTTTGAGACGCTTGTCTCAGTCACTTTTGTTCTGGTCCTCTTGCTGGCCGTCAGAGAAAGAGGGGACGGCGGAGTTTTTTCTCCTCGCCTTTTGGCGGGAGAGAACCACAGAGAAAAAAAAAGTTTTTTTTTATGGCAGCATTTGCTGACCACCAGTCCACCACAATGGGACACTCTGGCTCTGGTATTCGTATTCGCATTCGAGGGGTTGACGATGTAGCACGCCGATAAAGAAGCCTCCCGCCGTCCGGAAACTTCGCCCTGGAGAGAACTTAGCCGAGGAAGGCAAGACATGCCTTCTCCCTTAAGGATATACCGCCAACAGCATCTACACCTCTCCATGCGGTTGCTACCCCAAGGAGGAGGAGGCCTGCTTCAAAGGCCGGAGGAGAGAGGCCAAAAAACAGTTCCATCTCCTCCCAAAGTTTGGGGAGGAGTTTTTTTTTTTGCTTGACGGCTTTTTGATGACCACCAGTCCAACACAATGGGAGGTACCTGCTGACTCCGGCGATGCTCTGCTGCAGTAGGAAAGAAAAAAAGACTGTGGTTGTGCCAGGACTGTAAACTGTGGTGAAAAAAAAGAAAAAAAAGAACGCCAGCTCGAAGGTAATGTTTTAGTCCATATCTTTCTGTATTGATATATAACATCCCACGCAGGGTACCTAAACTTCGAGCTGAGCATAAGAAACAAAAAGAAAAAGAGCAAGTTTTTTTTTTTTGCCTCTGATTATGACTGTGTTGTCGTTCAGCTTTCAAAATTAAAATTTATTAGTTCCTCAGGTATGAGTTCAGAGAAAAAGAAAGAAAAAAAGAGAGGGGAGTTGAAAATGTTTTCATTTATGTTTTTTTTGTGTTGTCATGTCTGGTATTTTAGCAACTCCCCAGGCCAGTAAATTTTAATGTATCGGAAAAATTTAGTTTAATGTTTGGGCACAGTGAATTTTGGTGCATCGATAATAGTTTAGTTGGGCATGTGATAATTGAAAAGCAGTGTTATTGTGATGTCGTGGGTGATAAAATAATAGTAAACATTTCTCTCTAGTCTTTTACAGCGTTGAGTTATTTTTTTTTTTTTTTAGTGAAGATAAATTATGGGATGATTTATATTGGGATTTTGGGAACATATTATAGTGTGATGAAATTGGAGACCTAAAGTGTTGTTTACATTCTTGGAGTGTTGAGTTTCGAAATTGAGATGGTAGGAGTGTTAATTGAGGACCAGTATTTTACATGCTCCAGATGAGTGTTAATCTCCCATTGAAAAGGGGTGATCTTAGGGCAAGCCGGGAACTTGTCCTAGGGCAGAGGGCTCTGAGTAGGGAATTTTCACCAGGATGCGATATGTGCAAAATAGAAGTTGAGGTATTTGGGTTCTCAAGTTTTGTATTTCACAAAAAGAATGAACATCATGTGTTGAGAAGACACACTTTTGCTCACCAGTTCCAGTATTAATTGTTCTTTTCTTTGGCCTAAATTTTCTTGTTTTTACAAAAAGAGTCTAAATTGTAATTTTAATTTTCAATAAGGTGAAAATATTTAGTGGGTTATGTAAATGGTCAGTGTTATTGTCTGAAGTGGACCTGCGCATTGCCATGGTACAGAGGAATTTCCTTGCTAGTGATTTTTCCTGGGATATATGTGTGGAGAGAGATAAGTGATTTTTCCTGGGATGTATGTGGATATAGAGAATAGTGATTTTTCCTGGGATATATGTGGACATAGAGATAAGTGAATTTTCCTGGGATATATGTGGAGAGAGATAAGTGAATTTTCCTGGGATATATGTGGATATAGTGATTTTGGATTTCTTGGGATATAGAGAGACAAGTGATTTTTCCTGGGATATATGTGGATATTGTGATTTAGGATTTCTTGGGATATAGAGAGATAAGTGAATTTTCCTGGGATATAGTTGTGTTAGTTCTGGGCCGGATGTGCCTGGAATATTTGGGGTTGAAGTACGACAGGCTCTTGCAGGCGTGGTTGATCAAGGTGGGATCATGCATTGGTTCGAAAAGGGGGAGCCCTGAGGACGTGGTTTTTTTGGGGAAAACTTGTCTTCAACCCCCCCCCCCCCCAGTAGTTTCGCTGCTCACGGAGATATGTACTGCCGGCGAGGGTCGGTCGGGCGTTGCTTCAATAATTGGCGAGATCATGTTAGAGGAAATTCTGTACCTGATGATGATGTGTCACACTTGAGGATTTTTTCCTTTCCCTTTGCCTAGGCTGAAATTGGATTCACGACCCAATTTCACGCCTTCAGCCTGACTGGTATTTTCTTCCTGTGTTGGTTCTCAAAAACCCAGGGTAGTGTCTGAACTGAGAGTATTTGCCTTACCGCTACCTCAGTAATTCACTGCAGGTGTTAAATTTAAGTTTGTTTGGTGATTTAAAGTATCTAAATTTATTTGTTTATGATTTGCTGTAGTGCTAGGGATGTAAATTCTAAATTCTGGTTGTTGGTGTTAGTGAACTTGATATTTAGTTTGGAAATTTAGTTAATTGGTATTTTGAGCTTTTGTTTACAGTATAGAGTTATTAAGTATCTTGAGCTATTATGTGAAGTGCAGAGTGAGGTGATTTTTATGAGCAAGTTAGTGCAAGAAGATTGTTTGAATTTCTGAATTATGGTGATGTTATGAATAGTGATAATTTTTAAGATTAGTTAGTGAGGTTTCTTTATAAGTGAAGTAGGTTCATTCAGGGTAGTTCTATAGGTTATGTAATGTTAATTAATGCGTGTGCTCAGTGTAAATTCTGTTTTGAGGATAATTTACTGGAGACCTAAATTTACTTGGTTTGTTTACTTGCTGATAGTAGATTTGTTAAAGTATAATTTGTGGCTCTTAAAATAACTGTAAATTTAAATCGAAGTCTTCGAAGCTGGTCTGGGAGATTGCAGAGTTTGCTAAGATTGTTTAGGTGCAGTAAATTTAAATCAATAAGTGTAAAATTGTAAATTTGTCATTGAGCTAACTAGGTGAGAGAGAAGAGAGTACGTTTCAAAAGAACAGAACTAGTCCACCTTGTGGAATAATTAAAAATAATCCAGTATCTTTTTTTTTGTGTGTAAGCTATGTGAATCGTAGTATAATTTTGGATGCATAAAGTCAATGCCTAGTGTTCAAACCAACTGTGTTGAAATATGTCAAGTTGTGCTGTTCATAAGGCCAGTGGCCAAAGAGAAATAGAAAAGAAATTGAGATTCTGTTTTTATACTGCTGTGTTTAAGCAAACAACAAAAAAGGAAATACCATCTGATTGTCCACTAAATTATTTTGTTAAGTTTTTAAAGAAAAATAATAAATACAGGCAGTAGCCTTTTAAAAAAAGTCCAAAATTAGTGCAGAGTGAAAAATTTTGTGTGCTGTTGTCTTCCATGACTTGGTCCCATGTACGCCACCTTAGCTTGACTAAGGCTATCGATCCGAATCCTGGTATTATAAGGTATTTCATAACTGCAATTTTTGTCCTATCCTTTTAAATTGACATTCACCGCCTCCACAAGTTGTTATTGAACGAGTACATTTTATCCTAGTACTTATAGTGACACCTTTTCATACACATGCAACAATATTCAAAAACTTAGGATCGCTATCGGCTTTGTCGATTAATTTAACCGATATCCTCATCCGTTCATCCTTTTGTTCGAAGGCCAAAAGCCAAAGGACGGTGTGCTGACACACGCGGTGCATGTTAAGATCCGCCGTCAAAATGCGCTGGCATGTGATCTACGATAAGTTAATTGCGTTAGCGATTTCCGCAGTGGTTCTACGACGATCCTGACGAACACACTGCGCCACCATCATATTGTTTTCCTCACTCCGTGCAGTCACAGGTCGACCACAGCGCTCATTATCTGCGATGGATTCTCGATCACCTTCGAAAGGCCGATACCACTCGTACACCTTCAAGATCGGCATCGTAGAGTGACCGTACATCTTCGAAAGTATTTCTAACGTCTCTGCAGCTGTTTTACCCAAACGCTGACAAAATTTAATGTTGCAGCGTTGCTCTTCGAAACCCGTGTTTCTCACATCGCAGAAGATAGACGACTGATGACAGCAGCAAACAAACGTCTGCGCGCGCATTCCAATCAGTTTCCATGGGCCAAATCATTCTGACTACGGAGGAAGGGATGGCGGAATGTATTTCAGACGCCATAACTTTAACTACATGCTTGCGTTGTCACTGGTAAGCGCTGTTCCCGAACCTTTGAATTCTACTCCGTATATGTGTGCACGCGTTCAGTTCAGTTCACGACGTGTCTTTGGACATAATATGCTTTTATAAGTGTCTAGGAAACAATACTCCTCATGGAAATTCCCTGCATGACGGTAAACAATACTCCTCATGGAAATTTCCTGCATGACGGTAAACAATACTCCTCATGGAAATTCCCTGCATGACGGTAAACCCAGAATGGTCTGACAACCCAAAACGAACGTTCAGTGAACGACAATCCGGAGGTATATGAAAATAATTCATTGACGAAACAGGCGAAACATCCGTAAACTCTTTTACCAAACCACCTCCGTTTCGTCACTTGCTAAAGAAACCGCTCCGAAGAAGCGCTCCGCATGTAAGGATAACACTAGCCAACAATGGTTCTGCGGTAAACGCGAAAGTATGTGATTCTTATGGAAATCTGTGTCCTGAATCCGAAAATAACGTTAGTTTTCGTCCATCACATCTAGTTGTTTCGCAATATTGTTTTTTCCGTATACGTGAATTGACGTATCCACATTGTATGTAATGTAGAGCCATCTCCTCCCAATTGCACTTAAATATCCACAAAGAACTTGACTTAAACCTAGGAAATGCTGTATTACTATGAGAAATGCCCCTTGTCAACGGATGTTCCTGCTGTAAAGTACGACTTCCACGCACAAAAGCGTGGAAGGATACATTGGGTTGTAAAGTACGACTTCCACGCACAAAAGCGCGGAAGATACATTGACATTTAATGACTTGAGCGTGTGGTGAGTGATGAGAAGAGTTGCGAGAGAGATATCGAAGGAGGAGGACATGGCGAACTTTGGCTAAGACAACAAGTTCAGTTTGTAACGCGAAGTGTATTCCAATTTATGTTTTTGTGTAAAGTAATAAATGTTTTGTGTTGTGATCGAGTGTCTGTGATGTTACAGACGAAAGATAGAATTGGAGGCACCGGCAAGATTCGAACTACGAAAGATAGAAATGGAAGGCACTTGTGAGATTCGAACTACGAAAGATGGAATTGGAGGCACCGGCAAGATTCGAACTACGAAAGATAGAAATGGAAGGCACTTGTGAGATTCGAACTACGAAAGATGGAATTGGAGGCACCGGCAAGATTCGAACTACGAAAGATAGAAATGGAAGGCACTTGTGAGATTCGAACGACGAAAGACAGGAAGTGAAGGCATCTGTGAGATTCGAACTACGAAAGATAGAAATGGAAGGCACTTGTGAGATTCGAACGACGAAAGACAGGAAGTGAAGGCATCTGTGAGATTCGAACGACGAAAGACAGGAAGTGAAGGCACCTGCAATATTCGAACTACGAAAGACAGAACAACTTCAGCGGCGTTCTTTATGACCGTGGGAATCGATGAGTTGAAAGTTCTTCAAGCGTGCGAAAGAACCAACGCGACAGGGATATTTTTTTCCTCTTTGTGTTGGGAAGAACAAAGGATGGTGACTGTAGTTTGTTTTTTTCGAAATTATTTGTTTCGTATCGGATTTACACCACATTAGATGTTTATATAAGTACTGTTTTGTTGTTGTTCTTAGAGAATTATCCAAATTAATGAAATATCAAAGCAAGCTTTTTAGAAGTTTCCGGGCACGGAATTAAATAGAAGGAAATAATTTCTGTCAAGAAATAGTACATTCAGATCAACTGTTTGAGGCTAGAGTATAGGTAAATGTAGAATTTTGTTGTAAACAATTTCTGTGAACGTATACACATATACGAAAATAGAAGGAAATAATTTTTGTCAAGAAATAGTACATTCAGATCAACTGTTTGAGGCTAGAGTATAGGTAAATGTAGAATATTGTTATAAACAATTTCTATGAACGTATACACATATACGAAAATAGAAGGAAATAATTTCTGTCAAGAAATAGTACATTCAGATCAACTGTTTGAGGCTAGAGTATAGGTAAATGTAGAATTTTGTTGTAAACAATTTCTGTGAACGTATACCCATATACGAAAATAGAAGGAAATAATTTCTGTCAAGAAATTGTACATTCAGATCAACTGTTTGAGCCTAGATTATAGGTAAATGTAGAATATTGTTGTAAACAATTTCTGTGAACGTATACACATATACGAAAATAAATAAACATTGGGTACACGTAGAGCTTGTTGAAATGGCTTTCTTAGGAAGAGCTCGAAAAGAAGAACTTCTGCAGTTGGCGGAAGAATTGGGTATAGAAGTTATGCCAAATCTCAAAATTCTGGAATTAAAAAATAAAATTGTCAACTTTGAAGGATATGAAGAGGATTTCGTGAAAGAACTTTTGGCAGGTACAAAAGAGCGTAGAGAAACAGAAAGACAAATAGAATTGGAGCTTGAAAAACGTAGACAAACAGAAAGACAAATGGAATTTGAGCTTGAAAAACTCAGAATAGAAGCTGGACGTCAGCCGCTGGGAGGTAGTTTGGAGCAAAATGGAAATTCTCATAAACCGAGATTAGAACTTCGTCATTTGATGAAAACATTTGACCCAAAAGACAGTGATATAAGTATTTACTTAGTTTTATTTGAAAGGCAAGCACAACAAGCAGAAATAAAAAGGGAAGATTGGGTCACGAATTTGATAGGACTTTTGCCCTACGAAATATCACAATTGATTGCCAGAGAAAATGTGGAAGATGCTAAAAACTATGAATATGTTAAAAGGTTACTTCTTAAAAGATATAAGTTAAGTCCAGAGAAATTTAGATTGAAATTGGTACAACACATGCGTACATCAGAGAAGACCTGGAGAGATTTCGCCTTCGAGTTAGAAAATTATTTTAATGAATGGATTTCAGGACTTAAAATAGGCGATTTTGAAGCGCTAAAAAAATTAATGATCACAGATCAAATGAAGCGGAGAGTGCCTATAGAAATAAGGGAGCATTTTATTGATAAATGGTCAAATATTGTCTCATCTTCAGATTTGGCTGATATGGTGGACAATTATGAAAGTGTAAGAGGAGGAATCAAGAAAAATTCGTCGAATGAATTTTGTGCTTCAAAGAAAATGCAAGGCAGTGAGAAAAAAACTAGAGATAACTATGATCGCAGAAATTTTATGAAAAATGGATTTTATAACAAAAATTATGTTAAGCCAGATGTAGGACAAGGGTGGTCAAAACGGAATGTATCTCAGAATGAAGAAAAGTATGATCGCAGACGGAAGATTCAATGTTACGAGTGTGCATCTTATGATCACATTCGACCTCAGTGTCCTAAGCTAAAATCACAGAACTCAGGAAGCGTAAATAGAATCAGAGAGGAAACTGAAGGGGATCTCTTGGCACCCTATACCTTTGAAGGAAAAATAAATGAAGTTACCATGCCTATTCTTCGGGATACAGGTTCATCAGTTCATATCATTTGTCAAGAGTATGTGTCGCCAGGTGAGTTTACTGGAGAACATGTGTGGGTACAGCATCTTCTGGATGAACAAAAGGTTTGTTTACCATTGGCAGAAGTTGAACTAGAATGTGAATTAGGTCATATTGTAACTAAGGCTGCAGTGATTAGAAAGTCGCTAGATCAAGGTAGATATTTACTTGGAAATAAGACTGCCGCTTTGTTAAAAAAAATTGATATGGAGTGGCCACTTAATTCAGAACAGGTAAATGTTGTGATTACTCGGTATCAAGAAAAACAAAAACGAAACAACGAAGAGAGAAATTCAGTAAAGAATGATTCAGGGAAGAAAGAAAAACAAGCCCTTGAAGGAGAGGCTGTGGGTTCCGAAGAATCAGATGAATTAGAAGAAATTCTGCCATTGAGGCATGATGAAGATAAAGCCATGTTAGAGTTGGTAAAAATGGATTCAAAAAGTTTCATGGAAGATCAACGGCAAAGTTTGGAATTGAAAAATTTTCCCCAAAGAAATAGAGAAAACAGATTTTAAAAAGGCAAATGGTTATGCTGTACTAAGAAATGGGATGTTGTTGAAGAAGATCAACAAGATTGGCGAAGAGGAAGATCTTATTGTTGTTCCAGAACAATATAGAGAACAAATAAAAAACATGTGTTATGAGGGAACTTCGGGGCATTTAGGAGAGACAAAAACCAAAGACAGACTAGCGAAGTATTTTTATTTTCCTAACTGTTATAAAGACATTGAAGAATTTGCAAAATCTTGTGATTCATGCCAACGTGCTGGAAAAGCTAGGGACAAAAAGAAAGCACCTTTAAAAATAGTTCCAATTAGTCCTGAAATTTTTACAAAAATCAACGTTGATGCCTGTGGGCCTTTGCCCGAGACTTCAAGCGGAAATAGATACATAATTACAGCTATGTGTTTGTCGTCCAAATATCCAGATGCAGTACCAGTACCAGACATAGGATCCAAGTCGGTAGTTGACGCTTTGTTAACACATTTTTAGCCGCATGGGATTTCCGAAAGAAATTCAAACTGATCAAGGAGCTAGTTTTGTAAGCATTTTGACACTAGAATTTCTGGAGCGGTTTGGAATAAAAGTTACTCATAGTTCTGTATATCATCCCCAAAGTAATCCGGTAGAACGATTCCATCGAACTATTAAAAGGATGTTGAGAGTTTTATGTCTTGAGTCTGCTCCGGATTGGGAGAAACAGTTACCGGCGGCGCTGTTTGCTTTGAGAACTGTGACACATGAAAGCACAGGGTTTACGCCTGCTGAATTGGTGCATGGAAAAAATTTGAGGACGCCAATGACACTATTGTATGAAAAATGGATGGGTCATCCTGAAGAAGAAAACTATGTCACTGAATATGTATTTGAGTTAATAAATAGGATGAAAAGATGTCAAGAACTTGCCATTAAAAACATGGAAGTGGCTCAATTAAAAAGAAAATATTGGTATGACAGAAATGCGGTAAAACGTGAATTTCAAGAAGGAGATTTAGTATTGGTTTTTGTTACCTGCAGGCCAAATAAGTTAGTGGAAAGGACCAGGGAAAATTGAGAAAAAAATTTCTGAGACTAATTATGTAGTAAGCTTTGAAGGTAAAAATGTAAAGCATCCAGTATATCACATTAACATGCTGAAACCATACCATAAACGACCAGAATTTGTGAACTTATTGCCCGGTTGTGAAAATGGTGAAATGGATTTAGAGATTAAATTTCCGCAAGTTGAAAAAATCCCAATATATTTAACTTCTCTGATATCGAGGAGAACAGTAAACTTCGAGAGCGCCTAAGTGGCCAACAAATTCAGGATCTGAAAAAACTATTATGTCATTACTTGAAAATGTTTTCTAATATCCACGAAAGACTCATTTGGTCGAACATGATATCGAGCTAGCTAGTAATGCTATTGTAAGAGTTAAGCCTTATAGAATGTCGCCCAGGCAGATAAATATTCTTAAAGCCGAGATAGATAAAATGCTGCAGTACAAGATTATAGAAGTTGGTGAATCAGACTATACATCAATCATGATTTTGGTAGAAGTACCCGGAAGAGATCCACGCTCATGTATTGACTACAGGCGATTAAATGAAGTGACAAGGACCCAGTTCTATCCATTGCCCAACATAGAAGAAAGAGTCGAAAAGGTTTCTGGAGCGAAGTATATTACAGTATTAGATTTAACAAAAGGGTACTGGCAAATTCCACTAAGTGCTAGAGCTCAACGATTGGCAGCGTTTGTGACTACTTTTGGAACGTATCGGCCCTTAAAGATGCCATTTGGCCTTAAGAACGCACCTTATTTCTTTAGCAAAATGATGTCGGAACTTTTGAGAGGCTGCGAAGAGTTTGCCGTACCATATCTAGATGATATTGCCATTTTTTCCGAAAACTGGGGGGATCATTTGATACATCTTGAAGAAGTGCTACAGAGGTTGCAGAGGGCTTCCTTGACCATAAAACCTTCCAAATGTAAGTTTGCTCAAGATCACGTCTTGTATTTGGGTCATATTGTTGGACAAGGATATCGAAAACCAGCAGAACGGAAGGTTCAGGCCATACAAAATTTTCCTACGCCAAAGAACAAGACGCAAGTAAGATCTTTCTTAGGCCTGGCGGGATATTACAGCAGATATATTCCAATGTTTTCTTCGATAGCAGCTCCCTTGACTGACATCTTGATGGGTAAAAATCGTAAAGAGGAAATTATATGGTCAGAACAATGTGAGAAAGCTTTTGTGGAACTAAAAAAAATCTTTATCTAGTTTTCCTGTTCTGTATGCCCTTTACTATGAACGTAGATTTATTCTACAAACTGATGCTTCAGATCAAGGAATGGGAGTCGTCCTCTCGCAAGAACAAGAAGATGGCGCTGAACATCCTGTACTCTATCTAAGCAGAAAACTTTCGACAGCAGAGAAGACATACAGTACCAATGAAAAAGAATGTGCCGCCATTATATTTGCGGTACAGAAACTGAAATGCTACAGTTCCAACTTTAGATGATCCACCTTAATCATGCTATGTGTCTGCTAGTGAAAACACTGTTTTTTTTTGTTTTTTTTTTTGGTTGTGATATATACTACATAGAAATTGTTGGAAAACACGTAAAGATGATTGTTAAATTAACTCATATATTTCTCTTTGTAAATAGATTATGACTCATTATGTGAACTATGACTATTGTATTGTAAAATGACAAGAACTTTTTACCACTGGAAAAAGTTCCTCTGGAGTGAGGAGGGGTTGTAAAGTACGACTTCCACGCACAAAAGCGCGGAAGGATACATTGACATTTAATGACTTGAGCGTGTGATGAGTGATGAGAAGAGTTGCGAGAGAGATATCGAAGGAGGAGGACATGGCGAACTTTGGCAAAGACAACAAGTTCAGTTTGTAACGCGAAGTGTATTCCAATTTATGTTTTTGTGTAAAGTAATAAATGTTTTGTGTTGTGATCGAGTGTCTGTGATGTTACACTGCGTACTTCTGCGTTTCTTTATTGTTTATGTTTTCAGAAGCCGCTGCGTCGCGTCAGAGCCGTCGACGTGACATTAGGCGGTGCGCCGCCGCTTGTCTATTGTACCCCTAGGAGTTTCTGTTTAAAGAACCCTCACTGAATATCCTATAAGTTGAGCAGAGGGCAGGTATCCTTATATAAATATACTATCAGTTGAGCAGAGGGCAGGTATCCTTATATGAATATCCTATCAGTTGAGCAGAGGGCAGGCATCCTTTGTGCATGTGCCTGTCCTATGTTGGAAGTGTGAAAGTGAAACGTGAGTTTGTAAGTATGGCAAGTGCGTCGGGATTGTGTAGAAAACAGTGTGTGCGAAGTTTTCAGCAATTTTGTTACATTTGTGGATGTTATGTGTTTGATGGTAAGGTACGTAAACTAGATTCATTCGTGAAGAAACTATACTTTGCGGCTTCAAAGTGAAAGTCGGTGACCAAGATAAGTCGTTGGCGCTTCACGTTGCTTGTAACAGTTGTGTCGAGGGACTGCGGTACTGGTACGAAGGAAAACGGAAGGCAATGCCGTTTGCAATTCCAATGATGGCGTGAACAGAAAAACCACCACGATGACTGTTATTTCTGTATGTGCAATGTTGCTGGTTATAACAAAAAGAATAAGAAAGGAATTAAATACCCAAATCTGCCATCAGCCATACGGCCTGTTCCTTATGAACTTGACTTACCAGCACCTACACCACCAGCTAACTTGAGTGATGAATCTGAAAGCAGTTCTCTATATTCAAACACTGAGGACATAAGTTTCGAATCAGAAAAATTTGACCATTCACCAAAAATGTTTACTCGACCCGAGTTGAATGACTTGATAAGAGAACTGGGGCTCACGAAGGAAAAGAGTGAATTACTAGACTCAAGACTTTATGAGAAAAACCGGTTGGCACCTGGAGTTACAGTTTCTTGGTACAGGAATCGTGACAAGTGTTTTCAGAAGTACTACTCAAAGGAAGATGATCTGGTTTTTTGTACGGACATCCGTATCAGTTGGGAGCAGTGGCGGCTCGTGGTAGGAAAAATAGGTGAAGAGCTACAAGACCAATATGAAAAGATATCTTCTGTCTTCAATGAAAATCAGTTAATGAGAACTTACCTATTTTTTTATATATTAGATCAATTCTTCTTCCCTTTAAAGCTGGAAATTTGTTGATTATGTGGTCAGAAAATGGCTGTTTATTCATGACATCAAGAAAATGTCTTTCTGAATAGAAAGATTTGCCAAAGAAGCAAGTTTATCTGGAGAAATAGTGTTTCTAGGGTAAGTTTGTATTCTTTTAAGGCAAGAAAAACTTCTTTCCTCTGAAACACTTGCAGATGCAATTGTTAAAATCAGGGAAACCAATTTATAAGCTTCTGTAAAAATGCCTTTATCTCCATGAAGCACTCGAAGAAGTTCATGAGTCGATATATTTCTTAATTTTTCATCAGCATATAAAAGACTCAGTTCATTTTTAAGGAACTGGTGTTTAGTAAAAAAATTTCCGTAAAAATGTTGTATATTTTCAAAAGCGTGAGAGGGAAAGCATGAATTAAATTGGTCGAATTTGGTTGTGTCAGCAAGCCAGGCAAATTGAAGTTTAGGTTTCTCACAGTCTTGAAATCTTATATACATTTCCATAAGAATGTGGTACAAAATTTCAAAATACAATTGTTTATAATTTTGAAAAATTGTTTCTGGTGTAAGAGCTGCATATTCCCGTTTAGAGCTGCTTATTTCTGTGATTTTGCTAGCTTTTCCAAACAGTGTTCCAAATACCTCATCGTTCCTTTTATGGTTCAAAATTTCATAAGTTGCTTTTAATTTGAGTAACACAGTAGTTTATGTCTATTGATTTTTTCTGCAAAATTTCGAACAATAGATCGGTGAAGTCAAATATTTCATAAAATACTATTCCCAAAAATGTAAATTCAAAAGTGTTTATATCATTTTAAAACCCTTGGGCAAGTTGAATTGATTTTTTTTCTGATTGGTCACTATTTGTGAGAAATTCGAATACTTCCTTCAATTTATCCCAATCTTCAACTGTTACACTTACTAACTTCGAAGTGGAGGACCATCGAGTTTCCGTTATGGTTTGCATGCATCTTGCGGTTGTTGATGTGAGTGAATTGTCTTTTCACCACTCAGCGAAGCGATCTCTTCGCTGAGTGGTGAAAAAACAAAGGAATTAAACTGAGGCTTGCAAAAAATATTCGAAACTTAGAAATTTTAGAAAAACTCTGCTGTAATACAAGGTTCAAACGATGTACTAAGCAATAAAAAAAACAGCTTTTTATGCTTCATTTTTTTTTCTGGAGCCCAGTCCAGTGTCCAGACATTACGTTTTCCCCATCGTAACATTGTCCTATTGACTTGTGTTGATAATCAAACTGTTCCAAAACTTTGTCTAGCATTTTGTATAAAGCTTCTGACGTTCTATCTTCACTCGCACCATGGAAACCCAAAAATCGCTCAGCCAATACACCTTCCGAATCAACAGATCGTATTATTAAAGAGCACTCGGATGTCTGGTTATGGCTTCCCATCTACTTGAATATAAAAGCATTGAACTTCATTTATTTCATTTTTGACGTGATCGTTTATATATTCAGAAATACATTCAATTAATTCGTTTTGAATAGTTTTTGAGTCACCTGTGAAGACATTTTTTATCGTTTCGTATTGATTTTGAATATTTAAAGGAGTTCTTGATATCAACAGTGAAAGCAATTCCTTGAATTTCTACGATTTATCGAGTCAATGCCTTCGTCATGGTCACGGAATGCTAGTTCTTGTTTACTCAAATACAATACTGCATCAATCATTGTCTGCAAGAAAAGTCTATTTAAACGAACGCTTTCGCCGAAATGCATTTTCAAAAGCCTAGCATTCTCCCTCGGGGCATCGGCAATGGTGTTCTGATTATTTTCAAAATTATTCAGCATTAATTCGCATTTCAGGTGTTCGCTAGAATCCCCACATTTGTGAAGTGACCGTTTTATATTTAAGAAATCCGAAAATTGTCTTTATTCCACGCCGAATTTTATTACCAAAAAATAAGCAGGGCCAACAAAATAGTTTTTGTAACACAGAAGGGATACAAAGCCATTTATATTCAGCAAAACAACAATTTTTAAAATTAATATTGTAAGATTTGCCGCTCTTCTTGATTTCTTTCTTGGCGACAATTGTCAGTGAATCCGTTGGTCGTCGTTGAAGTAGAATGTCTCTTTTATTTTCATCTTTCCACCGATTGAACGGAGTTTGCAATAAATTACAGACAATGTCGTTCACAGGATACATACTGAAAACTAATACTATCACTGTCGGTTAAACTGTACACAAAACTAAAGTAACTAATGAAGTTTTTAACAAACAATCACAAAACACGAAAAAACAAATCTTTTTCGGAAAGTACGTACCGAAACACCGCAAAGCCCTAGTGGATTACCAAGGATTCCCGTTCCACTGCGATCTCTTCGGAAGGTCACGACTTCAGGTGCAGAGGCTTGGCGTCTCAAGCTCATAGATGCCAACTAGTATGGATTTTCCGTAATTTTACGGATTTTTGGTTGCTGTTACGGAAGTACGGAAACACCGCTGAAATTACGGAAAATCGCCGTTTGATTTAATTTTCTGAGATAGAAAGCAAATTTTCATCAACTAAAAAATTTTTGTTGGTTCTTCAAGTTTTTCTGGGGGAAAAAAATTAAATGCTACATTCAGAGCTGCCAGACCTGCGCCAATTGCGCCAGTCCGCGCCAAAACGTTGTTCTTGCGTCATTCTGCTAAAAAATCGCCATTTCGACGAAATCTGCGCCAATTTTGCGCCAAAAGTTAAAATTTACCGGTCATCGATATTTTAGCGTTATCTTACGACATTCGGAATCGATTCAGCGGTTAATTCGTACGTGAGATTCTTCCGCAGATTCGCGGAGTCCCCTCCGTTTTTTTTTTTTTATTTTTGTTTGTCATTTTCGAGATCGATGCAAAAGTGAAGAAATTTTCGGGAGATTAGTTGGGGGTGGGGGTGGGGGTCGTATTCCGTCTGGGGACGTTGTTTTGTCTTTTTAAACGTTCGGAAACGGAAGTTAAACGAAGTGCAGATTTTTCCCGTAATCGTATTTTTCTCTCTCGCGCGATGTTGCTTCTGTTCAGTACTGTTAAATATAATTTCATTGCATAATTTCAGCTTGAAATTGTAGGCAACGATTTCCGAAAACGGAAGTTAGACCGCCCGAAAATTTTCCCGTAATCTTCGGCGACGGGATTCTCACGCTGATTCGAGGAATTCCGTCGTTTTTTGTTATCATTTGGACCATATACGAAATCGATGCATAACTGAACTTAAATTTTGGGAGGATTGGTGGCGGTAGCGGGGGAGGGGTGGGGGTCGTTTTCTCCGTCGGAGGACGGAATTTCATTTTCATCCTTCGAAAACGGAAAGTAGACAGAGGTCAGATTTCTCTAGTAATCGTAATTTTTTTTTCGCGATGTTTCCTCTACCCAGTATTGTTAGATATCGTTTTATTCCGTAAATATTTGTATTTCAGCTTGAAAATGTTGGATAAATTTCATAAAACTGAAGGCTTGAAAAACCGTTATTTCAAGCCATGTTTCCTGATTCAGCGATTGCAAAAAAAATATTCGTGTGGAAGAACCAAGGCTACTGCACTAATTCAGCACATGGCCAGTGTTTCTACAAGTAACATCGTATCTGAAGTTAAAAAAATCATTTTTCTCTATCTACGGACGGAAGTAATGATGCTCAAGCAAATAAAATGTATCCCATTACAATAACATATTTTGACGAAAAAATAGGGAAAAATTTAACTGTTTTGTTATCATTGGTTGAATCAAGTAATAATACAGGTGAAGGAATATTCAACGTTTTGAACAATGAGTTTGTTAAAAAATATCTCATGGAGCAACTGTGTGTCATTTTCTTGTGACAATGCTAACACTATCATAGGTCAAGTAAAAGGTGTTGTTTCTCACATAAAGAAGGTTCAGCCTGCAATCATAGTGCAGCAATGTTCATGCCATTTAGTAAATTTAGCTGCACAGAAATCTGCTACTCAACTGAAAGGATTTAATGTTGAGCAGTTTCTGATACAGTTGTACTGTTTTTTTTTTTTTTTTTGGAGAAAAGTTCAAAGAGGAAACAATCTAAAACTGAGTCAAGCTGTTTGTGGTACTAAAATACACAAAATTCTAAAGCATGTCAATACTTGCTGGTTATCACTTTTGGAATCCATTGACAGAATTTTAGAACAGTGAGAGGCTGTAGAACATTATTTTAGTGACAATGAAGAAGCTAATTCACAGTATAAGAACCTTGCAAGTATGATTGGAAATCCTTCATCTAAACTTTGTTGTCTTTTTTATCTGTTGCTCTTCCTTTGTTTACATCTGTTAACGTGTTCTTGCAGCAGGAAGCTCCGCTTGTGCATGTATTAAAAAGAAAACTTCATAGTCTGTTATCTGAATTGCTTGTACGATTTATCAAGCCATCGGCATTTGATGTGACAGCAACATCTCTTGCAGATGGAAATTTTGAAAGAAGGAGAAATCAAAAAGAAAACTGTGATCTCGTAATTGGGTCAAAAGCGAAATCTTATATAGGCACAACTGCAGATCTGAGTGAAGACACAGTGGCTACTTTTTATTCTGAGGTAAGGGAATTTTACAAAGCAGGCTGCAATTACAATTTAAGAAAATTTCCACTTAATGATGAATTTCTGAGTCATGATGAAATTGCAGATGTAGCATTAAGGCAAAGTGTTTCTTTTGCATCAGTCCAATATATGTGTTCCCTGTTTCCAGTTTTGAAACCAGAAGAATCTGACAAGGTGGAATCCGAATTTACTCAATACCAGTTTGAAAATTTTAACTGCGCTGTTACTTCTGGGAGAATGGATGAAGTGTGACACAGAATTTCTTTAATGAAAAATGAAAGTGGCCAGTTGAAGTATGAATCATTAAGCAAAATTATGAAAATGATTTTAATAGTCCCTCATAGCAATGCAAGTACAGAAATAATTTTCAGTATTGTGAAAAAAACCCATGAATGATTCAGACCTAATTTAAGTAGTCATGTGCTGCCTTCTTTATTAGTAGAAAAAATAAACAGCATTGCACACAGTGAACTATGTTATCAGAAGTTTTCGCAAATTGAACTAAGGAAGGCCAAAATGGCAACTACAGCCAGTTTATCATAATAATTTGGCAACATTCCAAGGAATAATTTTTCTTCATGTCTGGAGGTTATTTATTATATTTTTCTGGTAGACAGTATTTTAAATTTTTCCACAAGCAAATTATTTTTTATTGTATTATTATTATTATTATTATTATTATTATTATTATTATTATTATTATTATTATTATTATTATTATTATTATTTTGTTAATAGTTCTGACAGATTAAAATTTGTTGCAGTGTTAAATACCCAAATTTGCCGCTGTAGACTGGATTACTGAAAATTACTGGAAAAAAAATTGTTACTGAAAATTACTGAAAAATGAACATGTTGGTTACTGAAAACTACTTTTAGAGGTTGGCATCTATGCAAGCTAAAACACTTCACTTGCCCGGCAGATAGGGGAGGGTGACGTCACAGTTACCATGGCAACTCGGACGAAAAGTGCAGACCTCCAAGCATTCTCATTTCAGCTCTTCACTTGAACTGTTTTGCGTACAAGGACTTGTTTTCCGTATTGGACGCGCATTGTGAATTGATATCTAATCAAAATTTTGGGTATTTTAGCGCGCAATAAAGGCAAAAAAAGAATATATTATACGAAATTATTAAATTAAACTTTATTTCAAATAAAATAGGTGAAAAGGAACTTCACCTACTTCACCTGAAAAGCAGCCACTGGTTGGGAGAGGAAATCTATCAACCTAGTTCCTGGCGCCTTTTCATTGACTCTTCCAAAAGAAGCCTCAAAACGGTTTTACTTCATAACCGAAACAAATTCGCTTCTGTACCACTTGCTCATTCCACAAAATTGTCAGAATCATACGAAACATTAAAGTTAGTGCTTGAAAAAATTAAATTCCATGAACATGAATGGCAAATATGTGGGGACTTGAAAGTCATTGGAATATTGTTAGGACAGCAGAGAGGATACACAAAATTTCCCTGTTTCCTTTGCGAGTGGGTGTGGGTTTCCTTTGGATACTGCACATTGGCCTGAGAGGAAGCAACTGACAACAGGTTCCAAGAATGTAATTAATGAAAGTCTAGTCGATCGTGAGAAAATTCTACTCCCTCCGTTACACATAAAACTTGGCATTATGAAACAGTTTGTAAAGGCACTAGACAAAAGTCGTCCATGCTTCCAGTACTTATGCACAACATTTCCTTCATTGCCACAAGCTAAAATCAAAGAGGGAATATTTGATGGCCCGCGAATTCGTAAACTGATGATGGATAACAATTTCACCTGTAAAATGATCGAAACTGAAGAAGAGGCGTGGAACGCTTTCAAAGAAGTGGTGAACAATTTTCTTGGAAACGTAAAGGACCTGTCGTACAAGACAATTGTACAAAATCTGTTGGACAAATTCAAATTGCTTGGTTGTAATATGAGCCTAAAGCTTCATTTCTTAAGTGCACATCTCGATTACTTCCCTCCGAATTTGGGAGCTTTGAGTGAAGAGCAAGGTAAAAGGTGCCACCAGGACTTAAAAGAGGCAGAGAGACGTTGGGATGAGCGTATGATGGCTGATTACTGTTGGTCTATATGCACGTGAGTATCCTTCCAGAGAACACTCAAGGGCATCGCGAACACTGAGCTTCCATGGCAAGAGAAGAAAAGAACTGCCGACTAACATTAAGGAATGTTATTAGGTAAGTTTTCTACTCTTTTAATTTTATTTCTATGTAGTTTTGTTCTGATTATTCCCTTTCACTTTTAAAGGTTGTTCGTGCTTATGTTTAGTTTTAAAAATGGTTAAATATGCATGCTATATATGCAAAGACATGAAACGTATCGCTTCGGTCAACAGAAATTGATGAACTTACATTATACCATATTGCCAAGGAACCCGATGTGATACAGCAGAACCAAATGCATTTTTGAATTCAGCGTACAAAGATTAGTAAAAGTCACATATTCAAGTTCATACCGCAGAAAAAAGTTTTCATTTGCAGGCTAGTGATAATCACAGAGATTCGCCAAGCTTTCCCAGTGGAGTTCGAAAGTTTGGTGAATCTCTGTGATTATTACACCATAAGAAATAAACGGATTTAATACGTGTATGCGTTTCTTGAGAATTCATATTATGGTGTATTAAAAATAACGTTTGAAACAACATGTTTCTTTTTGCTATATATATGCTGGTTGCTTGATATAAAGCATGGCTTTTGGCAGTGGCATATATTCGAGGCTAGCTGCTTAGCTCAGAGAATGCAAAAATAAAAGTCCATTAAATATACATAAATAAGAGTCAATTATCAACGGTATTAAGATATGTCGATGCTTTCGCTGCGAAAAAAAGACACCTGCGAATTCGCTTCTTTGACTCAGTCTGGCGAGAGAAAATCATTGACGTAACGCAACCAACTCTTCCAGAGTCTTCGCTGTTCTGATTCGAAGACCTTCCATATGATCGCCTGCTAGCGTTTCCATGACAACATGAATGAGCGGGTGAAGAGAAATGGGCCATTGCTTTGGGCAACGGTTCGCTCGGAAAAGAGAAGACTTAGACTATCTTAGTCACTCGCATGTTTCCACTTAACAGCACGTGTTTCGCGAGAGTTGTTTCAATTTGTGTGAAGTATCAATGAATTAAAATCAATTACATTATATCTTAAATTTGTGGCTTTGTTCGATTCGAATTGTTTGGATAAATTTTGTGAAAGCTTCCCTGAACATCTACTGTCAGAACTTAAAGAACTCTATGCTTCAAATGTTGATACAGCTCGACTAAAAAATGAACTGAAAGAGTTTTATTTTCTTGATGAATACAAAAACAAATCATTAAGAGACATTACTTGTTACATCATCATCATCAACCATTATCAATCCATTGCTGGATGAAGGTCTCCCCAAATTTCTTCAACAATTCTCTGATTTGGGCCTGTCTCCTCCATGTCACTCCAGCATACTTTCGAATTTCATCTATCCATCTCCCACGGAGTCTTTTTCTGGGTCTTTTCCTGTCCCTCAGAATCCAGTCTAAAATTTCGGTTGTCCATCGGTGGTAAGTTCTTCTGGCAGCATGTCCAGTCCATTGCCATTTCAGGAATTTTACTCTGATCTTCCACTCTTGTCATTTTCCTTATCCACGAGTTCCTCTTAATATATCTCCTGGTTACACCAAACATACATCTCTTGATGCCTCTTTGAGTTGTCTGGGTGTCACGTCGTTGTATGTCTTTTTTAGTTAAGTGCGTCCATGTCTCGCGCGTCCATACGTAAGTACTGGCAGGATGGATTGATTAAACACTTTTCTTTTGAGACATAATGGCATATAGCTCTTGAAAATTATGCTGTTTCTTCCAAAAGCTCTCCATCCAAGTTTTAAACGCCGATTAATTTCTTCACCCTCACTTGATATCTGCTGCCCAAGATAAATGTAGGAATCGGTTGTCTCAAGCTTTTCTCTATCAATCGATAAATCTTCGTTCCTTGTAAGCGCATTGTAACAACACTTTTGTCTTCTGAAAGTTCATTTTTAATCCCGCTTCTTTACTCTTGTCAGCAAGCTCTTGGATCATACTCTGCAGCTCTGAAGGGGAAGTTGCAAAGATGACTGCGTCATCAACAAAACGAAGCCGAATTAAGTAATCTCAATTAATCTTTATCCCTTTGTTTCCCAGTTCATTGATTGAAAGACATTTTGCAATGTGGCGTTAAAGAGCTTGGGAGATATGGTGTCACCTTGTTTCACTCCCTTTCCAATTCTTATTTGTGCTGTATCCTCAAATATCCGAACCTTTGCACTTGCATTTTCATAGATGTTATTAATAATGCTAATGTATGCATCTTCAATACCGCAGGATTTCAAAGCCATTGTTACCGCTGATGATTTCACAGAATCAAAGGCCTTTTCATAGCCAATGAAAGCCATGCATAATGGGAGTTCATATTCTATTGTTCTTTCAATTAGTTATCTCAGTACATGGATTTGATATATTGTGCTGTAGCCACTCCCGAATCCAGCGTGTTCTCTTGGTTGTGCCATGTCTAGTGTTACCTTCAAGCAATGCGAAAGAACTTTAATGAAGATTTTATAAACCACTGATAGGAGATTGATGGGCCTGTAGTTCCTGATATCCTCGACGCCACCTTTTTCTGTGGAGCAGGATTATTGTATAGCATTGTTCCAATCCTCAGGATCTTCCCTTCATTAAGACATCTGGTGAAAACTTGGGCAAAGTTGAATAAATTGTTACATAAAGTTGAATAAATTGGACATAGTGTTTAGTGAGGTGTACAAATTAACAGACTTAATATTAAAGTTTCCATCAGCAACTGCCGAAAGAAGGTTTTCTGGTTAAAAAGAATCAAAATGTATCTTAGAGCCACACAAGGACATGTACAATCGAGCAACTTGGCTGTTTTGTCAATAGAGAAAACCGTTCTTTTTAAATAAGTACTGGGAAGAAACTTTATGAAAACGTAACACTCAAGTTCACACAAAAAGAAAAAAGAATGGAGTTCATGTATAAATAAGTGTTCAAATCCTAAACCTCATAATTATTTGCTATCATGCTACAATGGCATGTACCTAAAATTAAAAAAATGTACTTCTATTGTTTAACAATTAAAAATTAAACTTCGCAATTAAAAAAAAATAAAACAATACTGTGGGAGGAGGGGAGGGTGATGAGATATCCCACGTCTCGGACCGAAGATACGCCACTGGCGCTTGGTGTTCACTCCAAACGCACAGTAAAGTGTTGATGATCATCAGCAGTGATCCTGAATTTCACCCACCTGCTACTTTGAATGACAGTATGCGCGACAGCAACGCCGCTTGTTCGTCTGGATTGAACACAGACTAGATGAAACCTGTCGGAATCGACGGTTATTACTACAATTTTTTTTGAGAAGAATAAACTCATATGAAACAACAGATGTGAACTTTATTTGATTGACAAAATCATTCAACCACTTCAGTAAAGACCAGTTTCGTGATAAGTCCAGGCCAGCAAAGTCCAGGTTCGTGATTTTTTTTCTTTTTTTAACTGAAGGTTTAAAGACCACCGTGAGCAACTCAATGGGCTATAAGCAGTCGCCCGTAATATTTTCACTAACAATGGTCAACGGAATGTTTATTTACATCTTTACATAATGGGAAACGTCTTACCTACGCCGCCCCGGTGGCGCAGTGGTCTAAGGCACTGGCCTCTGATCATTCGTCCGTAAGGGGTCCGGGTTCGAATCCCGGTCAGGCATGGATGTTGTGTTTGTCTTACGGTGCTGGCTCTCTCCCTTCCCTGGAACCAGTGACCCTAAATTAGGGACGGGCGACTGCTTATAGCCCATTGAGTTGCTCACGGTGGTCGTTAAACCTCCAATCGAAATCGAATCGTCTTACCTACGTGAATAAACTGGATCGAATGAATATTAAATTGAATGTATACATCATGCAGTCCAACGGCATAACACAATCAGGTCTTCGAGAGTGTTCGCTGTTCCGATGAGAACTTTGTCTCCAATGCCTGCTAGCGTTGTTTTGCGCAACGGTTTGCTCTGAAAAGACTTCAGACTTTGGACTATCTCAGTCGCTCCACACTCCGCCTTCAACAGCGCGTGAGTCAACAGCAGGCGATCGAATGTCAACCGCACGCTTGTCCCATGTAGACTTTACATGGGAACTTTGCCGCCTCGCAACGCCCGAACGGTTGTCCCAATCTTATTTTTCTCTTCGACTGGCACATCTACATGGTTGACCTTTATTTTGATACCTCAACCATATCACGTTCAGCCGTTCTCTCAAAATAGGACTCACAGTAAAAAACCTTATAGAATTAATATATAGATAAGAAAGACTCCATTTTACAAATGACCTAAGTTTAAATCATGAAAGAAATACGGGATTACGCCATATAATACAAATTTTGAAGATGACAATCCAGTTTTTGGCGTAAATGTGACAAGGATGGTAAGTCAGATAATATCCGAAAACTTGAAAAGTTTCATCGTCCTGGAGTGGGACTCGAATCCGCGTCTCTCAGAAAACGCCCGGGTATGCTGACCTCTACACCACCCAGAACGACCAAGTTTCAAGTTTCCGATCAATTTGAATATAACCATCACAGGATTCGCTAGTCGAAGCAACCGGCATTCATGTTGAGCGAATCTGGAGGTTGAGAATCATATCCCGTGTTTGCCCGGAGAAGCAGATAAATCATGAAAGAAATAAGGGATTACGCCATATAATACAAATTTTGAAGATGACAATCCGATTTTTGGCGTAAATGTGACAAGGATGGTAAGTCAGATAATATCCGAAAATTTTCATCGTCCTGGAGCGGGACTCGAACTCGCAACTCCCAGAAAACGCCCGGGTATGCTAATGGTTACATTCAAATTGATCGGAAACTTGGTCGTTCTGGGTGGTATAGTGGTTAGCATACCCGGGCGTTTTCTGGGAGACGCGGATTCGAGTTCCGCTCCAGGACGATGAAAATTTTCAAGTTTTCGGATATTATCTGACTTACCATCCTT
Organism: Macrothele yani; assembly: GCA_039090855.1. Lineage (NCBI taxonomy): Eukaryota > Metazoa > Arthropoda > Arachnida > Araneae > Macrothelidae > Macrothele > Macrothele yani. The sequence continues at coordinate 149,804,727 of CM076995.1, read as the reverse complement.
GTCACATTTACGCCAAAAATCGGATTGTCATCTTCAAAATTTGACCTAAGTTTAATTCTATTGCTGCTGCTTGCTTGCCCCAAAACTGCTAAAAATATTTTCTAAATGCGCCTTTGATTTGCATACTCTAAAATGTTCGTAGAAATAAAGAAAAAAAGTTGAATCAAATGAGAGTTTATGAAAAATTTCGAGTGAGAATAAACATTAAGATATCTAAATCTGTGGTTTTAATTCTAACAGTTAAAAATATTAAATGTGTCGTTCAGGGGAAGGTTCTTGAACAGTGACTGGCTATAACTACCTAGGTCTGAGGAAGAGTGCTAGAGAACTAGAGAACAAATTTAGTAAGGCTGGGAGAGTTTTATGTTAGCTGTAAAAGACTATTTCCACTAAGAAATAAGTTGGACAAAGCGGAAACCTTGCTACATACAGTGCTGTAGTTAGGGCTACACTGTTCTGTGGTCGTGAGATTTCGATTCGAGGTAAGGTGTGACGTACACCCTAATTTCCCCGTCGTTTTGAGTTTCTGTGTTCTCACGTGAATTTGGTTTCTCCTCGTTACATATTTTCTAACTTAACGCCACAAATTTTCTCCAGAAGAGCTTGTAAGAGTTGGAAGCCTGACAGTGGATCAGAGTGCGATCCAACGTAAATAAAATAAAAAATGTCAGTGAATGAAATACGGGATTACACCATTGTACAATACAAATTTGGAAGATGTGAATCCGTTTATTGGTGTAAATATGACATGGATGTTAAGTCAGATAATATCCGAGAACTTGAAAATTTCGTCGTCCTATAGCGGGAATTGAATCCGCGTCTCCCGGATAGCACCCGACCCAGTCAGACACACTCTCTCGACTCCCTCAGATGTTAAGTAAGATACTCGGGCGCTATCCGGGAGACGCTGGTTCGATTCCAGCTCCAGGAAAACGGAATTTCCAATTTTTCGGATATTATCCAACTTAACATCCATGTCATATTTACACCAATAAACGGATTCACATCTTCAAAAAAAAAAAAAAAAAAAAAAGGAAATCTGTGGATAAGAGCTACATGAGCAGATATATAGATTGTGTTCAGTTTAAGAGCGATGTCTCATATGTCAATAGTACGTCATCTACATCATCAGTATGTGTTTCGAGCGATATTGTAAGAGCTATGTTCTACTGACGCAGAGCTATCTGTTGAGTACGACGCGGAAGCTATTTTCTATATGTACGTGGTGCTGTATGCTATGTGAATATTGATATTTGTCAAACGTGTCTTGTTGAGAACGACGTGTTTGTTGAAATACAATTTGACATGCTGGCTAAAAAGATATTGAAGAATGGATTCGGATTTTGTAAGTATTGTCTCTTAACTTACGCTGGCCATTATTTTGAAAAGTGCCTACATAGATATTTTAAAAATAAGAAAGAATAATTAAAGTTTATAAATTAAGGTTTCAGCGGTTACGAACGAGCAACGAATAATTTAAAACAATTAGGATTATCAAAGTAAAGTCTACGAGCTTTAAGTTGAAGTAAGGTTGAGTTAAACCTTAAAAGTAACAATATTTCAACCACCATGAAAAACCTACAACATAGAATCTCTTGCCGGTGGTGGATCTCCAACTTAGGTCTTCCTACTCCGGAGTGGCTGTTCTCCCAACTGAACTACGCCGGATTTTCTATTGGGCGCAATAAACGCTAGATGGAGGCCTCAGACTGAAGTTCTAATGTGTGCTTCGTGAGTTTCCTTCTCAGAATGTCGGCAGTGGGCTCCCGATTCGCGAAGTAAAGATTACTTCCGAATTACAGCATTCTTATAGCGCGCGGCTAGTACGGAAGAAAATTCGCCGTTTTGATTGGCTACCACGTCACCCCGCCAACTACCTTCCTCCCCCACGCCGTAAACTGCCTTCCTTAATCGACTCGACTACGCGATTCCATCATCTCAGTGTGTGGATTGGATTGGATTAAAGGTTTAACGATCACCATGAGAAACTCAATGGGCTATAAGCAGTCGACTGTCCCTAATTTAGGGTCACTGGTTCCAGGGAAGGGAGAGAGCCAGTGCTGTAAGACAAACACAACATCCATGCCTCACCGGGATTCGAACCCGGACCCCTTTCGGACGAATGATCAGAGGCCATCGCTTAGAGACGGCCACCGAGACGGCCTCCATGTGTGCTCGCTGCATACGTAGTTTGTGTTGTATCTTCGCTTGGTGACGTTGATATTTTGCAACCAAAATGATGAAAAGAAAATTTGAATCCGGTGTGTCAAAATGTAAACAATCAGAAGTAACAACTAAGCAGATTCTATTGAATCGTTTTTGTGACGATTTATGCGTCCACATCAGGAAGAGAAAGAAGCGGAGTCAACAGCAAAGAAGTTGGATTTATTACAAGGGCACGAGGAACAACTCGTGGAAGGCAGTGAAGAAAACAAATTGGATTCTCAAAAGAGAAAACATAGAAACAATTTGTGCCTCAACTGCATCTGCAAATCCAAGAGAAATGGAAATCGAAGTAAGCACTAATTTAAGCATCGAATCTGATACTGCAAGTACGGGTGCATACACAAATGATATTGCAATATGGCCGAACGATATAGGTCCGAATAACGAAATGATTTCAGTTTTATTTGATTAATAAACCGCAAAATGTCGATAATATTTAATGTTTGAAACAAAAAGATCGCGATCGAGAATATTGAAGAAGCTTTAATGAATCGCATTTCTGTTGCATCAAAAGCAATGAAACTCGGGTGTGGTTGATTTCTCAGATACAAGCAAATTAGTATATTGTTATGTTTGCAAACTTTTCACGAAAGCTATAGTATGTAATAAAATGAAAACAGGATGTAATGACTGGTCAAATATTTCTAAAACGTTAACTGAGCATGAGCGTAGTTGGAACCATATCGTTCCCAAATTGACAAAGCAAATATGTGCAGAACAAAGCTATCGGAAGAAAGTTTTGAAAAGGATCACTGCAAAGGTTAAATTATTGAGCAAATTTGGATTGGCATTTAGGGGAAGTAGCAATTATATTCAGTCTGAAAGAAAGGGAACCAAACTTGTTGACCTGTTAAAAATATCTGAGTGAATTTCATGATTTTCTGAATCGTCATTTACAAACACATGAAACTGTGGGCAAGAAAATACCATGTGTCGCATCATACCTGTGACAAATACATTCACTTAATAGGTGACAAATGGAGACATTAGATTGCTGAAGAATTGAAATTCCACATACTTTTCGGTTGTAACATATTTGACACCGGTCATATCACACGTGGATCAGCTTGTTTTTATTCTAAAATATGTCGCGGCAAACGGAGAAATCAAAGAAAGATTTTTTGAATTTATTGCAATTGACGACCATAAACCTGCATACTTAGAAGAAATTGTACTAAAGGAATTAGACAATTTAGCTCATGACATTAAAAAGGGTCAGGGAATAAGCGCATGAAAACGTAGAAAATATGTCTCGCAAATATACAGGCCTACAGACCAGAATAAAAAAGCCATAGTCCCACTGCATTTTACATTCCATGTGCAAGTCACTCACTAAACTTAATGGGAAATTCGACAGCCAATTCCAGCCTAAACGCAGTGAGATATTTCTACTTTGTGGACACCTTGTATACCTTCTTTTCAAAGCCAACACGACGCTGGACCATTCTACACTGCTGGCCACCCAAAATACAACACAAAGAAGTAAGCATCCGATTAGCCTGATATTCGCAGCATGCGTCGCCCGCGAGAGGACATGCAAACGATTAGCATTGCAGGGCATATGCAAATTATGTGCGCCCGGCACGCCACCGAGAAGCACTATAAGAAGAGTGCACAGAAGGCGGGGTGTAAGTACTGGAAGTGTGTTGTGCTGCCGGACCTGTGCGTGGGAAGCTTCCTGATGCCTCGTCGCAGAATACGGCAGTCATTCCTGCACGTTTCGGAGTTAGACAGAAGACGAATAGTGGCTTATCGCGTCAGCGACTTATCGTACCGAGACAACGGCACCCGTGTGGGACGACATCCAGCCACAGTGAGGCGAGTATGGATTCGGTGGGTGCAGGAGGGACGGACGGACCGACGTGAGCGATTGGCGCAGCCGCGGCACACCACCGAACGAGAGGACCGGCATGTTGTGCGGCGGGCATTGCCGGCTCGTACCGCCGCATCACGAACGTTAGCGCAGAAATTAGGGTGTGTTGCTCAAGAACCTGTGTCAGCACGTACCGTTCGACGTCGTTTGCAGGAGCGGGGACTTGTCGCACGGCGTCCATTTCTCCGATTACCATTGACGTTACACCACCGGCGAGTGCGGCGGCAGTGGGCCGTTGAACGCCACGCCTGGACTAGGGAATGGCACAGCATTGTCTTCTCCGACGAATCCCGCTCCTGCCTGCAACACCACGATGATCTGATCCGCGTGTGGCGGCACCGCGGCGAGAGACTGTATGACGCCTGCATTATGCATCACCATACCGGTCCGTCGCCTGGCGTTATGGTTTGGAGCGCAATTGGATATGACACCCGCATCCCTCTGGTACGCATCGTCAGTACACTCAACAACCACCGCTACATCTCCGACGTTTTGGAGCCTGTAGTCCTCCCTTACCTGCAGGACCTGCCAGCGGCGACGTTTCAACAGGACAATGTGCGCCCACACGTGGCACGCATCGTGCAACAATTCTTCACGGCCCACCAGGTATCACTGCTGCCGTTGCCTGCCTGTTCTCCCGATATGTCGCCCATCGAACACGTCTGGTCGCTGATCGGCAACCGAGTGGCCCGGCAAGCACCACCCGCGGCTACGCCTGATGAACTGTGGCAACATGTGAAAGCAGCCTGGACCGACATACCCCAAGCCCACATCCAAAGCCTCTTTCGTTCGATGCCGCGGCGTGTAGCGGCCGTTATTGCCAGCAATGGGGGTCACACGAACTATTGATGTCTGCGTGTTCCGCAAGTCGCACGGGCCTGTAAGATCAATGGTTTCATCTTTGTATCTGTTGTTATGTGTCCAGTAAATCTGGCTTTGCTATCTCGTGTCCTTCTTGGTGTTGCAGTTTGGGTGGCCAGCAGTGTATATATATATATATAGCCCTGGACATGGCTGAACCGAGAAAAAAATTGGATTCAGCAGTGGTAAGAGAACAATTAAAAGAACGATGGAATATGAAATCACATTATGTATGGCTTTTATTGATCATGAAAGGGCATTTGATTCCGTGAAACCATCAGCAGTTACAATGACTTTGAAATCCTGCAGTATTGAAGATGCATACATTAACATTATTAATAACATCTATGAAATGCAAGTGCAAAGGTTCGGATATTTGAGGATACAGCACACATAAAAATTGGAAAGGGAGTAAGACAATGTGACACGATATCTCGCAAATTCTTTAATAGCACATTACAAAATTTCCTTCAATCACTGAACTGGGAAAACAAGGGGATAAAGATTAATGCAGATTATTTAACTCACTTTGGTTTTGCTGATGATGTTGTCGTTTTCTCAACTTCCCTTTTAGAGCTACAGAGTATGACCCAGGAACTTGCTGACAAGAGTAAAGAAGTGGGATTAAAACAAAACTGACATACAATGCTTTGATAAGGAATGAAAATTTATCAGTTGATGGAGAAAAGCTGGAGATAACCGATTCCTACATTTACTTTGCGCAGCAGATATCAAGCGAATGTCACATTGATGAAAAAATTAATTGGCGTATAAAACTAGATTGGAGAGCTTTTTGGAAGAACAGAACAATTTTTAAGAGCAAAATGCCATTATGTCTCAAAAGAAAAGTGTTTAATCAATGCATCCTTCCAGTGCTTACGTATCGAGCAGAGACATGGACCTTACCTAAAAAAGACATACAAAGACTGCAGACAACTTCAAAGAGGCATCAAGAGATGCATGTTTGGTGTAACCAGGAGATATATTAAGAGGAACTCGTGGATAAGGAAAATGACAAGAGTGGAAGGCATCACAATCAGAGTAAAATTCCTGAAATGGCAATGGACTGGACATGCTGCCAGAAGAACGGACCACCGCTGGACAACTGAAATTTTAGACTGGATTCCGAGCGACAGGAAAAGACACAGAAGAAGACCCCATGGGAGATGAATGGATGAAATTCGAAAGTATACTGGAGTGACATGGAGGAGACAGGCTCAAGACAGACAATTGTGGAAGAAACTTGAGAAGACCTTCATTCAGCAGTGAATTGATAATGGTTGACAATGATGATATCATCAGCAGCAACCATTATCAATCATAATCATCATCACGATATCATCATCATCAACAACAACCATTATCAATCCACTTGTGGATGAAGGTCTCCCCAAGTTTCTTCCACAATTTTCTGTCTTGAGCCTGTCTCCTCCATGTCACTCCAGTATACTTCGAATTTCAACCATCCAACTTCCAAGGGTTCTTCTTCTAGGTCTTTTCCTGTCTCTCGGAATCCAGTCTAAAATTTCGGTTGTCAATCGGTGGTTCGTTCTTGTGGCAACACGTCCAGCCCATTGCTCGTTCTTGACAGACGTAATGTTGGTGGCTTCAATATTTTATGCATTTTAGTGTGGAATGCCTCGGCCATCACCCAAGTGTTGCGTGGCACGCCTGTCTAAAGGTACTGTCTACGTTTTGAGCTACTTTTCTGGCGTTATCGTCCTTGTATTTGTTCAAATTTATCAATTTTCATATTGTTTGCTCTTTTGTTTACGTTTGGAAGCTGCCAACATGGCGGCTTCCGGTCGTTTCTTATCATCTCTGGGCGTGGCGGATCCACGTTGCTTCTGCCTCTGCCGCGGTGCGCTCCCTATGTACTACTGGTCCTACTGCCTTGCCTTCTGCCTATGCTTCTCTTCCGTCACAGCCTTCTGTGCCTGCCGGCTCCGCACAGACTTCTCTTCCAAGGATGTCATTCGCCTCTACAGTGCAACGAGGCGCTACTTCTACGTCCGTTTCTTCTCAATCTGATGGTCAACACCTATTATACAGGTATCCAACTACAAGGTGAAGGTAACGATTGATGACAATTCGCTGATTCGTCATGAGTTCCATAACCTCCTAGTTAGAAGTGTGCTCTTTCATGCGTTACCAAATACTCCTTTGCCACGCTACATGGAGGCACTCTCTGGTCATGTGTCGTCTGCGTCTATTGCCGGAATTTATTGTACCCCTCGGAGTATCTCAGTGCAATTCAAGCACAAGGAGGATGTTGATTATTTTCTTGCACACGGGCTTTCAATTGGACCAAATCATCTCATCCCTTCGCCTCTTTTCAAGCGTCCGGTGAACATCACGTACTATCCTGTTCCACAGGAAGTGCCTGATACTGCGCATCCTCTCCTTGTCAATCATGTTTGTAAAATTGCTATCAAGGTCCGTCGCCTTTCTGAAGCTCCACGCGATTTGCATATGCTACAGGACCTCGCCGTCAATTATCGGTCGTCTTTCCCACTGAGAAAGCCTTGGCAGATTGCCCGACGGAAGCTACTGTTCAGATCGGCTCACATGATTACAGTTTCAAGATTTTTACCACTCACTATTGTACTCACTGTCTTACACAGGATCACACCACTGCCTCCTTTGTGCGCATACGCCGTTGTCTTTCTTCCAGCTCGCATCCCAATGCCGATCATGTGGGTCCTTCCCATCATCCACTGGTTTACCAGCCGCCACCTCTCCATCTCTCCGTCCGACACACATTCCAGTCCAATACTGTGATCCCTTTGTTCCCCTTCAGCACCATAAGGTAGTGCATCCTCCTTCTGGGTCAGCAGAGATATCTTCCACTACTGATGTGTCTACGGCGGAGTGTTACGATTCGGATGTGTAGAGTGGTGCTTCGGCACTCCGGCCGCCTGGCTGCTCTCTTTCTTGTCTCTCGTATATCGTATCTCCTTCTACGAACTTGTCTACTGTTTCCCAGCTGTCGAACCTTCCCGATGCCTCGTCTGTGATTCCAGTGTCCACCATTGCTGATCGGATACAAACTGATTACTCGGCGCAACCTGTTTCCTCGTCTCCCGTTTCGGGTGGTCTTCCAGATCCGCCAATTAATTCATCTGCCTCCGCACCGACTTCGAAACGGACTGGAACTTCCACAAGCTCTATGAAACAGTAAAAGGTTAAACATCTTATTATTCATCTTTCTGTGGCCTTATCTGGTGTCTCCGATGGTTACAATTCAGTTATTTAGTTATTTCTACGCCTGATGACAAATCGCCTAGTGTGCATCTCCGATCTGGTCCTGTCAATCCTCTCTCTGATGCTGAGGTTGTACATGTCTTTGATAAATTTCTTCCGGTTCCTAGACCTCTGTCCACAGAGCAACTCTTACGCCTCTTGCAAACTGCTCGTACAGTTGTTTGTGCTGAATAATTCCTCCAATCACCTGATCTTGACCTGCGTGCAGCGGCGACGCAATATGGAGCTTACGTTTCGTTTTTCAAATCATTGTGTCACAGATCGTAGGTACCAGGTTTTGATGAGACGTTACACTCGCCGGCTGGCCTCCTTGCAGGACCTCGCTGAGCATCATCTTTGTGCTTCCTCACCTCCTCACGCAGATGACATTTAGCTTCCTTTCCCACAATTCCGGGCTTCACGTCTTCCTGATTCTTATACAATTTATCATGCTCCTTGTGTTGCTTCATGTCGTATGCTGTGCCGTTATAGTTTTCCTTATTTGTGTGCGTAATTATTTTTGTACTCTGTTAAATACGATGTCCCTTCGCAATGATCTTGCGCTCCTTATGTTTGATCTCGAGTTCGTGTTGCATTGTAGATATGCCTATACTTCCTCATTTATGTTGTTCGAACCACACATTTCAGTGGTATCTCCCATGTTTGTAATTCCTTTATCGCAATTAACAGGGTACAACTGGTGCCCACAGTTACCAAAACCAAAACCATTGCCATTTCAATGATTTCACTCTGGTCATGATGTCGTCCACCCCTGTCATTTTCCATATCCACAAGTTCCTCTTCTTTATATATCATCATCATCATAATTGTCAGCCATTATCTATCCACTGCTGGAAGAAGGTGTCTCCAAGCCTCTTCCACAACGGTCTGTCTTGTGCCAGTCTCCTCCATGTTACTCCAGCATACTTTCGAATTTCATCCACCCATCTCCCATTTGGTCTTCTTCTGGGTCTTTTCCTGTCCGTTGGAATCCAATCTAAAATTTCGACTGTCCATCGATGGTCTGTTCTTTTGGCAGTATGTCCAGTCCATTGCCATTTCAGGGATTTAACTCTGATCATGACGTCTTCCACTCTTGTCATTTTTCGGATCCACGAGTTCCTCTTCTTATCTCTCCTGGTTACATCAATCATGCACCTCTCCATGCTACTTTGAGTTGTCTGCAGCCTTTGAATGTCTCTTTTAGTTAAGGTCCACTTCTCTGCACCACACGTAAGCACTGGAAGGATGCATTGATCAAACACTTCCCTTTTAAGACATAATGGCAGACTGCTCTTGAAAATTATGCTGTTTCTTCCAAAAGCTCTCCAGGAAAGTTTTATACGCCGATTAATTTCTTCATCAATGTGACCCTCACTTGATATCTGCTGTTCAAGATAAACGTATGCATCTGCTATATCCAGCTTTCCTCCATCAATCGACAAATCTTCATTTCTTGTAAAAGCATTGTACATCACTTTTGTCTTCTGAAAGTTCATTTTTAATCCCACTTCTTTACTCTTGTCGGCAAGTTCCTGGATCATACTCTGCAGCTCTGATGGGGTAGTTGCAAAAATGACAACGTCATCAGCAAAACGAAGGTGAGTTAGATAAACTCCATTAATCTTTATCCCTTTGTTTTCCCAGTTCAGTGATTGAAAGACATTTTCCAATGTGGCATTAAAGAGCTTCGGAGATATGGTGTCACCTTGTCTCACTCCCTTTCCAATTTTTATGTGTGTTGTATTTTCAAACAGACGAATCTTTGCACTTGCATTTCCATAGATGTTATTAATAATATTAATGTATGCATCTTCAATACCGCAGGATTTCAAAGCCATTGTAACTGCTGATGGTTTCACCGAATCAAAGGCCTTTTCATAAACGATAAAAGCCATGCACAATGGAAGTTCATATTCCCTCGCTCTCTCAATTAGTTCTCTAAGTACGTGGATATGATCTATAGTGCTGTAGCCACTCCTGAATCCGGCTTGCTCTCTCGGTTGAGCCATGTCCATTGTTACCTTCAAGCGGTGTGAAAGAACTTTAGTGAAGATTTTATAAACCACTGATAGGAGGCTGATAGCTCTGTAGTTCCTGAGATCCTCAATGTCACCTTTTTTATGTAGCAGGATCAATGTAGCAATGTCCCAATCCTCAGGAGTCTTCTCTTCATTAAGGCACCGAGTGAAAACTTGGGCGAGTACTATTTCAATTTTTCCACTTGCTTCTTGTATGATGTCTACAGTAATTCCATCTTCTGGAGCTTTTCCCCGCTTCATGTTCTTGATTGCATGCGCAACTTCTGCTGGGAGGACTGGAAGAACTCTGGTACCTTTCATGATGTCTGGAGTACATGTATCATCCCTTTCATATAATTTGGAGTAGAAATCTTTCACTCTTGTCAAAATTTCGCCTCTATTTCTTGTTACAGAACCATGCTCTTTTCTCAGTGCCATAATCTGTTTTCTTCCCTTACTGAGATGTCCCTTTGCTATCTTTAAGATTTGATTGTTTTCAATTGCTTTCCTCACTAGTTCACAGTTGAAATTCCTTACGTCTTCAGTGATACTTTTTCGTACTGTCTTGCATAGCTCTATATATTCCACTTTGGAAGTCACATCTTCTTTAGTTGTCCTCATCTCTCGTCTTTTTTGCATTAACATTTTGGTTTTTCCTGATAATTTGTTCACTTGCAACTTGTTCTTATATATATATATATATATACTTAAGAGCAAAACTGAAGACTAAGGAAAAACTTTAGAATTTAAAACGAAGGTTGCAAAAAAACCTGAAAATCAAAACGCGCAACGCAGCAGTTTTGAAAATTCAGAATTCACATTCTATAAAGAAGATACCTAAGCAAAAAAATACATATATAATTTTGACTCACACCTAGTACAACATAGAAAAGGTTATGTATCTACCTGTGTGAGTAAAAGGAGAAAAGATAAAAAAATAAAATAAAACAACTGAATGTAGAAGGTGTCGAGAATACTGAGCCTTGGCTTTATCAAGGACCGGCAAAAACTCTGCATTTTCTCACTTCCACAAAGACCTAGTTGGAAATGGGTTTCTGCAAGGCCATAGATGCAAGTAACATTCCCACCTAAAATAGTTTAACAAATATATATATGTCATGTCCTCCGTAGAGTTGCATGACCTAGCACTAGTTAACAATTTCGCTTGCATCCATTAACCTTCCTGGCCCGACCCATGCTCTTCATCTGCTACTATTAAACAGAGAGAAGAAGATTAAAGAGAACTCAAGCTGTGAGAGTGACATAATAATTAGAAATGATTTTCAGCCATAACGAAATTCCAAGTTCGTTTGAGAGAGAATTTAAACCTGAAAATCGATGCAAAAGAAATCCAAATTTTTAAATTGCAATTAAAAAAGGAAATATTAATTTTTAACGAACAGATTTTTGAAAGAAAACTTGAGTCTAAAACCCCCTACTCTACAACTTATGACAGCACGAAAACGAGAATAAGTTAAAGATAATAATTAACTAAAGAAAACTTTGTGAAAGTTATATACCTTAAACAGTTAGTTGCAATATGTACAAAGTATTTCAGCAGTGCTTTAAGTGCATAATTAATTAGTTATTAAGAACTTAACTACTTTGAAAAAAACAGCGCATAGACAGCGCATAGAAAAGGAACAAGCTTAGCCATCTTCTGTTCCTAGGTACCCCAAAAGACGCTCAAAGTTACAGAGAAAAGAAAGAGTTAAAACCCGCAAAAATGTTAACAGACAAACCAATGCCTAAAAGCTGAAAAGCTAAAAAACGACAGAGAAAAAGTACATGAAGTACAAACATTGAACTTATAAAACCTAGAACCCAAAAACAGGGAAGAGAGCTTACCTCTTGTGTGACAAAAACATTTCTCCTCACAAGAGAAGAACATGGCTGACCTCTTCCGCCACTCCCTAGACGCTGGGGGGCAGTGAGGGTGGGGCTGATGGCCTCCTCATGCAGCAAGAAACCAACGCATGGAGATTTTAACCAGAGAAAAAAAAAATATATAAACTTAAGACTGTGGATCTGTATGATCAGAAAGAGCAGAATTAACTCTCCAGAATACATGAGAAATATTATAAAATACACGAGCAGTGTATTTAATAATCTTTGCATGTATTAAATCACCTTAGTGAGCTTCTATAGATTAATCAGAATCTTATTAATTTTAATGTTGGTTTTACTATTTTTAGTATAGCTATCCTAGTGATGAATAACTAGTTTTCTTTTTTATTTGTTTTTATTTTCTTTTATAAACAGATTTTTAAGCTTTTTTGTGATTTTGTTTATATTATTTAATTTTTTGTTTTAATAGGACCGTCATATCCATAGCACTAAGGTTCCTTTAGGTAGTTAATAGGCATCTTCTAGCCAACTTCCTTACGGCTTTGATTGGTCAGAATCATATTATTAACTGTGTAGAAAATTAAAGCAGATCTGCCAACCTTACTCTATTATTCAGAATAATTTTTCTTAAAGTTCTTTTGATGAAAGAAGAAGGAATTTCGTTCTCTAGAAAACTTTCTAATAGTATATTAATGTGGTAATTGAAGTCCAAATTGTTGCTGCAAATTCTTGAAATTCTTAGGACCTGAGAAATTAGTACATTCTCAATTACTTTGGTTGAAATGTTATTATTCCAGTGTAGATATTTAATTACTTTGAAAGGAAAATTAACTCTTTTATCAAAGAGGCTAATAGATGGGTTACCTCTGTTGAGCTTAATGCTTAAGTCTAGGAACTCAAGTTCCTGATTACTGTGGTTGGTTTTACATAAATTAAGAGAGCTAGGATAGATATTATCAAAATCACTCTCTATAACTTCTGAATTATTGATACACAGCAGATCATCAATATATCTAAAAGTGTAAAGGTAGTTATCTGAGCAGGTGGGGTGATTTTTAATGAATTTATATTCCTTAAAGAACAGGAATAGATTAGCGATATTCGTGGACGTTGATGTTCCCATGGGAATACCGTTCACTTGCTTATAGAGAGTATTATTATATAAGATATGGTTATTTTTTATGCAGCAATTGAGATAAGAGTTCCAAGTTCCTACATCAACAAATTGGTTAAGTTTAAATTCTGCATACAGCTCTTTAAAGGTAGTGATTATATCTGATAGAGGCAGATTAGTATATAGGTTTTCAAAATCATAACTATTAATATCTAGGGGACAAACTTTGAGTATAGTAGAAATTACTTCTGCATTATTATTAAAAATCCAAAAATCTCTGTACATCAAATTAGAACAGTTTCTAATGTGTTTCAAAACCTTCTTTAAGACATCTTCAAAAGCAAGATCTATTTTCTTTTTATGACTCCTTACTCCACTAGCTATGAACCTGAACTTCACAGGATCCTTATGAAACTTAACCGTTGCAAAAAGAAATGGAAATTCAGGCTCATATCTTCTAGTTTGTGGAATTTTAAGTTTCTTGAAGAATGCCTTAAACCGATTTTCTAACTGAAGGAAATTATCAGTATAATATACAAAACATAATATTCATGTTCGTTAGACTCGATAGTTCAAGGTGGTATAACAAGATCAAGTTTTAGTTACTTGAGTTCATGAAATGAAATATATATATATATATATATATATATATATATATATCGAGTCACATTATTGTATATATATATATATATATATATACGGTCGAGTCACATTATTGTATATATATCATCATCATCATTGTCAACCATTGTCAATCCACTGCTGGACGAAGGTCTCCCCAAGTTTCCTCCACAACGGTCTGTCTTGTGCCAGTCTCCTCCATGTCACTCCCGCATATTTACGAATTTCATCCACCCATCTCCCATGTGGTCTTTTTCTGGGTCTTTTCCTGTCCCTTGGATTCCAATCTAAAATTTCGGCTGTCCATCTATGGTCTGTCCTTCTGGCAGTATGCCCAGCCCATTGCCATTTCAGGGATTTAACTCTGATCATGATGTCTTCCACCCTCGTCATTTTTCGGATCCACGAGTTCCTCTTCTTATCTCTCCTGGTTATACCAAGCATGCACCTCTCCATGCTTCTTTGAGTTGTCTGCAGCCTTTGTATGTCTCTTTTAGTTAAGGTCCACGTCTCTGCACCATACGTAAGCACTGGAAGGATGCATTGATCAAACACTTTTCTTTAAGACATAATGGCATATTGCTCTTGAAAATTATGCTGTTTCTTCCAAAAGCTCTCCAGGCAAGTTTTGTACGCCGATTAATTTCTTCATCAATGTGACCCTCATTTGATATCTGCTGTCCAAGATAAACATACGTATCTGTTATCTCCAGTTTTTCTCCATCAATCGATAAATCTTCATTTCTTGTAAAAGCATTGAACATCACTTTTGTCTTCTGAAAGTTCATTTTTAATCCCACTTCTTTACTCTTATCAGCAAGTTCCTGGATCATACTCTGCAGCTCTGATGGGGTAGTTGCAAAAATGACTACGTCATCAGCAAAACGAAGGTGATTTAGATAATCTCCATTAATCTTTATCCCTTTGTTTTCCCAGTTCAGTGATTGAAAGACATTTTCCAATGTGGCATTAAAGAGCTTCGGAGATATGGTGTCACCTTGTCTCACTCCCTTTCCAATTTTTATGTGTGTTGTATTTTCAAACAGCCGAATCTTTGCACTTGCATTTTCATAGATGTTATTAATAATATTAATGTATGCATCTTCAATACCGCAGGATTTCAGAGCCGTGGTAACTGCTGATGGTTTCACCGAATCAAAGGCTTTTTCATAATCGATAAAGCCATGCACAATGGAAGTTCATATTCCCTCGCTCTTTCAATTAGTTCTCTCAGTACGTGGATATGATCTATTGTGCTGTAGCCACTAATGAATCCAGCTTGTTCTCTCGGCTGAGCCATGTCCAGTGTTACCTTCAAGCGGTGTGAAAGAACTTTAGTGAAGATTTTATAAACCACTGATAGGAGGCTGATAGCTCTGTAGTTCCTGAGATCCCCAATGTCACCATTTTTATGTAGCAGGATCATTGTAGCATTGTTCCAATCCTCAGGAATCTTCCCTTCATTAAGGCATCGAGTGAAAATTTGGGCGAGTACTGTTTCAATTTCTCCACTTGCTTCTTGTATGATGTCTATAGTAATTCCATCTTCTCCTGGAGCTTTCCCCCGCTTCATGTTCTTGATTGCATGAGCAACTTCTGCTGGGAGGACTGGAAGAACTCTGGTACCTTTCATGATGTCTGGAGTACATGTATCATCCCTTTCATATAATTTGGAGTAGAAATCTTTCACTCTTGTCAAAATTTCGCGTCTATTTCTTGTTATAGAACCATCTTCTTTTCTCAGAGCCATAATCTGTTTTCTTCCCTTACTGAGATGTCCCTTTGCTATCTTTAGGCTTTGGTTGTTTTCAATTGCTTTCCTCACTAGCTCACAGTTGAATTTCCTTACGTCTTCAGTGATACTTTTTTCGTGTTGTCTTGCATAGCTCTATATATTCCACTTTGGAAGTCACATCTTCTTTAGTTGTCCTCATCTCTCTTCTTTTTTGCATCAACATTTTGGTTTTTCCTGATAATTTGTTCACATGCAACTTGTTCTTAGACCCAGCTAATTTTGTTGCTGTTTCCATTAGAGCTTTGGTTACTTTTCTGTTAACTTCCGAAATATCCACTTCTTCCGATGTTAGGCCTTCTAAAGCAGAGAATCTGTTCTTCAGTTCCAACTTGAAAGTATTATGGTGTTTTTTAAGGTTGGTTATGTCAATACATTTTGTTTGTCTTATGAGCTTGCCACGTTCCAGTTTAGTGTTGAGGTGCATCTTACATCTCACCAATCTATGGTCACTACCTGTGTTGAACTTGTTCAGCACACTGCAGTCTTCGATGACGAATTTTTTGTTACACATAATAAAATCAATTTCACTTGTCGTCCCAATTGGATGTCTCCATGTCCATTTCCTGTGTGGCTTTTTCTTGAAAAAGGAGTTCAAGATGAAAAATCCTTCTGCCTCTGCAAACTCAACGAGAGTATTTCCACGCTGGTTTCTGTTGCCGTGACCGAATTTACCTACTGAAGTTTCATTCTGTTGCCGTTGCCCTATTTTTGCATTGAAATCTCCCATAATTATCTTCAAGTGCTGCTTACCTTTATTATTTAGATGACGAATTTCCTCATAAAATTCTTCAATTTCTTCTTCAGGATGACTTGTGGTGGGTGCATAAGTTTGAATAATCTGAGCCTGGTATCTTCTCGATAGTTGGATAACGAGTCGTGCAGCTCTGTCAGAGGAACTTTCAACTTCTACCACTTTATCCTTCAGTTTCTTGTTTATTATAAATTCAACACCACTAGTTCTGCCAGTATCTGTCCCACGATAATAGAAGAGATGTCCACTTTTCAGTTCAATGAGATCTTCTCCTTTTCTCCTTACCTCACTTAGCCCGACGATGTCCGATTTGATCCTTTGTAGTTCCTCTTCCAATTCAAGAAGCCTTGAATCAGAAGATAGGGAGCGTCCGTTATAGGTAGCCAAGGTCAGCATCAAATGGCAGCCTAGTCCGGTCTTCCGGGGATTCTTAGCACCCTCTGAGTTCATGTCGCACTGGCCGCTGCCTTGGCCAGGTACATTCCAGCTGCCGGAGACTGAGGGCCAAGATTTAAGTTGTAGAGTCATTTTGGAGGTGTTTGGCCATAACTCACCACGCTGGCCAAGCGGGTTGGTGAGTGTGGGATAGCATTTCCTCTGATCCCGATGGTATAGTTATACCGCTATTGGCGGTCGTCAGAGCCCCTTTAGTGGGAACAGGATGCACCACGAGAAGGCGGGGTTGACATTTGTCAAGGAGAGGCTGTGATGTTACGCATCACCTGCCCTTACATCCCTGTATATATATATATATATACCGTCGAGTCACATTATTGTATATATATATATATATCTGATGCTGGGGATGTAAGGTCAGGTGATGCGTAACATCACAGCCTCTCCTTGACAAATGTCAACCCCGCCTTTTCGAGAGAACAAGCTGGATTCAGGAGTGGCTACAGCACAATAGATCATATCCACGTACTGAGAGAACTAATTGAAAGAGCGAGGGAATATGAACTTCCATTGTGCATGGCTTTTATCGATTATGAAAAAGCCTTTGATTCGGTGAAACCATCAGCAGTTACCACGGCTCTGAAATCCTGCGGTATTGAAGATGCATACATTAATATTATTAATAACATCTATGAAAATGCAAGTGCAAAAATTCGGCTATTTGAAAATACAACACACATAAAAATTGGAAAGGGAGTGAGACAAGGTGACACCATATCTCCGAAGCTCTTTAATGCCACATTGGAAAATGTCTTTCAATCACTGAACTGGGAAAACAAAGGGATAAAGATTAATGGAGATTATCTAACCCACCTTCGTTTTGCTGATGACGTAGTCATTTTTGCAACTACCCCATCAGAGCTGCAGAGTATGATCCAGGAACTTGCTGACAAGAGTAAAGAAGCGGGATTAAGAATGAACTTTCAGAAGACAAAAGTGATGTTCAATGCTTTTACAAGAAATGAAGATTTATCGATTGATGGAGAAAAACTGGAGATAACAGATACGTATGTTTATCTTGGACAGCAGATATCAAGTGAGGGTCACATTGATGAAGAAATTAATCGGCGTACAAAACTTGCCTGGAGAGCTTTTGGAAGAAACAGCATAATTTTCAAGAGCAATATGCCATTATGTCTTAAAAGAAAAGTGTTTGATCAATGCATCCTTCCAGTGCTTACGTATGGTGCAGAGACGTGGACCTTAACTAAAAGAGACATACAAAGGCTGCAGACAACTCAAAGAAGCATGGAGAGGTGCATGCTTGGTATAACCAGGAGAGATAAAAAGAGGAACTCGTGGATCCGAGAAAAGACGAGAGTGGAAGACATCATGATCAGAGTTAAATCCCTGAAATGGCAATGGGCTGGACATACTGCCAGAAGGACAGACCATAGATG
This sequence comes from Macrothele yani, assembly GCA_039090855.1. NCBI lineage: Eukaryota > Metazoa > Arthropoda > Arachnida > Araneae > Macrothelidae > Macrothele > Macrothele yani. The sequence continues at coordinate 149,786,518 of CM076995.1, read as the reverse complement.
GACAGCCGAAATTTTAGATTGGATTCCAAGGGACAGGAAAAGACCCAGAAAAAGACCACATGGGAGATGGGTGGATGAAATTCGTAAATATGCGGGAGTGACATGGAGGAGACTGGCACAAGACAGACCGTTGTGGAGGAAACTTGGGGAGACCTTCGTCCAGCAGTGGATTGATAATGGTTGACAATGATGATGATGATGATGATATCTGATGCTGACCTTGGTAACGTATAACGGACCCTCCCTATCTTCTGATTCAAGGCTTCTTGAATTGGAAGAGGAACTACAAAGGATCAAGTGGGACATCGTCGGGCTAAGTGAGGTAAGGAGAAAAGGAGAAGATCTCATTGAACTGAAAAGTGGACATCTCTTCTACTATCGTGGGACAGATACTGGCAGAACTAGTGGTGTTGGATTTGTAATAAACAAGAAACTGAAGGATAAAGTTGTAGAAGTTGGAAGTTCCTCTGACAGAGCTGCACGACTCGTTATCCAACTCTCGAGAAGATACCAGGCTCAGATTATTCAAACTTATGCACCCACCACAAGTCATGCTGAAGAAGAAATTGAAAAATTTTATGAGGAAATTCGTCATCTAAATAATAAAGGTAAGCAGCACTTGAAGATAATTATGGGAGATTTCAATGCAAAAATAGGGCAACGGCAACAGAATGAAACTTCAGTAGGTAAATTCGGTCACGGCAACAGAAACCAGCGTGGAAATACTCTCGTAGAGTTTGCAGAGGCAGAAGGGTTTTTCTTCTTGAACTCCTTTTTCAAGAAAAAGCCACACAGGAATTGGACATGGAGACATCCAAATGGGACGACAAGTGAAATTGATTTTATTATGTGTAACAAAAAATTCGTCATAGAAGACTGCAATGTGCTAAACAAGTTCAACACAGGCAGTGACCATAGATTGGTGAGATGTAAGATGCACCTCAACACTAAACTCGTACGTAGCAAGCTCATAAGACAAACAAAATGTATTGACATAACCAACCTTAAAAAACACCATAATACCTTCAAATTGGAACTGAAGAACAGATTCTCTGCTTTAGAAGGCCTAACATCGGAAGAAGTAGATATTTCTGAAGTTAACAGAAAAGTAACCAAAGCTCTTATGGAAACAGCAGCAAAATTAGCTGGGTCTGAAAACAAATTGCATGTGAACAAATTATCAGGAAAAACCGAAATGTTGATGCAAAAAAGAAGAGTGATGAGGACAACTAAAGAAGATGTGACTTCCAAAGTGGAATATATAGAGCTATGCAAGACAGTACGAAAAAGTATCACTGAAGACGTAAGGAAATTCAACTGTGAACTAGTAAGGAAAGCAATTGAAAACAACCAAAGCCTAAAGATAGCAAAGGGACATCTCAGTAAGGGGAAAAAACAGATTATGGCACTGAGAAAAGAAGATGGTTCTGTAACAAGAAATAGAGGCGAAATTTTGACAAGAGTGAAAGATTTCTACTCCAAATTATATGAAAGGAATGATACATGTACTCCAGACATCATGAAAGGTACCAGTACCAGAGTTCTTCCAGTCCTTCCAGCAGCAGTTGCGCATGCAATCAAGAACATGAAGCGGGGAAAAGCTCCAGGAGAAGATGGAATTACTGTAGACATCATACAAGAAGCAAGTGGAGAAATCGAACCGGTACTCGCCCAAATTTTCACTCGATGCCTTAATGAAAGGAAAATTCCTGAGGATTGGAACAACGCTACAATGATCTTGCTACATAAAAAAGGTGACATTGAGGATCTCAGGAACTACAGACCTATCAGCCTCCTATCAGTGGTTTATAAAATCTTCACTAAAGTTCTTTCACACCGCTTGAAGGTGACACTGGACATGGCTCAACCGAGAGAACAAGCTGGATTCAGGAGTGGCTACAGCACAATAGATCATATCCACGTACTGAGAGAACTAATTGAAAGAGCGAGGGAATATGAACTTCCATTGTGCATGGCTTTTATCGATTATGAAAAAGCCTTTGATTCGGTGAAACCATCAGCAGTTGCAATGGCTCTGAAATCCTGCGGTTTTGAAGATGCATACATTAATATTATTAATAACATCTATGAAAATGCAAGGGCAAAGATTCGGCTGTTTGAAAATACAACACACATAAAAATTGGAAAAGGAGTGAGACAAGGTGACACCATATCTCCGAAGCTCTTTAATGCCACATTGGAAAATGTCTTTCTATCACTGAACTGGGAAAACAAAGCGATAAAGATTAATGGAGATGATCTAACCCACCTTCGTTTTGCTGATGACATAGTCATTTTTGCAACTACCCCATCAGAGCTACAGAGTATGATCCAGGAACTTGCTGACAAGAGTAAAGAAGTGGGATTAAAAATGAACTTTCAGAAGACAAAAGTGATGTACAATGCTTTTACAAGAAATGAGGATTTATCGATTGATGGAGAAAAGCTGGAGATAACAGACACGTACGTTTATCTTGGACAGCAGATATCAAGTGAGGGTCACATTGGTGAAGAAATTAATCGGCGTACAAAACTTGCCTGGAGAGCTTTTGGAAGAAACAGCATAATTTTCAAGAGCAATATGCCATTATGTCTTAAAAGAAAAGTGTTTGATCAATGCATCCTTCTAGTGCTTACATATGGTGCAGAGACGTGGACCTTAACTAAAAGAGACATACAAAGGCTGCAAACAACTCAAAGAAGCATGGAGAGGCGCATGCTTGGTGTAACCATGAGAGATAAAAAGAGGAACTCGTGGATCCGAAAATTGACAATAGTGGAAGACATCATGATCAGAGTTAAATCCCTGAAATGGCAATGGGCTGGACATACTGCCAGAAGAACAGACCATCGATGGACAGCCAAAATTTTAGATTGGATTCCAAGAGACAGGAAAAGACCCAGAAGAAGACCACATAGAAGATGGGTGGATGAAATTCGAAAGTATGCGGGAGTGACATGGAGGAGACTGGCACAAGACAGACCGTTGTGGAGGAAACTTGGGGAGACCTTCGTCCAGCAGTGGATTGATAATGGTTGACAATGATGATGATGATGATATATATATATATACATACACGGTCGAGTCACATTATTGTATATATATATATACACGGTCGAGTCACATTATTGTATATATATATATATACACGGTCGAGTCACATTATTGTATATATATATATATACACGGTCGAGTCACATTATTGTGAACACCAGCTAATATTCAGAGTAACCGCCGTGTGCAGCGCGGACAGCAGCTAGACGGGCTGGGAGGGACTCAGTAAAGTACTGGAAGGTGTTCACAGGTATATAAAGCCATGCTGACTGCAGTGCATCTGACACATGCTATAGGGTGCGTGGTGGAGGATTCATGGAGCGAACAACACGATCGAGGTGGTTCCGTAGATGCTCAATTGGTTTAAGTCTGGGGAATTAGGGGGTCAGGGAGTACTTAGAAGTCTTCATTGTGTTCTTCCAACCACTCTCGGACATTTCTAGCTGTGTGAGTGTGACACGTAGCATTGTCGTGCTGGAAGATCCCATGCGTCCCAGGGAAAGGCAATCAGCATGTACGGGTGTACGTGATCTGCAAGGATGGATTCCTAACGAATTCTGTCCATAGTGTCTTCCACAGATATGAGTGGAACCAGAGAATGCCACGAAAACATCCCCCAGACCATAACGCTGTCCCCACCAGCTTGTGTTCTGCCAGCTATGGTTGAAGAGTGTTTGCTCTCTGATGTTTCTCGCCTTATACGCCAGCGTCCATCCGTTCGATTAAGCAGAAAACGTCACTCATCGGAAAAGGCAAAACTTTGTCAATTTGCGGAGGTCCAATTCCGATACTTCCGAGCAAATGTAAGCTTTTTTCTGCCGATGCACTTTCGTTAGCATAAGTGCATTGACCATGCTTCTGGATCGGAGCCCCATGCGCAGCAGGATTTGCTGAACTGTCGTTTTAGACACACTTCCGGTAGCCCCCTGTTTCATTCGGCCAGTGAGTTGTTCCACTGCAGCGTGTCGATCGACCCTCACGCACCTTCGAAGCCAACGTTCACCTCTCACATCAATGGCACGTGGTGCTCCGCAGTTTGCACGTCGCTTATTCGCAATGGTTCCATTTCTCAAATCACGATACACTTTAATCACAGCAGCACGTGAACAGTTCACAAACTGGGCTGTTTCAGAAATGCTGCCACCCTTGGCCCAAAAGAGTATAATCTTTCCTTTTGCAAATCTGATAAATCACTCCTTTTATCCATGACAGCAACGAGTGATATGTTTCCAGATTGCCTACAGCCCATCTTATATACCCTCCAAGCCAGCTCACGACACGTGCCTTCTTTCATCGGCTACGCGCTGTTGACGTCAAAAGTAGGAGGTGGTCACAATAATGTGACTCGGTTGGTTGGTTGGTTGGTTGATTGATTTTTATGGTGCAAGGGCCATGTTTGGCCAAAGAGCGCCAGACACAAGACAAAGAAACAGTATTAAAAAAAAAAAAACGTGGCATAAATCCCAAAATCTGGCTGACCAAGTAAAACCGAACCATGAGAATGATGGAAGGGCCAAAAAAGACAATGAAACAAACAGTATTAAAAACATGGTACAATGGTTAGAAACTAGCTGATTAAGTAAAACTGAGGAATGAGAATGATGCTGATAGGGCCAAAATCCAGATACGTTTACAAAAGTCAATTTGTTTTAAAAAAAATGAAAACACGGCAGCAGTATCGCAGTGGTCATTTAGGAGCCGCTGCAGTGCAGCGGCGTCCCCGATCAACAAATGTGACTCGACTGTGTGTGTGTGTATATATATATATATATATATATATATATATATATATATATATGTGTGTATTAGGATGACTGACACAAATCTTTTTGATAAAATAACAGGCTGAAAGGGCTGCAACAATGGCGTGGGATCTAAGAATGGGCAGGGAGGATGTTTGAGTAACTTTTTTTTTTCACCCATTGGCTCGATGTTCGTATCAGGGGATTAGCTCTTTCCCATCATGCTTTGTGTCATGGAGCAAAGAATAAAGGACTAGAAGGGAGCTCTTTTATTGCTAGCCACAGGTTTATGGCCGATACTTCTGAGATGAGAGGGGGAAAAGAAATTCTTTTGCCGTAGCTTTCGTTCAACACTGCTAATATATGAACATTTCTGTGCCGCCCCGGTGGCGCAGTGGTGGTCTAAGCGATGGCCTCTGATTCATTCCTCTTAAAGGGGTCCGGGTTCGAATCCCGGTGAGGTATGGATGTCGTGTTTGTCTTACGGCACTGGCTCTCTCTCTTCCCTGGAACCTGTGACCCTAAATTAGGGACGGGTGACTGCATTGTGTTGCTCACAGTGGTCTTTAAACATCCAATCAAACAAAATAACGTTTCTGTTTGAGGAGCTCAAAGAATTTTGTTACCGTTTGGTTTAGGTACGTCGACCGCTTAAGAGATTAATGGTAGATGTAATAATTTGTCGAATGAAGGAAATATTGGGATGGACGGTGAGAGTTTGCGAAATTTGCGCCTAACGAGCATTAACTTTGCTGTTATTTTTTATCTTCACGTTTCTGCATTCGTAGTATGTGTTTACATTTTGTTCCTCACCAAGCTGTAGGTTATACAGAAATGATACGGTTAAGGTAATGAATGAATAATGCATGAGAAAGAAAGCTGTTAAAGATCATTTTTCGATTAATCATCTTAAAAACATTTTAAGTATCGAGCCTCTTCTAAAAAACGTGAAAAAGTCTTGTTTCCAGGAGAAACGATTTTCCGAAATTGTTCTGCTTACCTACATTAATTATATGCAGGTGATGTCATGCACATAAATAGCTTGATGTTTTATGACGAGAAGAAATACACCAATGCTAATCATTTACACAGAATAAACTGTGTCTTAAATATCAGTTTATTAGGCATAAAGTGACTCAAAAACTGCCAAGCCGTTGCTCCTCAGAGAGGCTTTTTTCTTTTCGAGACTGTAAGTTAGAGCAGGATTGAAGACAACTTATTCAAGATAGTTCAATCTCGAATCCTGCTCTAAAGTAAGCCTTGGAAAAGCTGTTAGAGATCATATTTCGATAAACTACCTTACAAAACAAACGTATATTTAGGACACTGTTTATTCAGAGTACATGAGACGATGTTTGTGTTTGTTCGGACAAGCACATGCTTTCACTTATCGGCTGTTGTGAAATTGCTACAAATCACAAAGGCCGGGAATATAGTAAAAAAAGAACGCTTGGGTTTTCACTACATTCGTGATTATTTGAGAAGCATTACCAATTCTCGCATTTTTTTTTTATGAAAAAAGAAATTTCATGTTGAGAAATTTGAACTCATTCATGAACATTTTTGGTGACGTGGAGGAGGATGGTGAATTCCTACTGTATGTGAATTGATAAAATGTGTCATGATGTTGTTCCCATCTCATAGAATCATTGAATATGTTGAAAAAGGAAAGTCAGTAACAACATGTATAATATTTTGGGAATCGGAATTGTGCTCTTGAGCAACTCTTTTGCCCCTCGATGAATTAAATCGGAATACGTCTCTAAAATGTTCAAACTATAGGAATTCTGTGGCATTAGATTCGAATGTGCGGTTTGTTTCTGTTTTTTTTTTTTGCCAGCTAAAACTCAATTACTCAAGTACACATGTTCGACTGACCAGTCTTTGCTTGACCTTGCGTGGCTCCCATTATCCGTCATTAAGCTTTTGATATCTGGATTTTCTGAGGATTATGAAATCAGTTTGAAATCACGATATGAAGAATTATCAGATACTGGGAATCTTTCATAATAGGGATAAACTCATTTCTCCCAAGGTTCCTGCGGAATCAACAGGTTCTTTAAAAAAATCTAGACACTTATCCACCTCTTCTCCTTCTTTTCTTTTCTTTTTTTTTTTCCTTTTTTTTTTTTTTTCAGTCATTCATTTCTCAACAATGTTTCCAAATTCGTAACAGCTACTTTTCCATTAGCAATAACCCGATATTATTTTTATTTACCCAATTAATCATGTCGCATTTTCGGAACATCTGCTGATAACACAAAGGAATGTCAGAAATTATCACAGTTTACTCTTTACAAAAACCGTATTTTAAGCCTACTTCGTGATTAGAATTTTTTTTTATTAAATTTTTATTGCATTTCTGAGGATGGACTTACATGTACAATACGGGCTCAATTTTTAGAGCCCGAGCCCGAAGATCGTGCCCTAATTTTACATTGCAAGACAGACCCGCGATCCGAATGAGCCCGAAAACCTGTTTAGGCATTAATAATAATAAAAATAATAATAAGATGAGACCATCAGATAAGACCATCCCCCCACAATCGGCCCGACATCGTCCTGGTCGACAAAGAGAAGTCAGAATACCTCATTGACACAGCCGTTCCCAACACGTGCAACATCTAGAAGACGCACGGAGAGAAGCTGTCCAAGTATAACGACCTACTATACGAAGTCAAGGAAATGTGGCATACGGAGAACGTCCCCACCGTCCCCATAGTAATATCAGCCACAGGAGTTGTACCTAAGACCATTCACAGCTATATACAGACACTAGACCTTCAACCTAACACCTACATGGAACTACAGAAGGAAGCTATCCTGAACTCTTGTAGGATAGTAAGGAAGTTCCTGGACAACTGAGAAAAAGAAATACCGCCTCCCAGACTTGGTACGTCGTACCCGTCCCTGAAGGAAGAGAAGAAAACCTTCAGGAAGAGGTGGAATCTCTATCCATAATCTATATATTAATTCTATAAGGTTTTTTACTGTGAGTCCTATTTTGAGAGAACGGCTGAACGCAAAGATATAGTTGAGATATCAAAATAAAGGTCTTACCATGTAGATGTGCCAGTCGAAGAGAAAAATGAGATTGGGGCAATGGTTCGGGCGTCGCGTGGCGGAAAATTTCCACGTAAAGTTTATGGGAGAAGGGTGCGATTGACATTCGATCGCCTGCGGTTAACTCACGCGCTGTTGCAGACGGAACATAGAGGGACTGAGATAGTCCAAAGTCTGAAGTCTCTTTTGTGAGCCAACCGTTGCGCAAAACAAAGCTAGCATGCATTGGGGTCAAAGTTCTTCTAATCGGAACAGCGAACACTCTCGCAGACCTGACTGGGTTATGCCCTTGGACTGTGTGATGTATATATATACAATTTAATATTCATTCGATCCAGTTTATGTACGTAGGTAAGACGTTTCCCATTATGTAAAGATGTAAATAAACACTCCGTTGACCATTGTTAGTGAAAATATTACGGGCGACTGCTTACAGTTCATTGAGTTGCTCACGGTGGTCGTTAAACCTCCAGTCAAACAAACAAAAAAAAATCAGGAACTTGGACTATTTATTGCCTTTACTGAAGTGGTTGAATGAATTTTTCAATCAAATAAAATTTACATTTGTTGTTTCATATGAGTTTATTCTTTAAAAACAAAACAAAAAAACTAACCGTTTATTCCGACGGGTGAACAGTACTCGCAACGCGAATCTCATTCCAACAACATTTACAAACACAGTTGTGACTGAAGATGAGAGTGAAAGAGTGCGCTATCCAGTTGAATTTTTGTACACGATCGAGATGAGTAGACTTCCGCCTCACATTTTACGCCTGAAAAAGGGTGCAGTCGTGATACTCACCACGAACCTGGCCGCCCCGGGGCGCAGTGGTCTAAGCGCTGGCTTATAATGATTCGTTCGTGAAGGGTCCAGGTTCGAATCCTGGTGAGGCATGGATGTTGTGTTTTTCTCCCTTCCCTGGAACCAGTGACCCTAAATTAGGGACGGGCGACTGCTTATAGCCCATTGAGTTGCTCGCGGCAGTCGTTAAACCTTCAGTAAAAAAAAAAATCACGAACCTGGACTATTGTTTTTACTGAAGTGGTTGAATGAATTTGTCAATCTAATAAAGTTTACTTTTGCTGCTTCATATCAGTTTATTCTTTAAAAAAAACAAAGAACAAACACACTAACCGTCGATTCCGACGGGTTTCGTCTAGTAATATAATAATAATAAAATATTTTCTTTTCCTCCAGACTTTCCCTCGCTCCTCCCCCAGCAATCCAGCAAATAACCGATGCCTTTCTTGACTGGGGAAGAGATATCTATCTGTTCTGTATTGTACAGCTATAACGTATACTCTAGATTCACTTTCCTTTTGATTTTTACTATCTCTGGTTATTTTATTTTACTATGTAAATTATCTTCTTACTGAACGAGATGTTATTTCACCCGCTGAATGAGATCTGGCAATGAGTGTAAGTCATGACGTGGTGGTAGCCAGTATAAATAGGCGCGTTCAACGATACCAAGAGAGAGCTTTTTGTTGATGTGCGTAGGGTGAGCTGTTGTTTATGTGTCAGAGAGCGTTGGTTTATGTGAAAGAGAGCGTTTGTTGTACGAAGTGAACTGTGGTTTATGTGTAACGAGATCTTCGTTTATGTGAGAGCGAAAAGTTGACCAAATAAAAGATTGCTTTCGTAAGTACGTCTTTCTCAGTTCATAGTTTTGTCAGATCTCTGTCTGGCTGTTAGGTTTATTTCATTTAGTTTTATTAGTAACAACCAGCATAAGACTTTATTCATCTTAATTACTACTACAACATTACTACCAGTTATAAGCTTGTTCATTATTGTTACTACACTACTAGCAGGAAAGTTTATTCATGATTTAATTAACAAACAACAACCATTACTAGAAGAAACTAGTAGCAGAAGCATTAGTAGAAGCATTATAAAGCATTATAACATTAGTGAAAGCTATATTCACTATAATTAGCTTGGTTAAAAGCCATATTCATTATACAGTCACGATTTTCCTTGACCATTCGCTACCTACTGAAATGCTTCGGACGGCCGGTGATCCGGAAAGAGTGGGCTGTGCTACAATCTACTAACGCTGCTTAAAGAATTAGTAAGGAGCTGCCTCGCGAAAGTAGGGGACAAAATTTCGCCTACTATGTATAATTCTTGGAGGAAGAAGCTTTTCCTTCTACGTAGAATTCCGGCCAATGGCATTTGCTACCCAAGCTCGGAATAAATTGCCCCTTCTCGAGTCCTTTCTGACCACTCAAGTATATACAGTTGCCGAAAAATTATCTTTACAAACTAGAAAGTGCAAGAAAAGTCTCGTATGTGCTAAATAATACAAAATCACGTTTAAGAAAAAAAGAAGAAAATACTCCTCTCTCTCTCTCTCTCTCTCTCTGAGATCTGGAGCCCAAACGGGAGTAAATATTATGCAACCCAAGCTCGGCTTCAGGCTCGGCCTGACTCAGCATCGGTATGCATATTTTTATTTCTTATGAGGGATGTTCAAATATAAACGAGAATTTGATTCTAAACAATTTATTCACGGCAAAACAGAAAAATTATACATACTACTTTTCAGCAGAGTCCCCGTTAATTGCAATGTACATGTTCCTTCGCTCTGGAAGTTTCTTAATTCCAGTTTCAGAGGATTTTTCGGTTGCTAATCAATCCGACTTTGCAGAACTGCAATGACCTCATTTGTCTCGGAATCTCTTGAAAATTCCTTCAGCGTTCCAAACAAATGGAAGTAGGATGGAAGCTTATTGCTCAGGGATAAAGTAGTGGGTACAAGTCTCATCACAGGTCTCAATGGAATCTAAAAATGTAAACTTTTTTTATTCGTATTGCTGCGAAAGTCAAGTAACGGCAGCTAAAAGTAAAAGTCTTTTATTCTGCTCCGGTGACAGAAGTCATGGGGGGGGGGGCACTTTGCTTTAGTGGTCTGTCTGCATGTGCGCGGTCGCGCCCTTAAAGTCTGAGCCCGGTTTTTTTCTTTTTTTTTCTTTTTCATCAGATATGTGAACAATTCCGTGCTCCGGCAGTTTTTTAGTGTTGTTGTTGTTTTGGGCGGGAGGGGGCACTGGTTCCAGGGAAGGGAGAGAGCCAGTTCCGTAAGTCAAGCGCAATATCATACCTCACCGGGATTCGAACCCAGACCTATATCGGACGAATGATTAGAATCCAGCTCTTAGACTGCTGCGTCAGCGAGGCAGCATGGGGCGGGCTTGTACTAGGTTTGGAATTTTGCTCCTGGATTAAAGAAAAACGCTTCGACTTAAAAAACGAGACTGCCTTGTTAAATAATCGGACGGAGATCACTTAGTGAAACGAAAGGTATGGAAGTTCATCCGCCACCCGATGCGTTGACTACTTATAGCTGGGAAAAAAATTCTGTAACGGGACGGTTTATGTCTTAAAAGCTTGAAATCACTTTCTGCTTTCACTTCGTTGTCTATAGTTTCCTTTAACACTATACCGCGACAGCGGTCGGAGCTTGAGTAATACTATATGCACAATCATTACACACACGGTGCAGTTACTTCATGGCTTTGTAAGCCCTTTTTTTTATTCATATTTGGAAAGGCAGTTGAGTTTTGACCATTTATACCTAGAACGTCGGCAGCGGTCAGCTTGACTGCTATAAAGATTTTATGGAAAATGCGATAATTGCTGGGGACTTGAGATTAGTCTAGGTTTTTGGATGTCATAGAACACCTGCGTGACCATCTGAATCTGACTCTAAGTGGACTTTAGATAAAATAGAAAAAATTAAAATAAATTATACTACACCGTCCCAAAATAATTCCTATTAAAATTCCCATAAAAAATATGCGTAAATAAATTTAATACAAGAAGGCTCAAGAGTGTGGCCCTAGCAAAATATTTGTCTGCACCGGATTAGAATACATATGTAGATTTTGAGCTCAGAAGTATACCTGACCATCACACAGATCAAGAATCGAAGCTTCAGTAACCTTGAAATCACTCTTCGATTACTGGCCCCTCAAAATTTAGTCTCCCGTATGCAATTCAACCGAACATTGTCAGACAGGAAAACATGACGCCGTATGTCCAGCCGTCTTTGAAGTTAGGGATGAACAGATAATGTTCAGAGATGATAGCTTTAAAGCAAAAGTATTGAAAAATTAAAGGTAGAGTTGTATGCATTGCCTTTGGCTAAATGCTTAGTAGTTGAAAAGCAAAGTTTCATACTCTGATTTTAATTGAATTGGTGTATGCTTTTTATTTGGTGCTTTGAATAAATGATTTCAGTAATCTTTGAGTGTCAGGAGTGGCTTTGACTGGATTATTTACATACACTATGCTGGAAAGACTCTTTTGTGTTTTAGTATAATTCAATATTTTTTTTTAAATACCTCACCATCGCTTCCGAGCGAAGTTTATGTATACAGAGTTAGTGACTAAAACCACGTGACTTCTTTTCTCGAGAAATGTTTACATAAACAGACTTTTCAGTTTCACGAAACCGGATGAACTACTTCTAGCGCGATTCGTTGCTACACCGGAGATGAGGAAGTTCGAGTATTTGTTTACATATAGAGGAAGGAAATGCATTTACATTTGTAACAGAAGTAGGGAGTCTGGTCGAAACCTCATATGTGGGAGGAATTCCTACGAGAAAAAGCACGTCTCTCTGCGTTACATTCATTCCCTTGACTACCGAGGTAGTTCTTTTAACATCATCATCCTCAAAGTGAGGTCGTGACAGACCGGTATTTACGAGAGAACAGCTCGGGCTAGTCATCATTCCCAATTACTGACCATAAAACGTTCAAGAGACCAAAAACCAGTGAGATGTATTACACGCGCAATGAGAAATCACAATCATTCAGCTTTCACGAAAGCAATGGGAAAGATGATAGCATGGCAAACAACAGTCTAAAGTTCACAGAGTGACCTAAAAATGATCTGAAACATTAGATGATTTTTCCCAAACCCAACCAATAAAACTTGGAAGAAAGCCAAGATTCTTTCTACGCATCAGTGACATCGAACAAGTCTTTATTGGACTTATAACGAAGTAAATTTCTCCGTGATTTTTGTCCACGCTGGGATTCGAACCCGAGTCCGCTTATTCCAGAACAAGTCGCTCTACGTTCATTCTGATTGCTATCTGCCTTTATGTCGTGTGCGTCCTGCTGGCAGGTACGTCACATCACCCCCCCCCACCCGAAAAAGGGCCGGGGGCATGGCCCACGGGTCAGCCGTGACCATGAATCGTTGCAGGCAGCCATCCACTGTAGAACGTGCACTTGAGAACTCCCAGGCAATCTGGTGTGTGGAATGCAACCTCACACACATTTATTTTTCGAAGCGCTGGAGATGGGATTCTCTGATTTTGCCTATCTCGCGGTGTGGAAAGAACATCACACCAATGCGAGATTTTGAACGGCCGGGTCATCCGGATAGTTCGGGCGCCATTATAACGAAGTAAATTTCGCCGTCATTTTTGGTCTACGCCGGGATTCGAACCCGAGTCCGCTTATTCCGGAACAAGTCGCTCTACCAACTGAGCTACGCAAACGTTCATTCTGATTGCTATCTGCCTTTATGTCGTGTGCGTCCTGCTGGCAGGTACGTCACAGACTGTACGACGCAACTTACGGGGCATCTTTGCACGAAACGTTTTGCGATACGTAAGTTGCGTCGTGCGGCTCATGGGACAGCTGCATCAATGAAAAATATACTACCAATGATGATCCCAACAAAGCATGCATGCAAATTGCTTACTTCAGAAGATATTGGAAGGTACAAATCATTAGGTCTATTACATATGTCAGTAAAACATACATTAACAACTGATGCGGTTCGTCGGACCGTACGATCCCTTCCAAAACAGAAGTAGTCAATATTACGAACGTGGGTTAAGTTAATGTTTTTAAGTGTATTATAATATGAAATTAAATTTGCTTTCAATAAACTCTCAGAATATATTCAATATAGAAATAAATCGAACTTTTCTCTGGTATAGGTAGGTGCTTACCGATACGCAAGTCACTGTCTTTACGGAACCTCTTTCACATTCGTCTGTGTTGCTGCTTTCGAAAGAGCGTAAATTATATATTTTGTTCCCGGGTGTCTGGCACTATCGCTATGCTGCTGAGTTGGGGGTCCGGGTCGAGCAGAGCCGGGCTTTCAAAATTAAGACCACTACTTTGCGTTCACGTTATTGAATTTCAGTATGTTGTGCACAATTTCGTCGACACTACCTACACTAATCCCAGTCTCCTGTGAGGGTTCACGAAAAATAAGAAGACTCAGCAGAAACACCGGTCAGAATTATGGCAAACAGCATGAATGAACATGTGATCCACACAATAAGATGGAAATAGCACCAAATCTTTGCAAATTGAGCGTTAACGACTCCAGATTACATCAAATAACTTTTTATGTCCTGCAGATTCAAGGACTGGTCTGGAATATCCTAGAACATTCAAAAAATAATCTGTCTGTAAGTAGTCAATAACGAACATTTAGGATCCCATTACCAAGCTCTTTACTTCTAAAAGACGGCCTTAGCACATTGTGTAATTTAGTTTTAAAGGTGTTCCGTTGTTATATGGCTATGCGTTGTTCACTTTTCTTATGGTTATTCAATGCGTAAATGAAAGCGCCTCGTAAGAAGATTGAAGTTTGATGAAGACTGTTCACCCCACTTTCAATTTAATTTATTAAAATAAACCAGTAATAAATGAATGACTTCATACTAGCAAACATTTGACATAAACGTTTATGCGCACGAATTTTGCAATGGTTTACATGAGTGTCAATTAATATGGTTTCACCAGTGTTCTTAGAAACGTAAGTAATCTCGCATAGCCTGTGAAATTACGTGGGTTGTACCGAAAGTAATGCAAAAGTGGGCATAACTTTTTTATTAACTGACAGAGGTCGTTCAAATTGCATATGTTGGTAGAGTAACTCTTTCTCTATACAAAGGTACTACTCAACATAGTCTCCATCACAAACGATGCATTTGTGCCATCGTTGAACCCAACTCTCGAATCCTCTTTGAAAGAATTCAGGTGTGGACTGTTGTACTCATTTCTTCACAGCCATGTTCACCTCATCTGGGTCATCAAATCGTTGTCCCCGGAGACTGTTCTTCATTGGACCGAACAGATGGAAGTCGGAGGGTTCCAGATCTGGGCTATACGGTGGATGGGGGTACCACCGACCAGGCTAATTTGCTGATCGCCTGATTTGTTGCCAAAGATGTTTGTGGTCTCACATTGTCATGGTGAATGTGGATCCTTTTCAGATTCTTTTTCGGTCTCTTCCACCTTATGGCTTCTCCTAAGCTTCTTGAGTGTCTCAATGTATCGCTCGCTGGTCACGGTATGGCTATGTTCAGAAAATCAAGGTGAATGACACCCCCATTTTTCCCAAAAACAGTCACCATGACTTTCTGTGCTGATCGCTGTCTCTGGAACTCCTTAGTCCTTGGTGAAGAGGTGTGACGTCATTCCATGGATTGATTCTTCGTTTCCGGATCGTAAAAATACGCCCACGTTTCATCCCTTGTCACCAGATCGACGAAAAAAAAACGTGTCTTCATTGGGTTCAATCGCTTCCAGAAGATCAGAGCAAACTTCCACCATTCTCTCCTTCAAATTGGGTGTCAACTGCCGAGGTACCCACTTTGCACACACTTTCCGACACCCAAAGTCTTTCACCATCTTCTGTATGGCATTGTGACCACAGTCCAGTTGTGCAACAAGCTCACGGATTGTGACTCGTCTCTCCGAGCGAATTAATTCATCCACTCGCTGACGATTCGCGTCAGTGGTCGCAGATGATGGCCTTCCACTGCGTGGTTTGTCTTCATTGCTTGTTTCTCCTTCTTTAAACTTTTTTATCCATCTGTGCATGTTGCTCTTGTCAATGGTGTTATCTCCGTAAAATTATGTAGCCCCCTGTGGATGTCGGACAGTTGCTTCTGCTTGGAATCCATTATTTACCTGGAATGAAGAAGGAGGGTTACTATAGAGGAAGAGTTACTCTACCAACACGTGCAATTTGAACGACCTCTCTCTATCAGTTAATAAAAAAATTATGCCCATTTTTGCATTACTTTCCGTGCAACCCTCGTATTTGTTTCCTAATAAGTGGTGTCCTTAATATGGAATTAATAGGTAGTGTTTTCGGTTGAAAGTCAGACTAAACAGTGAGTCCCATGAAAACCTAACAGACATGCCGTTGCCGTCTGTGATTACAGAACTAACATAAAAGAACGCGATACACAGAATAAAAATGCGCAAAAAAAAAAAAAAATAGATAGAAGAAAAAAGGTGTTGATTAACTAATTAAGACGTCAGTTTATTGCGCAGTTTTCTTGTCTTCTGAGGAACCACACACAGCAGCAGGCAGCCTTATTCGGTGTGAAAGAGTTGGTAATCACTAATTCAAGTAAACTGACGACATCATCTAAAAGCTATTCCACCTTTGACATTATAGTAAAGTTTCGCCACGCTACGTAAGAGCGTGAACTTCCCGAGTTTTGTAAACTCCAGAAATTTCCCGCCACATGCTCTCTCTGCAACATCACCAGTCTGAAGATAAGATAGATGATTGACTTTAGATGTCTTGGAAAACTTCGGGAGCCTTCTATCAATGTATTGAGAATTACGATTGCAAAACCACTGACACACACGCCTCTTGCACGATTTTGTTTCTCTTACTACTTCATTTTTAACCTTACTCATTCATGCAACCTCTACAAGGCAATGACAGGGCAATGTTTCAATGTTTGTAAAAACTTTTTATCACCAGAGGACAACGCAGGGTTCAATAGGTCACTTTTGTTGGGCAACACGCAAAAGCCATGGTCTAAACACAGTGTTGAGAAAGGAGTGTATGAAAATCGTATGTGTGCTCCAGTAGGGAGACTTTCTTTGGTGTTCGGTCGGGGCAATCGTCATACTAAAATACAATCAGATTAAGAAACCGAATAGGCCTTAGAAATGAAATATAAGCTTTATTTGCCTAATTTTTAAGCATATATTTTATTTAAAAAAGTGAGTACATACACACATACTGGTCAAAGGCATACGAGCCTTGATTTTGTATCTGGTAGGGCCATCATTGTTGCGAATGACAGAAAGTAGGCAATATTGCATGGAATCTGCATGTGAGGTGCTTGAGTTCGGTTTGGTCCAAAGACAGCTATTCCTAAAGAAAAATATCGCGCAATTCTGTCATTGTTGACGGAAGGGGACATCAATGTCAAATAGCTCTTTCAATCATATTTCACACATTTTCAATAGGACTGTGATCAGGGGACTATGGAGGCCAGGGTAAGATGGTGAAAGTCTTCCTCGTGCTTCTCGAACCATTCTTACACAAGTCTGGCTCGATGTGCTGTTGCATTGTCATCCCTAAACATGCCACCACGTGCAGGACAAAAGTGTAGCATTGCAGGATGTACCTGATCAGCTACAAAACGCACGCATTCTCTGAACGTTATCTTACCTTTCACTGGTATTAACCAGAGCGGGAAACCAGTCATGGGTCAGCGGGGTCACCGGGACGACAATTCTTTACGGGTCAAAGTGTTCCTGACCAGATTTCGACCCCGTTTTATTTCCGTTTTAATTTTGAGTAGAAAAAAATATTTCAAAGGACCCTTCAGAGGTCTTTGAAATAATACTTCAGAGCTGTAGAGTATGATCCAGGAACTTGTTGAGAAGGGTAAAGAAATGGGATTAAAAACGAACTTTCAGAAGACAAAAGTGATGTAGAATGCTTTTGTTTGTTTGTTTGTTTTTGGAGGTTTAACGACCACCGTGAGCAACTCAATGGGCTATAAGCAGTCGCCCGTCCCTAATTTAGGGTCACTGGTTCCAGCGAAGGGAGAGAGCCAGTGCCGTAAGACAAACACAACATCCATGCCTCACCGGGATTCGAACCCGGACCCATCTCGGACGAATGATCAGAAGCCATCGCTTAGACCACTGCGCCACCGGGGCGGCACAATGCTTTTACAAGTAATGAAGATTTATCAGTTGATGGGGTAAAACTGGAGATAATCAGTTCCTACATTTACCTTGGGCAGCAAATATCAACCGAGAGTCGCATTGATGACGAAATTAATCGGCATATAAAATTTGGTTGGAGAGCTTTTGGAAGAAACAGTACGATTCTTAAGAGCAATATGCCATTGTGTCTTAAAAGAAAAGTGTTTAATCAATGCATCCTTCTAGTGCTTACGTACGGAACAGAGACGTGGACCTTGACTAAAAATGACATATAAAGACTGCAGAAAACTGAAAGCAGCTAAAAGAGATGCATGCTTGGTGCAACCAAGAAAGATTAAAAAAAAAAAGGAACTCGTGGATAAGGAAAATACTAGGGGCATACTAAAAGCAATGCCTGCTCCTCAATAACTTTTGAAATTTTGAAGTGATTGTAATGAAACCGCACTGACATGTACGATATGTGTGATATGTTACTAATGTGGGAATTTTTTTTTTCAGAATCGGAAATAAAGATCATGAATGACAGAGAAAAGCAGCAAGCCGTAATTGAATTCCTGGAAAAGGAGGGATGTGAGTCTCCAGAAATCCACCTAAGACTCCTGGCGGTGTATGGAGCTACTACAACCGATATGAGTAATGTCCGAAGATGGATGAAGAGGTTTCGAGAGGGAGAAAGTTCAGTGTCGGACAAACAACGGAGTGGAAGACCCGCAACTGCAGTGACAGATGCCAACAGGCAACGAGTGAAAGACCTCATCACAGCTGATCGTCTTGTCATCATCCAGGAGTTGTGTGATACAATTTATTATGGTCATAGTGCTACAGAAACATTAATTAGTGATCTGGGCTACAGAATTTTGTTTTTCAAAGTGGATCCCAAGAAACTTAAACCCGTGAATAATGTGAGCAAAGGGTGGGCATGTGCCGGAACCTCTTGGACTGTTATGAGAGGGAGAGCGAGGTGTTTTTCTCTAATGTTGTGACGGGAGATGAAACCTGGGTGTTTTTTCATGACCCAGAAACAAAGTGAAAAACAAAGGTCAATGGAATGGCACTGCACATTTTCACCGCGACAGAAAAAGGTGAAAACAATGCGTTCCGCAAGGAAAGTGATGGTGACAATTTTCTGGGACAAGCGTGGTGTCATTTTCACTGATTTCCTTGAACGAGGTGCAACAATAAACAGTGCTCCCTATATGCAGACATTGGAGAAGCTAAAGGAAGCTATCAGAAGGAAAAGACGTGATATTCCACTTCATAGTGCTGTTTTACACCATGATAACGCACGTCCCCACACCTGAATGGGGATTTCACAGACTATTGCCAAAATGGGGTGGACGGTGATGCCCCCGCCCTACAGTCGTGATTTGGCTCCCTCAGACTTTTTCCTGTTTGCCCCTTTGAAAAACACCCTTCGTGGGGAACATTTCGACGATGTGAGAGACGTCAAACTGGCTGTGAACTCGACAGCCTCAAGGATTTTTCGAAAATGGATTTTACCAATGTGTTCAAAAATGGTGGAAATGTATAGAAAGTAATGGACAGTACTTTGAATAGGCTAGCATTATTAACAATACGCCCAAATATTTTGCCACCAAGTTTCACATTTTGGCTGCTACAAATACAAATCTTATGAGGGACGAGGCACTACTTTCAAGATGCACTTTGTAACAAGAGTGGAAGACATCACTGCTAGAGTAAAATCCCTGAAATAATAATTGGCTGGACATATTGCCAGAGGAACGGACCACCGATGAACAACCGAGATTTTAGACTAGATTCTAATGGACAGGGAAAGGACCCAGATGAAGACCACGTGGGAGGTGGGTGAATGGAGGAGACTGGCCCAAGACAGTCAGTTGTGGAAGAAACTTGGGGAGACCTTCATCCAGCAGTGGACTTTTAGTGATTGGCAATGCTGCTGCTGCTGTTGATGATATATTTGAATTTATAGCTCAAAGCAGATTTTTCCGGGTTCGGGTCCAAACTTTTTGACCAGTTTTCGACTCTGGTATTAACGGACCCACTCGATGCGAACAGAACATCTCCATAACGTGATACCATCTCCGGATGGTTAGATTGTGATCTCAAGGCATATGCCGGTTCCATCCCTCCGTGAGGTTCTCACCACAGCTAATGCCGACCATCAGTGCGAAACAATGTACAGAGTGATTCATCTGACTGAACTATTTTTTTTATTGCTCTATTGTCCCTTCGTAACGTTCTCGGATGCAGTCACTAGGAAAATACTCTGAACTAAAAAACAAGCAAGAGAAAATCCTGCTACTCTTTGTAGATATTTTATGCTATGCATCTTTCTCATTCCAAGATCTTTGTGGGTGTGAAATAAAACGAGTGATTCGAGAGTATGCATTTATTTACGTACAACACATTCATGTCACTAACGACCCCACTGAGCAACAGTTCGGTACATAATAAGTGGAATTAAATCATAACAACAAACAGTACACTGTTAAACATTTTGTGGTAGATTGCACCAAAAAGTGGTGCTACACCAGCTGCACCACGTTCGTAGAAAAGATACAGTATTCTGTGGGGCAAAATAAACCCAACAGTATGGTGCAACCTTGCATCGTAACCTGGTGAAAAGTCGAACCACGTTGTTGGGTTTTGTTTGCAAAACACAATGGTGTATCTTTTCTCAGAAAGTGGTGCAGCTGGTGTAACACCACTTTTTGGTGCAACCTACCACAAAATTTTTAACAGTGGCGGTTTACTAATTCCTGACATTGAGCGGTACTTAGGTAGGTGGATAAATGAATGTTATTGTCGTAAAACCAATGAAAGATGATATGTGCGCAGGTACGGAATTAAGGGGAGGGGTTTATAGGGCTATAACCCTGGGGTCCACCATTACACCAAGGGTCCGAGAGCCATGCCTGGGCAAATAATAGATAGATAGATAGATAGATAGATAGATAGATACAGAGAGAGAGAGAGAGAGAGAGAGAGATTCACAAAGTAGTTTTACTTTTCTCTAGTATGATTCAAGAACGCCCATGGGGGGAGGGCTCGAGCGCCCCCCCTAACAGTTGGTATAGCCAATTTTTTGATAAATTTAAAACACTAAAATAGACGAAACCTTTTTTTAAAGCATTTTTAAAAATAATAAGATAATAATGATTGATTGTATCAATTATTTTTGCTGTATTTTAGTATCTTGTACATTTACTAAAATGTTTGACAACATTGAAGGAGGTAAGGATTTTCTTAATCCCCGCCCTCCTAAATGTACTCATATGGGCGCCACTGGTATGATTTCCTCTTGGTCAGAAAATTAGGCTGGAAGATGAATAGATTTCAAGGTAGTGACTCACCAAGGGTAAAGGTTTCATGTCACTGTGTACAGCAATTTGGCGATACAGTTCCAACTTTTTAACTACCGTCTATCCACACTTCCCAGTTTCCACTTGCAACCGTTAATGGTAGGAGCTCCCTGTTGCTTCCCATTGCATAACGATGCACTAAGAAAAGTATAAAATGCTAATTCGTTAGAAAATCCAAGACAAAGTCTAGGAATCTTAAGCTTTTGACACCCCGGTGGCGCAGTGGTCTAAGCGATGGCTTCTGATCATTCGTCCGAGATGGGTTCTAGTTCGAATCCCGGTGAGGTATGGATGTTGTGTTCGTCTTACGGCACTGGCCTCTCTCTCTTCCCTGGAACCATTGGCCCTAAATTAGGGACGGGCGACTGTTTATAGCCCATTGAGTTGCTCACAGTGGTCGTTAAACCTTCAATTAATCAATAATAAAAAAAAAAGAATCTTAAACTTTTAACCCATGTTCATATGAGAACAATGGGAAAAAAGTGATTTATCAAGAAAATTCTGCATATAATTTATTAGTTTGAAGAATGCCCACTTTCTTAGAAAAGATGCACCATATTGCTGCAAGAGTATTCTTTTTGCGTATTAATTATCACAAGCATATTGCTGCAAGAGTATTCTTTTTGCGTATTAATTATCACAAGCATATTGCTGCAAGAGTATCTCCGATTCTAAATATCCGATGGAAAAAATCCTTTAGCGGTAGGATGCCTTTCATTATGAAAAGCACTCTTCGATTAATTTCGTCTCCAAAAAACGCATAGTTAGGTCGCTAGAGGACTCGAAGTAGCATCAGGTTTTCTTCCATATCCCTGCTTTTAATTGTTAGACTTGAGAAACTCCTTGTTGCTTCAGTTATTTCCCGGTATGAGGATAAGTTTGCGCACAATTTGTGATTTTTCGTAAAGCACATTTCAGCCTCTAGTTGACGGATATTCCTAAGCATGTGTATTTCTGAACTATCTTTCTATTTATTGAAAAATTCTTTTTGAGTCGGAAAAAGAATTTAAGAGACGTTCTCATTAAAACTAGGATTTGATTAGATCTTTCTTGCTTTTGTTTGATGAGCTTTACGATCTGTCCAGCTAGAAGAATTCTTTGGTACTGGTTGGTCCTAACGGGAATGAATATTATCAATGTAGTCTTAATTTCCTAGACGCGACGCGTTTTTTCAGAATTAAGGTGTTGACCCCATTTGTCCCATTTTCAATAGGGTTCGTCCCCAGGTGGTCCCCTACCACATAATAAAATATCACCGAGTGGCACATTTCCATTTGTCAATCGATCTGCACTTCTAAAAGTCCTATTTTAAAAATTATTTTCAGTAACTACGACCAAGGTGTTCTAGTGTACTTGAAATGGCGAACTCCCAATTCTTTTCATACCTAGTCTTACCATAAATACTGTTACAAAGTATTCAATGAAATAACAAAAGAAATTTAAAGATTTTTTAATACACCTGGGATATGACATGTGAATAAATGGCACCAATCACTTTTCAAAATGGCATCCTTTTGCCTTCACACAGTCCTTCAGTCTCTGTGGCTACTCATCAATAGCTTTACGCAGGGTCTCCACAGGGAAAGCTGTCACTGCCCGCACCAAAGAGCGTTTGAGACTGTCAATACTGGGGTGTCTCTTTCTGCAGGCCATATCCTCCAGTGTGGCCCACAACTTGTATTCCAATGGGTTGAGGTCTGTGCTGCTTGAAGGCCAATCAGCTGGAGAAATGAAGTCTGGCAAATTCGCCTGAAGCCACTCGTAGGTTGACTTGGATTTGTGGGCAGGTGTGGAATCCTACTGAAAGCTCCACTCTCGGTTTTGGAAAAGGGTGTGACTCACGTTTTTGACCACTGGCTCCAAAACCCTGTCCTTGTAGACTTTGGCGGATGTTTTCACTCCTTTCTCACAGAAATGGAGCTCCGTGGTACCCTCGTAGGAGACTCCCTACAAAATCATAACAGAAGCAGGATGATGGCCCCTCATGATCCTTGGAGCTTTCTCCTGATCTTCTCGTGAGGTTGAAGCATATACCCTGTCATTTTGGCGGTTGAAATCCTCTTCAATAGCGAAAATGTTTTCATTAGAGAAAAGGACCTGTCTGCGGTGATTGTCTGCGTAACGCTGCAGCAAGTGTTTCGCTTTTAGCACCCTCTGCTGGGGGTGAGGACGTGCCCTGTACGCTGCCGGTAAGCTCTCAGCCTTAGGTCACTCCGTAGCACGCAATGACATCGACATCCTTTAAATGTTCAGCTCACGAGCCATCACTAATTGTTTTCTGACAGGATTTCGTCAAATACGGGCTGCCGCTGCTTTCACCAGGCGATCAGTCCTCACGGTACGCGGCCGACCCTTTCTGGGGCGGTCAGTGACGTTCCCAGCCTTAAATAACCTTTTTACGGTCCGGTAGACGAAAATTCGGCTGATTTTCAGCTTCTTCAGCATGCTGAAATTTCAACTTTGTGCAGCGCTAGTACAGCAACACGATTCTTATAATCGCCCCCACTCCATGGCAAGTACTTCACGAAATCCGTTATCTCCTCTGTGACTGAACGTACAATGATTCACTAGCTGCTTCATGCCACCTGGCTGGTCGGCGACGTTGCACACCTGTTGCGCGCCATCTGTCGAACGTTTGTAACAGTATTTATAATAGGGCTGGGTAGAATCCTTCTGATCGCAAAATTTAAATTCAAACCAAAATGGCATGGAAATTATTATAGTAGGTTTGAGATTTTGTTAAAAGATGTGAGTATTACATCCGAAATATTCCTTGATTTCTGTTTTTCTTTTTCTGTTTTTTATTACCTGTGGGGATTTTTGAATTCTGCCAGGGACATTCAACAACCCATGGTGAACTCAGAGCTGCAACCTGTTCAGCGATACTAGACAGAGAGAAGAAAGGAAAAAGAGTTCGATAAAACGCGTTTTCTATCTTTCCCCAATACTGCTTTAAACTGAGGCAGGGGTTCCCCAGGTGGCCGAGTAGTCAGAGGCGCTGGTTTCTGGCTAATTGTCCGATTTGAGCCCTGGCCTAAGTTTCGGATGAGGAATGGGTGGCACCCCTGCCCATTTGGTGCTGGCCCTCCCTCAACCAGTGGCCCCATGAGTAACACTTTCAGTTACTCATGATAGTCATTAATTTGTTACAAATAGAGGCAGGGACCCCTGGCCACGCCACTGTAGTTCAGAGTAAGAAGGGGCTTTGGGGGGAGGGGATATATTCGGGGATAATTATCGTACAGGTGGGGGACACACTAACTTGAAGTGCTTGGCAGAAATTTTGCCCAAATGTTCTGTTTCATATAGATTTAACTCTACCTTGATGAGGTAATTCCCAGTACAGAAAAAACAAAAACCAACTTCTTCATGCAAAATAATGTGCATGGTATTTATTCAATGTACAGTACACGTACTACTGGGAACCATGAATATGAACTTCCATCATGGCCTTTAACAAGTTACTATTTCTTCCGGTTTTTAGATAATTTGCTATTTTTCTTGCTTAAAGGAAAGGAAAGCTGATTGAAGGGAGGGAGAGGGGGGTTAAGGGTGTGTTCAATGGAAAGGTGGGTGTCCTGAAGCCCACAATGGTTCATCCGTAACGTAGCGCCTAGCAGGGGCAGACTAGTGACACTTTGAAGCCCGTGGTAAGTGGCATTTAAATGACACATCGCATGTTATGTGTGTGTGTGTGTGTATGACTAAAGATGGCCTCACACTTTTCCGACCTTCGTTGTAACCACTGGAAAAATGCGACAATCCGACTGCTAGAAGCAGAAATATCGAGAAAATTAGATTTGCATCTACTTCCCTTGACGAAAAAACTGTGCACATTTTATTTAAATCAGAAAATATCCAAAAAATGTTTCCCGTGATGAGCGGTAGGGGGGGGGGGGTGGAGTTCTGCGAATTTTCAGGAGATCAGATATTGCTGCAAATACATCAGAAATATAAATTTATACTTACTGCAAAACACTTTTTCAGCATAAACTTGAAATTTATACTTACTGCAAAACACTTTTTCAGCATAAACTTGAAATTACACTGACGGAAAAAATCCCAACACCACGAAAAAATAGTTGTAGAGGAATGAAATGGCGGCAATACATTTGTATAGGTAACATATTTAATCGATTAAGGTTTCAAGATCACAGCTGTAAGCGCGAGAAGAGCCATTTTAAATGTGAAATGCTGGTACATTAATAACCGGTGTAACCGCCAGAATGTTGAATGCAAGCACGCAAACGTTCATGCATTGTGTCGTACAGGTGCTGGATGTCAGTTTGTGGGATGGAGTTCCATGCCTGTTGCACTTGGTCGGTCAATACAGGGACGGTTAATGCTGGTTGGGGGTGACGCTGGAGTTGTCGTCCAATGATGTCCATACGTGCTCGATTAGTGAAAGATCTGGTGATCTAGCAGGCCACGTCAACATGTTGACACTCTGTAGAGCATGTTGGGTTACAACAGCGGTATGCGGGCGAGCGTTATCCTGTTGGAACCCCCCCCCAATGGAATGCTGTTCATGAATGGCAGCACAACAGGTTGAATCACCAGACCGACGTACAAATGTGCCGTCAGGGCGCGTGGGATAACCACGAGTGCTCCTGCTGTCATAGGAAATTGCTCCCCAGACCATAACTCAAGGTGTAGGTCCAGTGTGTCTCGGCCGCAGACAGGTTGGTTGCAGATGCTCACCTGGCCTCCTTCTAACCAACACACGGCCATCACTGGCACCCAGGCAGAACCGGCTTTCATCAGAACACACAACAGATCTCCACTCCGTCCTCCAATGAGCTCTAGCTTGACACCACTGACGTCGCAAACTGCAGTGGTTTGGAGTAAGTGGAATGCACGCTACAGGGCGTCTGGCTCGGAGCCGTCCTTTAAGTAACCGATTTGTAACAGTTCGTTGTGTCACTGTGGTGGCAACTGCAGCTCGAATTGCTGCCGCAGACGCAGTACGATGCGCCACGGCCTTACGCCGTACACGGCGGTCTTCCCTCTCAGTAGTGCCACGTGGCCGGCCGGAACCCGGTCTTCTTGAGGCAGTATCTTCCCTTGACCACCGCTGCCAACAATCATGCACAGTGGCTACATTCCTGCCAAGTCGTTCTGCAATATTGCGGAAAGAAAATCCACCTTCTCGTAGCCCTATTACACGACCTCGTTCAAACTCCGTGAGCTGTTGATAATGGCTTCTTCGTCTTCTTAAAGGCATTCTTGACTAACATCAACACACTACGTCGAATCTCAACGATAACTAACGCTCACGAACGTTACAGCGCGTATTTACAGCAAACCTGCTTTGCATGTTCCGAGGGGCGCTACTAGAGCCACACGTATGCGCCGAGCGCGAAATTTGTATAGACGTCATCTTACAGATGTACTCTCACCGCCTGCCAACTGTCGTTTATCTAACACAACCCCTTCTTGGTGTTGGGATTTTTTTCCCGTCAGTGTATATGCAGAATGTGACCCACCAGGAACTGTAAGAAGCAGAGATAATCGAGGGTGTGTGTGTGTGTGTGTGTGTGTGTGTGTGTGTGTATTTGCTCTTTACGCCCCTAGCAGAAAAAGTGTGCATTATTGCATTATTTGACAAAGAAACTCAACCTACTATAGTTTTCGTTATGAATGGTCTCGAAAGAAAGAATTTTTTCAATCGGATATCTAAATGCAGTGATATGAAACTAAACGTATTTCAAATTATATAGCATCTACATTTACGCCTTCTGGCGGCAAAGTTATGCATCGGAAAGGGAACAGAAAGAAAGGATCATCGTCGCACATTTCGGGCTTCCCAATGAGAAAGTAATTTTTCGAATCGAACTAATAGTTGCAGCTCTATGGTGCCCATAGACGGATGGACGCACAGAAGTGATGCTATAAGCACATTCTTTTCATTACAAAAGACATGCTAAAAATGCTGCTCTTTCACAATTTCTTTGAGGCAAAAATGTGAATGCCATTACATTCGAAAAATATCTGCCAAGAGCATAGCATCAAAAACAAAGATATTTATCTAAATAAAACCGAAAGAATTATTTCGCTCTTGTCGCGTGCTCGGAACAACGGAGAAAGAAATATGTGCACTGATAAAACCACAATAAATCTAAAAGGTTGTCTTTTTGAATAAGACAACAGGGCACGTGCGCAAGACGGTAGCTATCGGGATCGTTTTTAGTCAAGTTTTTGACAACGATTACCTCGAAAATAGCTATCCAAATATGTAACTATTAATAGATCTTGCCGCGCATCTAAAAAGCTTCAAGATGGTAAATACGGCACTAGTTGTTCGGTTTACACCGTTTCCGAAAGAAATCTTGAACTTTATTTGATTGTTGAAATAGCTTTCCGAATTTGTATATATCCACCCCAACAGTATCCTCAAACGGACATTTTCCTTTCTACGCAAAGGTTAAAAGCAGTTTACAAATACCCATTCCGCGAGAATTAAATTCTCCTTGGAATTTGAGATTCCATTTTTTTTCCAGTTATTTAAACTAAAAATAATTAATTGGTTAATTTTCAAGATCGAAATCCAGACGTAAAAATTTATTAAAATCATTTTACCTCTTTTCTACTCCTCACACTTTTAGTCCTTGTCCTTATTCGATAATTCGATAATAGTCGCATTCGATAATTTGAATACTAAAAGATTTTTTCAAAAATAATATTGTATTTCTTTCTTGATGTTATTTTGTTACCTTTAATTCTGTTTCTGATACGAAGGGTACAGTGATCAAATTACAGCTTTTTCGTCTCCTTCTTTTTAAGTTGAATATTAAAATATTTCTTTTGCTAATATTACATTCTGAAAAATGTAAATATTAAAAAAAGTAATCGGTATTTGAGAACACAAATATTTATTTGACCGGGACACCAAAAAAAACTACATTATGGCCTTCTGCGTGCAGAAAGATCCTTCACTTGTAATTTAAGGTTCCATTTTTGTGTAAAGGTTTTCATTATAGCATCTAAGCATGTGATAACGAAGAAGCCACATTTCGTTAAGAGATTTCTTGCTGTGCTACAGGAAACGACTTTTGCACCTACTATGTACTCAAGGAAGGATGGGTAAAAAACAAAAAAAGAAAAGCACACCGAAGAAGGTTATTAGACGAAAAATGAATTGGGGGGTGGGGAGCGAAAGTAGAAATCTGTTATAATTAAACGTGTCACAGGAAGCAAGGTCAAATTCCGCGAAAATCCCCGACACTAGTGAAATAAAACGGCCGTGAAACTTCACAGGGAAGTAAGGCTTGGACAGAAAGTGATTTCATCCGGATATTTCCGGATTACCGCTGTTAGTCGAGGATGCCAAATCCTGAAGGCGCCTGACACATATGTATGCCTGCACATAGACAGAAAAAAGAAATCGATAACATCGTGTGAAGTTTTATAAAGCTTCCACGAAGGTGAATCCGTAAATCGAGGTCAATGGCATGAGCGACAAAAAGTGAAACTGGAGTTTCGAACACAAAACTAGGATATCGAAAATCACCTTTAGCACTAAAGGAAACTACGCGTTAAAAATAATTTGTTTTTCCCTCTCTCTCTCTCAATCTCTCTCTCTGTTGTATCGCGTCTTAATTCCGAAGGTGAAAAATTATTAGATGTACAAGTAAGTTTTAAAGCGTTTTAACAAAACGCAACATGTCATTTGAGAGGAAACAACAATAAATTTACGAATCAAAATATACGCCGTCATTATCATCTATGCTGCATCAAACCACGTTGCATCGATCGGAACAAATGATAGTCTGAAGGGGCTATGTCGGGACTATAGGCAGGGTGCTCCAAAACTTTCCAATCAAGCATCAATAACGTTTCCTTGACGAATTTCGTGACATGCGGCCTAGCGTTGGGATGCAGTAATTTCACGGGACGCAATCCTTTGCCTGTGAATAGACGTTTCCGACAGATTTCGTGGTTCAATCGCAGCAATTGTTGCTTGTAGCGATCAGTAGTAACAGTTTGACGCTGTTCCAGTTGTTCATAATAGAGCATACCCGTCATATCCCACCAGGTGCAGAGCAGAAATTTCTTGGAGTGAATATTGCGTTTCGGTGTTGAAGTCGTTGCTTCACCGGGGCCTACCCAGTGTTTTTTGCGTTTGGGATTGTCGTACCATATCCACTTTTCATCACCCGTAATGATTTTCCACAGGAAAGACTTTCTGTGTTGTTTATTCAACAGATTCAAACACGTGCTTACTCGTGTACATTACTTACTTTCACCCCGCCTGTATTATGTTGCTTTGGTGCCCTCGTTAAATAACTTGCACAATTGTGCACGCTGTGTTTTTATCTCATGTATGTAATGTTTTACCTTCACGGCGGTGTTTGTGCTGTTCTTTTTCTAATTGTGTACTATTGTTTCGCCTGTGTTATCCTGTAAATCATGCCCAGCCAATGTCATGTGACACGATGTGTTTCTCTTTGTCACTTCTGCAATTTTTATTCAATAAGCTTTGCTTGCAGCATTTGTTATTCATCCCCATTGTCATTGCAGTGTATATACCATCATGTTTTTAACAGTTTTGTATTATTTCCCAGTGAGACGCCCAATACTGTACGTCTCCCTCTTATGTTTTCTTATGATAAATTTAGAATAAAGCGATTTTGAAACCTTGTTTCTCTGGCTCAAGTCATGTGGCTTCTTTCTAAATCTGTCCCATTGCGTGTAAACGAATGGAAATGGTTTGTTGAGTTATCCCCAGTTGTGCAGCTAGTTCTTTTTGCGTTTGAGACGAATCTTCATAGCCGCCCAGGTGACCCAGTGGTCTAAGCGATGGCTTGTGGTCATTCGTCCGAAAGGGGTACTGGTTCAAATCCCAGTGAGGCATGGATGTTGTGTTTGTCTTACGGCATTGGCTCTCTCCCTTCCCTGGAAACAGTGAACCTAAATTAGAGACGGGCGATTGCTTATAGCCCATTGAGTTGCTCACGGTGGTCGTTAAACTTCTAACAAAAAAAATCTTCATCCAGCAATGATTGCAGTTCCTCATGTGCAAACTCCTGCGGGCCGCCGCTACGTTCTCTATCGCTAACATCAAAATCACCTGCTCTAAACCGTCTAAACCAAAACACACACTTGCTTTTCGATACAATATTCTTCCCCAAAACAGAACAGATCGATGCACCTCCTTTTGCAGCACTTTTTTCTTGATGGAATTCGTAACAAATGCAGTATCGCTTGCCATCTTTCATCTACCGATGTGCAAGTGCGTTTGACTGTTGGGCAAACTTCTGTGTCACATTTTATACTCTGGACCAGTTACGGTCACATGATAACAACACGGGGTAGTGTCGGATATGTAAATTAGCGTATACGTCACACAAAAACGCTTTAAAACTTATTTGTACACTTAATTGTTTAACTTGGGGGGAGGGGAGAAGGGAGGAATATTAATACCAGTGACGTGCCGTGAACGCTATGTGTAGGCATGCAAAAATCCGAAAAAAAATAACAATAAAAAAAACATACGTCATTTATAGCTGAATTCCATCCTCCGACTTATCTTTATTCTTCCGTTACCATGGCTTCAACATCAAAATCTTCAGTAGACCTTTTACAATTGCTATTAAAATTTTTTTTAGATATGTCTTGTCTTTGCGTATATGGCGTGAATAAGTTTTTATTCGCACAATTTAATGACATAGGTATTAGTTCCCTCAAGCATTTATCGAAACTAAGTTCGTGCGTAGCTGTGAACAATTTGTAGATTGTTTTAGTGCTTAATCCAGGAGGAAGAGCAAAACACATTTAATTCACTTTTCAACCTAACGAAATCAAAATAAGCGTACAATAAACATTTAATTGTGAGAAACGTTGTTATTTTTATTTTATCTCAACACCACAAGTTCCGTAGTCACATACGAGCTTTCCATTGGTTAAAGCAACTTTCTGTTTCGCATTGCGACCAGGCAAATAACCAAGGCCCCAACCCGAGTGGGAATAAAGACTGGGGACAGAGGGAACGGACTTCGATTTTCTGATTGGTTGACTGCCCCAAGCCCTGAATGCAATAGAAATTTCACATGCACTGGATGTCTTCATTGCCGTTCGCATTTACCTGGCAAGGATACGCTCACTCTAACGGCACAATCTCACATGAGTGCGGACATATGAAGTTAGGTTCGTATTTTCGCTTTATTTCCGGCTAAAAATTCACACAAGTACGTGAATTTGGTTTTAAATAAAACTTTTCTAAAACCAGGCACTTAGTTTAAATTTTCCCGTAAAAAACTGCAGCACAAAGCTTTTCTTCGTATAATTATATTTTTTTCAGTGAGTAAGTTTTTGTACATAACTAGCACATACAATGCATGCGTCGCATACAATGACTGCATGCCACTGATTAATACACTATCTACCAACAAGTAATTGGACACCTGTGATAGCAAAGGAAAACGAAGTTTATTCACCTTCAATAGTTGGTGGAGCCTCCACGAGCGGCGATTACAACTGCGACACTCCGGGGCATACTCTCAACCAGGCGTTGTACGACAGCTAGCGGTATTTTGTTCCACTCGGCTTGGAGAAGACAGGTCAGTTCCTTCACCGATTTCGGACGGTGGGGGCACCCCTTAAGTCGACGCTCCCACTCGTCCCAGAAGTGCTCGATAGGGTTAAGGTCCGGGCTCTGCGCAGGCCAGTCCATTCGATTAACCCCATTGTCACCATACCAAGCCATGGTGGACCTCGCAACATGACAGGTGGCATTGTCACCCTGAAAGTAACATGGGTCCACCCCGTAAAACTGCCACAACGTAGGAAGCGCATGGTAATCCAAAATGGTGCAGTAATTCTCGGCGTTGAGTCTACCAGGGATTGCGACCAAGAGTCCCGTGCCATACCAGGAGAAGCACCCCCATAGCATAATTCCACCGCCGCCGAACTTCACAGTTGGCACAATACATTCCGGCAGGAGGCGTTCTCCAGGCAGACGCCAAACCCAGACCCTGCCATCCGAACGGTAGAGGGTGAACCTTGATTCGTCTCTCCAGAGAATCTGTTTCCACTGTTCAACGGTCCACTGTCGACGTTCTTTGCACCACGTTAGCCGAGCAGCGCTATTGGACTTGGTGATCAAAGGCTTGTGGGCGGCAGCACCTCCATGATAACCGAGCAGATGGGCTTCCTTACGGATGGTATTCATCGAAAGAACACTGCCGGATGCCTGTTGAAACTCCTCGCGGATGTAGCCCATCGATTTGGTGCGGTTCTTCCGAATTTCTCTGGCCAGCACCCGTCGGTCTCTAACTCCCAGTTTTGTGGGTCTGCCGGGTCGGGGCACAATCCGACAGTCACCTCTCATCTTCCACTTACCAATCACGTAGGCCACTGTCGATTTTGGGTACTTTAACTCGCTGAATATGTCACGTATGGATCGGCCGTTTCTGTGATACCCGACGATTTCATCTTTCTCGAAATCAGAGAGCTACGAACTGCTGGGTGGCACCTTGCATGCGACTGGTTGCGTTGTTGTTTCCCACGCTACACTTAACGGCGGTGGTCGTGACGTGTATCAGGACCGCAGATATCGTCGATTGCAGGGGTGTCTAATTACTTGTTGGTAGATAGTGTAGCATACTTTCAGAGATGTAAAAATTCGTCTATCTTTGGAAGTAAGAGGACAGGACGTAAATATTATATCGTTTCTTGCTTCCAAGGACAGAATAATTCCTCTGCATTTAGAAGTGAGAGAGTGAATTATAAATGTTTGGCTGCCTCTTGTTCAGGCGGAAAAATTCGTCGGCCTTTAAAAGTACGAGCATGAGATAATCGTCACACTGTGTCTGACTTCCAAAGGTGGAAAAGTTTGTTTACTTTGGGGAGTGAGAGAATGGGATGTAACTACAAAAAATGGAAAAATTCGCTTATACAGTAGAACCCGCTTATAACGAGGAGCTCGGGACCGATGGAAATATTCGTTAAATCCGGGCGCTCGCGAAATCCGTTTTGCGGTGAAAAATTCTATCATGTAAACATATGCGTACGTACCATTATGCATATACGTTTAAATCATATATCCACCTATGTCATAATATATGACAGCATATTTTTTTATTGGGGGTTTAACGACCACTGTGAGCAACTCGATGGGCTACAAGCAGTCACCCGTCCCTAATTTAGGGCCACTTTTTCCAGGGAAGGGCGAGAACCAGCGCCATAAGACAAACTCAAAATCCATGTCTCGTCCGGATTCGAACCCGGACCCAGCTCGGAGAAATAATCAGAAGTCAGCTCTTAGACCAAGGCGCCAGCCCCCCCCCTCCCCACCATCACAATTTTGTAGCTCTCTGATGATGGCTACTTTGTCGTTTACGGAGACATTTTGTCACTTATAAAAGTTTAGGAGTTTTTACTTGACGGCTAAGTGAAACTGACCGCTGTTTAACGGAACACGTGGAGCAAAAGCAGCACGGATATTCCAATGCAACGCCCTGTTGGAGGGCGAAAGGGGTAATGGATGCAATTCCAGGAATTGTTATCTCTTGTTTCACCACTGGTCACATCCCCATTCCATCATTTCCCTATCCCTTTCTGCAAGCAATCGCCTTCGAGAAATCCTCTTATCACATGTGCGTGAACCCCCATTCCCTTTTTGCTTAGTAGTAAGTCGTGTGTTTTCAAATCTGCTACTGTAATGCTCCCAAGGTATAGCACTTAGGAGTGGGTGGCGGAGATTCTTTTGAACAAATAACTTGTTGAGCATTTGATGTACTTCCTGTTTCTTTTCAATCATCATTCTTCCACTAGCAGAACAAGATTCCACCACGCTGCTGCAATTTTATTTTGCATGCCACCATATTTCAATTCCTCCGTTCCAGGACTCCGGTTTTCTGAGCTTCATTAAACAAGGAATTTCATTAAATTTTGTTACTACTGTTAAAATTCATCACCTTAGCTTTTCTTTCCCTCGTTAAATCTGGGGATTTCATTAAACTTTGATCGTTTAAAACGATCAAACCAGTTTTGAATTAATAATACGGCCAATCAAAACTGCATTTTCTTTCATCAAATTCGGGATTTACTTTTCATATTTTTCAAAAAAAACAAACAAACAAACAAAGGCTTTCTCTTTTAATTTTATTGACGTTAAACTTGCTATAACTTTCTACAGGGGCGCTGCCAGGGAACTGCGTGGGCGGAGGGCTAGTGTGTCAGATGGGGAGTTCTATTATAATGGGAGCAGTGAACAGAACAATAGTACATTATTGTTATTTATAGAAAATTTATTACTAAAACTGGAAGCGAAGATTAAATCTTGAAATCTTGAAATATTTTGTATTCTGTTTTAGACACACTGGACCATGATTTTTATAGCCTAGTTTTTCACTCTATTATGCACTTGTATCTCAAAAATCACGGAGGACACGTACAGTAAGATATGAGGGTATGGTGCAATTTCATTTGAGGTTTTTCTTTTCATTGTTCAGGAGGATGCACTGCAAATATAATATATACTGTATATATACGCCGCCCCTGTGGCGCAGTGGTCTAAGCGATGGCCTCTGATCATTCGTCCGATATGGGTTCAGATTTGAATCCCGGTGAGGCGTGGATGTTGTGTTTGTCTTACGGCCCTTTCTCTCTCCCTTCCATGGAACCAGAGGCCCTAAATTAGGTACGGGCTACTGCTTATAGCCCATTGAGTTGCTCACCGTGGTTGTTAAACCTCCAATAAAAAATATATATATATATACGTATATAATTTCATCTATCCATCTTCCATGGGGTCTTTTTCTGTCCCACGGAATCCAGTGTAAAATGTCGAGCAATTAAACGAGCAATGGGCTGGACATATTGCCAGAAGAACGGAGCTTCTGGTTACAGGCCTCTGTTGTGTCGGAAAACGACCTCCGTTTTACCTCCGTTGACCTTCTGAAGAACGGACCTCCGTTGTGTCGGTGGCTCCTGCATTTTATGCATTGTAGTGTGATATACCTCGTCCCGCACTCACCTGTTGCGTGCCCCGCCTGTTTAAAGGTACTGTGTACGTTTTGAGCTACTTTTCTGGCGATATCGTACTTGCATTTGTTCATATTCCTCCGTTTTCATATCGTTAACTCGTTTGTTTACGTTTGAAAGCTGCCAAGATGGCGGCTTCCGGTCTGTCGTTATCATCTGTGGGCGCAGCGGATGCACTTCCCACGTCCATGGAAGTCGATGTACTGTTGTCCTCAGATGTGGCTACTCAGGTGCCTTCCCGGCTGCCTGGTACTCCTGCTCCGCTGCCTTCACTTGACTTGACCAAGCCACCTTCTTCTGTTTTTGCCGCTGCCTCGGTGCCCCCCCCCCCCTGAGAACTTCTTTTCTTTTTTTTTTGATTGGAGGTTTAACGACCACCATCAGCAATTCAACAATTCAATGGGCTATAAGCAATCGCCTGCCCCTAATTTAGGACCACTGGTTCAAGGGAAGGGAGAGAGCCAGTGCCGTAATTTTTCATACTGGTCCATTCGAGCTCCAGTGCACAACTGGTTCGGTAACCAGATATCCAAAATAGTAAAGGTGAACCAGCTTGTGGAGATGAAGAGAACCTCATAGGTTCCCGCTGGATGCAGAACAAGTCGGGACCTTCTTATATCTCTGTAGTATAATTTTTTTTTTCATTGGAGGTTTAACGACCACCGTGAGCAACTCAATGGGCTATAAGCAGTCGCCCGTCCCTAATTTAGGGTCACTGGTTCCAGGGAAGGGAGAGAGCCAGTGCCGTAAGACAAACACAACATCCATGCCTCACCGGGATTCGAACCCGGACCCCTTATGGACGAATGATCAGAGGCCAGCGCCTTAGACCACTGCGCCACCGAGGCGGCGCAGTATAATTGGAATACAAAAATATGTTATTTCTCAATTCATTAACAGTTTCTGGCCAACAACCCAAAGAAAGGCCGAAAGAATTATATTTTCTGGTGTATATTGCAATCAGTACCATCAACAGGTTTGTAGCCGGTAACTGGAACAACTGTGAAAGACACTAAAAAAATTCAAAACAAAAATATTGAATACACTAGGCCATGAACTCTCACCAACTTTATTTTGACAATGTCAGAAGAAATACATTAAAATATCCTTCAATAGAACGCAGCGACGAAAAGGCAAAAAAGACCTTACAAATAAAAAATGTAAAAATAAATCAAGCAGGTGGATCTCTTTGGTTTCCTTCTGTCACGGACAAATATCGGAAAATGAAAAATTCATCAATAAACGATCAAGGAGTGTAAATTCAAAACATTAATTATGGTCAGGCGATTAATTAAAATGGAATCGGCGCTGTCACCGACCTCGTTCTAAATAATACGAAGGACAAGAAAGAAGTCGGAGTTCATCAACATGTCTGCTTTCTCTTCTCTCTATGTATGCAGGAACTGATCCCTTCCGTGACGGAATGCTAATCAATTTAGCAGCTACACGATCTGTGATGACGAAGATAAACGAAATATTGAATTTCTTAGCAGTCATTCTATAGAATTCATATTGGACGTTCACAACTACCAAAGCATGATCTTCATGAGCCTGTAGCAACATTTTAAGACGTGACTTGATCTGTTGTCCTCTGAAGATTACAAGGTTTACCATGGTTCACTTAATTCTAAGATCAGGAAGAAAAACACACACACACACACACATATATATGAGAACATTTAGGTCAGTGGCACCCAACCTAACTGCCTCGACTCTCCTTTGACTAAAAGGAGGGTCATAAAGTTCACGGAATATTTTTAATAAAGAAAAATATATTTGAAACAGTATGGAAGAACTTTCAATTAATTTCACATATAAATTTGCGTTTTGTTCCGTTCGTGGAAGAAATTTCATTCTTCTTACTTCTAATTTAAAAAGTTTATAAAGAATGTATTATTTTAGTTTTTTTACAAATGTTTATGCGCCATTTTGATGTGAGTTTTAGTTGAGTGGAAGTTTTCAAAACCGTTTTTCTTTTTTTCTTTAACCGAAATTGACCAAAATCGCATTTTTATGGAAGAATGTAATTTTGGTCAATTATGTTTCTGCAATGTGAAAAGCGCATTAATGCAGAAAGCCGTTCTAGAATTATTGTGATGTGTTTGGCGATAACCGTGGTTACATAGTTCAAATTCTAACTTTGCAGCTCGTTTTCGTGATTTTGATTTAAAACAGCAAACCATTGTTGCATCAGGACGGACACTTAAAGTAAATAGCAGCGGAAAATATATGTTGTCAGAACATTGGACCACCAATGGGCAACCGAAATTTTAGATTAGATACCAAGGGACAAAAAGATACCCAGAAGGATACCACACGGAAGACGGATGGATGAAATTCGAAAGCATGCCAGAGTAACATGGAAGAGACTGGCTTTAGAAAGACAGTTGTGGAAGAAATTTAGGGAGACCTTCTTCCAGCAGTGGATTGATAATGTTCAACAATGATGATAGTTGAGTGGAAGTCGTATATATATACCACAAGAATATATCTGAAAAGTGTAACTGAAAACTTTCTCTTGATACATATACACTATCTACCAACAAGTAATTGGACATCTGTGATAGCAAAGGAAAACGAAGTTTATTCACCTTCAATATTTGGTGGAGCCTCCACGAGCGGCGATTAGAGCAGCGACCCTCCGGGGCATACTCTCAACCAGGCGTTGTACGACAGCTAGCGGTATTTTGTTCCACTCGGCTTGGAGAAGACAGGTCAGTTCCTTCACCGATTTCGGACGGTGGGGGCACCCCTTAAGTCGACGCTCCAACTCGTCCCAGAGGTGCTCGATAGGGTTAAGGTCCGGGCTGTGCGCAGGCCAGTTCATTCGATTAACACCATTGTCACCATACCAAGCTATGGTGGACCTCGCAACATAACAGGTGGCATTGCCATCCTGAAAGTAACATGGGTCCACCCCGTAAAACTGCCACAACGTAGGAAGCGCATGGTAATCCAAAATGGTGCAGTAATTCTCGGCGTTGAGTCTACTAGGAATTGCGACCAAGAGTCCCGTGCCATACCAGGAGAAACACCCCCATAGCATAATTCCACCGCCGCCGAACTTCACAGTTGGCACAATACATTCCGGCAGGAGGCGTTCTCCAGGCAGACGCCAAACCCAGACCCTGCCATCCGAACGGTAGAGGGTGAACCTTGATTCGTCTCTCCAGAGAATCTGTTTCCACTGTTCAACGGTCCACTATCGACGTTCTTTGCACCACGTTAGCCGAGCAGCGCTATTGGACTTGGTGATCAAAGGCTTGTGGGCGGCAGCACCTCCATGATAACCGAGCAGATGGGCTTCCTTACGGATGGTATTCATCGAAAGAACACTGCCGGATGCCTGTTGAATTTCCTAGGGATGTGGCCCATCGATTTGGTGCGGTTCTTCCGAATTTCTCTGGCCAGCACCCGTCGGTCTCT
This sequence comes from Macrothele yani, assembly GCA_039090855.1. Lineage (NCBI taxonomy): Eukaryota > Metazoa > Arthropoda > Arachnida > Araneae > Macrothelidae > Macrothele > Macrothele yani. Next base: position 149,747,927 of record CM076995.1, on the reverse strand, counting down.
AACTCCCAGTTTTGTGGGTCTGCCGGGTCGGGGCACATTCCGACAGTCACCTCTCATCTTCCACTTGCCAATTACGTAGGCCACTGTCGAGTTTGGGTACTTCAACTCGCTGGATATGTCACGTATGGATCGGCCATTTCTGTGATAACCGACGATTACACCTTTCTCGAAATCAGAGAGCTCCGAACTGCGTGGCATCTTGCATGCGACTGGTTGCGTTGTTGTTTCCCACACGATATTTAACGGCGGCGGCCGTGAAGTGTATCAGGACCGCAGATATCGTCGATTGCAGGGGTGTCCAATTACTTGTTGGTAGATAGTGTATACATCAAAGGAAAGTTAATATAGTACTCATGTAATATAAACTACAACAAAACTGCGCTGTGCTGCAGATATAGATAGTGTATGCAAAATAATATTATCACACAAGCAACCAACCTTCATAAACCAATAACAAGGGCCTTATGACTTCCAGATGAAGAAATGCACAATAAAAGAAAATATTTGTCATTTTATAATTTCTTTTATTCTGCTTTTCTTCATCTAGAAGTCATAAGGCCCTTGTTATTGGTTTATGAAGGTTGGTAGCTTGTGTGTTAATATTAATATTGTATATATCATCATCATCATTGTCAACCATTATCATCAACTGCTGGACGAAGGTCTCCCCAAGTTTCCTCCACAACGGTCTGTCTTGTGCCAGTCTCCTCCATGTCACTCCTGCATTGTATATATATATATATATATATATATATATATATATATATATATATATATATATATATATATATTACTTGCCCCTAATAGAGTAGAGAAAGCAAGTAGAAATTGGCTGATAGAATAAGGAAATTGATGAGTTCGCTCTTCTAACAAAACCACTGCATTCGAAAATGCCAAAGTAAGTAATTAAGCTAGGAGGACTGTCATTAGATCGCCAGTGGTAGTTGTATAACAACATCAGAATCATAGTAACAGATTCTTCCAAAGCAGATGAAGTGGCCCCACAACGGAAGAAATAATTGAAAATGAAGAGGAAGAGGAAGCAACAGTCCAGCGTGAATGTGTGCTACTTATCCAAAAATTTCATAATGTTGTATGTATATTTCTACCTTTTTTAGGCAATAAAAAGTGAGTATGTTAAGTTTTATTTTCCATCATTAGGTACAAATTCTCAAGCAGCAAACAGAACTAGAGACCTGGAATTAGTTTCATTGGAAACAGCGTATATACACTGGCGTGCAAAAATTAAGGACGAGACGGTTATATATACTGGCGTGCAAAAATTAAGGACGAGACGGTTTTTCGAATGTAACGTCATGCAGAACTGCTCCACATCGACTCAAATCATACCATAAGATCCCCAAGATGTAAGAATATGGGACAAGTGAGCAAAACCGTCCAAACAAGGAATCCAAAGGATACAAAGGCACTTTATTGAAAAGGTAGCTTCCAGCACAACTGGACAGAAGACAGAAACGTCCATGTGACAGGCGGCTGCCAAGAAAAATTCAGTCTTTAGTAAGGGATATGATCACCTCTGACTGCGTTGCACAATTTACAACGTCTGTCCATGCTGATGACGAGGTTGTCAAGGAGCTGTTGAGGCATCGCGGCCCATTCCTCTTGTAGCGCCAATCGCAGCTGCGGAATCGTTGCTGGCGGCTGGTGACATGCTGCCAAGCGTCTTCCAAGAAGGTCCCACACGTGTTCGATTGGATTTAGATCCGGGGACCTTGCGGGCCAATCCATGCGTTGAATAACTTCACTCTCCAACAGCTCTGCGACAGCCACTGTACGATGAGGTGTAACGTTGTCGTTCATGAAGAGGAACTCAGGACCCACAGCACCTCTAAACAGACGCACGTGAGGCAGGAGAACCTCGATACAATAGCGGACACCAGTGACTGAAATTCCTTGGAAGATGAGGAGGTCAGTACGGCTACCAAGCATGGTACCGCCCCAAACGAGAACTCCGCCACCTCCAAACCGGCCCCTTTCGATGATGTTGCAGGTGTGATTGCGTGTTCCCTGCTCTCTCCAGATGTGTATACGTCCAGAATCGCTCGTCAGAATAAATCGGCTCTCATCCGCAAAGAGAACTCGACCCCATTGCTGATGTGTCCAATTCTTTTGTTCCTGGCACCATAGAAACCGCTGTCTCCGACGAGCAGGCGTTATTGGCACACACCGTACTGGCCGTCGTGCAAATAGACCACCTTTGTGCAGCCTCCTGGCAACGGTAAAACGCGATAACGGACGTCCAGTTGTCTGTTGCACGTGCCTTGCGATTTCTCCCGCTATCTGCCGTCTGTCTCTTCTCGCCTGTAGGACAATATACCAGTCGTCCGCCGCCGTGGTTGCTCGTGAACGGCCACTGCTAAACTCTCGGATAGCTGTTCCTTTCGTTGGAAATGCTCTCCAAGCTCGTGAAACGATGCTGTGAGCGATCCCGAAATTCTCGGCCACACTAGTCACACTTCAACCTTCTTCCAACTTTCCAATGGCGCGACCTCGGGTAAAGCCATCCGGATGTCGGCTACTGAATTGTCTGTCGGCCATATCACACTGTGAAAGCAACTCGACGTCGTTCAAACCGATGTTCACTGTGCAACAGCTTTCACCGAATTGCTGAGCGTGCACCGCCCGTGTGCTTTATACCCTTCCGACACCCCTCCCCTTACACGTCATGCTGCATGCCCTACCGTAGCGGACCCTAGTCTAACTCCTGAGTGGTCTTTCGGTCCGCTATGCCTGCTCGTTCCGCTGTTATGGTAATTTCTCCTTTTCGTCCTTAATTCTTGCACACCAGTGTATATATATGGACTAGGCTGCCATTTGATGCTGGCCTTGGCTACTTACAATGGATGCTCCCTATCTTCTGATTCAAGACTTCTTGAATTGGAAGAGTAACTACAAAGGATCAAGTGGGACATCGTCGGACTAAGTGAGGTAAGGAGAAAAGGAGAAGATCTCATTTTACTGAAAAGTGGACATCTCTTCTACTGTCGTGGGACAGATACTGGCAGAACTAGTGGTGTTGGATTTATAATAAACAAGAAACTGAAGGATAAAGTTGTAGATCTTGAAAGTTCCTCTGACAGAGCTGCACGACTCGTTATCCAACTCTCGAGAAGATACCAGGCTCAGATTATTCAAACTTATGCACCCACCACAAGTCATCTTGAAGAAGAAATTAAAGAATTTTATGAGGAAATTCATCAGCTAAATAATAAAAGGCAAGCAGCACTTGAAGATAATTATGAGAGATTTCAATGCAAGAATAGAGCAACGGCAACAGAATGAAACTTCAGTAGATAAATTCGGTCACGGAAATAGAAACCAGCGTCGAAATACTTTAATAGAGTTTGCAGAGGCAGAAGGGATTTTCATCATGAACTCCTTTTTCAAGGAAAAGCCGCAAAGGAAATAGAAATGGAGGCATCCCAATTGGATGGACAAGTGAAATTGATTCTATTATGTGTAACAAGAAATTTGTCACGGAAGACTGCAGTGTTCTGAACAAGTTCAACAGAGGTACTGACCATAGAATGGTAAGATGTAAGAAAATGCAAAAGTCGAAGGTGGCAAGCTCATAAAACAAAGAAAGTGTATTGCCGTGACCAACCTTAAAAAGCATCATAATACCTTTAATACAGACATTTTACGTGGACCAGAAACATCAATCAAAGATCTTCGCTCTTTCCACGTTTATAAGTGAGTCACGGAAAAATTATCATTGGCCGCCCGGTGGCGGCCAATGATAATTTTTCCGTGACTCACTTATAAACGTGGAAAGAGCGAAGATCTTTGTTTGATATCATAATACCTTCAAATTAGAACTGAGGAACAGATTCTCTATTCTAGAAGGTCTAACATCAGAAGAAGTGGACATCTCTGAAGTTAACAGAAAAGTAACTAAAGCTCTGAAGAGGTACGAAAATTCAACTGTGAACTAGTGAGGAAAGCAATTGAAGACAACCAAACCCTAAAGATAGCAAAGGGACATTTCAGTAAGGGAAGAAAACAGATTATGGCACTGAGAAAAGAAGATGGTTCTGTAACAAGAAATAGAGACGAAATTTTGATAAGGGTGAAAGATTTCTACTCCAAATTATATGAAAGGGATGATACATGTTCTCTAGACAACATGAAAGGTACCAGTACCAGACTTCTTCCAGTCCTCCCAGCAGAAGTTGTACATGCAGTCAAGAACATGAAGCGGGGAAAAGCTCCAGGAGAAGATGGAATTACTGTAGACATCATACAAGAAGCAAGTGGAGAAATTGAAACAGTACTCACCCAAGGTTTCACTCGATGTGTGACGTACCTGCCAGCAGGACGCACACGACATAAAGGCAGATAGGAATAAGAATAAACGTCTGCGTAGCTCAGTTGGTAGAGCGACTTGTTCCGGAATAAGCGGCCTCGGGTTCGAATCCCGGCGTAGACCAAAAATGACGGAGAAATTTACTTCGTTATAATGGCGCCCGAACTATCCGGATAACCCGACCGTTCAAAATCTCGCATTGGTGTGATGTTATTTCCACACCGCGAGACAGGAAAAATCAGAGAATCCCTTCTCCAGCGCTTCGAAAAATAAAAATGTGTGATGTTGCATTCCACACAGCAGATTGACTGGGAGTTCTCAAGTGCACGTTCTACAGTGGATGGCTGCCTGCAACGATTCATGGTCACGGCTGACCCGTGGGCCATGCCCCCAGCCCTCTTTCGGGCGCGGGGGGAGATGTGACGTACCTGCCAGCAGGACGCGCACGACATAAAGGCAGATAAGAATCAGAATAAACGTCTGCGTAGCTCAGTTGGTAGAGCGACTTGTTCCGGAATAAGCGGCCTCGGGTTCGAATCCCGGCGTAGACCAAAAATGACGGAGAAATTTACTTCGTTATAGATGTTTTAATGAAGGGGAGATTCCTGACGATTGGAACTACGCTACAATGATCCTGCTAAATAAAAAAGGTGATATTGAGGATCTCAGGAACAATAGACCTATCAGTCTCCTATCAGTGGTTTATAAAATATTAACTTAAGTTCTTTTACACCGTTTGAAGGCAACACTGGACATGGCTCAATCGAGAGAACAAGCTGTTTTCAGGAGTGGCTACAACACTATAGATCATATCCACGTACTGAGAGAACTAGGGAATATGAGCTTCCATTGTGCATGGCTTTTATCGGTTATGAAAAGGCCTTTAATTCAGTGAAACCATCAGCAGTTACAATGGTTTTGAAATCCTGCGGTATTGAAGATGCATACATTAATATTATTAATAACATCTATGAAAATGGAAGTGCAAAGATTCAGCTATTTGAAAATACAATACACATGAAAATTGGAAAGGGAGTGAAACAAGGTGACACCATATCTTCCAAGCTCTTTAATGCCACATTGCAAAATGTATTTCAACCACTGAACTGGTAAAACAAAGGGATAAAGATTAATGGAGATTATCTTACTCACCTTCGTTTTGCTGATGACGTAGTCTTTTTTGCAACTACCCCATCAGAGCTTCAGAGTATGATCTAGTAATATGCTGACAAGAGTAGAGAAGTGCGATTAAAATGGACTTATAAATCCTTTGCTCGACGAAGGTCTCTCCAAGCCCCTTCCACAACGGTCTGTCTTGTGCTAGTCTCCTCCATGTTACTCCCGCATACTTTCGAATTTCATCCACCCATCTCCCATGTGGTCTTCTTCTGGGTCTTTTCCTGTCCCTTGGAATCTAAAATAAAATTTCGGCTGTCCATTGATTGTCTGTCCTTCTGGCAGCATGTTCAGCCCATTGTCATTTCAGGGATTTAACTCTGATCATGATGTCTTCCACTCGTGTCATTTTTCTGATCCACGAGTTCCTTTTCTTATCTCTCCTAGTTACACCAAGCATGCACCTCTCCATGCTACTTTGAGTTGTCTGCAGCTTGTGTATGTCTCCTTTAGTTAAGGTTCACGTCTCTGCACCATACGTAAGCACTGGAAGGATGCATTGATCAAGCACTTTTACTTTAAGACATAATGGCATATTGCTTTTGAAAATTATGCTGTTTTTTTTTCAAAAGCTCTCCAGGCAAGTTTAATACGCCAATTAAGTTCGTCATCAATGAGACCCTCACTTGATATCTGCTGTCCAAGATAAACGTACGTATCTGTTATCTCCAGCTTTTCTCCATCAATCGATAAATCTTCATATATATATATATATATATATATAATATACACATACATTATATTGACAAAAGTCACCGGATACCTAGAAGAGAAACACAACGTAGCATTTATTGACATACATTAGTACGGTGTCGGTCCACCTTTGGCCTTAATGGCTCGGTGCGTTATCCTGCTGGTACCAACAAGGTTCGGTTCTATAGCATTGCCACAGAGATGGTAGTGCATAATTGTCCAGAATATCGAGCTAGACGTGCTAGTTAACAGGTTTGTCTACGATAAGCAATGGGCCGGAACCATACCACTAAAAACACCCCCACGCGTGTACACTGAAAGCTCCAAAGTTGACCGTAGGAACAGTACACTGTGGTAAATAGCGTTCCTCCGGCTGCCGCCATACCCACACACCGCCATCAGGCTGATGGATCATGTATCTGGATTCATCAGTCCATAGGACCCGTTTCCATTGATCTACGGTCCACGATAAATGTTCTTTACACCATGCTAAACGACGAGCAGCATTCCGATTGAAGAGGAAAGGCTTATGAGCAGCCGCACGACCACGGTGACCCATGGAATGAAGTTCTCTGCGAATGGTATTTGTACATACCGAAGTTCCGGCATTTTTACGCACCTGTACACTGAGGTCTTGTGCAGTACTCCGTCGATTAGCTGTAACGACTCTCCTGAGGCTTCGATGTCCTCTATCAGTGATTTTCTTTAGTCTGCTGTATGTTTTGCTGCTTCAGGCACGTCATGTATCTTCCACTTATTCAGTACATCCAAAACAGTTGACTTGGATATGTTGAAAAGCCTCTCGGTTTCTCTTATAGACAACCCACTAAAATAACACCCAACAATCTTTCCTTTCTCAAAGTCAGTTCTCTTGCGCCGCGGCATTTTTCCTCAACCTCCTAGTGCGATATGTTCGCGGTCAGCTGCAATCTTGTTTTTATGACGTTTGCAGCTGTTCCGCGCATCTTAACAACTCAGCGGATCGATTCATTGGCTTTTGGAGTGGTGTCCGGTGACTTTTGTCAATATAGTGTATATATATAAAAGAAATCTAAAATTACACTCCATGATGAGTCAAAAATTATAGCTGACGAGTGTCTTTCCAAGACAAGCATTTTTTTTTTTTGAATTCCTGGCCAAGTGAAACCCACTAGTTTTAATCGTTGTGATTAATTACTTTCTCGTTCTGTATTTTTGAGAATTTTGAGAATAGACTAGTGTCTTGTTTTAACCATGTAAGCCGCCGAAGTACCTGAACCATGTAGTGCCCAAAATTGTTTGCCCTTTTCAAACGCAAATGTTCACAAAGCGGCAGGGTTTTACGAAAGCTATGGCAAAATGGTTTCTTTTCCCACTTATCTCAGTGGTACGGACCACAAACCTGTCATTCGTGAGAAAATATACGTTGTAATCCTATATGCTCTGATCCATGATCCAAGGCATGATGGGGAAAAGATAGTCCCTCTGCCACGGACATCATGCCACTGGGCCGAAACAAGCGACCGAAACATCTTCTGGAGTTACCCGGGGTCTTGAGCCGGGCGTGAAATGGTGGGGCATAATCCTAGAATATAGAACAAAGAGTACGCACGTGAAACGTTAAGATGGGGAAGGAGGATGTCATGGGAAAATTGGGGAATGCAAGAAGTTGATGGGGAGGGCAATAGGCAGTCTTGTTACTGAGGAAGGAAATGCCGCAATCTCTGACTAGTGGCATTTTCTGCTGACTGGTGGACAAGTATCGTATCGTTTTCTGACCCCTGTATGTATATATATATACAGTGAGTAAAAAAAGTATTTGCACACCAAGTGTTTTCGCAATGATGTCATGATAACTAGATAAACAGAGCTAAAAACTATTTCATTGGAAAGATGATTATGAATGTCAATTATTTACGTAAAACTATTTCTGTTGAATTCGTTAGAAATAAATGTTCTGAGCAATTACTAAAAAAATGCTACCAAAATATGTATTTGCACATTGCAGTGACATCACTGCGTCACCTCTGAAATTTGCATAAACCGATCTGCAGCGGTATTATAAGTACTTGAAACGTCAAGGGGTTGCTACAATTGTATATGCGAATTTTAGACTAGCGGTAGTACTCAGCTCGAGTTGTAGTTCAACATGACACGTAAGAAGTCCGAGTTATCCAAACATATACGGGAAATAATTTGATCTTTGCTTACAGAACGGAAAAGTTATCGAAAAATTGGTGAATTTGAACTTTTCAACAGTCAGATGTGTGATGAAAAAGCACGAAGAGACTGGCAGCACAGAAAACAAGAGGAGAACCGGTCGTTCAAAGATCCTTACTACCAGCGAGCAACGCCATGTTGTGAAAGAAGTGAGAACAAAAAAACATTTACTAATGCTCGAACTCTAGCTGTACAACTTGTGATACTGTCAGGTAAGGCTGTTTGTGGTCAAATAATAAGAAATGTGCTGCATCGTGCACAGTTACACGGCATAACGGCAAGGAAAAAACCTTTTATTAGTGAAAGAAATAGACAGAAATGTTTGATTTTCGCTAAAGCTCACGTCAGTAAACCAATCGAATTCTGGAAGAATGTCATATGTTCTGACGAAACAAAGATCAATCTGTTTGGCTCTGACGATAAAAAAAAATTGTGTGGCGCATACCAAACACTGAACTCCAGCAACAAAATCTCAAAGCAACTATGAAGCATGGTGGAGGTCATATAATGATATGGGGCTGCATGGGTTACAATGGAGTGGGTAAAATTGCGTTTATTGTGGGTATAATGAATGCAAAGAAATATATTGATGTGTTGCGCAGCAATTTAGTGGACAGTGCAGCAGAATTAGGCATGCGTGATTATTTTCTCTTTCAACAGGATAACGATTCGAAACACACTGCACGTATCACAAAAGAGTGGTTATTGTATGATGTTTGCGACAGGCTTAATACCCCTCTACAGTCTCCAGACATTAACCCTATCGAGAATTTGTGGTATTTATTGGATTTATCAGTAAGGAAATGAAAATTTTCTGGGAAAATGATCTAAAACAAGCAGTAACTGAAGAATGACAGAACATTGCACAAGAAACGACTAAAAAATTTAGTAGAGTATATGCCAAGAATTCAAGCCATTATTATTGCAAAAGGTATGCATACTAAATATTAGACAATTATTTTGGACTTTATTTATGACATAGTGATGGTATCACTCGTGTGCAAATACTTTTTTGCCATTCAAAAAATGCCTTTTTCGCCTGTGTCGTCCCGTATTTTTTCAAAATTCTTAGCAGAGTATTTTTTTGTTTTGTTTCATTAGCCCATTTGCTACTAAATAAATGTACTTTTCCCCCTTATTACTATTATTTGTGTGAAATTATTGCCGAAAAACAAGTTGTGCAAATACTTTCTTTACCCACTGTAGGTTCCACTGCACGTGCAATATTTGGCTTCATGAGCTTATCTGGAGGTTTATAACTAAATAAATGTACTTTTCCCCCTTATTACTATTATTTGTGTGAAATTATTGCCGAAAAACAAGTTGTGCAAATACTTTCTTTACCCACTGTAGGTTCCACTGCACGTGCAATATTTGGCTTCATGAACTTATCCGGAGGTTTATAACAAGCCATTGTAGTATTATCCCAAGATTTTCCCTCACGAACTTTTATGTGCCTATAGAAAGCCATGCTTGTATAATTTTCAACATTTATATGGACGACTTTCCTTGCGGCTTTATAAGAAACAGTCAACTGCATTTGAAATATTTGCTAAAACTACTAAAACTGAAGTAGGTTCACCTTCAAAACACGATAGCACTTCATATGAATAAAAATTTATATAAGAGTCAAAAACTCTACACAAAAGTTAAAACAAGATAGATTAAAACAGTAAGAACTTTCGGACTCACTATGAGTCCATATTCAGACTAAGACTACTGACTGAAATATCTGCATTCACGTTCTTTCCTAAAAAAAATGAGAATATGTCCGATAATAATCACCATATTTTCTCTTGCAAACATCCCTTGTGATATGGAAAGTCGTCTCACTACAGCTACAATATTTACTCTCACGAACTCCCTTGGGTTGTGAAATTCAAAATTTTGCTGTGACAGCGATCGAACCCGCTGCTCTGGAGCCGAATACTTTAACCATTAAGCTACACCGACAGAATTCATCGCTGCAACTTTGCCGACTTGACATATGCTTCACCTCTGTAGTACGCCACGCATCTCCTTCTTAATTAATTAATTAATTTATTTATTTATTTTTTGAAGCGAAGAAGGAATTCTTTCAGTAATCCCAGTTGATGTGTGGAACGAACATGACACATACCGAACATGACACATATAAGAATGAGGACTACTATGTCAAATTATAAGTTAAAAGCCTTTTTCAATAAATAGAAAAGGTTGCACTTGATCTCTCGCTAAATACACAAAATCCTTAACAGCGTATATTAGAAACGGCCTTCTCTTGTCCTTTAGATTTTTTTCCTTCTTCAACCAACTAATGTGCGTAAATTAAAATATCGACGTGTTTTTGCATTATACCTCAACCAGTAACAATCAATGTAACATTTATCCATTTCTTTTTAGATACAGTGTATTTTTTTCATGCTTGATATTTTAAAAACGATATTTACGGATAAACACTTAATCCCGGTATTTATAAGCTCGAAAAACAATTGAGAAAGCTTTATTATAACAAGATGAGCATCAAAATTTTGTGACTTCTACTTACACAAATTACTGTACAAGAAAATTCACAGTAATTTCTGAGCAAAAAACAAACAGAAAAAACAGCAACTTTGATTTTACGCTGTATATTTTTGAACTCGAAAGAAATTGAGAAAGCTTTATTATAAAAAGACAAACATCAAAACTTTGTGGCTTCTACTTACACAAATTCCTGTACAAGAAAATTCACAGTAATTTTTGAGCAAAAAATAAAAAAAAACAATAACAGGAACTTCGATTTTACGCTGTATATTTATGAGCTCGAAAAAAAAATTGAAAAATTTTTATTATAAAAAGATGAGCACCAAACTTTTATGGCTTCCACTTACACAAATTCCTGTACAAGAAAACTCACAGTAATTTTTGTGGCGAAAAAAAACTTCCAGCAAGTTCGATTTTCTGGTTTCCAGTTGAATGCTTACACATCCTTGCTTTCCGTTCTTTTAATGAACACATGTCGCGAAAATATAAAATTAACGTTTCTGTGAGGAAAATAAAAATAAAAATGTAAAAGTATGTACAAACGTATTAAAACCAACTGATAATTATGGTTCATTCTCATATCTAAATTGCTCTGATCCCCTCTACGCAGCAAATTTTGCTTGTCAATTCTTATCAGATACATATCAGATACACCTACCATCCGCAAAATATACCAACGTTATTACGAGGTTAGCTCTAGAAATAATTGGCGACCGTGATCCCAGAAAAAAAAAGATATCAGAAACACTGGTAAAATAAATTCTAAGAATAAAAGAACCAACATAAAGAAATTAACTTACCTGCGTTATGTGAAGGGGTTAAGGGTTTATCCAAGCAACATACAACTAACTCCCTGAACACATGAACCAATCCTCCTTGAAAAGGGCGCTCACTTACTTAGTAGTTACATGAATAAGATTAATTGTAGGCGTACTTACGTATACCACGTGTAGATTCAGCTTGCCTCTGATCTAACAGAAACTCGGCAGGTGAGGAAACCAGAAATCGGATTGGGTAAGAGATATAGCAGTCGATCTGTCACAGTCCGCAGCCTAATCCGGGAATATGTTGCGTGATTAATTTATCTGCGATTAGGTACGGAAATTTTTTAAGAGATCAAGTACGGTTACATGAATCGTAAAGCGCATCTGAAGGCGAGCGTGCGGTTGGAATGCGAGCGTCTTGCGAAAGTTGTTGCGTCTTTCGCGGAATGAACGCGCGAATAAATGCAGTTTGTTGGCAAATAATGATGAATGGGACTGTGATGGGAATATGAACTCGTTTAAAGCTGACTGCCTTCTAAGAATAATGCGCTTTCCAAATTCTTTCTTCATACGTCTAACGGAAAATGTTTCTTATTTAAAGCGTTGCCTCGGAGCAATTTATTTGGGATTACGTAATTTTCAAGTACTCTTTCACTATATGATGCTAAATAAATGCACAAAATTGAAAATTTTTGAGGAATTACACCGATGACCCATTCCATTAGCCCCACCTACCTAATAAGCTGTAGGACAACCTTTATCCCGCAAAACAGCGGCCACTCGGCGAGGCATCAATTCGTTGAGGTGGCGATAGGTATCCTGGGGTATCTGGTACCATAATGTCAACAACAGGTCCTCCAGTTTCCGTATATTTCGGAGTGATGGTGATTTAGCGCGAACTCGCTTTTCCAAGTCGAACCACAAATGTTCGATTGGGTTCATGTCAGGTGAATTTGGAGGCCAGGGCAGTAACAGAAACTAACCAGCATGTTCCGCGAACCACTACTTAACGACTCTGGCAGTGTGGCATGGCGCATTATCCTGCTGGTAATGGCCATCACTAGCAGGGAACACAGTTGCCATGAATGGGTGAACTTGGTCCGCAACGATGTTCAGATACCTGACAGCTGTCAGGGATTGTGCTATTGGAATAATGAGGCCTAAAGTGTCCCAAGAAAACACGGCCCACAGTATAACACCGCCGCCGCCGGTCTGTTTCCGCCCAACAGTGCATCCAGGTGCCATAGCCTCCGTTGGTAATATGCCTATCCGAGATCGGGCGTATACGTGATGCACCAGCAGTCTTGATTCGTCAGAACAGGCCATTTTCTTCCGATCATCCACGGTCCAATCTCGATGATCTTGGTCCCATTTCATGCGTTGCTGGCGATGACGTGCAGTGAGCATGGGGACCTGGCTGGGTCTTCGGCTACGCAGGCCCATGCGCAGAAGGGTGCAATGAACTGTGTGCTGTGACACATTGCCCTGCGGTAGCTGTGAACAATGCGCGCCAATCTCCACTTCCTTTTGGCGTCAATGAGCTGAGGACGACTCACGGCTGGGTGACGGTTCGTAGTTCCGAGGCGCCATGCCATCACAATTTGCCTTTTATCAAACTCCGAAAAATCGGCAGATTTTCCCATTCTGACTCCAAACACTCTACAAACAGAAAGCTGGTCCTCGGGTTGTATATATACTGTTCTGTCAACTTCACTTGCGCCACCGTTCGGTCTCCAGGCGCGCTCATTTCTCTACGTTGGGGAGGTGGGAGATCCACGTAACAAATGAAAAAATTATCTACGGATCATAGACGTAAGATCCACGTAAAGGAATATCCTAAACTTAAAGAACTTAAATCCAGTATTTGCCTCGTCGTTCTTCTGGATAAATGATGATGCAATACTTAAAAGCCCAGGTTGCATTCTCGCGTCATTTTATCATATCCCGGCTTATATTGCCCTGCGTATTTTGTAGCTGTGGAAGTGGTTTTGTAATTTTATGGTCTATTTCTTTTCGCGTATCTTGGAATTCGTAGCTCGTGATCTTCAAAGGTGAATGCCACTCCGTCAAATTGAGAACAGCTGTTAACTGCTTCACTCATTTTTTTCTTGTCCATTTATTTGCTGCTATTCGTCACTGTGACGTACCTGCCAGCAGGACGCACACGACATAAAGGCAGATAGGAGTCAGAACGAACGTCCGCGTAGCTCAATTGGTAGAGTGACTTATTCCGGAATGAGGGAACCCGGGTTCGAGACCCGGCGCGGATAAACATGACGGAGAAATTTACTTCGTTATAATGGCGCCCGAACTTTCCGGATGACCCGGCCGTTCAAAATCTCGCAATGGTGTGATGTTATTTCCACACCGCGAGATAGGAAAAATCCGATAATCCCTTCTCCAGCGCTTCGAAAAATATATGTGTGACATTACATTCCCCACGCTAGATTGACTGGGAGTTCTCGAGTGCACGTTCTACAGCGGATGGCTGCCTGCAGCGATTCATGGTCACGGCTGACCAGTGGGCCATGCCCCCGGCCCTCTTTCGGGTGTGTGTGTGTGTGTGTGTGAGGGAAGATGTGACGTACCTGCCAGCAGGAAGCACACGACATAAAGGCAGATAGCAGTCAGAACGAACGTCCGCGTAGCTCAATTGGTAGAGCGACTTATTCCTGATTGAGGGTTCGAGCCCCGGCGCGGATAAAAATGACGGAGAAATTTACTTCGTTATATCACCTAATCTAAGCTATGTGTGTGTGTGTGTGTGTGTGTGTGTGTGTGTGTGTGTGTGTGTGTATCATTCAGTCTGTTGGTTTCTTCTCAACGAGATAAATCACAAGATGCTTCAGTCGAACTACAAAGCCTGCTATCTAACGAACAAGGCTCGCGTAAATTAGCAAAGAACGAACGAAGCTCTTGATATTACTGAAACCCAATGTTTGATAAACAGCCCCCATTATGTAGCTCTTCTAATGGGATCACAAATCATGTATTTTATCACACTCAGCAGGACATTAATTTGCTTGAGAAGAATCCTTCTCCCATTCAAAGAAATCAAACGGCTTTTTAGTAGCCCAGATGTGACAATTACAGCGATTAACCTTTCCATTGGCGTTGAAGGCCGGCTCATCATTGAAGAGGATGTGATTCATTAAATTTGCATTTTCGATTTGTTCAATGACCTACACACACATACACGCACGCACACACGCAGTGCAAAACTTCTTTTATAATCTTCTTAATGCAAATCCATATATCTATAGCAGGAATGTTTCATTAATTGGGGCAATCGCTGTTCATTTCTGCTTTTCGATTAAACTTGTCTCCGAGTAGCATCTTTTCCAAAACATTTTTTTATTATTTATGTTATTTTAGTGATATACGCAGGAGAGCTCTTTAAATGCCAACGGGATGTGGACAGTGATCTTTTTGATCAGTAAATTCCTGTTTTAATTGAACGGTGAAAACAGAACATGTGAAGAAAATAACAAAGCAACCCCACTCACTTTCTACGATATATACTGTTTCAGGAAGAATATTTCTTTTTACGAAGAAAGAAATCTACTTTATGAAATTTATTTGTACAAAGGCCGTTTCATAAAAACTGAGAATAACTGTATTTAGTTGGCTACAGTGCAAAGGGAAAAAATAAACATGCAGATGACTAACTGAATTAAAGAAGTACCCATGGCAACATTTATTAGCCATAGCAGACGATTCTGGTTTTGATATTGCGCAGTTGTTCAAGGTACGTCTGCATTTCGCCATACAGTTATGGAGGTGAGTGATTCAGAGTTAAGAAGTGAAATGCGTTGTGCGATAAAATTTTGCTATCGTTTGGGTAAGACGGCTCCAGAAACAGTAGATTTAATGAAAAAAGCTTACAAAGATAAATGTCTGGGTGAGTCAGCGATTTTTAAATGGAACCATGACTTCAAAAAAGGTCGTTTGTTGGCAGGACGCTCTCCTAGACGTGGTCGACCTAAAAGTGTTGTTACGGAGCGTATTGTTAACACTGTTTGGGCAATCCTGCAAGAAGATCGACGAATGACATGCGAAGACATAGTGGCGTCAGCTAATATTTCAAAAACGTCGGCATTCCGCATTCTACGCGACAAATTACTGCTGCATCGTTTGTGTTCCAGATGGGTACCTCATCACTTGACGAGAGAAGAATTTTAGCCAAACAAATATTGCGAAGGATCCAAGCTTTCTAAACACAGTAATAACTGCCGATGAAACATGGGTCCACTATTTCAGCCCCCCTCACGAAGCGCGCAACGAATGTCTGGAAACACACAGGCTCGCCTCCTTCAAAAAAATGTCCGCCAAACCAAATAAACTGGGAAGGTGATGATGTTAATTTCATTTATTGTAAAGGTGTAAGTCTACCAGCATACCGTTTCTCCACAAATTACTGTCAATGCTGAGTATTCTATTTCTGTCTTGAAGCGTCTGCGACGACACATATCGATTAATTCAATTCAATTCAATTCACTTATTTTGCTAAGGCAAAAAATAAACAACAACAACAACAACAACAAAAAAACTCAGTGTTACAGAAATATCAGTTGAAACAATGCACAGCAAGGAAGCAGAGGGAAAAGGCCAGCCAGGTCTGACAGGGTCCCGTGCTCCCTAGGCTAGTTTTACACTGAGGTCAGTTGTTGTAATTATAAACATGAGTATCATACGTAGTAACAAAAAAAAAAAAGGTAATGATATATGAGCAGATAATAAACATTACATATAATAACATTGAAAAAGCAATTTACACCACGATATACAAGTCGTAATATTAGTCATAGTTCCCATCCACTATAATAATTAATTTGAGGAGCTGCAATTCATTATAAAATATTTTAGTTTTTTTTAAAGGTTAAACTTATTTAAAGAAATTAGTTCCGTAGGTAATGAGTTCCAGTAGTGTGGAAAAATGTAATTTAAACTTTGCTTCATGGTCCCCGTTTTCGGATGGAGACCATGAAGCAAAAAGTTTAATTACAAGCCATCGGAACTGGTGGACAAGTGGACCCTACTCCACGATAACGCCCGCTCACATGTGGCTACTTGTGTCCAACAGTTTCTTATGACATGCAGTATTGAAAGCCTGCCAGAGCCTACCTACAGTCTTGATCTCGCCCAGTGCGATTTCTGGTTGTTTCCAATAATGAAGGAAAAGTTCTGTGGCGCAACATTTAACACAGATACAAACGTTATTCAAGCTGTACAGTGATCTTTCACAAAGTCTAAAAATGATACAGACGTTATTCAAGCTGTACTATAAAGCAGCTTCCACAAAATGTCTTCGCCACATGCTTTGAAAAGTGGACTGAACGATGGGAAGATGCTTTGAGAAAGAATAACATGTATTTTGCTGTACCTATATTTCTTCATTTTGTGTGATTTTACTTTCAGTTTTTATGGAACGAACTTTGTAGTAGGTCTATGTGCTTCTTATACATGAAATCGACTTACGTATATATCTACGGATACACGATCGATGTAAAACAAAAATTAAATCTATTAACAGAAATGGAATTTTCCTTAACCTTTTAAACTGCTGATGTACCTGAACCAAATGTTGCCATAAATTTCCTATGATCTTAAAACAGATATGTTCCCATATAGCGGCCGGGTTTTACGAAAGCTACTGAAAACCTGTTTCTTTCCTTGTCTCGATTCAGTGATATCCAAGGTATGATGGGGAAGTACCAGTTTTTCTGACACGAACAATTAAAAGAAAAATTCTTTCCTTGTGTCGTTTCCGTGTGTTATCATGATCCAAGGCATCATGGGAAAGTACCGGTTTTTCTGACACGGACATCATGCCACTCCGCAGAAACAAGTGACTCAAATATCTTCTCTCTCTCCTTTCTTAGTTCGGCGCCATTTAGCGTAAGCCTATTTAGCAGGTAATCCGTTAGAAATAACAAAACAAAGGGGGAGGCAGCGTTTTCTGATATGCAAGTTCATTCGTTCGAGTCGCGTTTGGCCCACTTCTTAGACAGCGAATATATTCGCTCGAGCTGATTTCTGACCATTTTACTAACACCGAGTTAACTCCTTCCAGCCGTTAAAGGATTAACGTGGAATGATATACGGAAATTCTAATAAAATCTCTCCAGGAGAATATTTCTTTTCCCGACCGAATGCCTAGTTCCTGTCAGCACAATATATCTCGCAATCACACTATGATAGCGAATCTGGTAGAACCTTTGCTGACTTGTTAGGAAGACCTCTCAAATGAAGAGCTGGGGGAAATACAGCAAGACCCTATAGTAGATAAAGAAGCTGAAGAAATATAAGGGTGTGCAAATGAAACGTGGACTGAGGCTGCGTTTCAGTGTTGGTTTATTAGGCTTCACCGCAGGGTGATGCACAAAGGACAAGGCTGCTGATCAAAGAAAAAGGTGAGCATGAATTTGCCTGTAGAGACACGGAATTTTTTTGGTGGCGGCAATGCAGCGTTCTTGCGTTTCGTCCGCATTAGACGGTATTGTGGAGAGCGCCTTCTTCCAGCATGCATTGTCGAGCGTCATACAGGCCAAACTCCAAGTGTAATAGTGTCGAGTGCCATTGGGTATCATTCGCGATATCGGCTGCTACGACTTGAGGACAATCTCAACAGCGACCGCTACATCAGCGAAGTTGAACTACGAGGATAGATCCAAAAAAAAAAAAAAAAGGTTACAAGGGTCATAAAAAATGATTGATTAACAATAGACAGAAAATTCAAAAGGGAACTATGAGGCATACTTGCCAATCACTTTTCCACATAATCACCAAATCTGTTCAGGCATTTATCGGAACGCATGACCAACTTGTTTAACCCGGCTCGGTAGAAATCACGTCCCTGCCCATTGATCCAGTTCTCGGCAGCTGTTTTCACATCACTGTCGGAAGAGAACTTTCTTCCAGATAAGTGTTCCTTCAATTTCGGAAAAAGGAAGTAGTCACTGGGTGCCAAATCTGGGCTGTATGGGGGTGGCTCCAGATTTCCCACTTGAACTTTTGCAGAAATTTTTGAGTTTTGCGTGCAGTATGGGGCCTGGCATTGTCATGCAGCAAGAAGATGACACCATCACTCAACATGCCAGGCCGTTTGCGTCGGATGGCTTCACGTAACCTTGTCAAAGTGGCTCAATAACAATCGGCATTAACGGTATGGCCACATTCCAGATACTCGATAAGGATAACACCGCATGCATCCCAGAATATGGTTGCCATAACTTTACCAGCAGAGGGTGTAACCTTAAACTTCTTTTTCGTTGGTGATCCAGCGTGTTTCCACTCCATACTGACTCTTTTGGTTGTGGGGACGAAGTGATGAAGCCAAGTTTCGTCCCCAGTAACGATGTGATCAATGAACTGCTGGCCGTCGGCATGGTAACGCTGCAGAAACGTGAGGCTGCACATCATTCGTGTGGCTTTCTGCTCCTCGGATAACGCACGTGGTACCCAGCGGGCGCAAACTTTGGAATATCCCAAAACATCAGAAACGATACGCTGAACGGCACCATAGCCGAGTCCCAGCTCTGACGCCTTGCACGCACAGTTACTCGTCGATCATTTTGAATCATTTTGTCAACTCGTGCCGTGTTGATTTCTGTCGTTGACGAACTTGGACGGCCGCTCGCTGCCCTGTTGCGGTTTTCCACATCCTCTCTGCCCGATTGAAAAGAGCGACACCATTTCGCTACATGTTGTCGGCTGATTGCTTCTTCACCATAAAATTCCGCTATTTGACTGTGAATTGCAGATGCGGACACATTCTTTGCCAATAAGAACCGAATTACGGCTCGAACCTCCAAACGGGACCACATTTCTAAACGTCTGGCCATTTCAATCGATCTCACGCGTCTGCGAACTTGCACTAACTTCCCAAACAACCGCTGTCAGACAACTAGCGCCATCTGTCTCCACTCTGGGCAACAAATGTACCCTCCACACTAATTACTTTTCCAATGCTTCTTCTTGTAACCTTTTTTGGATCTACCCTCGTAGCACTCCTGGCGCTATATTCCAGCAGGATAATGCCCAACCACATGTTTCCAGGAATGTTCAAGCGCTCTTCGCCGCACAGCAGATACCGCTTCTTTTTTTTTTTTTCATTGGAGGTTTAACGACCACCGTGAGCAACTCAAATGGGCTATAAGCAGTCGCCCGTCCCTAATTTAGGGTCACTGGTTCCAGGGAAGGGAGAGAGCCAGTGCCGTAAGACAAACACAACATCCATGCCTGACCGGGATCCGAACCCGGACCCCTTACGGACGAATGATTAGAGGCCAACGCCTTAGACCACTGCGCCACCGGGGCGGCATACCGCTTCTTCCCTGGCCTGCAGCTCGCCAGTCATGTCGTATATTGAACTTGTCTGGGATATGGTCCTACGGCAACTGGCCAATTAAAGTCCTGCAGCGGTCAGCCCCAATGATCTGTGGACTCGTATGCTTGCCGCTTGGCAAGCAATTGCCCAGGACACCATCCAGCGCCTTTTCGATTCAATGCTACGCCGTCTAGAAGCTGTTATTACAGCTCGCGGAGGCTTCGCAGGTAAAAATTGCTGTACTGTTCTGAAAATTAAACCACTTCTTTACAATCATATTAGTAATGTGTGGTAGAAATTTCATTCGAATCGCATATTTCCTTCTTGGTGCTGCAACTTTTACAAACATGTAACTGGATGCACATTCTTAATGAGCATGAACACTTCAATGTGAGAATAAAAGCGACTAAATGAATTCAATAAATGCAGGTACATGCGGTTCCCTGACTCTACTTTCTGCAACAGGTAATCTATATTTGGAGGAAACTTGGTGCTCAAAGGCGTACAGAAGTTCGCACCACATTTTACGTTCAGTGCCACATTACTCTGTGGTTAATGTCTCAGGGACTTACACTCATTGTGCATCTGCGGTGCATCACACGTCCGGGAGGATAATACACTGCCGGACAATTGCTAAGGACGGATGACAATAGCAACGATAGCAACCATAAAATGGAAGGCAGGAAAATGTGGAAATTAGCATAAGTGCGGGATACAGTAAGACGTGTTGTGCGTATGCAACTTTTGGATTGCCGAACTTGTTCGTGACGTCATAGCGCTGATAAGAGATATAAAGGATTTGACGCGTATTGACCGTTGTTGTTCAAACGCAAAGTTGAAAGGGAAAGAATCAATTGACAAACTTGAAAGTTTCAGTATATCTTCCCGACATCATCTAGATGATTTTACGCGTGGCCGTATTATTGGCAAGATTGAAGAAGGGCGAAAAATAACAGATGTTGCCAGGGAGTTCGACGTCAGCCACAGTGTTTTTCAAGGCTTTGGAAATCATTTCAAACAAATGGAGAGTGTAGCAAACGTCATGGGGGAGGTCGTGTTCGCAGTACGACACCTGCAGAAGATCGGTACATAGTGCTATCAACAAAAAGACACCGGCGCAGCACAGCTAGTGAGGTAGCAAATCAGTTTATGGCTGCTACTGGCAAGCGAATCTCCCGAAAAACTATCGCCAGACGTTTGCTTGAAGGAGGACTATACGCCCGCCGTCCTGTTGTGTGCATCCCATTGTCCAGACGTCACCGTACCGCCCGTTTGCAATGGTGCCATCAACATCGCAATTGGACTGATAACTACTGGTCTGCTGTCCTCTTCTCAGATGAGAGTAGATACAGTCTATCGTCTGATTGTCGATGACAACTGATCTGGCGTGATAGTGGTACTGCATATTGTCCAGCAAACATACAGGAAAGGGACCGATATCCGACATGTATTGTCATGGTATGGACTGGCATCATGATCAGTGGCCGTACGTCCCTCTATGTGCTTCCAACTGGGACTATGACTGGCCAACGATACATTAATGATGTTCTGCTACCTCATGTTCGCATGTTCCGTGGTGCTGTCGGTGATAGATTCATTTTCATGGACGACAACGCAACATGTCATCGAACAGTCGCTGTCCAGGAGTGTCTTGAGAGCGAGGATATTCAACGCCTCGTATGGCCAGCACGTTCTCCAGATCTGAATCCCATTGAAAATGTGTGGGATGCTTTGGGGAGGCTTCTTGCTGGTCGCCAATGCCCTCCAATAAAAAAGGACACCCTCATCCGCGCACTGATAGAGGAATGGGATAAATTATCCCAACAGCTGCTTGATAATGTTGTGCAAAGCATGACACGACGTGTGGAATCTTGCATCGCCCTCCATGGTGGGCACATCCCGTATTGACATCTTACGCCGGAACGCCTGCGGACGGTAATTGCATTTTTTTCACGTTTACGTATTCTGCACAAAATGGCCTGTTTGTCCCTTGAACACGTTCCAAAGCCTTCTGGATTTCAGAGCACAATAAATTGTCTTTCTTGTAATGTCCTGGCATTCTGATATTATTTTATTTCACTTGGCATCCAACCACACTTACTTTTTTATGCGCTATATAGCCGTTTATGATCCGTCCTTAGCAATTGTCCAGCAGTGTATAACGAGAATGCTTATATTATCCGCAAGCATAATATCCACACATGCATAGGTTGACCCACATATCATTAGATCAACACTGCATACACAAATGATGAACACTTGGCTAAGCTGTTGCTGAACGCTCAACCTTAAGTCATTGAGGTTTCGCACTTACCAGCACTGAACCAAACATGAACACTACACAGACACACGGATGATGACAATGTTACGTAGATTATAGCCCTACGGGGGAGCGATCAAAATTTCCTCTTGTCTTTCCAGGTGTCAGCTTTGACCCACGCGTGGTCCCAGATCCTTCTTTTCATAGCACCATCATTACGTACCTGCGGACTTCTCAGGAAATCCTGATGGGCTCCGTTTCTCCATGTGTTCTTCCTCACAGCTGTTCATGCATAGGGACAGACCTTCTTTGCTTTGCAGCGATCGTCATCCAGTAATGACGACATTCTCACCAGTCTTACCCGGCCGCACCTAAGTAAAGCAGAATCCTTCGACGCCTGGGGACAACTACAGAGTCCCCGTGTACTTCAAGACACATTTTACTCAACTCTTGAGTCCAAATCAGTTTTCTAATAGCGCATTTAACTACACATCCTCATCACGGAAATTCGACCACTCATATCGCAATGGCATTCTGTGCTAAAAGAAAATTCATTACCTTTTTTTTTTTTTTTGACTTAGGACTACGTCTAACTCCACGGATAGTATGGGGCGACTTACGGCCCACCGCCTGTGACAAAAATGAGTCCCAATTGAAATATTTATGGCGTTAAAAATACGCGCCGTACGCTAATCGCGTTAGCATTTTCGTAAACAGCATGGAGTCCAATTCGCGTACTGCGCAATATATCATGTGCTCGACGCTCCCCTCGCTCCTGTGCGCGGGGAAGATGATGCAATATTTCTGGGTGTGCCGCCGAGTTTGACTCTGTCTATCTCGGCAACCGTGAGCGCAACACGACTGTGCGTAGTACCGTTTTATAACTCTCAACGAGATCTATTTAAATATACGAAGAACATTTCCCAATGGTTTGAACTGAATATTTAAAAAATTGCTTTCTTGTGAACCTGGGAACACTTTTGACAATATCGCGGTTTATCTGGACAAACGTGAGTGCGTGGTATCGTTTTAAAGCTTTTGATGAGATCTATTCAAATATATAAAAACCATATCCCAGTGGTTTAAACTAAAAATTTTAAAAATTATTTTCGTGTGAACAGGTTGACGTTTTCGACAATGCCGCGGAATTCGCAGAATGAACGCAAGCGAAAGTGGAGAAAATTAAAACGAGAGGCAAGTGATGAGGAATGTATGAAGCCCATGAAGACAGAGCACCACTTTGGATAATTCGTGTATCGATCTGCTTTGTGTTCGCAATGTATCCAGCATTATTTGTAAACATGATGCTGGATATATTGCGAACACAAAACAGATCGTTACACGAATCATATCATAGACCTGTAACAAATAAATAAACGCTAAATAAAAAGTTTTCATATCATAGACCTGTAACAAATAAATAAACGCTAAATAAAAAGTTTTCATATCATAGACCTGTAACAAATAAATAAACGCTAAATAAAAAGTTTTCATATCATAGACCTGTAACAAACCCATACTCGACTAGCTAATTTCAACTCTCCGATCTGCAAGTCGTAGTCATACGTTCCAAACGGACGGCTCAATCAGAACTGAGCCTACCTGTATTTTTTTAGTAGTGCCTTTCCTTAAGTTGTTTATCCCATGCATGTGCAAAAGGAGCAGACGTCCTTTCCAATAATTCACGGCAATAGCTGAAAGCGTTTTCGCCACCGAACGCAATTTCCGAACGGGACATTGATACCCAATACGCTTGCTGTCCGCTAGATGCATTTAATGCCATGTACGAGTGTATAGCTTCTCGCAATCCCGAGACTTTGGAGATTACTTGGGTGGCTTGCTGGCCACCCTTGTGATATCCAAAGTTCAGAAACACTTATGGTTAGTCCTTTTCAAATTTCCATTTGCAACAAAGGTTTTGAAACCGTTTTCAGTCTAATTCGGTTTACTATTAATAGAAAGATATTTTCGTAACAGTAACGTATACACTGTATAATGTTATAATGATAAGAAAAACCGGAAAAAAAAACCCCTTTTAAAACAGGTGAAGCATGACTCAATAAATGTTTGCAATTACATTACCATTTTCAAAACATTTTAGTTGAAAAAGTCCAACAGTTATATTTGTTTAGCACACGAAAGCCGTTTTTAGCTGATTAAAAAAGCCGTTTTTAGCTGATTTCAATGTGAGACAAAGGACGGAAAAAGCCTGGATTGGAAAGGAATAACGACCACGTGGACTGACACACGAAATAGAGCTGGGTTACGTCGCAGACCGAGCCCGCATTCCTCGGTTGCGATGATTAGGTTAACTGGCAATTCGGATAATCTGTGTTCTACTGCAGTTAGGAATAATAGTCTCACTAACTGTGGCTTGTGTGCCATTATGTAATTGAGCATGATATATTTACATGGCTTGAGACATACTGTTCCAGTAAGAATTTGAGGAAAAAATAGTCTTTAGCAAGCGAATGTGAAATGATGTTCTGTTCATAATGGCCCACATAAAAACATTATACCTTTCCATAATACTGTTACATAAGACTGAATTCACACTTTATTTAGCGAATTAGTGTTTACACTAAACTATTTGCGACTACAATGCTTCACGGGTCCAGCTTTGGAGTCCAATTGCTATCTGAATTCAGGGTGCAAAATTTCTCGCGCAATTTCTCACACATTAAAGCCACTTTACTTAATCACAAGTATCCCTGAGGCTTAATCTATTGATGTGATCCAAATTAATTGCTGCTGGTGTTATTTTATCCGCTAACCTACGTATCACGAACTCTGTGATTTAAATGATCTTAGAGTAAGTCTTGACAGTCTAGAACATTTTTTTCCCATTCATTATGCGTTAAAGCCGCGGTTTTAAGGGTTCTTTCTTACCATTGTCTGTAGTTCGGGGCAGACCTTCTTTGCGTCCCAGCGATTATCAGGAAGCTTTGGCCTTACCTACGGTAGAGGAAAAACCTCACAGGGCTTACCCTAGGTGAATCTACTTTAAGAAACACTTTACTTAGCTCTGAGTCCAAATTCGTTTACCAAAAGCGCAATTAATGACGTATCATCATCATGGAAATTTGATCACCCATATCGTAACGATATTCCGTACTAAGCGAATTTCATTGCCTTGTTTTCTCTCTTCTTCAGTAAGAATTGCAGACGAAATAAATCGATACGATTCGCTCAAACTGGTAAAGCCGTCAACGTTGATTGTTTAAATTTATAGGGTGCTAACGTTTCAAGTTTTATAACCTAATTGGCGAAATTAATTCGAAAATCAACATTTTAAATTAATTTGACTTCAAAATTTTCATGTAGAAACTCTCACTTAAATTTTGTATGTGATACTTCACTGACAAAGCAAATTTTAGCGGTAGAATTCGTCATTCATGCATGGATTTCGGTAAACGCCCAATGCATAATGATTAAATGCATATTTATTTATTCATTGACAAAATTTTTTCAAGTAAATTCTTTAATCTATTGGAAGCCAAACTTATTAATATGAATATCGATGGCATATCTATTTGAAGCAATACCCCATTAATTAGAATTCTTACTATTGTTAGTTTTACATCCGGCGTTATCAGAGCCGGGATAATGGGTCGATCAGTTATTTATTTTGGGATTCATTTATTTACTAGGACCGCAGTGAGCTAACAATAAATCATCCGGTGGCGCAAAGGGCTCTACTTCAGGAAATGTGAAAGTCTTATAAACATCCCTCCGGACGCGTGTGTGCGTGCGGGCGTAGGAGTTGGAAGTGTGAACCTGATGTATATGCGCCGGATGCGTAGTATGTGTGGGTGTAACGATAGAAAGTGCCGGAGAACAACTTGCAGTGTGTGTGAACGCAGAGAAAGAGAAAGTTAAATAGAAAGGGAGAGAGTGATCAAGTGATCTAACACACAATACCTAGACATGTGTGGGCAGTAGCAATCGACCATTCATGAACGATTTGTTCATAACGAATGATTCTATCGTGAATGGTTCGCTCTCTCCGTTGTGAGTGAGAATTCAATCATCCATTACTGCGACACATCCTAAAGTCGCAGTAGGTTAAACTTTATTCCTCCCCGCTGAGTTCGGAAACAAATTACCAAAAGCAATGTCGTGAATGAATATATAGATGAGCCATTACGACCACCACCTATTAAGCCGTAGGACCCATGACCACCTACCTATTAAGCCGTAGGACCCATGACCACCTACCTAATAAGCAGTAGCACCCACTTTAGATCGCAAAACAGCGGCCACTCGGGGATTCATCTATTCGATGACTTGGCGATTGGTATCCTGGGGTATCTGGTACCATAATGTCAGCAGCAGGTCCTCCACTTCCCGTACATTTCGGGGTGATGGTGCTATAGCGCGAACCCGTTTTTCCAAGTCGAACCACAAATGTCCGATTGGGTTCATGTCAGGTGAATAGGAAGGCCAGGGCATTGACAGGAAGTCACCAGCATGTTCCGCGAACCACTCCTTGACGAATGTGGCAGTGTGGCATGGCGCATTATTCTGTTGGTAATGGCCATCACCAGCAGGAAACACAGTTGCCATGAATGGATGAACTTGGTCCACAACGATGTTCAGATACCTGACAGCTGTCAGGGATTGTGCTATTGGGATAATGGGGCCTAAAGTGCCCCCAGAAAACATCGCCCACAGCATAAAACCGCCGTCGCCAGCCCGTTTCCGCCAAACAGTGCATCCAGGCGCCATAGCATCCACTGGTAATCAGCATATCCACGCTAGGCCGTCTACGTGATGCACCAGGAATCTTGATACGTCAGACCAGGCCACTTTCCTCAAATCATCCACTGTCCAATCTCGATTATCTTGGTCCCATTCATGCGTTGCTGGCGGTGACGTACAGTGAGCATGGGGACCGGGCTGGGTCTTCGGCTACGCAGGCCCATGCGCAGAAAGCTGCGATGAACTGTGTGGTATAAAACATTGCCCTGATCACCACTGCTGTAGCTGCGGGTGGTTTGTCACATTGTGGCCCTGCAGTCGCTGTGAACAATATGCGACAGAATTTAAAAATTCAATAACTTTTACTTGCATATTACAGTCGACTATAATCTTAGAATGTTTACGTAAAAGTAAATAACTCCACCTGTAACGTACCAGGAGATGTGACGTACCTGCCAGAAGGACGCACACGACATAAAGGCAGATAGGAATCAGAATAGAACGTCTGCGTAGCTCAGTTGGTAGAGCGACTTATTCCGGAATGAGGGGATCCGGGTTCAAATCCCGGCGTAGACCAAAAATGACGGAGAAATTCACTTCGTTATAATGGCGCCCGAACTATCCGGATGACCGGACCGTTCAAAATCTCGCAATGGTGTGATGTTATTTCCACACCGCGAGATAGCAAAAATAAGAGAATCCCTTAGAACCAGCACTTCGAAAAAATAAATAAATAATTGAATAAAAATAAAGGGGAGATGATGTAACGTACCAGGAGATGTGACGTACCTGCCAGAAGGACGCACACGACATAAAGGCAGATAGGAATCAGAATAAAACGTCTGCGTAGCTCAGTTGGTAGAGCGACTTATTCCGGAATGAGGGGATCCGGGTTCGAATCCCGGCGTAGACCAAAAATGACGGAGAAATTTACTTCGTTATACACCGATGCTCATGTACATAGAATTAAGACTACATGTTATGAATAAATCATTAAGATCGAATTTAACTGTGTCGCCCAGTCAGTTTTCTTAAGTTTTGTAGAAGTTACAGTTCAATGATATATTTACCTATGTTCCTCTGTCTCGTTTTCTTTAATTAAACTTCTTTATGGCATATGGAAGAGTATGGAAACCCCATGCTGCCCCACATGAAAGACAACGCGATGCACTTGTCGACCCTGATTTTGGAGAACCTTATTTAGGGGAACCAACCTCATCGTTGACACCACTAGACAAAATTTTGGGGGTACATGAATTATGTAGATTTTTGGCCATTTAAATTAATCCCACTGCGGCGAATAAGTCATAGTAGTGGTTCGCGGATATCCTGTAAAGGGCGCGGTGTTACTGTGACCATTTAAGACAAGGAGTAGCAACAGTTCTCCGATTTATAACTAAACCTATGACAATGTAAAACTAGGAGTAGCTACTCTTCCCTAATTTGTAACTAATTCTATGCAAGTCTAAGACCGCGGTAGCTACTCCTACCTAATTTATAATTAATTCTATGACCATATGACACTAGGGGTAGCTTCTCTTCCGTAATTTCATTCCGAAAGGAAAAAAAAAGAAAAAGAAGAAAGCAAATGCAAATTGAAACGAACAAAAATAATAACATTTATTTTTTGTTAGGGATGCTAAACTCCACAGCTGTACAAACCGTTCCTTCTCCAACAACTGGGCAGTGTTGAAAATGGTAGTTTCTTAGCCGCCTTAACAATTGTGGAGGTTCGTCATTATTCTCTGAAAACTAGAAAATAAGTGTCATGCTGTGCTTGAAAGTCTTTTTTTTTTCAAACCTCTTTTGCATTTGCTTGTAAAACACACACACGCACACACACAGAGGGATTGAAAGCGCACCTTTGAAGTAATATTTACTAGGGAAAACTTACAGATGAATTCAAGTCGAATTGTATAAAAATTGTCTAAAGTAACGTTTCCCAACAACTGGTTCGTGGAAAATGTTTGCCGTTACGAGCATTTGTTCATTTATAGTTTCGTTGGTTCAGTACTACTTTCATTTGAATATTCAATCGCTCAATTCTATATTCATTTATACGCGCAGTGTTTCAGTTCTATATCAGGTTTTATCAACAATGTTACATTTTCTTTTCCAATTTGTTTCGTCTTTCATTTTCAGTTTACACCAGTATGAACTGTGTCCCTTATACATATTCATCACAACGGCGAGTGATTTTGTCAAGAAAAATGGGGAAGTTTCACGTGGCTTTTCTGAATCGTAAATATTTGCATCCTGTCCCTCAATTATATTTTCTTTCCGATGCCCTTGCACGTACTCACAATAAATGAGGATACCTCGCCTCCTATTTAAATTTCATGTCCGCGAAATGAGAGGCTCGAAACACTCTTTTACGGATCACCTTGTACGTAAAGGTGACTGAGGAAGGGTTGGACTGCAACGTTTGTCTTACCCAGCTAGGCAGCCTTCGCATGTCACTGATTGTTGGAGCAAGGTCAGTTCCGTTAGTTTTCTTGTCTCGTGTATGTTTGACATTGAAACACATCTTTCAAGATCAAAGTTACCATGGGGGATGCCGGGGGGGTGACAGGGACGCCATCAGGCGTATAAAAGACAAACGCCAATCTGATACGCGAATGATAACGGAGAAACCGTAAAAAAATTTTAGGAAGCCACGAGAAAACGGAAAAGCCAAGAACAGCACAAGTAACATCACGTGAGCGCAGCGGTAAAGTCCACAGGGAGCCCATATATTTGAGGAAGTCATTTGTGTTAATGGAGAAATGATTCAACACAAAGTATAGAAGAAATAACAAGAAACGTAATAGAAGGCTGCAATGTTTCCAGCAGGTTTCTCGCAGGAGACGCTTTTGAAATAGTAACATGCAGATAGCAGAAAGAGACATCGCGGATACTGATGTCTAATTACCGAAACATATTCCAATCTCAAGGGAATTATTATTTTATTTTACTTTATGGCACTACTAACTTTTGCTTTTATTGGAACCCAGAAAACATTAAATCGTCCTAAAGCAGAAATCGAACCATCATCTCTCGATATTCTTTCTATCACGCTGCCATTATTGAGACGGGAAACAAAAGAGGTTGATTAGAAACTCCACGACGAATCAAAAATTTCCGATTAGTTGTGGCGCCATAAGAATATTATAAGTCAGTAAATGTTAAAACACATAGAAATCAGAAGCTTGCGCCCTAGGCCACTTAGTACAAGCATAAAATAGCATAAGTACGATATACCGTCCGTGCGAAAAGTCTGCTTTTGCACAGTCGAAGTTGAAATGTGTTTATTTCTGTGTACTTGAATAAAAATGAAGCTGTCGTGTAGGATGAGTGGGCTACTCACCCTTAATTAGTGGCAAGTGTGGTCTACGGCGGAAGCTTCTGATTTCTGGTATGGCTGGGTCTGGATTCGAATTAGTGCGCAAGAAATGAATATTATATGGATCGTTCAGTAGAAACCCGCCTGTATCATGTAAATCACGCTATGCAATTTCAGAAACACATGCAAAAGCGGAGATACGAGGTCCACCAAAGCACTGAATTAGCGTTAAGGAGGCTTTTGCACGAAATGGGCTACGATAGCCTCCAGAATGTATTGCCTATATAATTCCAAACCTGTCCAAGATTGATTAGCTAGCGGTAATTCAATTCTGGAGAGTAGAACAGAAACGAGTTTAAATTCATCTGCGATTGCAGTCCGTCTGGAGTAATGCATGTGTATTAAAAAACAACGGTGAAAGCCTGGTGTAGACAGTTTTGGAGCAATAGAGAATCAATGAGGAATTTTTAAAAACCAAGACTGATAAGCAAGCGGGAATTCAGTTCTGTAGTGCAGAGGGACGAAACCCAGCTAACACTCATCGACGAATGCAGTCCTTGTACGGTAATGCCTGTGTATTAAGAGCGACGGTAAAAGGCTTGTGTAGACATTTGCAGGACGGTGGAGAATTAACGAGGAATTTGCCACGGCCTGGCCCAGGGGCGTAAAGATAGCCCCCGCAACCCGGGCGTCGCGGGGGGGGGGGGGTGAATTTTAGGGGGCCCAGATCTATGTATGTATTTCTTATTTTTTTTTATTTAGTTTTAGATAAGTGGTTTTCTACTTGCTCTAAAAAATTTTGTTCTAAATTTTCTGTCGTTTGGATACGAAAGTTTTTGAACTAAAGGGCCCCATTGACACAGACTTTTATCTGCGCGCCGATTAGAGATCAGATCAGATCATATATAGAGGATTTTAGGAAGGGAGTGTCTGACCCCAGGTCTTAAACAACCTTTAGAAATAGGAAACTAGGAGATTTGGGCTAGAGTGGCCGATAGGAAAGTAACACGGAAGCGAGGTAGAAAGGGGGAGGAAAACGCCCTTATTTATTACCGGGGGCCAGCACGCGGGGTCCGACGGCTTAATGTGCCCAGCCGACACACAGCGGATATTTAGTGGTTCGAGCGTTCGCACTTGCCTGGGATCGAACCTGAGGTTTCTACTTTCGGTCATCGCACACTCAAAGTAGGCTTGATGGGCTTGCGATGATAAGCATTGAAAATGACCGAGCCAGAAAACTAGACGTGACGAAACTGAATGAAATATTCGCTAAAAAGAACGTTAGAAGGGAATCCAGATTTTAGTAACGTAAGTTTTCTTTATTTTGTAAAATATACTTGATTCTTGAATTTAAAAGACAAGACACTAAAAAGAAACAATATCGCTGAAATATTTAAAACTAGAAAAATGTAAACACACTTCAAAAAGTAGGAACTGTACACCAAATTAAACTCAAAATAGTATAACTATATACTAAAAATCCGAAAATTTATTAGCGTAGAATAAACGCCAATAAATATTCTACGCCAATAAATTTTCGGATTTTTAGTATATAGTTATACTATTTTGAGTAAACACACTTGTTTTTCCTCTTTCTCAAAAATATTGTATTAAGGACTTGAAGAGCTTTAAAGGAAGTTCGAAACCAGGCATTCGAAGATCAGTATTTGTTTTTACTTGATTTGATATCTTGAACATTTGTCATTTGGAGATTTTGCACTTTTCCCCTGAGTACTAAATTTATCGAGGATACTTACCGGATTAAATGCTCACATCATTAAAAGCAATACATAAGTGATCATAGAATCAATATCTGGAAAATATATTTTTACTACGGCGACTTTAAATATTTACCCTCAATTTTCGTCACGTAGGGGGGGGGCAGAGATTTTGCGTTACACCGCTGGCCCTGGCCCTGCATGGATCGCCAACACTAACGAATTTGTGGATGAAATGATATGAGGGGCTGTCGCTTGTCCATTAATCCTTTAAGAGGCTGATGTACACGACCCAAGTGACGCTCAAATTTTTTTTGCTCTCTTAAAATAAAACTGTTCACAAACACGACGGGTTTTGCGAAATCTAAGGCAAAACAATGCCTTTTTCCTCTCATTTCAGCTGTACATAAACCTCTCAGTTGTGATAAGAGATCATTTTCTAGTCCTCTGTTCTCTGCTCCATGACCAAAGGCATAAGCTAGAAACATCGAGCTTATATTAGGTGGAGACAGCACTGGCTCTGCCGCTATTGGTCACAGAAAATATTTGGAGTGACGTCATATATAGGCAAAAACTAACTAAATTATACAGTTGATAAAACAGTAAGCTTGTATAACTTGTAAAGATTATTAAATTCCTCATTTTATCTGTCCACACGTCTGAAAGCTTTTGTTCCATTGGTTTCAAAGCAACTTCCTGCTTGGATGTGACGTCATATGCAGCACGGACGGTGACTTACGGCGGCCAGTGCTGCTTCACCTAGTATAAACTCGATGGTTAGAAATGCTATTGAAAGTCTGGAGATGACGTGGGCACCGGACTTATCTTGTTGCCATCCATAAGCGTCATATGGCTCCTCAGCATAATGCATTGGTTTGAGGCATATCAGTTTCAAAGCCGATCACCCGCTCGTACGCATAGTGGGTACAATGGCAGCACGACAATACATCGATGCGATGCTGGACTTTTTCGCTCAATGCCACGTTGTACTGCCGAACTTATAGCCCAGCAGGCAGTCATACGACCTACTGTCTGCGCCACATTATGTTGTCTCCTCACCCATCACATTCAGGTAATCCCTCAGAAATTAAATAATTTCTTTCCAACATACTTATCTACATGTGTGGTGAGTTTCATTGTCATTTTGTGGTACGTTTCATTTCATTTCGGTTTAACATTATGTCTCAAAAAAAAAAAAAAAGGTTTTCCACCATGCATCCTTCCAGTTCATTTTTATGTGTCAGAGACATGGACCTTAGCTTAAAAAACATATGAAGATCTGAAGGGGAACTCATGGATCAGAAAAATGACAAGAGCTGAGGACGTCATTATTAAGTGAAATCCCTGTAACGGCAAAGTGCCGTGCATACTGCTTGCAGAATCAGACTAGATTTCAAGGAACAGGAAAAGACCTGGAAGAAGACCACGTGGGAGATAGATGGATCAATTTCGAAAGCTTGCCGGAGGAACATGAAAGAGAGGGGCTCAAGACAGAGACTTGTGGAAGAGATTGAGGTAGACCTACATCTAGCAGCGGTTTAATAATGGCTGATAATATAATTTACATGTATCATCACCAACAGCAACCATTATCAAGCTACTGATGGCTGAAGGTCTCCCCTGGTCTGTTCCATATATTTCTGTCTTGTCGCAGTCCCCTCCATGCTAAAAAAAAAAAAAGTAACTTTTCCTTGGTAGCAAACCCCAGAAAAAGTCAACTGAAATATTAGACTTAATACCAAGGAAAAGACACGCTCTACGTGTCTTTTCTACGGTGTGGTCAGTTCTCCTACCAACATGCCCAGCTCATTGCCCCTTCAGGGATTTTAATTTAATCATGAGATAGATTTATACACGAAGAAACGAAATCACCTGAAAAAAATTTAGAAATGGTTGCATCTATTCTATTTAAAAAGAGGGTTTGGGATCTGTGTCTCAGAGAGAAAGAGATCCAGACAAATACAGGTATATAACACAGGTGTCCAAAAGTTCAGCATAATTAAGAGACAAACACATTTTAGAATAAGTGAAAAGGGTGGGGGTGGGGGGTATGAAGAGAAGGGTGATAAAGTACAGAAGACGTGGGAATATGCAAATATGGAAATCATGAAGCAATAGCATATGACGAACCGTAACTGACATCAAAGGCGAAGTAGTACATTTATCTGGAGTCGGGAAAGATCTTCAAAAATGAGAAAAGTGCCGCTTCTTGTTGTCATCGCGCATTGCTAGCAGTAGAATTCATTTTTTTTTATTAAAACCGTATATCTGTAAGACGGCAAGTGGATTTTGTTTACACGTGGTCGGATTATCGGAATGTTGAAATCTGGCCAGACGCAGAATGCTGCCGCCAGTGCCACTGGTGTGAATCAATCCATTGTATCCAGACTTTGGAGAAGGTACCAGGACATCGGAGATGTTAATTGTCAACCTTTACCAGGTCGTCCACGGATTACAACGGTCAAGAGGTGGCACTAACAGCGGGACGTAACATACATGTGGCACTAACAACGAGGCGTAACAGGTCGATGTCAGCGAGAGCGCTTGCTTTAGGGCTATCTGCGGCTGGTGGACCAACTGTTTCGAAGCAAACAGTATACAGACGGCTCAACGAACAAGGACTACACGCGTAAAAACCTGCAGTTTGCATTCTACTCAGTCCGTCCGTAAGAAATGTCAAGGTACTCTAGTACAGACAATATCGAGACTGAGGCGAAAATCAATGGGACAATGTCGTGTTAATAATTTGCTAAGATTTTGCTAAGATGATTCATCAACGTGTAATACCACCCCCGGAATGGTGTAGTTGATGGTCTGATGACCACTCCCGGAATCGTGTAATGTAATTGCTGGTCTGATGACCACCCCCGGAATCGTGTAATTGTTAGCTAAGATTTCGCTAAGATGATTCATCAACGTTTTATTTTCCTATTTATGAAAATTAGTTTGACCAATGTCCACAATATCGAGACTGGGGCGAAATCATTGGGACAACGTCCTGTTCTCCGATGGATCCAGGTTCAGTCTCGAAAGTGATATCCGTCGTGTTCTCATTTGGAGAGAACCTGGAATTCTTATTACCCCCTCAAACATTTGAGAAATGAATCATTACAAATTTGATGGTGTGCTTGTCGTCGGAGGCATTAGGTAACAACGAGAGCACACAGTTCCATCTCTAATGTGGTGGAATTATAACAGATCGGTGGTACGGAAACAAAATCCTTGATCCCTACGTGAGGTTTTTTGAGGTGATGTTGGCCCAGATTTCTTGTTCACGGAAGATAACGCGAGATAACATACAGCTGCTACTATCGATGATTATCTGAAAAGTGAAGATATCTACCGTGTGTCATGGTCAGCGCACATTCCCCAGACCTTAACCCAATAGAGCATATCCACTGAGGAGCATTGCAGGTCGACAACCTCCTGCCAGAACTCTAGAGAAACTAACTCCGATTTGCTTTTGATCAGGAGAGGAATTTGCTGCCACAGAGTCTTCTTGTTTCCCTTATCAACAGGATAAGACATCGGTGGGACACTTGTATCACTGTACGCGATCACCATACGCCTTACTAGGCCGTTGTACAAAGTTAGAAACGCCTCCGGAAAATTCCTGCTGTTTTTACCATTTTGGACTATTGGTACGTTTTTGCGGTTCATCATTTTTTCGTGTGATTCGTACTGCTCATTTAGTCCTTCATTAAAATATCTGCGTACAATAAACAGTCTATTTCTCATTGTGTCTTCTCGTGTTTGTAAGGTAAAACTTTTTTGTAGATTACGCCTAACTTTCGAACACTAGTACGCCAGTAAGAGAATTAAAAATGTGTGCCTGGAAAGAGTGGAAAATACACTGCTGGCCACCCAAAATGCAACACCAAGAAGGACACGAGATAGCAAAGCCAGAGTTACTGGACACATTACAACAGATACAAAGATGAAACGATTGAGCTTACAGGCCCGTGCGACTTGCGGAACACGCAGACATCAATAGTTCGTGTGGCCCCCATTACTGCAATAACTGCCACCACACGACGCGGGATCGAACGAAAGAGGCTTTGGATGTGGGCTTGGGGTATGTCGGTCTAGGCTGCTTCCACACGTTGCCACAGTTGATCAGGCGTAGCCGCGGGTGGTGCTTGCCGGGCCACTCGGTTACCGATCAGCGACCAGACGTGTTCGATGGGCGACATATCGGGAGAACAGGCAGGCCACGGCAGCAGTGACACCTGGTGGGCCGTGAAGAATTGTTGCACGATGCGTGCCACGTGCGGGCGCGCATTGTCCTGTTGAAACGTGGCCGCTGGCAAGTCCTGCAGGTAAGGGAAGGACTACAAGCTTCAAAATGTCGGAGATGTAACGGTGGCTGTTGAGTGTACCGGCGATGCGTACCAGAGGGGTGCGGGTGTCATATCCAATTGCGCCCCAAACCATAACTCCAGGCGATGGACCGGTATGGCGATGCATAATACAGGCGTCATACAATCTCTCGCCGCGGTGCCGCCACACGCGGATCCGACCATCGTGGTGTTGCAGGCAGAAGCGGGATTCATCGGAGAAGACAATGCTGTGCCATTCCGTAGTCCAGGTGCGGTGTTCAACGGCCCACTGCCGCCGCACTCGCCGGTGGTGTAACGTCAATTGTAATCGGAGCAGTGGGCTCCGTGTGACAGAGTCCCCACTCTTCCTGACGACGTCGAACGGTACTTGCTGACACAGGTTGTTGCGCAACACACCCTAATTCCTGCGCTAACGTTCGTGATGTGGCGGTGCAAGCCGTCAATGCCCGCCGCACAACATGCCGGTTCTCTCGTTCGGTGGTGTGCCGCGGCTTCGGCAATCACTCACGTCGGTCCGTCCGTCCCTCCTGCACAAACCGAATCCATACTCGCCTCACTGTGGCTGGATGTCGTCCCACACGGGCGCCGATGTCTCGGTACGATAAACCGCTGTCGCGATAAGCCACTATTCGTGTCGAACTCCGAAATGTGCTGGAATGAATGCCGTATTATGCGACGAGGCATCAGGAAGCTTCCCACGCACAGGTCCGGCAGCACAACACACTTCCACTACTTACATCCCGTCTTCTGTGCACCCTTCTTATAGTGCTTCTCGGTGGCGTGCCGGGCGCACATGATTTGCATATGCCCTGCAATGCTAATCGTTTGCATGTCCTTTTGCGGGCGACGCATGCTGCGAATTTCAGGCGAATCGGATGCTTCCTTCTTTGTGTTGCATTTTGGGTGGCCAGTAGTGTATATCAAAGGAATAAGAATAATTTTTAACGACAAAAAGGATCTAATCAAGCTTACAAAACAGAAGAAACCTATCAAATTTAAAAATTAAACTTCGAGTAAAATGGGCTGCGCATAAGGCATATTAATTTTTTTAATGAAACTTCGAGTAATATGAGTTGCGCATAAGGCATATTAAAAGTTATTCAAGTAACTATGAATGGAGCGACGCATCCCCCGTGGCGTAATGGTCTAAGCGCTGCTTTATGACCATTCGTCCGAGAAGGGTCCGGGTTTGAATCCCGGTGGGGCATGGATGCTGCATTTGTTTTGTGGCACTGACTCTCGGCCTTCTTTGGAGCAGGTGGCCCTAAATTAGGGACGGGTGACTGCGTATAGCTCATTGAGTTGCTCACGGTAGTAGTTAAACCTTCAATCAAAAAGAAGAGAGAAGAAGAGGTCTTCATGGCGGCTTTGTAGCCCTTGGTTGACATGCATGATAGCCCTTGCTTAGCATGCATCAATCCCACAGTGGTAGCAGCGCAGAAAGAAAGTTCGGAAAATTATTGGAGGGCATTTGGATTACGCCTATTTCATGAAAAATCGAATTTTATTATTCTCCTCCGAGAGGTGCCGTAGGAATCGCATATACATATACAGGGTTCTTAGGAAAGTTCTTTTAACCCACCTCTAACTTTTAAACCGCGTATCGTACCACGACGAAAGTAACGTGTACCTATAGGAAAGTGACCATGCCCAATCATTTGGACGTGCTTGTGGCGCCTATAGTGGCGAATTACGGAACTTATCAAAACTAACTGAGAAATTAAGAGAGATACGCAAAAACATCCAACCAGAAAATGAAAGAGCGGTGTTAGATTAGTACAAAACGACACTTAGTTCAACAGAAACACTTACAGAAAAGACAAGAAAATGCGAACAAAGCGTCAAATGTCCGGCTGCTAGCACGCGACAGCAAAAGAAACGTGGTTACGTGATATAACACGTAGTTAAGCTAATTTCAAGTTTGACGTAAAATGACGTCAGACAGACGAAGGGCTATAAATGATGAGTGGGAATCTAGAGTGAATTAGAGTACGAGGTTGGAAGGTAGATGGCTATCTTAACGAATGACGAGTACCGTGATATGTTCTTGCTGTACGACGAATGTAAGCAGAAAGAAAAAAAAAGTCTGCGAGATTGTATAGATTACGGTTTCCCACTCGTCAGCATCCAGCTGCAACAATTGTCAAAGTTGTCCGGCGCCTGCGAGAAACAGGAAGCGTTACTCGGCGTCATCGTCCCGGTCATCCCATTGGTGCCGGTGTGCGAGTACATCCTGCGGATATTTGGGCTATATTCTTGCAAATCCCCGAAGTAGCCGTGAGTGCGGATTATCGGCATCACGGGTGTGGCAAATCTCGAACGAACATGGTGCGCATCTCTGCCGCGATGCTGTCGTGCCAAACCTGATGCCTGGAGACCTTCAAAGGCGGTATGACTTTTAAGGTGTTCAAGACGAAGTTACAAAAGTAATACGTCTACGGAATGGCTGCCACGGTCGCCCGACCTAACACCGATAGGCTTCTTCTTTTGGGGATAAATGAAGGATCAAGTATACTCTACAGAACATTCCAGCGTGGCAGATTTAAAGGAACGCATCGTCAGGTCCTGTAATTCTGTAACCCCTGCGATGCTGCACGCTGTTCGAGATGCATTTCTGTCCCGAGTCCAGATGTGCATCGTCGCTGATGGTGCACACTTTGAACAATGTGTACTGTAGACTATTCAACCTATCGCTTACTGGACCACTCGCCAGGTTAACTGCACCTGTACTACACGAACTGTGTGTTGCGTTTGTGTTGTTTTGTGCGTAATTTAAATGTTTACTACTTTAACATGTCCTGTCTTTTCAGTAAGCGTTTCTGTTAAACCAAGCGTCGTTTTGTACTAATTAAACACTGCTCTTTCATTTTGTAATGGAACTTTTTTGCGTATCACTCTTGGTTTCTGAGTTAGTTTTGATAAGTTCCGTATTTCGCCACTAGGGGCGCTACAAGCACGTCCAATCGATTGAGCATAGTCACTTTCCTACAGGTACACGTTACTTTCGTGGTGGTACGATACACGGTTTAAAAGTTACAGTGGGGCAAACGGACTTTCCTAAGAACCCTGTATATTTCCCCCAGTATACCGAAAAATCGAGTATTAAGAAAAGCGAAAATTCGCAGCAAATCTTTTGGCGCAAAATAAATAAATAAAAAGGATTGCAATCCAGCTTTTGGGAAGTAGCTGTATCGGACTCAGAGATGTATAGATAGACAGACAAACTGAAATAAAGGCGCGCTGCTATTTGATTCACATACGAATATAAAAAAAATCATATTAAATGGTTGTGTCGTAACTTTATCATTTCTCCTCTTGGAAATGATAAAATATTTCCTTTACCTGCATAAAGAGAACTCGCCACGAAATTCAGGACTCTCTGTCAGCTGTGTTCTCGCAATCATTGACTGACAGTTCGATTTAAAAGAAGATTGTTCTTTTGGGGG
Organism: Macrothele yani; assembly: GCA_039090855.1. Taxonomy (NCBI): domain Eukaryota; kingdom Metazoa; phylum Arthropoda; class Arachnida; order Araneae; family Macrothelidae; genus Macrothele; species Macrothele yani. The sequence goes on along the minus strand of CM076995.1, from coordinate 149,708,147 downwards.
AACGGATCCTTTACACAAATGAGATCTCAACTTATCTGATTTCCTGTTGTTAATGTGTTGAAAGGAGTTTGAAGACACAGACGAGCAAGGAGCGTGTTTAGACATATGTGCTAATAGTGAAATACCCAAATCCCTAGAATCATCGGCTTTCCAGAGAGCGTTTCGGTTTAAAAAAAAAAAAAAAAAAAAAAAAAACGAAGAGAAAATTCGATGAAATAGGATAATTCATGCCACTAGCTCTGCGTATATCTCGATCTAATCAGAAAGAGCCCAGACATCCTGTAAAATGACGGAAGAACGGCTAATCGCAGCATTGTGTTGATGGAGTATCTGTCGGCCACCTCTAACTACGATATTCCGACATTACACTTCAGACATTGAAAACAAGTTGAGAAAATTCGGACATATCTGTTTACATCTTTTTTTTTTTTTTTTTTTTTGCGATTAAGCAAAATTATTGCGATTTCTTTTGATTATTACTGGGGAGGGGGGGCTCAAATTATTGGGTTGATGAATAAGTTCATGCCGTTTTTTTCACCGCACTACAGGAATGTATTACATCAGAAGGCAAAGCGGAGTCAATCAACTATGTATCCTCCCCCCCCATTGTTTATAATGGTGTTCCAACGTCTGGATAGTCTGCAATGCAATTCTTGAAAAAACGTGCAAGTTTTGCTGCGAAGAAATCATCAAGGAAATTTTGGAGATCAACATCATTGTTGAACGTTCTGCCACGGAGTGCATTCGACAGAGATCGGAACAGGTGATAGTCTGAAGGGGCGACATCTGGGGGATAGGCCGAATGTGGAAGGATCTCCCATTTCATGTCCCGAATGGACATTTTAATCATGTTTGCACTGTGATGGCGTGCGTTATCATGTTGGAGGACACCATGGCGCCGATGTAGCCCTTTCTGCTGAATTATCCACTCCACACGACGGAGTTGCTCACAATAGATTGCAGCGTTGATGGTCCGATTCCTCGGCAGCATTTCCCAGTGAATAATGCCTTCCATGTCCCACCAGACACATAACATGATCTTCGCAGGATGAAGGTCATGTTTTGGACGTGGTGGGGGCGTCTTGTTTGGGCTTAACTATTCCCTCCAATGCCAGAAATTCACGTACAGGCACCACTTTTCATCTCCAGGAACAACACGTAACAGAAAGGGTTTGGGTTGCTGAGAACATTCGCGGTAACGGGCGAGCAAGGAACCTCATATGCCAACACGCTGATTCTTGTTGTCCTCGGCGACTGTGTAAGGCACCCAAGACCCCAATTTCTGGACCTTTCCCATACTTTCCAGGTGTCGCACCACGCTGGCCTGATCACAGTCCATCTCAGTGGCCAATTCGCTTGTGGTTTGACACGGATTCAAGTAAATGACATGGTTAAAACGATCCTCATCAAAGTGAGATGGACGACCTGAGTGTGGAAAGTCGTTGAGGTCAAAATTGCCACCTCGGAACAGCTCAAACCGTTTGCGGGTTGTCCTCGGAGCAATAGCATCCTCCCCATACACAGCACAAATTCGTCGAGTAGCTTCGGCGGCTGTGGATCCCTTGTTAAACTCGTAGAGGAGCAGATGTCGGAAATGTTTATTTCTCTCTACTTGACACTCCATACTTCCGGATCTGAAAACCAAAAACCATTAGCCACAACCACACAACGCAATATGATTTAGATACACGATATTACGGGCTATATTTTGATATACAACTGGCCGTCTGCAACGTCACTACTGACCCGGGAAACACTAATGAAACAAAATGGCATGAACTTATGCATCAACCCAATATATATAATTCTAGTTAAATTGCCCGGCGTTTTTCCGGAGAATTTCGTGATAGTTCACTATCTATGAAAACGAATAATTTTTAAGGCGTGAAACCTACTTAATACTGTATTTCATTTCTTCATTGAATTTGAATTTTATTCTTTGTAGAAGCTTTAGACACACAGTATCTTTAGTTTTTCCGTTTGATTTTTGTTGCTTTTTATATACACTGGTGTGCAAAAATTAAGGGCGAGACGGTTTTTCGACTGTAACGTCGTGCAGAAGTGCTCCACATCGACTCAAATCATACCATGAGATCCCCAAGATATAAGAATATGGGACAAGTGAGCAAAACCGTCTAAACAAGGAATCCAAAGGATACAAAGGCACTTTATTGAAAAGGTAGCTTCGAGCACAACTGGACAGAAGACAGAAAGTCCATGTGACAGGCGGCTGCCAAGAAAAATCCAGTCTTTAGTAGGGGATATCATCACCCCTGACTGCGTTGCAGGATTTACAACGTCTGTCCATGCTGAGGACGAGGTTGTCAAGGAGCTGTTGAGGCATCGCGGTCCATTCCTCTTGTAGCGCCAATAGCAGCTGCGGAATCGTTGCTGGCGGCTGGTAACGTGCTGCCGAGCGTCTCCCGAAAAGGTCCCACACGTGTTCGATTGGATTTAGGTCCGGTGATCTTGCGGGCCAATCCATGCGTTGAATATCTTCACTCTCCAACAGCTCTGCGACAGCCACTGTTGGATGAGGTGTAGCGTTGTCGTCTATGAAGAGGAACTCAGGACCCACAGCACCTCTAAACAGACGCACGTGAGGCAGGAGAACCTCGGTACAATAGCGAACACCAGTGGCTGAACCTCCTTGGAAGATGTGGAGGTCAGTACGGCTACCAAGCATAATACAGCCCCAAACGAGAACTCCGCCACCTCCACACCGGTCCCTTTCGATGATGTTGGAGGTGTGATTGCGTGTTCCCTGCTCTCTCCAGATATGTATACATCCAGAATCGCTCCTCAGACTAAATCGGCTCTTATCCGTAAAGAGAACTCGACCCCATTGCTGATGTGTCCAGTTCTTGTGTTCCTGGCACCACAGAAACCACCGTCTCCGATGAGCAGGCGTTAATGGCACACACCGTACTGGTCGTCGTGCAAATAAACCACCTTTGTGTAGCCTCCTGGCCACGGTAAAACGCGATAACGGACGCCCAGTTGTCTGTTGCATGTGCCTTGCGATTTCTCCAGCTGTCTGCCGTCTGTCTCTTCTCGCTTGTAGAACAATATACCGGTCGTTCGCCGCCGTGGTTGCTCGTGGAAGACCACTACTAAATTCTCGGACAGCTGTTCCTGTCGTTTGAAATGCTCGCCAAGCTCGTGAAACGATGCTGTGAGGGATCCCGAACTCCTCGGCCACACTTCGACCTTCTTCCAACTTCCCAATGACGCGACCTCGGGTAAAGTCATCCAGATGTCGTCTACTGGATTGCTTGTTGGCCATTTCACACGGTGGCAGCAACTCGACGTCGTTCAAACCGACGTACACCGTGCAATAGCTTTCACCGAATTACTGAGCGTATACCGCCCGTGTGCTTTATACACTTCCGACACTCCCCCTACGTCATGCTGCATATATGCGCATGCCCTACCGTACCGGACCCTAGTCTATCTCCTGAGTGGTCTTTCGGTCCGTTCTGCCTGCTCGTTCCGCTGTTATGCTAATTTCTCCTCTTCATCTTTAATTTTTGCACACCAGTGTACATATAGCAGGGGTACCTGGTATTTCCTGGGTAAATATTACTATCAGTGGAATCAACAAGTTCAGCAGGTGAAAGTTATGAATGAAAAAGGTATTCCTACAATTTTCTAGTAAATTTATTTTAATTTATTTATGTTATTGAGCCGAAATGGCTGCAAATGTGAAAAATAAAAAAAAATGATTTAGTAAATTTACTTTAACGAAACAAAAAAAAAAAAAAAAAAAGAGGAAGAAGAATGGAAATACTTACCTTCACTTCCGATGCTGAATTGCGTTGCAGTTCTTCACTGGAAAGGACTTGTCACAAAAAAATAAATTCTTGCACTTATCACAACAAAAAGTATTAAATTCGGATTCAAAATAAAAAATAAAAAATGGAACTTTAAAAAAAAAAAAAAAAAATTATTGGGGCACCTAGACACCTGGCTCCGACTTTTTCCAAAACCGTCTGCGGTGTAAGTTGGAGAACCATATATGTATATGGATAGCTGTTCATCATATTCATTAATACGTGCATTATAATTACTTGTCGATGAAATCGCGATAACTTTGATACACTTTGCCTATCTTTTCTCCAGCTATGTTAGCCATCGGTAATACAACCTACTAACGGCAGAGGATTGTTACGGAGATTTAAAACTAGAATTTTAGGCAAAGATATTAAATCTCATTTCGCAACTTTTATTTCTCTTTAGTGCTCCATTTCCTTTGTTTCCACGACACGTGAGAAAATCTTGCTGTGTCACCTGATATTGAAACATCGGAAACACGGTTTATTTAGAGACGCCACGCCAGTTTGTCGCATTTTAGGGTCTGGACTTTTGTATTTCGTAGCCGCATTGGTATTGTTCAGCTCATTTAATCTTTTGCCTTTCAAAGCAGCCGACTGAAAGCGCAAGCCCTCGGCGTTTTTCACCAGAGTTTTTGTGGAAGTAAAGGGGTGAGTTTGTGTGGGGACAAAGGGGGAGTTAGGGAGCCGACTCGAGAAATTGAAAGCGAGCAGTCGCAAAGAGGAGGCGAGGAAGCGTTTTAGGTGTTATGAAGCAGGTCTTAACCTGACCGGAGGAATGGAGATTTTTCTCTGCACTCTCAAAAGGGAAACGAAGGAATGACTAAAGAGAGATTTAGGGAAAGAAATCTTAGTTTCAGAGGAACAAGCAGGAAGAACTACTAAGCTGAGGACAACCTTTCTGCAATTAAGTAAAGGAAAGAATAAAGTGTTTTTTAAGAGATTTAAAAGGATTGCATAAAAACTATTATTTATAGCTATTTTGTTGTCTTCAACCACGCAAGACTATGGAAGTTAACTAAACCAGTTAACAGGATCCAAAGACTTCCGCTCATTAAAATAATAAAAATGTTCAATTTCTTCGTGTAGATCAGGCGTAATATACCGTATTTTTCGTCATACAATCCACGGATTATCTGTTTAAAAAATTAGAAATTTACATTTTGTGGATTATACTGCAGTAAAATTGCCGTTAGGTCGGTAGGTTGTGGTGGTGGTGTGAATAGACAAAGTCATCTTGCCGGTAGGTATCCTTCTGTTAACGGAATTCCCGTTTTTAAAAGTTGCCATTTATTCTAATTTCCGTATTTTTACAGACTTTCCGTATTCGGTATCACTTAAAAGTAACAGAAAAGCATTTAAAAATGACTAAAGTTTAGGTTAACAAGTAAAGAATGTGCTATCATAAAGCTATTTGCGCGGGAAATACGTAAAAAAAAATAATAGGGGTGAGCCTCGGAAGTTCCAAATATAATAAATAAAGTGGGTAAGCCTAAAAAATGTGAAAACGTCCACCCAACTAATTTTGCGTGAAATATATATATATATATATACATAAATATATATATATACATATATATATATATACATTGAACGTGGCAAGCTCATAGGACAAACAAAATCTATTGACATAACCAACCTTAAAAAACACCATAATACCTTCAAATTAGAACTGAAGAACAGGTTCTCTGCTTTAGAAGGCCTAACATCGGAAGAAGTGGACATCTCTGAAGTTAACAGAAAAGTAACCAAAGCTCTTATGGAAACAGCAACAAAATTAGCTGGGTCTAAGAACAAGTTGCATGTGAACAAATTATCAGGAAAAACCAAAATGTTGATGCAAAAAAGAAGAGAGATGAGGACAACTAAAGAAGATGTGACTTCCAAAGTGGAATATATAGAAGCTATGCAAGACAGTAAGAAAAAGTATCACTGAAGAGGTAAGGAGATTCAACTGTGAACTAGTGAGGGAAGCAATTGAAAACAACCAAAGCCTAAAGATAGCAAAGGGACATCTCAGTAAGGGAAGAAAACAGATTATGGCACTGAGAAAAGAAGATGGTTCTGTAACAAGAAATAGAGGCGAAATTTTGACAAGAGTGAAAGATTTCTACTCCAAATTATATGAAAGGGATGATATATGCACTCCAGACATCATGAAAGATACCAGTACCAGAGTTCCTCCAGTCCTTCCAGCAGAAGTTGCACATGCAATTAAGAACATGAAGCAGAGGAAAAGCTCCAGGAGAAGATGGAATTACTGTAGACATCATACAAGAAGCAAGTGGAGAAATCGAAACAGTACTCGCCCAAATTTTCACTCGATGCCTTAATGAAGGAAAGATTCCTGAGGATTGGAACACCGCTACAATGATCCTGCTACATAAGAAAGGTGACATTGAGGATCTCGGAAACTACAGACCTATCAGCCTCCTATCAGTAGTTTATAAAATCTTCACTAAAGTTCTTTCACACCGCTTGAAGGTAACACTGGACATGGCTCAACCGAGAGAACAAGCTGGATTCAGGAGTGGCTACAGCACAATAGATCATATCCACGTGCTGAGAGAACTAAGTGAAAGAGCGAGGGAATATGAACTTCCATTGTGCATGGCTTTTATCGATTATGAAAAAGCCTTTGATTCGGTGAAACCATCAGCAGTTACAATGGCTCTGAAAACCTGCGGTATTGAAGATGCATACATTAATATTATTAATAACATCTATGAAAATGCAAGTGCAAAGATTAGGCTGTTTGAAAATACAACACACGTAAAAATTGGGAAGGGAGTGAGACAAGGTGACACCATATCTCCGAAGCTCTTTAATGCCACATTGGAGGGTGTTTTTCAGTCACTGAGCTGGGAAAACAAGGGGATAAAGATTAATGGAGATTATCTAACCCACCTTCGTTTTGCTGATGACGTAGTCATTTTTGCAACTACCCCATCAGAGCTGCAGAGTATGATCCAGGAACTTGCTGACAAGAGTAAAGAAGTGGGATTAAAAATTAACTTTCAGAAGACAAAAGTGATGTTCAATTCTTTACAAGAAATGAAGATTTATCGATTGATGGAGAAAAGCTGGAGATAACAGACACGTACGTTTATCTTGGACAGCAGATATCAAGTGAGGGTCACATTGATGAAGAAATTAATCGGCGTACAAAACTTGCCTGGAGAGCTTTTGGAAGAAACAGCATAATTTTCAAGAGCAATATGCCATTATGTCTTAAAAGAAAAGTGTTTGATCAATGCATCCTTCCAGTGCTTACGTATGGTGCAGAGACGTGGACCTTAACTAAAAGAGACATACAAAGGCTGCAGACAACTCAAAGAAGCATGGAGAGGGTGCATGCTTGGTGTAACCAGGAGAGATAAGAAGAGGAACTCGTGGATCCGAAAAATGACAAGACTGGAAGACATCATGATCAGAGTTAAATCCCTGAAATGGCAATGGGCTGGACATACTGCCAGAAGGACAGATCATCGATGGACAGCCGAAATTTTAGATTGGATTCCAAGGGACAGGAAAAGACCCAGAAGAAGACCACATGGGAGATGGGTGGATGAAATTCGAAAGTATGCAGGGGTGACATGGAGGAGACTGGCACAAGACAGACCGTTGTGGAGGAAACTTGGGGAGACCTTCGTCCAGCAGTGGATTGATAATGGTTGACAATGATGATGATGATGATGATATACATAAAATTTAGTCTTTGACTCTGCTCTTGGGTACATACATGTAAATATATATACACATATATACATATATGTACCCAAGAGCAGAGTCAAAGACTAAATTTTATGTATATATATATATATATATATATATACATATATTTTTTTTCACGCAAAATTAGTTGGGTGGACGTTTTCAAATTTTTTAGGCTTACATACTTTATTTATTATATTTGGAACTTCCGAGGCTCACCCCTGTTATTTTTTTTTTTACGTATTTCCCGCGCAAATAGCTTTATATATATAGAGAGAGAGAGAGAGAGAGAGAGAGAATACGCTAGCAGGGATCCCCAGCCTCCACCCTAAGGCACCCGAAGAAGGCAGCACGTGCAGGGATCAGAGACGAAGAGACACTGGTGTTTCTTTGAACCCAAAATCCGTTTCAACTTACCAATTGTTCCTGCGTCCAATTCCTGGTCCGACGAATAAGAAGGAGGTCGTATTTACGATCTTTGAGGTTCCCGAGGACGTGAACTTACGGGTTATACGTCAATTTTTCTTCTGAACTTTAAGGTCTGCTGAATATGCGCTGGTGCTGATTTCACGAAAGTTGTTTTCGATTTTCCTTTTCCTGAATTTCACTGTCTGCGGGCTATACGCCGCTTTGGATTATATGAAGAAAAATGTGGCATAATCGCTGGATTTTAAATGTGAAGCGCATTCTAGTTACAGCAGCGTAAGGACACGCTTTATACTGAAAAAATAAGTCCAGGATATTCACAAAAGCAATTTATTTGCATGAAAACTTCTTGACAGGTAAATAAAGTTTGGTATATTTTAAAGAATTTACGTTAATTGTTGATCAATGTAAATTCTTTACATTTTCTCGACTAACTCAAAAATTTTACTATTGCTGATACAAGGTGGCAAGAAAAGTAATTGATCCGGCCAATATCTCGATTATTACGCATAGATAGCGTTTCACGCTATGTTCAGGCTTACAGGAAACCCTACGCGCCACATGATGACACAACTTTCAACCCCTTTGTTTCCAAACGAAGGGGGGGGGGGTATAAATTTGGTGCCTTGCCCCCCTTTGGAGATACGGCAAGAAATTCAATAGCAAAGTCGTACAGCAAGAGATCAAAATAGCACATGATGCATTTGTCCCGTAACAGAGGATGGAAAGGAATGATCGAAATTCAACGCAATCAGACGATTCTGCGATTCCTTCTGTTCGCAGCAGTTTTGACACACACACACACACACACACACACACACACACACACACATATCCTCCACTTTCGTGAGGCCTGATCGTTCAGCACGATATTTCAAATCTTGGGCAACAGGGATTCATACACCTCCCCAACACCACTCCAACACACCCACAAATTTTCACAGCTCCACTCATAAAAAATCTAAACACCGCATTTGGTGGTGTGTACGTCCTTGAGCGCACGCACATATACACTGGCCACAGAAAGTAGGGATATTGCATGAAATGAAAGATGTATGTATCTGTCTAAAGTAACACGTATTTTTTTATTGAAGGTCTAACGACCACCGTGAGCAACTCAATGGGCTATATGCAGTCGTCCGTCCCTAATTTAGGGCCACTGGTTCCAGGGAAGGGAGAGAGCCAGGGCCGAAAGACAAACACAACATCCATGGCTCACCGGGATTCGAACCCGGATCCTTCTCGGACGAACACGCATTGAAATAACATCAGTGAGACTTCGTAGTACGAACGATGAGGAGTGCTTTTACAAAAAAAAAAATATTGTTAAATTTCTGCACATGACATGGTAGCACTGCAATATAGACAAAATGATAAATTCGGAGAAAGTGCATATTTCTGGATTTCGGTACCCGGTAACACCACCTCTGTGTCGAAGAACCTCTTGACATCTACGAGACATACTTGCAATGACATTATTAATGAGTGTCTGGGACAGTTCGTCCCATATTACAGGCAACACATTACGGTGGTCTGCTAGTGTTCTGAGTACGAAACGTGGTTATCCAGTCATCGCTGTTCAGCGTTCCAAATGTTCTCAATAGGATTCAGGTCAGGAGACCTCGGAGGCAGCTGTAACGATCAATCCCATGATTTTCCAGCTCCTGAAGCACGCTTCAGGCAGTGTGACTGGTTGCATTGTCATGGAGAAAATGGAATGCATGTCCAATAGCAGCGTGAAACAGTGCCTCTATGGGCACAATTAGATCGTTTCGGCACACTGAGGCATTCGTGTTGCCTTGAGAAACATACAAGGAAGTACGGCCGTTCAAACACACTCCTGCCCTGACCAGAACTGACTGCCGCTGGTAAGCACTGCACATAGTTTGGTTGCATTCATGTGCCGGATCTCCTCCACACGTGCCCTCGTCGAGTATCAGGATAAAGGGCGAAGCGGGATTCGTCTGTAAAAAGTGCATGATGCCACTCTGTATTCCATGACATGTACTGTCGAACCCAGGTACATCTTTAACGACGGTGATCTGATGTCAATGCTATACATCTCAGCTGCCTCCTTGCTCGGAGTTCGACGGTTTCGTATCGTTCAAGTACATACTGTGACACCACAAGCAACTCTAAATGATTTCCGGAGTGGGATACTGCTGATACTAGGACTTCTCTGATCACTTATTGTCAAGTAGCAATCTTGTCTCCTGGGTGGCCGCGGACGGCCTAGTGGTCAGCGTTCGTGACTGCCACTGAGGGACTTCACACTCGATCCCAGGCAGGCACGAACGCTCGAACCACCAAACATCCGCCGAGCGTCGGATGGGCACGTTAAGCCGTCGGACCCCGGGTACCCCCCGGTGATAAATAAGAGCTTCTTTCTACCTCGCTTCCGTGCCACTTTCCTATTGGGCACTCTAGCCCAAATCTCCTAGCTTCCTATTTCTAAGGGCTGTTTAAAATACCTGGAGTCAGACACTCCCTTCCTAAAATCCTCTACATATGATCTGATCTTTCTCTCCTGGACGTTATACTCGGGCGGCCACCCCTGTGTCGATTTACAACATTTTTATGCACGCCGCGTGCTGTGCTGTCGTGATTCTAATTTACATATGACGTAGCTATCCACGCTGATAACCTATCACCAGTAGTCGCTAAATTTGCATACACCACATTTCCCTTCGAAACAACAATATCCCTATCTTTGGGTATCGTTTACTTGATCGAAAGGTTACTTGACCGAAAATCACTTGATCGAAAGGTACTTTTGACCGAAGGTTCACTTGACCGAAAAGTTCATTTCACCGAAAGGTCACTTCACTTAAAAGTTCATTTCATCGAAAGGACATTTGATCGAAAAGTTCATTTCACCGAAGGATTGCTTTACCTAAAAGTTCATTACATCGAAAGATCATTTCACCGTATGGTCAGTTTATCAAAAAAATTTGTTGTTAGAGATCTGTTGGTGTGTGGTGCGGGTTTTTGTAAAACTGGCCATCTAAACATCAGATTGTATAAAAAATACACTTTTAATTTCTATGAAGCACATCCCCATGAGTAGGTTGTTCGAAATATAACACTAATCAAAACGCCTAGATCTGTGCCTTTTTGTCAAATTTTAAACCTCCGAGCTCATATCCATAAGGGTTACACAGCAAATCAAGTAAATAATGTTCCACTTTTACTCAACCACAAGACATTAATTTTTTTACCGTAGGCCCAGATACAGGCCATTTTAACAGATTTTAACCCTACTCATATTCATAAGCATTACATGAAATGTAAAGTAACTTCTTATGTAAACCTTATAAACATGAGCACGCATGGTTAAAATTTTCTAAAAAGGCCTAAGCCGAGACCTAGGGCCCTAAAATTGATTGTTTTTGCCTGAAAAAATGTTGAATATTATTAATTTTACTTTTTATGTAAACCTTATGAACATGAGAACTGAACATGGCTTTTATGTAAACCTTATCAATATGAACACTATACATGATTTTTATTTAAACCTTATAAACATGGTTAAAATTTGCTGAAAAGGCCTAAAACGAGGCCTATTGTCTTAAAAAAAAAAAAAAAAAAAAAGGAGATTTGTCTAAAACTAAATCTTTGCGTTCTTTGTGACACGGAGAAATCAAAAGTGCAATTTGAGTATAATCCCCTAACGTTTCGGTGGTCTGTCTGACGAACTTGCACCATGCTTTAACAGATGCTGTAATGAAACCCAAAGTTTTCGATAAACTGACTCTTCGGTGAAATGACCTTCCGATGAAATGAACATTTAGGTAAAGAGACCTTTCGGTGAAACGAACTTTTCGATCGAGTGATCTTTCGGTGAAACAATCTTTTCGGTGAAGTGATTTTCGGTCAAGTGACCCGTCAGGGAAGTAAACGTCGGGCAAATGAACCAGACCCCCTATCTTTTTGTGACCAGTGTATACATCAGTTAACATGTACACGAATTTCTCAGCTTTATTTTGAAGTATCTTTTACCATAATGTAATAATTCTTCTTTTTTTTTAATTTGAAGTTTATGTACAAGTATATAGCAGTCTAGTGTGCCTTTTTCAATTTTTTTCTTGTATAAATCATATGTTTAAAGGTTTTTAAGCAACCATAAAATATATTTATGTACCTCTTCCTTTTTGTCTGCTAGAGATTTTGCAGAGCTATGCCTGAATCATTTCAGTATGAATAAGAATTGCGAAAATATCAGTATCTACTGTTTCAGCTAACCATGTTAATACTTCTTTGCTTTAGTCTTGTTTGTGGAAGAATTTAGACATAAGAGAGAAAAAAATAAAAACTGCACAAAAACAAAATAATCGCGTGTAGATTTTGGAAAAAAAGATTCATGGTTACAACCATGAACTGAAAAAAATTCATCAGTTTTCGATTTTTTAAAAGCTTTTCCCTGTTTAAATCCTAGGTTTAAAGCCTAAATATTTCAGTATTAACGTTTTCAGTCATCCAAAAGTTTCCTTTCATCCATCCTCCCTACCCACAAATGTCACCATCCCCAATAAGAAGTTCATCGGTAAACCCCTGGTGGAGTTCATCGATAAACCCCGTCGATAGTACAGTGCACTCAGTATGGTCAGTTAGTGTCATGTGCTCGAAAGCAACTGTTTCTCTTTAGTTCTGGTTACGGGCGTAGGTTTAGCAAAGGCCGTGTACGATCGCAATTTCTTTACGAAAAATGTTTTTTTTTTTTTTGATTGGAGGTTTAACGACCACCGTGAGCAACTCAATGGGCTATAAGCGGTCGCCCGTCCCTAATTTAGGGTCACTGGTTCCAGGGAAAGGAGAGAGCCAGTGCCGTAAGACAAACACAACATCCATGCCTCACCGGGATTCGAACTCGGACCCCTTCGGACGAATGATCATAGGCCAACGCCTTAGACCACTGCGCCACCGGGGCGGCCGAAAAATGTTTGCATTTACCCACGAGAAACTTCACGAAATGATTTAGATTAATGGTGAAATCAACCGGAATGGCTCGTGCAGCGCAACGGGTGTGTGCACAGCGGTTTCATAACGTGTGACATCTTAATCGCAGAGCCATCAGAAATGCAGTTCTTTGCGTGACACTTGTAGTATACGTTGTCGCTCACGTACAGGCCTCCAAGAGAGAGATGATAGGGATATTCTGGCATACTTGTTTGCACATCCCTACTGCAGCTCACGGAAAGTTGGCGCGTAGAGTGGATTAAGTCTTCAGCGAGTACTGAAAATTATTGTAAACGGCATGACAAGCGTCCCAATTCTCATTATCTTCAACAGGCTCTGCACCTTGGAGATCCAGAGAAACTGCTGCAATTTTGTAATTTCTTGTCGAACATCTTCATGAACAGACGTATTGCAGTCCACACAAGATGGTGGAGTGAAGAGACATAATGAGCACTACTGGTCATCGGATATTCCGTATTGGTCAATAGACGCGCATCATCAAGTCTAAGAACGAATGTAGCAGATTTCTTAAACAATTTGCTTTGCAGCTATTTAAAAACATGAGGTTCCAGCACAGACAAGTAACGCGGTGGTTATACGGGTTTCTTCACCAGTACTGAATAAGAACGGAGACCAAATATCATGTGCCACAAAGTCACTAGATCTTACTTCTTTAAACATTTTTCTTTAGGTGACATCTGAAGGCACAGGTCTACGCAGCACCACTGTTGACTGTGCAAGATAGAGGCGTAACTAAGCATTTCTACGCACGGGGCGAGCTACAAATATTGCGCCCTTCCGCCCCCACAGAAATCGTTAAGACGGAAAAAAGCTTTAGCGCTTGGTACTTGAATTACGTAGTATAACCATTCTTGTTGCATGAATTTTTAGGATGGTGATACTGGTCTTGAGTGTCATTTCTAGATGGGAACGGGATTTTACCCTCTTGAATGTAGATAATGGGTGGCAGAACTCAGCACGAGGGTTTTGTAGATTTTCTTTTCCTTAGAGAACCTTTTGTATTTTAGATCCCTAAATGGGCTGTAAAATACAAAATGTTAAAAAAGGGATGAGTTTCCCAACTGCTTTGGAGTTAGGACCTTTGGTATCACATTAAATGCAGCTTGTTGTAGAGTAGTAGTAATCAAATTGCCCACAGACAGTCTTCAGGAATGTGAACGACATCCTTATCTTGCAACGAACGAACACCAGCGCTTCATTTCTCAGTGTGAACCAAATTACATCGCATTTTGACGAAGCAATTCGAATTTTAGGCTGCAAAGCTACCGAAACAGGCAAAAGATATTATAAGCAAATTCTGTAAGTAGACAAACGACAAAGTATAGCGGTAAAAGATGCACCAGAAACTTGTGCTAAAGTTTCGATTCCGATTTTAATCAGATTGTACACAGTGATTTTTGCGCCCTCTCTTGAGCTGCGACCGGGCCATCCGCCCCGCCTCCCCCGCACTTGTGCTACATCTTCAACAGCGGATCGCAGCTGCATGTTCCAGTGTCGATATATTGAACAGCATAACAAAACAATGGTTGAACGACTGCAAGCTTGCAAAGCTGCTAATAGTGGCTATGAATATGCGAACATGTGAGCTCATTAGTTGTGTATGCTATTAAGTCCGTTTTATTTATTCACATGTCCTAGCATTGTATGAATTCTCGAATGTTGCTTCTTGGTGCTTAGATTTTACCATTGGGTGTTTTCGTGGTTCCTTTCCATCTTTAATTTCGGAACAAACGCATTATGCACTATTTTTGTTACGCACTACAGCTTTGTAAGTAACTTTGCTGACCAAACTCCGAAGAGGGGAAAAAATGACCCTCTTAGCGTCACCATTCGGAGCGAGGGTGTCCAACGTTGTTTAATCGTGTAGCGCCATACGGGTTTTCTATACACCTGCACAAATGTAGAATGCTAGTTATTATTGACCTCGATATATTGTTCTGGTTCGTGATTTTCATTACCACTCTACTTTTCTCAGTTGACTTCCAGTGGATGGTTGTTAATTTTTTTCATGGAGAATTACTGTTGTTCGAATGTGTTTATTGTTTTGAGTTTGTTACCTATTACTTTGTATTGTATAACGAAGTAAATTTCTCCGTCATTTTTGTCCACGCCGGGGCTCGAAACCCCGGGTCCCCTCATTCCTGAATAAGTCGATCTACCAATTGAGCTACGCGGACTTTCGTGATCGCTGCTATCTGCCTTTATATCGTGTGCGTCCTGCTGAGCAGGCACGTCACATCTCCCCCCCCCAAGGAGGGCCGGGGACATGGCTCACGGGTCAGCCGTGACCATGAATCGTCGCAGGCAGCCATCCGCTGTAGAACGTACTTGAGAACTCCCAGTCAATCTAGTGTGTGGAATGCAACGCCACTCACATATATTTTTCGAAGCGCTGGAGAAGGGATTCTCTGATTTTTCCTATCTCGCGGTGTGGAAAGAACATCACACCATTGCGAGATCTTGAACGGCCGCGTCATCCGGAATGTTCGGGCGCCATTATAACGAAGTAAATTTCTCCGTCATTTTTGTCTACGGCGGGGCTCGAACCCGGGTTCCCTCATTCCGGAATAAGTCGCTCTACCAATTGAGCTACGCTGACGTTCGTTACCGTTGCTATCTGCCTTTATATCGTGTGCGTCCTGCTGGGCAGGCACGTCACAATTATTATAGAAATAAAGGGCCGAGAAGGTCCCAGTTGGCGCGGCGATGGGCTCCTGGTTGAAGGATAGGTAGCTTTCGGGGCTTGTTTTGGGTTTGTTATCTATTCCTTTGCATTACTATAGAAATAAAGGACACGAGCAGGTCCCAGTTGGCGCGGCGGTGGTCTCTTGGTCGGGGGATGGGTCGTTTTCGGGGTTTGTTTTGAGTTTGTTATCTATTACTTTGTATTAATATAGAAATAAAAGACCGAGCAGGTCCCAGTTGGCGCGGCGATGGTCTCGTGGTCGGCGGATGGGTCGCGGTGATGGTCTCCTGGTTGGGGTTTCATCTGTCCTGGTTTGTGATAGTTGTGATAGAATGTGTGGTCTCTTCCCACACAACCAATGAGATTATTAAATCCTGTTATGTCACAGGTGAGACAGGAGATAGTGTTCAGTTCTTACTACCCTGTATTGAAAGCTATATAACTTACGAGAGAAAACATTATAAGGTGTGATACGTTTCCTAGACCATTGAAGATTCAAGCCTTGATTTTTTGATCTAGTGTTATTGAAACTTTGCTCACAAGATGCCGATGTTGTTCCCAGAGATGCACAGATCCTACGTTCTACATGTAAATTGAAAAAATCGTCTTGTAAAAATTCTGCTGTACAGGTTGAGCAAATTCAATGTATTTCTTCTCGAAACAATGGGCCATAAAACCGGTTCTTGTGCTTTGAAAGTCTCAACTTCGGAGCAGAATTCTACTAAATCGAGGTAGTCGGATTACTTCAGTTACAAATGAGCTGCATGTTTTTTTAATTCTGCAGGAAAGTTCCAAAAGATATGAGTCGAAAATTCCCGTCACGCAGAGAAGCACATAGGCAGCGAAGTGGTGAAAGGGTTAGTAGCCTGATCGAAAGAGGACGAAGACAAAATAGTCACTGCGGTGATTACCACAGTCGAAGCGATGCAGAAGAAAATTTTGACGGGAAGAAGAAACATAAATGCGACGGAAAACATCGTGTAAACGGAAATAAAATGAACCATGATTACCACAAAATCCTGCAAAGTAATCAATGGTCTCCAACCGCTAACGAAGAAATGTTCAAACTCTTTAAGGAACAGAAATTAAATGCATAACGAAAATATGTAAGGAATGTTTTTAACTTTTCATTGTGTAGAAATACTTATGGTAGACATCTGATTCTCCTTTGCTGTCTTAACGATCGATCGTCCAGGGAAGCTCCTTCGCCTCCATCATAATTTGTTCCTGCACAAAAGTCTCTCTACTGTGAGTATCCGTGGAATCCAAAAAGGGCACCACAACGCACGTTCAATTGTTCCGTCACGACGGTCTTGGTACTTCCATACGAAATGTCTAATGTCTAGTGCGTCCGACAATTGCCTAATTGTTTCTCGACGGTTCTTTCTGATGTTTGCGCCTGCGGTATTAATCAGAATCCCCAAAACTGAAGTCGATGACCGTCCTTCTCTTCCTCAATGTTCAACATTTTGTCTGCTTTGCACGAATTCTTTATGCCAACGAAGCACACATGCGAGTAACATCACTTCACCACGGAAGGCCTCTTGAAGCATTTCATGTTTTTCTCCTCGAGTTTTGGAGGAGAACACAAAGTTTTATCGAGTAACGATGTTCAAGAGCTGAGACTTCATGCTTCAGATGCGTAAGCGGAACAAAACACTACTAAAGTCAAAATACAACTTTTCTCTCACGAGGCCGGAATAGACCAGACGTGTCTGTGTGAGTAGATTGCATGTCTACCTTCCATTAAGCCTTCAACACGTGACCATTACTCAGCTTTCACACCGTGCGAAAAATCAGCCTTATTAT
Source organism: Macrothele yani (assembly GCA_039090855.1). NCBI lineage: Eukaryota > Metazoa > Arthropoda > Arachnida > Araneae > Macrothelidae > Macrothele > Macrothele yani. Next base: position 149,690,702 of record CM076995.1, on the reverse strand, counting down.
TTTTTTATCAGCTCTCGTATAATAAACTTCATTTGCTGCTTGAATCTGGCTTTTGTTTAACAATGTTTCAAAATTTTGGCTTGATTCTGGCTTTTATTTAACTTTCTTATTATTTGTCCTAAACATTTAAACGAAGGAACATTTTTAAATTGCAAGTTGTCAGTTTGAAAGTACTTATGTCTGCCTTGTTCTATATATCTGAAAATTTATAGATACTCAGTTTTCTCTTGATTAATTTTTAATCCGATTTTTCAGCTTCCGCTTCAGATGTTAGAAATGTACACCTAACAATATTTCATTATATCAAGAAATTAAAGGTGAGTTCTATAAAATATTACATGAGATATTTCTCAAAAATGATATTAACATTCTCTTAGCAGACTGTGAAAACAGAAGTTTGTCCGCGACGGTCATCGAATTTGTGTCCCCTCACTCCGGAGTAAGTCGCTCTCCCAACTGAACTAGGCGGACAGAATGTCTCGATGCATATTTGACGTCTTGACACATATTTTCAGATCTGTAGTACGTCACAAGACTTTAATACTAAAATCAGAAAAGAAGAATGCTTCCAAAAATTTCTGAAAACCAAAGCTTAAGTGACGAAACTAATATAAAATACAGCTCCTAACTCGAAAATTTTAATTCTGAGCAGTGCAACTTTCGCAAGAAATAACATTCATCAGTATGACCTTAAAATCGTCGAACACCCAGACGAACACTGAAATTAATAATTGTTTTATTACTTAAATACACAGATCTTGCATTCAAATTATAAGAAGCTACAGAGGAAAAGAATGTTATACCGACCACTTCTAAATATTTTACAAATAAAGTGAAAGAGCCAAAATATAATATCCAGAATTTTTATAAAATGGAAAACAGAAGAAAAGTGCTGGAACAATAATTGAAAAATTAGAAAACCTTGAGAACCACAGGAATATTTTCAAAGACGTAAAATATGCAGCAGAGAACTCGACTTGTATTCAAAACAAAAATAAATAAATTAATTAATGGTTCAATAGTGAATGTAACAAAACAGTAAAGATCAAAATGGGAGAGAAAGAACATTGTCTCTCTCTCTCTCTCTCTCTCTCTCTCTCTCTTTTCAAATTCCGTGTGATGCTTAGACTGCCCAAGGATTCAGGGAAAGCAAGATGGAATGCAGCAAAAATAAAGAGGCTGCGTGAAACAAGGGTATCCATTAAGAAATATTGTTAAATCCGAAAAGAAATGTTAATAAATAAAAATAAAAATAGGCAAAGCGTGTACTTAGAATTCAAAAAACTTAGCTATTTTTATTGACCTATTACATGCAGTTAAAATAAAAAACAGTAAAATAGTGGGCTTGCCGTGGAAAGAAAGACCCCTCCCCCATCTCAAAACATATTTCCAAATGTTGATATAGGTCAAAATTTATTATACACTGGCGTGCAAAAATTAAGGACGAGACGGTTTTTTGAATGTAACGTCATGCAGAAGTTCTCCACATCGACTCAAATCATACCATAAGATCCCCAAGATGTAAGAATATGGGACAAGTGAACAAAACCGTCCAAACAAGGAATCCAAAGGATACAAAGGCACTTTATTGAAAAGGTAGCTTCGAGTACAACTGGACAGAAGACAGAAACGTCCATGTGACAGGCGGCTGCCAAGAAAAATCCAGTCTTTAGTAGGGGATATGATCACCCCTGACTGCGTTGCAGGATTTACAACGTCTGTCCATGCTGAGGACGAGGTTGTCAAGGAGCTGTTGAGGCATCGCGGCCCATTCCTCTTGTAGCGCCAAGGTCCCACACGTGTTCGATTTGACTTAGGTCCGGGGAACTTGCGGGCCAATCCATGCATTGAATATTTTCACTCTCCAATAGCTCTGCGACAGCCACTGTACGATGAGGTGTAGCGTTGTCATCCATGAAGAGGAACTCTGAACCCACAGCACCTCTAAACAGACGCACGTGAGGCAGGAGAACCTCGGTACAATAGCGGACACCAGTGACTGAACCTCCTTGGAAGATGTGGATGTCAGTACGGCTACCAAGCATGATACCGCCCCAAACGAGAACTCCGCCACCGCCGAACCGGTCCCTTTCGATGATGTTGGAGGTGTGATTGCGTGTTCCTTGCTCTCTCCAGATGTGTATACGTCCAGAATCGCTCGTCAGACTAAATCGGCTCTCATCCGTAAAGAGAACTCGACCCCATTGCTAATGTGTCCAGTTCTTGTGTTCCTGGCACCACAGAAACCACCGTCTCCGGTGAGCAGGCGTTAATGGCACACACCGTACTGGTCGTCGTGCAAATATACCACCTTTGTGAAGCCTTCTGGCCACGGTAAAACGCGATAACGGACGTCCAGTTGTCTGTTGCATGTGCCTTGCGATTTCTCCTGCTATCTGCCGTCTGTTTCTTCTCGCCTGTAGGACAATATACCAGACGACCGCCGCCGTGGTTGCTCGTGGACGACCACTACTAAATTCTCGGACAGCTGTTCCTGTCGTTTGAAATGCTCGCCAAGCTTGTGAAACGATGCTATGAATGATCCCAAAATCCTCGGCCACACTAGTCACACTTCGAATTTCCTCCAACTCCCCAATGACGCGACCTCGGGTAAAGTCATCCAGATGTCGTGTACTGGATTGCCTGTTGGCCATATCGCACGGTGGCAGCAACTCGACGTCGTTCAAACCGATGTACACCGTGCAATAGCTTTCACCGAATTTCTGAGCGTACACCGCCCGTGTGGTTTACACTCTTCCGACACTCCCCCCCCGCCTACGTCATGCTGCTTATATGGGCATACCCTACCGTACCGGACCCTAGTCTATGTCCTGAGTGGTCTTTCGGTCCGTTCTGCCTGCTCGTTCCGCTGTTATGCTAATTTATCCTCTCCGTCCTTAATTTTTGCGCACCAGTGTATATACCGTTATCATTCGGGCGGAGTGGAAGGGGGTGGGGGTCATCATTCCGGCCACACGGGTTGGGGAGTGTGCCATAGTATTTGCTATAATCCCAGAAGAGGATGCGCCACGAGAAGAAGGGCTTGACATTCCCCGCCTCACCTGAATCATCATGATGATAAAACAAACTCCAAAATCTCAACATGTTGATCTCCAACCCCAGCCACATGATTTCCAACCCCAGACTATATGTTACGCATCGATAGACCTTACATTCCTTTACTAATTGACTTTCTGCAACTGAATTACTAGAATGAATACCCAGGAAGAGGAGTGAATAACCCAGATGACCGCGTGCGGGATGGGTGGATGAAATTTGAAAGCACGCCAGAGGAACACAGAAGATAATTGCTAGGGGGAGAGAGAGAGAGTTTATTGAATTTTGCTGAGCTGGTCGAAGTACATAAAGAAAAATCGAAATTTCCACTCTCAATATTTAGCGCTTAATTAGTTCTAATTAGTTCCCGTATCGCACAATTAGTGCTGAAAAATTAAAAACAAGTTGTTAGCATTTTAATGCGGTATGCCAGCTTGACGGCAAACTAGCCCGCCGCATATGCTAAAATTTAATATTTCCAGAATTTCTCTGCATGCGTAAATAGTGCCCAATCAGTGCTAATTCGTGCCCGAATTACACAATCAATGCTGCAAGATTAAGCAAGTTATTACAATTTAATGTGGAGGGCTGGCTTGACGTCAAGTTGAACCATCACATTAAAATGTCAATGGCCTGCTTAATTCTGCGATTCGGGCATTAATTAAGCACTAATTGCTAACAGTGGAAATTTGAAAATTGCGAAACGTGGTTTAGCCAGCTTGACACATTCAGTGTGTTGCTGTAGGAAGAGACTCGGGCAGACCTTCATCCAGCAGCAGATTGAAAATGGTTCATGACAGGGTTATCTACTACGATACCCATTTGCAGCGGTGAGCGGCAATTCTCAATCATAAAAAAAGAGAAGAATTAGAATTACACAGGATCAACAGTGATGGTGTTGTTTTAACGCTCTGTTAGTACTTAGTATTGAAGCAAACATAACAAATGTTTTAGATTATGGAACTGTCAAAAAGGAAGTGTTTGCGATAGCGAACAAAGAATTTCTATTTAATAATATAAAAATACAGTAGAATAATTTCTAACTGAAACGCATTTGATCAGTTAAAATACCGTTTTGCCTTTTTCAAATATTTTTGTTAGATACAAGCTTTTAAAGTCTAAAAATAATTTGGATTGCATTATTATAATTCGTCTGTGCGCATGAGAAACCGTAAAGCAGCTGTGAATATTTATAAATCATTTTGCTTAATTTATTTTAAAGATACAAGATGTTTCCTGAAACAATGCTGAGGGAAAACAACATCCCAAGCACAGCGACCTCTATCGGAGCAAGCCGCAACCTTGACCCTAGTCATGAAACAGACGCTTCGACCTCGTCAGTGAAAGCAACAGATCACGCGATTTAGGCCAAATATTTATCGCTTCCGTTTGTTTCATTCACTGTCACTACGTGAGGTTTCGGACGTTCATTAGCAACATCATATACAATAAATTCTACATCTCACTCTTCTTATTTGTGTTGAGGATTTGCTTCCGGAGATTCCACGCAACTCATCCAATACTCCCTGTCTCATTATCCGACACAAAAATAAAACGCACTTGCTGTCGTCTCAAGCACTTTCGTAACTTAAGCTGCATTCCTTGTTTTGCCTGTGGGAAACGACACAGAAAGTCAATTAACTGTTCAAATAGCACTCGCCTGTGAAATAATCTGCAATGAATAAAACTTTCACACATGCGCAGTGCTTAATGAGAGCAGCAAGGTGACACATCACTCGATTACCAAATTGCATAAAATATGTGGAGCTCGAAAGAGTAAAATTCACACTACTTATAACAGCTTACGAATCTCAAATTAATTAAAATGGAAAAATGTAAAAGCGTGCACGTGACTGTGGGTGCATTGCTTGAATTCAGTGATGCAAATAAAAGCTAGGTTTCCTTGCTGGAGTAAAACGGGAGGCCGCCCCCGTTGGCGGAGTGCTCTGAGGCGCTAGCTACTGACCATTCGTCCGGAGTATTGCATGAAGGGTGGGTGATGCCCCCCCCAGGAACCAGTGGACCCGAATTAGGGACGGCCGCCTATAGCTGTTCTCGAGGTGGCCATTAAACCTCGAAAAAATAATAAAATATGAAACAGTAGTCGGTTGGATCCTAGTACGTAACGCCATCTGGTAAGAGTATTGGAAATAAAAATCTGAACGAGAGGGCAGAATTTCTGACAATTTCAAGGCGTATCGTCAAATGCACACTAACATTTTCTCCCAACACTTTCTATAGCCAATTGAGGCTATATATAAGTTTCCTCATCTCTTTCCAAATGTTCCTGTGTTGGGCTTGTCAATTCCACAGCTTTCCGACAGTTTTGTTTATATCATCCATCCATCCATCTTCCCTCTGGTCTTCCCCTTCTTCTCGTCATGATCTCCGTTCTCTTACTATTTTAGTCCATCTATTATTTTCCATTCTTGCTATGTGGCCAGCACATTTCCATTTTAAATTGAGCGTCTTTTCACCTATGTCTAAACATTTTGTTCTAGATCTTATATCTGTATTCCTTATTTTATCTTGAAGTCCTATATTTAGTAGAGATCTTTCCATTTTACGTTGTGTTTTTACCATTTGTCTAAGATGTTTATCTTGATAGGCCATATTTCAGCTCCATATGTCATAAGGGGTATTATACAGGGTGTCCGAGAATTATTGGACACATTACAAATATGTACAAAAAACCCTATGAGCATTGTCTGTTTTTCTATATCACGTATTACTAACACGGTTTCTATATTTTTGTTTTGCAGAAATGTTATGCCCAGAATCCGATAGATGGCGCTAGGTGTGGCTTGATGAGGAATGTATGAGAAATGCTTCATCAGTAGTAATGTCATCCGTACAGCAGAAGGCGATGTGTGTGTTATGGCTTGCGGAATTAAAGTCTGTCATTAAAGTTAAAAGACGGTACCGTTTATAGTATGGTTGTAATCCTCCGTCAACGAATTCAGTTAAACGGTGGATGAAACAGTTTAAAGAAACTGGCAATGTGGAACATCGTGGAGGAGCCGGTAAGCCTGCGTCAGCGGTGAGACGGTTGACCAAGTTAATGAAAGTTTCCGACGAAGCCCCAGGAAATCCGGTCGTAAAGCAAGCAGAGAACTGTGCATTCCAAAATCGACAGTTCACGATATCTTGCACAAGAAATTAAAGTTTCATGCATATATAATTCAAATAGTGTAAAAGATGCATGTAAATGATCACACTCTGCGATACGAATTCGCTGTGGATATGCTGAATCGAGTGGAAAATGACGAAAACTTTCTCAGTACTGTAATTTTTAGTGATGAATCCACATTTCATGTATCAGGTATTGTGAATCGTCACAACTATAGGATATGTGGCAGTGAACCGCCTCATACTGCTATTGAACTGGAACGTGATTCTCCAAAAGTTAATGTATGGTGCGCCCTATCAAAAAGAGAAGTCATTGGCCCTTTCTTCTGCGAAAAATTCATAAATGGTGACATTTACTTGGATATGCTAGAAAATTTCGCTAAACCCCAGATCAAAAGATACGACGACGTCGTTTTCCAACAAGACAGAGCGCCTCCGCATTGGTCAACGTGTGTACGTAAGTGCCTAAATGAGCATTTCCCCAACAGATGGATTGGGCGTGGTGGTCCCATTCCGTGGCCTCCTCGATCTCCAGATCTAATTCCATTGGATTATTTCATCGGGGGGTTATGTGAAGGAGCGTGTCCATCAGACGCCTTGTACTGATTTGCAGGAACTGAAGCAGCGTATCACAGCTGCTATTAATTCCATAACTCCTCTGATGCTTGCATATGAGGAGATATGGAATTAATAGAATGTCACGTCGTTTTCCGTTTCCGCAAATTAAATTTTCCTGACTTTCCTTTTCTCTCTCTCTCTCTCTCCTTTCGGATTATATTTTTATTTTGGTGTGTATTGCGTGTGTGTGTTCATGTTCCTCGTTTTTAATATCTTCGGTAATAGTGAAAAGGAGCGACTTCGTATTTTTTAAGAATTTTTCCTAATGAAATGTATGTTTTCCTATTTCTAATACATACTTCTTCAAAACTAATCAGTGGAGACCAATCGTTTTTACCCCTTTCCCTTTTATTAACCGAAATTAAATTTCTACGGTAGATCGATATTTAATCTGTCCGTGGTGAAATCAGCGCCGTTTCCATGTCTCGTAAAATTGTTTCACGGCAGAGTGAATAACGCAGTATCGATTTTTCACATTTAATTTTCCATAAAATTCATATTTTTCAATTTCTTACTCATACATGAGGTTCTTCCGTGGATTCCTGGAATTCAGCTTTTTTTTTTTTTTTTTTTTTTTTTTGTCATCATTTGGATCATTTTCGAGGTCGATGCAAAAACTGAAGAGAAGCTGATTTTTGGGGAGGGGGGGTACTTAAACCAATAATATGTAATTTTATTATTTATAAATTGTAAATACACGCACAGCTGAACTCATGTTGAAGTCCCGGTTTTTTATTTTGAAACGTTGGCAGCTCTGGTTTACGTATACCGGACGTATCTCTACGGTAGTTCTACGGAGAAGTCGGGCCCACTGCATGATCCAGGGACCCAACATTACTAGCTACGCTACTGGTGGTGCACACTGCTACAACTGAAGGGGCTCAGGCGACCGACAAATAGCAGTATAACAACGCCACTGAGATTACATGAAGACCATCTCACAGCCATTCTTCCGCTTGCCCAGCTAACATGGCGAGTGTTATGCATCCCCCTCCCCCCATCTCCCGCAAATGATTTCACATCTTAATGATTCGCACATGAATATTATTAATAGCATACATGAAAATGCAAGAGGAAAGGTTGTGCTGGTGGAAGAAACAGCAGGCATGAAGAAACAGCGTATTTTAATCGGATGGTTGGCGAACCTCTCAAAACACCGCCATTCAAGAACATTAATTGGAAGGCCGGCGACAGGAATCGGGTCCCCAACACGTCGCTCTACTGCACGGCCACTGGATACGTGCATTAGCTAACTGCGCCAGCATGCAGATGGTCATAATTAGGGTAGTAATTTTATCGCGGGAAAAAAAGGCAAAATTCGCGGGGTAAATCCCGGAATTTCGCGAAATACCGTATTTCCTCAAAAATTAGGCATTCGGGCCTTTTCCCCACGCTTGGGTAGTATGTAAGATGCGTTCTCTGTCACAAAAGTGTTTAAACACTGCCTGACTGAGAAAATGCCACACCTTGAAGGAATGCTCGAAAACAGACCAAACTGCACACACAGATAACCAAGTAGGTCCTGAACAAATGATTTAATTGTCACATACAGACTAGGCTCCAGTTGCCGAATATACACGATGATCAATAAGAATACAGCTTTGAATCCGGCGTAGCATCGAGGCAATGAGAGTCCGAATAGAGTCCTGGGATATCGTGGACACTGTGGTGTTGATCCGAGTCCACAGTTCATCTTCACATAGCGAGGGTGGGAGGGTACTCAACAGATGTTCAATCGTGTCTCACAGATGCTCGATGGATGAGAGGTCGGGGGACTGTGCTGGCCACAGAAGCATCCGCACACCACGTAAAGCATTCAGGCTGATCAGAGTGGTATTCGGCCTAGCGTTATCGTGTTGAAACACGGCGTTTCGGATGCCCTGCAGATACGGTAGTGCTACTGACCGGGCCGTTTTATTTTTGGTTCCCAGAATTTTAAAAGGTATGGCATGGGTGTGTGTTTTGTGTTGATGACATTCCAGAAATTAGTACCTTTAGTATTAATGAGAGTGACTTGAAGAATATTCGTGCAATTTGATACTTTGGGAATAACCGAGGAGCAAGTCATTGTTGCACGATATATGAAGACAAATGGTCAGAGATGGATAATTTAAAAACATTTATTTACAGTTAAAATAAATGAAATAAAATGACCACATGAGATCTTTCGACTACCACTTTGGCGTCATCATCAGACGTTTGACAAAGAGTGGAACGGAGACCGGCATTAAATAAAGTAAATACGTAACATGTGACCAGTACAATTGGATTGAGTGATTTACATAAAGTCATATACATTCAAAACATCCAGAACTGAGTTTTGTCCATGAGGGATCAGTGATCTCCAAGTTTATGATATATAACTAGGCCAATTATAATTACAGAAAAAGGTAGTGTTAGCTATAATATATAAGCTTTCGTACAACAGTAAGGAATTATTATTAGTTGCTTTTTGCAGTATAGCTGCTTCTTTCCATTGTGGATAATGCTGTCCTTCCTGAACACAACGAGCTAAAGCCGTAGTTAAATTACCATTTTTGAGATCATACTTGTGTTCATTCATTCTAGTCTTCAATGTCCTCCTGGTAGAACCTATATATATTTTTTTAGTTTGCGATGGGTCATGGGGAAATAGAGGAATAGAATAAATTCCATGCATGTTTTCCACACTCACCTTGCCACGATCACTCCTGATTAGATGCGAGAGATTAAGAGTCTTAAAGCCAAAGTCAATTTCGATTATTTTCCAACAAGACGGTGCTCCACCAACTTTCGATTATTTCCCAACAAGACGGTGCTCCACCACATTGGTCAATAATGGTTCGTGAGTTCCTGAATGCCACATTTCAGGACAGATGGATTGGCAGCGACGGTCCCATGACATGCCCACCTCGATCGCCCGACATAACCCCTCTAGATTTTTTCCTGTGGGGTATGTGAAAGACCAAGTTTACTGTAGCAGTGTTCCGGACGTCGAGGCGTTGAACAGCAGAATAACGGACGTCGATGCGTTGAACAGCAGAATAACGGACGTCGAGGCGTTGAACAGCAGAATAACGGACGTCATTGGTTCTGTCTCTGCTGAGGTGTTAAACAAAACATGGCGTGAAATCGAATATCGCTTAGATGTCCTCCGGGCCACAAATGGCGCCCATGTGGAGGTGTACTGACACTGAAAAAAAAAACTTTACTTGTGCATCATCAGTGTCGTGCAATCCCTTTCTTGTACCTGTAATACATCTTCTTATATTAATTTTTGTAATGCAAGGAAGGCTTTATAGATACCCTGTGTGTGTATTTAAAATTGCATTGACTTTGGGCAAATAAGTAATGACAGCGAATCTCATGGAGAAACTCACAAATGCCATCGATCTCGATTCCTGAGTAGAAGCTGCGCTGCCGTGTGTGATAGAGTGTGTTTCGTACCCGGACAAAAATTGGGGGTCCTTTCCTGCTCATGGGCGATGCAATTTTAAATTTTCTTGGAATATCATGCATTCATGATAGCATTTCAATATCTTAAAATGACATCACCAAAATCCAATCGTGCTGATATCACCAAACTATGAACATGCCGTTTTATACACGTTAAAATTGTGCACCTAAACACAGCGTTGGCAAGGATTGTTTGCGGAGGAGGATATGAACCTGAATGGGACAAAGCGGCTGTAGTGGTGACCCAATCAAATAAGTCATCTTTGTTATTAGCACAGAGTTTGTTAATTCTTAAGAATATTGACCGGTGCTGCAATGATGAGGTTCCTGTATCTGTATCGGGAGTATGGAAGAACTTCGTACAGTCTGGACGTCACAGCCCTATTCTTCACCGTGAATGCTGACTCCATTTCATAGGACATTAATTGCTTACGTCAATAGTGTGTTGAACTTTAATCATGCGTATACGGTAATCTGGCAATGTGTACGTTATATTAACCTGTGTGATCTCTAGGTCGTGTTCATTTCATCTGAGGATGGTCCTAAAGTAGGATTGAAAGTACTCATGAAATTGGTTTTAACTTATCATTAAAGGTTTTTTAAATGTCATTTTCGTCATTTTATCGTGTATAAAACGGCATGTTCATAGTTTGGTCTTAAAATGACATCTGTTCTAATTGCTATATGTTCGGAAAATTAAATTTCAAAAACAGAATTTCTTCTGAATAAGGTTAGCGGTTTGGGCATGTCGTTAAAGAAGAGGTTTTAAATCGATCACATGAGGCGTGCAGCCGTAGCAGAACTTGCAACAGTTACGAGTAGGTTCATCTAAATATAGCTTTACCTGTTGACAGGAGTATTGTGCAATTCTACATACAGGTGTTATGAGGATTTTTTCCCCCTCTCTCTTGTAATTCGGTATACAATGCTGGCAACAACGAACCCCTGTCTCGGTTTTAAAGGTGAACAGTGGAGACAGGATAGTTTCCTTTGACGAAAAGACTAAGAGGTAGTGATCAAGCAGATTCTTGTTCTGATAAGGACTATGATAGCTTGCCCAAAACAACGAAGTAGTTTTGTAAACTGCAGGGCAACGGTCCAGAATTGTATTTATAAATATATACTGCTCTTTTTGTTTTGTTTATTTGTTACAGCCACTCTTTTCCTATCTTGTGTTGTCAACTCAGCACTTCTTTGCTCTTAACCTTGAAAAATCATAGGATGCCACACGCCGGCATTTACCTCTTTTTCTTTCAGTCTGTCCTTTTTCTCCCCCTACTCAGATATCAGAGGTGGCAACAGATAGGAAACAAAAGGATTTCTCAACAGGTAAACAACAACAACACTGCCAAAAAATTGCTCTTGAAAGTTCTATAAAATGTTGTTCTTGATTTTCTCTGCAATATCCAATGAAAAAGAGCCAGAAAAATAAATTCCTCCCAGGCCTGCAAGTTCAAGATTTTTCTGGTAATACAGCAGAACAAACTAAAAAAACGATTGCCTTTTTGAATTGGTTGAGCAGTTGCTGCCATTCTAATTTCTCGAAAATTTGACGAAGATATTAGGTACCACCGCAATTGCGAAAATGACGACCGGAACGATATGTTTCCCATCCCAACTGAAGATTTTCTCAGTCACTTTTTTTGGCGGTGTTATCTACTAGAGTAAATGCGAAATCAATTAGCTGTGTCTTTCTCATCAATTTGTCTACAGTTACAATGTGAGGTCTATTGTAGTCGATGACCTGATGTGTGATGATAGGTCTTGTTACGTCGTAACGGGGGTTCATCTGTATTTTTAGTTACACCAGACAAAAGAGAATTAATGAGCTAGTTAGATTTACTGTGCCTTTCTTTATTGTCCTTGCCAAAATCCAAGTTTGTGCACGTGAAGTTGCTAACACAGACAGATGAATTAGGTGAAAAGTTATGAGCAATTGAATCCAGGTAAATATAGTAACTATAGAAATGCAATGTTTTGTCACTGTGGAATATGAAGAATTAAGGCACTTGTTGAAACTTAAAGGTTTAGTTCAACTCTTGCTCGTAGAAGTTGCAGCTGTAAGATTCCAAGCTTAACTAAGCACATGTAATCGTCATTAACTAAACACTTGTGATGTACTACAAAGGTAAAGCACGTGTCAAGACGCAAATCTGCAGCGATACATTCCGTCCGTGTAGCTTAGTTGGGAGAGAAACTTACTCCGGTGCGAGGGGGCGCAGAGAAATTTGTGTTTTCACACTGTCTTTAGTGTAAAATATTATTAAATGGTCCAGAGTCAATACATCAGCAAACAATACTTACAACTTTAGTGTTTCAGTTTTATTCCTCTTATTGGTGCAGAACAACGTTGATTTTCAGTCACTTCATAATAACAAACCTTTGTCCTGCCTTTATTCCCAATTAACCACAAAAGTGCCTTAGCGCTGCTAAGCCTAGAGATAAAGTGATTTCGTGTCGCTAAGGCTCTTCTGCACCACTTGGAAAGTCGTCAGTTTAAAAAGATCTTGAGTTCCAAAGCATTCTGTTACTTCGAAAAATCACGATGAAAAAAATACGTAATTTGTAATAAGTCCTCGTACAGAAAAAAATAAAATTATTGCAAAGTATTCAGAAAAATAATAAGCTCCAACAGAAAATAAAATGACTAATTCACCCCGATTAATAATAAAAACAACAGCAAATCATCATCTAGTAATTAGAGTTGTACTTTACACGCGAGAGGTTTCAGCGGTAATTTCCGGCGCAGCGGTAAAGCGCTCTTTCCGTTCAGAAGGTTGCTAGTTCAAATACATCAAGTGACGAGCAAAAGGGCTCGTTAACTTAGTACGACCCGAACTAAAATGTCTGAATGGATTTTTTCTAAAATTAACGGAATTATTGACTACGGGAATTTTGTCAAAATACTGAAGTTAGAAAAAATAAACTTTTAAAACTTTAAAAGACGGACACTTACCGTCAACTTTGCTGCACGTTATTTTCAGAAATTTTCCGTGAATTCACACCATTTATTTTTTACAGTGCACGGTAACATCAGGTGCATTATGATCTAATTTTTTGTCTTTTTTTTTTTTTTTTTTTTTGAATTTAGAAAGAATTTAAATTTAAACTTCAGCGTTTTCCCAACGCTGAAGTTTTTTTTTTCATCAGTTTTATACTCCTAGTCAGAGGCCAGGAGATGGAGTAAACAAAAACGGAAAGTCCATAGGATCGCCGAAAAAGTTGAAATGATGTTGCTGCTAAGGTTGAAAATGCGTCAGGCAAGCAATTTTACAGTATGTAAGCATACACTTTCACATGTAGAAAATTTCCTTGCAACTGAATGTTCACCTTTCTTTTTTTGTTCGTTTCGGAGTTTAGCCAAAGAATATAACGCTTCGCGTGAAGAACGTCAACTCTCATAGAGAGATAACGTAAAACAGGCGATAACAGTGCCACCACAAACTGAGAGATTACCTGTTCTGTCGCAAATCAAACATTCAGGAGCAAAAGACGTTAGGGGACTGCGGCAGTGAAGCTTTTCTTTGATCCACGATGGTTTCCTTCGATCTGATGACTATTTGCTGAGAGTAGTTTTTTGTTGTTGTTGTTTTCTGATATCCCGCCAGTCCCTTATTTTGGTGAAAAAAATATGCAATAGCATTAGTATTACTATTTAAATTAAATTTTAGCAAATATTATAGTTAGGCCTAAGGATCCGTACAGAATGCAGACAATCACTAGTATTTGGCATTACTGAAAATGTTTCTGAAAAACTGAAAAACAAACAAAAGTCTTACTTAACTAACCCGATTGGCTTTACAAAACCAACATATCCGATTTGCGAAGTGATTATGCTACCGAGAAGGTAACAATCACGTGCTGTGAGTAGCTCGGCTGACTGTTCTTTACCAGAATTGAAGTCAACAGAAATACGCATGCGCAGTCTGCTCCGGCATCAGCCTGTATGTTGGTTTCTGTGCACTGCATCTTGTATCCTAGTGGCTGACTGTTTGCCAGAATTGAAGTCAACACAAATACGCATGCCTCGGGCATCAGCCTGTATGTTGGTTTCTTTGCACTGCACCTTGTATCTTAGGATATATCGGCGCTAGTTACGTCTAGCCAAGCCTTAAATTCTTCTCAGTTAGATATTCTTTGGTTTAATGTCCTCCACGTGCAACTTTAAGGGCTATAGACAGTCATCCATCCTTAATTACGCGTCACTGGTTCCAGAGAAACAAAAGAGCTAGTACCATCGGGCAAATACACCATTCATTCCTAACCCGGCACTCGACCCCACGTTCACCTGGGATGAATGACCAAAAGCTGTTATTTCAGATAGCTCAGCCACCTGGGTGGCGATCAATTCTCTATTTTTGTTTTCAATTTGCCATTTTGTTAGATGCTATTCGTTTATGGTGTTCCTTGATTCATAACACATAATCATCATCAATAACCATGGGTAATATCCGCGTAGGTGCCTGCTGTCATGGTGCATCAGATTTCATTCGTCTTCCTACCAGCGCATCGACACTCATCTGGTAAGCCCAGGCATCCTGGTAAAAGGGGGTCCAGGGACAAAGCGCGTCCAAGGCCGACTTCAGTGGGAACCATCTACGCATTCACGTCTCCAACACGGGGAGTCTGCGGAAAACCCCGGAAAAACCGCAGACTAGATAGCCGAAAGGACACGGGTTTGAACACCCGTCAGAAACGTCCACCTCCCACACAGTGCATAGCGACTTAACCAACTGCACCATGCCTCTGGTTCATAACACATGCTCTGTAAGATTTGTGAAAACATAAGAATTTTTGGGTGACACAGTTCGAAATCGGGTCTCCTAGCTCCGGAGTGAGTTGCGCTAACTGACTAAACTACATCGACGGAATATATCGCTGTAGATTTGTCGTCTTGACACGTTCTTCACCTCTGTAGTACGCCACATATTCTCCAACCACGGCTCAGAAATACCACAGGTTTGCGATGGAAAATTTTCTGAAAAATGTTCACACTTTTTCATAGATTTTTTGAGTGCTGATTTAATGAAAAAAAAAGTTAAAAAATTCTGTTTTCTAGAAAATAAGAATTTCATTCCATTTTTCTACAAAATATGAATTTCATTTCGCTATCTGTTAGTTCATTTGCTCTTACATATAAAGCGATTACTTTAATTTTAGCTCCTTTGTTTTCTGAATTTATTATCATTTGAGAAATTTACTCTAACAGCATCATGTTTGCAACAAAAATAAGGCATTAGGCTTGGTGAAATCTTGTTCACATAGCAAAAAGTAAAATAGTTTGAGCAAAGAAAGTCATGAAAATGTAGCCGTAGTTCTCACGAAGCTGATGACAAGTGGTGATCTTAAAGTTCTGTCCATGCTCTTTCGACAGCAAAATGCCCATGAAAATGGGACAGCCGAGGGAAGGGACAACAATGGATCAAAAAACAATGAAAAAGCAGGGCTGCTTTACAAGCAGGAACAAAACGTTATCTGCGAAAGTTTGTCTGCTCGCAAAAAGTCCTGGTCCCTTCTCCTACCTCCTCTTTCTATCGAACTTGGACTTATGAAGGAGTTTGCCAAGAGAAGGAGAGTGTTTTAGGAACATGTGCAAAATTTTCTGAAATTGCCAGATGCCAAATTGAAAGAACGTATTTTTTTTTTTTTTGATTGGAGGTTTAACGATCACCGTGAGCAACTCAGTGGGCTATAAGCAGTCGCCCGTCCCTAATTTAGGGCCACTGGCTCCAAGGAATTAAGAGAACCAGCGCCGTAAGATAAACACAGCATCCACGCCTCACCTGTATCTGACCCAGACTTATCTCGGACGAATGATCAGAAGCCATCGCTTTGACCACTGCGCCACCGGCGCGAAAAGCCATTTTTGTCCGACCATACATTCGAAAACTCCTAAAAGAGAGTGTGCTTGAGACAAAAATAGAAGCAGTTGAAAGAGAGGTTTGGAATGCTGTTCAAGAAATTGTGGGGAAGTTCTTGCGGAACTACAAAGATCACAACAAGCAAACAGTAGAAAACATGCTAGAAAAATTGGAAGTATTCTGGCTGTTCAATGAACTTGAAGGTGCACTTTCTGAACGCTCACTTGGACAACTTTAGAGCCGTTAGTGAGAAACAAGGAGAAAGATTCCGCTGAGACATAAATGAGATGGAACGACTATACCAGGGAAGAAGAAACGCTAGCATGATGACATACTAGTGCCAGATGCTGCACAAAGAAGATCCACAAGCACTGTATAGAAGAAAAAGTATTAAACGAAGCTTTGAAGGCGAAAGAAAGAGGCAACATAACAATTTGTAAATATACAGCGAGTGATCACTGAATAAGGACCACCCCTATCAAAAACGGATGCGGGCCGTTAACCACGTGATTTACGAGTGGGCGCGATTAGTCGACCGTCGTAGTATATAAGGTATCAGTGGAGCAGTAAGTAGTAAAATTCGGAGCGTGATGGGTAAACGGAAGAATTTATCGCACTATGAGAAAGGACAGGTTGTGGAAGCTAGGTGAACAGGGGTCTCGATTTCCTAAAAGGCTGAACCGGTGGGTTGTTCCCGGCCGCCGTAGTTAAAATGTATCAGGACTGGCGTGAAAACGGTCAAACAACGACCAGGATGTAAAACTGCACAGGACAGCGAAATGGCGATGTGAGCGCCGAGTCTCATGACTCACACAGGCCAACAGACGCAGAACTGTTCAACAGTTGACTACTCAATACGACACAGGTCAACCCGGAACAGTACCTGTCATGACCATGCGTCGCAAACTTACACGTATGGGCTATAAGAGCAGAGGACACCGACGATATCCTCTCCTAACCACGATTGATCGGCGCAAAAGGGTCGCCTGGTGCAAAGATCATGCAATTTGGACGTCGGATGACTGGAAAAAGTGATCTGGCCTGACGAGTCGCGTTTTTACTTCACTCCGTGGATGGTCGTGTACGTATTTGGCGCAAATTAACATGAGACACTCGATCCATCCTGCATGGAATCCACAGCGCAAACCGGTGGAGGTGGTTGTGTGGTGTGGGGCATGCGCACCTGGCCGAAACTTGGACAACTGGTTATGAATGGTGCCTACTATCGCGGACTACTTGCTGACTCTACACCCAGCAGTGTTGCACTTTTTCCCGAATGGCGACGGTGTATTCCAAGATGACAATACGCAGAGCCACAGGTCCAATGCTGTATAGGAATGGTTTGAGAAATACTTCAGACTCCCTGCATATCGATGAGCCTCCGAACTTCCCCGATATCTATCCCATAGAGCACTTATGGGACGCTACTGGAACAGCATATCAGGAGACTGGATACACCAAACACCCCCATACCTGTACTGAGGGCCGCATTACATATAGCTTGGTTGGCTATACCTTCCAACTGCTTTCGGCATCGTACTGAATCAATGCCACGACGAATAGCTGCTGTTCTGAGGGCGAAAGGTGGACCTACGAAGTATTAGGTGGCTGGTCATAATTCGGTGATCACTCAGTGTATGTTGAATCAATACCACGTCGGATAGCTGCTGTTCTTAGGGCGAAAGGTGGACCTACGAAGAATTAGGTGGTTGGTCATAATTCAGTGATCAATCAGTGTATGTTGAATCGATGCCACGTCGGATAGCTGCTGTTCTGAGGGCGAAAGGTGGATCTACGAAGTATTGGGTTGGTGGTCATAATTCAGTGATCAATCAGTGTATGTTGAATCGATGCCGCGTCGGATAGCTGCTGTCCTGAGGGCGAAAGGTGGACCTACGAAATATTGGGTTGGTGGTCATAATTCAGTGATCAATCAGTGTATGTTGAATCGATGACACGTCGGATAGCTGCTGTTCTGAAGGCGAAAGGAGGACCTACGAAGTATTGGGTTGGTGGTCATAATTCAGTGATCAATCAGTGTATGTTGAATCGATGCCACGTCGGATAGCTGCTGTTCTGAAGGCGAAAGGAGGACCTACGAAGTATTGGGTTGGTGGTCATAATTCAGTGATCAATCAGTGTATGTTGAATCGATGCCACGTCGGATAGCTGCTGTTCTGAAGGCGAAAGGAGGACCTACGAAGTATTGGGTTGGTGGTCATAACTCAGTGATCAATTAGTGTATGTTGAATCGATGTCACGTCGGATAGCTGCTGTCCTGAGGGCCAAAGGTGGACCTACGAAATATTGGATTGGTGGTCATAATTCAGTGATCAATCAGTGTATGTTGAATCTATGCCGCGTCGGATAGCTGCTTTTCTGAGGGCGAAAGGAGGACCTACGAAGTATTGGGTTTGTGGTCATAATTCAGTGATCACTCAGTGTATGTTGAATCGATGTCACGTCGGATAGCTGCTGTCCTGAGGGCCAAAGGTGGACCTACGAAATATTGGATTGGTGGTCATAATTCAGTGATCAATCAGTGGATGTTGAATCGATGCCACGTCGGATAGCTGCTGTACTGAGGGCGAAAGGAGGACCTACGAAGTATTGGGTTTGTGGTCATAATTCAGTGATCACTCAGTGTATGTTGAATCGATGTCACATCGGATAGCTGCTGTCCTGAGGGCCAAAGGTGGACCTACGAAGTATTGGGTTGGTGGTCATAATTCAGTGATCAATCAGTGTATGTTGAATCTATGCCACGTCGGATAGCTGCTTTTCTGAGGGCGAAAGGAGGACCTACGAAATATTAGGTGGCTGGTCATAATTCAGTGATCACTCAGTGTATGTTAAATCGATGCCTCGTCAGATAGCTGCTGTACTGAGGGCGAAAGGAAGACCTACGAAGTATTGGGTTGGTGGTCATAATTTAGTGATCAATCAATGTATGTTGAATCGATGCCACGTCGGATAGCTGCTGTACTGAGGGCGAAAGGAGGACCTACGAAGTATTGGGTTTGTGGTCATAATTCAGTGATCACTCAGTGTATGTTGAATCGATGTCACGTCGGATAGCTGCTGTCTTCAGGGCCAAAGGTGGACCTACGAAGTATTGGGTTGGTGGTCATAATTCAGTGATCAATCAGTGTATGTTGAATCTATGCCACGTCGGATAGCTGCTTTTCTGAGGGCGAAAGGAGGACCTACGAAATATTAGGTGGCTGGTCATAATTCAGTGATCACTCAGTGTATGTTAAATCGATGCCTCGTCAGATAGCTGCTGTACTGAGGGCGAAAGGAAGACCTACGAAGTATTGGGTTGGTGGTCATAATTTAGTGATCACTCAGTGTATGTTGAATCTATGCCACGTCAGATAGCTGCTGTACTGAGGGCGAAAGGAGGACCTACGAAGTATTAGGTGGGTGGTCATAATTCTGTGATTACTCAGTGTAAATGGCTTTTTAAAATGGTTCTTTGTATAATGTTTTGCTCCTAAAATATTTTTTGACTTTTCGTACTAAAATAAACTTTTCATCGGGCCCATACTTTGGCATTTGTCAATTTACGGAGGCTGCGTATAATATGATTTCGCCAGTTTCGGTGGCTTTCGTAGATTAAAATCTAAATTTCTTCCTCAAAATGTTGTGTATATTCAGAAATGAAGGCGCAGTTGTGCGCAAGATCAGAATGTCCTTCACATTGTGGAAGATTCCCTATGGGCTATTCAAGCATTACTGCGGCTGTAAGCCACGACTGCAGCTGTGTTCAATTCTTTCAACCTGGTACCGAAAGTCCGAACCAGTTGGGAAAAGCTCTACAAACGGTCACATTTTGGTTGTACCTCCCGTATAGAGATAACGCTGGTGATGACGTTAATTTTGTTTCGTCGAGCAGTGTACATTTATGTTTATACATTTGTACTAATATACACGTACAGTAGAACTGGCTTATAACGAAGGGCTGGGGAACGACGGAGATCCTCTTTAAATCCTGAAGCCCGCTAAATCCGTTTTGGGGTGAAAAATCATGAGGCAATATACATACATATTGATGTAATATATCCATATATATAATAACACGAGGCAACATTTTTTTCAGCGTTTTCTAGCTCTCGAATGATGGCTATTTTGTGGTTTACGGATAACATTTTTTTCTCAGACATTTTGCCGCTCATTGAAGTTTAGGTTTTCCTACTTGACGGCTAAAGCGAGATTGACCGCTGTTTAACGACACACATGAAACAAAAGCAGCATCGATCTTCCCAATGCAACGCTTACTTGGAGGGTGAAAGAGGCAATGTGCCTTATTCCAAGAATTGTCATTTCCTGTTTCTCCTCAGGCCTCACTCCATTACTCCCCCATTCTTTTCTGCAATGGTCGCACAGAAATTCACTCAATATACGTGCATGAACCCCATCTATCGGCTTTTACCTAGGAGCAGGCACCTGTTTTTAAATCTGCTGACCCAATATGCCCAAGGTGTAGCCCTTTGGAGTGGGCGACGGAAATTCCCTTGCACAACTCGCTTGTTGAGCATGTGCCACTCTCTTCCCATTACTTTTCTATCAACATTCTTCTGTTAGCACGTCTAGATTCCACTGCAGTATTGCAGTTTTGTCCTGCCACCATTTCCATTCCTCCATTCCAGGAAAGTGAGCAGCAGGTTTTCTCCGCCTTTACTAAATATAGAATATCATTAAATTTTATAACTTCGCTTGTTAAAATTGATCATCTTAATTTTTTTCTCCCTCGTTAAATCCGGAGACCTCATTAAATTTTATTGGTTATTTTTTTTTTGAGGTTTAAAGACCGCCGTGAGCAACTCAGTGGGCTATAAGTAGTCGCCGGTCCCTAATTTAAGGCCACTGGTTCCAGGGAAGAGAGAGAACCAGCGCCGTAAGAAAAACACAACATCCATTCCTCACCAGGATTCGAACCCGGACCCTTCGCGGGTGAATGATCAGAAGCCAGCGCTTGGAGCACTGCGCCACAGAGGTTGCAATTTTGTTGGTTAAAAACGATCAAATTTTATTTGGGTTAACAATACACCAAACCAAAGTTCCTGTTTCGCTCGTTAAATCCGCGATCTCGCTAGATACGGGCTCCCTATAAGCGGGTTTCACTGCATATAGTACTGCATATAGTAATGTATATATACACTAGTAAATTCGTAATATATACACAGACATGAGAATAGTAAATATACATCTGATTAGTTAATAAAATTTATTTCCTGTCCGCATGGAATGGAAGGTGCTGTAGTTGTAGCTGGATTTAATATCTGGTACCCATACCCTTTGCAGTACGTAGGGGCCTTCACCCTGTTAGGTATTGCGGAAACAAGATCAGCAATGGTGCTCTGTGGAATTTGAGCCCACGATTCACGTAACAAGACCAGCAGGTGTGCCTTGTTGGTTGGTTTCTGTGGCCCATAGGTGTTCAATTGGGTTCATATTAGGAATGGAATACGGGATTACACCATGCAATACAAATTTAGAAGATGACAATCCGAATTTTGGTGTAAATATGATTATATTTATTTTATATTATTTTTTCTGATGGTTACATTCAAATTAATCGGAAACTTGAGACTTGGTCGTTCTGGGTGGTGTAGTGGTTAGCATACCCGGGCGCTATCTGGGAGACGCGGTTTTGTTTCCCGCTCCAGGAAGACGAAATTTTCAAGTTTTCGGATATTATCTGACTTACCATCCTTGTCATATTTACACCAAAAATCGGATTGTGATTTTCTAAATTCATATCAGGGTTCTGGCTTGTCCACGACAGTTATTTGGGTACGTTCGGCCCTATGACATGGATCGCTATCCTCCATGAACAAGTTGGTAGCCTTTGACATATGACCACTGAAGAATATTGATAGCAGGCCGCTCTCTAGGATGGTTATGCATTTTTTGTGCATTGATGTTGCCTTCACATTCGATGAGGATTGAGTGACTAGTCATCCATATGGCTTCCCATATCATGACTGAAAAACCGCTATGTATCACATTTAGCTGTACTGTAGGTGCTTTAAGCTCAATTCCTGGCTAGTCAATCGCCACACCCAAATCGTGCCACTGTCTAAAAATCGTGCAAATCGGGACTCAGCGAATATAACAGTGTGCCAAAATGGTAAGAATTTCTCAAGCATGTCTGTCGCCCATGCCAACCTGCGACGAATGTGTGCTTCTCGCAAGAGAAGTTTACGTCGAGTCATTCTTCCGTGATAGCCAAGTCGGTGAAGATACCGTTAAGCAGTTCTGGAACTCGCTTGTAGATGTTCTGAATTCTCAGAGGTCTTGCTACAAGGATTGGTTTCCACAGAACAGCTCGAAGACACCTCTGTGATCGCCCAGGGCGACCCGTATGTAATGCTGGTGCTTTCTTGTCTTTCCTTCTTGAATTCTACTAGCACTCGATTAACTGTGGCAAGAAGAATTTGCAGGTTGGAAGTAATCTGACGCTGGTTGGCTCCAAGATCCGATTGCCCCAGATTTGCCCTCTCTGAAAGTCGCTTAGTTCCTTGGCTCTATTGGGTCGAGGCATGTTCGTTTAGTGACGTACCGATTCATCCTTTTCCGTTTCATCCACTGCTCAAGATCGTGCCGTTTCATCCTCGGGTTTTAACAGGAGTGGCGATTCTTCCTCCCCCCCCTATATTTTCCCAGTCGTTTAATAAACTGTGTTATTTAGTTTTGCCGGCATATTGCGTTTCCACGAGGTGGTAGACTAACTTCGTTCCCCCCAAATTATTATCGGGGTTTCTGAGACTACTCCGTCTTCTTTTAATTTTTCTTTTCACAAATGCAGGAAAAATCTTTGTCAGAAAAATTCACTGAAAATAGCTGTGATTGGTAGCACTTTATCAATTTTAAGAACTTATATCTTACATATTATTGTAGTTTTACTGTGTATGCTAAAGCACGTAAGCATTCGATTAGTGTCTTTTTGGCGGTTTCGAAATCATTTCGAAATCATGAACCGTTTTCTCAATTATCTTATCCAACTTTATACATATCTTTTTGTCTTTTTTTGTAGGCATATTGAGTTCATGTTGTTTTCTTTGAATATCATAGACCTTTTAACTTAATCAAAAATTCTAATATATTTGGATGTGATTTTCTTACAAATTTATTTAATCTCTATCTGTCGTGTCACCATTCTACGGAATTTGTCGTTCTGTGACGCTCTTTATAACAGTTCCATATTCGACCAATAACAGGGTTGTCCATCCACTGATCCACCATAAAATTATTAAACTCTTGATCAGCAACATTTGCGGGCGCATCCTCCATTATGGCTAAAAATTCATCATCCACACAATATAGTGGGTGGAATGAATGCAAGAGCTGCAAACAATCGTATATGACGTTTGATGTCTTCATTGTTTATGTATTCTGATGTTAGGCCTAAATTTTGAACTTTACGCCATAGAGATTGGTTGTAATGGTAATTACATTCTTTGACTTCGCAATCTATATACTAAATAAAACGGGAAGGGATGAATCGGTACCTACTCCTGGGTGCAGGGGACGAATCGCCACACCTGTTAAAACCTGAGGATGAAACGGCACGATTTTCAGCAGTGGATGAAACGGGAAAGGATGAATGGGTACCTACTCGTTCGTTTGATGTCACCTACTCACTGGCGTTGTCCTGCAAAATGAATTAAAGGGAATTCGAGCATGCAATGCAATATAAACTCCACAACACAGCAAACTGACATTACGATAGGTGTTTATTTACTTATGTCATGCCTGTGTATACAGTGTCAAGTAGAAAGACAGATGGGGGGCGCAATATTTTGTAGCTTGCCCCGGGAACAGAAATGCGTGGCTAAGCCTCAGTCACTAGGCGCTCTTATTTAAAACCAAAGCAACATTTAAACCTACCCAATAAATTTTGAAATAAAATTTGCTTTATAAAATTGCTTTGAAAGTTTTAAAAACGTTCTATGAAATCCATCCAAGACAAGCTTAACTGCAGTTATTTGTCAAATTGCAAGAGTTCATTAATTCTGTTTTTTTATCTTTACCTCAATTAGCAGTAATCAGTGTGCGTCAGTAGACTTGAAGGACAAAGGTCACCTAACAGTAAACACTGTAATTATTTTGTTTTCGGTCTTCGTCGTTTGCCAGTAATATCCGGCTATTCCGGTAAACACTTTCTTCTCGCCGTCATGTCGCCTCACGCAGCCAATCGCTGCCGGAGACGATTCTTCGCGCAGATAAATAATAAAACTTCCCCACTTCAACCGTCTCCGTTTGAAGGTTTCGAATTGAGAACCTCGGTGAATATTAGAATGACATGAATACACCTGCTTTTAAGAAAATTGGGAGAATGAAACTCAAGTCTCCAAAATTATGTAAAGTCCATTCTCAAGCAGCATTAGCTATAGCTCTTCCAAGCATCAGCTGTGGCAGCTCCGATAGTCGAATAGTCAAAGGTGCGGGCTTCTGGCCAGTCTATACCGATTTCATTCCAGATGATGATTGGGCAGTGTGTTCTTCCTGTGGCACTATCGCTGCCTTTTATCTGAAACCAGTTACCTCGAATTAGGAACGGCCACTCCTCATAATTTTAGATGCACATGATCTTAAACAACGAAAAAAAATTGTCATCGAATTAATATCTGGATGCCCAGATGGAGCAGTGGTCCAAGCGTTGGCTTCTGACGACCGTTCGTCCGAGTGGACCCGGGTCTAAAATCCAAATGAGGCATAAGTAGTGTATTTGTCTTACGGCTCTGGTTTACTCCTCTCCCTGGAGCCAGAGACTCTAGATTAGAGACAAAGGAATAACTTCTTAGAGCCTTCAGAGTTGCTCACAATGGTTGATACACCCCAAAACGAAAAAAAGTATAATACATACAGAGAGAGAGAGAGAGAGAGAGAGAAATTCAGGCTTGGTGTCACCAGGAAAGACAAGAAGAGGAACTCGTGGATAAGGAAATTGACTTCACAACAGTGGAAGACATCATGAACAGAATAAAATCCCTAAAATGGCAATGTGCTGCACATGTTGCCAGAAGAACGGACCACTAATGGACAACCAAAATTTTAGATGGATACCAAGGGACAGAAAAAGACTCAGAAGAAGACCAGATGGAAAATGGGTGGATGAAATCCGCAAGCATGTGGGAGTGACATGGAAGAGATTGGCTCAAGACAGAACGTTATGGAAGAAACTTGGGGAGACCTGAAGATAATGGTTGACATTGAAGATTATTATGATGATGATGATACATACATAGATACATACATACATACATACATACACTGAAGAGCTATTGAATTAGAGATACCTGTCTAGTAACGCGTAGCACCACCTTTCATCCTGATGACGGCGGCGATTCGTGCATGGACTCGACAAGACACCGGAAGCGTTGGGAAGCCTACGGATCCACGATCCCTGAACAAGCTCCCACAGTTCACGAAGATTTGATGGAGGGGGTCAGAGCCTCGAACATCTCTCTCGATGGCCTCCAAGATGTGCTCGATGGGATTGAAGTCAGATGACCTATCTGGCCAAGGAAGCGAAGTCACATTGGTGGAGTGTTCATCCAACAATTCGAATACAATTCGGGAACGATGACACGGTGCATTGTCTTGTTGCAGGATGAGGTCCCCAGTGGGATGTTGAAGACGCACAAACGGGAGCAAATGGTCGTCTAGGATGTCCCGGTAACGCTGACCTGTGAGGGACGATGTCGCACGTACCAGGGGTCCCATTTCAGTCCACGTAAACAGTGCCCAGACGAGAATGCCACGCCCACCAGCTTGAAGAGTACCTTGCTGGCAAGAAAGATCCATCGCTTCATGTGGTTTGCGCAGTACTGGTATCCTGCCATCCGCATGCACCAACGTGAATCTCGGCTCATCAGTCCAGGCAACATTTTCCCACATGTCTAGGGTTTAGTGGCGATGTTCCCGCGACCATGCGAATGTTTGCACCCTGTGATGTGCGGTCAACAGCGGTACCCTCGTGGGACGATGGCTTCTGTACTCCATAGCGAGGAGATCGTTCTGGATGGTGTGGCTGCTTACACGTTTTTGTGCACCAGGTTGAATTGCCAAGTGATTTCTTGCACTGTGGCCCGTCTATCCGCTGTTACAATGCGAGCTAGCCGACGATGACCCCGCTCATCCACACGCTGTTGTACACGGCAGTTGGCCCTTACAGGGATGGTTTCTACCGGATTCAATGTACTCACGGTGCACCCGTGACGCAGTGGCTCGTGAAAATCCCAGTGCCTGCACGACTTCCGAGATGGAGTGACCCATTTGTCGGGCCCCGATAATTTCCCTACGATCAAATGAGCTTAGATCCTTCGTCTTACCCATAATGCGTCCGACTCTTACTGATTCCAGTCGCATTACTCCTTATATTGTCTGATCGCTGCATACGTCCTGTCGTTTCCGTTCACAGGGCCGCTCACAGCGCTGCATTTGCATAACGCCAGCTGTCTGTAATTCAATTGCTCTTCAGTGTATATACACGTTATATTGACAAAAGTTACCGGACACTTTCAAAAGCAAACGAACGGATCCGCTGCGTTGTTAAAATGAGTGGTACAAATGCAAACAGTATAAAAACAAACCTGCAGCTGACCACGATCATACCGCTCTGTGAGGTTGAGTGAAAATGTCGCGACGGGATAGAACTGACTTTGAGAAAGGAAAGATTGTTTTGTGTATGTTAGTGGGTTGTCCATAAGAGAAACCGAGAGGCGTTTAAACATACCCAAATCAACTGTTTTGGGTGTACTGAATAAATGGAACACACATAGCGTGCCTGAAGCAGTAAACCGTACCAGCAGACCAAAGAATATCAGTGAGAGAGGACGTCGAAGACTCAAGAGAATCGTTGCAGCTAATCAACGGAGTACTGCACAAGACCTCGGTGTACAGGTGAGTAAAATGCTGGAACCGCTGTATGTACACGTACCATTCGCAGATAACTTTATTCCATGGGTTACCATGGTCGTGCGGTTGCTCATAAGCCTTTCATTTATCATGGACCGTAGATCAATGGAAACGGGCCCTATGGATTGATGAATCCAAATACTCGATCCATCAGTCTGATGGTGGAGTCTGGGTATGGTGCCAGCCGGGAAGCGCTATTTACTAGAGTGTACTGTTCCTACGGTCAAGTTTGGAGCTGGCAGTGTACTCGTGTGGAGGTGTTTTTCGTGGCATGGTCCCGGCTCATTGGTTATCGTGGACAAACCTGTTAACCAGTACGTTACCTCGATATTCTGGACAAGTATGCCCTACCAACCCTCTTGCAATACTATGGAACCCAGCCTGGTTTGTACCAGCAGGATAATGCACCTAGCCATAAAACAAAGACTGTTACGGCGTGGTTTGACGATAATTCCGTATCGTGTGTGGACTGCCCAGCACAGAGCCCTGATCTTAATCCAATAGAGCACCTATGGGATGAATTAGAGCTCCGCATAAGAAGTTTGGAACCAAGTCCTACTACTAAGCAACAGTTAGCGGCAGCATTATGTACTGGATGGAAGCGCATACCTATCGCTGTGTTCCAAAACCTTGTCGAAAGCATGTCTCGAAGGGTCAGTGCATGCAGTAAGGCTAAAGGTGGACCGACACCGTACTAATGTATGTCAATAAATGCTATGTTGTGTTTCTATTCTAGGTGTTCGGTGACTTTTGCCAATATAGTGTATATATGAAGACGAAACAAGCACTTTACACTGCTATCATCTTTTGCACAACAGTGCCTAAACCTTAGTTCTGTAAAATTTCAAATTCTCGTTGCATGGAACTCCTCCGCGCAAGCGAAGTTTACATCTTTCTTTGTTTTTGTTTTTATCTCCCTGCGCATTTGGAACTTGTTTTATAAATTTCGACATTGGAGAGATCCCTGTTATATCAGTCATGCGGTAGAAAGAAGAACGTGTCTCGTGACAGGCAGTACTTTAAGTTGGTGGGTAAAGTATCTCGAGACATCGTGATGTGCTTAAACAACCCCTTTCCGAGAGTCAGTTTTTTCGTTTCACAGTTTTTCTCAAGTCATTGTGTTTGGTATGGAAGTTGTCCATGGTGTTTTGAACAAGACTGCATTTTCCACCTTGAAACACGAGATACAAACATAGCGTAAGCAGAAAAGCAGTTAATGAATCTAAGTGCAGATATACACTCATTGTCATAAAAATCCGCGCACCAAGGAGGCGTCGGATTGAAATGAGATTTTAGTAGTGAGATGGTACATACCAAGGACAGAAGTGATTGCAATATCACAGCAGCAGGACGAGTTCCCGCGGACAAACGGCACACATTCCGGCCAGCGTTTGTGCCGCGTGGAACGCCTCGTGCTCTGATACATGCGGTGATACGGTCCGGCATGGAGCCAAAGAGACGCCGTATGTTATCCTGGGACAGATTGGCCCACACGTCTTGCAACTGACGCTCTAAATCACGAACACTGGGAAATGGAGAAAGTTGGCATCCCATTTGATCCCACGCGTGTTCGTAGGGTGAGAGATCAGGCGATCTGGAAGGCCACGGAAGCATCGAAGCATGACGTATACAGTCCTGGGAAACCCCATACGTGTGTGGACGGGCGTTTTCTTGTTGGAAAATGGCTCCGGGCCGCCCCGCCAGGAAAGGCAGTACATGGGGCCGCATGATCTCCTGTACGTAGCGCTGCGCTGTCAACGTCCCTCGGATCACTGCAAAGGGAAGTCTGGCTGTCATACGCAATGGCTCCCCAACAATGACGCCTGTAGTTCGGGACGTGTGCTTCTGTACAGTGAAGTTGGGATTGAGCGCCCACCTGCGGTCCTCCACACTCTTATACGGTGCTCGTCCGTTCCCATACAGAAGTGGGATTCGTCGCTGAATACTATATGTCGCAAGTCCGTAGCGTTCTACGTATGTTGCTCGCTGCTGACACCACTGCAAACGCCGCCGACGATGGTCAGGTGTTAATGGCAGAAAACGTAAGGACCGTCGAGAGTGCAGATTCGCCTCTGTCAGGCGTCTGGAAATCATTCTGGAGGACACAGGTGTCCCTTGTACCGCCGCCACATGTCTCTGAATATTAGACAAGGACGTCGTTGCATCTGTGCGTGCCGCTCTCACGATCCCGAAGTCCTCTCTGCTGGTGGTGTGTCTTAGCCGTTCAGAACCGGTCCGCCGTAACTGGTTGCCTTCCCGTGTCCATTGCTCCCAACACGATCGCACCGCACTGTGCGACCGGCCCAAATGGCTGCCGATTCGGCGCACAGGCCACCCTGCCTCTCTCATACCGACGATACGGCCTCGTTCAAACTCCGTCAGTTACCCGTGCGTACATCTACGGCAGGTCCTTGGCATGTCTTTCGTTCAAGGATCTCACCTGACTCTTACCGTGCATTCCGGAATGCATGTGGAGTCCCCTGCGCGGCGCTTTACGAGCCCCAAGTATTGCGATTGCAGCGCCGGTCATGGACACGCGGGCATGCGGAATCACGCGAAACTTTAATCATTTGCATGTCTGCCATTCCCGTAGCTATTCGCCGAGTTTCGCGTTATTCGCTCGGTTTGATCTTGGTGAGGCGATTTTAATGACAATGAGTGTATTATGTTATACTGCATTCGTAATCGTACTGTTAAAAACACGGTAAAATAAAATTTCTTTAAAATTTCTGTTCAAAACTGTTCCGGCTTATTTGCCTAAGAAACCTTTCACCTCAGACCATGAAGTGTGAAATCTGAGGTGAAAAGTTTCTTAGATGAATGAAGCAATGGCTACAGAGAATGAGTCGAAGGTTTTGCAATATTTGGATCACTTTATGTCTTCATACGTAAATTTATGACGAGGGCTGACTAGCATTCAAAGTATATGCCATCGTGTTGCACCGTCTTTAGCCATCTGTCTGCCAGTTCTCCTATCCCGCTGCGGTGCCAGTTCTTATCCTTCGAGGCGAACAACTCCTTCACCCCAGCTTCCACCTCCTCCTGGTTGTTAAAGTGCCACCCGCGATGGAAGTGGGCCATGGAACCGGAACAGGTAATAATCGGATGGCGCAAGATCCGGACTATATGCTGGGTGTGGCATCAGTTCAATGCCCTCAAGTTCCTGGAGTTTTCCCCGGGCCGTTCTCGCGGTATGAGGCCTAGCGTTGTCGTGCTGTAGGAGAGCGTACTTTCTGTTCACCAGTGCCGGGTACTTCTCCTCCAAAACGGCATACATCCGCTCCAGCTGTTCAGAGTAGAAGTTGGCGTTGATGGTCCGACCGTCTGGAACAAATTCGTTATGGATTATCCTCTCGACATTCCACCAGACGCAGAGCATCACCTTGTGCTCGAAGGGCCCACGTTTGGCAACAGGTTCAGGAAGCTGGCCCGTGCTCAACCACTGCCGTTGTGTGTTAGGATTATGGAAATAGACCCACTTTTCATCGTACGTAATAATTCTCCTGATGAAACGTACATCGCGCGGGTTTTCTAGGAGTTTCGTGCGCACTTCCACTCGGTGGTTTGCTTCAGCTGGCGTCACTTCGTGAGGGACAATGCAGCTGCTCCTGTAGACCTTGCCGAGGTCCAGAAGGTGACTAACCACGGGGTTCTGTGATATTCCCAGCTCGCCTAAAAATCTGGGAGTGCTGGTTGTCGGATTTGCCTCTACGGCCTGGCGGAAGGTCTCCGAATTCACAGTTCGCTGCCTGCCTGACTTTGGCTGATCGTCGAGGATTCTGTCACCTGAGCTAAATTTTTTGAACAATCTGGTTGCGGTGCTGTGGTCCACGGAACCTTCCCCTTTGGCATGACAAATGTTTCGTGCTGATTGAGCAGCGTTATGACCGAGTTCAAACTCGTAAAGCAAAAGTTCCCTAATTAGCCGGTTTTGGCTGTTCATTTTTTAGGCGTCCCAACCGCATACAGAACGATGACATGCAATGCTGTATGCAAAGCAACAACTACCACTTTATATCCTTTTCGACTGAATGAAGTGCGCGATTTGAACTAGTTTAAACACGTGACATACACGCCGCAGAAAATGCGTTTATGCAAATATTGCAAAACTTTCGACTCACAGTCTGTAGATGGAAGACCTCTTGCCTGGGAGGTTGTCAGTGAGGGTCAAGAATGATTGGTGCGACAAGGAAAAGAGTTAAAACTCGTCTTCCTTTATTCCATTCAATCTCGTAGATGAAAAACTTTCAGAAACGCCATTAGCGGAACGCTTGGACACTGAGAAATACAGTAAAACCTCCATTAACGGACACCTCCAAACAACAGTAACCAGCGAACAACAGTAACCTCCGAGCAAAGACAAGTTTTACCTGGCACAGAACAGCTGCTATCGGATTAAGAGCAACCTCTAAACAATGGAACCCCTTAACAACGGTCAACAGACACTCTAGTCAGTCATGAAGGATATCTAATGATACCTTCTTCCTTAGTTCTTCCGGTACTTCGGCGGAAAAGATAAGGAAAATCATATTGCGTCAGGCACGATGGGCAGTATTACGGCGGGTACAATGGTGTGCTTAAGAGAATAGGAAGGGGTTAAAGTTTAGTTCCCGGTGAGGGGAGCTCCACCTCCGTTGTACCCTATATTAACAGAAGCATTCAGACACCACAACATTTTGGGACAAATGGCTTTATTATCACAATTAGTAGTTAGTCGGTCCACCTTTTGCTTGCATGACAGCTGCAACACATCGAGACATACACTATATTGGCAAATGTCATCGTGCACCAGGAAGAGTTACACAACACAGCATTTATTGATATATATTAGTACGGTGTCGGTCCACCTTTGGCCTTAATGCATGCACTGACCCTTCGAGACATGCTTTCGACAAGGTTTTGGAATACAGCGATAAGTATGCACTTCCATTCAGTACATAATGCTGCCGCGCATTGTTGCTTAGTAGTAGGCCTTGGTTCCGAACTTCTTATGTGGCGCTCTAATTCATCCCATAGGTGCTCTATGGGATTAAGATCAGGAGCTCTGTGCTGGCCAGTCCACATACGTTACGGATTTATGGCTCGGTGCATTATCCTGCTGTAACCAACAAGGCTGGGTTCCATAGTATTGCCACAGAGTTGGTAGGGCATAATTGTCCGGAATATAGAAATATCAAGGTAGACGTGCTGGTTAATAGGTTTGTCCACGATAGCCGATGGGTCGGGACCATACCACGAAAAACACCCCACACGAGTGCACTGCCAGATTCAAACTTGACCATAGGAGCAACACACGATGGATCTAGAGTTCCCCGGGTGCCACCATACCCACACACGGCCATCAGATTGATGGATCGTGTATCTGGATCCATCAGTCCATAAGACCTGTTTCCATTGATCTACGATCCACGATAAATGTTCTTTACACCATGCTGAACGACGAGTAGCATTCCGAGTGGAGATGAGTGGCTTATGAGCATCCGCACGATCACGTTAACCCATGGAATGAAGGAATGAAGTTCTTTAGCCCATGAAGTATAAGTATACATACCGTGGTTCCAGTATTTTCACTCACCTGTACACTGAGGTCTTGTGCAGTACTCCGTCGATTAGCTGTAACTACTCTAATGATGCTACGAAGTCCTCTATCACTGATTTTCTTTGGTCTGCCGGTACGTTTTGCTGCTTCAGGCACGCCATGTGTCTTCCACTTATTCAGTACATCAAAAACAGTTGACTTGGGTAGGTTTAAACACCTCTCGGTTTATCTTGTGGACAATCCACTAATATAACACCCAACAATCTTTCCTTTCTCAAAGTCAGTTCTCTCCCGCCACAACATTTTCACTTAATCTCACAGTTCGATATGATCGCGGTCAGCTGCAGGCTTGTTTTTATACCGTTTGCAGCTGCACCGCGCATCTTAACACCGCAGCGGATCCGTTCATTTGCTTTTGAAGAGTGTCCGGTGAGTTTTGTCAATATAGTGTATTATTAACCAATTTGCGGTAGGTCTCGCCAAGAATCGCTTCCTATTCGTCCTGCAAAGCTGCTGCCAGAGTAGAGAGTGAAGACTGGCGTTGTGGTCGATTTCTTATCCGTCGCTCTTGTTCATCCCAGAAGCGTACTATGGGATTAAGAGCAGTACTCTGAGCAGTATAACAATCCCACTTCATTTTCAAGAAACCGGTCCTACACACGCCGTGCAGTGCGGCAGGGGGCTCGATCGTGTTGGAAGAGACAACGGTCATTTCTATAATATTGTCACATTGTTGGTAGGACAGAATTATCCAAAACGTCGACGTACACTTCAGAGTTCATGGTTTGTGATGTAATAACCAACGGGAAGACTCCCATCTACGAAAAACAACTCCATACCATGACGGAGTCTCCGCCGAAATTAACGGTTGGAAGAAGATCATCCGACGAAAATCGCTTCCCGGGTCGCCAAATCCAAACACGCCCATCAAATTGGAAGAGTGAAAAGCATGACTCATCCCTCAAAAGAACAGGTTTCCAGTCGCCCACAGTCCAGGAAGGACGGGAGCACACACTACTCCAAATGGCGCTTCGTATTCACGGTAACGATGGGGTTCGTGTGCCGCTGCTGTACCATAATTACTTACACTGCGCAACTCTCTGCGAACATTTACGGTACTAACCAAGCCATTACAAGCATTTCCTACTTCAGCAGTGATGGAAACAGTAGAGGAAGAACGGGATTTCTTAGCATTTCTTACCATGGATCTTCTGTTACATTCCGTAAGTCTGTGCGGCCTGCTTGAACGTTGTTTTACTGCAGTTGCACCATCCTGCTTCCATCTCTTCACGACATCACGTGCAGTCGTTTTTGATGTGTTATGTTTACCTGCAGTCTTCCGTATGGAAACATTACTTTCACCAGTCCACTCTGGAATTCGGAAAGATCACACACACGCGGCATATCCGCTTCAAAGTTACTGATAACACGACAGAACATCTGAGATTTATACGCGTATACGTACTTCCCTACTCGCAGCACACCTTCCGACGCAATCGTTCTTTGCACTTATGCAAATATTGGGTTGTCGGAAAAGTCATGACGTATTTTGGCACCCGATGGCGGTTGGGCGGTTTTGGAAGTACTAGAGGCATGCGCAGCTCTGTTATCGCTATAGCATTCGACAGGTGCCAGTTCTAGCTGCAGTCTAAAAGGAATAGTGAGCCATTTGGTTGATTTGCGGAGATTTGACATCAAGATGGAAGACCAAACTGTGCATATTCGCCATATTTTACTGTTTCACTTCCGTAAAGAAAAGAACGCGTGTCAAGCTTGTGAAAAGTTGCTTAAAGTGTACGGTGATAATGCTCTACAAGAACGTCAGTGCCAGCGGTGGTTCGCAAAATTCCGTGCTGGTGATTTTGACCTCAACGATGCTCCTCGGTCCGGAAGGCAAACCGAGGTTGATGACGACCAAATCAAGGCATTGATCGACTCAAACCCACATTACACGACACGAGAGATTGCAGACACATTGCACATCCATCATTCAAGCATTCACGACCACCTGAAGAAGCTGGGATACGTAAGCAAGCTCGATGTGTGGGTTACTCATGAATTCAAAGAAGCTCAATTGACGGCGCGTATAAACATCTGCGATATGCTCATTAAAAGTAAGGAAAACGGTCCTTTTTTGAAGCGACTGATAGCTGGTGACGAAAAGTGGATTGTGTACAACAATGTGCTGCGCAAACCTTCTTGGTCCCGACGTGCTGCTTCGCCTCAAACGACATCCAAAGCAGACTTTCGTCAGAGGAAGGTTCTGGTCTCAGTGTGTTGGGATTTTAAAGGTGTCATGTTTTTCGAGCTCCTACCACGGAACCAAACAACCAATTCGAATGTGTACTGTCGGCAATTGGACAGTTTGAACGAATCCATCATCCATAAACGTCCAGAGTTCGTTCATCGTACAGGTGTTGTGTTCCATCACGACAACGCGAGACCACACACAAGTTTGGTCACTCGCCAAAAATTATTGGAGCTTGGGTGGGATGTGTTGCCACACCCAGCATACTCGCCTGACCTTAAGCCGTCAGACCTCTACTTGTTTAGCTCTCTTCAACAGTCCTTGCGTGGTATAACGTTCAATTCAGATGAGGCTGTAAATCAGCACCTTGTACAGTTTTACGCCACGAAAGACAGGTCCTTCTATGAACGAGGCATTCTGCAGCTCCCTGAAAGATGGCAAAAGGTTATCGAACAAAACGGGCATTTTGTCATTGATTGATCTTTGTTCTTTCTATCAATAAATGACCTTTGCAAAACATGGCTAAAATACGTCATGACTTTTCGGACATACTTTTGATAGTATAGTGTATGTTTCAGTCGTCCACCTGGGGCTACGGAAGTAGTTGAGCCTGGAATGATACCCATTGGCCGCGGTATCTCTTGGACAGCGTTTTACATAAGGACAACCTTAGCGTCCTTTACCTAAAACGCTATCCAGTGCTTCATATAGTCATGAATTTCTCCAAAGAGTCACGATCTACGTTTCGTTTTGTAGGTATGATTCTGGTAAAATATCCCACATGTCGCCTTCTGATTCTTATTTGCGGTAACAACCTTCTTCTGTTGTTTGTAGTCACTAATTTGTATATCAGCAAGTGTTTATAAACAGGGTATGCAACGGACATATGAGAGCTGACTTTTGTTACAATCCGTGCATGCTCTTTTTAAGGGCTTAAAAAGCGTCGTTGTCAGCAATGTCAGTGGCTTAACGCTTTACGACGTCATGCATGTAACTATGACAGCGAACTGGGTTCTGATGAAACTGGCATTTCCGCGAGTTGGTAGCTAACTCATCAGATGTTAATTATCAAAATGTCCAATCATAATTTAGTTTATCATGGCGAAATAATATGCTCATTACATTGCCAAACACCAAAGAAACTAGGTAGCTGTGTTTGCTTGAAAAATTGCAAATTCGAACGCGACAAGGTTGACGTCGGAAGAGAGATCCTCTAGCAACATCGAGAAGGAAATCTGGCAGAGATTTGCTATTTTTCTCTATAAACATTTAATCAACTTGGAACATAAAATACTCGGTCGAGTGACATTATTGTGAGCACCAGCTAATATACAGAGTAACGCCGTGTGCAGCGCGGCCAGTAGCGAGACGAGCTGGGAGTGACTCAATAAGGTGCTGGAAGGTGTTCACAGGTATGTGGATTGTGGAGCCATGCTGACTGCAGTGCATCAGACAGCTGCTGGTTGGTGCGTGGTGGAGAATCCATAGAGCGAACAACATGATCGAGGTGGTCCCACAGATGCTCAATTGGGTGTAAGTCTGGGGAATTAGGGGGACAGGGAAGTACTTTGAAGTTTTCATCGTACCCTTCCAACCACTCTCGGGCATTTCTAGCTGTGTGGCATGT
This sequence comes from Macrothele yani, assembly GCA_039090855.1. Taxonomy (NCBI): domain Eukaryota; kingdom Metazoa; phylum Arthropoda; class Arachnida; order Araneae; family Macrothelidae; genus Macrothele; species Macrothele yani. Next base: position 149,654,259 of record CM076995.1, on the reverse strand, counting down.
CGCATTGTCGTGCTGGAGGATCTCATCCGCCCCAGGGAAGACAATCAGCAAGTACGGGTGTACGTAGTCTGCAAGGATGGATTTATAACGAATTCGGTCCATAGTGCCTTCCACAGATATGAGGGAACACCGAGAATGCCACGAAAACATTCTCCAGACCATAAAGCTGCCCTCACCAGCTTGTGTTCTTCCAGCAATGGTTGAAGAGTGTTTGTTCTCCGATGTTTCTCGCCTTATACGCCAACGTCCATCCGTTTGATGAAGCAGAAAACGTGACTCATCGGAGAAGGCAATCCTTTGCCAATCAGCGGAGGTCCAATTCCAATACTGCCGTGCAAATGTAAGCCTTTTCTGACGATGCACCTTCGTTAACATAGGTGCAGTGACCACCCGTCTGCATCGGAGTACCCATACGCAGCAGGGTTCGTTGAACTGTCGTTTTAGACAAACTTCCGGTAGCCCCCTGGTTCATTCGGCCAGTGCGTTGCTCCACTGCAGCGTGTCGATCGGCCCTCACGCACCTTCGCAGCCGACGTTCACCTCTCACATCAATGGCACATGGTGCTCCGCAGTTTCCACATCACTGTTTCGCATTGGTGCCATTTCTCCAATCACGATACACTTTAACCATAACAGCACGCTGACAGTTCACAAACTGCGCTGTTTCAGAAATATTGTCACCCTTGTCCCGGAAACCAGCTAATCATCTTCCAATTTTTGAAAATTTGATAACTCGCTCTTTTTATCCATGTCAGCAACGGTTGATAAGTTTTCAGAATGCCTACAGCTCACCTTATACACCGAGTGGCTACTTTATTATGACCACCCCCTCAGTACTTCGTTGGGCCACCTTTTGCCTTTAATACTGCGTCGATTCTTCGTGGCATGGACTCCACGAGATGTTGATAGGTGGTTTGTGGAATCTGAGACCATGCTTGATGAATAGCACTTTCCAGGAGTGTGAGATTGCAGGGTTGTTGATCCAGCTGTCTGATGGCTCGTTCAACTTAATCCCACACATTCTCAATGAGGTTGAGATCTGGAGACTGTGGAGGCCACCTAAGCAAAGTAAACTCACCGGCATGTTCCTGAAACCAATCCTGTACAATACGAGCACTATGGCAGGACGCATTATCTTGTTGAAAGTCATTTGAATAAACCATCCACATGACAGGATGCACTTGGTCCGCAACGATGTTTAGATATGATGTGCCAGTCAGACGTTGATCAACACGAATTAAAGGGCTCAAAGCATGCCAGGAAAACATTCCCCAAACCGTAACGTTGCCTCCACCAGCTTGAAGGGTTGTAGCAGTGCATTTGGGTCCATGCTTTCGTGCTGTTTCCACCAAGTTCTCACTCGGCCATCGGCATAGTGCAACTGAAAACGTGATTCATCGGACCACATAATTTGTTTCCAATTATCGACTGTCCAATCCTTGTGCTCCTGTGCGAACTGGAGACGTTTCCTTTTGTTAACTGCAGACAGCAAAAGGTGTTCGAACAGGCCTTCGGCTGCTATATCCCATCCAATGCAGTGTACGGCGAACAGTGCGTGCAGAGATCATTTGAGGGGATCCTTGATTAAGATGGTCTGTAATTTGCAGCACTGTTGCCCTTCTGTTGTCTGTTACCAGTCTGGACATTCTCCGTTCCGCCCGAGCAGTCACTAGTCGATGACGACCAGACGTTGCACGTAGAAACCCAGAGTTTTGACTGACAGTCCAGTCTTTAAACACTTTAACAACAGCTGCTCTGGAACATTTCACGAATGCGGCGGTTTCGGTGATATTCGCTCCATGGCTCCGAGCTCTTACAATCATCCCACGTTGAAAGTACATCAAATCGCATTTTTTACCCATCTTGTCAACCAAAAATCACTTCTACTACTGTCGCAAGCACTAAGCTTTCCCTTTTTATACTAGCCTCGCCATCTGGCGGCAACAACGTGCAGCCATAGCACATTTGCTTAAAACTATCACATGGTCATAATAAAGTGGCCACTCAGTCTATATTCACCAAGCCAGCTCACAACACGTGCCTTCTTTCATTGGCTACGCACTGTTGACGTCAAAAGTAGGAGGTGGTCACAATAATGTGACTCGACTGTGTATGTATTAGAATGGGTAAAAACTGGGTGAGGTGGCTTTAAATCCGAGTCAGTTCACCAGTGATGCGTTGCCATCTCCAATCTTGATTACTCAACGTTTCAGTTTATCGAAGCGCTTTTCTTTTTGAAGGCCAGTTTTTTTAAGTCAATTTCTGGAGATCCAGGAAAGTAGTTGCAATATTTCTTTTTTTCCTTGTTTGAAAGTGGACCCATAGAGTTTAGGTGAATTTCAAAGTACAGGGTGGGCCACTTATATCTGACACATTTATTTTGAAAATAATTTGAACAGATTTGTATGACTTACTTAAATTTTGCTCGTGTTTTTGCAGGAGGAGTTTCGAAATTTGTGTAAGTAAAACATGAAGAAGTGGGTTACTTTAACACACGAAAAGAGCGTGGATCTATATTTATGTAAAGGTTCAGTTACTGCTTGCAACAGAACGAGCTTTCCCTCGATAACTAAGGTCAAGAGATGCTTCAAAACACGAGGCACCATATCGTCAGAAGTTAAAAAATTCGGTAAAGAGGCACAGCTCAGTCGTGGAAATACATAAGTCAACGAACAGTTCGAACACCAGCTACAATTGCAGTTATCACTACTGCTGTGCAGCGAAGTCCGATGGTATCAACCCATCATCTTTCTGGGCGAACAGAAAACAGCAAAACAAGTGTAAGTATATTTCTCGCCACAGATCCTTGATCTCTAATCCTACAATATGAATGGGTGTTATGCAGAAAATGCATTGCTGACGATAACAATTTTCATTGCCATGTAATACAGAATATTTAAAAATGACGGACATCATTCTTAAAACCGCTGTCCGACGTTGGTGATCCTTTAAAAGTAGAAGTTTCCAGAAATTTTTTTTTTAATTGCTGCGAACTAAACTTAAATTATGTGCACATTTTGATAATCTTTGGCTGAGAGACAGCACAAAGGAATTTTAATAAAAACTAAACAGTTAAACGCTTCATTTGACGAACAGTAGAACATTACTCTGATGCTCATTAAACGAAACAAGAGTAGAAAAAGAAAAAAAGAAAAAACGGGAAAGAAACTGGTTTTCTCCACCGAATCGCCAGCCACTCACACCGAAAGACAGAATGAAACGTAATCACTTGAGAAACTAGGAAATGCTTTTTCACTTAAATGCTATTCTATTTAATATGATGTATAATACAGTATGGTTCCCTTTCTTTTGCTTCAACTTTTATCAATAGACATATCGAGGTCCTTATTCTTTAGTATGAAACACAAATTTTCCTATACGGCGAAAGCTAAGTAATACCAAAAGAAACAAGTTAGTAAAGTTTACTCAAGTTATGAGGATAATGGCTGTGGAATAAATCTTGCTCCTATGCCCTGACCTTTGACCCCATTTCAATGATATTCAACAGAAACGGTTCAACATACCTCCGGAACAACATGATAAAGTTTTGTCGCAATCGAAGCATTTTTACGTAAGCTATGACGCATAAGGGCGATGGAATGGATCCCACTCCTATGTCCTAAACTTTGACCCCATTTTGCTCATTTTCAATAGGGTTTGTCCCCAGGTAGTTCCCTATCACATACTAAAAGTTCATTGAAATCGAACCATTTTTACGCGAGTTATGACGCACAAGAGCAATAGAATGGATCCCGCTCCTATGTCCTGACCTTTGACCCCGCTTCGTCCATTTTCAATAGGGTTTGTCTCCAGGTTGTCCCTTAATACACACTAAAATGTCATCGAAATCGAACCATTTTTACGCGAGTTATCGTGCGAACGGGCCGACGTACAAAGCTGTAGCATATACGCTTCTTCAAACTACGGTTAGAAAGCGTAAAAAAGAAAACTCTCGATTATAAAAGGTAAAAGATAATGCAATTGCTGCTGCTGCTACTTTAACCTAGCAGGGTGCGGGTTCTAGGAAAAGTTTCTGGGGAGCAAGGCACATGTCAGTGTTACGAATAAATAATTCAACAGCAAAACTTTGCTCGCTACAGTATGTAGTAAGCACGAGAGAGAGGATCAGTTATTTTGCAGTCGTTCAGCAGAACAGGACACGATTTAATTAAGGAAAGGTAAAATTCAAGAAGGTTCTCGAAAAGAGAAGGAGGACGGGAAGGGAAGTGGTAGAAGAGCGAAGTAAGAAACTGAGTCGGAGAATTAGTCAAAAAAGTGAGAGAGAGCAAAGGAAGAAGACAGAAAAATTAGCGGACAGACACTGAGCGGAATTATAGGGCGCAAGGGAAAATCAACAAAGAAAGATTGAATTTTAAAGCCGGTGTCTCCGGGCAGCTTCACATAGAGCTGTAGAAAGGATTCACACGGGCAGTGGAGCATGTAAACATCTCTAGTCATGTGATCACTAACCATAAACCAGCAGGCTCAATAATTCTATGCTGCAGCCTGAGACAGTGTTTTCTAACCATTCGTCCGCAATGAATCCGGGTTCGAATCCTGGATCAGCATTGTGCTGCTTTTGTCTGATGGCGCTGTTTTTCTCTCTCTTTGGAGATCAGTGGTCGTAAATTAGGGACAGGCGACTGCTTATAACCCTAAGAGCTGCTCATAGTGATGTGATAATTAAATCACGAAAATACCTTATTCTAGTAAATCGGGAAGTTAGGGGAAGAGATGAAAATATCTTTATGAAAACCTACTTAATGGAAAGAGAAAAGAAAAGAAAAGAAAAGAAGAAGACAAAAAAATCGGGATTCGTGGATGAAAAAATTAACTAAGCTTCATTTTTAAAAGAACTTTAGATTTTGCTTTACAGTTATTAATTTTACTTCTGTAAAAGAGAATTGTTTACCTTCCATGCCTTTTTTTCTTTATTTTTCTTCTACAATGAAAAAAAAAAAGAAAGAATAAAACATTCCTAAGGCCGAACTTTGCCCTTTACCTATTGTCACACGATAATAATTTATGCAACAGTACATTAAAAAAAAGTGATCCTGGTGACAGCAGCCAAATCACTAGACTTGACAACCTTGGATGATTAAGGATGACGACATGGCATTCCTGTTGTGAAGAGGGACGTTCGGAGGTCAACGGAAAGAGGAAGCTGCGGATGAGGATCCACGGAGGAAGGCACATGTAGCCCACACGGACGGTCGTCTGGCGCCGTCGGATCACGTGATCACCACGGGACACGTCCCAATCCAGAGCAGATGAAGATTCCTCCACTGCCTTGGGCCTACAGTTGGCAACAAGCATCGCGAGGTGTTTTAAGTTACCCGCTGATCCTGCAGTTGTCAGGTAAAGTACAGCTGTACGAAGAGTTGCCAATGGATTGCAGGGAAAGCACCTCGGTTGTAACATGCTGCGCATCGCCAAAGTCACGGGGTTTGGCGCAAAAATAGAGCTCATCCCCCTAGATGACAAGTTGTTCCCCCTCCAACTGTTTATCTTTAAGATGCGAACGAAATTCCTCTGCCACTAAATAAATAAACATGTCGGATGAATTTTTAGATTTCGCAGCTTTATACCTTTACATTTTTTTTCATTATCACGGATATCTTTTGTAACAGTTCATTTTTGCTGCTACAAATCTTCCAATTCAAACAATTAGCAAACAAAGAATTGATAACAGTTAGAAATCAAAATTACAATTTGACAAGCTTTCGCTCATGAATGGACGACTTTTTTAAGGCTAATATCGTACAGCAAACTGTAAAATATTAAGTTTGCTTTTCGATTTTACTCTTGAAAGAGCCATCCGTTGATTATCGAAAGCTTGGCGAATTATAATTTTGATTTCTTACGCCTATAAAACGGATTATCACTTCAATCTTGTATATTTGGTGTGTTAATCAGTTCTACCAATCTAATTAACAAACAAGTCCCCTAGGGATTGAAAAAATGTCATTTGAATTCGTGACCATGTTCGTTTGAGATTCAGCTATCGATTTATCCAGTTTAAGAAATCGATAACTGAATCTGAGAAATGTATAGTCATATGTGAGAAATGTATAGTCATATGTGAGAAATGTATAGTCATATCTGAGAAATTGATAGCAACATTTGATAAATTGAAAGCTGAATTTGAGAAAACAATATTTGAATATTTGAATCTGAGAAATTGATAGATGGATTCGAGAAACAGGTTGCTATGTTTTAAGAAATTGATGTTTCATTCTGAAAAGGTAACACAGTATAACCGGCTTATAATGAAGAGTTCGGGACCGACAGAAACCCTTGTTAAATTCGGGAGCTCACTAAATCCGTTTTAAGGTGAACTATTCCACCATATAAAAAATGTATATTACAGTATATATCCATAAGAATTGGATAAACTCCAAAGATTTAGTTAATGAACTACAGTAGTACTAATAAAAATAAAATAAGCACTTACATGAAGGTTGTCAAAAAACAACAAAAAATGTTTTTATAAAAAGATATTTATACCTTAATTATCAAGGAAGTGGTCATATTTTTCCAAATACTGTCCACTGTATCGAATACTGGTGTCTCAAAGTTTTTTTTTTTTTTGTTTTTTTTGATTGGAGGTTTAACGACCGCCGTGAGCAACTCAATGGGTTATTAGCAGCCGCCCGTCCCTAATTTAGAGCCGCTGGTTCCAAGAAACTGAGAGAGAGAGAGAGAGAGAGCCAGTACCGTGAGACAAACACAGCATCCATGCTCACCGGGATTCAAACCCGGACCCATCTCGAAGCCAGCGCTTAGACCACAGCGCCACCGGGCGGCGTCCCAAAGTTCCTCCAGCTTTTTGAATATCTTCAGGAATACTTCTGAAATGCTGTTGAAGCACCCTGCGCAGCTGCAATATGTTGTTGGTTGGTCTCAAATTGTCGTCCCGGAAAGACTTTTTTAAAATGGGGAACAACCAGAAGTCATATGGTGAGAAGTCTGGTCTGTACGCAGGTTGGAGCATCAACTTAATATTGATTTTCTTCACGTAAGAAACGACAGAACTGGCCATGTGGGCTTTCATTGGGCCGCACATGAAAAGAAATGGTGAACCCAATTTGAACAAACTCGTTTCATGCCCAAACGCTCGGTTAAAATTCTGTGAATTTATTTTGAAATGTGAACCAAGATGGAAACAGGTCACGGGTCAACTGGTCGGGTCAAGGTGTACCTGACCCGATTTTGACCCGGTTTTATTCCCGTTTCGCTTTTGAAACTAGAAAAATATGTTCCAAAGAAAAATGCGCGTTGTGGAATTCTGTAGTAGATCCTTGTGCCCACGGAGTGAGTAATGATTTTGCCATGCAAAAATATTGTTGTCTCTTTCTTAAAGCAACGAAGATTTCCACCGACAGATGTCAGACACACCGACACCATATCGTAAAAAAGATACTTCCTTTGCGTTCTTTTACAGTGCTATTGTCCAGGGCAAGGTACAGGCAAACGCCATTCACATGCTTCTCAGCTGATTCACTCTCTCCGTGCGCAGTTCACTGTATGACTAAGAGTTACGTTTCACATAGCATCTTTTACAATGAGCATTCATAGGTTTTCGATTGATGTGCTAACATCCCGTTCCCATGACATGTCATGTCGAAATTAACTCCTTATTTGTTAATATGGATGGATTTAATATTAAAGAGGTTGAGAAAGGCGTCGATGCCAACAAATACGTGCTTGTTGAAAACCACAAGGGAAACAGATAATGCTGGAAATTGTTTCGTCTCATCTGTGTTGTTTGAGCTTGTTATTCAAAATGTGGTAAGTGTATAATAACAAAGAAAGGTATCGACGGTGTAATAAAACATTATGGAACCAAAAATCTAACAGACCATATGAAAGTATGTGCACCTTCATCAAAGCGTGGAAAGAGTGAACAATGTAAATACATTTAAAAAAATACATTTGTGTAATCGTAAATAATGATTCCCATTCATAATATACTCCATGGTCCCGGTTATAGTCAGCCGTAAATAATGATTACGGCTGACTATAACCGGGACCATGGAGTAAAATTTAGCAAGTAACCAAATTTTATTATTAACAATTTAGTAAAATCACGCAATGCATTGATTATGTTACGCTTTCCAACATACTAGAAATCATTACTCAAGTTATGAGGAAAATGGCTGTGGAATAAATCTCACTCCTGTGCCCAGACCTTTGATCCCATTTCGATGATATTCAACAGAACTAGTTCAGTATACCTCCGAAATAACATGATAAAGTTTTGTCGTAATCGAAGCAATTTTACATAAGTTATGATGCATAAGGGCTATGAAATATATTACGCTTCTGTGTCCTAACCTTTGCCCCATTTCACCCATCTTCAATAGGATTCGTCCCCAGGCAGGTCCCTACAACATACTAACATTTCATCCAAATCGAAACATTTTTACGTAAGTTATGACACGTAATGGCGATGGAAGTTATTCCGCTCCTATGTCCTGACCTTTGGCCCCCATTTTGCAAATTTTCAATAGGGTTTGTCCCCAATTTTACCACATACTAAAATTTAATCGAAATCGAACATGTTTTACGTTAGTTATGACGCATAAGAGCAGTGGAATGGATCCCGCTCCTATGTCCTGACCTTTCATCCCATTTCGTTTAATTTCATTAAGGGTCCTTCCCAGGTGTTCCCCTACCACATACTGAAATTTCATCGAAATCGAACGATTTTTACGCAAGTTATCGTGCGGACGAATATACTCACACAACGCGTGACGTAATGAGGCAGATGGGAATAGCGACCACCTGCTCGCAAGAGTGTGACGTCATAAAACTTTAATAGGATCCACACACAACGCGCGACGTAATGAGACAGATGGTGTGACCGCGCTCCAACATCTAACGCGACGACGCCATGACACTACACTAAAAACGTGGTAATTCGGGGTGGTTATATAACCCACTAAACGAATTTTCTTAAATTCGAGATCAAGCTAAATCGATTTCTAGTACCAGAAAACGGTAGGTTAACGACTTTCATCAAAATCCTTAGAGCCGTTTTCAAAATAAAAATTACATACATACAAGAATTGCTCCATTAAGGTGAACGTCAAGTAATTTTGCTTCCTGTACTTCGAAAGGAAAAATTTCTGTACACATTTAATTCGCAATTAATGCGCGCACAAGGATGAAAATTTGAACATCGATTAAAATATCTTCATTTCATAACATGCAATACTTAATATTTTCTAAAACATAACCATTATTATGCAAACCAACATTTGTTTGTTTACTGACGTCATCAAAGTACAGGTCGCGCCATCCTTTTTCTGGTTTCAACACCACCAAAGAAAAAGTTATTGTTTTTTAATATAATTATGGTTATGTTTTAGTAAATATTGAGTATTACACGTTATAATATGAAGTTATTTTAATCGATGTTCAAATTTTCATCCTTGGGGACACATTAATTGTGAAGAAAATGTGTACAAAAGTTTTCCCATTGGAAGTATAGGAAGCAAAATTACTTGACCACCACCTTAATAATATGGGATAAAGGCGATGGAATGGATCGCAATCCTATGTCCTGACCTTTGACCCCATTTCTTCCATTTTCAATAGGGTTCGTTCCCAGCTGGTCCCCTACCACATACTGAAATTTCGTCGAAATCGAACAATTTTTACGCAAGTTATGGCGCCCAAAGGCAATGGAATGCATCCCGCTCTTATGTCCTAACCTTTGACCATAATTCATCCATTTTGAATAGGGTTCGTTCCGAGGCGATCCCATACCACATAGTAAAATTTCATTGAAATCGAAAAATATTTACGCAAGTTATCACGCATAAGAGCAATAGAATGGATCCCGCTCCTACGTCGTGATATTTGACCCCATTTGTCCCATTTGCAATAGAGTTCGTCCCCAGTGGTCCCCTACCACATACTAAAATTTCATCGAAATCGAACCATATTTACACAAGTTATGACGTATAAGTGCAATGGAATGGATCCCGCTCCTACGTCGTGACCTTTGATCCCATTTGTCCCATTTTCAATTGGGTTCGTCCCCAAGTGGTTTCCTACCACATACTAAAATTTCATCGAAATCGAACCACTTTTACGCTAGTTATCGTGCGGACGGAAGGACGGACGGGCAAAACTGTAGCATATACGCTTATATATATATATGTATATTATTCATCATCATCATTGTCAACCATTATCAATCCACTGCTGGACGAAGGTCTCCCCAAGTTTCCTCCACAACGGTCTGTCTTGTGCCAGTCCCCTCCATGTCACTCCCGCATACTTTCGAATTTCATCCACCCATCTTCCATGTGGTCTTCTTCTGGGTCTTTTCCTGTCCCTTGGAATCCAATCTAAAATTTCGGCTGTCCATCGATGGTCTGTTCTTCTGGCAGTATGTCCAGCCCATTGCCATTTCAGGGATTTAACTCTGATCATGATGTCTTCCACTCTTGTCATTTTTCGGATCCACGTGTTCCTCTTCTTATCTCTCCTGGTTACACCAAGCATGCACCTCTCCATGCTGCTTTGAGTTGTCTGCAGCCTTTGTATGTCTCTTTTAGCTAAGGTCCACGTCTCTGCACCATACGTAAGCACTGGAAGGATGCATTGATCAAACACTTTTCTTTTAAGACATAATGGCATATTGCTCTTGAAAATTATGCTGTTTCTTCCAAAAGCTCTCCAGGCAAGTTTTGTACGCCAATTAATTTCTTCACCAATGTGACCCTCACTTGATATCTGCTGTCCAAGATAAACGTACGTGTCTGTTATCTCCAGCTTTTCTCCATCAATCGATAAATCTTCATTTCGTGTAAAAGCATTGAACATCACTTTTGTCTTCTGAAAGTTCATTTTTAATCCCACTTCTTTACTCTTGTCAGCAAGTTCCTGCATCATACTCTGTAGCTCTGATGGGGTAGTTGCAAAAATGACTATGTCATCAGCAAAACGAAGGTGGGTTAGATAATCTCCATTAATCTTTATGCCTTTGTTTTCCCAGTTCAGTGATTGAAAGACATTTTCCAATGTGGCATTAAAGAGATTCGGAGATATGGTGTCACCTTGTCTCACTCCTTTTCCAATTTTTATGTGTGTTGTATTTTCAAATAGCAGAATCTTTGCACTTGCATTTTCATAGATGTTATTAATAATATTAATGTATGCATCTTCAATACCGCAGGATTTCAGAGCCATTGCAACTGCTGATGGTTTCAATGAATCAAAGGCTTTTTCATAATCGATAAAAGCCATGCACAATGGAAGTTCATATTCCCTCGCTCTTTCAATTAGTTCTCTCAGTACGTGGATATGATCTATTGTGCTGTAGCCACTCCTGAATCCAGCTTGTTCTCTCGGTTGAGCCATGTCCAGTGTTACCTTCAAGCGGTGTGAAAGAACTTTAGTGAAGATTTTATAAACCACTGATAGGAGGCTGATAGGTCTGTAGTTCCTGAGATCCTCAATGTCACCTTTTTTATGTAGCAAGATCATTGTAGCGTTGTTCCAATCCTCAGGAATTTTCCCTTCATTAAGGCACCGAGTGAAAATTTGGGCGAGTACTGTTTCGATTTCTCCACTTGCTTCTTGTATGATGTCTACAGTAATTCCATCTTCTCCTGGAGTTTTTCCCCGCTTCATGTTCTTGATTGCATGTGCAACTTCTGCTGGAAGGACTGGAAGAACTCTGGTACTGGTACCTTTCATGATGTCTGGAGTACATGTATCATCCCTTTCATATAATTTGGAGTAGAAATCTTTCACTCTTGTCAAACGTTCGCCTCTATTTCTTGTTACAGAACCATCTTCTTTTCTCAGTGTCATAATCTGTTTTTCCCTTACTGAGATGTCCCTTTGCTATCTTTAGGCTTTGGTTGTTTTCAATTGCTTTCCTTACTAGTTCACAGTTGAATTTCCTTACGTCTTCAGTGATACTTTTTCGTACTGTCTTGCATAGCTCTATATATTCCATTTTGGAAGTCACATCTTCTTTAGTTGTCCTCATCTCTCTTCTTTTTGCATCAACATTTTGGTTTTTCCTGATAATTTGTTCACATGCAATTTGTTCTTAGACCCAGCTAATTTTGTTGCTGTTTCCATAAGAGCTTTGGTTACTTTTCTGTTAACTTCAGAAATATCCACTTCTTCCGATGTTAGGCCTTCTAAAGCAGAGAATCTGTTCTTCAGTTCCAATTTGAAGGTATTATGGTGTTTTTTAAGGTTGGTTATGTCAATACATTTTGTTTGTCTTATGAGCTTGCTACGTTCGAGTTTAGTGTTGAGGTGCATCTTAACCTCTCACCAATCTATGGTCACTGCCTGTGTTGAACTTGTTTAGCACACTGCAGTCTTCTATGACGAATTTTTTGTTACACATAATAAAATCAATTTCACTTGTCGTCCCATTTGGATGTCTCCATGTCCATTTCCTGTGAGGCTTTTTCTTGAAAAAGGAGTTCAAGATGAAAAACCCTTCTGCCTCTGCAAACTCTACGAGAGTATTTCCACGCTGGTTTCTGTTGCCGTGACCGAATTTACCTACTGAAGTTTCATTCTGTTGCCGTTGCCCTATTTTTGCATTGAAATCTCCCATAATTATCTTCAAGTGCTGCTTACCTTTATTATTTAGATCACGAATTTCCTCATAAAATTCTTCAATTTCTTCTTCAGCATGACTTGTGGTGGGTGCATAAGTTTGAATAATCTGAGCCTGGTATCTTCTCGAGAGTTGGATAACGAGTCGTGCAGCTCTGTCAGAGGAACTTTCAACTTCAACAACTTTATCCTTCAGTTTCTTGTTTATTATAAATCCAACACCACTAGTTCTGCCAGTATCTGTCCCACGATAGTAGAAGAGATGTCCACTTTTCAGTTCAATGAGATCTTCTCCTTTTCTCCTTACCTCACTTAGCCCGACGATGTCCCACTCGATCCTTTGTAGTTCCTCTTCCAATTCAAGAAGCCTTGAATCAGAAGATAGGGATATATATATATATATATATATACCTGGGATGTAAGTTCAGGTGATGCGTAACATCACAGCCTCTCCTTGACAAATGTCAACCCCGCCTTCTCGTGGTACATCCTGTTCCCACTAAAGGGGCTCTGACGACCGCCAATAGCGGTATAACTATACAATCGGGATTAGGGGAAATGCTATCCCACACTCACCAACCCGCGTGGTGAGTTATGGCCAAACCCCTCCAAAATGACTTCACAACTTAAATCTTGGTCCTCAGTCTCCGGCAGCTGGAATGTACCTGGCCAAGGCAGCGGCCAGTGCGACATGAAGGCAGAGGGTGCTAAGAATCCCCGGAGGACCGGACTAGGCTGCCATCTGATGCTGACCTTGGCTACGTATAACGGACGCTCCCTATCTTCTGATTCAAGGCTTCTTGAATTGGAAGAGGAACTACAAAGGATCAAGTGGGACATCGTCGGGCTAAGTGAGGTAAGGAGAAAAGGAGAAGATCTCATTGAACTGAAAAGTGGACATCTCTTCTACTATCGTGGGACAGATACTGACAGAACTAGTGGTGTTGGATTTATAATGAACAAGAAACTGAAGGATAAAGTTGTAGAAGTTGAAAGTTCCTCTGACAGAGCTGCCCGACTCGTTATCCAACTCTCGAGAAGATACCAGGCTCAGATTATTCAAACTTATGCACCCACCACAAGTCATCCTGAAGAAGAAATTGAAGAATTTTATGAGGAAATTCGTGATCTAAATAATAAAGGTAAGCAGCACTTGAAGATAATTATGGGAGATTTCAATGCAAAAATAGGGCAACGGCAACAGAATGAAACTTCAGTAGGTAAATTCGGTCACGGCAACAGAAACCAGCGTGGCAATACTTTAGTAGAGTTTGCAGAGGCAGAAGGGTTTTTCATCTTGAACTCCTTTTTCAAGAAAAAGCCACACAGGAAATAGACATGGAGGCATCCAAATGGGACGACAAGTGAAATTGATTTTATTATGTGTAACAAAAAATTCGTCATAGAAGACTGCAGTGAGCTAAACAAGTTCACCACAGGCAGTGACCTTAGATTGGGGAGATGTAAGATGCACCTCAACACTAAACTCGAACGTAGCAAGCTCATAAGACAAACAAAATGTATTGACATAACCAACCTTAAAAAACACCGTAATACCTTCAAATTGGAACTGAAAAACAGATTCTCTGCTTTAGAAGGCCTAACATCGGAAGAAGTGGATATTTCTGAAGTTAACAGAAAAGTAACCAAAGCTCTTATGGAAACAGCAACAAAATTAGCTGGGTCTAAGAACAAATTGCATGTGAACAAATTATCAGGAAAAACCAAAATGTTGATGCAAAAAAGAAGAGAGATGAGGACAACTAAAGAAGATGTGACTTCCAAAATGGAATATATAGAGCTATGCAAGACAGTACGAAAAAGTATCACTGAAGACGTAAGGAAATTCAACTGTGAACTAGTAAGGAAAGCAATTGAAAACAACCAAAGCCTAAAGATAGCAAAGGGACATCTCAGTAAGGGAAAAAACAGATTATGGCACTGAGAAAAGAAGATGGTTCTGTAACAAGAAATAGAGGCGAAAGTTTGACAAGAGGAAAGATTTCTACTCCAAATTATATGAAAGGGATGATACATGTTCTCCAGACATCATGAAAGATACCAGTACCAGAGTTCTTCCAGTCCTTCCAGCAGAAGTTGCACATGCAATCAAGAACATGAAGCGGGGAAAACTCCAGGAGAAGATGGAATTACTGTAGACATCACACAAGAATCTAGTGGAGAAATCGAAACAGTACTCGCCCAAATTTTCGCTCGATGCCTTAATGAAGGGAAAATTCCTGAGGATTGGAACAACGCTACAATGATCTTGCTACATAAAAAAGGTGACATTGAGGATCTCAGGAACTACAGACCTATCAGCCTCCTATCAGTGGTCTATAAAATCTTCACTAAAGTTCTTTCACACCGCTTGAAGGTAACACTGGACATGGCTCAACCGAGAGAACAAGCTGGATTCAAGAGTGGCTACAGCACAATAGATCATATCCACGTACTGAGAGAACTAATTGAAAGAGCGAGGGAATATGAACTTCCATTGTGCATGGCTTTTATCGATTATGAAAAAGCCTTTGATTCGGTGAAACCATCAGCAGTTGCAATGGCTCTGAAATCCTGCGGTATTGAAGATGCATACATTAATATTATTAATAACATCTATGAAAATGCAAGTGCAAAGATTCTGCTATTTGAAAATACAACACACATAAAAATTGGAAAAGGAGTGAGACAAGGTGACACCATATCTCCGAAGCTCTTCAATGCCACATTGGAAAATGTCTTTCAATCACTGAACTGGGAAAACAAAGGCATAAAGATTAATGGAGATTATCTAACCCACCTTCGTTTTGCTGATGACATAGTCATTTTTGCAACTACCCCATCAGAGCTACAGAATATGATGCAGGAACTTGCTGACAAGAGTAAAGAAGTGGGATTAAAAATGAACTTTCAGAAGACAAAAGTGATGTTCAATGCTTTTACAAGAAATGAAGATTTATCGATTGATGGAGAAAAAGCTGGAGATAACAGACACGTACGTTTATCTTGGACAGCAGATATCAAGTGAGGGTCACATTGGTGAAGAAATTAATCGGGGTACAAAACTTGCCTGGAGAGCTTTTGGAAGAAACAGCATAATTTTCAAGAGCAATATGCCATTATGTCTTAAAAGAAAAGTGTTTGATCAATGCATCCTTCCAGTGCTTACGTATGGTGCAGAGACGTGGACCTTAGCTAAAAGAGACATACAAAGGCTGCAGACAACTCAAAGCAGCATGGAGAGGTGCATGCTTGGTGTAACCAGGAGAGATAAGAAGAGGAACACGTGGATCCGAAAAATGACAAGAGTGGAAGACATCATGATCAGAGTTAAATCCCTGAAATGGCAATTGGCTGGACATACTGCCAGAAGAACAGACCATCGATGGACAGCCGAAATTTTAGATTGGATTCCAAGGGACAGGAAAAGACCCAGAAGAAGACCACATGGAAGATGGGTGGATGAAATTCGAAAGTATGCGGGAGTGACATGGAGGAGACTGGCACAAGACAGACCGTTGTGGAGGAAACTTGGGGAGACCTTCGTCCAGCAGTGGATTGATAATGGTTGACAATGATGATGATGATGATGATATATACCTAAGAGCAGAGTCAAAGACAAAATTTGTGGAAGTGAGAAAATGCAGAGTTTTGCTGGTCCTTGAAAGGCTCGGCATTCTCGACACTTTCTACATTGAGATTACTATAACTTTCTATGTTTATACTCATACCATTTGGTTTTTGAGTTTTACTTTGTTATTTTAGTACCTGTTAAAAATTTTTTTTTTGCTACTGCCTCTACTTAATAGTATATATATATATACACTGGCGGAAAGTGAAAAAAGAACACCAAAAAGGAGACGTCTGATACCAACGAAATTTATACAGCATAATAACGGAATACAGAGGATAACGTGATCAAAACATTATGGCAAAATACAGCTGTATTTGCTGGTAAACTGAAAAAAAAAAACATTTCCATGTAACATGGTTCGTACGAGGTTGAACCGCCATGAACTGCGTCACACTGTGCAATTCTGGCATGGAGTCTGTCGTACAGATGTTGGATGTAAGTTTGGGGTATTGAGCTCCAAGCATCCTCAACCTGGACGCGTAAATCGGGGGTGGTCGTGGCTGGCCGTGGAGACCGGATGAGTCGTTGTCCCATAAAATCCCACACGTGCTCAATGGGGGACAATCCGGTGAACGTGCAGGCCATGGAAGTTGTCTCACAACCTGAAGTGCATGTTGCGTTGCACGTGCCGTGTGTGGGCGTGCGTTATCTTGCTGGAAAACACCACGATGGACCGACCTTACAAATGGCACAACAACGGGCTGAATGATGTTGTTGATGTAGGAGGTGCTGTTTAACGTACCCGGTACAAACACTGGTTGTGTACGGGAGTGATAGCTGATCGCTCCCCACACCAGGAGACCAGGTGTAGGCCCTGTGTGCCGCTCGCGGATGCAAGAAGGGTGGAGACGCTCCCCTGTGCGTCTGCGAACACGCATACGGCCATCGGAGGTTCCCAAGCAGGATCTGCTTTCATCGCTGAATACGACAGATCGCCATTGCGTTCTCCAGTGCAGACGTTGGCGACACCACTGCAGCCATTTTTGACGGTGGGCTGGAGTCAGAGGTACACATGCCAAAGGCACACGTTCACGTAGTCCTGCATCCAGTAGACGGTTGCGGAATTTTTGCACAGTCACCTCAGGTGCAACGGCAGCTCGGATTTGCGTCACAGTGGATGTTCTGCTTGACAACGCCGCTCTTCTTATGCTTCGATCGGTCCGCTCATCAGGCTGTCTGTGACTCCCGGTTCCACGTCTTCTCGTGTGGGAATGTTCCTCGGACCATCTACGCCACCATCGTACCACCACCGATACTTCCCATCCAATTCGCTCCGCAATACGACGATACGACCACCCGGCCTCGCGGAGTCCGACTAGATGACCTCGTTCAAAGTCCGATAACTGCTGAAATCGTACACGTCTTCCATGTCCAGGCAATGCAGCTTCTTCAGGGTCTTCGCACGTGTCCGTACGCCGACGACTGATTACATTCACGTCGCCGTACTCTTTAAATACCACCGACGATAATTTTCATATTATGCCGTGCTGTGGCGTAAGCGCTCACCGGTTGGTCCCGAAATTAACATCACACCTACGCAAACTCGACCCCATTAACATATGTAAATTTCATGATCGTCCGCTAATTCCTTCTTGGTGTTCTTTTTTCACTTTCCGCCAGTGTATATATGACATCGTTGACATCGTTGACATATGTGACATCGTTGGGCTAAGTGAGGTAAGGAGAAAAGGAGAAGATCTCATCGAACTGAAAAGTGGACATCTCTTCTACTATCGTGGGACAGATACTGGCAGAACTAGTGGTGTTGGATTTATAATAAACAAGAAACTGAAGGATAAAGTTGTAGAAGTTGAAAGTTCCTCTGACAGAGCTGCACGACTTGTTATCCAACTCTCGAAAAGATACCAGTCTCAGATTATTCAAACTTATGCACCCACCACAAGTCATCCTGAAGAAGAAATTGAAGAATTTTATGAGGGGAAATTTGTCATCTAAATAATAAAGGTAAGCAGCACTTGAAAATAATTATGGGAGATTTCAATGCAAAAAAATAGGGCAACGGCAACAGAATGAAACTTCAGTAGGTAAATTCGGTCACGGCAACAGAAACCAGCGTGGAAATACTATCGTTGAGTTTGCAGAGGCAGAAGGGTTTTTCATCTTGAACTCCTTCTTCAAGAAAAAGCCACACAGGAAATGGACATGGAGACATCCAAATGGGAAGAAAAGTGAAATTGATTTTATTATGTGTAACAAAAAATTCGTCATAGAAGACTGCAGTGTGCTAAACAAGTTCAACACAGGTAGTGACCATAGATTGGTGAGATGTAAGATGCACCTCAACACTAAACTGGAACGTGGCAAGCTCATAAGACAAACAAAATCTATCGACATAACCAACCTTAAAAAACACCATAATACCTTCAAGTTGGAACTGAAGAACAGGTTCTCTGCTTTAGAAGGCCTAACATCAGAAGAAGTGGACATCTCTGAAGTTAACAGAAAAGTAACCAAAGCTCTTATGGAAACAGCAACAAAATTAGCTGGGTCTAAGAACAAGTTGCATGTAAATAAATTATCAGGAAAAACGAAAATGTTGATGCAAAAAAAGAAGAGAGATGAGGACAACTAAAGAAGATGTGACTTCCAAAGTGGAATATATAGAGCTATGCAAGACAGTAAGAAAAAGTATCACTGAAGACGTAAGAAAATTCAACTGTGAACTAGTGAGGAAAGCAATTGAAAACAACCAAAGCCTAAAGATAGCAAAGGGACATCTCAGTAAGGGAAGAAAACAGATTATGGCACTGAGAAAAGAAGATGGTTCTGTAACAAGAAATAGAGGCAGAAATTTTGACAAGAGTGAAAGATTTCTACCTCAAATTATATGAAAGGGATGATACATGCACTCCAGACATCATGAAAGATACCAGTACCAGAGTTCCTCCAGTCCTTCCAGCAGAAGTTGCACATGCAATCAAGAACATGAAGCGGGGAAAAGCTCCAGGAGAAGATGGAATTACTGTAGACATCATACAAGAAGCAAGTGGAGAAATCGAAACAGTACTCGCCCAAATTTTCACTCGATGCCTTAATGAAGGAAAGATTCCTGAGGATTGGAACACCGCTACAATGATCCTGCTACATAAGAAAGGTGACATTGAGGATCTCGGAAACTACAGACCTATCAGCCTCCTATCAGTAGTTTATAAAATCTTCACTAAAGTTCTTTCACACCGCTTGAAGGTAACACTGGACATGGCTCAACCGAGAGAACAAGCTGGATTCAGGAGTGGCTACAGCACAATAGATCATATCCACGTGCTGAGAGAACTAATTGAAAGAGCGAGGGAATATGAACTTCCATTGTGCATGGCTTTTATCGATTATGAAAAAGCCTTTGATTCGGTGAAACCATCAGCAGTTACAATGGCTCTGAAAACCTGCGGTATTGAAGATGCATACATTAATATTATTAATAACATCTATGAAAATGCAAGTGCAAAGATTAGGCTGGTTGAAAATACAACACACGTAAAAATTGGAAAGGGGAGTGAGACAAGGTGACACCATATCTCCGAAGCTCTTTAATGCCACATTGGAGAGTGTTTTTCAGTCGCTGAGCTGGGAAAACAAGGGGATAAAGATTAATGGAGATTATCTAACCCACCTTCGTTTTGCTGATGACATAGTCATTTTGCAACTACCCCATCAGAGCTACAGAGTATGATCCAGGAACTTGCTGACAAGAGTAAAGAAGTGGGATTAAAAATGAACTTTCAGAAGACAAAAGTGATGTTCAATGCTTTTACAAGAAATGAAGATTTATCGATTGATGGAGAAAAGCTGGAGATAACAGACACATACATTTATCTTGGACAGCAGATATCAAGTGAGGTCACATTGGTGAAGAAATTAATCGGCGTACAAAACTTGCCTGGAGAGCTTTTGGAAGAAACAGCATAATTTTCAAGAGCAATATGCCATTATGTCTTAAAAGAAAAGTGTTTGATCAATGCATCCTTCCAGTGCTTACGTATGGTGCAGAGACGTGGACCTTAGCTAAAGAGACATACAAAGGCTGCAGACAACTCAAAGAAGCATGGAGAGGTGCATGCTTGGTGTAACCAGGAGAGATAAGAAGAGGAACACGTGGATCCGAAAAATGACAAGAGTGGAAGACATCATGATCAGAGTTAAATCCCTGAAATGGCAATGGGCTGGACATACTGCCAGAAGAACAGACCATAGATGGACAGCCGAAATTTTAGATTGGATTCCAAGGGACAGGAAAAGACCCAGAAGAAAACCACATGGGAGATGGGTGGATGAAATTCGAAAGTATGCAGGGGTGACATGGAGGAGACTGGCACAAGACAGACCGCTGTGGAGGAAACTTGGAGAGACCTTCGTCCAGCAGTGGATTGATAATGGTTGACAATGATGATGATGATGATATATACACTGCTGGACAATTGCTAAGGACGGATCATAAACGGCTATATAGCGCATAAAGAAGTAAGTGTGGTTGGATGCCAAGTGAAATAAAATAATGTCAGAATGCCAGGACATTACAAGAAAGACAATTTATTGTTCTCTGAAATCCAGAAGGCTTTGGAACGTGTTCAAGGGACAAACAGGCCATTTTGTGCAGAAAACGTAAACGTGAAAAAAATGCAATTACCGTCCGCAGGCGTTCCGGCGTAAGATGTCAATACGGGATATGGCCACCATGGAGGGCGATGCAAGATTCCACACGTCGTGTCATGCTTTGCACAACATTATTAAGCAGCTGTTGGGGTAATTTATCCCATTCCTCTGTCAGCGCACAGATGAGGGTGTCCTTGTTTATTGGAGGGCATTGGCGACCAGCAAGACTCCTCCTCAAAGCATCGCACACATGTTCAATGGGATTCAGATCTGGAGAACGTGCTGGCCATACGAGGCGTTGAATATCCTCGCTCTCAAGACACTCATGGACAGCGACTGTTCGATGACATGTTGCGTTGTCGTCCATGAAAATGAATCTATCACCAACAGCACCACGGAACATGCGAACATGAGGTAGCAGAACATCATTAATGTATCGTTGGCCAGTCATAGTCCCAGTTGGAAGCACATATAGGGACGTACGGCCATTGATCATGATGCCAGCCCATACCATGACACTACATGTCGGTTATCGGTCCCTTTGATGTATGTTTGCTGGACAATATGCAGTACCACTATAACGCCAGATCAGTTGTCGTCGACAATCAGACGATAGACTGTATCTACGCTCATCTGAGAAGAGGACAGCAGACCAGTCGTTATCAGTCCAATTGCGATGTTGATGGCACCATTGCAAACGGGCGGTACGGTGACGTCTGGACAATGGGATGCACACAACGGGACGGCGGGCGTATAGTCCTCCTTCATGCAAACGTCTGGTGACAGTTCTTTGGGAGATCCGCTTGCCAGTAGCAGCCATAAACTGATTTGCTACCTCACTAGCTGTGCTGCGCCGGTCAATCAAAATTTGCATACGCACAACACGTCTTACTGTATCCCGCACTTATGCTAATTTTTACATTTTCCTGCCTTCCATTTTATGGTTGCTATCGTTGCTATTGTCATCCGTCCTTAGCAATTGTCCGGCAGTGTATATATAAATAAATTGAGTTTCGAATTTATTGTTCAAAACAGATTTGTCCCGGTTAGTTACGGGTCCTAGTCGGGTCCAGTTATGGGGCGTCCGAGTCCGGGTTGGGTCCGTGTCCGAAATTTCTGACCCGTTTCCAACTCTGATGTGAACCTTATTTTCGATATCCCAAATTGGTAAGTGTCTGTCTGTCTTCCCGTAGAAGAACACCTATTGTATTGATGTTTAACCGCAACACTCGTTCAAGGTCTTCCTGCATGCTCGATTAAAGCCGCCGTCTCACGGCCATCCTCAAATTCTTTGTGCCACCTGTTGCTCCACCTGTAAATTGTTGATTTTCCTAGACAATCATCTTTATAAGCCTTGTGCATAAGACGAAAAGTTTCACCGACAGACTAATTAAGTCTACAGCAAAATTTAATGGCGCATCTTTGTTCCCCTTTCACATCCATTTTTTTGAAAAATCACAGTGTGAAAACACTTATTAGGGTTTCACAAAACAACGTTTATTAAACTGCGCACTACCGACGACATATGAGTGATAAACAGGTGTGGCCGGTTGCTATGGTTACTACAATGACTACCATTTTTTCGAGACTGTTGCCAACATCAAACGCAGTATTGTTGCACATGTTTTGTAGAAACATTCTGAGTTGTTTTGGGACAAGCTATGTACATAGTAGCAGCAAATCCTGAATATAGTATATGCATTTTGTTAAAACACACATTTTTCCGTGACGATATACCCCTTCGCGCCCCCTCACTCCGGGGTAAGTTGCTCTCTCTACTAAGCTACACGGACGGAATGTATCGCTGCAGATTTGTCGTCTTGACACGTGATTCACCTCTATAGTACGTCGCATCATCTCCCTCTTAATCTTTTTCTTTTATTTGAAGCGAAGTAGGGTTTTTTTTCATTAATTCCAGACGATGTGTGAAACAAACTTCACACTTTTTTCGAAGAACTCAACGGCCAATACATTAATTTTTACGTTCGGGCGCCAATATGAAAACACAGATTTGTCCGTGACTAACATTTATGCCGCGCTCCCTCACTCCTGAGTAAATTGCTCTCCCAATTAAGCTACACGGACGGAATGTATCGTTGCAGATTTGTGACACGTGATTCACAACTGTAGTACGTCACAATTTCCAAGGTCCGTTAGCGTGAATGAGATGGTTGCGAGGGTCTATTTTACAACTCACTTAGTGAGCATTTGATGTACTCCCTGCCTATTGCTTTTTTATCAAAATTTTTCCACTATCACACCGAGATTACCCTGCGCTATTGCAGTTTCGTCCTCTATGCTGCTATTTCTATTCCCCATTCCAACAGTGCGCGGTAGACATTTTTGTCTCGTTTGTTAAATACCGAATTTCCTTAAATTTTTTGCTTCGCTTGTTAAAAGTGATCATGTTAGCTTTTCTCTGCCTTGGTATACCCGAAGTTTTCATTAAATTTTGTTCGTTAAAAACGATCAAATTAGCTTTGAATTAACATCATGAGAAACAAAAGTTCCTGCTTCTCTCTTTAAATTCGGGGTCTCGGACTCATTGTAAGCGGGTACTCTTCCTGGATTTGAGAAATCTATAGTTGAATCCTACTGGGATAAACTAAACATTAAATCATGTGGTAGAAAAAATGATCATACACTACATCAGTATTTAAATGACTTTCCGAAAGAATAAGTTAAAATTTCCATTTTTTTCCACATGCGTTCATGTCGGTCTGGTAAATTGGGAAACCAGAACATTATCCGAGCATGGAAAAGGGGCTATTTCCTTTTTTTTTTTTTTTTTTTTTTTTTTTTTAATTTTCTTTCATTAGCTCGTGACTTGCAATCAGTACATCTTTATGAATTATGACAACATTCACAAATCAAAATAGAATTTTCTAACAAGTAAATAGGCTGGTAGGAACATGGGCGCCGACACATGGGGGGGTGGGGTGTCACAGGCGCCACTTGACCCCCTGTGGAATTATTTTTCCCTTTATTTTATTTTATTTTATTTTATTTTACTTATAACTTTTTTTTACACTCACAGAACTGGACCATAAGGAAAGATGGAGTTTGGGGAGTTTAATTTAATATCCCAATTTTATTGGAAAATTTGGAATTGGAAAACGATAACGTGAAAGCGGAAAACCTAGCAAACCGTAAGGTAGTACGCCCAAACAAGTTCAGCTCAGGGTGGTGTATGCTGAACTTAAAAGCCTTGGCGTGGACCTGCTCGACACTGTTCATTATTTTGAAAACAGTTACCAATGTACATGATAACACATAACTTAACATACACTTTCTTCAAGAGCAGCATCAATTAATAATAATAGAAGTAGTAGTAGTGTTTTAGTGTAGTAAGTAAGTAGGTGTAATAGTAATAGTATTAATCTTTCATTTTCACGAATTACTGTTTTCTACATATTAACCAAACCTTAATTAATTACACTTGACCCCCATTGAAAAATTTCCTGCAGGCGCCCATGGGTAGGAATAATTTTAGGTACATTAAGTATTAAGCGATTCTCTACTTTGTGGGAAAGATGTATGATCGCTAAACTGACCGGAATAAGATTGCTAACCCGGTGGCACAGTGGTTTAAGCACTGGCTTCTGACCATTTGTCAGAGTTGGGTCCGGACTCGAAACCCGGTGAGGCATGGATGTTGTGTCTGTCATCCGGCACTAAACTCTCTCTCTCTCTTTCGTGGAACCAGTAACCCTAAATTAGGGACGGGCGACTACTTACAGCTCATTTAGTTGCTCACGGTTGTCGTTAAATCCAAAACAAAAGAGTAATAAGATTCTTAATTATTTTTCTAATATTTTCTTTGTTACAAAAACTAAAATGGAGATTTATGTCGTTATGTCCATAATGGATGAATGAGTTTATAAATCAAGTCCTTTCTGCAGTGATACATGTCTTTTTATGAAATATTGTAAGAACAATTATTTGTGCTGCAAAAAAAAAAAAAAAAAGAACTCTGGTTTTTTGTTTCACAGTGATCAATACCAAGCAAGTTCAAGCGGATTGGCATCATAACTATAAAGCAAGAGCACCCGAAGACGTAGTTATCCTATTCTAGGCATCAGAAAATACTGACTTGTATTTTTGGGAAAACCTAGAAACCGTAAATGGAAATGACTACATAATTTCTGATTCGGCAACAGTTTTTGTACAATCATCATATTATTCGATTCCAAACTGGCATGTTTTCATACACTTGAAAGGAATTTGGTTTTGAAAAAAAATAATGAAAAAGAGTATGTTTCTATTGGTGTCATTGTTTACGTTGTCTACATCCTAGGAGTATTTATTCTATCGAACAATAACTTAGGCGATTCATGATTTACCAGTTGAAAGATTTTACAAAAATATTGTTTTTGTGGTTTAGTTAGTTATTTTTAATACTATACCATACACCGATGAGCTATTACATTATGACCACTCCCAGCCTAGAGAAATGAGCGCGCCTGGAGACCGAACGGTGGCGCAGGTGAAGTTCACAAAGCAGTATATATATACAACCCGAGGACCGGCTTTCGGTTAGTAGAGTGTTCGGAGTCAGAATGGGAAAAGCTGCAGATTTATCGGAGTTTGGAGAAATTGTGATGGCATGGCGCCTCGGAACTCGGAAAACGGCGCGGTTTGTGGGTTGTTCACGTACCGCTGTAGTGAGTACGTATCAAGAGTGGTGCACAGATGGCCAAACGACGAACCGACGTCCAGCTGTTTGTCATCCGAAGCTCATCCATGCCAGAGGGGAGCGGAAACGGCCGCGCATTCTTCACAGCGACTGCAGGGCCACATTGCGACAAGTCACCCGCAGCTACTACATATAGGTGATCAGGGCAATGTGTCGCAGCACACAGTTCATCGCAGCCTTCTGCGCATGGGCCTGCGTAGCCGAAGACCCAGCGGGGTCCTTAGGCTCACTGCATGTCATCGCCAACAAGGCACGAAATGGGCCCAAGATCGTCGAGATTGGACCGTGAATGATGGGAAGAAAGTCGCCTGGTCTGACGAATCAAGATACGCCGATTACCAACGGAAGCTATGGCACCTGGATGCACTGTTGGGCGGGAACAAGCCGGCAGCGGCGGTGTTATGCTGTGGTTGATATTTTCTGCAACACTTTAGGCGCTATTATCCTTATAGCACAATTCCCGACAGCTATCAGGTATCTGAACACCGTTGCGGACCAAGTTCACACGTTCATAACAACTGTGTTCCCTGCTGATGATGGGTATTACCAACAGGGTAATGCGCGCCGTGCTACACTGCCAAAATCGTTAAGAAGTGGTTCGAGGAACATGCTGGTGACTTTCTGTTAATGTCCTGGCCTCCAAATTCACCTGACATGAATCTAATCGATCATATGTGGTTCGACCTGAAAAAGCAGGCTCGCGCTAAATCACCACCACCCCGAAATTTACGAAAACAGGAGGACCTGCTGTCAACATTATGGTATCAGATACCCCAGGATACCGATCGCCACCTCATCTAATTGATGCTTTGCTGAGTGGCCGCTGTTTTGCAGGTTAAAAGGAGTCCTGCAGCTTATTAGGTAGGTGGTCATAATATAATGGCTCATCGTTGTATATACGATGAAAGTTTTATTATTATATTAATACATACGATGGGTTACGTTTTGAGTACATTCTTCTTCATGTTAAAAGTTCTTTTTAATGTATAAATATTTTGATAATGTCTTCAAAGGCCTGGTATAACTGACCTTTCTCTTCTCAGACTCTATGATTTTTTCTCCATAAATAATGTCACATCATGTGTTCTTTACAATAAATTCTCCTTCCATGCATATATATCTCCATTTAACATGTCGTTTTGGTTACATTAGATGAGAGAGGACTGAAACAGCGGTCTTTGTACATGTCGTTTATTAGTAGGATCCTGAATTCTATATTAGTTTACACCACACGCACTTTCTTTTTCGAAATAATATATCAAAAGAAAGTGATTTTGCAAAAAAATGAGAAGGAAAAGACTTAGTATTACGTGCTTCCTCTCTCGTGTGTACTTATATGTCAGTATAACCGTGGTTATTAAAAAATCTTCACTCCATGTAAGGCAAAATATCAGTTAGGAAGCTGTTCCAAAACATGGGTGCTATATGAAAACCTTACACGCCAAACATATTATTAGGCGAATTCTCCCTTCGAGAAAGAAAGTCAAAGACAAAGGTTAGGGCGAAAAGCAAAGAAGACAGAAAAATAGAAAGACAGCCAGAAAAATAAGGATGTGAAGGAGCGGTGGAGAGACAGACAGACAGACATGGAGAGGGAGAGAGGGCGGGGGGAGAAATGAAAGTGGGAGAGGAAGAGGGGGAGTGGAGTTCAGATGAATTAAATAGAAATAAAAGCATAAACGGGAGAAAAAGAGAACCAGAGTAAGTGAGAATGCGAGAGAGAATACTGTGCAGACTATGAAAAATAGGGAGCGTCGGCGAAGAAACAGTGTTCAAGATAAGGAGAGTAAGAAATACAGAAAAAAAATACAGAGAAAATGTATGGAGGGAAAAAAACGACAGACAGTGGTAGAGGAAATAGAAAGAGAAAGAAAGACGGATAAATGTAGGAAACGTGTGTTTGCAAGGATAGGCCAAGAAGGAAAAGAATAAGAATGGAACAGCAGCAAGAGAAAGGAAGAAAATACATGTAGACTATTCTTTATTAAAAATTCAACACCAAGAAATAGAGGAGACAGTGGTCTGAGATTTATAAGGTTGTTACGTTATGATACAGGAAGTAAATTTTTACACTTACAAAGATGGCGGTGAAGAGGTCCACACAATAATTAGTAGGAAGAGTGACCTCCACGAGCTATGGAAACGACTTGTACGCGGTGTGGCATCAAACGAAACAGCTCCTGGATCATTGCCTGAGGAATGTCGCCCCGTATGGCCTCTATTCCGGCCCAGAAGCCATCTTCGGTTGCTGTGGTGGAAAGTGGTGGGAGGGCTGGCGGGTACTCATCCTGCTAAGAAATTCCATGCATGTTCAATCGGCAAATGTTCTGGCTAGCATGTAGGCTGATGTATGAACTATGGTACCGTTGCACAATACGCTCCATATGAGAATGGGCAATACTAAAAATGCACCTGTGTAAGGATGACACTGAGAACCGTCCGCACGAAAGGCAGCATCATGTGAACCGTCCGCAGAGAAGGTAGCGTCATCGATGTATCCCTGACTGTTCAAGGTCCCAGCAATGCTTATTAGTTGAGAGCATGAACAGAATACAATAGCACCCTACACCATAACGGAAAGCTGGCAGTCATCGTTTGTTCCAGAGTCGGTGTTCTTAGCACCATTACAATCTGAGACGTCGCTGCTGCACCGTCTCAGATCTTAACAACGGACAGAGCGCTACAACTCCATTCTCCAAACAATGATGTCAAACAGAGTTTGAGGTCACCGACTGACGCTACAGTCCGCGGTTGTTGCGCAACAGCTTGGGAAGTCACTCTGAAATCGGCCAAAGCCACACGGAGCAGGTGTCGATCATCTCGGTCATTTACTTGGAGTCGTGCACCAGACCCCGCACGCCGGATCGTCACATCCTCTTCTCACTTCTGTCATATATAGATGGTTATGCTGACGTTGCTGCTAATATGAGCGTCTATTTCTCGCACTTAGACGGCCATCCAGCAATCCCATTAGGCTACCATGGTTAAAGTTTGATACCTGCGTGCATGGTCCCCGTCTCTTCTACAGCGTGGCATGGTCTTTTGTTAGCAACGCTGAATTACCCAAAACCAACGATTCAGTTATGGACTCCTGATAGATACATAGCATTCAGCAATTTCTTGTAAGGTTTACACCCACAGAGAAGGTTTAGACGCAACTACCTATGTCCCATAGAACTTTTGTGCCGCATATCAGGAACGAAGTTGCATATAATTGAACCAGAGGCTTGTAAACGACAAAGAGTAGACGGGTCAGGGACGTGGGCGCGCCAGATTGGGGGTACGGGTCGGTATAGTTGGAAGTGCCAGACAATGATTTCGCAGCAGCGCTTCTGGGGGCAAAGGTGGGTGGGAAGATGGCCTTGCTTATAGCGTGGGGTCCAGTGCTAGTCCGGCGCGCGATGGGTTCTGAGCCACTGAGTGGTGGCTAAGAACAGATAAGCCTACTGGGATAGAACCCGCAACCATCATATCGGAAGACGGTTGTTTTAACGACTATGCCACTCGCGCCCGCTATGAACTGCTGTTCAGTGTATGCCGGTTCTATACCTAGGCGAGGATGGTTGGGTGGGTGGGCATGGCTCGAAAACGCAACACCCCAACGCGCTAGTGTTTTAATATTTTCTTCCGCCTACCGCGACCTATCACTACTTTAAGGTTCAGTCATTTCGGCTGCGTTTTTCCTGATGTTGCATTTACAATAAACTGTAGTATGTGGAAGCAAAAATTAAAATGGTGAAAAAGTAAAAGGAGAGGAGAGAGGGAAAGTACACAACAGGAGAAGTGAGGAGCTGGGAGATAAGAACAGAGAAAGGGGATGAAAGGAAGTAGACAGAAAGAGAGAGAGAGAGAGAGTGTGTGTGTGTGTGTGTGTGTGTGTGTGTGTGTGTGTGTGTGTGTGTGTGTGTGTGTTAGAAGTAAGAGAAGTAGATTGTGAAAATCGGAAGATAGAGAAAAGGGAAGACAAAAAAAAAAAGGTGTATTTGCGAAATAGCAGCATATCTGCGAGGAACAGAGGGAGACAGCAGAAGAGAGATACAGAATGGTCAATGAAAAGAAAAACAAGAAAGATGACACCAATTTTTCGGGTGTAATAAGCACGTCTTTTGAATCGATTCTGACGCAAATTAAATTTATCAAAGCTATTCAAAGTCAATGGAACCGGTATGGAAAACAATAGTATCTGACGGAAGAAAAGTTTTTCAATCGCGTTTTCAATCACTCCGATATTGCTGTAAACGGAATCGTGAGCTTACGCCCTCTGGTTGCAGACTTGTGCTTTAAGAAAAACATGAATTTATATGAGAAACATTTCGCACCGGAAACGCCCTCCAACACAGAAATAATTTTTCAAATCGGACTCTTAGAAGCAGAGATATAGACAAAAATAAGATGTGATTTTACGTCTCCTGGTGGGAAAACCATGCATTATTTTAGGAAGAAAGTACTCTCAAAACTTTTTTCCATATGAGTGGTATCGGTCCAAAAAAAAAAAAAAAAAAAAAAATTAGTCGAGATTTCAGGAGCCCAGATTTTGCTACAAATACATCAAAAGCAGAAATTAACATTTATGCCTCCTGGTGGCCGAACCATTCTTTACCTGACATTGGAAATTATGTGAAAAATATTTCCCATCAGGTCTTGTATGCGACACAGAAAGAATTTTTCAAATCGGAGTTTTAGAAGCAGAAATAACGCAGAAAACGCAATTTACCTTTGTGCCCCCTAGCGGAAAGTCTACGATTTACTTGAAAATTTTGAATTTATAGGAAAAACATTTCGCATCGGAAACACTATCCAACAAAGAAGGGATCTTTTAAATCGGACTTCTAGAAGTAGAGATATTGACAAAAATAAAATATACATCTACGCCCCCTGGCGTACAAACTATTCATTATTTCAAGAAGAAAATGTTCCTAAAAGGTTCGTCGACATGAGTAGTATCGGTCAACAAACGACTTTTTCTTTAATCGAGATTTTAGAAGCTCATATTTTGCTGCAAATACATCAGAAGCGGGAATTAAAACTTACGCCACCTGGTGGCCAAACCATTTTTTATATAAAAAAATTATGTGCAAAGGATTTTCCATCAGGAGCTGTATGTAGTGTAGAAAGAATTTTTCAAATCGGAGATTTAGAAGCAGTGATATAGGGAGAAAGCAATTTACCTTTACGCCCCCTAGCGGAAAGTCTATGAATTACTTGAAAATTTTGAAATTATATGAAAAACATGTCACACTAGAAACACTATCCAACAAAGAAGGAATTTTTCAAATCGGACTTCTAGAAGTAGAGATATTGACAAAAATAAGATATACATCTACGTCCCCTTGAGTAGAAACCATGCATTATTATTTTAAGAAAAAAATGTTTCTAAAAGGTTTCTCGACATAAGTAGTATCGGCTTACAAACGACGCTTTTTTTTCAATCGAGAATTTAGAAGCTCATATTTTGCTGCAAAATACATCAGAAGCGGAAATTAAGATTTACGCCCCCTGGTGGCCAAACCATTTTCTTTACAAAAATTAGAAATTATATGCTAACGATTTCCCGTCAGGAGCTGCATCCGGTGCAGAAAGAATTTTTCAAATCGGAGATTTAGAAGCAGAGATTTAGGGGGAAACGCAATTTACCTCTAAGCCCCCTAGCGGAAAGTCTATGAATTACTTGAAAATTTTGAAATTATATGAAAAACATGTCACACTGTACTCCAACAAAGAAGGAATTTTTCAAATCGGATTCTAGAAGTAGAGATATTGACAAAAATAAGTTATACGTCTACGCCCCCTGGCGGAGAAACTGTGGAATATTTTAAGAAGAAAATATTTCGAAAAGGTTTATCGATGTGAGTGGCATCAGTCCACGAAAGAATTTTTTAAATCGATATTTTAGAAGTTCAGATTTTATATCAAATACTCCAGGATCAAAAATTAACGTTTACGACCCCTGGTGGCCAAAGTATTCTTTACCAAAAATTTGAAATTATATGCTAAAGATTTTCCATCAGGAGATGTATGAGCGGAAGAATTTTTTTTTCAAATCGGAGTTTTAGAAGAAGAGTTATCGGGAAAAATGTAATTTACTTTTATGCTGCCTAGCGAAAAATGTATGCGTAATTTGAAAAGTAACTACACTGACGGAAAAAAAAATCCCAAAACCACGAAAAAATAGTTGTAGAGGAATGAAATGGCGGCAATACATTTGTATAGGTAACATATTTAATCGATTAAGGTTTCAAGATCACAGCTTAATGTAAGCGCGAGAAGAGCCATTTTAAATGTGAAATGCTGGTACATTAATAACCGG
Organism: Macrothele yani; assembly: GCA_039090855.1. Taxonomy (NCBI): domain Eukaryota; kingdom Metazoa; phylum Arthropoda; class Arachnida; order Araneae; family Macrothelidae; genus Macrothele; species Macrothele yani. The sequence goes on along the minus strand of CM076995.1, from coordinate 149,622,408 downwards.
TGTAACCGCCAGAATGTTGAAGGCAAGCACGCAAACGTTCATGCATTGTGTCGTACAGGTGCTGGATGTCAGTTTGTGGGATGGAGTTCCATGCCTGTTGCACTTGGTCGGTCAATACAGGGACGGTTAGTGCTGGTTGGGGGTGACGCTGGAGTTGTCGTCCAATGATGTCCCACACGTGCTCGATTGGAGAAAGATCTGGTGATCTAGCAGGCCACGGCAACATGTCGACACTCTGTAGAGCATGTTGGGTTACAACAGCGGTATGCGGGCGAGCGTTATCCTGTTGGAAAACACCCCCTGGAATGCTGTTCATGAATGGCAGCAAAACAGGTTGAATCACCAGACCGACGTACAACTGTGCCGTCAGGATGCGTGGGATAACCACGAAAGTGCTCCTGCTGTCATAGGAAATTGCTCCCCAGACCATAACTCCAGGTGTAGGTCCAGTGTGTCTCGGCGGCAGACAGGTTGGTTGCAGGCGCTCACCTGGCCTCCTTCTAACCAACACACGGCCATCACTGGCACCCAGGCAGAACTGGCTTTCATCAGAAAACACAACAGATCTGCACTCCGTCCTCCAATGAGCTCTAGCTTGACACCACTGACGTCGCAAACGGCAGTGGTTTGGAGTAAGTGGAATGCACGCTACAGGGCGTCTGGCTCGGAGCTGTCCTTCAAGTAACCGATTTGTAACAGTTCGTTGTGTCACTGTGGTGGCAACTGCAGCTCGAATTGCTGCCGCAGACGCAGTACGATGCGCCACGGCCATACGCCGTACACGGTGGTCTTCCCTCTCAGTAGTGCCACGTGGCCGGCCGGAACCCGGTCTTCTTGAGGCAGTACCTTCCCTTGACCACCGCTGCCAACAATCATGCACAGTGGCTACAATCCTGCCAAGTCATTCTGCAATATTGCGGAAAGAAAATCCACCTTCTCGTAGCCCTATTACACGACCTCGTTCAAACTCCGTGAGCTGTTGATAATGGCTTCTTCGTCTTCTTAAAGGCATTCTTGACTAACATCAACACACTACGTTGAATCTGAACGATAACTAACGCTCACGAACGTTACAGCGCGTATTTACAGCAAACCTGCTTTGCATGTTCCGAGGGGCGCTACTAGCGCCACACGTATGCGCCGAGCGCGAAATTTGCATAGACGTCATCTTACAGACGTACTCTCACCGCCTACCAACTGTCGTTTATCTAACACAAACCCTTCTTGGTGTTGGGATTTTTTTCCGTCAGTGTATTTTTAAAATACTCTTCGACATAAATGGAATCGAAAGATAAAAGTTTTCTTCAATCGGATGTTTAGAAGCAAATATATGGAATAAAACGTATTTTTGAATTCGACATCATCTGCATTTATGCCCTCTAGCGGCGAAATTGTACATCGTAAAAAACACAACGAAATAAAGGATCATCATTCGCATATTTCAAGCTTCCCAATGCAAAAAGAATTTTTCACATCGGACTAATATTTGCAGAGATATCGTGGATACAGATGGACGGACAAACCGGTAACATAAGCACGATCTTTTTTTACAAAAGACGTGCTAAAAAGTGTGGAACAATGTGAATAATACAGGAAGGGTGAGAGACTGAAAATAAATAAAACAGAGAGAGAGGGAGAAGGAAGGATGAGAGTGCACTTTCGTGCGTGCGTTGGGACTTGTGCACGTCCGCGTGGAGATGTAGAGGAAAAATAGATAATGAAAAGAAAAAGTGCAGAAGAGATTGAAACAAAGCAAGTGCTTGTGTGTTTATGCGGAACAGAAACTCCGACAGATAAAAGAAATAAATTGAGAAAAGAGGGGATAATAGAGATTGAATGTGGAAGGTATGCAATTTAAAAGAAAGTAAGAGTGCGTAAAAGAAAGAACGAGAAAGGTAAAGGTTGCAAAACATTTCCTGGCAGAAATAGTGGGCAGACAGAAAGCTCAAGTGTGTGTGCGTGCGCGCGCGTGTTTGTGTTTGTGCGTTCGTGCTCGTGGAACAAATTAAGGCTGAGGAGCAGGAAAAATGCCTAAGAGTCAGGAAGTGCCAAAGAATACGTGCACCTATGTCATCATCATCATCATCACTGTCAACCATTATCAATCCACTGCTGGACGAAGGTCTCCCCAAGTTTCCTCCACAACGGTCTGTCTTGTGACAGTCTCCTCCATCTCACCCCTGCATACTTTCGAATTTCATCCACCCATCTCCCATGTGGTCTTCTTCTGGGTCTTTTCCTGTCCCTTGGAATCCAATCTAAAAGTCCGGCTGTCCATCGATGATCTGCCCTTCTGTCAGTATGTCCAGCCCATTGCCATTTCACGGATTTAACTCTGATCATGATGTCTTCCACTCTTGTCATTTTTCGGATCCACGAGTTTCTCTTCTTATCTCTCTTGGTGACACCAAGAATGCACCTCTCCATGCTGCTTTGAGTTGTCTGCAGCCTTTGTATGTCTCTTTTCGTTAAGTTCCACGTCTCTGCACCATACGTAAGCACTGGAAGGATGCATTGAGCAAACACTTTTTTTTTTAAGACATAATGGCATATTGCTCTTGAAAATTATGCTGTTTCTTCCAAAAGCTCTCCAGGCAAGTTTTGTACGCCGATTAATTTCTTCATCAATGTGACCCTCACTTGATATCTGCTGTCCAAGATAAACGTACGTGCCTGTTATCTCCAGCTTTTCTCCATCAATCGATAAATCTTCATTTCTTGTAAAAGCATTGAACATCACTTTTGTCTTCTGAAAGTTCATTTTTAATCCCACTTCTTTACTCTAGTCAGCAAGTTCCTGGATCATACTCTGCAGCTCTGATGGAGTATTTGCAAAAATGACTACGTCATCAGCAAAACGAAGGTGGGTTAGATAATCTCCATTAATCTTTGTCCCCATGTTTTCCCAGCTCAGCGACTGAAAGACACCCTCCAATGTGCATTAAAGAGCTTCGGAGATATGGTGTCACCTTGTCTCACTCCCTTTCCAATTTTTATGTGTGTTGTATTTTCAAACAGCCGAATCTTTGCCCTTGCATTTTCATAGATGTTATTAATAATATTAATGTATGCATCTTCAATACCGCAGGATTTCAGAGGCATTGTAACTGCTGATGGTTTCACCAAATCAAAGGCTTTTTCATAATCGATAAAAGCCATGCACAATGGAAGTTCATATTCCCTCGCTCTTTCAATTAGTTCTCTCAGTACGTGGATATGATCTATTGAGATGTAGCCACTTCTGAATCCAGCTTGTTCTCGCGGTTCAGCCATGTCCAGTGTTACCTTCAAACGGTGTGAAAGAACTTTAGTGAAGATTTTATAAACCACTGATAGGAGGCTGATAGGTCGGTAGTTCCCGAGATCCTCAATGTCACCTTTTTTATATAGCAGGATCATTGTAGCGGTGTTCCAAAACTTGGAGTACATGTATCATCCCTTTCATATAATTTGGAGTAGAAATCTTTCACTCTTGTCAAAATTTCACCTCTATTTCTTGTTACAGAACCATCTTCTTTTTTCAGTGCCATAATCTGTTTTCTTCCCTTACTGAGATGTCCCTTTGCTATCTTTAGGCTTTGGTTGTTTTCAATTGCTTTCCTCACTAGTTCACAGTTGAATTTCCTTACGTCTTCAGTCATACTTTTTCGTACTGTCTTGCATAGCTCTATATATTCCACTTTGGAAGTCATATCTTCTTTAGTTGTCCTCATCTCTCTTCTTTCTTGCATCAACATTTTGGTTTTTCCTGATAATTTGTTCACATGCAACTTGTTCTTAGACCGAGCTAATTTTGTTGCTGTTTCCATAAGAGCTTTGGTTACTTTTCTGTTAACTTCAGAAATATCCACTTCTTCCGATGTTAGGCCTTCTAAAGCAGAGAATCTGTTCTTCAGTTCCAACTTGAAGGTATTATGGTGTTTTTTAAGGTTGGTTATGTCAATACATTTTGTTTGTCTTATGAGCTTGCCGCGTTCAAGTTTAGTTTTGAGGTGCATCTTACATCTCACCAATCTATGGTCACTACCTGTGTTGAACTTGTTTAGCACACTGCAGTCTTCTATGACGAATTTTTTGTTACACATAATAAAATCAATTTCACTTGTCGTCCCATTTGGATGTCTCCATGTCTATTTCCTGTGTGGCTTTTTCTTGAAGAAGGAGTTGAAGATGAAAAACCCTTCTGCCTCTGCAAACTCAACGACAGTATTTCCACGCTGGTTTCTGTTGCATCTATGTATCTACCTGTAAGAACAGGAACGTGAGAGAGAAGAAGATATAAATAAAGAAAAACCAGACGAAGGGACAGCGAAAAAGAAAATTAAAAGAGACAAAAGAGAGACAGAAAAGAAGAGAAGGAGTGAGCGGCAAAAAATGTTATAGGTTTCTGTGTCATTTCTGGAGTAAAGGCCGTTTGAAATGCAAGTAACTTAAAAAATTCAATTTTACTTTTTCAAATTTCTTATTATGTTCGTTTGACCATTTCATGATTTTAAATTATAAATATTGTTAATCACTGGAGGATCGTAGTTTAGCAAAAAAAAAAAAAAAATCCCCGAGCCTCCAGTGATTGATTTAAAAATCTAAAATGATAAGATGAAGTTACTTTTCACCGAGAACACTGAACTTCTTGCAACAAACGACTTATGTGGAAGTCGGACTGGCAATCACAGTTACCGCAAACGCCTACGTTAATGGACGTCGGTTCTATGTAATCAACAAATCCAATTGTGCACATATTTTTTACGGTTTTTTTTTCATCGGAAGGAGCATCACGCTACTGTGATGCTCCTTATTAAATGTCAAAGTTGCCGTATTTCATTGTATGTACCTATTTGCTTTACTTACTGTTGATTGGCTCTTTCAAGCATTGAGACCAAGAGCATCCAAGTTCTGTGGGAGTTCCGTTGTGGGTGCTCCTCCAAGCGGCTGCCCAGATAAAAAGGGGCTGTTATTTGTCAGAGTAGACATAACTAGATAGAGGATTCAAGAGGAGATCACGAAAAGGCGCCGTTGTTGAGAGGTACAAAATGTTCCTCAGAGAAGATGAATGAACCGAATTAAGCGGTTACCTCCAGGTGACTCGGGAAAACCAAAACTCTGGTTATGAGGAAGCAACGTAAAGGCAAATGACTGATCAATTCAACCATGCAGCCGGACGAGGAGGCTCGATATTGCAGTGCATTAAATGCAGATAGCACTAAGCGTTTCCGTAATCATGGATATTGAAGAATAAATTGTTATTGTTCGTGATTCTTGGACTTTGTCAGATTGTGGTTACACGTTCTCTGATTACCATATACTAGGACAGGAGAGTTCTAACACCCTTATAAATTGGTAACATGAAACCAACAAGTTACGAGCTAGGGAAAGTTTGCAAGCTGTGCTGTACGTTATCCAAACCAAGTTAGTTTCTTAGGAGATCAGAAGTCAAGATAAACAATCTATATAGGTCAAGATAAACACACCTTAAAGTCTGGGCCTAAGTAGCAAGATGAGCTTGATACATTTTTTTCATCACCAAGCATCGATCACGTAATCAAAGCAGCAACGCTGCAGCAATTCGACAGTCCCATTTTTCAGCCAGGGAACCATTTTGTGCAATTCTGTAATAGCTTTTTCTTCTCTTGTATCTTCAAGTTATGATTCTTGAGTGAATGTCTCCTAGCCTGTAGGAAGAACATTGCTCTCTTCGCAAAGCGGTGAAATTGTAAAATATTTCGTCTTTTGAAACTGGTCATCAAGCTTAAACGGATAAACAATAGACTTTTCTTTTGCAATAACTCACTGGATGTTACATTGTATATTTTTCCATGTGCCTGTAGGTAGTTTGTTTTGTTGTTTTTGCATACTTAGAATCAGAAGTAGTAATGCATCATACAAAACTTCAACACAATTTTTTCTAATAATAGAAGTGTTATTGAGTTCCGTTTTTTCATCCTCTCCTGATCCAGCTGTTCTGCTGTTCAGTTCTTTAACTTGGTTAATAATGACATATGTATCCAATAATATTTAAATCTGCAGCAATGTGATGTAATGATTTTTTCATTTTAACAACCTTCAGTTATTAAGTGCCAAGATTAGATTATTACTTTCATCTCAGCTCCCAGATCTGTCTTCTTTTTTTCACACACACACACACACACACACGTGTGTGTTCATAAAACCGATGCACCGTAGCTTATGGTGGAAGTTTCCAAAACACTTCAATAATGCATCCCACGAATTTCATTCCCTAGTAGCATGAACCTTTCAACAACCGAAATAACACGCTTCAGAAATGATTCCTCGTTTGTTTTTCTAGCTGTGGTGTATGAAACACTAGAACTTTTATGAGACCATTCAGTTTAATGCGGTCAGTTACCTCTATTATCTTTTTTTTCCCCTCACAGATCGTAGACCTCCGTGGAGTTCCACCAAGGAAGGAAACTGACTATGCTCATTTGCTGCAACGTCACGTTCGTTCGAAAAATGATCTTGCCAAAGGAGCACCAGAAAGCCCACACGTGGTCAAAATTCTGACACCACCAACACCTGGGTCGCATAAATGATGTAACCTTCGTCCCCCCCCCCCCAACTCCTAAATGCTCTGGTAGTTGCCCTTGAGATAGTATTCACACGAACAGTAGTTTCAATTAATGCACAGATCAAAAGGGCAAGCCATTTGATCTTTACGTTAATCTAAAATACTGTTCTTATGAAGACCCACCTTAAAGATCTGTAATACAGGGCCGGTTTCAGCATTTGTGGCGCCCTGTGGGCTTTAACAACCACCACACATACATTTGCGAGCAATTCTTGGGGTTATGAGCAGTCGTCCGTCCCAAATTTGGGAGAAGGGATAGAGGACCATCAGACAAACACACCATCCATGCCTCATCCGGGACTAGAACCCGGGCCCATCTCGGACAAATGGTCAGCAGCCAGCGCCTCCGACAACTCGGCCACCACGAGCGGCGAAAATTGTTTATTTACTAGCAAAAATGAGATCCTTTTATTCACCATGTTCGATGCCTCCCCCTTCTCTTGAGTTATGGGTTGCTGATTTTCTCAATTTCTATTTACCTTAATAAATTTAAGATTAAAGTAAAATTAAATCACAGTCATATTTCGCTTTTGCTTTTAATTTATGTCTTTAATATAGATGGGCCGACTGAGATTTCAGAAGGTCTGTCCGTAAGTTTTCGTTGTTTATTCATTCTCTGCTAATAAAATCTGAATTGGTAAAAATTAAGACTTAGGGGAGGGGGGGGCTGGGGGATGTTATCCCACTTCGACATATCTTGGTTGCTTTATACAGTACGTAACAAAACAAACTCGTTCAGAAAGTTCGATCAACAGTTTATTTGGAGGACACATCTGACGAAAGCGCTGACTCTCGGAAACAAGGTGTAATTAGTTGTAACATTGAGCTCCAAAAAAAAAAAAAAAAAAAAAAAAACGCAAGGAAGCAAAGTGGATCCGAGTGAACTTGAACAACAGTCGAGATTCATATTTTTTGTTTCTGACGCAAAAATGTAATTTTTTTCTTGCGATTTCCAGAAGAACGATTTACGTCAGACGTTGAAGGTCGAAGCATTCTAAAGAAATAAACATTTTAATTACTTCGTTCTGATTATTCTAGTTAGAATGATTTTTAGTAGTGCCAACGTAAAAGAAATCTCAATTAGAATTCTCAGTAACTTCGGCGACTGAATTAATGAGCTGATGATTCTGTACCTCCCGCCGTTTGATCAAGAGCACAGTTTTAACTAATTTAACTAATGATCACAGCAGAAGTTTAAAAGTTGGCTCGCTTTAAGCCCAGGACTTTAGGATTTCCAGGCATTTTAATAAATGCGGTAGCATGAGAAGAAGCATTATCTAAAGGAATACTTACCCAGGAGATTCAGATGCCCTGCTCGGCAGAGAATGCTAACTCAGGCATCGGGCAAATTCAGTTGGCGAAAAGGTACTAACCCAGGCACCTAACAGTCCGGACACCCGATGCCCGGGACAGATAGCTAACGCGGGAACCGGGCAGTACCACATGGAAAAAAGTGCTAAACCAGGCACCTAACAGTTCGGACACCCGATGCCCGGGACAGAATGCTAACCCGGGAACCGGGCAGTACCACATGGAAAAAAAGTGCTAACCCAGGCACCTAACAGTCCGGACACCCAGTGCCCGGGACAGAATGCTAACCCGGGAACCGGGTAGTACCAGATGGCAACAAAGTGCTAACCCAGGCACCTAACAGTCCGGACACCCAGTGCCCAGGAGGGAATGCTAACCCGGATACCGGGCAGTACCAGATGGCAAAAAAGTGATAACCAAGGCACCTAACAGTTTGGACACCCGATGTCCGGGACAGAATGCTAACCCAGGAACCAGGCAGTACCAGATAGCAGACAAAGTGCTAACCCAGGCACCTAACAGTTCGGACATCGCACGCACTGTCTCACTTGACAGGAAAGTATTGCCAGGCGCCGGGAAATACCACGCTGTAGAGTTGTACTAAACTATTAACCGGAAAGTTCGGACATCGGATAATATAAGTCGGGCAGGGAAGTTCTAAACCAGGACTGGGCAATCTCACGCGGAAAAGAAGTACTTACTCAAGCACTTAAAGATCAGGACATCGTGCTGTCCCACTCTACAGGAAGTATTGGCCCAGATATCGAGCAGCGCCTCGTGGAAGAGAAGTACTAACTTAGGCACCAGAGACAGCATCCAGTGAAAAAGAAGTATTTATCCAGGCACCCAACAGGTGGGACATCGCGCTGTTTCATTCGAAAGGGGGAAATACAAATCCAACAACGGACAGTCCCACGTGGAAGAACCGTATTAACCCAGGCACCTAAAAGACCGGACATCACTCTGTTCCACTCAAGAGAGAGGTCCAGTGATGGAGCAGTCCCGCGTAGCAGACAAGCTTTAACTCAGAACACGGGCAGCAAAATATTCACCCAAGCACTGATATGTCCCATTTGTCAACGAAGTACTAATCCACTAAAAAGCACCGTCTGGCACATAGGCAGTCCAACTCAGTAAAAAAGTACCAATCCTGGCATCAAGAAATTCCACTTAGATGATTTTACGTATATCCGTTAGTTTCTACTTCTTGTAAAGATTCCGTGGTCTGAGATTATCGCTGTTATTTTCCTTAATTATTTTCACTTCATAATGTACCTTTTTTTTAAAATTCTCCTCTGTGAAAATATCTAACTGAAGTTTTCCGCCGAAATAAACGTTCGGAAAGTTTTATATGAGAAACTGATGCATAGAAATTTCCCCTAGCTAAACAAAGGATTGCATCCACATGGTATCATAAATAATGCATCACATCCACTAAATAATATTCTTCAGATAATTATTTCGTCAAGTGAGAAATTGCTGCATGCTAGCGTGATAGAGATATCTTTCAGTTTGAGTGCAGGCATTAAATTAAAAAAAAAATCAACGTCATTGATATCGTATACAAACATAGAGTGAATATCTATGTTTTAGGTATCATTCATAATTTCAAAAATCGAAATGAGCATGCACTTTTTTTTTAAGTATGTTTACATGTTTCGTGGGGAAAAAAATAGTGATGGCAGTTAAAGTCTTTTTATTTCTGATTAGAAAACAGCGGTATCGAAGATCAAAATGTAGGAAATTACATATCACTAGAAGCAGAAAAAAGGAAAGCCATTCTTTAATGGTTCATTACCGGGGTGCTGGATATAAGGTATGTTGGAACTACATACCCATCCAATTTCCAAGGAAGAACAAAGCTTTCCTTGTTTCTCCTTAGAGATTGGCAAGTTGGACATCAAAACAATTAAATTCCCCCATTTGCCCCTACCCCAAAGGAATTTTTTGTATGTTCTGGCTCTCCTATTTATAACGCCATCGTTATGGTCCTAAAAACGAATAACAATGCGACTTCTCTTTTCACCCATCAAACCCCATGAAAACGAATAACAATGCGACTTCTCTTTTCACCCATCAAACCCCATGAAAAACGAATAACAATGCGACTTGCCGCCCCGGTGGCGCAGTGGTCTAAGCGATGGCATCTGATCATTCGTCCGAAAGGGATCCGGGTTCGAATCCCGGTGAGGCATGGATGTTGTGTTTGTCTTACGGCACTGGTTCTCTCCCTTACCTGGAACCAGTGACCCTAAATTAGGGACGGGCAACTGCTTATAGCCCATTGAGTTGCTCACGGTGGTCGTTAAACCTCCAATCAAAAAAAAAAAAAAAAAATTCGACTTCTCTTTTCACCCATCAAACCCCATGAAAAACGAATAACAATGCGACTTCTCTTTTCACCCATCAAACCCCATGAAAAACGAATAACAATGCGACTTCTCTTTTCACCCATCAAACCCCATGAAAAACGAATAACAATGCGACTTCTCTTTTCACCCATCAAAGTTCAGCAACGTTAGGCGCAAAAGCAGTTAGTTAAGGTAGCTGTTCTCCCATCAAAGTTCAGCAACGTTAGACGCAAAGGCAGTTAGTTAAGGTAATTGATAACCTTTTACGTAGCACGTACTTCCAACAGAGAACAATGGACCGCACTTGTAGCCAAGTGGTCAGATGCGTGGGTTTCTGGCTAGTCGTCTGAATTGGATCAGGGCTCGAATTCCGGATGATACATGGGCTGTGCGTTTATCTTACGGCGTTGTATTCCTCCCCTCCTTAGAAGCAATGGACCCAAATTTAAGAAGGATGATTGCTATAAGCCCTTAGATTTACTCATGGTGATCGTTAAACACTCCCTCCCTTCCTTCTCAAAATGAACTATGGTAACTTCGCGCACCTCACAAAAATGAATGAATTTGTCCTTAATATTAATTTGACTTAAAATCTTGTAAGTACAAATTACGTCTTATCCCACGGACTTTTTACACGCATCTTTTGGTGATATGTGAACTGAGGTTAAGTGCCGTTGTTAAAATGTCTAGTTCGACAGCACGGCTTGAGCAAAGCTTGCGGTAACCGTATGTTGTACAGGGTATTCCAAAATTATTTTACAACTTTGACCCTCAATAAAACAGAAACGGAATATCAAAACAAAACCCGGTGTATAGCATATTGAACAGCACGTTACGACGTTTGTTGGGATGCTAGTACAGCTCCACGTACACACCTTTGCTTGCACGAATAACGTCGACACGGTATTCGACCTCCTGCCGTGTTCTCCCGGGCATGTCCTCAGGTACTGTTGTGATGGCAGCTGTAATCCTGTTCTTCAGCTCATCCACATCCGGAACCTTTGTGCGATACACAATGTTCTTCACATAGCCCCACAGAAAAAACGTCAGGGGGCTAAAGATCTCGTAAGCGTGGAGGTCGAGAAATTGAGCCATCCCGTCCAATGCATCGCTCCAGAAAGATTTCATCAAGAAACTCACGAACACGAAGTGTCCATTGCGGGGCCTGCACCGTCCTGCTGGAAGATGATAGCTAGCCTGTTTCAGGTCCTCCAGTCCGGGGGTAACAAACTAACTCAGCATGTCCAAACAAACATTGGATGTGGCTGTGTTTCCGGCGAAAAAGAATGGGCCGATGATGCGATTGAACAGAAGACCGCACCAGACGTTAACCTTAGGGCCGTCACGTTCAATCTCACGAACGGCATGTGGGTTTTTGGACCCCAAATTCTGCAGTTATGGTTGTTAATAACACCACAGACACGAAACGTTGCCCCAATCGCTGAATAAAACACGTTTCAGGAAGCCTTCCTCATTTTCAATCATGTGGTGCCTATCAACATCAAAATCGAAACGTTTCGATTTATCTCCGGGGTGCAATGCCTGTGTCAAATGCACTTTGTAGGCAGTCAGGTACAAGCGCTTGCGCAGCATGCTGTGTATCGTTATAGGTGGTAACCCCAACTGCATGGAGGCCGTACGAATGGACTTCTCTGGACTTCGTAAAAACACTCTGTCGAACACGTTCCGTATGTTTTTCACTTTTGTTTGGCCGGCCAGAAGCACACAACCAGTTTCCATAAACGTATTGTGCCACTCGCGTATGGATGGTGGATACGTCGGTATTTGGTACAGACATTCCTTTGGACTTGTGTATCTGACTTCGTCTCTATGAACCATGCCACACACTGGGCCTTTTCCTGTGGAGTAGCCATCCCAAGTTCAGGGTCGTACCTGAAAGTAAACAAAAACCTTTTGCATACCAATAAGACTTTTTGCGTTGCATATACAAAAAAAAACAGAACTTTGCTATCTTATTTCTTAAAGTTGTAAAGATAATTTTGGAACAACCTACCTGTACTCTACATGTACTGCGTTCACTAACACAAATCTCACTCAGGCAAAATTGCTGAACTAGGTAAAATAAAAAAGAAACTCTGATTGTAATGAACTTACCTCACTCGCCCCTTTTTAATATTCTTTTTCTGTCAAGTGGAATTCAAAAGACGACGAACGCGGCATTGCTGAATTCAGTATTTTTTCGGTCCAGTAATGAAATAACACAAGTAAAATGAAAGGCATACGTTTCTCAAAACCAGCGCGTATATTTCTTAAGGACCGACTGCAGGCTAACAACTTTTTGGAAAAAACCGATGTTATATACTATTCATTCAACAGAAGCAAATGGTGCAAGTCACTTATCACTGATTCTTTTTAAGATTAAATCGCGAAAGGAAAGCACATAATGCTTATGATTGTGATAACTGTTTCCTTATTTTAAAACTTAGCTTAGAAGTAGCTTATTAACCCTCGTTTTAAATTTTCACGAAAAAAACATTGAGTGGCCATTTTATTATGACCACCCCCCTCAGTACTTCGTTGGGCCACCTTTTGCCTTTAATACTGCGTCGATTCTTCGTGGCATGGACTCCACGAGATGTTGATAGGTGGTTTGTGGAATCTGAGACCATGCTTGATGAATAGCACTTTCCAGGAGTGTGAGATTGCAGGGTTGTGGATTCAGCTGTCTGATGTCTCGTTCAACTTCCTCCCACAAATTCTCAATGGGGTGGAGATCTGGAGATTGTGAGGGCCATCTAAGCAAAGTAAACTCACCGGCATGTTCCTGAAACCAATCCTGTACAATACGAGCACTATAGCAGGACGCATTATCTTGTTGAAAGTAGCCATTGCCATTGGGATAAACCATCCACATGGCATGATGCACTTGGTCCGCAGCGATGTTTAGATATGATGTGCCAGTCAGACGTTGATCAACACGACTTAAAAGGCCCAAAGCATGCCAGGAAAACATTCCCCAAACCATAACGTTGTCTCCACCAGCTTGAAGGGTTGTAGCAATGCATTTGGGGTCCATGCTTTCGTGCTGTTTCCGCCAAATTCTCACTCGGCCATCGGCATGGTGCAACTGAAAACGTGATTCATCGGACCACATAATTTGTTTACAATTATCGACTGTCTAATCCTTGTGCTCCTGTATGAACTGGAGACGTTTTCTTTTGTTAACTGCAGACAGCAAAGGTGTTCGAACAGGCCTTCGGCTGCCATATCCCATCCGATGCAGTGTACGGCGAACAGTGCGTGCAGAGATCCTTTGAAGGGATCCTTGATTAAGATGGTCTGTAATTTGCTGCACTGTTGCCCTTCTGTTGTCTGTTACCAGTCTGGACGCTCTCCGTTCCGCCCGAGCAGTCACTAGCCGATGACGACCGCACGTTGCCCGTAGAGACCTATTTTTTTGGCTGACAGTCCAGACTTTAAACACTTAAACGACAGCTGCTCTGCAACATTTCACGAATGCGGCGGTTTCGGTGATACTCGCTCCATGGCTCCGAGCTCCTACAATCATCCCACGTTGAAAGTCAGTCAAATCGTATTTTTTACCCATCTCGTCACCAACAAATCACTTCTGCTACTGTCGCAAGCACTAAGCTTTCCCTTTTTATACTAGCCTCGCCATCTGGCGGCAACAGCGTGCATCCATAGCTCATTTGCTGAAAACTGTCAGGTATTCATAATAAAGTGGCCACTCAGTGTATAACTAGCTGAGGAATTCAGGGGTTTCAGTGTAGCAGGTATGAAAGAAATAAAGCGATTTGTACAGACAGGGCACAAAAAATGAGCTTTGTGGATTTTTTTTATAACCTAGTGCGAGGGACGAGAAGGGAAGTCCATGACAATATCTCTAAAAGTTACACAGAGCTAACTAACATCGTTGAGTACCGATTTTGGATCTGTGTAACTAAGAAGGCCGAGTGGATCTTTTTGAGGTAGCATCAAGAATGTTTTGGGGGGATTTGAGTTACTACCCTAAATGTGGGAAAATTTCTATGGCTGTGCGGATTTTCGTGTCGATAGAATATGTTCAAGGCAAAAATTTTGTGTTTCCCGAAAGAGAAATCTTAGGCACGTTCAGATATGCAAGAAATGTAGCCATCCCGATATGAATTCGAAGGCACACTCTGACTAAGAAAACTCTAAATAGTGATATATTACCTTAAAATATCATAACAAAAAAAACTGTTAATCTCTTTTGGTTCTTATTGCAGTAGACTAGGTTTTGAGGGCTGCACGTGGAATGTCCTTACCCCAGCGGAGTTGCTGGTGTACACGAGCTGCCCATGGATTGTCATCATTCCAGCGTAGTCGCTGGTGTTCCCGAGCTGCCGATCAGTTGTCCTCATACCAGCGAAGTTGCTGGTGTTCACGAGCTGCCCATCAGTTGTCCTCATACCAGCGAAGATGCTGGTGTTCACGAGCTGCCCATCAGTTGTCCTTATACCAGCGAAATTGCTGGTGTTCACAAGGTGCCTACATCAGTTGTCTTCATACCAGCGAAGTTGCTGGTGTTCACGAGCTGCACACGGACTGTCCTCATCCCAGCGTAGTAGCTGGTGTTCACGAACTTCATGCGAACAACATGCGCCATAGATGCGTGGAGAGCGCTATCGTCAGCTGAATTGAGGACTCGGATGGCTGTAATGGAAACGAATTTATTGATATAAAAATAACAAACATAGAGAGATGAAGTGACAGAATAGGTTCTTGAAAAGTTCCTGCAGTGCAGTAACAACAACAACAACACAAAATGGATCACAACATGCACTTTGCGATATTTGTGAAACGAAACTGACAAGGTATCACGTGATGTTCTTTCTGGTGTACTTTGAGTGTACTGGAAGGGTGGTGTACTTTGAGTGTACTGTCAAGAAATATTTTAATTTCAGTAAGTATTACAAAGTACTCGGTCGGATAGGGACGCTTCATGGGTGTAAGTGTATGTATGTCTGCGTGGTATGCATCCGCCACACCCCTTCCCCCAGAAAATAAATACCTAATCTCATTTTGTTTTGACATTGTCATAAAAACTTTCAATAATAGTTGCAGTATTGATCTAAAACATTTTGCCAGTACGTTGAAAATCGAGCCAAAGTTTCATGGAACTGTTGATCTGAACCTTTCCTTTTCTATAACGAAAGTCTTTTTGTATGTCTCAAGATATAGTCTCTCCTTATTGTCTCAAGATATCTTTAACTCAGGGTTATACAATTTTGGAGCAGCTTTTGCAGTAATGTTGTAGAAGCTTTGCAGTACTGTGACGTACCTGCCAGCAGGACGCACACGACATAAAGGCAGATAGGAATCAGAACAAATGTCTGCGTAGCTCAGTTGGTAGAGCGACTTGTTCCGGAATAAGCGGCCTCGGGTTCGAATCCCGCGGCGTAGACCAAAAATGACGGAGAAATTTACTTCGTTATAGTGACGCCCGAACTATCCGGATGACCCGGCCGTTCAAAATCTCGCATTGGTGTGATGTTATTTCCACACCGCGAGACAGGAAAAATCTGAGAATTCCTTCTCCAGCGCTTCGAAAAATAAAAATGTGTGATGTTGCATTCCACACAGCAGATTAACTGGGAGTTCTCAAGTGCACGTTCTACAGTGGATGGCTGCCTGCAACGATTCATGGTCACGGCTGACCCGTGGGCCATGCCCCGGCCCTCTTTCGGGGGGGGGGAGATGTGACGTACCTGCCAGCAGGACTCACACGACATAAAGGCAGATAGGAATCAGAATAAGCGTAGCTCAGTTGGTAGAGCGACTTGTTCCGGAATAAGCGGCCTCGGGTTCGAATCCCGGCGTAGACCAAAAATGACGGAGAAATTTACTTCGTTATAGTACAGTTGAAGTGATCAGCGTCATAAAAGGTACAGGATCATAAGAAATTTCCTGAAGCTTTTGAGGTTACAGAACATGTTTAATATGACGTAAAATTACAGAGATGCACAATATGGACCTTTATCAATCAAAGGTAAATTGGCTTCGTCTAATGCAGGAACAATACTGCCACCGTTTTGAGTCTTGCAGAAAGAAGATCAGTAAAAGTCCATATCATGCATATCTGTAACAGTTTTGAATCTTGTAGAAGAAGATTCAGAGGGCCTGTCCTTCCTAAATCTTTTCGCTGCAGCTTGAGATTGCTTTTGTATTGTGTAGTTATTTCACAGAACACTTCAATTTGTAAACTATAGATGTGACTCTACAAATTAATATAAGTATGCATTGTTGCGCATTCAACACTTTTTAAACAAATCTTTGCGTTATAACAAAAAGCTAACAAAAACTCACGACCCTAAACACCATACATGCCATTTGCCCCGAAAAAGCTGAGCCAGAGCACAGCGAAACCTTGCTCACAGAGCTCATTTAAGAGGGGGCTAAGGGGGCGGCAGCCCCTGGCCCCACTTTTTAAGGGGTCTCAGAATCATACAAGATGTTTGCAGAATTGACAGAGTTCTACACTTTATTTATTTGTTTGTTTGTTTATTTATTTTGCAGATAGCACAGCAAAATTTATAAGGAACTGCCTTATGAAAAAATTATTTCTATTTCTTCCCACTTTGTTAGGAAGAGTCCACGAAAAATATATTAGTACACATCTGTAATTGGGGGGGAATCTTCGTACATTAAGGATTCGTTTGAATCATCATATTTGGATCACATATTTTGTCCACTACTTCAATATAATTTCAACAAGCTGAGCCCTGTGTGGGGAGAAGAGAGGATTAAAGCAGAACTGAACCGGTGTCCATTTTTCAACCATGCATTTTTACATTTTCTTGCTACTACTGATTCGTCCATGAATCATGGGATACACACTTCAATATGGTGGGGATATTTTTATAGCTTCCTCATCGTATTTTGGGATGTTTTCTCCTACGTATTTTTATTCGGCCACCTATAGTGAAATGCTAGATGTTCCACTAATACTGGGGCCCCAAAATACTGTCCAGTCATCGGGCCCTCTGTCTCCTTAAATGGGCTCTGCTTGATAAACAAGAAAAAATTTTGTTTTCTTAATACTATAATCGCCACAATGCTTGTAGTCTACAGTTTGTATAATATTTGTATTGCTTACATGCGCATCATATTATCTCTATCTTCTGTGTATGTCTCTCTGCTTCTGAGAGGACATACTGTATGTCGGTGTTGGTGGTAAATGTAGTTTACTGACTTTCCATTGTATTTAGTCTAAGCATTAAACTGTGGGATAAACATCTGTTTATGCTTCGGAGGGAAAATAATACTTCTGAGATTAACCAAAATCGTCTTCTTTTGCTAACTGATCAATCTGGGAAAATCACAGCTTCATTTTTGCAGAAACATGAATATGCCTCAAGCGAAGCTTTCAAGCTGATGGAAAAATTCCTGATTTTGCACGAAGTTTGCACTGATTATGCACATAAGGTGCGTTGCATAAATACATAAAGACAGTCTTCTTTGCGCCGTGAACGCAATGCGAATAAAGGTAGGAAGCTGAAGTGGTACCTAATTAGACATAACCCTACAACAAACGTTTCGATCCGTCGAGATGACCGGATTGTGTGAAAAGAACACCACAAACTGAAATAGGGTAATTTTAGGTGTCTCATAAATATAAAGACAACTATGTAAAGTAGCCACATGCAAATGAGATGTACAAGTTAGCATGTTGCACGCACGCGCATGAACCGTAATTCAGTCCAGTCTAAGAAAGACAGCGGACCTGCCGTCAGACATTGCTGAAATGCCAGGCAACAGTCACCTTTCTTGTGAGGAGGTGCAGAAGATTTGGAGACTGAGAGCAAATGGATTGCCTGTAGCAAAAATTTGTAAAGCCATGGGGAGCAGTAGGGCAGTCACTTATAAGACTTTATCGAAACGCGGTGCGTTAACTTCCAGAAAACTCGAATAACAACCAAACGACATGATCGTGCCATCATGCGTTCAGTTTCATCCCAAAGGTTATCACTACGTCAAGTTTCTCGGACTGGTGGTTACACCGTCTCAAAGGACACAGTTCATCGACGAATCAAGGAAAGTCGCAACATTGTGCTCCGTAAAATGCGCCGTTTGCCACACCTTACGCGGAGCCATAAGGAAGCTAGATTGTTATGGGCAAGCAGCCACATGCACTGGACGGAAGAGTGGATCACAACTATACTCGGGGCAAGCTTAACCTGTCATTGGAAGGAAGGCTACAGAGTGTATACTTCCACTGCATAAAATAGTTCCGGTCTAAAAGCTCGTACTCCAGCTTCAACTGGCACTTAGAAATGACACAGATGTTCAATACGTTGTGTGTGTGTGTGCATTTAAAAAATTCAGATCTCAGTTTCAGCGGCATTTCTAAAAAATACATATATTCGTGCTTTGGTGACGTCACTGATGGTTCTCTGTCACAGCATTCTTGTTTGGGTCAGAGTTAAGCTGTCAACCCAGGGGATATTTATTGCTGTGGGGGGGTGGGGGTCATTAGTGGAAGGATGAGGGCGAAAAAAGTGTTTCCGAGGGCATTTCGCGTTTCTCCTTCTTGATTGTTGTTTTAAAACACTCTTCTGTCTTTTCGGTTTTTTCGAATGGCATCTGCCGGTCACTCGAGTGTATTTCAGCCGCATAAACGTGGGAAATCACTACGAAGCTCTGCTAAGGTGATCGTTATGAATGTTTTCACTAAATTGATGGAAAAACATTCGCCGAATAAATCAAATGAATTAACAGTTCTTACGGCAGAACTCACTGGCGTTTCAAGTCGCACCATTGCGAGAATGAAGGTTGAATTTAGTACTGAAGTACCTCAGATCCATTGGCAATTTATTTCTTCAAATTAAAATACAATTCTCGCTTGGCTTACATAGAACGTTTTCTCGAAATTAGTTTGGAGTTCCCAATTCAGTTCTCAATATAGGCCAAGAAACGGCCATCTTTTCCTTTTGAACTTTTGTGCGCAGTTGCCTTAAACGCGCATGAACCGGCATGAAAATTCAGACAAATGAAAGAGTTCCTTCCCCAGCCACACATAATTCGGAAACTTGGAAAACTGCCACACATTCAAAGTGTTCCTCGGAGGAACAGCAATTTGTGCCCGGCCCATCAATGAAAAACATGTGGCAATTTTCCAATGTGTGGCAATTTTCCAAGTTGCTGAAAGATGTGTGGCAGTTTACAGTGAACCCTAAAATATCATTTACCACAGAGACGGGCTCTTGTCCAGTACTTATGGCAACACGGGGTAGTTAAAAATGCATACACATTTAACGGATGTCTGTTATAAAAAAAAAATCTAATCAAGGCAAAATTTTTGAAAGAACGAAATTTTACGCATAACTGATGACATGGTAAAATTACTTTTAATTAAATCCAGCAGTTGGTAATCTTCAAGCAATAAGTATAAATATATGAAATATATAAACAAAAAATGGAAAAATATGTGAAAACAAAATTAGGCCACTTAAGACTGCTTCCCGTGTTTAGCAAAGATAATTTCATTTTAAAAGTAAGAAAGAAAGAAACGTTACACGTTCTGTAACATCTCCAAAAAAAAAAAAAAAGATAAGAGAGGGAGAAATAAACTGCTTGTCTACCGGTCTGCAAAGCGCGCGGCGGTGGGGAGGGGGTTAAAATAGAGGGGTTTGGTAAGGGATCACGGTGACAGACAGCCAGCCCTGAGATCTTGTGGGAGAAGTTTTCCGAGTGAAGGTTAATTACACACCATTAGTGCGGAGTAATACTGGGAGTGAAAAGGTCACCGTAGCTTTGGCCCCATTGCCAGGATAGCTTTGCCCCGAGTATAGTTTCTCCGATGAGAAAAAGTTCAACGTAGACGGCCCTGACGATTGGTACTGCTATTAGCATGATTTACGACGCGAGTCACGCACCGTCTACAGCAGACAGAAAGGAGGGGGACCTGTGATGGTCTGGGGAGCTTTTGCGTTCAATGGGACAACGGATATCGCTTTCCTGCAAGGCAGGCAAAACTCCGAAACGTATCAGGACATACTCAGCAGCCACCTTCTACCGTTTGCCGAAACTCTAGCGGGTGTTAATTATCTGGTACAGCAAGACAATGCCTCTATCCATTGGTTTGCATCAACGAAAAGCTGGTTTATCACTCATCATGTAACCGTAATAGATTGGCCAGCACTCATTCCAGATCTGAACCCTATCGAGAACATCTGGGGTATCCTAGATCGTGATGTGTATGCGAATGGACGGTAGTTCTCAAGTGTGGTGGCATTGAAAGAGCAGATTAGACGAAGCTGGTACACACTACGTCCAGAATACACACTTACATCACTTGGTGGACAGCATGCCCAATCGGGTTTTCATGAATCTTTGTATTGTTTACATGCGCATCATATTCTCACTATCTTCTCCGTATGTCTCTCTGCTTCTGCGAGGACATTCTGTATGTCGGTGTTGGTGGTAAATGTAGTTTTCTGACTTTCCATTGTATTTAGTCTAAGCATTAAACTGTGTGATAAGCATCTGTTTATGCTTCGGAGGGAAAATAATACTTCTGAGATTAACCAAAATCGTCTTCTTTTGCTAACTGATCAAACTGGGAAAATCACAGCTTCGTTTGTGCAGGAACATGAATATCCATCAAGCGAAGCTTTCAAGCTGAAGGAAAATTCCTGATTTCATATTTGAGTACCCATGAAGTGAAGCTTTCAAGCTGATGTAAAAATTCCTGATCTTGCATGAAGTTTGCACTGATTATGCACATGCGAATGGACGGCAGTTCTCAAGTGTATTGGCATTGAAAGAGCAGATTGAACGAAGCTGGTACACACTACGTCCACAATACACACTTACATTACTTGGTGGACAGCATACTCAATGGGGTTTTCAGTGTTATTCGTAACAACGGCTCCACTATTCGTACCGCAGATGCTCATAACTAGTAAGTCCTTATATTTTTAATACAGCCGATTTGTGTTTTTTTCTTGTACTTGGCGTTGGAATTGTTATGTTTCCGTCAAACTACTGTGCAGCTGCGTGTCCGGTGCTATTTTTGCAGTAAATATGAGGTTTACATTTCAGCTCGTTGTTGTTTCTCTTTTATTCGAGAATTTGTTCTGTCTCCATATTTATGCGACGCACTATATAAGTCAGATATTAAACGAATTCTGTTTTTTTCGCTAGTGTTCGTCTTACACACCATACGCAATAGGTTATAAAGCAGGACATACCTATAGCTATCTTCGTTCCTTCGGTGACCTTTAAATCATTTGATGTAAGTACTGTACTACAAAAGGGTGGATATATTAAAGGCAACTAATAAAAAGCATTTCACTAAGCTGCATGGTTTAGACACAAATTTCACTCTAAGTTTCCACATTATTCGTAGTCAATTTTTTCTCATTTCACGGAGTAATTACCAGAAATAAAAAACATTATAAGAAAAGATAGTTCTGTACTGCCGCTATAACAATCAAATTTGTACAGTTTCATTTTGATAAATTTTGTTAACTTTATTACAAGGTTTTATTTTGTTTCAAGGAAGTGGAACAAAGTAAAACCGTATCTCCGAAGCTCTTCAATGATGCGTTGCGGAATGTCTTTCAAACATTAAACTGGAAAGACAAGGGGATAACGGTGAATGGAGTTTATTTAAGCTTCAATGCAACATTGCACAAAATGTCTTTCAAACATTGAACTGGAAAGACAAGGGGATAACGATTAATGGTGTTTATTTAAGCTACCTTCGTTTTGCTGAAGCCATTGTCATTTTTTGCAAGTAGCCCCTCAGAGTGCAGTGCTTGATCCAGAAACTTACTGATAAGGTAAGCTAGTGGGATTAAATTTTTTTATTTCAGAAAACAAAATTGATGTACTGTGCTTTTACAAAAACTTTGATTGATGGAAAAACACTGAATGTAATCGATTCCTGCATTTATTTTGGGCAACAGATATCAAGCGGAGGCCACATAGAAAAAGAAATTAATCGACGTATACAAATTGTTGAAGAGCATTTTGAAGAAACGGTACAATTTCAAGGGCAACTTACCATTAAGTCTTAAAAGAAAAAAGTTTTGTGACGTCTTTACAAAGCATTACCAAGACTCATTTATGACTAATTTCAATTAAACAGCACATAACATTTAATTAAATAAACAACAAAATACACTTCACTATGCTCTGTCGAACTTGCTATAAATCAAAACAAACTCTCTCTCCACTCAGCGCAACATAAAACGCACGCTCGCGTCTCCCGTCTCTTAACTCAATACTCTCACGTAAGTTCTGACGTCAGCTAGGGCATCAGCTCTGACGTCACTATGCGGGACCGGGAACGGCACAGTTTAATCAATGTATCCTTTCAGTTCTTACTAATAGATCAGAGACATGGACCTTAACTAAAAAATACTTTCAGAGGATGCAAATACCTGAAAGGAAGAATGGAGAAGCGCATGCTTTGTATAAAAAGGAAATATATGAAAAGGAACTCATGCATTTGATTAAAATAAAATCCCTGAATGTTGAATGTCAATTGTCTGCACACATTTCTAGAAGGACTGCCCAGCAACGGACATCTTGGTCTTTTTAGTTCCTTAGCCTGGGTACTAAGGAACTAAAAAAGACCAAGGAGAAGATGAGGCGGGAGATGCCTGGATGTGTTCGGAAGAACACTGGAGGAGACTGTCTTGAGGAGTAGACTGACATGGGGGAGACTGTCTTTTTGAAGGCAAACAGTTGTGGGAGAAACCTGGGGAGGCCTCTGTCCAGTAGTGGATTGATAATTGTTGTTGTTGTTGTTGATGATGATGATGATGATGTATATATATATATATATATACTTAAGAGCAAAACTGAAGACTAAGGAAAAAATTTTAGAATTTAAAACGAAGGGTGCAAAATAACCTGAAAATCAAAACGCGCAACGCAGCAGTTTTGAAAATTCAGAATACACATTCTATAAAGAAGATACCTAAGCAAAAAAATACAAATATAATTTTGACTCACACCTAATACAACATAGAAAAGGTTATGTATCTACCTGTGTGAGTAAAAGGAGAAAAGATAAAAAAATAAAATAAAACAACTGAATGTAGAAGGTGTCGAGAATACTGAGCCTTGGCTTTATCAAGGACCAGCAAAAACTCTGCATTTTCTCACTTCCACAAAGACCTAGTTGGAAATGGGTTTCTGCAAGGCCATAGATGCAAGTAACATTCCCACCTAAAATAGTTAAAAATATATATATATATAAGTCATGTCCTCCGTAGAGTAGCATGACCTAGCACTAGTTAACAATTTCGCTTGCATCCATTAACCTTCATGGCCCGACCCATGCTCTTCATCTGTTACTATTAAACAGAGAGAAGAAGATTAAAGAGAACTCAAGCTGTGAGAGTGACATAATAAATGGAAATGATTTTCAGCTATAACGAAATTCCAAGTTCGTTTGAGAGAGAATTTAAACCTGAAAAACAATGCAAAAAGAAATCCAAATTTTACATTGCAATTAAAATAAAGGAAATGTTAATTTATAACGAACAGATTTTTGAAAGAAAACTTGAGTCTAAAACCCCCTACTCTACAACTTATGACAGCACGAAAACGAGAATAAGTTAAAGATAAATATTAACTAAAGAAAACTTTGTGAAAGTTATATACCTTAAACAGTTAGTTGCAATATGTACAAAGTATTTCAGCAGTGCTTTAAGTGCATAATTAATTAGTTATTAAGAACTTAACTACTTTGAAAAAGCAGCGCATAGACAGCGCATAGAAAAGGAACAGGCTTAGCCTTCTTCTGTTCCTAGGTACCTCAAAAGACGCTCAAAGTTACAAAGAAAAGTAAGAGTTAAAACCCGCAAAAATGTTAACAGACAAACCAATGCTTAAAAGCTGAAAAGCTAAAAAACGACAGAGAAAAGGTACATAAAGTACAAACATTGAACTTATAAAACCTAGAACCCAAAAACAAGGAAGAGAGCTTACCTCTTGTGTGACAAAAACTTTTCTCCACACAAGAGGAGAACATGGCTGACCCCTTCCGCCACTCCCTAGACGCTGGGGGGCAGTGAGGGTGGGGCTGATTGCCTCCTCATACAGCAAGAAACCAACGCGCGGAGATTTTAACCAGAGAAAAAAATATATAAACTTAAGACTGTGGATCTGTATGATCAGAATGAGCAGAATTAACTCTCCAGAATACATGAGAAATATTATAAAATACACGAGCAGTTTATTTAATAATCTTTGCATGTATTAAATCACCTTAGTGAGCTTCTATAGATTAATCAGAATCTTATTAATTTTAATGTTGGTTTTACTATTTTTAGTATAGCTATCCTAGTGATGAATAACTAGTTTTCTTTTTTATTTGTTTTTATTTTCTTTTTATAAACAGATTTTTAAGCTTTTTGTGATTTTGTTTATATTATTTAATTTTTTGTTTTAATAGGACCGTCATATCCATAGCACTAAGGTTCCTTTAGGTAGTTAATAGGCATCCTCTAGCCAACTTCCTTACGGCTTTGATTGGTCAGAATCATATTATTAACTGTGTAGAAAATTAAAGCAGATCTGCCAACCTTACTCTATTATTCAGAATAATTTTTCTTAAAGTTCTTTTGATGAAAGAAGAAGGAATTTCGTTCTCTAGAAAACTTTCTAATAGTATATTAATGTGGTAATTGAAATCCAAATTGTTGCTGCAAATTCTTGAAATTCTTAGGACCTGAGAAATTAGTACATTCTCAATTACTTTGGTTGAAATGTTATTATTCCAGTGTAGATATTTAATTACTTTGAAAGGAAAATTAACTCTTTTATCAAAGAGGCTAATAGATGGGTTACCTCTGTTGAGCTTAATGCTTAAGTCTAGGAACTCAAGTTCCTGATTACTGTGGTTGGTTTTACATAAGTTAAGAGAGCTAGGATAGATATTATCAAAATCACTCTCTATAACTTCTGAATTATTGATACACAGCAGATCATCAATATATCTAAAAGTGTAAAGGTAGTTATCTGAGCAGGTGGGGTGATTTTTAATGAATTTATATTCCTTAAAGAACAGGAATAGATTAGCGATATTTGTGGACATTGATGTTCCCATTGGAATACCGTTCACTTGCTTATAGAGAGTATTATTATATAAGATATGGTTATTTTTTATGCAGCAATTGAGATAAGAGTTCCAAGTTCCTACATCAACAAATTGGTTAAGTTTAAATTCTGCATACAGCTCCTTAAATGTAGTGATTATATCTGATAGAGGCAGATTAGTATATAGGTTTTCAAAATCATAACTATTAATATCTAGGGGACAAACATTGAGTATAGTAGAAATTACTTCTGCATTATTATTAATTATCCAAAAATCTCTGTACATCAAGTTAGAACAGTTTCTTAGACTCAAGTTTTCTTTCAAAAATCTGTTCGTTATAAATTAACATTTCCTTTATTTTAATTGCAATGTAAAATTTGGATTTCTTTTGCATTGTTTTTCAGGTTTAAATTCTCTCTCAAACGAACTTGGAATTTCGTTATAGCTGAAAATCATTTCCATTTATTATGTCACTCTCACAGCTTGAGTTCTCTTTAATCTTCTTCTCTCTGTTTAATAGTAACAGATGAAGAGCATGGGTCGGGCCATGAAGGTTAATGGATGCAAGCGAAATTGTTAACTAGTGCTAGGTCATGCTACTCTACGGAGGACATGACTTATATATATATATATTTTTTAACTATTTTAGGTGGGAATGTTACTTGCATCTATGGCCTTGCAGAAACCCATTTCCAACTAGGTCTTTGTGGAAGTGAGAAAATGCAGAGTTTTTGCTGGTCCTTGATAAAGCCAAGGCTCAGTATTCTCGACACCTTCTACATTCAGTTGTTTTATTTTATTTTTTTATCTTTTCTCCTTTTACTCACACAGGTAGATACATAACCTTTTCTATGTTGTATTAGGTGTGAGTCAAAATTATATTTGTATTTTTTTGCTTAGGTATCTTCTTTATAGAATATATATATATATATATATATATACTGTGTAGCTTTTTTAATGCTTTTAAAGTTTTCCCTTTGTTGTATAAAAAAAGTCACTTACACATAAATCAATCAAGATACTAACGGATGAAGTTCTTCCGACTGAGAAGCAAACTACTTAAAACTTCAAAGACGATCTTTATTTTTATTCAGATATGGATGCATGCTCGACGTATAACAACTTTGTGAACACATTCCACTTGGCAATACTCCTTTGGTGTGTTGTTGCATTATACTCATACAACAACACACCAAAGAGGAATTACATATCAGGGAAAAGTAATTAATCTTCGTTAGATGTACAACCCGTCAATAGGAAGATTATTTTCGTGCAGTATATAGACGAATGTAGACTTTAGACGTAGTTGCACGATGACACAATAAAACCTAGTGATGAGTTAAAAACTTTAATGAGATAAAAACACATACACATAAGTTAAAATACCATTAGAGCTTTCAAGGCGGCATCAGCCTCATCTTCAGATGGAAGAAACTACGTCGTGAAGCACATATATATGCAGGAGTAAATTAGAGCATTTGCCACTCAAAAAGACACAAAGTTAATAATAAAAGTTTTGGTCATGACGCCTAGGTACAAAGGTGAAATGAAATGAAATCTGAGGTGGGTAGACTAGTGAGTAACGACAGTTAGTGACAAATATCATTTAACAAAAGTTTCCATGCCTGATGAACAAAAGCAGGTAGGTCCTCATTACAACAGGTATTTAAAAAATGACAAATGTACAAACTCTCGGTGAATAGTAGAGAGGCGTTTTTGGGAAGGCAAGCAAGGATGGTTGCCTTGGTACAAGAGGGGGAGTGTGAGCCCTTAATAACAAGGCGTGACAAGGCGGTAGATTGGGAACCAACATTAATTGTTAATAAGAGCTCACACTCCCCTCCTGGACCGAGGCAACCATCCTTGCTTGCCCTCCCAAAAAGGCCTCTCTACTATTCACCGAGAGTTTGTACATTTGTCGTTTTTTAAATACTGTTGTAATGAGGACCTACCTGCTTTTGTTCATCAAGCATGGAAACTTTTGTTAAATGATATTTGTCACTAACTGTCGTTACTCACTAGTCTGCCGACCTCAGATTTCATTTCATTTCACCTTTGTACCTAGGCGTCATGACCAAAACTTTTATTATTACCTTTGTGACTCTTTGAGTGGCAACTGCTCTAATTTACTCCTGCATGTACAGTATATGTGCCCATGTTTGTTTCACGACGTAGTTTCTTCCATCTGAAGATGAGGCTGTCACGTTCACCCAATATCTTTTTACGGCCACACTGGTATCGTAGGTTGGAGGCTTTGCCGGAATTCTTGTAGTCACGGTACACCCTTGCAATGGTCGTCCGTGAAAATTCGAACTTCGTTTCTACCTCCGAAATACTATGGCCCATCTCACGAGCGTCAACTATGACACCGCGTTGAAAATCGCTTAAATCGTTATTACTTGTCATTCTCATGCCGAAAACAGCTCTGACAGCTGGCACAGTATTTGCCATTTTCTTGTAGGACTTACGTCCACAGTGAGTGGAGTTTAGGTCCCAGCCACCTACAGCGAGATCGCCTTTTGGGCAGGACACAGAAACGGAAGGAATGAGAGCAAGTCTAGCGACTTTGACAGAACAGTTTGTAGTGAGATTAGAGTACAGGCGCCACCGTACAAGTACGATATTGCACATAGAGGGGTGAGAGAATTTCAGAAAAGGGAGCCATAGGAAAGGATACCCATTTAACCAGTGGGTCCAGCCTGGGGGCCGTCACTTAACGTGCTCGTCCGATATTCAGCGATTGTTAGCAAATCACACCATCTCTGAAAGATCAGCCCAGGTTCGAACCTGAGGACCTTGCATCGATAGTCTGAACTGCTAACCACTAAGCAATCCGCGGCTTTCTGACAGCTGGTAAGGATGTCTATCGCTTTATATGCGCACTGGCGGACGCAACCGAGTACGCGCATAGGTGACGTTGTTATGTATTTTGCATAAGTTCGTCTGTACCAGTTTTTCTGGCACTTCAGTGTATATACATCGTACTGCCGAGATATAGTAGTGGACTTCTCAAGGCGAATGAAATAGTGTATACGTCACCGCTTTATAGTTATAAATTGCTTAGAAAATCATTTTAGTGTTTAATACATGTGAAGAATTAGTTGTGGATAATATTACCAGAAAATTCTGTGCACTGATCATCATGCTGGTTTAAATACGGTAAATCCCTCAGTGTTTCTTTTATAGATGCAATTAATGACTTTGATACCAAAAAACCACGAAAAGCAATTTTGTAATAGTAGTAAATCTCGTATATTGCTATGGAAATTTATTGTGATAACTTCATGCAAGCGTTACTGTCGTTAAGAAACGTAGTTGTCATCCATCGCCTCAATTTCATGTTTACTTAATCTTCATCCATTCTGTCAAGAAATACAATTTCTTTTGTTTTCATTTTTGAATATTAGGCACATCATAAACTTGACATGGCTTAGGGTCTCAGAGGTTTAAAAGTGTGGCATACTACAGAGGTGAAAACATGTGTCAAGACGACAAATCTGCAGCGAGACATTCTGTCCGCGCAGCTCAGTTGGGAGAGCGACTTACTCCGGAGTGAGGGGACACGGACAAACTTCTGTTTTCACAAAAGCTAATACTACATCCTGTGCTGCATTAAATAAAAACTACTTGACGCTTTTCACTAAAGTAAGATACAAATGTTGGGGTTGTACACATTGGAGCGGAAAAAAATTTAAATCCACACACAAAGAAAAAGACTTCCATCCATAATTTTAGATTAACCAAAGGCGCTTATGTGCGTCCTTCTAAAACGATAGCGGAAGTTTAATAATTCAACGAGTTCTTGAGGTCATTCCATTGGAGACAGTCAATTCATATGCAATAAATTTTTGTGAGTTTGGTTTACCAGAATGGACCCTAAAATGTCATCTCTGCTAATTAAATGGTCTCTGGGAAGCGAGACAATAAGAGAAAGCTGGCACAGAACATGTTTGTGCTGCGCAGAAATATCTTACAATATTGCTTTCGCACACCACCGGAAACGTACAGTATCATTACATGATAGAAGTATGGAAGTCATAGTTAAATTCCGTCAAAATTGTCGTAATGTAATTCAATTAGTCGTCTTGGGCTTAAAGAGCTGGCGCAAAATACTAATCTTTGGCAAAAAAACCAAAAAAAAAAAAACCTGACCCATTTTAATCTAAAACCAAATAAAAACAGAGAGAAAGGAAACCATAAATTTTAGTCTGATTCGCTATGGATTATAACTACATAATAATCACGAGATAAGTTTGACCTACAAGTTCTGATCAATGCATCTTCATTATCGATACAAAAGCGGAGCAAAGGAGATAATAATTAAATATAAATGGGAAGTTACATGTGTTCAGTGCTCAGAGACGACGTAAGTGTCTCTGACGACATGGGCACAAGACAAGAAGGAGCCCCCACTCACCAAACTTTTCCTTTTGCTAAATAGTGCAGGCTCATGACGTGTATGTGTCTGTTTGTCAGGAGTGTGTTTTATTGCGCTATGTTAAGTAATTTTACAATGATATTTATTATTAATGAAAAATACAGTAGCACTATTTCATAGTATACCAGCGTTACGTTTCAAATTATTGACCTTCAGGATTTTGTGAAAAATAAATTCATTACGATAATAACATTTATGATTATAAAGCAATATAACGCACCAGAAAAGACACAATAGTGTGGGAAAAGGAGCAAATATTAAAACGATCTTAATGAACACTCACGATGCAAAGGAAAATTTGATTAGCAGTCATGTAATTTTCGCCTTTTCCACCCAATATCTAACTGCACCGTAAATATGGCATGATCATCGTTTTTTTACGAGCCTTTGTATTGGCAAAATCGTCACTTACTGAAGAGTAGTCTATACCCAGAGTTATGACCTTTTCTACACACATTATCACGAGTGAGTTATTTTTTTCTCCCAATAAAGTCATTTTTACTGAAGAGTAGTCCATACCCAGAATTATGTCTTTTTCTACACACATTATCACGAGTGAGTTAAATTTTGTTTCTCCCAATAAAGTCATTTTTACTGAAGAGTAGTCCATACCCAGAATTATGTCCTTTTCTACACACATTATCACGAGTGAGTTAAATATTGTTTCTCCCAATAAAGCCCTTTTTACTGAAGAGTAGTTCATACCCAGAATTATGTCCTTTTCTACACACATTATCACGAGTGAGTTAAATTTTGTTTCTCCCAATAAAGTCCTTTCTACTGAAGAGTAGTCCATACCCAGAATTATGTCTTTTTCTACACACATTATCACGAGTGAGTTAAATTTTGTTTCTCCCAATAAAGTCATTTTTACTGAAGAGTAGTCCATACCCAGAATTATGTCCTTTTCTACACACATTATCACGAGTGAGTTAAATTTTGTTTCTCCCAATAAAGTCCTTTTTACTGAAGAGTAGTCCATACCCAGAATTATGTCCTTTTCTACACACATAATCACGAGTGAGTTAAATTTTGTTTCTCCCAATAAAGTCATTTTTACTGAAGAGTAGTCCATACCCAGAATTATGTCCTTTTCTACACACATTATTACGAGTGTGTTAAATTTTGTTTCTCCCAATAAAGTCGCATCCTTCCAGTGCTTACGTATGGTGCAGAGACGTGGACCTTAACTAAAAGAGACATACAAAGGCTGCAGACAACTCAAAGAAGCATGGAGAGGTGCATACTTGGTGTAACCAGGAGAGATAAGGAGAGGAACTCGTGGATCCGAAAAATGACAAGAGTGGAAGACATCATGATCAGAGTTAAATCCCTGAAATGGCAATGGGCTGGACATACTGCCAGAAGGACAGATCATCGATGGACAGCCGAAATTTTAGATTGGATTATAAGGGACAGGAAAAGACCCAGAAGAAGACCACATGGGAGATGGGTGGATGAAATTCGAAAGTATGCAGGGGTGACATGGAGGAGACTGGCACAAGACAGACCGTTGTGGAGGAAACTTGGGGAGACCTTCGTCCAGCAGTGGATTGATAATGGTTGACAATGATGATGATGATGATGATATATATATTTTCATATATATATATATAGGGATGTAAGGTCAGGTGATGCGTAACATCACAGCCTCTCCTTGACAAATGTCAACCCCGCCTTCTCGTGGTGCATCCTGTTCCTACTAAAGGGGCTCTGACGGCCGCCAATAGCGGTATAACTATACCATCGGGATTAGAGGAAATTCTATCCCACACTCACCAACCCGCTTGGCCAGCGTGGTGAGTTATGGCCAAACCCCTCCAAAATGACTCCACAACTTAAATCTTGGCCCTCAGTCTCCGGCAGCTGGAATGTACCTGGGAAAGGCAGCGGCCAGTGCGACATGAAGGCAGAGGGTGCTAAGAATCCCCGGAGGACCGGACTAGGCTGCCATCTGATGCTGACCTTGGCAACGTATAATGGACGCTCTCTATCTTCTGATTCAAGGCTTCTTGAATTGGAAGAGGAACTACAAAGGATCAAGTGGGACATCGTGGGGCTAAGTGAGGTAAGGAGAAAAGGAGAAGATCTCATCGAACTGAAAAGTGGACATCTCTTCTACTATCGTGGGACAGATACTGGCAGAACTAGTGGTGTTGGATTTATAATAAACAAGAAACTGAAGGATAAAGTTGTAGAAGTTGAAAGTTCCTCTGACAGAGCTGCACGGCTTGTTATCCAACTCTCGAAAAGATACCAGGCTCAGATTATTCAAACTTGTGCACCCACCACAAGTCATCCTGAAGAAGAAATTGAAGAATTTTATGAGGAAATTTGTCATCTAAATAATAAAGGTAAGCAGCACTCTGAAAATAATTATAGGAGATTTCAATGCAAAAATAGGGCAATGGCAACAGAATGAAACTTCAGTAGGTAAATTCGGTCACGGCAACAGAAAAAAGCGTGGAAATACTCTCGTTGAGTTTGCAGAGGCAGAAGGGTTTTTCATCTTGAACTCCTTCTTCAAGAAAAAGCCACACAGGAAATGGACATAGAGACATCCAAATGGGACGACAAGTGAAATTGACTTTATTATGTGTAACAAAAAATTCATCATAGAAGACTGCAGTGTGCTAAACAAGTTCAACACAGGTAGTGACCATAGATTGGTGAGATGTAAGATGCACCTCAACACTAAACTTGAACGTGGCAAGCTCATAAGACAAACAAAATCTATTGACATAACCAACCTTAAAAACACCATAATACCTTCAAGTTGGAACTGAAGAACAGGTTCTCTGCTTTAGAAGGCCTAACATGGGAAGAAGTGGACATCTCTGAAGTTAACAGAAAAGTAACCAAAGCTCTTATGGAAGCAGCAACAAAATTAGCTGGGTCTAAGAACAAGTTGCATGTAAATAAATTATCAGGAAAAACGAAAATGTTGATGCAAAAAAGAAGAGAGATGAGGACAACTAAAGAAGATGTGACTTCCAAAGTGGAATATATAGAGCTATGCAAGACAGTAAGAAAAAGTATCACTGAAGACGTAAGAAAATTCAACTGCGAACTAGTGAGGAAAGCAATTGAAAACAGCCAAAGCCTAAAGATAGCAAAGGGACATCTCAGTAAGGGAAGAAAACAGATTATGGCACTGAGAAAAAGAAGATGGTTCTGTAACAAGAAATAGAGGCGAAATTTTGACAAGAGTGAAAGATTTCTACTCCAAATTATATGAAAGGGATGATACATGCACTCCAGACATCATGAAAGATACCAGTACCAGAGTTCCTCCAGTCCTTCCAGCAGAAGTTGCACATGCAATCAAGAACATGAAGCGGGGAAAAGCTCCAGGAGAAGATGGAATTACTGTAGACATCATACAAGAAGCAAGTGGAGAAATCGAAACAGTACTCGCCTAAATTTTCACTCGATGCCTTAATGAAGGAAAGATTCCTGAGGATTGGAACACCGCTACAATGATCCTGCTACATAAGAAAGGTGACATTGAGGATCTCGGAAACTACAGACGTATCAGCCTCCTATCAGTAGTTTATAAAATCTTCACTAAAGTTCTTTCACACCGCTTGAAGGTAACACTGGACATGATTCAACCGAGAGAACAAGCTGGATTCAGGAGTGGCTACAGCACAATAGATCATATCCATGTGCTGAGAGAACTAATTGAAAGGGCGAGGGAATATGAACTTCCATTGTGCATGGCTTTTATCGATTATGAAAAAGCCTTTGATTCGGTGAAACCATCAGCAGTTACAATGGCTCTGAAAACCTGCGGTATTGAAGATGCATACATTAATATTATTAATAACATCTATGAAAATGCAAAGATTAGGCTGTCTGAAAATACAGCACACATAAAAATTGGAAAGGGAGTGAGACAAGGTGACACCATATCTCCAAAGCTCTTTAATGCCACATTGGAGGGTGTTTTTCAGTCACTGAGCTGGGAAAACAAGGGGATAAAGATTAATAGAGATTATCTAACCCACCTTCGTTTTGCTGATGACATAGTCATTTTTGCAACTAGCCCATCAGAGCTGCAGAGTATGATCCAGGAACTTGCTGACAAGAGTAAAGAAGTGGGATTAAAAATGAACTTTCAGAAGACAAAAGTGATGTTCAATGCTTTTACAAGAAAGGAAGATTTATCGATTGATGGAGAAAAGCTGGAGATAACAGACACATACGTTTATCTTGGACAACAGATATCAAGTTAGGGTCACATTGGTGAAGAAATTAATCGGCGTACAAAACTTGCCTGGAGAGCTTTTGGAAGAAACAGCATAATTTTCAAGAGCAATATGCCATTATGTCTTAAAAGAAAAGTGTTTGATCAATGCATCCTTCCAGTGCTTACGTATGGTGCTGAGACGTGGACCTTAACTAAAAGAGACATACAAAGGCTGCAGACAACTCAAAGCAGCATGGAGAGGTGCATACTTGGTGTAACCAGGAGAGATAAGAAGAGAAACTCGTGGATCCAAAAAATGACAAGAGTGGAAGACATCATGATCAGAGTTAAATCCCTGAAATGGCAATGGGCTGGACATACTGCCAGAAGGACAGATCATCGATGGACAGCCAAAATTTTAGATTGGATTCCAAGGGACAGGAAAAGACCCAGAAGAAGACCACATGGAAGATGGGTGGATGAAATTCGAAAGTATGCACGGGTGACATGGAGGAGACTGGCACAAGACAGACCGTTGTGGAGGAAACTTGGGGAGACCTTCGTCCAGCAGTGGATTGATAATGGTTGACAATGATGATGATGATATATATATATATATGATCATCATCTTCATCATGATCATCATTGTCAACCATTATCAATCCACTGCTGGACGAAGGTCTCCCAAGTTTCCTCCACAACGGTCTGTCTTGTGCCAGTCTCCTCCATGTCACCCCTGCATACTTTCGAATTTCATCCACCCATCTCCCATGTGGTCTTCTTCTGGGTCTTTTCCTGTCCCTTGGAATTCAATCTAAAATTTCGGCTGTCCATCGATGATCTGTCCTTCTGGCAGTATGTCCAGCCCATTGCCATTTCAGGGATTTAACTCTGATAATGATGTCTTCCACTCTTGTCATTTTTCGGATCCACGAGTTCCTCTTCTTATCTCTCCTGGTTACACCAAGCATGCACCTGTCCATGCTTCTTTGAGTTGTCTGCAGCCTTTGTATGTCTCTTTTAGTTAAGGTCCACGTCTCTGCACCATACGTAAGCACTGGAAGGATGCATTGATCAAACACTTTTCTTTTAAGACATAATGGCATATTGCTCTTGAAAATTATGCTGTTTCTTCCAAAAGCGCTACAGGCAAGTTTTGTACGCCGATTAATTTCTTCATCAATGTGATCCTCACTTGATATCTGCTGTCCAAGATAAACGTACGTGTCTGTTATCTCCAGCTTTTCTCCATCAATCGATAAATCTTCATTTCTTGTAAAAGCATTGAACATCACTTTTGTCTTCTGAAAGTTCATTTTTAATCCCACTTCTTTACTCTTGTCAGCAAGTTCCTGGATCATACTCTGCAGCTCTGATGGGGTAGTTGCAAAAATGACTACGTCATCAGCAAAACGAAGGTGGGTTAGATAATCTCCATTAATCTTTAACCCCTTGTTTTCCCAGCTCAGCGACTGAAAAACACCCTGCAATGTGGCATTAAAGAGTTTCGGAGATATGGTGTCACCTTGTCTCACTCCCTTTCCAATTTTTACGTGTGTTGTATTTTCAAACAGCCTAATCTTTGCACTTGCATTTTCATAGATGTTATTAATAATATTAATGTATGCTTCTTCAATACCGCAGGTTTTCAGAGCCATTGTAACTGCTGATGGTTTCACCGAATCAAAGGCTTTTTCATAATCGATAAAAGCCATGCACAATGGAAGTTCATATTTCCTCGCTCTTTCAATTAGTTCTCTCAGCACGTGGATATGATCTATTGTGCTGTAGCCACTCCTGAATCCAGCTTGTTCTCTCGGTTGAGCCATGTCCAGTATTACCTTCAAGCGATGTGAAAGAACTTTAGTGAAGATTTTATAAACTACTGATAGGAGGCTGATAGGTCTGTAGTTTCCGAGATCCTCAATGTCACCTTTCTTATGTAGCAGGATCATTGTAGCGGTGTTCCAATCCTCAGGAATCTTTCCTTCATTAAGGCATCGAGTGAAAATTTGGGCGAGTACTGTTTCGATTTCTCCACTTGCTTCTTGTATGATGTCTACAGTAATTCCATCTTCTCCTGGAGCTTTTCCTCTCTTCATGTTCTTGATTGCATGTGCAACTTCTGCTGGAAGGACTGGAGGAACTCTGGTACTGGTATCTTTCATGATGTCTGGAGTGCATATATCATCCCTTTCATATAATGTGGAGTAGAAATCTTTCACTCTTGTCAAAATTTCGCCTCTATTTCTTGTTACAGAACCATCTTCTTTTCTCAGTGCCATAATCTGTTTTCTTCCCTTACTGAGATGCCCCTTTGCTATCTTTAGGCTTTGGTTGTTTTCAATTGCTTTCCTCACTAGTTCACAGTTGAATTTCCTTACGTCTTCAGTGATACTTTTTCTTACTGTCTTGCATAGCTCTATATATTCCACTTTGGAAGTCACATCTTCTTTAGTTGTCCTCATCTCTCTTCTTTTGCATCAACATTTTGGTTTTTCCTGATAATTTGTTCACATGCAACTTGTTCTTAGACCCAGCTAATTTTGTTGCTGTTTCCATAAGAGCTTTGGTTACTTTTCTGTTAACTTCAGAGATGTCCACGTCTTCCGATGTTAGGCCTTCTAAAGCAGAGAACCTGTTCTTCAGTTCTAACTTGAAGGTATTATGGTGTTTTTTAAGGTTGGTTATGTCAATAGATTTTGTTTGTCTTATGAGCTTGCCACGTTCAAGTTTAGTGTTGAGGTGCATCTTACATCTCACCAATCTATGGTCACTACCTGTGTTGAACTTGTTTAGCACACTGCAGTCTTCTATGACACATTTTTTATTACACATAATAAAATCAATTTCACTTGTCGTCCCATTTGGATGTCTCCATGTCCATTTCCTGTGCGGCTTTTTCTTGAAAAAGGAGTTCAAGATGAAAAACCCTTCTGCCTCTGCAAACTCAACGAGAGTATTTCCACGCTGGTTTCTGTTGCTGTGACCGAATTTACCTACTGAAGTTTCATTCTGTGGCCGTTGTCCTATTTTTGCATTGAAATCTCCCATAATTATCTTCAAATGCTGCTTACCTTTATTATTTAGATGATGAATTTCCTCATAAAATTCTTCAATTTCTTCTTCAGGATGGCTTGTGGTGGGTGCATAAGTTTGAATAATCTGAGCCTGGTATCTTCTCGAGAGTTGGATAACAAGTCGTGCAGCTCTATCAGAGGAACTTTCAACTTCTACAACTTTATCCTTCAGTTTCTTGTTTATTATAAATCCAACACCACTAGTGCTGCCAGTATCTGTCCCACGATAGTAGAAGAGATGTCCACTTTTCAGTTCGATGAGATCTTCTCCTTTTCTCCTTACCTCACTTAGCCCAACGATGTCCCACTTGATCCTTTGTAGTTCCTCTTCCAATTCAAGAAGCCTTGATTCAGAAGATAGGGAGCGTCCATTTTAAGTAGCCAAGGTCAGCATCAGATGGCAGCCTAGTCCGGTCCTCCGGGGATTCTTAGCATCCTCTGCCTTCATGTCGCACTGGCCGCTGCCTTGGCCAGGTACATTCCAGCTGCCGGAGACTGAGGGCCAAGATTTAAGTTGTGGAATCATTTTGGAGGGGTTTGGCCATAACTCACCACGCTGGCCAAGCGGGTTGGTGAGTGTGGGATAGAATTTCCTCTAATCCCGATGGTATAGTTATACCGCTATGGGCGGTCGTCAGAGCCTCTTTAGTGGGAACAGGATGCACCACGAGAAGGCGGGGTTGACATTTGTCAAGGAGAGGCTGATATATATATATATATATATATATATATATATATATAGGGATGTAAGGTCAGGTGATGCGTAACATCACAGCCTCTCCTTGACAAATGTCATCACCTGACCTTACATCCCATATATATATCATCATCATCATCATCATTGTCAACCATTATCAATCCACTGCTGGACGAAGGTCTCCCCAAGTTTCCTCCACAACGGTCTGTCTTGTGCCAGTCTCCTCCATGTCACCCCTGCATACTTTCGAATTTCATCCACCCATCTCCCATGTGGCCTTCTTCTGGGTCTTTTCCTGTCCCTTGGAATCCAATCTAAAATTATATATATATATATATATATATATATATATATATATATATATATATATAGGGATGTAAGGTCAGGTGATGCGTAACATCACAGCCTCTCCTTGACAAATGTCAACCCCGATGATGATATATATATATCATCATCATCATCATTGTCAACCATTATCAATCCACTGCTGGACGAAGGTCTCCCCAAGTTTCCTCCACAACGGTCTGTCTTGTGCCAGTCTCCTCCATGTCACTCCCGCATACTTTCGAATTTCATCCACCCATCTTCCATGTGGTCTTCTTCTGGGTCTTTACCTGTCCCTTGGAATCCAATCTAAAATTTCGGCTGTCCATCGAGGGTCTGTTCTTCTGGCAGTAGGTCCAGCCCATTGCCATTTCAGGGATTTAACTCTGATAATGATGTCTTCCACTCTTGTCATTTTTCGGATCCACGTGTTCCTCTTCTTATCTCTCCTGGTTACACCAAGCATGCACCTGTCCATGCTTCTTTGAGTTGTCTGCAGCCTTTGTATGTCTCTTTTAGCTAAGGTCCACGTCTCTGCACCATACGTAAGCACTGGAAGGATGCATTGATCAAACACTTTTCTTTTAAGACATAATGGCATATTGCTCTTGAAAATTATGCTGTTTCTTCCAAAAGCTCTCCAGGCAAGTTTTGTACGCCGATTAATTTCTTCACCAATGTGACCCTCACTTGATATTTGCTGTCCAAGATAAACGTACGTGTCTGTTATCCCCAGCTTTTCTCCATCAATCGATAAATCTTCATTTCGTGTAAA
Organism: Macrothele yani; assembly: GCA_039090855.1. Classification (NCBI taxonomy): domain Eukaryota; kingdom Metazoa; phylum Arthropoda; class Arachnida; order Araneae; family Macrothelidae; genus Macrothele; species Macrothele yani. The sequence goes on along the minus strand of CM076995.1, from coordinate 149,583,593 downwards.
AGCATTGTACATCACTTTGGTCTTCTGAAAGTTCATTTTTAATCCCACTTCTTTACTCTTGTCAGCAAGTTCCTGGATCATACTCTGTAGCTCTGATGGGGTAGTTGCAAAAATGACTATGTCATCAGCAAAACGAAGGTGGGTTAGATAATCTCCATTAATCTTTATCCCTTTGTTTTCCCAGTTCAGTGATTGAAAGACATTTTCCAATGTGGCATTAAAGAGCTTCGGAGATATGGTGTCACCTTGTCTCACTCCTTTTCCAATTTTTATGTGTGTTGTTTTTTCAAACAGACGAATCTTTGCACTTGCATTTTCATAGATGTTATTAATAATATTAATGTATGCATCTTTAATACCGCAGGATTTCAGAGCCATTGCAACTGCTGATGGTTTCACCGAATCAAAGGCTTTTTCATGATCGATGAAAGCCATGCACAATGGAAGCTCATATTCCCTCGCTCTTTCAATTAGTTCTCTCAGTACGTGGATATGATCTATTGTGCTGTAACCACTCCTGAATCCAGCTTGTTCTCTCGGTTGAGCCATGTCCAGTGTCACCTTCAAGCGGTGTGAAAGAACTTTAGTGAAGATTTTATAAACCACTGATAGGAGGCTGATAGGTCTGTAGTTCCTGAGATCCTCAATGTCACCTTTTTTATGTAGCAAGATCATTGTAGCGTTGTTCCAATCCTCAGGAATTTTCCCTTCATTAAGGCATCGAGTGAAAATTTGGGCGAGTACTGTTTCGATTTCTCCACTTGCTTCTTGTATGATGTCTAGAGTAATTCCATCTTCTCCTGGAGCTTTTCCCCCGCTTCATGTTCTTGATTGCATGTGCAACTTCTGCTGGAAGGACTGGAAGAACTCTGGTACTGGTACCTTTCATGATGTCTGGAGTACATGTATCATCCCTTTCATATAATTTGGAGTAGAAATCTTTCACTCTTGTCAAAATTTCGCCTCTATTTCTTGTTACAGAACCATCTTCTTTTCTCAGTGCCATAATCTGTTTTTTCCCCTTACTGAGATGTCCCTTTGCTGTCTTTAGGCTTTGGTTGTTTTCAATTGCTTTCCTTACTAGTTCACAGTTGAATTTCCTTAAGTCTTCAGTGATACTTTTTCGTACTGTCTCTATATATTCCACTTTGGAAGTCACATCTTCTTTAGTTGTCCTCATCACTCTTCTTTTTTGCATCAACATTTTTTTTTTCCTGATAATTTGTTCACATGCAATTTCTTCTTAGACCCAGCTAATTTTGTTGCTGTTTCCATAAGAGCTTTGGTTACTTTTCTGTTAACTTCAGAAATATCCACTTCTTCCGATGTTAGGCCTTCTAAAGCAGAGAATCTGTTCTTCAGTTCCAATTTGAAGGTATTATGGTGTTTTTTAAGGTTGGTTATGTCAATACATTTTGTTTGTCTTATGAGCTTGCTACGTTCGAGTTTAGTGTTGAGGTGCATCTTACATCTCACCAATCTATGGTCACTGCCTGTGTTGAACTTGTTTAGCACACTGCAGTCTTCTATGATGAATTTTTTGTTACACATAATAAAATCAATTTCACTTGTCGTCCCATTTGGATGTCTCCATGCCCATTTCCTGTGTGGCTTTTTCTTGAAAAAGGAGTTCAAGATGAAAAACCCTTCTGCCTCTGCAAACTCTACGAGAGTATTTCCACGCTGGTTTCTGTTGCCGTGAGATGTCCACTTTTCAGTTCAATGAGATCTTCTCCTTTTCTCCTTACCTCACTTAGCCCGACGATGTCCCACTTGATCCTTTGTAGTTCCTCTTCCAATTCAAGAAGCCTTGAATCAGAAGATAGGGAGCGTCCGTTGTACGTAGCCAAGGTCAGCATCAGATGGCAGCCTAGTCCGGTCCTCCGGGGATTATTAGCACCCTCTGCCTTCATGTCGCACTGGCCGCTGCCTTGGCCAGGTACATTCCAGCTGCCGGAGACTGAGGTCCAAGATTTAAGTTGTGGAGTCATGGGGGGGGGGGGGGTTGGCCATAACTCACCACGCTGGCCAAGCGGGTTGGTGAGTGTGGGATAGCATTTCCTCTAATCCCGATGGTATAGTTATACCGCTATTGGCGGTCGTCAGAGCCCCTTTAGTGGGAACAGGATGTACCACGAGAAGGCGTGGTTGACATTTGTCAAGGAGAGGCTGTGATGTTACGCATCATCTGACCTTACATCCCATATATATATATATATATATATATATATATATATTTTTCTGGGGGGGGGTCCGATCATTGTGCCTGTGTGATCGGACCCCCACTTCCCAGATTTTGAAACATGGTTACGCCACTACTGGTAAGGTTAAAAACATTCTCAAAGCTATTTCTAAGCTTGGAAATGTAATCTGAAGATTGTTTTCAATGATGAAAGTGCACATATCCCATAGTGTGTTCAAGTCATCGGCTTTCATATATGATTGGAAATGTAGAAATTTGCTGCTGAGAAAATTTTCTATGTGTCCTTTGTACCTATGAACAAGTTTATTTGATTTAGCCTCTTTGTCACGAGCACTGGTCCCTTTCAGATCCCTGAAAAGTTCAAACCCTTCCAGAACAACTTCGTATGATTTCCTCTTGTTCGCTAAATTACTGATTAAAGAATCCATAATCTTAAAACCTGTTTTTACTCTTGCTCTGTTAATGCTCTCCGTCCACGCATATGGAGTGACGACTACAAATAATACAAGTTTTAAAAATTAATAAATTTCGTAAAATTACTTAAGTAAAGCCCTTTCTTGGGTGGTGGTGCTAAAACATTCATAAAAACTCTTCCAGCTTGCCCCCCCTAAATCTGGCCGCCCTGGGCCCGTTGCTTAAAACGTCCCTTATAACTACATAATAATCACGAGATAAGTTAGGCCTACAAGTTATGATCAATGCGTCTTCATTATCGATACAAAAGCGGAGCAAAGGAGATAATAGTTAAATGTATTAATGAGAAGTTAAGTGTCTTCAGTGCTCCAATTACAGGAAATTCTCACTATTTCGCAATTCAATGAAATATCCTCTTCTCACATACGTGACGTCAATCGAAAGAATATCATCTTCCGAAATTTAAAGTTCTCACAGCGATTTAATTTATTATAAAGGAGTTTCCCCGAAGAGCCATTATCATTAATGAAATCCAGGAAAAAAAGAATGCTTATTAATAGCTGGTCATGTGAAATGCCAGAATTAAATTAAGATAAGTATTTCTGAGGCGCCGCTGATCAAATGAGGAATGTAATTTGAACTTGAGCGTCTCCGATGTTAATTCAGAAGTACACCAACACGGACATGACGTAAAAACGTCCCGAATCCTCTCTGTCTCTTTTTTTTCTTTGTCTACTGATAAGTGACACGTGGACACGTGTATTAATTGTGTCGCTTTTGACCTTACGGTTGCGAAACTTTGCTGCCAACGGACTCCATGAATTTTTGCTTCCGGTCATCTGCACCCAAGGTCGTGATACTGCTGAAGAAATCAGTCTCCGAGAAAAAAATTGCAATGTAAGTCGAAAGAGTATCAGAGAGTTGCAGGAAATGGAGCTCTTAAATAGAAAAAGGATAAGTGCATATTGGGAATAGGATTCGAACAGAATAAAAAGATAGTGAATTAAAACTTAATTACCCGTACCACTGATACCAATGCGCATAGGGAGATAAAGAAACGTAAGCAATTTTGGAACATGTCATGTTAAAAAAAAAATTATGACAAAATAATACGCATGTGATACCGCTTTTTCTGTCTGTCCGTCTGTTTGTGGAGATGCTATCTGCTTTAAATAAATCGGAAATGAAAAATTATTTTTGTTTTAAAAGTGGGCAACGTTTTTCATACGCTCTCAGTTTTTTCTGGGGTACAAATTTCCAACGAGGGGCCTGTATATTTATATTTGTCACGATATCTGTTTCTAAAAAACAAGTCGGCAAAAAAAATTTCTCAGTTAAAACAAGCACGACGTGTACCAAGTATTCATATTTAAACAGCTTTTATCTCTACACAACTTTAACAAAAATCTTTACTGAAATTTGTTTTACAATTCTTGCTTCTAAATGTTTTAATCAGTGTAACTTCCATACAAAGCGAATGAAAGAAAGCACACGGATTTCATTTTGGAGAATTTTTTCATGAATATGTTTCTTGCTGTAGGTATTTTAATTCATACAAACGACAAGATCGAATATGTTTCATGTATTTCTAGTTGCTTTTTTAGGAAGGTGGAATTCCAGAAATGGGCGAATTTCTGTTCGCCAAAAATTTCACAAGCAGAAAGGCGAACTGCTATGAGGCAGACCCGTAGCCTGACAAAGAAGTTAGAAGAGGCGGCTGATGATTGAGGTCGGGCACAGGATACAAAGGAGGTCGGGCAAAAGATATGGAACAGATTGGGCACTGGACTATACTGTGAGTTGCTAGTACAAGCAAAAAGGAACGCACGTCGAGTGCCCCCGGCCTGGCCCTCGCCTGACTGTGATGTTTGGTGTGTGCCTAAGTTCTACCCGTTTTTGTAGGCTACGAAGAAAGGAGAACACAACAAATAACGTACCTAGGATTTCACATAATTGCCATCCTTCTGTATGACCTCTTGACATCTGTCTATGAGTAGGTGAATCCCACGCAGGAAGAACTCCTGTGTTTTAAAGACAAAGGAAGTCATGCAATGCCATTTGCACATCATCGAAGGTTTGGAGAGCGAAGGCGTTCTGTAAATATCGAAAACGTGGTGGACCGTAGGTGCCAGGTCAGGGAAATACGTCGGGTTAAGTAACACTTCCCAACCAAAGCGCAGTAATGTTTCCCGAGTGATTAAAGCAGCATGAGGTCTGGCGTTATCCTGATGAAGGATCACGCCTTTGCGATTGACGAGTGCTGGCCGCTTCGGTTTCAGTTGTTCTCGCAATCTGTCCAACTGTTGGCAGTAGAGGTCACCATTTATCGTTCGGTTAGGTGCCCACACCTCCCAGAGGATTATCCCCTGGTCATCCCACCAAGGCACTCAACAAAACCTTTTTGGGATGCAGTCCTCCATTTGAAGTCGATGGAGCAGGTTCCACACCTTGGCACACAGTTCGTCGACAATTCGTCCCCAAAACGGTTTATTTCTGTGACGAGAAAGCAAAGAAACACAGGTACGGATTCTCTCCTCTCGTTGCTTTGCAGAAAGCTAGTGCGGAACCCAGTTATCGAACTTGGTGATGAACTCAAGCGCATACATCCCTCATTCGACAGGCATTATGGTCTGGTGAGCCATTGTCTGCGATAGCCGATCAGCTCTATTAGTGGTACGTGGATCATTGACTGGACAGCGGTACGTGGATGAGATCCTACGGCCCGATGTGCTCCCATTCCTGGCAGGGATTTCAGGTGCGCTATACCAGCAGGTTAATGCCCACCCGCACACGGTTTGGGTTGCCCAGGACTGCCTATGTCATGTCTAGACACTTCCATGGCCTGCCCGCTCCGTGGAGATATCCCCTATCGAGCATGTGTGGGGCCAGTTGAAACGCGGGCTGCCGCCTTGCTGCACTATACAGTATTTGGAGCACGCCGTACAACACGTGTGGGCCAGTCTACCGCAGGGCAACATCAGGCGTCTGTTCGCTTCCATGCCGGACCGTATTGCAGCATGTATCGCCGCACGAGGCGGTGCGACGCGCTATTGAAGATGACCGGACTGCGTGCCATAAATTCCTCTATAATTGTCCTGCAGCTCTGTTTTTGCTATCATGTGTATCATTCATCTGAATCGTCCACAAAATTTCAGTTCAATCCGATGCTTCTATCTTGGTGCGCAAATTTCATTATCCGTGAGTGTATAATTCCGTTCACACTAATTGCTGGGCAAGAAAAACAGGACTCCGGTTGTGCCTCCCTAACAGAAAATTATGCGAATCCAATACTTTTCCAGACCAGATTTCAAGTAACACTGTTCTCTGTCTTCGAGAAGTTGTGCAATGATGTTTGTACTCATCATGCACAGTATGTTGTGACGGATATCTCTAATTTAACCTTCCTTTGGGATTTTGTATCCTTATGTAAATTTAATTTCACCTCGTTAAATGTTTTTCAGACTTAACGACACATTATTTCTTCCGACGAGGTTTCTAAATTGACACCACTTGCAGTAAGTCAAAGGTTAATATAATGTAGGCTTATCATCATACGTCATAGATTAGCCCGGACAGTCAGGGATTCAAACTCGTGTCCGGGATCTGCTGGCAGTCGGCAACGCTGTCGGCCGTGTTGATTTCTTGAAGTTTACACTTTACACCTAGCACTTCGTTCCTTCGTGTTCCTTCATTGTTTCACTGGTATATACTTAAAGTTCATTTTACGGTTAATTCGGCCTTGAGTGTTATCTAACGAAAACGGGGAAAAAGAAGTGTGTTTTTAACGAAAAACTGAAGAGGGACTACATGTTCCTAAAAGCTTGTGAAAACAGCAATGATCTTGTACTGTGTTTAACGTGTAATTCAGAGTTTTCGGCGGAATACAAAGGACGCGCCACAATAGTGAAGACCATATAAAAAGAGACAAACATAAAAAGCTGTAAACTCAGCGTCATCGGGTTGATTCCCTTCCACAAGAAACAAAGTCAACAACTCAAGATAAGTGGATGAAAACCTTTGATGCCTCTTATTCAATAGTAAAATCATCTTACTATCATATCTCCTGTTATACACGTTTTTTATACCATCGCATTCAAAGGCGAGCACCTCGAAAGAAAGAATTGTTTCATATATAACGTGCCCTTATTGGGTCTTTTAACATGATATCTTAAAAGGGGCAATTGGTAATGCACAGTTTAATCTATTATACACTGCTGGACAATTGCTAAGGACGGATCATAAACGGCTATATAGCGCATAAAAAAGTAAGTGTGGTTGGATGCCAAATGAAATAAAATAATGTCAGAATGCCAGGACATTACAAGAAAGACAATTTATTGTGCTCTGAAATCCAGAAGGCTTTGGAACGTGTTCAAGGGACAAACAGGCCATTTTGTGCAGAATACGTAAACGTGAAAAAAATGCAATTACCGTCCGCAGGCGTTCCGGAGTAAGATGTCAATACGGGATATGGCCACCATGGAGGGCGATGCAAGATTCCAATCGTCGTGTCATGCTTTGCACAACATTATCAAGCAGCTGTTGGGGTAATTTAGCCCATTCCTCTGTCAGTGCACGGATGAGGGTGTCCTTGTTTATTGGAGGGCATTGGCGACCAGCAAGACTCGTCCCCAAAGCATCCCACACATTTTCAATGGGATTCAGATCTGGAGAACGTGCTGGCCATACGAGGCGTTGAATATCCTCGCTCTCGAGACACTCCTGGACAGCGACTGTTCGATGACATGTTGCGTTGTCGTCCATGAAAATGAATCTATCACCGACAGCACCACGGACCATGCGAACATGAGGTAGCAGAACATCAGTCATAGTCCCAGTTGGAAGCACATAGAGGGACGTACGGCCATTGATCATGATGCCAGCCCATACCATGACACTACATGTCGGATATCGGTCCCTTTCCTGATGTTTGCTGGACAATATGCAGTACAACTATCACGCCAGATCAGTTGTCGTCGACAATCAGACGATAGACTGTATCTACTCTCATCTGAGAAGAGGACAGCAGACCAGTCGTTATCAGTCCAATTGCGATGTTGATGGCACCATTGCAAACGGGCGGTACGGTGACGTCTGGACAATGGGATGCACACAACAGGACGGCGGGCGTATAGTCCTCCTTCATGCAAACGTCTGGCGACAGTTTTTCGGGAGATCCGCTTGCCAGTAGCAGCCATAACTGATTTGCTACCTCACTAGCTGTGCTGCGCCGGTGTCTTTTTGTTGATAGCACTATGTACCGATCTTCTGCAGGTGTCGTACTGCGAACATGACCTCCCCCGTGACGTTTGCTACACTCTCCATTTGTTTGAAATGATTTCCGAAGCCTTGAAACAGCACTGTGGCTGACGTCGAACTCCCTGGCAACATCTGTTATTTTTCGCCCTTCTTCAATCTTGCCAATAATACGGCCACGCGTAAAATCATCTAGGTAATGTCGGGAAGACATACTGAAAATTGCAAGTTCGTCAATTGATTCTTTCCCTTTCAACTTTTTGTTTGAACAACAACGGTCACTACGCGTCAAATCCTTTATATCTCTTATCAGCGCTATGACGTCACGAACAAGTTCGGCAATCCAAAATTTGCATAAGCACAACACGTCTTACTGTATCCCGCACTTATGCCAATTTCTACATTTTCCTGCCTTCCATTTTATGGTTGCTATCGTTGCTATTGTCATCCGTCCTTAGCAATTGTCCGGCAGTGTATAATAAGTACTTATTATTGTTATAGCTGGTAATTCACTTCCTCTGTTCTTCATGACCACTTCCTATTCATTCTTGCCTACAAGTTTCTTGCTATTTCATGCTTTTGAATATAAATTTTCTTTTTTTAGATTAAGTAGTGCCCATTATATTGTATTATCAGGTCATAGGAATGGATGTGTTCGGTACACGACCACCGTATCAGGACCCTCCATTTCCGCCGTATGTATTTTCTCAAAATTTCGTCCTTGGTCCAATTATTCTGTCCTTATTTACTGTAAAGTTAAAAAAAAAGTTGGGATTAAAAAATTCTGTATGAATTCTACGACAGAATAATTGGACCATGGACGAAATTTTGAGAAAATACGGCGGAAATGGAGGGTCCCGATATGGTCATCGTGTATCGAACACATCCATTCCTATGACCTGATAACACACGGTCGAGTCACATTATTGTGACCATCTCCTACTTTTGACGTCAACAACGCGTAGCCAATGAATGAAGGAACGTGTCGTGAGCTGGCTCGGAGGGTATATAAGGTGTGGTGTAGGCATTCCGCAAACATATCAGTCGTTGCTGTCATGGAAAAAAGGAGCGATTTATCTGATTTGCAAAAAGGGATGATTATCGGCTTTCGGGATAAGGGTGGCAGCACTTCTGAAAAAGCGCAGTTTGTGAACTGTGCGCGTGCTGCTGTGGTTAAAGTGTATCTTTATTGGAGAAATGGCACCATTGTGAATAAGCGACGTGAAAACTGCGGAGCAACACGTGCCATTGATGTGAGAAGTGAACGTCAGTTTCGAAGGTGCGTGAGGGCCGATCGACACGCTACGGTGGAGCAATTCACTGGCCGAACGAACCAGGGGGCTAACGGAAGTGTGTCCAAAACGGCAATTCAGCAAACTCTGCTGCGTATGGGGCCACGATGCAGACGGAAGGTCACTGTACCTATGCTAGCGAAGGTACATAGGCAGAAAAGACTTCCATTTGCATGACAGTATTGGAATTGGATCTCCGCTGATTGGCAAAAGATTGCCTTCTCCGATGAGTCAGGTTTCCTGCTTCATCGAACGTATGGACGTTGGCGTAGAAGGCGAGAAACATAGGATAACAAACACTCTTCAACCATTGCTGGCAGAACACAAGCTGGTGGGGGTAGCGTTATGATCTGGGGAATGTTTTCGTGGGATTCTCTGGGTTCACTCGTACCTGTGAAAGGTACTACAGGCCGAATACGTTATGAATCCATCTTTGCAGACCACGAATACATGATGATTGTCTGCCCTGTGGCGGATGGGATCTTCCACCACGACAATGCGACGTGTCACACAGCTAGAAATGTCCGAGCGTGGTTGGAAGAGCACGATGAAGTTTTTCTGTGGCCCCCTGATACCCCAGACGTAAACCCAATTGAGCATCTGTGGGACCACCTCGATCGTGTTGTTCGCTCTGTGAATCATCCACCATGCACCCTCCAACAGCTGTCAGATGCACTGCAGTCAGCATGGCTCCACATATCTGTGAACATCTTCCAGTACTTTACTGAGTCACTCCCAGCCCGTCTAGCTGCTGTCCGCGCTGCACACTGCGGTTACTCTGGATATTAGCTGGTGGTCACAATAATGTGACTCGATCGTGTACAATATAATGGACACTACTTAATCTACAGAAAGAAAATTTATATTCAAAGGCATGAAATAACAAGAAACCTGCAGGCAAGAATGAATAGAAAGTGGTCATGAAGAATAGAGGAAGTAAATAACCAGCTATAACAATAGTAAGTACTTATACACTGAGTGGCCATTTTATTAAGACCACCCCCTCAGTACTTCGTTGGGCCACCTTTTGCCTTTAATACTGCGTCGATTCTTCGTGGCATGGAGTTCACGAAATGTTGATAGATGATTTGTGGAATCTGAGACCATGCTTGATGAACAGCACTTTCCAGGGATGTGAGATTGCAGGGCGGTGGATCCAGCTCTCTGATGGCTCGTTCAACTTCATCCCACAAATTGTCAATGGGGTTGAGATCTGTAGATTGTGGGGGTCACCTAAGCAAAGTAAACTCACCAGCATGTTCCTGAAACCAATCCTGTACAATACGAGCACTATGGCAGGACGCATTACCTTGTTGAAAGTAGCCATCGCCATTGGGATAAACCATCCACATGACAGGATGCACTTGGTCCGCAACGATGTTTAGATATGATGTGCCAGTCAGACGTTGATCAACACGAATTAAAGGGCCCAAAGCATGCCAGGAAAACATTCCCCAAACCATAACATTGCCACCACCAGCTTGAAGGGTTGTAGCAATGCATTTGAACTCCACGCTTTCGTGCTGTTTCCGCCAAATTCTCACTCGGACATCAGCATGGTGCAACTGAAAATCTGATTCATCGGACCACATAATTTGTTTCGAATTCTCGACTGTCCAATCCTTGTGCTCCTGTGCGAACTGGAGACGTTTTCTCTTGTTGACTGCAGACAGCAAAAGTGTTCGAGCAGGCCTTCGGCTGCCATATCCCATCCGATGCAGTGTACGGCGAACAGTGCGTGCAGAGATCATTTGAGGGGATCATTGATAAACATGGTTTGCAATTTGCTGCACTGTTGCCCTTCTGTTGTCTGTTACCAGTCTGGACACTCTCCTTTCCGCCCGAGCAGTCACTAGTCGCTGACGACCACACGTTGGACGTAGAGACTCAGTTTCTTTGGCTGACAGTCCAGTCTTTAAACACTTTAACAACAGCTGTTCTGGAACATTTCACGAATGCGGCGGTTTCGGTGATACTCGCTCCACGGCTCCGAGCTCCTACAATCTTCCGTTGAAAGTCCGTCAGATCACATTTTTACCCATCTCATCACCCAAAAAACACTTCTACTACTGTCGCAAGCACTAAGCTTTCCCTTTTTATACTAGCCTCGCCCTCTGGCGGCTACAGCGTGCAGCCATAGCTCATTTGCTAAAAACTGTCAGGTGGTCATAATAAAGTGGCCACTCAGTGTATAACAGATTAAATTGTGTATTACCAATTGCTAGCTTTTTAAGATACGGTGTTAAAAGACACAATAAAAGCACGTTATGTATTAAACAATTCTTTCTTTCGGGGTGCTCGCCTTTGAATCCGATGGTATAAAAAACCTGTTTAACAGAAGATATGATAGTAAGATGATTTTACTATTGAATAAGAAACATAAAACATGTATCGATAATTTAGTATGCTCAGCATGATATTCTGAATGAGTGAACTCAAAAAAGTTTTTTCAAACAGCAATGTTACTTTCACTAATATTTTTAAAATTGTAGAGTTTTCCATGTGTTTGCCCGGAACATCAGCACCAGCCGAAAGGATTTTCTCTATGATGGGAAACATTTGGTCGGCAGAAAGAGGAAGATTGTCCGTATCAGTTGTTAAAGAATTATTAAACGTTAAAGCTAATTCAAAACTGTCTTGCGTAGATTTCTGCGATAACATACAAACAGATAAATCATTCCTATACAAAGTTATTTCTACCAAAAAAATACAAGCTTAAAAAACAAGATCAACAAGAACTCCCAGAACCAGGACCCAGCACAAGATAATCTCTTGGTATCTTATATTTCATTTATTCCTTCAGTACAAGTTCAAAAAATTAATTAAATAACGTTACTTCGTTAATAAACACACTATAACTGTATTTTGATAATCTGTTTAAAAGTTATTTAATTTATCACTTCATCTATGTCTATGTGAGAAACATTTTGGTAATGTGTCCGGGATTGGCTCTAAAAATTTATGGTAACCCTAATACACGGTCGGGTGACATTATTGTAACCACCAGCTAATATCCAGACTAACCGCCATAAGGTGTAGAAGGTGTTCACAGGTATGTGTAGCCATGTTGACTGCAGTGCATCTGACAGCTGCTGGAGGGTGCGTGGTGGAGGATTCATAGAGCGAACAAAACGATCGAGGTTGTCCCACATATGCTCAATTGGGTTTAATTCTGGATAATTAGGGGGCCAGGGAAGTACTTTGAAGTCTCCATCGTGCTCTTCCAACCACTCTCGGTCATTTCTAGCTTTGTGACACGTCGCACTGTCGTGCTGGAAGATCCCATCCGCCCCAGGGAAAAAAATCAACAAGTATGGGTGTACGTGGTCTGCATGGATAGATTCATAACGAATTCGGTCCATAGTGCCTTCCACAGATATGAAGGGACGCCGAGAATGCCCCGAAAACACACACCCCCAGACCATAAAGCTTCCCCCACCAGCTTGTGTTCTGCCAGCAATGGTTGAAGAGTGTTTGTTCTCCGATATTTCTCGCCTTATACGCCAACGTCCATCCGTTCGATGAAGCAGAAAACGTGACTCATCGAGGAGAAGGCAATCTTTTGCCAATCAGCGGAGGTCCAATTTCTATACTGCCGAGCAAATTTAGGCCTTTTCTGCCGATGCACCTTCGTTAGCATAGGTGCAGTGACCATCCGTTTTGCATCGGAGCCCCATACGCCGCAGAGTTTGCTGAACTGTCGTTTTATAGACACAGTTTCGGTAGCCCCCTGGTTCATTCAGCCAGTGGGTTGCTCCACTGTAGCGTGTCGTTCGACCCTCAGGCACCTTCGAAGCTGATGTTCACCTCTCACATCAATGGCACGTGGTGCTCCCCAGTTTCCACGTCGCTTATTCGCAATGGTACCATTTCTCCAATTACGATACACTTTAATCATAGCAGCACGTTAACAGTTCACAAACTGCGCTATTTCAGAAATACTGCCACTTCTGGCCTGAAAGCCGAAAATCATCCCTTTTTGCAAATCTGATAAATCGCTCCTTTGATCCATGACAGCAACGAGTGATATGTTTTTTAGATTGCCTACAGCACCCCTAATATACTCTTCAAGCCAGATTACGACACGTGCCTTCTTTCATTTGCTACGCGCTGTTGACGTCAAAAGTAGGAGGTGGTAGCAATAGTGGGACTCGAATGTGTATAATGACATTCTGTGTACAGTTCAAAAGAGCGAAGTGAGCGATTTGTTACAAAAAGTGCAAAGGATTAACTTAGCAGATTTCTTGTTAACGATCAGGGCGGTTCTTTCGAGCCAACGAACTGTAAAAGGGGAGTATTTTTTGAGTCAGAGATTTGTTAAACGGAACTTAGATAACGTCTTGATTACTGTGTGAAGTGCATGTTGATATCAGATACCTTTATTTTTATTTTTATTTTCTCTTTTTGATTGAAGGTTAATGACTACCGTGAGCAGACCTAAGGGTCATAAACGGTCGCTCATCAATAATTTAAGGATACTGGTTCCACGGTAAGGAGAGAGCCAGTACCGTAAGACAACCATAACATGTACACTTCACCGTGATTCGAACCCGTACACATCTCGGACGAATGATCAGAAGCCAGCTGTTAGACCACTGCTCCACCGGAACGGCCTTTATTGTTTTGCAGCGAATTACACTGCTGGCCACCCAAAATGCAACATCAAGAAGGAAGCATCCGATTGGTCTGAAATTCGCAGCATGCGTCGCCCGCGAGAGGACATGCAAACGATTAGCATTGCAGGGCATATGCAAATCATGTGCGCCCGGCACGCCACCGATAAGCACTGTAAGAAGGGTGCACAGAAGGCGGGGTGTAAGTAGTGGAAGTGTGTTGTGCTGCCGGACCTGTGCGTGGGAAGCTTCCTGATGTCTCGTCGCAGAATACGGCAGTCATTCCAGCACGTTTCGGAGTTCGACAGAGGACGAATAGTGGCTTATCGCGACAACGGTTTATTGTACCGAGACACTGGCGCCCGTGTGGGACGACATGCAGCCACAGTGAGGCGAGTATGGATTCGGTGGGTGCTGGAGGGACAGACGGACCGACGTGAGCGATTGCTGCAGTAGCGGCACACAACCGAACGAGAGGACCGGCATGTTGTGCGGCGGGCATTGGCGGTTCGCACCGCCGCATCACGAAAGTTAGCGCAGGAATTAGGGTGTGTTGCGCAACAACCTGTGTCAGCACGTATCGTTTGACGTCGTCTGCAGGAGCGGCGACTTGTCGCACGGCGCCCTTTGCTACGATTACCTTTGACGTTACACCACCGGCGATTACGGCGGTAGTGGGCCGTTAAACGCCGCACCTGGACTACGGAATGGCACAACATTGTCCTCTCCGACGAATCGCGCTTCTGCCTGCAACACCACGATGGTCGGATCCGCGTGTGGCGGCACCGCGGCGAGAGACTGTATGACCCCTGCATTATGCATCGCCATACCGGTCCGTCGCCTGGCGTTATGGTTTGGGCGCATTTGGATATTACACCTGCACCCCTCTGGTACGCATTGCCGGTACACTCAACAGCCACCGCTACATCTCCGACGCTTTGGAGCCTGTAGTCCTCCCTTACCTGCAGGACCTGCCGGCGGCCACGTTTCGACAGGACAATGCGAGCCCGCACGTGGCACGCATCGTGCAACAATTCTTTACGGCCCACCAGGTGTCACTGCTGCTGTGGCCCGCCTGTTCTCCCGATATGTCGCCCATCTAACACGTCTGGTCGCTGATCGGCAACCAAGTGGCCCTGCAAACATCACCCGCGGCTACGCCTGATGAACTGTGGCAACGTGTGGAAGCAGCCTGGACCGACATACCCGAAGCCCACATCCAAAGCCTGTTTTGTTCGATGCCGCGGCGTGTAGCGGCCGTTATTGCCAGCCATGGGGGCCACACGAACTATTGATGTCTGCGTGTTCCGCAAGTCGCATGGACCTGTAAGCTCAATCGTTTCATCTTTGTATCTGTTGTTATGTGTCCAGTTAATCTGGCTTTGCTATCTCGTGTCCTTCTTTGTGTTGCATTTTGGGTGGCCAGCAGTGTATATTCAACGATGGGCTACTATGATGTGCCAATCACAGAATAAAAAGAGAAATTAAAATGTAAGTACCATTTCTGATTCATTGACTCTGAACTGTTCTATATAAACATATACAAGGGTTTAGTTAGAGATACACTGAGTGATCACTGAATTATGACTGCCTGCCTAACACTTTGTAGGTCCTCCTTTCGCCCTCAGTACAGCGGCTATGCGACGTGGCATCGATACAATAAGATGCAGGAAGTTGTTGGGAAACATGGCCAGCCCAGCTATGTGTAATTCGGCCTTCAATGCAAGTGTGGAGGTGATTGGTGTATTTAGAAGCCTGATATGCCGTTCCATAGTGTCCCTCAAGAGCTATGTGGGATTGATGTCGGGGAGTTCAAAGGCCAATAGATACGCTGGAAGTCTGAACTGTGTTGCTCAAACCATTCCTGCACAACGTTGGACATGTGGCTCAGGATATTGTCATCTTGGAAGACACCATCGCCATTCGGAAAAAAAGGGCAACATTTATTTTTGTGTGTACAGAGTCAGCAAGCAATTCACGATAGTAAGGTACAGTCATACGGTGTTCCACATACACTAGGGGAGCAAGTTCCTGCCATGGATAAACATGCTTCACACCATATAACTGCCTCCACCAGCATGCAATATGGAGACCATGCAGAATGATTGAGTGTCTTATGCTGTTGCTCCAAATATGTACACGACATTCCAAGGAGTGGGGTAAAACACGTGACTTGTCAGACCAGCACACTTTTCTTCCAGTCATCTGACGTCCAACTTGCATGTTATCTGCACCAAGCGAGTCTTCTACGCCGATGAACCGTGGTGACCAGGGTATGTTCTCGGGGTCATTTGCTGTTATAGTCATACGTGCTAGCGTGTGACCCATGGTCATGACAAATACTGTTCCGGGTTGACCTCTGTTGTATTGGGTAGACAACTTTTGAACAGTGCTGCGTCTGTTGGTCTGTACTGGTCGTCCGACCCACCCGGCGCTCACCTCTCACATCAAACTTTCGCTGTCCTATGCAATATTGCCTCCGGATCGTCGTTTGACCATTTTCACGCCAGTCCTGATATACTTTAACTACAACGGCTCGCGAAAAACCCACCAGTTCAACCGTTTGGGAAATCGAGGCACCTGCTCTCCGAGCTTCCACAAAGTGTCCTTTCTCGAAGTCCGGTAAATCCTTCCGTTTACAAAACACGCTTAGAATTTTACTGCCTACTGTTTCACTCACACCTTATATAGGCTATGTCCGTCGGCTAATCGCAAACTCTCGGAAATCACGTGGTCAACGGACAGCATTCACTTTTGAGAAGGGTGGTCATGAATCAGGGATCACTCAGTGTATTGAAATACTTAGGTAGTTTGCAACTACCACAAGTAACTCAAACCTTCATACTTCAGCTGTAACAAAGCGCAATGCAAGTTTACAGTGTATTGGGTACACGTATACCGCATAGCATATCAGTTCTTACTGATTGTATTAATTTTTTACATACAACGTTTGTCTGTTTCTGGGTTTAACGACCAACATGAGCAACTCTGAGGACTATAAACAGTCATCCGTTCCTAATTTAGGGCTTCTGGTTCCAGGGAAGGGAAAGAGCCAGCACCTTTGACGACTAGTCATGAACCTACTACGACTCTTTCACATATACAGCACTTCACTTAATATCACCAAGCACAAACACATGTGGCAGTTCGCACGCTTAGTAACGTGTAACAGTGTATGCGGATATATATTTAACAACACTGTAATCCGTTTCACACGTACAGAGGGTGAGTCGAAAGTTTTGCAATACTTGGATCACTTTGCGTCTTCATACATACCATTAATACGAAACTGACTAGCATTCAAAATATGGGCCGTCGTGTTGCACCGTCTTTAGCCATCTGTCTGCCGGTTCTTCGATTCTCCCGCTGTACCAGCTCTTGTCCTTCCAGGCGAAGAACTCCTTCCCCCAGCTATCATTTCCTCCTGGTTGTTGAAGTGCCGCACGCGAAGGGAGTGGGCCATGGACCGGAACAGGGAATAATTCGACGGGGCAAGGTCCGGACTATAGGATGGATGTGGCGTCAGTTCGATGCCTTCAAGTTCCTGGAGTTTTTCCCGGGTCGTTCGCGCGGTATGAGGTCGAGCGTTGTCCTGCTGTAGGAGAGCGCGATTTTCTGTTCACCAATGCCGGGTACTTCTCCTCCAAAACGACATGCATCCGCTCCAGCTGCTCAGAGTAGAGGCAGGCGATAATGCTCCGACCGTCTAGGACAAATTCGTAATGGATTATCCCCTCGAAATTCCAGCAGACGCAGAGAATCACTTTGTGCTCGAAGCGCCCACGTTTGTCAACAGGTTCATAAAGCTGGTTCGGGCTCAACCACTGACGCTGTGAGTTAGGATTACGGAAAGAGACCCACTTTTCATCGCACGTAACAATTCTCTTGATGAAGCGTACATAGCGCGGGTTTTCTACTTGGCGGTTTGCTTTAGCAGGCGTCAGTTCGTGAGGGACAATGCGGCAGCTCCTGTGGAACTTGTCAAGATCCTGAAGGTGACGAAGCACCGTGGTCTGAGATATGCCCAGCTCGTTTGATAATCTGGGAGCGCTGGTTGTCACATTTGCTTCTAGGGTCTCGCGCACGGTCTCCAAAACCACGGTTCGTGGTCTACCTGGCCTTTGCTGATCGTCGAGGTTTCTGTCACCTGAGCAAAATTTCTTGAACCATCTGGTTGCGATGCTGTGGTCCACGGAACCTTCCTCTTTCGCATGGCAAATGTTTCGTGTTGCTTGAGCAGCGTTATGGCCGAGTTCAAACTCGTGAAGCAAAAGTTCCCTAATTAACCGGTTGTGGCTGTTCACCTTTTAGGCGTCCCAACTATAGACAAAATGACGACATGCAATGCTGTTTACAGCAATGACTACCACTTTATATCCCTTTCGTCTGACAGCAGTACGCGACTTGAACTAGTTTAAACACATGACATAACCGCCTCAGCACATGCGTTTATGCAAATATAGCAAAACGTTCTGCTCACCCTCTGCATAATTACTGGAACAGCTCATACACACATCGTCAAAAAAATAGTTGCACCCAGAAGGACGTGCCGGATTGCAATGCTATTCTGGAGGAAGGTAAAGATTACCAGGAACAATAAATGATTAAACATTGAACCTGATATGGGCAATATTTATTGAGCTACACGCCAATAAGTAGTGCCTCTCAGTATGGCGTCGTGCATGGCTCACACAGCATGCCAGACGTCTCGCCATGGAGTTGTACAGGTTCCCAATGGTGTCCTGCGAAGTCACCCCATGCAGCTTGAATCTTCTCAAGCAGTTCCTGCAGATTGTACGGTAGGAGTGAAGTGTGGATAGCGCGTTCAATAGTATCCCACATATTTTCAATCGGCGATAGGTCTTGCGACGCGGCTGGCCATGACAGAGTGTCGGTGCATTGAAGGCAAGCTCTCGAGACAGCATCAGTATGCGTACGAGCGCTGTCCTGTTGGAAAATCGCACCGGAGAGAGCGTTCAGAAAAGGTAGGGTCTCTGGTTGCAGGACCTTATTGGGCTGTCAAAGTGCCTGCAGTGAACACCAAAAGTGATTTGGCATAGTAGGCATTGCAGCCCACACCATGGCACCAGGCCTTCTGGATGTGTGACGCTCGACAACTAACTGTTCATCTTGGCGCTGACCACGGTGCCTCCACACACGGATTCGTTGGTCGTCTCCTCCAAGACAAAAGCTGGACTCGTCATTGAAGATCGCCCGCTGCCATTCTGAATGGCTCCATGACAGTCTGGCACGACACCACTGCAGATTTTAGCGACAATGCAATGGTATTAAGGGCAGTAGCCGTAACGGTCTGCGTGCATGCAGTCCTACGTCGTGCAGCCGTCTGCCAATGGTGCTGGCACTAATCAGACGATGCATGGAAGGCACTATTGCTTGTTGAATATCCCCAATCGTGGCTGTTGGGTCACTCCGCGCATGTCGGACAACCCGTCGGTCCTCTCTCGCTCCCCGTGTTTCGTCTAGGTCATTCAGACCCTTCCTGTCGCTGCTGCGTGCCTTTTTTTCTATTCACTGCTGTCAACATCATGCTCTGGTGATATCCGCACGACCTGTATGGAGCGCAATGCTGCGATAAGACCATCCCGCTTCCCGGAGCCCGACGATGCTGCCCCTTTTGAACACTTCCAACTGCTCGAATTGGTTCCGAACTTTTCTCCGAGGCATACTTCACTTGCAAAAGATGCAACGAACACAACAGCATGAGTCAGAATGGCAAGCACGCGCAATTCGGTGACCTTATATAGCCGGTCAGGCACAGCGCTACGGCCCCTCCTTGCTTGCGTCACATGCTCGGCCTAGCGTGATACTTGAATAATTTGCATGTCGCACGATGTCAAATCTACCCACCAAGTCCCATTCGTGTCGGTTGCTTCCTTTTGGGCGCAACTATTTTTTTTTTTTGACGATGAGTGTACCTACATGTCATTTCGCTTACGGAGTAACATGTGTTGTTGCTGTGGAGTTTAACGATCACCACGAGAAACACTGAAGGCAGCAGCTCGTCTTTAATTTATGGCCACTGGTTCCAGGGAAGGGAGAGAGCCAGTGCCGTAAGTCAAACATAGCATTCATGCTCCATCCGGGACTCTAACGCGAGCCCATTGAGACGAACGATCAGAAGCCACTGTGCAACTGGGGCATCTGGAGTAACACGTGCAACGAGTTGGTCTGTGCGTGCCCATGTACCGGGTGATTTATAGTTACTCCTACTGATTACGCGTAGGTGAGGGAAGTGCATGTACGCAACGCCGCAAGAGATCTCAGAAAGACATTCCTTTTTTAAAAAGTAGGCATTCCTTCACGCTGGAACCAGAACAGTATTCAGGAATAGCTGGAAACAAAAGAGAAGAAGAAATTTTTCAAAAAAGAAGAAGAAAGAATAACCTTCGGCAGTATCTGGCAGTCTATATGCGACGATGGGCCGCCCACTTGGCACTGGTTATGGTGAGGTTATGCACCTGGCAGAAAAAAGACTATAACAGAGCGCAGACGATTTGGCGCCGGAAGAAAGAGGAAGAGAAATGACTATCTATCTGTGAAGTGTGGGATGTAGAAAGCCGTAAATGACGAGTGGTAAGGAAAACGTCAAAGCGAGCTTCGTTTCCTTGACGGGATCTGAAGGCCGTTTTCACCGCCTACGTGAAATGAACTGCGGATCCCAAAATGTTGAGCACTGCTAACTGAATAAGAATGACAGTTTTAAGATAACGCGCCTTATTGCACTTCAAATCAGCAACTACTGTTAAGGTTTTCGATGCAACATATACGTAATTCGCAACTTTTTTCAAACATACAGGAGAACTAGGTACACATGCACGTTCATTTGTATGCGCACAGTGCTATTCAACATAGACATTGCGATAGAAAATATTCGGTAAATCTCGCTACTTTTTGACCAATAAAGAAGGTTGAACAGAAAGACTGCATCTCGTGAGGGTGTCGAACCTTTTTGAGAGTGCGTGCTCAAATTGCCGATAATCGTTCGAAACAATTTCTCGCGTACCCATGGGAATTTTAAGCAACAGATAACCATTTGCTATTTATTTACTGTTCACCCACAAACAGAAGAAGAAATATATAAGCACAGCGAAGCTAATGGGCCGTTTACTTCTTTTATTACCCAATTGCTGATGTGCACACGGGGTCTGCGAGTATTTCAAAACATTTCGTGCGACGTCACATGTTCTAGGAATTGCTTGGCTAGCACCAAGCTGGCGTGAAACGTCTCCTGCGAGCACTTTTCTTCACTCTCATTAGCACTCCGAAGGAGCGGAGGTAAAAACCAGGCACCTCTTCTCCTGGTCCGGAGATAGAGAGAGAGAGAGGGGTAATCGGGCATGTTACTGTGGTCGTTGAACCCTCCGCTCTCCGCTTGTGCACTAAGGTGGCTCCGAGTTACAACCAGGGAGAATCCTTTACCGTTTCTTTTTACACGGAGTACGAAAGGATTCTTCCTGGCAGTTATCACTGGGCTTCTAGTTAGACAGCGAGAAGACGACTGCAAACTATCAACTTCTTGCTGTTTGACAGAAGACTCTGCTTTGGGGCACTTCCATCGGAAGACGCATAAAACTGAAACTCCTGACGTTCAAAACTCAAAACTTCTCCTTAGCAACAGCTGCATGATCTGCATCATTTGATCACTAAATATATATATATAAAGGCACCGGACAAAAAATTAGTCAACTGCAACTAGTTCAATGTGATACATTTCTGGGGATATAATTAGAATTTTATTTAAATATTTCTGGGCTATATAATAATAAAATATGTGTTATTTCTTTCTACAGGCAAATTTTATGCTGAAATTTTTGTAAAATTAAAATCAATGGGCCGAAAGACAGATGTAAGTGCCTGGCAAAAAAAGTGCCATAGCTTTTGGCCGAACAAAAGGACACAGCATCAAGAAAATTGCTGAATTTGCAGGTGTTAACAAAACGAACAGTTCTACGTGTTCATAAAGATTTGTCTAAATCAAATTAGACAGAAAGAGTAAAATCCTGCAATGTATTGATTATGATACATTTTCCAACATACCAGAAATAATTACTCAAGTTATTACTCAAGTATTGTCGAAAAAAGCATTTTTAGTCAGGTTATGAGGATAATGGCTGTGGAATAAATCTCGCTCCTGTGCCCTGACCTTTGACCTCATTTCGATGATGTTCTACAGAACCGTTTCAGTATACCTCCGGAACAACATGATAAAGTTTTGTCGAATCGAAGCATTTGTTCGTAAGTTATGACGCATAAGGGCGAGGGAATGGATCCCGCTCCTATGTCCTGACCTTTGACCCCAATCTAAAATTTCATCGAAATCGAACCATTTTTACGCGAGTTATCGTGTAGACAGGCAGAAAGACAGACAGACGGACAAAGCTGGAGCATATACGCTTCTTCAACCTACGGTTGGAAAGCGTAAATGAAAGGAACAAATCAGTAAAATCATGCTTTGTATTGATTATGATACGCTTTCCAACATACCAGAAATCATTACTCAAGTTATGAGAATAATGGCTGTGGAATAAATCTCGCTCTTGTTCCCTGACCTTTGAGCCCATTTTGATGGTATTAAACAGAATTGGTTCAGTATACCTCCGGAACAACATACTAAAGTTTTGTCGCAATAGAAGCATTTTTAGTCAAGTTATGAGGATAGTGGCTGTGGAATGAATCTCGCTCCTGTGCCCTGACCTTTGACTCCATTTCGATTATATTCAACAGAACCGGTTCAGTAAATCCCCGGAACAACATGAGAAAGTTTTGTCTCAATGGAAGCATTTTTACGTAAGTTATGACGCATAAGGGCGATGGAATGCATCCCGCTCCTATTTATGTCCTAACTTTTACCCCATTTCGTCCATTTTCAGTGGTGTTCGTTCGCAGGTTGTTCCCTACCACATATTAAAATTTCATCGAAATCGAACCATTTTTACGTGAGTTATCGTGCGGACAGACAGACAGACGAACAAAGCTGCAGAATATATGCTTCTTCTTCAACCTACGGTTCCAAAGCGTAAAAAAACTGTGGAAGAAACACCATTTTGACAAATCGTGACCGGCGCAGAATTTCTCGTCTGGTCAGCGTTCAAACAAGGCAGGGACTCCTACAATCTGGTAATAATAGACCTCACACGTCTATATCTGAGCGAACATTGCGTTGGGAACTTCATCGAACAGATATCTGGAAAACAGTTGCAAGATTGAAACTAATGTTAACTTCAGCTCACAAAAACAGCACGATTAGCTTGAGCCAAAGCTCACAGGACGTGGACTGTTGATGAGTGGAAGGCTGTCATAAGGTCCGATGAATCCAAATGTTTTACTCAAATAATGCAAGGTCTAAAGAAACATTCAACCCAGTGTGTTTAAAGAGCTCTTGCCAACGAAGGTATGTCTGTAATGTTCTGGTGTTATTCTAATGGTTGTGAATTAGGCCCACTAGCAGAGGTGAAGAATACGATGAATCAGCATGCTTATCGATAAATTTTAGACAATCATGTGTTTCCTTTTGCACAACATTTGCAGAATTGTCATCCAGTAGCTTATCCGATTTACCAGGATGCCAACTGTAGGATTCATAGAGACAAAACCATTATAGCTTTGTGTGAAGAGCATGATACAACTTTGGGACACATGGACTGCCCAGCGAAATCTCCAAATTTAATCCTATAAAAATTTTATGAGACCACCTTGAACGAAGTACGAGTATAAAACCCAAATTTCAGCATCCCAGGAATCTCCATGGATTACAATTTTCGATGGCGCTAATGCATCTCTTATGATGGGGAGAATGTTGAGTAGTATTTGTATAGAGAAAGAGTTACTCTACCGACATGTGCAATTTGAAAAACCTCTGACAGTTAAAAAAAGGCTGTGACAACTTTGCATTACTTTCGGTACAACCCTCGCATAAAACCCAAATTTCAGCATCCCAGGAATCTCAACAAATTGCGAGACAAACTGTTCTTAGAACCGTCAGAAATTGACTCAAGTTATTGGGTTGGTGCGAATGAAATGTACGGCGCGAACGAACAGTAGAGACAGGGCCCCACCACAGCAGAATGGAACCACCCACAGGTGTTGTAAGTATTACGCCATAGAGTTACTATAAATAGCTAGCACGTGTGTCAAGAACAAGGTTCAGGCAGGGTTTGTTTGGACGTAACGTCGCTTGCAAATGAAACATGCAGACGCCGGATTTGAGAGTTATCTTCCTATATGGATTTAAAGTGGGCCATTCTGCTGTAATTGCCACTCGAATCGTTAACAAAGCGTTTGGAGATAATACAGCCAACGCACGAACCATTCCGCGATGATTTTTGAAGTTTCGATGCGAAGATACGGACTTGTAAAACAAAGCATGTGATCACCAACCTGTTGCTGTTTCTGACAATGTTCTGTTACGTGTGGTTGAAGCGGACTTCTGAAAAATGTGTCGTGAGATAGTGGCAGAGGTAGGTGTCCACCACACGACAGTTGTTCTGCGTCTGGCTGCGCTGGGTAAGGCCGAAAAGCTGGATATGTGGCTGCCGCATGAGTTGACAACTGCCAACAAGACTATGCGTTTGAAAGTCTGCATGTCGCTGCTTTCCAGGAATAAACAGGAACCTTTACTGCATCGAATCGTCACCTGCGACGAGAAGTTGGTCCTTTATGATAAAAAATCGGAAACGATCTGCACAAGCAAGGCACAGCCTCCTGGACGGCATCCTAAGCCACCCCTACACACTAAGAAGATGCTCCTTGTCCGATGGTCCACAGCCGGGATAGTTCATCTGAGTTTCATGGAAAGAGGCCAAACCATCACTACAGTACGTTATTGTGCTGAATTACACCAGTTGCATCGCAAATGTCTGCAGAAAGAACCAGTTTTGGTCAACGACATGATGTTCTTCTGCTCCAGGACAACGCTCGCCCTCATGTCATCAGAATAACGCTGACACTAAGTTCCTAGGCCTATGTAGCACTGCGTCCTCCTGCCTATTCCCCGGACTTGTCTTCCACAAATTATCATCTGTTTTGTCGCCTGGATCACTTCCTGTCCGGGAAACAGTTCACGACAGACAACGAGGTTCAACATGCAGTTGATGACTTCTTTGGGACCCAGCCACAAGACTTTTTTCGTTCCGGGATCATGGCCTTGCCGGACAGGTGGCAACTATGTGTCGATGCCAAGGGGGATTATTTTGCTTACGTAAGTTGTCCTAGTTTTCCGTTCTCGCCGTCCGCGTGTGCTGGTCCTTTGTCGGACATTTCATTCGCACCAACCCAATATTTAAATCATCTTCCAGCAAGAATTAATCCTGTGATTTCTGCACGTGGTGATGTAATTAAGTATTAAAAGTAAATTTCTGGATTTACGTCTTTGCTCTTGTCAGACAGATATACACTGGGTGATCACTGAATTATGACCACCTACCTAATACTTCGTAGGCACCTCTTTCGCCCTCAGTACTACAGCAGCTGCACAACGTGGCATCGATTCAATAAGACGCCTTGAGCAGTTGGGAGATATGTCCAACCAAGCTGTGTGTAATGCGGCCTTCAATGCAGTAAGGAGGTGATTGGTGTAAACAGATGCCTCATATGCCGTTCCATAGTGTCCCACAAGTGCTCTATGGGATTTATATCGAGGTAGTTCGGGGTCCGATTGATATGCTGGAAGTTTGAACTGTGTTCATCAAATCATTCCAGGACAACATTGGGCCTGTGGATCGGCGCACTCTCGTCTTGGAAGAAATCGTCGTCATTCATGCAATTTACTGGGTCTACAGAGTTAGCATACAATTCACGATAGTGGGCACCAGTTATACGTTGTTCCACATGCACCAAGGGTACAAGTTTCTACCAGGTAGGAGCGATGAAAAATTGGGGAAATAGTAATGCGAGGGCTCTGATATCAGAAATACACAGTCGCATCAGAATAATATGACAACCTACCTAATAATGGGAATAACCATCCTTGGCGCGGACGAGAGCGGCAAGACGACGTGGCACGGGCGCAATGAGGCCCTGGAAGGTTGCCCTAGGCACACGTGCCCATTCGTACTGCAGCAGGGCACGGAGGTCCCGGAGAGGACGGGGCTGTGGGTCGGCACTATGAACCTGTCAATCCAAATAGTCCCACAAGTGCTCTATGGGATTGAGGTCGGGCAATTTCGCCGGCCAAGGGAAAACGCAGATATCGCTGTCGTATTCCAGGAACCAGTAACGCACTCACTTAGCAACGTGACATGGCGCGTTGTCGTGTTGGTAGACACCATTACCACCCGGGGTAAACGTCCAACATGAAGGGATGCATATGGTCAGTGAGGATGGACACACAGCCATTGGCTTTCAGGGACCCATCCTGTGGTACCAGCGGTCCCAGGTCATACCACGAAAATATCCCCCAGACATGCACACTGCCACCGCCGCCGTGTACTTGACCGAAACGCGTGTCCGGATGTTGATTCTCGTGTGCATAACGCCGTATCCGCCACTGCCCGTCACATTTCGGGAGTTGAAACCTCGATTCGTCGTCGGAGGCAAACTTTTCCCACTGTTCCACTGTCCAATGACGTTAGTCCTATGCGGACTGCAGGTGTAGTTGCCGACGGACCTGGATTAACATGGGAGCCTTGACGCAGTGTCGACTCCGGAGACCCATGTATAACAGTACTTTCTCTACTGCTATTGGGGACACGTACCTGGGTGCCCCAGCGTTCATTTCCGTGGTCAATTGCTGCACTGTTGCGCGTCGATTGCTCTTTATCAATCGACGGAGGTAACGTTATACTCTGGTGTGGATGGCCATTGGGCTCCACAGTTATGACGTCATGAGGTATTCTGTGTGCCAGGGACCCATTTTTGGTACACCCTTATTACAGCACATCGCGAACAGCCCACGAAGTCTGCTGTTTCCGAGATGCTTCCACCCTTGGCGCGTTAGCCGATGATCATTCCTTTTTGAACATCCGTCAGATCACTACCTTTTCCCATTGTGCTCACATGACCCACTATGGCTCATCTATCCTGTTCGGCCACTTATATCTTAGTGCGGTCGACTTTGTCACGTGCACTCTGTGACGTGCCTGGGCGGGTACACTGTGATTCCGGGGATGGTCATATTATTCTGATACAACTGTGTACACGATCCAGCAATAAGTTTGAAAAGTCTTGATCACACTTGTTTGTCAATTGAATAAAGTGGTTTTAATTTTCAAAAATTACAGCATGTAGCTGGATTTAGAATGCACCATTCTAAAATGCATGATTGATAAATCTACTGCATTTTAGCAAAGAGAGTACTGATTTGTAGATATTGTTTAATGACACATATGCGCTGGAAAAGCGTCAGATAGCACACCAAATTTATAAATTGGCCTAAAAAGCAGACAGCACGCCTTGTAATGATCACCGTTTAAATAGCGTTCCAGCTCAAATTAGCCATGTTCCCAATTATTTTTTTATACTTAACAGTCCGTGTCCCACAGATTTTAACATACTAATGAGTAAGCAATTTAAAGAAATGACGAACACGACAGAGGATTCATGTTAAAATGATAAATCCCGGAATCCCTTATTCAGAGGGGGCGTTTCTGCGACCTGGGCAAGCAACAAAATATTGCGCTTCCATCTGAGCCAAAACATTATAGATTTATCAGTTAATAGGACCCGCTTCCATTGATCTACGGTCCACGATAAATGTTCTTTCATCTCACTCTAAATGCTACTCGTGCTAAACGACGAGTAGCATTCCGAGTGGTGATGAAAGACTTATGAGCAGCCGCACGACCACGGTAGCCCATGGAATGAAGTTCTCTGCGAATGGTACGTGTACATACCGAGGTTATAACATTTTTAATCACCTGTACACTGAGGTCTTGTGCAGTACTACGTCGATTAGCTGTAACGACTCTCCTGAGGCTTCGATGTCCTCTATCACTGATTTTCTTTGGTCTACTGGTACGTTTTGCTGCTTTAGGCACGCCATGTGTCTTCCACTTATGCAGTACATCCAAAACAGTTGACTTCGGTATGTTTAAACGCCTCTCGGTTTCTCTCATGGACAACCCAGTAATATAACACCCAACAATGTTTCCTTTCTCAAAATCAGTTCTCTCCCACCGCGATAGTTTTCACTCAACCTCACAGTGCGGCGATATTCTCGCTGTCAGCTGCAGGCTTGTTTTTATACCGCTTGCAGCTGTACCACCTATCTTAACAACGCAGAGGATCTGTTCATTTACTTTTAAAGGGGTGTCCGGCGAGTTTTGTCAATATTGTCACAGTGCTGTTTTAACTATTTACTTAATTACCGAAATATGTTATAATCAGAAGATTGCAAGGTTCCTTGAGCACTATAAACATCAATATAGGAGTACTAGGTAAGTCAACAGAAGCGATTTGACGTTAGATAAAATCCTTTATTTCGTGATTTTGCTTAATTTATGATTACTCCGGGTCACCGTGAAATGCACTCCTAACTCCCCGCTACATTCATCCTTACCGCTCGTACGCGGAGCCAACCTCCCCTTTTCGGAATTACTCCTTCCTCAAAAAATCCCCCAACCTCTCTGTCCTTGTCTCAGTCACATACTGCTCTAAGACACATTATCATCTTACCTTCAGAAGAAGCGTTCCTGTTGTTTTTCGCACTACTTCCCAAAAGCGTGCCTCAAGCCTCCGTCCGAACACCCTCTTCTCAACGCGTCTCCATGTCCGCTGCCTAATGCCATCACCCCGAAGGACGGAAGTGCTGCCTAATGAGTCGCTTTAAAACTCAAAAAAAAAAAACCTTCTGTATTGTAGCTATCTACACACGAAATCCTGGGTGTTGTCCTCTCCAATAAGTCCGCCGATAAACCAATCGTTTCCGGTGACTTACTGGCTCTACCGAATAGAACTCCAAAATTACACTGGCGGAAAGTGAAAAAAGAACACCAAGAAGGAATTGGCGGACGATCGTGAAATTTACATATGTTAATGGGGTCGAGTTTACGTAGGTGTGATGTTAATTTCGGGACCAACCGGTGAGCGCTTACGCCACAGCACGGCATAATATGCAAATTATCGTCGGTGGTATTTAAGGAGTACGGCGAAGTGAATGTAATCAGTCGTCGGAGTACTGACACGTGCGAAGATCCTGAAGAAGCTACAATGCCTGGACATGGAAGACGTGTACGATTTCAGCAGTTATCGGACTTTGAGCTCTAATTCAATTGCTCTTCAGTGTATATATATATAGTCTGTTTGTTTGTTTCTGGGTTTAACGAACACCGTGAAGAACTCTAAGGCTATAAGTAATCTGCAGTTGTTAATTTCGGGCCACTGGTTCCAAGAAAAGGAGAGAGCCAGTGCAGTAAGACAAGCACACAGCTCATGCCTTCTGCTGTTCTCGAACTTTACCGAACTGTTTCGGAGCTGACCTTCGATACCATATCAAACGGATCATATGCATCCAGCAGTCGTGGCTCGTATCCGCAGTAGCGCTCGAATATCTTCCACAGTATCTTCAGCAACCTAAAATACCTCCTTATCTTGCAACGTGGTTATAATCCATCAACTAAAGTAAATGCAAACCCCATTGTTATCGATGTAAACCATGGTTCTTTAGTTAGACAGACCTCCATCTGTAAATGTGAGCAACTAACATCCCCTCAACATTTTGAGTAAAAGCAAGCAAATTTTAAGCTGCTAATTCTACAGAAACTGGCGAAATATACTGTAAGCAAATTCTGTAAATGGACAAAGGACAAAGTATGGCACGAAAAAACTGTTTTTAAACTGGTAAAAAAAGTCAATTCTGATTTTAATCAAATTGTAAGCAGCGATTTTTGAGCTGTGCTCCGGACAGCCGCACTGTCTTACCCTAGTTACGCCTCTGCACTCATTTGTCAAATTTAAAGCATGTCTAAACCAAACGTGCAAAATCTCTGTTCTCTTACCTCACAGATTCCGTCCACAAATTGTATTAAAATGGGGGAATAGACGGGGAAATCAGCATCCGTGTAGACTTAATACACCGAGAGGACAGTTAATAAAGAACAGCAGACATTTTTTGGCGAATTTGCTGATACAACTCCCGTTGTTGTCTGACTGCATGATCACGTGAGCGTGAACACTCCTAGTTCGGAACACATTACTAAAGGTCAATTAGGGAAAGCGACGCGATCTCTCGGACTTTGAGCATGAGATGGCCGCGGGTGCTCGGAGGAGTTGTACAAGTATATTCAAAACACTTGTGGAATATACGCAAAGTATGAAACGGGCCGTCCCGATGGCATAGTGGTCTAAGCGTTAGCTTCGTACTGTTCATCTGAGTGGTTACCGGTTCGAGCCCGGATGATGCACGAGTGGTGCAGCAGTGTTTCGGCGCTGGCTAATTCACCTACCTCACACGAACAGGTGGCCCCAAATTAAGGACGGGCGGCTGCTCATAGTACCCAGAGCTGCTCATGGTGGTTGCTGAACTCCGAGAGAAAAAGGAGGAGGTACACATTTTCTTCGATTTTTTTCTCTCTCTCGTGCGAGTTTGTGTGTGAGAGAGACAGAGAGAGACAGAGAGAGATGACGGGTGCTTTCACCGTTTGGTGTTCCTTTCGCTCAGTAATGAATTGGTGCACCCAGATTCCATCTACGGTTAGTTACGAATATCGCTGCACAAAGTCTCTCTCGAAAACCTTCTGTTTCGTATATTTCCTAGATAATTTGCACTGCAGCAGGACCGTAGCAAGCTTTTCTTACCTGGGAGGGCGAGACTTGAAATTACGCCCGCCGCCCCGGTGGCACAGTGGTATAAGCGATGGCTCTGATCATTCGTCCGAAAGGGGTCCGTGTTCGAATCCCGTAAGGCCTGGATGTTGTGTTTGTCTAACGGCACTGGCTCTCTCTTTTCCCTGGAACCAGTGACCTAAATTAGGGACGGGCGACTACATATAGCCCATTGAGTTGCTCACGGTGGTCGTTAAACCTCCAATCAAAAAAAAAAAAATTACGCCCATTCGAGTTCAAAATTGGGCGCACTTCGAGTTTAAAATTACGCCCCTTCGAGTTCCATTCAAGTAATACGTAGTTTTTACTTTCTCACACACCGCCGTTATACAAAAAAAATTATGATCGTTCAAAAACGCATTTCAGGTTTTTGACGCATATTAAAAATGCAAAACTAGGTAAATTCCCCAAAACCACAGGTTGTAAATACCAAGTAAAGCCTAAACATCATCTGAACGCCGACAACACAACACTCCACAGAAATGCAGAACGAAAAACAAACCAGCGCAGAAAGAACGAGTATCGGATAGTGAACGTGAATAGGAAGAAGCTTCAGGGGCAAGGCTGGGAAAAATTCCGTTCTACGTTAAACGCTCAGAAAACGTTTTGCGACAGAGCCCAGATGATTAATTACGTATTTCTTCATCCCAACGACATGTTCGTAAAGGTCATGGAGGTTAGATATATTGTTTTCTACTCCTCCATTCACTATTTTAGAAAACTCCCTTCGCGGATATGAGATGTTCAGACTCTGTACCCTAGTTAGCTGCATAATACTGTATGAGTCTAACCAAAGTCTTCAAAAAGAAACTGCTGAAGGGTGCAACTTTCCTTTTTTACGCTTTCCAACCGTAGGTTGAAGAAGCGTATATGCTCCAGCTTTGTCCGTCTGCCTGTCCTAAGGTCAGGACATAGGAGCGAGATCCAATCCATTGCCTTTATGCGACATGACTAAAAATGGTTCGATTTCTATTAAATTTTAGTGTGTGGTAGGGGACCACCCTGGGACGAACCCTACTGAAAATGGGCGAAATGGGGTCAAAGGTCAGGACATAGGAGCGGGACCCATTCCATTGCCCTTATCCGTAATAATTTACGTAAAGATGCTTCGATTGCGACAAAACTGTCGTTGGACGTGCCCTCTCGAGCTCCTCAATCTTCGCCAAGTTTGCTCGGTGAAAGAGCCCATTGCTCCCGACTCCTGTGTTCCGTGTGTGTATTAGGATATGTGCTACCTTTTCTGCTACTTTTCCGAGTCGGAAAGTACATATTTTACTTCGACTTTTATCATAATATTACCTGCCGACTACACCATACTGCGTTTCTGAAGTGTGCGCCCAAGTACATGTTCCAATGCCTGCTGTTCCTTTCCTGCATACCCTGTTCAAGTAATAGGCTGCCAGCAATCTTCCCAGCTACTTTTCAGCACCAGTAAGTGAATTTTATACCGATATTCCTTCATTTGTCATCTCGGTGGGTATGTTTACATCTGCCCATCGTGGCTTGCCTTGACTTCCTTTTGTCTTCTCACCAGCATTCTATTCTGTTGCTTTTTGTGCTTATCTTCCTGTTATCTACACGCCTTCCCGTTTACGTCACCCTCTGATAGATGTGGATGATAAAGAAAAGGGTGACGTCCTTGGGTGACGTCATCGTTACTGTGCTCCATCTGTCTCTCGCCGTTCTTCCAGTGACGTCATTACTCGCATCTTCCATCCTCCGCCTTTTTTACGTGCCTTTTGCCATCTCCCTCGTCTTACGCTCTCGAGATTGTGCTGCTTTGCTTTACAGTTTCTGATTTGTATTATGTCTACTGCTTTTCTTTGACCACTGACGCCTCCTCCGGATGTACTACTTGACAGTTCAACTCATTTCTCTTCCCCCGCAGTCACTACCTTCCCCTCGGATCCTCTCTCAACTGCCTTGGGCTTCCGGTTTTCTTGTACCGGCTCCGTTTTAACAGCTCATGTATTAGAGTTCTCGTCGCCGGGAAGTCTTTCTTCGCTTCTTTAGCTCTCGAAGTAAAATATTCCGCGCTTCCACATATTAAACTTACAGCTTACACTTCAGCACTCCATCAAATTGTTCCACCTGATGCCATCGCGGACATCGCACGAAAGCCTCGCTCGGTGTTGGTTTATTTTTCTAATCCCGCTCAAGTTGAGTTGCTTCTTTCTCCTCCAATTTCAGTCGGCAACCAAAGTGTGTTCGCTATTCCTCTTGCTCACTGCCCTACTCTCGTTAGTTTATCTCCAGTTCCTCTTGAACTCTCCAACGATTTACTGGATGCTTTCCTTTCTCAATGTGGTTTAGTTATTGGCCCTATTAAGACTTTGCCTGCTGCTTCAGACGATCAAGGGAATCGTTCCTATTATAGTTTTCGACGTCAAGCTCTCGTCGTTTTTCCTGACGAACAGTCCATTGTTTCCTGTCCGACAGCTGTCCAAGTTATCTGCGGTCCACACACTCACACTGTCAATGTTGTTACAACGCATCATTGTTTTTCTTGCAAATTACCCGGTCACCATAGTTCTTCTTGTCCAACTCGGAATTTTCCGACTTCCATTCGCACTTCTGCCTTGCCAGAATCGTGTGACTTTTCTTTATCATCCACATCTTTGTCGACTTTTCCTTGTACATATTCGCAGCTTCCGGTTTCGAGTGGTTTGTTTCCGGCCCCTGATTTTTCTGCTTCACGTGTTTCTCCGGAGAATATTTATCCTGACCATCTACTACTGACAGCTTTCCTGGATGTTCTCCCTTCTGTTACTACTACACCACTTTGCATGCCTCCATCGAGCCCGCATTCTGCCCAGATCTTGTTGAAATGCCCTCAGTCACCCTCTCCTCCTTCATCTCCTGCTCCTGTCAGTCCATTGTCTCCCTGTTCGACTGCGGTCTCTACTTCTATGGTTCCGCTCTTCGTCTCCACGGAGCCAGCGTATACCATTTGCCTTATATCTCCTGCTTCTTTACCGCCCCAGTGCAGCTTATCTGTTTCTGTGCCTCCAGATTCTACGTCATCTCATTTTACTTTACTGACGGGTGATGTTGCTTCGTTCCTGCTCGTCTCCTCCAGTCCTCACTCCTAGATGTTCCTGTTACAACTTAATGTTCACCACCGTGCTCCCTTCAAGCAAGTCTATTTTCTGCTGGGCCCTCCACTGACAGCCCTGTAGTGTCTTCTGGGTTGCACTTGTCTTCTGCTGTTGATGTCTCCATTCGGCCTATTTCTCTAGACGCTTCGCCAACTCCTGTGTCGACGGACAGAGATCCTACTCCGTCTCCTATCAGCTCTCTCATGCCGATCGTCTTTGTGAGTTCTTCACTCCCAGCAACTCTTGTTATGTCCATTGAACCTGCATCCTCCGACTCACAGTGTGCTCATTTGCCTTCTGACGTGTCGTCTTGCTCTACAGCCATTCCTGTCGTCCTTCCATCAGCTTCAGCCACTGTTCCTGCCTCATCGATTATTCCTGCAAGTGCTCCTTCACCTGTGCTTCATCATGCTTCATTGTTGCCTTCCCCGACTTCTGCTGATGGTACTTCCCTTACTTGTACATCTTCTACGGCTCGATGTTCCCGACGGCGGCGTAAGCCTCTTGCTTCAGATCCTCTTTCACAACAAGACTTTGCTTCTTATGGTGATTATTACCACGCTTATGAGCGTTGGATGAAACGTGTTATGTATAAATATCCAGACTTCTCCTTCCCATATTCGCTAACACCAGTTCTTATTTCAGTATCTTCCAGAGTGTGAGCCCTTAGACTCCTGCTTGACTTTTACCATGCTTAATATCCTGTGTATTTCATGTTCCTCAAACTGTCTCTCTGTTTGCGAGAGTGGCCTGCGCGCCCACAGTTCTTTTTCTTTTGTTTTGTTCTCCTCAATGCCTCAAGTGTAAGCCTGTGATTTTGTACACGTCTTTTTTGGCCTTTTGCCCGTGTTATATATCCCCGTTTTATTGTACACTATTAGTTGTCTAATAAACCGATATTGAACGACAAAACGCTATCATGTCTGGAGATACACTGAACTGGTTCGGTTAAATATCATAGAAATGGGGTCAAAGGTCAGTGCACAGGAGCGAAATTTATTCCACAGCCATTATCCTCGTGACTTGACTAGAAATGCTTCTATTACGACATAACTTTAGTATATTGTTCCGGAGGTATACTGAACCAATTATGTTTAATATCCCCGAAATGGAGTCAAAGGTCAGCGTCCAGGAGCGATATTTATTCCACAGCTATTATCCTCATAGCTTGAGTAATAACTTGAGTAATGATTTTTGGTATATTGGAAAGCATATCATAATCAATGCATTGCATGATTTTACTAACTTGTTAGTTATAATTTATATTTTTTACAACCCCCAGAGCATGAATTTACGCCCTTGGAATGACTATTCTGTTAGCGCAACCGCTCTCCGTGCCCTCCCTGCATTGCAGCAAGTTCTGATCGGAAGACAAAATTTTGGGAACCCAGAGTACTGAGATTTTTCTTATTCTCAGATTTTAGGGGATGACGAGTTCAACCCTTCCTTTTTGGAACGTACAATATTTTGGCAACAGACCCGGTTGAACTACGTATACAGAAAGAGGAAATATTTAGCGAAAAAACAAATGCACTTCCGCACCAAGTTGAAAAACTTCGCATTACTTAAAACACGCAATATGAACAGTGTGCTTCATAGTGAGTGGAACCAGTTACAACAACAGTAACAAAAAAAAAAAAAACAGAAAGGGAGGAAAAATTCAATTGGAGTTCTGTAATCGGCTGTAAAACACCCCAAAATAGAAATACCTACTGAGGCATCGGAGCTGCAGAAATTCATGTCAAGAAAAACCGCAAATTATGCACAAAATGTTCTTTGCAGTGGAAAATATCCGAGCCTGAAGGAAGTCTTCAAATCAAAAAAATCAGAAGAGAGATATGAAGAAGAACATGAAACAAGTTTACTAGAGGGAAACCCACCAAACGAGGAATTTTCCAATGGATTTTTAGAATCAGAGGTACTTTTCCAAAAAAAAAAAAAAAATAAATAAAAAAAAAAAAAATACGCTGACGGACGCCGTTCGCTGCAGAATTGTAAATTATCAAAAATAAAAAATATGAGCAAAATATTCTTTATAGCAAACGCTACGCGATGGAAAAATTGACTTATTTTCAATTACTTCTCTAAGGGCAGAGACTACGAGGAACGAAATTGTTATATACGGCCCTAGAGGGGGAAATGCACGCTGTTTCAAGAGGGTAATGCTCGCAGCCGTTATCACGGCGAATGTAATGCAGTACGTAAATAATTTTTAATAGGATTTCTAGAAGCAGTTGCAAACGGAATTACACACTAACTTCATTTGGCATTAGAACTGTGCTACGCAAAAAAAAAAAAAAAATGTGCAAAATATTGCTCGAAGCTAGTGGTATTTGGTGTTAAAAATATTTTTTAAATCGGCCTTTTAGGCGTAGACGCATCGAGAAAAACATATGATACATTTCAACCCCTAGTGGGTAAACTGTGTATTAATTGGGGCAAGAAATACGTACAAAATGCTTTTGATCGTAAGCAGCAGACCTTCAGTTATATAAATATGATTAAATAATAGACCTTCAATTACATAATTATATACACTGAAGAGCAATTGAATTAGAGATACCTGTCTAGTAACGAGTAGCACCACCTTTCTCCCTGATGACGGCGGTGATTCGTCTCGGCATGTACTCGACAAGACACCGGAAGCGTTGGGAAGCCATACGGATCCACGACCCCTGAACAAACTCCCACAGTTCACGAACAGTTGATGGAGGGAGGTCAGGGTCTCGATCATCTCTCTCGATGGCATCCCAGATGTGGAGCACATCTGATTGAGGTCACGTGACCTAGCTGGCCAAGGAAGTTAGGTCACGTCGGTGGAGTGTTCATCCAACCATTCGGATACAATTCGGGAGCGATGGCACGGTGCATTGCCTTGTTGCAGGATGAGGTCCCCAGTGGGATGTTGAAGACGCACAAACGGGAGCAAATGGTCGTCCAGGATTTCCCGGAAACGTTGACCTGTAAGAAACGATGCCACACGTACCAGGGGCCCCGTTTCAGTCCAGGTAAACAGTCCCCAGACGAGAATGCCACGCCCACCAGCTTGAAGAGTACCCTGCTGGCAAGAAGGATCCATCGCTTCATGTGGTTTGCGCCGTACTCGTATGCTGTCATCCGCATGAACCAACGTGAATCTCGACTCATCAGTCCAGGCAACATTTTCCCACATGTCTAGGGTCCAGTGGCGATGTTCCCGCGCCCATGCTAATCTTTGCACCCGGTGATGTGCGGTCAGCAGCGGTAATCTCGTGGGACGATGGCTTCCGTACCCCAAGTGAGGAGATGGTTCTGGATGGTGTGGCTGCTTACACGTTTTTGTGCACCAGCTTTAAATTGCCGAGTGATTTCTTGCACTGTGGCCCGTCTATTCGCTGTTACAATGCGAGCTAGCCGACGATGACCCCGCTCATCCACACGCTGTTGTCTGCGGCAGTTGGCCCTTGCAAGGATGGTTTTACCGGATTCGACGTACTCACGGTGCACCTGTGACCCAGTGACAAAAAATATCTAACGCTTAAAGAAGGTCAACTCTCATAGATATAACGTAAAACAGGCGGCAACAGCGCCACCATATTCAGGAGCAAAACACGTTAGAGGGGAACTACGGCAGTGAAGCTTTTCTTTGATCCACGATGGTTTCCTTTGATCTGATGACTTTTTGCTTAGAGCAGGTTTTTGTTGTTGTTTTCTGATATCCCGCTCATCTCTCATTTTGGTAAGAAAAATATGCAATAACATTAGTATTTCTATTTAAATTAAATTTCAGCAAATATTACAGTTAGGCCTAATGATCCGTGCAAAAGGCAGACATTCCCTAGTATTTGGCATTACTGAAAATGTTTCTGAAAAACTGAAGAACAAACAAAAGCCTTAACTAAGCCGGTTGGCTTAACAAAACTAACATATCCGATTTGCGAAGTGATTATGCACCGAGAAGGTTACAATCACGTGTTGTGAGTCTGAGTAGCTCAGCTGACGGTTCTTCACCCAAAAAATTGAAGTCAACAGAAATACGCATGAGCAGTCTGCTCCGGCATCAGCCGATCAGCCTGTATGTTGGCTTCTGTGCACTGTATATTTTCCCTGAAGATATAGCTGTGCTAGTTAGGTCTCGCTGAGCCTTAACTTCTTCTCGTTAAATATTCTTTGACAGTGGCTCGTGAAAATACCAGTGCCTGCACGACTTCCGAGATGGGGAGACACATTCGTCGGGCCCCGACAATTTGCCCACGATCAAATGCGCTTAGATCCTTCGTCTTACCCATACTGCGTCCGACTTTTACTGACTCCCGTCGCATCGCTCTTATATTGTCGGATCGCTGCATACGTCATGTCGTTTCCGTTTACAGGGCCGCCCACAGCGCCCCATTTGCATAACGCCAGCTGTCTCTAATTCAATTGCTCTTCACTGTAAATATTTATATATAGATATATTATATATTTCCAAAAACCGTACAAGTAATAACACCAATCCTTCTTTCTCTGGAAAATGGAGAACTTGCTGCAGAGTGGAAAGGAAACGCCAAGGAAAACCCGTGGAGATATGTGATAAATATGTGCGGAAAATCTTCGCCGTCTATACATCTTTCATAGCGAATAAGAATGCTTCCCATCTATTTCGTAGAAACAGAAATTTGTTCACATAACGAAAACGTTGGGCATCAGGTTAAGCCAATAAATGCACTCGATTAGTCATGCTTCAAACTGTCTGATGCAAAAAGGAACTTGAAACGGATGTAAACGGACGTCCAAGCCGATAACATGCACGTGTCATTTATTTGATAGGTATGATGCATGTTCAAAGATGGGCTAAAAAGAAAGAGGGATTAGAGCGCAAGATCCAAACACGGCACCACGCCCAGTGTAAGACAGAAAACAAAAGAAAAGGTCAGTATGTCGTCGTCTGAATAACTGGTGCTAGAGTTGACCCCGAACGAGATTTAAAAAGGGTCTGAAAGGTCAGGAATTTTTACTTCTGGCGTTGAGGTCAAGGAGACGGTGATTGCAGCGGTGTTTGCACACATTCCGGAACTTTGTTTATTTACGTTTATCCAGAGCAGTTGCAGACCTAGCTTCTTTCATTCACAGCGGTCGTTGCATTCCCAAATGAAACAACGTAAGTGAGTGTAGGTTACCATTTTCTCTTCTTTTTTCAGATTAAAGGGAAATCAGAGACTCTTCCTAGCTTTCGGTGCTCTTAGAAATCAAAACAGCATTAAAAAGAGGCAAGAAAAAAAACCGAGAAATAATTGAATCCGTAGCTTGGAAAAGTAACACTTTTAGTTTTCTAATCTTTCACTGCCTGTAGATGACTTTGCAACAAAATGGATGTTTTCATATTCTGTGATGTAATAAGAACACATTAAACAGCAACAACAAGCAATTACGATTTAGTAAAATCATGGAATGCATTGATTATGACACGCTTTCCAACATACCACAGATCATTACTCAAGTCATAAGGATTTTAATGGCTGTGGAATAAATCTCGCACCTGTGCCTTGACATTTGACCTCATTTCGATTATATTACACAGAATTGGTTCAGTATACCTCCGGAATAACATGTTAAAGTTTTGTCGCAATAGAAGAATTTTTAGTCAAGTTATGAGGATAATGGCTGTGGAATAAATTTGCTTCTACGCACTGACCTTTAACATCATTTCGATTATATTAAACAGAATCGGTTCAGTATACCTCCGGAACAACATACTAAACTTTTGTCGCGATAGAAACATTTGTACTCAAGTTTTGAGGAAAATGGCTGTGGAATAAATCTAGCTCCTGTGCCCTGATATTTGACCTCATTTCCATGATATTAAACAGAATTGGTTCAGTGTACCTGCGGAACAACATATTAAAGTTTTGTCGCAATAGAAGAATTTTTAGTCGTTATGAGGATGATGGCTGTGGAATAAATCTTGCTCCTAGGCCCTGAACGTTGACCCCATTTCGATTATATTAAACAGAATCGGTTCAGTATACCTCCGAAACAACATACTATAGTTTTGTCGCAATATAAGCACTTTTAGTCAAGTTATGAGAATAATGGCTGTGAAATAAATCTTGCTCCAATGCCCTGATCTTTGACCCCATTTCGATTATATTAAACAGAAGCGGTTCATTATATACCTCCGGAACAACGTACTAAAATTTTGTCGGAATAGAAACATTTTTAGTCAAGTTATGGGGATAATGGCTGTGGAATAAATATCGCTCCTGTGCCCTGACCTTTGACTCCATTTCGATGATATTAAACAGAATTGGTTCTGTTGCATCACTCGGGAGCGAGTGCGCACCTTTTCACTGTATTGGAAATTGAGAAGTAATCGGAAAAGCGGAAAAGAAATGGAAAAAAAAAATTAATCAAATGAATGGGAGAGATTTTGGGGAGCTGGTGTAAGAATTATTAAAATAAGGATTTTATAAACTTCACGCTCTTCAGACGCTCTGCATTTCACAATTTAATTTTCCCCTTAGATTTTCTTCCGTGGGTTCGCGCCTAGGAAGGTCAGAAGAAAGCCGCTCTTCCCCTTCACCCCCACCCCACCCTCTCTCTCTTTCTCTCAGAGTCGAAGGGTTTCCAGCAGTCCGCTTGCTGTGGCATGGGACCGCGGGGCATTCTTTCCCTAACTGCTACGAGCCAGCAATATTGGGTAAGACATAGTAATTCAAATCAGAGAAATAGCGGGTAGACATTTTATTGGAGCTCGGCGCCAGTCGTCTTGAGATTTGATGCACCAGGTCTGGAAGAAAAGAATAGCTTGACGCCAGGCCAAGGAATACTATAGCAGTTTTATGATAGTAAGATTTACGACCTCAGAGATCCGTAGGCAACGAAGTTCCTAGAATTTGAGGGCGGACACAGATTTTGGACGGGGCGAAGGATGGCAAGTCAGAGAAATGGCGGGAAACCCAGAGCAAATCAGATCGGGAAATGATAATTGTTTGACCAATCTGTAAATTGGTAGGAGGATCCGGGAAGAACAAATTTTTGGTAGGACAGGAAGAGGAGCGAGAGAAATATATCAGTCGGCATGAATACTTCGAAGAAGGATGACAGAAGTCACAGTCGGCATGAATACTTCGAAAGAAGGATGACAGAAGTCAGAGTCGGCATGAATACTTCGAAAGAAGGATGACAGAAGTCAGAGTCGGCATGAATACTTCGAAAGAAGGATGTCAGAAGTCAGAGTCGGCATGAATACTGCGAAAGAAGGATGACAGAAGTCAGAGTCGGCATGAATACTTCAGGAAGAGAGGAGATAGCATAAAAACTTCGCTAGAATGATATTCCAGCCCTCATCGTGGGATAGAAGGTAGGATAATCCGACATTAAAGTTTCCTCTTGTTTACATAATTAGTATGTTGAACCGAAAATTTAAGAAGAGCATAGTAGACTAAGTTAAGGTTGAAAGTAAAACCAGCTCTAAACTAATGCTGAGAAAAGTAGGGCAGAAATAGAAGAATAATGAAATGGTTGAGTAAAGTAAATACCATTGATCAGAGCAGGAAATTGTGTAGTATAGGGAATCATTTTTAGTAAATTATGTTTCGAAATATTTCAGAATTATATTAAATGAAAATAAGAAATTAAAGTTAACCTTTAAATAAATAATTTTGCTAAAAGGGTCTTCAAACATTTTCATATGAATGAGTGTATATTTTACTAGATTTCAAGCCTTCATCAGGCAAAATAAACATATTTTATTTTCCCGTTATTATGAGTCGGCTACATTTCATTTGAGTGTACAATTTTGTAAAGTAAAAAAAAAGGGTTAATAACGATTGAGTGTTGGATGTGTGAATAAATGATTTGGGATGAATGTTCAGAAAAATCCTCCAGTGCAATACTGAGTAACTTACGCATCAGTGCTAGTAAACAAATCAAAATTTGTAAGTTAACGAATTATTCAAAAAGAAATGAAAAGCTAGACGATTACTTTAAGACATTGCGGCACTCAGCGGACCCCGATACACGGAACGTCGGCTGGGTGAAACACAACGCCCATCCTCGAATAGCGAGCCTGTGTTTTCTCTAATACTGGGAAAACATAGTTTTTGAGATTCGAGTGATTACCCTTATTACTAATAATGACGCGGGGCAATCCAAAGCCCCCTCAGCATTAAATGGTGCCGTGTCACCAGGATTTTTCGAACCATGACTTATAGCGGACTGGAAAGGAAATATTAGAAGTTAAAAGTAAAAAATAAAAATTTGTTTGTTGGTTGATATTAGTGATGAGAATACAGTTCACGATAATAGTTCGGAATAATCAACATAGGAATAACAAATGAAGATTAAATGGAAATATATAGGCGACGAGTTAACGAGAAGAGAAAAATTCAATTTTTCATTCAGTTGATAAGTGTATGTATATAATTTGTATTTCTGTATAGTGTGTAAAGTGCAGTACTTCATGATAAGTATAGGGAATTTTCCCCAGATGTCGAATTGGGTTAGGGGTGACCTAAGAGTTATGTTTTGATCC
Organism: Macrothele yani; assembly: GCA_039090855.1. Lineage (NCBI taxonomy): Eukaryota > Metazoa > Arthropoda > Arachnida > Araneae > Macrothelidae > Macrothele > Macrothele yani. Next base: position 149,541,444 of record CM076995.1, on the reverse strand, counting down.
TCAGGTAAGTATTGAGAAAAATAATAGGGTACTAGTAAGCAAGGCAGGAAGTTAGTTGGGTAGTAACTGCAGAGTATTTATATGCGTAGCAAATGTGGTAGTGAGTAGCAAGGAATTTTGTTATTGAATAAAGTGTCGGTGGAACAGTAAGAATTCTAATTGTATCAAGATGGGGATAGTGATGGTGAGGAAAATTCAAACGAAGCTAGGGGAGCAGAAAGTAACGAGATTCAAGAAGACAGCAATAGACAAGTAGACGCAACTAGAAATACTCAAAGAACCATCCAATCAATGGCGGGAATGCTATCTTATTTGCCAAATTTTTCAGGAAATACCGATGAGGGAATCAATGCAAAACAATTTTTCGAGATGATTGATAGTGTGGCTGAGGTAGCAGGATGGACGGACGCCGTTAAAATTCTGGCGGCGAAAGCAAAATGCAGGGCAGCGGCGAGCCAATTTCTGACAGACGTAGCTGATATCAGGAGGGAGACCAGTTATAAGAAGTTCAAAGAAGCCATTATTGAAAGATTCGAATCCCAGCAACCGGTGATGGTCCGTATGCATAAGTTTACAACGTGCCGTCAAAGAGCAGGAGAAAAAGTTTCCGAATACGTGACCAGATTGAGGGGCTAGCTCACCAATACCTAGGGCAGGTAGATCAGTCGAACCGTGAGGTAAGGGAAATGGCAGACCAGGCAAAAATGTCCCAATTCCTTAACGGGCTAGACCCGAAGTTAAAAAGATCGGTATTATCATTTGCACCGAACACTTTCGCTGAAGCAGTCAAGCGGGCGACCTTAGAGGAGCAGAATAATGAACTTATTGCCTCTAGTGTAAACGTAACAGACACCGAAGAGTGGAACCAAGATAGAGTTCGGAGAGGAGTACCGAAAGATAACACAGATAGTGCGGTATCTGAATTATGCAACTGCTTGCCCGTCAGATGGCCGACCACGAATCACAGGTCAATACGTTGAGAAATGAAGCAACGGAGTTAAACAGGAGGTTAGAACAAGCGGAGAGGACACACCGGGAGCATGTGCAAAGAATTAGAAGGCTAGAGGAAAACAATAATCAGCAAAGAGTAGATAGAAGGGATCCGAACCAAATTTGTTTTAGGTGTGGAAGCCCAAACCACTTTTAAAGGAATGTTCTCTTAGCAATCCAACATCTTTTGGTAATAGATACGTAGGAAATAATTCAAGGAGATATGGATATGCCGGAGACAATAATTTTAGGGAGCAAGGTTTTTCCGGGGAAAGGCGAACGGCTAACCCATTAAGCCAAGGCAGCCATCGGGAGCAGGATTTCCCTACGGGAGGGCGCTCGGTGCATTCGTCTCCTCCGCCAGATGTAAGAGGAACTCGAGGACGCAGCAGCTATCCTAGCGGGCGCAGGGCGAATTACGATAGAGGAGCAGAACACGAAAATTTCCGGGATAGAGGATACGATTCAAGGAGAAATGATGTGGAAAGATATAGTAGGCAGAATCAGCAGGTGCACTTCCAGGATAATTATTCTGGCAGAGCAAATGATAGGAGGCAAGGACCGAGGAATTTAAACTAGGTGGAGGTCGTGATAACGGGACCGTTCTCGGCCGGAGAAATAGAAAGAAAAAGGTCTCTGTAGTGTTAACCACTTGTTCAATCCAGGAGCACGAAGCTTTGCCACTGATTGAAGTAAAAATTGCAGGACATCGATATCGCAGTTTACTGGATTCTGGGGCAGGGGTGTCAATTTTGTGTCCTACAGCGTTGCAGGAGATTTGTAAGAGAATGCAGTGCAGGCCTCAGGAATCATTAATGAAAATCTCAGGAATAACTGGAACCCCTTTAGAAATAGCAGCCTGTTATGAGTTACCAATACAGATAGGGAAGGATGTTGTTAAACATACCTATCACGTTACTCGGAAGAAGTTGCACCCAGATTATTCGCTTATCTTGGGGTGGGATTTTCTAAAGGCCCACGGTTTTGCATTTGATGCAGGGTCAGGGATTTTAGAGAGAAGAACGCCGGTATCGAAGAGGAGGGCCCGTAAGCAGCGTAGAGAAGAGAAACGTAGGGCAGCTCGTGTGAATAAGATTGCACCAGTGGTGAGAAGAGAAGAGCAGATAAAGAGGAAAGAGATTACTTATCCTCCGGATGAAACCAAAGCAGGAAAGCTAATTAGGAAGGAAATAATTCCTCCGAGCGCAGAGAAAATCGTTTGGGTCAATTGCCCACCTTTTTCGAGGAATTATTTAGGGCAAGTGTTAGTGCAGCCAGTGGAAAAATTTAGTCAAGGATGTGTTAGGGTAGGGCGTTCAGTGAATACTCTAGGAACCTCGGGTAAAATTCCAGTTTTAATGGCTAATTTAACAGAGCAACCCTTCCACCTTAACAAAAGCACGAAGTTAGTGTACATTCAGCCTATCGTTGATGCGGGGACGCTCCAGGAGGGTAAAAGAGAAAAATTACCTCCGCTTACTCCTAAGGATTTTAATCTTGAAGAAGTGGATCCAAAGTGGAGGCGACCACTCGCTTCTCTTATAATGAATTATAGAGACGTTTTTGCCCGTTCTATGAGCGAGTTGGGTAAATGCAATTTACTCTACCATGAGATCAATCTGAACACGGACGTGCCAATCGTAGGAAAAATGTATAGAGTTCCACATCACCTCAGGCAGGAAGCTCAACAGCAAATCAAGGATTTGTTGGATGCCGGCATTATTACGGAGAGCGCTTCACCCTACAGAGCACCAATGTTGCTCGTTGCTAAAAAAGCATCCCATCAATTTCGTTTATGTATAGACTTCAGGGCTTTAAATGAAGCAGCTATACCCGATAGCTATCCCTTGCCTAGAATAGAAGACTTATTAGAGCAGGCTCAGGGCAACAAATTCTTCACCACGTTAGATATGAAAGCAGGCTTTAATCAGATGGAGATAGCGGAGCGCGACAAGCACAAAACAGCATTCACTACCCCATGGGGCTTGTTTCAATTCGAGAGGTTGTGTTTTGGCTACAAAACTTCTCCGAATAGCTTTCAGAGATTGAGTGATGCTCTTCTGTACGGATTGGCAGATTTTAACATAATGTGTTTCATAGATGATATATTTATCGCGTCAAAAGATGAAGAGACACACCTTATCAAATTGGAAGCTGTTTTTAAACGTCTCAGAGAACACCATTTGAAGTTAACGCCGGACAAGTGCTCATTTATGAAAACGGAAGTAAAATTTTTGGGTCATGTGGTTAGTGGAGAAGGAATTCGTCCAGATCCCAGTAATCTGCATAAGGTCAATATTTTTGGAACTCCTAAGACTCTCAGGAGCTTACGGGGATTTTTGGGTTTATGCAATTACTACCGGAAATTTATACCATCCTATTCTGACATTGTAGCACCCATGACCGACTTGACAAAACAAGGGAAATTTAATTGGACACCAGAAGCCAACCGAGCATTTCTTCAAATCAAGAATTGTCTATTAAGTGACACGGTATTAATTCATCCTGATTACAGCAAACCTTTTTACCTTCACTGTGACGCAAGTCATACAGGAGTGGGCTCGGTCTTGGAACAATACTCATCTGATGGCATATTGCAGCCAATCGCATTTATGTCACGGAAATTAAATCCAGCCGAAATGAACTACCCAGTTATCGAAAAGGAGATGTTGGCCGTAGTTTGTGCCCTAAAGCATTGGAGACATTATTTACTAGGAAAAGAGTTCTATGTGATTAGCGACCATCGTCCTCTTACGTATCTTCAAAATATCAAAGACGCAAATAGCAGATTGAATCGGTGGAGAATGGCTCTTAGTGAATTTTCTTACAAAATTTTGTATCAACAAGGGAAGCAAAATGTCGTGGCTGATTATTTGAGCAGGCAGCACGGAGTTGAGTCACCGGAGAGCGCTGAAGGAGAAATCAGGGGCGTGTCTCTTCTGACCGCTGAAGAGGACCAATCAGAAACAGCTCGTGTTAAAGCACTGCAAAGAGCAGACGCCGATCTCGCTTCGATCATTGACATGCTGGAAAAACAACGCATCCCAGTAGGCAAACATAGGGTTAAGGATAGTTTTTTCCTAAACTCTGAAGGATTGTTATATCATTTCCAATATCCTGACAGGAGCACATCTGGAGATGAAGTTTGGGAGCAGCTTGTAGTTCCTCACGCTATGATACATGAAGTTTTAAAACGTTGTCATGATATTCCCTCGGTAGGACACTTCGGCGGAGACAAAACTGTCTCCTATGTTAGAAAACGTTATTTTTGGATAAACTTGTATGCGGATGTTAAAAATTATGTAGCTTCTTGCGAAAAATGTAATGAAAGGACAAACCACAAACTAAAAGGAGTAGAGAAACTGCAGCGAGTGGAAACGGGTTCTTACCCCTTTCAAAAAATTTCTTTAGACATTTGTGGCCCGTATCCTACAACTGCTGACGGAAATAAATACCTACTTGTCATGATTGATTCGTTCACCAGGTATGCTGTTTTAGTGCCTATGCCAGACCAAAAAGCAACTACAGTCGCAAGGGCATATTTCGACCATGTCATAAGTATTTATGGTACGCCGGAAACTAATTTGTCAGATAACGGTGGATGCTTCATCTCTGAGGTATTCACCAATTTATTGGCAAGATTGGGCATAAGAAGATTGAATACGACATCCTTTGCACCCTGGAGTAATGGCCAAAACGAAGCTAGCCACAGGTTTCTTAACAAATCATTAAGTTGTCTAGTTAATGAGAGACAAGACGACTGGGACACCTACATTCCTATGATAAGACTAGCATATAATACTACAAACCATTCAGCAACCAAATATGCTCCAAGCTATTTGGTGTTTGGGAGAGATTTAACGGTTCCATCCGACATTTTTACTTCCGCCTCGCCGACAAACATATTATAGTGAAGAGGATTATGTAGAGGCATTCAACAATAAGATGAGAAAAGCCTACGAGTTGGTTCATGGAAATCTGCAGGAGGCTGCAGCTAAGCAGGAAAAGTATGCAGACAGGTTTGCCAGAGAAAAGGACCTGAGAATTGGTGACAGAGTATTTTTGCATACGCCTTATATCGACCGTGGTCTTTCTGATAAAATTGCCAGAAAAAACAGCGGTGAGTGGAAAATTGTGTCTTTTCCATCAGCCGTCAATGTGCGACTAGTATCTTTGAAGGACGAGAGGAAACAACAGGTAGTGCATAAGAACCGCGTATTCAAAGCACCTCTACGGAGACATCACCTAGAGAATAACTCACCGGAGCGAGAGCACGTCGAAGAAGCAGAAAACGATAATGAGGAGTTAGAAGATTTAACAGCTCATTCGGATTCGACAGAAGAGTACGAATTTATTCCTCAATTTGATTTGGAGGTTACACCGACAGCGGTGGCAGTGCAGAGCACGCCTCAGCAAGCTAGCAATCCGATCGCCGAAAAGGTGAGAAGGACGCCGTTCCTTAGAGAACCGTACATGCTGAGAAACCGTAACTCGCAACCAGAGCCGACCGTGAATCATGTTACGAAGCCTAAAACGGTGTATACTCCAGTATATAGCAATATACCGGAAGGTGTGAGTGTCACAAAACCAGAGCAGCAGGAGATGGCTAAAAGGAATCAAAAGTTTGGAGCCACGGACAAGGCTGAGTTAATAGGGAAATTTATTGCTCAACTGAAGCTAGCACCTAAATCATCGGGAGAATCGTGGATCGAGCAGGCGGAAAATTGCTTACAGGATATTCAGAACGTAAGCGAGAACTCGACAGCAGAAAATTCGAATGATGATACTGTACGGTATGTATCCGAAGTATGCTGAGGTACGACGAACATCCCAGGAATCTTGGGTATAGCATGGAGAGCTAGGCAGAAGCGGAGAGCCGGAAAAAAAAAAAAAAAAACTTGAGTGCTCAATTTTGGTTGTGAACGCTGAAAATCAAAATCAGTAGAAGCCTACATTTTAATCGCACTCAGTATTGGCAATTCAGCAGGTTTAGCACAGCAGGGTATTATTGATAACCAGAGTATGGTATCAAATTTCATTGTATAAAAAAAAAAAAAAAAACCTGTGTGTCAGAGTTATTTTGTCTTCACGGACGCATTCGTAAAGGTTGGGTAACTTGTGGGATAAAATTTAGAGAAAATATTTTTTTTTCCTCTGAAAACATTTTTGCAAATAATGTTAATGATTTGTCACACTTTATGATAATTGTCACTTTTACTTCAGGTATATTTCTTCTAATTCACTGCGTATATCACTTGTAATTGTTAATTCTCATGCGATAAATTGGGAAGGTGTAACTTTGAATAGCCAACAGTTCTATCAGTGCATATATTGATTGCGTGAAAGGCAAGTACTCATCAGCCAGGAATAGTTTAGGTACTTTAGTTGCAGGAGAAAAATGATTGAGTTCAGTGCTTGCTTTCAGGTTAAAATTATGTTCGCTACGTTGATTATTGATTAACATAATTGTCCAAATAGGTTAAGTAGTATCAACTTATTTATGCGTAAATTTCAGTTACCTAGATAAGAATAAAGGTAATAACAGTAATTCGCATCAGAGTAGTATCCGTAGTGTTCGGAATTTTATTAGATGGACATTCTGCTGTGGGAGGCACTTATATAATAGAATAATAATTGTCACCAATACTTATTAAAAGTTAGCACATTCAGTTGCATATCAATTTTGAGTAGTAAAGATAGTAAGAATAGTTAGCGATGTCAACTCTCGACAGCATTTCGTAGTTTACAGTAGCGAATGAATAATTCATCGCTAATTCTTCAATCAGTTCAGTAATGATATATATTCTCGGTATTGTAAAGCAAATTAGTAATTTTCTTGACAAGCACGTGAGTAGAGGATATCAGGAGAGTATTACCTTTTGGGAGATTTGCTTAGGGCAGTTAAGCAGAAAATAGCGGTTTCACTAGGCTAAGAATAATGAATGGGAGAGATAATAATTCGGAGCACGCCTGGGATACCCTACGAAAAATAAAGGTTCACTTACCTTGTGTGTATCCAGTGTAATCCAAATAATGTAGCTGAAAAAAAAAAAAAAAAAAAAAAAAAAAAGAGGAACCGTATGGCGGAGTGTCCTATTTCTATGCTGAAGTTTTTTTTACAGGGCTAGGTCAGCAATAACCAGAGTAGTGGCTACATGCAAAGCAGAGACTATGTGCAGACACATATAGCAGCTTCATCCCAATAGCTGTCCGTGTCGAGGTATTCGGACCGCTGCTTTGAAAGAAAAAAAAAAAAAAAGAAAAGAACACTAAATATACATTCCTGTGGGACAATGCCCTTTGACAGACATTGCTTATGAATGAAAGAATCAATTCTCCAGAGTGTGAGCGTTCCTACCACTATTGTGGGGACAGTGGAAGCGCCACAGAGAGATGACAAAGGGACTTGTGAAAGTGAGTGATCTCATCCTCTCAGTGGAATTTGCGTACAAAGCGCAGTGAGTCTGCCAGGACTCTGGACGCAGCGAAAAGAAAAGAGGAAAATTTTCTTTCCTCTGACAGTCAATATCCGAGGACGGAAAAGCGTCGAAAGAAGGAGCTTCCAGTAGAAATATTACGATAATAGTGTTGTGCAAGCCGTTCGGAATCAACAGTGCATGAACTATGTAGTGTTGGCAGCATCAGTTCGCGTTGTTACTGCTATTTGTGGAGGTATAAAGGACCTCTACTGTCATTGGTGTAGACGATATACTGTCTGCGGTTTTCGTAAAAAAAGGCTTCGCCTGAATCAGCGAGTGCTATAAATTTGTGCAAATAACATTAACCAGGAACTTCAGCGGCACTTGAAGTTACCGACGCTTCATTCGAACTGAACAACCGTCGCTGCATTCAAACTGATCAACGAACTGCGGGAAGGTACGGACGGAATACGGCAAATGTTACTCAGAGTGACTGGAGCGGACAATTTCGTGTATCCTGTGTGGAACTGAGCAACGGAGATGACGTTACCTCGGACCACTCAATGTGGTGGTCTTGGACATTGTATTATAAAACTGTGAAGTACACTTATCCTGGAATTTATGGAATAGGTGGTGTGACATTCCAAGTGTGACCGTAGTGTCCACTGATTTCGAATTCTGTGCTGAATCTGAGCACCAGATAAAGAGAAAGAAAAAAAAAAAAAAAAAAAACACTACTCTAATTGTTGTGCGATGCTGATAAGCGCATGGTGCGTTCACGAAAAAAAAACACTACTCTAATTGTTGTGCGATGCTGATAAGCGCATGGTGCGTTCACGAAAAAAAAAAAAAAAAAAACACTACTCTAATTGTTGTGCGATGCTGATAAGCGCATGGTGCGTTCACGAAAAAAAAAAAAAAAAACACTTTTTAGATGATTCATACCTAAGCAGTGTGTTACTTGTCATCGTCAATTACTAATGAGAAAAAAAAAGTGACTACCTGTACATATATTTCAATTATTTATGCAAGACCCTAATAACCATTCTTTATAGTCATTTAACTCTAAAAATTGTGCATTTATGTATTGCAGTGTGATGTATGTGATTATGTTATTTACTTGCTCTGATCAACGTAGGGCATCGGCAGAAATAATGAAGACGGGATATTCTAACTCAGGGTCTTCTTGCCCTGATTTCAGTCTTTCAATTCTGCGAAGGGAGATAATGTTGCATCACTCGGGGAGCGAGTGCGCACCTTTTCACTGTATTGGAAATTGAGAAGTAATCGGAAAAGCGGAAAAGAAATGGAAAAAAAAAATTAATCAAATGAATGGGAGAGATTTTGGGGAGCTGGTGTAAGAATTATTAAAATAAGGATTTTATAAACTTCACGCTCTTCAGACGCTCTGCATTTCACAATTTAATTTTCCCCTTAGATTTTCTTCCGTGGGTTCGCGCCTAGGAAGGTCAGGAAAGTACCGCTCTTCCCCTTCACCCCCACCCCACTCTCTCTTTCTCTCAGAGTCGAAGGGTTTCCAGCAGTCCGCTTGCTGTGGCATGGGACCGCGGGGCATCCTTTCCCTAACTGCTACGAGCCAGCAATATTGGGTAAGACATAGTAATTCAAATCAGAGAAATAGCGGGTAGACATTTTATTGGAGCTCGGCGCCAGTCGTCTTGAGATTTGATGCACCAGGTCTGGAAGAAAAGAATAACTTGACGCCAGGCCAAGGAATACTATAGCAGTTTTATGATAGTAAGATTTACGACCTCAGAGATCCGTAGGCAACGAAGTTCCTAGAATTTGAGGGCGGACACAGATTTTGGACGGGGCGAAGGATGGCAAGTCAGAGAAATGGCGGGAAACCCAGAGCAAATCAGATCGGGAAATGATAATTGTTTGACCAATCTGTAAATTGGTAGGAGGATCCGGGAAGAACAAATTTTTGGTAGGACAGGAAGAGGAGCGAGAGAAATATATCAGTCGGCATGAATACTTCGAAAGAAGGATGACAGAAGTCACAGTCGGCATGAATACTTCGAAAGAAGGATGACAGAAGTCAGAGTCGGCATGAATACTTCGAAAGAAGGATGACAGAAGTCAGAGTCGGCATGAATACTTCGAAAGAAGGATGTCAGAAGTCAGAGTCGGCATGAATACTGCGAAAGAAGGATGACAGAAGTCAGAGTCGGCATGAATACTTCAGGAAGAGAGGAGATAGCATAAAAACTTCGCTAGAATGATATTCCAGCCCTCATCGTGGGATAGAAGGTAGGATAATCCGACATTAAAGTTTCCTCTTGTTTACATAATTAGTATGTTGAACCGAAAATTTAAGAAGAGCATAGTAGACTAAGTTAAGGTTGAAAGTAAAACCAGCTCTAAACTAATGCTGAGAAAAGTAGGGCAGAAATAGAAGAATAATGAAATGGTTGAGTAAAGTAAATACCATTGATCAGAGCAGGAAATTGTGTAGTATAGGGAATCATTTTTAGTAAATTATGTTTCGAAATATTTCAGAATTATATTAAATGAAAATAAGAAATTAAAGTTAACCTTTAAATAAATAATTTTGCTAAAAGGGTCTTCAAACATTTTCATATGAATGAGTGTATATTTTACTAGATTTCAAGCCTTCATCAGGCAAAATAAACATATTTTATTTTCCCGTTACTATGAGTCGGCTACATTTCATTTGAGTGTACAATTTTGTAAAGTAAAAAAAAGGGTTAATAACGATTGAGTGTTGGATGTGTGAATAAATGATTTGGGATGAATGTTCAGAAAAAATCCTCCAGTGCAATACTGAGTAACTTACGCATCAGTGCTAGTAAACAAATCAAAATTTGTAAGTTAACGAATTATTCAAAAAGAAATGAAAAGCTAGACGATTACTTTAAGACATTGCGGCACTCAGCGGACCCCGATACACGGAACGTCGGCTGGGTGAAACACAACGCCCATCCTCGAATAGCGAGCCTGTGTTTTCTCTAATACTGGGAAAACATAGTTTTTGAGATTCGAGTGATTACCCTTATTACTAATAATGACGCGGGGCAATCCAAAAGCCCCCCTCAGCAGTTCAGTATACCTCCGGAACAACATACTGAAGTTTTGTCGTAATAAAATCACTTTTAGTCAAGTTATGAGGATAACGGCTGTGGAATAAATCTTGCCCCAATGCCATGGCCTTTGACCCCATTTTGATGATATTAAACAGAACCGGTTCAGTATACCTCTGGAACATTATACTAAAGGTTTGTCACAATCGAAGCATTTTTACCTAAGTTATATGACGCATAAGGGCGATGGAATGGATCCCGGTCCTATGTCTTGACTTTTGACTCCATTTCGCCCATTTTTCAATAGAGTTCGTCCTCAGGTTATATTCTACCACATACTAAAATTTCATCGAAATCGAACCATTTGTACGCTAGTTATCGTGCGGACAGACAGACAGACGGACAAAGCTGGAGCACATACGCTTCTTCAACCTACGGTTGGAAAGCGTAAATAAACGACTTCAATTTAGAGAATTTTACAATTTTCCAAAATCACTTGAGACTTAGAAATTGAAAGTCAACAGCGAAATCATGTACACAGCAGAGCTGGAAACGGGTCAAAAATTTTGGACCCGGACCCGACCCGGACAAATCTGCTTTGAACTATAAATTGGAATATATCATCACAGTTATCATTGTCAATCATTATCAATCCACTGCTGAATGAAGGTCTCCCAAGTTTCTTCAACAACGGTCTGTCTTGTGCCAGTCTCCTCCATGTTACTCCCGCATACTTTCGAATTTCATCCACCCATCTCCCATATGGTCTTCTTCTGGGTCTTTTCCTGTCTCTTGGAATCCAATCTAAAATTTCAGCTGTCCATCTATGGTCTGTCCTTCTGCAATATATCCAGCCCATTGCCATTTCAGGGATTTAACTCTGATCATGATGTCTTCCACTATTGTCAATTTTCGGATCCACGAGTTCCTCTTTTTATCTCTCTTGGTTACACCAAGCATGCGCCTCTCCATGCTTCTTTGAGTTATCTGCAGTCTTTGTATGCCTCTTTTAGTTAAGGTCCACGTTTCTGCACCATATGTAAGCACTGGAAGGATGCATTGATCAAACACTTTTCTTTTAAGACATAATGGCATATTGCTCTTGAAAATTATACTGTTTCTTCCAAAAGCTCTCCAGGCAAGTGTTATACGCCGATTAATTTCTTCATCAATGTGACTCTCACTTGATATCTGCTGTCCAACAAAAATGTAGGTATTGGTTATCTCCAGCTTTCCCCCATCAATCGATAAATTTTCATTTCTTGTAAAAGCATTGTACATCCCTTTTGTCTTCTGAAAGTTCATGTTTAATCCCACTTCTTTACTCTTGTCAGCAAGTTCCTGGATCTTACTCTGCAGCTCTGATGGGGTAGTTGCAAAAATGACTACGTCGTCATTAAAACGAAGGTGAGTTATATAATCTCCATTAATCTTTATCCCTTTGTTTTCCCAGTTCAGTGATTGAAAGACATTTTCCAATGTGGCATTAAAGAGTTTGGGTGATATAGTGTCAATTTGTCTCACTCCCTTTCCAATTTTTATGGATGCTGTATTCTCAAATAGCCGATGGGTACCTTCTGTTATATGGAAATCAAACAAATTGTATTATAGGAACGTATAATTTACTCACTTACTTACAGGAAGTATTGAAACTCTCGTCCTTCATTTGCAAGACATAACCTAACTTTTTTACACATGTTTGAAATCTGCGATAGCCCAAAAGTCCCTCTGCGGTAATATTAAGGCTGCTCCATCTAATGTAGATGGCTCTAGAGTCAAAATGTTTGAATTAAGCAACTTCTCTGTTTAATTTCAGTTTTTGATGTTTTCTTCTTAGCATATATCAAGATGCAGAATATGTTTCACAGCTGCACCAATTTCCACAAGTTTCTGATGAGTTGAAAGTTTCCAAAATGTGGATGTTGTTTTCATCATTGCTCCTCAGAATGACCGGACTTTTACCCTTCGGGGGACACTCTTCCTTCATTTTGCATGACAAATCATTTTTCATTCCGGGAGGGGGGGGGGGTCAAGTATCGAGCACAAAATTACACAGTGCGCATTTTCTTTGATTTTTTTTTCATAAATCAAACGGAAATAAAACCAGGTCGAAAACGTGTCAGGAATGCCTTGACCCGACCCTTTTGACCAGCTAGAAATTGTCGACACGTTGAACCGTGACCCGTTTCCATCTCTGGTACACAGAGATGTAACATCGTCCGTTTTTCTGGACTAAATCGTACGACAGTGCTGCTAACGCAAAAATTCAACACTCAGAAAAATTGGGGGAAAAACAAAAAACATCGTCATAATTACTTCATCAATGTTTTACACTTTTGCGTTGTGTAGCAAACAAATGCAAATACATATCTGTGCCATCAAGAAAGAAAATTCTGTTTCAGGAAATGTTGGGAAGTACCTGGAAAAATCTTGAGGTTTCTGGAAGAAAGAAAATAGTGTTGTTTTTCAGTCCCATTATTCAAAGCGGTGATTACGTGTACACAGATAAACAGTCTTTTCTTACGCGCGGAAAAACAGGAAAACATGAAGTGAAAACCTTGGTCGTGCTTTTTCTCTCCGATCCCAAAGGAATTTTTCTCATCCATCTCCTTAAGTCAAAGACATCATTTCTTGAAGACGAATGAGAGAAAAAAGAAAAACACTTTTTTGGATGAAATAGGAATAGGAATAAGCAACACCCAGATCTCCATTTCATTTTCTTTGTTCTGTCTGTCTATCAGAGATGGAAACGGGTCACGTGTCAGCGGGTCGACAATTTCTTGCGGGTCAAGCGGGTTGGGTTAAGGTGTTCAGTACCCGGTTTCGACCCGGTTTTATATTCATTTTATTTTATAAAAGAAAAAGAAAACATTTCAAAGAAAAATGTGTACTGTACAATTTTGTGCTTGATACTGGTGCAGCGGAGTGAGACATGATTTGTCATACAAAAATACTTCCTTCTCTTTCTTAAAGCAAAGAAGATTTCCGCCGACCTACGGAAGCATATCGTAAAACGATATTTCCTTTGCGTTTGTTTTCAGAGCGATTGTCTGGAGCAAGATACAGACAAACGCCTGTCACCTGCTTCTCTGGTGATTCATTCTTTCACATCCCGCGTAACACATTGTAAGACTGGGAGTTACTTTTCACATCGCATCTTTTGCATTGAGCATTCAGAGGTTTTCGTTTGACGTGCTAACATCCCATTCCCATTGCATGTCGTGTCGGAATTACCGCTTAGTTGCTAATATGGATGAATTTAACATTAAGGAGATTAAAAAAGGCATTGAGGTCAACAAATACAGTATGTGCTTATTGTAAACAAAAAGGGGAAGAGTGAATGTTGGAAGTTGTCTCGTCCAATTAAGGAACTAGAATATGTTTCTTAGCAACACCTATGATATCAGTCACTCGGGCAACGCGATAACAAAGGGATTTTGTCGGATTCCCAAAGTTACGATACGGTGTCTATACACACAATATGAATCCCAAACTCGTCGAAATTCCAAATGTCATATCCAAAATTTTTGGTTGCTGAGCAGTCAGGGGAGCAGACTCCTGGCTGACAGTCCGAGTTGGGCCCTGGTTCGAGTTCTGGATAGAACATGATATTACTGATTACCTTACAGCGGAGGTTCTGGCCTTCTTTGGAAACAGAGGTCACAAATTTATTGATCGACGACTCCTTATAGCATTAAATGACCATGAGGGTCGCTACCTCTCCAACCCCAAAATTTGGGAGAGCAATCTAGTTGACCCCTTGTGTTCACCCGACTAACAAACCACCAAGTACTCCCTTTTTTTTTAGTCCCTCCCCTACACGATAAAAAATAAGTGGTGTGAATTCACAGAAAATTCCTGAAAATACTGAGCAGCAAAATTGTCGGTCAAGAGACAGAAATGCATTTTTGCTATCAATGCTTAACACTTTGACCCAACAAAGATTTATTGGTTACCAGGGATTGATAATATGGAATAACATACCTTGTCAATTAACACATATTAATAATTAAAATTATTTTCGCAAGCAACTAAAAAAATATTTGCTAACAAACTAAAATATAAAAGTGTATGGTAAAATTTATTAATCAGACCACGTATGCGTAAATTTTATATGTGCAGGACGTTTGACTTGACTACGTACTTTAGGGGAATTGGGATTCACTCAGGCTATATATATATAATATATATATATATAGCCTTTTACTCACTTTCCTGTTTTGTAGTTACCATGTACATAAGTATTCATATCATGTATGTTGTTTTTCTTAATACTATATGTTATAAAATTAATTTTGTAATGTAACATGTTCCAATGGTAACCCCATAACGAAATAAATGAAATGAAATCTGTCTTTTAACGAAATTTCTGTTATTTTCACAGATTTTCCGTTTTCAGAAAAGAAAGTTTTGGGGTTTTCCTTTTTATTCAGAAATTTCGCAAAACTTTGTCTTCCCTTCTACCGGACTTTCTTTCCTGGATCACGAAATGAACGAATCCTTTATTCCTGGCGGGATTCGAAACCGATACGGCTTCAACGATAGTGAAGCGTGCTATCGAGTGACTTAGAAAAGCACTTAACCCGTGGTCGTGTATAAGGTTGAAATGAAGATGAATCGCGCGATGATGAATATTTTTCGCTATTAATGCTGGTTAGTTGGCTATTTTGTTTTCTGTGCAGCTCATTAATTTTAGGTTTATAATAATTTTATTTTTTCTATAGGAGGACTTATCACAAATTGCATTTTTTTTCATCGTGTTTTTTGAAGCACCAGAATATTTTGGAATTTGAGATCTTTTTAAACTGACAATGACTTTCAATTGTGGTTAAGAAAAGGTGAAATCTTAAGGAGTCTCACACGTACCATAATTCAAGAACCCGCTGTCTTACTGTAACACACTATACAATAGCTGATGCACCAAATGGGGGAGAGGGGCAGAGGCGACTTTAGATCTTTTGGGGCCTCAAAAATTTTCAGATTAGCAAAAAAAAAAAAAAAAAAAAAAAAAAAGGTGAGGTCGAGAAAAAATTTCGCTTTTTTAAATTTAAATTTCATTCTATCTTCCTATTATTAGAACGTTTTGTAAGAAAGAAACAGTGCTAGTGTAATCCCTTCATCTGCTAGTTCATATAGAACTTTCTGTTTTTAGAGATAGTTTAAAAATTATTTTTGCGGCTAATAGAAAATCTAAGGATATTAAATTCGGCACTTTAAATACTGCTAAGGGCTGTCTAGTCGAAAATTCAGAAAATTAAAGTTCTGTTGAGAAGAAATTATTCAACTTAGAGGGAAAAAAATAATTTTTATACCTCTCAGATTAGGTTTAACTGTTTCTCCTCAAATATTTAAATTTTCCAATTAGTTCGCTAATTTCCTGCTAAAGGCACTCAAGGCCGAAAAATTTGGTTTTCACAGACTTTTCAAAAATTATTTTTTGCGAATGATCGGACATAAAAAATTCGTTAAAATTTTCCTATTTAAATTCCACTACTAGTTCATAAATTTCTTGCTAGGAGTTCTCAAAGTGGAAATTTCGTAAATTTTAGTTTTGCGATACGAAAAGACTGATTCAATTACAGCAAAAGTTCTTTTTGAGGTTGATACGTTAGGCAAAACTGATTACACTGGTCGGCATGAAAATCGGCCCTGACACCATTCCTGCTGATTCTTATGTAAAATTGACCTCCTGAATCCGAATATGACCCCGTTCCCCCCCTCACCCACCGTTTTCGGGGGAGGCCCCCACCTAACTTTATCACTTTCCGATAATTTGGAGGGATGAAAAGGATTATTTCAGCCTTTATACATTTCTTCTGAGGGGCTACAGAGGTGAAAAGTTATAAAACATGAACATCTGTATCAAGGAGGTAGATTTGGGGGATCCCCCCAATTGTAAAGAAATCATTACAAATGATTGATTTTTCCGGGTTTTTTTTTGCAATTTTTTCACTTATTTGCTATATAATCCAGCTTCCAGCCCCTCTCATCCTCCCCCAAAAAAACCCCAAATAATAAAAATATATAGCAACAGTAATAAAAATATATAGCAACAATTCGGAACATTCACTCTACCACGCTGGCTCTCTCAATACCTCGCGCGAACAGGTTCCCACGGGAATCGCGCACAGGTTTGCACGGGCTTTGACAAGGTCAAACTTGCATTGCTCTTATCACGATAATCCTGCCCTGTAAGCATTATCTTTCCTCAGTTGATCTGTAGCGATCGTTGAGTCTACTTGTCGGTGTTCTAGGCGGGGATTCTGTGTTTCCAAGTTGTTTAAATTGTGTCAAACGGTAGAAATTTGTTTACACCGGCATTTTCCAAGTGAATTACAGTACGTGAGTGTAATTTGTGATTAATATAGAGCATTTATTTACTGTTTAATTATGCCACGCGAGTGTATAAATCATCCCGATAGATTCTATGTTTGCGGGGAATTGACTTTTAAAGCGCAACGAAAATCCCTTTCTCCGCTTCTTAAAACTGCTTATAAATTTTACTTTGATTGCAAAGTTGGCGATCAGGACAAGAATTGGGCTCCCACAGTTTGCTGCACTACTTGTTACAGTAGCTTGACCAAATGGCTCAAAGGTACCCGTAAATCAATGCCATTTGCTGTGCCCATGGTTTGGCGCGAACCTCGCTGTCATCTCACAGATTGCTACTTTTTTATGACTTCCACCTTCCGGTTATCTAGCAACAAAAGTAAGCATACAATTCAGTATCCTAATATCCCTTCAGCTCTAAGACCAGTTCCTCACAACGAATCATTGCCAATCCCAGTGCCCCCAAAAACCTATACTCTAAAGCCAGAAACGGATGTGACATACTTTGAGCCACAGCTTGGACCATCACATGATACGTCCACCGATGATGAAGAGTGTTCTGCTGATTCAGCTCATCGAAAACCTCACCTCGTTACTCAGTCGGAATCGAATGATATCGTCAGGGATTTGGAGTTACCTAAGACTAAATCTCAACTTCTTGGATCTCGACTTCAGCAGTGGAATCTCTTAGAAAAGGGCGTAAAGATCTCTTCTTACAGGACCAGACAGTCAACCCTGCAATTACTTTTTTCGGAAGATGAAGGCTTAGTGTTCTGCCCTAATTCAAATGCATTGATGATAGAACTGAAGATGACATGTGACCCAGACAAATGGTGACTGTTTATAGACTCATCAAAGACAAGCTTGAAAGTTGTCCTGTTGGCCAATGGGAATGAGTTGCAATCAGTCCCGGTTGCATACACTGTGGATATGAAGGAGACGTACGAAAACATCAGCCGAATCCTTGATAAAATCTGTTATCATGATTATAATTGGAAACTTTGCGCTGATTTAAAAGTTGTTGCTGTACTCGGGGGCCTGCAATCAGGCTTCACAAAATACTGCTGCTTCCTATGCGAATGGGACAGCCGAGCACGAGACAAACATTACATCGTACGGAACTGGCCTCTGCGAGAAAGTTTTACTCCCAGTCAGAAAAATGTCGTTAATGATCCTCTGGTCCCGAAGGAAAATATTTACTTGCCGCCTTTGCACATCAAACTGGGATTGATCAAACAGTTTGTGAAAGCAATGGACAAGACAGGTGATGCTTTTCAATTTTTGAAAAATAAATTTCTTCGTCTTAGTGAGACTAAAATCATGGAAGGAGTTTTCGTGGGCCCCCAGATTAGACAACTTTTCAAAGATTCGACATTTATTGAACACCTGAATCGAAAAGAAAAAAGAGCTTGGCTTGCATTCCAAAACGTGTGTAAGAACTTTTTGGGTAACAGCAAAAGTGATGATTATGCCGCTCATGTCGAGGAATTGCTGTCAGCGTACAAGGCCATGTGGTGTAACATGTCTCTTAAAGTGCATTTCCTGCACTCACACCTGGACTTCTTCCCTGAAAATTTAGGAGCAGTTTCCGATGAACACTGGGAATGATTCCATCAAGACATCAATACGATCGAGAGGAGATTTTCAGGGAAGTGAATACGAGCATGTTAGCAGAGTACTGCTGGTGTTTGGTACGAGAAACTTCTACCTCAGGATACAAAAGGAAAGCAGGCACCAAATGAAGGTACTTATCTTATTTATTTATTATACTTTACATTTGTATTTTACTTTTTATATAGTATTCTTTACAGCTAAAATAAATAATCCTTTTCACCCTTCCAAATAAAATTCATGTCCATAACATATTACCGAAAATTGATAAAAAAATCATAAAAAATCGATCATTTTTAATGATTTCTTTACAATTTGGGGCAAATCACCCCAAATCTACATCCTTGCTACAGATGTTCGTGTTTTATAACATTTCACCTCTGTAGCCCCATCAGAAGAAATGTAAAGTCTGAAATAATCCTTTTCATCCCTCCAAATTATCGGAAAGTGATAAAATTAGGGGGCTCCCGAAAACGGTGGGTGATGGGAGAAAAAGGAGGTCATATTCGGCTTCAGGAGGTCGTTTTACATAAGAATCAGCAGGAATGGTGTCAGGGCTCGAAAAAAATTTTTTTTGCCAACCAGTGATTACTTTAGCACCGTTTCAGTTCGTAGTTTTCATGGCAAACTTAACGCTAAGGGCACTGAAAATGAAATTTCATAAATCGCCTGTAAATTGTCATAGAATTTCATAAAATTGGAATGTATTTCAATTATAAAACGTGCTCTTTCCATTGCTTCAGCTTTGGAAAATCTTTTTAACGCTTTCCAACTGTAGGTTGAAAAAGCGTATATGCTCCAGATTTGTCCGTCTGCCTGTCCGCACGAAATCGAACCATTTTTACGATAACTCGCGTAAAAATGGTTCGATTTCGATGAAATTTTAGTATGTGGTAGAGGACCACCCGGTGACAAACCCTATTGAAAATGAGCAAAACGGAGTCAAAGGTGAGGACATAGGAGCGGGATCCATTCCATAGCCCTTATGCGTCATAACTTAAGTAAAAATGCTTCGATTGCGACAAAACTTTAGTATGTTGTTCCGGAGGTATACTGAACCGGTTCTGTTGAATATCATCGAAATAGGGTCAAAGGTCAGGGAGCCAGCCATTATCCTCATAACTTGAGCAGTGATTTCTGGTATGTTGGAAAGCGTGTCATAATCAATGCATTGCATGATGTTACTAACTTGTTTATATTTTGAGCAAATCAGTAGGAAACGAGCATGGTATCAAGCAAAAAAAAATGCTTGAAGACATTGGCAACCGGAGAAGTTCTCCGCATTAGAAAATACGGGTAAAATGCAATTTATGCACAGTGCATCACTTGAAAAGGGTGGTGACTTTTGGTGGAGGAGTTTTGGCATAGACGAATGCCATGGACCAAGAAAGGTGGACCGTAAGAATTTCATCATTCACTGCAGGAAAGCGAGAATGTGAAGAGTTTCTTGAAAGCATTTTTTCTTATTATTTTCATCGGAAAATTAAGGTCTGCATTTTTTTGTTTCGGTCTGTGAAAACCAAAACAATTCTAGCAATCCAATTATATGCTTTCGGGGCCCCTCAAGCGCTGGGGTCCTAGGCGCGGGCCTAATGCGCCTAAGCTAATGTAGTGAATGAGACCTCAAGTATTCCCGCGAATCGTTCCTATATTACCGGAAATTTTAGGTACAGAATTTTTCCGTTATGTGCGAAAGGTTTCTAAAATTAAAAAATTTCCGTTAAAGTCAGCTTACCGTTAACATATGAAGGAACTGAGAAAAGTTTTGTGAAGATTCAGAATTTTCCAGTGGTACGAAAAATCTTGAAATTCAAGTCTTTTTCCGTCATTTCACGGAAAATGGCTCGTGCACTTCAGGGCTTTTTTTTACAGTGTACAGGATTTTATACAAGCAATTTAAGACTGTAGATAACTAGAGCTATATGCCCCTTTTTCACTTCAGGAATTTTTCTGTTGCGCTACAAGAAGAAACATGTTCACTCGGATTCGTTTTGTGTCCTGTGGATTGAGTGCGTCATTAATTGCTTTGAGATCTCATTCATCGCTACCTCACGGAAAATTTGAATTTCCTTCGCTAATTACATTTTTTACATCTCCCACAAAATAATGACCTTCAGTTGTTTCAGTTAAGGCCTACTTCCGAGGTGTTCTTCGTTATAAAGTAGTAGAACAATTACACTTGCGCTACTCACTATAGTAGTACCCTACCCTGGCTGCCTACACTCTCGCCTAACGCGACTCCGATGTCTTGATATGCGCAGATAGGCGTCCACGTTCCCACATCTGCCTTACTTTTTAAACACCGTATTAATTTTCACCTAGCAACTATAGGTCATCGATTAAATCTTCATACGTGCAATTTTTTTAGTATTGTGAAATTGCGTATTCAGCTACTGTTTGTGTTTCTTTACCTATTTATAACAAAACGTTCAACGAAAAAGTATTTATAAGATGCGTTAGGAAAATTCTAGAACTGCATTACAGCAGTGGTGATCAGGCAATGAAATTTCAGAGAAAAAAATTACAATTAACTTACGAAGCGCATCCTCCTAACTGGGTGCAGCTCTTTACACGGTAGTACAGCTTCAGCATGTCTCTGTGGAACTGGGCGTGTGGGAGCCCTGTTAAACCTCCTCCTCAAGCTGCTTTTTGATCTCTGAAACGCTGTCAAAATTGTACACCATCAGAAAAGATGTCATCTTTGGGACAGAAATTAATCAGCAGGTGCCAAATCCGGAGAATACGGGAGCTCACGAAGCCCTGCAACTTTCTTCCGTGCGAAAAACTGCTTGAGGATGGTCGCTTTGTTTGCGGGCGCATTGTCGTGAAACTAGAACCAGTCACCTGACTCGTCCTCGTCCAACCAAATGCTCAGAATTCTTTTCAGTAATCTGTTCATCATTGCTCTGCAAAATTCAGTCTTTGTTCCCAACTCTTTGCCAATCAAACAAAAAGAAAGGAAGAAAATCACCAACATGGTTTTGGTTCGAGGCTTTTGGATCCAGGTTTGGTCAGCTTCGCGAATTTCCTCCAACTCATGCAGCTTGTTGTCTTTTTTTTTTTGCTTCGGGATCTTACGCAAAGCGATAGGATTCATCCCCGGGCATGATTTTTCTTAAAAAGTCTGGACCATAGTTTGTGGTCTCAATCAAATCCCGAGGCACAGCAGCTCACTCCCCCTTCTGGTGCGCTGTCAAATAATCTGGTACAAAGCACAAGCACTTTTTTTTTTTACTTTTCAGATCTTCGACACCAATCGAACAGTAAAGATAAATAATACTTTCAAAAATATTTGGACACCACAATATTTTGGGATAAATAGCTTTATTATCACAATTAGTAATTAGTCGGTCCACCTTTTGCTTGTATGACAGCGGCAACACGTCCAGGTATACTGTCAACCAATTTCCGGTAGGTCTCGACAGGAATGGCTCACGATTTGCCCTGTAAAGCTGCTGCCAGAGTGGAAAGCGGAAACGGTCGTTGTCGTCGATTTCGTTTGCGTCGCTCAAGTTCATCCCAGAGAAGTTCTATGGGATTAAGATCAGGACTCTGAGCAAGTCAGTATAACAATTCCTCCTCATTTTCAAAAAGCCAGTCCTGCATACGCCGTGTAGTGTGACAGGGAGCTCAATCGTGTTGCAAGAGACAACGGTCATTTCCATAGTACTGCCACATTGTTGGTAGGGCAGAATTATCCAGAACGTACACATCAGAGTTCATGGTTTGTTGTATAATAATCAACAGACCGAGCCCCATCCACGACAAACAAATCCACATCATGATAGAGCCTCTTCCGAACTTAACAGTTGGAAGAGCACAGTTGGACGAAAATCGTTCGCCGGGCTGTCGCCAAATCCAAACACGCCCATCAGATTGGAAGAGCAAAAAACGTGACTCTACACTCTAAAGAACAACTTTCCAGTCGCCCACAGTCCGGAAGGACGGAAGACACACAACTCCAAACGGCGCTTCGCATTCACGGTAGTGATGTGTGGCTTCTGTGCCGTTTCTCTGCCATAATTACCCACACTGCGCAACTCTCTGCGGATAGTTATGGTACTAACCGAGCCATTGCAAGCATTTTCTACTTCAACAGTGATGGAAATGGCAGAAGAAGAACAGGATTTCTTAACATTTCTTACCATGGCACTTCCATCACGTTCTGTCAGTTTGTGCTGCTTTCCTGAAAGTGTTTTTGCTGTAGTTATCAGTTATACCGCCCTGCTTCCATCATCTCTCCATGACATCGCTTACAGTCAATTTTGGTATGTTTAGTTCAGCTGCAATACTCAGTATGCAAACGTTATTCAAATGGCACCCTGTGACCAGCCTACGCTGGAACTCGGAAAGTTACTCAATGACATCCATATCTGGAAACGTTACTCAAATGACATCCTATGACCAGCGCAGGCTGGAACTCGGAAAGTTACTCAATGAAATCCATATCTGGAAACGTTACTCAAATGACATCCTATGACCAGCCCACGTTGGAACTCGGAAAGTTACTGAATGACATCCATATCTGGAAACGTTACTCAAATGACATTCTACGACCAGTCCACACCGGAACTCAGAAAGTTACTCAATGACATCCATATCTGGAAACGTTACTCAAATGACATCCTGTGACTAGCCCACGCTGGAACTCAGAAAGTTATTCAATGACATCCATATCTGGAAACGCTACTCAAATGACATCCTATGACCAGCCCACGCTGGAACTCGGAAAATTACCGAATGACATCCATATCTGGAAACGTTACTCAAATGACATCCTACGACCAACCCACGCTGGAACTCGGAAAGTTACTGAATGACATCCATATCTGGAAACATTACTCAAATGACATCCTACGAATAGCCCACACTGGAACTTGGAAAGTTACTCAGTGACATCCATGTCTGGAAACGTTACTGAAATGGCATCCTATGACCAGCCCACGCTGGAACTCGGAAAGTTACTGAATGACATCCATATCTGGAAACATTACTCAAATGACATCCTACGACCAGCCCACACTGGAACTTGGAAAGTTACTCAATGACATCCATATCTGGAAAGCGTTACTCAAATGGCACCCTGTGACCAGTCTACGCTGGAACTCGGAAAGCTCACTTTCACGCGATATATCCGCTTCAAAGTTATTCATAGCACGATAGAACGTCTCAACTGCCCACTTACAGCGCACCTTCATGCGCTGTACAAATATTTCTTTGCACTTATGCAAATATTTGATGGTGTTCGAATATTTTTGATAATATAAGGTAAGTGGTGTTAATTCACTGATAATTCCTCAAAATAACGTTCAGCAAAGCTGCCAGGTAAGTCGCAGACTTTTAACGAAATTTCCGTTTTAAAAAGTTAATTATGGAAACTTCATCATTTTGATAGATTTCTGTTGTCACTAAAATTCGTTTTTTTTTTTTCTGTTTTTTTTTTTTTTCAGAAAAGCCAGTTTCAGGTTTGTCCGTTTTTATACAGAAATTCCCGAAATTAGATTATGATTTTTTCAGTCCTTTTTTCCTGTCGCACGCGAGGAAACAATCCTTACCCTTTGCCCCTGGTGAAATGATAAATGCACTCGACATAAGGTAAATTGTCTAAGCATTGTAACAGTAAGTTAGAAGAATGATAACTGAATGAATGAATGAATGAATGAAGGCGAAATAAGGTTCCCTGAAGGTTGCAGTACCAAGGCTGAAAGAACGACAACGTATCACATCACACACTACTGCTGGCCGTTCCTTGCATCGGCTGTGCATGAAGTTAAGTTTAGAATTACTATTACTCTGGCAATGGTTTTACATTATTGTTTGGAGTTTTCAGATTGCATCCCCTTTCTCAAAAGGATATGAACAAACAATGTGCGTGAGTGGAAGGGGCAGTGAAAGTAATGCGCAGGTGATAAGTATAAGTTGCTAATGAAGGGGTCTGAGAGGGGTGAACGTTAAATAGAGCCGACCTGACTGTCGCACAACCGGCGGGCAAAAAACTTCCTTTTTTTATAGAAGAGAGGAGGAAATGGTGGAGTCTTGATCTAGCGGTAAAGAGCGAGAGAGAGAGAGAGAGAGAGAGAGAGAGAGAGAGAGATAGAGAGGAAGAGAGAGATGAGAGAGAGAAGAGAGAGTGAGGGAGAGAGAGTGACAGATGAGAGAGAGAGAGAGAGAGAGTTTTGGTGACGACGGAGAGGGCTTTTCGGCTTTCCAATCAAGGAGGAGAAAAAGTTCCTCTCTCTCGGAAGACGAGGAGAAGTAGTGATTTTGAATGTCGTGTTGTGAGGTGAGACATCCAGGGATAAAACAAGTTGGAAACGGGAACTTCGCTGTGAGGTAGCAAAGAAAGAGAATAGAAGAACTAAAAGATTTATCAAAAGAAATTGGATTAGAAATCAATATTAATAAAACAAAAATTAATGTCAAACCAACTTAATAATAGCAAAACACAAGAAAATATTGGAATAAATGACAAAAAATGAACATGTGGAATGAATACGTGGAATAAATGACAAAGAAATAGAATATGCGTAATGTAATAAGCAGCATATACCTAGGAAATGTAATTACCTCAAAGAAACAGGGAATTATAGAAAAAACTGACAGAAGAATAAATATGGGGTGGACAGCTTTTGAGAATTTAAAGAAGGTTCTATGTAGTAAAATAAAGCTGGAAAACAGCAAAACGTTTCAATGTATAATACCCATCATGACATATAGTGCTGAAACCTGGCCTATCAAGAAAAACATCTTAGACAAATGGCAAAACACAACGTAAAATGGAAAGATCTTTACTAAATATAAAACTTCAAGAAATGCAGATATAAGATCCAGAACAAAATATTTAGACAAAGGTGAAGAGATACTCAATTTAAAAAGGAAATGGTCTGGCCATGTGGCAAGAATGGAAAACAATAGATGGACTAAAATAATAAGAGAATGGGGATCATATAAAGGAAAGAGAGGAGTAGGAAGATCAGAGGGAAGATGGATGGATGATATAAACAAAACTGTACGAAACCTGTGGAATAGACAAACCTAAGACAGGAACATTTGGAAAGAAATGAGGAAAACCTATGGCCTCAGTTGGCTATAAAAAGGGTTGGAAGAAGAAGAAGAACAAAGAAAGATGCATGATGTAATAAGCAGTAATACAACAATGTGTAAACAATAAAGAGCAATAGAGAAAGTAATATAGAAATCAGAACGAACAAATCCGTGACCTTGCCCACATACTGCATTGAATAAAGAGCACCACTGCAGAAGAGCGTGTTTTCATTTAGCTAGTAATTCATTCTTTTTTCCTCATCCTGGGGGGAAGGATATAGCTAAAAATCCCTGAACTGCTAAATTTACTTAAAAGCGAGGGTCTGTCGAACCCATGCGCCAAGGCACTGAAAGTAATCAAATGAATTGTCCTGTAGCAACGGAAAATTAAATGAATGTAAGCTAAATAAGAAAATTTGAATGCTGCAGTTGAAAAACTAATTAAATGGGTAGTTAAATGAAGGTAGTAAGCCAATAAAGATATCAAAAATAATCTTTTTCTTTTTTTTTTTTTACTTTTAACGAAATAAGAATCTAAGATATTCAACCAAATAAGAAACTTTTTGCAAACTTTTTCAATTTTACTCATCTGTAAAACGGTTTTGTTTCTTTCTAAAGATGCCCGATGCATTTCTTTTGCGACTAAATTTCTCAGTTCATTTACTCTAGTTAATAGTGAACTTTTAATTTCACAAGGCTGCTACTTAGGTTTTTCTGTGAAGCAATTCGCATTGTTCACCAGCTGACGTAGATGTTGTGAACTTGTGAACCTGTAGGCCTGAACTAGCTGACATCACTGCGATTTGTGGCTCCTTGCAAGCTACAAAGTACTTCCTTCTTTCCTTCATGATTGGATGATTATTGGTGGTTGATTGTCAAGGTTTCCCATTTCCGCAAGAATACCGAATTTTACCCCCCCCTCCCCTCCCCAAACTAATAGCCCAATTCTACATGAGATTTACGGAGCAATTAATTCCCGATGGTTTTTATAGCCCAATTCCTCATGGGTTTTATGGCCAGAAGCTTATGTGGAAGTGCGTACTGTATATGTTCAGTAAATGAGCAAGGATTTGCGAAAGCAAAGGATTTAATCGTGCGCAAATCTTGAGAATATAATTTTACGAAAATTCTCGGACTGTTGTTGTCGAAGTTGGAATCCCTGAATGTTTACGTACATTCGTTTCTGTGGAAGTGTCTACTGTGCTTACTGTATATGTTGTGTCAATGAGAAAGTATTTGCTGTGTATTGTATATATGTTATGTCAATGAGAAAGTATTGTTGTGTACTGTATATGTTGTATGTATTGTATATGCTGTATGTATTGTATATGTTGTGTCAATGTATGTCGTGTGTCACTGAGAAGTTTCTGTGGAAGTGCGTACTGTGTATGTTCAATCAATGAGAAAGTGTATAATGGATAAATAACCCCTACTAGACAAAATAAATTTTATTTCTCTCCTAGAGGTTTTGAGGAATCGGGTTATCAGATTGGGAGGGGGGTAGAAATCGGTATTCTTGCGGAAATTGACGACCTCCTTGATTGTAACCTATGATCTCCAGCTTTAAGTTTCAGAATATTACTAAATTAAAGATAGTATTGCAACGACTTAATTCTCCTGATGTCAGGAAACTTTAGATTCATTTCGATGTATGTTAGGGCTTGTCGTTGCATGCGCTCTTGATGAATCCGCGAGAGCAGAGATAAATGATTCATTCAAGGACGGTTAGAAAAAGAAGGGAGCAAAGACCTAAGAATCCAGCTGTTAAGCGAGTGTCTGGCGAGACGCTTTCGCCTTGCGCTTCCTTCCATGTTCTCCCTCTCCTTTTCTTCGTGTTCCGTCTCCAAGGTAACGGAGCAGGATGAATGCCGCATCGTCCTACTTCCTTAATAGGAAAGGGGATGCGGAAAGAAGATAGGAGGATAGAAGTAGGGTTACACGCGTACTACATGAGCACGCTTTTCAAT
Source organism: Macrothele yani (assembly GCA_039090855.1). NCBI lineage: Eukaryota > Metazoa > Arthropoda > Arachnida > Araneae > Macrothelidae > Macrothele > Macrothele yani. The sequence goes on along the minus strand of CM076995.1, from coordinate 149,514,018 downwards.
GTCCTTGAACTGTCTGCCACCCACGAGTGTTGACAAACAGTCAATGCTGTGTCTCGGCCCAAGTTGAGGTTTTGTCGGATGTTATGTCGCAACGAAGAAAAGCAGTACCTGAGGCTTCTTATACGAGTACCGAAAAGTTTGAATTTTTAATTTTATTGACTGTTTTTTTAGTAAGGATGGGACATTCGAATCCTCGAAACCCGCGAATCTTGAAAAAGATTCGAGTTCCAAAAACTCGAATCTTCGCGCTTTATTCGTCATTCGAATCTTTCGAATCTTAACCTTAAAAACATGGTGTTTGGTGCTTGCTCTAGAGCGATATTTGTTCGAATTTTTATCAGTATGACGAGTTCTGACATCAGAAAACAATATAAGAAGATCATCTACAGTGTGTACACAGGTGTTCGAAATAGCTCGTTACTTCCAAAATTTGAGGAAACTCCCTAAAAGTTCTTAATCACACCACCATCGACAGTAATGTCAGAAAGACTATTCAGCATATCAGGTGTCATAGCTGATTAAAAACGAAACTAGACCCAGAACAAGTTTGAATGCTAGTGTTATTAAATAAAAATCTCCATTAGAGGTTTCTGATTTTCTTACATTGCCTTGAAAGAGTTCAGTGTTTAGTGTTTTTATTAACTCTTAAAACAAACATGTTTTTGATTTTTCTTAATTTTCTGGAAAGAATTTATTCAATCTAGTGTTTCATGCTTAGTGTTTATCTACATTAACTCTTGAAATAATCCTCCCCACCTCTACATTTGCTTTGATTTAAAAAAAGTTTTGAAACTTTTGTTATTAAAGAAAAATGTCAAAAATGGTAATTGTTACTCAAATATTTTTTTTTCGAAATATGCTCAGAAAATGGAAATAAACCTCAAGACTCAAGAGTTATGTACTTCATTTAGTAAATGTAATTTATAAATTTCATTTGTATCTTCTTAATAAGTATGGGTATATTTTTTGAAAACTGTATTCTTTCATTTGTTTTTCATTAAACACAGTTTTTTTTTATTTTGCTTCAATTAAAAGCTTTTAATTTTAAGTGAATGTCTTTTCTTTCCCTTTTTTTTTATAATTATTCTTATATGAAGGATTCGAGAGATTCGAGGGATTCGAGAACCTTTTAAGATTCGGATTCGGATTCGAGAAAATTTAGGATTCGTCCCACCTCTACTTTTTAGCACCGAAGAACTAATTTAAGAATCGCGTTTTCAAGAATGTGCCAAAAAATGTGGTACAAGGTAAACTAATATCCATCAGAGTTTAGTGTTAAGTGATCAGTCAAATGATTTTGACTTAACGCCGTCGCAAATCATGACCACTGGTTCAAACAGGGCCGCATAAAGTACGAACTTTATCAAACTAAAGTATCTAGAACTTTAACTAATTTTATTATTAAAGGAAAAAATATCCGCTTTTTATATTTACTTCAAAACATAAAATGAATGTCTGATTCGCAGATGTAGTAAAACAAGAACGATGATGCCGTATTCTCAGGTGCAACACGTTGTTTGAATCATTTCCAACACAAAAAGGATAGGTATTCCAAAGTAGATTCTCAGAAAGAAACGTTCTGCGAAACAGTGAATGCTACCCCCTTAATGTATTCTGCCCTCTTTAATGACACATTGCAAAATGTTTTTCAATCACTGAACTGGTAAAACAAAGCGATAAGGGTTAACGGAGATTATTTAACTCACTTTCGTTTTGCTGATGACGTTGTCAATTTTGCAACTATCCCTTCAGAATATGATCCAAAAACTTGCTGACAAGGACAAAGAAGTCGGATTAAAAATGAACTTTCAGAAGACAAAACGGATGTACAATACTTTTACAAGACATAAAGATTTATCAATTGATGGGGGAAAGCTGGAGATAACCGTTCCTACATATACCTTGGACAGAAGATATCAAGAGAGGGTCATATTGATGAAGAAATTAATCGGGGTATAAAACTTGGATGGAGAGCTTTAGGGTGAAACAGTACAATTTTTAAGAGCAATATGCCATTATGTTTTAAAAGAAAAGTGTTTAATAAGCGCATCCTTCCAGGGTTTACGTACGGAGCACAGACATTCACCCTAACTAAAAAGGACATACATACAAAGACTGCAGACAACTGAAAGAAGCATGGAGAGGTGTATGCAGCCCCGGTAGCGCAGTGGTCTAAGCGATGGCTTCTGATCATACGTCCGAAAGGGGTCCGGGTTCGAATCCCGGTGAGGCATGGATGTTGTGTGTGTATTACGGCGCTGCCTCTCTACCTTCCCAGGAGCCAGTGGCCCGAAATTGGTAACGACCGACTCCTTATAGCCCATTGAGTTGCTCACGGTGGTGGTTAAACCTCCAATCAATCAATCAATGGAGTAGTTTAACCAGGAAAGATAAGAAGGGAAACTCGTGGATAAGAAAAATGAAAAGAGTGGAAGACATCATGATCAGAATAAAATCCTAGAAATGGTAATGGGCTGGACATATTGCCAGGAGAATGGACCACCGATGGGCAACCGAAATTTTAGACTGGATTCCGAGGGACTGCTTATAGCCCATTGAGTTGCTCACGGTGATGGTTAAACCTCCAATCAATTAATAAGTGGAGTGGTGTAATCAGGAAAGATAAGAACAGAAACTCGTGGATAATGAAATGACAAGAGTGGAAGACATCATGATCAGAATAAAATCCTAGAAATGGCAATGGGCTGGACATATTGCCAGGAGAATGGACCACCGATGGGCAACCGAAATTTCGGACTGGATTCCAAGGGACTGCTTATAGCCCACTGAGTTGCTCACGGTGGTGGTTAAACCTCCAATCAATCAATCAATGAGTGGTGTAACCAGGAAGCATAAGAAGAGAAACTCGTGGATAAGGAAAATGACAAGAGAGGAAGACATCACGATCAGAATAAAATTCTTGAAAGGCAATAGGCTGGACATATTGCCAGGTGAACGGAACACCGATGGGTTGGACATATTGCCAGGAGAACGGAACACCGATGGGCTGGACATATTGCCAGGACAACGGACCACCGATGGGCTGGACATATTGCCAGGAGAACGGAACACCGATGGGCTGGACATATTGCCAGGAGAACGGACCACCGATGGGCTGGACATATTTGCCAGGGGAACGGACCACCGATTGGCTGGACATATTGCCAGGGGAACGGAACACCGATGGGCTGGACATATTGCCAGGAGAACGGAACACCGATGGGCTGGACATATTGCCAGGAGAACGGACCACCGATGGGCTGAACATATTGCCAGGAGAACGGAACACCGATGGGCTGGACATATTGCCAGGAGAACGGACCACCGATGGGCTGGACATATTGCCAAGTGAACGGACCACCGATGGGCAACCGAAATTTTAGACTGGATTCCGAAGAACTGCTTATAGTCTATTGAGCTGCTCACGGTGGTGGTTGAACCTCCAATCAATCAATCAATGGAGTGGTGTAACAAGGAAAGATAAGAAGAGAAACTCGTGGATAAGGAAAATGACAAGAGTGGAAAACATCATGATCAGAATAAAATGCTTGAAATGGCAATGGGCTGGACATATTGCCAAGAGAACGGACCACCAATGGGCTGGACATATTGCCAAGAGAACGGACCACCAATGGGCTGGACATATTGCCAGGAGAACGGACCACCGATGGGCAACCGAAATTTTAGACTGGATTCCGAGGGATTGCTTATAGCCCATTGAGTTTCTCACGGTGGTCGTTAAACCTTCACTCCAAAGGGCAGAAAAAACCCAAAGGAAGACCACGTGGCAGATGGGTGGACGATATTCGGGACCATGCTGGAGTGACATGAAGGAGACTGGCCCAAGACACACCATTGTGGAAGAAACGTCAGGAGATCTTCTTCCAGCAGTGAATTGATAATGGTTGGCAATGATGAAAACACACACACTGAACAAAAAATTAGAGGTACCTCCTAATGGCGTGTTGGTCTTCCTCTGCAAGCGTGAATAACAGACTGGACACGCCGAGGCATCGACCCCATGCCGAAGGGTTTCCGGATGCCATGCCTCTTATTATATTCCCCTCCACGACATCTCGGAGATCTTCTACAGGGTTTAAATCCGGCGCCCTCGAGGGCCGCTGAATGGTTCCAAACTTAGATGAGTGTTCCTCGAGCCATGCCTAGGTGGTTGCGGCCCGGTTGAGCGACGCTTTTTCTGCCGGAACAGATCATCGGCCGCAGGACACGCGAAGGCCATGAATGCATGTAAGTGATTAGCCAGCACATGCTGGTAGCGCGCATGGGCTAAGGACCTCTCTAGACACATTAAGGGACCTAATGTGTCCCATGAGAAGTCTCCCCAAACCATCACAGAGCCACCTCCGCCTTGAACAGAGCCGACCTGGCACGACAGGGTCATGGCCTCGTGCTGTTGACACCACACCCGCACCCTCCCGTCAGCTCGGTACAGCTGAAAACGGGACTCGTCAGACCACATGGCTCTGCAGAGCTCCAGTTCTGACGTTCCAGGCACCAGGCAAGGCGTCATGTCCGATGGGGAGCAGTTAATAGCGGCACATAAAAATGGAGAACTATCGATAGTTTTCGATAGTCTAAAAATAGCAATCGATAACTATCGACAGTTTGTTGGCAAAGTTTCACGGGAGTAAATTTGTTTTCCGGGATGAAAATTATTTTCTGACAAGAATTTTTCCAACTTTTCCACATTGTTAAAAGGCTAAGTTCAGATGAACTTTGAAACTAACATTTTTTTTTCTTTTCCCCTTTGTTTTGGGGTTTAACGACCACCCTGGGCAACGCAATGGGCTGTAAGCATTCGCCCATTCCTGATTTAGGGACAGTGACTCCAGACAAACACAACCACGACATCTATTCCTCACGGGATTCGAATCCGTCCCCATCTCGTACGAACGGCTAAAAGCCAGCGCTTAGACCACTGCACCACCGGGCAGGGGAATCTACGTTTTGGCGATATTCTCCTGAAGTGAGTGAGCAGAAGTCAGGAAAAAATGTTTTGCCTGAAGAACGAGCTAATTCGTTGATCACTAATTCTCATTTTCTGCTTGTACTGTATAAATTATTTATGTTTCTGTTCACAAAAACTTTTAAAGAAGAAAATTCTGCTGTTCTGTATTCAAAAATAATTTTTTCTATAATGTTTAGCAAAATCACGGTAATAATTCGTGAGAAACTGATTAAATAAAGTTATGAGTAGGGCTGTTTCTCAATTGCTTTTTCTGGGATCATTTAAAACGACAGCAGCTGGATGCTGTCGTTTGAAATTATCCTTAACATTTGACGTATTGCCCAACGTTTTGTAGTTCTTTCCGAAAAGGCAATACTTTGCGTAGACGTTGCCAATACTTTGCGTATTTTTCTTTCCTTACGAAAAGAAAAATAAAGTTGCACAAAAGATATTTTACGTTTACCCATTTTTACTGGTGACTTACTCTAAACAAATAACTGTTTCAGCACCTGACGCACCTTTAAACTTCCAGTACAAGCAACAAGAACAACGTTTTTGGCTTCCTCTTTATTTGACTGAAACGTACACTTTCGCTTTGAGCTTGAATTGACGTGAAGAGCAACAGAGTGCAAAAACCGCACTCCCTCACCGTTTACTCTTTTGGTTACAGTCAACTTTAGTTTCACATTGTCGTCACGTATCGATATGGCTGGGCTCAATGTTTTCGACACCAGTATAAATGAGGTGAAAATGAGCGTTCCAGACATCAAAACCATCGACGGAAGCTGAATAGTTTACAACATCGTGATTTACACTTTCAGCATTGGAAAACGTAAAACTAAAACAAAAAACTATCGACAAAAAACTATCGATGCACTATTGATGTACTGATTTGGACAAAACAATCGATACGCTGTACCGTTCGCTTGGTGACGCTGCTTGGGCCTCCGACATTTAACCTGGATGTGATTTGGGGTTCTTTTGGCAAGCTGTTGGTCTGACATTTGTTGGTCATAGGGCAATAGCTGTTGGTCTCTAGGTCAATAGCTGTTGGTCTTTGGGCAATAGCTGTTAGCCTTTGGGCAATAGCTGTTGTTCTGTAGGAATACCAATACTCTACATCGAACACGGTTATCAATGACGTGTGGTCGGCCACTGGTTGCTCTCTATGAGCTGGTACGTCCGTCGATGATATAGTCGCGGTAGACCCCTGACAGGTTTGCACTCGGAAACCCTAGGGCTCGTACCACTTGGGCGATAGAGTGATCCATCTGTCTTACGCCCACAATGGTCTTGCGCCAACAATGCGTCCACGATCACAGGCACTCAGATATACCACGTTTACCCACGTTCGTCGATTGTGATACACTGATAGAAAGCCTTGCTATCCGCCTATTCATCGCCTTCGTTCGGTTTGGGCCAATGTACAATATATACGGAAAATCACAAATACACAGAAGAAACATAGGAGTCGTTTGTGTGCTGGAGAAATGCGTTACTTACGGTTTGCGGCAAGACACGTTCTAATTGGGTGAGGAATGAAGATGTGTTGCATTTGTGTAATGTGAAGCAAAATGTTGTTAGCAAGGTGGAGACTAATATGCTTCGATGGTTTGGCTATGTTGAAAGAATGAGTGATGAGATGCTTACTAAGAAAATCTTTTCAGCACAAGTGGCAGGGAGGAAAATCTGAGGATCAAATTCAGGAGTGTCTGCATGAGAAAAAGATTATGAGTATGAAGTATAGAGGATTTTGTGTACGACGTGTGATGGATGTGAGTGAAGCCCGAGTTGTATGTCAAGATTGCTGTAAATGGAGAAGTTTGATACGGCAACAGTAAGTAAAAATTATCTGGTAATTTGTATTTCTTTGTGGAGCTATCCTCTGTATATCAGAGAACAGCTTCGTGGTATGTATTGTTACACAGCACTAGCAGTGTTCCTGCCGAGTCGGTCGGTAACGGTGCTTGGAACCTGTCGTACAATTTAGTTGGCCGCGGCACCAGGTGAGAATCTCAGGTGCACTGCTGCACTCAAAGATTCACACCAGAACATAAAAAATGAAAAGTTGAAGAATGACCCGAAGCATAAGGCTTGGGTGAATCCACCGTGTGAACAAAAATAACAACAACAATAAAAAATAAAATAAACTAAAAAACGATACTTTGGGATCAGAGAGTTGTGATGAGGTTCACCCGCAATCACCAATTCGTGACTGAGTGTAGTGGTCTGGATCTTACTCCGGTACATTCAATCCCCAACCAGCCAGTACAACACTCACCTTCGCAAATGACACATGATTCACAAATGCACAACACAACATTTAATTACGTTCTGTGAGATTTTAACAGATACGGCGCTCTCTGGGCGCATGGAAAATTGCCCCTCTTATGTGGGCAGTACACAGTATCACACTTTACTGTCGGACAACGCAAGCCGACTGAGTCCCCACCGGACTATCTGATCAAGAGATACTATCGTTAACACACAATATAGAGCAGCAGGGGATATTCATATACAATTGCTTAGAGAATGAAAAAAAAAATTATATGCAACGATCATATTAAAAATACTCGCGACACAAAATACACAAGCACGTTAATTTGCGGTATACGATTATAGGTGCGAAATACTGCCAAAGTTAATTAACTAAATCTAATAAGCATGCACATGCAGATCCCTTCCCCGCTCGCATTGGCCCTGAACCAAAGTTAAAAGAAACTGTCCCGCCCAGCGGAATTTGTTGCCACACCCTCTCCCTTATTCTTGTAAAAAAAAAATAATCAGGAAATAGGCCCTGTAAGAAATTGAAATTTGTATGTGCAGGTACTTCCTCTGAGGTTCAGTCACTCAGCATTACAGCGTCTATGTCCATGCAGCTTTGGGTGTCGGGATGGCACAAGTTCGCAGATGTGCGAAGAAAAAAAAAGGAAATATTAATCTACTTAAAGTTTCGTGACTTTGCTGTGCAAATCCAGTGTGCATCACATAATATAACACGACAAAACACACACACACACGCACACACACACAGAGACACTTGCACCATGTGGCAGCACCGATGATTCAACACTTCACTTTGAAGCTTGATGTAAATGAAGCACACAATTAAAATGGTGATATCACGCCGCACTTTGTTGCAATGATTAGATTGCACACTGATCTACTCTCGTGACGATTTGAAGGTGGCCGTTAAACAAAATAGCCTCTCTCACATCTGCTGTTGCGGGTTCCGAGACTGATTTTCTGTGTTCCTGGGAAATGATTTCTGTAGTCGTGAAGAAATAATTCTGACCGTCAACTGCCTGGAGAGTGGGACCCCCTCACTTCCGCTGCTGCTATAGTAGATTCCGTCCGTCGCTACCTTCCGTCCTTTTTGACCGTTCATTCCCAATTCAGTCAGTTCCTTTCCGTTAGCATAACATCTACCCTGCCTGAGTATGCAGTTCAAATATGCCCTTCGCAGGTTTTGTTTCCATTTTTTTAACGAGTTGTGACCGCCAGCCCTGAGATTAGTTTTCTCGGCCGAGCGAAATAAGTCGTGCTTTTTCTTTAAGCGTATATCAGCAACTGCTGACCAAAAACGACGCTCGAATTCACCCCCTATTCTTTTCGGCGATTCTATACTCTTAATTGCCCATTGTCCCTCACAGACGTCAGAGTATCTTTCTTGCTGACAGAGTTATGTGTCTGCTGAGGGCCTCTTGGCCCACCCACTGAAGTAAACATACGGACCACAGCGTTAAGCTACAAGCAGAAAGAAGAAAAAAAGAAAAGTGAAAAACCACTTCGAACCATGCTGCTTCCATCCGCATTCGAAAGCACATTTCCCTCGTTCGTTTTCACCCCCACGAAGACCCTTGAGATAGGAATTTTTATGTTTCACTTCAGGGCTATGTGTGAGGTCTAGCAATTCAAAATGGCAAAATATTACGTTTCTTGCCTTCAAGAGCATTGGAGCGACTTCCTAATTATCCCGCAATTTTGTTAATTAATTTAGAGAACAGCCGAAAGCAAAAACAACGTAAATGAGAAATAAATAAAAAAAAGCTGTGAACTGTAAAAGAACATGTGAGCCTGCCGAACTGTGATTCCCAGCTGCCTCATACAATACGCGACACGGCGGACAAATTTTAGAGTTTTCTTCAGGTTTTTGGATGGGGGAGGGGGTGTCCACTGAAACAGTATGCATGTAATATATATCCCTGAAAACTCACATATTGTGCACAAAACACTTCTCATCACGGGAGGTATCGAAGGCAAAGGGGAGTTTTCAAATCGGGTTCCTAGGAACGAAAATGCAGTACTAAGTACATTAACGGAGAAGGAAATATGCGCACCAAGAAAGAAGAATTGAACTGAAATTTTATGGGCGTAATGATACAGATGAATGATACACATGATGGCAATAGCAGAGCTACAGGACAATTGCAGAAGGATCTGTGGCACACAGTCCGGTCATCTTCACTAGCGCGTCGCATCACCTTGTGCGGCAATACGGTCCGGCATGGAGACGAACAGACGCCTGATGTTCTGCGGCAGACTGGCCCACACGTGTTGGACGGTGTGCTCCAAAACCCTGATTGTGCGGCACGACGGCAGCCGGCGTTTTAACTGGTTCCACACATGCTCGATAGGAGACATTTCCGGGGGAGCTGACAGGCCATGGAAGTGTCTGGACATGACGTAGGCAGTAATGGGCAACCCGAGCTGTGTGCTGGTGGGCATTATCCTGCTGGCATAGCGCAACTGGAATCCCGGCCAGGAATGAGTGCACATCGAGCCGTAGGATCTGATCCACATACCGCTGGCCCGTCAATGATCCACGTATCACTACTAGAGCTGATCGGCTATCGTAGGCAATGGCTCTCTAGACCATAATGCCTGCAGTGGGGGAGGTTTGGCGCTCGATAGCAAGGTTGGGATTGTGCCATTGACCCGGGGACCTCCACATCTGGACACGATGATCATCTGTACCCAAAACGAAGTCGTACTCATTGCTAAACACCACACGTCGCCGGTCTGTGGCGTTTCACGTCGCTTAGGCCTGGCACCACTGCACACGGAGCCGGCGATGTTCCTGTGTTAATAGCAGTACACGTAAGAGGCACTGGTACCGCAGATTCGCTTACGCGAGGTGTCGAAAAATGGTTTGCGGGCACACAGGAGCTGCTACATCTGCCTATATAGAGGACCGGGTTCCCGTGGGATTCGTTTGTGCTTGGCGCACGATCCGTCGATCGTTTCTACCGGTGGTTCTCCTGGTTCGTCCGGAGACGCTCTGCCGTGTGGCAGTGCCATCACGTGTCTACTGCTATAGAAATGAATATTTACACTCCCTAGTGCAAAAACAGTGTGATTCAAAGATTCACAAATATATAAAAGAATGAAGAAAAAGTATAGCAATGGCAGCATTAATAACAAAACAAAAACAAATGCTTTGGCGATCAGCACTACGGAAATATAAAAGTAATAAGAAATAAAGTAATACAACTAGTTTCGATTATTGTAGTTTCGGGACAAACTTTTGGCTCATACTCGTATTTTTAGTTCAGTTTTTTAAATTATATTTTTTCCCAAAAATTTCATTAAAAAACTGAATACAAAATACCAGGATGAGCCAAAAGTTTGTCCCGTTTGGTGCTAAAAAGCTTAATGATACAAAAAAGCTACACACGCTCACCCCATTCTGCAAAGCAGAGGCTGTTGTTTTATATAACTCTTTGCCAACGTTCAACCAGAGCTACGATCTCACTGCGGTACCACTTGCCAGAATTCAGGGGAAGAAACTACCTGATGCTAGCTTTCACATCCAACACTGAAGCAAAATGCCGTCCTTGTAGTATATGGGTCATGGAGCGAAATAAGTGGTACTCGGATGGGGACAAGGATCTGACTGTATGATGAATCGGGTAGGACCTCAACCCCTTCCAATTCTTGTAGTTTTCGGTAATGACCCAAGTTATTGTGGAGGTCTGGTGACCTCGGTCATTACCATTTGCAGCAACGCTCGGTTTTTATTGACCAGTGATGGCTATCGCTGGAGCTGTAGTTTTTCTGCACAGAGGTTCCCGTCCACAGCCTGACCATCTGACCCGAGTTGCAAGCTCACAGGACCGTCATAATTCTACCAAATGCACAGCATGATTCTCCTTACGAATGGTCAACTTTGCATCGCTGGCTGTGCTCCCTGGCGTGGCCTCAGTCACTGGTTCCCAGTGGTAACTCACAATTCTACCAAATGCACAGCATGACTTTCCTCTCAAATCGCCCTCTTTGCACCACTGGCTGTGCTTCCTGGCGTGGCCTCAGTCACTGGTTCCCAGTGGTAACTCACAATTCTACCAAATGCACAGCATGACTTTCCTCTCAAATCGCCCTCTTTGCATCACTGGCTATGCTTCCTGGCGTGGCCTCAGTCACTGGTTCCCAGTGGTAACTCACAAGTCTACCAAATGCACAGCATGACTTTCCTCTCAAATCGCCCTCTTTGCATCACTGGCTATGCTTCCTGGTGTGGCCTCAGTCACTGGTTCAAAGTGGTAACTCACAATTCTACCAAATGCACAGCATGACTTTCCTCTCAAATCGCCCTCTTTGCATCACTGGCTATGCTTCCTGGTGTGGCCTCAGTCACTGGTTCCCAGTGGTAACTCACAATTCTACCAAATGCACAGCATGACTTTCCTCTCAAATCGCCCTCTTTGCATCACTGGCTATGCTTCCTGGCGTGACCTCAGTCACTGGTTCCCAGTGGTAACTCACGATTCCACCAAATTCACAGCGTGACTTTCCTTTCAAACCGCCAACTTTGCACCACTGGCTGTGCTTCATGGCGTGGCCTGAGTCACTGGTTCCCAGTGGTAACTCTCGACCACCAAATTCACAGCATGACTTTCCTGTCGAACCGCCAAATTTGCACCATCGGCTGGGCTTCCTGGCACAGCCTCAGTCACTGGTTCCCAGTGGTAACTCGTAATTCCGCCAAATGCCCAGCATGACTTTCCTTTCGAACCGTCAACTTTGCACCACTGGCTGTGGTGCGAAGTTCTGCACCACTGGCGGTGTGCTGAGTCACTGGTTCCCAGTGCTAACTCACAATTCCATTAAATGAGGAGCATGATTTTGCTCTCGAACCGTCTTCTTTGCATCACTTGCTGTGCTTTCTGGCGTGGCTTCAGTCACTGGCCCCCAGTGGTAATTCAAAATTCCACCAAATGGGCAGCACGACTTTTCTCTTGAACCGACCACTTTGCATCACTGGGTGTGCTTGCTGACGTGGCCTCAGTCACTGGTTCCAAGTGGTAACTCACAATTTCACCAAATACACAGCATGACTTTCCTCTCGAACAGCAAACTTTGCACCACTGGCTGTGTGCTTCCTGGCGTAGCATCAATCACTGGTTCCCAGATAGTATAGCGTAAGAATGCCCACTTTCCAACTCCTGCACTATAAAAAGTAAGTGGTGTGAATTCATGGGACATTTATTAAAATAACATGGGAAATATTTGCTGGTAAATGTCCGTCTTTTAACAGAATCTGCGTTTTTAAAAGTTCCCATCTTTTTTTTAACTTTCAAATTTTGACAGATTTTCTGTAGTCAGTAATTCCGTTTATCTTAGAAAAGCCTGTTTCCAGTTTTTCCGTATTTAAACTGAAATTTCGCAAAATGTAAGAGCAAGAATATTTTAGCAACGCGCGGCTTTAAACCCAAAGACCTGGGATCGAACCCAGGTCTTTGGGTTTAAAGCCACGCGTCTCGACCACTGAGCCATAATGCCCCAGAAACCGGGATCACGTTCAAGGACAACTTAATTGAGCTATGGTGATTTCTTTTTCACTAATGGGATCGATTTTGTCATTTTATCTTCTATTGCATCTTGCTATTTTTTTAATACGTTTCTAATTATTTTTTCTGTATAAGGTCTTATTACAAATTACGAATTTTTTTTCATCGTGATTTTTCGAAACAACAGAATGATTTGGAGTTTGAGATATTTTTTTCAACTGACAGTAACTTTTAATTATCTTTAAGAGAAGGTGCAATGTACTGTTGTATAATGTTATTTCACAAAACTTCTAAATATAAAATTTACTCTTGATTGCTGTGTAGCTGTTATCGAAAGAACTCCTCAGACTGATAAAACGATATTGTACAATCACTTGTACAATAATTTAAGTACCCGGTTTCTTACGGTAACACAATATATAACAGCTGGTGCACCAAATGGGGAAGAGGAGAAGAAATATCCCGTACCACAATAACCAAAATTCATGCGATATACTATCTACAATATTGGATCTCGCTACAGAACTTGCAAGCCAAATACTTTGACAGATTATTGAAATTTAACCGTTAATCAAACTTCCAAATATTCCCGTGAATCTCTCCTATTATCGGAAATTTTTCGTCATATTGATACAGAAAAATAAGAAAGAAATTGCGGAAAGGTTTCTGAAAATTCAGATTTTTTTCTCTCTTGATTGAAGGTTTAACGACCACCGTGAGCAACTCAATGGGTTATAAGCAGTCGCCCGTCCCTAATTTAGGGCCACTGGTTCGAGGAAAGATACAGAACCAGTTCCGTGAGAAAAACACAACATCCAAACATCCGTGCCACCCGAGAATTCGAACCCAGACCTTTCTCGGACGAATGGTCATTAGCCAGCGCTTAGAACACTGCGCCGCCGGGAAGGCCAGAATTTTCCGTTAACACATCTTGAAAACGGTAATTTACTGTCAATATAAGAAAGGAATTGCGGAAAAGTTTCTAAAAATTCAGAATTTTTCTGGCGTACGAAAAATCCTCGAAATGCAGTTTTGTTTTCGTCATTTCACGGAAAAAGTTGTATCAGAAACATGCTTCGTTAATTCAATGAAATAAATCACGAAAAGTGGCTCCTGAATTTCAGAAAATGTTTTACAGTGTGTGACACCAAAACCTATCGTCTTTTGAATCTGACAGCAACTTACGACAGAGAGTGACAGGGTGTACTGCCTGCAAGGGTGTCGATTCACGGGGAACCACTCGATGGCTCTTGGAAGACAAACCAAGCTGTTGCAGGTAACGAACGATAGTATAAGACTGGGAAGAACCCACATCAGCTGCCAATTGTTGTGTGGTGGTACCAGGATGAGCTCTCACAGCTTCGACAAGAGTGTGAGTGTTTGTGGTCGTTGGAGGACGTTCTGACCTCAGCTTGTCTTTGAGATTGATGTCTCCAGAACTGAGACGCCGGAAAATTTTTCGTGCAGTGCTGTTTCCCACGATTTCCTCGCCTTCAACTGCACACATTTATCTCAATGTTCCTGTCGCGTTTAACCCTGCTTTCCAATAATGGCGTAGGAGCACGTTTATCGACCTCCATCTTGTGCTCACCTTATAACGCAATGTAGCTCCGTGACAAATGCACGTTATCACAGTACCTAGTCGTCGACACTGGTGCAATTCGCACAGAAACGGAGGCTCCACATTATGTGTAAGTCAAAACGAGACGAAATTTTGACTCACGCTGGTAAAGTAATTAAAAATAAAGTTTGTTTGTTTTTTGATTGGAGGTTAAACCACCACCGTGAGCAACTCAACGGGCTATAAGCAGTCGCCCGTCTCTAATTTAGGGCCACTGGTTCCAGGGAAGGGAGAGACCCAGTGACGTAAGACAAACACAACATCCATGCCTCACCGGAATTCGAACCCGGACCCCTTACGGGCGAATGACCAGATGCCATCGCTTAGACCACTGCGCCACCGGGGCAGCAATTTAAATTCAAAACTTTTGACAACCAGTGCTGGAAAAATCTGATAAAAAGTAATAAACGATTTCACGTCCGTGCTTCAACGAGAGGTATAATGACGGAAGGAGGTAAGAGGGCCAGTTGCTCCCGGGCGCCAATCAATGCGCGTGATGAAAAGGTACTTGGAGTGATGTTGCTACTAAAGTTGGAGACGCGCCACGGCAAGTAATTTTATAGCATGGAAACACACTTTTCACGTATAGAAAATTTCCTTGCAATTTAGAATATCACAAACAATGTAATTTGCTTTCTCTGAACATTTGAACGTTTGTCCCACTTTGGGAGCGCAGTGGAAAGTGTCATCACCATAGCAACAACTGAGAAAGAAATATTTGTGACGTCACTCTTAGTTTTTTTTTTATTATTCTAAGTTTAACGACCACCGTGAGCAACTCAATGGGTTATAAGAAGTCGCCCGTCCCTAAGTTAGGGTCACTGGTTGCAGGGAAGGGAAACAGCCAATGCCGTAAGACAAGCACAGCATCCATGCCTCACCGTGATTCGAACCCAGACCTCTTTTGAACGAATGATCATAGGCCATCGCTTAGACCACTGCGCCACCGGGGAGGCTCACGCTTAGTTTTTCGTGTTTCTGGGAAGGTGTTCCCTGAATGGAAACGGCGAATTATGTCAGCGTGTGATGTAACACAACTCTATGACGCAGTACTTTGTTTTATAGTTGTAATGCTCATTGCTTAACATTCATGAAACATACTTTTACATTTGGACACGTGACGTTCTACAGATGTAAAAGCGCGGGTCAAGACGGCATATCTGCAGCGACCCATTCCGTCGGTGTAGCTTAGTCGGCTAGAGTAACTCACTCCGGAGCGAGGAGACGCGACTTTGATATCTGTCACCGACAAATTAGTGTTTTCGAAAAATCACTAATTTGTCGGTGACGAATATCAAACAAAAAGAAAAAAATATTTGGTTATTAAAAAATTACTCTACAAATCTAATTACTCTGCACATCTCGGGTGAGCATTATCCTGGCGGTATAGCGCACCTGGAATCCCGGGCCAGGAATGGGAGCGCAGGGGGCCGTAGGATCTCATCCACATACAGCTGGCCCGTCAATGATCCACGCACCACTACTACAGATCATCGGCTATGCGTAGGCAATGGCTCCCCAGACCATAATGCCTGCAGTGGGGGAGGTGTGGCGCTCGATAGCGAAGTTGGGATTGTGACGTTGACTCGGGGACCTATACACCCGGACACGATAGTCATCTGCCCCCAAAACGAAGCGGCACTCATCGCTATACACCACACGTCGCCTATCTGTGGTGTTTCACGTCGCTCTGGCCTGTCACCACTGCACACGGAGCAGACGATGTTCCGGTGTTAATGGCAGTACACGTAAAGGGCGCTGGGATCGCTGATTTGCTTCTCCGAGGCGTCGGGAAATGGTTCGTGGGCACACAGAAGCCGCTACATTTGCCTGTATAGTGGACCGGGTCTCCGTGGAATTCGTTCGTGCGTGGCGCACGATCCGTCGATCCTCTCTACCGGCGGTCCTCCTGGTCAGTCCGGAGCCTCTTCGCCGTGTGGAAGAGCCGTCACGTATCAACTGCTCCGAACACAGTCGGGCGGTACGGTCAGAACGATCCGCGTGGAGGGCTATACGGCGCGCCGACCGCCCTGCGGTTTCCAGCCCTATGATACGGCCTCTCTGAAAGTCTGTAAGTTGCGTAAATTGACGTCTCTGGCGTCTACTCGACATTCTTATCATTCTGTACTCTTGTTTGCGTCGGCCGGTGCTTTTCGCTTTCATGGGGCATCGACTATACGCCGGTTTATAAGGCTGCCGGTT
Organism: Macrothele yani; assembly: GCA_039090855.1. Classification (NCBI taxonomy): domain Eukaryota; kingdom Metazoa; phylum Arthropoda; class Arachnida; order Araneae; family Macrothelidae; genus Macrothele; species Macrothele yani. The sequence goes on along the minus strand of CM076995.1, from coordinate 149,497,436 downwards.
CGTGCTTGCAGCGCCATCACAGGGTGTGCGGTTATGCGCACACGCATGAAGCGTGGATCATATGCATACCAGCATGCACTCTAGCTACATATATATATATATATATATATATATATATATATATAACTTACAAAGCAGAAACTACAACAACAAGAAAACCAAAATAAAAAATAAATAAAAAAACTCCAAAGCCAACTAGCAGAGAGTGAGAAACAAAAAACGGGATGCAGAAAGTGTCGAAAATGCTGAGCCTTGGCTTTCTCAAGGACCAGCAAAACCCTGCATTTACTCACTTCCGCAAAGACCTGGTTGAAAATGGGTTCCTGCGATGTCATTGATGCAATGTAGGTCCCCAAAATTACCAAATTAACTGATCCGCCCACAAAGGTACGGGAACTTAATAATTAAGAAAAAAGTTTTTTTTTATTTTTTTAGCAAATTAGAAAAATCCATACTTTTTAATGTTAAAGCACCCTAAAAAGGCGTCTTTCCCTTATGAGTGGTCAGGTGCTCCGGTGTGCTTTAACCATAAAAAGTATGGATTTTTCTAATTTCTATCTTTTTGCATTTAACCATTTTAACTCTGTTTCAGGATTTTCAGGGTGTTACTTCGATAGTATTGTATTGGGATTGTAAATTACTTATGGTTGACTCTACTGCTATCTATACTGTATATATGTAATAAAACTTAAAAACGTGTACTATGAAGTTGAATAACTCACCAACTTAGGGGAGGTTCGGGGGTTTCCTTGGGGAGTTCTTCGTTGATTGTGAGTAAAATTTGCTTATATATATATATATATATATATATATATATATATGTGTGTGTGTGTGTGTGTGTGTGTGTGTGTGTGTGTGTGTGTGCGCGCGCGCGCCTACGTATCATATAACAGCAGATAAATATATCCTATACAACTGAAGGAAACGGTTGGCAAAGAAGTTAAATACACAACGACAGAAATCTGACGTATTACACATAAAAGTTAAAAAACACCACTAAAAATTAAGCCTAAATTAACATGGATCGGTGCTTTCCTGAAGAAGAAGACGGTCAACACATTTGATTATTTGATTTCTTGATGGTCGGGTTTATTCTCTAATACTGTGTTTGAGGGTTTGCACAGGTTTAGTTCAGGTCTTTGAATTTAAATTGCATATATATATAATATGACAGAATAATATGAACACCTACAAAAAGGAGGTTTTATTTACCTAATAGGAAGTAGGGCCACCTTTGGCATTCATACCCGCCTCAATCCTCCTTGGAATGGAGGCATACAAATCCTGGATGGTGGTTAGTGGAATGTTACACCATTCTCCAAGCAGAAACTGCTCCAGGTTCTTGAGATATGCAGGAGGAGGATAACGGAATTATACTCCGTTTTCCAAAACAGTGGTTCGATGATGTTTAAGTCCGGTGATTGAAGACGCCAAGGAAGATGTGAAAGTTTGTCCTTATGTTCCTCAAACCATGATTGGACATTTCGAGCTCTGCGAATTGGGGTGTTATTATCTTGATAGATAGCATCCCCTGCAGGAAACAATGCCTGAGCCATTGGATGGACTTGGTGGGCCAAAATGGTATCATATGCCCTGACAGTCATCCGTCCTTTCAAGGTGATCGGAGGACTTGCTGAAAACCACGATATAATCGCCCAAAGCATGACAGAACCACCACCATGCTGCACTGTTATGAGCAGAAATCTGGGTTGTACGTTTCTGATGGTGTTCTCCACACGTGAACACGTAGTGCGGTGGGGGATATTGTGAATATGGATTCATCCGACCACATTACATGCTTCCATGCATCGGGAGTCCACTACTCCTGGCGCCACTCCTGGCACCACTGCTGTCTCCGTTGTGCATTCACCCATGTCAACAGAGGTTTTGCAATAGCAGCTCTGCCATGAATATCTTGTTTATGCAGTTCCCTGCACACTGTTTTCGTTTATACTGGGATTTGAAGATGTAGATTGAGCTCCGCACTAATTTTGGGCCCCGTGGTCTTCTTATTACTGATAATAATCCTCTTTAATGCTCTCCTGTCTCTATTAGTCAGGGTAGTTTTCCAGCAGCTCTAGTGTTTCGCAGGCGAAGTTTTGCCACGGACACGGTATGCTATTATGACGCTAGACACAGTAGCTCTCGATACCCCCACTACTCTGGCGACTGTTGTCACGGAGGCACGAACTAGCCACCCACCAACAATTAGCTCTCTTTCCGTTAGGTCGCTCGTTTCATCGTCACCCTGAAAGAAATTTTGCAACAAGACACTTTAAGAGCACTTAAAGAGAATCTTGGGGTTCTAAACAAACCTATTGCAACCAAAAAGTGGTGGATACCTTTGCGTATTGCGACGTACGCAGCTACATTAAAAGTCATGTCACTGAGCGTTGAGTTCACATTATTCTGTCCAACACCTGTATATATTGTGTGTATGTGTGTGTGTTCACCTATTTATTATTATTTCCCGTTTCGTGGTTTAATGATCACCCTGAACAACTGTAAAAGCTACGAGCAGTCGCCCATCCCTAATTTGGAGCCACTGGTTCTAAGAAAGGCCTAGAAATAGCGCCATCGGACAGACACATCACCACACCTCACCCGAGGTTAGAAAATTCAGGCTCACCTCGGAAAAATGGTCTTAAGCCAGCACCTCAGGCCGCTCGGCCACAACGGTGGCAATAAATTTCCTATTTTTGTTTTCAATTTGCCAATTTGTTATCTGCTATGCGTTTTTAGTGCTCCTTGATTCTGCCAGGCATAACATTTATTCTTCTCTGGCTGTCTAACCTAGGTTAAAGTTAATGCTTTAAAGCGTATTATATTACGACATTAAATTTGCCTTGAATAAACTTTTAGAATGCATTCAGTATAGAAACAGAGCAAGCCTTTCTCCGGTGGGTGCTCACCGATACTCAAGTCACTTCCCGAAATCACTTTCTGAATCGTCTGTTTTGTTGTTTTCCAAGGGAAGGAAATTCAATATCTTGCATCCGTGCTCCAGTCACCTTCACTGCGTCAATGACTGCAACAAATTCAGTTTAGAGTGAAATTTTCGATGTGGTACAAAGATTTCTGCTAAGAAGGCTAAACTGCAAAGATGATTGGCTATTTGCAAAGATGAATGTCCTAAAGGATCTGAATGGTAAATGAAAAAGACAGAGTAGACTAATTCTAATTAGACTAGTCGACTTTATTACTGGAACCTCTTTCTTTATTGTTTTAGTGCACGCTTCAGAGCGTCTTATGGCGGAAGAAGGGGAAAAACAACTGGTAGGACGACCGAAGTGAACGAGCTAAAGAGAGAAGAAAGGTACATTTCTTGCGCTCTTGACAATAATGATCACTTCAAGCATTTGAGAAATGTAAGATGTTTTTCTAGGAGGAGCTACTAAGCCATTAAGAACGTGCTTTTGATATTTTTTCTAAGTCTTTAGCAAATGAAAACAAATGTAAATAGAATAATGAAGGCAAAATCTGTAACAAACTTTTTTAACAATTGCCATGTACTGCCAAAAACTAGTTAATAATAACCAGTTCCATGAAAGCATAGGTTTTTCAGTGAAAAGCGAACAGAGAGATTCTTTTGATACTTAAAGAAAAAAATCTGTTTATTTTGTGCGGCTAGTTTCACGGCATAATAACGCCTCATTTACACTAAGACAGAAGGACAACGTTTCACAGCCTTTTTCACTATTGGCCAATAGTTAAAGAGATAAATATTTTCACAAATATTTCCTGTTTTTTAGTGATCAACGACACAGCACTGAATATTACGAAAAAATAAATTTCAGAAATTAATTTATGGATAAATATCATGCATGTTTGAAGGTTTAAGACCACTACTGAAAAATTCTAATTCTTTCTCCCGAAAAATATGTTTATACTCTGAGTTGCCACTTTATTATGACAACCTGACAGTTTTAAGCAAATGAGCTACGGCTGCACGCTGTTGCCGTCAGAGAGCGAGTAGTAAAAAAAGATTTTTTGGTGACGAGATGGGTAAAAAATGTGTTTTGACGGACTTTCAACGTGGGACGATTGTAGGAGCTCGGAGACATGGAGCGAGTATCACCAAAACCGCCGCATTCGTGAAATGTTCCAGAGCAGGTGTTGTTAAAGTGTTTAAAGACTGGACTGTCAGCCAAAAAACTGGGTCTCTACGTGCAACGCGTGGTCGTCATCGACTAGTGACTGCTCGGGCGGAACGGAGAGTGTCCAGACTGGTAGCAGACAACAGAATGTCAACAGTGTAGCAAATTACAGACCATCTTAATCAAGGATCCCCTCAAACGATCTCTGCAAGCACTGTTCGCCGTACACTGCATTGGATGGGATATGGCAGCCGAAGGCCTGTTCGAACACCTTTGCTGTCTGCAGTTAACAAGAGAAAACGTCTCCAGTTTGCACAAGAGCACAAGGATTGGACAGTCGATAATTCGAAACAAATTATGTGGCCCGATGAATCACGTTTTCCGTTGCACCATGCCGATGGCCGAATGAGAATTTGGCGGAAACAGCACGAAAGCATGGACCCCAAATGCATTGCTACAATCCTTCAAGCTGGTGGAGGCAACGCTATGGTTTGGGGAATGTTTTCTTGGCATGCTTTGGGCCCTTTGATTCGTGTTGATCAACGTCTGACTGGCACATCATATCTAAACATCGTTGCAGACCAAGAGCATCCTGTCATGTGGATGGTTTATCCCAATGGCGATGGCTACTTTAAACAAGATAATGCGTCCTGCCATAATACTCGTATTGTACAGGTTTCAGGAACATGCCGGAGAGTTTGCTTTGCTTAGGTGGCCCCCAGAATCTCCAGATATCAACCCCATTGAGAATTTGTGGGATGAAGTTGAACGAGCCATCAGATAGCTGGATCCACAGCCCTGCAATCTCACACTCCTGAAAAGTGCTATTCATCAAGCATGGTTTCAGATCCTACAAACCACCTATCAACATCTCGTTGAGTCCATGCCACGAAGAATCGATGCAGTATTGAAGGCAAAAGGGGGCCCAATGAAATGCTGAGAGGGTGGTCATAATAAAGTGGTCACACAGTGTATGAGTGCCGTGTTTGTTCGTATGAAAAGTTTTTGCATAAAAGCTTTTATAGACCAGAGCATTTACAGTATATGCATAAAACTAATTTGTTTATTAAAACTGTTCGTTATAAAAGAACTCTTGTGCATCTGCTTCTTTTCTCTCTTTGTTCCCCTTCCATTTTTTTGTTTACTTTCACCAGATTCAGAAAGTGTTTCGTAACCTATTTTCAGGGCATTTCACCCTCCTTTTTCACTCCTTTTTTTCTATGCGAAGAGGACAGAGAAAATATCTTTACACATAATTTTCGGAACTACATAAATTATTACTTTGGCTAAAGAAACTTATGTTATTCAACCCATTTGTGAACTTCAAGGCCTATGCCGTCCAGTCAAGGATACAACTAATTGATTTTTGGTTCATCTAACCTGACACAATTTCAGAATTTTGTTTCTTCAATAGATAAAAATGTTAGATCCACAGTCTTCAAATGTACAAATGCACTTATGTTCTTATTAAACATATAAATAGTTATTTTTATTATATATCAAGTACTTGAAATTGCAAGTAAATAAACGAACACTTAAAGAAATTGCCAATAGAAACATTTCTCCCGAGCACAGGGATAATTTATTTAATAGGGTTAGAAGCATATTACCACATAAAGTGACAAGGAAACTAGCATATGAAGTGTTGGAAATTCAAAGAATAAACAGAAGATATCAATAAGTAAATAAATAAATTCCTTCCAGAATGCTTAATAAAACAAGTGCAATAAGCCGATTATCGGGTGCTTTATAACCTTGAACGATAATCGCACGAGTTGAGAAAGAGAGAGAGAAAGAGAGGTGTAACTGTTGCAAAGATTAAAAAAAAAAAATCAAATTAAAGAATCCACAAATTTGTCACGGTTACAAGGAATTTTAAACAAAATTCCTAGACTGAAGATATCGCGTACCAGAGCAATCGTATCAATTTTTTACGTTATCTTTGTTTTACTAATGAAGCACTTTATGGGAAAATTCCATACCAGAAAGAAAAACAAAAACTGCAAAATGTTCTCTTGCATATGAAGAAATTACCTTGACTGTCAGTAACCTCGAAAGAAATTACCTTGACTGTCAGTACAAATTGATATGTTATGATAAAATATTCCTTCTTTATACTAAGTAAAAAGAACTACACCAGAAAAAGATGAAAAATATATATAAAACATTTTGGCCGTGATTAACTTTATCCGACATGAAAAGATATTTTCAATCCACTTCTGTAAGAGTAGATATCGCGTCTAAGGTGGAGGAATAGGCATGTAGACAAACAGAACGATAAAATCTGTAAGCACTTACCAACATCCAGTGTGACGAACTTCAGAGGTGAAAACATGTGTAACAAGTGATTAAAATCATGCAATGCATTGATTATTATACGCTTTCCAACAGACCAGAAATCATTACTCAAGTTATGAGGATAATGGCTGTAGAATAAATCCCGCTCCTATGACCTGACCTTTAACCCCATTTCGATGATATTCAACAGAACCGGTTCAGTGTACCTCCGGAACAACATACTAACGTTTTGTCGCAATCGAAGCACTTTTACGTAAGTTATAACGCATAAGGGCGATTGAATGGATCCTGATCCTATGTCCTGACTTTTGACTCCATACCATCCATTTTCAATAGGATTCATCCCCAGATGGTCCCCTGCCACATACTAAAATTTCATCGAAATCGAACCTTTTTTACGCAAGTTATGACGCATAAGAGCAATGGAATGTATCCCGCTCCTATGTCCTGACCTTTGACACACTTCACCCATTTTTCATAGGGTTCGTCCCCAGGTGGTTCCCTACAACATACTAAAATTTCATCGAAATGGAACCATATGTACGCAAGTTATGACGCATAATGGCAATCGAATGCATCCCGCTTCTATGTCCTGACCTTTGACCCCATTTGTCCCATTTTCAATAGGGTTCGTCCCCAGTGGTCCCCTACCACATACTAAAATTTCTACGAAATCGAACCATTTTTACGCGAGTTATCGTGCGGACAGACGGACAAAGCTGGAGCATATACGCTTTTTTACGCTTTCCAACCATAGGTTGAAGAACGTATATGCTCCGGCTTTGTCCGTCCGTCCGTCTGTCCGCACGATAACTGGCGTAAAAATGGGTCGATTTCGATGAAATTTTAGTATGTGGTAGGGGACCACCCGGGGACGAACCCTTTTGAAAATGGGACAAATGGGGTCAAACGTCACGACGCAGGAGCGGAATCATTCCATTGCCCTTATGCGTCATAACTTGCGTAAAAATGGTTCGATTTCAATGAAAGTTTACTATGTGGTACGGGACCACCTATGGACGAACCCTATTGAAAATGGGACGAATGGGGTCAAAGGTCACGACGTAGAAGCGGGATCATTCCATTACCCTTATGCGTCATAACTTGCGTAAATATGGTTCGATTTCAATGAAAGTTTAATATGTGGTAGGAGACAGCCTGGGAACGAACCTTATTCAAAATGGGTGAAGTGGGGTCAAAGGTCAGGACATAAGATCGGGATGCATTCCATTGCCCTTATGCTTCATAACGTGCGTAAAAATGGTTCGATTTCGATGAAATTTCAGTATGTATTAGGGGACCACCTGGGAACGAACCCTATTGAAAATGGACGAAATGTGGTCAAGGGTCAGGACATAGGATTGCGATCCATTCCATTGTCCTTATCCCATATTATTAAGGTGGACGTCAAGTAATTTTGCTTCCTATACTTCTAATGGAAAAACTTTTGTACACATTTCCTTCACAATCAATGTGTTCCCAAGGATTAAAATTTTAACATCTATTAAAATAACTTCATATTATAACTTGGAAAACTTAATATTTTCTAAAACATAACCATAATTATATTACAAATCAATAACTTTTCCTTTGGTGGTGTTGAAACCAGAGAAAAGATGGCGCGACCTGTACTTTGATGACGTCAGTGGACAAAAAAATGTTCGATTGCATAATTACGGTTATGGTTTAGAAAATATTAAGTATTCCAAGTTATGAAATGAAGCTATTTTAATCGATGTTCAAATTTTCATCCTTGGGAACGCATTAATTGGGAAGAAATTGTGTACAGAAATTTTTACATTCGAAGTACAGGAAGCAAAATTACTTGACGTTCACCTTAAAGGAGCAATTCTTGTATGTATGTATGTATGTAAATTTTATTTTGAAAACGGCTCTAAGAATTTTGATGAAAGTTGTTAACCTAACGTTTTCTGGTACTAGAAATCGATTTAGCTTGATCTCGACTTTAGAAGAATTCGTTTAGTGGGTTAAATAACCACCCCGAATTATAACGCTTTTAGTGATGGCGTTGTTCCATTAATGTTACCAATGCTTAGAAATCTTATGACGTCACAACTCGCGTTTGAGAATGTTGGCGCGCGGTCACGCCATCTGTCTCATGACGTCACGCGTTGTGTGTGGATCCTATTAAAGATTTATGACGTCACATGTTTGCGGCGGGCAGATGGTCGCGATTCCCATCTGCCTCATTACGTTACGCGTTGTGTGCGTATGTCCGTCAGCACGATAACTCGCGTAACAACCGTTCGATTTCGATGAAATTTTAGTATCTGATAGTAGATCACCTGGGAAAGAACCCTATTTAAAGTGAACGAAATGGCGTCAAAGGTCAGTACATAGGAGAGGGATCCATTCCACCGCTGTTATGCGCCCTAACTAACGTAAAAAAGGTTCGATTTCGATGAAAGTTTAGTATGTGGTAGGGGACCACCTGACGACAAACTTTATTGAAAATGGGCGAAATGGGGTCAAAGATTAGGACACAGGAGTGGGATCTATTCCATAGCCCTTATGTATCATACCTTACGTAAGAATGCTTCGATTGCGACAAAATTTTATCATGTTATTTCGGAGGTATACTAAGTCGGTTCTGTTGAATATCATCGAAATGGGGTTAAAGGTCAGGGCACAGGACCGAGATTATTTCCACAGACATTATTCTCATAACTTGAGTTATGATTTCTGTAATGTTGGAAAGCGTATTATAATCAATGCATTGCATGATTTTACTAACTTGCTTACGCTTTCCAACCGTTGGTTGAAGAAGCGTATATGCTCCAGCTTTTTCCGTTCGTCCGCCTGTCCGCACGATAACTGGCGTAAAAATGGTTCGATTTCGATGAAATTTTAGTATGTGGTAGGGGACCACCTGGGGAAAAACCCTATTGAAAATAGGAAAAATGGGGTCAAAGGTCACGACGTAGGAGCGGGATCCATTCCATTGCCCTTATGCGTCATAACTTGCAGAAATATGGTTCGATTTCAATGAAATTTTACTATGTGGTAATGGATCGCCTGGGGACGAACCCTATGGAAAATGGGTGAAGTGGGATCAAAGGTCAGGACATAAGAGCGGGATGCATTCCATTGCCATTATGCTTCCTAACGTGCGTAAAAATGGTTCGATTTCGATGAAATTTTAGTATGTGGTAGGGAACCACCTGGGGACGAACCCTATTGAAAATGGACTAAATGGGGTTAAAGGTCAGGATATAGGATTGAGAGGTTATACGTCAATTCAACGCGCGTCAATTCGTCGCCTGCGTCAATTCGTCGACCACGACGATTCGTCGAGCGTCAATTCGTCGCGGACAAATTCGTCGACTACGTCAATTCGTCGCGTTTACAGATTTTGGTTACATACAAAACGAATGCAGGAAAATGTACGATTTAAAATTTTCGTGAAATCTAGTTTTCATTTCAGAACCATCAAATTTGCTATCATGAAACTCTAACTTAGACGCTAGTTGGTTTTTGGAAGGGATTGGAGCCCGGGGGAAAGAGCCCCCCCCCCTCATAAAAAATTTCGTAAAATCTACAGTTTTCATTTTAGAACCACAAAATTTGGTATACTGTCTCATGGTACTCTAACTTAGACGGTACACCGTTTTTGGAACGGGTCAAGGCCCGGGTTATCTGATCCCCCCCCCACAAATTTTTTTTTGAAACTACAGTTTTCAATTCAGAACCGCCAATTCTGGTATACTATCTCATGGTACTCTAACTTAGACGCTAGACGATTTTTGAAGGGTTTGCTGCACGGGGGTTAAGCCCCCTCCCGTAAAAAAATTCGCAAAATCTACAGTTTTCAGTTTAGAACCACCTAATTTGGTATACTATCTCATGGTACTCTAACTTAGACGCTAGAAGGTTTTTGGAAGGTGTTGGAGCCCGGGGGTAAGAGCCACCCGTCATAAAAAAATGCCGTAAAATCTACAGTAATCAATTTAGAACCACCAAATTTGGTATACTATCTCATGGTACTCTAACTTAGACGGTAGACCGTTTTTGGAACGGGTCAAAGCCCGGGGTTCAGAGCCCCCCCCCCCATAATTGTTTTGTAAAATCTACAGTTTTCAATTCAGAACCATTAAGTATGGTATCATGAAACTCTAATTTAGACGCTAGACGCTTTTTGGAAGGGGTTAGAGCCCGGGGGTGAAAGCCCACCCTCATAAAAATTTCGTAAAATCTACGGTTTTCAATTTAGGACAACCAGATTTGGTATACTACTCATGGTTATCTAACTTAGACGGTAGACGGTTTCTGGAAGGGGTCGGGCCCTGGTCAAGGGAGCCCCAAACAAAATTTTCATAAAAAGCTTCGTTTTTTACTCTTTAGAATACCCTATCTACGTTATAAGGCGCTCTTTGGCCCTTTGCGGGCCTTGCACCATAAACCATCAACCTACCAACTAACCAACCTACGGTCTAAGTTAGAGACTGTAGATAACAATAAAGTGCAAAAATATGCGTTTAATGGTGTATTAAAAACACAAATCAATATAGTTTAGCTTTCACTACCAACGAACGGCTTATCAGGAAGAAATATAATGTAATGTAAATAGAAAGTTCCAGATATTCAAAATTCAAAACGGTAAGAAAAAGATGATCAATGCCAATGTGAAGTCGAACGCAATCGACATCACATAGGTACGTTGCATTTCTTTGTTGCGGGATTCACAGTAGCACACGCCAGATGTACTGCAGTTCTATAGATATCTCCTAGAAGGTAAGTATTCCCATTCCTTTTTCTTTGTTTTTTGTTTCGCAAAATTAAATTAACTAAATCAAAAAATTTAAAATGAAGTTTACTGGAAAATTGCAAGAATATCTTTTTCATTCATAAACTTTCACCCGCTGAACTTGGTGATTCCACAAATAGTAATATGTACCTGGCAAATAACTGGTATCCCTGCTAGTACAAATTATATTAATGATTTATTTGCGTCCAGTTCAATCTAGTATGTCCATTGAAGCGTTTGAGGCCGTATGAAAAATACATTTCAACGTGTGCCGCAACGGCGGCGGAGTGATCTAGAGGCTGGCTTCTGACCACTTGTCAAGAAGAATTTTGTATGTGGAGCCACTTACCCCCGGGCCTTGACCCGTTCCAAAAAACGTCTACCGTTTAAGTTAGAGCACCATGAGATAGTATACCAAATTTAGTGGTTCTAAATTGAAAACTATAGATTTTACGAAATTTGTGTGGGGGGGGAAGGGGGGGGGGTTAACCACCAGTGCCCGAACCCGATCTGAAAACCGTCTACCGTCTAAGTTAGAGTACCATGATGTAGTATACCGAATTTGGTGGTTCTAAATTGAAAACTGTGCTTAGCGGCTTTCTTTTTTGTCACTGTATTGTTCTGTACATATGATATGACACTTATGAATTGCATTCTTGTTCGATTTCTGTTTTTTTTTGTAAAGTTGCCCTCCTGGGTCCGTTTAGCGTATTTCTCTCTTGTCACTGCATAATTCTGTGCATATAATAAGTATTTGTGCTTAATTGTTTCTACCATTTCTGTCATATTTCTAAATACTGTTGCACCTGTTAGTTCCTTCTCACCCATGGTCTTTTATGTGAATTAGTACCTTGTGCATATTTAATCTTGAGTATGGTAGTAATACTTAATTGGAATTTGTGAATAGTATAGCATCATGTCTTTTCTTGTCTACAATACTGTAGTATACATTTTCATTTGCATTGCTCGTGCTTTATTGTCTGCCTCTCCATCGCCCTTCGGGGCGAAATAATTTTATGATTTTAACAATATTTTGTTTTACGTTTCACTGGAACTTTCCAGTTGTTGTATATACCACTGTATTTATTGGCAGAATTCTACTGTCATGTACATAGAAATGCTATTTTTATTTGAAGAATAAAGACAATTTTGAAATGTAGATTTCACGAAATTTTTTATGGGGGGGATGGGGGGCTCTGAAAAAAAAACATCTACAGTCGAAGTTAAAATACCATGAGAGAGTATACCAAGTTTGGTGGTCCTAAATTGAAAACGGCATATTCTAAGAAAATTTTGTAGGGGGGGGGAGGTTCTGACCCCCACCCGGGCCCCGACCCATTCCAAAAACCGGCTCCCGTCTAAGTTAGAGTTTCATGATACCAAATTTGGTGGTTTTAAATTAAAAACTATAGATTTTACGAAAAGTATGTATGTGGGGGCTCTTACCCCCGCGCTTTGACCTATTCCAAAAACCGTCTACCGTCAAAGTTAGAGTACCATGAGATAGTATACCAAATTTGGTGGTTCTAAATTGAAAACTGTACATTTTACGATAATTTTGTACCGGGCGGGGGAGGGGTTGGGACCTCTCGGCCCCCGATCCGTTCCAAAAACCGGCTCCCGTCTAAGTTAGAGTTTCATGACACCAAATGTGGTGGTTCTAAATTGAAAACTAGATTTTACAGCAATTTTGTAAGAGTTGGGCTTTAACCCCCCGGCTCTAACCGCTTCCAAACACGGTCTACCGTCTAAGTTATACTACCATGAGATAGTATACCAGATTTGGTGGTTCTGAATTGAAAACTAGATTTTGCGATTTTTTTTATGAAGAGGGGGATTTCACCCCTCGGGCTCTAACCCCTTCCAAAAAACGTCTAGCGTCCAAGTTAGAGTTTCATGATACCATACTTAATGGTTCTATATTGAAAACTGTAGATTTTAGCAAGAGTAATGGTTGGAGATAGAAACAGGGAAGAAAGAGGTCTCCAGGTTAGATCAGAAGTTACGAGAGAACGGACAGTTATCACACCAGAGCGGATCCAATGAGGAAAGTAAAAGTAAGGGAGGTTAGGAGGGTGAATAAGAGAAGAGAAGAAGAGAGGTTCATCTAGGAGATCAAGAGTTGAAGAAGGAAATGAACGGAGAAGAGGAAGCGAACGAAAGAGAGAAAGGCCCTCTCGCAGGACAGGAGGGAGGTGGGACGGGAGAAGAGAATATACATCCATCTTCAAAAACAGTAGGAAGGTGAAAGATGGGTCACGGAAAGAAGCTAGAACATTCAAGGTAGTGGTAAGGGACGGAACAGTTGAAGTGGCAAGGCGAATGAAATGAATAATGCGATGTGTTTTATAAAGGAAAGCTGGATCGGGAAGCTGGATGCCACCCAAAGAGGCTGGCAGATGAAGCGTGGCAGTTTTAACCCAAAAAAATTATGGGGGGGGGGGCTCTGAACCCCGGGCCTTGACCCGTTCCAAAAACGGTCTACCGTCTAAGTTAGAGTACCATAAGATAGTATACCAAATTTCGTGGTTCTAAATTGATTACTGTAGATTTTACGGCATTTTTTATGACGGGGGGCTCTTACCCCCGGGCTCCAACCCCTTCCAAAAACCTTCTAGCATCTAAGTTAGAGTACCATGAGATAGTATACCAAATTAGGTGGTTCTAAACTGAAAACTGTAGATTTTGCGAATTTTTTAGGGGGGCTTACCCCCGTGCTGCAACCCCTTCAAAAATCGTTTAGCGTCTAAGTTAGAGTACCATGAGATAGTATACCAGAATTGGCGGTTCTGAATTGAAAACTGTAGTTTCAAAAAAAAATTTGTGTGTGTGTGTGGGGGGGGGGGTCTGACCACCCGGGCCTCGACCCGTTCCAAAAACGGTGTACCGTCTAAGTTAGAGTACCATGAGACAGTATACCAAATTTTGTGGTTCTAAAATGAAAACTGTAGATTTTACGAAAATTTTTATGAGGGGGGGGCTCTTTCCCCCGGGTTCCAACCCCTTCCAAAAACCGTCTAGCGTCTAAGTTAGAGTTTCATGATACCAAATTTGATGGTTCTGAAATGAAAACTAGATTTCACGAAAATTTTAAATCGTACGTTTTCCTGCATTCGTTTTGTATGTAACCAAAATCTGTAAACGCGACGAATTGACGTAGTCGACGAATTGAGGTAGTCGACGAATTTGTCCGCGACGAATTGACGCTCGACGAATCGTCGTGGTCGACGAATTGACGCGCGACGAACTGACGCAGGCGACGAATTGTCGTAGTCGACGAATTGACGCGCGACGAATTGACGCGCGACGAATTGACGTAGTCGACGAATTGACGTGACACCGGATTGGGATCCATTCCATCGTCCTTATCCCATATTATTAAGGTGGACTTCAAGTAATTTTGCTTCCTATACATCCAATGGAAAAACTTCCGCACACATTTCCTTCACAATTAATGTATTCCCAAAGATGAAAATTTTGACATCGATTAAAATAACTTCATATTATAACTTGGAGTGCTTAATATTTTCTAAAACATAGCCATAATTATATTAAAAATCAATAACTTTTTCTTTGGTGGTGTTGAAACCAGAAAAAGGATGGCGCGACCTATACTTTGATGAAGTCAGTAGACAAACAAATGTTGGATTGCATTATTATGGTTATGTTTTAGAAAATATTAAGTATTGCAAGTTATAAAATGAAGTTATTTTAATCGATGTTCAAATTTTCATCCTTGGGAACGCATTAATTGGGAAGAAATTGTGTACAGAAATTTTTACATTCGAAGTACAGGAAGCAAAATTACTTGACGTTCACCTTAAAGGAGCAATTCTTGTATGTATGTATGTATGTAAATTTTATTTTGAAAACGGCTCTAAGGATTTTGATGAAAGTCGTTAACCTACCGTTTTCTGGTACTAGAAATCGATTTAGCTTGATCTCGACTTTAGGAAAATTCGTTCAGTGGATTAAATAACTGCCCCGAATTACAAAGTTTTTAGTGCCGTTGCGTCGTTCCATTAATGTTATCCATGCTTAGAAATCTTATGACGTCACACTCTCGCAATTCAGATGTTGGCGCGCGGTCAAGCCATCTGTCTCATTACGTCACGCGTTGTGTGTGGATCCTATTAAAGTTTTATGACGTCACACTCTTGCGAGCATGTGGTCGCGATTCCCATCTGTCTCATTACGTCACGCGTTGTGTGCGTATGTTCGTCCCCATGATAACTCGCGTAAAAATCGTTCGATTTCGATGAAACTTCAGTATGTGGTAGGGGAACACCTGGGAAGGAACCCTATTGAAAGTGAACGAAATGGGGGTCAAAGGTCAGGCAGGGAATACGAGCGGGATTTATTCCATGCCCTTATGCGTCATAACTTGCGTAAAAATGGTTCGATTTCGATGAAATTTCAGTTTGTTGTAGGGGCCTGCCTGGGGACGAATCCTATTGAAAATGGGCGAAATTGGTGAAAGGTTAGGACACAGGAGCGGGATGTATTCCATAGCCCCTATGCATCACAACTTACGTAAAATTGCTTCGATTGCGACAAAACTTTATCATGTTATTTCGGAAGTATATAGTTTTTTTGAATATGATCGAAATGGGATCAAAGGTCAAGGCACAGGAGCGAGATTAATTCCACAGCCATTATCGTCATAACTTGAGTAATGATTTCTGGTATGTTGGAAAGCGTATCATAATCAATGCATTGCATGATTTTACTAACTTGTTCAACCTACGGTTGGAAAGCGTAAATTCGACAAATCTGTAGCGAGACATTTTGTGCGCGTAGCGCAATTGGGAGAGCGACGTACTCAGCCGTGAGGGGACACCGGTTCGATGTCCGTCGCGGACAAAAATGTGTTTTCACATTGCGCCCGATTGTGAAAAATAGATCAACTGGCAGTTGGGCTCTTCGAAGAATGTGTGGTGTTTGTTTCACACATCGATTAGAATTAATGAAAAATCTTACTTCGCTTCAAAGACATGAAAAAAAAAAAAATTAAGAGGGAGATGATGTGACGTACTACAGAGGTGAAAACATGTGTGAAGACGACAAATTTGCAGCGAGACATTCTCTCCGAGTAACTCAATTGAGAGAGCGATTTTTTTTTTTTTTTTTGATTGGAGGTTTAACGACCACCGTGAGCAACTCAATGGGCTATAAGCAGTCGCCCGTCCCTAATTTAGGGTCACTGGTTCCAGGGAAGGGAGAGAGCCAGTGCCGTAAGACAAACACAACATCCATGCCTCACCGGGATTCGAACCCGGACCCCTTTCGGACAAATGATCAGAGGCCAACGCCTTAGACCACTGCGCCACCGGGTCGGCGAGAGAGCGATTTACTCCTCAGTGATGGGACACGGACAAACTTATGTTTTCACACCAGTATAAAGAAATGTATTATCAATATGATATATAAAAACAGAGACATTAGATCAACGGGAAATCAGTCAGAAGTGTCGCATAAAGACAAAGCGCACGGGGTAATTTTTCTCGTGCCGATCATCGTGTTATTCGGAAGAAAAAAAATTCCGATATAACTTTCAAAATTGCAGACATTTCAACCAGATGACCTCCCAAGAAAAACAGGTGGGCATATGAACTAAACTGGAAAATCTCGGGCATGTTTTCCTCTATGAGCTACCAAAAGAATGTTTCCAGTGTGGCTTTTTAAAATGGAAATACGTTCCACACACAGACAAAGCGTTTGTAAAACCGTCTTGAAATTATATTTGTTGAAAACTATGTTTAAGATTAAAATCGCACAGCCGACCTACATTTGAAAGACTATTTTCCGTTTTCTTCCTTGCATAGAAAAACAGAAGTTTAAAACTAGCACATAAAGGTACTAACTATTTTCCTATAGCTATTTTCCTATGCGTCTATAGGAGCCTATATTACTAAGGCCCCAGGATGCGTCTATGTGTGGCTCAATATTACTAAGGCCCCAGGAGACGTGCCTGGGCAAACAAGAGAGAGAGAGAGAGAGAGAGATTTTAAAAATAGTTTTCCTTTGGTTTCGTATGATATCCACTTGGTCAGAAACAGAGGCTGGAAGACGAACAGATTTCAAGGCAATGACTCACCAAGGACCAAGGGTAAAGGTTTTATGTCACTCTGCACAGCGGGATCGACGAAACAGTTTCAACTTTTTCACTACCATCCACATACACCTACTAATCTGCACTTGGAACCGTTAATGGTCGAAGCCCCTGTGGCTTCACATGGCACAACAAAAAGCATGCACTCAGAAAAGTATACAATGCTAAATCAGTAGAAAATCCAAGACGAAATCTAGGAATCTTAAGCTTTTAACTCATGTTATGTAAATGCAAAATACCGTGACTTATTATGAAAACTCGGCAAATAATTTATTTATGCAAAATTAGAAGACATAAATCCGTTTATTGGTGTAAAAACGACATGGATGTCAAGCCAGATAATATCCGAAAACTTGAAAATTTCGTCGTCCAGGAGTGAGAATCGAACACGCGTCTCGCGCCCGAGTATGCTAACCACTGCACCACCCTGAACAATCAGGTTTCAAGTTTCCGATTAATTTGAATATAACCATCACAGGATTCGCTAGTCAAATCAACCGGCATTCATACATAGCGAATCTGGAGGTTTTGCATATATAGAATCCAAATTTGTATTGTCACAATGGTGTAATCCCGTATTTCATTCACTGAAATCATTTAGTAGTTGAAAGAATGCACTACGTATTAATTATCACAAGCGTATTGCTACATCATGAATGGAATACGGGATTACACCATACAATACAAATTTTGAAAATGACAATCCGTTTTTTGGTGTAAATATGACGTACCGGAGCGAGAATCGAACCCGCTTCAAGAAAACGGAAAATAGTCTTTCAAATGTAGGTCGGCTGTGCATTAAATATCTTTTTTTAACTACGGGTCTGCTCCCACCCGGGCGCTATCTGGGAGACGCGGGTTCGATTCTCGGTCCTGGACGACGAAATTTTAAAGTTTTCGGATATTATCTGACTTAACATCCATGTCATATTTACACCAATAAACGGATTGTCATCTTCAAAATTCATTTTGCTACAGTTTCGTGTTTTAACGGACTTCAATAACGATTGTCCGTCATAAGTTCTTTGGGGCCCACTAAGGCCTTAATCGGCCCCTGAATTGGGTATACTTTTTTCATAATAACAGTAAGCCCTCGTAAAACGGTACTTAAGTTCTGCGGCACATTTAGAAACGCAGTTTTACCAACACAAATCAACCGTACACCCTCGAATCTAAGTTTCGAAGTAATAGTTCTAAGTTGAATAAGCTGATTAAAACTTTAAGTTGTTCTAACCTTGAGAGTTCGTTCTGTTTCTCAATGAATAGTAGAGACCAACAAACATGAATACTGTATGTCAGCTATGAGACATTCAAATAAAACAAATATAAGTAATGATAAGCAGATTATGTAAGAGTTTCCAAAGAGAAAAAGGGATTCCTGTCCATCCCCCTGTCAGATTTTTTACGCTCGTACTACTGCGTTTACAACGCAAGAGGCAAAACAATGATGATAATAATAACGAATATATATACGGAAATTGCCGGTCAGCTCTGTCATTGCAGTTGGAATCAAAATTTATCAAACTAAACGGCATTTAAGTTTACGAGGAAAAGTTAATTATAGCATTTTCGCAGAGATCGCGTTGTTCTCAGGTTAAACAGTTTTCTGACTTGTGTGGCCATTGGCAAAAGTTGCATTAAATATCTTTTTTTTAACTACGGGTCTGCTCCCATCTCCAACCCTTTGAGGCCCTAAGGAATGCAGTTTTTCAAAAGCCAGATCAGTATGAAGACTTGTTACAAATATAAGATTTTTTTTTTTTGTATTTTGATTACTCAAGAGCGTATGGTGTACTAGTATACCATGAGTACGCCAACCTCCAATCATCTGGAAAACTAATACACTAACTACATGCGCCTGGTTCAGTTCATGCACTTGACGCTCAACAAAGTTGCGTACTTCAAATGCATGCACACACACATACACACCATGAAATGTATCATAAGAAATTGTAATCATTGACTGAAAGTAATGCTTACTCATTCGGTGTTACTTTGATTTGTTCATTACCTTTTCGTACGTATTAATTCCTTAAATATCATTTTTTTTTTCATTTTAACTGCATTTAAAATCAGAAGCTTTTAGAAGTACACTTACTTCGTATTTAAGTAGTCACAAATCATAAAATTTAAAACAATTGCTTTGCATTTAAGAAACATAATTTTAAATTTAATAATTTAAAATCATGTTTCTTAAACCTGTTATAAACTAT
The DNA here is from genome assembly GCA_039090855.1 of Macrothele yani. NCBI lineage: Eukaryota > Metazoa > Arthropoda > Arachnida > Araneae > Macrothelidae > Macrothele > Macrothele yani. The sequence continues at coordinate 149,477,951 of CM076995.1, read as the reverse complement.
TGCTGATTTTGTCTGGAAACACCGCAACAAGTGCTGTGAAAAAATTTCTCCGCGTAGATGGAAAAAAATCTTTAAAAACTTTTAAGCATTTAAATGTTTCAGAGACACTTAAATATGTATAGTTTTAGTCATTTTTCTCGTTCTTTATAGGTTATGAACAATCCACGGGCAAATTTTAACATTTTAATACATCCGCAAAAAGGAAATAATTCACATCGGAAAAGACAGCCCGGTTATAATTATTTTAAAATTTGTAAACATTTAGTAGGGAAAAGCACATAAGATTTAACATCTCCCATTTTTTATTATGTTACTTTATCGGACGTCCATATTCAGTTCGCAGAATTTTAGCTTCGTGGGTTATCTGAAAGTAGTGAATGTTTTGCATCACAATAGGGCTTAATATTGTAACACAGTGATAAAATGCTTTTAAGTAAACCTCATGAGAAAATTATTGTTTTTCAAAATATAAGTGTTTTCCCGCTCATGCAGCAGCAAAGAGAAAGGGGAATGAAAGTTGGCAACATACGGTAGTAATCCGATTTAAATTTTTGCCTATCTTTCAAGGCACAAAAGTTATTCATTATGAAATTAAAAAAGAAAATTTTGCTACTTCGTTCAAGATATTGCTTCAATTTTTATTTCAATGTAGAATATTTTCTTTTTAACCGACTCTAACTTTTGTAAACAATCGTAGCTACAAATCAGTTCCCGTACTTGCTTTACTATAACTTCCGTTTATCCTAGACTGCAATGAAGTGTTCAGTTTTGTCGAAACATTTAACAAGCTCAGATGTACAATCTTCAGAAAAATCAAATGCTTTCACATAAACAACATATGAGTTTTATATATTTGTTTGCTCATGGAAAGCAAAAATAGAACATGAAAGATAAACAACTAAAATAGAAAACTTACCGCTAGAGTTAAATTGTATATAGGCTTCTGGATTGCTAAAGGGTTTAAACTGCTCATGATAAATTTCAAAAATCAAATCGCTGTACATTCAAGACTTGGCTATAATTGAATGTAATGAGTAATTCTTCCAGGAGCTCACAACCTCTTTATTAACTGTTCCTCAGTTGAACTAACCTCTCTCAATAAAAACTTTTTATGAACATTTTTAGCTATCGAGCACTGTAAGAAACCAATACAATGTTGTCGAAATGTGTAGCAGACTGGTGTGTACACTGCACTGTGAGAAAGGTTTTTTTTCCCGCGTTGTCCAGAAAGGTCTTGCGAAAAAGAGGCACTAGGGAGTTATGTCCATGACCCAACAAAGCGATCTGTGGTGATGCTGGTTTCGTGAGGGGGAGAGAAAATGGAAGGGGGTGAAGTTAGAATTCTCGATGCACAGAGGGTAAGATCACTTCCGTCAACCACGTGCACGAGCGCAAGTTGCCTGACTCGCCGCTGAAATCTTAGAATATCTGCACTCTCTCTCTCTCGCTCTAAACCGGCGGGATGACTATAAATAGGGCAGCAATGTTTTGTTGTTAAACTTTTTTTTTTTTTTTTGTCGTGTAAATATTGTCCTTTCGATTTCAGGAATCTTGCCTTCCATTTTTGAAAACTAAAGAAATTACCCGATGAACACTCTGTAATACACAGACCGCGTGCCGTAGTATTTAACGAAATAAAAACTTGCTTATCAGAAAAAAAAAGAAGGAGGCATTCTGAATTGAGCCTATTTTTACACAGAAGATTTTATTTTAGTCTAGATATGTTACAATTCCTATCTGAGCTATTTGCGTTTCCATCACAGTGTATGACGTCATAGACGAGAACAGTAACAACCGCAAAAAGTACATGAATAGCTAAATACAGAGGGTGAGTCGAAACTTTTGCAATATTTGCATAGGCTCATGTGCTGCGGCGGGTATGTCACGTGTTTAAACTAGTTCAAGTCGCGCACTGCAGTCAGTCGAAAGGGATATAAAGAGGCAGTCGTTGCTGTGAGTAGCATTGCATGTCGACGTTCTGACTGTGGTTTGGACGCCTAAACCATGAACAGCCACAGCCGGCTAATTAAGGAACATTTGCTTTACGAGTTTGAACTCGGCCATAACGCTGCTCAAGCAACACGATGCATTTGTTATGCGAAAGGGGAAGGTTCCGTGGACCACAGCACCGCAACCAGATGGTTCAAGAAATTTCGCTCACGTGACAGAAACGTTGACGATCAGCCGAGGTCAGGCATTCCGAGAACCGTGGATTCGGAGGACGTGCGCCAGGAGAGGCAAATCCGACAACCAGCACTCGGAGATTATCAGGCAAGCTGGGCATATCACAGACCACCGTGGTTCGGTACCTTCAGGACCTCGGCAAGTTCTACAGGAGCTGCTGCATTGTCCCTCACGAACCTACGCCAGCTGAAGCAAACCGCCGTGTGGATGTGTGCACGAAATTACTGGAAAACCCGCTCGATGTACGTTTCGTCAAGATAATTGTCACGTGCGATGAAAAGTGGGTCTATTTCCGTAATCCTAACACACAATGGCAGTGGTTGAGCCCGAGCCAGCTTCCTGAACCTGTTGCCAAACGTGGGCCCTTCGTGCAAAAGGTGATGCTCTGCGTCTGGTGGAATGTCGAGGGGATAATCCATTACGAATTTGTTCTAGACGGTCGGACCATCAACGCCAACCTCCACTCTGAACAGCTGGAGCGGATGTATGCCGTTTTGGTGGAGAAGTACCTGGCACTGAAGAACAGTAAAGCGCGCTCTCCTACCGGAGGAGAACGCTCGGCCTCCTACCGCGCGAACAATCCGGGCAAAACTCCAGAAACTTGAGGGTATCAAACTGATGCCACACTCAGCATATAGTCTGGACCTTTCCCCGTCGGATTATTACTTGTTCCGGTCCATGACCCACTTCCTTTGCGGTCGACACTTCAACAACCAGGAGAAGGTGGCAGCTGGGGGAAGGAGTTCTTCACCTCGAAGGACAAGAACTGGTACCTCCGCAGAATCGAAGAACTGGTAGACAGATGACTAAAGACGGTGCAACGCGTATACTTTGAATGCTAGTCAGCTTTAGTCGTAAAGCTACGTACGAAGACTTAAAGTGATCCAAATATTGCAAAACTTTCGACTCACCCTCTGTACAAGCCTCTAAGCCATTATGCTTTTCACTCCAGACGCACGTTTCTGGAAGGAGGAATTTGTGAATTGGAACGCTTGGATTCACATCTACTAGCCCCAGAAAAGTTAAGTAAGTGAAAGTTTGAGCGAATAGTCTGCTCTTGTGATGTGAATACCCGCATTGTTTTTTTGAAGATCGCTGTGTCTGGCGGTAGCTGCTCAAGAGCGGACATTGTCATTCTGAAACATGCATCGTGCTAGTTACAGGTACTACACCCTGACCCCAAATTGGACCAAATGTCCTTATTGCATTATTTACAAGTAGAAGAGCACAAGCGTGTGTCTTTTAAAATGAGATGCATGCTATGATATTGTATATAAACTTGCTGTGACTTGCTTCAATGATAGAAACTCTATTTCATTTCGTCAGTAAAATGTGCACACTTAATAATACGCAGGTAGTTGATTTCACGGAACAGGGAGAAGCAAAACAAATTTTAAAACAATATTTTTTTACATTTCACCCCCCCCACACACACACACCCCACCTATCTCTTGGTTTTTGTAGTTTGTTGCGAAAAGTTAGACATGACGAATCTCCTGGATCTCAAGACGTACCGCCTTTGATAATCGTTGGAAAATGAATGAATGCAAATTTTTTAATACAAGACTCAAGTTTCAATTTTCGTTCTTAGTTGAGCACACAAACTTCAATAAAAGTGTAGCGTAATAAACTGGTGCACAAAATTAACGTGACATATACAAAATCGGGAATATGTCCAAAACAAGACGACCGGTTGTGAAGGTTTCTCGGAGGTATGTACAAGGTGAAACGCTATGTCCACCTATTCAAGCATTACTGTCCTAGCTCCTTTGGAAATATGCAAATGACGAACGTACGTCATCAAGTTGGCAGATACGCGACCTTCATAAACGTTGCTCTGAGCGGGGTGCGGTAATTGGAGCTTGAGTCGGACTGTTAGTAGAAGAATGGCTCTGCACAATCGTTTAGAAGATTAGAAAACTCTTTACGGTGGAAAGCGATTGGTAAATTGGAAGCAGGGCAATCTCCAGCTGAGGTAGCGAGGTGGCTGAATGTGTCGAGACCAGAGTTGGAAACGAGTCAGAATTTTTGGACCCGGACCTCACCCGGACAAATCTGCTTTGAGCTATAAATTCGAATATATCATCATCATCATCATCATGTCAATCATTATTAATCCACTGCAGAATGAAGGTCTCCCCAAGTTTCTTCAACTACGGACTTTCTTGGGCCAGTCTCACCCATTCACTCATCTCTCACGTGGTCTTCTTCTGGGTCTTATCCTGTAGCTTGGAATCCAGTTTAAAATTTCGGTTGTTCATTGGTGGTCCGTTCTCCTGGCAATATGTCCAGCCCACTGCCATTTCAGGGATTTTACTCTGATCATGATGTCTTCCAGTCTTGCCATTTTTCTTATCCACGAGTTCCTCTTTTTATCTTTCTTGGTTACACCAAGCATGCATCTCTCCAGGCTCTTTAAGTTGTCTGTAGTCTGTGTTTGTCTTTTTTAGTTAAAGGTCCATGTCTCTGCTCCATACGTAAGAACTGGAAGGATACATTGATTAAGCACTTTCCTTTTAAGACACAAAGGTATATTTCTCTTAAAAATTGTATTGTTTCTTCCAAAAGCTCGCCAACCAAGTTTTACCCGCCATTTAATTTCTTCATCAATGTGACCCTCGCTTGATATCTGCTGCCCAAGGTAAATGTAGGAATCATTTTATCTCCAGCTTTTCCCCATTAATTGATAAATCTTTATTCCTTGTAAAAAGCATTGTACACCAGTTTGTCTTCTGAAAGTTCAATTTTAGTCCCATTTCTTTAGTCTTGTAAACAAGTTCCTGGATCATACTCTGCAGTTCTGAAGTATTATTTTAAAGACCTCTGAAGGGTTCCTTGAAATATGTTTTTTTCTATTCAAAAATAAAACGGAAATAAAACGGGGTCGAAATCGGGTCAGGAACACCTTGACCCATTTGACCCGCATGAAAATGTCGACCCGTTGACGCGCTGACCAGTGACCCGTTTGCATCTCTAGTCGAGGCAAGTGGTTTCCAATATCTGGTGACTGTTCCTGTGTACCGGAACAATACCCAGAAGGGTTGAACAAGGACGTTTACGAGACACAACAAGTCAAGACGACCGGTATTTGTCTCTAATAGCTCGCCGCCATTGGAAGCAGACAAGCAGGCACTTCTGGCAAGAGCCCTCCTCTAATGCGGAAATGGCGATATTGCAGCAAACAGTTTACGAAAAACTCCACGAGAGAGGTCTGTATGCAAGAAGTCCAATGGTATGTATCCCATTCACCGCATCGCACAAAAGGATCCGTCTGAATTGGGCCAGACAACATCAGCTCCTAGACCTCTGATCAATGGGCCTGTGTTCTCTTCAGTGACGAGTCGCTGTTCAACCTAAACATGCAGTCTCGAAGTGTGTACATTTGGAAAGAGGTGAGAAACCGAAATCTTCTGCCCAACGTTAGGAAAATTGACCACTGCAGTGATGGAGGACTCCTGGTTTGGGCTGGCATCATGTAGGCTGGACGCACACCTCTGCACATGTTTCCAAGAAGCACCGTGAATGCTTCACGCTACAGAGAATGACATCCTAGAGCCGTATGTACGGTTTTTCAGGAGAGCCGTTGTCCTCCAGCCTCTTTACATGGACGATAACGTCTATAGGGTTCGGCTAGTCGACGAATGCTTGGAGAATGAGGATATCCTCAGGATGGAGTGACCCGTAAGATCTCCGGATCTGAACCCAATAGGGCAAGCCTGGAATGCCCTAGTAAGGACAATTGCAAGTCGGCAGCCTCTTTCCGAACACGCCTTGGTGGAGGAGTGTGCGGCACTTATTGCCCCAAACTCTCATTCACATGGTAACAGCATGAGGGTTCATTGGTAATCACACTCCCTATTAGCCTCTTGAAATCCGCAACACTTGCTGCATCACGTTTTGGACTACTGCCATGCTGCCATGCGCTTGTGTAATATTGTAACCTGGGCATCCGTATTTATCAGAAGTGAAGCTAAGTAATCATTTTAAAGGTAGCGAATTGTAAGCACGTTTTTCGCCATTTTGATACGCTGGGCAACCGTCAAAGTACTATCTTTCTCACGTGTCCCTTTTGAGGGTTGGTTAGATTTATGGTTTTGTGGATGTGCGAAGGGGAAGTGGCACAATGATCTGTGAGGGATCAGAGAAAGAAGGCATTTTAAGGAGTGTTCGCGCCTTCTTGGAAAGCGTGGACTTCACTCTTCTTCTGCAGAGGATTCTGTTGAAAGTGACCGGAGAAGGAGGTGGTAGATTCTCTTTGGTCGGTGTGAACCGATATAAGAGAACAAGGGCAATGAGTGCTGATGAATAAGAAGCGAATACTGGCCGTACGGGAAGGCGATCAACTTGTTAATGATAATAGGGAGCAGGAAAGGAAATCATGACAGTGCTTTGAAACATTTCCCATAACATTTGAATAAACCTTCCTCACTGCAAGAGCGAGCTAATTGTTTGGTTGATATTTTACTCACATTTTATCTATCTGTTTCAGTCGGGTAAAATACGTGTTAAACCCCCGATACAAAACTTGCTGCAAGCAAAGCATCCGCGAACCCTCCTCACAGGGCGCTGAAATAGCTGATGGCATTGCTTTTCAATTGTGTATGGCAGCGTTATCGATGTATGTATGTTTGCTCCAACAGTCATTAAACTCTGTCTTGTGGATTTTGTGCTATTAATGATTTTGTGTTTGTCACGTTAATTTTGGACACCAGTGCATATCAAAATCATAAACTCTGTTATATCATAAGAATCACTTGTAGTTAATACACACTATTGACGTGGACTAGGTAAATCAAACAGAAGCAATCGCTCTTTCCACGTTTATAAGTGAGTCACGGAAAAATTCTCATCGGCCGCCACCGGGAATCGAACCCAGGGTCTTCCAGTTACGCGCCGGACATGCTCAATTGCACTACAGCGGCCTCGAATTCTCCAGAATCACATACGACTAACTGCCAAACAACATGGCAGATTGCTTCTTGGAGCCCCGCACAACCGGAAGACCCTGGGTTCGATTCCCGGTGGCGGCCAATGAGAATTTTCCCGTGACTCATTTATAAACGTGGAAAGAGCGATGTCTCCTGCTTGATGTTCTTAGTCCACGTCAATTGCGTGTATTAATTCTTATAAATGGTTTTCGAACTGTTGCTTTTTGTCACTGGTCGTAACGATGGCAGTAGTTTTTCAGCAACGGTGACAAAGTAACAGTGACGTGATTTCAGACCCATCACTGTTAAACATTTTGCTTTAAGTTGCACCCAAAAGTAGTACTATACCAGCTGCACGAGTTTCTGAGAGAAGGTGCACCACTGTGTGGTGCAAACAAAGCCCAAGAACATGGTGCAACCTTGCATCATGGTGTGTTGCAATTTTGCACCATAACGTTGTGCAAAGTTGCGCCGTGTTGTTGGGGTTTGTTTGCACCAAACAATGGTGTACCTTTTTTCAGAAAGTTATGTGGTACCACTTTTGGGTGCAACCTACCACACAATTTTTAACAGTGATCTTTAGTTAGATTAGAGGTACATATCAAAAACTTGAATAGCTGTCGTCAGGGACGAGTTGGTCCACTAAAGCACCGGAACGTTTCCCAGTGGACCATTCAAGAAATGGGCCACTTCGTATTCTTCTTGTGTGCGGGTGTCAGGGCCGTAGCTACCGGGAGGACAGGGAAGCCCCCCCCCCCCCGAATTGTCATTCCAAGAGCGTAAATTCATGCTTTCGGGGATGTATAAAATAGAAATTGTAACTAAAAAAATGAAAGTTACATCCTTCAGTATTATCTTTTCAAGGACTTTGGTTAGTCTCATAGAGTATTCCATGCAGTTAACCAGGGGGGTTAACATACACTATGAGATCTGAGCATCTCATATCCATGAAGGGAATTTTCCAAAACAGTATGAAGTGGAATGCAAGAAGAGAGAGGGGAAAGAAAAAAAAACCAGTAGAAACACGCTGTGGTTACTATTAGATGAATTTGATGTAGTTTTAAAAAATGGAAAGAAAGTAGATGTATGGCGACAAATAGTTCCGAGACGCAGCGAACAAAAAAAATAAATAAAGTAACAAAATGTTGAAGGGGCGTGAAGGATGCAGGAACTAAAAAAGCAGCAGCTCGAGAAAGTAAAAAAAAAAAAAGCGTTATTTGCAGAGAACAAACTTTTCGTGAAAGAATGTGATGACTATTTTTTTTAACTTACGGAAGCAAAAAAACAAAACAAAAAAAATGAATGAGAAAAGGAGGTCGGAACTTTAGTAAAAAAAAATATTTTGAAACAGAAATAATGGCGAAAACCTTTTACTTTTGTGAAATAAACTTAATTCTGCCCATCTTCGGAAAATTAAGCTAGTAGCAACTGTTTTCATACAACACCGTTTTTCTCAGCTGGGAAGCTTAGAAGCTGAAAAATAAAAGGGAATTATTTGTGGGAAACTTCTTTTAAGAAAAAGGTGATCCACTAAAGTCATCAAAATCCCCATTTCTTCATAAATATCACATGTGTTATCCTACATGATCTCCTTCATAAGATATCTTCTTTTCAACCTCTGTTGCGTACCTATATAGGTCATAAAAACCTTTATGGTTTCCCGTTTTCAGAAAACAAAAAATGTGCTGCAGATAGTTCTTTCGATACCAAAGCATCTGTATTTTGATACATCTGAATCAGCTGTGATTACCTGTTTTGAAAAAAAACAAGGAACACTTTTTTTCTCTCTCGCTTTGGGGTGTAGCAACCACCATGAACATTTAACGCTATAAGAAGTCGCCCGTCCTAATTTAGGTCATGTGCTCGATTCGAACGTGCGGTTTCCGTACAAATAGAAAATCGTGCGATTTCCGTAAAAGTGGGTTGAAATTTTTCTAAAGAAATGCAAGTTCCATATACGTTTTGAGCGAAGGGTTATTATTGTTCGCCAACAAGGGCAGAGAGAGGGTAATCTTTAAGAAGTAAAAAAGAAAGGGAACCAGAGTGTAATCTTTAGGAAGTAAAAAAGAAAGAGAACTAGAGTGTAATCTTTAAGAAGTAAGAAAGAAAGGGAACCAGTGTGTAATCTTTAAGAAGTAAAAAAAGAAAGGGAACCAGAGTGTAATCTTTAAGAAGTAAAAAGAGAAAGGGAACCAATCTTAATAGTTTTAAACACCTTTTGTATGTAGCAGATTTTTCAAGACATGTACTCGCTTTTACTGCACTTGTAGTACCTGGACAATATATACAATCGAAGAACGACTGAACGAACAGTCGAAAGACAATCGGTATGCATTTTATCTGAAACACGGAATAAGCTGATTTTTCAAACATCGGAAATCAGCTAAGTCGGTTTTTTTTACTAAAATGAGAAACACGTTTATTCACAGACATTGTATTTCAAAATACATGTGCTTTAAATTGGGGGCCTTGGAAAAGAAGACAATGTTTTGACTTGTACAAAACCCCAAATACACGCTGTACATCATACTTTATTATATTAGGTGTACAAATAAGTTGTAAAGCATTCTTTGTGTGACGTATACCGCTAATTTAAATATCCGACATTTCCCTGCGTTGTTGTCATGTGACCGTAACTGACCCAGAGTATAAAATGTGACACAGAAGTTTGCCCAACAGTCACACGCATTTGCACACCGGTAGGTGAAAGATGGCAAGCGATACTGCATTTATTCGACACTGCATTCGTTACGAATTTCATCAAGGAAAAAGTGCTGCAAAAGCATTTGCGTCGATCTGTTTTACACTGGGGGAGAATATTGTATCGAAAAGCACGTGTGACTTTTGGTTTAGATGGTTTAAAGCAGGTGATTTTGATGTTAGCAATCGAGAACGTAGCGGCGACCTGCAGAAGGTTGCACATGAGGAACTGCAAGCATTGGTGGATGAAGATTCATCTCAAACGCAAAAAGAACTAGCTGCACAACTGTGGGTAACTCAACCAACCATTTCCAACGTTTACGCTCAATGGGAAAGATTCAGAAGAAAGGAAAATGGGTGCCACATGACCTGAACCAGAGGAACAAGGATGTGCGTGTCGTGAAGTGTTTGAATCTGTTGAATAAACAACACAGAAAGTCTTTCATGTGGAAAATCGTTACGGGTGATGAAAAGTAAATATGGTATGACAATCCCAAACGCACCAAACACTGGCTAGACCACGGTGAAGCAACCACTTCGACACCGAAACGCAATATTCTCTCCAAGAAAGTTCTGCTGTGCATAAGGTATGATATGAAGGGTGTGCTCTGTTATGAACTATTGGAACAGGGTCAAACTGTTACTGCTGATCGTTACAAGCAACGATTGCTGCGATTGAAACAGGAAATCTGTTGGAAACTTCCATCCACAGGCGAAGGATTGCGTCCCGTGAAATTACTGCATGACAACGCTAGGCCGCATGTCACGAAATCTGTCAAGGAAACGTTATTGACGCTTGGCTGGGAGGTTTTGGAGCACCCGGCTTATAGTCCTGACATAGCCACCTTCAGACTATCATTTGTCCCCATCGACGCAAATGGTTTGTCTGCTGTATGGTTCCGGACATGTGACGAAGTGCAAAAATGGGTTGACGACTTCATCGCATCACACGACGAAGTATTCTTCATGGCTGGAATCCATCAGCTGCCCGACCGATGGCGGAAGGTGATAGATAATGACGGCACATATTTTGATTCGTAAAGGCATTGTTATTTTCTCTCAAACTACATATCGTGTTGTCTTAAAACGCTTTAAAACTTATTTGTACACCTAATATTAAATGGGAGAAATATCAATAATAAATTCAAGAATTACATGTATCAATGAACTCTGCGGTAACAATTTGTTGCATTAACCAGTACATTCAAGGCAAAAGCTAATTTTTAAGGCATCTCTCAAATGTTGTAAAATTATTAATCTCTGGACATTTATTCCGTAGAATGGGGTACACAACAATGTACAAGGGTTGTTCAAAAACAACTGAGAACATTTCTGTAAACAAAAACATGTGTGCCTTAATTATCAACGAAGTGGTCATCTTTTTCGAAATACCGTCCATTGCATCGAATGCAAGTATCTTAACGTTCCTCCCACTTTTTGAATGTCTTCTAGAATTCTTCTTTTGAAGTGCTACTGAAGTACCTCTGCGCAGCTGTAATAAGTTGTTGATGAGTTTCAAATTGTCGTCCTCGTAATGCCTTTTTTAAAATGGGGAACAACTAGAAGTCACAAGGTGACAAGTCTGGACTATACGCAAGTTGAGGCATCAACTTAATATTCATTTTCTCCAAAACTGCGGCCTTGCATTGTGCCGCACATGAAAAGAAATGGGGAACCCAAGTTGAACAAACTCGTTCATGCACAAATGCTCGGCTAAAATTCTGTGAATTGATGATTTTGAAATATGAACCATATTTTCGATATCTGTAATTGATAGGTGTCTGTCTGGCCGTATAATAACACTTATTGTATTGATCTTTACCTCTGTAGCACTCGTCGAAGGTCTTCCTCCATGCGCGATCAAAGCCGCCGACTCGCGACCATCCATAAATTCTTTATGCCATCTCTAAATTGCTGATCTTCTTAGACTTTATAAACCTCTTGAATACATCTGAAAGTCTCGCCGACAGACTTCTTAAGTCGGCAGCAAAATTTAATGGCGCATCCTTGATCTTCTCTCACATCCATTTCTTCGAAAAACAACTGCGCGAAAACACTTGTTAGGAGTTCACGTCACAACGCTTATTAAACTGCGCACTACTGGCGACGCATGCGTGATAAACAGGTGTGGACGGTTGCTATGGTTACTACCACGACTACAGTTATTTCGAGACTCATGCCAAAGTCGGACGCACTGTTGCACATTTTTTTTATAAAACATTCTCAGTTGTTTTTGGGACCAGCTATGTATTTTTGTATTTTCCAATTGCAGACACACAGCACCACTTCGTTAGGAACATGTACCGGAACCCATTATCCTAAAACCTGTACGGAAACAGCACTTTAAGAATTTTTAACGTACTTGTGCGGAAGTAGCACGTACGGATCTAGGAAATCACCCTAATTTAAGGCCATTGGTTCCGGGCGAGGGGTGTGTGTGTGGGGGGGGGGGGAGCTCACTTGGGATTACGGCCCTGCCCGAAATCTAAGGACAGGTTTGGCCGCGTAAATTACATGATACATATTTTACGGGTACATAAATTATACGTAATTTGTACGTATTTTTCGTTGCGTAGAAAACAAATTTATTACACAATTTTTTCACGCAGCATAGTAATTTATTTACATGAAAATAAATTAATAAATAGCCATTTTAACGCAACTAAAAGTAAGCATTTATTTTAAACTGTTTAGTTCATAACCACAGAGATGAAAATAATTACAAAGGTGAAATATCAAAACTCACATAGGTAATGAGAATGAGAGAAATTTTTTTTCAAAAAGATTAATGTTTCTTTTAATTTGGCAGTTGTTGATAATGTTCGTGATTGCCCACCTAAACTAATGTCATCACTCTTAACAACTACAGTGTCATTCATTTCATCCAAAGTAACCAGAAAAATTCAATGCCTCTTACAGTTAAACTAGAATGGCACTTTTTTAACACTAAATAATATGTTATACAGTGACATTAATTTTATTCTATGGAAAACAAAGAATAAAACGTTGCAACAAAAACGTTTCATAGTTTTCACTGTTATTTTTTAAAATTGATAGATTACTAACCTGTGAACTGTTCGTACATTTTTTGATGATTCATAGCATTTATTAATAAATTTTTCACTATATCCAGGCGTCATGTATTTTACTTTAATAACGTCACATTGTTAATCATTTTATCAAAACTAAATTCAAACTAAAATAACCTTTGGCGTCACATTATTACATATTGTCTACATGTGATTTGTATAACACTTGCCTAACAGTTTCATTCATTCTCATTTTTCTTAGCACTTTTTAGAAATCATCACATTTTTGGTATTTCATTTTTAGAGTGTAATATATATATGCACCAGTCTCTTAGAATTTTTGAAGTTTAGTCGGTTTCTTATTGAGTTCTGAATGTTCGACCAGTTGTAGAACAACCTTTCAAGCTATGCTGATGATGCTGGTATGTTGAGTACTCTAATGGCTAATTTCGCGAGCTCTTTCGTCGTTGGAAAGGATAGAAGAAATGAAGAACGTCAAATGCTCGTTTGATTTCCGGCAAGTAACCCACGCACCTGTCGCAGTTAGCCTGGGAACTCGACTAATATTGTAACACTTCGTTTTTTTATTGTACTTAAAGCCATTTTTGAATTTATTGCATTTTTTTACATTATGACATAAATTACGAATTTTTACGCGTATTTTACGCGTCACGTAGAAAATGTTTTTTACGTGTAACTTCCCAGCCTCTTGTGACCTCGCAGCTACAGGGGCAAAATAAGAGAACGTCCATCCACATTATCGTCGTAATCATAGGTATTTTTTCTGTAAAACATTCTGAAACTTTAACTAAAAGGCAAACACAGAATTCAGACTGAATCCTGAGCAAGGTGAGATCAAGACTGAATCCTGAACAAGGTGAGATCAAGACTGAATCCTGAACTAGGTGAGATCAAGACTGAATCCTGAACAAGGTGAGATCAAGACTGAATCCTGAACAAGGTGAGATCAAGACTGAATCCTGAACAAGGTGAGATCAAGAATGCTTCTGAACAAGGTGAGATCAAGACTGAATCTTGAACAAGATGAGATCAAGACTGAATCCTGAACAAGGTGAGATCAAGACTGAATCCTGAACAAGATAATATCAAGACTGAATCCTGAACAAGGTGAGATCAAGACTGAATCCTGAACAAGGTGAAATCAAGACTAAATCCTGGAATTGTCATTGACCGGGGCGGAATCTGCACAGGAGAAAAGCGTCTCAGCTTGCAGTATGGGCTATGTCGTTGGTGTATATCGCTATGTGACCACAAAAAATACACACACACACACACAAAATCTCCCTCGTCGCTTTTCGTCTGCAGTGATTACGCTCAGCAGAGGGGCCATGTTTGTATTGCTACGTTGGTAATAACAGCATTACCATATTCCGGGAACATTATTAGCGACACATCTTTCGTTTGCATATTTTGAAATATTAAGGACACACATATCAAACAAAAAACATGCTGATAAATTGGTTTATTACGTTATTAATCATTCTTTCTTCGTTTTTCACTACCGGCTTCATCAGTTATTTTGGATGGACTTCCCCAGCCATTTCAGTTAAATCTAAACTGTGCATTATGTTCAAAGACTCATTCCGACAAAGGCTACGCTCTCCGTGTTTCATTGTTTACACACATCTTTTTGAAGCTGTTGGCCTCAAAGAGCAGATAAGTTAGTAAACGCACCACTTACAGATGTCACGATCCTGTTTGGGAAATGGTCGTGCTGTGGATATAGGCTTCACTGAGGGTGGAGCTCTCGATAATTAATCTAAGAGTTTTGCAGGATGCCGTGAACTGACCCACATGCAGTCAGAGCTCAGGTGGCCCCCAAACAGATTATCACACAACCAGCTACAACGTAAGATCATTTTTCAATCCATGAAAGACTTGTAATCTGTCATGCTGCTGCTATTGCTATTGCAATTTAACCTGCTTAGGAGGTATAGTCTTTTAGAATCACCTAGGGTTTAAACAGTCCCCTTGTCTCGCCTCGTAAGAAAGGATGGATGCTCAGGTGTATGCTTTCCTAAACTGTCAACTCCGTGATTTTTCATTTTGAAGGTAAAAAGATGAAAGCTAGTATGTAATTACCTATCGGTGAGTTTACCAACCGGAGTTTCAAGCTCTACTTAACCCACGAGAAAGGGGAGATAGTTTTTTTTTTTTTTTTATGCTGGGGTTTAACGACTTTTGTGAGCATGTAAATCGAAGAGGAGCCGCACGTCCCTAATATAGGGAGGCTATTTTCAGTGAGCCAGCACCGTAAGGACAAACTCAATATAGATGTCTTACCGTCTGAAATTTTCTCGTACAAACTGAACATCATACACTTTTAAAATATTCAGACAGTAGCAGTATTACCGGAGAGAGAATGCTTTATTTCATCAAAAAACTGCAACGAGGGGATTCAGTGTTAGAAAGACGACACAATCCTTCTAAAAACACTTTCTGTCAAATGATGATTAATACTTTAACAACGAGAACTCTAAAACCGTGAGTAGCCCAGAACACCATTACGTCTAAAATCTTCGGCAGATAATTTCAGGATTTACTACTTTTTGACATAGGACTAAGTCTAACTCCGCGGATAGTATGCGCTACTTACTGCCCACCGCCTGTGACAAAAATGAGCCCCAATTGAAATCATTATAGCGTTAAAAATACGCGCCGCACACTAATCGTGTTAGCATATTCGTAAACAGCATAGAGTCCAATTCGCGTACTGCGCAACACATGGCGCGCGCGAAGCTGCCCTAGCTCCCTGTGCGCAAGGGAGATGATGCAATATTTCTGGGTGTGCCGCGGCGTTTGACTCAGTCTATCTCGACAACCGTGAGCTCAACATGACTGTGCATAATATCGTTTTAAAGCTCTCGACGAGATCTATTCAAATATACGAAGGATATTTCGCTGTGGTTCGAACTGTACGTTTAAAAAATTGTTTTCTTGCGAACCGGTGAACACTTTTGACAATATCGTGGTTCATCTCTACAACCGTGAGGTCAAAACGACTGTGCGTGGTATCGTTTTAAAGCCCTCGACAACATCTATCCAAATATATAAAGAACATATCGCAGTGGTTTAAACTTAAATTTAAAAAATTGTTTTCGTGTGAATGGGTTAACGTTTTTGACAATGCCTCTGAAGATATAGAACGAACACAAGCAAAAGCGGAGAAAATCAAAACGAGAGGCAAGAGCAAGTGTTGAGGAATGTAAAAAGCTCAAGAAGACTACAGCCCAAGGAATTAGAGAGTATCGTAGGCGCCTGAAAGCAGCAGCCGCCGAACAAAAATCCAATACACCCATCGAACCCGTACCTGGCCCATTTCGAACTCTGCTTGGTATCCGCAATGTATCCAGCATTATTTGTAAAAAAATATGTAAGCTACTTTTCATATCATAGACCTGTGTTGGCTATAATACACTGGCTTGCAAAAATTAAGGACGAGACGGTTTTTCGAAAGTAACGTCGTGCAGAAATGCTCCACATCGACTCAAATCATAGCATAAGATCCCCAAGATGTAAGAATATGGGACAAGTGAGCAAACCCGTCCAAACAAGGAATCCAAAGGATACAAAGGCACTTTATTGAAAAGGTAGCTTCGAGCACAACTTGACAGAAGACAGAAACGTCCATGTGACAGGCGGAAACGTCCCTAACTGCGTTGCAGGATTTACAACATCTGTCCATGCTGAGGACGAGGTTGTCAAGGAGCTGTTGAGGCATCGCGGCCCATTCCTCTTGTAGCGCCAATCGCAGCTGCGGAATCGTTACTGGCGGCTGGTGACGTGCTGCCAAGCGTCTCCCGAGAAGGTCCCACACGTGTTCGATTGGATTTAGGTCCGGGGACCTTGCGGGCCAATCCATGAGTTGAATATCTTCACTCTCCAATAGCTCTGCGACAGCCACTATACGATGAGGTGTAGCGTTGTCGTCCATGAAGAGGAACTCAGGACCCACAGCACCTCTAAACAGGCACACGTGAGGCAGGAGAACCTTGGTACAATAGCGGACACCAGTGACTGAAGCTCCTTGGAAGATGTGGAGGTCAGTACGGCTACCAAGCATTATACCGTCCCAAACGAGAACTCCGCCACCTACAAACCAGTCCCTTTCGATCATGTTGGAGGTGTGATTGCGTGTTCTCTGCTCTCTCCAGATATGTATACGTCCAGAATCGCTTGTCAGACTAAATCGGCTCTCATCCGTAAAGAGAACTCGACCCCATTGCTGATGTGTCCAGTTCTTGTGTTCCTGGCACCACAGAAACAGCCGTATCCGATGATCAGGCGTTAATGGCACACACCGTACTGGTCGTCGCGCAAATAGACCACCATTGTGCAGCCTCCTGGCCACGGTAAAACGCGATAACGGACGTCCAGTTGTCTGTAGCATGTGCCTTGCGATTTCTTCCGCTGTCTGCCGCCTGTCTCTTCTCGCCTGTAGGACAATATACCGGTCGTCCGCCGCCGTGGTTGCTCGTGGACGACCACTGCTAAACTCTCGGACAGCTGTTCCTGTCGTTTGAAATGCTCTCCAAGCTCTTGAAACGATGCTGCGAGTGATCCCGAACTCCTCGGCCACACTAGTCACACTTCGAATTTCTTCCAACTTCCCAATGACGCGACCTCGGGCAAAGTCACCCAGATGTCGTCTACTGGATTGCCTGTTTGCCATATCACACGGTGGCAGCAACTCGACGTCGTTCGAACCGATGTACACCGTGCAGTAGCTTTCACCGAATTGCTGAGCGTACACCGCCCGTGTGCTTTATACCCTTCCGAACCCCCTACGTCATGCAGCATGTATGCGCATGCCATACCGTACCGAACCCTAGTCTATCTCCTGAGTGGTCTTTCGGTCCGTTCTGCCTGCTCGCCCCGCTGTTATGCTAATTTCTCCTCTTCGTCCTTAATTTTTGCACACCAGTGTAGCTCAAGTTCTGACAGAATCATGCTCCGAAACCCAGAACAGAGAATTGACTCCTCCTCGCTTTGCGCCTCTTTTTTTTTTTTCTTTTAACCAATTAAAAAAAATCGTTATTGTTGAGCTTCTGTAGCTTTGCGGGTTCTGCGCCTGGGCTTCGTGTCCTTTCCTGTAAATTCGCCTCTGGTGAATGGTATAATTACCGCCCACTCTTCATAATTAATAATAATTTACTTTTTGCGGCATGGGAGATCAACAGTCACCTTGAAAAACCCCGAGAGCAATAATCAGTCGAACTTTCCCATTTTGGGGCCACTCTTTCTGGAGAAGGAAGGGGTGTCGTCACTTTTGCGGCCGTTGCGTTAGCTTTTGCTACCGCAATTTGAGGACAGACAAGCGTTTGTTTTTAGCTGGAGCTTCAAAACTGTTAGTTTCCCTTTATAATTTACCTAGGCTTAGAACTAGCAGCGTTACACTCATAAGAAAACACTGACATGTTTAAAAGTTATATTTTTTCGCTTATTTTTTTCTTTTTGGGTTGACCTTTTCCGGGGTTTTTTAACACATTTCTCAAGAATTTTGTGAATTCTTTTAATATCTTCTATGCTACTACATTTTTTGAGAAGGTTGATCTGTTACCTGTAATACAAGCTTATGCATTGGACATACTCGACGATTATAATTTTCATTCTTTTTTTTTTTTTCGCGCAACTCCACATTATGGAGCCTTTCTGGTTCTTCCTCTTTATCCTGTTGTTACGGAGATTTATTACTAGAATTTTAGGAATAAATATTAAATCTCATTTCGCAACTTTTATTTCGCTTAGTGCTCCATTTCCTTTGTTTCCACGATGCGTGCGAGAAAAGTTTGCTATTTCATCCCGTATTGAAACATCGGAAACACGGTTTATTTAGAGACGCCAGTTCGTCACATTTTAGGGTCTGCGCCTTTGTATTTAGTAGACGCATTAGTATTGTCCAGCTCTTTTGATCTTTGCGTTCTTAATTTCATAGCAGCCGGATGAAAGCGCACGCCCTATTAATTTCTACCTTGTAGCTTTGTTAAGCCGACGCCGGCGTGTTTTTCCCGTGGGTTTTTGTGGAGGTATAAAGAGGTGAGTTTGCGTGGAAACAAAGGGGAGTTCGGACAGTCGACTCAGGGAACTGAAAGGAAGCAGTCGCAAAGAGGAGGCGAGGAAAAGCCTCAGGTGTTAGGAAGCAGGTCTTAAGTTGACCGGGGAATGGAGGTTTTCTCCGCAGGGAGAGAAAGGAGAGAGAGGAAATGAGCAAAGCAGGATTTAGGGAAGGAAATTTTGTTTCAGAGGAACAGGCAGGGTGAATTAGTGAGCTAAGGACAACTTTTCTGCGATTAAGTAAATAAAGGAATAAAGTACTTTTAAGAGATCTAAAAGGATTGTAAAAATTATTACTTATAGCTATTTTATTTTCTTCAACCACGGAAGATTTTGCAAGTTAACATAAACCAGCTAACACTATATCGATAATCATTATATAAAACACACGGTTAATTTTTTGTTGTATCAGCGATTTCAAGTGATTCCATTGCTAAGCATGCGAAATGATGTGCACTCTAAAGGAATTGTAATGAAATGGCAGTGCAAGTGTCCTGTTAGACTGGGTGATTTATAAGCCGTACGATGTCTCACGTCCGTCCCACAATCGGCTGTGGGGAAACCATACAAGTGGCACGGGTACTTGGATATTTATCGTTCTGCCTGTTCGTTTCGCTGTTATGCTATAATTTCTCCTCATCGTCCTTAATTTTTGCACACCAGTGTAAATTAAATAAAAGCTTTGAAACAATACTCGACTAGTTCATTTAAACTCTCTGATCTGCAAGTCGCAGTCCTACGTTCAAACTGACGGCATAATCAGAACAAGCCTACCTGTATTTTTGTTTGTTTGGTTCTCTCTGGACCTTAGTTAAAACCACAGTACATTTCTCATTTATACACTGAATACTCATTTTCTATTGGGTATTGTTCCTTTATTGTTTGAAATATGAGTATTTGTACATAGGCTAGAGTATCACACAGAAATCACAAATTATTTACACTATCTTACACTTCTCCTTGGCGGTGGGCGACCGCTAGTATTCTGACCCTGGGCTAAGGGCCTTAATCTTTATCTCCATCTTTTGTGCCTGATCCCAGTTCTTCCGCTGGCCTTCTTAATAGCTCGACGTCTCGGTTCGCCGCTAGTTCTTTTCACCATCTCTGCTATGCACTCTCTGTCTTTGGGTACGCCTAAGAGAAACAAGAAAGATGACACCGAATTTTTGGATGCAATAAGCTCGTCTTTTGAATCCTTTCCGACGCGAATAAAATTTTTCAAAGTTATTCATATTCTATGGGCCGGTTAGAAAAAACAATCAACCGGATTTCTATAATCGATAAAACACCCAGAAACAGATACATACTCCAAACATCAGCTAAAAGGTATGTTACAAAAATTAATAAATGATGCACAAAAAGTTTAGCGTAGCAGTATGAGTATCAGAGACAAATAGATTTCCCAGTCGAATAGTTAAAAGAATAAATATAGGAGGAGACATAATATAACTCTACGCCCCCTAGGAGAATAATGTTGTGTAATGAAAAAGTTGAAAATATGTGATAAGTATTGTTCATAAGAAAAGCTATGCTAAGGAAAACGAATTTTTCAAATACTTCTCGCGGAAGCAGAGATAGCAAGAAAGAGATTTTGATCTTTAGGCCCGCTAACGGGAAAGCTGTTCATTATTTTAAGAGGACCATGTTCCACATCTTTATTGCAGCGAATGTCATACAGTAAAAAAATCAATAGCTTTTCAGAAGCGAAGATGCAGCTGCAAATAAAAGTACACAAATACAACCAGCCACAGAAATGTGAATTACGAAAAAAAAAAAAAAAAAAAAACACGAACAACACTAAAGTGGTCAGTGGTATATAGTTTTTTTTGCAAGGTAAGTGGTATCCGGTTTTTTTTTACAAGGTAAGTGGTATCCGTTTTTTTTACAAGGTATGTGGTATCCGGTTTTTTTTACAATGTAAGTGCTATCCGGTTTTGATTTACAAGGTAAGTGGTATCCGGTTTTTTTTACAAGGTATGTGGTATCCGGTTTTTTTTACAAGGTAGGTGGTATCCGTTTTTTTTAATTGAACATTTGAAACATAGAAATCGGAATAAAATAGATTAAGTATTTGCTCACCCCTAGCGAGGGGATTGTGCATTATTTGGGGAACGAAATGCCCATAAAATGTTTTCATAGTTAGTAATATCTTACCGAAAAAGATTTTTTTCAAATGGGTTTTTAGTTTCGTAGATATTGCCGTAAACAGGAACTTGAACTTATGCCCTCTAATGGCATACTTGTGCGTTACGAAAAATTTGAAATTATATGAGAAACATTTCGCACAGGAAACGCTCTCCAACAAAGAAAGAGTTTTTTTTCAAATCAAACTCTTAGAAGCAGACATATCAACAAAAATATGATATATATATATATTTTTTTTTTTTTGGGTGGAAAAAGTATGCACTATTTTAAGCAGGAGCTATTTCTCAAAAGATTTTCCGAGCTGAGCGTTATCGGTCTACGAAATATTATTGTCAATCGAGTTTTCAGAAGCTCAGATGTTGCTGCAAATACATCACAAGCAGAAATAAACATTTATGCCCCTGGTGTCCAAATCATACTTTACCTAAAAATTAGAAATTATATGCAAAACATTTCCCATCTGGAGCTGTATCCGTTGCAGGAAAAAATGTTCAAGTCGGACTTCGCAGCGATATCGGTGAAAATGGCATTAACATTTACGTCCTCTAGCGAAAAAGCTATGCATTACTTGAAATAGAAGCTGTGTCTAAAATATAGTCTTCGATATAAATATCATCGAAAGAGAAAATAATTTTTTTTCAATCGGATATTTGGAAGCGAGTATATGGAATAAAATGTATTTCGAATTCGAATAATCTGCATTTGCATCCTCTAGCGGCGAAGTTGTGCATCGGAAGAAAAAAACAGAATGTAAGGATCATCATTCTCGCATCTTAAGCTTCCCAATGAGAAAACAACTTTTTTAAAATCGGACTGATATTTGCACACACATACAGACGGACGGAAAAAGTGATAACATAAGACGATCTTTTTTCACAAAAGACGTGCTAAAAATAGGTCTGTACATACCAGAATGAAGTCCAGGCGAAAATATTACAGTACAATTCTGTTTAGTTTGACGTCGAACCAAGGTTCATGAGGTGACCACCTGTTGTATGTAGAAGTCAGGAATTTCGCCAAAAGTCGAAGCTTGGTTATACACTATCTTCAGTTTGAAGAAGTTCACGTACGTATATGAAGTTTAAACGTCTTGCACAATTGACGTCTAGCATTGGAATAAGTTGTAGGGGGAGGAAGGGGGAGGAGTGTTAGCGGTAATGTTCTTGAGGTGGAACGTAGTCCTTCTGAAATTTCGTCTTTAGTCGAATAGACGCGAACCTAACCAGAGCTTCGACGAATTTACCGGCTGTTCTTGATGCAGAATGTTTCCGCTAGATGGTGTCAATGAGCATTTGTTTTTATATTTATTTACAGGGATTGGACAGAATAAAGTGAACACCACGCTCATAGACGTGACTTTTAATGCAGCTTATAACGTACAAGTTTGTCAGCGCTGAGCATCGAAATCGGGTCCCCTCACTCCGGAGTAAATCGCTTTCCCAACTGAGCTACGCGGACATGTGTTCTCTCTGCCTTTATCTCATGTGTGTTCTGTGGGACATGCACGTCACATCTCCCCCTGGAAAGAGGGCCGGGGGCATGGCCCACTGGTCAACCGGGACCATGTGTCGCTGTTGGCAGTCATCCCATGAACAACGTGCATTTGAAAAATCCCAGGCAATTTGGTGTGTGGAACGTAACATCACACTGATTTATTTTTTCGAAGCACTGAAGAAGGGATTCTCATTTTTTCTGTCTCGCCGTGTGGAAAGAAATCACAACATTGCGAGAAACTTAACAGCCGGGTCATCCTGGAAGTTCGGGCGCCAATATAACGTACAAATTTGTCCGCACTGGTCATCGTTTCCGGTTCCCCTCACTCCGGAGTAAGTCGCTCTCCCAACTGAGCTACGCGGACATGTGCTCTCTCTGCCTTTATCTCACGTGCGTCCTGCGGGGCAGGCACGTCACAAGCTGCGAGCGTCGCAATACGCAAAGGTATCCACCACTTTTTGGTTGTAATAGCTTTGTTCAGAACCTCAATGTCCGGTTTAAGTGCATTTAAAATGTCTTGTTGCAAAATTTATTTCAGGGTGACGACGAAATTAGCGACCTAACGGGCTTCGAAAGAGGGCTAATTTTTGGTGGCCGGCTAGGTAGTGCCAGTAGAGAGAAAAGCTATGTTTGGTGTACATAGACTTAACATTGTGCACCTCACGGCTGCACCTCACGAGGGCTGCAGCAGGGAGGGGCGACGCTCCTCATGATATGCTCCTCACGAGTTAACTTACCTGAAATATCTTATCTATGTCTATATTTTATTTTTTCCGTCAAGCTGATAATGTATTCATGTTTTTAATCCTGATTTATTTATAATAGTTTTTTTCGACTCTCCAACTTAAGATATTTTTTTATTCGTAATTCGATCGTGTAATATTTCTTCTCTGTTTTATTCTTTCTCTGACATTTATGCTAATTATTAGTGAACTAGACCTTCCTTATTGAAATAATTTTTCCTAACATATTTCTTATATCAGATGTAATTTTTTATTCAGTTATATTCTTCTTCTGTCTAACATATTTCATGTATCAGATCTCATTCTTTGGGGGGGGTGAGCTATTCATTTAATCTAACATATTTCATGTATCAGATCTCATTCTTTTATTCAGTTCTATTCTTCTTCTGTGCATATTTATTTTATCTGACCTACGTTATTCTTTAATAACGTAGGTCAGATAAAAGCAATATGCACAGAAGAATAATAGAACTGAATAAAAGAATGAGATCTGATACATGAAATATGTTAGATTAAAAGAATCTCCCCCCCCCAAAAAAAAAAGAATGAGATCTGATACATGAAATATGTTAGACAGTAGAATTATAGAACTGAATAAAATAATTAGATCTGATATACGAAATATGTTAGGAAAAAAATTAATTTCAATAAGGAAGGTCTAGTTCATTAAGAATTAGCATGAATGACAGAGAAAGACTAAAACAGAGAAGAAATAATGCACGATCAAATTACGAATAAAAAAAAAAATATCCTAATTTGGAGAGTCGGAAAAAAGTTATAATAAAAAAATCAGGATTAAAGGCATGAATACATTTTCAGCTTGACGAAAAGATTTCCCAAGTATTTGTCAAAGTTCAATAAATACGTTATCTTCCGAGATAAGACATTTCCAGTAGGTTCACTCGTGAGGAGCACATCATGAGGAGCTCCGCCCCTCCCTCCCTGCTGCGGCCCCCGTGTGGTGCACAATGTGTAGTCTATGTGCACCAAACATAGCTTTTCTCTCTACTGGAGCCTCTGTGACAACAGTCGCCTGGGTAGAGGAAGTATCGAGAGCTACTGCGTCTAACGTCATGACAGCATACCGTGTTTGTGGCAAAACCTCGTGTGCGAAACACAAAAGCGGTCGCAAAACGACCCTGACTGATAGAAACAGGAGATCATTAAAGAGGATTGTTACCCGTAATAAGAAGACCACGGCGACGAAAATTAGTGCGGAGCTCAATCCTCATCTCCAGGCCCCAGTATGAACGAAAACAGTGCGCAGGAAACTGCGTAAACATGATATTCAGGGCAGAGCGGCAATTGCAAAACTACTGATGACCCGAGTGAATGCATAACGGCGACGGCAGTGGTGCCAAAAGCATACAACGTGGACTACCGATGCATGGAAGCGTGTAATGTGGTCAAATGAATCCACATTCACAGTATTCCCCACCACAGGACGTGTATACGTGTGGAGAACGCCGTCAGAAGTGCACAACCCAGACTGTTTGCTCCCAACAGTGCAGCATGGTGGTGGTTCTGTCATGCTCTGGCGCTCATATCGTGATTTTCAGCAGATTCCTTGATCACCTTGAAAGAACGGAAGCCTGGCAGGTCGTATGAAAACATTGTGGCCGACCAAGTACATCCAATGGCTTAAGCATTGTTTCCTGCAGGTGATGCCATCATAATGATGATAACGCCCCAATTCACAGAGATCGGAATGTTCAGTCATAGTTTGAAGAACATGAGGACGAACTTTCACACCTTCCTTGGCCTACCCAATCACCAGACGTAAACATAATCGAACCACTGTGGTCTGCCTAGGAAAACAAAGTAAGATCCCGTTATCCTCCTCTTGCATCTCTCAATGACATGGAACAGTTTCTGCATGAAGAATGGTGTAACATCCCACTAACCACCATCCAGGATTTGTATGTGTCCATTCAAAGGAGGATTGAGGCAGTTTTTAATGCCAGAGGTGGCTCCACACCCTATTAGGTACGTATACCTTCTTTTCCTTGGTGTTCACGTTATTCTTTCCAACCCCTGAGTGTGTATATATATATATACACTCAGGGATATATATATATATATATATATATATCCGTCCTAATTACCCCCGTCCGTAATTAAGGGTCACTCGTTACAGGGAAGGGACAGGGCCCAGCGCCAGTAAACCGCTCATGTCTCATCCAAGGTTCGAATCTGGGCCCATTCTGGACGCATAATCATAAGATAGCATCTCAGGTCACTCGGAGAGGCTACTTGTGTTTCCTACGACATTAAGACAGGGAATAAGTTATTTTCCGACAAAGGTATAGGTAATGATTGTCAAGATTTTTCAGTTTTCCCAAGCAATTGAACTTTTTCTTCATTACTGAAAAAGGTAATGTCCTAATACAGGCAACTTTGAAATCCACCGGGAGATGCAACGAAGTCTCGCGGCGAAGATCGCGGTTAAACACGGCAGTTATCTTTGCTGACGACAGTCGACTCTTTGACCCCTAAGGAGTCCGTCTGCAAATTGCGTTTGTAACAGTAATCTAGGAAACAGCCAAGATTTGATTCATTTTTCTCTTTTAAATGGAGCACAAGTAGGCATAATACACTAATAACACAAGCAGCGTGTAATGCCAAATGCATTCATGCTGATTATGAAAACCTTAAGGTGAAAAGTAGCTTTATTTTTTCCTGTTCCAGGCGTAGTCGTACAGCAAGAAAACGAGTGAGAACCCAAATTAGAAAAGTAGGGGGTCAGTGAATGCAAATGAGTTGATACCAAGGGCTATCTCCCGAACTAAGGGTGATACAGAAATGTCATTCCACTTGTTTTAAAGCTTAGAAAAAGTTCTATCTGAAATATAATGTCGGAAGGGACCCTGGGCTAATACCAAATAAGTTATTAAATGTTATTACCCTGACAGCAGGTAAAACAGTGAGGCAACTAAAGAAAATAAAGCTAAAAGGCTATCTCCAGAACTAATGGAGATACAGAAACGTAATACGACTTATTTTAAAGCTTAGGACAAGTGCTACCTAGAGTTTATTGTAAGAGTGGACCCTGAGCTAATACCAAAACAGTTATTAACCCTAGAATACACAGCGGGATGCTACTAGTTCTTCGTTGGCTCACAGATAGCGCAGTGTTTACTCACAGATGTGTGTTCGCATTGTACTGTATTAAAATAACTTGTTTTCACCAAATTTTGTTCTGATAAATTGAATGATTTCCCCCTGGTGTTCCCTAGTACTCCGTCTGTGTATTAGGAGGTGAGAAAATAGTCTGTGTATTCCAAGGTTAAATGTTATTACCCTGGCAGCTGGTAAAACAGTGAGACAACTAGAGAAAATAATAGCTAGTTTTCAGCTTAAGGTTTTCACGATCAGCATGCACGCAATTCATGGTACACGCTGCCTTTGGTATTAGTATATCATACCTATTTGTGCTATGTTTAAAAGAGAAAAATGGATCCGATCCAGGCTGTGTTTTTTAGTTTCTGCTAAAAACGCAATTTGCAGACTGGCCCCTTAAAAATCCAAGAGTCGATCGTTGTCAGCAAAGATAGCTACCGTACCTGACAGCAGTCTTCGCCGCGACACTTCGCTGCATCTCCCGGTGGATTTCAAAGTTGTCTGTATTATATATGGATGGCATTACCGATTGTGTAGTATTAAAGTACATATAATTTTGAATGTTTATTTGTCAGAGATATGCTCGTCACGTCTGGTAAAGACACTCAATCAGGGTCTTTTTTTAGCACGTCTTTTGTAAAAAAAGGTCGTGCTTATGTTACCGGTTTGTCCGTCCGTCCGTCTGTCTGTACCCACGATATCTCTGCAACTATTAGTCCGATTTAAAAAATTCTTTTTGCATTGGGAAGCTTGAAATATGCGAATGATGATCTTTTATTTCGTTTTTTTTTCTTACGATGTACAATTTCGCCTCTAGGGGGCGTAAACGAAGAAGATGTCGAATTCAAAAATACGTTTTATTCCACATATTTGCTTCTGAACATCCGATTGAAAAAAATCTTTCATCTTTCGATTCCATTTATGTCGAAGAGTATTTTAGATATAGTTATTTTTTCAAATTACGCATAGATTTTCCGCTAGCGGGCGTAAAAGTAAATTACTTTCTCCCGATAACTCTTCTTCTAAAACTCCGATTTGAAATTTTTTTTCTTCAGCGGATACATCTCCTGATGGAAACTTTTTTGCATATAATTTCAATTTTTTGGTAAAGAATACTTTAGCCACCAGGGGGAGTAAGCGATAATGTTTGCTTCTGATGTATTTGCAATAAAATCTGAGCTTCTAAAATATCGATTGAAAAAATTATTTCGTGGACTGATGCCACTCACATCAATAAACATTTTCAGAATATTTTCTTCTTAAAATAATCCACAGTTTCTTCGCCAGGGGGCGTAGATGTATATCTTATTTTTGTCAATATCTCTACTTCTGGGAGTTCAATTTGAATAATTCCTTCTTTGTTGGATAGTGTTTCCAATGCGACATGTTTTTCATATAATTTCAAAATTTTCAATTAATTCATAGACTTTCCACGATCAGGCGTAGAGGTAAATTGTGTTTCCCCCTATATCTGTGCTTCTAAATTTCCGATTTGAAAAATTCTTTCTGCACCGGATACAGCACCTGATGGGAAATCCTTTACACGTATTTTTTAACTTTTGTAAAAAAAAAAAAAATGGTTTGGCCACCAGGGGGCGTAAATCGTAATTTCCGCTTCTGATGTATTCGCAGCAAAATACACTGCTGGACAATTGCTAAGGACGGATCATAAACGGCTATATAGCGCATAAAAAATTAAGTGTGGTTGGATGCCAAGTGAAATAAAATAATGTCAGAATGCCAGGACATTACAAGAAAGACAATTTATTGTGCTATGAAATCCAGAAGGCTTTGGAACGTGTTCAAGGGACAAACAGGCCATTTTGTGCAGAATACGTAAACGTGAAAAAAATGCAATTACCGTCCGCAGGCGTTCCGGCGTAAGATGTCAATAAGGGATATGGCCACCATGGAGGGCGATGCAAGATTCCACACGTCGTGTCATGCTTTGCACAACATTATCAAGCAGCTGTTGGGGTAATTTATCCCATTCCTCTGTCAGTGCACAGATGAGGGTATCCTTGTTTATTGGAGGGCATTGGCGACCAGGGAGACTCCTCCCCAAAGCATCCCACACATTTTCAATGGGATTCAGATCTGGAGAACATGCTGGCCATACGAGGCGTTGAATATCCTCGCTCTCAAGACACTCCTGGACAGCGACTGTTCGATGACATGTTGCGTTGTCGTCCATGAAAATGAATCTATCACCGACAGCACCACGGAACATGCGAACATGAGGTAGCAGAACATCATTAATGTATCGTTGGCCAGTCATAGTCCCAGTTGGAAGCACATAGAGGGACGTACAGCCATTGATCATGATGCTAGCCCATATCATGACACTACATGTCGGATATCGGTCTCTTTCCTCTATGTTTGCTGGACAATATGCAGTACCACTATCACGCCAAATCAGTTGTCGTCGACAATCAGACGATCGACTGTATCTACTTTCATCTGAGAAGAGGACAGCAGACCAGTCGTTATCAATCCAATTGCGATGTTGATGGCACCATTGCAAATGGGCGGTACGGTGACGTCTGGACAATGGGATGCACACAACAGGACGGCGGGCGTATAGTCCTCCTTCATGCAAACGTCTGGCAACAGTTTTTCGGGAGATCCGCTTGCCAGTAGCAGCCATAAACTGATTTGCTACCTCACTAGCTGTGCTGCGCCGGTGTCTTTTTGTTGACAGCACTATGTACAGATCTTCTGCAGGTGTCGTACTGCGAACACGACCTCCCCCGTGACGTTTGCTACACTCTCCATTTGTTTGAAATGATTTCCAAAGCCTTGAAACAACACTGTGGCTGACGTCGAACTTCCTGGCAACATCTGTTATTTTTCGCCCTTCTTCAATCTTGCCAATAATACGGCCACGCGTAAAATCATCTAGGTGATGTCGGGAAGACATACTGAAAATTGCAAGTTCGTCAATTGATTCTTTCCCTTTC
Organism: Macrothele yani; assembly: GCA_039090855.1. NCBI lineage: Eukaryota > Metazoa > Arthropoda > Arachnida > Araneae > Macrothelidae > Macrothele > Macrothele yani. The sequence goes on along the minus strand of CM076995.1, from coordinate 149,448,573 downwards.
AACTTTGCGTTTGAACAACAACGGTCAATACGCGTCAAATCCTTTATATCTCTTATCAGCGCTATGACGTCACGAACAAGTTCGGCAATCCAAAATTTGCATACGTACAACACGTCTTACTGTATCCCGCGCTTATGCTAATTTCCGCATTTTCCTGCCTTCCATTTTATGGTTGCTATCGTTGCTATTGTCATCCGTCCTTAGCAATTGTCCGGCAGTGTATGAGCTTCTAAATTCATGATTGAAAAAATTCGTCGTTTGTAGACAGATAGTACTCATGTCGACAAACCTTTTAGAAATATTTTCTTTTTAAAATAATGCATGGCTTCTACGCCAGGGGGCGTCGATGTATATCTTATTTTTTTCAATATCTCTACTTCTAGGAGTCCGATTTGAAAAATCCTTTCTTTATTGGATAGTGTTTCTAGTGTGACATGTCTTTCATATAATTTCAAAATTTTCAATTAATTCATAGATTTTCCGCTAGTGGGCGTGATGGTAAATCGTTTTTTCCTATATCTCTGCTTCTAAATCTCCGATTTGAGGAATTCTTTCTGCACTGTATACAGCTCCTGATGGGAAATCCTTTGCACATAATTTTTAATTTAAAAAAATTGTTTAGCCACCAGGTGGTCTCAATTTCCGCTTCTGATGTATTTGCAGCAAAATATGATCTTCTAAAATCTCGATTGAAAAAAAAAGGGTGTTGTTCACCGATACTACTCATGTCGACAAATATTTTAGGAACATTTTCTTTTTGAAATAATGCATGGCTCCTACGCCAGGGGGCGTAGATGTATATTTTATTTTTGTCAATATCTCTACTTCTAAGAGTCCGATTTGAAAAATTCCTTCTTTGTTGGATATGAAGCGATGCGAAATGTTTTTCCTATAAATTCAAAATTTTCAAGTAAATCATAGACTTTCCGCTAGGGGGCACAAAGGTAAATTGCGTTTTCTACGTTATTTCTGCTTCTAAAACTCCGATTTTAAAAATTCTACTTGTATCGCGTACAAGACCTGATGGAAAATATTTTTCACGTAATTTCTAACGTTTGCTAAAGAATGGTTTGGCCACCAGGGAGCACAAGTGTTAAATTTCTGCACCTGATGTATTTGTAGCAAAATCTGGGCTCCTGAAAACTCGGCTGAATTTTTTTTTCTTGTGCCTATACCGCTCATATGGAAAAACCTTTTGATAATACTTTCTTCCTAAAATAATGCATGAAGTTTTCCCACCAGGGGACGTAAAGTCACATCTTATTTTTGTCGATATCTCTGTTTCTACGAGTCCGATTTGAAAAATTCTTTCTATGTTGGAGAACGTTTCCGGTGCGAAATGTTTCATGTTTCTCTGCAACCAAAAGGCGTAAGCTCACAATTCCGTTTACAGCAATATCTGAAGGATTAAACACCCGATTGAAAAATTTCTTTCTTCCGTCAGATACTATTGTTTTCCGTACCGGTTCCATTGACTTTGAATAGCTTTGATAAATTTGCGTCTGAGCGGATTAAAAAGACGTGCTTATTACACCCAAAAATTCGATGTCATCTTTCTTGTTTTTTCTTGTAACTTAAATGGAATCATGCGAATGGTATTACATCAGTGATTTATTTGCATGTATAAAACTGTACAGTTAAGGCCATGCGTTAAGGGCATTCGGTAACAGTTCACCACAAAATTTCGACTAGTGTTCTTGAAAGGTTATCACTTTAAATGAGAACAGATTTCATAAACGAAAGTAGAACAACATGTGGAATCAAGATGGCAAATGTTTTTAGGTCTGGTCTGAACCTTACGTCACTGGATTGGAATCGTTGAAAGGTCAATCAGTGACGACGTTTTGTAAAACCCATTCCGAATATCGATATCTCAAATTCTGGGCTTCGTGACGTCGTCGCCTGTGAAGTTGTTTATATTCATTTTTTCGTCGTATCGGCACTTGTGCGTCTGGGCGATACGGCGTTTCAGACAAAGTTTACCAACAGTTACTAACGCACGCGATTGTCGCTTTTTTCCGGATGCTGCTGGTTTCCATGACGGCTCCAAGTGCACAAGTCCTTGATCAACGTCATCAAGTATCTATGTCCATCCACTTCAGTTGCGTAAAACTGAGTTCGCAATTAATAAGTGAAAAATATCAAATGATAACTTGCCTCTTAGGTGTAAAATCGTAACTTAGTTAAATATCTCAATAAGAAGCTTCCATAAATAAAATATCTCAATAACTGGCCCCTTGAGGTGACGCAAAATTAATTGCGATTCAATGTTTTGCGTAAATGACTGCAGTAGTTTACGCTGACCTAATATTATTTCTGATTTCACATTTAAATGGTTATTTAAATTTCCAAACGGGAAGGAAGTGCATGAAGTCCGACAACGTTTCGTAAACTAAACGCATAAGACGAGCAAAATAGCAGGCATTTTAGATTGGTATTTGGAAAGCAACTTTTTTATGAGAATATGCTTGCTGTCCCTATACAGCGAACTGACTTAGTAACTGAGCATCCCATATTTAATCCAGTTCTCTCTTATTTTATTATAACAATGTTATTATATAACGTTGTCATAGCTCGTCAACTAAGGAAACTGCCAAACGAAAAAGCATGACTATAGCTCTGCACATAAAGGCTCTGTTGTATGGAAAAGATAGAATTCAGCTTGCCAAATCAGTCGATTTTTTTTTTTTTTTTTTTGGAAACGCGCATTAAACAACTACACAGTAAAATAACATCGCATTAAACAATTACTCTGTAGAAAGCTTAATGGCAGTTCTTGCAGACAGGAAGATTCGATTAAGGCAGTCTGATTGAATTACTTTTTGTCTTCAGAGCAGTTTCGCAAGCTTTTTTCATGTCTTGTATTCTAACAGATGCCAGAAGCACAATAATTTCGAAGAGGGGAAGAGAACAGAACTGTTATTGAAATGAGACTTACATAAGCCTTCCTAAGACTCTCTAATTTTTCGTTGAGAAGTTGCACAAAGATGAAAAGATGTACTTCGTGCTAATCTTAACCAGAAGAAAGCAGTATCCGTCAATGCTCTCTTCCATTTCTTGATTTTCTTTTACGTCGCAACCCCGGTTCATATTCCATCAGTTATTCTGTTTATCGAAAACCTACCACCTTTCCTGATTTGATTCCCAAGAATTCCGCTCATCCGTTAAATCACAAATTTTCATCACTGTATTTCCTATTACGTTGTGTAATAACCCATTTCTCTTTCCATAACTTGCACAGAAAGGAGTTAAAGAAGATTATTGACATTGTCTTACCTTATGAATATTCTAAACACAATGTCAACCGTGTTCTCCAAAAATCAAGAAGTCGACACGCACGACATTACATGATGAACGGCAGGAATACAAATTTGTTGGTAGCTTGACTTTCATACCAAGTGTTATTCCGGTCCTTAAAAATGCTTGCCTAAGAAATAAATTGAATTTCGGAATTAAAATCCGTAACATTCTTTCACTTGTTATGAAAGGCAGAAACCCAATTCTTTGGACAATAGACATGGTGTCTACTGTATGCCCATGAAGGCAGGGGAACCCGATGGCATCGATCAAATATACATAGACTCCATTTTAAGAACATTAAAAACCCGGATCTCGGAATACAAATATGATGTTAGAACTGGATCTAGGTCAACAGCAATATCACGACTATCAAGTGGGGGTACACACTATCCTATTTGGAACGATGTGTTACTGCTTACCACCCGACCTACTAAGTTTACCTCCTTACTTTCTGAAAGCTTATACATTCTAAGTCTTTCAGACAAATGTTGTAACGATGTGATATCATATCTTATCGCTAACCAATCGAAACACTTGATTACTAAAAACAGACGCTTAACTGGAGCGTTTGCCTCTGTGATGCCGACGGTCTGACATCTTGTGACTGAAATTATCTTGTATAATTTGAACTGAGCATGAGCAGTGTGTATTTACTACGTCATGGTTGATGTATAACCCGGCATATAAACTCTCTCTCTCTCTCGTGTTAGGTTACTGGTATTTTATTTGAAGATGATCCTGTAGCAGGATCGAAAGATCTCATGTTTTTACCATGTATTTGTGTAATTCTAATGATTAAAGATTTTACTTATTATGATTTTTAATTGTAACACGTTTTTGATCGTGCATTGACAGATACTGCTTTCTTCTGGTGCACTTCAGTAACAGCTGAAAGTTTATAGTCTCTACACGATTCAAAAAGATTTTCCTCTAACTCATTTTTTTCAGTACAAAGTCCGTGCAATGGGGAAAGGGAGGGACTTGCCAGAGTTTGAATTCAAAATTATTATAGGGGCAAGGAAGATAGAGTGCAACAATTCAACACCCACAAGCATGGTAGGATGTTCGAGGGCTACCGACAGAGACACACAATAACACGTGTCGGATACGGTATGGCGTACTGAAGAAGTAAAGCACGTGCCAAGACGACAAATCTGCAACGATACATTCTGTCGGTGTAGCTTAGTTGGGAGAGCAACTTACTCCGGAGTGCGGGGGACGCGGATTCCATATCCGTCCTGGACAAATTTGCGTTTTCACAACGGGAGACTACCACTAGTTGATAGTTTATCAGGCAACTGAGAAAAAGGGTTAACTGATCTATTTCGACAGAAATAGATCAGCGACGGTGGTGTCATGGCATGGAGATTATTTTCATTGACGACAGTGTGTGCCTTCCTTCAGATTGAGCACACTCACACCTTCAGATTCTATAGTTAGGCATTGTTTTAGAACAAGTGCTGTCCTTCATGATGAGCGTGCATTAAAATGGCACTGGACTCTTTCAATAAGACATCGCCCCAAGTGATGTCTTTTTGAAAGACTACGTGGGCTACATAGACCACATAATGGGATATGTAGCCCAAATACGGCCGGAATGGTTGGAGTCTCATATCCAAGTATTTCGTGTGCTCCGCTGGTTGCTTAATACCGGCACTTACGTGAAAAAAGTGCCGCCCGGATTAGGCACGGCTACTTAATCCCCAGGTCTGAAACCATCAAACATTTATTGCAAAGGCCGACTGGGACCACTGAACTATGTCAGGAATTTTAGACTTGCGGTCTATTATAAAAGCACACATATCTAGAGGGTAATAATAAATTCCCCTCATGAAAATAAATCGCCAATGCCTCGCTCCGTCGCTGAAATCCATGAACGACTATGTCCAGATGGTACATAATATCTGCGGACATCTTCCGCGGTCTAGCGAAATTAATGCCATACCAGGTGCAAGCGGTGGAAGGTAGTTCGACATGCTATTGCGTAGGTGGTCATAATGTTATGGCAAATGGGTGCATGTGCCCGGTCGAAATATTTCGCGAAGAGAAACTGCGGGCATGTGCACTTGTAAGTAGACTACTGGTGGGCCAGACAACTGCTACCGAGTCAAATATCCATGGAACTAAGAAATTTAGCTATAATGTAGCATTGGCATCCACCAAGGCTATCAATCTTATCTAAAACAATAAGTTATATCTTTTTTGATCTGTTTTAGTTATATCTTTTTTGATCTGTTTTAGTTATATCTTTTTTGATCTGTTTTAGTTATATCTTTTTTGATGTCTTCAGTGCATGTTTTTTTTTTTTTTTGTCACTGTTAACGGCAACTGGGTTCTTGCGAAATCCGTAAGCTAGGCTGATGACTGTACTTGCTCCGTCGAAATGCCGACTCTACAGGGATATGCGAAACTTTCTCAAAATTTGATAGTGAAGGCGTTGGGCGAGCAGTCCTGCCAGGATCCGGCAAATTTTTCACCCAAAGAGGATTGGTCCAGGGGCCGGTTATGGTCTGCTGCCCCGCTGGACCACCACTTCCCACCCATTTACCCGTGCGTGGGACGTGCTAATCGGCCGGGGTTCTTTAAGTTTGCGTCTGGCTGGGAGATTTATTCGCCAGCGCGATTGCTAAGTCCGTAAAGACTGATACGAAATTACGCGATAAAATCAACGTTTCTGCCTCGTCGTTTATTCCATTAGACAATGTTTACATGTCCCACCGCAACACCCAGGAATCGTGCTAACAGCATTGGTGCAATTACAACTGTAAACCTGTTAGTAGGTAGTAAAGAACAAACAAACAACATATATAGTTAACAGTATTTATTATTTCTAAAAAAAAAAAAAAGAGTAAAATTAGTTTGGTTGCTTCATCGGTCTTTCTCAATATTACACTTCATACATTTTGGAGCACCAATTTAGTATAAATCTCAGAGAAGAAAAAAAGAGCCGTACAGAGATAGAGTAGCGAAAAAGGGAAGAAAAAGATCAGTTTTTTTTTTCAAATTCTATTTGCAGAAATATAAATTTGATTTCTATAAAAGGCATCAGTCATACAAAAACAATATTTTTGATTTTCCAATTGCATATCAAAAGACAAATAAAACTTCGATTTTTAACTGTTCCTTTACTTTAAAAAACAAGAAAGGTGACACCGAATTTTCGGGTGTAATAAGCACGTCTTTTGAATCCATTCTGACGCAAATTAAATCTATCAAAGCTATTCAAAGTCAATGGAACCGGTACGGAAAACAATAGTATCTGATGAAAGAAAAGTTTTTCAATGGGGTCTTTAATCCCTCAGATATTGGTGTAAACGGAATCGTGAGCTTACGCACTCTTAGAAACAGAGTTATCAACAAAAATAAGACGTGACTTTACGTCCCCTGGTAGGAAAACCATGCATTATTTTAGGAAGAAAGTATTCGCAAAAGGTTTATCCATATGAGCAGTATCGGTCCAAGAAAAAAAAATTCAGTCGAGTTTTCAGGAGCCCAGATTTTGCTACAAATACATCAGAAGCAGAAATTAACACTTATGACCACTGGTGGCCAAACCATTCTTTACAAAGCATTAGAAAATATGTGAAAAATATTTTCCATCAGGTTTTTTATGCGATACAGGAAGAATGTTTCAAATCGGAGTTTTAGGAGCAGAAAACGCAATTTATCTTTATGCACCCAAGCGGAAAGTCTATGATTTACGTGAAAGTTTTGAATTTATAGGAAAAACATTTTGCATCGGAAACACTATCCAACAAAGAAGAAAATTTTCAAATCGGACTTTTAGAAGTAGAGATATTGACAAAAATAAGTTATACATCTACGCCCCCTGGCGTAGAAACCATGCATTATTTTAAGAAGAAAATGTTCCTAAAAGGTTTGTCGACATGAGTAGCACCGGTCAACAAAAGACTTTTTTTTTCAATCGAGATTTTAGAAGCTCATATTTTGTTGCAAATACATCAGAAGCGGAAATTAAGACTTACGCCACCTGCTGGCCAAACCATTTTTTTACAAAAATTGGAAATTATGTGCAAACGATTTCCCATCAGGAGCTGTATCCGGCGCATAAAGAATTTTTCAAATCGGAGATTTAGAAGCAGAGAAATAGTGGGAAACGCAATTTACCTTAACGCCCCTAGCGGAAAGTCTATGAATTACTTGAAAGTTTTGAATTTATAGGAAAAATATGTCACACTGAAAACACTATCCAACAAAGAAGGAATTTTTAAATCGGACTCCTAGAAGTCGTGATATTGACAAAAATAAGATATACATCTACGCCCCCTGGCGCAGAAACCATGCACTATTTTAAGAAGAAAATGTTTCTAAAAGGTTTGTCGACACGATAGTATCGGTCTACAAACGACGTTTTTTTCAATCGAGAATTTAGAAGCTCATATTTTGTTGCAAATACATCAGAAGCTGAAATTAAGATTTACGCACCCTGGTGGCCAGACCATTTTTTTACAAAAATTCTAAATTATGTGCAAACGATTTTCTATCAGGAGCTGTATCCGGTGCAGAAACAATTTTTCAAATCGGAGATTTAGAAGCAGAGATATAGGGGGTAACGCAATTTATCTCTGCGCCATTACTTGAAAATTTTGAAATTATATGAAAAACATGTCATACGGAAAACACTATCCGACAAAGAAGGAATTTTTCAAATCGGACTACTAGAAGTAGAGATATTGACAAAAATAAGATATACATCTACGCCCCCTGGCGGAGAAACTGTGGGATATTTTAGGAAGAAAATATTCCGAAAAGGTTTATCGATGTGAGTGGCATCAGTACACGAAAGAATTTTTTCAATCGATATTTTAGAAGCTCAGATTTTATGGCAGATACATCAGAAGCAAAAATTAACGCTTACGCCCCCTGGTGGCCAAAGCATTCTTTACCAAAAATTTGAAATTATATGCAAAAGATTTTCCATCAGGAGATATACCCGCCAAAAAAAGTTTCAAATCGGAGTTTTAAGAGAAGAGTTATCGGGAAAAATACAATTTACTTTTTTGCCCCCTATATCGGAAAATTCATGTGTAATTTGAAAAAGAAACTATATTTAAAATACTTATCGACATAAATGGAATCGAAAGATAAAAGAATTTTTTCAGTCGGATGTTTAGAAGCAAATATGTGGAATAAAACGTAATTTTGAATTCGACATCATCTGCATTTATGCTCTCTAGCGGCGAAATTGTACATCGTAAAAAACAACATAAAGGATCATCATTCGCATATTTCAAGCTTCCGAATGCAAAAAGAATTTTTCAAATCGGACTAATAGTTGCAGAGATACCGTGGGTACAAACGGACGGACGGACAAACCGATAACATAAGCACGTTCTTTTTTTACAAAAGTCGTGCTAAAAAAGGTGAAATTTATTTTTGACAATGGAAATATCGATCAGTGTTCTAAGCAAACCACTCCGAATAACCGTTCTTATATCTAGTTGATCGGAAGTCTGTGTATAATCACATCAAGTTATATTGAGCCGTGGTCTCAATAAAATGACCCTCGCTTGTCAGAATGGTATGAATACACTAAATTTACTAACTCCATATTTACCTCGGAAACAATAAATTTAAACCATGACCGTAACTTCTTAAAATATCTGATTCAACTTTTGCCTGTTTACTCTGCTTTTGAGAGCATTCACATGGTCGAGTACATCACGTATTAATAAATCAGAAATAACGCTTCGAAATCAGCCCTGGGGATTTAATATCGAAGATGCACTATTCGGTGCTTTCGAGATAAACGCAGAAGAACAAAATGAGAGTTTGATACACACTTGCAAATAAATTAACGTGGCAGCTCCGGTGGTACAACGGTCTACGCTCTGGCTTGTGACGATTCGCCCGAGATGGATCCTGGTGAGGCATGGATGTTGTTTGCACTGGCTGTCTCCCTTTTTGAATCCAGTGGCCCTAAGTTAGGTACAGGTTATGGCGTGCGCACGGATGATGCAGGGGATGTGACTGCACCCCCTTAGCCCTTGCATTTGCCACGCCAAATCTGTAAAACTTGGGAGAAATTAATTAATATTTTTGTCAATTATTTGTAAATTGAAATCATTAATATTAAGACTTATCAGCAGAAGAATATTGCGTTGTACACAGCCCTTCGCTTTAGTTTCCCGTATCTTTATCCCTTTGCCAACATTAGATCAGAATACCGAGTAATGAGAAAGTTAGCTAGCTGATATTTTTTTACTTATTTAATATAAGTAAAAAAAAATATCAGCTAGCTAACTTTCAACTAGTTACTGGAATTAAGTAAAGCAGTAAAACTATTTAAATTATAACTCAGCAAATTGATGAGTTATAATTTAAACAGTTTTTGTTTTTTTTTAACTTTCTGCTTTTACTTAATCCCAGTAACTAGTTGTTCGTGTGAGAGGAGCTTCTCAAAAGTTCCACTGCTGAAGACAAAACTGCATTCTACGATGACACAGGAAGGGCTGAGCTCATTGATGGGTACTGTGTATAAGTGTATTGAACAATCACTAGCTATTTCCAAACAGTTGGAAGATGTGATTGACGAATTCCGAAACATGGTTCCATTTGACCGACGAATGTCGTTGTAAATACAATGTGAATACGTTTGTTTCTTTTCTTTTGTGATTTCATATAATGTACAGATAAAGAGGTTTTTTTTATAACCCCACCCGGTTTTATTTTTCCCTGGGTCATTCGATTATATTTTAAAAGGAAACTTGCATAACTTTAGTAAATTTTCATTTACATTCTAATTTTCGACGAACCACGGCGTTACGACGCACACAGACTTTAAAATTTTAAATGGAAGGGAATATTGTGCGACATATCGTTAGAAAGTTTATTATTTCTTTAGATATCCAAATCCAACATCATTTCAAAAATCCATCCACCAATTCAAAAGTTAGACAAATACGAAGAAGAGATGCATAAAAACTCACTATGTATCAGCATTCTGATTGTAACAATATAATTTAAATTTTATGTTTTATAAGAACCACATAGTAAGAATAAATTATATTGTTACAATCATAATAAATTATTTTTAAGAAATTATTTTTTCATTAAAAACATAATGCCTTTTTAAAGATTAAATTATAAGAACCACATTGTAAGAACAACTTTTTTATGGCATATATCGTTAAGCTTTTGAAATACAGCTCCTCTGTGACCCCCAAATCTGAATTCCTCATTACTTCACCGTTTTTTTTTTTTTTTTTTTTTGCTGACAGGGTCTTTTTTTACGCTATATGCTCCAGCTTTGTCCGTCCGTCCGTCCGCACGATAACTCACGTGAAAATGGTTCGATTTCGACGAACTTTTAGTATGTGGTAGGGGACCAACTGGGAACGAACCCTGTTGAAAATGGGCGAAACAGGGTCAAAAGTCAGGACACAGGAGCGGGATTCATTCCATTGCTCTTATGCGTCATAACTTGCGTAAAAATAATTTGATTTCGATGAAATTTTAGTATGTAGTAGGAAACCACCTGAGGACGATCCCTATTGAAAATGGGCAAAATAGATTAAAGGTCAGGACATAGGAGCTGGATCCATACCATTGCCTTTATACATCATAATTTGCGTAAAAATGGTTCGATTTCGATGACATTCTAGTATGTGATAGGGAACCACCTCGAGACAAACCCTATTGAAAATGGGTGAAATAGGGTCAAAGGTCAGGATATAGGAGCTGGATCCATTCCATTGCCTTTATGCGTCATAACATGCGTAAATATGGTTCGATTTCGGTGAAATTTTAGTATGTGGTAGGGAACCACCTGGGAACGAACCCTATTGAAAATGGGCGAAACAGGGTCAAAAGTCAGGCAGGCCATAAGAGCGGGATTCATTCCATTGCTCTTATGCGTCATAACTTCCGTAAAAATTATTCGATTTCGATGAAATTTTAGTATGTGGTAGGGAACCAACTGGGAACGAACGATCCCTGTTGAAAATGGGTGAAATTGAGTCAAAGGTCAGGACATAGGAGCTGGATCCATTCCATTGCCTTTATGCGTCATAACATGCGTAAATATGGTTCGATTTCGATGAAATTTTAGTATGTGGTAAGGCACCACTGGGCACGAACCCTATTGAAAATGGCGAAATGGGGTTAAAGTTCAGGACACTGCAGTGGGATCCATTCTATTGCCCTTGTGCATCATAACTTGCCTAAAAATGCTTCGATTGCGACAAAACGTTATCATGTTGTTCCGGAGGTATAGTGAACCGGTTCTGTTGAATATCAACGAAATGGGGTCAAAGGTCATTGCACAAAAGCAAGATTTATTCCACAGCCATTATTCTCATAACTTGCGCAAAACTGCTTCTATTGCGACAAACCTTTAGTATGCTATTCCTGAGGCATACTGAACCGGTTCCGTTGAATATCATCGAAATGGGGTCAAAGGTCAGGACACAGGAGCGAGATTTATTCCACAGCCATTATCCACATAACTTGAGTAATAATTTCTGGTATGTTGGAAAGCGTATCATAATCAATGCATTTCATGATTTTACTAACTTGTTAAACCTGTGTCATGCACATTCATTGTTAGAACCATGAGCACGCCTATGGTACAGGCGACTGTTTATACCCCATTGAGTTGCTCACGGTGGTCGTTAAACCCCTAAGCAAACAACAACAAAAAAAAAGTAGTAAAACGTTGGAACTGGTAGTGTTTTAGAACCGGGATCTGCTCAGAGACCTCCAGTCACATTCCGACCGGCAGTACCAACTTTTCTGCAAAACATCAGTTTCTTCTCTCAACTCCGTTGGCACATCGTGCTACTCTACATTGTTTTGTCTTGTGCAGCTGATTTAAACGCGGAAAAGTGTCTCTCTGTCCAAAAAAAAAAAAAAAAAAAAAAAAAGGGGTGAGTCGGTTTGTTTCGGGACTACCTGCTTGTCATCAAGAATCGTGGAATTTGGTGCATCTCCAACATCTTCTGAGCCACTGACATTCTGCACAAGGACTTCTTTTTTCTTTATTTGCAAAGCCGTGTAACACAAAGAATACCATTTCCGCATCGAGCCATCAGAAGATGAAACCCCCGATTGTGTAATTATGAATCCATCTCCATTCCGGACTTGTCACTGGAGAATGATTCATCCGGCAAACGCCGAAGCCATCGCAAGAAAACGTGCACTGAAAAGGTACTGCAAAAGAACCCTGCTGAATAAGAAAAAGCATTTCTTTTTATTAAAAACATAGTGCTTCTTTGATTAAATCAACCGCAAAAAGGACGGCATACAAGAGCAAAAACTCAAACGAAGGTGTTTGCGACTTTCCTAATACTTTCAGGAATTTAACAAGGTATCCATGACATAACTGATACGTCAGCGTTGTTTCCAAGTGAATTTAAAGGGCGTTGTTTTTCTTTACAAACTAGCTACAACATAGACACATACGACGTCTTTCACAAAGGAATGATTTTCAGATCACTGACGAACCTACAGTCATTAATTGTGCTTCACTAGACGCTAACCGATTTTTTCTGCACCACAAAAGAATAAAATATGTATGATCATTGCCAAAGCACCTGATCCAAATCTATTTTTGACGTAAAACGAATGAAATTTTGTTATTAATGTATATTACTACTTACCCCACCACATTATAATTACCAACTGCTTTTTCGATTAAAACAAACGATCTTCATATCGATTTCCGAACTACTAGGTAAATGTAGATGATATAAAATTTCAAAATTCAAGGCCGCCACGCTAAAGCTAGCGCTATTTACGCTAGTTAGTTCGAAGTAAATGCACTGGAGAAATTTTACCTTGGGCGTACGGATGTGGAAATGCCAAAAATACGACGCGGGAAAAGCCAAAAGAAAGAACTGACGGTTTAAGTAACTTGTACAAGTCACTTAAGCAAAAGTCCATGCATATACTGCGCTCACACTTATTAAAAAACACACACACAAACGAACGAACGCGCACACACACACACACACACAAATATACACGCACATACATGCACACCTATGAGCCTTTTAATTATGACCACCCCCAGCCTAGAGAAATCAGCACGCCTGGAGAGCGAACGGTGGCGCAGGTGAAGTTCACAGAGCAGTATATATACAACCCGAGGATCAACTTTCGGTTAGTAGAGTGTTCGGAGTCAGAATGGGAAAAGCTGCCGATTTATCGGCGTTTGATAAAGGACAAATTGTGATGGCACGGCTCTCCTTGGAACTACGATCTTGGAAACGGCGCGGTTGTGGGTTGTTCACGTGACGCTGTAGTGAGTTCGTATCAAAAGTGGTGCACAGATGGCCAAACGACGAACCGTCGTCCAGACGTGTGTCTACCGCAGCTCATTGATGCCAGAGGGGAGCGGAGACTGTCGCGCATTGTTCACAGCGATTGCAGGGCCACAGTGCGACAAATCACCCGTAGCTGCAACAGTGGTGATCAGGGCAATGTGTCACAGTACACAGTTCATCGTAGGCTTCTGAGCATGGAACTCCGTAGCGGAAGACCCTGCCGGATACCCATGCTCACTGCACGTCATCGCCAACAACGCATGAAATGGGCCCAAGATCATCGAGATTGGAAGAAAGTGGCCTGGTCTGACGAATCAAGATTCCTGGTGCATCACGTAAAAGGCCGAGCGCGGATTCGATTATCAACAGAGTCTATGACACCTGGATGAAGTTTTTGGCGGAAACAGGCCGGCGGCGGTAGTGTTAAACTGTGGGCAACGTTTTCTTGGGACACTTTAGGCCCCATTAACCCAACAGCACAATCCCTGACAGCTGTCAGGTATCTGAACATCGTTGCGGACCAAGTTCACCCATTCATGGCGAATTTGTGGTTCGACTTGGAAAAGCGGGTTCGCGCTAAACCACCACCACCCCGAAATGTACGGCAACTGGAGGACCTGCTGTTGGTATTATGATACCAGATACCACAGGATATCTATCGCCACCTCATCGAATTGATGCCTCGCCGAGTGGCAGCTATTTTGTGAGCTAAAGGGGGTCCTTCAGCTTATTAGGTAGGTGGTCATAATGTAATGTCTCATCGGTGTATATGTATGCGTCACACCAAACACTATGAACTGACGATAATATGGTTTTTCCAGGTTACGTTACAAAATCTATGCATTATACGCTCAGTAGACAAAACATTAGCGACAGGGACGATGGGCAGTAGACATGGGCATCCCTTGTGCAGAGCCTTAACCGCTGTGCGCAACCAGCATGTGCTGACTGATCACCTACACGCTTTCATGAACTTCGCCCATTCTGCTGCAAACCATATGTTTCAGAAGGACAATGCGCCGCCCCACCAGGTCGCAGCCACCCAGGCATAGTTCAAAGAACACTCAACTGAATTTTAAATCATCCAGTATCCTCCACGGTCACGGATTTGAACCCTGTGGAAGCTCTTTGTGATATCGTGGAGTGGAACATCAAATCCACGGATCCTGGACACACGTCTCGGGAGAAGTTGTGGACAATGCTGCAACAGGCATGGAAAACCCTCTGGCATCTGGTGAAGTCGATGCATCGACGTGAACAGCCTGTTATTAGCGCTAGAAGAGGATCAGCACGCTGTTAAGTAAGCATCTCGAATGTGTATCTCTAATGTTTTGTCCATTGAGTGTATAAAAAACAGAGGAAAATAGATTTTCCTGGTAACATTTAAAAATCTATGCATAGCACTCATTCTCTAAAGAACTGAGAACAGGATAGATTTTCTTGGCAAAGTTAAGAAATCTGTGCATCTCCCTCACCAATAAGCAACCGAGAGCAAAAGGAATTTTTCCGGTAACATTAAAAACTCTGTGCATTGCATTCACTCTATAAAGAACTGAAAACAAGACAGATTTTCTCAGGAACATAAAAGAATCAGAGCACTGTACTCAGTCTACAAATAAATGACGACAGGATTTTCCGGGAATATAAAAATATTTATGTATCGTAATCACCCTATAAAAACGGAGAGCAAGATGAATTTTCCCGATAACGTTAAGAAATATCACGACGTATAAACATCGTGCTCGCTCTATTAAGAACTGAGGTCATGATGAATTTGTTTTTAGTAACATTAAAAGATCTACGCATTACACGCACTCTGTGAAGGACAAAGAATGAAACAGATATTCCCCCGGGAACGTTGAAAGATCTATGCATAGCACCCAAGAACTGAGAACAAGATGGATTTTCCCTGTGACATTAAGAAGTCTCTGAGCGGTATATACTCCACGAGGAGCTGAAAAGAAGATGAATTTTTGATAGCAATAAAATCTATGCATCCCACTCACTTTACAAAGATCTGAGAACAAAGAATTTTTTCTGAATTTAAAAAAATCTATGCGTCGAACTCACTCTCTGAAACATTAAGAACAAGATGATTTTCTCGGTAATACGTACGTAAAATGCTATGCACAGCAGAACTGAGAGCTGGATACGTTCTTCCCGATAACATGAAAACTGAAAGCTGGATACGTTCTTCTCTATGAATTCCTGAAAATGAGATGCCCATTCCCCGATAAGAATTTAAAATATTTAGAAAATATTTTAAATTATTGATATAAATTTCGGTACTCATGCGGAAACCTGACATGTCGGCTGTATGAAGCGATTTTCAAAACTCCAGTATCGTATAAAGTAGTTTCTTAACGATTTCTTAAGCTTCTTGCTGACCATTTGTATCTTGTTTAGCCTGATCTTCACGAAGGAAATCACTTCCATAGATGTCGTATATTTCCGTATTTCCCATGTACTCATCCTTCAAAAAACTTGAAAAATTATACCACCCTAGAATGGGAATCGAACCCTCATATACCAATTTACATTCGGGCATGCTACTGTTACCATCACACAGGACCGCGAAGTTCAAGCGACTGAAGCTGTGACGTACTACAGAGGTGAATCACGTGTCAAGACGACAAATCTCCTGCGATACATTCCGTTCGTGTAGCTTAGTTGGGAGAGCAATTTACTCTGGAGCGAGGGGGCGCGATTCGATATCGTCACGAACAAATTTGTGTTTTCACAAAGCTTCCTGAAGAATATTTTAATTCCCCATTCCAGAGCAGTCAGATGTACGGCATCCCAGCGCAAAACCTTTCTGCGGTGATGGCATTCGGAACCACGTTTTCCTACTCCGGAGGCGGATATTCTCCCAATTGAACTAAGCCGGCAAGGCTTATGTCTGCAACTTTGAGAGTTTGATTCATACGTCACGGCAGTAGCACGTCATCTACGTCCTGTTACGTAATGCCGCCCCGGTGGCGCAGTGGTCCAAGCGCTGGCTTCTGGCCATTCGTCCGAGATGGGTCTGGGTTCGAATCCCGGTGAGGCATGGCTTTCGTGCCTCTCTTACGGCACTAGCTCTTTCCCTTCCCTGTAACCAGTGACACTAAATTAGGGACTGGCGACTGCTTATATAGCCCATTGAGTTGCACACGGTGATCGCTACCCCCTCCCCCGAATGTTACGTAGTTACGCTTCATCATCCCCACCTTGAGAAAGGCTGAGGGAACGAAATTGCAAATTTTTGGAGCCCCCGAAAACCCCGTTTTAAGGGCCAGCTCATTGTAGAAGATGGAACTTTTATTAATTTCATACGATGTGTGGAACAATCATGACACATGTTTTCGAACCTCATGGCAAGAAGATCCATTTACGTTTGGGAACATACATACATACATGCACACATACATGCATACATACATACATATCACTAAGCTGTTCTCTGAGATTCAGAGGTCAGTTCCACAAAGAAATACAAACTACCAGATAAATTTTTAATAAATTTTTAACTTACTGCTGCCGTATCAAACTTCTCCATTTACAGCGATCTTGACATACAACTCGGGCTTCACTGACATCTATCACACGACGTACACAAGATCTTCTGTACTTCATACTCATAATCTGTTTCTCATGCAGACACTCCTGAATCTGATCCTCCCATGACTTCCTTGGCCTTCGTCTGCCTTTCCTTCCTGTCGTTTGCTAAAAAATGTTCTTAGTAAGCATCTCATCACTCATTCTTTCAACATGGCCAAACCACCGAAAAATATTAGTCTTCACCTTACTAAAAACATTTTGCTTCACATTACACAACTGTAACACATCTTCATTTCTGATACTATCAGAACGTGTCTTGCCACAAACCGTTCCCCGTAAGTAACGCATTTCTCCATCACACAAACGACTCCTATGTTTCTTCTGTAGTACTCAAGTTTCACTGCCATACATCAGAGTAGGAACAATTACACTTTCATACACAACCATCGGGACTTTCTTGAGAACCCATCATTTTTGTGAAAACCTCCCAAGGCAGCTATGACTTTCAATGAAGAATTCACTCTCCTACTAATTTCACCATCCAATTTGTTCTCTCTGTCAAACATGCTTCCTACATACACAAACTCATTCACCTGGTCGATCACTGTGCCATTTAGACTTATATTACATTCAGTACTACCAGCTCCTCGCTCAAAAACCATAACTTTGGTTTCTTTTCCTTATTCATACTCAGTTTGAATTTCATGTAAACTTCGTAAATCCGGGACAACATACTCTGCAACTCACTTTTGCTCTCTGCCAACAGGACTGTGTCATCAGCATACAGCAATCTGCACACACGGATATTACCAAGACATACACCAGTATTATCGATTTTGGCATCACACATGCACGCATCCATAAATATACAAGTATTAAACAGCTATGGTGACATTACACAACCTTGCCTGACTCCTGCACCAATAGAAAACCATTTTGATAAAACATCATTACTCGCACACAAACGCTACTGCCAGCATACATGGCTTTTACGCAAGTAAATAGATTCCCAGTAATACCATATTTTTTTAAATCCTTTCACAAAAGTATCCTATTTACTCGGTAGTGAGTTTTCTCTAAATCTATGAAGACAGCAAAAACTTTCTTACCAACAGCCAAATACTCTTCAATCATCATGCGCATTGTAAAAATTTGGTTAGTGCAACCTTTACCAGAGAAAAAGACACTGTGAACAACCCACACTTTCGGGTGCCAGTATGTATAATATATAACTTTTTTGCCGATTGTGGCATTCGAAGCCACGTCTTCTTACTGCGGAGGCATCTATCTATTCTCTCAACTGAACTAACTTGGCAAGTCTTATCGCTGTAACTTTGCCGATTTGATTAATACATCACCGCGGTAGAAAGTCATGTTACATAATCTATATGCCGAGAATGAAACATATATGCCTTTCATGTATTTGTGAAGAATTAATTCTTCCGGATTTCGCTTTCCATTCGTTTCTATTTCAGTGGGTCGTTCAAGGATTTACCCCCACATTCAAGGATTTACCCCCAGAAAATGTAATTTTAGATCGAAAGGTAAACTGATGTTTGTTGACTGTTTTGAAGATAATTTCACTTTTTAATTTTGAAGTAAGAGGATGTCTCTTTAAAAAGTCAATGTGCGTCTTTGAAATTCTAACTACTGAATCGGTGCAGGTTTAAAATAGACTCGTTAGTGGCACATCTACGTAATAGCTCTGGACTGTAGTTCACAAACAGTTCGGGAGAATTTAGTCACCCAAGGTTATTAGTGATTCTTATTTCTTCGCACTGAGCAAAAATACTCGGAATTTTTTCCTCTTTTATTCTAATTTCGACCCATCTTTGACCCGCAATCTCTCTCTCTCTCTCTCTCTCTCTCTCTCCCTCTTTAAAAAAAAGGGGAATTTTGTGTCGACCTGCATTCGATCTGTCAGGGATCAGCTGGTGCAAGAAAAAAGGGCGGTTCGAAGACGCAATGGAGCGGCTTGTGTATAACATAGATGGAACAGGGTCGCCGACAGGATTTTTCCCCCTGACACCGATTACGTTCATTGCGTCCCGGGCGAAATTCTTCCGGTGAGAACATGACTAAACAAATCGGAAGAATACAGCATCCACTCGCCGAGAGACAGAAACTTGGCGAAGGGATCTTGTTGCCTTGAGGATAAACAAACGAACACAATGCGCCACTTCAGTCACTCTCCAAATTTAAACTCCAAATTCCAAAGATGTACGACGCGACAGAAGCAGCATGTGCTACGTGCTTTTATTTTCCTTTTTTTTTTTTTTTTTTTTTTTGTCTGAAGTTTACTTTCAGTTCAGTTAAATTGTTTCGCATTGTCAGCAAAATATTTGGTGTAAACATTGCATTTACCTCGAAGATTTTAATGAGATCTTCCTGCCAGCCACATTCAAATGAGTTAACTCTGATCGTGTATAATAATAAACTATGCTAAGTGAAAATTTTGTTCTTAGTACCGTTTCCCTTTCATAACATTCAAAGTTTTCTAGGGAATATACATACAAAATTGACTTTTAGTGATAAACATTGCGAGAATTATATGTATATACAGCGTGTCCGAGAATTATTGGACACATTACAAAATTATATAAAACAAAACATTAAACAGATAAAAAAAAACTGACTGTACTAACTTACAATGTAACTACAAAAGTTAATAAATTTTGATTTGAGATCCCTTGGTTGCTCGTAGTACGCCCAAGCGATACTCGATTTCATGCCATGTATTGGCAAGCATCTGAGGAGTTATGGAATTAATAGCAGCTGTGATACGCTGCTTCAGTTCCTGCAAATCAGTACTAGGCATCTGATAGACACGATCCTTCCCATAACCCCACATGAAATAATCCAATGGAGTTAGATCTGGAGAGCGAGGAGGCCACGGAATGGGACCACCACGCCCAATCCATCTGTCGGAGAAATGCTCACTTAGACACTTACGTACACACGTTGACCAATGCGGAGGCGCACAGTTTTGTTGGAAAACGATATTGTCATATATTTTGATCTGGGGTACAGCGAAATTTTCTAGCATATCCAAGTAAATGTCACCATTTATGGTTTTTTCGCAGAAGAAGAAAGGGACAATCACTTCTCTCTTTGATAGGGCGCACCACACATTAACTTTTGGAGAATCACGTTCCAGTTCAATAGCAGCATGAGGCGGTTCACTGCCCCATATCCTACAGTTGTGATGTTTCCCCAAAACCTGATACATGAAATGTGGATTCATCATTTCTAAAAATTGCAGTACTGAGAAGGTTTTCGTCGTTTTCCACTCGATTCAGCATATCCGCAGCGAAATCGTGTCGCAGAGTGTGGTCATTTACATGCATCTTTTGCACTATTTGAATTTTATAAGCATGAAACTTTAATTTCTTGTACAATGGTGGAAATGACAACTATTTGCTGCCAACGTACAAGTGAATACGCACAACCCCATTCGCAGTAGGTATAAAACCATATAAGAAAATTTCATTATTAAACTTTAAAATGTAATACTCACATTTAGCTGAAGTCAGAGAGCCGTTTTGTTGTTTCAGAGGCACGTTTCATATTTTTCGGAAGCACCATTTTAATACCGGTGCAATTAAAAGTGCCAGCTATTAATCAACAATGGAGAAGAAAAGTCATTTCGTATTTGAAGCGGAGACATGCGATTGTCTTGGACGACAAAATAAACTTGGCTCTGTCCGAAATATTCATGATTTATTTAACTGAAATATCTATTATAACTTCGATTTGAAAACATAAAGAAAATTATCTCCTAAAATAATTTCCAAAGTTTTTGGTTTGGCAAGTCTTCTTGTATCCTTTTTGCTTCACGTTTTCTGCAAGCCAAAGAATCTGCATTTCTCCTTCCGTCACGCAACCGTTTCCGTACATAGCGCTCGGGATTGAAGATCTTTCAAGGAGGTCCTTTTATTTTTTACGCTTTCCAACCGTAGGTTGAAGAAGCGTATATGCTCCAGCTTTTTCCGTCCGTCTGTCGGCACGATAACTCACGTAAAAATGGTTCGATTTCGATGAAATTTTAATATGTGGTACAGGACCACCTGTGGACGAACTCTATTGAAAATGGGACAAATGGGGTTAAAGGTCACGACATAGGAGCGGGATCCATTCCATTGCCTTTATGCCTCATAACTTGAGTAAATATGGTTCGATTTCAATGAAATCTTAGTGTATGGTAGGTGACCACCTGGGGACAAACCCTATTGAAAATGGGTGAAGTGGGGTCAAAGGTCAGGACATAGGAGTGGAATCACTTCCATCGCCATTATGCGTCATAACTTACGTAAAAATGCTTCGATTTGGTTTAAATGTTAGTATGTTGTATGGGGCCTGCCTGTGGGGACGAATCCTATTGAAAATGGGCGAAATGGGGTCAAAGGTTAGGACACAGGAGCGGGATCTATTCCATACCCCTTATGCATCATAACTTACGTAAAAATACTTCGATTGCGACAAAACGTTATCATGTTATTTCGGAGGTATTATACTGAGCCGGTTCTGTTGAATATCATCGAAATGGGATCAAAGGTCAGGGCACAGGACCGAGATTTATTCCACAGCCATTATCCTCATAACTTGAGTAATGATTTCTGGTATGTTGGAAAGCGTATTATAATCAATGCATTGCATGATTTTACTAACTTGTTATGAACATTAGGTTGCTGACGTTTGTAATGTTTAAAGTGTTTCTTAAATCAGTTATTATCAAATTCATGGTACTGAAACCTCTTTCACACAATATAATTTAATAAGACTTTTAAATTATTGGAAATTTGTTTGGTTTCCATCATGAAATTCCTGAACTCTTCAATTATTTTTCTTTCTTCCCCCAATCCGAATCTTTGGCATACACTTAGAACCTCTCCTTCTCCATATAAAATATTTACGTCGGTTTGCCAAAAGAGACGAATTCAGAAACTGAACTTGTTTTGTAATGTCCTCGCTGCTGAGTAATCAAGCACATAAACTGTTGGCAAAACTCCGATAAAACTGGACACGGCTTATTTTTCCGCCACATTTATATCCTATTGCATGTCACATTTATATCCCATTGAATGTAAGTCCACCGCTTTCACTACCATATTTTTTACGGAATCTTATGCTACTAAATAAAACTCATTGAAGCCACCGCCAACTAAAAAGCTTGGAAAACTTTCACTGTAAGGGAAATAAGCAAATGTGTTAGGGTAATGGTACAAGGTTTCCTTGAAGACTCAGCGACAGTGAACTAAGTTCCTTTAAGGTGGTTTTCCTTAGTGCCAAATTTTCCAGGAAGCATGTGCTCGTAAGTTTCGTCAGTAAGCCCGAAAACATGCTTCTGTCTTTACCCCTTGAAGCATCAGCATATGCAGCTTTAAAAGGTTAAGCCAAGGTTAGAAAATATTCCAGACAGCAGATATGGTTAGCTCACTAGATGCGACTTGACTTATCTTGTTCCACGAACTTTCTCGGCTGAAGAAACCTTTCAGAGGCACGTTTCTTATTTTTCGGAAGCACCATTTTAACACCGTTAGCTCACTAGATGCGACTTGACTTATCTTGCTCCATGAACTTTCTCGACTGAAGAAACCTTTCAGAGGCACGTTTCCTATTTTCCGGAAGCACCATTTGAACACCGTTAGCTCACTAGATGCGACTTGACTTATCTTGTTCCATGAACTTTCTGGACTGAAGAAACCTTTCAGAGGCACGTTTCTTATTTTTCTGAAGCACCATTTTAACACCGTTAGCTCACTAGATGCGACTTGACTTATCTTGCTCCATGAACTTTCTCGACTGAAGAAACCTTTCAGAGGCACGTTTCTTATTTTTCGGAAGCACCATTTTAACACCGTTAGCTCACTAGATGCGACTTGACTTATCTTGTTCCATGAACTTTCTCGACTGAAGAAACCTTTCAGAGGCACGTTTCTCATTTTTCGGAAGCACCATTTGAACACCGTTTGCTCACTAGATGCGACTTGACTTATCTTGTTCCATGAACTTTCTCGACTGAAGAAACCTTTCAGAGGCACGTTTCCTATTTTCCGGAAGCACCATTTGAACACCGTTAGCTCACTAGATGCGACTTGACTTATCTTGTTCCATGAACTTTCTCGACTGAAGAAACCTTTCAGAGGCACGTTTCTCATTTTTCTGAAGCACCATTTGAACACCGTTTGCTCACTAGATGCGACTTGACTTATCTTGTTCCATGAACTTTCTCGACTGAAGAAACCTTTCAGAGGCACGTTTCCTATTTTCCGGAAGCACCATTTGAACACCGTTAGCTCACTAGATGCGACTTGACTTATCTTGTTCCATGAACTTTCTCGACTGAAGAAACCTTTCAGAGGCACGTTTCTCATTTTTCGGAAGCACCATTTGAACACCGTTTGCTCACTAGATGCGACTTGACTTATCTTGTTCCATGAACTTTCTCGACTGAAGAAACCTTTCAGAGGCACGTTTCCTATTTTCCGGAAGCACCATTTGAACACCGTTAGCTCACTAGATGCGACTTGACTTATCTTGTTCCATGAACTTTCTCGACTGAAGAAACCTTTCAGAGGCACGTTTCCCATTTTTCGGAAGCACCTTTTGAACATCGTTTGCTCACTAGATGCGACTTGACTTATCTTGTTCCATGAACTTTCTCGACTGAAGAAACCTTTCAGAGGCACGTTTCCTATTTTCCGGAAACATCCTTTTAACACCGTTAGCTCACTAGATACGACTGGACTTATCTTGTTCCATCGTCATTGTGATGTAACTCGCCGGAGTTCTTCGGTAAATTATACTCTTCTATAAAAAGAGTATAATTTATCGCAAAATGATTTAAAACTCTCTATGCTGGAAACCTCTTTAATTAAGTTCTGATTTATTATTTGCACAGTGCCGTGTAACAAGTTGGGGGGGTTAACCTATTCAGCCACACCAGATATGGAACCTGCAAAGTTTGCAGCGCTGTCGAAAGTGAAAGATATCATATAATGTTTTTGAACTCAGTTGGAAAGTGTTTCACTAAGTAGTTCATGATCGATTCAGTCACTGCTCTTGATTTCAAATCGTGTAATTCAAAAAATATAGTTTAGACATTTATATCATCTGAATCTATGGATGTTCTTAGGCAGATTATATGTACTAAGAGTCGGCTTACAGTTGCTTATGAAGGGTGTGAGTCGGCTTATCCCCGTCTCACACCCCTTCATTAGCAACTTATTTTGCACGTGTATCTTCCTGTTACGTATGAACCAGTGTTCATTCCACAGCCTTCTCAAAAAGGGGTTAGATCTCGAGAACTCCAAACAAAGCAGTAAAAACTAGTTTCAGAACAGATAGCTTTCCTCACTGGGGGTGGGTGGGTTTTGGTGGACGACCTTCACCGGTCTTTCTCACAGCTTTGCCTGCAAACCTGAAAGCCGGCCGCGCACTCGATATGATGCTATGGCCGACACCGAACTCTTGGGCCATACGCACCACAGTTTTCCCTCCTCGAGCCTCCCAATTATTCGACCACGAATAAAATCATCAAGATGTTTTCGATGGGCTAGTTCGTCGTCTCTAGGATACAAAAAAGATAATCGAAGGAGTACAATGCCCGGTGACGTCCGGTGTACATGCTCAATGTCCGGTGACTTCCGTTCAGTTGATGCTATTGGATTGCGCGAGCGAATTTTGTTCTCGCGTCACGCTAACCACACATCATGCTCCATTATCACGCGTGTGTTGTTGCTACTTAATCACACATCACACTCCATTATTACGCATGTGCTTTCGCTGCTGTTCCCAGACACAGTCCTGAGCTAATTGTGTTTGGGTGTTGTTGTCGTTTACGGCGTTATTTTACTTTTTCCACTTCGTCCTTAGGTTTTGTACATCACTGATGATCAAAACAACTAAATGCCTCTCCAAGAACACCGACGAAAATACAGGGTATTAGAAAAGTCCCCTATGGGGTTAGATTGAAAACTGTACAAAAACGAACAGATCTACAGCAATGCGGTTTGCGGCATTTGAAAGAGTAAATATTCGAATTTTTAACGACATCGCTTTCTAGCAGATGGCGTTACGTTCTCGCAAATACCGACGCAGCCTGCAAAACAACTAAAAATGCCGTCGCCGCAGGAGAAAGCAATGTGCGTGCGTTGGTTTTTTTGAGACGAAGTCTGTGATTACGGTACAAAGAATTTACCGTCTGACATATGGGAAAGATTCACTGAATGATTTCAGTATCAAAGCGTGGCAGAAGAAATTCTTGGATACTGTTAGCGTCCTGGACCGGCAAAGAAGGGGCAGACCCCCTGTCAGTGAAGACACTGTGCAGAGCATACAGGAGGTTTCCTTTCACAGTCCTAGCAAGTATACAAGAAGGGCCTCTTTACAACAATGTTCCACGATACACATTGAGGGAGTGCTTCACAAACGCCTGAAACTAACCGCATAGAAAGTGCAACTCCTACACCAGATTAAACCGAATGATGGACCTCAGCGCTTAGCATTCATGTTGGAGCGGCTGGAAGTGGATGAAAGTTACCTACGCCGCATAATGTTCTCGGGTGAGGCAACCTTTTACGTGCACGGAAAAGTCAACACTTAGAAATTTTCGTATATGGGGTAGTGAAAACCCACATTCAGTCAGGTAGCACGTCGCGCACAGTCCAAAGGTGAGTGTTTGGTGCAGGCTCATGCATAATCGTGTGATTGGGCCCTTCTTCCACTCCGACCCCACAGTGCAAATGAATAATTACCTGGACATGCTTCAGACTTTTGCGGTTCCTCAACTACAGGATTTGCAACCAAACGTCATATTGCAACAAGATGGCGCTCCCCACACATTGAGGACTTGGCGTTTTTGAATACCTGAATCGTGAGTTTCCCGACAGATGGATTGGCAGAGATGGTCCCATTCCATGGCCACCCTGGTCCCCGGATATCACTCCTTTAGATTTCTTCCTCTGCTATATCAGGGACATGGTTTACCGGGAAAGATTAGGCAGCCTTCAGGAGCTCAAACAGCGCATTGCAGCAGTGTTTGATAGAATCGATCCTGACATGTTGGAGCGCACATGGCAAGAATTGGAATACTAAGAATTTGAATGTTACGTGCCACCAAAAGTGCACATGTAGAGGTGTATTAAGGTAAGATTATTAAACTCGAATATTTACTCTTTGAAATGCCGCAAATCGCATTGCTGTAGATATGTTCGTTTTTGTACAGTTGTCAATCGAAACCCCTAGGGGACTTTTTGATCACCCTGTAGAAATGATTTTAACTTATAAGATGATTAAAGAAGGTTATTAATACTCAAGAAACGCATATAACATATTAAATCAGTTTATTTTTGTGGTGTAATAAGCACAAAGATTCGTCAAGCTTTTGCATTTGGATGTCTACCATTGTCTTGAAAAAGCCTCCCAGTGGAGGGCGAAAGCTTGGCGAATCTTTGCGCTTATTACACCCCCAAGAATAAACGGATTTAATGCGCTAAATGCGTTTCTTGAGTATTCACAGTCTGGTGCATTTAAAATAGCGTTAGGGTTATTAATGTTAACTTTCGCTGAAAAAACTGAGCGCAGTGTTATAACACTCCTGTTCCAAATCGCGGTTATTAACTCTAACTGCTAAAACGACTGAGTAATATAAGAGTTACATAAATGATAGAGTTATGTTATCACTGGAATGTAAAGAAGTTTAGGATACAATGACTTACCTTATAAGCGAATATTGTTTTTCTTCAAAGCGCTTTTCTTTTCACTGTTATTCAAAATGCACACCACTTCAGTTTGTTAATTGTTTTTCTTTATTTGAACCAACTGACAGTATTAGGGTGAATATAATTGTGAGCATAGGCGTCGACTTCGTGGGTTCGAGACACTTTTTGAACCCCCAATGATTTTGTTGTGGGTTCCTCGAACCCCTAATATTTTTGCTCGTATTTCGTTGGGAAAATACACGGACGCATATGTGCATCAATTTTGTTTTTCGTTATCAATTCTTCAAGTTTTTTTATTATCCATTCGCCGTTTACTATATATAGATAGAGTGTATGGAAATTTGCCCCTCAGACTGTTTATTATGCCTCAAAAAAGAATTAGTGTTTGTTCGTGCTCATCAAATTTGACGCGACAGACAATACCTCAAGTACCGCTGTTTAAGAGCATTTAAAACTGCCTCCTTTATAAAAGAACATTCTTCGGTTTGTCTGGGTTCCCACAAAATACAAAAGTCTAGCTCTACATTCGGAGACGAGAAACTATTCGAGGCCATAATGATAAAGGCGGAAATATGTTGTACAGTCAGTTGACCCACCCTACCTTCGGACAGTCGGGGACCAAGGAGGTTAGAAGAGAGACAAGATGGCATCAGCAGCCACTGGTCAAGCCAAATCTTATCAACTGGTTTCTTGCGCCCTCCGGGTGGGGAGGGTTCAGTGACGTGACGTCACTTGTTGAAGACCTGTGATGGAGCACAGGTTGATAGCGGCCGTCTCTTACTCTCTGCTGCAGTCCTTTGTTTGGCCAAGAAGGCCAACTTGTTTGTCCAACAAGGCCAAATAAGGCTCCCACAACTTTAGCATGGCCGTGATTGGTTAATACTCAATATGCACTTCCGGTCGACGAAGCATAACTTTGTTTAATTTTTTTAGGAAATACTAAACAGCATTTCTGTAACTTTTTGCATATTTTTAGCTATGTGCATGTATATTTCGGTTTCATTTTTTCCTGATTGCACATACTGAACAAGTGCTTCTAAAACTTCTTCAAAGTCAACGATTTCCCCATAGAAAAGTACAGAAGCAGCACAAGAGTGGGCATAATGGGCATACACAGCTGGTACGAAGTAGAGACCATGGAAAGCGCATGGCGTGCGGCTGATACCATATCCTCTCTCTTCTAACCTCCTATTTTAACTCAGAAATCATTTGAACAAAAAAACTATTGGCATTTTTAAAATTGATAAAAAAAACCTCAAAGTAAATTTTACACGTTTTTGTCACTTTTATAAGACAACTGAGTTGGAAATTCACACACTATCTGTGTATTATATATAATAATATCACGCCTACAAAAGCAAAATAAATGAAATAAATAATTATCTAGAAAACAAAATTCTGTAATTACCTATAATTTGCTTCATTTTAGCATTTCAGGCATCTTATTATGCCAGATAATCTGACTGAACGAAATTTAAATTGGACTTAAATACTTTGAAAATGCATGGGTAATTCGATTAAAATTTTCCGGAACCCCAATAATTTTTCAAGTCGGCGCCTATGTTTGCAAGCGTTGTTATGCGTTTAGGGATTGCAGCATAGGATAACGGTTACTCAGAAGCTTTGGTCTTTTTCGTTTTGATTTAAGTAATTAAGTGCCCGGGTAATTTTGTTTGAACATTCGATCACTATTGCGAAATTTAAAATTGCAAATATGCCATCGTTGTTCGCGGGTTACAAATTGTCTTAATTAAAGTAAATTGTTTTTAAAATTCAAACATGATGCTTTAAAGATCTACATAAAATACTTTAAACTTGTCCAACGTGGTTTTTTTCCTTCTACCTTCAAACCTGAAATGAAGACCAATATTACCGCTATGATTAATCGGGTTTACTCAATAAACATTCACGGTGTTGAAAGCTATGATATGCACTATAGACTTGAAAGACAAAGAGAGTAAGTACTTGGAACTGCTGAAATGCTTTGCATCATTCATCAGGCAGAGAAAAGGTAAGAAAAAATATCTACTCTTAAGGTAAATAAGGCATTCAGACCATTCAATACGAATAAGTGAAAGAGTAACGAAGAAGAAAAAATGTACCATTGTTGACCACTGGGCCCACCTTCGGGTTTCATTCAGGGTGTGCACCTTGTCTGAAACTGACACTTTTTATCATTGCGCAACCAACCGCCTGGAAACCTGCGCTTTAAACTTTCGCATTGTTTCGAATTATTGCTTTTGAATTACTGAATAATTCGCATTAGTAACAATAAATAAAATGTCCTGTTAATGAATGTCTTTTAAATTTTTTTCATGCATTTGCTGTTTAATTTCTGACAGACTCGATACCAGTTTAGCTCCGATAATTAACATTCACAGTGGCACACCCAGGATTTCTTTATGGAGGTGGCCAGAGACGTAACTATTGGGTTGTCGGAAAAGTCATGATGTATTTTAGCCATGTTTTGCAAAGGTCATTTATTGTAGAAAGAACAAAGATCAATCAATGATATAATTGCCTGTTTTGTTCGATAACCTTTTGCCATCTTTCAGTGAGCTGCAGAATGCCTCGTTCATAGAAGGACCTGTCCTTCTTGGCGAAAAACTGTAGAAGGTGTAGATTTACAGCCTGATCTGAATTGAACGTTATACCACGCAAGGACTGTTGAAGATAGCGAAACAAGTGGAATTCTGACGTCGCATGGTCAGGCGAGTATGCTGGGTGTGGCAACACATCCCACCCAAGCTCCAATAATTTTTGGCGCGTGATCAAACTTGTGTGTGGTCTCGCGTTGTCGTGATGGAACACAACACCTTTACGATGAACGAGCTTTGGACTTTCTGGATGATGGAATCCCTCAAACTGTCCAATTGCCGACAGTACACATTCGAATTGATTGTTTGGTTCTGTGGTAGGAGCTCAAAAGCACGACACCTTTAAAATCCCACCACACTGAGACCAGAACCTTCCGCTGATGAATGTTTGCTTTGGATGTCGTTTGAGGCGAAGCAGCACGTCGGGACCAAGACCGTTTGTGCATCACATTGTTGTACACAGTCCACTTTTCGTCACCAGTTATCATTTGCTTCAAAAAAGGATCGTTTTCCTCACGTTTAATGAGCATATCGCAGATGTTTATACGCGCCGTCAATTGAGCTTCCTTGAGTTCATGAGGAACCCACACATCGAGCTTGCTTACGTATCGCAGCTTCTTCAGGTGGTCGTGAACGCTTGAATGATGGATGTGCAATGTGTCTGCAATCTCTCGTGTCGTGTAACGTGGGTTTGACTCGATCAATGCCTTGATTTGTTCGTCATCAACCTCGGTGGGCCTTCCGAACCGAGGAGCATCGTTGAGGTCAAAATCACCAGCACGGAATTTTGCCAACAACCGCTGGCACTGACGTTCTTGTAGAGCATTATCACCGTACACTTTACGAAACTTTTCACAAGCTTGACGCGTGTTCTTCCCTTTACGGAAGTAAAACAGTAAAATATAGCGAAAATACACAATTTGGTCTTCCATCTTCAACTTAATGTCAAATCTCCGCAAATCAACCAAATCGCTCACTATTCCTTTTAGACTGCAGCTAGCACTGGCACCTGTCGAATGCCACAGCGACAGCAGAGCTGCGTATGCCTCTAGTACTTCCAAAACCGCCCAACTGCCATGGGGAGCCAAAATACGTCATGACTTTTCCGACAACCCAATATATGCATTTCTACACCCGAAGCAAACCACAAAATATTGCGCTGTACACCGCTCGACAAAACAAATTGAAATCATACCACAATGTTGTCGCTAGCTAAGCGAGGGCACAATCAAACTATTTTCACAGCTTTTCCCAATTGCTTTGGAGTTTGGACCTTCGGGACCACATCAAACGTATCTGGAAATAGTGGCTTGCAGCCGCAGTAATGATCGAATAGCCCTCAGAGAACTTCCAACAAAGTGAACAACATCCTTATCTTGCAATGTACATACACGATCGTATCAGAAAAATAGGATCACCCGGAATCACGGTGTACCCACCCAGGCGTGTCACAGAGTGTACGTGACAAGGTCGATCACCCGGAGACATACGCGGCCGGCCAGGACAGATGAGCCATAGTATGTAACGTGAGCACAATGGGCAGAGGCAGTGATTTGACGGACGTTCAAAAAGGAATGATCATCGGCTACCGCGCCAGAGGTGGAAGCATCTCAGGAACAGCAGATTTCTTGGGCTGTTGGCGAGGTGCTGTAGTAAGGGAGTACCAAGAATGGACCGCAGGCACACCGAGTACCTCATGACGTCATGACTGGGGAGCCCCAAAGGCCATCGACCCTAGAGGAGAATGTCGGCTGGTAAAGGGCAATCGACGCGCAGCAGTGCAGCAATTGACCAACGCAAATGAACGCTGGGGCACCCAGGTATGTGTCCCCGATAACAGTAGAGTGAACTCTGTGACGCATGGGTCTTCAGAGTAGACGCTGCATCAAGGCGTCCATGTTAACCAACGTTCACCGGCACCAACGCCAGCTGTTCGCATGCGACTACGGTCATTGGACAATGGAAGAGTGGGAAAAGGTTGCCCTCTCCGACGAATCGCGGCTTCTTCTCCACAGAAGTGACGGACGGTGGCGAATATGACGTCAGACACACGAGAACCAACACCCGGATACGCTTGTGGGTGAAGTACATGCCGGCGGTGGCAGTACGCATGTCTGGGGGATGTTATGACCTGGGACCGCTGGTACCACTGGATGGGTCCATGAACGCCAATGGCTACCTGTCCATCCTCGCTGACCACATGCATCCCTTCATGTTGGACGTTTACCCTGGTGTTGATGGTGTCTAGCAACAGGACAATGCTCCGTTCCCCACGTCGCTAAGGGGGTGCGTGACTGGTTTCAGGAACACGACAGCGATGTCTCAGTCCGTCGAAATCGCCCGCCCTCAATCCCATAGAGCGCTTGTGGGACTATTTGGATCGACGTGCCAAAGGACAATCACGTCATCTCCGGGACCTCCGTGCTCTTCTGCAGTCTGAATGGGCACGTGTGCCTCGGGCAACCTTCCAGGGCCTCATTGCGTCCATGACACCCGTCTCGCCGCTGTCATCCGGGCCAAGGGTAGTTATTTCCATTATTTGGTAGGTGGTAATATTATTCTGATACGACTGTGTATATATGGTCCACGCAGCTAAAGGAAAACCGCAATTCTCATTGTCGTCAAGGAAGACCATTGCTTTTCTTTAGTTGAACAGATTTCTTTAGTTGAACTAGTGGCGTAACTACCAACCCCGCAGCTGTAAGGGGGCGCAGGTAGCTGAGGGCGTACTGCAGCTGCTAGTAATTGTTTTATGATAAAATCCGAACGCATACAAAAACAAACAAACAAATAATTAAACCCAAAATTCATATTTTCCTTTAATACACATATAGCCTTGCCTAAACAAATGCTAAATTTCACTTTTAAAACACTGGATGCCCTACGGGATGAAACTATTCGGCCCTTGGGCTCCGAGTTGTAATGCGATCGCTCTGCAATGGATTGTAAATAATACGATCGCTCTCTAATCGCCCTCTCAAGAAAAATACGAGACCACGTGGTAATTCTCCGTGGAGGATGTGAGAAAACAGTCAGTCACCTAGGATTACGTGCGCGACAGGCACCAACATTTATTAAAAGCAGCCCCCATGTAAATGAGGGTGATTTCTTCAAGTGATTTACAATATTTTAGTTTTGGACGAAACAATTACACATTTCTTAGCTCTTAGTTCTTCTTTACAGTAACTACTGTATATCTATCTCATTTAGTGTATGGAAACTTTAACATATACAAGCGAACGGCCTCCATTTGCAAAATGTCACAAATAAGTGGAGCATAGTTTCGGCGAAAGAAAAAAGAGGACTCGAAGAAACTTCCAAAGCTCGACCAGCTCTTTCTGCATAGAATCAATTAAACCCAAGTGCCGTTTCTGATTAAAAGAATGATGATTTATTTTGCACGTAAACTGTTCAAACTTTAAAGGCAGACATTTCACATAAACTAAGCATTTCGGAAACAAGTGAAAGTAAAATGGGTGATTATGAAGTCTTATAGTTATGGACTTTAACCATTAAAGTATATTTTACCGAATTCGTTTCTTGCGATAAAATGTATATTCATGCATCAGTCCTTGCACGGTGTTAATCCTGATTGGCTGATTGATAACCTTACATTATGTACTTCTGGTCCAAAAATCATTTAAAAGTTAAAACTACAGAGCTCTAGATATCTCACTTACTTTACCAGCATTCTCCTCGACCTCCTGACCCCCCCCCCCCTCCATACACACAGAGAAAAACACATCTTCCCTAGTGTTCGAAATCCTGGGAAATCGACTGTGCTTAGGGGTGCTGAAGTAAAGCTTGCGCGGGGGGGGGGTGCACGTTGTTCTGGTTACGCCACTGAGTTGAACCATGCTTTCGTTTCTGAATGTGAGTAAATAACATCCCCTGAACGTTTAGATAAATAAATGCAAATTTTAAGCTCCAGAGGCTACCGAAACTGGTGAGACATATTAAAAGCAAATTCTGTAAATGGACAAAGTACAGCGCGAATAAAATCTACCACAAACTTCTGCAAAAGTTTCAATTTCAATTTTAGTCATATTGTATAAGCAGCGATTTTTACGCCCTCTCCTGAGCAGCGATGCAGCGATCGGGAAGTTTCTCCTCTTACCCCATCCATAATTATACCTCTGGGGGTTACCCAAAATATTGCAGATGCAAATAAAAATACCCCGGAGAAAACATCTCCAAAAATATTGGAACCAATAAATATAATATTTCTAAGGGTGGGCCCCTGGGCCAACCTCACTGAATGCATCACTGAATTCAATTATTATTTCACCAAACCAAAAATGCGATTATTATTCCTTTTCCCTAAAAAAAATTTTTACGACGACCGTGGTGACTGGTATATGAAATTTAGGGAGTGGGTGAGTTGCACCGGAAAGATAGCGAAACAGGCGAGTTGCACCGCATTGTCCCTTTCTACCGACAGGCGAGTTGCACCGCATTGTCCCTTTTTACCGACAGGCGAATTGCACCGGAAAGATAGCGAAACGGGCGAGCTGCACCGGAAAGACCGCGAAACGGGCGAGTTACACCGGAAAGATAGCGAAACGGGCAAGTTGCACCGGAAAGATAGCGAAACGTGCGAATTGCACCGCATTGTACCTTTCTACCAACAGACGAGTTGCACCGCATTGTCCCTTTTTACCGACAGACGAGTTGCACCGGAAAGATAGCGAAACGGGCAAGCTGCACCGGAAAAATAGCGAAACGGGCGAGTTGCACCGCATTGTCCCTTTCTACCGACAGGCGAGTTGCACCGGAAAGATAGCGAAACGGGCGAGTTGCAATGCATTGTCCCTTTCTACCGACAGGCGAGTTGCACCGGTGCAACTCGCACTGCGGAAGAAGGCAGGGGGAATGAAGCAAGATTCTGAAGACTCTGAATCTAAGAACCATGATAATGAAGCAAGGTTAATAAGGTCTTTTTTTTTTTTTCATCCGCATAATTTTCCCATCATACTTTTTCCAAGTTTAGGACTGGCAGGGACTAATAGCTTCTAGCGTGTTTAAAAAATTTGCGGAATGAGTTTCCCTTGTCTTTGTCTTAAAGCAAGAT
Source organism: Macrothele yani (assembly GCA_039090855.1). Taxonomy (NCBI): domain Eukaryota; kingdom Metazoa; phylum Arthropoda; class Arachnida; order Araneae; family Macrothelidae; genus Macrothele; species Macrothele yani. Next base: position 149,414,057 of record CM076995.1, on the reverse strand, counting down.
TATGTTCTCTTGTCTTGTTTCATGATCTGTCTTTTACCTCTTTGTCTTATTTCTTCTTATCCCTCTTACAACCATAATAAGAAATAGCTTTTAAAAATTCACATCTTGTAAGTTTGTTATTCTTGTACTTCTACCTCCTTCTTTCCATATTTCCCATCCTCTTCTTCAGATTTTGGTTTGGTTGCTTTATGACATTTCCACTATTTTTGAATGCATAAACATAACCTGGATTTGCTTAATTACTTCGACAAAAGCATAAATATTTGGGCTAGGTGCACTGAAATTAGAATTGAATTTTGCATGCAATGATTCAAAAACACTAGTTGTTCTCTCTCCTTCTATTCTATCCGAAGCCCATGTTATGGGTGAGAACTTGGCTTCTTCAGTAACATATGTGTATCTGTCATATAATCAGCGTATTTTTGCATCCATCTGTTGTATAATCAGCGTATTTTTGCATCCATCTGTTATATAATCAGCGTATTTTTGCATCCATCTGTTATATAATCAGCGTATTTTTGCATCCTTCCATCCTGTGAGATATCGGCATCAAATCGTCTACGAAACCGTCTGCAACTTCTTCGTGGGAGAGGGGAGGGGGAAGGATCCGGTGCAACTACCCCATGCGACAGGAGGAGACCGGTGCAATTTGCAATTCACTATTGAATTTCATTGACAGGTTCTGTGAGAGGTGCAACTGACCCTCGTCCGAAATTTAAGGGTGTGGGGTGGCACGAATCCTTTAAAAGTGACCCACAATGGAGAAAAACAAGTTTCATCACTGACCTCTACAAACCATAGGCGCCGACTATAGGGGGCAGGTGAATTTTGCCCCTCCAACAATTTTAGTGGGAAGGCAGTGCCCACCCAATATTTTTCATCCTGTTTAATAAAATAATCGCTTTAGCCTCATAAAGTGGACAAAATTCCACCTTATGAGGCCAAAGCGATTTATTTCAAAAAATTATTAAATGACAAGATAAATAAAAAAAGTTCCCATTCTCCGCAATGCTTATTTGATAAGAGCCTGGATTGGCAGCGCCGTATTGACATGTTCTCGTGCTATGTGGTAAATGTATAAAAGAATTATCAAAAATAAAATAAATAAAAATACAGAAACGTATAATCTCTAGCGCCTTTATTTATCTATTTATGTTTTGCGCTTCTTGTTCTTTGTTTGAGTAACCCAGCTAATTTCTCATATTTTTTACTAAACTTTGGAAATTAAATCTCTCTGGATGTATTTATAAAATCACAGGCTGAATTTTATTTTTAGAAATATTAATATTCAGCAAAAGAATATTTCTGTTTCCTTGTTCATTTGCTGATGAGCAATTACAGTTGCGTTTTAAAAACGTCGAATCTCATAGTTTATCTTTTCGCTCCCTTTTTTTTTTATTTTCCTCTTGACAATGGAAAAGACATGCCCCTCCCAAGTATGATCTCTCCACGCCTTCCCCCAATAATTTGGAGAAGTCGACGCCCGTGCTACAGACACACATACCCGAACAGTGCACATTCACTTTAGAAACTTTCTGCAAAAAACTTCTCCCACATCATTTTTTGAAACGATCTGTTTGACTTTCAATAAACAAACAACAGGTGGCGCCACAAAGTAACAATTCAGATAATAGAAACTTAGTTTGTATTGCGCTGCACTTTCTTTATATCTGAGATTATTACAGAAAACACCTCACTGACTTCTCTACTTAACAATAATTTTAATTTTTTTTTCCAAATTTCAGTTGCCGAAAAAGGGTGGAAACCAATTTAATCTAAAAAAGAAAAATTCTTCTGGATTGAATATTGAGCTAAATCTTCAGATGGAGTTTAATTTTCACTGTTCCATTTGTTTTCTGAAAGCATAAAAAAAAAAAAAAAGTAGAATAATGTAGTCCCCTTTGCTGCATCTCATATTTTCTCAGTCTCCGATATGATAAGCATGGTAGTAAAATATAGGACAATTTATGTGTACTCAAAGCATGTTTTCACCCCGATGAATGTTACCACTCCAGACCCCTTTGTGCAATTTTCCCTAGGGGAAAATTGCAGAATATTTTCGAACTAAACATACTCACGGTCACATGCATTTGACTGATCTACCGCATTCCACTACCAAAAGCTTAAATGTAAGGCGTTTTACTATCTTTCAAGTACTTAGTCGCGCAGATTGTCACTGGGATAAATGGTGATTGCACTCATGTCAAAAATATTGGATAGGAACTGCTCCCCACGTGAAATTATTGGATATACTAAATTCACCTAGCCGGATTGGCACCCTTGCTACTTCTCTCTATTCAGAGTGAATCCAGACAAATACGGGTGTCATAACATAAGTTCTGCACACTGTCCATTTTTGAGAAAAGTGTGAAGTAACGGACAAAAATGACCTTTTTGCCGTTCAGTGTCCTCCCCTCCGCTGCTAATGATAGCTTGCCAGCGGTGATGTAGGTCCTGGATGGTCCGTACCGTAGTACGCCATCTTTGTTCAGCTGTCGTATTACTCGGGTCACGTCCAATGAGAGTTTGTCCAGCGATTCGTAGCGGATGCCACGGAGCCGATTTTTTTAACTTTGGGAAAAGATCAAAGTCGGGTGGACTGAGATCAGAGCTGAATGGTGGGTGGGATAAAGTTTCCCAGCCAAATTTCGACGAAAGTCCCCATACCGAGGCTGCACCATGACACGAAGCGCTGTCATGCGACAAGATCGCTCCCGATTCCAACAAGTTGGGGCGATTTTGACGAATTTTCGGTCTCAACTTCGTTCTCAGAAAGAAATTGTGCTTCGATCAAGAGTTCCTTCCCCACAAACTTCTTGCAAGGCAGTGTGGATCTATGTCGGAGTTTTTCCCTGTAGAGTTTCTATTTTCACGTACGAGCGCTGGTCTAACGCTGTGACTCGACCTGAGGAGCTGCACGCTTCCATTTCCAACCCCCCCACGTCCACATAGCAAATGATAACGCGTCGTTCTGACGCTACTGCGTTGCTGAGAGTCTGACTTTGACATGATGCAATCATTTTCCCGATTGCATAATCCGCTTCCGTTTCATATTAACGTACGCAGAATTTTTGTTATGACCCTCGTTTAAAAGATACGCAAGTAATTTCTCAATGTACTCTACATTTTATTCATGCGGAAAAAAATAAAGGTGCTTCATGAAATTTTTAGGAGAGCGAAATTCCGCTCCACCGTTAACTGCCACTACAAGCAGCTGCTTCCTTTGTTTAATGCGAAACACGGCACTCGGTGGAGGGAGGGGCTTCAGGAAAATAAAAAATAAACACTATGTTTCGTTTCCTCATAAAATTAAAGAACTGAAAGAGATGCACTCAACCAAGATAGCCTGTGGGCAAAAAGGTTGGCTGGATAATGTTACAGTGGACACCCCCCCCCAACCTAAAACCTAAAACCTGAAAACTTTAAAATTTGTCCGCCATGTCGCGTATTGTATGAGGCAGCTAGGAATCACAGTTCGGCAGGCTCACATGTTCTTTTACAGTTCAGTTTTTTTTATTTATTTCTCATTTACGTTGTTTTTCTTTCGGATGTTCTCTAAAATTAATTAACAAAATTGCGGGATAATTGGGGAAGTCGCTCCAATGCTCTTGAAGGCAAGAAACGCAATATTTTTGCCATTTTGAATTGTTTCTACCTGTGGGAAAATGTAGCACTCAATGGTTGCTCTGGATTGTATGAAAGAATGCCCACGGAAAAAACGCCCACGGAAAAATCGCCCACGGAAAAAACGCCCACGGAAAAATCGCCCACAGACAAAATGCTCACGGGAAAAATATGTGATCGACTGATAAGTTTTTATGTCTGTTATAAACGGTGACAGGACAACTGGTCACAGACTGCTGGCCAAAAAATCGTTAGGGGTCATATAAAAATTGCGGTTTCTTCGCCACCTCACCTACATAACGCGAATATGGGAATGACGGAATGAAAACTTTTAGAAGGGGCCTAAACGTTAGTACTAACATTATTTTCTGCCTAAGTAGTACCGCAATATTAATAATTTGATGTGTAAAATATTTTCTGCAAACCTTACAAATATGAGAGGAAAGTTCGGATTGCACTGATTGACTGTAGAGGTTGTATGGTCTTGGCCTGAAAGCCGTGGTAGTCTTATGCAACATTTATTTAAAAACACACTAATGATTCACCGTTGTCTTCAACCCAACTGCTATACGATATTTTTCTAGAAACTACAAATAAAAAATTATCTGCGAGTATGTGCAAACCAGGGAATTTGTCTGGGGAGGGGGTGCTTAAAATCTAAAATATGAAATATAAAGAATTTCTGGTAAGATCGGGAGATTTCCAGCGTTTACAAGCTACAACACGTTGAATTATCTGAGGGTATCTGCTGCCTCAGGAAACTAGTCGGGGGGGGGGGGGGTATACCAAAATCGTGAATATCAAGAATATCTCTTCCGATCTGGAGATCTTCAGCATTTAGAAACTGCAACTCGACAAATTTTCTTGCGCATGTCACTCTCTGGAAACCTGTCGGCGAAGAGGGGGGGGGGTAATACCAAAAGTGTAAGATATGAACAATTTCTCGTCCGATCGGGAGATTCTCGGCAATTAGCAGCTACAACTCGACACATTATCTGAAGACATGTGAATGATGAAAATCTCCGGGTCGGAAGAAATTCTTCATATTCTACACTTTTGGTATTCCCCCCCGACAGGTTTGCTCAGTAGGTTCATGCCCGGAGATAATGTCTCCAGTTGTAGTTTGTAAATGCTGAAAATCGCCCGATCGTACAAGAAATTCTATATAATTCACAATTATCATATAACCCCCCCCCCACCCCCAGGTTTGCTGAGTAGGCACGTACCCTCAAATAATCTGTCCAACTGTAGCTTGTAAATGCTGAAAATCTCCCGATGAGACGATACATTTTTCAAATCAAGTTTTGATATATCCCCCCCCCCCGACAGGTTTCCTGAGTCAGCACATGCGCTCAGATAATTTGCAGACTTGTAGTTTGAAAACCCTTAAATCTTTTGCTCAGATGTAGATCATAAACATTTCTTATAAAGAATTACATTAATTATCGCAATTAAGAAAAGACGAAATTACGGAAACTATATATGACTCTGATTACCAACCTCTGGGGTTGTGGGCATGAAGCGGTCAAAAACGTTATTTTTATACGGCCCCTTAAAATTTTTGTGGCCAGTTCTCCTACACCCGTCATGTAGAAATTAACTGTTTTAGTTGTCCTTTGGAAAACTCCCAGGAAGCTATGAGTGCGTATTTTTTTCTTTACACTGGGAAAGAAAAAAAGTATGCCTGTAACTTGAGATTATACTACTCACGGGGAAGACACACCCCGACCGGTGGCCAACCGATAAATTTAAATAAAATATATCGCTTGTTATTTGAGGTGCGGTCTCTAGCAAACGTTCAAGCTGCAGCTGCAAAGTACCACTTTGACGAAAGACAGATGTCCCCCCCCCCTTCCGCTCGCCGTACTCAACAGACAACAGTGGAAAGAAAGCACATTACACAAAGTTATATCAGTACACTGCGGCTTTTACGAAAATCGCTTTTACAATGCATTAAACTTTAAAAGTATTTATAAATAAAATAATCTGACTTTTAATGATTTCTTTTTTAATTGATATAGTTAAATAATAAACATACATAGTTTTATAAAAATTAAGACCTTACTTTAAAAAATAAGAATAGTCACAAATTTATTATAGTACAGCCGAACTGGAATTTTTTAAGAAAGTAGCTACTCTACAGTAGGAAGTTGAAAGTTAACAATCTTATTTGGTTCTTCACTAGGCCACCCGCGGCCCTTAAGTCATAAGTCCTAGGCCTTGGCCTATTTAACAGTTTTTATTCTAACGATGTTATATTCATAACGTTTACGTAACACATCAAATTATTAATATTGCGGTATTACTCAGGCACAAAATAATATTAGGACTAACGTTTAGGCCCTTCTAAAAGTTTTCGTTCCGTCATTCCCATATTCGTAAAATTTACATAACAAGTATACAAGTATTGTCAATAATCAAACAAAAGTCATCGCTCTTTTTTTTTTTTTTTTTTTGATTGGAGGTTTAACGACCACCGTGAGCAACTCAATGGGCTATAAGCAGTCGCCCGTCCCTAATTTAGTGTCACTGGTTCCAGGGAAGGAGAGAGCCAGTGCCGTAAGACAAACACAACATCCATGCCTGACCGGGATTCGAACCCGGCCCCCTTACGGACGAATGATCAGAGGCCAACGCCTTAGACCACTGCGCCACCGGGGCGGCAAGTCATCGCTCTTTCCACGTTTATAAGTGAGTCACTGAAAAATTCTCAGTGGCCGCCTCCAGGAATCGAACTCAGGGTCTTCCAGTTACGCGCCGGATATGCTTCCACGGCACCACAGCTATTCCTATTCCACGTCAAATGTCTGTATTAATTGTCAATAATATTGCGCTTCTACTTATGCACCATACATTCAATCCATACATTAATTAATAGGCCGTAGGCTAAGCCAATTCAACACTTTTTTCTTCGCCTGTGAATTAATTAAGTGCCGCCCCAGTGGCGCTGGCCTCTGATCATTCGTCCGTAAGGGGCAGGGTTCGAATCCCGGTGAGGCATGGATGTTGTGTTTGTCTTACGGCACTGGCTCTCTCCCTTCCCTGGAACCAGTGACCCTAAATTAGGGACGGGCGACTGCTTATAGCCCATTGAGTTGCTCACGGTGGTCGTTAAACCTCCAATCAAAAAAAAAAAAAAAAAAGAATTAATTAAGTAAAAAGAAAAATATTGCAAACTTGACATGTTATGTAAATATTTAGTACCTACGTAAAAGTGCAGCGTTATTAAAAATCCCACCCCTTAGGGTCCTTTTCCGAACATACATGAATTATGCTGTAATTCTCGCTTGGCTTACATAGAACGTTTTCTCGAAATTTGTTTGGAGTTCCTAATTCAATTCTCAATGTAGGCCAAAAATCGATAATACTTACCCCCCCCGCACACACACACCCTTGAACTTTTGTGGCCAATTCTCCTACACCCATTTTCGTTATGTAGGTGAGGTGGCCAAGAAACCACAATATGACCCCTAACGATTTTTTGGCCAGCAGTCTGTGACCAGTTGTCCTGTCACCGTTTATAACAGACATATAAACTTATCAGTCGATCACATATTTTTCCCGTGAGCATTTTGTCTGTGGGCGATTTTTCCGTGGGCGTTTTTTCCTACTTTCGAGAAGTGGGCGTTTTTGCGTGGGCGTTTTTTCCGTGGGCGTTTTTTCCGTGGGCATTCTTTCCTCATACCTTGCTCTGGAAATTGATAAGAGCAAAGCGATAGGCCCAGAAGAGGACTTCTGGATTTCTTGAGGAGGGGCCGATGTTACGACCCACCCCCGCCATTAATTTAGTAATTAATGGGCGTGGTTGATGTGTGAAATTAATTAAGTATTAATTATGTTCGAGGCTTGATTGGAGTTTAAAAGTGTAAACAGCAGATAAAGTTTTATCTGGGGGTTTGGAAAGAAAAGAGGCCAAGAATTCTCTCTCTATCTGGGTGGTCTCAGAATAGCTCTGTTAGGTCATAAATATCAGGGCGCAGCTGACAGGACACTAAGCAACACGGAATGGTACCTTTCGAAGAGGGGTCCACTTGAGTAAATGAATGAAGATGGGGACAAAAGGTTTAGCGAATAATCGTAAATTCGTCGATTGTTTGGGGCATTTTCGAGAACAATTGCTCTCTGTGTGGTCCGTGCAGAAAAATAAGAGTTCGCACTTGGCATGAACATAAGGAAGAAAGTCAGTTGTCTGTATGCTCTCCGATGTGAAAGGCTGGATGCCTTGGATCTGCAGCAAAATGAATTGGGAAAAATGAAGCAGCAAACCTCCCCGCATTTGGTAAGAAATGGAGACAACTCGAGGCAGCTGGAGATGCCAGTTTGCCACAAAGACAGCAGAATGCCTAAATCCGCGTGATAACGAAGAAATTTCTAGGCTGGAGCGTAATGGAAATCAGCGACTGTTTGGCCTAATGAAAGCCAAGTTACAGGGGAATTAAGAAGTCTGCGAGTGGACAGTGGTCATTCCAATGAGAAGCGAAGCCAAGAAAAGTCGGGTTCGGATGCCAACCACTGCAGTGTGGAATCGTCACCCCCATTCGTCCCCTACTGTGGAGGAAGTGAAAGATGCGCTTGTCTTACGGGGCGAAGCGAGGCCCCGTAATGTGTGCGTGTGTGTGGTCACGTAAACAGCGAAGCCACTACGTGTAAGTGCGACGGGATAAAACATGGCGAAAGAAAAATATGAGCGTAAGAGCGGTGGCTTCGATACCTAACAAATATACAGGTGAAATGTTGAGTTGCCGATATACGCTTAAGGTAAAAGCACGTCTGATTTCGCTCGGCCGAGAAAATTAATCTCAGGGCTAGCGGTCGCAACTCGATAAAAAAAAATGGAAACAAAACCTGCGAGTGGCATATTTGAACTGCGTACTCAGTCAGGGTAGATGGTTTGCTGACGGAAAGGAACTGACCGAATTGGGAATGAACGGTCAAAAAGGACGGAAGGTAGCGACGGACGGAATCAACTATAGCAGCAGCGGAATTGAATGTGTCCCACTCTCCCAGCAGTCGACGTTCACAATTATTTCTTCACGACAACAAAAATCATTTCCCAGGAACACAGAAAATCAATCTTGGAAACCGCAACTGCAGATGTGAGAGGGCCTATTTTGCTTAACGGCCACCTTCAAATCGTCACGAGAATAGATCAGTGTGCACTCTAATCATTGCAACAAAGTGCGGCGTGATATTACCATTTTTAATTGTGTGCTTCATTTACATCAAGCGTCAAAGTGAAGTGTTGAATCATCGGTGCTGCCACATGGTACAAGTGTCTGTGTGTGTGTTTTTTTTGTCGTGTGATATTATGTGATGCACAACGGATTTGCACAGCAAAGTCACGTAACTGTAAGTAGATGAATATTTCCTTTTTCTTTCTTCGCACATCTGCGAACTTGTACCATCCCGACACCCAAAGCTGCATGGACACAGATGCAGTAATGCTGAGTGACTGAACCTCAGAGGAAATACCTGCACATACAGATTTCAATTTCTTACAGGGCCCATTTCCTGATTATTTTTTACATGAATAAGGGAGAGGGTGTGGCCACAAATTCCGCTGGGCGGGACAGTTTCTTTTAACTTTGGTTCAGGACCAACGTCAGCGGGCAGGGTTCTGCATGTGCATGCTTATTAGATTTAGTTAATTAACTTTGGCAGTATTTCGCACCTATAATCTTATACCGCAAATTAACGTGCTTGTGTATTTTGTGTCGCGAGTATTTTTAATGTGATCGTTTGCATATAATTTTTTTTTCATTCTCTAAGCAATTGTATATGAATATCACCTGCAGCTCTATTTAGTGTGTAAACGAGTAGTATCTCTTGTTCAGATAGTCCGGTGGAGACTCAGTCGGCTGCGTTATCCGACAGTAAAGTGTGACACCGTATGCTGCCCACATATGAGGGGCAATTGTCTATGCGCCTAGAGAGCGCCGGATCTGTTTAAATCTCGCAGAACGTTATTAAATGTTGTGTTGTGTATTTGAGAATCATGTGTTATTTGCGAAAGTGAGTGTTGTACTGGCTGGTTGGGGATTGAATGTACCGGAGTAAGATCCGGACCACTACACTCAGTCACGAATTGGTGATTGCGGGTGAACCTCATCACAACTCTGATCCCAAAGTATCATTTTTTTTAGATTATTTTATTTTTTATTTGTTGTTGTTATTTTGTTCACAAGGTGGATTCACCCAAGCCTTATGCTTCGGGTCATTCTTCAACTTTTCATTTTTTATGTTCTGGTGTGAATCTTTGAGTGCAGCAGTGCACCTGAGATTCTCACCTGGTGCCGTGGCCAACTAAATTGTACTTCAGGCCTCAAGCACCGTTACCGGCCGACTCGGCAGGAACACTGCTAGTGCCGTGTAACAATAAATTCATTAGTACTGCTTTCAGGTAAAAAGCAGTCCTTGTTATCGGCTGTAAAACGAAATGAAGTTATAGCAAGCGCAGAAATAATTTGTTTTTACCAAGCACGGTATCCAACATTTTAAATTCCACATGAGTTGAGTTGCGCCCCCTAGAGGGCGAGCTTCGATGCTTTGCTTACTGGCTTGAGATGCTTTTGCTCCCTGGCTTGAGATGCTTTGCTTACCGGCTTGAGACGAATAGCATTATCTACATTTTGAATATACATATTTATCGTACATTATTCTAAGTTACTAAAAAATATATAAACACCTGACTGGGTCGCCACACTGCTAGTTTATTAAAATGAGAGTCTCTTTGATGGTTTGCGGTGTTCATGAAAACAATATTCAAATGTGATTTCCAGGCCAAAATTAAATTCGTGTTTACTGTAAGGGAAACAATTACGTATTAAACAATAATAGTAAGTGTAATTCAGAATGTTTAAAACAATTATTCAGCTTCTTTCTCTCTCTCTCATTCATAGTGTAGTTTTGTCAGCCCATTCATACTTTTCTGTCTACTATCCATCCGATTTTCCTTACAATGTCAGCATTTTAAGCAAAATGCATGGAATTATTTGCAATTAAAATGAGGGAAAAGTCAACTTTACAATCGAAAGTCAGTTCATTGAATCAATACTTAGGCTATTTCTCTCCCTACTTCATTGTATTTGCATAAGAATGAAACGTATATCTAGGCAGGTATTGCGTGTAACGGAACAGCAAAAAATAATTGTACAATTTTCAAGAGTTCTGAAACTCGTTCTGTATATTTTAATGATTAGAGTTCATTTTTTCATGATATGCAAGTAGATTATTTGCGTTTGCTGCTGTTGTAATTCTCGGCAAATATTTTTAGATTAGGATAGTGGTTAAAGCATTTACTTCTATCATTGTTAACAATGTGCTCCATTAGGAATTGAATGTCCTGCATTTTGTTGTTTCCAGTTAACGACCACGAAAATGATTCACGATTCATCCATTTGAATCAAGAAAATTAATTAAAGGGCTCAATCCACATTCCCAGCCAACTGGGGAGTACACGCTGAGTTACTTATACCAGTGGCGAAATCGGGTAACGACCATCGCTGACATTCAGATAAGAACACTAAATCTGGGACTTGTCTAGTATAGGGGAAAAATCTGCCAACTCCGAAAATGATGGAGAATAGGGAAAAATACATGACAGACAATGCTAGGGCACAAGAGTTCTGCCCTGATATATCTTGCACTTGTCTGAATACACACCACTGGTAAATGTACTGTATTATATGAATGTATTATAAATTGCATCCTTGGTGTAACCAGGAAATATAAGAGATGAATTCGTGGACATGACAAGAATGGAGGATGACATCAAAATGACAAGAATGGAGGATGACATCATGATGATCAAAGTAAAATCCTTGAAATGTCAATTAGCTGGACATATTGCTAGAAGAACTGACCAACGTTGAGTAACTGAAGCACTTGATTGGACTCCAAGGGACAGAAAAAGACTCAGAAGAAGACCACGTGGGAGATGAGTGGATGAAATTCGAAAGCATACCGGAGTGACATGGTGGAGACTGGTTCAAGACAGACAGTTGTGGAAGAAATTTGGAGAGACCTCCAGAAATGGATTGATAACGGTTGACAATGATGATGCAACGAGGTCAAGGCAACTCCAATCTCTGGCATATCATCATCATCATCATCATTGTCAACCATTATCAATCCACTGCTGGACGAAGGTCTCCCCAAGTTTCCTCCACAACGGTCTGTCTTGTGCCAGTCTCCTCCATGTCACTCCCGCATATTTACGAATTTCATCCACCCATCTCCCATGTGGTCTTTTCTGGGTCTTTTCCTGTCCCTTGGAATCCAATCTAAAATTTCGGCTGTCCATCGATGGTCTGTTCTTCTGGCAGTATGTCCAGCCCATTGCCATTTCAGGGATTTAACTCTGATCATGATGTCTTCCACTCTCGTCATTTTTCGGATCCACGAGTTCCTCTTCTTATCTCTCCTGGTTATACCAAGCATGCACCTCTCCATGCTTCTTTGAGTTGTCTGCAGCCTTTGTATGTCTCTTTTAGTTAAGGTCCACGTCTCTGCACCATACGTAAGCACTGGAAGGATGCATTGATCAAACACTTTTCTTTTAAGACATAATGGCATATTGCTCTTGAAAATTATGCTGTTTCTTCCAAAAGCTCTCCAGGCAAGTTTTGTACGCCGATTAATTTCTTCATCAATGTGACCCTCACTTGATATCTGCTGTCCAAGATAAACATACGTATCTGTTATCTCCAGTTTTTCTCCATCAATCGATAAATCTTCATTTCTTGTAAAAGCATTGAACATCACTTTTGTCTTCTGAAAGTTCATTTTTAATCCCACTTCTTTACTCTTGTCAGCAAGTTCCTGGATCATACTCTGCAGCTCTGATGGGGTAGTTGCAAAAATGACTATGTCATCAGCAAAACGAAGGTGGGTTAGATAATCTCCATTAATCTTTATCCCTTTGTTTTCCCAGTTCAGTGATTGAAAGACATTTTCCAATGTGGCATTAAAGAGCTTCGGAGATATGGTGTCACCTTGTCTCACTCCCTTTCCAATTTTTATGTGTGTTGTATTTTCAAACAGCCGAATCTTTTGCACTTGCATTTTCATAGATGTTATTAATAATATTAATGTATGCATCTTCAATACCGCAGGATTTCAGAGCCGTGGTAACTGCTGATGGTTTCACCGAATCAAAGGCTTTTTCATAATCGATAAAAGCCATGCACAATGGAAGTTCATATTCCCTCGCTCTTTCAATCAGTTCTCTCAGTACGTGGATATGATCTATTGTGCTGTAGCCACTCCTGAATCCAGCTTGTTCTCTCGGTTGAGCCATGTCCAGTGTCACCTTAAAGCGGTGTGAAAGAACTTTAGTGAAGATTTTATAAACCACTGATAGGAGGCTGATAGGTCTGTAGTTCCTGAGATCCTCAATGTCACCTTTTTTATGTAGCAGGATCATTGTAGCATGGTTCCAATCCTCAGGAATCTTCCCTTCATTAAGGCATCGAGTGAAAATTTGGGCGAGTACTGTTTCAATTTCTCCACTTGCTTCTTGTATGATGTCTATAGTAATTCCATCTTCTCCTGGAGCTTTCCCTCGCTTCATGTTCTTGATTGCATGAGCAACTTCTGCTGGGAGGACTGGAAGAACTCTGGTACCTTTCATGATGTCTGGAGTACATGTATCATCCCTTTCATATAATTTGGAGTAGAAATCTTTCACTCTTGTCAAAATGTCACCTCTATTTCTTGTTATAGAACCATCTTCTTTTCTCAGAGCCATAATCTGTTTTCTTCCCTTATTGAGATGTCCCTTTGCTATCTTAAGGCTTTGGTTGTTTTCAATTGCTTTCCTCACTAGCTCACAGTTGAATTTCCTTACGTCTTCAGTGATACTTTTTCGTGTTGTCTTGCATAGCTCTATATATTCCACTTTGGAAGTCACATCTACTTTAGTTGTCCTCATCTCTCTTCTTTTTTGCATCAACATTTTGGTTTTTCCTGATAATTTGTTCACATGCAACTTGTTCTTAGACCCAGCTAATTTTGTTGCTGTTTCCATTAGAGCTTTGGTTACTTTTCTGTTAACTTCCGAAATATCCACTTCTTCCGATGTTAGGCCTTCTAAAGCAGAGAATCTGTTCTTCAGTTCCAACTTGAAAGTATTATGGTGTTTTTTAAGGTTGGTTATGTCAATACATTTTGTTTGTCTTATGAGCTTGCCACGTTCCAGTTTAGTGTTGAGGTGCATCTTACATCTCACTCAATCTATGGTCACTACCTGTGTTGAACTTGTTCAGCACACTGCAGTCTTCGATGACGAATTTTTTGTTACACATAATAAAATCAATTTCACTTGTCGTCCCAATTGGATGTCTCCATGTCCATTTCCTGTGTGGCTTTTTCTTGAAAAAGGAGTTCAAGATGAAAAAATCCTTCTGCCTCTGCAAACTCAACGAGAGTATTTCCACGCTGGTTTCTGTTGCCGTGACCGAATTTACCTACTGAAGTTTCATTCTGTTGCCGTTGCCCTATTTTTGCATTGAAATCTCCCATAATTATCTTCAAGTGCTGCTTACCTTTATTATTTAGATGACGAATTTCCTCATAAAATTCTTCAATTTCTTCTTCAGGATGACTTGTGGTGGGTGCATAAGTTTGAATAATCTGAGCCTGGTATCTTCTCGATAGTTGGATAACGAGTCGTGCAGCTCTGTCAGAGGAACTTTCAACTTCTACCACTTTATCCTTCAGTTTCTTGTTTATTATAAATCCAACACCACTAGTTCTGCCAGTATCTGTCCCACGATAATAGAAGAGATGTCCACTTTTCAGTTCAATGAGATCTTCTCCTTTTCTCCTTACCTCACTTAGCCCGACGATGTCCCACTTGATCCTTTGTAGTTCCTCTTCCAATTCAAGAAGCCTTGAATCAGAAGATAGGGAGCGTCCGTTATAGGTAGCCAAGGTCAGCATCAATGAAGTAAAAAGAACGGCAAAGTTTGGGTTCTAGATTCTCAAGGTCTTCTACAATGAACATAGCTCAAATACTACCAGATTACTGTGATAAACGATGCTTGCATTTAATCACTCATAATTTTCCTAAAATAAATATTATTTGGCGAAGATGATGAGTAAATTATTCACTCAACTAAATATTATCATTATATGTACATATAAAACTGAAAGCCACTCATCACCGAATCTCAGAAACTACTGAACTTAGAACTTTCATATTTGGCAGAAATGTTCCTTTTACAACATAGAAGCGCACTAAGAAAGGATTTTTTCCTACGATAACTTTACGTGGGTCGAAATGGGTTTTTTAAATAACCCACCTTTGATAACGCTAGGACGTTTTGCCATGATCGAGCATTACTGCCCAGCAACTGAAGCCCCGCCCTAAATTTTTGAATGACTTGAGTTGACCTGCTCAGTATATATTTTGTTCTAAATTTATGTTACAAAAACCCTTAAAAATCACGTAAAAGGCGCTATATCATAATATGCTTTGCATTTAAGCATTTATATCATCGTTTGACATATCAAATGTCAAGGTTTTTTTGAGTCAAAATCAAATTACCAACATTCGGTTTCACTGAAGCAACGGTGACGTCATATAAGTGGTAAGGTGACTGCAATAAATATAAATATGCGGGTAGATTTTCATAATAATTGAAGTTTGAAAAAAAAAGTTTCCCCCTTGAGATATCCGCGATGGCAACACAATTTTGCTCACGCTTCCAAAAACATCTGACTTGCTAGCTTTTAGGGTGGATCCACCTAAAATCTTTGCCTTGTATTTCCAATGGGCACACTTCTGTAGCCAATTTCCCTACAATTAATGCTTTCCTAAGCATGAAAATTTGAAAATCGATAAAAATAACTTCATATTGTAGCATAGTATATTTAATATTTTCTAAAACGTGGCCATAATTACATTAAAAATCAATAACTTTTCTTTAGTGGTGTTGAGACCAGAAAATAGATGGCGTGATGTGTACATTGATGACGTCAGTAGACAAACAAATGTTGGATTGCTTAATTATGGTTAAACTTCAGAAAATATTAAGCATACTAGGCTATAATATGAAGTTAGTTTTATCGATGCTCGAATTTTCATCCTTGGGAACGCGTTAATTGTGAAGAAAATGGCTACAGAAGTTTGCCCATTAGAAATACAAGGCAAAGATTTTAGGTGGATCTATCTTAAACGTACCGAACGAAATTGTTTATTCAATTATTTACGAAGTTGTTTATTTTCACGTTCAAAAAGCGTATATTTAGCTAGTGATATATAATAATATTATTATTTATATAAAATAATACTAATAATAATATTCCGCGGAATCGAAAGGCTTTCCGTATATAGAATCGATAATTTAAAAGAATCGATAATTTAATCACAAATTTAATCTCAGGAAAAAAGTGTTTCAAGTTAATTTTAAGGAATTCTAGAAGCTTACTTTTATTCGTATCACGACTACAAAAACCGTGCATAACCTATTCATCCAAACTGGCGCCTGCTCAGTGCAAAAGTCTGGTTTCTTAAGAGGATTTTTAGTTCAATTAATCCTTATTTGTAGTTTTTTTTTTTTTTTTTTTGGGGGTAAGAACAGAAGATTTTTCCAAAAGGGCAAAACACTACACATGAGGTTCAACAGCCCGTTACAGTGATTGAAAAAAGTCGCATTCTCAGACCCTTAATATCTCATGTGCCACAAAAAGACCCAATGATGACTCCTGAGGAACAACCACATAAATATTTACGTACATTTTGCTCTTTCTTTTTTATTTTCCTTTCATGCTTTTTTTAGAATTTATGATACAGCCTGCAAACAATTCAAAATCTAGGGCAGTGCTTTCCAACTGTGCAGACGTGGGCCGAAGGTTTCTAAAAAAATTAGATGACAGCCTGCATTTTTTTTATGAAAAAAAAATGGTGTAAATACAACGGCCATTCCATAAAAGCAGAGAGTAAAATCACACAAAATGAAGAAATATAGGTACAGCAAAATATGCGTTATTCTTTCTCAACGTATCTTCCCTCGGATGACATGCAACGGTCTTATCTTTCAGTTCACTTTTCAAAGCATGTGGCGAAGACATTTTTTGGAAGCTGCTTTAGCGACCCCTGTAGAGCTTGAATAACTTCCGCATCTTTGTTTAATGTTGCTCCACGGAACAATTCTGTATTTCGTAAGAAACTGTTGAACACAAGCAGCCACATGTGGGCGGGCCTTGTCATGGTGTAGGGTCCACTTGCCCACCAGTTCCGGTCGATTAATCGATATGTGTCATCGCAGACGCTTCAAGACTGAAATGTAATACTCAGCACGGACAGTAATTTGTGGATGAACGACATGCTGGTAGACTTTATAATCAAAGAAAATTATCATCATCTTCCCAGCTGATTTGGTTTGGCGACCTTTTTTTTGGAAACGACGAGCCTGCGTGTTTCCAGACACTTGTTGCGCGCTTCGTTGGGTGTTTGAAACAATGGGCCCATGTTTCATCGGCAGTTATTACTATGTTTAGAAAGTTTGGATAATTTTCAATCATTTGTTTCCACTCATGAAACACCTGAACTCTAGCTAACAATTGTCACTGGCGTGGGCTTAACGAAGATTTGATGGAGGGGGTCAGAGCCTCGAACATCTCTCTCGAAGGCATCCCAGATGTACTCAATAGGATTGAGGTCAGGTGACCTAGCTGGCCGAGGAAGCGAGGTCACGTCGATGGAGTGTTCATCCAAACATTCGGATACAATTCGGGAGCGATGGCACGGTGCATAGTTTTCTTGCAGGATGAGGTCTCCAGTGGGATGTTGAAGACGCACAAACGGGAGCAAATGGTCGTCCAGGATATCCCGGTAACGTTGACCTGTGAGCGACGATGTCACACGTACCAAGGGTCCCATTTCAGTCCACGTAAACAGTCTCCAGACGAGAATGCAACCCCCACCAGCTTGAAGAGTACCCTGCTGGCAAGAAGGATCCATCGCTTCATGTGGTTTGCGCCGTACTCGGATCCTGCCATCCACATGTACCAACGTGAATCTCGACTCATCAGTCCAGGCCACATTTTTCCACATGTCTAGGGTCCAGTGGTGATGTTCCCGCGCCCATGCTAATCTTTGAACCCTGTGATGTGCGGTCAGCAGCGGTACCCTCGTGGGACGATGGCTTCTGTACCCCATAGCGAGGAGATGGTTCTGGATGGTGTAGCTACTTACACGTTTTTGTGCACCAGCGTTAAATTGCTGAGTGATTTCTTTCATTGTGACCCGTCTATCCGCTGTTACAATGCGAGCTAGCCGACGATGACCCCGCTATTCCACACGCCGTTGTCCGCGGCAGTTGGAGTACATAGAATCCGGTAAAACCATCCCTTGCAGGGATGGTTTTGCCGGATTCGATGTACTCACGGTGCACCCGTGACACAGTGGCTCGGGAAAATCCCAGTGCCTGCACGACTTCCGAGATAGAGTGATCCATTCGTCGGGCCCCGACAACTTGCCCACGATTAAATGCGCTTAGATCCTTCGTCTTACCCATACTGCGTCCGACTCTTACTGATTCCCGTCGCATCACTCCTTATATTGCAGGATCGCTGCATACGTCATGTCGTTTCCGTTTACAGGGCAGCCCACAGCACCACATTTGCATAACGCCAGCTGTCTCTATTGCTCTTAAGTGTATATCTTCACACGCCATTCGTCGATCTTCTTGCAAGATTGCCCAAACAGTGTTAACAATACGCTCCGTAACAACACTTTCAGGTCGACCGAACCTGGGAGCGAGTTCTGCCGATAAACGCCCTTTTTTGAAATCATGATGCCATCTAAAAATCGTTGACTCACCCGAACATTTATCTTTGTAAGCTTTTTCATTAAATCAACGTTTCTGGACCGTTTTACCCAAACGATAGCAAAATTTTATCGCACAACGCATTTCACTTCCTAACTCTGAATAACTCACCTCCATAGCTGCATGGCGAAATGCAGACGTACCTTAAACAACTGCGCAATAACAAAACCAGATTCATCAGCCACGGCTAATAACTGTTTCCATAGATACTTCCTTAACTCAGTTAGTCGTCTGCGTGGTTATTTTTCCCTTTCACACTCTTGCCAATTCAAAAAAAATTACTCTCGGTTTTTCTGGAACGGCGTTTGTATAAAGATATCTGGCTTAATTTGCTAAATCTTTAAGCTCTTTTAATTAATATTATAGCAACTGAAATTTAAAATTTGAAAAAAAAAAGAAAAAAAAAAAAAAAAACGAACGTTGCTTTTAATGAGAGCATGGTGGGTGATTAAACTCCATTAAAAGTTGTTGCATGTCAAGTTCGATGCTTGTCGTTGAAAGTCGAAGTAATTGTTGAAGTGCAGAGTCATTCACACTTCTTCAGTGCTTTGACTTTATACATTTCACGTCAAAAAATGCCCTTTCGCATGTGTAAGCACTTCCAGAAATTGAAATAACTTTTAATCCCAAATCTCTTATGTTCGGGTATTTCTCAGTGAAAAAGGTTTAAACAGTTCTGCTCTATTGTCTTATCACGCTCTAATAAATTAATCAGTTTCAGGTTTGCGTAATTCGATTTGATAAATGGGGTTTGTGATTTCAATACCAATATTTAGTGGATTGCCAAACAGACAACAGACTTGGTTTGATTTCATTAAATAATTTGTGTCGTGAAAGTTCTTAGAGTGTCTAACCTTGGAATCTATAGCTTCACTAAATACTATCATTCCATCAAGAAGGTCCTTGGAGGATTCGAAGCGAGGCAAACTGTTTCTTTCTAGATTTGATTTTAACAATGACAGCTTGATACGAAAACCAGTAATATGTAAGAAAAACAACTGTCATCGTTGAGAAAGGTAAGCAGCTTTCTATCAATCTTCCTTGAAAAAACCATCTGTTTGATATACGAAAGTTTGGAAACGTTTATTTATTTTTACGCATATAAATCCGATTACTAATATAGTTTATGTTTAGTTCCTGTGTTTAGTTGGTGTACAGTTCCTTCCTATTAATTGCCAGCAATAGGATTATAAAGATTATAGATAATGGTCTCCCCCTTGCAGAGAAATATTTAGAGCATTCAAATGCTGCGTGATATCATTTAGGAAAGCTGGTGCGCTAAGAAAATCGGCAACACAGAGATATTTAGTTAAATCAGTTTCACATTTTATTTCTTTCAAAAAAAAAAGATAAAGTTCTTTCCGAAGTTAAAAAAATCTCACAAAAATTTTCCAGCACTCAACTACGGGATTCGATTGTGCAGGAACAAGTCACCCATCTAAAATTGTTTTGAATTTTCTATGCGTAAGAGCACGGTTTCCACCACTAATTAAATTCGTTGTTTTTCCTGCCTTGTCCATTATATTTGATAGTCGCAGCGAAGACCCAAAATGCTTGTTGGAGTGCAACGCAACGTACCACTTCAGGTTTGATTCCATCTCTTTTCATTCAGAAATGAAAATTGGTTTATTCTCCATTTGCTTACCTCCAGCTGGACAGCTCTGATCTAGGGTTTGTTCATTGTTCCTGGAGCAAAGTTGACATGTTTTATTGCATTTGTAAAATACCTGTGTTTCGTATACAGTATATTGCTGGAATGTACCTGGCCAAGGCAGCGGCCAGTGCGACATGAAGGCAGAGGGTGCTAAGAATCCCCGGAGGACCGGACTAGGCTGCCATTTGATGCTGACCTTGGCTACCTACAATGCACGCTCCCTATCTTCTGATTCAAGGCTTCTTGAATTGGAAGAGGAACTACAAAGGATCAAGTGGGACATCGTCGGGCTAAGTGAGGTAAGGAGAAAAGGAGAAGATCTCATTGAACTGAAAAGTGGACATCTCTTCTATTATCGTGGGACAGATACTGGCAGAACTAGTGGTGTTGGATTTATAATAAACAAGAAACTGAAGGATAAAGTGGTAGAAGTTGAAAGTTCCTCGGACAGAGCTGCACGACTCGTTATCCAACTATCGAGAAGATACCAGGCTCAGATTATTCAAACTTATGCACCCACCACAAGTCATCCTGAAGAAGAAATTGAAGAATTTTATGAGGAAATTCGTCATCTAAATAATAAAGGTAAGCAGCACTTGAAGATAATTATGGGAGATTTCAATGCAAAAATAGGGCACCGGCAACAGAATGAAACTTCAGTAGGTAAATTCGGTCACGGCAACAGAAACCAGCGTGGAAATACTCTCGTTGAGTTTGCAGAGGCAGAAGGATTTTTCATCTTGAATTCCTTTTTCAAGAAAAAGCCACACAGGAAATGGACATGGAGACATCCAATTGGGACGACAAAGTGAAATTGATTTTATTATGTGTAACAAAAAATTCGTCATCGAAGACTGCAGTGTGCTAAACAAGTTCAACACAGGTAGTGACCATAGATTGGTGAGATGTAAGATGCACCTCAACACTAAACTGGAACGTGGCAAGCTCATAAGACAAACAAAATGTATTGACATAACCAACCTTAAAAAACACCAAAATACTTTCAAGTTGGAACTGAAGAACAGATTCTCTGCTTTAGAAGGCCTAACATCGGAAGAAGTGGATATTTCGGAAGTTAACAGAAAAGTAACCAAAGCTCTTATGGAAACAGCAACAAAATTAGCTGGGTCTAAGAACAAGTTGCATGTAAACAAATTATCAGGAAAAACCAAAATGTTGATGCAAAAAAGAAGAGAGATGAGGACAACTAAAGAAGATGTGACTTCCAAAGTGGAATATATAGAGCTATGCAAGACAGTAAGAAAAAGTATCACTGAAGACGTAAGGAAATTCAACTGTGAGCTAGTGAGGAAAGCAATTGAAAACAACCAAAGCCTAAAGATAGCAAAGGGACATCTCAGTAAGGGAAGAAAACAGATTATGGCTCTGAGAAAAGAAGATGGTTCTATAACAAGAAATAGAGGTGAAATTTTGACAAGAGTGAAAGATTTCTACTCCAAATTATATGAAAGGGATGATACATGTACTCCAGACATCATGAAAGGTACCAGAGTTCTTCCAGTCCTCCCAGCAGAAGTTGCACATGCAATCAAGAACATGAAGCGGGGGAAAGCTCCAGGAGAAGATGGAATTACTATAGACATCATACAAGAAGCAAGTGGAGAAATGGAAACAGTACTCGCCCAAATTTTCACTCGATGCCTTAATGAAGGGAAGATTCCTGAGGATTGGAACAATGCTACAATGATCCTGCTACATAAAAAAGGTGACATTGAGGATCTCAGGAACTACAGACCTATCAGCCTCCTATCAGTGGTTTATAAAATCTTCACTAAAGTTCTTTCACACCGCTTGAAGGTAACACTGGACATGGCTCAACCGAGAGAACAAGCTGGATTCAGGAGTGGCTACAGCACAATAGATCATATCCACGTACTGAGAGAACTAATTGAAAGAGCGAGGGAATATGAACTTCCATTGTGCATGGCTTTTATCGATTATGAAAAAGCCTTTGATTCGGTGAAACCATCAGCAGTTACCACGGCTCTGAAATCCTGCGGTATTGAAGATGCATACATTAATATTATTAATAACATCTATGAAAATGCAAGTGCAAAGATTCGGCTGTTTGAAAATACAACACACATAAAAATTGGAAAGGGAGTGAGACAAGGTGACACCATATCTCCGAAGCTCTTTAATGCCACATTGGAAAATGTCTTTCAATCACTGAACTGGGAAAACAAAGGGATAAAGATTAATGGAGATTATCTAACCCACCTTCGTTTTGCTGATGACGTAGTCATTTTTGCAACTACCCCATCAGAGCTGCAGAGTATGATCCAGGAACTTGCTGACAAGAGTAAAGAAGTGGGATTAAAAATGAACTTTCAGAAGACAAAAGTGATGTTCAATGCTTTTACAAGAAATGAAGATTTATCGATTGATGGAGAAAAACTGGAGATAACAGATACGTATGTTTATCTTGGACAGCAGATATCAAGTGAGGGTCACATTGATGAAGAAATTAATCGGCGTACAAAACTTGCCTGGAGAGCTTTTGGAAGAAACAGCATAATTTTCAAGAGCAATATGCCATTATGTCTTAAAAGAAAAGTGTTTGATCAATGCATCCTTCCAGTGCTTACGTATGGTGCAGAGACGTGGACCTTAACTAAAAGAGACATACAAAAGCTGCAGACAACTCAAAGAAGCATGGAGAGGTGCATGCTTGGTATAACCAGGAGAGATAAGAAGAGGAACTCGTGGATCCGAAAAATGACCAGAGTGGAAGACATTATGATCAGAGTTAAATCCCTGAAATGGCAATGGGCTGGACATACTGCCAGAAGGACAGACCATAGATGGACAGCCGAAATTTTAGATTGGATTCCAAGGGACAGGAAAAGACCCAGAAAAAGACCACATGGGAGATGGGTGGATGAAATTCGTAAATATGCAGGAGTGACATGGAGGAGACTGGCACAAGACAGACCGTTGTGGAGAAAACTTGGGGAGACCTTCGTCCAGCAGTGGATTGATAATGGTTGACAATGATGATGATGATGATATTGCATCTACGACGACCGAAACGAAAATGACTCAGCACTGCGGCTACATCTCTTTCAAACCCACAGAATGAAATTATGAACATCCGTCAAAACCCCAGGAAAGGAGATTTAGTACAAATGTCTCCGCGAATCCGCTTTCATTTACAAAGGAGCAGGAGTGAACAGCAGTGGCGGATTTAGAATTTCAAATGCCTTGAGCACAACGTCGGTTTAGCCCCCCCCCCCACTTTGCTTGCCATCCTTTAAAAATAACGGTTTTTGTTGCCTCATACCATCCCGTCCCCGCTCCTCTTTCATTTTTATTTACTCTCCTACTGTATGAGGAAGTACTTGAATCGCAGAAAAAAATAGACTTACAGATTTCAAGAGAAATACGAATTTAACCCTTTACGCAGTCGATATAACTGACAAGAGGAACGAAGCCCCGGGCTTTGCGTCTTCACGGGGCCCCGCAGTTTAAAAAAAGAAAACAAAGTAATGTTTTCTAGAATTCTAAAGATATGTCATATTTTCTAGAATTCTAAAGATATATCATATTTTCTAGAATCCTAAAGGTATATCATATTTTCTAGAATTCTAAAGATATATACTGGTGACACTATATCTCCCAAGCTCTTTAATGCCATTGCCACATTGGAAAATGTCTTTCAATCACTGCACTGGGAAAACAAAGGGATAAAGATTAATGGAGATTACCTAACTCACCTTCGTGTTGCTGTTGACGTACTCATTTCTGCAACTACCCCATCAGAGCTGCAAAGTATGATCCAGGAACTTGCTGACAAGAGTAAAGAAGTGGGATTAAAAATGAACTTTCAGAAGACAAAAGTGATGTACAATGCTTTTACAAGAAATGAAGATTTATCGATTGATGGGAAAAAACTGGAGATAACCAATACCTACATTTATCTTGGACAGCAGATATCAAGTGAGGGTCCCATTGATGAAGAAATTAATCGGGGTACAAAACTTGCCTAGAAAGCATTTGGAAGAAACAGTATAATTTTCAAGAGTAATGTGCCATTATGTCTTAAAAGAAAAATGTTTGATCAATGCATCCTTCCAGTGCTTACATATGGTGCAGAGACGTGGGCCTTAACTAAAAGAGACACGCAAAGACTGCAGACAACTCAAAAACTCAAAGAGGCATGGAGAGATGCATGCTTGGTGTAATCAGGAGAGATAAAAAGGGGAACTCGTGGAATAGAAAAATAACAAGAGTGGAAGACATCATGACCAGAGTAAAATCCCTGAAATGGCAATGGGCTGGACATATTGCCAGAAGGACAGACCATCGATGGACAGCTGAAATTTTAGACTGAATTGCAAGGGACAGGAAAAGACCCAGAAGAAGACCGCATGGGAGATGGGCGGATGAAATTCGAAAGTAAGCGAGAGTAACATGGAAGAGACTGGCACAAGACAGACCGTTGTGGAAGAAACTTAGGGAAACCTTCGTCCAGCAGTGGTTTGATAATGTTTGACAATGATGATGATAGATATATATATACACTATATTGACAAAAGTCACCGGACACCTAGAAGAGAAACACAGCATAGCCTTTATTGACATACATTATTAGTACGGTGTCGGTCCAACTTTGGCCTTAATGCATGCACTTACCCTTCGAGACATGCTTTCGACAAGATTTTGAAACACAGCGATAGGTATGCGCTTCCATTCAGTACATAATGCTGCCGCTAACTGTTGCTTAGTAGAAGGCCTTGGCTCCAAACTTCTTATGCGGCGCTGTAATTCATCCCATAGGTTCTCTATGGGATTAAGGTCAGAGCTCTGTGCTGGCCAGTCCACATACGATACGGAATTATCGTCAAACCACGCCGTAACAGTCCTTGCTTTATGGCTCGGTGCATTGTCCTGCTGGTACCAACAAGGCTCGGTTCCATTGTATTGCCACAGAGTTGGTAGGGCATAATTGTCCAGAATATCGAGGTAGACGTGCTGGTTAACAGGTTTGTCCATGATAACCATTGGGCCGGGATCATACCACGAAAAACACCACACAGGAACTAACCGTAGGAACAGTGCACTGTTCCTACGGCCAAGTCCAAACTTGACCGTAGGAACAGTACACTGTGATAAATAGCATTCCCCGGCTGCCGCCATACCTACACACGGCCATCAGACTGATGGATCGTGTATCTGGATACATCAGTCCATTGGACCCGTTTCCATTGATCTACGGTCCACGATAAATGTTTTTTACATCATGCTAAACGACGAGTAGCATTCCGAATGGAGATGAAAGGTTTATGTGCAGCTGCACGACCACGGTAACCCATGGAATGAAGTTCTCTGGGAATGTACATGTACATACCGAAGTTCCAGCATTTTAACTCACCTGTGCACTGAGGTCTTGTGCAGTACTCCGTCGATTAGCTGTAACGACTCTCCTGAGTGTTCGACGTCCTCTATCACTGATTTTCTTTGGTATGCCGGTGCGTTTTGCTGCTTCAGGCAAGCCACGTGTCTTCCACTTATTCAGTACATCCAAAACAGTTGACTTGAGTGTGTTTAAACGCCTTTCGGGTTCTCTTATGGACAACCCACTAATATAACATCTAACAATCTTTCCTTTCTCAAAGTCAGTTATCTCCCGCCGCGACATTTTCACTCAACCTCACAGTGCGATATGATCGCGGTCAGCTGAAGGCTTGTTTATATACTGTATAAACCTGTTACTAGTGATAAGCGCTCCATTCTGGTCCTTTGTTCTCTGCTCCATGCCCTAATGCATGATGGAAAGGGGTCGGTGCCGCCCCGGTGGCGCAGTGGTCTAAGCGATGGCCTCTGATCATTCGTCCGAAAGGGGTCCAAGTTCTCATCCCTGTGAGGCATGGATGTTGTGTTTGTCTTACGGCACTGGCTCTCCCCCTTCCCTGGAACCAGTGACCGTAAATTAGGGACGGGCGACTGCTTATAGCCCATGGAGTTGCTCACGGTGGTCGGTAAACCTCCAATCATAAAATAGGAGGGGGGGGGCTCCTGACACGGACATCATACCGCAGGGTCAGAGCCCATTTAAGAAGGGGGATAGGGGCTGAATTCTCGGGCCCCGCATTTTCAAGGGGCCCCAGAATTATGCAGGATGCTTGAAGAACTGACAGAGTTCTACAGGATTTTTTTGTTTGTTTGCAGATTGCCCAGCAGCAACTATAAGAAACTGCCTCGTGAAAAACGTTTTCTGTTTCTTTCCGCTGTTTTAGGAGGTGCCTGCAAAAAATATAGTCGCCCACAGTCCATCCTGAAATCTTTCGAATGCATTACAGAAGTTTTTATTTTGTACACATCTGTAACTGGGGGAAATTTTCATTCATTAAGAATTCGTTTGAATCATAATATTTGGATCATATTATTTTGCCCACTACTTCAATATAATTTCAATAGCTGAACCCAACCCCCGAGGGGGGATTGAAGCAGGACTGAACTGGTATCCATTTTTTAACCATGCATTTTTATATTTTCTTGCTACCACTGATTCGTCCATGAATCATGGAATATACACTTCAATACGGCGGGAATATTTTTATGGCTTCCTCATCATATTTTGGGAATGTTTTCTCTTGGGTATTTTTACTCATCCACCCATATTGAAATTCTAAATGTGCCATACTGGTGACCCTGAAATACTGTCCAGCCCCGGGACCGTTGTCTCCTTAAATGTGCTCTGCGCAGGGTAGAAAAAACAAGTTATTCGAATATTTTATCTGTCCTTTCTTAGGTTTTACGCCATTTTTATAGTCGTTTTAGCAGGTAATCAGTCAGAAAGAATTAGTGTCAGTCATCCTCCTAAATGACCGCTTTGAATAATAAAGCTAAGAAAAAAGCAAGACATTCTGATGTGTTGGTTCACTGATTTCATTCCTTTTTCTAACTCCGAGTTCATTTGTTCAAGCCGGTTAAAGGGTTAATGTTCCGCCAGAACCTTAACGATTAAGATTACCTTACCTTAATCGGACACGATTTGGCTATTTACCCGGAGGGAGGTGTGTGTTTATGTATGGTTTGTTGCCTCCATAATTCAAAAATTATTATAGCTATCTAGACGAATTTAATAATTAGGGGTTTTGTAATGCCCTGATGGGGAAAAATAGCTGAAGTCACAAAATAAGAAGACTTTGTTGAAGAAAAAAGTCGGAACACTTGTGAGGGGGATCACTGAAGCACAGTATATTTGGTATGTTACGTACGGTTAGTTTATGGTTTTGATTTAGTTAAAATTTAAGCTACATTCCGTACGGAATCTGCTGTCGCATACAATCGGATTACACTTCGATGACAGTTCTCCTAAAGAGTTCGACCATGGATGAAATCGAATCCCAAGTGTTGTATAACCAACATTCTTTTTTTTTTTTTTTTTTTTTTTTTGATTGGAGGTTTAACGACCACTATGAGCAACTCAATGGGCTATAAGCAGTCGCGCTTCCCTAATTTTAGGACCACTGACTCCAGGGAAGGGAGAGAGCCAGTGCCGTAAGACAAACACAACATCCATGCTTCACCGGGATTCAAATCCGGACCCTTCTTGGACGAATGGTCATATGTCAGCGCTTAGGCCACTGCGACACCGGGGCGGCAAAACCAGCAGTTCCAATTCATTTTATTCAAGGGGTAGGGGTCTTGTGGTTGTCCCGGTGGCGCAGTGGTCTAAGCGATGTCTTCTGATCATTCGTCCGAAGTGGGTCTATATACGAATCCCGGTGTGGCATGGACGTTTGTCTCATGGCACTGGCTCTCTGCTTTCTCTGGAAACGGTGGCTTTAAATTATTATTTTTTTTTATTGGAGGTTTAACGACCACCGTGAGCAACTCAATGGGCTATAAGCAGTCGCTCGTCCCTAATTTAGGTTCACTGGTTCCAGAGGAAGGGAGAGAGCCAGTGCCGTATGACAAACACAACATCCATGCCTCACAGGGATTCGAACTTGGACCCCTTTCGGACGAATGATCAGAGGCCATCGATTAGACCACTGCGACACCGGGGCGGTGGCCCTAAATTAGGACGCGCCACTACTTATAGCCACCGAGTTGCTCATGGTGGTCGTTAAACTCAATAAATAAAAATAAAGAGATCTTGTGATTGCCTCTTAAAACTGGACTGAGTGAGACAAAGACAATTTTACGGCTTACGAGGAAAGATGGGCATTTATATTAAATACCGTATTGAAAGCAGTCATATTTAATACCATATGGCAGCCATTACATTCTAAAAGAAATTTTCCAGAAATGAAAATTTTTGAACTCAGTTGTAGCGTGGTGTTAAGCACTATTACTCTCAAAATGATTTTTAGTGAGCCTGCATTTAAGCTATGCGACGTACTACAGAAGTAAAGCACGTGTCAAGATGACAAATCTGCAGCGACACATTCCGTTGGTGTAGTTTAGTCGGTTTGAGCAACTCACTCTGGAACGAGGAGACGTGATTGCGATCACTGTCACCGACTAGTAATGTCAAACTTTGTGAAAACACAAGTTTTTCCGCGAAGGACATGGAATCCCTGTTCCCTAACTGCGGAGTAAGTCGCTCTCCCAACTGAGCTAATTCCACAGAATATCTCGCTGCAAACTTGTCGTCTTGACACATGCTTTCACCGCTGTAGTACGTCGCAACTTGTAGATGACATACACTGGCGTGCAAAAATTAAGGACGAGACGGTTTTTCGAATGTAACGTCGTACAGAAGTGCCCCACATCGACTCAAATCGTACCATTAGATCCCCAAGATGTAAGAATATGGGACAAGTGAGCAAAACCGTCGAAACAAGGAATCCAAAGTATACAAAGGCACTTCGAGCACAACTGGACAGAAGACAGAAACGTCCATGTGACAGGCGGCAGCCAAGAAAAATCCAGTCTTTAGTAGGGGATATGATCACCCCTGACTACGTTGCAAGATTTACAACGTCTGTCAATGCTGAGGACGAGGTTGTCAAAGAGCTGTTAAGGAATCGCGACCTATTCCTCTTGTAGCGCCAATCGCAGCTGCGGAATCGTTGCTGGAGGCTAGTGACGTGCCGCCAAGCGTCTCCCGAGAAGGTCCCACACGTGTTCGATTGGATTTATGTCCAAGGACCTTGCGGGCCAATCCATGCGTTGAATATCTTCACTCTCCAACAGCTCTGCGACAGCCACTGTACGATGAGGTGTAGCGTTGTCGTCCATGAAGAAGAACTAAGGACCCACAGCACCTCTAAACAGACGCACGTAAGGCAGGAGAACCTCGGTACAATAGCGGACACCAGTGACCGAACCTCCTTGGAAGATGTGTAGGTCAGTACGGCTACCAAGCATGATACCGCCCCAAATGAGAACTCCGCCACCTATAAACCGGTCCCTTTCGATGATGTTGGAGGTGTGATTGCGTGTTCCCTGCTCTCTCCAGATGTGTATACGTGCAGAATCGCTCGTCAGACTAAATCGGCTCTCATCCGTAAAGAGAACTCGACCCCATTGCTGATGTGTCCAGTTCTTGTGTTCCTGGCACAACAGAGACCACCGTCTCCGACGAGCAGGCGTTAATGGCACACACCGTACTGGTCGTCATGCAAATAGACCACCTTTGTGCAGCCTCCTGGCCCCGGTAAAACGCGATAACGGACGTCCAGTTGTCTGTTGCATGTGCGTTGCGATTTCTCCCGCTGTCTGCCGTCTGTCTCTTCTCGCCTGTAGGACAATATACCGGTCGTCCGCCGCCTTGGTTGCTCGTGGACGACCACTGCTAAACTCTCGGACAGCTGTTCCTGTCGTTTGAAATGCTCTCCAAGCTCGTGAAACGATGCTGTGAACGATCCCGAACTCCTCGGCCACACTAGTCACCCTTCGACCTTCATCCAACTTTCCAATGACGCGACCTCGGGTTAAGTCATCCAGATGTCGTCTACTGGATTGCCTGTTGGTCATATCACACGGTGGCAGCAACTCGACGTCGTTCAAACCGATGTACACCGTGCAATAGCTTTCACCGAATTGCTGAGCGTACACCACCCGTGTGCTTTATACCCTTCCGACACCCCTTCCCCCTTCGCCTACGTCATGCTGCATATATGCGCATGCCCTACCGTACCGGACCCTAGTCTATCTCCTGAGTGATCTTTCGGTCCGTTCCGCCAGCTCGCCCCGCTGTTATGCTAATTTCTCCTCTTCGTCCTTAATTTTTGCACACCAGTGTAGCTCGAGTTCTGGCAGAATCATGCTCCGAAACCCAGAACAGAGAATTGACTCCTCGCTTTACGCCTCTTTTTTTTTTTTTTTTTTTTTAACCAATAAAAAAAATCGTTATTGTTGAGCCTCTGTAGCTTTACGGGTTCCGCGCCTGGGCTTCGTGTCCTTTCCTGTAAATTCGCCTCTGGTGAATGGTATAATTACCGCCCACTCTTCATAATTAACAATAATTTACTTTTTGTGGCATGGGAGATCAACAGTCACCATGAAAAACCCCGAGAGCAATAATCAGTCGAACTTTCCCATTTTGGGGCCACTGGTTCTGGAGAAGGAAGGGGTGTCGTCACTTTAGCGGCCGTTGCGTTAACTTTTGCTACCGCAATTTGAGGACAGACAAGCGTTTGTTTTTAGCTGGAGCTTCAAAACTGTTAGTTTCCCTTCATAATTTACCTAGGCTTAGAACTAGCAGCGTTACACTCATAAGAAAACACTGACATGTATAAAAGTCATATTTTTTCGCTTATTTTTTTCTTTTTGGGTTGACCTTTTCCGGGGTTTTTTAACACATTTCTCAAGAATTTTGTGAATTCTTTTAATATCTTCTATGCTACTACATTTTTTGAGAAGGCTGATCCGTTACCTGTAATACAAGCTTATGCATTGGACATACTCGACCATTATAATTTTCATTCTTTTTTTTTCGCGCAACTCCACATTATGGAGCCTTTCTGGTTCTTCCTCTTTATCCTGTTGTTACGGAGATTTAATACTAGAATTTTAGGAATAAATATTAAATCTCATTTCGCAACTTTTATTTCGCTTAGTGCTCCATCTCCTTTGTTTCCACGATGCGTGCGAGAAAAGTTTGCTATTTCATCCCGTATTAAAACATCGGAAACACGGTTTATTTAGAGACGCCAGTTCGTCGCATTTTAGGGTTTGCGCCTTTGTATTTAGTAGACGCATTAGTATTGTCCAGTTCTATTGATCTTTGCGTTAATTCTTAATTTCATAGCAGCCGGATGAAAACGCAAACCCTATTAATTTCTACCTTGCAGCTTTGTTAAGCCGACGCCGGCGTGTTTTTCTCATGGGTTTTTGTGGGGGTATAAAGGGGTGAGTTTGCGTGGAAACAAAGAAGAGGGCCGCGGTGGCCTAGTGGTCAGCGTTCGTGACTGCCATGGAGATAACCTCAGGTTCGATCCTGGGCAGGTGCGAACGTTCTAACCACTAAATACCCACCGTGCGTCGGGTGGGCACGTTAAGCCGTCGGACCCCGGGTACTGGCCCCCGGTAATAATATCTACCTCGCTTCCGTGTCACTTTTCTACAGGGCACTCTAGCCCAAATCTCCTAGCTTCCTATTTCTAAGGGTTGTTTAAGACCTGAGATCAGACAATCCCTTCCTAAAATATTCTACATATGATCATTTGAAACAAAGGGGAGTTATGACAGTCGACTCAAGGAATTGAAAGGGAGCAGTCGCAAAGAGGAGGCAAGAAAAGCCTCAGGTGTTAGGAAGCAGGTCTTAAGCTGACCGGGGAATGGAGGTTTTCTCCGCAATGAGAGAAAGGAGATTGAGGAAATGACCGAAGCAGGATTTAGGGAAGGGAATTCTTGTTTCAGAGGAACAGGCAGGAAGAATTTTAGTGAGCTAAGGACAACTTTTCTGCGATTAAGTAAAGAAAGGAATAAGGTGCTTTTAAGAGATCTAAAAGGATTGCAAAAATTATTACTTATAGCTATTTTATTATCTTCAACCACGGAAGATTTTGCAAGTTAACATAAACCAGCTAACACTATATCGATAATCATTATATAAAACACACGGTTAATTTTTTGTTGTATCAGCGACTTCAAGTGATTCCATTGCTAAGCATGCGAAATGATGTGCACTCTAAAGGAATCGTAATGAAATGGCAGTGCAAATGTCCTGTTAGACTGGGTGATTTATAAACCGTACGATGTCTCACGTCCGTCCGATAATTGGCTGTGGGGAAACAATACAAGTGGCACGGGTACTTGGATATTTATCTTTAACTGAAGGAGACCAAAGGCCCCTGTTCTATCTCAAAAAGGCGGAGTTAAAGTACCAGTGGCAGCATACATGGGCGCACATAGCTTAGTTTCCAGGAGGGGGCAAACAGAAACTGTAATTACGAATAACGTATACAAACACCATATGCAAATTTGCACTGTGCCTTCTTGTTGTCTAACGGTTTTTACCACACTCCCAAGAAGCATTTAATTGGAAACCAGAAGACCCGAAAACTATATAAAATAGGTGGCTAAATGAAATTAGGCAGCATGTTAAGACAACGAGGAGATTTGTTTGTCGTTCTTTTGATCCTTTTGTTCACATGCGCCACGAAATCCCATAGATCACTCAGATGGTCATCAATAATGGAAAAATACCCACAAGACAAATTTTTGGAGAAATTTTCGAGAGATCTTTGTCCAGTAGTGAATAGCTGCTGCAGAGGATCATATATTCTTCATTTCTTCATCCTTCATATTTTTCTACACGGTACGTTTGCACGGTGTTCACCAACATGCAGTAGGAAATTTCCTTATTCTTTCGACTGTTAATTTTCGCTTTTTA
This sequence comes from Macrothele yani, assembly GCA_039090855.1. Classification (NCBI taxonomy): domain Eukaryota; kingdom Metazoa; phylum Arthropoda; class Arachnida; order Araneae; family Macrothelidae; genus Macrothele; species Macrothele yani. Next base: position 149,381,128 of record CM076995.1, on the reverse strand, counting down.
ACTGGAAATTTCCAACTTTTTTTTTTTCAAGTTTTACTGCATCCAGAAGTTCTACAGGTAAATTAGCAATTGGAATTGTTATCTCTAAAATCTCTGCAGTGCCTTCCAAGAACAGAAAGAGCCTAGTCGGATTTCCAGTGGAGGAAAAATGCCCCCACTTGCCCCTCTATATGGGCGTCCATGGCCGCTTAAGCAATGTCTTTTTTCAGTATGGGCGCAAAAGCGACTACTTCCTGGGGAAGGAGCCGGCGCCCTTTTTTTTTTTTTTTTTTATTGGAGGTTTAAAAATATGATTTATTGGACCTGGTGGTACAGAATGACAAACAGGCAGGCATAAACATGATATTACACAGCAACAAGTACAAATCATACATCGTTGACAGCATTCCAAATGATCAATTTACACAGATATAGCCAGTATTGATCATGTAGCACATTGTGAACAAGTATACATCAACCATGGATTTTTACAGTTGGCTAAATGACCAATGTACACAGATAATTATCCAGTGTTGGACAAACAACACATTCAGAGCCAGTGCCGAAAGATAAACACAAACATCCATGCCTCACTGGGACTCGAACCCGGACCCAACTAGGGCGAATGATCGCAAGCCAACGCCTTAGACCAATGCGCCACCGTGGAGGCCTGCGTTTTCGGACAGCTGCCCATGCTGGGTCTTGCCTCCCTCGGACAAATTTTCGGAGGCCATCGCTTCCTACCACCTGTCCACTGTACTGGCAGTAATGAGTTGCAACATCAAGAACAGATCCACCCGAATTTTTTATGTATATTTTTTTACTTTTTATACTCATGATTTGTCCTTGTGGTTCATCCATCGTTTTTTTTTTCAAGATTTGTCCATCTTTTGCGAACCTGTGTAGCAGTGTTTACACAGTGGTGGCTCCAGAATTTCAGTGTAAGAGGGGCTTAGGGACGCTTAGACGCCACCGGAGCGCCTTTTGCAGAGTTGTGTATTGTCGTCGTTCACATAACCTTTGTGTTTTGCTTGACGTTTACAACTGTTGGTTCTTGGTTATTTACCTACACTTGCAGCAAGGCTAATCCGACTATGCCGCACGGGTGACGCAGTAGTCTAAGCGATGGCTTCTGACCACTTGTCCGAGATGGGTCCGGGTTCGAATCCTGGTGAGGCATGGATGCTGTGTTTGTCTTACGGCGCTGGCTCTCTCCTTTCCATGGAACCAGTGGCTCTAAATTAGGAACGGACGACTGCTAATAGTCCACTCAGTTGCTCATGGTGGTCGTTAAACATCCAATCAAAAAAAAAAAAATGGTACGTACTGAGTGTGTGTGTTTCCACAGCGCAATACATAGTTCCAGTCTGAAAGTTGATATTCGAGCTTGAACTGGGACTTGGAAAGTACAAACGAGATGTGTATGTATCTTTAAAGAATGAAGATCCCAGTTTCAGCAGTATTTCTAAAGCACGTCTATTTACGTCTTGGTGACGTCATTATCACTTCAGCTGATTGTCCATGTGCGTTGGGCCGCGGGTGGCCTAGTGGGCAACGTCCGTGACTGCCACGGAAAGGACCTCAGGTTCGATCCCAGGCAGGTACGAACGCTCGATCCACTAAATATCCGCCGTGCGTCGGATGGGCACGTTAAGCCGTCGGACCCCGGGTACTGGACCCCCGGTAATAAATAAGGGCGTCTTCCTCCCCCTTTCTACTTCGCTTCCGTGTCACTTTCCTATTGGGGACTCTAACCCAAATCTCCTAGCTTCCTATTTCTAAGGGCTGTTTAAGACCTGGGGTCAGACACTCCCTTTCTAAAATCCTCTACAAATGATCTGATCTGATCTGTCCATGTGCGTTGAGAGCAGGGCCGGAGAAGGCCTTAGTGGGCCCCTAGGCTAAGAAATTTGAGTGGGCTTCAAGGCTAAGACATCTGAGTCGGCCCTCAAATAAATTATAACGGGAATCATTATGAAGTCCGTTAAAACACGAAACTGTAACAATATTCTTGGGATAATTAATATGTAGTTCAAACTAATAAATTGCCTGCAGAGTTTTCATGATGTCACTGTATTTTTCATTGTTCTCAAAAGAACATGAGCTTCAGATTCCTAGATTTTGTCTTGGATCATTTAGTGATTTAGCATTATGTACTTTTTTAGTGCACCTGTTTTTGTTATGCATGTGAAGCCAGAAGGGATTTCGACTATTAACGGTTCCAAGGGCAAATTCGAAGGTATGGGTGGATAGTAGTGTAAAAGCTGAAACTGTCTCGCCGACCCCGCTGTACACAGCGACATGAAACCTTTACCCTTGGTGAGTCACTGCCTTGAAATTTGTTCGTCTTTCAGCCTCTGTTTCTGACGAAGTGGAAATCATGCGAGACAGAAGTAAAACTATTTTACGAACCTGTCTCTACTTATCTATCTATTATTTACCGAGTCATGTCTCCTGGGCCCTTGGCCATGGTGGGCCCCAAGGCTAGCCCCTAGAGCCCTCCCCCCCCTCCCTCCCTCCCTTTAATCCGGCCGCGGTTGAGAGACGATTTATTGCGGGTGGGAGAGGTGAATTATTGGTGGGAGGATAGGAGGGCAGTCATGTAGTTTTGGGGCACTAAGCGTTGCTCCTTTCTTCCTGAAAAGGAAGAAGCCTGTACAAGGATCAGTAGGAAGTTTCCTTCTGTTCTGCCTCTCGTCTAGGTGACACACCCACAGGGTTGAGGGAGAGTCTCCTACACACTGCACCTCCATTAGCGCGGATAAATGCAGAAAAATAAGAAGTTCTCCTTCGTGAAAAGGCCTTTCTAACATCCGTTGTGTAAGCAGGTTAAGTCTGCTCCGAGTATATAGTTTCACGTTTTTAGTAAAATAACATCAAAAACCAAAAGTGCGATTTCTGAACGAGAATAATATTTTCTTATGACACCATCAACTATAGGTGATGATCAGAATGTAAGAATTGCTTACAAATTGAGTGGGAGCTTTTTAAACTTGAAGGGGGGTAATTTCAATCCCCCCTAAGAAAAGCTTGCTTCTACCCAAAGAGACAAAGTTTTCGCGCAGATGACAGTTTTTCATTTATTTTGTGAACGTAACCTTTGGTTTCTATCATCATGCTTAATAACTGTGCCAAAGGGAGCTGTGTAATAGCATTACACAGCTCCCTTTGGCACATTAAATTTGTGTCAATGTTCATCAATTACTTAAGGAATATTATTATATGTATGACATTATTGAACTTCTCAGCATTGTAGAGGAGATTCGGTTTTTATCTATCATACTTGGAACGGCTCTAAATTCTGATATGTGGGTTTTTAAGTTAACGATTTAAAACTTTCCTTAGTCACTTGTGACGTATATTCTAATTTAACTTTCCTTTTTAGTTACTTTTTCTGTGTAAATTTGGGTTCATTCTCCTTAGCGTTTTTCAAACTTAACTTGATATCTTCTCTCTCGCAAGAGTATATTTGGCAACACTTTGAGGTCAGTACATATGACGTGTGTATGTGTCAGATGCGAACTGAACGTTATATAATGTTTGAGCAGCAGCAAAAGAATGAAGAGAGATGGTGGAAGTTATCATACTAATTGTGGAAAAGACGATGTTTTATTGAAGTTTGAGTTATCTGGAGGCTGCGTGTTCTACTTCAGTGTTGGTGTTGTTTTCTTAGCCAAGTGTTATTATATTACTAATTCACAATAGTTGGATTACTTCACTAATATAGTTATGCCAAACGAATTTTGTGGTGAATAAAAACTAATAGTAAGTAACCTTATCTGAAATTTTTTGGGTGACTCCTATTTTCACTGTATAGCTGTAGTGTTTAAGAACTGATTCATGTAGTGTTCAGTCAGCTATACTTAAACGAACATAACACACTTACTATCACATTCAGTTACAATAGACATTTCAATTGTAAAATTTGCCATTAAATATAGATGACCGACGATTCGCTTAAATGACCGAGTTATTAACAACTTCTCTTCTACTGTAACATCATCATCTAAAAGAAAGTACTAAGTCTAATGAGCTAAGGTATAAATGACGTATACAGGATGTTGATATAGGAAGGGTTTAGCGAAAAAATAAATGTCCTTCCAGTAATAATAATGCTGGCGATTTATTTTTAGACACACAGTAATAGTGCTGTTGGCAATTTATTTTTAGACAGCAATTTATTTCGATTTTTTTCAGTAAATTCCACACACCAACAATGCACAGTCTTAAGGTGGTTCACCTAAAATCTCTGCTTTATGTTTTACAATAGTAAAACTTCTTTACATATTTTCTTCGCAATTAATATATTCCCAAGGATGAAAATTTGCACATCTATAAAACTAACTTTAAGTTACAGCATGGGATACATAATACTAGCTAAAACATAACCATAATTAAACAATTCAACATTTGTTTGTCTACTGACGTCATCAATGTACAGGTCGCGCCATCTATTCACAGGTCTGAATTTTACTCAAAGAAAAATGATGGATTTTTAATGTAATTATGGTTATGTTTTAGCAAGTATTAAGTATCCCATGCTATAGCTTAAAGTTAATTCTATCGATATGCAAATTTTCATCCTTGGGAAAGCATTAATTGCAAAGAAAATATGTAAAGAAATTTTACCATTGGAAACATAAGGCAGAGATTTTAGGAAGAACCACCTTAAATGCTAAAAATAAGCAATGCCTCCATTACAGTATGAAATATTTATTTCCTGACTTGTTTCAAATGTAACTTAATTCGACGTGCTGTTTTAGATAGTTCATCAAGTACTGCATCAGTTGTAATCGTGATATCTCTATGCATATTTAATTGTGTTAATCCGTTTAATCGATTTTCATTGGTTATGTTTCGAAGATATACGTTTTGTGCAGTATTGCATTCAGAGAGTTTTTTCCGAGGGAGGGGAGGGGGGGGAGTAAGAATTTCGAGGGGACTAAAATTTGTTGACTGATTATATACATATAATCACAATTGTGTTATTTATATATATATATTAATACATATAAAAATTTTAAATAGAGTACAAAAGTTTTCTTATGCTCTTATATCGCAAATGCTCCCAAGACGTTAGGAGTGGTAAAAATGTCATCGCCTTCCTACAAGCGTGTTTCTGATTATTAAGGAATAATTACCGTGTCACCTGAAAACGTATAGTGTAAGCCATTCCCCTGTCATTTAGTTTCAGCCCCTTTAGATTATTTAGATTAGCAAATAGTAGTAAAAAAAAACTAACTACCCGTTTCGATGCTAGTTTGAGGTGCCTCGATTTTTTTTCCACGTGGTGTAAACCACCACCGCCAGAAAAAAAACCCAAAAAAACTCCTTATTACGGGGACAATTTCCAATAATTTGCTATTGTTCAAAATGAGGTAGCAAATATTTTACATTGGAAACACTAACTCACGCGAGCTATATATACTGAGGCTTAAGCGTATACATGGAAAGTCGGCATCCAGAAGACTGAAACAAAGCTGAATGTCAGCTTCCAAAATATGATGAGGTATAGCAGTGCAAACATCTCTACTGCGTGGAATTAGGTTTTTATTGGGAAGTAGTCCAAGCTGTCAGTGCTTCAAAAATTGTCCCTTTAGCGAGGACTGTTTAATGTTTTGTTGAAGGATGATAGAAATTTCAGACTGAAGTTCATGTGGATGTTGTTTTTTTTTATTAGTATAATATTTTTCCCCCATTTTCTTAATTTTTAAAAATTAATTTCTCTAAATTTGTTACAAACGAACACAATTAGGCAAAATATAAGGAGAGATCGTCTAAAAACCTACGGGTGGCATTCATAGGTTTTCGGGGGCTAAGCACCCCCGAGAAAATGCCTGAATACATCACTGGTTTTGAGTCGTCGTAGAGTTGAGAATGATCGTTCATTTACTTTGGTAGTTACTGACAATGTTGCAAGTATTTATAGAAGTTTTTTTACCGTCGGACAGATAGGACCGTAGCAAGCTTTTCATATCTGGGAGGGCGGGACTAGAAATTACGCCCCTTCGAGTTCAAAATTACGCCCTTTGAATTAAACTCAAAAAATACTTGGTTTTTATTTTCTCACACACAGCCATTATAGGAAAGTATTATGATCGTTCAAAAATCGCACTTCAGGTTTTTGACTTAATTTTATTAAAAATGTAAAAACTAAGAAAATACCCAAAAATCACAGGCTTTAAATACCAAGGTTAAACACTCAGAGAACTTTCTGCGACAGAGCACAAATGACTAATTAGCTCTTCATCCCAACGACATGTTCCGAAAGGTCATGGAGGTTAGACATATCAGCATATTGTTATCTATGCCTCCATCCACTGTTTTGGAAAAATTCCCATCATGGATATGAGATGCTCACACCTCATAGTGTATGTTACTCAGTACCCCAGTGAACTGTATGGAATATTGTATGATATTAACTAAAGTCTTCAAAACGAAAATACTGAAGGGTGTAACTTTCTTTTTTAGTTACAATTTCTATTTTATACATCCCCCAGAGCATGAAATATATACCCCCCCCCTTCCTGGAATCGCTATTCCGGGAGGGCAACCAGCCTCGCTGCCCATCCGGTAGCTACTGCCCTGCCGACGGTAATACATTTTCATCGCGTGTGAGACATGCGTCGTGACCATTTCACCATTTCTCGGAATGCTTTCAATATTGAGAAAATGCCGCCACCACAGCTTTAGTTCACCGATAGCTGTCTCTATACTACAATCAAGAATATGTCCGTATCTTTCGATAAGTTTTTTTGGCGCTATTTTCTTGCTTTATGGTAAAACCTGTCTTATTTGGAAAAAGACACTTCAAACATAGCAAATTCGTTTTGTGCTGAGTAGTGGGCCGTGAATTTGGTTTGGGACAGAATCAAGAAAAGGAATGAAGATTGAAATGCGGTAATATTCCTCAAGAGTGTTCTTCATAATATTGCAACGATGCATTTACCTTCCAGTTCGACGTGAAATACGTACTTCTGCCTCGTGCAAGATCTTCCCTACTGTCCCGGTACTCCACCGATTATAAAAAAGTAAACTGAATTCTTTTTTTTATAATTTTCACTTCAGTTTAAATTGTTGAGTTGCATTCTTGAAAGTTGAGCTTCACATTTCCACCCAACAGTAAAACTTTTTTGAAATTTAAATTTCACTCTTTTTCTATCAAAAAAAATTTTTTTTAAATAAAAATGCGGATTCGCAGGGCCCGACTTGCACAGAATTGGGCCCTAGGCACAACCCAAAACGAGGCCCCCTCCACTCGACATTTACTTTACGGAGTCGAGTAGGTAGTGTGACCATTTTGGGCGACTGTATTACAATCCAGCGTAATAATTTAATAAACACAATACATTTATAAGACTGACATTAAATTACGGTAGTACCTGGTAAAAATATTGCTTTCTCCTAGATTTTTATGCTGTCCTACTGATTTGCATCTGAAAAGATTTGAACCTTCATCGATGAAACAGTTGTGTGTGACAAAGCCATATGACGGGTGAAATTAAATTGGACATTGGATTTTTTGCCAGGTGTGTCTAAACTATACTATTACCATACTAACCAGGGGTGTATTTAAGTGAGAGGTTTGGGGGATTCAAACCCTGCCTGAATTAAGTCCAAAGATTTTTCAAATAAAACTTTTGGGAGCTAAAATGTCAAAATGTTTAAAAATTGCTTCAGAACCATGCAGTATTTGAAATTGAAGTATATAGTTGATCTTAGTAAGCCATAATTACAAACATACACATACTGCTAGTTTTTATTACACAACACGACAATTTTTTTGTTTAATCTCGCGCAAAAACCCTCCCCAAATTATCTGGAAAATGTTACTGATATTAACTAGAAATATCACATATTATTTTGCCAGTACTTGCTTGTGTTTTGCCAGCGATTTATATATAATTACTCCGCATCACATCTACCCACGTATAAATATTTTGAAAAAGGGAAAGTTTTTTTAACCAAGATTTTGGGGCCCTTTCAATTTGAGGGCCCTAGGCATGTGCCTTGCGTGCCTAGGCCTAAATCAGGCCCTGCGGATTCGTAGACCAAGGGGAGGGTTCTGACCTCAACGAACTCCTATGTGGATACGCTACTATAAGGAATATTATTTCCTGACTTGTTTCAAACGTAACTCAGTTCGATGGTCCTCACTCCTCAATGGCGCATTCTTCAGGAATATGAAAAACAGGTGTGTTGACGTACATGTGAAGTATTTTCGACAAGGTGTCTCAGCTGATTTTTTTACTTTGGTTGTACGATAACTACTGCACCTAGTAGGAAGTAATTAAATAATATGTGTCCAGTGAGCGTAATACTACTTAAGTAAGATAAGAGATGGCGCCACAAATTCTCTGTTTTCACAAATACTCGAAATGTAGAGGACTTTGGGATTCACGGAGTCATCGATGCTTTGTAATAATTATGTTCATAATAACTTTAGGAAAATTTCTTTTAAATTGAATAAATATTGCCAGGTTTCAAATTATTCTTTCTCAAGAGACGTAATTGTTTTAATATTCTTAAAAATCAACAGTTCGCTAGGGAGAAATTCACGTGAATGTTGTTCTTTGAAGAATTTGTTCAATAATTTGCTAATTTTTTAAAAGATAATTTAATTTTTCCAAAATTACGTTTTGCTCAAACACTGCGATTAAAGTTAAGGTCATAAATAAATAAGTGTGCTCTTATTTATTATGTACATCACCTATTACTTAAATCTGATAGGAACCAAAAATAGTAGCAAATTTGGCACCCGTTATGAAATAAAGAACCTAAATTCGATGCCTATTACATTTTTTGTGTTTTTTACGCTTGAGGTTTTCTTTAACGCTTATATTCCTTCCTTAATATTTATTGATCAATTGTGATAGCTAACAGAATATGGCCTATCAGTGGCGTACCGGAAAAACTTGGAATCACCCCGCAAAAAATATCTTCGAGGCCCTTTTGCGAAAATCTATTAACTTTCAATTACTGCAATTTTTTAGTTGAATTCCATATTATGAACTAAGCTTTATGTGTGTTCGAATAATTCAAATTTTGCGGAACCTACAGGTATTTTTCCTACAACCAAATTATTGAACTCTATTGCATGAAACACGTTGTAATTAAAATCATTGCCCTAGTTTTACACCATTACAAAGTACTACAAAAAATACTAGTAGTGGTATAAAACTAAGCCAAAGTTAGTCATATAATGCAAATTTTGTTCTCTTAGAGGACAAATGCCAGCCTCTTGAAATGTCTCACGATCACACACACACAAAACACTTAACCACGGCGTGACAGTGCCTTGTGAATTTTTCCAATTTATACGAAAATACGGATCATAAGCAAACAAAAGAAATAAGTGACAATCAAGAATTATGTACTCTTGAATGTATAAAAAAATACATTAAATTATTTACTTTTGAATGTATAAATAACACACTTAACATAATGCCACAATGTTTTACACATCTTCGTTGTAAAAAAATGGCACAGGTCTAAGTTTCTTACCCTCCCCGAAGAACATCGTTTACTTCATTATATTCTGAATGATGCGTAGTTATGTGGAAGCAACTAGACATGTCATCCTCATTAGTATAAAAATTACATTAATCGAATTGATATTTCTTTCACATTCTTCTGTTGATATACATGCATATGGACTGTTGCTACGGCTGTGAAAAGGGGCCTCCAGTTGTTTGAAATACCTGAAATACCGTCATTCAGGTTTTATAAATTAAAACCGCGAAAATGATATTCAAATGTTTTACTTATTTAATTAAAAATACTGGAAATTCCTTTTCTTTTCAATACTTCATTCAAAGCTGTCGTAAAAAATTTGTGGTTATTTCTTTAACCAGCTTCATATGTAGTTTTCGAAAAAAAAATGTAAAATATTTTCCCAGAGGTTAGAGGCCCTCTTATCCTGGAGTCCTCCCCGCAATGCGAGGGTTGCGGCTGTTATCAGTACGCCCCTGTGGCCTACATTCATAAAATATTTCATATGAATTTTCTGAATATAGTTGTGCTGCCATCTGTCATTGAAATGTGTAATGGAAAACATATTTTTATTTAGAGCTGCTATCATCTTGCGTAAGTAACACATTTAGTTCATTATTAAAGAACCTTAGATGGAGAATTTTCTTTAACAACATTAAGACAAAAGATCTGCCTAAAACTTCATTACTGGTAAAATATTGAAAGTAAAAGTAAAATGAAACAGCAAAGAAAAAAGTTATCAATTTCGGTTCATTGGATGATTGATCAACTTGCGACTGTTAAATGCGGTGGAAATCCGATTGTACGTTTTTCAAGGGCAAGCAAAATTAACGTATAACTGAAAAAAATCTTATAAACGAAACAGTTAAAATTTAACATTAAGAGGAATTCAGAACTTTTGGATCGGCGACATTTTGCGCATAAATGAGAAAAAGTATAAATGAAAAACGTACAAAACTGGTTTTACTGTGTACTAAGAGAGCTTTCTCAAATGATATCACCAGAAACAGGAGGAAAAGAAGAAGAAAAAGACTGGGCGCAGTACCGCAGTTTTATTTCCGTTATATCTCTGATGCAAGAGTGTCAAAATCTTTAAAATATTTCACTCACCCCTCAAATACTGACATTCAGAGGCGGATTGGACCACCGGGACACCGGGAAAATTTCCGGTGGACCAGTAAAGACATGGCCCACTTTCTCATGCTCTTTCTGTCTGGATTTTTTGCAATGAACGAATAATTATTTTCATACTAACGGATAAGAATCGTTAACTTCATTTGAGCTTTACATCTGTCTAAAAAGTTATTTGGTCTTAAAAAACAAAAAAAGAAAAAAAGAAAGTACTACGCTCAAAAACCCTAACTTTGGTTTTTCCCTTATTTATACTATACTGTGCAAATTAATTGGGACAAAGTAAAAAATCACTCTTTTTCCAAAACTATGCCTTTATATCATTCTATGCCTTGATATACACTGATAAATACCTGTATTAGTATGAAGTATGTCCTCCTTTAGCAGAAATGACCCCTTGAATTCCTTTTGGCATTGAGTCCACTAATTGAGGGCACATATTTTTGACTTCATAATCGTGGAGCCACACTTTTATAGCATTCGTTATCATGCGTTCTTTGGTTGTACAGTCTATTTTACCTAAACGTCTCTTCAAAATATTCCACAAGTTTTCTATGGGATTTAAGTCTGGTGAATTTCCAGGCCAATCAGGCAAATGCATTTGGTTTTCCAGCGTGAAATTCTTGACCAATTTCAAAATGTGACATGGGGCCAAGACATGTTGAAATGTCCCGTCAAAAGTTTGCAAGAATGGAACAATCCTACGTTGTAATATTTCTACCTACTTGGCTGAATTCATCATACCTTGAACAAGAACTAAGCTTCCAGTGCCATTTGATGTGAAAAAAACCCAAAACATCTGTTTCAGAGGGTGTTTTACAGTTTGTTTGGCATGCTCAGGTCTTAAGGGTTCACAGTTGCTTCGTCTAACGACATTTGCTTGGTAACTCTGCACAAAGAAATGAGTTTCATCACTGAAAATTACCTTATCCCAGTCGTCAGCAGTCCATGATTTTTATTTTTTGGCCCATGCTAAACGTTTTATCTTCATTTTCGCATTTAAATATTGTGTTTTCGTTGGTCTTCTTCCCTTCCGGCCAACTTCCAGAAGCCTAGGGCGTACAGTTGAATCACTAACATCACAACCACTAGCCAATAAATCTCTCTGAAGGTCGGTGCTTTTTTTTTTTTTTTTATTCATTTTACTCTTTCTGATTAGATATTTATCGGTTCGTGAAGTTGTTTTTCGTTTTCTTCCACATTTATCTCTCCTTTTTGGAGACGATGATCCAGATGCATTGTATCGCATAAGTAGTCTTGATACACTTGATTTGCCTACACGAACTGCAGAAGCGATATCTCTCACTGTCATAGAAGTGTGATCCTTCAGAGCAATTATTTTTTCACGCTTCCTTGGGGAAATATCCATTTTTCAATACAAGAAAGCAACACGTACTCACAGAGAGCAAAAACTAACATTCACCTGTCACACACGAAAGCTCACAACTGAAGTGCCTATTTCCTGTTTAAAACCGGTCAAATCACATTCTTACTATCAAGTTCTAACAGTCACACCACCTCACAGCTGATAAAACAGGTTTACGTGGGTTTCCGACATCAACTGGCGATCATATTACAATTCTGAGAATAAAATAGCTTGTCCCAATTAATTTGCACGGTATAGTACTCAGCTTGAATTTCATACAAACTTGATACATCCGGGACAAGATACTCTGCAACTCACTTTTGCTCTCTTCCAACATTACTACAGGAAACACCAATCAATAATCGAACTATCATACTTTTTCGCCGTTGGTGGATGAGTCAAGGAAACTTCCCTATTTCCCAGCTCTGCTATCAAACTCCTCGTGTAAATTTGAACACGTTTTGTCTCACTGTTGATATTCTGGAGTCAAATTTAGATCGATTCCTATACTTCTCTCTCTCTCTCTCTCTCTCTCTGTCTCTCACTCGCTTTCATCGAGTCTTCTAAAGAAGTCACGGTTATTCAAATCGATGTCCATGAAACGTTCCCGGAAATGTTGGATAAACCAAACAGACTCCCCTTTTGTTTGTCTATGCCTTCAGCACTTTCTTCCTGTATCCTCGGGAAAAAAAAAAAAATTCGCAGCAATTTTTGTTGTTGGATCAGGTTTTGTTTTCATTAATTGATTTATTGATATACAACGGCCATTCCATAAAAACTGAGAGTAAAATCACACAAAATGAAGAAATATAGGTACAGCGAAATAAATGTTATTCTTTCACAAAGTATCTTCCCTCGGATGATATGCAAAGGTCCTATCGTTCAGTCCACTTTTCAAAGCATGTGGCGAAGGCATTTTGTGGAAGCTTCTTTAGCGACCCCTGTACACCTTGAATAACGTCAGCATCTGTGTTGAATGTTGCGCCACGGAACTTCTCCTTCATTATTGGAAACAACCAGAAATCGCACGGGGCGAGGTCAGGACTGTCGGCAGACTGTGGCATGATTTCAGTACAGCATTTCGTAAGAAACTGTTGAACACATAAGCAGCCACATGTGGGCGGGCTTTATCATGGTGTAGTGTCCACTTGCCCACCAGTTCCGGTTTATATGTATCGTCTCAGACGCTTCAAGACTAAAATGCAATACTCAGCACTGACAGTAATTTGTGGAGAAACGGCATGCTGGTAGACTACACCTTTATAATCAAAGAAAATTATCATCATCACCTTCCGAGCTGATTTGTTTTGACGGACTTTTTTCGGAGGAGGCGAGCCTGTGTGTTTCCAGACACTTGTGCGATTCGTGAGGCGGTCGAAATAGTGGGCCTATGTTTCATCGGCAGTTATCACTGTGTTTAGAAAGTTTGGATCCTTTGTAATAATTTGTTTCCACTCATGACACACCTGAATTCCGGCTAACAATTGTTCTCTCGTTAGATGATGAGGTACCCATCTGGAACACACACGATGCAGCAGTAATTTGTCGCGTAGAATACGGAATGCCGACGTTTTTGAAATATTAGTGACGCCGCTATGTCTTCACACGTCATTTGTCGATCTTCTTGCAGGATTGCCCAAACAATGTTAACAATACGCTGCGTAATAACATTTTCAAGTCGACCAGGCCTAGCAGCAAGTTCTGCCGATAAACGTCCTTTTTTGAAATCATGGTGCCATCTAAAAATCGTTGACTAACCCTAACATTCATCTTTGTAAGCCTTTTTCATTAAATCAACTGTTTCTGGAGCTGTTTTACCCAAACGATAGCAAAATTTTATCCCACAACGCATTTCACTTCTTAACTCTGAATAACTCACCTCCATAGCTGTATGGCGAAATGCAGACGTACCTTAAACAACTGCGCAATTAAAACAACCAGAATCGTCTGCCACGGCTAATAACTGTTGCCGTAGATTCTTCCTTAATTCAATTAGTCGCCTGCGTGGTTGTTTTCCACCTTCAAATTGTTGCCAATTAAAAAAAACAACAAAAAAAAAAAACAAAACAAAACAAAAACTGAGTTTTTTCCCAAAGTCCTTTGTATAACAGCTGGTGCACAAAATGAGGAAGCGGAGAAGAAATATTCTGCGCCGCAATAACCAAAATTCATGCGATATGCTGAGTTTAATAATTAATCAAACCTGAAGTATTCCCGCGAATCGCCCTTATTACCAGAAATTTTCCGTCATATAGATCCGCAAAAACTGAGAACAGAATTATTTTGTTAATATACGAAAGAAACTGAGGAAGGGTTTCTAAAAATCCAAAATTTTCCGTTAACACCTCTTAAAAACGGCAATTTAGCATTAATTACGAAAGTAATTGCGGAAAGATTTCTGAAAATTCAAAAAATTTTTGGAGTACGAAAAATCCGTGAAATTCGGGATTTCTCCGCTCATTTTACGGAAAATGTTGTACTAAAGCAATTTCGAATATTTGTTGCAATATCGCGTTCGGATTTGCTGAAAATGATTAAGTCGATGTCTGTACATGTGTCACGTTTTACCGAAATGGAGTATTCGAACAAATTTATACGTTTCCCGATTATACGTTTTTCACTCTTGTGCGTAATTCTGCGTTAGTGTGTGTGTAATCGTGAGACATTTGAAAGAGGCTGGCCTTAGGCCTCTAAAATATAAAATGTGCATGGCACGATTAACTTTGAAATGTTTTGTTGTTCTTTGTATTGATATAAAACAGGGGCAATCATTTTAGTTACAGCGTGCACATTTGCGTTGCACACAATGAAGTGCAATAATTTTGGGCTTACGAAAAATACCTGCATTCCGAAGAATTTGAATTATTAAAACGCCCATAGAACTAAGTCAACAATACGGAATTTAAAAAAATCAGTAATTGAAACCTAATAGATTTTCGCAAAAGGGCCTCGAAAATACGTTTTTGCTGTGGAGTAGGAAAGGGGAAGAGTTCTTTCGGTACGCTACTGCGCATGTATGTAACTTCAGCATGAGTTAAGAAAAACGTTTTGGAACTTATTAGTTTCACATAATTTCTGTTGAAGATGGTGGCGCAGTGATCTAAGCGATGGCCTATGATCATTCGTCCAAAAGGGGTCCGGGTTCGAATCCCGGTGAGGCATGGATGTTATGTTTGTATTACGGCACTGGCTCTCTCCCTTCCATGGAACCAGTGGCCCTAAATTAGGGACGGGCGACTTCTTATAGCCCATTGAGTTGCTCACGGTGGTCGTTAAACCTCAAATCCGAAAAAAAAGATGGTACATACATATCCGTACAAAATGCGTCATCTTTTGCACAGCATTTAGAGAGTCCCGATTCATTGTTATGCAGAGAACAATGTTTTAACAATTTAAAGGAAATTATATAATCATTTGCATGTTTCTCCATCACGAGAGCATCTTTCCCCACTTGTTTCTTTCTGATTTCAAATTTTCTTGCTTGCCGTTTCTCTGAGCTTCCTCTCGGGATCATTCGGAGAGATATTTCTACCCCATCTACTCAAGTTGCTGCTCATAACTGGTTACGAGATGAGTTTCGCGTTACTCCCTTTGTTAGCGAACACTTTTCCCGCTCGTGGTTCCGAATTTTATGACTTGATTGCTTTCAGCAGCTGTTTTCTCTTTTATGTTGGCAATCAGCGATGGAGATTTGACGTTGTCGTACTCTTTCGAAGTTTTACTTCGCTAAAGCCAGAAGCCATGTTGTGTAATGTAATCCAGACTTCTTTTTTCTTCTTACGGAGACAGCTGATCTGGGAAACTTTAAGCAATCAGAACTGTTTCAATTTACACAGATGTCACGGGCCCTAGTTTTATTACATATATTGTTTAATATCCGTTCGTTATAAGCGAAAATTGTATGCCACTATAGAAATTAAAGTGCAAGTGTTATGTAATTTTATAAAATATGTGTTCAGTGCCGAATTATGGAGGCTCCCAAGCGCGGATCTGATACGATTCGTCCAACGACGATTGGTCTAATGCCGATTCGTCCAATGCCGATTGGTCCAAAGGGACAATTGGTTCAAAGGTTCGATTCTTCCAATGGCACGATTGGTCCAATGCCGATTCGTCCAATGCCAATTGGTCCAATGGTACGATTAGTCCAATTCCGTTTGATCTGTCCGATGAGCTATTCGTGCGAAACAAATCTCATCCGTTCTGATTCTGTCTTCCAGTAATCCAAAGAATGTAAAATAATGTTACACAGTGGTTCTTTCAGGCATACATCCGGGGGGGGGCGAAGCCCTCGCGGAAACGACCATCCCCCCCCCCCGGAGACATTTTATGTTACCGAGCCAAATGTGAATAAATTCAGGCTTAAAAAGGAAGTTTCGTTTCTTTTGATGCTACAAATTTTTCTCCAATTATAATTTTTTTTTATATTTGTTCAAGTAGTATAAGTTGATTTTGCAAAAAAATGTATTAAGACGCATGCCATTCTACAAAATATAATAGCTAGACTAATCATACCTCATAGTCAGGGAATCGCGATTCAGGATCAGAAGTGTGTTAAATGCGTTTTAATAAATAAAATTTTCAAACCTGCCGAAACAAATACCCAACCCATATCGTGACACCCCCCCCTCCCGTAGTTTAGCTGAAGAAAGTTTGTTCTTGAAATGCTTGAAGAACAAAGATTACTATACGATACTATACTATATCTATTACTATATCTAGAGCATATATAGAATTTTCTTCGCAGTGGGGGGGGCGTCGAAAAATGGAAATTTTTGGAATCCACCAGAACGAAATTAAAGTCAACGAAAAATAGAAGAAAAATTACATTTTTCTAATGTAAGTTGATGCATTTCTACTAAATTGTCATTTTTATCTAATATAAGTCGCATTTTAACCAAAAACTGAAAACTGAAACACTTTCGGGGGGGGAGACCCCCTCTAATTACTTCCCTGTACTATATATATATATATAGTAATTACTTCTAGATATGTAGGTATAGTAGTTAAAAAATATACATACTGTATATATATATACACTGTCGTGCAAAAATTAAGGACGAGACGGTTTTTCGAATATAACGTCGTGCAGAAGTGCTCCACATCGACTCAAATCATACCATAAGATTCCTAAGATGTAAGAATATGGGACAAGTGAGCAAACCCGTCCAAACAAGGAATCCAAAGGATACAAAGGCACTTTATTGAAAAGGTAGCTTCGAGCACAACTGGACAGAAGACAGAAACGTCCATGTGACAAGCGGCTGCCAAGAAAATTCCAGTCTTTAGTAGGGAATATGATCACCCCTGACTGCGTTGCAGGATTTACAACGTCTGTCCATGCTTAGGACGAGGTTGTCAAGGAGCTGTTGAGGCATCGCGGCCCATTCCTCTTGTAGCGCCAATCGCAGCTGCGGAATCGTTGCTGGCGGCTGGTGACATGCTGCCAAGCGTCTCCCAAGAAGGTCCCACACGTGTTCGATTGGATTTAGATCCGGGGACCTTGCGGGCCAATCCATGCGTTGAATAACTTCACTCTCCAACAGCTCTGCGACAGCCACTGTACGATGAGGTGTAGCGTTGTCGTCCATGAAGAGGAACTCAGGACCCACAGCACCTCTAAACAGACGCACGTGAGGCAGGAGAACCTCGGTACAATAGCGGACACCAGTGACTGAACCTCCTTGGAAGATGTGTAGGTCAGTACGGCTACCAAGCATGATACAGCCCCAAACGAGAACTCCGCCACCTCCAAACCGGTCCCTTTCGATGATGTTGGAGGTGTGATTGCGTGTTCCCTGCTCTCTCCAGTTGTGTATACTTCCAGAATCGCTCGTCAGACTAAATCGACTCTCATCTGTAAAGAGAACTCGACCCCATTGCTGATGTGTCCAGTTCTTGTGTTCCTGGCACCACAGAAACCACCGTCTCCGATGAGCAGGCGTTAATGGTACACACCGTACTGGTCGTCGTGCAAACAGACCACCTTTGTGCAGCCTCCTGGCCACGGTAATACGCGATAACGGACGTCCAGTTGTCTGTTGCATGTGCCTTGCGATTTCTCCCACTGTCTGCCGTCTGTCTCTTCTCGCCTGTAGGACAATACACCGGTCGCCTGCCGCCGTGTTTGCTCGTGGACGACCACTGCTAAACTCTCGGACAGCTATTCCTGTCGTTTGAAATGCTCTCCAAGCTCGTTAAACGATGCTGTGAGCGATCCCGAACTCCTCGGCCACACTAGTCACACTTCGACCTTCTTCCAACTTCCCAATGACGCGACCTCGGGTAAAGTCATCCAGATGTGTCTACTGGATTGCCTGTTGGCCATATCACACGGTGGCAGCAACTCGACGTCGTTTAAACCGATGTACACCCTGCAATAGCTTTCACCGAATTGCTGAGCGTACACCACCCGTGTGTTTTTTACCCTTCCGACACTTAACCCCTCCCCTGCCCCTACGTCATGCTGCATATATGGGCATGCCCTACCGTACCGGACCCTAGTATATCTCCTGAGCGGTCTTTCGGTGCGTTCTGCCTGCTCGTTCCTCTGTTATGCTAATTTCTCCTCTTCGTCCCTAATTTTTGCACACCAGTGTATATAGCAAATAGAAAACTTGTCCCCTCTAACGTTCCATTCGCCCTCCCCCGGCCAAAAAGTCCTGAAAGAAACACTGATGATACATTTCATGCGTAATATTGTGGTCATAGATTTTTTTTTTTCGGAATTGGTTTTACTAGTTGTTCTCGCTACCCTCTGAAGTTACTGATGTACGAGCCATTCAATCAACTTCGACGTTTCTCTCCTGCGTTAAATAATAGCTAAGAGGCTGGTTTTCCGTTTCTGCTTGTAGCATGCAGTGGGGTTCGATTAAGTGGCCACTGGAAAACTGGACGGGGTTCAGACCCAGGGTTTTAACAGTTTTTATTCTACCGATGTGATGTTTATAACGTTTACATATGAAATAAAGTGAATAATATTGAGCCTTTACCTAGGCACTCAATATTAATTCATAAGGCTTTTAAAAACAGTTTTTATTCTATCGACCTCACATTCACAAAGTTTACACATCAGGCCAAGTAAACAATATTGCGCCTTTATTTAAGAACTCAATATTAATTCATACGCCTTAGGCCTAGGCCTTTTAAACAGTTTTTAATTCTACAGATCTACTGATGCCATATTCTTAACGTTTACATATCAAATCAAGTTAATAATATTTCGCCTTTACTTAAACACTCAATACTAATTCGTAAGGTCTAGGCCTTTTAAACAGGTTTTATTCTACCGGTCATATTCATAACGTTTACATATAAAATCAAATTAATAATATCGCCCTTATAATTGGGCACTAAATATTAATTCATAGGCCCTAGGCCTAGGCCTTTAAAACAGGTTTTATTCTACTGATGCCATATTCATAGCGTTTACATATCAAATCAAGATAATAATATTGCGCCTTTACTTAGGCACTAAATATCAGTTCATAGGCTCTAGGTCGGGCTTAGGACTTTTAAACACTTTTTGTTTTAATGATGCCATGTTCACGACGTTTACACATCAGATCAAGTTAATATTATTGCTCTGTTATTTTGGCACTAAATATTAATTTATAGGATCTAGGCCTAGGCCTTTTTCGCAGTTTTTATCCTATCGAGTCATCACAAAGTTTACACATCAAGTCAAATTAACAATATTGCGCTGTTATTTTGGTTCTAAATATTAATTCATGGGCCCTAGGCCTAGGCTTTTTTAATGATTTTTATTCTACCGATGTGCCTCTTAAAGAGCTGAGAAATGATTCGTTGAGTGCCTTTCATTAGATTTTATAACATGCTTACAAATACCAAATTTCTAAGTTGTACCTTGAAATCTCTTAAAAAGGCCCGCGGCCTAGATGCCTTGCAAAATGGTGAGAAATAATCCGTTGACGGACTTTTATTAGGTTTTATAAAATGTTTACAAATGCCAAATTTCTGAGTTGTAACTTAAAATCTTCTAAAAAGACCCGCGACCTAGGTGCATCGTAAAGAGCGGATAAATGATTTGTTGAGTGCCTTTTATTAGGTTTTATAACATGTTTACAAATACCAAATTTCTAAGTTGTAAATTAAAATCTCCTAAAAGACCCGCGGCCTAGGTGCTTTGTAAAGGGTGAGAAATGATCCGTTGAGTGCCATTTATTAGGTTTTATGATATGTTTACAAATACCAAATAACTTAAAAATTTTAAGCTTTAACTTAAAATCTTCTAAAAAGGCCTACGGCCTAGGTTCCTTGCAAAGAGGTGAGAAATGTTCCGTTGAGTGTCTTTTACCAGATTTATAAAATGTTTACAAATACCAAATATATGTAAATCATTTTTCAAAAGGATATAAAGAGGAGAATAACTTGAATTAATATTTCTTTCTTAAAAATAAAAAAGTTGATTGTTGGTAGGATGATACCATTGGACGAATCGGCGTTGGACCAATCGTACCATTGGACGAATCGGCGTTGGACCAATCGTACCATTGGACGAATCGGCATTGGACTAATCGTACATTGGACGAATTGTCCACTGGACCAAACGGCATTGGAGCAATCGTCCTTTTGGACGAAATGGCATTGGACGAATTGTTGAGAGAAACAAAACAATCTACTGGGCAGTTGACTGCAAATTATGATGAGGTCTTACAGAAGTGCAACCAGTTGGAACAGGCTAATGCTGAATTGCAAATAAAATTAGAGCAATTTGCAGCTAGAGAACTCAGAGTCAAGGACTCATTAATAAACTAAGGAATGATCAAAATGATCTTGATCAGTATGACAGGAATAAAAATCTTGAAATACGTGGATTTATTTATCAGTCACTGATATAAACATTGCTCATTTATTGCCTGGTCCTCATTGATCAATACAGAACTCAACAGTTATGGTTCAGTTTATGCCCAGGACTGTCAGAAATCAATGGATGTTGAAAAGAAAAGTGGCTGTGCTTAATTCAGACCTTGATCCAGACTTACAATCTACAAAAATCTTTCTGAATGAAAATCTTACCCGGTAAACAAGTACATATACTTGCAAACTAGGACTCTGCAGCAGACTGGAGTTATTAAAAATATTTGGACTTGGAATGGAACTGCTTATATTAGACTGAATGATAATGAACAGAGGAAAAAATTCTGTCAACATAAGACCTTGTTGTATTGGGAATCAATATATCAATATATAGAGATAACTAATTTAAGGAGGGGTGAGGATTTGGAGGCTATGCTTAATAATATATGATGACAAACTATTACACAATTACTGATATTAATAAGTTATTAACACTTAATCAAAATAGTCGACTTAATATAATACATTTTAATGCATGCTCATTAATAAATAAATAACTTCATTAGAGAATAGGATCCAATCAGTGGACTTAACATTAGACATAACTTGTATCACAGTGACATGGTTCCCAGATCAACATTATGAAATACACATTAAAAATTATGATATCTAAATTAAATAGAACTTACTCCATAGGTGGTGGAGTGGCAATATATGTACATAAAAATATAAATATTTCTCCATCATATCTGAATTTACCAAAATTAATCAAAATATAGAACTTCTCACAATACAAAATCAATATTAAATCATATCAGTCTGTTATAGATCACCTGGTTCTGATTATAAGCAACTATTAAATGACCTCAGTATGCTACTTGACTATGCTAATTTAAATAATAAACAAATTTTTATATTAGGTGATTTCAATATTGATATATCACAAAAAAATTCAATAACGGACCAATTAACTTACAGTATATGATACAATCTTCGGGCTTCTATAACACTATTTCTATCCCAACCAGAATAACTATCTTTACTAAAACAATTATTGATATTTGCTTGAAAAATGTCTCATATGACTCAGTTTTATTAGGAGTCCTTGAATACAATCTTGGTGATCACCTACCTGTATTTGTCTCTTTTTCTCATGTCTTTTCTAGCCCCACATAATCTGAAAGTTATGTTTTTCGACAGATCACGGACACTAAAATCTCTGCTTTCAGGAAATAATTGAAAACTCTTGATTGGACTTGGATTAAATATGAAAATGATGCGGATAGGGCTTTTTCAAGGTTCCATCAGATTTTCAAAGATATCTATGATAATATATTTACTCTATCCAGACAAAAAACCAAACCATAAAAAAATTTAGAAAACCATGGATGACAAATTAACTTATTAATAAAATAAACAAAAAAAACTTTATTCCTAATTCCTTAAAACTAGAAATCAAACTAATCTTATTATATTTAAAAACTTTAGGAACAGTTTAAATACTACTATTAAAATAATAATAAAAAAATATT
Organism: Macrothele yani; assembly: GCA_039090855.1. Taxonomy (NCBI): domain Eukaryota; kingdom Metazoa; phylum Arthropoda; class Arachnida; order Araneae; family Macrothelidae; genus Macrothele; species Macrothele yani. Next base: position 149,358,808 of record CM076995.1, on the reverse strand, counting down.
ACTTTAACATATTTTCACATTTACAGTACCAGAATATTTAATTAATGGTAATAACGAAAACGTTATACATAAAAATGAAATAGTTGCACAAATTAACCATCATTTTATTACAATACCACAAATAATTCAAAAAGAAATAAGAAACATTAATAAGGATTATACCTCACATTTAAAAGAATCTCACAGAATGAACACCTGCCATTTTTGTAATATAAATTATAACGAACTGTTAACTGAGTTAAAAAACGTTCAAACAAATTCTACTCTAGGTCATGATGACATTCATCCAAAGGTCGTTCATGGCATTCCAGATTTACTAGTGGAGCTACTTCTTGACATTTTAAACTTGATACTTATAACCGGAATCTTCCGTGATAAATTAAAAATTACTAAAATTAGGACCTGAATATAAATCAGGGAATGTGAATAATTACAGGCCCATAGCACATATTTCAGTTTTTGCCAAAATTTTAGAAAAAATAATTTATAAAAGGATAATATTATTCTTACAAAAATACAACATAATTAGTAACAATCAGTACGGTTTCCAACCTGATAAATCCACTGAATCGGCCGTATTTTATTTGCAAAATTACATTTAAAAAAATTTAAAAATGAGAAAATAGCCTTAGCCTTATTCTTAGATTTTACAGAAGTATTTGATACCATTAATCATGATATTCTCCTCACAAAGTTGAATAATAGTGAATAAATTTGAAAGACGTGGAAATAATGTAAATAGACGATAGCATCGCTCTGTCCACGTTATTTTATAAACAACGCATAGCAACTGAGAAATTGTGCATCCGACACCGCTGGGATCGAACCCTAGAACTACTCGATAACTAGCCGAGTGCGTTCACTTTACGCCACAGTGCCAACATGCGTGGTTTTACCGGTCAAGTACTGAATGACGCTCTAACGCCATTCAGTACTTGAAGCTCCATCTGCTTTTATCCGGTGGCTGAAATCGGAACTATACTTACCGCTATCGTACGATACGTAAAATCAAGGAGAAATATCGGAAAATAAAATAAAGTTAGTAAGACAAACGACTTCATCTGCGTCGTAACAAATGTCTGCGACATTTGTTATGTTACGTAGGTGTTATGTCGTATTTTATTTCATTTTCTTCGCACTGCAGAGTAATTTCATAAAAAGGAATAAAACTGAAGAGCAATTTCAGGAAGTTAAATAATGGCATCAGAGGCATTTCACTAACTTTACTTAAAAATTATTTAACAAATCGAATGCAATTCACACAAATTGGTCAAAATAAATCATCTACGGGAATTATTACTTCAGGAGTTCCTCGGGGCCCAATTTTATTCAATATTTACATTAATGATATTTTTCACTATTAAAGTCACCTCATCTCTAACACTATATGCTGATGATACTACTATTCTAATTTCGGGTGATAATATACACCAAATGATATTCCTTTGCAGTAATCAAATGCACACATTTTATGACTGGATAACCTTCAATGAATAATACTAACAAATAATCTCTGATGATAATCTCTAATGTCAATACTAACAAATCTAAGGCTGCGATATTTACAAGGCAGCGCATGAATATAGATCAAGACTTATCGATATATCATGATAACAAAAATTTATATTACTGATAACTTTATGTATTTGGGAATTTACTTACAGAATGATTTAAAATGGAATAAACACGTTGATCTAATCTGCAATAAAATTTCTAGAAATATTTCAATTGTTAGTCTCATTTTATCAATTAATAATGAGCGGAATGGGGGGGGGGGGGTTGCAGTGGAATTGTGGCAGGACAAGGGTAGTGTTGGCAGTGTGAGGAAGCTCAGGTTGATCATGTCCCAATCGGTTTAATTTGTTTATAGGATTATAGCGAAAAGTGAGGAATCTTACTGGTTGGGTTGAGCATGTTTATACACGTTCTCTAGGATATTAAGAGTGAGTATAAACAAGCGTGTTGTCAGATTTGATCATGCTTCAACATGCTAAATAAGTTCAGGATCTAGGTTTCTTTGGTTATGTTGCATAGCTTATATAGATGACTACTGGATATTCGAGGTTAAAAGTGCCTAGAGAATTCCTCGAAAGCATTAATTTTTATCTTTAAGAACGGGAAAAAAAGAAAAAAGAAACTTTTTGCTGTTTTCTTTTATTTATATGCAGCGCCATTTTGGAATTTTTTTTTGTCGAGCCAGAGGAAGAAGCAGGTGCCGATTAACCTGCCCAGCTACAGAGAGAGACGATCGGCAGACGCGCAGGTGTCAACATAACCTCGTTCGCTCTCGTGTTCACCTATATTTTACGTGTTACTTCACTGGTCTTTTTGAAGGGAGCGAGGCTAATTTCCATCTCCTTCACCACATGAAAAGCGTTTGCTTCTAGATGTACGGAGAGTCAGTGTGTGTACTCAATGCGGTGTATACAAACAGCGAGGAGCCACACTCAGTTTACATTTGGCATTCAAACGTGACTGTGCTCGTGTTTTTAGTTATATATTATGGCTCTAAGAGGTTGTGTTATTTCTCCTGACAACTTTTGTTTTATTTGTTTTGAATACACTGTTAAAAGTCAACAAAAAAACATAAGTGATTTCGCGAAGAAAGTGTATTTTGCTTACTTCAAGTTGAAACTTGGGGATCAAGACAAAGCCTGGGCTCCTCATAAGGTGTGCAGAAGGTGCGATGAAGATCTCCGTTTGTGGTTTAAGGGTAAGAAACACTCATTTCGTTCTGGCATTCCTATGATGTGGCGTGAACAGCAAAACCACACTACCGACTGCTATTTCTGTTCGGTAGATGTGAAAGGTTTCAGTACAAAAAATAAAAATGAAATATCTTACCCAAACCTAAATTCAGCTATTCGTCCAGTGCCTCATAGCTCTGCAATACCAGTTCCACACCCACCTTCCAGTTTGGATGATATCCTGAGTGATTCTGAGGACGGAAACACATTACCTCCCCAGGACGAATCTAGTTCAGATTTTTCTGTTGATGAGGGACCCCAACTTTTTTATCAGAGCGATCTCAATGACCTGGTTAGATATTTAGGCCTTTCAAAAGATGCTGTCGAATTGCTGGGGTCAAGATTAAAAAATAAAAACCTGCTGTCACCCGGAACCTCATTTTCGTGGTACAGGCACCGAGCGGGAGAATTCACTACATTTTTCTCCAAAGAGGGAAATCTCGTTTTTTGTAGTGATGTTCAAGGGTTAATGAAGTGTTTTGAAATAGAATATGATTCATCTGAGGGGCGCCCATTCATTGATTCCTCAAAAACAAGCCTCAAAGCAATCTTGCTGCATAATGGGAATACATTTGCATCACTTCCTGTAGGACATTCGGTGCATTTGGAGGAAAACTATAACGATGTGGCAATGATTCTTAAGAAAAGAAAATATCAAGAACATCGCTGGATGCTTTGTAGAGACTTCAAAATACTAACCGTGTTGTTGGGCCAGCAGGCAGGTTATACGAAATATCCCTGCTTCCTTTGCTTGTGAGACAGTCGAGCCAGAGATCTCCATTGGACAAAAACTGACTGGCCACTTCGAGACGCCTTAATCCCCGGCGAAAATAACGTCATTAATACAACCTTGGTTCCTCCTAAAAGGTTTTATTACCACCTCTTTATATTAAATTGGGGCTTATGAAGCAGTTTGTGAAATCACTGCCAAAAGATGGGGAATGTTTCAGATATCTGTATTCCAAGTTCCCAAAACTGTCTGAAGCCAAGTTGAAAGAGGAGTTCTTACTGGCCCCGATATACGAAGACTGTTATCCGATCCCCTCTTTTCAGAAACAATGGGAGAAACAGAAAAAGAAGCGTGGGACTATGTCAAAGACGTGGTGCACAAGGTTTTGGGTATTACTAAAGACCCTCACTACAAAACCATTGTACAACGCTTGTTGGCTGCGTATAAAGCTCAAGGATCCAAGATGAGCTAAAAGTTCATTTCTTACACTCCCATGTCGACTATTTTCCCGAAAACGTGGGAGTCCTCAGTGAAGAGCAGGGTGAAAGATTTCACCAGGATGTCCGTGATATCGAGAGACGCTACCAAGGACGATGGGACTTCAATATGCTAGCTGACTACTGTTGGATGCTCAAGAGGGAAACGGAAAGGGGAAAGCGAAAGCGTGTTCGGAGAAGTATCAAAGAGAAGAAGAAAAGGTTTCATAGGCAAAAAAAATGAACTCGGAATGTTAAGTACATTTCATGAAGAAATTGTTTGTTTATTATAAGAAATATTTTTAGTTCATTGTAATAAAGTGGTGGTTTTCTCATTATTGTTATGCTTTTTTTATGAAAACACCTTGTATTTTGCAAAAAAAAACTGTACGTGATGGAGGGAAATGGAGGTCATTTTTGCTTTCAGCGCACTCAAAAACATAATAATTACCAAAAACACCCCATGCAGCTGAAAAAATATTTTTTTGCAGACCTGTGTAATCTGCATTAATTTTTATCCCTTTGTTTTGCCAGTTCAATGATTGAACGACATTTTGCATTGTGGCATTAAAGAGCTTGGGAGATATGGTGTCGCCGTGTCTCACTCCCTTTCCAATTTTTATTGGTGCTGTATCCTCAAATAACCAAACCTTTGCACTTGCATTTTCATATTTTAAGTCTATTACAACATCCAACCGTGTCAGCATCTTATATGTTAGTAGAGGCCGTCATTTCATAATTTACGACTGTGATTTAAGGAAAGGAAGAGTTCTAGCGCTTCAAGAGGGAGCATAGCACTGTTTCAGTTCAGAATTTCCTCAAAGTCTTGTTCCAGTTCAGAATTTTCTTCATTATAAAATGCAGCTTTCCTGAAACAGTTCTTAATTACTGTAGAGTCCCCTGAATTCCAATCGGCGTGTACAAAAACACTGGCAATTTTCACATCAATTTTCGGTCGTTCCAGTCTTTGGCGGGCAATTTTAGGTGCGTTCTTTCATATGAAACAGACAGATCACTAGTTCGCTCACTAATGCAAACAGGAAGAAATAGAACTCAAAAGCAGTGCAAAATGAAATGATGAGAACAGAGAATACATATACGTACTGTATGCAGCAATGCACCGATTTTCATCAATGAACGCAGAAGTGACGACCTAGAATTATTGGAAGGGGTATGTCAGAAGGGGATTTACCCCTTCCAAGAAAACGTTTATCATGCATTGTAGGGAGAAAATGGCCTTGAAATTCCATGGGAGATAAAGAGAAGAAACATTGCAATACAGGTGGAAATTTTTTTTATTTTGGAAATAAATTTTTTTGAACTTTCTTATAACCTAAATTTGACTTTTTTTGCTTTCTTATAAACACGAAACGTTCCTATACTTTAACATTGGGCCAACAAAAGTCATAAATTTCTTTTTTATAACCGTAAATTTCTTATATCCGAGTTGCTTATAACGAGAGGGTACTGTATATACACTGCTGGACAATTGCTAAGGACGGATCATAAACGGCTATATAGCGCATAAAAAAGTAAGTGTGGTTGGATGCCAAGTGAAATAAAATTAATGTCAGAATGCCAGGACACAATTTACTGTGCTCTGAAATTCAGAAGGCTTTGGAACGTGTTCAAGGGACAAACAGGCCATTTTGTGCAGAATACGTAAACGTGAAAAAAATGCAATTACCGTCCGCAGGCGTTCCGGCGTAAGATGTCAATACGGGATATGGCCACCATGGAGAGCGATGCAAGATTCCACACGTCGTATCATGCTTTGCACAACATTATCAAGCAACTGTTGGGGTAATTTATCCCATTACTCTGTCAGTGCACGGATAAGGGTGTCCTTGCTTATTGGAGGGCATTGGCGACCAGCAAGACTCCTCCCAAAGCATCCCACACATTTTCAATGGGATTCAGATCTGGAGAACGTGCTGGCCATACGAGGTGTTGAATATCCTCGCTCTCAAGACACTCCTGGACAGCGACTGTTCGATGACATGTTGCGTTGTCGTCCATGAAAATGAATCTATCACCGACAGCACCACGGAACATGCGTACATGAGGTAGCAGAACATCATTAATGTATCGTTGGGCAGTCATAGTCCCAGTTGGAAGCACATAGAGGGACGTAGGTCAATTAATCATGATGCCACCCCATACCAGGACACTACATGTCGGATATCGTTCCCTTTTCTGTATGTTTGCTGGACAATATGCAGTACCACTATCACGCCAGATCAGTTGTCGTCGACAATCAGACGATAGACTGTATCTACTCTCATCTGAGAAGAGGACAGCAGACCAGTCCAATTGCGATGTTGATGGCACCATTGCAAACGGGCGGTACGGTGACGTCTGGACAATGGGATGCACACAACAGGACGGCGGGCGTATAGTCCTCCTTCATGCAAACGTCTCGCGACAGTTTTTCGGGAGATCCGCTTGCCAGTAGCAGCCATAAACTGATTTGCTACCTCACTAGCTGTACTGCGCCGGTGTCTTTTTGTTGATAGCACTATGTACCGATCTTCTGCAGGTGTCGTACTGCGAACACGACCTCCCCCGTGACGTTTGCTACACTCTCCATTTGTTTGAAATGATTTCCAAAGCCTTGAAACAACACTGTGGCTGACGACGAACTCCCTGGCAACATCTGTTATTTTTCGCCCTTCTTCAATCTTGCCAATAATACGGCCACGCGTAAAATCATCTAGGTGATGTCGGGAAGACATACTGAAAATTGCAAGTTCGTCAATTGATTGCTTCCCTTTCAACTTTGCGTTTGAACAACAACGGTCAATACGCGTCAAATCCTTTACATTTCTTATCAGCGCTATGACGTCACGAACAAGTTCGGCAATCCAAAATTTGCATACGTACAACACGTCTTACTGTAGCCCGCACTTATGCAAATTTCCACATTTCCCTACCTTCCATTTTATGGTTGCTATCGTTGCTATTGTCATCCGTCCTTAGCAAATGTCCGGCAGTGTATTACTTGCTTTGCATCAAACTGATTCGCAATGTTCATCCACTGAAAAAGTAAAATGGTAATTCCTAGTCGAAATTAAATCGCTGTGTGATCGCAGTCCAGATATTTGTTATCCTAAGTTCCAACTTTCAAGCGGAATGCGATTGCAAATGGATTAATTCCGCAAACAGGAAGTAATCGGATTTGTAAACCAACACTTCGGAATCACAAGCTTCCCCTTTTATACAGTAATACCTTCGTTCAGTGATTGGCTATAGCTGATGAAATATATGATCACCAGCATTCTGAATAGAGAAGAAACTGAAATTAATTATGTATTTATACCTCAGCATGTCGAAAGGGAAATAACCAATCATGAAATAACTGACTCCGATTGTGATTGGTTCATCATCTCTTTACTTTGCGTTGCGTCACTTGACGCTGAGATGTAAGCTAGGCTGATGACTAAACCTACTCCGTAGAAATATCGACTCTGCAGGGGATCGAACCTAACACTTCTGTGAAATTACATATTTCACACGGAATATATACACTTTCTACCGATCGATATCCAACCGATTCGGAATGAAACCGCCAAAAAAGCATAAACTAAAGCTCATTGCTCGAAATGGACATTTTGAAGTGCCCGCATGCATTTAGCTACAAATTCTCCGGAAAAAATACCCTCGCCTCAAAAATCTTCAAAACTGAAAAAGTACAAAAGATACCTGAAAGAAAAACTCCTTTGTTTAAAAACGTAATTAACAATTCTGTGGAATACTATTGCACCATAGGTCAGAAACGATGGCGATCGATCAGAGTTGGTTGGTTTGAAGACTCCAACGGGCACTACTTATGCTACACCGAGGATTGGTGGTTAGATTTGTTTATAGCGAGAAGTCTCTACTAGAGATGAGTTCGGACTCAATTTTAGGAGGAGCCCGGGACCAGCCCGCTTTCTCTGATTATATGTGTTTGCTAAGCCCGGGCGCGGGTTCTCAGAAAATTTTGCTTAGCTAGTCGTGCATTATGCACAGGCCAAAAAAATGGCGCAATCAAGTTTCAAAAAGTTTACTTCACTTAATCCACTTCATCATATTAATATGTTCTTCGAAACACTATGCATAAAAGCAAGTGTTTTAAAATGTTGCATTTTGGCCACCCAAAATGCAACACCAAGAAGGGCACGAGATAGCAAAGCCAGATTTACTGGACACATAACAACAAATACAAAGATGAAACGATTGAGCTTACAGGCCCGTGCGACTTGCGGAACACGCAGACATCAATAGTTCGTGTGGCCCCCATGGCTGGCAATAACGGCCAATAAACGCCGCGGCATCGAACGAAAGAGGCTTTGGATGTGGGCTTGGGGTATGTAGGTCCAGACTGCTTCCACACGTTGCCACAGTTCATCAGGCGAAGCCGCGCGTGGTGCTTGCCGGGCCAGTCGGTTGCTGATCAGCGACCAGACGTGTTCGATGGGCAACATATCGGGAGAACAGGCGGGCCATGGCAGCAGTGACACCTGGTGGGCCGTGAAGAATTGTTGCACGATGCGTGCCACGTGCAGGCGCGCATTGTCCTGTTGAAACGTGGCCGCTGGCAGGGTCCTGCAGGTAAGGGAGGACTACAGGCTCCAAAACGTCAGAGATGTAGCGGTGGCTGTTGAGTGTACCGGCGATGCGTACCAGAGGGGTGCGGGTGTCATATACAGTTGCGCCCCAAACCATAACGCCAGGCGACGGACCGGTATGGCGATGCACAATGCAGGCGTCATACAGTCTCTCGCCGCGGTGCCGCCACACGCGGATCCGACCATCGTGTTGTTGCAGGCAGAAGCGGGATTCGTCGGAGAAGACCATGTTGTGCCATTCCGTAATCCAGGTGCGGCGTTCAACGGCCCACAGCCGCCGCACTCGCCGGTAATGTAACGTCAATGGTAATCGGAGCAATGGGCGCTCCTGCAGACGACGTCGAACGGTACGTGCTGACACAGATTGTTGCGCAACACACCTAAATTTCTGCGCTAACGTTCCTGATGTGGCGGTGCGAGCCGTCAATGCCCGCCGTACAACATGCCGGTCCTCACGTTCGGTGGTGTGCCGCGGCTGCGGCAATCGCTCACGTCGGTCCGTCCGTCCCTCCTGCACCCACCGAATCCATACTCGCCTCACTGTGGCTGGATGTCGTCCCACACGGGCGCCGATGTCTTGGTACGATAAACCGCTGTCGCGATAAGCCCCTATTCGTTCTCTGCCGAACTCCGAAACGTGCTGGAATGACTGCCGTATTCTGCGACGAGGCATCGGGAAGCTTCCCACGCACAGGTCCGGCAGCGCAACACGCTTCCACTACTTACACCCCGCCTTCTGTGCACCCTTCTTATAGTGCTTCTCGGTGGCTTGCCGAGCGCACATGATTTGCATATGCCCTGCAATGCTAATCGTTTGCATGTCCTCTCGCGGGCGACGCGTGCTGAATTTCAGGCCAATCGGATGCTTCCTTCTTGGTGTTGCATTTTGGGTGGCCAGCAGCGTAAATAAGTAATCGATGCACATGTCGTTCGACTATACTAGCGGAATCAGCTATTTTGCCAAAAGCTGAAGATAAAGAAATCTTTTAGAAACACAATATATTCCATTCGTTATTTTTTTTTTTTTTTTTTTTGATTTCTAAATTTACTTTTATTTTGAATAAATTGCATTACAAAGCATAAAACTCTTTAAGGACAGTCACACGTGTTTTAGATAGTGGCTCTAGAATGCTAAACTTTGCAATATAATTTACGTGTATGCTAACTGTGTAACGTATACTCTCGATTCACTTTCCTTTTGATTTTTACTATTTCTGGTTATTTTATTTTCCTATGTAAATTATCTTCTTACTGAACGAGATGTTATTTCACCCGCTGAATGAGATCTGGCAATGCGTGTAAGTCATGACGTGGTGGTAGCCAGTATAAATAGGCGCGTTCAACGATACCAAGAGAGAGCTTTTTATTGTTGTGCGTAGGATGAGCCGTTGTTTATGTGAAAGAGAGCGTTTGTTGTTGTACGAAGTGAACTGTGGTTTATGTGTAAAGAGATCTTCGTTTATGTGAGAGCGAAAAGTTGACCAAATAAAAGATTGCTTTCGGAAGTACGTCTTTCTCAGTTCATAGTTTTGTCAGATCTCTGTCTGGCTGTTAGGTTTATTTCATTTAGTGTTATTAGTAACAACCAGCATAAGGCTTTATTCATCTTAATTACTACTACAACATTACTACCAGTTATAAGCTTGTTCATTATTGTTACTACACTACTAGCAGGAAAGTTTATTCATGATTTAATTAACAAACAACAACCATTAGAAGAAGCATTATTAGTAGCTCAGTTAAAAGCCATATTCATTATAACTGGTAAAGATACTTTACAGTGATGTAGTAGAGTATAAAAAAGCATATAAGAAAATTTCCAAAAGAAAAAAAGAAGTATGAACATTCCAGACTAGATTATTCTGCATTTTGTGACATTAACAAAGCTTTGCACATAATAGTGAAATAACCACGATATTATTCTATGTGTGTGTGCAGTTTCCAGTAAGTTCGTCATGAAAATTGGTTACCTTTAAGAGTCTCGAAACTCCTCCAAAAAAGAATCGCATCTAATGCTTCAGCCCTTAACCTTGATCTTCTTTCCTCTAAAAAAATGATCATATGTAGAGGATTTTAGGAAGGGAGTGTCTGACCCCAGGTCTTAAACAACCCTTAGCAATAGGAAGCTAGGAGATTTGGGCTAGAGTGCCCGATAGGAAAGTGACACGGAAGCGAAGTAGAAAGGGGGAGGAAGACGCCCTTATTTATTACCGGAGGGGCCAGCCAGTACCCGGGGTCCGACTGCTTAACGTGCCCATTCGACGCACGGTGGATATTTAGTGGATCGAGCGTTCGTACCTGCCTGGGATCGAACCTGAGGTCCTTTCCGCGGCAGTCACGAACGTTGCCCACTAGGCCACCCGCGGCCCTAATTTTCTCTAAAACTTGACCTGCTGCACTTTAAATCAGCCTGCCGATTTTTTTTCCGGAAAAAAAAAATCATTGCTAAAGAAATGAAGCTACAGATCTAGAAGTGGCACCCCCATGTACTTAACACTATAAATTCTTTAATTTTTGGTAACCAGTTTATAAAAATAATATCCAGGAAATTATTTTTTAATTACAGTTTTTCGTGACGGTAACTTATAAGCAATGAAGGATATATATAAAGAATTCAGTAATGAAATTCAACATGTGTAATGCCAAGCCCGGGCCTAGGGATTTCGACTCATAATGAAAACTTATCCCGGTTTCCGTATACGAGCCCGAGCTCATCTCTAGCCTCTACCCTGGGACCAACGGATTAACGAGACTTACGAACCTCGGCTAATCATTAGTGATTCAGCTGGACTTGAGCCCATAACTTTAAGGTCCGGAGACGAGAATATAGGGACGTTCATGAAATCGAAAGTTGGCCAATTAGAACCTCCGCACGCGATCCGAATGAATATTCAGCCTTAAATTAATAGCAATTTCACCGCCCTCAAAAAAAAGGGGGGGGGGTACGAAGTGGAAAAAGTTTATACTCTTTACTGCAAAACTAAAGAACAATAGAAATTTTGTGTTTAATATATTGCTCCCAATTCTTCATTCTGTGAAGAAGCTCTTCAAACTGAGTATATTAAATTAATGATACAAAAATTAAAAAATTACAGACATCTTTAGTTGGATGATCTGGGGATTCGGCAAGATGTTTCCATGCACTATGGGTAGCTTCATTTTCATCCTTTGAGGGATTGAACTTATAGATGATGTGTACACCACTGCCCGAACCTTTATGGTTCCCACACAGCTATTTATTAAGGGCACGAGGCACATAAGGTTTTTAGGTTTAAGAATGAGTGCGCGTAAGTCAGGGAAAAAAATAATAATAAATAAATAAAATATTTCTGCAGTTCTCACTACTGAAACTAGTGCCGGTATGTAAATTCCTGGTAAAAAAAAAAGTGTCGGTATGAAATACTAGGAAAAAGAAGTGTCGGTATACCATACCCAGAGCATGCATCCCCGGGCCCCGCATTTTCAAGGGGCCCCAGAATTACGCAGGATGCTTGAAGAATCCACAGAGTTCTACAGTTTTTTCTTTTTTTTTTTTTTTTTTGCAGATAGCATAGCAAAAACTATAACAAACTGCCTTGTGAAAAAACTTTCTATTTCCTTCTGCTTTTTTAGGAAGAGTCCGCAGAAAATATACTCGTCCCCAGTCCATCCTCAAATCTTTTGAGAGCATTACAGAATTTTTTTTTTTTGTACTCATCTGTAATTGGGGGTAATTTTCATACATTAAGAATTCGTTTTAATCATGATATTTGGATCACTTTTTTTACACTACTTTGATATAATTTTAACAAGCTGAATCCAACCCTAGGGGGTGGGGTGATTAAAGCAGATCTGAATTGGTTTCCATTTTTCAACCAAGCATTTTACATTTTCTTGCTACCACTGATTCGTCCATGAATCATGGAATACTTTCAATACGGATGGGATATTTTTATGGCCTCCTCATCATATATTGGGAATGTTTTCTCCTGGGTATTTTTATTCATCCACCCATAGTGAAATCCTAGATGTGCCATTAATACTTGGGCGCCAAAATACTGTTCGGCTCCCGAGCCCCCTGTCTCCTTAAATGCGCTCTGACCATACCGGCGAATACCGGCCCATTTCGTGCACTGCTAAGGCTCCTGAGATCATCCTCAATCATACATGCATGCACATAACACAGGATGCCGAGGACCTCCTGAAAGCCTCTTGCCTAGGGCTCCAAATATCTAAGTCGGTCCCTAGTGGTGCTCAAACTTTTCCGCGCTCCCCAAACAAAAATATTCTCATAGTGGCCGAGTTTTACGAAAGCTACGGGAAAACAACTCTTTTTCTCCCACTCATCTCAGCAGTACCGGCCAGAAACCTGTCACGGGGGATAAGAGAACCCTTTTCGTCCTTCATTCTCTGCTCCATGACCCAAAGCATGATGGGGAAGGGCTGGTAACTCTGACAAGGGCATCACACCACTATACTTGCGGCAAAGTTAACCCGATTATGTAGTTAAAGGTACAGACTGTGTACTTACTCTACAAAATATAGTTCCAGTCTAAAAGCCGTATTACAGCTTGAACTTCGGCTAAAAAGTACATATTTATTCTAAACGTTGTACGTATGTACATTAAAAAAAATAAAGATATTCTTTTCTGTCACATTTTTTAAAAATACAGATATTTGCGTTTTGGTGACGTCATTGTCACTTGCGCCTGTCGGCCATTTGCGTTGGGGAGGCCATATCCGGTGGATATTTACTGCTGGTGGGAGGTAAGCAGACAGTCGAGTGTTTCGGAGGGCTAAGCGATACTCCTTTCCTCCTGGGGGAACGGTGTAAATGGCTTACATAAGACAACAGACCAGACAAAACGAAAAAACCTCTATAACATTAAAAAGATTACACAGAAGACGCATCGATCGTTGAGAAAACAACCTTTCTGAGTCATCTGGCAGGGTGGGTAAAAGCAACAAACGAGCACGCTCACGAACAAAACGACGAAACAAACATGAACAGCAGTCAAAGGTACGTCTGACGTGCTAGTCATCCATGATCGCTGGATGACTAGCACGTCAGCGACCACACTGGACTACAACGGAGTGGCATCGTATCGAAGCTGCGTGGACGAGCATTCCCCAAACACACATCCAACGTCTATTCTTCTCGATGCCTGCCAGTGTAGCAGCTGTAATTGCCGCCCAGGGTGGCTACACCAGATACTAATTGTTATGTGTACCCCTCGTCTCACCATGCTGTATTAGTAATCGATTCATCCTAGTATCATCTACTTTCTGTACAATAAATATAGCTTTGATATCTCCTATCTTTTGTGGTGTTGCCCTTTTAATGGCCAGCAGTGTACATGAGGGTAGTTTGCATTGAATAATTTGTTTATAAAGTGCTTTACAAATTTTCTTGTTTAATCATTATTTGTGGACAAGAAATTCTGCAAATTAGCAGAAAACAATAGATACCGCGTTGGTGCATGACTGAAAATGACTGTTAATGACTGCTATCGTTTTTAAGAACCATTGTTTAATTTCAAATATAAGAAAATCATACTTACAGAACAAAAAATGCAAAATATGAATTACAGAAAACTGCGAAACAAGATAATAGTTTTACACTCACACGCTCGCCCGCGCACGCGCACACGTACACACACACACACACACACACACACACACACACACACACACAATATTTCTCTTTATTACTCATCTATAGCATCATCTACATCTCTTCCTTAACCTCTCCCAAAGAATTTTCGCTCGAAAAGTCTTCATCCCGTAGAATTGCCTTCTCGGCCATCCGTAGAATAAGAAATGTAATATTTTTTTGGACAATGAATGGCATTATTGAATTAAATCGAGTTTCTGAGGTGTGTTACCCACTGATAATGCAAGCTGACAGGCGGTTTGTGAATTTTGCCTGTAGGCATGAGCAGATCTTTTCCTTCTTAAACAGCCACTCAAAGTAGCATTTCCATAAATAGTCTTTGAATGACTTATTTACAACGAAATCAAGGCCTTGCAGCCAAACGATGATGTCATGCTATTATAACGGCATCACAATCATTTTTGAAAATTTGTTTTCTTACGTAGGGCGTGAAACCTTGGAGAATGTCAGGAACAACAAGCTTTGATGTTCTGTTGCGCAATCCCTGTATCTGTTTCTTTTCAACTTTCTACCAATCTTTAACTAGTCTGTTATCAATTTACTTTTTTTTTTTTTCGTTCTTTTTCCCCGATTCTCGGCATTATTCCCACGGCAATGTACACGGTCGACTCACATTATTGTGACCACCAGCCAATATCCAGAGTAACCGCCTTGTACAGAGCGGACAGAAGCTAGGCGGGCTGGGAGTGACTCAATAAGGTGTTCGCAAGTATGTGGAGCCATGCTGATTGCAGTACATCTGACAGCTGCTGGAGAGTACGTGGTGGAGGATCCATGGGGCGAACAACACGATCAAGGTGGTCCCA
Organism: Macrothele yani; assembly: GCA_039090855.1. Taxonomy (NCBI): domain Eukaryota; kingdom Metazoa; phylum Arthropoda; class Arachnida; order Araneae; family Macrothelidae; genus Macrothele; species Macrothele yani. Next base: position 149,343,786 of record CM076995.1, on the reverse strand, counting down.
TAGACGCTCAATTGGGTTTAAATCTGGGGAATTATGGGGACAGGCAAGTACTTTGAAGTCTTCATCATGCTTTTCCAACCAATCTAGGACATTTCTAGCTCTGTGACACGTCGTATTGTTGTGCTGGAACATCTCATCCGCCCCAGCTAAGACAATCAGCATGTATGGGTGTACGTGGTTTGCAAGGATGATTTCATAAAGAGTTCGGTCCATAGTGCCTTCCACAGGTATGAGTGGCCCCAGAGAATGCCACGAAAACTTCCCCCAGAACATAACGTTGCCCTCATCAGCTTGTGTTCAGCCAGCAGTGGCTGAAGAGTGTCTCTTTTCCGATGTTTCTCGCCTTATATATATCTTAAAAGAAAAGTGTTTGATCAATGCATCCTTCCAGTGCTTACGTATGGTGCAGAGACGTGGACCTTAACTAAAAGAGACATACAAAGGCTGCAGACAACTCAAAGAAGCATGGAGAGGTGCATGCTTGGTATAACCAGGAGAGATAAGAAGAGGAACTCGTGGATCCGAAAAATGACGAGAGTGGAAGACATCATGATCAGAGTTAAATCCCTGAAATGGCAATGGGCTGGACATACTGCCAGAAGGACAGACCATAGATGGACAGCCGAAATTTTAGATTGGACTCCAAGGGACAGGAAAAGACCCAGAAAAAGACCACATGGGAGATGGGTGGATGAAATTCGTAAATATGCGGGAGTGACATGGAGGAGACTGGCACAAGACAGACCGTTGTGGAGGAAACTTGGGGAGACCTTCGTCCAGCAGTGGATTGATAATGGTTGACAATGATGATGATGATGATATTTTTATGATTGGATTTTTAACGACCACCGTGAGCAACTCAATGGGCTATAAGCAGTCGCCCGTCCCTAATTTAGTATCACTGGTTCCAGGGAAGGGAGAGAGCCAGTGCCGTAAGACAAACACAACATCCATGCCTCACCGGGATTCGAACCCAGACCCCGTTCGGACGAATGATCAGAGGCCATCGCTTAGACCACTGCGCCACCTTATATGCCAGCGCCATATAAGGCTTCCGCCTTATATGCCAACTTCCATCCTTTCGATGAAGCAGAAAACGTGACTCATCGGAAAAGACAATCCTTTGCCAATCAGCAGAGGACCAATTCCAATACTGCCATGAAAATGTAAGCCTTTTCTGCCGATGCACCTTCGTTACTTCCGTCTACATTGGAGCCCCATACGTAGCAGGGTTCGCTCAACTGTGGTTTTAGACACACTTCCGATAGCTCCGTGGTTCATTCGGCCGGTGAATTGCTCCACTGTAGCGTGGTGATCAGCCCTCTCGGACCTTCGAAGCCGACGTTCACCTCTGACACCAATGGCACGTGATGCTCCGCAGTTTTCACGTCGCTTATTTTCAATGGTGCCATTATCCAATCACGATACACTTTAACCACAGCAGCACGCGAACAGTTCACAAACTGCTCTGTTTCAGAAATACTTCCACCCTTGGCCCGAAAGCCGATAATCATCCCTTTTTGTAAATCTGATAAATCGCTCCTTTTATCCATGATAGCAACAAGTGATGTGTTTTCAAATTGTCTACAACACACCTTATATGCCCTCCAAGCCAGCTCACGACACGTGTCTTCATTAATTGGCTACAACTGTTGACGTCAAAAATGGGAGGTGGTCACAATAATGTGACTCGACTGGGTATAAACTTTCTAAAAAAAAATTACGTCACAATCGCATGTAGCCATAATTTCCTGCTCTCTGCTAAGGGCGCGGACTGTGAAGGGGGGGGTATGGAAAGCGCTACCCACCAATATTATTTGTTCTTTTTTACGCTTTCCAACAGTAGGTTGAAGAAGCGTATATGCTCCAGCATTGTCCGTCTGTCTGTCCGTCTGTCTGTCCGCCCGATAACTCGCGTAAAAATGGCTCGATTTCGATGAAATTTTATAGTATGTAGTAGGTGACCACCTGGGGTCGAACCCTATTGAAAATGGGTTAAGTGGTGTCAAAGATCACGACATAGATCACGTTTCGGAGTTCGACAAAGGACGAATAGTGGCTTATCGCGACAGCGGTTTATCGAACCGAGACATCGGTGCCCGTATGGGACGACATCCAGCCACAGTAATGCGAGTATGGGTTCGGTGGGTGCAGGAGGGACGGACGGACCGACGTGAGCGATTGCCGCAGCCGCGACACACCACCGAACGAGAGGACCGGCATGTTGTGCTGCGGGCATTGACGGCTCGCACCGCCACATCATTGACGGCTCGCACCGCCTCTCTGGTACACATCGCCGGTACATTTAACAGCCACCGCTACATCTCCAACGTTTTGGAGCCTCTTGTTCTCCCTTACCTGCAGGGCCTGCCAGCGGCAACGTTTCAACAGGACAATGCGCGCCCGTACGTGGCACGCATCGTGCAACAATTCTTCACGGCCCACCAGGTGTCACTGCTGCCGTGGCCCGTCTGATATCCACGTCTGGTCGCTGATCGACAACCGACTGGCCCGGCAAGCACCACCCGCGGCTACGCCTGATGAACTGTAGCAACGTGTGAAAGCAGCTTGGACCGACATACCCCAAGCCCACATCCAAAGCCTCTTTCGTTCGATACCGCAGCGTGTAGCGGCAGTTTTTGTCAGCCATTGGGGCCACACGAACTGTTGATGGCTGCGTGTTCCGCAAGTCGCACGGGCCTGTAAGCCCAATCGTTTCATCTTTGTATCTGTTGTTATGTGTCCAGTAATTTGCTATCTCGTGTCCTTCTTGGTGTTGCATTTTAGGTTGCCAGCAGTGTATTAAAGGAGCAATTCTTGTATGTATGTAGATTTTATTTTGAAAACAGCTCTAAGGATTTTGAAGAAAGTCGTTAGCTTCCCATTTTCTGGTACTAGAAATCGATTTAGCTTGATCTCGACTTTAGGAAAAATTCGTTTAGTGGGTTAAATAGCCACCCCGAATTACCACGTTTTTAGTGTCATGGCGTTGTCCCATTAATGTTGCCCATGCTTAGAAATCTTATGACGTCACACTCTTGCGATTGAGATGGTGACGCGCGGTCACGCCATCTGTCTCATTACTTCACGCGTTGTGTGTGAATCCTATTAAAGTTTTATGACGTCACACTCTTGCGAGCAGATGGCCGCGAGTCCCATCTGCCTCATTACGTCACGCGTTGTGTGCGTATGTACGTCCGCAATATAACTCGCGTAAGAATCGTTCAATTTCGATGAAATTTTAGTATGTTATAGGAGAACACATGGGAAGGAAGCCTATTGAAAGTGAACGAAATGGCGTCAAAGGTCAGGACATAGGAGCGGGATCCATTCCACTGCTTTTATGCGTCATAACTAACGTAAAAAGGTTCGATTTCGATGAAATTTTAGTAGGTGGTAGGAGACCACCTGGGGACAAACCCTACTGAAAATGGGGGAAATGGGGTCAATGGTCAGGACAGAGGAGCGGAATTACTTGGATCGCCATTATGCGTCATAACTTACGTAAAATGCTTCGATTTGGATGAAATGTTAGTATGTTGTAGGGGCCTGTTGGGGGACCAGTCCTATTAAAAATGGACGAAATGGGATCAAAGGTTAGGACACAGGAGCGGGATCTATTCCATAGCCTTATGCATCATAACTTACGTAAAAATGCTTCGATTGAGACAAAACTTTATCATGTTATTCCGGAAGTATACTTGACCGGTTCTATTGAATATCGTCGAAATGGGGTCAAAGGTTAGGTCATAGGAGCGAGATTTATTCTACAGCCATTATCCTCATAACTTGAGTAATGATTTCTGGTATGTTGGAAAGCGTATCATAATCAATGCAATGCATTGCATGATTTTACTGAGATGTGTACGCTTTCCAACCGTAGGTTGAAGAAGCGTATATGCTCCAGCTTTGTCTGTCTGTCTGCCGCGCGATAACTCGCTTAAAAATCGTTCGATTTCGATGAAAATTTGGTATGTGGTAGGGGCAACCTGGGGACGAACCCCATTGAAAATGCGCGAAATGGGATCAAAGGTCAGGGTATAGGAGCGGGTTTCATTCCGTCGCTTTTATGTGTCATAACTTTCGTAAAAATGCTTCGATGGCGACAAAACTTTATCATGTTTTTCCGGAGGTATACTGACCGGGTTCTGTTTAATATCATTGAAATGGAGTCAAAATTCAGGGCACAGGAGGTAGAATTATTCCACAGCCATTATCCTCACAACTTAACTAAAATGCTTCTATTGCAATAAAACTTTAAAACTTTAGTATGTTGTTCTGGAGGTATACTGAACCAATTCTGTTTAATATAATCGAAATGGGGTCAAAAGCTCGGGGCACAGGAGCGAGATTTATTCCACAGCCATTGTCCTCATAACTTGACTAAAAATGCTTCTATTGCGTTAAAACGTTAGTATGTCGTTCCGAAGGTATACTGAACCGGTTCTGTTTAATATAATCGAAATGGGGTCAAAGGTCAGAGCACAGGAGCGAGATTTATTCCATAAGTTAAGTAATAACTTGAGTAATGATTTCTGGTATGTTGGAAAGCGTATCGAAATCAATGCAATGCAGGATTTTACTAACTTGTTTATTAAATAACTATTTTCTTTTCTCCCTGTGTGTGCGTCAATTTAAAAATTTGTGAATTGGAATATTTCTAAAATTGATGAATATTCAGCAAAAATATTTGCTCTTTCTTGTTTACAGACCTATCTTATGAACAATTGTAATTGCGTTATCGGGTTTTATTTCATACGTCGAATCTAATAGTTCATTTTTTTCTTACATTTTTAGCACGTCTTTTGTAAAATATGATCGTCCTTATGTTATCGGTTTGTCCGTCAGTCCGTCTGTAGACACCATATGTCTGTAATTATTAGTCCGATTTGAAAAACTCTGTTTGCATTTGGAAGCTTGAAATATGCGAATGATGATCCTTTATTTTGTTGTTGTTTTTTACGATGTACAGTTTCGCCGCTAGAGGGCGTAAATGCAGATCATGTCGAATTCAAAATACATTTTATTCCATATATTTGCTTATAAACATCCGATTGAAAAAATTATTTTATCTTTCGATTCCATTTATGTCGAAGAGTATAGTTGCAGTTACTTTTTCAATTTACACATAAGTTTTTCGCTAGGGGGCGTAAAAGTAAATCACGTTTCGTCCGATATCTCTTTTCCTAAAACTCCGATTTGAATTATTTTTCCTTCAGAGGATACAGCTCCCGATAGAAAAGCTTTTGCATATAATTCCTAATTTTTGGTAAAGAATACTTTGGCCACCAGGGGGCATAAGGGTTAATTTGCCTTTGATGTATTTGCCATAAAATCTGAGCTTCTGAAATCTCGATTGAAAAAATTCGTTTGTGGACAGATGCTACTCAAGTCGACAAACTTTTTCGGAGTATTTTCTTCTTAAAATAATGCATGTTTTCTCCACCAGGGGGGCGTAGATGTATGTCTAGTTTTTTGTCAATATATCTGCTTCTGGTGGTCGTATTTGAAAAATTCTTTCTTTATTTACGCTTTCCAATTGTAGGTTGAAGAAACGTATATGCTCCAGCTTTGTCCGTCCATCTGTCTGCCTGTCTGTCTCTCTGTCCTCACGATAACTCGCGTAAAATTGGTTCGATTTCGATGAAATTTTAGTATGTGGTAGGGGACCACCTGGGAAGGAACCCTGCTGGAAATGTGGAAATGGGCGAAATAGGTTCAAAGGTCAGGACATAGGAGTGGGATCCATTCCGTTGCCCTTATGCGTCATAACTTGCGTAAAAATGGTTCGATTTCCATGAAATTTTATTATGTGGTAGGGGACAACTTGGGGACGAACCTTATTGAAAATGGGAAAAGTGGGTTCAAAGGTCAGCACATAGGAGCGGGATCCATTCCGTTGCCTTTATGCGTCATAACTTGCGTAAAAATGGTTTGATTCGAATAGATTTGTAGTATGTGGTAGTGAACTGCCTACGGACAAACCCTGTTGAAAATGGACGAAATGGAGCCAAACGTCAGGACATAGGAGCGGGATCCGTTCCATTGCCCTTGTGTGTCATAACTTGTGAAAAAATCGTTCGATTTCGATAAAATTTTAGTATGTGGTAGAGGTCTACTTACGGAGAAACCCTATTGAAAATGGGCCAAATGGGGTCAAAGGTGAGGACATAGGAGCAGGATCCATTCCGTTGCCCTTATGCGGCATAACTTTCGTAAAAATGGTTCGATTTCGGTAAAATTTTAGTATGTGGTAGAGGACTACCTACGAACAAACCCTATTGAAAATGGGCGAAATGGGGTCAAAGGTCAGGACATAGGAGCGGGATCCATTCCATTGCCCTTAAGCAGCATAACTTACGTAAAAATGCTCCGATTGAGAAAAAACTTTAGTATGTTGTTCCGGAGATATGCTGAACTGGTTCTGTTGTATATAATCGAAATGAGGTAAACAGTCAGGGCACAGGAGCGAGATTTATTCCACAGCCATTATCCTCATAACTTGACTCCAAATGCTTCTATTGCGACAAAACTTCAGTATGTTGTTCCGAGGGTATACTGAACCGGTTCTATTTAATATCGTCGAAATGGGGTCAAAGGTTAGGGCACAGGAGCAAGATTTATTCCACAGCCATTATCCTCATTACTTGAGTAATGATTTCTGGTATGTTGGAAAGCGTATCATAATCAGTGCATGGCATGATTTTACTAACTTGTTGGATAGAGATTCCGGTGTGACATGTTTTTCATATGATTTCAAAATTTTCAAGTAATTCATAGACATTGCGCTAGGGGGCGTAAAGGTTAATTGCATTTCCCCCGATATTTCTGCTTCTAAAACTCCGATCTGAAAAATTCTTTCTGCATCGGATACAGCTCCTGAAGGGAAATTCTTTGCATATATTTTCTCATTTTTGGTAAAAAATAGTTTGGCCACCAGGTGCGTAAGTCTTAATTTCCGCTTCTGATGTATTTGCAGCAAAATCTGAGCTTCCAAAATCTCGATTGAAAAAATTCGTTTGTGGACCGGTAGAAATCACGACAACAAACTTTTAAAGAATATTTTCTTCTTAAAATAATGCGCGGTTTTTACGCCAGGGGCGTAGATGTGTATCTTATTTTTGTCAATATCTTTGCTTCTAGGAGACCGATTTAAAAAATTCCTTCTTTGTCGGATAGTGTTTCCGATGGGAAATCGTTTTCATATAAATTCAAAATTTTCAAGTAAATCATAGACTTTCCGCCAGGGTGTGCGATGGTAAATTGCGCTTCCCCCGATATTTCTGCTTCTAAAACTCCGATTTGAGAAATCCTTACTGTATCGCATACATCTTCTGACGGAAAATGTTTTTCACATAATTTCTAGTATTTGATAAAGAATGGTTTGACAACCAGGGGCGTAAGTGTTAATTCCTGCTTGTGATGTATTTGCAACAAAATCTGAGCTCCTGAAGCTCGACTAAAGATTTTTTTTCTTGGGCCGATACCGCTCACATCAAAAAACCTTTCTTCCTAAAATAATGCATGTTTTCCCCGCCAAGGGGCAAGCATGCATGTCTTATATTTGTCCATATCTCTGCTTCCAAGAGTCCGATTTGAAAAATTCTTTCTCCGGTCAGATAGTATTGTTTTCCATACCGGTTCCATTGACTTCGAATAGATGTAGTAAATTTAATTTGCTTCAGAACGGATTCAGAAGACGTGCTCATTACACCCGAAAATTCGGTGTCGTCTTTCTTGTTTCTCCAGGCAATGGCAGGGAGGTCCAAGGCTTTCCTGTATATCACCACTCACACCAGCGCTGATCTCGTTGACGTAATGCAAATCCACTTGTGTGGCCATTCTTTTATGCTAGTGAAGTCGTCACACATATTATGAATGACAAGAAAGATGACACCGAATTTACGGTTGAAAGGAGCACGTCTTTTGAATTCGTTCTGACCGAATTAAATGTATCAAAGCTATTCAAAGTCAACGGAACTGGTTTCGACAACAACTAACTGGTTTCCAAATTGATAAAATACCCAGAAATAGAAAAATAGTTCCACCAGAGGCATGTCACAAACATTAATAAATGGGCCACAAAAAGTTTCCCATAGCACAAAAAAGGTATCAGCGGCAAATAAATTTTTAAATCGAACATTTAAAAGAAGAAATATAAGAGGAAACATGATACATGTATAAGTACACGACTTTTAGCGGAGTAATTTCGCATAATGGAATAGTTGAAAAATAGGGAAAAGCTATGCTAAAGAAAAAGGACTTTTCAAACACACTGGTGTTCAAAATTAAGAGACTTTGCCCATTTTGTCGATTTTCACAAAAATGTACGGAACCAAAGGTACAAATTATGCAGCCGAATAAGAATGCAAATTTGCAGTATCGAATACGTAAGCGTATACACGTGCGTGTGGACGGAACTGTGACAGCGGAGGGCATGAAAACCACACGTGGCTTGTTCCACGACAACTTCGCTCGTACTCCTCGGCGACATTAGTTGTGTTTCTTGCAGGAGTTGGCTCAATTTCCTAAGCAGTCAGGTAAAATGAGTTGCCACGAACGTATTGATGAAGGAATGAGGTGGAGAATCGTCGGTAGATTGGAGGCAGGGCAATCGCAAGTGCAGGTTACTAAAGAGCTCAATGTAACGCCCAGTATTGTCTGCGATTTGTGGAAATAGTTTAAGGACACCGGATCCATATCGAGAAGGCCTGGGCAAGGTCGTCCAAGAGCCACGACGGCCAATGAAGATCGTTATTTGGCACTTTCAGCGAGGCGCCACAAGACTGCAACAGCTGCACAGCTTTACCCTGAGCTGCATGCCACCACTGGAACCCGAGTTTCAAGGGTTACTGTTTCCCGAAGACTGGTTTTTACCAGAAGACCCGCTGTTTGCGTCCCGCTCACTTCAGCACACAAGAGCGCGCGTTTAGCATGGTGCAGACAACATCAGCCTTGGACCAGACTTCAGTGGGGTAACGTTCTCTTCACAGACGAGTCGCGATTCAGCCTGAACACTGATCCTCAACGTACCTTCATCTGGAGAGAACCTAAGACCCGATACCTTTCCTCCAACATCCGAGAAAGGGACCGCTATGGCAGCGAAGGTGTCATGGTCTGGGCAGGCATCATGATGGACGGCCGCACATCTCTTCACGTGTTTAATAGGGGCTCCCTGACTGCTGAGAGGAATAGGGATGCGACCTTACAGCCCTATGTTCGACTTTTCAGTGTCGCAGTTGGCCCTCTGTTCCTTTTTATGGACGACAACGCTCGTCTACATAGCGCTCACCTGGTCGACGATTATCTTGAAAGTGAGGATATTCGCCAGATGGATTGGCCAGCCAGATCTCCAGACCTAAACTCTATCGAGCATGTCTGGGACGCTCTTGGGAGGGTAATTGCAGCTCGCCATCCCTCTCCGAGAACCATCCCGGAGCTGAAAACTGCGTTGCTGCAGGAGTGGGACCGACTGCCACAGGAACTCATCAACTGCCTCGTTTTCAGTATGACGTCATGCTGTGAGAGCTGTCTGACTGTGAGAGGGGACCATACCCCATATTAGAGTCATTTTATGTTTGATCTTGCAACGTGGATTTTGGACATTCCTGCGCTGATGAGCCTTACTGACGATTGAGTGCGTACCATGACTGTTGTATGGTATAATTTTTTCTCTTATATAACTGTGTATCCATACCAAATTTCATTAAAATGTATCCATTAGTTTTTCAGAAATTCGACAAAATGTACAAATTCTCTTCATTTTGAACATCAGTGTACGTCTCCCGAGAGCAGAGATATCGAAAAAAAAAAAAAGAAAAAAAAAAGGTTTTTGATCTTTACTCACCTACCGGGAAATCTTTGCATTATTTAAACAGGATATTAGTCCACATCTCTATTGTAGCGAATAGCATAAAGAAGAAATTTTGCAATAGTGTTTTTAGAAGCGGCGATACAGCTGCAAACTGAAGTACACAAACACCACCTACCGACAGAACTGTGAACTATAAAATTGCTCATATATACTAGACTATAAAGTGTTCTACAAAGTAAATGGCATCAAAGTAAATAAAATATTTTTTTAAATCGCACATGTAGAAGCAAAGATGCAGAGATATTGAGAGAAACATATTAAGCATTTGAGACCCCTAGCGGCGAAATTGTGCATTGTTTTGGAGAGAAAATACGCACACAAATTCTGCATAGTTAGTAGTATCCGACGGAGGAAAGGAGTTTTTCAATCGGGGTTTTAGTCCCGCAGATATTATTGCAACGGAAACGTGAATATTATTGCAAACGGAAACTTAAACTTACGCTCTCTGGTGGCAGACTTGTGCATTAAGAGAAATTTGAAATTATATGAGAAACATTTCGCTGCAGAAATGCTCTCCAACAAAGAAATAATTTTTCAAATCGGACTCTTAGAAGCAGAGATATAGACATAAAATATGATATGCATCTATGCTCCCTGGCGTAAAAACCATGCATTATTTTAAGAAGAAAGTATTCTCAAAAGGATTTTCGATGTCAGCGGTATCGGCCCAACGAAAGAATTTTTACAATCGTGTTTACAGGAGTTCAGATTTTGCTGCAAATACATCAAAAGCAGAAGTTAATATTTACGCCCCCTGGCGTTACCGAATATTAAAAATTATGTGCAAAACATTTCCCATCAGGAGCTGTATGCGAAGCAGGAGGAATTTTTCGAATCGGAGTTTTTGGAAGCAGAGATATCGAGGAAAAACATAATTTACCGTAACGCCCCCGTAGCGGGAAGTCTATGAGTTACTTGAAAATTTTGAATTTATATGGGAAACATGTCGCACCGGGAACTCTATCCAATAAAGAAAGAATTTTTCAAATTGGACTATTAGAAGCAGAGATATTGAAAAAAATAAAAAATATATAAAAAGATATACGTCTGCGCCCTTGGCGGAAAAACCATACATTGTTTTAAGAAGAAAATATTCCGAAAAGGCTTATTGACGTGAGTGGTATTGGTCCACGAACGAATTTTTCAATCGAGTTTTTAGAAGCTCAGATTTTGCTACAAATACATCAGAAGCAGAAATTAACACTGGTGTTGGCCAAGCCATTTTTTTTAGCAGAAATTAGAAATTACATGCACAAGATTTCCCATCAGGAGCTGTATTTTACGTTCCCTAGCGGAAAATCTATGTGTGACATGAAAAAGTGACTATAGCTAAAATTGTCTTCGACATAAATTGAATTAAAAGGTTAGAAAATATTTCAATCGGATGTTTGGAAGCAAATATATGTAGCAAAATGTATTTTCAATTCGATATCACCTGCGTTTACGACCTCTAGCGGCGAAATCGTGCATCGTAAAAAAAAATAAAAAAATAAAAACCCGAAATTAATCATCATCATTCGCACATTCTAAGCTTCCCAATGCAAAAACAAAAAAAAAAATAATCAAGAACCGGACTAATTGTGCTTATGTTGCCAGATCGTGCTTATATTACCGGTTTGTCCGTCCACAGTCGGACGGACAAACCGGTAACATAAGCACGACGTGCAAAAAGTTTTAGAGCACTTAAAAAGACGTACGTCTATTGTTACAAAAGAGTGCTAAAAAAGTTTTAGAGCACTTCACTTCCATGCAGCCCCTTTCTGCAGACCAGTAAAAAGTTACTCATCTCATATTTATTTAAAATAAATATTAGTAAATTTGCAGTAAATAATAAGCGACAAAGAAATAAAAAACTGCACCTTGAAATGTTGTACTAAGAACTGTCCCATTGTTGTGCCGATAATCTGTATCTAACCTCACCAATACTGGCAATCTGTTCCTGGACCCATCACTGCTGACAAAGTCTATCTAGTCCCATCATTGCCCTGACAAACTCTATCTATTCCCATCATTGCCCTGACAAACTCTATCTATTCCCATCATTGCCCTGACAAACTCTATCTAGTCCCATCATTGCCCTGACAAACTCTATCTATTCCCATCATTGCCCTGACAAACTCTATCTATTCCCATCATTGCCCTGACAAACTCTATCTAGTCCCATCATTGCCCTGACAAACTCTATCTATTCCCATCATTGCCCTGACAAACTCTATCTATTCCCATCATTGCCCTGACAAACTCTATCTATTCCCATCATTGCCCTGACAAACTCTATCTATTCCCATCATTGCCCTGACAAACTCTATCTATTCCCATCATTGCCCTGACAAACTCTATCTAGTCCCATCATTGCCCTGATAATCGCATCTAGTTTCAGCACTGTGGTGACAGTTTTTTTTTTTTTTTTTTTTTTTTTTTTTGATTATCATTGACCACCATGAGCAACGCTGTGGGTTACAAGTAGTTTGCCGTTCCCTAATTTAGGGTCACTTGTTCAAGGAAATGGAGATGCCATCACACAAACGCACCATCCATGCCTCACCCTGAATTCAATTCCGCACCCATCACGGACGAATGATTAGAAGCCAATGCTTTGCACCATTCGGCCACCGGGAAGCTATTGGGGTGACATTCTGTACCTACAGTCGTCCCATCATTGTAGCTGCGGGTGATTAATCGCACTGTGGCTCTGCGGCCGCATGTGAACGATGCGCGACAGTCTCCGCTCCCTTCTAGCATCAATGAGCTGCGGACGACACACGCGGCTGGACGACGGTTCGTCGTTTGTCCATCTGTGCACCACTTTTGATACGTACACAGTACCGTCACACGTGAACAACCCACAAGCCGCGCCGTTTCCGAGATCGTAGTTCCGATTCGCCGTGCCGTCACTGTTTGTGCTTCATCAAACTCCCATAAATCGGCGCCTTTTCCCATTCTGACTCCGAACACTCTACTAACTGAAAGCCGGTCCTCGGGTTGTATATATACTGCTCTGTGAACTTCACCTGTGCTACCGTTCGTAACCCAGACGCGCTCATTTCTCTAGGCTAGGGGTGGTCATAATGAAATGGCTCTTCAGTGAAGATGGTCTGTCAAGAATTGCCGCTCCAGTGATTGCTCCTCGTCTGAGCCATGCTTCAGAAGCTATGGCTCCTCTGAGCCATGCTTCTGAGCCTCCTCTGAGCCATGCTTCAGAAGCTATGCTTCAGAAGCAATGGCTCCAGACGAGGCCCGTGCTCGAGGTCCGGACAAGGCATGGTGGCGTGCTTGCACGATGGCGCTAGTTCTGCCCCTTCTCTGGAGGCAGCGGCCACAAATTAAGGACGGACGACTGTTCACAGCCCTACGAGGGACTCATGGTGGTTAACATTCATTTCCTCTCTCTCTCTCTCTCTCTCTCTCTCTCTCACACACACACACACAAAGACCCTGGTCTTAAGAGTACAAGAGACGAGTTGTGCAAGAGACTCTTTCCGCTACAGTTGGAGTTGTTGGCGGAAAGAGTCTCTTGGACAACTCGCTTGTTAAGCCTTTGATATACTCCCGCCCCATTACTTTTCTACATTCCAGAACCACGCGCAACCTAATTTTTCAGCCTTATTAAATACTGAACATAATTAAAATTTATTACTTTGCTTGTTAAAAGTGATCATCCTTTGCCTCCTTAAATCCGGTTACTTCGTTAAATTTTGTTCGTTAAAAACGAGATTAGTTTTGAATAAATATTATACCAAACAAAAGTTCCTGTTTTTCTCGTTAAACCTGCGATCTCGCTAAACAGCAGTTCGTTATAACTGAGTTCCACTGAAATCATTTTTTTTTTTTTTTTTTTTAGAAAAAAAAAAAATGAACCTCCAGATTCGCTATATATGAATGCCAGTTGCTTCGATTAGCGAATCCTGTGATGGTTATATTCATATTAATCATGAACTTGAAACTTTGTCGTTTTCGGTGGTGTAGTGATTAGCATACTCAGGCGCTATCCGGGATACGCGGGTTCGATTCCATCTCCAGGACGACGAAATTTTCAAGTTTTTGGATATTATCTGATTTAACATCCATGTCATATTTACACCAATAAACGGACTCGCATCTTCCAAATTTGAGAACATTCAATTTTTTTTCACGAATTTCACTTCAAAAATTATTAAGTTACGACAGATGTCTGAAAGTTAAAAACAAAATAGGAATTACCGAAATCGCAAAATGAAAAGGATATGCTTGTCATATAGAAATCTAGACGATAAGCTGGAAAAACCTGTATTTGGGTTGAAATGAGTTTCTCGTTGGTTTCGTAGAAATGTACGTCAGTTCCCCATCGTACATCAATTGGGATATTTCGGTAAAGACCATTTTTCCTCGTATTACAAACACATAAAAAGAAGAACAAAGAACTGTGTTTGTTTCCAGTTTGGTTGAAAAGAGAAACGCTTCGCAATAACTCTTCCTCTTGACATCAATGGGCAAGCGAAATAAATGCTAATGAGATTCAATTTGCATTCTGCAGAAGAAAGCCTTTGAAAATAAGTTATCAAGTGCGCATCAATGTCATTTTGTATGAAGTTATTTTTAACCTTGGGCTTACCAGACAGGGGTAGACGTGATTTTTATCGGTTGTGTAATTTTTTTCTCCTGCTAGTTTAATTAATTAACAAAGCAGAACAGCAAAAGGAGCAGAATAATGTCCGCATGAAATACCTCGAATCATATAATTGGTCCAGAATTTCAACACGAACACTTGATTAACAAAGCAAGCAGAATTCATGATACTACAGAGGTGTTAGAGACGTCCAAATTATACAGTAGACAATAAAGAAAGTTTCTGAATCATTCATTGAACCAATTAGTTAACTAGCAGATAATGCCAAATTTCTCTCAGTTTATCAATTTTTGGGGTTGTTATGGATTACAGCAGCTGCCAGAAACAATAAACCGAAGCATGATGAAACATTTCGCTCCCCGCCCCTCGAGTTGCTTAAACACAGCTGTGAACACTTGTGGTCCCATTTATTTCGTAACCTGAACTTTCGGGTTTTAAAATCGCTATGTATGCGATTGTACCCCTTTGTTTCACTTTATTCCAGTTTTCTGCTTTCTAAACATCTTGCACATAAACAAAAAGGGGAAGAGGGGATGTGTGCAGAGAGGGGCAGCGCATGTTCCTCCCGGGAGCCAGTCTATGGAGGTGCCAAAAAGATTGGAACGATATTTCTACTGAAGTTGGAAATGCGTCACACGCAGCTAATAGTTTTATAGTATGGAAATGCACTTTCAACATGTAGAAAATTTCCTTGCAATCGAATTCTTCTTACCTCCTTTTTTTTTTTTTTTTATTCGGAGCTTAACAACTACCAGGTGCAACTCTAAGAGCTATGAGCAATCGCCCGTCCGTAATTTAGAGCAACTGGTTCCAGGGAAGTGAGGGAGCCAGCGCAGTTAGATAACCATTCCTCACTGGGATTCGAACTTGAACCTATCTCGAACGAATAGTCAAAATCCAGCGTCTCAGACCGCTCAGCCACCGAGATAACGATACAGTTTTCTATTTTCGTGCTGAATTTCCCATTTTATCAGCTGCTTTGCAGAAACCCTGTTCTATTTTTTTTTATAACATATACTCCCCCCCCCCCCCCTTTTTTTTTGGCTGTGTAATCCAGGTCAGGTCCTGTTGCCCATCTAGACTGCGGGTTTTCGCAGACCCCAGTGTTTAGGGACGCGAATGTGTGGATGGTTCCCTCTCAAGTCGGGCCCGGATGCACTTTGTCCTTGAACGCCATTCCCTAGGTTGCTTGAGTTTCCCAGATGATTGTCGATGCGCTGGTAGTAAAACAATAAAAATCGATTGTAATCTGATGCCGCATAGCACCAGATACCTACGGGAATTTTCTCATTGTTGTTAATGATGACGAATCTAGGTTTAAATCAAAGCTTTTAAGCGGAATACGAAATGAAATGAAATTTGCCTTGAATAAACTTTCACTATACCCTGAGTTAGCTTTGCATTAGGAACACCCCCGTTTTACGTATTCCGAGCGATAACGAGGTATCACGTGATATCAACGTCACATGCGGCTACTGCAAATTATGCATACCTGTCCTCTGTACGGGATCGGGCCGCGGATGGCCTTGGGGTCAACGTTGATGATTGCCACGGAGAAATCTCAGGTTCCATCCCAGGCAGGTACGAACGCTCGAACCACTAAATATCCGCCGTACGTTGGATAGGCACGTTCAGCCGTCCGGTCCCAGGTATTGGACTTCCGGTTATAAAAAAGGGGTCTTCCTACCCCTTTCTACCTCGCTTCCGTGTCTCTTGTTGGGCACTCTAGCCCAAATCTCCTAGCTTCCTATTTCTAAGGGCTGTTTAAGACTTGTGGTCAGACACCCCCTTCCTAAAATCCTCTACATATGATCTGGTCTTATCTGTACAGAATCAGTAAATGTTTACAAGAATGGGGAAACGTGGTGACGTAAGTCAAGTGCAAGGGACCATATACACTGGCAGAAAGTGAAAAAGAACACTAAGACGCAGACGTCTGATACCAACGAAATGTATACAGCATAATAACGGAATACAGAGGATAACGTGATAAAAACATTATGGCAAAATACAGTTGTATTTGCTGGTAAACTGAAAAATAAAATTTCCATGTAACATGGTTAGTACGAGGTTGAACCGCCATGAAATGCGTCACACTGTGCAATTCTGGCACGGAGTCTGTCGTACAGATGTTGGATGTAAGTTTGGGGTATTGAGTTCCAAGCATCCTCAACCTGGACGCGTAAATCGGGGATTGTCGTGGCTGGCCGTGGAGACCGGATAAGTCGTTGTCCCACAAATTCCCACACGTGCTCAATGGGGGACAAATCCGGTGAACGCGCAGGCCATGGAAGTTGTCTCACACCCTGAAGTGCATGTTGTGTTGCACGTGCCGTGTGTGGGCGTGCGTTATCTTGCTGGAAAACACCACGATGGTCCAACCTTACAAATGGCACAACAACGGGTTGAATGATGTTGTTGATGTAGGAGGTGCTGTTTAACGTACCCGGTACAAACACTAGTTGTGTACGGAAGTGATAGCTGATCGCTCCCCACACCAGGAGACCAGGTGTAGGCCCTGTGTACGCTGGCGGATGCAAGAAGGGTGGAGACGCTCCCCTGTGCGTGTGCGAACATGCATACCGCCATCGGAGGCTTCCAAGCAGAATATGCTTTCACCGCGGAACACGACAGATCGCCATTGCGTTCTCCAGTGAACACGTTGGCGACACCTCTGCAGCCGTTTCTGACGGTGGGCTGGAGTCAGAGGTACACATGCCAGAGGCACACGTGGACGTAGTCCTGCATCCAGTAGACGGTTGCGGATTGTTCGCACAGTCACCTCAGGTGCAACGGCAGTTCGAATGTGCGTCGCAGTGGATGTTCTGCTTGACAACGCTGCTCTTCTTATGCGTCGATCGGTCCGCTCATCAGTCCGTCTGTGACTCCCGGTTCCACGTCTTCTCGTGTGGGAATGTTCCTCGGACCATCTACGCCCCCGTCGTACCACCACCGATACCTCCCGTCCAATTCGCTCCGCAATACGACGACACGACCACCCGGCTAGACGATCTCGCTCAAAGTCCGGTAACTGCTGAAATCGTACACGTCTTCCATGTCTAGGCATTACAGCTTCTTCAGGGTCTTCGCACGTGTCCGTACGCCGACGACTGATTATATTCACTTCACCGTACTCCTTAAATACCACCGACGATAATTTGCATATTATGCCATGCTGTGGCGTAAGCGGTCACCGGTTGGTCCCGAAATTAACATCACACCTACGTAAACTCGACCCCATTAACATATGTAAATTTCATGATCGTCCGCCAATTCCTTCTTGGTGTTCTTTTTTCACTTTCCGCCAGTGTAATTGGGGCCCGGAGGGTAGGTGCCAGTATTTCTGAAACAGCCGTAATTGTTGGCTGATCCCATACTACTGTATCAATGGTGTATCAGGACTGGATTAACCATGCACAGACATCCAGCAGAAAGGCTCACTTTGGCCAGCCACGCGCGGTTGATCCCAGAAGTGAGTGTCTGGTGTAACGACTTGTATATCATCACTGACGTGCAACAGCCACCCAGCTCACCCACCAGTACAACAGCGATGCAGTTCGACCTATTTCCACATTTACCATGCGTCATACCTTTCTTAGCCTGCGGACTCACAGCCGGAGACCAACGAGGGTACCCATGATGACGTCTAGTCTTTGCAAACAACGCCTCGCATGGGCCAAGGAACGTAGGCAATAGACTCTCGACAGATGAAAGATGGTCGTGTGGAGTGATGAGTCCCGTTTCCTGCTGCACCATGCTGCATGCCGGGTTCGCATATGCCGTGAACAGGCCGGTGGAGGTGGTGTTCAGGTCTGGGATGCTTTTCCCTGGCAAGCCCCTAGGTCCGTTGGTTATCATCCCACAAACTCTGAATGGTGGACACTACAGAGATCTGTTAACCGACCATCTCCATCCATTTGCCCTGACCATAGGTTTGCCCTGACCATAGTGCCATCTTTCAATACGACAACGCACAGTGTCATCGGGCTGGTATAACTACTCAGTTATTGGAGGAACACAACAACGAATTCGCCACATTGCCCTGGCCCCCAAACTCCCCTGTCTATAACCCAATTGAACATTTGTGAGGTATGCTGGAACGGGGTGTGAGAACTGCTGATCCTTCTCCACGGAATGAGCTTGAACTGACGAAACTGCTGTGGGTCAAGTCACTGACGGAGGATATTCGACACCGTGTAGAATCTGTTCCTACAGGCATCTGCGAGCCATGACTTCACAGAAAAGTGGACCAACGCGTTATTAGGTAAGTGTTCCTGACGCAAAACTAACTCAGTGTATATTCAATATACACACACACTATGTGGGCAAAAGTGATTGGACACCCCCACGCAGGCGCAATGGTGCGTTCCCACAGAAGACACGTGGTCGATAAGGTATGAAAACAGCAACGGGAGTGTACTCCCGTTGCTGTTTAAAATGGATAGCAGGAGGGAGTACGCTTAGATCAGTCGCTCATAAAATGGATAGCAGGAGGGAGTACGCTCAGATCAATCGCTGATAAAATGGATAGCAGGAGGCAGTACGCTTAGATCAATCGCTGAAAAAATGGATAGCAGGAGGAGTACGCTTAGATCAATCACATAAAATGGATAGCAGGAGGGAGTACGCTCAGATCAATCGTTGATAAAATCGATAGCGGGAGGGAGTACGCTCAGATCAATCGCTGATAAAATCGATAGCAGGAGGAGTACGCTTAGATCAATCGTTGATAAAATGGATACCAGGAGAATACGCTTAGATCAATCGCTGATACAATGGATACCAGGAGGGAGTACGTTCAGATCAATCGCTGATAAAATGGACGGCGGGAAGGAGTACGCTCAGATCAATTGCTGATAAAATGGATAGCAGGAGGAACCCAGGAACCGGAGTATGCTGCAGAGGGAGGTCCCGGAAACCAAGTCCCGACTAGTGCACGCCAGAACACAAATAGCCACAGATGTTATGGTCTCTAGCAAGACACTTCGAAGAGAGACCCACGCATTCGGGTAT
Source organism: Macrothele yani (assembly GCA_039090855.1). Lineage (NCBI taxonomy): Eukaryota > Metazoa > Arthropoda > Arachnida > Araneae > Macrothelidae > Macrothele > Macrothele yani. The sequence goes on along the minus strand of CM076995.1, from coordinate 149,324,293 downwards.
CATGGCTTAGCAGCCGCCCATAAACCTCTTATCATAAAGACCAATAAAGCCAAGCTGCTGCGTTGGTGTCAACCACACAAAAATTGGACATTGGAACAATGGCAGCAGGTGTTGTGAAGCGATGAATCCCGCTTCGCATCATTCCGATCGGTTGGACATGTCTGAGTTTGGCGGTTACTCGGGAAGCATCACTTCCGGAGTGTACAGTTTCGACTGTGACGCACGGAGGAGGTGGAGTACATATGACGCTGTTTCAGCTGACATGGTGTAGGTCCACTGCTTGTAATTCATGGAAACATGAACTCCGTGCTGTACAGAGGTATCCTAGATAACCCAATGCTCCCAAAGTTGTGGGAGTTCTATTGACACAGCGATTGTATCTTCCAGGACGATAATACCACTGGTCATGTTTCCAGGGCTACAATGGAGTGGTGTGAGGAAAATCAAGTCTCCCGGATGGACTGGCCTACTCAGAGCCAGGACCTCAAACCCAGTGAACACCTATGGGATGTACTTGAACTACGGGTAAGGTCTAGACCAACACGACCTTCTTCAGTGACACAGTTGGTCGATGTACTCATGGCGGAACACCCAGATCCCCGTATTTCACGGATTTGTGGACAGTTTACCTCGACGGGTGGTTACTGTAGTCTCTAAAAATGGAGGACTTACCAGCTACTGATTTAAATACAATACTGTTTTTCTATTTACGTACAGTGTCCAATCACTTTTGTCCACATAGTGTAGAAATGTAACAAACTTTTTTCGGCTAGATGCTTGATATAAAGTAACTTCCAGAAACCACTTTCTGAGTCGTCTGTGTTTTTTGTTTTCCAAGGGGCGTAAATTATGCAGAGTGTCTGTAAATGAAGTATACAACTTCTGTGTGCTATTAAAAAAAATACGATAGAAAAAAAAACTTACTTTAAACTTCAGAAAACGTGGCAAATGTTAAAGTTTGTTAAGTCAGATGATAGATGGCGCCAGGTATCTCATGTAATGAAAAATCTCGTCAAACACGGAACACAATAGACTTTTTCTTCGCTGAACCAACCGTTACTGGCATAACGTACCTGGACATGTTAGAACTATTCGCAATTCCACAACCAGGATATTCAAGACATCATTTACCAGCAAGATGCAGCGCCTCCACACTGGTCCCCCGTTCTCCTGATATTACCCCATGCGATTTTTTTCTTTGGGGCTTTATTAAGAACATTGTGTAGAAGAGAAAGGTTTCATATATCACTGAGCTCAAAGAACGCATTACTTCAGCCCTCCTCCTTGTTACACCTGACATTCTGCAGTGTACGTGGTTGGAACTGGTCTATCGATTAGACATCCTACGAGCAACCAACAGAGCGCATGTGGAGACTTACTGATATATATATATATTTTTAATTCACAGTTACCATGTGTTTTGACATTAAAAGTAAGTTGTTATTTATTGTAGGGTTTTTTTCAATAGCATACTGAAGTTGTATGCTTCACTTGTGGACACCCTGTCGCCTATATCTTGACTCCGGGTGCTAGACATCTTCAATAACCCACTGGTTCCTTTACATTTCTACTCTACAGGTTTAGAATGCTACGGAGTTTCGATTTCAGTTGAAAAACAAGAAGCTATTTATCCGGAAACTTTGCATTAGAAGCGTCTTACACCAAAACAACAGCAGAACGTCTTGCTGTTTGTGTTCCTTACTTGGACAGTTCTTCATTTGATAGTTTTTACACTAGCCGTAATTTTTCTTACGTGTTTCATTCCGCCCGTTAGACGTGTGTGATGTCTACGTAGTTTATTCCTCACTGCTTATTAAGATAATGAAAGATCGGAACTCTTAACAAATGATCCGTAAATAACAGTTTAATGTATGGATGAATACTTTAGTTGTGAATACATTTATTTAAATCAAAATGAGATCCTATCTCTAAATACTGTATTAATATACGGAGTGGACAAAACGTCTTTCCCCATTAAGAAAACTTTTATTTAAAAAACTGTGATAGATAGAAACAAGTGGTTTGTGGCATGATGCATGTACGCTAATAGAATTTTTTCTTTATCTACATTGTCAGTAAACTTCCACATGAGAGCCGTTCGTGGCCTGGCACACATCTAGTCGTATTCAATTTCTCCGCCATGTTTTGCATAACATTTCTTTGTAGACTGTGGTAATAGCATCTGTTATCTTCCGTTGCAGAGTTTCAATATCACACACTAATACTGGTTAGTAGTTAACCCCAAAGGAAAACGTCTAGGAGTGTTATGTCGGGTGACCGTGGAGGCCACGATGTTGGACCGTACTTCCCAATCCATCTCTTGGGAAATGTGGTATTGAGAATTTTTCGAACAATTAATCCTCAATGAGGTGGGACATCATCCTGCAGAAAATTACCCGTTGGCGAAAAATGCTGTCACGCCTTTCCGCGTCCCGATCCTTCTTCATGCGATAAACCTGTACGCCAATTTTAGAAATTTATTCGTAAACTCTCCGCGGCGGCAAAACGCTGTTCATATAATGTGCGGAAAACCTTCGGTGAATTTTAGCAACTGCAATTTCTTCGAGTCCAGATAAGATGGATCACTCCTTGCTGTTCTTCCTTCGTGCATGCAGAAAACGGAGTGCCCACTTTAAAGATACAATAACAATATAAAATCCAACCTGCTAATGTCAAACCCTTACGACAGTGACGGCAGCGACGCCATGTCTGCGCGTGCTTGTGCGACGACCGAAACCGGCCTAAATGAAAGTAGAGCTACGCTGACTGACCCTCGTATACGTGTGGCAGAAATGCTATGATACTAAAGGCGAAATCTCAGTAAATTATGCTTCAGTATAGCAGTGACTGTATAACTAGGTTTTCATGTGAAAAATCATACGTAAAATAAAGGCTGATGAGATTTCTACAACAGAGCTTCATGTTATTCTTGATTTTTATTACACGGTCGAATCACATTATTGTGACCACCAGATAATATCCAGAGTAACTGCCGTGTGCAGCGCGGACAACAGCTAGACTAGCTGGGAGAGACTCAATATGGTGCTGGAAGGTGTTCACAGGTAGGTGGAGCCATGCTGTCTGCAGAGCATCTGACAGCTGCTGAAGGGTGCGTGATGAAGGATCCATAGAGCGAACAACACGATCGAGGTGGTCCCACGGATGCTCAATAGGGTCTACGTCTGTGGAATTAGGGGAAAAGGAAAGTACTTTGAAGTCTTCATCGTGCTCTACCAACCACTCGCCGGACATTTCTAGCTGTGCGACACGTCGCATTGTCGTGCTGGAAGATCCCATCCGCCCCAGGGAAGTCAATCAGCATGTATGGGTGTGCGTGGTCCGTAAGGATAGATTCATAACGAATTCGGTCCATAGTGCCGTTCATAGGTATGAGTGGACCTAGAGAATGCCACGAAAACCATTCCCAGGCCATAACGTTGCCTAATGCTTGAAGAGTGTTTGTGCCTTATACGATTTCTTGCCTTATACGCCAACGTCCATCCGTCCGATGAAGCAGAAAACGTGACTCAATGAAGAAGGCAATCTTTGCCAATCAGCGGAGGTCCAATTCCGATACTTCTGTGCAAATGTAAGCCTTTTCTACCGATGCACCGTCGTAAGCATAGGTGCAGTGACCATGCATCGGGGCCCATACGCAGCTAGGTTCGCTGAGCTATCATTTTAGACACACTTTCGGTAGCCCCCTGGTTCATTCCCCCAGCGAGTCGTTCCACTGAAGCGTGTCGATCGTCCCTCACGCACCTTCAAAGCCGACGTCAATGGCACGTGGTGCTCCACAGTTTCCACGTTGCTTATTCGCAATGGTGCCATTTCTCCAATCACGATACACTTTAACCACAACAGCACGGGAATAGTTCACAAATTGCGCTGTATCAGAAATACTGCCACCCTTGGCCCGAAAGCCGGTAATCATTCTTTTTTGCAAATCTGAAAAATCGCTCTTTTATCCATGAGGGCAACGAGTGATGTGTTTTCAGATTGCCTACAGCACACTTCATATACCCTTCAAGCTAGCTCAGGACACATGCCTTCTTTCATTGGCTACGCGCTATTGACGTCAAAAGTAGGAGGTGGTCAAAATAATGCGTCAGGACTGTGTACTTTCTGTTCTCATAGTCTAATAGTGCTAGTGCTTAATAAAGTTTATTAATAACTTTAACGTAATGGTTACGTTAAAGGATAATAATGTTACGCTTGTGGATAATAATGTTCATTTCATTTTTTTAACATCTTGTAAATACTTGGAAACTTTCGGTTAATGATGTTTAATTTTAATGTGTAAATACTTAGGATCTTGCATTTTAATAGGGCTTTAAAGGCTGCTCTATTAGCAGTACAACATACCATGTCAGACTGCTCGCGTAGTTACAAATCAGTTTGTAGATATGGGAATCCAAAAGCTGGACTGCCGGTCATTATTTCAGGCACGAACACTGCTAAGAATGTAACGAATTGGAGCATCGTGTGTGTAGAAGAGATTGGCAAACAAGTTAATCTGAAGTGATCGCTGCTTTGAAGGCCGAATGGCGGAACATATCAGCTAGCATTTACAAAAAACCTGGTGGAGAGTAGTTGACGAAGACTAGAGGCTGTCGTAAGAGATAAAGGTTTAGAGATCTTCATGGGTCGGAATGGGCTCGATGTCGGGATGATCTCGGGCAACCAGGACCAAACAACATAGGTACCTTCTTTGGGTCGGTCCAGTATTTTAATCATCTCGTATAAAAATCGGGCCTTAACATTCCAGTTTGTTTTCCATAACTTTTTTCTTTGTTAAAGTTCGATTCTGGAAATTTGGAAATACGTATCTAAACCCGGTGCTTGTCGCTGATGCACGTCTTCTCTATTAGTTAAGGACTGCTGAGAGCAACTAAAAATCTTTCCGTCAGCTGAGAAAGTTATTACCTGATTAGGTAACTGTAGTGAAATCCTGCTCGAAAGATTGGCTTATTGCAAAAACAAAAAAATGTGCCAATAGGAATCTGTACAACAACAACTCGTCAAGAAAAGTGTCAAATATGTGCGTTATCTCACTCCCTGTTTGCGCAAGCAGCGAAAGAAATCTTGCTATACTATAGGGAAGACGTTCAAAGAAAAAATTAATCTGAAACTGTAGACAGCATCTGTTTATGATAAATTACCAAGACGAATTTTATGCTCTCGTTTTAATTTAAATATATGTACAAGGTAATTCCTAGGTGCATTTTCTCATTTCCTATAAACTTGCGGAATTTACATTACAAAGGAAAGTATATTAATAGTATTTTTTCTGTCCAACAGGGGTCGTCGTTATCAGTGGCGGCTCGTGGTAGGAAAAGTAGGTGAAGAGCTACAAGAACAATATGAAAAGATATCTACTGTCTTTAATGAAAATCAATTAATGAGAACTTACCTATTTTTTAATATATTAGATCAATTCTTCTTCCCTTTAAAGCTGGAAATTTGTCGATTATGTCGTCATAAAATGGCTGTTTCTTCGTGACATCAAGAAAATGTCTTTCTGAAATATTTGCCAAAGTAGCAAGTTTATCTGGAGAAATAGTGTTTCTTGAGTAAGTTTGTATTATTTTAAGGCAAGAAAAACTTCTTTCAACTGAAACACTGGCAGATGCAATTGTTAAAATCCGGGAAACCAATTTATAAGCTTCTGTAAAAATGCCTTTATGAACTTTTTTGGAGAGCTTCATGGAGATGAAGCTCTCCAAAAAGTTCATGAGTCGATATACTCCTTAATTTTTCATCAGCATTTACAAGACTCAGTTCATTTTTAAGGCTCTGGTGTTTAGTAAATATTTTTCCGTAAAAATGTTGTAGATTTTCAAAAGCGTGCGAGGGAAAGCATGAATTAAATTGGTCGAATTTGGTTGTGTCAGCAAGACAGGGAAATTGAAGTTTAAGTTTCTCATTGTCTTGAAATATTATATGCATTTCCATAAGAATGTGGTACAAAATTTCAAAATACAATCGTTTATAATTTTTAAAAATTGTTTCTTGTGTAAGAACAGCATATTCCCGTTTAGATCTGCTTATTTCTGTGATTTTGCTAACTTTTCCAAACAGTGTTTCAAATACCTCATCGTTCCTTTTATGGCTCAAAATTTCATAAGTTTTTTTTTAAATTTGAGTAACACAGTAAATGTCTAGTGATTTTTTGTGCAAAATTTCGAATAATATATCAGTGAACCAAATATTTCATTAAATACTATTCCCAAAAATGTAAATTCAAAAGTGTTCATATCATTTAAAAACCCTTGGGCAAGTTGAATTGAGTTTTTGTCTGATTGGTCATTATTTGTGAGAAATTCGAATACTTCCTTCAATTTATCCCAATCAGTGAAGCGATCGCTTCGCTGAGTGGTGAAAAAAACACTGAAGCTTGCAAAAAATAAAGGAATTACACTGAAGCTTGCAAAAAATATTCGACACTTAGAAATTTTAGAAAAACTCTGCTGTAATACAAGGTTCAAACGATGTACTAAGCAATAACAAAAACAGATTGAGAAGCTTTATGCTTAATTTTTTCTGGAGCCCAGTCAAGTGTCCAGATATTACGCTTGCCCCATCGTAACATTGCCCTATTGACTTGTGTTGATAATCAAACTGTTCCAAAATTTTGTCTAGCATTTTGTATAAAGCTTCTGACGTTCTATCTTCACTCACACTATGGAAACCCAAAAATCGCTCAAAGAATACACCTTCCGAATCAACAGATCTTATTACTAAAGAGCACTCGGAAGTCTGGTTATGTCTTCCCATCTACTTCAATCTAAAAGCATTAAACTTCATTGATTTCATTTTTGACGTGATCGTTTATATATTCAGAAATGCATTCAATTAATTCGTTTTGAACAGTTTTTGAGTCACCTGTGAAGACATTTTTTATCGTTTCGCATTGATTTTGAATTTTAAAGGACTTCTTGACATCAACAGTGAAAGCAATTCCTTGAATTTCTACGATTTATCGAGTCAATGCTTTCGTCATGGTCACGGAATGCTAGTTCTTGTTTATTCAAATACAGTACTGCATCAATCATTGTCTGCAGGAAAAGTCCATTTAAACGAACGCTTTCGTTGAAATGCATTTTCAAAAGCCTAGCATTCTCCCTCAGGGCATCGGCAATGGTGTTCTGATTCTTTTCAAAATTATTTAGCATTAATTCGCATTTCAGGTGTTCGCTTGAATCACCATGTTTGTAAAGTGACCGTTTTATATTTAAGAAATCTGAAAATTGTTTTTATTCCACGCCGAATTTTATTACTAAAATATAAGCAGGGCCAACAAAATAATTTTTGTAACACAGAAGGGTTACAAAGCCATTTATATTCAGTAAACCAACAAATTTTAAAATTAATATTGTAAGATTTACCGCTGTTCTTGATTTCTTTTTTGGCGACAATTGTCAGTTAATCTGTCGGTCGTCCTTAAAGTAAAATGTCTCTTTTATTTTTAACTTTCCACCGATTGAACGGAGTTTGCAATAAATTAGACAATGTTGTTCACAGGATACATACTGAAAACTAAAACTAACAGTTAAACTGTACACGAAACTAAAGTAACTAATGAAGTTTTTAACAAACAATCACAAAACACGAAAAAACATATCTCTTTCAGAAAGTATGTACCAAAACACCACAAGAAAAAATCCCTAGGGCATTGCAAAGAACCCTTGGCAACCCGTCCCGTTCCACTGCGATCTCTTCGTAAGGTCACGACTCCAAGTGCAGAGCCTTGACGTCTCATGATAAAACACTTCACTTGCCCGGCAGATAGGGGAGGGTGAAGTCACAGTTACCATGGCAACTCGGACGAAAAGTGCAGATTTCCAAGCATTCTCATTTCAGCTCTTCACTTGAACTGTTTTGCGTATAAGGACTTGTTTTCCGTATTGAACGCGCATTGTGAAGTGATATCTAATCAAAATGTTTGGTATTTTGGCACTCAATAAAGGCAAAAAAATAATATATTATACGAATTTATTAAATAAAATCTTATTTCAAATAAAATAGGTGAAGAGGCACTTCACCTACTTCACCTGAAAAGCCGCCACTGGTCGTTATACGTGGACAGTGGAATCCTAAAATTATTACCGATACTGAATCCATTTATAGCAAGCGCCAAAATTTGCACGAAAGTGAGTATACCTAAGGCTAAATTTGGACTGTGATACAGGAAATTACAATTAATTTATTGGATTTTAAAATAAACGACTTTTAGCGTAACCACTGTTCCTTTGCTTACTTTAATAACATTACTTATGGTATCCAATCCCTAGCTAGTACGCTTTCTTTTAAGTACAGGAGTTGCTCTACCGGGTTTTTTTGTTTTGTTTTTTTCTTTTTCAGATCTGTGGACATGGGTGCAATAATATTAATATACACTCATCGTCAAAAAATAGTTGCACCCAGAAGGAAGCAACCGACAGGAATGAAAGTTGGTGGGTAGGTTTGACATCGTGCGACATGCAAATGATTCAAGTATCCCGCTCGGCCGCGAATGTGACGCAAGCAAGGACGGGTCGTAGCGCTGTGCCTCACCGGCTATATAAAGTCGTCCTGTTGCGCTTGTTTGGCATTCTGACTCGTGCAGTTGTGTTAGTTCATCCTTTGCAAGTGAAGTGTGCCTCAGAAGCAATTCGAGCAGTTGGAGTTCGAGAGGAGCAGCATCGTCTGGCTCGGGGAAGCGGGATGGTCTTATCCCCGTACTGCGCGCCATACCGGTCATGCGGATATCACCATAGCACGTTGTTGGCGGCAGTGAATAGGACCAGGCACGCAGCAGCGACAGGAAGGGTATGGGAGACCTAAACGAACCACAGAGGGAGGAGACCGACGGGTGGTCTGACATGCGCGGAATGACCCAACAGCCACGAATGCGCATATTCAGTGAGCAGTGGTGCCCTTCATGCATCGTCCGATTAGTGCCAGCACCATGGGTAGACGGGTGCACGATGTAGTACTACACGCACGGACAGTTACGACTGCCCTTAACACCATTGCATGGTCGCCAAAGATTGCAATGGTGTCGTACGAGACCGTCAAGGAGCCACGCAGAATGGCAGCTGGTGATCTTCATGACGAGTCCCGCTTTTGTCTCGGAGGAGACAACCAACGAATCCGTGTGTGGAGGCACCGTGGTCAGCGCCAAGGTGAACGGCTTGTTGTCGAGAGTCACACGTCCAGAAGGCCTGGTGTAATGTTGAGGGGTGCAATTGCCTACGATGCCAGATCCCCTTTGGTGTTCATTACAGGCACTTTGACAGCCCAACGTTACGCTAAGGAAGTCGTGCAACCAGTGGCCCTACCTTTTCTGAACGCTCACTCCGGTGCGATTTTCCAACAGGACAACGTTCGTCCGCATACTGCTGCTGTCTCGAGAGTTGCCTTCAAGGCACTGACACTCTGCCATGGACAGCCGCATCGCCAAACCTATCGCCGATTGAAACTCTGTGGGATGCTATTGGACGCACTATCCATACTCCACCCTACCGCACAATCTACAGGTACTGCATGAGAAGATTCAAGCTGCATGGGATGGCTTATCGCAGGACACCATTAAGAACCTGTACAAGACGTCTGGCTTGCTGAGACGTCTGCCATGCCGAGACGTTTGGCATGCTGTGTGAGCAAACATGGCAGCCCGACGCCATACTGAGAGACACTACTTATGGCATGTAGCTCAATAAATATTGTCCATATCATTCTAAATGTTTAATCATTTATTGTTCCTGGTAACCTTTACCTTCTTTCTGAATAGCATTGCAATAATCCGACGCGTTCTTTTGGGTACAACTAATTTTTCGACGATGAGTGTATATACTGACAAATGCGCTGTAGGTGAAATCGAAACCTCAACGTGCTTATCAATTCAAAATAGGAACAAAAAAGGGGACTCTGTCATTCGAGTGAACGGTATCCTACGTTCTTTTCTTCTCTCACGTGGTATTCAGTGTACCATATCAACGCAAAAAAATAAAAAAATAAAAACGACTTCAGAAAATGTTTTGTTCAATTAAAATAATCTGGTCTCCCGGGGAATGCTTCTGTGATCACAAAAACACATTCGTTGAAATCGTAATAAGTAACAAGGGTACAAAAATCGGACTGTCACAAAATTTAAATCGCGCCGGGGTTAGTTTTCGAGTGGCTTCGGGTTCAGTTGGGTCGTACAAAGATTCAAGAGTTTTTGGGTCGAGCCGAACGGAACTCTAAGTCAACTTTTATCGTTTCTGGTCGAGTCAAAATTTTCAGGCCTGGTAAGTAGCAAAGATGCAAAAACCTTGTTTCAGCACACACCATAAAATGTTTTCTGCGAATGAAAATTATTTGTAGATATGCAGGTGTCAGATGTTAATGGTAGGGCAGTGTATATACAAAATTAATTTGCACATCGGTTTTGAAGGAAAGCTTCAGTGCCTGCTCTAGCTAGAATTTTTTTAGTTTTTTTCATTTTCCCTCAAAATAATATTGAGGGAATGTAAACGTATTTGTTGAAGCCAGAAGACAAATTGTGGGAAAACAGCGTGTGTGAAGATTTTGTTTATCGAAAAGGACCTGCCACAATTGCTTTACATCCCAAAATGGAATTTCGGAGTAAACTGGATGAAGCAAAATTCAGGTTGATCGTTTTAACCAAATAGAGAGAACTATTGAACCAATCATAGTAATCTTTCCGTAATACGAAAGGTGTTCCAGTTAGTATGCTCTGTTCCCCACGAGACTTCGCCACAAGCCAACATTTGCCTTTCATTTCAAAGAGATCGACCTCGTAAGCCCACGTTTTAGCACTTAAAAAAAGATCGTGCTTATGTTACCGGTTTTTCCGTTCGCCTGTACCCACGATATCTCTGCAACTATTAGTCCGATTTGAAAAATTCTCTTTGCATTCGGAAGCTTTAAATATGCGAATGATGATCCTTCATTTTGTTTGTGTTTTTACGATGTACAGTTTCGCCGCTAGAGGGCGTTAACGCAGATAATGTCGAATTCAAAAATACGTCTTATTCCACATATTTGCTTCTAAACATCCGATTGAAAAAATTATTTTATCTATCGATTCCATTTATGTCGAAGAGATTTTTAGATATAGTTACTTTTTCAAATTACGCACAGATTTTCCGCTAGGAAGCGTAAAAGTAAATTATATTTTTTCCGATAATTCTTCTTCTAAAACTCCGATTTGAAAAACTTTTACTTCAGCGGATACACCTCCTGATGGAAAATCTTTTGCATGTAATTTCAAATTTTTGGTAAAGAATACTTTGGCCACCAGGGGGCGTAAGTGTTAATTTTTGCTTCTGATGTATTTGCCAAAAAATCTGAGCTTCTAAAATATTGACTGAAAAAATTCTTTCGTAGACTGATGCCACTCACATCGCTAAACCTTTTCGGAATACTTTCTTCCTAAAATATCCCACAGTTTCTCCTGTAGTGTATATCCTATTTTCGTTAATATCTCTACTTCTAAGTGTCCGATTTGAAAAATTTCTTCTTTGTGGGATAGTGTTTTCAGTGTGACATGTTTTTCATATAATTTCAAAATTTTCAAGTAATTCATAGACTTTCCGCTAGGGGGCGTAGAGGTAAATTGCGTTCCCCCCTATATCTCTTCTTTTAAATCTCCGATTTGAATAATTCTTTTGCACCGGATACAGCTCATGATGGGAAATCCTTTGCACATAATTTCAATTTTGTGTGAAAAATGGTTTGGCCACCAGGCGGCGTAAACTTAATGTCCGCTTCTGATGTATTTACAGCAAAATACGAGCTTCTAAAATCTCGATTGAAAAAAGTAGTTTGTTGACCGATACTACTCATGGCGACAAACCTTTTAGGAATATTTTCTTTTTGAAATAATGAATGGTTTCTACGCCAGGGGGCGTAGATTTATATCTTATTTTTGTCAATATCTCTACTTCTAGGAGTCCGATTTGAAAAATTCCTTCTTTGTTGGATAGTATGATGAAAAATCCGAGGCTGTCGTATATATGATTAAATACTTAAAAACTTGCATTTGAAAAATGATATTTATTTACAAGTTAAAATCAGCTACACTGGCAAACACTTTCGAGGCTACTTTAGCCTCATCATCGGGTCCAATTGCGCGAAAGGATGGTTACAGGCATTTATATACAATCATGGAATAACAAATGGTGTTGCCAAACTGGAAATGGCATATTACAAATAATTATATGTAAATTTAACTCACGTATCTGGAGATCCAACAGGTGAAGCATTTAGCTGGTTCAACAGCAGAATCCAAGGGCAAGGTATAATTACAGGCAAATCGTCATTACAACACTTGGAGACAAATCGTCATTACGAGACATGGAGGCAAACCGTGTGATGCACAAACTTTCAGCAAGCAATAAAGAATGTTTATCAGGCTCAGAGGCAATCAGTGTGGTACGACTCCAGTCTGGGTAATGTTGAACTTGCGCCACTGTGCGGGCTAAGGCAGAAGAGGTAGAGCCAACACAAACTACATATTTGTGCTCTACCACCCATACTCGAACTGAACGTAGGGTAGAGCCTATATAGGAGGTGTCTTCAGAATCCGGTGAATAAGAAACGAGTGGGATGTTTTAAACAACAGATCTATGTAGTGGGTGAATCTTGTCACGGTCCTTGCACAGCAAACTGAATAAATTGAAGGTACGTATTCCAAAAGAAATATGGAACCTAGCGCAGGCATTCCCAAGGATGTTGACAATGGTTGGGTTGTAGTCAATCATACCCACATATCGTACAGTTTGCGACTCTCGTTGCAATGCTGTGAATTGAAAATGATTCATCCTTCTGTCCAGGTGGGATATGTCGTCGTGAGAGTAGCCAAAAGTGGAAGCAACTGTCAAAATCCTCTGGAATACTGATTGTTGTAAAGAGGGATTCGAGGAATGGGAATAGGAGCGTTTGAGTAGAAATCTAAACGCAGCTAGGTTATGGCTCCTCTACCTCTTCTGCCTTAGCCCGCACAGTGGCGCAAGGTCAACATTACCCAGACTAGAGTCGTACCACACTGATTGCCTCTGCACCTGATAAACATTCTTATTGCTTGCTGAAAGTTTGTGTATTACACGGTTTGCCTCCAGGTGTTGTGATGACGATTTGCCTGTAATTATAAGTCGCCCTTGGATTCTGCTGTTGAACCAGCTAAATGTTTCAACTGTTGGATTTCCAGATACGTGAGTTAAATTTACATATAATTATTTGTAATATCCCATTTCAAGTTTGGCAACACCATTTGTTATTCCATGATTGTATATAAATGTCTGTAACCATCCTTTCCCGCAATTGGACCCGATGATGAAGCTAAAGTAGCCTCGAAAGTGCTTACCAGTATAGCGGATTTTACCTTGTAAATAAATATAATTTTTTAAATGCAAGTTTTTAACTATTCAATCGTGCATACGACAGCCTCGGATTCTTTATCATACCATTTGGCACGAAGTCTTTTATTACTTGTTGGATAGTGTTTCAGATGCGAAATGTTTCCCTTATAAATTCAAAATTTTCCAGTAAATCATACACTTTCCGCTAGGGGGCACAAAGGTAAATTGCGTTTTTTGCGTTATTTCTGCTTCTAAAACTCCGATTTGAAAAATTCTTCCTTTATGGCATACAAGACCTGATGGAAAATATTTTTAGCATAATTTCTAATGTTTGGTAAAGAATGGTTTGGCCACCAGGGGGCATAAGCGTTAATTTCTGCTTCTGATGTATTTGTAGCAAAATATGGGCTCCTGATAACTCGACTAAATTTTTTTTTCTTGGACCGATACCGCTCATATGGAAAAAACCTTTTGAGAGTACTTTCTTCCTAAAATAATGCATGGTTTTCCCACCAGGGGACGTAAAGTCACATCTTAGTTTTGTCGATATCTCTGTTTCTAAGAGTCGTATTTGAAAAATTATTTCTGTGTTGGAGAGCGTTTCCGGTGCGAAATATTTCTCATATAAATTCATGTTTTACTTAACGCACAAGTTTGCAACCAGAGGGCGTAAGCTCACGATTCCGTTTACAGCAATATCTGAGGGATTAAAAACCCGATTGAAAAACTTCTTTCTTCCGTGAGATACTATTTTTTTCCATTCCGGTTCCATTGACTTTGAAAAGCTTTGATAAATTTAATTTGCGTCCGAACGGATCCAGCCCACGACACGTGCCTTCCTTCATTGGCTATGCGCTGTTGACGTCAAAAGTAGGAGGTGGTCACAATAATGTGACTTGACTGTATATACATATATTCAGCATATTCATGATTTTGTTTTCACGATTGTGAAAATTCCTTACGTGTCCGAGAAAACTAAATGTTATTTTTGAAATCAGCATAGCAAAATTAATCTAAATCACTTGAAGTAATAATGCAAACCCCAGTCGAAAAGCTAAATTTTGTAGGGTAGTGTTATGAGAAAATTCTGCCTCAGTTGGCAGCAGATAACGGAAAATATATTTATCATGGGAGTACGATTTTGCTGTAACTTCTGCGGAACATTTTTGCATCAGCTGAAGAAATCATAATTCAGTTCTGGAAGCAGCTGATGCCACAAAAATTGCAGTAGCTACAACAAGGAGTGGTATGTTATATGATTAGAGAGACATGATATGCCAAAAAAATATGCTGTAAACACAGAAAGCAAGGGCCTTTCCCCCTAAAACTTATTCTATAAGTTTTATATAAATTTACATATACACTACTGGCCACCCAAATGCAACACCAAGAAGGAAGCATCCGATTGGCCCGAAATTCGCAGCATGCGTCGCCCGCGAGAGGACATGCAAACGATTAGCATCGCAGGGCATATGCAAATCATGTGCGCCCGGCACGCTACCGAGAAGCACTATAAGAAGGGTGCACAGAAAGCGGGGTGTAAGTATTTTGTGCTGCCGGACCTGTGCGTGGGAAGCTTACTGATGCCTCGTCGCAAAATACGGCAGTCATTCCAGCACGTTTTGGAGTTCGACAGAGGACAAATAGTGGCTTATCGCGACAGCGGTTTATCGTACCGAGGCATCGGCGCCCATGTGAGGCGAGCATGGATTCGGTGGGTACGGGAGCGACGGACGGACCGACGTGAGCTATCACCGCAGCTGCGCCACACCACCGAACGAGAGGACCGGCATGTTGTGCGGCGGGCATTGATGGCTCGCACCGCCACATCACGAACGTTAGCGCAGGAATTACGGTGTGTTGCACAACAACCTGTATCAGCACGTACCGTTCGACGTCGTCTGCAGGAGTGGGGACTTGTAGAACGGCGCCCATTGCACCGATTACTATTGACGTTACACCACCGGCGAGTGCGGCGGCAATGGGCCGTTGAACGCCGCACCTGGACTACGGAATCCCACTTCTGCCTGCAACACCACGATGGTCGGATCCGAGTGTGGCGGCGAGAGACTGTATGACGCCTGCATTATGCATTGCCATACCGGTCCGTCGCCTGGCGTTATTGTTTGGGGTGCAATTGGATATGACACCCGCACCCCTCTGGTACGCATCGCCGGTACACTCAACAGGCAGCGCTACATCTCCGACGTTTTGGAGCCCGTAGTCCTCCCTTACCTTCCAGCGGCCACGTTTCAACAGAACAATGCGTGCCCGCATCGTGCAACAATTCTTTACGGCCCACCAGGTGTCACTGCTGCCGTGGCCCGCCTGCTCTCCCGATATGTCGCCCATCGAACACGTCTGGTCGCTGATCGGCAACCGAGTGGCCCGGCAAGCACCACCCGCGGCTACGCCTGATGAACTGTGGCAACGTGTGGAAGCAGCCTGGACCGACATACCCCAAGCCCACTTCCAAAGCCCCATTCGTTCGATGCCGCGGCGTGTAGCGACCGTTATTGCCAGCCATGGGGGCCACACGAACTATTGATGTCTGCGTGTTCTGCAAGTTGCACGGGCCTGTAAGCTCAATCGTTTCATCTTTGTATCAGTTGTTATGTGCCCAGTAAATTTGGCTATGCTATCTCGTGTCCTTGGTGTTGCATTTTGGGTGGCCAGCAGTGTATATCCATTCTAATTTTTTGGAAGGGTTTAATGATAACTATGAGCAACTTAAGCTGTAAGTAGTAGGCAGTCCCTAATTTAGAGTCATTGGCTCCAGGGATGGGAAAGAGTGAACGTCATCAGATGCACACAAGACCCATACCTCCTTCTGGACTTGAACCCGGCCTCACCACGCATGAATAATCAGAGTTCAGCGCCTCAGACCACTAGGCCACAGGAGAGACCTTACGAGGATATCTCGTAATGGATGACGTGAAATTATTTTTTCAGTTTTTCAAATCTATGAGCATAAAAGATTGGAATGCAAAGTCCTCCTTTAACTTAATCTAATGCTGCTGTCCCGCAAAAGGAGAACTGCATAAACTCCACTTTTATGACATATCCTGTGTAGGAACACAGACGTTTTGAGTAAGACATTCTCCTACCCACTCAGATCATCGGAAGACATGGCTTTAAAGTAAGGTACAGGTGGTGATAAAGTTTGTGTAAAGTCTTTCCAGCAAGTGAAGTCTTGAATCGAAATTAGAAAACGATGCTTTCACGTCTTTCCGCGATCTTCCCTCCCACTTTCTTTAACTCGCTCCCGTTGCGGCGGAATTCAAAGCAATCATGTTGTGTGTATTTAAGTGATCAAGAAACACACGAAGACAGGAAAAGTCTGTGTACATTTTAATATACAACTAGGAAATCCATTATCCACTTATTGCACCAAACTTCTGAGATTAAGTTAACAAAGTTCCACAAAAGGATTCACAGTTCTGTCGTCATACAGTGTTTTCTTCTTCTTCTTGTCTTCTTCGACGAGGAATCAACCGTGGTAGATATCCACTCCTCGAAGCGGCCGGCGGTTCAGTTCGCTACTATGTTGAAAGACGGCTGCGAAAATAGCTTCATTTTAGTAACTCCGCCGACCGAACCCTCGATCGATCGATCTCCATGTAGGCTCACAAATTCCTCACGTCGAACGACACACATGGACACACACTTACAAGTCATTAAAAACTAATCTAAATACATGTGTCTAAAGCAACTAACAAAATTGATTGCACTAGAAACTTTTAATACAAGGCTAAGAGGAAAATATAGCCTCCGTATCTTTTATCACATTCTAACTATCCAACTCTTTCCCTTAAAACTTCGTGGACAATGTTTCGCTACCACTAGCTCACTGGTGACTCCGAATCGCTTAGCTTTTGTAAATCTCAAACCATGAAATTTCATCCAGCGTACCAGAACAGTTTAATTTCTACATTGATTTTGATGGCGCTTGAACCTATAGCTGTACCTCAAATTTAACTTGCCTCGGAGAGATTGCGAAGAAGCAAATCACAGGGCACTAAACACCAGAATTTTCACCGACATCTTTTGATTTAATGTATTGAATTGTTACGAGAATTTAAAAATACTAAGCTTATAAATGAAAGGTAATTTTTGAACTTTTTTTGATAAAATTTCAAGTGAATTTCATCACTGATCTTGCGCTTAAGTTATGAGGAAACGTTTTTGTCCGACTCCATGCCAGAAAAGTAATAAAATGTTGAAGATCGCCAGCAATATCCTTTTTTTTTTTCGCACGGATGTTGTGGCACGCACAAGCAAGAATTTTGCACCGGATGCTGTCACTCAAAGAAATAGGTATGTGTAAACCAAATTCACAGCTGATTGACACTTGTAACATTGTATTTTAAATTATATAATAGAACGTTCTATTCCGTCCTGTACGCGAAAAATTATCGGAAACGCACTGGGAATTTATTGTTCATTTCCACGTCCTCAAACGATTACAATAATGCACCACATCGCTTATGCCAACGAAGACTTCCTGATTTATCCTTGTAAATACTTATCGTAAAAAATAAAAAAATAAAGTGCATCGGTAATATGAACACTCATCATGTTTCTTGCGAAGACTCAATTTATCGCCTGCTTTTTCAACACGACTTCAAAAATTGAGCTGCAGTTATTTGCAGAAGTTTAAGACCACCAATCATTTCTGGACCATTTCATGAGATTGCATCGTATCATTTCATGATTACTCCATTTCACTTTGTAACTGCAACAGATGTCTACAACAAAGCTTTATTGAGTTGGTCAACCATTCGAATCTCAATCGACCGCTAATTTCCATGCAGAGATGTTGGGATTTGCATTTTCTCAGTCTCGCATCATGGGCAAAAGCATCACTGAGCGTACTTCAGAAGGCACAAATAGTGACTTAATATCAAGAAGGACACTCTCAATGCAAAATAAGCACCGCACAACAGCAAGGTTGCTATCTATAATGCGATGGTGAAATTTAAAGATGATGGGATGTTTAGCGACTGGAAGAGAAAAGGCTGTCAGAGGAGGAAAGCACCCAGGGATGGTGATGCTGTACAACGAACTGTCGTACAATCCCCGAGCAGTTGCTGTGAAAAGATAAAGGAGTCTCTGCACTCTAAAAGGAACAGAAGAAGTTAGTGTTAACATTGTTTTAAGACGTTTGAGTAAAGAATTTAGGTAAAAGTTTTACAAACGCGCACGTTAACCACTGCTAACACCAATTATGAAAAAGAAGAAATTACAGTTTGCTAGGAGACATCAATCGTGGATTGCTGAAAACTAGGGTGAAGTTTTATTTTTCAGATGAATCAACTTCTCAGCAATTTGTACCGCATATATGCAACGTCTGATATAAAAAAAAAAAAAATAAAAGATTTAATGGGAAATGAACAGTTGCTAACACGAAACATCTTCCAAGCCAGATTATATGCAGGGGGCTATGTCCCTATCTTGTACTGCTGCTCTATATTTCCTGCCTTTCACCACTATCGTGAAAGGACTTAAGTACGTATGTGAAAATATTCTAGGATAAGCTGACACTTTATATAAATATTCACGAATGCCCCACATTTATGCATGATGGTGCTTCGTGCCACAAATAGTGAAAAACTTTGACTAAGATGAAAACCGCTGTGCTCGAATGGTCTGGTCACTGCACAGTTTTAAATTCCATGGAGAATCTTTGCGTTGTTTTAAAAGATAAGGTCACAGAAAAACAGCCATCAAATACAAAAGCTGTGTATTTGATGAAAGGCATATTTTGTTATTTAAACAACAGATCACATGCCAATCGGTTAATCTTGACCTTTCCGGAACAATATACAAATTGTTGCCACACGAAACCACTGGAATAATTCAATTCCCGAAATTAAGTTTTGATTAATGAATGATCTAACGATATGATGCACAATTCTGGGAGAAGATTCTAACGAAATTGCAATAAAGCGGTCGGAAACTGCGGAATTGAATATCTACGATCAAGAATTGGTAAAACTTAAATCAATATAAAAAGAAGCTCAATTTTCTTTGCTCTGCCCTTTATATCAATTACCCAGTTATAAAGATAAATCAGACTATTGCCACATCTCGTCTCTAAAAAAAGATAAGTAGTGGAAAGATACGGAAGTTTCCATCCGGATTGAACTAAGAATATCAGGTTCACTGATTTGGTTACTTATAAGTATGAAGAATTAAATCCAAAGGAAATCGAAAGTTAAAAATGAATTGATGCAATTGAAAATAAACATTACTACGAATTTCTCTTCTTGATCAGGAGAAAAAAAAGAGCGTGTTTCGAGAAAAAATGGAAAAACCAAAAAATTGTAGCTTAAGAGAATCGTTACACTCAGATTTGGTACTTTATGAGAAAATTCAGCAAACATTCAGTTTTAACTTTATAACTCAAGATATCACTGGGTCTCAAAAGACAGCAAAACGCAAGAGAGAAAAGCAATATTCCTGATTCTGTGGAAGCGTAGAAAACGTATATATACCGAAAATTAATCCCGAATTTTTGCCTAATGACAATTATTCTCCATTTAACGGTGATGACTAAACTACTGGAAAGGTCGTTCGGAGGGACGAAATACGGTAGCGTCACTTCCTAAAAAATAAACTTACAAAGTTCAATAAAACAAATCAAAATACTCTTCTCTTCTGCATTAGAAAGGCTCCATCTTCTTTCCTGATAACTAATCATTTACATTTAATGCTCCTAATATAAAAAGTTAATTCATAATATAAGATATTACCTTATTTTTCGGCGTATGAGACATTTTTTCCTCAGAAATCCGGTCCCCGACTTATACGCCACATCGAATTATCTGATTGTTCATTTAAATTTCTCAATGAAAGAAAAATAGGTATACATTGTGCCTGAAATTCGGTCGTTATCCGTACACATGAAACCATGCCGAACGCATATGAAATGTAATATTCCGTTCTCTAAGAACTTGTTTAACAGCTGCTACAACAATTATTCCCGTTCGACAGAAGCATTATAAAAATCACTGTGACCGATTAAAGTGGCATCTGTTGTACGTTATCAGCATCACCTCGAGAGTCCTCCGTGTGTGTGTGGGGGGGATTCATCCCTGGTTTTGCAAAGCCGCTAGAACTACAATGGGTGCATACCTCGCGATGATTAAACCTGTGAAACACGTCGATTGTGACGCACTACAGAAGTAAAGCTGGTGTCAAAAGACAAATTTGCAGCGATACATTCCGTCCGTGTAGCTTAGTTGGGAGAGCAACTTACTCTGGAGTGAGGGGGCGCGAAACCGATCTCCATCACGGACAAATTTGTGTTTTCACACGATGCTGCGTAGTTGATTTGCTGGTGACAATAGTGTCGACAGGAGGCGGCGCATGCTTTTTAAGAACAGCAATGCTAGCGAAGGCATATTTTTTCGATCTGTCAGTCTCTCAATTGTATATCTCGGCTGAATTAGAATCAATTATTGCTTCTACCTATATCAATTTATTTTATGTTTTCGATTGATATCAAAAGCTGTTTTGGTTTTCGATCAAACTCTGTGAGAAAAAACGAGAAATGATAACTCACGCTGCAAGCATCACTCTGATTTGGCACAATCACGTGACCTTGTTTATTTTTTCACCTTGGCGCTACGGATTCTCCCACTGGTCGTTCGGAGAGAAGGAATTCGGTAACGTCACTTCGTAAGAAAAAACAAACTTAAGAGGTTCAACTTTTAGCTGAAAAGAAAAATTTGGAAGTTACGCCATTTTTCTATCCTTTTAATATTTACTGAAACATTAAAATTATAGTTACAGAACTGCGGAACACTAACTGTATTTTTTCTAACCTTGTCTTACACTCAGGATCGACTCATCTGTGAATAAAGATAAGGAAAATTAAAAATTTAGCCCATTCGACTTATACTCCATATCGACTTATACGCCGAAAAATACGGTACTTTTTATAGGTGATCAGTACCAAAGAAAGCTTTATATCAAAATAAAAACACGGCTGTTCTCTACACCACAAAAGATCTACTCTATCCGTTTTTACAAAACTTCAATTGATAAATTTTACCGTCGATGAGAATTTGATAACAGCATTTAAATCTGAAAATAAGATTTTCTACACAGACGAAAGACGTCTCTTCACACCAGAAAATTATTAGTCCCCTTTTTCCTCATTGCAAAAGTGTTCATTACGTTTATTATCTCTTGCGTCCTTTTGAGAGAAGTACTTTTTGTTCCGATATACCATTCTATTTCTACAACGATTCGATATCACCAGTGAACCAGTAGCGATCCACCAATTAGCAACACACTTAAGGCTACTCCTGATAACAGTGAATAGAAAGCTAAACAAATCTGACGGGATGGAATGTTTCTCAGGTTATCATAACAGAGCATCAGGTTATCATAACAGAGAAATGCGTATGAGCTGCGGTTTCTGAATGAAAAGCGATGATCCTGGTATGCTGCGGGCACGCGGAAGCTCTAGAAACTGAATTAGGCGTTTCTAGTTCTAAAACGCTATACTTTTTTAAAATTTCAAAACGAACAGTTTGGCCTCCACACCAAATCCTCTTCGCACTTTTGTTGAACTCATCTTACCTTGCGACGGGAATTTGATTACATAACAGGTCTTTGCCAACATTTTATAGATATAATACTATACTGCATGATTTTGAGCATATCAGAATATCCACACGAAAGATGAATATTTAATGTATTTCAATATTTTTTTTCCACAATTAAACAATTAAGAACACTTTATGTTAATTCTGTCCAAATTCCTATGGTGTAGGTCGTCCGAAAGACCTCGATCTAGAATTGGCTATCACTTTGAACGACAATAACGGCAGAATAGTAGCAATCCATTACGTTGAAAAAATATTACAAACACCTTAAAGATTCATCTTTCATTTGTGTATTTCGTAATGTTCATAATAATTGTCAAACAATAAACCTTGTCAAAGGTACTATGCTTTGTTTTCTACGCACTTATCGTTTGACTTTGAATACGAACTTTCCAATCTTTTAAAATCATTACAGGTTTCGAGAACCTACCACAAATAATTTCGCAGTGTAACTACACATAATACTCTGAAAAAAATTTAGTTTGAGTAAGCAATCCGTTGGAGCAAAGTAGATGACGACAAACTACGTACTCTGATTTGTGTCTCCAAACGTGTTCTAACAAGTAAATGATTAACACCGAAATATCTTCCTATACTAGTGAATGGTTAATACCTATCACCTAGAATTTTATTCATGTTCAGTTACCAAATGTTAGAAAGCTACTGAATTTGCAATATCTTACGTTTCCACTAGAATAAAAATTCCTTGGAATTTTCGCATATAAAAATAGTTAATACTTTCAATTCAAAAGTAGGTTCGCAAATTCAATTTTGTTAGCATAATACACTTAATTAGCGTTTCATTAGAGATCCATAATTATTAGAATGAATCGACAGACTTCCTTTTCGGTGGATAAAATTTATTAATTTATTAACATTGTAACGTCTCATAACGGCATGTTTTAATGGATATTTAGCATCATCTTGCTACATTTCGACAAACACTTAATTTTAAACGTGAAGTATGAAAACTCCGAGTTTCTTAGTTTCGACACTCTATCCTCTCCTCTAATTCATAAATTTTAAAACCAGATTTTTAACTTTTGTCTCTAATAGTGATGCCATTAATTTGCTGTAGCATCCCAAATATGATTCAATTAAATTTGGTGAAATTGTTCATAAAAACTTAAAAAATCATTCCTTTTCGTCTAACTGATAAATCAAATAATGAAGGAAAAAATCGTTCATAATCTTTTTATTTGATTTCATTTTATTCATATCATTTTCTGATTTAATTTTTTATTTGATTTTGGAAAATGAATTTTAAGTGTTTTTGGCTGCCAATTGTTTGTTTTTTTACGTGCCACCTCAAAATAAAAATAACCGAAGTGACGAATTTAATTATTCATTTTAATAATCAACTAAGAACCGCTTTTCTAATCAATGAGAATTACTATAACTTCATAAAATGAAGGAATGCGGAGATTTCATAATTATTTTTCACTCCTGCTAATAATTGCAGTTTATTTCGCTGAGAAATATTGATCTACTGTTTTCATTTTGTATTGATTTTTAGTACGTTACGGCGCATTGTTTTTCATTCTGCATATAAGAAACAGCTTCATTTCGTTCTTATTTCTACAGTACCTTCTATCTTCTTTGTCTTATTAATTTACATCACATTTACTAGGGTTTTAATTTCTTTTCCGTCAAGCATCAGTGAAAGAAAATAAGGTTTATTATAGCTTTTGTTTTCTTCAGGACATGGTATAATGTAAATGTTCACGTACTTTTTACAACTGGTATCACGAACGCTTTTCTTTATTTTTTACGAAGGATTTTTAAATCTTTTTGACTATTTATTAATCATAAGATCGCTACTTTAATTAAATAATTGAAAAGTATCGTGTTCTTTACTTTTTAAGTTCAGGGTTTTTTTTCTCTCTTTTCGATTCGATACACATTATCTAAACTTTAATAAGATGCAAGCTTTTTACTCTTTTTATCCATTCGGAAGTAATTTAAACACACTTTAATTCTCGCATTTTTTATTTGAAATTTTTTGCTCCTATTGGTTATAATTTAAACACAGTTGTTTTTATTTTGACTTCGGAAGCAATTTTTTCTTAAATTCCTTCCAAAAAATGAAATAATAAGCACTTGTTGTTCAAACATTTTTAAGATCTGTCTTTCTTTCTTAAAGCACACCATTCTGGTCAACATTAATATTAACATCAGTTTATTTTTACATGCAGTCCAAATATTATTATTCAAATCTACTGCAAACGCTTTGTACAAATCTAACAGTATCAAGATATTTCTTATCCAGCATATACACCGCATTATAAAGCTCAGTTATTATTATTATTTTTTTTTTTTTTTTTTTTTGAGATTCGTAATGCGTCACTCACTCATTTTACACAAAGAATAGCATTCATACGAAGAGTTTCTATAATGGCTGCTTGAATTCACAAAACTATGAATTTTTAATGTTCTACGTGGAAGGATGCACGAAAAAAGATATTTCTACTAAAGGTAACTTGGACGTATTTTCACAGTGCATACAAATTTATGTACAGCTTTCAACACCGGTATTACTATACGTAATGGCTTCAATAGAGGTCTTTCTTTTCCGATCGTTCAAACAAGATCCATGTCACTAAGGAAAATATATTTGATGTTTTCTCAGAAGATACCTTGCAAAGAACAAGCACTGGAAGTCGAAAGTAAGTTTTTTTTTCACCAGATTTACAAACCAGAAGTAATGAGAATACATACACAGTACTAACATCTAGAACATACATCATACAATACACTGTTACCCGTCAAAATGAAAAAAAA
Organism: Macrothele yani; assembly: GCA_039090855.1. Taxonomy (NCBI): domain Eukaryota; kingdom Metazoa; phylum Arthropoda; class Arachnida; order Araneae; family Macrothelidae; genus Macrothele; species Macrothele yani. Next base: position 149,299,545 of record CM076995.1, on the reverse strand, counting down.
AAAACAGGGGCGGCTTAATGATGAGCTCAGCTGTATAATGTATTGTCAGGTGCAAGGCAGTCTTATCGGAAAAAAAAGCGCTTCAAGCATTAACTACATTGTCAATTACGATGTACATTATCAAATTCTTAATCTCTGTTATGGTAAAGGAAGCTGCAAGTCATATTATACGCTCAGTTTCACTAATTGGGAGAAGAGCAATCCTATTCTAAAAAATAAGGTTTTCTTCAATATGTACATGAGAGAGTTTTCCTAATCGAGGACAAAATACATGCAGCGAGAAACATCTAACTACTGGCATTGATAGATTTACAGGTACCAAGTAGATGGCGTTACAGCTCAGTTAAAGGCGTTCCTGGTGCCAAATTGTGACAGCTATTAACACCAAGTGGACTGAGTTACTGGCACCAACACGATAACGTTACTGGTTCCATGATGTCGGCGGTACTGACGCCAAGCTGAAAATGTTACTGGAATCAAGTTGATGGAGTTACTAATGCCAAGCTGTCTGTCTGATTAAGTCTGCAATAAAAAAAAAACTCTGAGGCCACTGATTCCAGGGAAGAGCCAGAGCCTTACAACGAACATTAATCCCTCATCGGAGACTCGAACCCGGGCTCAGCTTTGGCGATTAGTCCGAAATTAGTGTCACTGACCAGTTTCTTTTTACTTTAATTACCACATTTTTGTACAGATCCGAACTTCCCGTACTGAAGTTATAAATGCGATATTACAAATATTGCATTTTTAAACCTAAATATAAGCTATTAGTAAATTATTGGGCTCAACTTTTAATCATTTGCTAATTAAACTGCATTTTTAGGACGTTATTTTATTCCGTTCATATAATTTGCCCTAACCTTCTGCTTTTAAAAACATTTTGTGATTTAATTTCGTTTTAGGAAGTTAGCATCATACGCTACTCATACATAAATGAATTCCGAACTCCTAAAGCTGGTAAAAAAAAAAAAAAAAACTGTGATTGAAAATTTCCCACGCGACGAGCTGTCTTCAGCTTTTGTGAAGTTTAAATTAATTTCTCCACGTATCAGTTACTAAGCAGCAAAGCTTTTCAGTCTACAACGTCATATTAAATCACAAGAAACAACTTCTCTTACCAGCGTTTGGATTCTGATTTGGTTAACTATCGACATATTTTGTGCACGTAAGACTGATTTTTTCGACGTTTAAAGACCCCCTCCCCTTCCGAGAATCAAGGCAATCAGGGTCACTGACACCGGGGAGAGGGTTTGTACACATTTACAGGAAATAAGTTCCAGGACTTTCCCAGGGGTTTTCCAGGAGTTCATAAAAGATTCCAAGAGCTTAAATTTTTGCTAGAATCATAGTGCTTTGTTTTATAATTTGCAAATTGAGGTGAAATTTACTACGCATTTAGAATTTTTAGGAAATCCAAGGGGTTCCGCTATTACAGGGTGTTCATCAGGATGTGTTACACCTTTGATCAAGCGGTAAAATGTCCCCGTATAAAAAGGTGCTTTGCATAAAGCTTGTACGAAGCAATCTGGAACTTAGTACAATGATAACAATATGAAACAATTTTGTCATGGCACTGAAAGTTCGCAGTTCCATAGTCATTTATACCCCCGTACACCGGCGGCAGGCAGGTCAGATGACTATCTCCTTCAGCGAGGAAAGCGCGTGCCAAAAACAAAGAATATATCAAAGAATAAGTTAAAGCTGGGGGAGACGTAACTAGCGTTGACATATCCTGGATTACAAAATGCCCAGCACAGAAACCAACATACAGGCTGATGCCGGAGCAGCCTGCGCATGCGTGTTTGTGTTGTTTTGCTTACTTCAATTCTTCTAGTTTCTAGTTCCGTATTACAGGCTATGTGCTATAGGAAGCCAGCCGAGCTACTCATTTTGTTTTATTTTTGAAAAGCAAAAAAAAAAAAAAAAAATGCGCACTGTGGAATTTTGTGCTCGATACAAGTGCCCGCGAACAGAAAAACTATTTGTCATACAATATGAAGGAAGAATGTCCTCATAAAGAAAAGTGTCCCTTCCTCCTCTGAGGAGCAATGATGAAAACAGCATTCATATTTTCGAAATTTTCAACTTATCATAAACATGTGAAAATTGGTGTTGCCGTGAAACATATCCTGAAGTTTAATATGTAATCAAGAAAACAGCAAAAACTGAAATTAAACATTTTGACTGTAGAGACATCAAAATTAGGTGGATCAGCCTTAACATTACTGCAGAGGGATTTTCGCTCTTTGGCCCTTTGAGGCCCTTGCGCCATTAAAATCAAACCAACCAACCAGAGGGATTTTATGACTCTCGCAGATGTGTTTGAAAACATGTGTAAAACAGTTAGGTTATGTCTTGCAAATGAAGGACGACAGTTTCAAAACTTCCTGTAAGTAAGTAAATTATACGTTTTTGATGTATAATCTAAATAACTTTGATTTTTGGTTCATTTTCCTATGTAAATTTGAGTTTGTTCTCCTTTATACTTCCAAACTTAACGTGATATCTTCTCTCTCACGAGAATGAGGGTGGCAACACATTTGAGGTCAGAGAGAAAGTGACGTATGAATGTGACAAGAACGATAGATAAAAAAGACAATACGACAGTTGCTCATGTGTGTGTGTGTGTGTGTGTGTGTGTGTGTAGACGTTGGATCGCTAAGAATAATGGGAAGTTTACTTGCTGTGCTATATGTTGGATCTACTGAAGTATTGCTGGACCAATAAAAAGTTATCATAAGTTGACTTCTGTTTATGTTTCGTCTGGCCGTAAACTATTGCATCGTATTCTTATTAATGGTTGTAGACTTAGCGTAGCGACAATCTTGCTCACGAAAAAGACCGTACGTTATACCTTCCTATAATACATTTGTTTTATTTCCATAGAACCCAAGATACGCACTGCGGAGAGAATTTTTGAACGCTCTGTATATATATCATATAGTTCAAAGCAGATTTGTCCTGGTCGGGTCCGGGCCAGTTACAGATCCGGGTGTAATCCAATTATGTGATGTCCGGGTCGGGTCGGGTGGGGTCCAAAATTTTTTACCCGTTTCCAACTCTGATTGAAACTTGTGTAACTAGATTGAAAGGTGGCAAAATAACTTGTGTAACGAGAGTGCAACAGATTGAAAAGTGTAACGCACAAGTTTTGGAACTTGTGCATTACACGAACCTGTAGGGAAACTGCAGAAATGCGTGTGATAGCCCCAACAGATGAAATTCACGTCGATAATTTTGGATCTTCGGAGAATCCAGATCCCAACCGGAACTCACATCTAGGACAATGGTTCGGTAAATCGAACAAATTCCTAAACTTCAGAAACCTGCGAACCCTAACAATTTTCACTGGCTGATCACATGGAGTAATACATTTTGCTTGATTGATGTGTGTCAAAATTATTATTTTGGAAATTTTTGTTTTGATGGATCACTCATATCAAACTTCTGTCAGAGGCTAATGCAAAAAACTGATTGGTGGGTATGGTTGAAATCGTGATTCCGAAATTTTTAGCTATGAAAAAGTTACTAACTCACACAAATTTAGTGAATCTGCATATTGTAATACATTATTTTCTTTTATCCACTGTAGCTCGAATTATGTTACAATTTCCCATACCTCCCAAAGCACGGTAAACTTTAATGACATATGTGCTGTATTTTACGCATTTATTTCTCATGATCTTCTGTAACTATATATATAGAGAGAGAGAGAAAGAGAAGCTCAAATTTCTTATCATCCAATTTAAATTAAATAAATTCCCAGTCTACTTTCTACGACGTTACCTAAAACAGCTAAACCTAAATTTTTATCTAATTCATATAACTTTTTAAATTACACATCAACACTCTTTAACCTAAGACTTTACAATTTTAAAAACCTCGAGGTAATAAATACCAAGTGTGACTTGGTAGGCCCCTAGTAGCTGAAGACATTTACATACCCAATCTTACATCTAGTATTACTCGCACCTTTTTCGGCCTGGTTAGGTCACTCATATTTTTTTGTTTATTCAATTATTTCGCTTAACCGCAACTTTTTTCGTATTATATATTTCTTCCTTATACTTATTGGACTTCATTCATTTTATACTTATTGGACTTCATTCAATGTCCAGCTTTCAACCTAGCTGTCAGTATCAACGAGTTTGTTCTTTTGGGGTGTTCCAGCTATTATCTGGTAAGTTTTTCTGGTTACTACAAGTTTCCTTTTTGATTTATCAGTAAGGTTCGTACTTCCAGCAAACATTAAATTGTTTAATTTCTTATAGTGGCTTCGGGAGCATTTGTCAGTCGACATTGGTTAATCCCTGTCGTTTACTGACACCAGAAAAGCCACTCCCCCAGGTTGATGCTCTCGTAAAGAAGGCAACCTGGTTTCCAATTTTCTAATTGCACTTTTTCTAACTCGTCTTTACGAATTTTGTGCATTTTTCAAATTTTGGGTATTTTATGGAATTTTCTGTGTTTTTCGATTTTTTTGTTATCAGTACTTCCTATTTTGCTGATCCATTAGGTATGCTGCGAACTGTGCACCTATCTGATTAGCTTTGCCGTATTTTGAATTTTTCAATAAAAAATAATGGTTTTTACCAATTCTCTTCATGTGTACTTTTATATTATAAAAGTACATATAAATATTTTCCCAAAAATTCATGGGTACTGACGATTGCTTCCAGCGCTTTATATTTTTGAAAGGTGTTAAAATTTCTTAGTTCGACATATAGTTTTAAAATGGATGTGACGTCACCTTTTGCATGGCGATTTGGAGTATTCCGTGCGGATTTGGGTAGCTTCTTAAAATTACGGGAAATCCATCCGTTTAAATTTTTTCGGCATTTTTCAATTTATTTATTATTTTTTTAGTAAGAGTGATAACTGAGCTAACACCGCCATACCACAAGACAATATTTTGCAAAGCTTTCTTCGAACCGTAGGGATGCCAGCCCCCAATCGATTACAAACTTATACGAGTTACCACAAAAAAAAAACAAAAAAAAAAACAACTATTAAAGCATTACATAGATGCAGTGATTCACAAACCTGTACCAGAAGCACAACAGATAATGACGAACTCAAAAACCATTCCAGGAAATTTCCTCAAAACACAGCGCATTTCACAAGAAAATTTCTGAAGCATCAGCAACCTGGAAAATTTTCCATGAAAATGAGCTCGCCCACCAGTTTTTCTTCGCAGAAATTTTTCATGCTTGCCAGTTGCAGGGTTACACAACGATGATTAGCATCTGACTTCGTACTTATGGAAGTAAACTACAATGTGCTAGCTATACGCAAATGACATTTAACGCGCTTTTGCCGGCAAAGGCCTTTGTTTGAGTGACGTCATAAAAGGGAGTGGGTGATGCCATTATGATTTACGGTCACCAACATTCATTTTCAACATTATATGAACCAACTCCATTATTAGTCGCGTCAATTGCGTATATAATAATACCATTTCTATCAGTACTACGCCGTCCGCATTATCGCTTATTGATACATCTCAAACAAATGATTAAGGATAATTTTCAATGACAGATTGTCGAATCTGTCCAATTTAACCCAGTGAACTGAAGTGTCTAATATGAAGCAGCTTAATTTCAGGTCCGGAATTCAGGAGGTTCTCTGCTGATTAAAGCGAGAATTCAGTTTATTGATAAACAGAATAATTTCACATGCGTTTTACTGCGAAAGCTTGCACCTGACAAAGCGCGTAAGATTGCCGAGGGAAAAATTAAGACATCCCCAATTCTTTTTCCACTTCATTTCTTGGCGGCAGTACCCGATGATATATTTCGCAGTTGTTTTTGGTACTGTGTTATCACGATGCATTCTCGAAGATGATCACTTCTCCCGCAACGTCGATGAAGACATGATATGTTGCATGACATTGCAAATGCGTTCCGAAACAAGACTCTCGTGGTCACGCCATATTGGTTGGTTCCACACTAGAAAAAAAAAAAAATGAAAAAAAAAAAAAGAAAAAAATGAAGAGGACAATACTGCAAGAACGCATTTGCTCAGCGATGGATATTTATCTCTAACACCACAACGCACCGTCCTGCGTTTTCGGTCAAGGATTCTTTCACTCTTAGTGAGCTCCATAATTTCCCCGAGGGATAAGTGGAGAAAGGAGAATTCCAAGGTAACTTGGTTGTCATGGTAACGGGATGAAGTAAAATAGGCTCCAGAGCTTCTTGCAACACACATTTTCCTTTACAGCTACATCTGCTCCGGCTTTACAGTATACAGCAACTGGCAGAGCAACAACCACTGCTTCTTTCCTTACTTTTCTGCCTCTGGTCTGGAAGACAAAGAAGAACAAAACGAAATTAAATTTTCAACTTTGAAGTCTGTTTTTGCTTTTATTAAACATAAATAGTGTTCACAATTTAAGAAAACATAATTGCAATCTTGAAATAAAACAACTAAGCATCTGTGTCAACGTGACCGCGATGGAAACAACACTGATAACACGCAGCGCCGCAACGACCAAAAAAAAAAAAAAAAAAAAAAAAAAAGGGAAGAAAAGAAAATTCAAATGGTACTAGAATCGCGTGAAACCTTTCACGAAATTCCAAGACACTGCGACGGCCATCAATCGAGGAGCTGAAGTCTTTGTCGCGCTTAGATTCTTCCTTCGATATACCATCCAAGAAAGATTTAGAAACATCATAATTGTCAACCATTATCGATCCATGCTGGATGAAGGTCACGCTAAGTCTCCTTTACTGTCTGTTTTGAGCCAGTCTCGTCCATGTCAGTCCAGCATGCTTTCGAATGTCATCTACAGATCTCCCACGTGGTGTTCTTCTTGGTCTTTTTCTGACCCTTGGTATCCAGTCAAATGTTTCAGTTGTTCAGCGGTGGCCAGTTCTTCTAGCAATATGTCCATAGAGTAATTTAGTTCCCCTTCCCCTAGCAATACGTCTAGAGGGTTAGACCTATTGCTAGAAACACAGACGAGCCCTGGATGATTTAAATATCAGACTGGATATCAATGGGCAGAAAATAACCAGAGGGAAGAACACACGGTAATTTTTTTTCTGAAATTCAAGAGCCATTTACCGTGAGTCCTTTCGTAAATTTACGAAGCATATTCCCGATACAACCATTTTTGTGAAATGAGGGGGGGGGGGACCCGAATTTCACGGATCTTTCGTACGCCCAGAAAATTCTGAATTTTCAGAAACCTTTCCGCAATTCTTTTCTTATATTGACAGTAAATTGCCGTTTTTTAGGTGTGTAAGGGGGAAACTCTGAATTCTCAGAAACTTTTCCGTACCCATATGACGAAAAAATTCCGGTAATAGGAACGGTTCGCGGGAATACTTAACGTTTGATTAACTATTAAATTGATTGCATGATATCCATGTATCAGTCAGTCTAGAGACAGATCCCCTTAAGACAAAAGTTATTATAGTTATCAACAGTAAATTTTATATTCAAGAGTTTAGTGAAATAATACTATATATAAAGCACTGCATGTGACCTTTTCTTAAAGATAATGGAAAGTCATTGTCACACTGCTAAAAAGTTTTGTGGTAAAAAGTGGTGCTATACAGGCTGCACCACTTTCTGAGAAAAGATATACTATCGTGTTTTGCAAATAAACCCCAACAACGTGATTCAACTTATCGACACATTATGTTACAAGGTTGCACCATATTTTTAGGTTTATTTTGCACCACAGAATGGTGTATCTTTTCTAAGAAAGTGGTGCAGCTGGTGTAGCACCACTTTTTGGTGCAACCTACCACAAAATTTTTAACAGTGCAGTATAAAATGATCTCGAGTTCTATAGCATTCTGTTACTTCGAAAAATTAGAATGAAATAATACGTAAATTGTAATAAGACGCACTGCAAAAAAATATTACAAACGTATTCAGGAAAATAATAAGCTCCAACAGAAAACAAAATGACTAATTCACCTACATTAATAGAAAAAAAAAATTACCATCCAAATATTTCAGACGCTAGAGGCTGTTGTAAAAAATTTTCGGCTTAGTGGTCAGACACGCGTTTCTCGTATAGAAGATCGCAGGTTCAAATCTCACGACAGACAAACGAGAAAGGGCTCGTTAATTTAATACACCGGGAAAGAAACTGACCGAAAGGGTCAGAACTGCAGATCTAGCAAAATTTCAGGAAAAAAGGGAAAAACCCAAAACGGATTTTTCTGAAGTAAACAGGATTAACGGCTATGGAAATTCTGTTAAAATAATGAAGATAGAAGAAAAAACTGAAACTCTTAAAACGAAAATTTCGTTAAAAGACGGACACCTACCGGTAACTTTGCTGCACGATATATTCAAAAAATTTTCCGTTAATTCACACCACTAATTATTTTATACAGTACACGTGGAATATAGGTAGATGTAATTTGAAAGCATACTGGAGTGACATGGACGAGACTGGCTGAAGACAGAGAGTTGCGCAAAAGACTTGGGGGCGATCTTCATCCAGCAGTGGATTGATAATAGTTCATTATGTTTCCAAACCTTTCTTGGATCGAATATTCAAGAAAGATATGGAAACAGAAACACTTGATATATACGAATTTACATTTTTATTGCCTCCTAGAAAAAAAAAAAAAAAAGAATTGCACAAGATAAAAATATCATTCTTGACTAAGACATTGGAAACAAAATCTTTTCATGAGGAATATCTACATGTTAAGGGCATGTAGTGGGTAAACCATAGGTGGGGGACATTTTCATGTTTGAAGGCCGCGTTAAGTTAGCTGTAATCTAACAAGGCCACATTCAATAAACTTCGATTAGATATACTTCAAGATGTACATTATTTTGTAAAAATCTTACTATGAACTAACTAACTTCAAAAAATGAAAAAAAAATCTTAATTCTAAAGTTAACTAGCATTTTATTATTACTGCTTCTTGTTGGAAAGCATTTGAATATTTTGGTTGCAACATGAAGGTGCGCAGTTTCAGCTTATCCTCTGGATGGGTATCCGTCATTTGTGCCCTTAAGGGCGTCTTGATTTGGGTTAGGTAGAAGAATGTAGATTCGCAGCAATAAGTGGTTGAAAAGCAAGAAAGCATTTTTCGTGCATTTTGCCAAAGTCGTGGGTATTCTATTGCATTTTTCCATATTTCAACTGGATCTTTCTTAGCGTCAAATAAGTACTTTAAAATGTCATCTTCTGAGAGCTCATTCAATTCCATCTGCAGTTCTTTAGAAGAAATAGAACGAAATCATGAGCTTAGCAGGTGTCAAAATAGCCCTTATGTCTTATTAATGCGTGGTTTAATTGTGACCGTCAGTCGGTGAGCATTAATTCGTTGAATCTTCTTTTACTCTTTGGTATTTTAAATACGGTCATTTTAAGATTAAAATAAAAATAATAAAAAACGAACAAAAACATGTTAGTAAAAATAAAAAGGATTTGTTCTGCAAAATTTGGATTCACTCAAAAGGCCGCACTTAATGGCCTAGAAGGCAGCAGGTTTCCCACCCTTGGGGTAAACTAAAGTATGAACATATAAAATCCAGAAAGCGTGACCAAATATTTGATCATACTTAGCTCCTTCATCTGATGCACAACTAAAGAAAAGAAAAATTAAGTCATAATAGCTAAAAGGATATTTTTCAGTTCAACTTGTGTCAATAAACAAATACCACGACGGCTGTGACGGGTGTAATTTTTTTAAAAGTGTTTATCCAAAAAGCTGGCAATTGCAAAAGAATTATTTTTAGAAATTGTATTAGTATGTCGCAAAATCCATTACACCCCAAGAACTGCGCAAAAAAAAAATGCGGTTGTGGTAAAAAAGAAATTCGTTTTTTAAACTTTGTCTTTAGAGGTGTGTACTGAATAAAATTAAATTAATAATTTTTATCACAGTTTATATTACCTGAGCTTTTGTTTAATGCTTGAAGGACTTTATTTTTACGTCTCTTACGAAGTTACTTTTCATTCATGTAAAGATTTGGATGTGGATCGAGTCCTGCTTACCCAAAGTTTTCGCTTTAATCTTTGCTAACACGTTTTTTTATGATATTGCACTGTTACAAATGCTTCACAAGACAAAAATGGGTGGACTTTTATTCCGTCTTACTTTTTGTTTTTCGTTTTTTCAGAAGATGGCAATACGGCATCTTATAGCACGGCATTACATGCATGGTGTCCAAGGCAGCACAAAAACAGTGCTCTAATATTAAGCCCACAGTAACCCAAAAAGAAATGCTTGGGTGATAGTTAAACATCGCTCTTTCATTTAAGAAACTTCCAGGAAACGATTTGCCAATAAATACGAATGCTGTTGATAAATAAGCTGTTATATGATAGAACAACTGAAATGCTACTGAAGAAGATTTGGGAAGGTGCCCAATTTACCGAAGTATTTAAGGTGAACGTTAAGATCTTTTGCTACCTGTATTTCCAATAGAAAAACTTTTGTTCACATTTCCTTCACAATTAGTGTGTTCCCAGGGATGAAAATTTGAACTACGAGTAAAATAAATTCATATCATAACTTGGAATACTTAAAATTTTCTAAAACATAACCATAATTATATTAAAAATCAATAACTTTTTCTTTGGTGGTGTTGAAACCAGAAAAAAGATGGCGCGACCTGTACTTTGATGACGTCAGTAGACAAACAAATGTTGGATTGCATAATTTTGGTTATGTTTTAGAAAATATTAAGTATTCCAAGTTATAAAATGAAGCTATTTTAATCGATGTTCAAATCTTCATTCTTGGGAACGCATTAATTGTGAAGAAGTGTGTACAGAAGATTTTACATTGGAAGTATAGGAACCAAAATTACTTGACGTCCACCTTAAAGGCCGTAGATGAAAAATTTGTAAAATTTGCTTGTTTGTCAACTATAAAACTTAACAATCCAACCGCCTTGGTAGCCGATACCCAGGAAAGAAAAACTTAAGAGCGGGATAAGCACTTTGATCAGAAGAGGTCAACAAAACAGAAAAGAAATTAGATTTGAAAGAACATACAGCAGCTCATTAAGAACCGACGACGGCTTCAACTTAATCGTCAAAGCTAAGACCGTGCTGGAAGCCTAGAAGTCAAAGCTAAGACCTGGAAGTCAAAGCTAAGACCGTGCTTGTCCTAGGAGAGTGATGGCGAACCTTTTCTGACTAGTGTGCCACTTAAAGTTTACTTTACTGCTTTCAAGTGTTTGATGTGCCGCCCCTTGTTTGCTTTTTTTTTAATTAACATTTTGTCAAGAAACTTTTTTTTGCGAATACCATAAAAATGGCATTAACAGAAAGCGTGAGTAAGTAAGGTTTAAGACTACGACAATTTCAATTTGAACCTGATTTAATTCGTAAGAAGATAATTGAAAAATCATTTACTTACATAATTACATTAGTGTGAAACTTGTTGCTGAATGCTGCTAGCCAAGGCATTTATGTTGGGTTCATAACCTGTTGTCTACAACATCACGCAAGATGCACTTAAGTGTGGCCCAAGACTGTTCAGACTTAAATTCATCTTGCTTTTGGGAATTAATGCATAAGGCGATTAAATAAAGTGAGGTTGATTTTCTACCCCTTCCGAAGACATTTCTTGGCTAGATTAATTTTCTTGTCAGAGCTCTGTTATCTGCAAGAACACACTACAGACATGCTGTAGAAAAATTACTGGTTTCAAAAACCTAAATTTGTATTTAATGTTAATGCTTTCATACAGGCGTGTCACACATATCGTACTCGTGTGCCACCAAGTGACACCCGTGTCATAAGTTCGCCATCCCTGTCTTAGGAGCTGCTTTCCCTCCTCGGCCCCGAACCAATGGACCCAAATTAAGAGATGGACGACTCACTGTAGTTTTAGACACTCGTGGGAGTCGGATCCTCCTTTTTCCTCCCCAAAAAGAAATAACGGAGCAAGCAACGATTTCCCCAACACCTAATGACAAGGATGTGTTGGTCGTTCTCTAATATACGTAGCTTGCTGGAATAGGATGCACACCATCTGCATAATCATAAATAGCTGTTCTTTGTTTGCATCCTGTTCGCTGCTGTTGGCATGTCTCGGTAATTTTGGCCACATACTGTATATTTTTACTTCCGACAATTTTTCTGTTTCTGATAGAGAACTTGGAAAAATTGTTTTCAGATCGGACAGAACTGGAAATAACTTCAATTTTTATGTTTACCTATTGCTGTACCACGCAGAGACGAATGCTTTGGATTTCTTTAGGATTCTGCGCGATTATTGTGGAGCGTTCGACATTTAAGACTTTTTTTTAAATGTGCTTATGTTACTCGAGATTTAGACAGCATACCTCTTGCCAAATTACTTTCTCTTCACTATTCTTTCAAGTCTTTTTTTTTTTTTTTTGACGATTGGGGGTTTAACGACCACCGTGAGCAACTCAGTGGGCTATATCTAAGCAGTCGCCTGTCCCTAATTTTGGGTCACCGGCTCCAGGGAAGGGAGGGAGCCAGTGCCATAAGATAAACACAACATCCATGCCTCACCGGGATTTGAACCCGGACCCATCTCGGACGAATGATCAAAATCCAGTGCTTAAACTACTGCGTCCCACGGCCGACTTCTTTTAAATCTGTAAGCAATTTATGAGAGGTACCACCAACCCTTATGGTTTTATATCTTTTCTGATGAGTAAACCCATAATACTCATACACTGGCGGAAAGTGAAAAAAGAACACCAAGAAGGAATTGGCGGACGATCATGAAATTTACATATGTTAATGGGGTCGAGTTTACGCAGGTGTGATGTTAATTTCGGGACCAACCGGTGAGCGCTTACGCCACAGCACGGCATAATATGCAAATTATCGTCGGTGGTATTTAAATAGTACGGCGAAGTGAATGTTATCAGTCGTCGGCATACAGACACGTTCGAAGACCCTGAAGAAGCTGCAATGCCTGGACATGGAAAACGTGTACGATTTCAGCAGTTATCGGACTTTGAGCGAGGCCATCTAGTCGGACTCCGCGAGGCCGGGTGGTCGTATCGTCGTATTGCGGAGCGAATTGGACGGGAAGTATCGGTGGTGTTACGATGGTAGCGTAGATGGTCCGAGGAACATTCACACACGAGAAGACGTGGAACCGGGAGTCACAGACGGACTGATGAGCGGACCGATCGACGCATAAGAAGAGCGGCGTTGTCAAGCAGAACATCCACTGCGACGCAAATCCGAGCTGCCGTTGCACCTGAGGTGAGTGTGCAAACAATCCGCAACTGTCTCCTGGATGCAGGACTACGTGCACGTGTGCCTCTGGCATGTGTACCTCTGACACCAGCCCACCGTCAGGAACGGCTGCAGTGGTGTCGCCAACGTCTGCACTGGAGAACGCAAAGGTGATCTGTCGTGTTCAGCGATGAAAGCAGATTCTGCCTGGGAGCCTCCGATGGCCGTATGCTTGTTCGCAGACGCACAGGGGAGCGTCTCCATCCTTCTTGCATCCGCCAGCGACACACAGGGCCTACACCTGCTCTCCTGGTGTGGGGAGCGATCAGCTATCACTCCCGTACACAACTAGTGTTTGTACCGGGTACGTTAAACAGCACCTCCTAAATCAACAACATCATTCATCCCGTTGTTGTGCCATTTGTAAGGTCGGTCCATCGTGGTGTTTTCCAGCAAGATAACGCACGCCCACACACGACACGTGCAAACGCAACATGCACTTCAGGGTGTGAGACAACTTCCATGGCCTGCACGTTCACCGGATTTGTCCCCCATTGAGCACGTGTGGGATTTTATGGGACAACGACTTATCCGGTCTCCACGGCCAGCCACGACCATCCCCGATTTGCGCGTCTAGGTTGAGGATGCTTGGAACTCAATACCCCAAACTTACATCCAACATCTGTACGACAGACTCCATGCCAGAATTGCACAGAGTGACGCAGTTCATAGCGGTTCAACCTCGTACTAACCATGTTACATGGAAATGTTATTTTTCAGTTCACCAGCAAATACAGCTGTATTTTGCCATAATGTTTTGATCACGTTATCCTCTGTATTCCGTTATTATGCTGTATACATTTCGTTGGTATCAGACGTCTCCTTTTTGGTGTTCTTTTTCACTTTCCGCTAGTGTATTTAAGCGCCAAGTGAAAAATCGACATTTTATAACAATGGAAATGTTTCGGAAATGAAAACAGCCGGTTTTTTTACTGATTTTGAGGTGTTAAATATGATTATGGCATTAAGTTTGAAAAGATCGTTTTAGGGCCAAATTTCACATTTTGTAAAAATGTGTTCGTTTTAAAGCTACATTCTTTAGGATCCCAAAACTGCCTTTGTATCTTGTCTACGACGAATAGATACAGAGTTATAGCAATCGGAATATCTAAACCCAGGTGTCAAACGAACGGGAAGTGACACTTCAAAGGCTGGAAGTTGGAAAATAATTAGGTTAGTCTTACTATTTGTGCATAAAATTGTAGTAGAAAATAGTTTTTACAAGGTTTTACGGATCTGGCAATACTTTGGGTACATTTATGTGATGTAATTTATTTTTTACGAGGGTGGCAAACATAAACATACTTTTTATCCCATCAAAACTGTGTCTTTTAAACTTTAATTGCGTTTTTTGCAGGATCAGATTTTCGTCCCGAGCTCTTTAAGGAAAACCTGATAGCTGCAAAAGGTATGTAAATAAATTGATGAAACTTGGTATACATCTTTCTTACAATGTTGTGCATGCAATGAACTAAATATTTTGCTGTGTGTCAGTTCATAGTTATAAGTTATACCTATTTACATTCAACATAGTGAAGAAATTTGTCGAAAATTCACACTAATGCATGTAGGAATGAGTGTATCTTAGCAGTGGTTAGGAACATCACTTACCTTTTAGTTCACTGCATAGATAATAGTCATGCGCATATACTGATGCAAAAAATGCCATCATATATCTGTAACGTTTTTATTTAGAGCGTTTACCGTAAACGACATATTTCCTCAAATTCTTTCACAAATTTCCCAATTTTTTGAAAATTTATATTGATATCATTTGTTTTCAACGTTTATGTGTTTTTGTGTGTTAGCCTTCCTAAAATAAAAAAAAAAAATACCCATTCTTGCATTTTTCAAAAAAGTGACCCCCAACGTAGTGGGATACCTTAAAAATTAACAATTGCCTGTTATCAGGAACACGGAGAACAACACTGTTAGTAGATTACTGATGGAATGTGATGCCAGATTCTCCAAATCTGGCATATAAGGGCAGACGATTTAATGAAGACCAATTTTTGCAAACTTCAGCGAATGGCGTAATGAATGTAAATGACTGTATCTCGAGGATCATGGCCAATGAAACATTTTTTGTTATCATTTTCGTGTTTATCATCTTAATTTTGAATAAGAAACAGTTGTTTGCACTTCCAAAACACGGAAAATGTAAATATTTGTTCAGTGTTATCAGGTAGGATAGCAGACTTTTAAACACACCGGCCACTGAATTAGAAACCGTTATGCAGATATACGTAAGCATCACTTAAGCAGCGTATCTTAAATACGTAGTCACGTGCGTCACCACGTGATCTAAGCAACTATTTAAGACTGCTGCTCGTCAGTAGTGTTGATTACAATGGGAAAAGCAATGATCTTTCGGAGTTCGAAAGAAGACTTATTGTGGGTGCCCGTCTGCCTGGAGCGACGATTTTGAAAACATCAGAACTGATAGGTTTTTCAAAAGGTGAGGTATCCCGGGTCATTAATCAGTGAAAAAATAACCTACGTTGCTTGTCCTTAAGAGGCGAAACTGTGGAACGAGGACAATATCTCAGGAACTAGATAGTCGTCGTCTGAGAAGGCTTCTACGGAGAAACAGGACTTCCTCCAGCAACTGACCGAAGCATTCGATGAATGCTGTTCCTGATTCATATCTTAGCTAACTATGCGTAGACAATTGAAGAGGATCGGTACTGGCAGCCGCAAGCCTAAACGAAAACCACTGATTTCTGTGAAGAACCGAAAAGTTCGTCTATAGTGGAGTGAGAAATACCGTGACTGGACACTGAAAGGCTGGAAAAAAGTCACGTGGTACGACGAGTCGCAGTACACTTGTTCTGTACCGAAGGCACGCAGAGAGTTTGGCGGGAACCCCATGAGGCAATGGACCAAGCTTGCCTTGTAAACACAATTCATGGTTCTGAAAAAGGTGTTTTAGTGTGGGGCACATTCTGTTGGTACGGAATGTGTCAACAGAACGTGCCTTACGATATTGCTGAAAAGTCGGGTCTTCTCCAAGGATTATCTGAACATTGTTCCCGATCAAAAAACGCAACGTAAAATGGAAAGATCCCTACTAAATACCGTATAAGACTTCATGATAAAGTAAAGAATATAGATATAAGATCCACAACAAAATTTTTAGACATAGGTGAAAAGATACTGAATTTAAAATGGAAATGGGCAAGCCATATAATAAAAATGGAAAATAATAGATGGACTAAAATAATAACAGAATGGAGATCATATAAAGGAAGGAGAGGAGTAGGAAGACCAGAGGGAAGATGGATGGATGATATAAACAAGACTGTAAGAAAGCTTTGGAATAGACAAGCCCAAGACAGGAACATTTGGAAAGAGATGATGGAAACCTATAGCCTCAATTGACTATAAAAAGGGTTGGAAGAAGAAATTTCCGATCACGTACATCCTGCAATGTTGAAATTTTATCCAGCAGGTGACGCCTATTTCATGGACTACAATGATCTTCTCCATAGCGCAAGATGTGTTCAAAAGAGATTCAACGAATCATGACAGCGACTTTCACCATCTTCCCCGGCCCCTACAAAGCCCGGATCTAAACTCCATTCAGAATGTGTCGGACATGTTAGAAAAACATATTCAGAAAAAAGTCCTCTTCCGTCAAATCTGAGCCAGTTAAAAGACTGTCTGGTGAACGCCTGGTACGTTGTAGATGCACTCCAACACCTGGGGGAATCTATGCCAAACCTCATACGTGTTGTAATTCTGATTAAATAGTGTCCAACCCGGTAATGAGTAAAAGTTTTAATTCAGTAGCTGGTATGTGTACTTCAGTGATCTCTCGGACGTTATGGCATTCATGGTGTAACAAGATGGCAGACATACGGGAGATGAGAAATGCATTAATGGATCAACTTGATTTCCCATTACTTGTGCAATCTTTTAAGCGAGTGAGACCCAAGTTTTCTCCCGACCTTGTATTCGACGGCCTCATGGGGCACTTGCGGAAAATAAACAACGGCTGATGCTACTCAACTGGGATGTCTTTTTTTTTGAAGGTTTAACGACCATCGTGAGCAACTCAATGGGCTATAAGCAGTCGCCCGTCCCTAATTTAGGGTCACTGGTTCCAGGGAAGGGAGAGAGCCAGTGCCATAAGACAAACACAACATCCACGCCTGACCGGGATTCGAACCCGGACCCCTTACGGACGAATGATCAGAGGCCAGCACCTTAGACCACTGCGCCACCGGGGCGGCTCAACTGGGACGACAGAATAAAATTTGCCTTTCCTAGTAAAGGCGTGTTTTAGGACACCGACGGGGCATGATTACCTTCATAGCCATTTACTTAACTTGACGAGAAAACCATATCCTTTGCTGTGGCAGAGCGAAACCTAACTACCATATCCTTTGCTGTGCCAACAAAAAAGACCTATCCTTTGCTGTGCCACCTAGACGCACGTTTTATCCTTTAGAACATAATTCCAAATTTTCCTCTTTGGCCATGTGTTTTAAACAAGCAAATCTTTATTAGGCTGCTAGACATCTTATCTTTCTCTTCAATAATCCTTCCCCTTTTCGGGTTTAAAAACCGTGAAGAGCATCTGAATTTGTAAAGAACCTCCCGTGCTACTGGTTTCAGGAGAGGACAGATTCAGCACAGTAGGACAGACCCCATAATGATGACTGACACAGGAATCGAACCTAGACCCAAGTCAGACTATCATGCAGAAGCTCACGCATCTAACCACTCGTCCACCGGAGGGCTTGCATGACTAAATGGCCGATGTTACCAATAATAGTGACATAGGACACAAAAATATAATAGCGTTCTTCAGCCTGCTACTTTAATCATTAAATTTAGTACTTCTGATATGCACAGGAGTGTAAAAAATATACTTGTGTTACTGTTTCAACCCATGGATTCTTTCTTTCGTTTATCCGTCTGTGCTGACATCACTGCTAACAGAACACACTCCTGTTTAGTTCTTTCAGTATCGTATAGCTGAAACAACAACAAAGATCTACATATGTATCGGACGCCTGAATTTTCCACCAGGTAACGTAAGTAGTATATTTTTTACTTGACCTGACACTATGTTTAAAAACAAATATAAAATTTGGAAAAAGCTCCAGTTTTTTTCAAAAATGTTGATTACATGCTGAAAAGCACCTTTAATGTTGAAACAACTGATACAGGGAATCATTCAAAAATTTACCATGAAAATTTTTTTTCTGCAGTTTTTTTACGAAAACCTGTTAATTACTAAGAATCCTTAATAGCATGATTTCGTATTGAAATATATTTCTTATCATTACTAAATCTGAAATTCTTCTTTGTTTCTGATCACTACTAAATTTGAAATCCTTATTTATTTCTGATTATTAGTAAATTTGAAATTGTTAAGTATTTCTGATCATTACTAAACTGAAATTATTATTTATTTCTGATCATTACTAAATCTGAAATTCTTATTTATTTCTGATCATTACTAAATCCGAAATTCTTTTCTTATTTCTGATCATTAATAAGAATCTGAAATTCTCATTTATTTCTGATCATTACTAAATCTGAAATTCTTAGGCATTTATGATACTAAATCTGAAATTCTTAGGCATTTCTGATCATTACAAAATCTGAAGTTCTTATTTATTTCTGTTCATTACTAAATCTGAAATTCTTATTTATTTCTGTTCATTACTAATCTGAAACTCTTATTTATTTCCAATCATTAATAAATCTGAAATTCTTATTTATTTCTGATCATTACTAAATCCGAAATTCTTTTTTTATTTCTGATCATTGATAAGAATCTGAAATTCTCATTTATTTCTGATCATTACTAAATCTGAAATTCTCATTTATTTCTGATCATTACTAAATCTGATTGGTTGGTTGGTTGGTTATTAGATTTTATTGGCGCAAGGGCCATGGTTGGCCAAAGAGCGCCAGACACAAGACAAACAGACAAAATTAAAAAACGGGGCATAAATAGCAAAATCTGGCTGACCAAGTAAAACCGAACCATGAGTACGAAGGAAGGGCCAAAAAAGACAATGAAACAAACAGTATGAAAAACATGGTACAATGGTGAGAAACAAGCCGATTAAGTAAAACTGAGGAATGAGAATGATAAAACACATTACGAAATCGAACACAACTACACATAGGATGAGTCACTCTCCTCCCCCACACACTCCAATGCAATGCTGGCCGAGGGCGATGACGAACTGTCACTATCCTCCCCCTCATGTTCCTCTGCAATGTTAGTTGAGGCTGGGGACGAACTGTCACTCTCCTCCCTCCGATGTTCCTCTATAATGTTGGTTGAGGGTGGGGACCTCGCTGAGTCCGAGACAGTTGCAATGTTGGTCAGGTGGACCGCGACAGTTGGATGGACACTGCACACCTTTGCGGATTGAGGGCCGGGTCTTCCGCACGTGCAGGCTTTCTGCTGGGAACTGGAAGAGTCGGTCGTCTTCAAAAGAGAAGGCGCAGACTCAGCTATTCGAAAAAGCTGGAGCTCGGGGAAATCCACCTGTGTCGCTTGTTCAGCTGTAGATCGCCTGGCAAGTGCGGCGAGAGCTACAGGGCACGGAACAAAGGGCTGCACGGGTTGTGGCAGAGACTGAACTACTGCGGCAAAAGTACGCTGTCGGTTGTTGGGAATACCCAACTTGGCCTTGGCAGCAGGGTACGAGAGGCCTTCCAGGGTCTTGAGGCGCTGGATCGCCATCTCGTCCTTCCATTTCATACAGTTGCGGGAGTAAGCTGCATGGGCCTCACCGCAGTTAACACAGCAGGCCGCAGAAGTGCAACCTTCCCCGTCATGTGCACTGGAGCAACAATTTGCGCAACGAGCAGAACTCTTACAAAATCGTTGTGAATGCCCGTACCTCTGGCACCGGAAACAGCGCAGAGGACTGGGAATGTACGGGCGAACTCCACAGACCAAGTAGCCAGCCTTGATTTCGGTCGGAACTTTCGGGGAGTTAAAAGTCAAGATTACATTTTTAGACTTAATCAAGGAACCATCGCGCCGGAACATCATACGACGTGCAGCAATAACACCCTGATCTGCAAGTTCAGTCACCAATTCTTCCTCACTGCATGGCAAGAGATCAAACTCCGAAATAACACCCCGAGAGGTGTTAAGAAACGGGTGAGGTGCCACTTTGACAGGAATGCCTTGAAGACTAGTGAGGTGCATAAGAGTGTTACTCTGAGAAACACTGCAAGTTTGGACAAGCAGGTCCCCAGAGCGAAGCTTCCTCACAAACTTCAAGGGGCCAACTGCAGCGTCCAAAGCTTTAGAAATTAAAAATGGAGATCTGCTGGACAGTCTCTCATTCGGATCGATGGATTCTACAACTAAGTGTGTAGCATGCGTATTCACAGCAATCGAGGGAGACGACGCTTCGGAGCGACTGGTACAGCTGCCGAAGAAGAGGTTCCACATTCTTGGTCCAGGTCATGGTCTAAAGATCGTTTAAGGTTATGAGACTTGGCAGGTTGAGAAGACGAAGGAGAGTCGTAGTCAACAATCATTTTCTCAGGTGACTTGAATTTGGAGCGTTTGTTTTTGGTTTTACCCATGGAAAAAAAGGAGAAGGATTCGTCTGCAGACTACTCCACCCACCACCGAGCCCTACAAGGGAGAACTGGAGGTCCGCAAGCCAAGAAAATGACGCTGGACACAGTTCTGGAGCTTATACGTTGCAGATATAGTCCGTTGGCTGTGATCACACGCACTCGGCGGACACTTCGGCCTCCTGGTACCGTCATGCCAACGCCTTTGGCATGATCCCACAGCCCCCGGGCTTACCCTGCCGTGCTATACGACAAAAAAGCCGCCAAAGCCCTGTACACAACTTGGTACATGACTTCTGACTAGAGGTGGGTTAGTCTCTAGCCTCCCGTTTACAGCGAAGCCGGGGTCGAAGAGGAGTGTTGATACACAGGAGGCACTGCTCCGGTCTCCTGCGACCTCAGCCGCCAGACATCCCATTTCCGCCTCACGGGTCTCCGCACGCGGCAAACATGCAGGTAGGTCTAGCACCCAAACCAGCTAAAAGGAAAAAAAGAAATCCAAAGAAGACAAATCCTGGAAGGGAACCTAAACGGAATCTCAGCAACCTACGAACTGAGCGGTTAATATAAAACAGTTAGTGGTGGAGGGTAACAAAACCACAAGACCGGGGTGTTAGTACATAACGTGGTAGAGATTAGGTAGAGGATACAACACGGGCAACTAGCCAGTGGAGAAAAGAAATAAAAACGAAAAAGCGAGACACAAGACCAGCTCGGGATCGTGGGGCCGCGACTCCCCAACAGCTGGATGAACAGCCGTCCCTGCAAACTCCAATAGCACCGAAATAAAAAAACAAGCGGTGGCATGGCATCAGATGTTGACCAGTCACAAGGTCAGCTCGGGCCGTGGGGGCGCTGCTCCCCAAATAACTGGAAAACCAGTTATCCCCGTGCGGGGACTAAATCTGAAATTCTTAGGCACTTCTGATCATTACTAAATCTGAAGTTCTTATTTATTTCTGTTCATTACTAGATCTAAAATTCTTATTTATTTCTGCTCATTACTAATCTGAAATTCATATTTATTTCTGATCATTACTAAACCTGAAATTCTTATTTATTTCCGATCACTACTAAATTTGAAATTCTTATTTATTTCTAATTATCACTAAATCTGGAATTCTTATTTATTTCTGACCATTACTAAATCCAAAATTCTTATTTATTTCTGATCATTAATAAGAATCTGAAATTCTTATTTTTATTTCTGATCAGTACTAAATTTGAAATTCTTATTTATTTCTAATCATTACTAAATCTGAAATTCTTATTTATTTCTAATCATTATTAAGTCTGAAATTCTTATTTATTTCTGATCATTACTAATTTGAAATTCTTATTGATTTCTGATCATTACTAAATCTGAAATACTTATTTATTTCCGATCACTACTAAATTTGAAATTCTTATTTATTTCTAATCATTACTAAATCTGAAATTCTTATTTATTTATTTCATGCTTTTATTTTCGATAATAAATTAGCCTCCCCTCCCCATGGCGTGCATTGTTTTGCCACCTTCGTCTTAATATCCGCCCAAGCACAGTTTACTTTTCACAAAGTCGGTTTTTTTTTCCGATTCTACCTTCCTGCCCAACACTTACAACAAACTCATTCCCAAATGTCAAAAGAACAGTATTTTATATCCCATCAGATCATTATCCCATGAAATTTGGCATTGCGTGTTCACACGTCGTTACTGCAATTGCCGAATTTTATCCCGTATGGCGCATTAACGTTAACGACCACGTAGTAATGCTTCTCTAAGTTAGACGAACATTTAGCTGACCAACCCACCTGCTAGGGACTGGAATGAGTTCGGAGTGAGAAACAGTGAGAGAGAGAGAGAACGTTAAGTAAGACAGGGGGAACTGCGAGCGTGCGCGCGACCAGGATCGAAATCCCGAAGCCCATGATGAAAGTACGATGCTAATAATTACGCCTTCACCATTACAAACATTACCCCTGGAAAGCAATTTCAGGGATCTCGTCTCCATGGCATTTTCATTTGCAGGATTAAAGTGTTCCCAAACAATGCAAGAGATGTTGCGAGACGTATTTCCGTCTGCTGGAAGCCATTAATCCTTTGTTTTAAATACATTCTCCAATCGAGGAACTGCGTTGTTCACAGTTAATACCTGGGAAACGCAGCCCGTTCCGAGTTTTAAATACTTCTGTCTTTAACACCTGTGAAAATGAGAATCTTGAAGGCGGGAGAGCAAGACTAACATCATGAGCTTGACGTTAAAAAACGAGATATGTAATTACTTGGCAGTAAGGTCAGGTGATGCGTAACATCATAGCCTCTCCTTGACAAATGTCAACCCCGCCTTCTCGTGGTGCATCCTGTTCCCACTAAAGGGGCTCTGACGACCGCCCATAGCGGTATAACTATACCATCGGGATTAGAGGAAATTCTATCCCACACTCACCAACCCGCTTGGCCAGCGTGGTGAGTTATGGCCAAACCCCTCCAAAATGATTCCACAACTTAAATCTTGGCCCTCAGTCTCCGGCAGCTGGAATGTACCTGGCCAAGGCAGCGGCCAGTGCGACATGAAGGCAGAGGGTGCTAAGAATCCCCGGAGAACCGGACTAGGCTGCCATCTGATGCTGACCTTGGCTACTTACAATGGACGCTCCCTATCTTCTGATTCAAGGCTTCTTGAATTGGAAGAGGAACTACAAAGGATCAAGTGGGACATCGTGGGGCTAAGTGAGGTAAGGAGAAAAGGAGAAGATCTCATCGAACTGAAAAGTGGACATCTCTTCTACTATCGTGGGACAGATACTGGCAGAACTAGTGGTGTTGGATTTATAATAAACAAGAAACTGAAGGATAAAGTTGTAGAAGTTGAAAGTTCCTCTGACAGAGCTGCACGACTTGTTATCCAACTCTCGAAAAGATACCAGGCTCAGATTATTCAAACTTATGCACCCACCACAAGTCATCCTGAAGAAGAAATTGAAGAATTTTATGAGGAAATTTGTCATCTAAATAATAAAGGTAAGCAGCACTTGAAAATAATTATGGGAGATTTCAATGCAAAAATAGGGCAACAGCAACAGAATGAAACTTCAGTAGGTAAATTCGGTCATGGCAACAGAAACCAGCGTGGAAATACTCTCGTTGAGTTTGCAGAGGCAGAAGGGTTTTTCATCTTGAACTCCTTCTTCAAGAAAAAGCCACACAGGAAATGGACATGGAGACATCCAAATGGGACGACAAGTGAAATTGATTTTATTATGTGTAACAAAAAATTCGTCATAGAAGACTGCAGTGTGCTAAACAAGTTCAACACAGGTAGTGACCATAGATTGGTGAGATGTAAGATGCACCTCAACACTAAACTTGAACGTGGCAAGCTCATAAGACAAACAAAATCTATTGACATAACCAACCTTAAAAAACACCATAATACCTTCAAGTTAGAACTGAAGAACAGGTTCTCTGCTTTAGAAGGCCTAACATCGGAAGAAGTGGACATCTCTGAAGTTAACAGAAAAGTAACCAAAGCTCTTATGGAAACAGCAACAAAATTAGCTGGGTCTAAGAACAAGTTGCATGTGAACAAATTATCAGGAAAAACCAAAATGTTGATGCAAAAAAGAAGAGAGATGAGGACAACTAAAGATGTGACTTCCAAAGTGGAATATATAGAGCTATGCAAGACAGTAAGAAAAAGTATCACTGAAGACGTAAGGAAATTCAACTGTGAACTAGTGAGGAAAGCAATTGAAAACAACCAAAGCCTAAAGATAGCAAAGGGACATCTCAGTAAGGGAAGAAAACAGATTATGGCACTGAGAAAAGAAGATGGTTCTGTAACAAGAAATAGAGGAGAAATTTTGACAAGAGTGAAAGATTTCTACTCCAAATTATATGAAAGGGATGATATATGCACTCCAGACATCATGAAAGATACCAGTACCAGAGTTCCTCCAGTCCTTCCAGCAGAAGTTGCACATGCAATCAAGAACATGAAGAGAGGAAAAGCTCCAGGAGAAGATGGAATTACTGTAGACATCATACAAGAAGCAAGTGGAGAAATCGAAACAGTACTCGCCCAAATTTTCACTCGATGCCTTAATGAAGGAAAGATTCCTGAGGATTGGAACACCGCTACAATGATCCTGCTACATAAGAAAGGTGACATTGAGGATCTCGGAAACTACAGACCTATCAGCCTCCTATCAGTAGTTTATAAAATCTTCACTAAAGTTCTTTCACACCGCTTGAAGGTAACACTGGACATGGCTCAACCGAGAGAACAAGCTGGATTCAGGAGTGGCTACAGCACAATAGATCATATCCACGTGCTGAGAGAACTAATTGAAAGAGCGAGGGAATATGAACTTCCATTGTGCATGGCTTTTATCGATTATGAAAAAGCCTTTGATTCGGTGAAACCATCAGCAGTTACAATGGCTCTGAAAACCTGCGGTATTGAAGATGCATACATTAATATTATTAATAACATCTATGAAAATGCAAGTGCAAAGATTAGGCTGTTTGAAAATACAACACACGTAAAAATTGGAAAGGGAGTGAGACAAGGTGACACCATATCTCCGAAGCTCTTCAATGCCACATTGGAGGGTGTTTTTCAGTCGCTGAGCTGGGAAAACAAGGGGATAAAGATTAATGGAGATTATCTAACCCACCTTCGTTTTGCTGATGACGTAGTCATTTTTGCAACTACCCCATCAGAGCTGCAGAGTATGATCCAGGAACTTGCGGACAAGAGTAAAGAAGTGGGATTAAAAATGAACTTTCAGAAGACAAAAGTGATGTTCAATGCTTTTACAAGAAATGAAGATTTATCGATTGATGGAAAAAAGCTGGAGAAAACAGACACGTTCGTTTATCTTGGACAGCAGATATCAAGTGAGGGTCACATTGATGAAGAAATTAATCGGCGTACAAAACTTGCCTGGAGAGCTTTTGGAAGAAACAGCATAATTTTCAAGAGCAATATGCCATTATGTCTTAAAAGAAAAGTGTTTGATCAATGCATCCTTCCAGTGCTTACGTATGGTGCAGAGACGTGGACCTTAACTAAAAGAGACATACAAAGGCTCCAGACAACTCAAAGAAGCATGGAGAGGTGCATGCTTGGGGTAACCAGGAGAGATAAGAAGAGGAACTCGTGGATCCGAAAAATGACAAGAGTGGAAGACATCATGATCAGAGTTAAATCCCTGAAATGGCAATGGGCTGGACATACTGCCAGAAGGACAGATCATCGATGGACAGCCGAAATTTTAGATTGGATTCCAAGGGACAAGAAAAGACCCAGAAGAAGACCACATGGGAGATGGGTGGATGAAATTCGAAAGTATGCAGGGGTGACATGGAGGAGACTGGCACAAGACAGACCGTTGTGGAGGAAACTTGGGGAGACCTTCGTTCAGCAGTGGATTGATAATGGTTGAAAATGATGATGATGATGAAGGGATCCATAAATCATGCAACTCTTTTCCCCGTCGATTTGTTGCAATTTCTCCTTCCAAAAATCCTATCTCCCAAGTCCCACAAAGCAATGATGGAGGAATAATTTGTCATTTTATTAGGAACTTTCCAAGATTCATCTGGTGGAAAGCACACGTGTAGCAACTGTAACTTTTGAAATACGTTTTCACGGTCTTTAAGAAGAAAATCACACTTCGTGAAAACTTTCAATACGGAGAGCTTTCAATGCGTTCTAAGGCTGAGCATGATACAATAAGGCACTAGGTCATCATTTGACGGTAAAATAAAATAAAATAGCAAGACTGTGGCCAGCTATTGGAATTAAAGCAAGTCAATTAGCTAAAAAATTATATACAAAAAAAATGTTGTTCGGGGAAACCTACGAAAGACTGACAATGCTTGTCAATACTGCACATTCTTTTACTAGTCAGAATAAAGTCCAGGATATTGTGCTGAAACTCCTCATGTAGGTGCATCAGGGCCAAATATGCAAATGATTAAAAAACAACGATCAATGATTAAATAGTGGCCCACCACAGCGCATGAGAACCGCGCATCGAGGAGGGCATATCAAGAGCAAAGCCGGAATGCAGGGACAATTGTGACAGCGGATTGCAGTTGCATTAACCTTCACTGACTGAGATAATGCCTCGACGTTGGATCAATGCACAATACGAGCAGTTCAGCGAGTTTGAGAGAGGACGTATAATTAATTGGGCTGAGAGGGTCGGTTGGTCAAGTCGCCGTATCGCCAGGCATTCGGGTTGGAGCGACGGGTAATCGGACGATGTTGGCGCCAGTGGGTGGAGGAGGGCACAAACGGCGGCACGCGGACTGTGGACGGCCGAGGACAACGACAGAGCGCGAGGATCGAGCGATTGTGAGAGCCGCACGAACAGAACCGAATTCGTCGTTCTCAACCATCCGTGGCGATGTTGCGTCGTCTACAGGTACGGAAATGGCCATCCGGACCCTTGCCAGACGACTTGCGGCACAGGGACTACATTCTTGGAGGACACGTCGCAGCTCACTACTGACCAGCGAACATCGACGGCACCGGTCGCAGTGGTATAGCACCCGATCAACGTGGGATGGTGTCAAGTGGCGTCGTGTTGTCTTCAGTGATGAATCACGGTTTGCTCTTGGAGCCGATGACCAGCGCATACGTTGTCTGGAGACAAGCCGGCCAGCGCACGGATCTTGCCTTTAGCGTGGAATGGCACACAGCTGGCACACCAGAAGTGACTGTCTTGGGAAGCCATTTCCTATGGTAGCTGGACATCCTTGGTAGTCCTTCGTGCCACACCTACGGCTCAACTGTACGTCGATGACATTCTACGACCTATTGCGTTGCGATTACTGTCGCAGCATCACCGAGGAATTTTTCAACGGGATAATGACCAGCCACACACGGCACATCTCTCCCAGGCCTACCTCCGTAAATGTCGACACCCTTCCATGGCCAGCCCGATCCCCCGATTTCTCAGTAACCAAACATGTTCGGGACATGATGGCTCGCCACCTACTCTCATCCCTGAATGTCGGTGAACTGGCACGCAATTTGGTTACACCGTCTGACATGCAATACCTGTCAGCACAGTACCGTGAACTATATGCATGTATCCCACACTGCGTAATCACTTGTACCCAAGCCAGAAGTGGCGCTACAACGTGCTGACTTGTTTCACTCGTGGAGCTGTTTTACACGAATAAAAGGTCCAACTGCTCTGGAAATGCAACCACTTCCTTTCCTATACATGTTCATTGCACATACAAATTTTCATCTCTCTTCAATTAGTTTTTCGTTCTTTGTTTGTGTGTGTGTGTGTGTGTGTTTGCTCAGTGCACAAACCTATTTTAAGCTTGTACGTTCAATCATGCATGAAATGTAAACCGAAAAGTTATTGAATGGCACGACCGTCAGTCGTCCCTTACGAATTATCCAGGACTGAGATTTTTCCTCGTGAAATTCCAAAAATGACGAGGATAACCAGGGCTAACGCCACGGCACACTGGTTGAGAAGCTCTGGGTAGCGGGACATGATCAACGGGTTAATTAGAAGTGATAACCCAGCGGAAACCAAGGCGCACTAATCACACTGCTGGACATGGAAATTACAACATCGAGAAGGAGTTCAAGCAGAGATATGCAAAATGCAAATCACATGTGACAAGGGGCCACCTGAGACAAGCAAATGACCGAAGTTTCACAGCGATCGGGCATGAAGACGCCGGCTAACGAAGATTTAAAGACGGCGTACACACGGGCTAGAGTAACAGGGTCGAGTGTGTGTGTTGCGCGCCGCGATGAAGATAGTGTATTGGCTGACCCATATTATGGGTTACAGCGGAACAGTGTGCAGCCTTGTGCTGTACAGCAGTTCACTAACTGACCGTATAACGACAGACACCTATATTCAATTAACTGACGTAGGGCCACACAGGATCATCGATATTCAAAAGCTGAGACTCAGCTAGCGATCAATTTCTGTCAGATACGGCTCAGTGTGAACACAGTGCAACACTCCGTGTCAATTAAGCTACGTTATAGAGCACAGGATGTCGCGACGGCGAGGAAGTGAACCCAGATGCCGGACCACAGAGGGTATATTATTATATACTTCGTTAAGGAGTCTTTCGTGACCCGTTCGCCTCGGCGTTGGTACTGCAACGCGACCTGCAAGCTGCTACTGGCACAGCTGTGTCCACTCAATTGATTTTTCTTATTGGAGGTTTAACGACCACCGTGAGCAATTCAATGGGCTATAAGCAGTCGCCCATCCCTAATTTAGGGTCATTGACTCCAGGAAAGGGAGAAAGCCAGTGCAGTAAGAAAAAAAACAACACTAATGCCTCAACAGGATTCGAACCCGGACCCATCTCGGACGAAATGTAATAGCCAGCGCTTAGACCACTGCGCTACCGGGGCGGCACTCAAATGTTATGACGACGTTTACATGACGTGGGGCTACGAGCTGGACGCTCAGCCCAGCTCATTCAAATGACACGATGACGACTGCATGACGTGGGACTAGGAGCTGGACGCTCAGCCCAGCTCATTCAAATGACACGATGACGACTGCATGACGTGGGACTAGGAGCGATACGTTTAGCCCAGCTCATTGAAATGACACAACCACGTTTGCATGACGAGATACCCCGGCTCATTCAAATGACTTAAAGTGGAACTACGAGTAAGACTCTTAGCCCAGCTCATTCAAACGACACGACGTCGTTGGTATGTTACGAGCGAGACGCTTAACCCAACTCATTCAAATGATACGACTACATTCACATGGCATGGGACAGCGAGTTAGATGCTTAGCCCGGAACGCCCCGTTGCTGGGACATCACAAGTTACGTCGTTAAGAATGGTGCGTATACAGAAGAACGGAACTGTGAAACGGAGAAACCTGCTCTTTACGTACACTTATCCGGAAAGCTCCATCGTTATCAACGACATGAGGACGCCTTTGCATTTAGCCGTCATACAACATCCTGACGTGGTACACCAGCGTGGGGTGGTGACAGATATGGGAGCATAACACTTTCATATTTTTGGCATTCTGATGGCGAGACACGGCGGTAGAACATCTCTCCGACATATTCTTGGCGCTGTGAGGCGAGACGGTACGTCGATACCTCTCACTGTCAATCCTGTTATTCGATCTTTCCTTGCTATCACATAAAGAAAGATGGTGTAGTGGGACAACACACTCCTCTACACACTGCTCGTATTACTAAGGGCAGCCTCTGGAATGTAGTTATGCTGTCGTGGCCACCAAGTCACCGGATTTGTTGGTCATCGAGCTTGTGTGAGACGCTATAGGTCGCCTTTTCTGCCAACTTCCAGCAGTGGACCTTCAACAGCTGCATGTACAGTTGGTTGCTGCTCGAAATTCCATATCCAGGTGCAGCATTGTTAATTTCATTAATGGCATACCTCGTAGTGAAAAGACTTCCGTTACTATACAATGAGCAGCAATTCCGTACTAAAGAATTCGTTATGAAAGCAGGTGTGCTATTCTTCTCACATGTCTTTGTGACCTCTTTGCACCCTGTGATTTTCCTGACTATAAGTCAACTTTGTAGTGTTTCGATTTCTATGTTGAGAAGTGCATTCTGAATGCATCGTCGAAATATTAATATGTATTACAAAATTTTCGATTTATAAATTAGGCTTAAAACGTATCGAATAATTCTGAAGAAACGTATCGTTAAAAACTATCTTAATACGATTTAAATTAAAGACCCTTAACTGAATCAGAATGCAATATTAAAACATGACATTTATTTACAATCCTAAAACAGTAAAAGAGATTTAAAATGGACTACATCTTTTGCAGCTACATTAGTCGCATCATCAGGCTCAAGTAAATGACAACACTGAAACGAGTGGTAAGAATTTTATAGTTCTAAACCTTTCCAGAAGGCATTAGTAAAAACGGTTCCCGCTGTTGCCAGAGAACAAAACTGTACTTACGGGAGGTAGCATTTTTCAATTGGTACGTCCACGTCTAGGTGATAGTAAGCTTTGGACAAATTGCTTCCAAGTGGATGTAGCTCACCATTACAACATACCTTTTCGAAATGTGCTATGCACAAAGCCTCTGCTAAGAGTAAAGATTGTTTGTTATTTGCAGGGGTCACTACAGTCACTTTATCCCAGTCCGGGGAATAGTTTCCTGAAGAGACTAAATTACACTGGCGGAAAGTGAAAAAAGAACACCAAGAAGGAGATGTCTGATACCAACGAAATTTATACAGCATAATAACGGAATACAGAGGATAACGTGATCAAAACATTATGGCAAAATACAGCTGTATTTGCTGGTGAACTGAGAAATAACATTTACATGTAACATGGTTAGTACGAGGTTGAACCGCCATGGACTGCGTCACACTGTGCAATTCTGGCATGGAGTCTGTCGTAGAGATGTTGGATGTAAGTTTGGGGTAATGAGTTCCAAGCATCCTCAACCTGGACGTGTAAATCGGGGATGGTCGTGGCTGGCCGTGGAGACCGGATAAGTCGTTGTCCCATAAAATCCCACACGTGCTCAATAGGGGACAAATCCGGGGAACGTGCAGGCCACGGAAGTTGTCTCACACCCTGAAGTGCATGTTGCGTTGCACGTGTCGTGTGTGGGCGTGCGTTATCTTGTTGGAAAACACCACGATGGACCGACCTTACAAATGGCACAACAGCGGGCTGAATGATGTTGTTGATGTAGGAGGTGCTGTTTAACGTACCCGGTACAAACACTAGTTGTGTACGTGAGTGATAGCTGATCGCTCCCCACAACAGGAGACCAGGTGTAGGCCCTGTGTGTCGCTGTCGGATGCAAGAAGGGTGGAGACGCTCCCCTGTGCGTCTGCGAACACGCATACGGCCATCGGACGCTCCCAAGCAGAATCTCCTTTCATCGCTGAACACGACAGATCGCCATTGCGTTCTCCAGTGCAGACGTTGGCGACACCACTGCAGCCGTTCCTGACGGTGGGCTGGTGTCAGAGGTACACATGCCAGAGGCACACGTGCACGTAGTCCTGCATCCAGTAGACGGTTGCGGATTGTTCGCACAGTCACCTCAGGTGCAACAGCAGCTCGGATTTGCGTCGCAGTGGATGTTCTGCTTGACAACGCAGCTCTTCTTATGTGTCGATCGGTCCGCTCATCAGCCCGTCTGTGACTCCCGGTTCCACGTCTTCTCGTGTGGGAATGTTCCTCGGACCATCTACGCCACCATCGTACCACCACCGATACTTCCCGTCCAATTCGCTCCGCAATACGACGATACGACCACCCGGCCTCGCGGAGTCCGACTAGTCGACCTCGCTCGAAGTCCGATAACTGCTGAAATCGTACACGTCTTCCATGTCCAGGCATTGCAGCTTCTTCAGGGTCTTCGCACGTGTCCGTACGTCTACGACTAATTACATTCACTTCGCGGTACTCCTTAAATACCACCGACGATAATTTGCATATTATGCCGTGCTGTGGCGTAAGTGCTCACCGGTTGGTCTCGAAATTAACATCACACCTACGTAAACTCGACCCCATTAACATATGTAAATTTCAGGATCGTCCGCCAATTCCTTCTTGGTGTTCTTTTTTCACTTTCCGCCAGTGTAGTTAGGGACGACGACACCGTGGTTGTTCTCATTGAGTATTCGTGACCTGACATGCGCACCTTTAAATTACGAAAGGTCGAGCCTAAATACACCTTGTGCTCTAGGTTAGGGTTGGTATAACAGAGTGGTATACAATACACTCCGAACCTAGAATACAATGGGACCAGGTCCTTATGTCGGCATATTTCATTAAAGATTTTGATAGTTCTTATTCCAAAGCCTGAGGACGCTTTTTTATAATATTTCTTAAGGCTATTCACAATGTGAGGGATGTAGTTCACAGTATCAACATAGTGTGTAGGGGTGACTTCTCTTTGTAGTGTTGAATTTGAACGTCGAATGTAGTCTCCAATTACCTTAGAAACTAAGTTTCTATTGTATCCATGTTGACTGGTAATCTGGTAGACTTTATCTAATTATTTTCGGCGTAGAGCGGTAGATGATGAACGTGAAAATGCCCGATTAACACGAAGTGAATTGGAGCCTTCTTTTAAGAACTTGGGTAATCTAAAGTTGCTGGGATAATTAATGAAACCGGTGTTAGTTTGCGATAAGCTGAAAATTGTAAATCTTGAGTGGTTGGGTTACGATGTAATAAAAAGTTTAAGTAAGGGAGGACGCTATCCTCCTCCATCTCAAGGGTAAAGTTTATTGTTGGGTAGTCATTAGAAAGCGCCTGTGAAAATAATTTAAGCCGGTCTGGGCCATGTTGTAAGACCAAAACAGCATCAACATAACGTATGTAGAGTAATGATTTAAAAGTAAAATTGGTCAGAATATTATTTTCCAAAGTTTGTAGTAAAATTTCCGCCAGAACAGGGGATAATGGCGAACTTATTGGTGTCCCAGCTGTTTGCTTGTAGATTACACCATTCATTCGGGAAAATGACCAGGTTGCTATAAGTTGAAGAGCTGACAATATTGCTTGGATCTCCAAAGGTGAGGAACTGGGTAAAAGGTTTAGTTTTTCTTCAATTATTTGGAGTACCTGCTCTACAGGGACACTACATCAAGTGAGGCAATCAAAAAATAGTTCGCTCTCGAAATGAAGGGGCGGATTCTCTCTAGGGCTTGGGCTGGACCGTTGATTGAAAATTTGAAAGTTTTGGTCAAGGGTGCGAGAAATTTGGCTAATGCCGTCTTCAGGGGTTGTATTTTAAATCTCTTTTACTATTTTAGGATTGTAAATAAATGGCATGTTTTAATATTGCATTCTGATTCAGTTAAGGGCCTTTAATTTTAAATCGTGCTAAGACAGTTTTTAACGATACATTTCTTCAGAATCTATGAGCACAAAGAAGACATAATACTTTATGGATCGAACAATTCTTGACTCACCATGAAAGAAAAGTCTTTGCAAATGTTTTTAAATTTGCTCTATTTCGGTTCTGTGGAGAATGATCAGGTATGTACATAATGACTATTATGTTTTGAAAAGTGGTCAAACCGGCATTTGAAGAGAAAAAAATGATATCAATATTTATTCATCCATCGCTGCTAAAACTTATAAATGTCTCCCTATGTGATATGCCGTACCTTTTCTAATGATAAGATTCAGATGCCATCCATAGAAATGTCGCGTTATGCTTTGTAGTGTTTTTAATATTTGTACGTTGTTTATATTAGTTGAACTAACCAGTTAGTGTTCTTACGACACTTAATGTCAATCGCATATACAAACACAGAAATCTACACTGTATAGTTATACACGTAACGTGGCGCCCATATGAGTACTTTTAGGGGGGGGGGGGGGCTAAGATAAATTCTTACCTCCTTCAAGGTTGTCAAACATTTTAGTAAATGTACAAGATACTAAATTACAACAAAAATAATTCATACAATCAATCATTAATATCTTATTATTTTTTAAAATACTTTAAAAAAAGTTTCGCCTATTTTAGTGTTTTAAATTTATCAAAAATTTGGCTATACCAACTGCTGGGGGCTGGAACCCCCCCCCCGGCGCCCTTGTACACGTTATTCATCTATAACAAGCTTTTCAGTCTCCGTTACGCCACTACAACAAGCCATTATATACATCTTTTTTTCATTCAACGTAACCTATTTATTTTTCTCTGACTCACTGTTAGCCTTGATGTACGAACTGCGCGAGGAAGTAATATGCCGTTCAGTAAGAAAATCTTTAACGAGCATAACGAAATTTACATAAAAAGCGAAACTCGAAAGCAAACTTAAATAGATGTATACGTCGCAGCCTGTTATTTTTTGCTTCATAATACCAAAGTTTTTAAGGAATTAAACTATTTTTTCGAAGGCTGAAGTTTTTTTTTTTTTTTTTTTTTGGCCACACTACACCATTCACCACACAATCAAATCACAGATACAATTTCTGTATTAAAAAAACATGCAAATACAAATATTATACAATAATATTATACATATATTGAAAAGTATAAATGAAGTAACAGGAAATACAAAAACACGTATGATAACATGAATAATTTTGTTTTTAGTTTTAGTTTAAGTAAATTGAAGCACCACTACAGGTTCTTAAACAAATCAGTGCGGTGCACTGTGATTGTGGCAAGGGAACCAGGGAAAAAGGCTAACAATAGCCTGACGGGCCTCTAGCCCCCCCCCCCCAATAGAATCTAAATAGCCAAGCCAAAGAACAATTTAACCATTATGCAGTAAATTAAAGTTATGATACGTAATGTACAACCAATCGTTAATCAACCATTAATTTTGAAGGTCTTTAGTTGTTTTTTGAATACCGAAAAGTGTGTAATCGTCTTGATTCGAAGCGGCAACCCATTCCAGGACCTAGGGCAGGTCAAGTTAATATTATTAAGTAATAAATTAGTACGCGCTCTAGGTATTAAAAAACTAGTATTTCCACGAGTGTCATGACAGTAACTTGACGTTACGCGTCTGATGAAACAGTCAACTGAAATGCACATGGTGGTAGCATTATAAAAATAATTTCGATTTAAAAATCAGTTAATGGGCATAATGAGCAGACGTGGCTTTTTTTTTTTTTTAATTTTCTCCCCCTTTTTTTTTAGTAAGCTCGCATTATGGCGCCTGTTTCTCGGTTGTCATGTCTGCATGGATGCGATTGCTGACAAGCGTTTATGTTTAGAATGTTCGTATTTTCCAGTGACACAGGAAGTGCTAATTAAGCTGGTGAGGTGAGACAGCTGAAACCGATGGAAAGAGTTACGAAACGAAATAACTAGTTACGAAAAAATAAGCTGAGTTACGAAACGAAATAAACTGTGACAAGATGTAATGTTAAAGTAGGGATTTTTACGATTCATAGTTATTATGCGTCAAAATTTGGTTAAACTGCAAAAATTTACCACATGTTAAAGAGAGGGAATATAAAGTTTTTTATTGCATAATTGCAATTAAAAAAACCTTCAGCTGGAAAGACAAATCTCGTGTCAATAAGTTTGCGTGTTCTCGTTTTTCGGTCAGTAACTGATGCTAAACATGAGTACTTTCGCTAGCTTTTGTGATGCTTAACTGTACTAGATAGAAATTCATACATTGAAGTAGCAAGTTATTAGGAAAACCCAACAGAAATCAAACACGATCCATCTTCACTTATAGTACATACGAATAGTACATTGAGATGGCTTTCTAAATAGCTCACTGCGCCCCGGTAGGACGCAGTGGTCTAAGCGATGGCTTCTGACTGATCAGTCGCATTTTTTCGAGCTCCTGCCAGTATTAGAAGTTTCGTGTGAAGTTTGTGGTTTTTTTTTGCGTTTGTTCTTTGACAGTTCGTGTGTTATTACCTGAGTTCCTTCCTCGCAAGTAGTGAGGCGTACAAGCTGTACGTGCTTATTTTTTCGTTTTTTGCCTGTTCTTGAGTGTTGCAAGCTGCAACGCTCGAGCCGCGAGGGTTAGTAGCCGGGCTGGCTACTACCTCCACCAGCATGAGTGCCATATACCCGTCTATATCTCCTTCCTCTGCGCTTTCTTCGTCGTCTGTATCTTCCGTGACCACCATGAATGGTGTTCAGTCAAATAGTGTTGTGGTTTCGTCGCCAACTGTACCGCTGGTTACAAATTTGCCGGAGGCTGGGTCAGAGGTACCCAGCTCTTCTATTCCTGTGTCTCGTTCGTTCGCCGCGGCTGTGAGTGCGACTTCTACTTTACATAGTGCTTCTGTGTCTTCGCGACCAGAGTTTACACGTGTTGCTTCCGCTTTAAGGATAACATTACCACTCGACTCTCCTCAAGGTAAGGAACTTTCGTCTGCCTTACTTTTAAGTGTATTTGTTCCTGCTCTGCGCGACACCCCCCTCCCCCAATATTTAAATGCTATTTCTAAAGTTGTACCCGGAGAAAGCATTGTGTCTATTATCCGCTTGGGAGGGTGTTGTCGTGCACTTCACTCATCAACAGGCAGTGGACAAAATCCTTGCTTTTGGCTTGGACATTGGTTCCGTACATCTCCAACCAGTTGCAGCAGCTCAAAGACCAGTGACTGTCACCTTGTCTCCAGTACCCACAGCTGTGCCTGACTCGGTATTAATTGATGCCCTTAACACCATGGGGCGAGTGGTTGGTACCACAAAGTACCTCCCAGCTGCTGCTCGCGACTCCCCCTGAAACATGTTCAGGGCGGTCGTCGTCAATACAGAGTCATCTTTCCAACCCCACAAGCAATAGTTAACCGGCCAACCACCCTGGAACTCATAACTGAAACCCGGACCTACATTTTCAATCTGTTTGCTGGCGTTCAGTGCTTCCGATGCAAGGGTGAAGGTCACCTTGCATCGGCATGCCCACATTCCACAGCTGCTACTGTTCCAACTCAATCACTTGATGCTGCTGTTCCAGCGGGGACTCTGCCCACCGCTCCGGATTCTTCCCCCACCCTCCCCACTCAATCTGTTCCAGCTGCCGATCCTGGTTCCACCTCTGTCGTATCACCTCCAGTGGTCCGTGTTGCTTCGGCATCCACTGACCTGCAGGAATTTCCCCCGTTGCCAGCGTCTGAAGGGGCCTCCACCCCCAAGGTTCAGCGGACCAAGAGGCAAAACTCCCCTGGCTCAGCGAACCGTCGTGCGAGTTCCTCGGACCGCCAGAAATCCAGGAAGACGGCTACATCCTCGTCACCTTCACCTGGACCGGCTCCTGTTACTTCTTCAGTTTCCATCTACAACCGTTTTACCTGTTTGCCGAACGATGATTCCATGGACGTTACCGATCCCGATTCTGAAGAAACTTTATTTGCTGAATCTGATGACGACTCTCCTGCCCCCTCTCTGGTTGACATCACCTCTATGTTTGCTGACATTGAGGTGCCCTTAACTCCCCTCTCATTCACAGATCTGTATGCCTTGATTGCTCGCCCCAGACGGGCGAAATTGATTACTCTCCCTTGTATAGCAAGTAAACTCTCTCACCTTCCGGAGATGCTAACCCAACTGACGTTCCTGCATGAGTTCTTATTAAATGTTGATCTGCCATCCGGGACAGAGCAGTACGCTCGCCGGTTGGCGTATTTACTTAAAGTTTTGAAGGCAGAACTGGAAGGTTGGATGCAGCCGCCCCAGTGATGCCTTCCTAAATGTGCTCTGCTTTAACTGTAGAGGCCTTGCGTCTTCAGCCGCGAATGCTTTGGTCTTCGAGGACGTTCGTTTCCTGAGGACAGATATCCTCCTCTTCCAGGAGACGAACTGTTCCTTGGCGACCGGGTATTCCTGCTGGAGACGCTATTCGCTTTATCACAACTACCGGACGCACATTGGGTCCGGTACAGCGATTGCATTCCGTACTCGGTTTCATTCTCTTCTTTCAGATATCGTTGAGTCACAGAGTCTGCTGGGCTCCTTTCAAGGTATCTCCTTTAGTTATCTTTCCCGTCGTTTTCATGTTTTCAATTTGCATATGCCACAATCATCGGTTGATGCTGATGCTCTTCTTTCGCATTTGATTTCCCTTCTTTCCCAAATTCCTCCTTCTGAAATCGTTCTTATTGGTGGTGACTTCAACTGCACTCTCCAACCGGGTCTTGACCGTGATGGTTCCGGGGAGAGTCGCCTTAACCTTTCCTCCCAACTGTCTCAACTAGTTAGTAATTTTTGTCTCATTGACGCATTTCGTACCATCCACCCTCTGTCCCGTGAATTCACATGGTTTCCTCCGGCCGCCTTAGCGCATGCTGCGGCTCGTCTCGACCGGTTTTATGTTTCTAGTTTCCTCCACTCATCCTTGTTGAAGTAACCCATCATCCTTCTGTTTCCTCCGACCATCGTCCTGTTCTACTGGAAATATTTTTGTCCTCTTTCTCTGTCCCCCCTCCCCGGTTTGGTCTCTCGATGATTTTCTCCTTTCCGATCCCACGTTTCAGGCCGAAGTTCGTTCGATTATTTCTTCATCCATTTCTGAACTTCCTCTCACGGTTGACCCAGCAGCTCTGTGGCTTTCCACCAAACTTTCTATCCTATCGTT
Source organism: Macrothele yani (assembly GCA_039090855.1). Classification (NCBI taxonomy): domain Eukaryota; kingdom Metazoa; phylum Arthropoda; class Arachnida; order Araneae; family Macrothelidae; genus Macrothele; species Macrothele yani. The sequence goes on along the minus strand of CM076995.1, from coordinate 149,260,718 downwards.
TGCACGTCAGTTCTCTTTTTCGTCCCGTTTTCACCGCTTTCATGATTTAACTATTCTTCACCGTAAACTACAGTTCCTTTCTCCTTCAGATCCATCGTTTGCAGCTCTTCAATCACAACTTCATAGCATTCTATCTTCCTTTGCTTCTTCGTCTCTTACCCGGTTAAAGTTTTCCAAGTTACATTTTCATGATGACCCGTTTCAACACCTTCGACATCTTGAATCCCACCGTGCTCTGAGTTCCAACATTTCTTTTCTCTCGCTTCCAGATGGCTCAACTGTTTCTGATCCAGTGCAGATCTGTGATCGAACTTTTCAGTACTTCACTGATCGGTTTCGATTGCGGGTCCTGCCGCCTGCAGAGAATTCTCCATTATTATCACATCTTCCTCAGGTCCCGTCTTTTTTTCCCCCTCCTTGGTTTCACCGATCTCTCCCTCGGAGGTTCGTTTTGCCATTTCTAGTCTGAATGACCGCTCCGCCCCTGGGGCTGACGGTCTTCCACTTTCTTTTTATAAAACCTTTCTTCCTGCTCTGCTTCCTCTTCTCGTTGCTTGTTTCAACTCGATCTTTTCTTCTTCGACTTTCGTTTCTTCTGACTTTGCTTTTGCTCTTCTCCGCCTAATTCCTAAAACTGGTAATCTTGGTCTTCTATCTAACTGGCGCCCCATCTCGATTCTTAACACCGACTACAAGATCTTTGCAAAAATTCTGGCTCTTCGCCTTAACCCTGTTCTACAATTTATTATTCATCCTGACCAAACTTATACGATCCCTTCCCGTTCGATTGCAACTAACATCACTACCATCCGTGATTTACACTCTCTGCTTCCCGTCTTTCTGAACCTCTTGCTATTTTTAACCTAGATCAGAAACAAGCATTCGATTCTGTCCATCATTCTTATCTTTTCTCTGTTCTTCGTCACTTTGGCTTTCCTTCCCTTTTCTGTCAGGCACTTTCCAATCTATATTCCCATTCTTACTTTCGTGTTCGGACCTCTTCTTTTATGACGGCTGCTATTCCTTTTGCAAGCGGTATCCGGCAGTTGTCCCCTGTCGGGTCAACTGTTTGCCCTCACGTTTGAACCACTTCTTATTTCTCTTCGATCTCGTTTGCTGGCAGGCATTCCGCGTGGTGTGGCCTCCACACGGCACCATCGCGTGGTTTTGTCGGCCTCCATGCGGACGACCTTACTCTTTTTTTACGTTCCCAACAGGCTTTTTGGTGTTGTTTTATCTACCTATACTGAGTATGCTTCAATTTCAGGTGCGGCCCTTAATACCTCTAAATCTGTTGGCTTGTGGGCTGGCTCGTGGTCGTCCCGCGGCGACCGCCCTTGGGGTGCCCGGTGGTCGACCACGATCATCAAACTTCTTGGAGTGTTCATCGGGAACCCGGTGGCGGTTGCTGCCGCCACTTGGTCCCCTTTGGTGCAGGACATGAATCGACGCCTTGTCCCTTTTCGCCGTTTGAAACCGTTTCTTTCTTTTTTAGCAGGTCGCATCTTCTTTCCGCTTTTCTTCTTCCGGCCCTTTCTCATACTTGGTTTGCTCATTTCCTCCTCCCCTCTTTCTTCGTCACGTTCAATGTCTTTTTACAAATTTTATTTGGGATGTCGTACATTGGGTTCATCGATCCACGCTTGTCCTTCCGGTTTCTTTTGGTGGTCTTGCCCTTCCGGATTTGTCCCTTAAATCGAACGCTTTCCATCTCCAACATTTTTTGAGGATTTTTACCCTTCCTTGCGGTTCTTCGATTACTATAATTGACACTTTGCTCTTTCCACGAACTCCTTTTCTTTCTCTAGCTACTTTTATCCGCATGGACCTCTTTCCACTCATTCCCAATCACTTTCCCGCTACTTACCGTACCGTTTTCTCCCTCTGGCACTCCTTATGTCCAGTCCGCCTCCCCCCAGCTTCGACTAACGATCTCCTTGCGGAACCACTTTTCTTCAACTCTGCCCTTCGTTCTCCAAATTCTCAGTACCTGAACTTCTCCACTTGGTTTGCAAGTGGCGTCGTTCAGGTTTCTCAACTTTTTGATTCTTCTCTTCACTGGAAATCTTTTGATCGCCTTTCCCCTCTGTTACTTGATACCCCTCAGCATCGTGCACAGTTCTTTCTTATTCAATCCTGTCTTATTCGTCTTTATCCTTTACTTGTCAATTCTATTGGCCTCATTCAGTCTTCCGCCCCGTCGCTCAGTCTTCCCTTTCTTCTCTACTTAAACGATTCTCCATTTTTACCCCATCAAGTTACAGCCAAGCTTCTTTATTCGCATTTTCTTACCAATTTCACAGCTCCATTAGCAATTCCTTCTGTTTCAGCTACAGATCTTCCAGGTACATGGAGTGATCCATCGACTTCCCTGGCTTCCCCGAAAGCCCGGGACATTCATTGGCTGCACCTACACCGTCGGTTGCTCACTCCGCGTACCCTTCATCGTTTTCGTCATTTGGCTTCCCCGCTTTGCTTCTTTTGTTCTACACTTGGTGATGTGTCACATTCCTATGATTCTTGTCTGGTGTTGCAGCCCTTGTTTTCGATTATGTTTTCCTTCTTTCCAAAGTTTGCCCTTGTCCTCATACAATGTTCCATTTTTATTTCCTCCGACGCCATTCTCCCCCTGTAGATGTCCACAGTTCTGTTTGTGCATTCATCATTCTCCAAGCGAAGTTGACGATTTATTTGTTTTACCACTCAAGCGTGGATCGAGCTTCTCTCCGGCGTTATCATCCGGCCCGGGTGTTTTTGTGCAGGAGGTACCGATCATCCATCAGATCGGTCCTCCAACTTGAGTATGACATGGCGCGGGTTCGGCAGGATGTGCCTGCCTTTTTCTCTCTCTGGTCTCCATATTTGTCATGGTTTCATGTTTCTGCAGGCATTATTGCTCTCCTCCCATAGCCAGAGTTTATTATATTTATATTTATTTTTTTTTATTGGTGTTTTTGTTTAGTGCATAATTTTTGTACATACCGTAGATCTGTGTCAGTGGGTTAGTGTCTCCTTTAGTTTATCTTCTTGTTGCTTTCCGTGCACACACATTCCCGTTAATTTGTTGTCGGTAGCGTTTACTGACTTTTTCTTTTCTTTTATTTTATTTTCCGTCGGCCTCAAGCCGTTGGTCGACAAACTTTTTTGTGTGCCGGCTAAGCGTTTTGGTATTTTCTGTTTATTGTTTACTGTTACCAAGGTGTTTTATGTTGTTTTGTTGATGTTGATTGCATTTTTGCTGTGGCATGCACATTGTCTGATGTGTTTTTGTTTTGTTTTTTGTTGCTCAAGTGTCGGCTTTTTTTTTCTAGTTTGCTTTTGGTGTCGTTCACCTATTTTATATTTATTATTCGTCGGTTTCACACAGTTTACTGTCGCACGGTTTTGTGTTTAATGTTGTGGTTGTTTTTATTTTTTTTGTTTTAATTTTTTTTCTTGCTGAACGGGTACTGCTGGCGCGTGGTACCGAGGGTTTTTTTGTGTGTTGGTTCTGAACCTTACCGACGTGTTTCTTGATTTTGTTTGTGTAATCGGTGTTTATTTTTGTGGTTAGTGCTGTGCATACAGTGCGAATTCACTGTTTCGACCCGAGTTTATTTGGTGGTGATGCTTGTCTGCAAGTTTAACTCCTGTGTTCTTTTTCACAAAGTTTTTCATGGTGTTATTTGTGTATTGTGCATTCTTTATTGTGTTCATGGTGCTATTTGTATATTGTGCATTGTGTGTTAATTTCTTGGTGTTATTTGAATATTGTGCTTTGTGTGTTGTGTTAATGGTACGGGGTGTTAGTTTCTAGTGGTTGTTTTTTTCTCTGTGTTGCTGTCGGTCTTACTGACCGAGATACGCTTTAAATGTAAATTTTTGTTGTTCGTCGGCTTACAGCCATTTGTCAACGCATTTCTCCGAACTACCAGGTTTTGTTTTTTTTCGGCTGCAGCTTGTTGTCGGACCGTGTGTGTGTTTGTTTTTTTTTCCCTTGACAGTTTTGACAAACTCGGCTGACTTTTCTTTACCGCCTTGCTTCATTAGTGGTCTGTCCTGTATGTATTGTTTGTTGTGCAACTGTTTTCTTTTTATCTTGCCGTGTGTTATTCTTCAACTTGCTCTGATGTCGTCTGCTTCTTCCTGTAGAGTACTCTGTTTATTGCGATATTGATTGTGTGTTGTTATTGTCGTTGCCGGTGAGTTATTGTGCAATTTTTTTTTCCCGGTGAAAATTTGTGTTTGTATGTTGTCTTTTTTTGTAAATAAATGCTCTTTTGAAGTTCTGATCATTCGTCCGGAAGGGGTTCGGGTTCGAATCCCGGTGAGGCATGGATGTTGTGTTTATCTTACGGCACTGGCTCTCTCCCTTCCCTGGAAATAGTGGCCCTAAATTAGGGACGGGCGACTGCTTTTAGCCCATTGAGTTGCTCACGGTGGTCGTTAAACCTCCATTCCAAAAAAATAGCTCACCGCAAAGCATTCAGACGAGTCCGAAGCGTAGGTAGTGGCAATATGCCAAAGACTCGTGATTTCAGTGACGATGAAAGAAGGGATGCATGTGTGACGTACTACACAGGTGAAGCACGTGTCAAGACGACAAATCTGCAGAGATACATTTCGTCGGAGTAGTTTAGTTGGTTAGAACAACTGCCTCCGGAGCGAGGAGGCGTGGCTCGATCTTCAACACCAGGGCCGGATTAAGGCCTTACTGGGCCCTTAGGCTAAAACATTTGAGTAGGCCCCCAAAGAACTTATGACGAGAAATCATTATGAAGTCCGTTAAAACACGAAACTGTAGCAAAATGCTTGTGATAATTAATACGTAGTACATTCTTCAAAATAATAAATTATCTCCAGAGTTTTAATTTCTGAGTTAAAAGCTTCAGATTTTTTTTTTTTATTTGAAAGCTTAAGATTCCTAGATTTTGTCATGGATTTTCTAATGATATAGCGTTGTATACTTTTCTCAATGCATCTTTTTTGTTATGCAATGTGAATCCACAAGGGACTTGACCATTGATAGTTCCAAGTGCATATTGGGAGGTGTATGTGGATGGTAGTGAAAAGCTGAAACTCTGACTCCCCGACCCAGCTGTACACAGCGACGAGAAACCTTTATTCTTAGAGAGTTTCTGACCAAGTGGAAATCATACGATACGAAAGTGAAACTATTTCATAAACCTCTCTCTCTCAATTATTTTGCCAAGTATGCCTCCTGGGCTCTTGATGGGCCCCAAGGCTATAGCCCCTATAGATCCGCCCCCTTAATCCGGCCCTGTCCGTCACCGACAAATTGATCTACTGGTCGTTGGGTTCTTCGAAAAATGTGTGATGTTCGTTCCACCACATCGATACATTCCGTCGGTGTAGTTTAGTTGGTCAGAACAACTGGCTCCAGACCGGGGAGGCATCGGTATATGTAAATTTCACACTTGATAATGAGCTCTAGGCGGGAAGGTGCAAGCATATCAGGAACGGCAAACATTCTCGGCTATGCAACTATAACTGTATCGAGGGTATACAATGAGCGGTCGATGTTCGAAGGCAATGGCGGCTAGAGAGGATTGTGAAATATAACAAATAAGCTCCTAAGTCAAGAAACTGCGCAGTACAACAGCGGTATCAAAAGCACAATTTCACCATACACAGCCATCCGTACACTGTTAGAAACTAGTACTTAGAAATAATCAAAATGTACTCGTTTTGAATACATTCTGAGCTTGTAATAGCTCCGAGTACTTGTGCCTCATTTTTGGAAAAGACACGCACTCATTTTTGAGTACATACAGGGAATCAATTGTGAGTATATTTGGTATTTTTAATTTGAAATATATGTACTCATTTTTGAGTACATATAATTCAAATATATGTATTCAAAAATTCCATATATTTCAAATACATGTGCTCTAAGTTTCGTCAGTTTCTGTGCCCTTTCGGGCAAGACACAGAAACTGAAGGAAGTTAGAAGAGCGAATCTAGCGATTCTGACAGGATGGTTTATAAGGCAGAGATAGCACACTAGATGGCGCCACCGTACGATTTCGCACATTGAAGGCAGAGAGAAATTAGAGTGGGCTTATTAATGAACACCTTTATATGTAACCGGGTGATTCCTACCTGGGGGCAGTCACTTAACGTGCTCGTCCGATGCACTGCGGATATTCAGCGATTGTTAGAAATTCACACCACAAGCCTATCAGGCTAGGCTTGAACCTGGGGTCCCTCCATCAGTAGTCTGAATCTCTAACCACTAAACCATCCACGGCTAGATTTCAAATTTGGAATACGTGTATCCATATCTATTCGTTGATTCATAGAATCAACTGGAAGTATATTATTCGATGGCACATCTGGGATAATAGATATACTCGTTTTCACATACTGGGCAAACGGACAGCACAATTTTATGACAAATATAGTGATGAAGCGACAATATATATTATTTATGAGATTGACACAAATATAGTTAACGTAAAAACGTACACAAAGATACTTTATGCATAATTAAATTACTTGTGATCAGTGACTTTGTTGTACTAATTATTTATGTGTGTTACATTACACATTTATTAAACAATTTTTCTTAAAATCTATGATGTCTAAAATGAAGTAATACGAGATTATATTTATATTTATTGACGCAGTTATTTGTAAGTACGTATGGTTACTTATATTTGAGCATGCCATGTACTCGTTTACGATACGATTGTACTTAAAAAAACGAGTAGGTCCAGGTTCTCATTTTTGAGTAGATTTTTTTAACAGTGTACTCTGGCACGAATGGCCTACAACAGTACAAGTCCCTTTCGTGAGCTAAATCCCGACAAATTAGTCTACAGTGGGCATGGGATCACCAAACCTTGACCCATGAAACCCAGAAAAAGGTCACCTGGTCCGATGACTCACATTTTGAGTCAATAATACTGTACGTGCCAATGGACGAGCTGGAATATGGCGTCAGCAACACGAATCGATGTATCACATCGGCCTAGCGTCAACTGCATAAGCTGGTGGTGGGGGTGTAATGGTGTGGGGGTCTGTTATCATTGACTGACATTGTGTTCCTTAATACTGTTACAACAGCGTTTGGATGTCACGTGGTATCTCAATATAATTGCGAACCACGTACACCCGTACACGTTCATGGCACTTCCTGATGGAGAGGACTACTTCCAGCAATTTAATGAATGCTCTTTGCTCGGATTGTCACACAATGGTACCAAGAGCACCACAGTGAGTTCGAAGAGTTAAAATGCCTCTCTCTCCCTCATAGTCCCCAGATTACAACCCACCTGAACACCTGTGGGGCGAGACTGAGAGAGTCTTTCGTAGCAAAGATCCTCCCCCAGCGAACATACGCCAATGGACCTCATTCATGTGACGTCAGAAGTGGATTTCTGCAGGCCAACATGGCTGCTGATTCAATGTTTTCGCTGTTTGATTATCCCTCACTATTGGCCAATTTTAACAATATTAACGTCATGGAATTAATTTCTTAGAAGAACAAATCAAGGTTCCAAAAATACGCCAAGACAATTTTTTGTTCGATGTTTATTTCGCATGACGCAGGAGAGCATCGCCATTAGTCATCCTTTAATTAAAGCACATAAGTTAAACACATAACACATTTAATTAACACATAAATTAAACACATATAATTAAAGCATTAACACATTTAATTAAACATATAATTAAAACATTAACACATAAATTAAACACATATAATTAAAGCATTAACACATTTAATTAAACATATAATTAAAACATTAACACATAATAAACACATAATTAACACATTTAATTAAACACATATAATTAAAACATTAACACATAATAAACACATAATTAACACATTTAATTAAACACATAATTAACACATTTAATTAAACACATATAATTAAAACATTAACACATAATTAACACATAATTAACACATTTAATTAAACACATAAGTTTTTAATGCAGCATTTCTCGTACACGGTATATTAAATTTTCATGTTCTTATCATCAGACATTGGCGAAATATCTGAAACATAAACTTGGGTACCTTTTTTTGCAAAACAAAAACATTTAGAAGCTCAGACAAATACGTAATAGGGAAACAAACTAGGATTCGCACGTTAGGCAATCTGCTTAAAAATTAAATGAATGCGTAACATTAAATAAAAGAGAAATTATGGACATGTTTGTTTTATTCTTTGAGGAAAGTAGAACTTCATTCGTAATTTACTGATGCAAATAATCCATCAATTTTCTATCTTTTTTAGCACGACTTTTGTAAAAAAGATCGTGCTTATGTTATTGGTTTGTCCGTCCGCCTGTACCCACGATATCTCTGCAACTATTAGTGCGATTGGAAAAATTCTTTTTGCATTGGGAAGCTTGAAATATGCGAATGATGATCCTTCATTTCGTTTTTTTTTTTACGATGCACAATTTCGCCGCTAGAGGGCGTAAATGCAGATGATGTCGAATTCAAAAATACGTTCTATTCCACATATTTGCTTCTAAACATCCGATAAAAAAAATTCTTTTATCTTTCAACTCCATTTATGTCGAAGAGTATTTTAGATATAGCATTTCTCGTACACGGCAAAATCACGCACAGATTTTCCGCTAAGGGGCGTAAAAGTAAATTACATTTTTCCCGATAACTCTTCTTCTAAAACTCCGATTTGAAAAATGTTTTCTTCAGCGGATACACCTCCTGATGGAAAATCTTTTGCATATAATTTCAAATTTTTGGTAAAGAATACTTTGGCCACCAGGGGACGCAAGTGTTAATTTTTGCTTCTGATGTATTTGCCATAAAATCTGAGCTTCTAAAATATCGATTAAAAAATTCTTTCGTGGACTGATGGCACTCACATCGATAACTTTTTTGGAATATTTTTTCCTAAAATATTCCACAGTTTCTCCGCCAGGGGCGTAAATGTACATCTTATTTTTGTCAATATCTCTACTTCTAAAAGTCCGATTTGAAAAATTCCTGCTTTGTTGGATAGTGTTTTCCGTGTGACATATTTTTCATATAATTTCAAAATTTTCAAGTAATTTATAGAGTTTCCGCTGGGGGGGGGGGGGAGGTAAATTGCGTTTCGTCCTATATCTCTGCTTCTAAATCTCCGATTTGAAAAATTCTTTCTGCGCCTGATACAGTTCCTGGTGGGAAATCGTTTGCACATAATTTCTAATTTTTTTTAAAAACATGGTTTGGCCATCAGGTGGCGTAAGTCTTAATTTCCGCTTCTGATGCATTTGCAGCAAAATATGAGCTTCTAAAATCTCGATTGAAAAAAGTCGTTTGTTGACTGATACTACTCATGTCAACAAACCTTTTAGGAACATTTTCTTCTTGAAATAATGCATGGTTTCTACGCCAGGGCGCGTAGATGTATATCTTATTTTTGTCAATATCTCTGCTTCTAGGAGTCCAATTTGAAAAATTCCTTCTTTGTTGGATAGCGTTTCCAGTGTGACATGTTTTTCATACAATCTCAAAATTTTCAAGTAATTCATAGACTTTCCGCTAGGGGGTGTGAATGTATATTGCGTTTTCTGTGTTATTTCTACTCCTAAAGCTCCGATTTGAAAAATTCTTCCCGCATCGCATACAAGACCTGATGGAAAATATTTTTCACGTAATTTCTAATGTTTGGTAAAGAATGGTTTGGCCACCAGGGGTCATTAGTGTTAATTTTTGCTTCTGATGTATTTGTAGCAAAATCTGGGCTCCTGAAAACTCGACTAATTTTTTTTTTCTTGGACCGATACCGCTTATATGGATAAACCTTTTGAGAATACTTTCTTCCTAAAATGATGCATGGTTTTCCCACCAGGGGACGTAAAGTCACATCTTATTTTCGTCGATATCTCTGTTTGTAAGAGTTCGTAAGCTCATGATTCCGTTTACAGCAATATCTGAGGGATTAAAGACCCGACTGAAAAACTTCTTTCTTCCGTCAGATACTATTGTTTTCCATACCGGTTCTATTGACTTTGAATAGCTATGATAAATTTAATTTGCGTCAGAACGGATTCAAAAGACGTGCTTATTACACCCGAAAATTCGGTGTCATCTTTCTTCTTTTTGTTTTTTTTCATTCTTTTTTTTTTAATTGAAATTCGAAGGAAAATTACGAGGTTTCAACTGCCTTTGATTCGTAGTATCATAATATCCAAAATCGTTTTCGTTAAAGTCGACAGAACAAATTGGAGAGTGCACATTGGGATAGAAATCACCGCGTTTCATTTCACACAGCCATTCCTTTAACAATTTCGTCTTTTTCAGAGGAAAATTAAGGAATGTTTTTTCTTTCCTCTACACAATTTAGGTTGCAGGATTTATTAGCACAACCATTCGATGAGCAATAGTTAGACATGTCGTTAATAAATTTACGAAAATCGCGATTTTCTTGAACCCCTGGAACGTAACGCAATGTTAAGCAGTGGGAAAACATATGTAAACAAACTTGCGGGTTCGCCCCCACGGAAAAGCTTTCCCATGATGCAATGCGAGGGGAATAAGGTCCATTGACGAGGGCTATCACATCTGCTGGATTGAACGCGCCTGTGGAGCGATACCAGCACCTCGCTGAATACATGCCATACTGGATCGAAGCCTTTTCTGAAGGCCAAGAGTGGTCCAGCATGTGTTCCCAATAATGTGCTATTTCAGCGCGCTTTTGTGGAACACAACATAAGCACGATTCCTCTTTGAACTTGGACTCCAGTAATGTTTGTGTAGCTACGTTCATCACATCTTGGAAACAGTGAGGCTGCAGCCACACAAAGGAGTTTCTTGTGAGTTAAAAAAGATAATCTGACAGTGTCTGAACTTCGTTAGTGGATAATAATCAAGGAGCACACTCTTGGAGTGAAAATCTGCAAGAAATCACAACGCATCGTTTTATGCCTAAGACGTCGGAGTACCAACGTTCACAAACAGAAAGCAAGCGTAAGTGAGAAGGTACTGACAGGCAAATTCAGAAATCAGTGATGTTCGTAAAGATCTAAGACACAATGAAGATCGCTGGCGTGTCGTTGGCGGGAGGATTGCCTGGTTACTTCAAAAGTTACAACCAAATGATTGCGTTTTTCCAGGAATATGACCTGGAGAACATGTTGGTGACCACCACACTATGGCAGGAGGTTGGCTCTATTATCTGTGTAAAACAATTTCCACATGTCCTAAATGCAGTCATTCTTTCATGTCAGTACCCAAATTTAAGAATAGGACAACTGCTCAGCCTGAGGTGCTCGTGAGTTGCATCGGGACAAAAACTTCTAAAGAATGTGACCCATCAATACACGCTCTAGCTTACCATTAAAATACAGACACCTGCATATCTACAAATAATTTTTATTTACAGAAAATGTCACATTTTGCGCTAAAACCTTTGGTCTTCACAGAATACTCTCCTTCAGCTTTTTTGTAAATGTCCGCTGATATATTCCAAAATTCGGCCTTCAAAGCAGTGACCAATTCAGTTTTGTCTGTTGGAATATCTCTTCTTCTACGCACCCGACATGCAATTCTCTATAACATTCAGGTCAGAACTCAGAACTGGGCAGGCTAGCTTTTCGACCCCTACGTCCTTAAAGCAATATGTAACTAGACAAAGTCATCGCTCCTTCCACGTTTTTCTGTAATTAACACACAGCAACCGAAAACTTGTATTTCGACACCGCTGGGAGGTGTCGAAATGCAATTTTTCAGTTGCTGTATGTTAATTATAGAAAAACGTAGAAAGAGCGATGACTGTCCCTTTACATTATCTCCACGTATTTGGCAGATTTTCACCATATCTCTCGCCATTTGGATTTATTAGCTATAATTAAATATCTTGTGTCGTTAAGCCCCGCCAGATGGAGATATCTCAGTTACTGAGCCCATCCCTACGGATTTGTGAAGTCAGATGCTGACAGATAAACACACATAGCGCCGTGGATTGTTGGCGCCGTAGCGTAAAGCAAACGCACTCGGCTACTTCGAGAGACCTGCGGTTCGTTCCCAGCGGTGTCGGAATACAATTTTTCAGTTGCTGTGTATTAATTGTAGAAAAACATGGAAAGAGCGATGACTTTGTCTATATACATTATCTCCACGTATCTGGAAGATTTTCGGCAATCTGTAACATAGCGAGTAATATGACACCGTACGTTGTCCTGCTGAATGATATCAGATCAGATCATACGTACAGGATTTTAGGAAGGGAGTGTCTGACCCCAGGTCTTAAGCAACCCTTAGAAATAGGAAGCTAGGATATTTGGGCTAGAGTGCCCGCGATAGGAAAGTGAAACGGAAGCGAGGTAGAAAGGGGGAGGAAGACGTCCTTATTTATTACCGGGGGGGGGTAGTACCCGGGGCTTGACGTCTTAACGTGCCCATCCGACGCACGGCGGATATTTATTGGTTCTAGCGTTAGTACCTGCCTGGGATCGAACCCGAGGTCCTCCGTGGCAGTATCCTGCTGACTCGGCCTTCGCCGAAGTACTGCTACACCGTTAGTAAAGTACAACTGTCCAGGACATCTAGGTAGAGCTCAACATTCATGGTTTTGTCCAAAACAACAAATGGGATCAACCTTAATCACACACACACACACACACACACACACAAAACAGCTCCATACCATCACGCTGACTTCACTAAACTTTATTGTCAGGACGATACAGTGCAGAAGTTACCTTTCACCCGGCATTCGCCAAGTCCAGGAATGGCCTGGTGGACTATGTACCGTAACTCGTTAGTCCAAAGCGCAGTTTTCCGTAGGTCTTAAGTCCCAGATCAGATCGACGTTCCTTACACCAAGCTGATCGGCATGTGGTATTAGTCAAAGTGACTAGTGGCTAGTGGATGGTTTCTCGAACGTAGTAACCCATGTCGTGCAGCGTCTTGCACATTGTAGTAGTGCAAATACTAGTCCCACTCCCACTTCCACATAGTGTCTGCACGATCTGAGACAATGATGATTTACGTTCAGAGTGCACAGTCCTCTGCAGAGCGCTCCTGTCGCGCTATGTTAGCTTAGGGTCGTTTCTTGGCATAATTCCACCCCAGTTCGCTTCCATTTGCATAATCACATCATAAACCATCGACAAGGATCTCCAGTGCCGCTGAAATATCACTTACTGAGCAAATTGCTTATGTGGCTTCATATGATGAATCAGCATCGGAAATTATTTAACTCTGTCGGACGAGCTATTATTATCTCTTCATAGTCCTATGAGCGTACTTATAGTTTGGTCCGTAATGCGATGTTTGCGTAGGACCTAATCCACTATCAGTAGTGTTTCTTGAGGAGGGGGGGTTAAAACGACCGCCAAGAGCAACTCAATAGGCTATAAGCAGTCGGCTAACCCTATTTTTGGGCCAATGGCTCCAGCGACGGGAGAGAGAGTGAAAGATAAGGCTGAAAGACAAACATGCCTGCCATGTTTTTCACTCGGGATTCGAACCCATACCTATCTCGGACGAAAGAAAAGAATAGAAGCCTGGACTTCGGACCCCTCGGACATCGTGGTGGCATTACCGCGATGGCCGAGTGTTTAATTGAGTGTTTAATTTTGTGATGCCGAGTGTTTAATTTTTAACCTTCACTGTCATATTGGGTATCATTCCTATGCGTTTCACATATATTTATACTAAGTCTCAGTCTCTTGATCCTGTAATTGCTTACTAATGTTTACCCTGAAGTTATGAAACGGTCTGGAATAGGACGTCTTTTCCTTTTATTTAACCTAATTGCATTCATTATTATACGTTTATTTTGGGGATGTGTATTGCTGTTTTGTGCTGTGCTTTTTTTATGATTTTATTTTTTCGTATATTTGTGATTTTGTACCAATTGGATATTGGTGTACTCCTTTTGCTTTTTCTGCATATATCATCGTTGTGCTTGGAGGTATGGTGTGATTTATGATTAACTTTGTTGCTTTGTCTTGTTGATCTTGGTTTATTTATTGTCGCACGATTATTTAATGTACTGTACAGTTATTCTTGTGATGTTCATTTTTCGATTACATTAATTTGGTATATATGCATAGATGTCCTATTTAAATCTTTCATTGTTTTTCTTATACATGTTTATCAGTGGTTATGTTGGCATGTGTTAAGATTTCTATACACTGTAACTGTACTGGTTATATGCCATCTACTTTTCAATTACAGTTGTTTACAATCATGTATCCTTCACGTTCCCTGTACTTTTATGGTAATTTGTGTCTTACTGGGATTTTTTGTGCACTGTGTTCTTGGCCTGACACACACTTATTGGGGATCGGAGGCTCGTCAGGCTTTTTCATTAAAGCCATTTTCCCTGGCTGCATGTCATCCACTTGCAGTGATTTATGTAGACATAGATAACTTTTTTTACATTTCATACCATCTACTTTATAAATTTTGGTTTAATTGTGCAAGTTAATAAATTGTAGTTAATAGTATGTTTATTGTAAATGGGTTATCACATACGTATTAAGGATACATTACTGACATTTTATTTTGTTTTGGTTAGCTACTTAGCACAGTCTTATTGTAATGATGTATTGTTTGTGTGTTGAACTTTGTGATGTAAGGTATTACTGTGGTTTATGGCAGAATATTCAATAAATCAAATCAAATCAATACTGGGGTGTTTAGATAGTAATGGTAGAGCAGTGTATTTCGTAACACTGTTATGTGCTTGTTCCCCCTTTTGTATGCCTTCAGCAAAAGCTATTTTCCTTTATTTTTTTGCGCTGCTTATATGTCAATTAACGGCTGTGATGTGATTTCTAAAACAAAAACAAAAAAACCTGCGCTAACTTAAAAGAAATGTAATATACGTTTACAGACTAGCTGAGAGACAAAACGATAGTTACGGCACATGCGCATTACTGTCAGAAATTACGTGCCATCGCACAAACAGAATATTCACGATTCCATTTAGCATTCCACTAAATGTCTTCGGATATCTGAGAAACGGCACAGGACTAATAACGTGAAGTCTGAAAGGAGTTAAAGGCTAAATTGCAAACAACTTTTTTACCACAACTTCTTGAAATGGAGATATCAAGTCCACAGATGAGCTGAAGAACAAAACTCTAGTGATACAAGTTTCGCACTTTTTAACGTTCAAAAAAAAAAAGGACAGCTATAGTACAAGTAAAATATAATAAAAGTAACGCACGGATCCTGACATTAGCATCCCAGCTGCACGAAAGGGTTGAAATAATTAATGTCCCTAGCTCTGCAAAATTCCTATTAATGGCCTCGCATATTTGAGGAACTGCATGCTACTAATAATGGAAAGGCTGAAAGGGGTTAGAGGAGAAGGTGAAACTAACAGCCTGAATTGATGCTCCGAGAGATTGCGTCGGTCATTTGCGTTGGACAGGCAACAAAACAGAAAAATAAAAGCGTTTTTCGGTTGACCCACTTCTTGTTTCCTTCCTTCCTTCCTTCCCTCTTTCCTCTTCTTCAAAGTCAGTGTAGGGCATTCGCGGGCGATGATCAATAATTCAGAGAAACCAGCTGAACGTCCTTTTAACATCCACGTTTCCATACGAAGCAAGGGTTGTAGGCCGTCTCTGCTATCACGTCCCCTTTCGTTTGCTGATGACTGGAATTCACTAACAGCACACCCACTACCGCACAGCCAACTTAACGACTGGCTTTTTTTATTATTAAGAATAACGGCTAAAAAAATCCAGAAGACAAATTCAAAACGCAGTTCTCATCCTACTGTGTAGCAGTCTTCCTAGAAAGGAGAACTACATCTACGCATTTCCTACGCATCAAAGAGTTTACTTTGTATTCATGTTGATTGTTCTTTACTCCAGTAAAAGATTTTATGTATATGCTATCGTACAATGTACACTCACGAGCCATAATATTATCATCATCATCTACCTACGGCGGTCCTAACAAAGTTCTACACGTTGTCCAGTTTTGAGAAAAGTGTGAAGTAACGGAGAAATCTTACCTTATTGCCGTTCAATGTACTCACCTCCGCTGCTAATGACAACTTACCAGCAGTGAGGTATGTCCTGGATGCCCCGTAATACGCCATCTTTGTTCAGCTGTCGTATTACTCGGGTCACGTCCAATGACAGTCCGTCCAGAGATTCGTAGCGGAGCCGATTTTTTTACTTTGGGGAAAGATCCAAGTCGGATAGACTGAGATTAGGGTTGTATGGTGAATGGGATACTGTTTCCCAGCCATATTTTGCCAAAAGTCCCCATACCTGTTATTAAGAATAACGGCTAAAAAACACGATTTTGCTGCATGGCAACACGATGCATTGCCATGCAGCAAGATCGCTCCCGCTTCCAACAAATCAGGGCCACTTTGACGAATTTTGGGCATCAAAATTTGTCCTCAAAAAGTCACGATAACATTGTGCGTTGACATTTTGCCCTACCGGCACTCGATCAGAGACCACAACACCCTGAGCATCGTACGCAGAAATCATCATTTGCTTCGCTTTGGATTGTTGCCGACGACACTTTGAGGAGCGTGTGGAACTTGGATACCTCCATTCCGCTGATTGTGATTACAGTTCCGCCTCAAAATCACGGATCAAAGTCTCATCAATTGTGACAGTTCTGCTGTGGAAGGTGTCACCATTCCCTTTCTAACCTGTGGAGGTGACCCTGTGCGATGCTCACTCTGAATGCCTTCTACTCGGGGGAAGTTGATGGGGTCCCCAGTGAGTCTGTCAGAATCCGGTGAACAGACATGGCGGACAAATTTGACATGAGCAATCTCCTCGACTGTCAAACGGACATTGTTTTCATGCAGCGTTGCAACAACGGCGACAGATGTTTTGTCTGACGCCGTTTGAGATCGACCTGAGCGGTAATCATCTTTGGTGCTGCTTCGGCCCTCCCGAACGCGCGATACCCAGCGAGAGATTGTGCTTCGATCAAGAGTTCCTTCCCCACTAACTTCTTGCAAGGCAGTGTGGATCTGTGTCGGAGATTTTTCCCCCGTAGAGTTTCTATTTTCACGTACGAGCGCTGGTCTAACGCCGTGACTCGACCTGAGGAGCTGCACGCTTCCATTTCCAAACCCTCACACGTCCACACAGTAAACGACAGCGCGTCGTTCTGACACCACTGCGTTGCCGAAAGTCTGACCTTGATATAACGCAATCATTTTTCCGATTGTACTGTATCATCCGCTTCGGTTTTAAACTAACGTGTGCAGAACTTTTCTTATGACCCTCGTAATAGCGTATCAATCGTTGGGATAACCGCTTGCATCCGGCGTGCTATGGAGCCACGGAACGTTTCCTCAGGTGTTGTACGCGTGAACCAGAGAACGCTGCTTTACACTGCATCCCGCAAATGTTCGATGGAATTCAAGTTGGGGAAATTTGGCGTCCAGAGGTGTACGCACGAAATACTTAGACATGATTGTAGAACCATTCGTGAACAATGCACAACAATTCACACGGAGTGGCATTTATCTGAAATAGTCCAGTGCCATTCAGCTACACGGTAACCATGTAAGGCAATACTTGGTTGGAAACAATGCCTAAATAGGATCTGGCGATCAAGGCCAATTCGGCCAGGAAGAGGAAACGGGGCTCAATGATACCCATAAGAACAATCCCCAAAACACGATACTGCAGCCGGCGCTTATTTCAGTCCAACCGTACAGTCTGGTTGCTGGTGTTCGTGGTCGGATGAGTCCACTTGGAGCTGCAACATGGACTCATCGGACCACGCTACTCTTTTTCATTTGTCTAATGTCCTGTCATTGTGTTTCTATGCTCATAGTAGGCGAAGCTGTTGATGAAGATCGGTCATCAGCGGCCGACTTCTTAGACCCATCAAGAAAAGCGTCTGCTGGATTGTGTGCCCGAAAACGTCTCTGTGTGCCATATTTGCAATCTGTCATTAATTTACGGGTAGTGTGACGTCCGTTGTCCGAGACAGCATGCTAGCTAGAGTTCACCTCGAGGGCGAGCCAGTGGAGCTTTCCTCTTTTTGGCATGTACGTCCCTTTTCGAATCATTCCAGCCACACGTTCACTACAGCGGCCCTCAAACAGCAAACAATGCCTTCAACTGCTGGGAAGCATAAAACCAACCATTCTCCGTTCAAACTCCAAAAAGTCATTTTCTTTCTCCATTGCACAAGCTTCGTAGTAGCAAACTGACACGACATCCGATCAGATCACGTGTAGAGGATTTTAGGAAGGGAGTTTCTCACCCCAGGTCTTAAACAACCCTTAGAAGTATGAAGCTAAGAAATTTGGGCTAGAGTGCCCGACAGGAAAGTCACACGGAAACGAGGTAGAAAGGGGGGAGGAAGACGCCCTTATTTTTAACCGGGGGCCAGTACCAGGGGCCCGACGGCTTAACGTGCCCATCCGACACACGGCGGATATTTAGTGGTTCGAGCGTTCGTACAGGCCTGGGATCGAACCTGAGACATCTCCGTAGCAGTCACGAACGTTTATCACTAGGCCATCCGCGGCCCACTGATAAGACAAGTCTGTGTCGTCTACATATATTAGGCACCGGTCTGTGACGCCTATGCTACGTGCTATCAAACGCATCCACTTGTGGACATACGGGTAGTTACAGTGATCTGTTCCACAATAATCTGTTTGAAATATTTATTACATATTTTTCCACATTAGCAAATGCACCATCAGCTCTTCCAGTGCCCACGGCCTACTTGATCGGCATTGTGAGCAAATGCGTGCTGCTGAAGGACTATCCCGACTGAGCTCCTTGCCTTTACATCATGGGGTAGGGAAAAGCTGTGCGCGGGAGGGATAAATGCGTACAACATGCATGCCTCCCCCGGTGTCGTCGCTTTTGCCGCCAGTCCGAAAAACGTAGCTTATGCGGCCGTTCGTATTTTGATTCCCCCCTTTTCAGATAAAACAAGGCTGCCCCTTTGTGTCCGCGTTCTTTTTGTGTTGTCCCCCCCCTCACTGATTGCCCGAGGGAGGCTAGATGTCACATGGTTTAAAAATCGCCAAACCTCGTGGGACACGTGGACTGCCATTTCATTATGATTCGTTTTGAGTGTGCATCGTTTCGGATCTCTAACAATGGAATCTTTTGAAGTCATTGAGACAACAAAAAACAAACCGTGTGCTTTACATGATATAACCATCATATAAAGAATACGTTTACTTGTAGCATGTCTTTTGAAAAAAAAAAAAGCACGTGCCTATCGTATCACTTTGTCCGTCTATGGACACCATATCTCTGAAACTATTAGTCCGATTTGAAAATTTGTGTCTTTGTCGGCGAGCGTTTCTAGTGCGAAATGTTTTACTTACAACTTAACATTTTTCTTAAGGTACAAGTTTGCCGCCAGAGGGCATATGTTCATGTTTCTGTTCACAGCATATTTATAGCACTATCTGCGAGTCTAAAAAGCCGATTGAAAAAATCATTTTTCAGTCAGATGCTACTAATTACGAAAAATAGTTGTGGGCATTTCCTTCATGAAATAATGCACAGTTTGGTTGCCGGGAAACCGCGACACAGGAAATTTGTCACATGTCTTTCACCAACTTGGAAAACTGCCACACAGGAAAATTGTCCCATTGGAAAACCGCCACACATTCAAAGTGTTACTCGGAGAAACAGCAATTTGTGCCCGGCACCTTAACGAAAAACATGTGGCAGTTTTCCAAGTTGATGAAAGATGTGTGGCAGTTTTCCTGTGTGGCGGTTTATAGTGAACCGCACAGTTTTCCCGCTAGGAACATAAATGTTAGTCTTCTTCTTGCAATCTCTGCTTCCAGGAGACGTATTTAAAAAAAAATCTTTCCTCAGCACACCTCTTCTTCTAACTGTTCGACATAAAAATCCATTTGTCTCCGACATCTTCCGTCATCTACGAGAAATCTTTTGTGCACACTAAGTATTTGTCATTTTCTTGTAGGGCTTCCGTCCACAGTGAGTAGAGTTTAGGTCCCAGCCAACTACAGCGAGATCGCCTTTTGGGCATGACACAGAAACGGAAGGAATGAGAGCAAGTCTAGCGACTTTGACAGAGCAGTTTGTAGTGAGATTAGAGTACAGTAGATGGCGCCACCGTACAAGTATGATATTGCACATAGAGGGGTGAGAGAATTTCAGGGGGGGAGGCATAGGAAAGAATACCCATTTAACCAGTGGGTCCAGCCTGGGGGCCGTCACTTAACGTGCTCGTCCGATGCACGGCAGATATTCAGCGATTGTTAGCAAATCACACCATCTCTGAAAGATCAGCCCAGGTTCGAACCTGAGGACGTTGCATCGATAGTCTGAACTGCTAACCACTAAGCCTTCCGCAGCCCTCTTTTGTGCACAGTTTATGAATGATTTTAAATATTTTATTAGTGTCGGAAGAATTCAAAAGACGTGTTCATTACAACCGAAAATTCTGTTTCATCTTTCTTGTTTGTTGTCTCAATGGCTTCAAAAGATTCCATTGCTAAATATCCGAAACGATGCACACTCTAAAAGAAATTGTATTTAATGGCGGGCAATCAGTGGTGGGGGAACAAACATCACAAAAGGAACGCGGACACTCCTAGGAAGTCTGAAAGTCACAAAAGGGCAGCAGCCATGTTTAATCTCAAAAGGGGAGAGTCAAAGAACGAACGGCCGCACAAGTTACGTTTTTCGCACCGGCCGCATAGGCGACCACTTCGCCTCACCCCACGTTCCACTTACTGCAGTGAAATGGTTAAAAAATCTTACCCTTAATCACCACGAGACTGCTATCATTTGCACGTGTTAACATTTATCATGCAAATGCAAATATATTTAGCATTTATATATCATGCCAATAAGTAAAAAAAAAAATACAAAACATGAGAAAAGGACGTGGAGAAAAACTGAAATCTCTTGGGTCTGTAAGGGCCGTATGAATTAAAAACTTTAATTGAGTCTGTGTGGGTCTGTGTTATCACCAATGGACAACCAGGGAAGCTCATTAGTTACATGCCAAGAAGGTGCACTTTGCAATTTATTACTTAAGTAGCCGTGGTTATCCAATTAAATATTAAAGCGTATTTTGCTTGTTGGTCAGTTATTTCAAGCGTCAATAATGTGTACTCTACAGTAATTTTACGTTAAATGCATTGTACACTAATTTCACAAATTGTTGCTTTTATGACTAGATGCTGTACTTTTGCTTGTAACTTCACTTCTATTACTGGTAATAACATTCTGTAAACATATTTGAATTCAGAATAAAATTTCCTTTAAAATGATGTATATGTATTCCTGACTTTATCATTAATTGCGTTACATAAGTTGATTTCAAGCATTAAAAATTTTACTTTCGGTCCACTGATGCAAGACTTTTGGCCACCATTGTACTTGAAAAACGGAACTCAAAAAAGTGAACACCTTTGTATGTTTGTAGGTACAAATTCAATTTGCATGTAGAAACTCTCGGCATGAAATCTCTAAGTTATTATATCACTCACTATATTATTTCAGCGCCTTTCTAGAAAAACGGAAGGTTGGACTATGCACACATCTAAGAAGCTAACATAAAATGTCGCCGACGAATATTTACTTGACAATACTATCATCACCCCTCTCAAAATAATCACTATCACTAAATATCCAAATCACATTCTTCTCAATTTAATATAAGTGAACAACTATAAAACTCAATGTTAGCAAAATTATTAACAAAACTATTCTTATCGGTTGAATTATATAGAATAAACATTACTATTGAGCAAAGGATATTTTTTAATATCAGCATTCCTTTTGATTTCAGGCAAACTAACTAAAAGATTGTTCCCTGCTACAGCTGAATGAGCCGAACCTTCAAACGAAGGTAATTACTTACATTCTCATTAAGACTAAAAGAATGGATTTACCTGTCCAACATTACAATTTATTTTTGAATACTTAGTTGCTTGAGCATGCTTAATCACCGACACTAAGTGCAAAAGCAGCCAATCGTTATGCAAATTAAATGACCCAGCACTAAACGAATGATCATTACTATACTGTACAAAAATATTAGAAAGCGCATATGCTGAATGACTAGACATTAAATGAAATGAAATGGTAATTAAAAAACTTCAAAATATGCCATGAAGAAAACCTTTGAGTAAATAGGAGTAATAAATCGGTCTTGGCAACTGATAGGAAAGTAGGAAATAATGGGTGTTTTTATTGCTTTTAATTGCATGACGAAAATTATCTGCAGTTCGCCGAACTGAAAATTGTAAGTACTTCCCGAATTCACCAGAAATGTGTTCGTGTAACTGATTAAGATAGTGTAATCATACATAGCTAGATGGTTTTTTTTAATTTCGGTTGCAAATAATTTCTTTTATTTTTTACTGTAGGCTAAATGATCGGAATTCTTATTCGAAAGATTCATAATTGCACACAAATTCTTATATGCTCTATGTCATTGGGTCCTTGATGACAGAATGTTTGCTAACGTCACTGTCAAAGAGAGGTTCCACAACAGTAACAGCATAATTATGCAATCACAAGTGAAATTTTACATGATGACGATGTCCGATTTCATCGTCATCATTCTCATTATTAACATTGGATTTGACGAACTTCTAATCATCTAAAGATGGGAGTTAACAGTAAATGTTTACAAAACCTTATACTGAAAAAATTAAGTTCCTTTTTTAGGTGCAATTCAAATTAAACCTTAACACAAAGGCTCAGTGTTTGAAAGGTCACGCTGAAAGTAAGTAATGAGTTGAAACTAATAGGTCATAGTGATAGGTCATAAAGTAATGAGTTGAAACTAATAGGTCATAGTGAAAGTAATGGACCTTATTCGTTGACGTCAGGAGTGGATTTCTGCGGACCAACAGGACTGCTGATTTTTTTATTTTATTTTATTGTAGGCTTAACGACCACCGTGAGCAACTCAAAGGGCTATAAGCAGTCGCCCGTCCCTAATTTACGGTCACTGGTTCCAGGGAAGGGAGAGAGCCAGTGCCGTAAGACAAACACAACATCCATGCACCGGGATTCGAACCCGAACTCCTTTCGGACAAATTATCAGAAGCCATCGCTTAGACCACTGCGCCACCGAGGCGGCACTGCGGCTTTAATGTTGCCGCTATTAGATTACCTCTTACTGTTGGCCAATTTTAAAAATTTAAACGTCGAGGGGTGTGCCAACGAATTAACACAACTACAGGGCGAAGAAGGTGAAATTAATTTCTTAGAAGAACAACTCAAGGTTACAAAACTATACCAAGACAACTTCGTGTTCGATGTTTATTTCAAATGATGCTGGACAACACTGCCATCAGACATGGTGAATTTTTTAAAGAAGGATTACTCAGACGCGACATATTAAATTTCACGTTCTTATCATCAGACATTGGCGAAACATCTGAAACACAACCTGGATTTTTTTTTTTTTTGTCCAAAACGAAATAATTAGAAGTCTAGACAAATAGGTAATATGAAAACGAACTAGGGCTAAAAAAAAAAAAATCCCATTGTCGTCGGCTAGGCAATCTACTTTAAAATGAAATGAATGCGTAACATTAAATGAAAGAAAAATAATAGATATGTTTCGTTCTCTGGGGAAAGAACGTAGAAGTTAATTCGTAACTTACCGATCTAGATATGTAATTCGTTTTCCCTTTTTAGCACGTCTTTTGTAAAAAAAGATCGTGCTTCTGTTATCGGTTTGTCCGTCCGTCTGTACCCACGGTATCTCTGCAACTATTAGTCCGATTTGAAAAATTCTTTTTGCATTCCGAAGCTTGAAATATGCAAATGATGATCCTTTATTTCGTTTTTTTTTTTACGATGTACAATTTTGCCGCTAGGGGGCGTAAATGCAGATGACGTCGAATTCAAAATTACTTTTTAATCCACATATTTGCTTCTAAACATCCGATGGAAAAAATTCTTTTATCTTTCGATTCCATATATGTCGAAGAGTGTTTTAGATATAGTTTCATTTTCAAATTACGCATAGATTTTCCGCTCGGGGGCGTAAAAGTAAATCACATTTTTTCTGATAACTCTTCTCCTAAAACTCCGATTTGAAAAAACTTTTTTCAGCGGATACATCTCCTAATGGAAAATCTTTTGCATATAATTTCGAATTTTTGGTAAAGAATACTTTGGCCATCAGGGGGCGTAAGTGTTAATTTTTGCTTCTGATGTATTTGCCCTAAAATCTGAGCTTCTAAAATATCGATCGAAAAAATTCTTTCGTGGACTGATGCCACTCACATCGATAAACCATTTCGGAATATTTTCTGCCTAAAATATCCCACAGTTTCTCGGCCAGGGGGCGTAGATGTATATCTTATTCTTGTCAATATCTCTACTTCTATTCTACGATTTGAAAAATTCCTTCTTTGTTGGATAGTGTTTTTGGTGTGACATGTTTTTCATATAATTTCAAAATTTTCAAGTAATTCATAGACTTTCCGCTAGGGGTGTAAAGGTAAATTGCGTTTCGCCCTACATCTCTGCTTCTAAATCTCCGATTTGAAAAATTCTTTCTGCACCGGATACAGCTCCTGATGGGAAATCGTTTGCACATAATTTCTAATTTTTGTAAAAAAATTGTTTGGCCACCAGGGGCGTAAATTTCAATTTCCGCTTCTGATGTATTTGCAGCAAAATATGAGCTTCTAAATTCTCGATTAAAAAAAACGTCGTTTGTAGACCGATACTACTCATGTCGACAAACCTTTTAGGAACATTTTCTTCTTAAAATAGTGCATGGTTTCTACGCCAGGGGGCGTAGACGTATATCTTGTTTTTGTCAATATCTCTACTTCTAGGAGTTTGATTTGAAAAATTCCTTTTTTGTTGCATAGTGTTTCCAGTATGACATGTGCTTCCTATAATTTCAAAATTTTCAGGTAATTCATAGACTTTCCGCTAGGGGTCGTAAAGCTAAATTGCGTTTCTCCGTATATCTCTGCTTCTAAATCTCCGATTTGAAAAATTCTTTCTGCACCGGATACAGCTCCTGATGGGAAATCCTTTGCACATAATTTCTAATATTTGTAAAAAAGTGGTATGGCCACCAGGTGGCGTAAGTCTTAATTTCCACTTCTGATGTATTTGCAGCTAAATATGAGCTTCTAAAATCTCGATTGAAAAAAAGGTCTTTTGTTGACCGATGCTACTCATGTTGACAAACCTTTTAGGAACACTTTCTTCTTGAAATAATGCATGGTTTCTACGCCAAGGGCGTAGATGTATATCTTATTTTCGTCAATATTTCTACTTCTAAAAGTCCAATTTGAAAAATTCCTTCGTTGTTGGATAGTGTTTCCGATGCGAAATGTTTTCCTATAAATTCAAAATTTTCACGTAAATCATTTAAGACTTTCCGCTAGGGCGCATAAAGGTAAATTGCGTTTTCTGCTCCTAAAACTCCGATTTCAAAAATTCTTCCTGTATCGCATACAAGACCTGATGGAAAATATTTTTCACAAAATTTCTAATGTTTTGTAAAGAATGGTTTGGCCACCAGGGGTCATTAGTGTTAATTTCTGCTTCTGATGCATTTTAGCAAAATCTGTGCTCCTGAAAACTCGACTAAAATTTTTTTCTTGGACCGATACCGCTCATGTGGATAAACCTTTTGAGAATACTTTCTTCCTAAAGTAATGCATGGTTTTCCCACCAGGGAACGTAAAGACACATCTTATTTTTGTCGATAACTTTGTTTCTAAGAGTTCGTAAGCTCAAGATTCCGTTTACACCAATATCTGAGGGATTAAAGACCCGATTGAAAAACTTTTTTTTCCGTCAGATACTATTGTTTTTCATACCGGTTCCATTGCCTTTGAATAGTTTTGATAAATTTAATTTGCATTAGAACGGATTCAAAAGACGTGCTTATTACACCCGAAAATGCTGTGTCATCTTTCTTGTTTCACATGTTTTTGAAAATTAAATATCGAAGGAATACTACGAGGTTTCAGCCGCCTTCGATTCTTAGTTCCATAATATTCAAAATCTTCCTAGTTAAAGTGGAAAGAACATATTCGAGAATGCACATTTCGATGGAAATCATCGCGTTTCATTTTACACAGCCATTCTTTTACAGTTTCTGCATCTTCAGAGGAAAATTATGGAAAGTTATTCCTTCTTCTGTACATTTTAGGTGACAGGATTTATAAGAACAATCATACGATGAGAAAAAGTTAGGCATGTCGTTTATAAATTTACCAAAATCGCGATTTTCCTGAAGCCCTGCAACGTAACGCCTTGTTAACCAATGGAAAAACGCATGTAAACAAACCATTGCGGGTCCGCAGACACGAAAAAGTTTTCCCATGATGCAATGCGAGGTGAATAAGGTCCATTTGCAAAGTTTCGTTACACAGGCAGATTGCGCATTAGGAGAATGATAGTTCGTGGACAGGTAGTGCCATGCTTCGTTTTGGCCATGTATGCCAAATGACGTCACTAGTGTCAGTCATGTGACCAAACAGACGCGAGAAAAGATGGCCGACAGTGATACATCGTTTCGTCAGCGTGCTGTGATTTAGTTCCTTGTGAAAGAGGAAATTCCAGCTGCCCATATTCACCGTAGGGAACACCATAAATAAAGTATTGATGCCTTAATTCGTGATGACGGACACGTGACAGTAAAGGAAAATGCGGCGACTTGGCACACGACACACTGCAGTGTAGAAAATGATTAGCAGCTTGTGACATCGTAAAATTCGTGCCCGCTGGGTTCCACGTTTATTGACAGAAGACCAAAACGGCCAGCGCGAAAACGCCTCGACCCAACTGCTGGAGCGGTATGGAACTGAAGGGACCGTTATTTTCGCACAGTATTGTGACAGATGACGAAAACTGGTACCACCATTTCGAACCCGACGAAAGTTGGTTTCACCATTTCGAACCTGAAACAAAACGCCAGAGCATGGAATGACATCATCTCCATTCTCCAAGCAGGAAGAAGTCTAAGATAGTTCCGTCAGCTGCAAAGGTTATGAGAACTGTCTTTTGGGACGCAGTTGAGTGCATTCTGGTTGATTTTTAGAGCCTGGACAAACCGTAAATGCAGGTTTGAGCTCAAGCCCAGGCCAACTCGAACGATCAGTCGGGAGCCGGGCGCCTCTGATCACACGGGCACTTGACAGACATACAAACCCTATATTACGGAATGCTTAACTGACGAGCTACACCCGAGGGAGAAGTGGAGGTCAAAACTACTTTGCTCGACGGGTCCGGTTTGACTGAGGGGGTCAACGGCTCTCTCAAAGACGGGAAAAACCGGATTGGGGAGCCGAGAACAGGTGCTCTCTGGAGTAGCAGAAAAAGTCAGTCAAAAACTAGGTCCCGTAAAGACTGAACTCTCTGTCGTGGAGGAATGTTGCCGTACGACGACTGAAGTGATGATCACTGAATAAAATAGTTGTTGTGCTATCTACTCTGATGTTTATGTCATAGAAGGAACATTTTTAGTCCACTTGCTTGTCTTGTAGGAGTAATTAATAATAATAATAATAATAATAATAACCAGACCTCTCTACTCAGAACATCGAGATTGGAACGAGGAAGACAAGTGAAGAAGCTTGGGGCAAGAAAGTTCTACACGGAAGGTACTACAACGATCTGCAATTCGACCATGTGGATAAGACTGCCTCCAATGCATGGCTAACAAACGGATCACTCTTCCCCAAGACCAAAGGGTTCTTGATGGCTATACAAGATCAAGTTGTAAACACCAGAAACTACCGGAAGCATATCCTAGAGGACACGTCAGTCAGTGGAAAGCGACACATGTACGCAATGTCATCAAGCGCCAGAGACCATCCAACATATCACAGTAGGGTACAGAGTCCTCACATAAACAGAGTACACGAACAGGCACCATCAAGTCGCCAAGATCCTCCATCAGAAATTGGCAAGAAAGCACCACCTCATTACAACTGAGCATGTCCCCTACTGCAAGTATGAGCCAACAACGCTTCTAGAGAACAACACTCACAAGATGTACTGGGACAGATCGATCAGAACAGATAAGACCAACCCCCACAATCGGCCCGACATCTTCCTGGTCGACAAGGAGAAGAAGTCAACATACCTGACTGACATAGACGTGCGCAACATCCAGAAGACGCACGGAGAGAATCTGTCCAAGTATAACGACCTACCAAAGAATATAAACGCTTCGCGTGAAGAAGCTCAACTCTCATAGAGATAATGTAAAACAGGCGACAGCAGCGCCACCATGTAATGCGGCCGCAGATGCTCTGCGGGAAAGTTAACATTCAGGCGCAAAAAGCGTAGGAGACACGGGACGGGAAGCCTATTTCACGGAAAGGAAGCTAAGCTTTGATCTGCGACTGTTTCCTTCGGTCTCATTGGGTCTACTAAAGCATTTTCTTTTTTGTTCTTTTCTGAGTATCCCTCCTGTCCCTTCTTTTGGTGAAACAAATATATACATTAGCAATTAATATTATTTTAAGGAAATTTTAGCAGTTTTATTCTCACTTTAAGCACCGTAGTAATACCAGGTTGCTTGGCATGAATTTCACATTTACAATATACCTTAAATGTCAAAAATGCTGAGGCTGGTTTTGAATTTCCATGGGATTCGTGGTACTTCGTATTAAAAATTGTTTGCATGGAATTTTCAGTAGCAAAACAAAGGAATGGGTTCCCACAAAACGTAAACATTAGGTACCCAGCAAAAACAGTCTTGCTGGGCCAGCACTGTCCGCCAATTTCCCAGTAGTAGCCATAATAATAAAAAAAAAAAAAAAAAAAAAATAAAAAAGCAAAGACAACCGCAGTTTCCCAAAGCTACAATTTTTTTTCTGCCCTTCCGAGGTTTGTAAATTAAACGCACTGCGCTCGGGAAATTTTCTCAAGAGATCCGAAAAACACCTATTTGCATCTGAGTAGGTTTGAACCTGGGCCGCTGGCGTGATAACTGAGCTCTCTACCGACCGGACTAATTTGTCACGTTCGAGTATATGCTTAAAGCTGTCTGTTTGGTATGCAATGTGTAATCGAATGCTTCTCTCTTTCATTTTACAATATTACGAGGTATTTTTCATAAAAGTCAGTTTCATATAATTGATAAATTAATTTTTTCAACGTAACGATAGCGTTTTTTTTCAGCAAACGTTGTTTTAATGGTTTTCCAGGATATTTGTTTCAAACGGTTTCAAATTTGTTCTTGTTATTCATCCACTCCATTCCATGAATTGTTATTCATCGGAATGGAGTGGGTGTATTTCATGGCTGTAATATAAACGCAGATCTAGATGAGAACAACAAAACCTTTGAACAAAACGCCAACACAAACAAGCGTTTATATTCTTTGAACACAAACACGCATGCTCAGTCTAACTCAGTCTGCTCGGCATCCTGCGGCATCAGCCTGTAATGTTGGCTTCTGTGTAGTAATTCTTTGCCGCATAATATAGTGGCACTAGTTACGTCTCGCTGAGCCTTACCTTCTTATAGTTAGATATTCTTTGGACCTACGATACGAAGTCAAGGAAATGTGGCATATGGAGAACGTCACCACCGTTCTCAAGTAATATATCAGTAACGGGAGTTGTACCTAAGACCATTCATAGCTCTGTACAGACACTAGACCTTCAACCTAACACCTACATGGAACTACAGAAGGCAGCTATCCTGAACTCTTGTAGGATAGTAAGTTCCTGGAAAATTGAGAGAAAAGAAATATCACTTCCCAGACTTGGTACCGTCCCAGAAAGAAGAGGAAACACTCAGGAAGAAGTGAAATCATCTTTTCTGTAATTATAAATTACTGCTGAGATACAGTGATAGGGATCTACGGGTGACCTGGGTGATCAGGTGTCCTACATTTTGTATGTGTAGATATCTGTACGACCTTCGAGTAATCGGCTAGAGAGGAGACCAGACTTTGTAACTGAGAATAAATATTACATACACAGTATACCAAAAAAGCATTAAATTATTTATTTTAACTTGCTGCTTGGGAGTGGGATGGATATTTCTTCGCTTGGAACAGTTTGTTTGGAATTTAATCACCACCGTAAGCACTTCAATGCGCTATAAGCAAAATCGCCTGTCTGCAACCTGAGAGCACTAGTTCAAGGAAATGGACAGAAAAAGTGCCTTAAGGCAAGGTCTGGGTTCGAATCACGATTGAGCTATGGATGCACACTATCCATAGCCCAAAAAGGATTCGACTAGGACCCATCTCTGACGAATGACCAGAAGCCAGCGCTTAGACCACTGGTGAACTCTTATATTTCACTTAAATTACACGTTAAAAGGTTAAAATGGCGAACATAACTTCATTTATTCGGCTGAAATGCAAAAGGTGTTGTAATGCTGGGAATTAATGGAAAAAATTGACGGTTGTATTTGCTCGCATACCACAATGGAAGAAAGGTAAAACACCATTTAAAAAATTACGGAGAGATTTCTCATTTTCATTACAGAGATTTATTTATTTATGTATTTGCAGTGTAACACGTCAATAAGAGCAACTAAAATCAGAGCTGGCCAATGTCATTCTAACCTTTTACCGGTTAGAATGGCATAAGCCAGCTTAAAGTCAGACTTGGAAAGCTGCTTTCGTGATCCATTTCTATCCTTTGCTGAAACCTCTCAAACCTACGCCATTCTAACCGGTAAAAAGAAAACAAAAATCGGTAGAGTAAGTACCTTGGTATTCTTTGTAGATAATTTATGCTATGCATCTTTCGCATGCCAAGATCTTGTGGGTGTAGAGCGATTTGAGAATATACATTTATTTACATACAACACATTGCATTTATTCGGGTCACTCACGACCACACCGAGCCACAGTCCGGTACATACGAAGTGGAAATAAATCATAACAACAAACAATATGGTTTAACAATTCCTCACATTAAGCGGTACTTAGGTAGGTGGACTAATGAATGTTATTTTCGTAAAACCAACGAAAGAAGATATGCGAGTCATAGAAGAAAATATTTACTAAACTATGACAGAAACAATAGTAAGTATTTCGACTGTTTAGTTTTTCAGAAATAATATTTATCATTATTATTATACAGTATATTATTCAGATTTAGACGAACGTAAAAAACGACCCTGGCACGATCAAATGTGATGTAGCTATGAAAGTCCATCTGCGCATGCGCAAGTTGAAATCTGACCTCAAGATAAGGAGAAAAGCTGAATCGAAAGTGTGTTAGGGAGAGAAATTGAATACTTTTGGTCTAGGATACCTACAGGTTACATCCCATCGTGTTATACCTCATATATCTTTTGATATTGAGTTATTCGAAAAAAAAACTCATATCATCTTGCACACCGTATAATTACACTGTATTATGTGTCATATAAAGAAGGATTAAGGTAAAAAACGTGCCTTATCAACTTCAATGGCATTCCACATTCTTTCCCGGTGTGACTGTTTCAGGGAGTCTTCTCTGTCCGTTCTTCGAGGAACATAATCTCTCTATGTATCCTTATCCTCGTCGTTAACCATACTAATTATCTTACATTTAAAGTTCAAAATTTGTAAGCACATTACAATGAACATTATTAAAACGATTTTTTAATGAATTAAATTAATTTAAAAACCAGTTTTACGGGTCTCGTACGATTTGTCCAACGACGATTGGTCCAATGCCGATTCGTTCAATGGTACGATTGGTCCAACGACGATTGGTCCAATGCCGATTCGTTCAATGGTACGATTGGTCCAATGCCTTTTCTTGTTACACTGTCCTGACTGCCGAATGAAGCTACTGATGTATGAGCCATTCAATCAACTTCGGTGTTGCTCTCTAGCATTAAATAATAGAAAAGACTAGTTTCCTAACTGTTTGTAACATGCAGTGGCGTTCGGCTAAGTGGCCATTGGAAAACTGGACGAGGTTCGGACCTAGGCCATTTTACAGGTTTTTATTCTACCGATGTCATATTCATACATTAACATATCAAATCAAGTTAATAATATTGCGCCTTTACTTAAGCGCTAAATATTAATTTCTACGCCCCAGGCCTAGGCCTTTTCAACAGCTTTTGTTCTACCGATGTCATATTCATAACGTTTATATGTTAAATTAAGTTAATAATATTGCTCCTTTACTTAGGCATCAAATATTAATTCATGGGCCCTATGCCTAGGTCTTTTTAACAGTTGTTATTCTACCGATGTCATATTTACACATTTTACACATCAAGTGAAGTTAATAATGTTGCGCCTTTACTCAGGCACTAATTTTATTAATCGTGGGCTCCAGGCTTAGGCTTTTTTTAAACAGTTTTTGCTCTACCGATGTCATCTTTACAAGGCCTAATTGTCATGTAATGAGCTGAGAAATTATCCGTTGAGAGCCTTTTATTAGGTTTTATAAAATGTTTACAAATACCAATTATCTGGGTTGTAACTTAAAATCTTCTGAAATGGCCCGCGACCTAGGTGCCTTGTGAAGAGCTGAAAAATGATCCGTTGAGTGACTTTTACCAGGTTTTTAAAATGTTTACGAATACCAAATATATGGAATTCATTTTTCAAAAGGATATAACGAAGAGAATAACTTAAATTATTATTCCTTCCTTCAAAATAAAAAAAGTTGACCGTTGGTAGGATGATACAGTTGGACGAATCGGCATTGGACCAATCGTACTATTGGACAAATAGTTGATTGGATGAATCGTACTATTGGACCAATTGTCCCGTTGGACGAATCGGCATTGGACCAATCGTCATTGGACGAATTGTCTGGGACCGCAGTTTTACAGCTACAAATATCTATGTACAAAATTGCTTACATTTTACTTCTAAACTATTATTATTTACTACGAAAAAACCCCAGTAAGTACAACTGGTCGTGAAGCTTTTCGAATGCAAACTCATACATCCTCACAAGTCAATAACAAACGACGGTCACACCGCGAAAAAATGTGGAATGTCATTGAAGTAGAT
Source organism: Macrothele yani (assembly GCA_039090855.1). Taxonomy (NCBI): domain Eukaryota; kingdom Metazoa; phylum Arthropoda; class Arachnida; order Araneae; family Macrothelidae; genus Macrothele; species Macrothele yani. The sequence goes on along the minus strand of CM076995.1, from coordinate 149,227,849 downwards.
AAGGTACGTTTTTTACCATAATCCTTTTTTATATGACAAATAATACAATTATACATCTATTTAAGGTTCTAATCAATAGCAGGTAACCCCCCCCCCCTTATCTGTGCGGGAGGGGTCGAGAATAAGCCAAATTTCGCTACGCGCGCCGTTTTCATAGCATCAAAACTATATTTTTTTAATCGGCTTTCTATCATATTTAGGAACAGTTTATAAGGGGAAGACATTTTTTTTTTTTTTGCTGAATTCAAAGCGAAAATGCCAGGCAATAAGGCAAATAATATCACACCAAAAAATGTGAAAATGTCAAGTGGTTATTCAAATACATAATTGCGTATCAAAATGGGCCATTACTGAATGACAATGTATACTTTAAATTTAGGATCAGGTTCTGGTAATTTACTCAGATTGCAATGAGATATTGTTACGTGTTCGTAAAACGGGATGAAATAATGTTCGGCGATAGTTGAGTAAAATATGTTGTTGAGTAACAATGAAATTAACTATTGTTGCGGCGCTTCATGAGACAGCATTCAAAAACCATATTTCAACAATGGTTTTGACTGCTTCCGTTACCCATTTTCGTTACATCGAAATTTTTTGCTTGGGATTTACTTTGCTACTATCAGAAAAGATGCGCATAGTATCAAAAGGAGGTTACGGCTTAAGTTTGCCTATCCTGGATTTAAAATTAAACATAATTTACGATAAAACAAAATATTTACATACAAAAATGAATGTTTAAGAAGCAATAGCACATTGAACAGCTTTAAATCGTTCGTCATTCTTGCGCGCAGGCGTGAAGTCATCTTACCTCACCATCGCCATCCTGATGAGATCAGTTATTGCGTAGAATTAGTAGCTACGCGGGCAAGCTGTAAGCATTGCGCAGATCGACCATTTTACTAGACCGGAGCGCAAAGAAAAGTAAAAAGAAGGTTAAAGAAGAAGAAACGGAAAAGCGAAAGGGTTCTTTTGCTGGATTAAGAATCAATATCAATCAGTGGAAGAGAGTTCCATTCATGATAATGGAATACATGACGACACAAAACCTCCAGGGTGATAATCCCACACATCACTACTCGTATGAATTCAAAATGAAATTATGTTTGATTACGCTTTTTATTTGCAAATTAAAGCAAATTTTATGATAATTAGCTGTACCATACCGCAGATTCTTGTCCTCCTAAATGATAATGTCTCTCTCTTTTTTTAACAATGCTGTCACAAGTATCTCGAAAAGGAAAGAACTGTGCATCGAACGAATGAGGCAATCTCTCTCTCTCTCTCTCTCTCTCTGATGTCAGAAAGTATTCGAAAGATTTGCCCTTGCTGCAGGAGAATAAGTACACACAAATGCACGGCTGAGAAATAAAAATAAAGACCCTTTCTGCTCGACGGTCGGGGGTTCTTTCGGCTTTAGGATTCTGCTGAGAGATAGCATTTATTGGATTTCCGTTTTATGGGATCACAAAGCTTTAATCAAATTATCAAACGTACGAAGTTCCTGCCTTGAAGGAAATTCGGGAAAATCTCCGACCTTCTGCTGTGTTTTTACAGATCCAGATGCCTTCTGCATCATATCGAAAAAGGATTGCGATCATATATATTCGTTATATCACGACGACGACTTCACCGGTCGACGGTCTGTTTTATTTGAAATGAAGAGGCCACAAAATCTGCAGAGTTTCAGATTGCAGAGAAAGGATGACAATTTATCACAAATCTATAGTGGGGTACGAAATATCCAAAATGCCGCGTCGCAGTGTTTTACTGCCATCTCCACCGCCTACTTCCCACTTCACACACATACAAAAAGTCCTGCATCAGTAGACCGAAAGTCAAATTTTTGATGTTTGAAGTCAACTTAGGCAGGAACACATATCATACATCCTTTTAAAGGAAATTTTATGTTGAATTAAAATGTTTTTACAGAATGTTAATACCAGTAATAGAAGTGAAGTTACGAGCAAAAGTACAGGGTCTAGTCATAAAAAGCAAAAAATAGTGGAATTTGTGAAATTAGTGTACAATGCATTTTACGTAAAATTACTGTACAGTACATTATTGAAACTTACAGAACACTTGAAATAACTCACCAACAAGCAAAATACGCTTTATTATTTAATCGGATAACCACGGTTTCTTAGTAACAAAGTGCACCTTCTTGGCATGGAACTAACAAGCTGCTGTAGTTGTCCATTGGTGACTCCGTAAGTAGCATAATGTAAATTATGCTACTAAAAATGTCCTGACTCCATAATTAGCATAATATACATTGATCTCAAAATTTTGTAAACAACATTATGCACATGTATTTCTATGCGAAGACATTTTTTGCACTATCAGTTTTCTTTGGGGAGGAGAGAACAAATGCCCCTTTCTTTTGACACTTAAATCGTTAGATGGAAACAACATATAAGCTTATGTGGTCAGTGCAAACAGAATTACTAAGACTTTTGCCAGAAAATGAACAATTTCTAAAAAAATAAAAAGAAATTCATGACCCCAAAGTAAAATTCGTGACTTTTTCTTGACTTTCATGACCAGTAGACACCCTGGTTTTCCTGCTAGCAGGTGACCAAGTTGAACCGTTCTGCATTGTGACTGGTGACGAGAAATGGGTCCTGAATGACAATGTCAGCGCCCGGAAACTGTGGTTGGACCCAAACCCGAAGCTCATGCCGATCCCCAAAGCTAGCTCACACCCATGAAAGGTCCTGCTGTCTGTTAGGTGCGATATGCGGGGTGTCGTGTATTTTCAGCTGCTGCCTGACAACACCTCTATCACCACCGATGGGGTACTGCCATCAGCTCGACGTTCTGAACGCATCGCTCACGTCGAAACGACCAGCACTGCTGACCCGCAAGGGCGTCCTCCTACAGCAGGATGGAGCGACACCTCACGCAGCACGGGTGACGGTCTGTCACAAGATCAAGGACTTGGGCTGGACGCCGCAGTCGCACCCAGCCCATTCCATGGACTTTGCCCTAAGCGACTACCACCTTTTCCGGTCGTTGCAGCATTTCCTGGACGGAGAGTCGTTCACCAATCGGGACGCACTTACTCACTTCTTTGCGTCCACGCCCACAATTCTAAAGGGACGGTATCCAACAGATCATTTATTGCGGACGGGCAACTTATTCCGTCCACAATAAATGATCATCGCCCTTACATGAAATTTAGGAGGACGAACTGCCTTTTCCAACTTTATACTGGGTCTGGGTTCAAATCCTATGGAAACATATGAATGTAACGTTTGCTCTTCTGGAACTGGTTCTTTCTTCCCTGGAGCCTGTGTTGCGAAATTAGGCACAAGCAACGCCCTCGGTTCCTAAAGCTACCACACACACACACACACACACACACACACACACACACACACACACACACACGCACACCCACACACCCACACACACACGCACGCACCCTGCAATACGAACATATACTTGAACTACAATAACAGCATTCATATCTCACCTAAGGTACACTGCTGCAAACCAAAATTACAGCACCCACATATCATCCGGTATGAGTACCAACGCCCTTAATGCCGAAAGCTATAACACGGATTCTGTATTTGAAACATAAGTATAGTATATTTCTGTTTTAATAGTCTTTTTTAGTTCCTTACTGTTATGCAAATTATGTTATTCCTTAGTTGCAATTTCATTCTGAATAGAATATTCAAAGCAAACAGAATATGAATTCTGAATTTGCTTGTAACACTTACTGGTCATCCATGTAACATCTCTCAGAAAACTTGAAAATTTCATCGCCCAGAAGCGGGAATCGAACCCGCATCTCCCGATTTCCGTTCGAGTATACATGCGAAAATCTGAGGGTGTTCAGATTCCTAAGCTAAGTTTGCTTAGTCTCAGTTGCTTGAAACTTCACTGTCCTGGGTGGTGTAACGATTAGCATACTCGAACAGAAATCGGGAGATGTGGGTTCAATTCCTGCTTCAGGATGATGAAATTTTCAAGTTTTCTGAGAGGTGTTAAATGGATGATGTAAGTGTTACAAGCAAATTCAGAATTTATATTCTGTTTGCTTTGAATATTCTCTCGATTCCCCATGTATTATGAGGAATATTTCTTCCTTCATTGATTCATTCTGAATGGTACATCGGAACTTTCAAATTTCTTCTTAAAGGTTGACAATTTCAGTAAAAAGAGGAAACGACGATTAGATAATCAGAAATGCGAGTAGATTGCGAGTTAGTCTGTAAAAGAGGCTACAAAAGAATGTTAATTGAAATTCAATAACATATTTATTTGTTGGCTACAAAAGAATGTTAATTGAAATTCAATAACATATTTATTTGTTGGCTACAAAAGAATGTTAATTGAAATTCAATAACATATTTATTTGTTGGCTACAAAAGAATGTTAATTGAAATTCAATAACATATTTATTTCAGGTGAAGCGTGTTTCACGCAGTTGTGTTCTGTCGAATGTACATCAGCAACTGACAACAAATAAAGAAAGCTGAAGTTCAGTAAGTGGTTTAGGTTCTCATACTCAAACTCTTTCGTTACTGCTATAGCTAGCTTTAATATTTAAGTGTTCTTTAGAACTCAAGTTACTGTTTAATAACAAGAGACACCCACGAAAAAATTTAAAACATTATGACCCATTTCTCAAGCATCCCATATGCAAACCAATACCTCTGCGCCAAAAGCTAGCATTCTACAACTACACTGCTGGCCACCCAAAATGCAACACCAAGAAGGAAGTGTCCGATTGGGCTGAAATTCGCAGCATGCGTCGCCCGCGAGAGGACATGCAAACGATTCGCATTGCAGGTCATATGCAAATCATGTGCGCCCGGCACGCCACCGAGAAGCATTATAAGAAGGGCGCACAGAAGGCGGGGTGTAAGTAATAGAAGTGTGTTGTACTGCCAGCCCTGTGCGTGGGAAGCTTCCTGATGCCTCGTCGCAGAATACGGCAGTCGTTCCAGTAAGTTTCGGAGTTCGACAGAGGACGAATAGTGGCTTATCGCAACAGCGGTTTATCGTACCAAGACATTGGCGTCCGTGTAGGACGACATCCAGCCACAGTGAGGTGAATATGGATTCGGTGGGTGCAGGAGAGACGGACGGATCGACGTGAGCGATTGCCGCAGCCGCGGCATACCACCCAACGAGAGGACCGGCATGTTGTGCGGCGGGCATTGACGGCTCGCACCGCCACATCACGAACGTTAGCGCAGGAATTAGGGTGTATTGCGCAAAAACCTGTACAGCACGTACCGTTAGACGTCGTCTGCTGGAGCGGGGACTTGTCGCACCGCGATTACCCTTGATGTTACACCACCGGCGAGTGCGGCGGCAGTGGGCCGTTGAACGCCGCACTTGACCTAAGGAATGGAACGACATTGTCTTCTCCAATGAATCCCGCTTCTGCCTGCAACACCACGATGGTCGGATCCGCGTGTGGCGGCACCGCGGCGAGAGACTGTATGACGCCTGCATTATGCATCGCCATACTGGTCCGTCGCCTGGCGTTATGGTTTCGGGCGCAATTGGATATGACACCCGCACCCTTCTGTACGCATCGCCGGCACACTCAACAGCCACCGCTACATCTCCGACGTTTTGGAGCCTGTAGTCCTCCCTTACCTGCAGGACCTGCCAGCGGCCACGTTTCAACAGGACAATGCGCTCCCGCCCGTGGCACGCATCGTGCAACAATTCTTCACGGCCCACCAGGTGTCACTGCTGCTGTGGCCCGCCTGTTCTCCCGATATGTAGCCCATCGAACACGTCTGGTCGCAGATCGGCAACCGAGTGGCCCGGCAAGCACCACCCGCGGCTACGCCTGATGAACTGTGGCAATGTGTGGAAGCAGCCTGGACCGACATGCCCCAAGCCCACATCCAAAGCCTTTTTCATTCGAAGCCGCGGCGTGTAGCGGCCGTTATTGCCAGCCATGGGGGCCACACGAACTATTGATGTCTGCGTGTTCCGCAAGTCGCACGGGCCTGTAAGCCCAATAGTTTCATCTTTGTATCTATTGTTATGTGTCCAGTAAATCTGGCTTTGCTATCTCGTGTCCTTCTTGGTGTTGCATTTTGGATGGCCAGCAGTGTACATCAGGAACTGACGACAAATAAAGAAAGTTGAAGTTCAGAAAGTGGTTTAAGTTCTCAGACTCACAAACTCTTTCCGTTAGTGCTATAGCTAGCTTTAATATTTAAGTGTTCTTTAAAACTCAAGTGACTGTTTAATAACAAGAGACACCCACGAAAAAGTTTAAAACATTATGACCCATATCTCAAGCATCCAATATGAAAACCAAATACCTCTGCGCCAGAAGCTAGCATTCTACAACTATCATCTGGTACTTCATCTGCAAGCACAGCGCTCAATCTCACTCTGTGAGTGTATGAATGCTTTAATTGTGAGTTCACCGTCTTTCATTACTTAGCAAGCACGCGAACACATCAACAATTACTAAACCTTCAAAATATAAGAACGGGATACAAAAGTGTGAATAACTAGCGAAACTGCAGAGACTTCCGCACAGTTTTCACTATGTTGGTGTGTTAAAACATGTAAATATCGAAGTAACGTGCCGTAAGGCATTTCGCTTAATATTAGAGAAAGTGAGTCGAAAGTTTTGCAATATTTGCACTACCGCATCTGCTGCGGTGTTTATGTCACGTGTTTAAACTTGTTCAAGTCGCGCACTGCAGTCAGTCGAAAGGGATATAAAGTGGTAGTCGTTGCTGTGAACAGCATTGCATGTCGTCGTTCTGTTTGTGGTCGGAACGCCTAAAAAAGATGAACAGCCACAACCTGCTAATTAGGAAACTTTTGCTTTAAAAGTTTGAGCTGCACCATAACACTGCTCAAGCAACACGAAACATTTCTCATGCGAAAGAGGAAGGTTCCGTGGACCACAGCACCGCAACCAGATGGTTCAAGAAATTTCGCTCAGGTGAGAGAAACCTCGGCGATCATCCAAGGTCAGGAAGGCCGCGAACCGTGGATTCGGAGGAAGTAGAGGCAAATCCGACAACCAGCACTCGGAGATTATCAAGCGAGCTATACATATCACAGACCACCGTGGTTTGTCACCTTCAGGACCTCGGCAAGGCTACAGGAGCTGCCACTTTGTCCCCCATGAACTGACGCCAGCTGAAGCAAACCGCCTAGTGGAAGTGTGTACGAAACTCCTAGAGAACCCGCGCGATGTACGTTTGATCAAGAGAATTGTTATGTGTGATGAAAAGTGGGTCTATTTCCGTAATGCTAACACACAATGGCAGTGGTTGAGCCTGGGCCAGCTTCCAGAACCTGTTGCCAAACGTGGGAGCTTCGAGCACGAGGTGATGCTCTGCGTCTGGTGGAATTTCGAGGGGGTTAAGCTATTACGAATTTGTTCCGGACGGTCACACCATCAACGCCAAACACTACTCTGAACAGATGGAGCGGATGTATGCCGTTTTGGAAGAGAAGTATCCAGCAATTGCGAATAGAAAGCGCGCTCTCCTACAGCAGGACAACGCTCGGCCTCGCACCGCGCGAATGACCCAAGCAAAACTCCAGGAACTTGAAGGCATCGAACTGATGCCACACGCAGCATATAGTCCGGACCTTGCGCCATCGGATTATTACCTGTTCCGGTCCATGGCCAACTTCCTTCACGGGCGGCACTTCAACAACCAGGAGGAGGTGGCAGCTGGGGAGAAGAAGTTCTTCGCCTCGAAGGACAAGAACTGGTACCGTCGCGGAATCGAAGAAATGGCAGACAGATGGCTAAAGACAGTGCAACACGATGGTCTATACTTCGAATGGTAGTCAGCCTTCGTCGTAAAAATACGTATGAAAACATGAAGTGATCCAAATATTGCAAAACGTTCGACTCACCCTCTACAATATGTATATCAAAATACCCGATAAAAGGAAAGTTTTCCATCGATGGTTATTCCCATACTCCAGTGTAAATCAGGAATAGCTATTTTCCTCGTGATGTCACAAAGATGGCGTTTACAAGATTCAAACTAATAGAGAGTCGCTGGAAGGTTACAAGCTGACCAATCAATCAGTCACAGTGGTAGCTTGATTCTTTGTTGTAAACCATTCCGTGATGTAAATGTTACGGAACGAATTCCAAATAAGTTGAAGAATCGCCAGGAGAGACCTGTTCCTGGTGGACCGAGAGTGACAACTTCACGTTATGAATCTCTCATCTTGATTCTTCGGTGTACGCATTTTTGTGATTTCAAGGCGAATCAATTTCAGATAAGTGGGGCAGACTTCTGGTCACCTGTCTCGAGACGAGCAAGAGTGACAATTTCTCATGATGATCGCTAGATCGTATTACTGACCAGACGTAATTGGAGAACAGCAGCACTCAATTTTCGTTCGGACCTCAACACAGCTACAAGAAGCCATATATCTGCGTGTATGGATGTATTCAGCCCAGAAGGCTCCATAACTGTGGACTCTGTACAATAGACATGCTGCATGTGTGACATTACGTGACAGTCACCTGCGCGTCCACTTTAGATGGCGTCATGATAATGTTGACTGGACCTCGGAGTAGTGGCTTAGTGGTGGCCGTGTGATTGGACTCTGTCCGTTCGTCAGAGATGGGTCCGAATTAGAGTACCGCATAAGGCATGGGCGGTGTGCTTGTTTGATGGCGCTGGCTCTGTCCCTTCCCTTAAACTCGTGACTCTAACTTTGGGAAGGGCGACTGCTTATAGCCCTCTGAGTTACTACTCATGGTGGTCGATAAACCCGAAAACAAAGAACAAAACAAAAAATGGCTTAATGTCTTGTTCACGGATAGGTCACTTTTCTCTCTGAAATCAGACATCAGAAGTGTTTTATTCTAGCAACAGGCTAGAATCCACTATATGTCTCCCAATATCATCGAACGAAGTGCTTTTTCATGGTTGCATGAGGCTGGAATTACTTTTGGTGGCGGCATCGACGTCTTATCTTCTGAAGGCCCCCGTGTGACGCCCATAAATGTAGGTTTCTGGCAACTCGTCCGAGTACGGACAGTGTTTGTGTCCCCGGATGCTGCGCTTGCCTTACGACGCAGCTTATCTATCTTTCCTAGAACGCGCGGCCCCAAGTTACTGACATGAGCCTTTCTGTAGTGTTGCTGGGTGTAAAACATCGAACGGAAACAAACAAAAGACTCCCAGTACCTGCTTCAAAGTACCAGGATGATATTCCCGATTCCTATGCGAGAGTTTATGCAGGCACACTTGTCGTAGATCTCATCTCCACATAACCAACGTCGTCAGCGTACATCTTGAAGAACAAGATACACAGTGAATAAAGTAGCGTGCATTTTCTTCAGACCTCAATCCTAATGAACATCTGTGGGATGCATTGCTATCCTCCAAGCTCCTCCCCGAGCCTCCTAAGATATCGTGTTATTGAGAACTTGAGCTATCGGTGTAAAGCTTGTGCTACTTCCAGCGATGAGTCACGTTTCATACTTTGTATTCCAAACGGCCACTTTATCTTGGGCATCGTATCTTTGAGGCATATTTTTTCCTGTCTATATGTGTCCATCATGCTGCATATTTGTACTGTACCATACAATGAAGTTCAGCATAAATTGGCTAATTACTTTTTGAATTATGACCTTATCAATGTTTCGCGCGCTTAACTTTTTGAAGCGCAGTATACAGGAGCTATGTCTCGACCGTTGTCCAAAATAAAACACTCGGTTCTAGAAACTGCCGTCATGACGGTTCGCTTTCTGCAGAACCTCGGAAAATCTTTATAAATTCTATGCCCGTACTTAACTTCTATGAGTAAATAAATACGCGCGTACATATCTTTTATTTGGGGCAAGTGCATATTTTAGAGGGGGAGACAGGGGGACCTTGGACCCCCCGAAAGTGTTTCATTTTTTAAAGTTTCGGGTAAAAATGCGAATTGCCTTAGAAAAAATGCCCTAATTTGATAAAAATGCGTCAACTCACATTAGAAAAAATGCCCTAATTTGATAAAAATGCGTCAACTCACATTAGAAAAAATAAAAATACTTTAATGCTTTCTTCTATTTTTCATTAACTTTAATTTTGTTCCGGTGGATTTCAAAACCTTTGCATTTGAGACTACTGTAAGATCCTCACTGGAATACGCTGCGATCATTTGGAGCCCTAACCGTGTAACTCTAGTAAATGAAATCGAGAAAGTTAAAAAAAGAAATTCTTAGACACCTTTTTTACAGATCGACTGGTGTTTATATAGCGGACATCCCGACGGCTGACCTTCTGACATTCTTCAAGATGACCTCTCTGCAATCGAGAAGGAAGGCTCTCCAACTTAAGTTCCTGTACGGAATCATCAATGGAGGGATTGATGATACTCAAATTGTAAACTAATTAAGTTTCCGTGTCACACGTTTACCGAGGACAAAAAGTGAACTGTTTGCAGTGACATTTTGCAGAATTGATGCTGGAAAAAATTCTCAGTTATGTAAACTCAAAAAATTATCGGTTATCACAAATCACTTGAAGAATGTCCGGATGTTTTTAATGTAAGTAATATTTGTTTTTTTTTTTTCATAAAGCATGTTTTGCAAGACTGTAAATATCACTTGGTAATTATCACTGTAAATATAACTATAGTAATTCCTGCAACTAGATATACTATCTGTAGGGATGTGCTTACAAATACATAAATAAATAAATAAACTTCCATTTTTCGTCGCCCGGACCCGAAAAGAAATTTTGTATACGCCCCTGTTTTGAGGTTTACCCGCACCAACGTGAGCAACACGATCGGCTATAAGTAGTTTGTCTGTCCCGAATTTAGGGCCATTGGTTCCAGGGAAGGGAGAAACCAAGTTCCGTACAACAAGCACAACATCCATACCTCACTGGATTCGAACTCGGATTATCTCGGGCGAATGGTCAGAAACCAAAGCTTAGACCACTGCGTATTCGCGCCATTAAACATGTTGTCTTAATGGAAAGTCACACTAGTAACTTAATAAGGCTGTGAAGTTACCTCGAGAAAACTTTTTTTCCAGAACAAAACCGTATTACAAATTCTAGTAATCTAATTAAGAATTTCTTTTCCAGTGATATTAAGAAAATCGATTTTATTAATTTTTCAGCGCATGTTTCCTCGAAAGAAAAGGGTCTCTGCTGTAGAAACGGAGTGGCATACGCCATTAAAAAAATATTCAGAGTCGCTATTCGGTTCCCAAAATTTATGATTACCCATGAGAAAATAAAGCGCACACACACACACTGACACATATACACACACAAAGGGGGGGGGGTACAACAAAAGAAACCATAAAAGCACAAAGTGATGAAAATGCTATAGAAGCTCTGAGATTAGGGGTTCCTCGTGCAGCACGCTGCTTCATAAAAAAATCACAAAAGAAAAAACTACTCAACGCTCTCTGCAACAGATGTGTTGCTATACGTACGTTTCGTCGTTAAAAGGTTAATGTGTAAAAAGATCAAGAACTGCCGAGGAGCGAAAGATAAATTTGATTTTGCAATGCTTTTATTCACAAAAACGCCGCAACAAAACCCACTCGATACAAAATCTTCGAAGGAGCGACGGGATTCACAGCAAAAAGGGGAAAAGATTTTTCCTCACTGCGTATTTATTTATCCTTTCTGCACTTTCCGCGCATAGCCCTTCTTACACACACAAAATATATTTTGTTCCCTTTTTTTCTCCTCTACCTAGATCTAGTGTGTTACGTCATTGTACCTAATGATGTTCAGCGATGTAGTAGACCGAAAATAGAGGACACTCAACACAGAAACATCCGCATTGCGCCAGAATCCATCGAATCATGTACAATGATGCACTTTATATGAATTGTATGCTCTATTTTGTATCCTTGTGAGCATGAAACATACATTGGGTGCTAAGGGAATTACGGCTACCCCTATGCAAAGTGAGGGACACCCGATACCAGCATAATGATGAGGAAAGCCTGGCCTGTAGGCTAAATGGATACGGGATTGGTGCTGTAGTTGGGAGCGAAGTTACGGACGTGATGAAAAAAGCAAGGATTTATTTATTGGAGTTCATGAAAGGCCAAATTGTGGGAGCACGAATTTCGGGAATGGCGACACTAATTGTTCCAGGGCCTTAGTGGTTAAAATGTACCAGGAGTGGTTCCAAAATGACGAAACAACTAACTGGCGACACGACTATAAAGAGCGACGGAAGGTGTATTCCAGATGTGAGTGACAGGTGTGCCGCCTTGTACAAGGCAATAGGCGCCCCCAAAATTTCGCAGTTGACGGCCCAATACAATATGGTTCAAACAGAAACACTAAGCGCGACAATGTGAAGCGTATTGGCACAGATGGACTACAAGAGCAGATGTCCTATACCCTGAGCAGATGTCCTATGCCAGCTCGCATTGTAACAGCAGACAGACGGGCTACAGTGCAGACAGACGGGCTACAGAGCAGACGTCCTATACCAGCTCGCATTGTAACAGCAGACAGACGGGCTACAGTGCAAGAAATCACTCGGCAATTTAACGCTGGTGCACAAAAACGTGTAAGCAGCCACACCATCCAGAACCATCTCCTTGCTATGGGGTACAGAAGCCATCGTCCCACGAGGGTATCGCTGCTAACCGCACATCACAGGGTGCAAAGATTAGCATGGGCGCCGGAACATCGCCACTGGACCCTAAACATGTGGGAAAATGTTGCCTGGACTATGAGTCGAGATTCACGTTGGTACATGCGGATGGCAGGATACGAGTACGGCGCAAACCACATGAAGCGAGGGATCCTTCTTGTCAGCAGGGTACTCTTCAAGCTGGTGGGGGTGGCATTCTCTTCTGGGGACTGTTTACGTCGACTGAAATGGGACCCGTGGTACGTGTGACATCGTCCCTCACAGGTCAACGTTACCGGGATATCCTGGACGACCATTTGCTCCCGTTTGTGCGTCTTCAACATCCCACCGGGGACCTCATCCTGCAACAAGACAATGCAGCTCCCGAATTGTATCCGAATGGTTGCATGAACACTCTACCGACGTGACCTCGCTTCCTTGGCCAGCTAAGTCACCTGACCTCAATCCCATCGAGCACATCTGGGATGCCATCGAGAGAGATATTCGAGGCTGTGACCCCTCCATCAAATCTTCGTGAACTGTGGGAGATTGTTCAGGGGTCGTGGATCCGTATGACTTCCCAACGCTTCCGGTGTCTTGTCGAGTCCATGCCGAGACGAATCGCCGCCGTCACCAAGGCGAAAGGTGGTGCTACACGTTACTAGACAGGTATCTCTAATTCAATTGCTCTTTAGTGTATATAATAATTCAAAGCAGGTTTGTCCGGGTAGGGTCCGGGTCAGTTACACATGCGGGTCGGGTCCAATTACATGACGTCCGGGTACAAAATTTTTGACTCGTTTCCAACTCTGGTTGCAGGTCCTCACAAATCTGTACAGACATCGCGTGGTGTCGAAGTCACGCATGGTGACAGCCGTTCTCCTGACGAAAGGAAGGCCCATGAAATATGGAAGTCGTAATTCAGTGAACGCTTTAACGTACTGTGCGACATGACGTAGATGAAGTGACGATGAGTCAAATCGCCAATACAGCAGCTATAAGACTGCCGAAGCAGTTCAGTTGAGAGAAATGAAAACTTGGTCAACAGGAATGAAACTTGTTGGGTAGGTTTGACACCGTGAGACATGCAAATGATTCAAGTATCACGCTCGGCCACGCATGTGACACCAGCAAGGAGGGGTCGTAGCACTGTGCCTGACCGGCTATATAAGGTCGTTCCGTTGCGCGTGCTTGCCATTCTGACTCATGCTGTTGTGTTGGTTACATCCTTTGAAAGGAAAGTATGCCTCGGAGAAACGTTCGGAAGCAATTCGAGCAGTTGGAGGAGTTCGAGAGGGGCCGCATCGTCGGGCTCCGGGAAGCGGGATCGTATTATCGCCGTATTGCACGCCAAACCGGTCTTGTGGCTATCACTATAGCACGCTGTTGGCGGCAGTGGATAGAACAAGGCACGCAGCTGCGACAGAAAGGGTCTGGAGACCTAGTCGAACCACAGAAAGAGAAGAACGACGGGTTGTCCGACATACGCGGAGTGACCCAACAGCCACGCTTGCGGATATTCAGCGAGCAGTGGTGCCCTCCATGCATCGTCCGATTAGTGCCAGCACCATTGGCAGACGGCTGCACGACGTAGGACTACACGCACGCAGACTGTTACGACGACAGCCCTTAACAACAGTGCATCGTCGCCGAAGACTGCAATAGTGTCGTGCCAGACTGTCCTAGAGCCACGCAAAATGGCAGCTGGTAGTCTTCAGTGACGAGTCCCGCTTTCGTCTTGGAGGAGAAGACGACCGAATCCGTGTGTGGAGGCATCTCGGTCAGCAGCAAGATGAACGGTTTGTGTTCGAGCGTCACACGTCCAGAAGGCCTGGTGTCATGGTGTGTGGGGGGGGGGGCAATTGACTACGATGCCAGATCACATTTAGTGTTCATTACAGGCACTTTGACAGCCCAACGTTGCGTTAATGAGGTCCTGCAACCAGTGGCCCTACCTTTTCTGAACGCTCACTCCGGTGCAATTTTCCAACAGGACAACGCTCGTCCGCATACTGCTTCTGTCTCGAGAGCTTGCCTTCAATACACTGACACTGCCATGGCCAACTGCATCGCCAGACCTATCGCCGATTGAAAATGTGTGGGATGCTATTGGACGCGCTTTCCACACTCCAGCCCTATCGTACAATCTGCAGGAACTGCGTGAGAAAAAATTTATATTCTGCACAAGATGATTCAAGTATCGTTAACTACGATGTGCAGGTTCCTGAGCAAAACAAATGTAAAATTCAAATGTAAAACGAGAAAAAATCAGCCACATTAAAACTAGACACGGAAACCGAAACCAGTCAATCACTGACGTCGGGAATAACGATAATTAAAATAAGGTGTGTCCGACCACAGGAACTAGTTTTTTTTTTTTTTTTTTGTAGCAGTCCTTCGAAACCACGTAATAACCATTTTTCAACATTAGTTCTTTTAGAGAAATTGGGCGAATATGGGCAATCAAACGCAATGTAAAGGGTTTTCAAAAATTCATAAGTTTAACTTGAAACGTCTTATCAGTAAAATAAAAACATTCCTATAGAAACATGGTCGGGTAACGAATTTTCTGCAATAGATACTTTGGCCGAACATTTTTTATTTTTTTTTTATTTTTGAGGGATGTAACTTTTTTTTGAACAAGTAAACTAGTATTGAAAAACAAGTTTGATTTAAAAGGTTGAAATTTATCACACGAATGGCAAAACCTACTATAACTGTAGTCTTGAGGAAGGATAGGGGTGATACCCGAAAATTCGACATATTACTTCCTTTTATTTCTTAGAAAAGAAACATAATTTGGCAGTGACGTCGGAACTCTTTTTTGACAACGGGGGCAAGATGTCGGCGAACAAAATATTTTGCCATGGCATAAAATTAATCGTACTACTGTAAAAGTAGACGTGTTGACTTCATTAGGAAAATTCGCCGAATTTTTTTTTTCGATTAAACATTCATTCATCTATAAAAAAAAAAAAAAAAACACTTTCATATCTATATAGTTTCTCAATACAAACTAACTGTACACCTAAACTGCGTTAAATTTTAGATTTTGATACTTCCGGATTGGTACGAACTCCACAGGAATTGTAGCTGTAGACGCTACAATTAAACACTGAAGAACTTACATCTCATTCCTCACCCTACTTCCATTTCCCTAATTATTTTCACTCATTGTTTTAGAGGAAGACTAATTTTTTACACCGAATGGGGCACAAAACGTTGCTGGTCTTGAAACGGGAACCAGCCCTCTGGACTGTCTAATAGCACTTCTTGCAGTCTCAGGACCGGCACTAAAAATATTCAGATTTCTAGGTAGTTCATGATAAACAAGTTAGTAAAATCATGCAATGCATTGATTATGATAACTTTTCCAACATACCGGAAATCATTACTCAAGTTATTACTCAAGTTATGAAGATAATAACTGTAGAACAAATCTCGCTCCTGTGTCCTGACCTTTGACCCCATTTCGATGATATTCAACAGAACCGGTAAAGTATACTTCCGGAACAACATGATAAAGTTTTGTCTCAAACCAAGATTTTTTACGTAAGTTATAAACGCATAAGGGCGATGGAATGGATCCCGATCCTATGTCCCGACCTTTGACCCCACTTAACCCATTTTCAATAGGGTTCGTCCCCAGTGATCTTCTAAGACATACTAAATTTTTATTGAAATCAAACTATATTTTTGCAAGTTATGACGCATAAGGGCAATGGAATGCATCCCGCTCCTATGTCCTGACCTTTGATCTCCACTTCACCCATTTTCAATAGGGTTCGTCTCCAGGTGGTCCCCTAACACATACTAAAATTTCATTGACATCGAACTATATTTACGCAAGTTATGAGGCATAATGGCAATGGAATGGATCCCGCTCCTATGTCGTGACCTTTGACCCCATTTGTCCCATTTTCAATAGGGTTCGTCCCCAGGTGGTCCCCTACATACAACTGTATTTCTTGAGCCACCCTCCTCGATGTTACTCCTGCTTGCTTTCGAATTTCGTCCACCCTTCTCCCACTTGGTCTGCCTTTGGATCTTTTCATGTCCCTTGAAATCCAGTCAAAAATTTCTGTTGTCCCTGTTTCTGGCAACATGTCCAGCCCATTGCCATTTCAGGGATTTTACTCTGATTATGATATCTTCCACTCTTGTCATTTTCCTTATCCATGACTTCCTCATCTTACATCTCCTGGTTACACCAAGCATGCATCATGGCTCTTTCAGTTGTCTGCAATATTTGTACGTCTTTTTTTAATTAAGGTCCATGTCTCTACTCCATATGTAAAAGCTGAAAGGCTGCAATGATTAAACACCTTTCCTTTAATACATAATGGCATATTGCTCTTGAAAATTGGACTGTTTCTTCAAAAAGCTCTCCAGCCACGTTTTATACGCCGATTAATTTCCTAATCAATGTGACCTTTGTTCGATATCTGTTGTCCAAGGTACCTGTATGTAACGGTTACATCGAGATTTTACCTCAATAAAAAAAATCTTCATTTCTTGCAAACGTACGTCAGTTTTGTTTTCTGAAAGTTCATTTTTAATCCCACTTCTTTACTTTTGTCAAATTTCATCGGAATCGAACCATTTTTACGCGAGTTGTCGAGCCGACAGACGGACGGACAGAAAAAGCTGGAGCATATATGCTTCTTCAACCTACGGTTGAAAAGCGTAAAAAATGAAGAGCAATACTCAATTTTTTTCAAAATGAACTTCAATAATAAAAAAAAAAAGGTTGAGGTTTCCAATCACGAACATATATAATTTGAAAAGGTAGAAAACTAAGTGGGCGATTGGGATGTTTTGGCCCCACACTTATTTGCGTGCGGGGGCAACTGTCCCCTCTGCCCCCGCGGTTCCGGTGCCGCTGTAATTTGGAGATATTTGTAATGCACTAAGTCTAGGAATAGACACGTCATCAATTATTTATTATTACCAAGTTTGACTTTTTCTAGAAAATATGGCCTGTTCTTCACACATTCATTGCCCTGTAACCAAATTACGAATTTTCAAAATAATAATAACAAAGAAACGTGTTATAGAAAAAAAAAAAAAAAAAGGAAAACGAAAGACTCAGTTTATTATTATGGCAAAAGATTTGCACCGTTTCAAGAAACTTACTTCAAGAAAGAGAAGTTGATGCTTTGTGATAATAGATGGCGCTGTAACACAGTGTGAGACGAACATGAAGCATTAGCAAATGGCACAGCAAAAACAACGGTGTGGAGCCCGACAGTCGGTCGGCGGTCAATTTTTCCGCGTCTAATAATTTCTATTCATCAGAGGTCGCTCTTTTTCAACTGGTATATTAAAACTATTCTCAATTCACAAAATAAAATATTTCCGCGAGGAAGTTCAGTTGAAAAGCAAGTTTATGCATTTGTTATTTATTTTCACTTAAATGTTACTTAAACGTAAGCCAGGAAGCATTAGGTCATTTTTTTTTCAATTTTCAAAAATCACATGAATGCTTTAAGAAGAAATAAAAAAAATCATTTTTTTTTCAAGGACACATTCCATGCATTATGATTAGTATTCTTAAACAGGAAGGTGTTATTAATGACTAGTAAATATATTATATTTTGGAATTAGCGAAGGAAATGAAGGAGGCAAAATTTATAATATTGCTACTCCTTCAGATTCATAGTTGCAATTATAATGTAATTCGATGAACATAATTAGAATATCGAACACTTCACGAGAAAACAAGAATATTATTTTTTGATACTACTGTTAATGTGAAGCAAGCAATGATGTAGTTCTAAGAAAAGAAATGCCTTTGCGGTGAACGGATTAGGAAAAAACAATTCGGAAAGAAGACCCTAAAAATTCTCAAAAGCTTATTAAAGTGTGACTTGCCGTTTTCAACATTTACCACTGATTTTTATAATTAGTTTCTTTGACAATTTTTATTAAAAATGGCTTAATTTAGGCAATTTAAAACAAAATAAAGAATAAATGTTATTTATTTATTTTTTGATTGGAGGTTTAACGACCACCGTGTGTAACTCAATGGGCTATAAGCAGTCGCCCGTCTCTAATTTAAGGTCACTGGTTCCAGGGAAGGGAGAGAACCAGTGCCGTAAGACAAACACAACATCCATGCCTCACGGGATTCGAACCCGGACCCTTTCGGACGAATGATCAAAGACCACTGCGCTACCGGGGCGGCAATAAATGTTATGTGGGAGTCACATGCTAAGAATAACACTTTTTTTATTTGAATTTCTTTACGAAAAGAATTGCCTTAAGGTGAACATCATTCTAACCGCTTTCAAATGTTCACTGTCAATAAATCGGTTCCTAAGATTATGGGGTAGCAGTAAAAGATGCATCATCATCATTGTCAACCATTATCAATCCACTGCTGGACAAAGGTCTCTCCAAGCCTCTTCCACAACGGTCTGTCTTGTGCCAGTCTCCTCCATGTTACTACCGCATACTTTCGAGTTTCATCCACCCATCTCCCATGTGGTCTTCTTCTGGGTCTTTCGCTATCCCTTGAAATCCAATCTAAAATTTCGACTGTCCATCGATGATCTGTCCTTATGGTAATATGTCCATCCCATTGCCATTTCAGGGATTTTACTCTGATCATGATGTCTTCCACTCTTGTCATTTTTCTGATCCACGAGTTCCTCTTCTTATCTCTCCTGGTTACACCAAGCATGCACCTCTCCATGCTTCTTTGAGTTGTCTGTAGCCTTTGTATGTCTCTTTTAGTTAAGGTCCACGTCTCTGAACCACACATAAGCACTGGAAGGATGCATTGATCAAACACTTTTCTTTTAAGACATAATGGCATATTGCTCTTGAAAATTATGCTGTTTCTTCGAAAAGCTCTCCAGGCAAGTTTTTAAACACCGATTAATATCTTCATCAATGTGACCCTCACTTGATATCTGCTGTCCAAAATTAAATGTACGTGTCTGTTATCTCCAGCTTTTCTCCATCAATCGATAAATCTTCATTTCTTGTAAAAGCATTGAACATCACTTTTGTCTTCTGAAAGTTCATTTTTAATCCCACCTCTTTACTCTTGTCAGCAAGTTCCTGGATCATACTCTGCAGCTCTGATGGGGTAGTTGCAAAAATGACTACGTCATCAGCAAAACGAAAGTGAGTTAGATAATCTCCATTAAACTTTATCTTTTTGTTTTCCCAGTTCAGTGATTGAAAGGCATTTTCCAATGTGGCATTAAAGAGCCCTGGAGACATGGGGTCACCTTGTCTCACTCCAATTCCAATTTTTACGTGTGTTGTATTTTCAAACAGCCGAATCTTTGCACTTGCATTTTCATAGATGTTATTAATAATATTAATGTATGCATCTTCAATACCGCAGGATTTCAGAGCCATTGTAACTGCTGATGGTTTCACCGAATCAAAGGCTTTTTCATAATCGATAAAAGCCATACACAATGGAAGTTCATATTTCTTCGCTCTTTCAATTAGTTCTCTCAGTACGTGGATATGATCTATTGTGCTGTAGCCACTCCTGAATCCAGCTTGTTCTCTCGGTTGAGCCACGTCCAGTGTTTTCTTCAAGCGGTGTGAAAGAACTTTAGTGAAGATTTTATAAACCACTGATAGGAGGCTGATAGGTCTATAGTTCCTGAGATCCTCAATGTCACCTTTTTTATGTAGCAGGATCATTGTAGCGTTGTTCTAATCCTGAGGAATCTTCCCTTCATTAAGGCATCGAGTAAAAATTTGGGCGAGTACTGTTTCGATTTCTCCACTTGCTTCTTGTATGATGTCTACAGTAATTCCATCTTCTCCTGGAGCTTTTTCCCCCTTCATGTTCTTGATTGCATGTGCAACTTCTGCTGGGTATAAAAAAAAAAAAAAAAAACGCAAAAGATACTGTGACGTACTACAGAGGTGAATGACGAGTCAAGACGACAAATCTGCAACCGTACATTTCGTCAGTGTAGCTTACTTGGGAGAGCAACTTACTCCGGAGTGAGAGGGCGCAAGTTCGAGCACCGTCACGGACAGATTTGTGTTTTAACATTGGCGCCCGAACGCAAAAATGGATGTACTGGCCCAGTGGCGTACCGGACCCCCCCCTTGCGAAAATAATTATTGAGGCTCTTTTGCGAAATTTATTAGCTTCCAATTACTGAAGGTTTTTAACTTCCGTATTATTTGCAAGGGCGTTTTAATAAATCAAATTCTTTGGAACCTGCAAGTATTTTTCATAAAACCAAAATTGTTCCTTTTTTACGTGAAATACAAATGTGCACTTCGTGATTAAAATATTTTCCCTACATTCATACCAATACTAAGTACTACAAAACACTTACGCGAAAGTTAATCATATCATGCGAATTTTGTTCTTTTAGAGAACTAAGGCCAGCAGCCTCTTTTAAATGCCTCACGATCACACACACAAAACATGATACTGCCGTGTGACAGTGCCTAATGACCTTTTCCGGTTTATACGAAAATACAGAGCATATGTAAGCAAATAAACAAGAAGCAATTAAGAATTGTGCCACAAAACTACTTACATTATTTACTCTTGAATATAAAAAAACACATTTAACATAACGTAATTATAAATACACCACACTGTGAACACTCAAGAGACGCATCATCATCATCATCATCATCATCGTCAACCATTATCAATCCACTGCTGGACGAAGGTCTCCCCAAGTTTCCTCCACAACGGTCTGTCTTGTGCCAGTCTCCTCCATGTCACCCCTGCATACTTTCGAATTTCATCCACCCATCTCCTATGTGGTCTTCTTCTGGGTCTTTTCCTGTCCCTTGGAATCCAATCTAAAATTTCGGCTGTCCATCGATGATCTGTCCTTCTGGCAGTATGTCCAACCCATTGCCATTTCAGGCATTTTACTCTTCCACTCTTGTCATTTTTCGGATCCACGAGTTCCTCTTTTTATCTCTCCTGGTTACACCAAGCATGTACCTCTCCATGCTTCTTTGAGTTGTCTGCAGCCTTTGCATGTCTTTTTTAGTTAAGGTCCACGTCTCTGCACCATACGTAAGCACTGGAAGGATGCATTGATCAAACACTTTTCTTTTAAGACATAATGGCATATTGCTCTTGAAAATTATGCTGTTTCTTCCAATAGCTCTCCAGGCAAGTTTTGTACGCCGATTAATTTCTTCATCAATGTGACCCTCACTTGATATCTGCTGTCCAAGATAAACGTACGTACTTGTTATCTCCAGCTTTTCTCCATCAATCGATAAATCTTCATTTTTTTGTAAAAGCATTGAACATCACTTTTGTCTTCTGAAAGTTCATTTTTAATCCCACTTCTTTACTCTTGTCAGCAAGTTCCTGGATCATACTCTGCAGCTCTGATGGGGTAGTTGCAAAAATGACTACGTCATCAGCAAAACGAAGGTGGGTTAGATAATCTCCATTAATCTTTATCCCCTTGTTTTCCCAGCTCAGCGACTGAAAGACACCCTCCAATGTAGCATTAAAGAGCTTCGGAGATATGGTGTCACCTTGTCTCACTCTCTTTCCAATTTTTATGTGTGTTGTATTTTCAAACAGCCGAATCTTTGCACTTGCATTTTCATAGATGTTATTAATAATATTAAAAATAGCGTATTAAATCCGTTTATTTTTGTGGCGTAGTCAGTACAAAGATTCGCCAAGCTTTGTCACTCTACTGGGAGGCATTTTTAAGGCTACCAGTGTCTTGAAAAAGCCTCCCACTAGAGTGCAAAAGCTTGGCGAAACTTTGTACTTACTACGCCACAAAAATAAACGGATTTAATACGCTATATGAGTCGCTTGAGTGTTCACATCTAACATAATATCACAATGTTTTGTAAAGAGTAAAGAAATTTTCTCTTGACTCTCATACAAAAGATGACTGTGCTCCTTCGTTCCAGCGAAAAACATCTTTTAATTCATTATATTCTGAAGGATGAGTAGTTATGTACAAATATATGCACTTTATCGTCATTGGTATAAAAATCGTTGTCCACCATACCTTGCACCAAGATGAAAGGTATGGTGGACAACGACTCCATGAAATCAATGAACGCCTTATCCAAGGAGTTGGGTTGTTGCTTATGGACCATCCAACGAATCATCCACGAGGACCTCCACTACAGCTACTACGTTCTTAAAAGGAGGTCAGTTCATGGACCAAGCCACGCAAGAAAGGCATCTGACGAAGGAAAGAAACTTCTCAACAAATTCAAGCCCCCGGAGAAGAACAACATGCTGAGATTCTTCTCAGACGAGAAGAATTTTTTCAATAGAAGGAACAACAGGTAGTTGTGCAAGAACCCTGATGACGTCATAGGGTCATGCACACAAAATTTTCTTCAACCGTCATGGTACACGGTGTCATCTCCAGCGAGGGAGATGTCATGTCTCACTTCTTTGAGAAGGAATTAAGGGTCAACGCAGACGAGTACATTAAGGTGCTGAGAGATGTAATGAAGCCCTGGACGGACGCCATCGCTGACAGGAGGCCTCATATCTTTCAAGAGGACTTTGCCCCAGCCCACAAGGCCAAAGCAACTCACAAATGGCCAGTAGAGATCGTACCCTAGCACTGGTCTACAGATGTTTGCTCCCCCCAGCCGAAGCCCCCCCCCCAGCCGAAGCTCCCCGACTTGCATTTCTTGGATTACTACATGTGAACTGTAGTTGAAAGAGAGACCAACAAGCATCCCCACAACACCCTTACTCTGCAAGGGATGCCATCGCCAATGTTATGACCCACATGAACAAGGCCAAGGCCTGCGATCGATTCCGCTCAAGGTTCGAGGTCGTCATTATTGCCAACGGCGGGTTCATTGAATAAATACGAAGTGTGTTTATGCATCAACTATTGCACAAGATTTTTCTTCAATAAAACGTACACAGTCGTATCAGAATAATATGACCACCCCTGGAATCACAGCGTACCCGCCCAGGCGCGTCACAGAGTGACCGTGACTAGGTCGACCACACGGAGATATAAGCTGCCGGACAGAAAAGATGAGCCATAGTGCGCCACGTGAGAACAATAGTCAGAGGTAGTGATTTGACGAACGTGCGAAGGGAATAATGATCGGCAACCGCGCCACGGGTGGAAGCATCTCAGAAAAAGCAGACTTCGTGGGCTCTTCTCGAAATGCCGTAGTAAGGTTGTACCAAGAATGGACCGCTGGCACACCATGACGTCATAACTGTGATGACGTCGGGAGGTTATGACGTCATAACTGTGGAGCCCCAAAGGCCATCGACCCCGGAGGAGATTGTCGCCTCCGTCGACTGGCTACGGACAATCGACGCGCAACAGTGCAGAAATTGACCACGCAAATGAACGCTGGGGCACCCAGGTACGTGTCTCCGATAACAGTAGAGCGACCCCTGCTACGCATGGGTCTCCAGAGTCGAAGCTGCCTCAATGCACCCATGTTAACATACGTCCATCGGCAACGACGCCTGCAATTCGCATGGGACTACCGTCATTGGACAGCGGAAGAGTGGGAAAAGGTTGCCTTCTCCGTCGAATCGAGGTTTCTACTCCACAGAAGTGACGGGCGGTGGCGGATACGGCGTCAGACACACGAGAATCAACACCCGGACACGCTTGTCGGTCAAGTACAGGCCGGCGTTGGCAGCGTTAATGTCTGGGGGGGGGGGGATGTTTTCGTGGTATGACCTGAGACCGTTGGTACCACTGGATGGGTCCCAGAACGCCAATGGCTACCTGTCCATCCTCGCTGACCACATGCAATCCCTTCATGTTGGACGTTTACACTGGTGGTGGTGGTGTCTACATCAAGACAATGCGCCGTGCCAATTCGTTAAGGGGCTGCGTGACTGGCTCCAGGAGCACGACAGCGATGTCTCCATTCTCCCTTGGCCGGCGAAATCGCCCGACCTCGATCCCATAGAGCACTTGTGAGACTATTTGAGTAAACAGGTTCGACGTGCTGACCCACAACAACGTCATCTCCGAGACCTCCGTGCTCTGATGCAGTCTGAATGGGCACGTGTGCCTCGGGCAAATTTCCAGGGCCTCATCGCGTCCATGCCACGCCGTCTCACTGCTGTCGTCCAGGCCAAGGGTGGTTATTCCCATTATTAGGTAGGTGGTCATATTATTCTGATTCGACCGTGTATATTCATATTTCAATTAATTGTTTCATTTTATAGATACATTTTCCACATTTACCACGACAGTCCTGTAAAAAAAGTCAAACATAAAAAAAAAAATGAAAGTTCAGTTTTCCTTTACCTTGTGAGTTGGGCTCTGGTAAATTTTCTCTTGGCACTAAATGCATTACTGTAGTTTTTCCTGTAGGTAGTTGCAAAGCTAGAAATGGAAAAAAAAAATCAGCACCAAGCATCAAATCATTAAACAACAAATTTAAACAAGATAAAGACCATTCGAAAAGTTATTAATTGCATCACCGCTGTATATCATATTACCATTTCAAGAGTGAAGTCCTTTATAAGAATTCCTCGGAAAACTGCAATCCGTGTTTATCTCTACGGAAAAGTTTTCAACCTGCTAGTTAGACCGTCACAGTCGTTACGACCTGAACGGGTGCATTGTTCACTCACAAATAACTATTCCTTTTTTTTTTCTAGTAAAAAAAAAAAAAGAAGAAATAAAAATGGACGGGCCTATGTCAACGATTCTTTCGCGTTGTTAACATCTTTTCACCTAACGACGGGTATCACGACAACGGTAGCCGTATTTCATATTGCTTCGTTTTTTCTCCACCTGAAAAGTCAAAGTGAAAAGGAAAAAAAAACTGTATTCGTGAACATCAAATACGTGTTCAGAGCATGGCAACATTAAATTAATCCTCGAACCAAATAACCGAAAATGTTCCTATGGAGAAACCTTGAAAACTGAATTGCACATGAAAATTTTAAGAACTCGTATAATGGAATCACTTCTAAGGCAATCTGATTTACAGTTTAGAAGTCTACTATCTCTCGGCATGTTGCATTCCCGAAACTTAAAAGGTTTCATTGAATATATAAAACAAAAGTAAAGAATTGGTATACAGTAGAACCTCGTTTAGACATTCCTCACTTACACGTTTTTCTCATTTATATGTTTCTCACTCATACATTTTCCTCATGTATACGTAAACTGTCACCGGTCCAGAAATTCTCAATTGCCCTTAATGTTAAATTTTATCAATTATACGTAAATCGAATCAGCTTTCTTCTCATTTATAAGTTAAATCATGATGTTGTGAATTAGAAGTTCAAACCACGCGAATACCTTATACTATACTGTTTTTCCATCTTTCCCCTTCGCCACGAATTCCGTTTACCATTTTCCAAATTTCGTCTTTTTTTCGTTTCGTAATTTGCTCTCCCTATTTCCTGTCATCTACTGGTTCTGTGATTCACTCTGCTGAATGCGCGAGCTCCTCCTGTGCTACTATTAGTCAGCTCAGGCGGCACATGAAGTAGTCACCTGCTCATGCTTGATGTTGTTATATCGGACTTTTTCTTGAGACCATCGTGTGAATTCGCTTTCCTGACAAATCTAGACTCCAAGAAGATATCGTTTTGTGATCTGACTGAGATGCTATAATTGAAGAGGAAGATGAGTTTAGTTTCCAGGATTACGTCAGTTACGACGTGGATTTGGCCAATTTTACTTAAGACTTTAGATTAAATCATTTGGAACAAAAAGTGCAATGAGACCGGTTTTTTTTTTTTTTTTTTTTTTTTGAGGTTTAACGACCACCGTGAGCAACTCAATGGGCTATAAGCAGTCGCCCGTCCCTAATTTAGGGTCACTGGTTCCAGGGAAGGGAGAGAGCCAGTGCCGTAAGACAAACACAACATCCATGCCTGACCGGGATTCGAACCCGGACCCCTTACGGACGAATGATCAGAGGCCAACGCCTTAGACCACTGCGCCACCGGGGCGGCAATGAGACCGTTTCCAGTGACAAGAGTGATGGCGATTCCCAGATAAGTGCATCAGCACCCAAATTTAGTGATGCACTGAAATCGTTCACCGTCGTTAGGGACTTCATTTACTTCTTTTATAACCATAATACTGAATAAGGGAACAATGCAGGCTCTCAATAAGCCTTGAAAAGGCGAAGATTCAACTTAAAAGTAAACACAAATAAAAAAAAAATTAATGTTTTTTTTTTAAACTATATTAATGCTGTATATAGTACTGTACTTGCAAGTAGTGTACCTCCATGCAGTGTGACTGAAATCGATAAAGTGAAAAACAAAAATCGGGGGGGGGGGGGGGACAGAAAATATTATTACACTGAACATAAAAGAATACTACATACTACGTAATACCCAGTATAATAACGCCTACGCCAGAAGCTGCAACAGAATAATGTGCTGCCATCTAGGGACGGAAACGTGCGATGTTTCGTTTATACGCTTTTTTCAATTATACGTTAATTTTACTTGGTCCCTTGAAAAACGTATAAACGGTATTCCGCTGTATTTATTAACAAACAAGCATTTAAAACTCATCATTTCGACAGTAAGAACGTTTTTAGAACTTACTGAAAAACTAAACTAAACGAAAATTAAAAAAAAACGCCAAGCCCCTCTTTCTTCGCATTGCAGGAATTAATGATTTCGTTCCAAAAAATATGGTAGAAATGCTTCCAATTCCACTGGAGGAATCATTATGGTGGTTATTTAAACCTGATTTTCTCTGCAGAAGATCCATATTAGAGGAGTAGAAATACATGCTCATGGTTCAAAGCTGAATAACAAAATACAGGAGGAATTTTGTGCATTTCATAACGGAAAATAAATACACGAAACTAGGTCTCTCGCATTTAATGGTGCCTCTGTGTGTCAAGGGAAACAAATAGAAATATTCAAGCCTGTGCAAAGGTAAAAGAGAACAATTCCAAGGCTGGAATGCGCACCTTTTTTTCCGACAAACAAAGTACACTAAAAACTTTCGACAAAACTTTTGATTATAATTACATCTCTAATGTGACAAAGAAAGAACTTGAAAAAAGAATATGAAGGAGTCACACTACATTGAATAAAGGACATAGCGGTGCTGTCGGGAATCAAGAAGTAGATAGAATTGTAAAAAGAGCCATGAACAAATCAACCGTTGTCGTTAATATCAAAATACCATTGACATTAACGACAACGTTATTACGTTACTACTGCCATTCTTCTGTGATTTCCTTTCAAAGTGTATTGAAAAAACACTTGGAAAAGAAATCTCAGAAGAATGGCAGTAGTAATGGAATAACGAAATCAGAGGACGCTTTACCTATCAAACATTTGAGTTTCTACTAAAAAGACATGCTGCAGTTTTTATGAAACCCAAGATTTAACAATCATGGGGCTTTTCTAGCCTTTTCAGCAATTTTAGAGTGAAACAGAAAGATTGTTTTTGAGTATAAGATAAAGGAACAGGCAAGACATTTTCTGCTTGACTGCCAACAGTTCCAAATGGAAAGAACTCTTAACAATACTAAGAATTACGAGCTAAAATACTTGTCTACATATAAATACAAATATGTTATTGACTGGTGAACACTGAATATATTCGACTTGATAAAAAGAACAGCATAGCAAAGTCATCTATGACGTTCGGGGTTAAATCACAACCAAGCTCATTGGTGAACACTGAATATGTTATTAACGTTGGTGAACATCAATAAATTTAAGTACCCTCAAGACGTCACACCCTAAATACTTGTTTCCATGCATGGGCGCCGACAGGGGGGGGTCACTTCACCGCCCCTGTAGAATTATTTTTCCCTTTATTTTATTTTATTTATTACTTTTTTCTTACACTCACAGAAGTGGACCACAAGGAAAGATGGAGTTTGGGGCGTTTAATTTAATATCCCAATTTTATAGGAAATTTGGTGTAGGAAAACGATAACGTGAAAGCGGAAAACCTAGCAAACCGTAAGGTAGTACGCCCAAACAAGTTCCGCTCAGGGTGGTGTGTGCTGAACTTAAAAGGCTTGGCGTGGCCGACACTGTTCATTATTTTGAAAACAGTTACAAATGTACATAATAATACATGACTATTACTAACATACACTTTCTTCAAGAGCAGCATCAATTAATAATAATAATAATCGTAGTAGTAGTAGTAGTAGTATTCCAGTGTAGTAAGTAAGTAGCAGTAGTATTCTAGTGTAGTAAGTAAGTAGCAGTAGTATTCTAGTGTAGTAAGTAAGTAGCAGTAGTATTCTAGTGTAGTAAGTAAGTAGTAGTAATAATATTAATCTTTCATTTTCACGAATTACTGTTTTCTACATATTAGCCAAACCTTAATTAATTATACTTGACCCCCTTGAAAAATTTCCTGCAGGCGCCCATGTCTACATGTAAATACAAATAATGTTATTAATGCTGGTGAACAACCGTAAACATCTGAAAACGTATTTTTTATGTAATAATTAGAATTTTTCTTAATACTCGTTGACTGTTCCGTAGCACCTTACGACGGATCAGTGAACAACAATGCTTTCTGAAATCTCATTTTAAATACACCAGGTCGTGAATACTCAAGGAACGCTTATAGCGAGGCAAATCCGTTTATTTTCGTTGTACAAATTTTTATAAAGATTCGCCAAGCTTTCACATTCTACTGGGAGGCTTTCTCAAGGCAATGTAGACATAAAATAAAAAACATAAATAAATGGATTTACTTCGTTATAAGCGTCCCTTGAGTTTTCTGAAATTTTTGATCACAAATCATTCTTAGTCTTCTAGAGAAACAAAAATAAAACGGAACTTGAAAAAAAAAAAAAGTCTCTTAACATCCTTAGTTATAATTAACTAAATTATTTAATTTCAGCATTGGGATAGAAAATGTCATAACCACTCCAGCTCTTAAACAGAGCGACAGGGGGTGAAGCTTAGCCGCGCAAGTGAAGAATAAAAATTAGTTGACAGAAAGTAAATATACATAAAAATAAAAGGCAAAATTCTAGAGTGGCGAGAAAATAAAGAAAATTCAATATTGAACATGGAGGAACGAAAAATCATGATTGGTACAGTAGAACCGAAATTAACTAAATTATTAAATGAAGTGTAGTTAAATGAAGTGCATGATGATTTAGGTTAACTTGTAAAATATTAGGTTTGATTTAACGTTTCAGCTTTAAACATAAACTGTATAAGATTTATCTCCTTAAATGTCAACGCTGCTCAAGCTATAAACCTGCAACGAACATGGGCACACGTGACGATCTGAGCGACTTTGATCGTGGGCGCATTGTCGGCGCAAAACATATTGTGTCCTCCTATCGCCCAAGTGGTAATAACCCTAGGGTTCCCGAGGGTGCCGCCCCGGTGGCGCAGTGGTCTAAGGCGCTGGCCTCTGATCATTCGTCCGTAAGGGGTCCGGGTTCGAATCCCGGTCAGGCATGGATGTTGTGTTTGTCTTACGGCACTGGCTCTCTCCCTTCCCTGGAACCAGTGACCCTAAATTAGGGACGGGCGACTGCTTATAGCCCATTGAGTTGCTCACGGTGGTCGTTCAACCTCCAATCAAAAAAAAAAAAAAAAAAAAAAAAATTTCCCGAGGGCAACCATATCAAGAGTGTACCGCGAGTGTACCATCGACTGACGTACCAGCGCTCAGACAACAAGCGGTAGCCGACCACATGCCGTTGATGACCAGGGTCGACGTAGACTATCCAGGCTCGTACAGGTCGACTTCTTGGCAACGCCGGTGCAAATTACATGCAGGTTAAAGGTTTGAAGGCCTAAGCAGCGTCAGCGAGCGAACGGTATACGGCGCGCGCTTCATACCCGACGCTCTACTCGCGTGCCACTGTGGACTGCTCGTCATCGGAAATTACGCTTCGCCTGCTGCCGGAAACATAAAAACTCGACCTCTGTAGAGTGGCGCCGCATGTCTAGTCCGACGAATCCCACTTTCAGCTGTACTGAACTAACGAGAAGGTGCGCGGGTGATGCGTCGACAGCATGAGGCCATGACCCTGTCATGTCAGGTTGGCTCTGTTCAAAGATGTGGTGGCTCCGTGATGGCGTGGGGAGCCTTCTCACGCGACACATTAGGTCTCTTAGTGTGTCTGGAGAGGTCCTTAACTGCTGCGCGCTACCAGCATGTGTTAGCTGATCATCAACACGCATTAATGTCCTTCGTACATTTTACGGCCGATGGTCTGTTTCAACAGAACAATGGGCTGCACCACCAAGCCGTAACCACCCAGGCACGGCTCAAGGGACACTCATCTCAGTTTGGAACTACCCAGTGCCCTCTCCCCCGGTCTCTGGATTTAAAACACTGTGGAAGCTATCTGGGAAACCGTAGAGCGGGAGCGGAACATCAGATCCATGGATCCTGGACAGCTGTCTCGGGCGGAGTTATGGACAAATGCTGCAACAGGCATGTCTCGCATTACCTGTAGAAACCCTCCGGCATCTGGTGGAGTCGATGCCTCGGCGTGTACAGGCTGTAATTCCCGCTAGAGGAGGATCAACACACAATTAGGTAAGTACATCTAATGTCTTGTCTATTGAGTGTAGATCACAATAGTCAGAATACACTTGTTGAATTCAACTGAAATCTCAACATCAGCTGCACCTCTATGAACCAAGTTGTTATCATGCAATTACACACTATCAAGAAATTATCTCACAATTACACTGTTGGCTTAGTTTTGCCAACTTTGTCGTGTCCGCCAAATTACTGCGGCAAATTGATTAACTTCGCGCGGATGCTAAGAGATTCAATGATGATTGCATGAACTCCGAGTGACATCAGAAGAGCTGTTCATTCCTTATGTCTAAGGAGCAGGGATGTAAATAAAAAAATGAACTAAAACAAATGAATTAAAGCACGTAAAATTTTTATTTCTCTGAATGGGGGTATAAGAAAATATTGATTCGGTGAAATGCTTATTGCTTTCAACGGGGACATGGGGTACTCAGAATTTCCCTATAATCCGCGCTCTTTCTCCTTCTGTGTACATCCCGTAGAAAAAATAATTCCATCTCGACCGATGTTTCCTAACTTCAACTCCCCTAACTACAACTAGGTATGTCCGCTCTTATTTCTTTGCTCTTTGCTTTGGAAGAATGTGCCTGCATTGTGTTCCACAACGCAACAGTTCATAAATCGGCTTGCTTTGCGTAGGAGTGTAGGTTCATATCCTAAAGATTATTTAATGGGCAGATGGCGTAAAGTCCCTTGCAAGAGATTGTCAACTGATTTATAACTTCACTGGTTTGGTAATAGCTTCTCCAAAAAAGTTTGTCCCTTCTACTGAGGGAATTAGGAGAGGGGGGCGAGATCCTTGTTTCTTTTGTAATGGGTGGCCCGGTCAACAAAGGAATTTTTTTTTGTTTTGTTTATTGAAGGTTTAACGATCACTGTGAGCAACTCAATGGGCTATAAGCAGTCGCCCGTCCCTAATCTAGGGTCACTGGTTCCAGGGAAGGGAGAGAGCCAGTGCAGTAAGACAAACACAAAATCCACGCCTCACCGGGATTCGAACCCGGACCCCTTCACGGACGAATGATCATAAGCCATCGCTTAAACTGCTGCGCCACAGGAGCGGCGAATCGTTTTCCTGAAGGAATTCTTAAGTGGTTTTTCTGACCACGACACCCTAAGCTAAGTGTGCAATTGAGATCAGCAGAGGGCAAATTGTAACAGGTAATTATATGACCAAGGTTATATGTTACATGCAGAGAGATAAGTGTCACGAAATCATTAAGCGAATTCTATTCAGTGTGCTGTTATGAACTAAGTGATTACTATATCAACTAGTGACACGTTGGATTAACGAATAAACAAAATTGGATTTCTGTAAATACAGGGTGGCCCAAAACATACGTACCAAGTTTAAATCCAATCTGCTCTACAACTAGTTAGTACGATTTGAAGAAACTTTGCTGTCACATTATAGTCATAAAGCCATTAGTGTCTCACGTGTTTTCTTTTCATTTTGCAGGATATGAAAAATGGCAGCCTACACTATGGACCAGCGGATATTCATTATCGAAGACTACATTCGATCAACAGAAAGCCCCGAAAAGGTCAAAAGAGCATTCCGGATAGAGTTTTGTGTCAAAGTTGGACCGGACAGGCACACAATATCAAACCTCGTCAAGAAATTTCGCAAGACAGGCTCAGTGTTAAATGATCACTTTCAAGGCGGTAGGCCCACCACAGGTAGGCGACTGAACGAAACACTGAAAATGTTCGAGAAGCATTTGAAAGAAGCCCGAAAGAGTCAACCAGGAGAGCGTTTCAGGAGTTAAGGATCAAACGCAGCAGTCTTCTGCGTCTTCTCAAAGAAGATCTTCATTTGTTTCCCTATAAAATCCAGACCCAAGAGCCACTCACAGAGGCGAACACGGCAGCAGGATTAGACTTCGTTCATGCAATGATCACATGACTCGA
Organism: Macrothele yani; assembly: GCA_039090855.1. Classification (NCBI taxonomy): domain Eukaryota; kingdom Metazoa; phylum Arthropoda; class Arachnida; order Araneae; family Macrothelidae; genus Macrothele; species Macrothele yani. The sequence goes on along the minus strand of CM076995.1, from coordinate 149,194,871 downwards.
GAACCAAAATATTGACCTTTGTCTCAGACACATTTTTGGCTTGATGGGTTCGTGAAGAGGCAGAACTGGCGAATATGGGCACAGAACATCCGCATGTTTCGATTGCTTTAAGTCTTCACCCAAAACGTGTGACTATGTGGTGCGTCTTATCGAAAGTTGGCATTTGTGTGCCTATTTTTATTGAGGGAACTGTACACGCAGTGAGCTATTGAAACTTGCTTGAAAACAATTTCATTCCTGTCCTTTAGGGCTTCCGTGGTTTTGACCTCACAAGTCATGTTTTCATGCAAGACGATGCTCGTCCCCACTACACAGAATCCATTTTCTTCTTTTTGAATGAACATTTCCGTGAGAATGTCACTGCTTCCAAAGCACTACGGATGCGGACTTGGCTGGCTGCCGTATTCACCAGACCTCAGTCCTTTGGATTTTTAATGGGGACATCTCAAAGACAAAGTATATCGGAGCAACCCAAAGACTTTGGAGGAGCTGAAATCATCTATCGATCGTGAAATCTTGGCCATTTCAACAGGCGTCCTCTACAAGGGGGTGTCCAATTTTGGGATCAGATTGCGCAAGATCGTCGAGGTTGAGGGCAAACATATTGAACATGTTGTAATATAAACGGCAGAAGATGTTGATTTTAATACACTTTGGATGAGATTTGTATGCCCTTTTCGTTCAGGAATAATACAGAATTAAACTTGGTATGTACATTTTGGGCCACCTTGTAGCATTGTGTTGTTATTGAACTCTGACCGTTATCTATCTTAAAAGTGACCTATGTTTTAATTAAGATTTCAGCTATGAACGGACAAGCTCATGTAATCCGGGAAAATTACATTTAACTCACCAAGCTAAGTGAAGATTTAAGTTAAACACCAAGTCCTTAAGCAGAAGTTACAGTGAGTCTAAACTTTAAAACGTAAATCCATTCCACAATCCAATATAAAGAAAATAATTTCATAGCCGTAAGACAAACGCACCATCTATGTCTCATTTGGCATCGGACCTAGACTCACCTCAGACGGGTCGTTAGACACCAGCGACTCGTGCCACTCGGCAAGCGGGACGGCATTGTTTGCATTACGAGGTGTTCGAGTATTACATGCATGCTTCCTGTAAAATTCCTTATGCCGCAAATTGAATGACATGCCTAACTCAGCTTTTCCGTATGAATCATAATGCGATGCATCTTGTTCGTCTGCATACACTGGAAACACGACCTCACTGTTGCAACGGATATAGACGAAGTTGAGCGGTGTTACCGATGCGTTTCCACAGTTATTTACATAATTCCACAACACCGTATAAGACTTACTAGTGATTTGCGGGATTCATGTGAGCTGCGGTTATAAGCTGTAACGTTTCTGAAAATTCTTACTATTGGCACTGATTCAACTTAAACTCACACAAAGTAGACAGTGCTTAGTTTTTCAATGTAAAACCCTAACGGCGCGTGTTTTACGCAATAAATGGTAACACAAACTATGTAAAAAATTTCACAACTTACCTCCTAAAGTAACATTCCCATGAAGAAATCTTCCTTGGTATATGAGTCGCAGTATCTCTGCTTTCGTAACAGACTCCTCTGTCCATTCTGCTGCAAAATATTTATAATTTTTTTCATTTACTTATTTTCCACAGTTGATGACAAAATGTACAAGTGACTATACAGAAGCAAAAACATGCATGAATACGATATCTTGATATATGAGTATAAGCTCGTTGGTTTTGAACAATGAAAAATATCGTTATGAAGATAAAAAAATATCGATAGATATAAAAAATGTCGTTATGAAGATAAACTAAGGCGAAATATTGGGTAAGTGCATAAATCCTCTCCGTTTAGGGTTGTCTGACAGCCTTGCATTAGGCTTCCAAAATATAGAGAAGGTGGAAGCACCGTGAAATTGCACAGATGGAACTTCGTTGCAGTAAAAACAGCAGCTTTGACAATTACAACTCATTTAGTGAGTAGCACGAAGTGTTAATATGAGTTTTGATTAAAGACCACATTCGTCACTGTTTGCTTTTTGCGTTCCATAAAGAAAGGTACAGCCGCCGAGGCATATATACAGACATTCACGCTATACACGGGAAGGACATTGTAAGTGAAAAATTAAGCCAAGGTTGGTTGGTTGTTAGGAGTTTATTGGCACAGGGACGTATAGAGGCCAAAGAGCGCCACCGAAGTTGGTTCTTGAAGTTCCATTCACCTGACAAAACGTTTGAAGGTAAACCCCGTTCTGAACTGCCTTCTGAAGTGTGCAATGAAAAAAATATTGGCGATACCTGAGTCCAACCTTCATCAGACCAAGGGGAAGATTCAGGAGTATACTTTAGAGAGGGGTCACTCTTCTCTCGTTTAAAAAAAATACTACGATAAGTATCTTTTTTTTTTTTTTTGAAAATAATAAACTCATATGAAACAACAAATGTAAACTTTATTTAATTGACAAATTCATTCAACCACTTCAGTAAAGACAACAGTCCAGGTTCGTGATTTTTGTGTGTGTGTGTGTGTGTGTGTTTGAAGGTTTAATGACCATTGTGAGCAACTCAATGGGCTATAAGCAGTCGCCCGTCCCTAATTTGGGGTCACTGGTTCCAGGGAAGGGAGAGAGCCAGTACCGTAAGACAAACACAATATCCATGCCTCACCGGAATTCGAACGAGGTAGAAGAAACCCGTCGGAATAGACGAATAGTTTTTTTTTCCCCGGTAGACGAAACCCGTCGGAATCGACGATAAGTTTTTTTTTTTTTTAAAGAATAAACTCATATGAAATGTATATTTACATCTTTACATAATGGGAAACGTCTTACTTACTTGAATAAACTGGATCGAATGAATGTTAAATTGTATATATACATCACACAGTCCAATGGCACAACGAAATCAGGTCTTCGAGTGTTCGCTGTTCCGATAAGAACTTTCAAACAAATTCCTGATAGCGTTATTTTGCACAACGGTTCGCTGTGAAGAGAGACTTCGGACTTCGGACTATCCGAGTCCCTTCGTACTTCCGCCTTCAACAGCGCGTGAGTAAACCGCAGGCGATCGGATGTCAACCGCACGCTTCTCCCATTGACTTTACATGGGACCGTTGCCCCAATTTCATTTTTCTCTTCGACTGGCACATCTACATGGTAAGACCTTTATTTTGTATCCTAGCCGTTCTCTTACAGCTGGTCTTACAGTAAAAAACCTTATAGAATTAGTATGTAGATAGAGAATCTTTGGACGTTGCATCTAGCAAAAGAGAGTAACGCTGGTTACATGACGTCAACCTGATCGCTCTACATGCTTGAGGAGAAGCCAAACAGCAGTATGATGAAGCGTGTGTTAGTGTAAACAGCCCGAAATCAATATTTCTCAGTTTAGTTATGTTATCTTCAACGTCAAACAAATTTGTTCCGTGTGAATTCATCATTACACTTAATTGCGTAATGTTTCGTATTCAATTAAAATACTTAACGTCACGGGGACATCTAAGAAGTCAAAAATTCTGGACCCGGGGGTCTCATAATTGGACCCACCCGGACAAATATGCTTTGAACTATAATATACATACAGGGCATTCAAAAGGTCTCTCCATAGTGGGTATCTTAGGTTATATGAGAATCAAACAAATGCATTACAAGAACATATAATTTACTTAAGGAAGTGTTGAAATTGTCGTCCTTCATTTTCAAGACATAACCTAACTGTTTTACACATGTTTTTAAATACATCTGCTAGAGTCAAGAACTCTCTACGCTGTAATGTTAAAGCTGTTCTACCTAATTTTGATGGCGTTGATTCGAAAGTCAAAAACTTTGAATTAAGCAACTTGTATGTTTAATTTCAGTCTTTGCTGTTTTCTTGACAATATATCCAGCTTCACTAGTTCTGAAAACAACTCATGGCAACATACATTTTCACAAGTTTATGTTGAGTTGAAAGCTTCCAAAATATGGATGTTGTTTTCGTCATTACCCCTCAGAAAGAAGGAACACTTTTCCTTCTGAGGACACTCTTCCTTCATCTTGCATGACAAATGAGTTTTCAGTCCACGGGCACCAGTATCGAGCACAAAATTGCACGGTGCGTATTTTTTTCTTTGAAAAAAATATTCTTTTTGCTTTTCAAAAATTAAACGGAAGTGAAACCGGGTCGAAATCGGGTCAGGAACACCTTCACCCGACCCGTTTTTGACCCGCTAGAAATTGTCGACCCGTTGACCCGTTTGACCTGCTAGAAATTGTCGACCCGTGACCCGTTTGACCTGCTAGAAATTGTCGACCCGTGACCCATTTGACATGCTAGAAATTGTCGACCCATGACCCGTTTGACCTGCTAGAAATTGTCGACCCGTGACCCGTTTGACCTGCTAGAAATTGTCGACCCGTGACCCGCTTGACCTACTAGAAATTGTCGACCCGTGACCCGTTTGACCTGCTAGAAATTGTCGACCCGTGACCCGTTTGACCCGCTAGAAATTGTCGACCCGTTGACCCGTTTGACCTGCTAGAAATTGTCGACCCGTGACCCGTTTGACCTGCAAGAAATTGTCGACCCGAGACCAGTTTGACCTGCTAGAAATTGTCAACCCGTGACCCGTTTGACCTGCTAGAAATTGTCGACCCGTGACCAGTTTGATCCGCTATAAATTGTCGATCCGTGACCCGTTTGACCTGCTAGGAATTGTCGACCCGTGACCCGTTTGACTTGCTAGAAATTGTCGACCCGTGACCCGTTTGACCTGCTAGAAACTGTCGACCCGTGACCCGTTTGACCTGCTAGAAATTGTCGACCCGTGACCCGTTTGACCTGCTAGAAATTGTGGACCCGTGACCCGTTTGACCCGCTAGAAATTGTCGACCCGTTGACGCGTTAGACCTGCTAGAAATTGTCGACCCGTGACCCGTTTGACCTGCTAGAAATTGTCGACCCGTGACCCGTTTGACCTACTAGAAATTGTCGACCCGTGACCCGTTTGACCTGCTAGAAATTGTCGACCCGTGACCAGTTTGACCTGCTAGAAATTGTCAACCCGTTACCAGTTTGACACGCTAGAAATTGTCAACCCTTGACCCGTTTGACCCGCTAGAAATTGTCGACCCGTGACCCGTTTGACCTGCTAGAAATTCTCGACCCGTGACCCGTTTGACCTGTTAAAAATTGTCGACCCGTGACTCGTTTGACCCGCTAGAAATTTTCGACCCGTGACCCGTTTGACCTCCTAGAAATTTTCGACCCTTGACCCGTTTGACCTGCTAGAAATTTTCGACCCGTGACCCGTTTGACCTCCTAGAAATTTTCGACCCTTGACCCGTTTGACCTGCTAGAAATTGTCGACCCGTGACCCGTTTGACCTGCTAGAAATCGTCGACCCGTAACCCGTTTGACCTGCTAGAAATTGTCGACCCGTGACCCGTTTCCATCTCTGTCCGTTTTACAAGGTCCTTTTACTCTCTTGCCATTCCCGTTTCTGCATTAAGCAGGTTTCGTTTTAAACAAGTTAAACAGCACGTAATTCTCTGTCTTTCATTTCGGAACCGCAGAAAAGTTCCGTTCTGGTCAGGTTTCTGTTTTATGCAAGTTTTGGGCAGATTTCTGTTTTATGAAACTTCCGTTTTGGCCAAGTTTCTGTTTTATGCAATTTCTGCTTTGTGCAGGTTTCTGTTTTATTCAAGTTCTGTCTCATTACACATTTTTACTGTATAATTCAACCGTAAGTTTTTTTGAACTGGAAATCCGTTACGCCTCCAGAAAATTCCACACTAGAAGAAATGGGAAAATAAAACAAACGTTAATTTTATGACGCCTGTAGAGGAGAAAAATATTTTTTTTAATTCAATCCAGAGATACCGCGGATATATATTTAGTGTGCCTATAAATCGAAAGACGGATGAACAAAGTGATACTAAAAACACATCATTTCGTGATATACATTTGAATATCGGAAGACGTGGTAAAAATTACTAAGTTACGAAGGAGCATCAACAATTAAAAGCAAGAAAGATGACACCGAATTTTCGGGTGTAATAAGCACGTCTTTTTGAATCTGTTCTGACGCAAATTAAATTTATCAAAGCTATTCAAAGTCAATGGAACCGGTATGGAAAACAACAGTGTCTGACGGAAGAAAGAAGTTTTTCAATCGGGTTTTTAATCCCTCAGATATTGCCGTAAACGAAATCGTGATCATACGCCCTCTGGTTGCAGACTTGTGCGTTAAGAAAAACATGAATTTATATTAGAAACATTTCGCACTGGAAACGCTCTCCAACATAGAAAGAATTTTTCAAATCGGACTCTTAGAAACAGAGATATCGACAAAAATGAGTTGTGACTTTACGTCCCCTGGTGAGAAAACCACGCATTATTTTAGGAAGAAAGTATTCTCAAAAGGTTTTTCCATATGAGCACTATCGGTCCAAGAAAAAAAAAAATTTTAGTAGAGTTTTCAAGAGCCCAGATTTTGCTACAAATACATCAGAAGCAGAAATTAACACTTACGCCTCCTGGTGGCCAAAGCATTCTTTACCAAACATTAGAAATTATATGAAAAATATTTCCCATCAGGTCTTGTATGCGATACAGGAAGAATTTTTCAAATCGGAGTTTTAGAAGCAAAAATAACGCAGAAAACGCAATTTACCTTTGCGCCCCCTAGCGGAAAGTCTATGATTTACTTGAAAATTTTGAATTTATAAGAAAAACATTTCGCATCGGAAACACTGTCCAACAAAGAAGGAATTTTTCAAATAGGACTCCTAGAAGTAGAGATATTGACAAAAATAAGATATGCATCTGTGCCCCCTGGCGTTGAAACCATGCATATTTCAAGAAGAAAATGTTTCTAGAAGGTTTGTCGACATGAGTAGTATCGGTCTACAAACGACGGTTTCAATCGAGAATTTGGAATCTCATATTTTGCTACAAATACATCAGAAGTGGAAATTAAGATATACGCCCCTGGTGATCAAACCATTTTTTCATAAAAATTAGAAATTATGTGCAAACAATTTCCCATCAGGAGCTGTATCCTGTGCAGAAAGAATTTTTCAAATTGGAGATTTAGAACGCAATTTACCTCTACGACCCCTAGCGGAAAGTCTATGAATTACTTGAAAATTTTGAAATTATATGAAAAACATGTCACACTGAAAACACATCCAACAAAGAAGGAATTTTTCAAATCGGACTCCCACAAGTAGAGATATTGGCAAAAATAAGATATACGTCTACGCCCCCTGGCGGAGAAACTGTGAAATATTTTAAAAAGAAAATATCCCGAAAAGGTTTATCGATGTAAGTGGCATCAGCCCACGAAAGAATTTTTTCAATCGATATTTTAGAAGCTCAGATTTTATGGCAAATGCATCAGAAGCAAAAAATTAACACTTACGCCTCCTGGTGGCCAAAGTATTTTTTACCAAAAATTTGAAATTATACGCAAAAGATTTTCCATCAGGAGGTGTATCCGCTGAAGAATTTTTTTTTCAAATCGGAGTTTTAGAAGAAGAGTTATCGGGAAAACTGTAATTTACTTTTACGTCCCATAGCGGAAAATCTATGCGTAATTTGAAGAAGTAACTATATCTAAAATACTCTTCGACATAAATGGAATCGAAAGATAAAATAATTTTTTCAATCGGATGTTTAGAAGCAAATATGTGGAATAAAACGTATTTTTGAATTCGACATCATCTGCATTTACGCCCTCTAGCGGCGAATTTGTACATTGTAAAAAAAAAACGAAATGAAGGATCGTCATTCGCATATTTCAAGCTTCCCAATGCAGAAAAACATTTTCAAATCGGATTAATAGTTGCAGAGATATCGTGGGTACAGACGGACGGACGAACCGATAAACATAAGCATGATCTTTCTTTACAAAAGACGTGCTAAAAATGCGACTTGAAAGTCACTCAAAGGAGTTTTTCCACATAATTACTTTTTATTTTATTCGGCATTAAATCAAACACGGAAAGCCTAAATTAAGTGTACATTGTTTTTAAATGTTTCTGTGTTTGGTGTACGTATATTCCTCGGAAATTCCGTAAGATGACACTAGTTCTGAAAACAACTCTGAAAGCAAGAGTCATTTGTTAATGCAAAATTGTTTCATCGAAATCTGAGAAAGAAAATATGATAACATTCTGAAACGTCTGAAAAGTGTTTATCTCTGTAAAAAGGAATACAGCAAGACGTTGAGCAAAGCGAACGACGCCATTAGAATGCGAACATCCATGACGACACGAAATGAATGTGCAGCGTGAGGATGAGTCATCAGAAGGAATCGTCGTTTCACATCAGCAGAGTTGTCACTGCAACACGAAATCTGTGAACGCCAAAGTTTAGCAACTGTGCTGTTTGTCC